>OY728165.1:1955858341-1960658341 GCA_963277665.1 Viscum album
GATCTCCTAGGTTCACCCATGACTATTCAGCTTTTGTTGCTGCAGTAGTGATTATGATGCTCACATGTATACCTACATTGCCCTTTCTATGTGTTTTACTTTGTGCATTCTTGTTTGTTATTTTCCTTGGAAATTGGTAAATTGCTTTTGATTAGGATAAAAAAAATGGTTTTCAAATGAAAGTGTTTAATCCTATTTGTGAAAATTTGAAAATATAAACATCACTTTCCCTTTTCCTGTAATGTCATTGACACTAATGAAATGTAACCGAATTTGGAAATGGTAATGGGAAATGGTTCGTACTTTGTTTTTAAGTAGAATACCAAGAAAATCATACTTTTATAAATTGTAGTTCAAACTTGAAATGATGTTTCTTTTATTTTAAAGGTAGTGCATTGGGAATAGATATCGGGCTAGCCTACTGATTTTTAACACTCACGCCTATAGTTCTTTTCTATTTTTAGTGTTTATGCAGGATATAGCTTGAGTGCGCTCGCCTAGGGCGACGCTTGATCATTGAGTCGGAGAGCGACCCGTGAGGTCGCACAGAGTTTGTTCGGATGTCGTGTTTGGTCAGTTTTATTTTTTCTTCTATTCCTGTTTAGTCACATTGTTTGATTTATCTTTTCTGCGCTGCTCTGTATTATCTTGCAGTCTTATTTATTTATATTGGTCGAAATCGTTCCCACAGCCTCTGTTGATGCCCTGGTGCTTGTCGCCAGCCCGGGAGGATCGGGAATGCCTCTTGGGCCATGTCGCAGACCGACTTAGGTGACCTCTTCAGGGTCGACCCGGGTTGGTTCGTGACATGATTAATATCTAGATCCACCCCTATAGCTATACTAAATTAAATTATTGGGGAGGAAGTGAGTGAAATAACTATGGATGGGGAAAGGAATGATCATATAGAGGATTTTCATATTGTACAAGAATATGTTCATTTATTTCTAGAGGATTTACCTGGACATCCTCCAGAATGGGAAAATGAGTTTCCCATTGATTTAATCCCTATTTTAAGGCCCATAACGAAGACTCCATATATAATCGCCACTATGGAATTAGTGGAGATAAAGAAACAACAAGAGGATTTGAGTAATAAAATATTTATTCACCCTTCTGTTTCTCCATGGTGGATCCTGTGTTATTTTTGTTGAGAAGAAAGATGGATCTATGAGATTGTGCGTTGACTACAGAGAGATCAATGATATAACAATAAATTACAAGTAAAATGTACCTCAAATTGATGATTTATTTGGTCATCATCATGGAGATATATATTTTTTAATGATTGATCTTTGATCTGGATATCATTGATTGTGTGTGAAGAAGTAAGACATTCCAAAGACAACATTTTGAACCAGGTACGAGCATTACGAGTTGACATTAATGCCTGTTGGAATGACTAATGCACCCTCTGTGACCATGGATCTGATGAACATAGTTTTCAAGGAATATCTTGATGAATTTGTAGTGTTAATTATTGATGATATCTTTGTATACCTCAAAATCTCTAAAGATCATTAAAATCACTTACGCACTATTCTAAATATTCTTAGATGAAATTAATTCTATGGGAAGTTCAGAAAGTGTGAATTCAGGATTTATGAAATTTAATTTCTTGGCCATATTATCTCTTAGTTTGGAATATCTAATGATCCTTCAAAGATCATGGCAATCTAATAATGGCCAGCACATACAAGTATGACTAAGGTACATAATTTTATTGGATTTGAAGGTTATTCTCAGTGTTTGGTCTAGAATTTTTCCTGATTGGCTAACTCATTAACCAATCTCACAAGTAAAGAAGTTATGTTTGTTAGGAAAAAAGAGTTTGAGGAATGTTTTGATAAACTCAAGATAAGATTAGTCAATTCTCTTATATTGACTCTACCTTCAGGGAATGATGGGTTTGTTATTTATAGTCTTGCTTCATGGAATGAACTTGGTTGTGTCCATATACTGAATGACAGAGTTAATTCTTATGCATCACAACAACTAATATATCATGAACAAAACAATCCCACTCATGTTTTTGAGTTAACAGCTGTAATCATTTCTTTTACGATATGGAGACACTATCTCTATGGTGAAAAATGTGAGATATATACCAATCACAAGAGTTTGAAGTATTTTTTCTCACAGAAGGAACTAAATTGGAGGCAAATTAAATGTCTTAAACTACTCAAAGATTATTATTACACTACACACTACCACCTGAGGAAGGAAAATAAGGTGCATGATGCTTTGAGTTGAAAGAATAATGGAGTTCTAAACAATATGAGAGTTGAAAGGGATCCTATGTTAATATATCTAATATAGATGGATATGTGAATAATCATGGAAGGTAAAACATCAATACTTTTTCGAATGGTTTCTAAAAAATCTTTACTAGAAAGGAAAAAATGTTATCATACTAATGAGAGGAGTTTTAAATGAATATTAAAGCTCTGAAAGCTGAGATATTAATCGACATTGTATATGATGATGGTATTTTGAAATTTGGGAAGAGACACTGTGATTCTGACATACCTGATATAAAAAGGGAATTTTTGGATGATTCTCATATCTCCAATTTCTCTATAAACCATGTTTCACTAAGAGGTATAGATATTTGGAAGAACATTTTTTGTAGGCAAACATGAAGAGAGATATTTCTGATTATGTGTCAAGATGTAGGGTTTTTCAACAAGTGAAAGATGAAAGACAACATCCAAGAGGAGTCATGAAACCTCTTCCCATACCTGAGTGGAAATGAGATGATATTACGATGGACTTTGTATTGGGGTTACCAAATACTCCTAGAAGGAATGATGCAATATAGGTCAATGTTGATAATCTTACCAAGTCAGTTCATTTTCATTTTATAAGAGAAGATTTACCACTTTAATATATCGAAAGACTATATATTAATAATTTTTTAATACATCATGGAGTACCCCTATCTATTGTTTCTGATCGTGATCCCTATTTTACATCAAGATTATAGAAAATTCTTTATATGGCCTTGGATATAAAACTACGTTTGAGAACTTCCAAAAACCATAAAACTGGTGGATAATCAGAATTGACTTTTCAAAAATTAGAAGATATGTTGAGATCTTTATCACATGAAATTCATGGTATACGAGAACAATATTTACCTCTGGTAGAATTTTCCTATAACAATGGTTTCCCTTCAAGCATTCTTATGGATCCATATGAAGAATTATATGTATATGGATGTATCATACCAAATTTTTGGGATGTTGTTGGTGAATGAAAACACAATGTCTCAGAACATCCTGAGGAAACAATGGAAAAGGTGAAGGTCATCCAAACCCACATCAACGTATCTCAAAGAAGGAAAAAGAGCTATGCTGATAACCAAATGTAAGATTTGGTATTTCAAGTAGGAGATCATATTTTCGTGAAGGTATCTCCATGTAAGGGTGTTTTTTGATTTGGTATAAAAGGAAAATTATATCCAAGGTACATAAGATCTTTATAAATTCTTGAACGAATTTTAGTTTTAGCTTATCATTTAGAAATGATGCCAAGTCCCTCTAATGTTCATGATGTGTTCCACATATCACTATTTAGAAAATATATGTCGGACCCAAGACATGTACTCACCTATGATGAAATAGAATCGATACTCGATCTGTCTTATTGAAAAGAGCATATAAGAATTTATGATACTAGAAAACATGTGTTGAGAAACTGTACGACTCTCCTAGTAAAAGTTCTATGGAATATCATAAGATGGAAGAGGCAACATTGGAACCCGAGAAACATATGATGAAGAACCTCCCGAATCATTTTATGTAGTAGTATTCTAGATATTTTGAGGATGAAATTATTTGATGAAGGGTGGAATTTAACACCCCAATCATCCATGGTATGATTCCCATTGAATAATGCAATAGCTTGCGCTATACGCATCTTGAAGATTCTAACACACCATGACCAATCAAACATGTCGTTATGAATATTAATACCCACTTATTGAAATTTTATAAATTTCATATTTATTTTGGACTTCATTTTTTAATTTAAAATTTCAATATTACCTTAGGGTGAATTTTTGGAACTTTTCTGAATAATTTCAATTTTTTATGAATAGTGAAAAATACGAAATTTTAATTAAAAACAACTTTTTTAATAGAAATAATTTATAGTGTTAAATTATAAATTTGAGTGGTTTTAAAGTATTATTAGATTATATTTTTATCAGTTAATATAATTTATGTTATTGGATATAATTTCATATTTAAACTGGACATAAACACGTGTCAATATTTTAATAGATATTATTTCATAAAAACAAGCTTTTTGTTTTGACAATAGGAATTAAATTTAAATTAATTTATGCCACTACTATGTTCTAAATTTTGAAAAATGGATTCCATATTTGGAATCAGGAGTTCTAAATTGTGTGAATATTTAACTTTTATTTTTATAAATTATGAATATATTACTTCAGTAAATATTTTATTTACCTTGGTTAAAGGATAAATATTGCAAATAAGAGTAAAAAAATATTATTATAATATTATTAAATTAAAAAAAATGTGTCCTAATCCTATTGGCTGATACATTTCTGACGATGGGAATCCATGGATCGATTTTGAGACCCCATGGATCCCATTGAGAGTGATAATCACAAATTCTATTAATTAATTTAATGTAATGACAAAAACTACAAAAATATATATAATTTAGTAAAATAATTTTTACAAGGGTTTATATAAGTTATCATTTTTACTATAAATATTCTCCAGAATGCTAAAATTATTTAATACATCATGGTATTTTTTTAAATTTTTATACATTAGATAAATAAAATTATTTATGACACAATTATGAGGTAGTGTTTACCTCATTAGAGAATTATTTAAATAAATGGGATTATGAAAAATAAAACGATATCCAAAACCTGTATAATTTTTATTGGATGATTTTATTTAAAGAATTATTCATCATATATTAGACATTAAAGAGTTTTGGAGCTCTATAAACCGAAAATAAATATATAATAATATTAAATCTTCAAACAATCATAAAGAGCCCATCCTCCCCCTTATAAAAATCCTTAACCACTAACCCATTTCACACACCTCTCAAGCCCCTTAGCTCCACGAAACCCTACCCAATTAACCTCCCTACATCACTTTTTTCCACTTAGATTCCTTAAATTAAGCATATGAAAATTCAAGGATGCCTTTTGGTTCAAGTCAAAGGGAGTTACCCGATTTAAAGGTAACATCTCCTGTTAAGTTATTTTCTTTTATTTTACTTCTCCACCCCATATTATCTATACATTCATTTCTCCTATAACAATACTAGAATACTCAATATACTTGGTTGTTATTATGAGAATAATTTGAACTACACTTACACAAACCTACATCTAATTGGTATAGAACACAATGTTTTTGTGGACGGTAAACTACAACCTCATGAAACGATGATCTTCCAGTCTTATACTACCACCTATTATGGTGTCCATTATGATGGCAGTGTAATTTTATATAAAATTAATGTTATTTATTTTATCTATAATTTTAAGAAATTAAATTTTAACACATACCATTATTCTTTTCTTGTTGTATATATACGATAATTTTATTTAAGTGTGGACTACCGCCCCCTCAAAGTGATATGAAACATTCATAGAATACATGGAATGTATAAAGAATAGGGTTAATGAACATTCATAACAAATATAAAATATTATATTATACTAGAATAATATTATATCTATGTAAATTTTAATTTTCATTCCTTAAAAAAATGAAATTAAAGTATCGTTCGTGCGTACGTACGAATTACCGTCTCCACAAACGTGATGAGATTCATCCCCCATCATATCCATTCAATAATAAATTTCATTTGATTATTAAAAATAATATTTATGAAACAAATATCACTCTAGATATGAATCAAATACATTTTACCCATTACAAAAATGAATTACGTTACAAAACTTATAAAGGAAAACGAATTAATTAACGCCCCAAACAATGATACTACTAAAATATTATTTACAATGAAATATTAGACGATCATATATGATATCATATTTATGTATTCCATACTTTTATAATTTAATAGAAATTATTTAACTATTATAAAAGAGGTTAATGTACCCTTGTCAAATGAAAAGTACAAGGTGATGGTTAATTTCATAATCTCTTTATTATATGAGGTTGTTTGTCCATAAATATCTTCTCGGACCTATTTATAATTAACATCCATGTTTCATAAAAATGTATTTCAAAACATTAGTACTATTTACTATACAATGGGTTAAACTCATTTATACCATTGTTTGACTATTTATTAAATGGTGTGAAAGAAATCATTCCATCATTTTTCCAAACCTGGTACTTTCTGATATTTTTGACAAATTAAGGTAAGAATATTTTTTAACATATACGGTAGGTGATGTTATTCCCCACCATTATAACACCTTTTATACTTCACTTACAATATTGTAAGAATAATTCAAAAATAAATTTTTTCTTTTATAATTAAAATACTTTTAAATGATTTCAAAATAGAATGAGATATTTCCCTCAAATAATTCTGATTTCATCTATGTCAACATCCATTAATAGATTTTATACTTGTTTAAGTTTATTTATTATGATACAAAAATCCATATTTTATTGATGGTTTTGTGATATGTTTAAATATATATGTTTTATTTTTACACCATTCATGGTTTGTGGTTAATGTATTAAAATATCGTATACGAGTTTTAATATAAATGTTTATATTATGTTTCAACCTTTTCGTATGAAGAATTCATTAGACTTAGTAAGTAATTGGTGGAACCCGTTATAGATCATCTTTGCATCAGTAGGTCTCATTATAATAACTAGTGTCTTGGCATAAGGCCTTCACCAAAATCTGATTTGTAGTGTTTCACAAGTCCATGACATTGTGGTTATGATGTTTGGGATTATGCATTTGATCCTTATGAAATTAACTATTGATATTACATGTGATTTTTTTACTTTTATAATATCAATTTGAATAAGTAAATTGCATTATTTGATTTACCTTTTCTAAAATATTCTTAAGTTTATGTTTAACAGTCATTTAATTTAGTTTTAAATATTGCCTTAAATTTTTATGTTTATTTATGATGTCTTCGCTATATTTTATCCTTACTGAGCATCTGAGATCACCCCTTTCTATGTTTTATTTTTCCGAGATTGTGAAGAAGTATTTTATGGTTAACATATATGGATAGGCTAAGGGATATAAGTGTATTAAATGGGGATAAAAGTTTTTGTTGTTTTTATCTCATGATGTAATTTAAAACATATGTATGTATCTAGTAACTCCCAAACTACTAAACCAATTGGTCTTTTATGACTTTATTTCTTGTATCATGCCAATGTTATGTAATAATGAACTAAATCTGGGTAACTAGGGTTGGTGTGTTACATTATAAACGACAAAAAACATCCTAAATATGTTTATAAACTTACCAACACTTTTTATGACCTTCAAAAACACCTAGTTCTGGGAAAGATAGACATATATGTTTTTTGTTATAGAAAATTTATGTTAACATAATTTTTGATAATTTTTTTTATAAAAACTGATAAAAAATGTTCTGGTTGTTCTAATTTATGTTCATGAAATTACATTCGGATCAAATAAGCAATAATTAACTAATTAATTTCTGAATTGTATGAAATATGAGTATGAAATGAGTATGATGTGTGATTTAACATTCTATATTAAAATTCAAATTTATAAAAAACTATATGGAACATATATATCTCATAATATGTATAATAATGTTTTCTATAAAATGTATAAATATGAAAACACTATATGTTTATGTACTCTTATTGGTAACATGAATAACCATGATATTGATGATGATGTAAAAGAAGTAGATCAATCATGTAACACCCGAGACTTTTATGTTATATGAATCATCAAAGGAATCTTTTTCTACACAACACTTGCTTGGCTTGCTTTACACGCGATCGCGACCTTCCTCGATAGCTTGCGTCGTACGCAATACCGGGTTTCACTAAACAACAATATGCTATTAAAACTAGCCGTTATGAATATTAATAACCAATTTTGGAATTTTATAAATTTTATTTTTCAAAATGGACTTCATTTTTGGACTCAGAATATCGAAATTAGCCTAGGGTGAAATTTTGGTATTTTTCTGAAAACTTTCAATTTTTGATCAATAGTGAAACCACTAAGTGGTAGGTTAAAATCTGAATTTTGCATAAAACATAATTTTACCGCTTCTGTGAATGGAATTTCAAAAATCCGACAGACACGGTTGATATCAGTAAGTAAAATTTGGTTCAATGAGATAAAAATAATTTTTTGGTGAATAGTAACTTTTTACTTTTTTTTACCACGGTTAATAGTAAATAGGGTAACTAAGGGTAAATATGATATTAATATTACCCTAACACATGTCCTAATTCTATTTTATAAGTGTAATTCTACCAAAAACAACCTTATAAATAAAATAGGACCATTTAGGCCCACTTGGGTTAGATTAGGACATTTATTGTTAATTTATTTAAAGAAGGGTTAAAATAGTTAAAATCAAAGTTTAATAAGTAAATCATTTTTAATATGAGGTTATACATAAGATAAATTCGACTATAAATATTCATTAGAAATATAAAAAGATTTCCTACATAATGGTATTTTATTTGTAATTTTTAAACATTAAATAATTTAATTTATTTATGACACAATTATGATGCAGTAATTATCTTATTTATGAAATATTGACATAATTGATGTTATAAACACCAAAATAAATGTAATTTGAGACTTTGTAAGAATTACAGTAATTTTATAGGATACTATGATATATTAGTGTTGATTTAATCAACTTGGTTCGAACATATAATTCTGTTATGACTTTCACAAAAATCATATATCAAATAGTGTCAAAATTGACAAAAAATAGTTTTTAAATCAAATATTATATTATAAATTGTTATTTTATTCCTAAAAATCTATGGTTCGGCCAAATGACTTAGATAAAGATATATATATTAAAAATAAACAATTTGGGGTTCTTTTTTCATGTTATGGTAAGTGTATTAATCATATAGTGTAAGAAAACAAAAAGACACGGTAAAAGATAAATTATTTAACTTAGAGTTAAATGTAATTGATAAGGTTAAAATAATACCCTAAACATGTCTAAATCCTATTGTTTGATATGATTTCGACCCATCCCTACTTTAGCTTCGAAATAAGACCCTTTGGAACCATTATAAACCGATTTTGACTTTAATATAAAATAATATTTTGAGATATTCCTAAGGTGCCCCTCTCCTCCCTTATAAAAGGGCACCTCCTCCCCCTCCTCCTCACACCAATTTGAGCACTCAAGCTCTGCAAAACCCTGCCATTTTATCCTCTCCACTTCCCTATAATAATCCTATAGGTCCTGGTCTTCTTCAAAGACCAATCTTAGTTCCCTAAGTGGAGGATTCAAAGAGGTGTTCCAAAGAAGAGGTAATATCCATTACCGATCTTTTCAATTTCTTTCTTCTTCAACTTCTTCTTCTTTAGTTGTTCCATGATAAAGTAATAACATCAGTATAACTTACATACTTATATGTTATTATAAATATGAAATAACCCTAATTCACCTTCTATCCATCCCACGGAAAAATGAAATCACCGCGCGTGCGTACGTACGGAATACCGTCTCCACGCCGTGGTGTAATCTATTTTTCCACCATGACTTTACAAGGATGGGTATAATGGTGTAATGAGTAAGTATTTATGATTATTATAAAGTAATATTGATACTAAAATAATATATATATATACTCTAATACAGTTCCATCATCATAGGAACGATATCATCACTCGTGCGTACGTACGGAATACCTTCTCCACGATGTGATGCGACTCGTTCTACATGATCATCATTACATAGTAATTATATAAATGAATTGAATGAATAAATATGATATATGTTACACTAATACCATTATGGATATAAGGTATCTATAACCTTACATGAAGAATAAGAATTTATTCGGCAAAACACGCATAAGAACAAAAGGCAATAAAGACCCGAGTAACAAGTAACAATGAAATATTACTAACAAGAAGCTAATAATATGACCATATATGATATCATATAAATATGTATGATTCTGGAATAAGTCAATAACATTATTTAAACCATTATACAGGAGCTTCGGACACATACATAGCAAATCGGACCTAAGGTAAGGGAAATATCACAATCTCATTTTTATCCGAGATTGTTTATTCGTAAGTATTTACTGGGGTGTATTTTATCATCCACATACATGTTTCATCAATATGTAATATTATTTCCATCCACCTACAATTTTTTAAATCCATTTTTACCCTTCGGTGAGTTTTTAGTAATATGTATGAAATGAATCTTTTGTCATTTTTCGTACGAGGTACTTTTTGACTTTTCCGACAAAAGTACGAAGAATGTTTTTTTTAACTTATACGGCATGAATGGATTTTTAAAACATTATTTCCAAGAAGCTTCCTTTACAAGTTTTCAATTTTATTTTTAATCAACTTCTTTTATTTTAAAGTCGTATGACATGTTATGAAAGGAAAAATGTTTTTGAAGTAGAAAGGATATTTTCCTCAAGAATGGAGTTCAAGTATTTTATCAAAATTATTTTCCATCTAAGGCAATAAAAGGGTTCTGTTTTTATCCCTATTATTACATGGATTTGATTATTTTGTGATGGAAACATTTTTATGAATTCCTTTATCTTATATGAATTGTTTTATGATGTCATGTTGTTTAAAAATCCCATTTTTATTACGTGGATTACGCTATGATGTATGGTTTATGATTATGTGGCACACATAAGAAAGGATTCATTATAAGATGGGTGGGACCTATATCTCCCTCCAATGCATTGGGTAATGATTTTATATCTCATGAGATAAACATGGCTGGAATGGTAGGTTATACTGGTTCAGTGAAACAGGACTGGAACGAGGGTGACTCGGTTCAGAAAGGGACTTTGTCCACTAAGATAGTCTTGGCAATGAGTCATGACTAACAAGAAATGATTTTCCATGATTATGTGTGCATGCCACAAAGTTTCAAGTTTTATGTTATGATTATGGGGATCTCATTTTTACTTCTATGATTTATTACATGTTAAGATATTATGATCTCTCTTGCAGGTTATGATTTTCAAAAAGATATGATATGATTTTTATTTCCTTTATTTGCCCTTGCTGAGCATTTGAGCTCACCCTTTTATGTTTTCTTTTCCCAAGGTCAGGTAGACGGATATTAAGTAGAATATGCTAAAAGGTACCCTAGATATGATGAAATAAATGGGAGACACTGTAGAAGATTTATGAACTAGTTTTTTATGTTTCCCGGTTTCTAAAGACACTATACCTATACGGTCCATTGTGGTTTTGTCATATGTTGTAATAAGTGTGCTTCAATTTTGAAGTATTAACAATGTATGTAAAGTATGTGTCATTATATTTGGTATCAGAGGAAAGGTATAGTCAACCTTTGGAAACTAGGATGTGAAAGCCTTAGTAAGAACCCTAAGGATAAGTATAAGCATAGAACACAATCTTAGTGTTTTAGAAATTGCCATGAATACCCTAGAATAAAACCTTAAGTGTGAAATTTTATCCTTGATTATGTGGTTTTCCTATTATAATTAGTGTTGCTCACACTATTCTTCTTGGTTTTAGTCAATGGCTGGAACCCGAAGGAACCGTGTTAATGCGGAATGCGATGGTCAATGAAATGATTGTCCGCCTGAGAAACACACCGATATGGGAGCTGGAATGAAAAATCTTGTATCCATGCTCACACAACTTTCTCAAGCTATGAATCATGCAGGACTTCCAAACGAGCAAAGGAAGGATCAACATTCTATTGAATCCTTCATGAGGCAGCGTCCACCTTCTTTCAGTGGGTCTACTGATCCATTAGTTGCTGAACAATGGATTAGTACTACTGAAAAGATATTTTCAGTTCTTCAATGTTCTGAACATGATAAAGTCATCCTAGCAGTGTATCGTTTAGAAGGAGATGCTGATCAATGGTGGAATCTTATTAAGAATACGAGGCAAAGGGATGAAATTGAGTCTATGGAATGGGACGAGTTCAAGAACTTATTTTTCAATAAGTACTTCCCTCGTATTCTCCGAACAAAGATGGAGAAAGAGTTCCTTGAACTGAAGCAAAGGGATGATGAATCTGTTGGTACCTATGAAGCAAATTTAACAAGACTTGCAAGGTACGCTTCTGGTATTATTATCCAACCTGAGAGTAAGATCGATCGATTCTTTAGTGGCTTAAAACCAAGTCTTCGAAGGGCGTTAGCCATAAGGGACTTCAATAGCTACGAGGAAATCGTTCGATGTGCTATCAAAGTCGAGATGGAGATTGGAGTAACCCATCAGTCATATGGGTTTGATAAGAAGAGGAAGATGGAATTCAAAGGAAAATATAAAGAGAACACTGAAAAGAAGATGATATTTCACTTATGCTCAAAGTGTGGAAATAAACATGGAGGGAGTTGTCTTAAAGGGACAAGTAAATGTTTTAAATGTGAAAAGGAAGGTCATCGGGCATTTGAATGCTGTGATAATGGGAAGAAGATGTCTAATGACGCAAACAAAGGAAGGGATACACAGAATGAACCTACTACACTTCAATGTTTCAAGTGCAAGGAGATGGGGCATTATGCCAATCAATTCCCAAATCCAAGGGTTGATGATGATGGTCGACGTCAACAAAATCTTAAGGCTAAAGACAAAGGAAAGTCACATGCAATTTCTATCAGCGATGTGGAGTACGATAACGAAGTGGTGAAAGGTACACTTATCATCCACTCTAAAGTAGCAAATGTTTTATTTGATTCTGGATCCACCCACTCTTTTATTTCTAAAGAATTTTCTAAGGGTATCACCGTATTACCTCAACAATTAGATGTTGAGTTAGCTTTGACAACACCTAATGGCACAACAGTCACATCAAAAGTTTATAATTCTTCTCCGATTGAAGTTTGTGGGAAAGTGCTCCCTGCAAATCTTGTGATCCCTCCTTTAGTGGAATTTGATGTGATTCTTGGCATGGATTGGCTTTCTCTACATGAAGCTCATATCAATTGCCAAAGAAGGGAAGTCACATTTCATATTCCAGATCAATCTACGATCGTCTATCAATGCAAGGATGCACATAACCTTCCAGTGGAAATTCCTTCCATCTTATGGGTCTTGATTCCACTAAATGATGGTTATTTATCTCAAATGGTTGGTGAGAAACTCACGATTAAGAATATTCCCATTTTACGGGAGTTTGATGATGTCTTTCCGGAGGAATTACCGGGTCTTCCACCAAATCGTGAAGTTGAGTTTTCAATAGAACTCGTACCAGGTGCTTTGCCTATTTCAAAGACACCTTATAGAATGGCCCCAATTGAGTTGCAGGAATTGAAGAAGGAACTCCAAGAGAATCTTGATAAGGGATTCATACGCCCTAGTGCGTCACCTTGGGGAGCACCTGTTCTATTTGTTATGAAGAATGATGGATCAATGAGACTCTGCATTGATTATCGAGAACTTAACAAGATCACTATCAAGAACAAATATCCTCTCCCACGCATTGATGACTTATTTGACCAACTACGCTGAGCTCAATACTTTTCCAAGATTGATCTTCATTCAGGGTATCATCAATTAAGGGTCAAAAGGGAGGATATACCAAAGATGGCTTTCCGTACAAGGTATGGACACTATGAATTTATAGTGATTCCATTTGGTCTTACTAATGCCCCGGCTATCTTCATGGATCTAATGAATAGAGTCTTTAGAGACTATCTTGATCAATTTGTGGTAGTCTTTATAGACGATATTCATGTTTATTCACAGATCAAGGAAGAGCATGAAGATCACTTGAGAATTATATTGAAGACCCTGAGAAAGGAGAAGATTTATGCCAAATTTACCAAGTGTGATTTTTGGCTTCAAAAAGTTGCATTTTTTGGTCACATAATCTCAAAAGAGGGGATATCTATGGATCCAGCAAAAACAGAGGTTAACGAAAGATGGTCGAGACCAACAACAGTAACTGAGATTCGAAGTTTTCTTGGTTTGGCTGGATATTATCAACATTTTGTAAAAGATTTTTCACGATTATCTAATCCACTCACCAAGTTGACTCAGAAAGGAGTTAAGTTTGTCTGGACAGAGGAATGTGAAGAGAATTTCAAGGAGTTGAAAAGAAGGTTATCCAGTGCACCTGTGCTCACACTGCCTTGTAGTGGAGAAAGGTTTGTGATCTACAGTGATGCATCCAAGAAGGGATTGGGGTGTGTTCTTATGCAAAATGATATGGTGATAGCTTATGCCTCACGAAAGTTGAAAATCCATGAGCAAAATTACCCAACACATGATTTGGAGTTGGCTGCGGTAATCTTTGCATTAATGATTCGGAGGCATTACCTTTATGGTGAAATGTGTGATATTTATACTGATCATAAATGTTTAAAGTATATTTTCACACAAAAGGAGATGAATATGCGCCAAAGAAGATGGTTGGAGCTGATTAAGGATTATGACTGCTCAATCCATTACCACCCTGGGAAAGCAAACTAGGTGGCAGATGCATTAAGTCGACAAGACCATGCTAGTTTATCCATGATGAGGATCACAAAAGATCCAATATTTATGGATTTACAACGGATGGATATTGGAATTATAATGGAAGGGGAAAAATCTTATCTTTCTCAAATGAATGTTCAACCATCTATACATGTGAAGATTAAAGAGGAACAGAAAAAAGATGTCGAGTTACAAAAGAAGGTGAGAAATGTTCCTGAGTTCAACCTTGATTGTGATGGGATAATAAAGTTCAGGAATCGGGTTTGTGTTCCTCCCATCCCCGAATTAAATAAGGAGCTGCTGGATGAGGCTCATAGTTCATCATTCTCTATTCATCCTGGAAGCACGAAGATGTATAGGGACCTGAAAGAGTACTTCTGGTGGGATGGCATGAAAAGAGATGTTGCTGAATATGTTTCTCGATGCTTGGTTTGTCAACAAGTTAAAGCTGAGAGACAGAAGTCTAATGGGATGTTACAACCATTACCCATACCCGAATGGAAATGGGAAAACATCACTATGGACTTTGTCACAGGACTTCCTAAAAAATCCAAAGGCAATAATGCTATTTGGTTCATAGTTGATCGTCTTACAAAGTCTGCACACTTCATTGCTATTAGAGAGGATTTCTCTCTAGATTAGCTTGCCAGGATATATGTAAAGGAAGTGGTAAGATTACATGGAGTACCACTTTCTATTATATCTGATCGGGATCCGAGATTTATCTCGAAGTTCTGGCGAAGTCTTCAACATACTCTGGATACAGAGTTGAGTTTCAGCACTGCTTATCATCCCCAGACAGACGGTCAGTCTGAGAGAACAATTCAAACCCTAGAAGATATGTTGAGAGCTTGCTCTATGGATTTCAAAGGAGGTTGGGATCAACACCTACCTTTGGTGGAATTTTCTTATAATAATAGCTTTCACTCCAGTATTCAGATGGCTCCTTATGAAGCTCTCTATGGAAAGAAATGCAGGACTCCAACTTGCTGGGATGAAGTTGGGGAAAGAAAGCTGTTAGGACCTGATCTCGTTGATGAAATGGCAGAAAATGATAGATCTATTCAACAACACATAAGAGCAGCTCAGAGTCGACAGAAAAGTTATGCCGACAACCGAAGAAAAGACCTTGAGTTTGAAGTGGGCGATAAAGTGTTCTTACGAATATCTCCCTGGAAGATGGTTATGAGATTTGGAAAGAAGGGGAAGTTGAGCCCTAGATATATCAGTCCTTTCGAAATACTGGATCGTGTTGGGATGGTAGCTTACCGATTGGCGCTTCCACCGAATCTCTCTCAAGTTCACGATGTGTTCCATGTATCTCTCCTGAGAAAGTACATACCAGATCCTTCACATGTACTCAGCTCAGAAGTTGTACCGCTGGAGCAAGATCTTTCTTATTAAGAACAGCCGATAGAGATTCTGGATCGTAGCGAAAAAGTCCTACGAAACAAGACCACTCGATTGGTGAAAGTTTTATGGAGGAACCACCAACTTGAAGAAGCTACATGGGAGCCTGAGGATATGATGAGGGAGAAGTATC
Source organism: Viscum album (assembly GCA_963277665.1). Classification (NCBI taxonomy): domain Eukaryota; kingdom Viridiplantae; phylum Streptophyta; class Magnoliopsida; order Santalales; family Viscaceae; genus Viscum; species Viscum album. Next base: position 1,955,874,534 of record OY728165.1, read on the forward strand.
CTCGTCTATTTGTTACAAAGTGACGAATTTCGAGGGAGAAATTCTTTTTAAGGGGGGTAGAATGTAACAGCCGAGACTTTTATGTTATATGAATAATCCAAGGAATCTTTTTCTACACAACACTTTCTTGGCTTGCTTTACACGCGATCATGACCTTCCTCGATATCTTGCGTCGTACGCAATACCGAGTTTCACTAAACAACAAAATGCTATTGAAACTAGCCATTATGAATAGTAATAACCACTTTTTGGAATTTTATAAATTTTATTTTTCAAAATGGACTTCATTTTTGGACTCAGAATATCGAAATTAGCCTAGGGTGAAATTTTGGTATTTTTCTGAAAACTTTCAATTTTTGATGAATAGTGAAACCACTAAGTGGTAGGTTAAAAACTGAATTTTGCATAAAACTTAATTTTACTGCTTCTGTGAATGGAATTTCAAAAATCCGACAGACACGGTTGATATCAGTAAGTAAAATGTGGTTCAATGAGATAAAAATAATTTTTTGGTGAATAGTAACTTTTTACTTTTTTTTACCACGGTTAATAGTAAATAGGGTAACTAAGGGTAAATATGATATTAATATTACCCTAACACATGTACTAATTCTATTGGATAAATGTAATTCGACCAAAAACAACCTTATGAATAAAATAGGACCATTTAGGCCCACTTGGGTTAGATTAGGACATTTATTATTAATTTATTTAAAGAAGGGTTAAAATAGTTAAAATCAAAGTTTAATAAGTAAATCATTTTTAATATGAGGTTATACATTAGATAAATTCGACTATAAATATTCATTAGAAAGATAAAAAGATTTCCTACATAATGGTATTTTATTTATAATTTTTAAACATTAAATAATTTATGTTATTTATGACACAATTATGATGAAGTAATTATCTTATTTATGAAATATTGACATAATTGATGTTATAAACACAAAAATAAATGTAATTTGAGACTTTTTATGAATTCCACTAATTTTCTAGGTTACTATGATATATTAGTGTTGATTTAATAAACTTGGTTCGAACATATAATTCTGTTATGACTTTCACAAAAATCATATATCAAATAGTGTCAAAATTTACACAAAATAGTTTTTAAATCAAATATTATATTATTAATTGTTATTTTATTCCTAAAAATCTAAGGTTCGGCCAAATGACTTAGATAAGGATATATATATTAATAATAAACAATTTTGGGTTCGTTTGGCATGTTATGGTAAGTGTATTAATCATATAGTGTAAGAAAACAAAAAGACACGGTAAAAGTTAAATTATTTAACTTAGAGTTAAATCTAATTGATAAGGTTAAAATAATAACCTAAACTTGTCTAAATCCTATTGGTTGATAGGATTTCGACCCATCACCACTTTAGCTTCGAAATAAGACCCTTTGGAACCATTATAAACCGATTTTGACTTTAATATAAAATAATATTTTGAGATATTCCTAAGGTGCCCCTCTCCTCCCTTATAAAAGGGCACCTCCTCCCCCTCCTCCTCACACCAATTTGAGCACTCATGCTAGGCCAAACCCTGCCATTTTCTCCTCTCCACTTCCCTATAATAATCCTAGAGGTCCTGGTCTTCTTCAAAGACCAATCTTAGTTCCCTAAGTGGAGGATTCAAAGAGGCGTTCCAAAGAAGAGGTAATATCCATTACCGATCTTTTCAATTTCTTTCTTCTTCAACTTCTTCTTCATTAGTTGTTTCATGATAAAGTAATAACATAAGTATTACTTACATACTTATATGTTATTATAAATATGAAACAACCCTAATTCACCTTCTATCCATCCCACGGAAAAATGAAATCACCGCGCGTGCGTACGTACGGAATACCGTCTCCACGCCGTGGTGTAATCTATTTTTCCATCATCACTTTACAAGGATGGGTATAATGGTGTAATGAGTAAGTATTTATGATTCTTATAAAGTAATATTGATACTGAAATAATATATATATACTCCAATACAGTTCCACGATCATAGGAACGATATCATCACTCGTGCGTACGTACGGAATACCGTCTCCACGATGTGATGCGACTCGTTCTACATGATCATCATTACATAGTAATTATATAAATGAATTGAATGAATAAATATGATATATGTTACACTAATACCGTTCTGGATATAAGGTATCTATAACCTTACAAGAAGAATAAGAATTTATTCGGCAAAACACGCATAAGAACAAAAGGCAATAAAGACCCGAGTAACAAGTAACAATGAAATATTACTAACAAGAAGCTAAGAATATGACCATATATGATATCATATAAATATGTATGATTCTGGAATAAGTCAATAACATTATTTAAACCATTATACAGGAGCATCGGACACATACAAAGCAAATCGGACCTAAGGTAAGGGAAATATCACAATCTCATTTTTATCCGAGATTGTTTATTCGTAAGTATTTACTGAGGTGTATTTTATCATCCACATCCATGTTTCATCAATATGTAATATTATTTCCATCCACCTAAAATTGTTTAAATCCATTTTTACCCTTCGGTGAGTTTTTAGTAATATGTATGAAAGGAATCTTTTGTCGTTTTTCGTACGAGGTACTTTTTGACTTTTCCGACAAAAGTACGAAGAATGTTTTTTTAACTTATACGGCATGAATGGATTTTTAAAACATTATTTCCAAGAAGCTTCCTTTACAAGTTTTCAAGTTTATTTTTAATCAACTTCTTTTATTTTAAAGTCGTATGACATGTTATGAAAGGAAAAATGTTTTTGAAGTAGAAAGGATATTTTCCTCAAGAATGGAGTTCAAGTATTTTATCAAAATTATTTTCCATCTAAGACAATAAAAGGGTTCTGTTTTTATCCCTATTATTACATGGATTTGATTATGTTGTGATGGAAACATTTTTATGAATTCCTTTATCATATATTAATTGTTTTATGATGTCATGTTTTTTAAGAATCCCATTTTTATTACGTGGATTACGCTATGATGTATGGTTTATGATTATGTGGCAAACATAAGAAAGGATTCATTATAAGATGGGTGGGACCTATATCTCCCTCCAATTAATTGAGTAAAGATTTTATATCTCAAGAGATAAACATGGCTGGAACGGTAGGTTATACTGGTTCAGTGAAACAGGACTAGAACGAGGGTGACTCGGTTCAGAAAGGGACTTTGTCCACTAAGATAGTCTTGGCAATGAGTCATGACTAACAAGAAATGATTTTCCATGATTATGTGTGCATGCCACAAAGTTTCAAGTTTTATGTTATGATTATGGGGATCTCATTTTCACTTCTATGATTTATTCCATGTTAAGATATTATGATCTCTTTTGCAGGTTATGATTTTCAAAAAGATATGATATGATTTTTAATTCCTTTATTTTCCCTTACTGAGCATTTGAGCTCACCCTTCTATGTTTTCTTTTCCCCAGGTCAGGAAGATGGATATTAAGTAGAATATGCTAAAAGGGACCCTAGATATGATGAAATAAATAGGAGACATTGTAGAAGATTTATGAACCAGTTGTTTATGTTTCCTAGTTTCTAAAGACACTATACCTATACGGTACTTTGTGGTTTTGTCATATATTGTAATAAGTGTGCTTCAATTTTGAAGTATTAACAATGTATGTAAAGTATGGGTCGTTATAAATCATATTTTTGATGTAAATAGGATGTTTACGATACATGAAATCCAATTGTCTAGGAAAATTATTTTCATAATTATTATGTGAAAAAATATCATATATATAGAAAATAATCTCATTTAAAATATATAAAATGAATCTTTAATTATTTATAGGGAAATATGGATTTGGAACTTTTTTCTTTTTTTTGGAAATAATTTTGAACTAATTTTTTTTCTAATGATAACTTTGGTGGTTGTAGAATGGACAGAAAGAGTACACTCGGAACATGTCATTTCATAGGATATTAGTTTGTTTATTTGTCAAGTAAGAAACAAAATTATGTATCACTTTCTTCAGTTGAAACTCGATGTTGTTGTGATCAAGTGTTGTGGATGTAATAAACACTCAATGATTATGGTATGAGTTTTAATAAAACTCAAATACTATGTGTTAACACTAGTTGTATTTCCTTAAGAAAAAAACTCTTCACATTACTTTCATGACATGAACATAGATAAAATACATCACCCTCTTATGTATCAAAAACTGAAAGGTTATTTTATTTTACAATTCATCAAGACTGAATAAAAACATGGTGATATTTTTAAAAAACCATTCCCTTCCAATAGATTTAAATACATTAAAAAAATCGAAGAATAATGCCTATAATTTTATCATTCATATCTACATTTTTATATATATATATCATATAATTAAAACAATCATTTTAAAATTTTTAGTACACAAGATATCCTTTGTAAATTTTTATTCAGATCCTTACATTAGTTTTTCAAAACTTAAGAAATGTTTCTACACACTGATACATATTTTATGGAACTACGATTTATAAGAATATTCATATCAAATACTAAATAACCAAAAAATATCAATAAAAGGTAATTATTCTTATCCATAACTTCATAACATTCAATTCTGTGTGTTGGTATTTTCAATCATTTTTTAAAAACAGTAATATATTAATTTTTTTAAAAATATGACTTGGCTTCATAAAACCTCATAAAATCAGAACCTATAAACCATCTTCGGTTTAATCTAATTTTTTTAAATCAGATAAGTTTTTTTTCAATGATTTGATTAACCCTAGTAGGCAAACCTTCTTCTCGATTCTTATATAATAAAGAGGCCCCCATGTCCGAAATCAAATTCCACGAGATTTATATTGAGCGGCTTCCACCAGTCAATGTATTCATTTTCATTTCATCATCCATCCTCAGTTTCGAATGAATCATTAAATATCTCCACACACATGAATGGCTACACATAAGGAGCATATTTATCAGTTCAATTTCAGATAACTGATAGTTAATAAGACATTATATCATTAGTATGATTATTTAATAAGAATGATTATAATATACTAGGGATGTGAAAAGGTTTTTATTGAAAAAAACAAGGAAGACCACAATATAATGTATGAGGAAATTAAAATAGATTTATATGAATTAGTTGAATTATTTTTAGAAAGAGGAATGAATGATGTTCAATTTTAGTGACATGGGAAAAGCTAAACATTGTCTTATAATAATGAAAAAAATATCCTAATGATTTCTTATGATGGTGAAGCTCTCTATCCTTCCCTTAGGTTTATAGATTCAGAAATATTTTCTAGAAACGATAAGGTAATTATTTCCTAAGCCTGAGATATGTATTGAATAAAAAGCATTATCATATCTTTGGAAACTACCAGATAGTTTTGTTATGGATTCATAGTCTTTTGATATGATGAATGGGTGAGGGGGGCACTCAAAAATATTACAAACCTATTTAGGTTGTATTTTTTTATTAATATATGAATGATTAACTTAGTGATGTACATATTATCTCAATCCATAAGATAAATGATAGGCCAATCAATTCCTAGATTCTAATGTTTGGATACATATTATTCTAGTTCATGGTAAACTACTTGATCTATTTTAAAATTCTTGGCAAGACAATGACAAAGAAGATAAAAATTATTCTATTAGGTGATAAAACAATTAAAAGCGTGAAATATTCATTTGATGAAAATTAAAAGGACATTGTTGATCTATATGTTAATGTAGGAATTGAATGAAATACTTTTATGTCATAACTTAAAAAAAGTTAGTTATCCTCAGAACCACAGAAATTATCGCATGCTTTTGAACTGAAAAATTCAAAGACACGAAAATTTTACCTAAATGAACTAGTAACAATGTGGAGACAAGAAAAATATGAATGTAATGAATGAGATCCATTATTCTGGTTTGACTCAGCTGAAGTAAAATATTTAAAGATTCAAGAATCTAATGAACATGAAAAACAATAAAAATATAAAAGGTTTAGGAAAAAATCTAACTAAAGAAGTGTTATTTTTATACATGTTGAACGTAATAGAAAAGGATTTAGAAAAAATGAGGTTCTTTAATTATTTTTGTTAGAATATAAACTTTCTAAACAACATAAAAAATATTTATTTATAATAAAAACCATTAAATAATGGTAAATCGAGTTTTCTAGGAGAATTTATTAATGTTGAAGATAAATCCAAAGAAGAAGTTGAAGTAAGAAGACAAAAAGAAATCTAGGATGAAATATATGAAATTGGAGAAACTCAGAAGAATATTCAATCTAATTATTTTTCCACAAAAATTATCAATTATCTTATAACATGATTTATTTATTTGAAAAGCCTTTTCCTAAATTCCAGAATTAGATAGAAAAATATTCCTCAACTCAGAAAGATAATGTTGTTGATAGTCATGTTAATAATATTCTTTTGTTTTGTGATGGTGGCTATGAAAGTCACGGTGGTGATGGTGACGATCATGGTGAAGATAATGGTCATGATGGTGAAGATATTTCTAATGATTGGGATTATGATGATGAATAAAAAATAGTAAAAATATCTAACAATAGGAAATCCAAATAGAGCATAGAAAAATAATAATATAACAAATATAATGGGATCAAGGTATATTTTGGAACTAGGGAGAATAATTAATCAGAATCAAAAAGTTCTTCCTCCTCCTTAGGAGAGGATTTTGTTTTTCAGTCCTTCAAAAATTTGGAAAACTCTATTCCATACATTCCTATCATTGTGTCATGATGTAATCATATACAAGAATAAGTAAATATAAAGGTTTACATAATAACCCATTTCATGGATAGGTTGATAAATATTTAATTATAATTTAGAACTATTATGCTAAATTATTATCCAGATAAGAAATCCCGCATAGAGATTACAATGTGGTCTAAAAAAGTTCAATAATGATCTTTTGGTTTTTTAAGATACGTTTGATTCAATCATTAATTATTTCAATGAATCAAAAGACACCATCATTGAACATTAAAATAGTTTTAAAAAAAAATGATGAAAGAGAAAGGTATTTAGTTTCAGGAATATAATTATTTGTTTGTTAAACATAATTCTCTCATAGTTTCATTTTAATGGGTGAAATCATACCCAGATGAGGTGGCTGAAAACATATGTCCAATGAATAAATGATTAATAACAAGGAATAAAATCTCCAGAATCATGAAGAGAAGAATTAGAAACAGGAATATGTATTTGTAATGTTTCATTATTACCACAAATAGTTAAAAAAATAGAATTCTATAGTCAAAAAATTAATTAAAAAAAGGATTAATTTTTTTCTTCTATTCATGATCTTTTGTTTTAAAAAATTTTCAATATTAAATTGTTATTATACATTGTTTCATATAGTTAGTTTCTTAAAATTTTACTTTCATTATATTTCCTGCATTTCATTTTTTATGTCACATAGGGGGATAATGTTAATAAAATAATGTTTCTCTAAGGTGGAGAATTTTTATGAAAGGGATGAGTTCATAAAGAATAAATACTTATGTAATAGGGAGATATTTAAATAATAAATAATGAAAACTACATAATGAAAATAATTTTATCCTTAGAGTATTGCATTGCCTAAGGGAGCTAATAATATTCATTTTGAATCATATACTCATGGGGAGATAATTATTTTTTTTAAGTTTAAAATATGAAATATTTCGGTTTTAAAAATATTTTCATAAATTCTTTTTGGTTCTTTCAAAAACAAGGGATATCTTTGAGTCAAATTTTCTACTTAAGAATGATATCTTTTTTTTATGTCTGGAAAATCACTCTCACATTTTTTAATATTATAATTTCTTGATAAGATTCATTAATATGGTTGGTCGATGTAGATAACTCAAGAGGGGTTAATTGAGTATCTAAAAATATTTCTGTTAAAAAAGGGTTCTTTATAAAATAATATCCCCCTATGAAAATAAACACAAAGTCAGTTTTTAGTGAATTAATAAAAGTCTGGAAGGTTAAATTTGGTTTTCTGATTATTTATTAGTTGTTTTCTTTCCCTATTTAAGGATTAGAAAAACATTCCAAACAATCCTAATGCTTAAAAATAGTTATAAACACTTTCTAAACTGACTATCAATGTTCAGTTTATCTTAATTCATGAAATAAATAATAGAAAAAAATATAAGTTAACCATCACAGTGGATAAAACAAGAGGTTCAGTATCATGAAGAGTCGTAGTCCTCTCCACATTGTGATCACCCTCCACCAAGAGGTTTAAATTAATAAAATTTTGATCCACACCCTGGATCAGGGTTCACAACAGCACACAGGCTGTCAAGGTTACACTTTACCTCTACCACAATAATTCATGGGAAAACAAATAAACAGGTCTCACATGACTTCTTCCAATGTTTTATGTGGGATACAATTTTAATAATAGATTAAGAGAGATGATATTTTGTTACCCTACAATTTAGATTAGGAGACAGTGTGTGATATTCAAACAGGTATACACACTGCTCAAAATAGTAATGATAAGAACACAACAGTGTTATGAAAGTGAATAGGGTTTAGAATTCTCTATGTGTTGTGCATTAATTCTCTGTATTCAACTGATGTTTAGGAAATGATATTCAAGTCCTCTTCTGAAAGATGTCTTCAGAAAAAAGTGTCACAGTTTCTCCTGAATGTGATCCGCTCTTCTTTGTGAGGTTGTTGTGCAAGCTCTAGTAGGTAGTTTCTAGGTGAGATCAAGCTTCAATTTTTTTGTTTTTCAATATTCTGTATTCACACAATCTAGATTTCAGCGTGTTCTTCAAGCACTATGTGTATCAGTTTATGTCTGTGTATCCTCATCTCATTTTGAGCTCTGATTGAAGTTCTTTTATACTTTAGGTTCTACAAGGCATAATGACCTCCACATGTTCATGTACCTCATACTGTCTACAGATAGTCCTATAATCCACATAAAATAATGTCAAAAACATTAATTTCTCTAAATATGAACGTTACAAATAAATTTGAATTAATAAAATCTAAATAGTTATTTATGAATACAGTTGAGTCATCTTCAGTCTATTATCATCTGGTTGATAACATCGGTCTGTCAGCTTCAGTGTGTTGACATCGGTCATTCATCTTCGATCTGTCAAACATCAGTGTTAGGGAATCTAAAAAGTTCATGATGTGTCTAACTTACACATACCATTACAAGACTAACTGTTATCCAAAACATACACGTATAAATACCCTTTTAAACATATGATTTCATGAATATTGGTTATTGACTTATATAATTATAGTTTTCTTTATGACTTAATTAATTTACTTAGAGAAATTATAATGGAATGAAAGGGTCGAATCTGTATCTTGAAATTATTTTTATTTATGAAAAGTACATTATAATATATTTTCAAACAATATCCCCATTTTTATATTCACAAATTATTGCATACATGCAAAAATATATATAATAAATATAGCCTTCATAGCATACTACACTGAATTTAATTGTCCAATATGACTAAAGTCTTTCCTGTTTTGAATTTTTAAAACAATTCTCCCCTCAATAAATGGTTTAAGGTGAGTGAATTCCATGTGTCCTAAACCTGAAAATATTCCCCTTATATAACTAATGTATGCTTTATTTTCTCCCCCTTTTGGGATTTGCAAAAATAAAAACAGAAAGGAGAATTAATATAAAATAAAGACACAATAAATATTTTCATTGAGAGGCATAAGAGTACAAGTCAAGAAAAAAGACCAAATCCCTTTCAAAAAGAAACAATCCATCACTAAGGGTTTGGATGCTAAAGAGTTTTTCCATTGTCTAAAGGATACGAGGGTGAATGAGATGGTTTGGGAGTGGCAGATGGAAGAGGTGGTCTGAAGATAACTCCAGGAAGGGAAATACCTATAGGAACATTAGCTGTAAGGGTAAGCCGGTTTTCGGAAAACACTTAACTAAGATTTTGCTCTGTGATGATTGGTCCAATCTGGGAAAGAGCCTAAGAGATGGTCATTAAAGTAGGAGGCCGAGAGGAAGTACCAATTAAAGTAGCTAGAGGGAATAGAATAGCCTCATCATAAACATGTAGATATGGGTTGAGCAGGTTGATTAAGTCATTAATGATTTCACCACCATATTGCATTGCCTTCTCAAAATCATCCTCATATTCTATATATTTACTCAGAAAAGGTGTAAACTGCTTCAATTGAAGGGATTGATTCTTTAATTCTTCTATGACTTGAATAATTATAGGAATTTCTGTAGGAATCTTGAAATTATTGATTACATAATTCTTGGTATAAATCATAGTGAAATAATTATCCACCTTTTCCCGAAATTCCTTCTGAGATGCAGAGGATTCATTTGTACACTACCTGGCCATATTATAGGCAAGGTCTGTATTTCGATATACTTTTCCAAGTGTTTCTTTGTCTGAATCACTCTGATGTTTTTGATGTTCCTCCTTCATCATAACCTTGGGAGACTCCAAATCAGCAAAAATACTTCTCCCACTACTTGTAATGGATGGGACACTCAACATTTTTCCAAGATATTCGTTCAACTGTTTTTGTTCTACACTGAGGTGATGTGTCTCTATGTTCCTATGATCATCCAGAGCACGAATAAATAAGGACTTGAAGTTATAGTTTAAATAATTAACTCATTTTTCATCTTTCTTACTTTTCCTCTAAGAAATCTTTTGTGTCTAATAATGGATTCTGCTGTGGTAATGAGCTTCAATTGAATCTCTAGGATTAATATTCTTTCTAAATTTTTGGTATCAGTATATGAGATTTTTATAGAGGTGGAGGATGCACTTATGGATCCAATTGAGGCTATAACAGACTCACATATATCACTTTTTGATTTCTCCAATTTAGCATTAGGAACATAATCACTAAGAATTGCAGGAGCCACTTGTTATACTACTAGAATTATAAATGAGGGAATAGGTGAAACTGATTTTGGATCATCTTGGGCTTGTGGAGCATGAGGAGAAGGCACCCTCTCTTCATCTAGGAGGTATTCTAAACCAAAAAGAATGTATCATGGATCAATATTACACTCTCTAGTAAAGGTCCAGTCTCTTGGCTCAATATTATAAATTCTGATCCATCTCCCCGGAGTATTAGGAACTACATCTTCATCAACATCTTCTTCATCCAAGTCTTGAGTCATAACAACTTATATGGGAGCAGGAACCAACTGAACATCAGGTTCTGCTTGTGCTCCAGCTACTTCAGCTTCAGTAGACACTTCCTCAATTTGAGGAATTTGAACCTCAACTTCTTCTTCATGGTCACCATCCATAAGTTCATTCAATTCCTGAATGATGTATTGATTTTTAGCATTAAGATGGCGTAATCAGTCCCCATGACCAGCATCTTCATGGTCAACATCCTATTGCTCAACAAGTTCAATACCATCAACATCCCCATGAATTGATTCGTCACTGGATCTGTCCAACACATATTGTTACACTTTTTGAGAGTCACTCACATGATAATAATTTTTCCCATTATCACCTCCATCATCATCATCATCATCAATTTATTCATCATTTTATTTATTACCATAGCCTATAACTCCAGTAACATGTGTTTCATCCTCATCTTCGTCACTAAGAATATATTTTATTGATTGAATGTCAAAAGGTGGACTAGCAGGTTCATAAGGCATATCTTTATGAAATTCAAAAATATTATGATCACTCCTATCATCAAAAGGAGATCCTTCTTCCCATGGCACGTCAGGATCGACTTCCTCATCAGAATAAACACGAACCTCTCCAAGTTTGAGACTTGGATCGGTTTGATCCTTTGGTCTACAAGGGTGGTCAACATAATTGAAAACCTCATATATCCTCTCCTCTCTCCTATCCTACATATCTTCCATGGGTTCCAAAAAAAATTCTTCCTCTTAAAAATCTATTTTTAATGACAAAATACAATAATATGATATTATTACCTGATCCTTATCTCCCACATAATCTAACTATTTCAACATGGTAGAAATAATACTCAGATAGTAAAAGCTAGTTTCCTTCATGGATGGCTTAATAAGATCAGAGACATGCACCATTAGATAACTACAGAGTTTCAATTTTATCACTGGTTTCAATAAAAAGATCCAGAAAACATCTGGATACATCACAGCAGGGAAATCTCCCTTCATTGGAAATATTTGATGTTGAATGAACATAAAAAGTAGTCTTACTTCTCCTTAAAATTCATTTGAAACATTTTTCATGAATTCTCCATTTCCAGTTTTTTCCTTCACAAAATATTCATAAGTGAAAAAATTTGAGAAAGGTGGAATATTACCTGAATAGTGAGCACAAACACCTTCATGAGGCATTTCAAAGCATTCAACTCATTTCATAGATGAGAAAGCTATCTCCTCTTCCTTAAACACAAAAACCTTCATTGCTTCCTTAGCTTCATCTAGGGATATCCTAAAATGTTTTTAAAACTAATTCCTTATATAGGCATAATAAGGTCTTTCATTGTTGGAAAAAAAACTGAGCCACCCTCGATCTTCCAGAACATTTCACAACGAAGATTTGCTTAAATGAATCCACTCCACAGACACCTCTTTTTCATCCATAACCACTCGTCTTTCTAAGATCGGTTTTCGTAGTCCTGATGGACTCACCTTTCTAATGCTTTAAAGATAGATATTTTCTACGTTCTTCCATTGCACACTTTGTCCTTTCCTTGACATGGCTTCAAATTCCGAAAATGTGGAGAGGTCAAACGTTGTGAGGGTGTGTGACAAAAGGTAGAAATATTTTTAGCAGAGGGGAAGGTGAAAAGTATGAATGGATTGAACTAAATATATCATTTAGAGAATGTAAATCACAAATCATGAAAATTTAAATATGAAAAAACGATAGTAAAACACAGTCATTTTTTTTTATAAAAAATAAATAATTTACAAAAAAATCCATAACTACATCGTTGGAAATAAATCAATTTTAGGGTTCAGTTTAATAAGATAAGTTTTAAGTGATCAGTTTCAAGAGATTGGTTTCAAGAAGATCATTTTAAAGAAGATCGGTTTTAGGTAGATCCGTTTAAATAAGATCAGTTTCAAGAAGATCGTTTTCAAGAAGCCTGGTTTCAAAAATATGGGTTTCATGAATATTGTTTTCAAGAAGATCAGTTTCATGAAGACCAGTTTCAAGAAGATCGGTTTCAAGAAGATCGGTTTCAAGAATATCATACTAATTTTTAATTCCTAGTTCATGTCTGATGTAATTAATTCTCTCAGAATTTAATGGTTTATTGAATATATCAGCAAGAAGATGTTCATTCCCAATAAACTCAAGAGATATACCACCTTTTTTATATAGATCTCTCAAAAAGTGATTTCTTACATCAATATTCATTGATATAGAATGAGAAATTGGATTGTTAGAAAAGCTAATAGAACTTTTGTTGTCACAATTTATGGTGATATGTCTGAATTTAAATCCATAGTCTAGTAAGGTGTGTTTCATCCACATAATATGTGCACAACAACTACCAGAAGAAATGTACACTGATTCAGAAGTTGATAATGCAACTAAATTTTTCTTTTTACTACACCATGATATTAGTGACTTTCCCTGAAGGTGACGTGTTCTAGAGGTACTCTTTCCATCTAACTTAAATCCACCAAAATCAGTATCTCAATTGATAACTAAATCAGAAGGATGTCCTTTGGGATAGAACAATCCTAAATTAGATGTAAATTTGAGTTATTTGAAAATTATTTTAACTCTATTTAGGTGTGAATCTTTTGGGATTACATGAAATCTCACACCCATACACACACTAAACATAATATCTTTCCTACTAGCAGTTACGTATAGCAAACTCTCTATCATCCATCTGTAAGCAGTTTGATCAAATGATTTTCCATTTTCAACATGATCTAACTTACATGTAGAACTCATAAGAGTTTCACTACTCTTAATGTTATCAAATCGATATCATTACAAAAGATATTTTGAGTACATACATTGATATAATATATTTCTATACTTATTTGGAAATATTGGAAATCCAAGAAATATTTGAGTTTATCAATTAAACTCATTTCAAAATCACTTTGCATTATGTTTGAAAAATCATTACATAATAAATTTGTATATGATCCATTGATAATATCATCTACATATATTTGGGCTATTAAAACCACTTTTGAAACACTTTTTATAAATAAAGTAGGATCTAAATGTCTTTTTGTAAAACAATTATAAATTATAAAATTACATAACCATTCATACCATGCTCTTGGAGCTTGTTCCAAACCATATCAATAATTCAACAATTTGAACACATGATTTGGAAAAAATGGATTTGTAAAACCTAGGTGTTGTTCAACAAAAACATCATCAATTATATAAACACTTAGTAATTCACTTTTGACAACCATTTGATAATTTTTAAAATCCATGTGTGCTGCATAGGCAAGTAAGATCTAAATTTTATCAAGTCTAGCTACTGGTGCAAAAGTATCTTCATAATCAATTCCATCATATTGATTATATCCTTGTACAACTAGTATAGATTTATTTCTAACTATATCAACATCTTAATATACCTTATTTCTAAACACCAATTTGGTTCCTATGGTCAAAGTATCCTTAGGTCTATCTACATGATTCCAAACATTATTTTTTTCGTACTTATTAAGTTCTTATTGCATGTTCATTACCCAAAATTAATCATTGAAATCCTCATTGATATTTTTGTGTTTAAGTTGTGACAAGAAGGATCGATGTTCATCCTGGTTTCACAATGCAGATCTAGATTGGGTTCCTCTATCTAAATCTCTAACAACAACATCTAATGGTTGATTATAAAAGTTTCTTGTTGGTAAAAAAAGTAGGACTTGATATTTTAAGTTGGTCAGGTTTATCTGGTTCACTACAGTTAGTATTTGGAGAACTACCAGAACTAGAATTATTCACAGATTCCATCACACTTTGATTTTATATTTTATCATTAATGTCCAGATTTGACATATCTTCTTCAACATTTTCTATTGAAGTCTTCTTATAATGTTGATCTTCTTCATCAAACATGATATGTACAGATTCCTCCACATATTTGGTTTTCTTATTAACGATTCTATAGGGTTTACATGTTATATAATATCCATGAAATATTCCTTCATCACTTTAAGAGGAAAATTTATCTAAATTATATTTACTGTTCAGAATATAGACTTCACATAAAAAACATTAAAATAATCTACTTTGGGTTTCTAATTATTCCACAACTCGTAAGGAGTACTCTTAAGAATGGGTCTAATTAAGATTCTTTTTATTATTTAGCAAGTTGTATTAATAGATTTATCCCCTAAATAAATGGTTAGATCATATTCACTAAGCATAGTCCAAGAAATTTGATCTAGGGTACTATTTCTTCATTCTTCCACACCATTCTGTTGAGGTGTTCTATGTGCCAAGAAGTTATGAATACAGGCATTTTGTGAGAAAAAAGCTTCAAAATATTTATTCTCAAACTCATGACCATGATCGCTTTTTAAGGATTTAATCTTCAGTCCACTATTATTTTTATATAGTCCTAGAATACATTGTACTGTGTGAACAAGATTCAATTTTATGATCTAAGAAAAAGGTCCAGGTGTACTTAGAGAAATCATCTACAAGAACATAAACATATTGCTTCCTATTTTGACTAGAAACTCTAGATGGTTCAATGAAGTACATGTGAACCAACTCGAGAGGTTGAGTAGTAGTTACTTCATTGTTTTCTTTGAAAGATATTTTATGTTTCTTTCCTTTTGGACAAGGATTACATACTTTGTTGTTTGGAAACTTTAATCTGGGTAATGCTCTAACTAAGCCTTTTCTAGTTAACTTCCTAATCGAATTTATATTACAATGTCCTAGTATTATATACCAGATCCAAGACTCATTATGAAAGGAATTTAGACAAGAGACATTCTATGAGGTTAGTGTGTCTAGATTTATAACATACACATTATCATTTCTAAAATCAGTAAATACTAAATTATTCTTAGCATAAAAAATGGTAAAAATAAACTTTTAAACTTAACATTAAATCCATCATCTCTCAATTTAGATATGATGAGTCGGTTATACTATAATCAATCAACATACCGAACTTTAGAAATTGAAATAGAGTTAGGGTTACCAATATGTCCTAGGACGATGATTTTTCCTTTACCTTTGTCAACAAATGTGACATGTCCTTGATCAATCTTTATAAAACATATAAATATTGAAAAATACCCTATAATATGTCTTAAACACCCACTATCCATGTACCGTAGATATTTATATGAACTCTTTCGGTATTTTTCCTACAAAACAGTTTAACCAAGAAATGAAATTGGAACCCATATTTGTCTGGGTCCACATACATTAGTGATATAAGCCTTAGGAACCTACAATTGTCTTATAGGTTTCTTATTTGCATAATATAGAGTGTTTGAAAAATAAACAATTTTCTATCATGGATAATTTTATATAGTAAATGAATTTGTGCAATTGGAACTTGCAGTACAACTCTGGTTTTTGGAATTGGTAGCAGATTTTACAGATTTGGGTACAAAATGTGATTTGGATAAATTCTTTTGACATGGTTGGTATCCTGTTCCGGAAGTATACTTATGGTTTATTTTTTTACCAACCATTTGAGTAAGATTATTTTTTTCCATTAGTAATCTTTTGTAGGTATTTATTCAATTGTTCATTAGACATTTTTATCTCATATTCCCTTTGAACAGTTGAGAATTTTTCTCCTTTTAGGTTGTAAGTTCAGATTTAGCAGTCAACGTAAGAGCATGTTGTTTCATCAAAGATTCAAACATATCATTCAACTCATTAAATGTTTCCTTTAACATTTTTCAATACATTAATAGTTCATCATTTTTCATATTTTCAGACTCACTTTCAAAATAATAAGAATTATGTGTAAGAGAGTATAAGGTTACCTTTGTTGTGTTTATCATGAAACACATATTTCCCATACCATCTTTATCATTTTGAGAAGAGTTAGATTCACATTATTTGTCCTCAAAGTCACTCAATGTGGCCTTCATTTCTTTCTTACAGCTTCTATATTTATTCTCATACATTTTATTGTATTTCATCTTTGGGTAGTCAGTTTTGACATGTCCTTTCCTTTTACATTCATAATAGATTATCTCATCTGGTTTATCATTTTTATTACAATCCTTTTTATAATTTCCCTTATTATTGTACTTTCCTTTGTTCCTGGGTTTCTTGAAGAACAAATTTTTCCTATATAACTTCATGAATCGTCTAGCCGACTGGGCTATTTTTTCATCATTATTTGAAGAAACTTTTTCACTGCTTGGGCATTCGATTGCAGCTTGAATTGTATCTTTATCTTTACTTTTTTTATTTAGTTTTCTTTAAACCTACATGCTTTCGTTTTGGCTCATCCTCCTCTTTATTTACCTTTAATTCTTATTCATACACCATTAATTTTACGATCAATTATTTCACTTTCATTTTGTCAATATCGCATGATTTTCTGATAGACACAGATCTTCCACGCCATCTTTCTGGTAGGCATCGTAGAATCTGCATGATCTTCTCTTTGGTAGTTATATCTCTTCCTAAAAAAATCACAGTATTCAAAATTCCATGGAACCTTAGATAAATATCATAAATTGACTCATCAGGCTTCATTCCAATGTTATCATATTTGATAGTGTAAGTATTCAATCACATTTCTTTAACATTACATGTTCCATCAAGAGAAACTGAGAGAGTATCCCAAATTTCATTTGCAGTTTTAGAAGCAGAGATACGGATAAATTCTTCATCTACTAGGGTAGAGTACATAGCATTCATTATTTTACAATTATTGTTATAGGAATTCATGGTACGTTTATCCCAATGTTTTCTATCAGTTTCAGGAATAGGATATTTACTTTCAATAGTTTTACAAATTTCAAATCTCATACATTCTAGATGTATTTTTGTTTTAAGCATCCACTGAGAATAGTTAGTACCATTAAATAATGGTGGTCTATTATAAGTATATATTTATAATATATTTTTCATGATAATGTTTCTAAAATAAATTCATAGAGATAAAAATTTAGAAATAAAAGAAATTTGAAGATCTTTGAAACACAACAATAGTCACAGTTGACCTAATTTGTAAAACTAACTTTAACTTTCATAACCTTTGATACTAAATTTTGGTCGGTGTAGATGATTAATGTGGGGGTGAATTGAGTATCTATAAAAATATCTGGTAAAAAGTGTTTTAAAAAAAATAATATTCCCCTATGAAAATGAACACAAATTATGTTTGTAGTGAATTAATAAAAGTTTTGAAGGTTCAATTTGGTTCTCTGAAGATTGATTAGTTCTCAGCTTTATAAATATAATTATTAGTAAAAAATTCGAAACAAAACTACTGATTCAAAATAGATATAAACCCTTCCTAAACTAACTATCAATGTTCATATTATCTTTATTCGATAATCACCTAAAACATAAAAATATATGATAAACAACACAACATATAAAACAAGAGGTTCCGTCTCAAGAAGAGACTTAGTCCTCTCAACCTGGCGATCACCCGCCACCAAGCAGTTTATATTAATAAAATTTTGATCCACCCCTAGATTGGGGTTCAAAATATCACACAGGCTGTCTTGGTCACACATGACCTCTACCACAATTATTCGTGGGAAAAAATAAAAAGATCTCATAGGATCTCTACCACAGTTTTACATGGGATACAAGTGTAAGAATAGATTAAGTGTGAGGATATTTTTTTATCATCTTGTTTAGCTCAGGATACTATGTGCGAGATTCAAATAGGTATACACACTGCTCAAAATAGTAATGATAAGAACACAATAGTGTTATGAAAGAGAATAGGTTTTTGAATTTTATGTAGGTTGTGCAGTAATGCTCTGGATTCAACAGATGTTGAGAAAATGATATTCAAGTCCACTTTTGAATGTTGTATTCAGAATAGAGTCTCACAATTTCTTGTGAAATTGTTCATATCTTCATTGTGAGGATTTTCATCAAGATCTAGTAAGTAGAGGTAGGTGAGATCATGCTTTTCGTTTTTCTCATTTTCAATGTTCTTGAGTTTGCACAGTGTATATTTTATCATGTTCTTCAATCTCTATGAATATCATTATATTTCTTTGTATCCCCATATCATTTTGTGCTCTGATTAAAGTATTTTTATAAATCAAGGTCTACTAGGAATACCGATATCCACACATGCATGTACCTAGTACTATCTACAAAAAGTCTTACAGATAACATTAAATAACATTAGAAACATTAATTTTTCTAAATATGACAATTATAAATAAATTTGAATTAATAAAATTAAAATAGTTATTTATGACAATCAGTGAGTCATCATCGGTATATTGTCTTTGATATCTTTCATGTTTTTTATTGGTGTGTTATTACAAAATAATTTTGTAAAAATATCGAATAAGATAATGATATCATTGAATATAAAAAACCCTACTCATAAATGAAATCTGACAATTCCTCAAATTTGATTCTCACATGTTTCACAAATTCGACATCCACACATCCTTAAATACAATTATCAATATTTTTTCAAATCTAATTCTATTAGTTTCATTAATTCAAAGTCAATCAAAATCATTAATTCGGTTTTCATTCCTCATTTTAGATTAAAAAATATTCATGAATCTGATCCAATAATTTCATAATTCCAATTTGCTAAAATCTTTGAATATGATTTTCATTCCTCTATTTTGATTTGATCAAAATTTTGAATCTGATTTACATTTATTATATTAGATTCACCCATATTTTGTACTCTTTTTTACATATATCCTGAAATTCAATTCACAAACATCATTATAATTTGATCCTTAATTTTTATAGAATCTAATTAACATCTCTTTAATTCCTTTGTTTATAGTAGGATTCATACATATTTTACAAAATAATGTTTTTCTTATTAGTTTTTCCTTATGATAAATGATCACATCAAATCTATAATTGTACGACCATTGTATGTTCCATCTGTATTGGTCCCCCAGATTGTTCAGGAAAAATATGACCATTTGAGATTGATATTACCAATGGATTACATTCCTATAAATACCCAGTCATTTGAATGATCTAATAACATTCTGATTTTAATACACACGACAACTCTACCAAAATTACATTGTGAGAAATCCATGAAGTGATTATGTTATGTAAACCATATGAAATAAACATGAAATATTCAATAACCATATTTTATAGTTATATGACCTAGATAATTTCTTACTATGATTGAGGGAATCCAATATTTTAGAAGATAGAGGTTCAGATTGCCTTCTTAATCAAGAGATTCCAGTTGAATGGAAGTAAATGGTCTCGATTACAATCTAAATCAAGGGTATCCATGAATATCAACACAAATATATCATCCAATATTTCATGGATCAATGTATTTTCCATTTATGGGTAAGACATACTTTCTTGAACATATAAATCAAGGGACCAATTTTCATGGTGCTTGTATACCCTACACATTTGGTTTAATGAATTACTCATTTAAATCAACTTCAAATTTCGTCTACAAAATTTAATAAATAGAATGTGTTTTCTATACATTCACTTTTTAAAATAACTTTGATATAATAACCAATATACATTATGGTAGAATCTTGTTTGAGTCGACCTGCATTTTTATTTCATTACACATCTTCATCATATCTATGGAAATTTTTATTAACCTTAAAAAAGAGGATAGAGTAAAACATTTTTTATATTTTTAAACAATTATTTCATTAAGGTTAAAAAAATATTATAAACATATAATTCAATCCCTATTTTATATAATATTCTTCATACATATTTTTATCCTAATTTTGGATATTTTTTATCCTCATTATAGATAGTATAACATTATCCATAAAACTCAAATCATTTTTCACCTTGTTTACATTACCATGGTCCTAATGTATTGAGATTTTTTAATATT
Source organism: Viscum album (assembly GCA_963277665.1). Classification (NCBI taxonomy): domain Eukaryota; kingdom Viridiplantae; phylum Streptophyta; class Magnoliopsida; order Santalales; family Viscaceae; genus Viscum; species Viscum album. The sequence continues at coordinate 1,955,895,501 of OY728165.1, forward strand.
TTTTCAGATTTAAAAATAATATCTAGAACATTTTCAATACCCTCCAAGTGAATATATACATAAATAATTTATGATTAAAATATAAATCACACTTTTTTTATAAATGATAACATCTATATATCTTTAATTGTATAACAACCATACCTAACTCAAAATCATGAGTTGTTTAATTTTTATTATGAGTCATAAATCATCATGATTATTATGTTGTAATATTTTTATTATGAAAAATAACACATCCCAATAACTTTATTTATTTATCACGGTATATTTCAAACTATTCTCCACTATAGTAAAATGTATGAACTTCATCACTGACTAACCTTATCTTCAGTTACCTGAATTTTTCAATATATTCATTTCTCCAATAAATTTTTTCTACCATATAATTTAACATTTCAGGAGGTTTAGATATCCACGAGACATTATCCATAATCCATTGGTGTTATACCACTAATCCATGAAAAATATGAACTACATTCGTTGTTATTATTATTGGACAACATTAAATAGACTATGTCTTCGATGGATCTAAACATATACCATCAATTGAGATTATGTGATTGATAAATTAATACCATTGTAGTAATAATACTCAAATTGTAAATTTTTTATATATTTTCTCCTTCCAAAGGGTCTTTAGAAGTATTTGCAATTGGTATTCAGTCTCTTACTTTTTGTTCTAATAGATAAAAATAAAATTAATATAGATTTGGACAATGTTATCAAGGTAATATCTAAAGAATATATTCATAGAATTCATGATGATAATAGTGTAATTGGTAATATTAAATTCATAACCATATATTCATGTTTACTATACCTTTAATGGATTTCAGTCACATTAGTATCATATTTAATAACCCTCAAATAGTGATTTCTATAATGGAATTAAATCATTGAAAATTACTGATCTCTTTGTAGTTTATCAAAAAAATTCATCAAAACTAGGAAGAGGACACTTTTTATTGATCATGATCATGTTTAACTTTAAATAATAAAATTAGGGTCACATTGATCCATCAATATTTATCACAAAATAAATGGGTGAACCCTAAGGAGAAACACATTGCCAAATGAATCACATTTCAAGGTTTTATTCGATTTTTTTTTAATTTTTTATACTCGAATTGAGCCATTATTTAGGGATTCATCTAAATTCATGTTGTACCATGTATAAGTTATAATGAGAACTAATGATCATGTTTTTGTGTTTTTCTAGAAAAAAAGATCTAGAAAGGCATCCAAAAATTATGGAGCAATAGAAATATCCTTGATGTTGAGTTTCTCCTAATAATATTCAGATGGACAAGAATCGGGAATGGGAATTAAGACCCACACAATAGTAGTTATAGAAATAATTATTTCATACTTATCATCTCATTTTTATGATATCATCAGTTGGTTTTAATATTAATTTTTACATTCCTTCATTGAAAATTGAGGATGGATTTATACATTGAAATATAATCCATGTTTAATATAACATGAAATTCAACTAAAGGAATCAGTTAATTATTTCCAGAAATAACATTCCAATGAACATGAACTAGAGGAGAATAAAATACATGATATGTTATCATCCTACCATTTTAGGGTTTCACTAATGATTAAAACAATACTCATTTGTTTGTATTCGTGATACCAGTAGATAATTTTTCATATATAAACGATTGGGTATATCTAGAATAAAAAATACATTAACATTTCTAGAGTAGATGGTTAGTGTACCTTTAAAAACATCATTATTGAACTCATTTTAAGAAAAAATGATTTCATGAACTTTAACTTTTTCCCATGGATTATTATGATTTGGTCATCTGTAATAATAATTATAACAAATGATTGGGTACTAGTAAAAATAATTTAAATTATCCAAAAAATTGATTCATGGATGTGGGGGATGCTAATTTTTCACATTTTAATATACTCTCATGTTAGTCATGTTCTTTCAATGACATTGGCATTACATTTATTTATTTCTTTCAGTTCTGAACTAAAGGCATATTATAGACCCATGAAGAAAATTTTCTCCATGATTATTCCCACAATAAGTGTATAATTAAAAACTCATATTCATATCTTAGTTGTTCATAGTTATCACTTTGATCTATATATTCATTTTGTTGTAAAAACAATGTTAAATTTACATTACTCCTACATCGATTTCAAAATCTATAGAATAAAATAAATATCATAATTTTAACTGAAGACTCTTATATACGATAGATATTTAAAAGAAATTAATCCACAATGGAATTCGTAAACATTACATTCAGTATGGTGGATAATTATAGAATCAAAACTTGAATGTATTATAAAAATATATTTATATAAACCAGCATATTCATCATCCCATTTATCCAACTCATGGAAATCCTTCTCAATTATCGCACGAAGAACGTTAATGGAGTACTTATTTAAGAATATCATCTTGAACTCATCACATTCAACATATTCAATTTCATTTTACTACATTGTAATATTCATTAGAGTCCACTGGTAGTCCACATCCCCCTTTAAATGATAAATAAAAAAAATTAATTAATCATGTTCTGAACATTGATGAATGGAATGTATATTTTTAGTGGTACTAATCCATTTATCAACAATAATTGGATTATTAGACACACTAATATAAGGTGAAGAGTACCTAATAGAGGGATGGATATAATTCTATTCCCTCTATTGCTCATTTTGATGTTCAACATAATTCATCGATTAAGAATTCAATGAGATAACAGATATGGTGGTTTAATCCCATCTCACAAAACAATTGGATTCTAATGAAGAAAATAATTTCATTTCCAAGAACACTTGTCATTCACATGGTTCCTTCGTGATCAATCTATTAATGAAAACGTAAACGAATAAGGTACGAATTTATAGTCATTGTGGGAAACTAAATAATCCAAAAAAACTATTAGTAGGTATTCCATGTAATGAAGCCTTATTTAAACAATGAAAACATAACATTACCATAGGTTATTAGTATTCATCCACTATCTAAATCCTTTATGGTTGTTTATACTGATTTTTTGAATTCCCCAACTATATCACTCGATAATATCATCCTAAGAGTGCACTAAATCCATATGTTGTCCCCCATTTCCCAATAAAACCTATATCAATATAGATTTTTGATTTTATTTCCCTTCGGTAAATATGTTCCTAATACATATACACTATTAATATCCAAATAGATATGACTTTCTATGAAAATACTCTCTCTATCCTTTACCAAAATTCCAGGACATATTTTTATACATTGTGTCATCAACAGACTTATACATAGAGATGTCCATTAGTATATTTCACAGTTTTTATCGTCCTAGTTCTCAAAATTTAACAAAAATATTTATCTGATACTAACTATATAAATCATGGATTCTCATACAAATGAATTACATTATTTTTTTAAAACATTAAATACATTATACTAACATATTCCAAAATACTGTATTACTTTAGTGCCTTTTAAAATATGAAAACATAAAATGTTGTCTACAATTGATCAACAGTATCTCACATTAGGTTCTAATTAACTACATAGTTTTTTAATAACATCATAAATAGAACATATCTTCATATCCTGGGGAAAGGAAACAATGGAAATGGTGGTATCAGATTCCCATAAAGGGTAGAAAATGTAGATACGTAGGCATAATCCTATGTATAAGGGTATGAGAACAATATAATATCATTATAATATTATATCCTTCATATCAAAGTGTTTAATAAAGAGTCATGGAACAAAGATTAAATGGTCATAAGATATGTACCATTAGGTAATAAAGATCCTAATACATGAAATCATAACATTGGAATAAGATATGTAATTAAGTAAAACACATAAAAATATTAAATGATTTCCATATCATTTATTTCTCATATCCTATACTATGTTAGTAGTGTGGGATCACTCCCCAAACCATCTTAGTAGTCATAGTTATGATACAAATCTATAGTAGAAGAAACTTTTAATTACTAAACTAGGTTTACCCTCGATTCTTTCCATGGTTGTCTCATGAGATATAAATCTATACCTATTTCATTTGAGGTATATATATGTCCCTCCGATCAAATCATGAAACAACACATATCAATTACACAAGATCATAATAGTTCATCACATTATAACATATGAAATTAAATGGTTCTGCTAAACATGTCATATTATTAAAACATATTGAATATAGATAGGTTTAATAATAATTTTAGTATAGAATATTCGATGATATGAAATGGGTTTCATAATAATTTTCTCATTGAATAACCCTTATAAGAGAAACATGATTCACAATAAAAATGTAATATCATAAAAAAACCATTAATAGAAAGATTATGAATTGTCTCCTTGGATAATTTAACATGTAAATTCCAATATAGTTCAAAGGATATCATATAATATGGAATATAGTATTGAAATATATTTTACAAACATATCTAGGAAAAAATATCCTTTCTTATTAGAATAAATATTTTTAAATCATTAAAACTTTTGAACAAAAATTCCATTGAAATTTACCTTCAAAACATACGAAGGAATATTTTACAAACATTTTCAACCCTTTTATTATATAAATATTCTGATAAACAAGATAATTTCAAATGAAGAGAGAAATAAAGTAATATTTTCTTGAAAATATTTTATTAATTATCATAAGTACAAAAGATGAACAAAATTGTCAACTAAATGAATAAATAATGATTATCCAGAGGAGGATAGAATCATGATAGTTAATGTGAGTTTTATAATAGTATTTGAACAATGAATCATAATTGTAAACAATATCAAAAAATTATGAGATTATATAAATAAACATTTATATCATGGGTAATACATAATTAGAAGCCCCATGAAATAAAAATATTAAATGAGTCGAAAAATATCAATAAAAATATTATATTAATGATATAACTTTTTTAAGGATAACTATATATATATTATTAATGAATATGTGTGCATTACATAAAATTTGTCTCATAGAATAAAAATGGATACAAATATTCTTTAATGATTTGGTATTTTTAGAATAGTATAAACCATTAAATAGAGATAATATAATGGATATGAAAATACTAATAAATTTTATAATCAAAATTATAAAATACAATTATTAGAATTATGTAATATACATTGAACATATAGGTGGTTCATATATCATGTTTCTCCCTAATGAAATAAATAGATGAAATTACATTACAACATGAGTAATTCATGAATCGTGACATCCATGAATTTTTAATACTATTTGTAATTTTAAATATAATGAAATAAATTTAATCCGATATATATCATTTAATTATGTGATATATACATAAAAAATAATATTGTGTTTATTATGTCATAATTCTCAGAGAAATTAAATTTAGACTAGATATCCCACTACATTATGCCTTGAATCTCATTATACTCATTCAAAACTCATGTATAATTATTAGGATGTTTTTATACATATATATCAGAACCATATTACAATATATAATACAATTTTTTTCATGAGCATTTACAACCCATTTATTAACAATTTCATGTTAACTTTTGGTTCCATGTAATAACCACATTGTTTATCATATAAATTTTGATTTGATACATTCATCATCATCTTAATTTAATCACTATTTATTCATATATAGAAATATAAACATGATATAAAAATCATATAATATAAGTATATATTTATTTATAATAATATATATTAGATATACGTATGAAATAAAATACACTATTCATGGAGACGGTAGGTCGTACGTATGAATGCACACTTTTCCCATTTTTATGATTAAAATAAATTAAATTAAAACATATGTATTTTCATTAAAAAATAAATTTAATTTTTTATTTATCATTCATATTTACTAATGTAAGAACCTGTTTCTTATTTTTGAGGTACGAGCTTCTTCTTTTCTCTTTTCCTTTAGTGTTTTTTATAAAATAAGGAATGTGGGGAAAAATCCAAAATTTTGGAAAGTACATGCCATGTACTTTTGGCTGTGTGGAATGAGTACACATGGTGTGTGGTCGTGTCGTAGATTAAGGGTGTAGGAACAAAGTACACAACGTGTAGTGGTCCGTTACACGCCATGTAGTCAGTCAGCAGGCGAATTGTAAGGTGGTGGCCAGCTGTGCGACTGAACACGCCGTGTACTCATGGAGACACACCCTGTAGTCATGTCAAAGGATGAACAGTGCCACGCTGGCGGGATGCCTCTAGAGGAACAGTTAAAAAAATAGGAAGTACACACTGTGTACTTAGAAGTACATGTCGTGTACATTGTTTTTCCTTCCTTAAAATGGGCAATAGCCTCCCCTGTTCACTTAGAAGTCATAGAATCGGAGGAAGGATCAAGAGTAGATGGACGAATCTTCAATGATCCACCGAGCGCACGTTCGGAATCTGTTTCTGCCTTGGATGATCTCGTTGGAACCGCACGGGTAATCCCTCCACTCTTCGTTAACCGTTTTTTCCAATTCTTCCTCTAACAAGATATATTTTCATTTAAGAATGATTTCCATTACCTTATATATACGGTGTTCTTGTACGTTTCATAAAGATTTGTTCCCGTATATCCTTTGTGGGTGTTTAAGGTAGGTGGATTGGCCTTTATTTTCCAACTGTCGTGTATTTTGTGTGTTTTTGAGCTATGAACCCATATTTGGGGTGTCGTGAGGCTGAGGACGTAGCTAATTTTAAATACATTGAATTTTATAGGTAAATTAAATGTGATATTAAAATATTTTTGGGATCAGTGCTTGGATCCAGGACCACCCCGGGGGTGCGTTCTTCTATTTAGCCATTTTCCCAGGATACCCGAGGGTATGCCTCTAATTTGATGATTGTATAATTTCCTTGAGAGGAATTACTTGTGATTTTTTATTTACATGTTGCGCATTTCCTAGTTACTTTCTCCTGAGAGAAGTGTTTTACTCTGCCCTAGGGCGTTGTTTTACTTACCCTGAGGGCAGTTGTTATCTTAGCCTGAGGGAAACTTCTTCCGAACCTAAGGGAAATCAACTTTATGCCTGAGGGAGACACTAAATATGCCTGAGGGTAATCTTTGTTCTGCCAGTGGGCAAGTACCTGTGGGTTATGTTCCTGATTACCTGAGGGTAAGGGTTTAGTGTCTGTGGACACAAACTATTTACATAGAAATTAACTATGGTGTTTTATTAAATGAAATGGAGTAAAAGATTAATAAAATGAAAAAATAACTGGTAAGTTAGTTACTTTTGAGTACTTCTTAGTTTAATGCATTTTACTACTACACACAGTTGTTTTATTTTTCACACAGTTGGGCATGAGCCTTTGGTGGGTGCCTAATGAGATATATTTCTCACACCCTGTTTGGGTCATGATTTTCATCCCAAGAAGATTACGTTTATGTAGGTGTAGATAAAGGTAATATTCCTTATATAGGTACTTGATTACTGGTCGGTGTAGGAGAGCATGGGACCAAGTATTGGCTCGTGATGTCGTTGGCTGTTTTGTTTGCCTTTCTGTACTTGTACTTCAGTTGTATTGTATTGTGTTGCAGTGCAACATGTTCTGGCTATATTATAGAATATTGACATGTTGCCTCATCATATATAAATGTCTGCTAGTTTCCCTTTTGTTTTAAGTTATTCTTTTTCAGTTATATTTATTGTTAATGCTTCCGTTGTTGTTATATGTTTGAATTATATTCCGCTGCACCACACTTTGAAAAATGATGGCATAGTTTCCCCACTATCAGGCCTGGGCCCTCACTGCTAGTCAGCAGCATCTGGAATTTGAGGAAATGTGCTTAAGGTCACGTGGTAAACCGGGTTCGGGGCACCCGTTGAGTGGCACCCTGATTCGGGACATTACAAAGTGGTATCATAGGGGTTCTTTTCTTTGGATTACTCTTTGGAGCCATAGTCAGGGATATGACGGGAACGTTTGTTGGTAATAAATTGTTCTCGGGCGTAGCTTACACGTGTAAAGGGAAAAGATTATTTACCTCGTATTTCAATTTTACAGATTTTGCAATTTATAGTTGATATGATTTCACTCATTGGTGATGCACTTATGATTGTGCTGTTTATATTTTATCTATGGGTTATATTTAGTTGCAACCTGATGAGATGAGGGTATTCCATCTCATGCATCATTTACGCACATGCTAGAAATCACATGCCATGCATAGTTCCATGCCATATAGGTGCATTAGAAATTGCATGTTGTTTTCATAGTTGATGTGCTAGAAAATAATGTTGTTGTGATAGATGCTTGATAACTACCTGCTATATGATAGGGTATTTTTTCTAAGCCGATTTGTATAATGAATGCCAAACTTTGGTTTTTGGGGAGTATGGGTCCCCATTGACCAGAATTTGGTGGATCATTGACTGTTTATTATGTATAACACAAACAAGATGTCATACATTGATTCGGGGGGAGTATGGCCCCTCACAGATCGGAATTTGGAACTTATTTATTGTTTTTTCAGTATTTTATGGGTTCCGGAGATGTTTCTGAGGCATACTGTCTGGAAACCCATCATACACGCCATGTAGTATTGTAGACACGCCATGTATGTTCTTCTGTTCGGGAAGAAAAATAATATTTTTGAGTACACGCCGTGTACCATGAGTACACACCGGGTAATCTCTTCCCATGTCACAAACCGTGTGGGCGGTGACACGGGGAAGGGGAGAGCTTGGGGAGAACACGCCGTGTAACTTCTGTACACGCCGTGTTGTGTTTACCTGAGACCCAACCGTGTAACTAATAAACACGGGTTAGTGTAGTCATTTCTTGAACATGATGTGTCAATGGAGAACATGCCATGTAGTCTGACCTTGGGACCCGACCGTGTAACTAACAACACGTGTCGGTGTAATCCCTTAGAGTACAAGCCATGTGTATATCGAACACGCCATGTAGGGTGAGCCGTGTGTCCGGCCATGTAGCTAACAACATTTTTCAGTGGAGATCGTTGAGAATACGTCGTGTACCTGTGGGACACACCGTGCAGTCCTGTCAAGGGACAGACCATGTGGGGTTAGCCGATTGTCTGTGAAGCGGGGTAGTGTACACGCAGTGTGTGGGTGAAACACGTCATGTAGTGTCAAGCAGAGTAGTCGGTCATGTCACAAGCGACACAGACAGTTTGAAATAACACCATACATGCCATGTAGATAATATACACGCTGTGTAGTTTTGTTCAAACAGGATCCATGTGGCGTAGCCGTATCGAAGAACTCGGGCAGGGGAAGTGAAGTCAAATAAATGTTGTGTGGCCGTAATACATGCCGTGTAGTTTTGTTTTGCAAATTTTGAATTTATTTCTTCCTCCTGTTCCCTTTTTTGGTTTCTTCATTTACAGTCTTGTTAACCTTGAATCTAAGGTGTGTTTTTGACCTTTTAGAGTCATGACGACAAGAAAACCATGCGTTTTTTGCTAGGAGAGTGGCAATGAAAATACCCTAGAGATGGTGGGCCATGGGCTTCCAGTGGATCCTCCAGCAGATCTAGATGCGGCACTAGTTTCTATACCGGACACAGGCACTAAGGCACAGTTTCGTGACAGATTTATGTGGTTCATGAAGACCTTTCAAGGAGCACTGTCGGCTGCCACATCGATGGATGAGCTGACACGTATATTCCAGCGGCTACATCCGACGACATTTTCAAGGGATGGTGGACCACAGGCTTCGGAGTCATGGCTGGGATCGATACAGACTATTTTCGAGCATCTTGAGACACCTCCAGGGTGGAGGGTCATGCTCGCGACGTATATGTTGCGTGATTCCACCAAGAGGTGGTGGGATATTACCACCCAGTCATAGAATCATAGAGACATGGCGTGGGAGGATTCTCAGGCAGTATTATATTACTTCGTCTTCCCAAAGCTGTTGAGAGAAGATAGAGCTCGAGAGTTCATGAATCTGCAGCAGGGCACTATGTCGGTCATGGACTATTCTGCTCGTTTCACTGAGCTTCATCACTTTTCACCCATGCTGGTGGGTGATGAGACGTTGAGGGCCAGAAATTTTGAGGATGGTCTTCGTTATGACATCCGGGCACTGGTGAATGTTTTTAGATTGCCTAATGTACGTGCTATTGTAAACCAGGCGCTGATTACAGAAAGGATCTAGTGGGAAACTAGTGGTCTGGACCAGGGTGGTTCAACACCAGTTTCTGTTTGTATTTCTACTGGTAAGAGGAATAGATAGATGGAATTCTCTCAGGGTGGCAGTACCAGCCAGGCAGTTTCTTCATGTGGGCCGGTCAGGTGCTACGAGTGTGGTTAAGATGGGGACAGGAGACCGTAGTGTCCAAGAGACCCAGTGGAGTGCCGAGATTGTGGCAGGATGGGTCATTTGCAGCAATTTTGAAGGTCGATTCCACCGATGGATAGTGAGAGGTGTTCTCTGCAGACTCCACATGTGGGAACAGGACCGGCTGCCTCTTACCAGTCAGGGAACTGGAATACATCAAGGTGTTCAGGAAGAGATGTTGGTCGTGGCCATGTTAGCTAGGAACTAGGATCTCAGAGGCAGTAGGGTGGGATAACTCAGGGAAGCCGGGCTGTGTCGTAGGGCCGCAACACTGGCAGGCATATGCGGTGCAACAAACCCAACATGTGTAGGATCCCAGACCTTCTACTATAAGAGGTACTATTCTAGTAGATTCTGTTTTATCTTTAGTAATTTTTTATATGGGTGCTACATATAGTTTTATATCTGTTCCTGTTGTGGAGAGCCTTGGGATCAGTGTTTCTACTTCTTCTGACATCATGATGCTAGACACTCTGTTCGAAATTAGAACGACTGGTGTGCGTAAGTTCAAGGAGATCCCCCTTGAGGTTGGTGGGTGTCACTTCCTTTGGGAGCTCTATGTCTTAGAGATGACAGCTTATGACATCATTCTCAGGATGGACTGGTTGGTTCTCTTTCGAGCCTTTGTAGATTTCTATCATTGTAGAGTGTGTTTCACGTCCCCAGAGGGTGGAGAGTGTCTATACAAGGGAGAATGGGATATTCAGGTGAGTCGAGCTGAAATAGAGCATCATGGGAGAGGTGGAGTCACATCCAAGATTGGAAGTTTATATCTGGGTGACCAGGGGAATTTTCAGAAAGAATTCCCTCTAGTAGTTGATCATTTCAGGGATGTCTTCCCGGATGAATTTTCAGGTCTACCTCCAAATCGAGAGGTGGATTTCTCAATCATGATAGTATCGGGAGCATCACGGGTGTCCATTCCTCCTTATTTGATGGAGACACTAGAGTTTCAGGAGCTCAAGAGACAGTTAGAGGAGTTATAGGCAAAGGGTTTTATCTGACCCAGTACTTCTCCTTGGGGTTCTCCAGTCCTTCTTGCAAAGGAGGATGGTACCCTCGGACTCTGTGTAGATTATCAGAAGCTGAACCAGTTGACGGTTAAGAATCGATATCCCTTACTAAGGATTGATGATCTTTTCAACCAACTTCATGGAGCAAGAGTGTTCTTAATGATTTAATTGAGATCAGGATATCATCATTTGCACGTTAGAACATCTGATATACCTCTCACAACTTTCAGAAGCAGGTATGGTCTATACGAGTATACGGTTATTCTGTTAAACTCAATAACGCGCCAGCAGTTTTCATGGCTATAATGAATTGTGTGTTCCATCCTTTTCTAGACTCTTTAGTGGTAGTATTCGTGGATGACATTTTGGTGTTCTCTCACACTCGACACGACCATTCCACTGATCTTGATATCGTATTGATTACTCTAAAAGAGCATCAGAAATATTCTAAGCTCCTAAAGTGACAATTTTGGATGGACCAGATTCACTTCTTGGGTCACATCATCTCAGAGGAAGAGTTTTCAGTAGGCCTAGAGAAGGGGAGAGCAGTAGTTTCCTGGGAGAAGCCTAAGAACATGTTTGAGATACGATGTTTCTTGGGGATCGATGGTTACTACAGAAATTTCATCCAGGACTTTTCCTGGATAGCAGTTCCATTTACGGGTTTGACTAAGAAGGCTGTGAAGTTCGTATGGCCAAAAGCTTGCGATACAGCCTTTCAGGACCTAAAAGGAAGGTTGACATCAGCAATGATCCTGATACTCCAAAAGCAGGGAAAGATCTATATGGTTTACTGTGATGCATCAGGTATTGGGCAAGGAGCAGTGTTGATGTAGGGCGATCAAGTAGTTGCTTATGGGTCTCAACAGTTGAGGCAACATGAGAGGAATCAACGAATAATGATCTCGATTTGGCAGTAGTTGTTCATGTGTTGCGTTGTTAGAGACATCATCTTTTGGGAGAGAATTTTGTTGTTTTCATTGACCAAAAAAGCCTAAAGTATATATTTACTCTGTGTGACATGAATCTGAGGCAGCGAAGGTGGGTCAAATACTATCAGTCCTTTGATTTTGAGCTTGCCTACACACCTGGTAAAGGTAATGCAGTAGCTGATGCACTGATCAGTAAGACTCAGACACAGGTAGTGCAGGAGGCGAGTGGTGAGTGGCAGTTTATAGCTTTGTTCTCTGAGATACATTTGGAGGTGCACGACTGTCATGGTAAGACCTATCTTTCCTCTTTAGCTGTGACTTCTATCCTCCTGGATATAGTGAGGATGAGATATCTATCTTATTCAGAAGGCCTAGTCCTATGAGAGTCAGTGGAAAGTAAGGACCCTCCCCTTGGTTGGATTTTGGGATATGATGAGGTTCTGCATTTCCATGGATGAGTGTGGGTTCCAAGGGATATACGCAAGGAGATGATGAGGGAGTGTCATGCTTCAGCTTGGGAAGTTCATCCCGGGGTTACCAAGATGTACCGTGACTTGAGACAACAATACTGGAGGCAGAGTATGAAAATTAAAGTAGCTGGTTTTGTTACGAGGTGTTCCACCTCTCAGAAGGTGAAGGTAGAGCATTAGAGACTAGCTAGAATGTTACAGAAGTTGCCCATTTCGGAGTGGAAATAGGATGATGTCACGATGGACTTCGTGACTGGTTTGCCGAGGTCACCTTGAGGCAATGATTCCATGTGGGTTGTTGTGGACAGACTCACGAAGGTAGCTCACATTTTGCAGATCAAGGAGACCTTCGGTGGTGACGAGTTTAGAAGGTTGTATATCTGAGAGGTCTTACGTGTTCATGGGGTCCCTCATTCTATCGTTTAAGATAGGGATGCCCATTTTATGTCTCAATTCTGGTAGTGTTTTTAGAAGGAACTGGGTACACAGGTGATTCTGAGCATAGTTTACCACCCTCAGACCAATGGCCAGTCAGAGCATACTATACAGGTGCTTGAGGATATGCTGCGAGCATGTATACTAGATGTTGGGGGATCTTGGTAAAATTTCATATACCTAGTAGAGTTTTCCTATAATAACAGTTTTCAGGAAACTATTAAGATGTCACCATACGAGGATTTATAAGGTAGGCTATGTCGATCACCTTTTTGCAGGTTAGAGGCAGGTGAGGTATCGTTGCTGGGACCACGTCTCGTGCAGGAGACTACTGAGCAGGTCCAGTTGGTTCAGAAGCAGATGGCTACCATGCAGTCTCGTCATAAATCTTATGCTGATCGCCACAGATGATCTTTGGAGTTCGTGGTCGGGGATCAGGTTTTCTTGCATGTTCCGCCGAGGCTCGGACACAAGCGGATAAGGAGACAGGGTAAACTTTCACCGAGGTATGTGGGGCCTTTTGAGATTATGGAGGGAGTTGGTCTGGTTGCCTATCGGCTATAGTTACTATAGAGGTACCAGGCCTTGCACGACATCTTCCATGTATCTCAGTTGTTCCACTATCATTCAGACCCATCTCAAACCTTTCAGCCAGAAGAGGTTGAACTATAGATGGAAGCGTCCTTCGAGGAGAATCTGATTCGTATCATTGATAGAAGCACGGAGGTTATCCCAGGCTAGCCAGATCCTCTCGTACGGGTGATATGGCAGCATGGCCGAGTGGAGGACGGAACCTAGGAGCGGTAGACTGATGTACATGCTCATTGTCCAGAGTTATTCGTGGATTTATCTTCTCCACCCTTGGAAGGGAAATTAAGGGTTGAATTTATTTAAGGGGAGATGTTTGTAAGAACCTGGTTCTTATTTTTGAGGTACAGGATTCTTATTTTCTCTTTTCCTTAAGTTTTTTTAAGAAAATAAGGATAATGGGGAAAATCCCAAATTTTGGAAAGTACACGCCGTGTACATTGTCCACACACCGTGTAATTTTGGCTATGTGGAATGAGTACATAAGGCGGGTGGTCATGTCAGTGATGAATGGTGTAGGAACCAAGTACACACTGTGTAGTGGTCCCTTACACGCCGTGTAGTTAGTAAGCAGGAGAATAGTAAGGCAGTGGCTAGCTGTGTGACCGAACACGTCGTGTACTCAAGGAGACACGTCGTTTAGTCATGTCGGTAGATTAACATTGCCATGCTGGCGGGATTCCTCCAGAGGAAAAGTTAAAAAATGGGAAGTACACGCCGTTTACTTTGTTTTTTTCACATAAATTGGGCAGTAGCCTCCCCTGTTCCTAGGGAAGGCATAGAACCGGAGGAAGGAGCGGGAGTAGATGGCTGAATCTTCGAGGATCCTCCGAACGCATGTTCCGAATCTGTTTCCGCCTCGGATGATCTTGTTGGAACCGCACGGGTAAGCCCTCCACTATTATTTAACCGTTCTTGCAAATTATTCCTCTAACGAGATTTATTTTCGTTTAAGAAATATTTCTCTTACATCAGATCTATGGTGTTCTTGGACGTTTCAGAATGTGTCGTTCATGTATATCGTTCATGGGTGTTTAAGGTAGGTGGCATGTTGTTTATTTTCCAACTGTCGTTCATTTTGTGTGTTTTTGAGCTACGAACCCATATTTGGGGTGTCGGGATGCTGAGGTCATGGCTAATTTTAAATACATATAATTTTATTGGTAAATTAAATGTGATATATAAATGCTGTTTGGGATCAGTTCTTGGATCCAGGACCATCCCGGGGGTGCGTTCTTCTGTTTAGCCATTTGGCCAGGATACCTTAGGGTATGCCACCAAAGTAATGATTATATAATTTCATTGAGAGGAATTTCTTGTGATTGTTTATTTACCTGTTGGGTAGTGCCCGGTTACTTGCACATGAGGGAAGTGTTTTACTCAGCCCGAGGGTGTTGTTTTACTTAGCCCAAGGGTAGTTTTTATCTTATCTTGAGAGCAACTTCTTCTAAGCCTGAGGGAAATCGACTCTGTGCATGAGGGCGACACAACCTACGCATGAGTGCAAAATATATTCTGCCAGTGGGATAGTACCTACGGGATATGTTCCTAATTACCTGAGGGTAAGGGTTGAGTGTCTGTGGACACTGACTCTTTACATAGAAATTCAATATGGAGATTTCTTATATGAAATGGATTAAAAGATTAATAAAATGGAAAAATAACTAGTAAGTTAGTTACTTTTGATTACTTATTAGTTTAATGCATTTTACTACAGCCCAATGTTGTTGCATTTTTCACACAGTTGGGCACGAGCCTTTGGTGGGTGCCTACTGAGATATATTTATCACAACCTATTTGGTTCTTTATTTTCGGCCCAAACAGATTATGTTTCTGCAGGTGTAGATACGGGAAAGAGTCCTTATATAGGTACTTGATTGCTGCTGGGGTGTAGGAGAGCATGAGACTGAGCATTTGCTCGTGGTGCCGCTGGCTGTTCTGTTTTCCTTTCTGAACTTGTACTTCAGTTGTATTGTATTGTATTGCAGTGTAACATGTTCTGGTTGTTTTATAGAATAGGGACATGATGCATATTCATATATAAATGAATGTTGGTTTCCCTTTTGTTATTAGTTCTTAATTTTTAGTTATATGTATTGTTACTACATCCGCTATTGTTGTATGTTTAAATTATATTCCGCTGCGCTACACTTTGACAAATGAGGGCATAGTTTCCCCACTATCAAACCTAGAACTACGCTGCTAGTCGGCAGCCTCTGGAATTTGGGGAAATGTACTTGGGATCACATGGAAAACCGGGTTCAGGGCACCCGTTGAGTGGAACCCTGATCCGGGACGTTACAACTAAAAATGTCATTAACACATTCCATGTAAATAGTGAACAAATCCAATCACTTTGGGAGGTTGTAGTCTACCGTTTCGATGAATGACGTTATCATATTCCCACAAAATAGAATGCATTTAAGAATGGGTGATATAACAACTAAAATATCCAAATAATTGGATAAAAATATTATATATCATAAATAATATTAAATTTCATCATTATTGTGAACCTGGAAAGGTGTTAATAGAAGAACAAAGGGCATTATATAATGGCCCGGTAGTCTTTTGTACGCACTAATGATAAAAATGTAAAAAATTGATTGAATAATGTGATTTTCTATTTAATACCCTTATCATAGTAACATATCATAATATTTTTTATACTAATGTTATTATATAATAGTTATATAAAAATTAAATATGTGGTTTTAGGAATAAATAAAACAAAAAGGTCATTGATGAATGTTACTTCTTATATGTGTATCTCTTTTTAGTTTTCATCAGTAGTCTTCCATGGTTGGATTTATTCCAAAAAGTAGGCTTCTAATATTAATGGAGGAAATTTTACTATTTACTTTGGAAGGGGTTTTACGTTCACAATGGCTAGAGAGGTGTGAAGAGAGGGTTAAGGGTTGAGTGGTTGTCCATTAATAAATGAAGTGAGTGGAAAACTTGTAAGTACCAAAAATGTAAACACTGTTGGAAGGCATCCCATGCATCATTTTCCTCTAATAATGATATATATTAAATAAAATAAGTTTTATTTATTATATATGGACAAAAAATGGGTTTGGTAAAAGTTTAATGTAATTTTTTCACTTTATGTTTAAACACATACAACAAGTATTCTTATTTTTAAATTAATTAATGTGTTTAATTTTAATTTTTTCAGATTAATAACATTGGAAATAAAATGTATATAAACATATTTTAAATTATTAATTATTATTATTCAAAATATGGAATCAATTTTTAAATAATTTCATAATATATTTTGTATAAATTAATTTAAAATTTAATCATAGATCGTGCGATGCAATGAGGTTTTAAAGTAAAAACTATTTAAAATATTTAAATGTATTTATATAAATTTTGAAAATGGAATTCATTTAAAAGAACAAATTTGAATTAAATTATGTTTAATTGATCTAATAATACATTAAAACAAATAAAAATATAATTTAGGTATATAAAAAAGTAAACAAAAAAGACAGTTTCAACTATAAAATTATGTATTTGTCATTATTCATCCAAAAAATGATATTTCTCCAACCAATTCAAATATCCAACTATATGATAATTTTAAAATTATGATTTAAAAATTGAATTATATTTTACAATATTAAATTTATAAAAGTGTAAAAAAGTAATTTCATTATTTTCACATATGTGATTCAAAAGATGTTCTTTTTAGAAAATTATATTTTCAAAATAAACAGACTATCATAAATATTATGTACATTATTATTAATATGTTTAAATTATAAAAAATAATTATAATTAATTTTTTTATATTAATATTATTTTATTTAAAATATGTGTTATAATTTTCAATTTCAAATAACATTATCAAATAATATATTATTGTTTGTAACAAATCTGTGTAACATTCTATGGAAGCCAGGTCTGTGTTACATAGACTGAAATATTAACTCTGTGTATCATATAATGATTTCATATGATTTGTTTTCATGAAATAAAAAAAATCAATGAAATTTTATTTATTCAGAAAAAAATGTTTATAATAACTCGGGCTGCTATAATAAAGTCCTCTAAAAATTATGTTCATACTCATTCAACCTTCCTCCCATGTGGTTGACCCATTTTCACACATTTTATTGAATTGGGTCTTTTATGGGATTATGGAGGTCCATATTTTCATAATACTACCATTAAAATAGTTTACAAAATTCACAAAATTTTAAAACAAAATGAGACACAAGAATATTCATAATCCACCACTCTCAATTTTAATATACCTTATATTTTTGTAATTCAATTATTAATTCAAAAATCCCTGAATTGAAAATAATTTTCACTTATTCAGATGTTATAAACTATGTTAATTCTCATAATATATATTTTAAATGACTTTGTAATTATTAATTGTTAAAAAATCTTCACATTCAGTAATATGAGGTATCTGTTCACATATAACATCCTATTACGTTGAATGAATCCATTAAAATTATCTAGGAATCATCCTCTCAATTCCACTAACCCCCAAAATATTGAATCTCTTATAAAGAATTTAATACATGTGCTCATTAATTTCAACCTTTTTTCAATATCTTTTTACATCATTAAATTCAATATGTATTTTAACATATTTAACTCACTGACTATAAAATGTAAAGGATTAGTAAGGTTTATCTCATCTAATCGGGTTTCCCCAATCATATTCTCTTCCCATATATGATTTTTTATAAAATATTTCTATGATATTTTCTGTCAATAAATGGGTTTCATATGAGCAGATAATATAATTAATAAATAATGAGTCATCATTGTCAAACCTGATGTATGAATCAAGAGATTTTAAAACATTGTTTTCTATATTGTCTATATACTATAATTCATGATAAATTGTTCTTTGAAATTCTCATTTCATATTTTAGGGATTAAATGTAATCAAATCTATCACTAAAATGATTATTAAATAACACACTTCAAAGAACACAAAAAAATTCAAATGAAGAATAAATATATCACAATACATTTCCAAATATCTACTCCCCATTGATAATGATTATCATTTAATTTCTAGTTTATATAAGGGATAGATTGTAAAACCTCATCATTAATTTTGATAAATAATTTCAGAATATCAATAATCACCTTCCAATAATTATTTGTAATAATTAACTTATCATTTCTACCCCTTGAGGGATTCATCCATCTCCACCAATTAATTGTATCTCAACCTTGATATATATATATATATATAATAAAATAAGTAAGAACTATTTTTTCATTTTTTTGAGATATTTTACTCATCCTAGGACACTATTTTCCCACAATTTCTACATGGAATTATTTATTATGAATCATATTTTATTAGTTGTTTTATAATGATAAATTTTCATTACTCCATTGAAGTAATTATTTTTTTTGGAATTCACATTTCGAGACAAGTCACTCATAATTTCATGTTTGTAAATGTAGAAATCATATCCTCAACTTTCAAATCACTTTTAAGTGACATTTTGTATTCTTTATCATTAAAATATACTTTATCATCTTATAATTATTTAAACAATTTCAATTTATGTTTCAAATAAACATAGAAATCATTCATGAAATTTTCAATATTCTATGAATTATTACATGACTTAAAACTATTATCAAGTATTAGGATCTTTAATTTAATGATATTAGGAATATATCATTGTAGTCTCATTATACATTTCTCAACGGTGTGACCCTATGGAATACATTATCCATTGACCTCATCAAAACCATCATATTAGTTATTAAGTGGCTTCATGTATGGATTTTTAATCAAACAATCAATTGTTTAGAACTTTTTCCAAAATATTTACCACGCACCTCCATCATTCATACATTTATATATAAATGAAATCTTATATAAGAGATTGTATGATTTTCCTCTATACCATTCTAATCATTGATAAAGACCTATAAACATAAATATCCCCCCTTGATATGCATTTTAAATGGAATCCTAATATTGTAGTTTTTATTATACCTACACTTTTTTCCTAGTGGGTAGTGATTTTATATATATATTTCATCATCCATTTGATAGAATATATTATATGTCACTATTATTCATTTAACAATATTGTTATCTTATATATTTATCACCAAAACTGTTATAAGATATGATTTTTAAATGAGGATGAATAGGTTTAGATATGGCCTCCCTATATAGACCATTAATTTTAGAATTCATTGATGATTAAAGAATATCCTTATTTTTATTTAATATATATTATTTACATATATTTAATTGTTCCATTTCATTATATTTTCTCCCTATATGTTATGACCTTTTATTTTTTTCATGATTTTTCATGTTATTTCAATATTAAAATAAATAGTAATAATCTATCACGACTAATAATAGCTTATGAATCTTCTTCCCATCCATTTTTGTGTAAAATTTCATGATTTTATAGGATTTTTACATTTCATTTATTAGTGTAACTCCCATAGTTTTGTAATCCTATTAGATAACATTAGTCATATATATTTTCTCTTCATCCATTGATGTGGTGGGTTTATTGGTACGTTTCACTGTACACATATTCCAAGGGCTTGGATAAAAACATGTACATGTTATTAAAAAAAATTATTACATATAATCTTTTATTTGTTATGAAACACCTTATTCATTGATTATATTTACATTTTCTTATAGGATGATCTCATGCACTTATTCAAATCAATATACATAATTAATTTTTTTATGGAAACATATCATTCAAAATAAATACAATGTTCTACCTTATGATGATTATTTATTCATCAATCTCATATCTAGATATTATCATATTATTTTGATAGAGTTATTCTTATCTTCAACTATTCATATATTTTTCTTCCCAGATATCAATCACCATTTTTATTTGTCTTCCATTCACTTGTTTTGATTCTTGTATATAATTTTCATTCTCCATGACCATGTTTTCATTATCATGTTGATTATATTATTTTACATTATTAAAAACATTTTAATTTTTTTTTGAAGTTCATGGAGAGAATATATAAAATCAATCCTAAATACAAATTTATCAAAAAAATACCATTTATTTATTCAATAATATCATAATATTATCTATTTCATAGATTCATTGTTACAACCATTTCACTGACTAGTTTCGTGAGTGTTCTTCTTATGCAATCTTTTTTAATCAGTAGTTCTTCCATAGAAGTATAACCTTCTTAGAGATATATGTTTTCATCATGAAGTCCCATTATTTTTCTATTAATACTTATATAAAATCATTTGTTATATTATTTAAATTTTATTTGAATATTTAATTAACACCTCTAAGTTATACATCATCAACATAACATGAATATTATTTTAAAAAAATAAATATATTGAATTATAATATTTTATATAACATAAATTAAATTCAATTATTTTTGTCTCTCACAATTAGATAAGAATATTTTTTATCATAATTTCACGTTTCTAATGTATTTTCTTTAGAGACATAAAAGAAATCACAGTATTAGTATACCTAAGTGTATCAACTTTTTTCTCCATCTAAACTATCTCACTTATTTCTAGAAATTGACACTTTCTTTAAAGATTTTTTGGATCCCTAGAGATATCCTTACACTAAAACCCCTAGAATATATCTTGGACTTATTGGCCATTGGGGGTTGGAATCTGAATAATTGATTTATATTAACAATTTAAATTCTATTGAAATTATCATCATGTACATGTTATTATTCTCTATGCACATAGTGATGACACATAGACTCACCTCAGATATAAAAATGTCAAGAGAGGTAATGACACATGGTATTAAAATGTTTCCATTGATATACCTAATCTTTTTCATGCTGAATATACCCCCTCCCAGACTATATTTTCCACTGTATTCATTTTATCATTAATAATATGTCATGGAGGAACCAACTGAACACCCCAGGAGTCGATCGCCCAGATGATCTAGATTAATCATACAAGTAATCCACATAATTATTGTTGGTTTGTTAGACCACCCATAATTTTTATCATCAACTAGCAATACACCAAAATCATGATCCTATTTAAAAACTATTTTGTCCCCCCATGTCGCAATATAATTCATTTATGTATTTATCATATGATAGAAATAACATATTCTCATAGTAACTCCAACATCGAGGGTTGTTGATACTACTTTATAGTACTGATATCTTGACTAGCATAATTTTGTAACATAAATATTACATTCCATCTTGATAATATGATCATATATTTTTTTATCATCTTGAAATATCATATGAATTTTTGAAACTATGAATGAGTATATATTATTCCTTTTGCTAACGAGTTCCCAAAATCACTAATAAATAAATTTTTAGGAATAAATGCCTTAGGAAATACTCAAAATATTCTTAATCAAATAAATTAAAACTATTTTTAAAATGTAAATTCCATTTAGTTCTCAATATTCATACATTCTTGTATTAAAGAATGATATTCCACAATATTATTATTTGTTCTTCATGTAACAATTAAAATCAACAAATAACATAATACTAATGCAAATATTATTTAATTTTCTTTAAAAGGATGAATAATTCTAGTACATCAGACTACACTATGTTCATGATAATTTTTTCATCTTTTTGTCATCTATTTATAATGATAATTTAAAAAATGATCACTTTTTTATTTCTTCATCCATGCAAGTAGAATTTCATTTTCACCACGTTGAATATTCTCACCATCCTACATGAGTGTATTTATTTCGATGAATTTTCTTATTAACAACACAAAATCATCTTTATCAAATATTTCTTGTAAAATTCTACATTGATAATATTTTATATCATTCTTCATTTTTTGACTGTATATGTGAAATCAATATATCATAAGGCTCACAAAATACTCAATATTCCATCCTGAATCATTATAAATGTTGAATTATAAAATGGAAGGGTCGTGAAATTTATATAATTTTTATTCAATCATGATTTATAAGTCACAAATCAAACACATGAACCCTTATCATAAATAAAACATGATTTCATGTATGTTTTCCTCTCTTAAATATCTTCTGGATATGTTTTTTTCTCATACCCATCAGAGGATCATGTTGAGATAATTATAGAGAATCATATGTGATTCAACATGTGACAACAAAATTACTCCATAATTTATGTGAAGCACCTTATATACTGTCTCATGACTAGGGATAACACATCATTGAAAAATATATCAATGCCACACTATTCCATATTTGAATTTTCTCATTTATGTAAATAAATGTGTAGAATTTTTCAATCATTTTCAAATCACTAGGATGAACAAATTGTATTAAAATATATTTATTTTATCATTCGTAAAAAATAGTATAAATAACTAATGACTCATAGAGAATACCCTCAATCAAAGGATAAAAAAAACATTTATTATCTTCAAAAATTGTAAAATGATCATATTTTATACCCTCAAAAATATACATAAAATACTTTTAATAACATAAAAAAAATTACAGAATTCCACATTGATATTTTTCTTCGATTCAGTATCCTTAATATTATATATAACTCTATAAAAAACCGGAAATGAGTATCAGGCTGCTCACAAACCAATATAAGAACTGTCCCATATTGATATTCTCATCTACTTATATACCACTATACATGGTGCACCATCAATTTTCGCATGTTGTACTCTATGTACACACATGCATACCTATGAAGGTATCCTACATTAGTGGGATTTATAAATCATCCTTCCTATAATGTGATTGAACCCAAGTCCCAAATATGGTTTATGTGGGACCATTAGGGTCTAACACTTAATCATATTTATGATACACTCTAATAAAAATTGTTTAGAATTATTTAACAAATTATAATCCAAAATACCCACCACAAAAATTCGAAATCCCTTAATATCAATTTCACGAATACTTGAAATTTTTAAAATAAATTATTAAATATAAAACCCTTCATTAAAAAATATTCTTTATTTATTTCAATGTTTTAAGCATTATCATGTCTCATAAAATTATTTCACATATCCTTGGAATTATAAATAGTTCTAAAAAGGCCACATTTGATTACAAAATAGAAATCATTAATCCTGGAATCAAATTATATACATTGAATAAATAAATATCATTTTTCAATAAACATCCCAATTCCACTAAAAATCACAAAATGAATCATTAAAATCATATTTGAAAAACCTGGTACATAAAAAAATTTGGGTGATATTCCAATGAATACCATTCAATTTATTCCAAATTAGAAGATCACATGTTGTTGACATAGGTCCATTATTCCCATGGCACTGTTAGGAGTACCTTATATACCATATGCATGTTTTTAGTCATGGTTTAGAAGTGTAGAGTTTGTTAGGTGTAATTTTTTTAGAAAATAATTATTCTAAAATATTATAATTTTTATAATTATTCTTATTTATTATGATAGCCTCAGGTTGTGAGATAAGGGATAAAATGTTATGAACCCTTACCATAGCTTAGTGAAAACTTGATTAAGGATTTATTAAAGATGATAAATTGTGTTTTGAATTATTTCGTAATTATAAAATTGGATAATATGATTATTTTTTAAATATTTTTCATTTTTACTATGATTTAATAGCTTAGATAAATTGGAATGTCACAATGAGGGAACCTGCTGAAATAATGGTAGATTCGAGCCTCCTTGGCTTAGAGATATGTCTCTAGTATATACCTTATGAAATAAAATTTTATGGTGACTATATAACTAATTAATTATATATGCGGTCGATTATATTTTATAATTTATATTAATTAATAATTATATAGTAATATAAACGTACAAAAAATAAATTTTAAAATTATTTTTGAAGTATTATTTTTAATATAAAAAAAAGAAAATAAAGATTTTAATGATCTTGTAATATTTCAAAAAAAAATTGGTCTATTTCTTATATTGAAAATTAGTTCATTATTATATTATATTTTAAATGTGTACTTTTTTCTAGGGTTATGAAAATGTGTGGTTAAATTGTATTATTAAAGGCCTTTTGTGATTAACTAGACATTTGGACTTCAACATAATATTTAATAGATTTCCCACCATTTTTTAACATTAAAATGACCATAAGAAATGATTTATATATAAAACATGAAGGATGGTGCTTCATTTTATATTTAAGAATCACAATCTAACATAATGATTTAATAACCCCACCACTAGGATCTGTGTAGGAGTCACATGGTTGGTTATCATGTTATGTTAGAATTAGAAACATGGATGATTTACAATGGGAAAATAAAACCCATGTAATATATCCAAACATCATATTAAATACATTCATGGAAATAAAAACTTGTTTATGATATGATATTTCTCAAATTAGTTAAAATAATTCAAGACCATGAAAAACTCAAATGAGAATGTATTTGAATATGTTAATGAATGCAATACACACATAATAATAAATGGTTATTTTTTAATCCAATATATGAATAACATAGTGTAAATTAAATACTATATTTTAATAAACCCAACACATCAACTATTTCTTGAATCATTAACCCATGGAATTCTCTACTCCATGAAAACCCCAAAATGAATTTAGTTTTTTATCCTATTTAATTCCCAAGTGGAATCCTTGTATACTAGTAGTTTAAAATTTAATTATTTCCCATTTTTTCCATGAAAATTCATGAATGTATATATTCAGTGATCCGAATGGATTTAATCGAGGCATATAATGAGGTAAGATCATGATGGTTATTTAAAAATAATCGATGTATAGAGAATTGTAATATGTAGTGGAATGTCAATAATTGTTTGATATTTAATAAACACTTTCTTATAAAGAGAAATATTTATCACAGTTCCACCGATTCATATAAATTCACACCATATCCTCCTCGATTGTGGTTTGAATCCTAACTAATGTATTTTATGGATTTATTAGAAATATTCATTAAAATTTTTCATAAAATTTTAATATGTTATTTTGTCTATTTTTGTTACATTATTACATTTTGTTCTCAAATTATATATCTATAAATTAATAGTGTTGTTAGTAAAAAACCAATGAATTGGTCACATTCTTGGTTAACCATGAAATCCAAAAATACATATTTTCAATTCAAATTTATTTAATTATATTTGTGATAATAATGGTGAGTTGATATTGGATGGTCTAATGATGGTCTAAAATTAAATTCCTTATTATCTGCGTCATTATATCCCTTCCTCACATTTTCTCTATCAACAATGATATTCAAATAATTAAACATATAATTTGGTTTAGTAAAGAAAAGAAAAAACTAAATATCATTGTGATGGTTTTTGGGGACATTTCTATAAATGTGGCATTATAGTAAGTCAAAATCATGATGAGGTTGTGGTTTGTTTTTATATAAATGCACTCTATGAATTATATGTACCATAATAAAATTAGTGGATAACATAGAATGAGTTATCATTTAAATTTTCATAAACCAATATAAAAAATTTATGTTACCCATGTATCCTAACCAAGAACCGAAACCATTCTCGTTAATATTATTTCATGAATTTTAGTTTTATTGTTTCACTTTCCCACACACACCCCACCTCCATTTAACTTATTTTAACAATATTTAAACCATTAAAAACATTATCACGAGTAAAATTGTTGTGAAAAATTATCTAATATCCTTGGTTCGTGACCCTATTAATACCTTTAGAGAAATATATGTTTTATAATTTTTTAAAAGAACAATAAAATCATTAATTCATGAATTGGCTATGAAAAATATATTTATAATACACTATATTCTTTTAATTATCAGTTCAATATATTCTATAATCATATAATATATACAATTCAAAATTTGAGGCTTAAAAAAATTAATTTTATTAAATGATTTCTATTTGAGAAAAATATTAGGGAAGGTGGATATTCCATTAATATATGTATAGAGAAAATATAATACAATATAAACATTTATTATTTATCAATGAAGTGTAAATTTGGGATGTAAATGATGAAATTGGGTAAATTGGGATTTCATATTAAATTGAATGTTAATATTCTAGTTTCATATATCTTCAATAATGACTATTCATTGAGGAAGTCTTGAAAAATGAATAAAATAGAATCATATGGAATATTATGTAGACATATCATATGGAAACTGAATAATATATTTAATTAGGGTCATATAACTATTATTTACATTATTCATAGGATATTTTTTTATGTAAATAAAAATATTTTTTAGAATATAATATTTAAATTATTGTGTAATTTATAATATATTATTCTTAAAAGAAATGTATTTGAATTTATAGATTTATGTAATTTAATTATTATCCTATATTTTATAGGAAGATTACAAAATTTGAAATTTTACTTAATCGTGTCTTTTGAAGATGGATATGTTAATTTGAAATAGGGTTTTGGGATTGAATCCGAATAAATAATACATTTTAATGCTCTTTTTGGAATTTTGGGATTTTTTGAAACCTATTTATTATTAAATGGTTGCCCTAAAAGTATGGAATAATAATAAAAACATGACATAGAACCTCATTTTATATTAAATCATTGAATTCTAACAAAATATAAAAATCATCCCACCTCTATGACATGTGAATGAGTAATAAAACTGATCCTCCAGTTAGGTCTAATTAGTACGAACCAATGAAATTTAACAAAAGAATAATGATTATTTGATTTAGATTGATTTCATTGTAATCCCATTATTGGGATGAATAAGATGACTGTGAAAATATATGTGTCATATTAGATCAACAATTTCCATTTCCATGTTGGATTCAAATAAAACAACTTGTGAATAACTCAAAAATTGAACAACTGACATAACAATCAATTTTTATTTTTATATCCAATGAATGATTATCTTGTTTTTTAGTAAACATTAAATAGTAACAAACTCATTCCTTCATTATTTTTATTTATAGGGTAATGTTGAGATGTTATTCCCTCCTTCAAAACATTTACATTGATATTACTATCAATATCATCAGAATCACAAGTGTCTTCCATACATAAACAATGTAAAAAATGGTATAGTTATTGTTTTTTTTTTCATGTGAATATTGGGAATTTATTAGGTGGTTGATCAATATAGGATCCACCCATTCTTTTTGGAGACAAGATCAATGGGGGATATAAGTTATGAATGATGTATTGATAATTATAATAAAACGAGGAATATTATTTTCGGGCAATGATTTTTTGAAGGAATCTATGTGAATAAAAATATTTAAGAATACTATTTTACTGTATAAAAATTAACACCATCACAATTTTAAATTATTTTCATCTCATGGATGATGTTTTTTATGGATTTCAATTTATTTCTCAATAAAAATAATTAAAAAAATACTAATATAGTTGAAATTTTATTCATCTTCATTCACTTATTTGTGTTCAACAACTATACCACTATTAACACACATGATCATTTTTATTTTTCATGATGCGTTGTTTTATTATAGGTACATAAATATTCTATAAAACACATGTTTCCATTTCTTAGTTGTTAATTTTTATTTCTGATGAAGTATTTTTTCATTAATTCTTTGGTTTTTTGTATTATTAAATTTACACGTCTTATTGATGTATACATTTCATTATATGTTCTATTCTCATCCACCCTATCTCTATCACGCCTTTTTATTTACTTTTTGGTGTATATTGCGGTTTAATAACATAAAATATATTTGGGTGTTATTTTTGTGACGTGTATACTATTAAATTTTAATCATCTACTGCCATAGATGATGTGGTTCATGTTGTGTTGATGTTTTATTATAATAATGAAATTTACCATAATAATTTTAGAGTATGGTAAATCATAAATAATTT
Organism: Viscum album; assembly: GCA_963277665.1. Taxonomy (NCBI): domain Eukaryota; kingdom Viridiplantae; phylum Streptophyta; class Magnoliopsida; order Santalales; family Viscaceae; genus Viscum; species Viscum album. Next base: position 1,955,924,063 of record OY728165.1, read on the forward strand.
AAGGTGTTATCATGTTCAATTTAAACTACCAAAATACATTTTCGAGGCACCCACGTAGTCTTACATTGGCTGAAATTCATCATTTCATATTGCAATACTCACACTGAAACCATACCCACTGATTACGTTTTATGGATAATAATAATAATATCAATAACAATAATAATAATAATAATAAATTATCAAATATGTATTAAAATAATAGTTACTCATATAGAAATTTATATATTTTACCGGAATAGTCATATTTATGATTTCCTAAGAGATTGAAAAATATTTATTAACATGATCACTATGAAATCCTCTTAGCATTATTAAGGTTTATAAAAAGTTGTTTTAAGGTGTTAAAGTCCCTGGAGTGATTTGGAGAATCATGATAGTCTCTATAAAGACATTTTTTTTTATTTCTAATATTTTAGGAACTAAATCCACAAATCATTATGTGTATTATGAATGGAATATCATGACAAAAACGGATTAAAACTAAAATATGTGTGTGGATGGTAGAATTAGTGCTTTATTGAACTGTGCTTTAGCGGGTTGTACATTGTTTCTTTGTTGTGTCCAATAGTCTACTAGGATAGTATAGATTATTTTTTGGACCAAGGGGTTTCATTGGAATAATATAATATGTTGGTATTTAAGGGTTTCCCATATTACCTTCATATAATTTTTTCTAGTGAAATGATAGTTATGCGCATGGAATGGTCATGACTTGAAACAATTAAGCACGTGTTTTTCTCAAATTATGATTATCCATATTTATATGGCATGTGATTCCATGTAATATGATCTATGTGTGTGGTTATACATTGAATCTTTTTATGAATTATATTCATTGGTAAAAATGAAATTTATAGGAGCGATCCACTGACAGATATGGAAATTCCATCTATTTGGAATGAGGGGACTGCTGTGGGTGACAGGATACTTCTCAATATTTTTTTTGAAAGTCTCCCATGTGTGACAGTGTAGCAGATGATATTTTGTATGAGGTCCTACCTTGAGGGAGACAGTGGTGTCCCATATTTATTATCAAGGCCTACCTTGAATACAGAGACGTGATAGAGGATTACATAAGGATGAACCAATGTGTGTGGTATGACATTACGATATGGTCTTTGACCTTCCCCTGGTTAGTTGGATGACGACGTGATTCATTGTGAGACCCTTTAATAAATAAGAGACTACATGTCATGATATTGTGGTATATAGTAGAGGTTCATTATCAAAATCATACCTGAGTGAGAGGGTAGATATTAATATTTAATTTGATAACATATAATAGGTAATAGGGTATTGATAATTATTATGGAAACAGTTGACTTCCTCTCATTACATTGAATGATCCTAGAAAGACAACTGTCATGAAAACAATGTTAAGAAAATTTACATGACAATTATAGTATATTTTTTGTTTCTCTCTTATATGAATTGTTTTCAAACACTCATATATGAAGGATAATGTTTGTGTAATGTTTTGATACCATATAGTGATGTATTTAGGACACCATGCATGGGTACCCCATTTTATAGAGTTCAAATGTGTTTACAAAGGTTTCAATATAACATTTATAGTTTTGTATTAAGGAGAAACTCATTAGGATTAGAAGATGAGATGTGGTTGAGTATCGGTTTATAGAGTTTTATCCTTATATTTTTTTCTCAATTGCTTTTATTTTATGATAAACTGAGTGGGTTACATGTAAGGATACAGGAGATTCATTGGAAACATTTTGTATCATGGTTTATATTTTTTTTATTGTTTACCATGGCTGTAATTCTATTTTTCCATACATTCATAACCTAAAATGGATGCATTTTATTTTTTTTAATGGAATGATGTTAAGAGTAATTTTTTTAATAATAATCATTGAATCAATCTTATTGTTGGTAACTACTATAAAATGATAAGGAACACATGAGTGTGTGGGATCCTCAGATAGTTAATGGTTGAGAAAAAAATTCAGAGTTTTAAAATTTTTGTTATATTTTTATCATTTTATTATATGAAAATTGGTTTTATGAGACATAAATTTGTTAATGAGTAAGACATAGAACATATTGGTGCTTCATGAACACCATTTTTATGGGACATCCCATATATGAAACCAATGTAAATTTGGAATTTGGTTTATATTATATTTATTGACTTATTTATTTATTAAATCTTTGTTTCATAATTACTTATTGATTTATTGTTTTTCCATAGTAATATATTTGCAATTTGAGTGTGTGTATGAATTTTATTTGACACATAAAATTGAAATGATATTTTTGGTCTTTGGGTAGTTTATTATAACATAATAAAATGATTTTATATTGATAACGTGTCTAGGAAATCATATTTAATTTTATCTTATATAGTTATTTGGTAATGTAAAAATATTTGTTTTCGTTGAATTTTACGATTTATGTTTCTGTGTATCATGTATTTGAATTATTATTTATTATAATTGAATGATATATCAGTGCATGTGATGCACAAAATCCTTTAGTGGGTTAGTTTGTTCACATGAGGGCATGATTAATTTTGGATAAAATATGTTTATTTTTAAGAGATAGTGTAGATTGTGAATAGGGTTTTTGGAAAAATTTAGATACCCTTGAGTGAGGGGTGAATTTGATTCCTTGGTATATTTGAGATTTTGGGATATTGTGTTATCATTGATGTGGTTAGACTGATGAATATATTGAATATTATCGTATTTAGTATTAAATGTGATCTGTGTTATGATAATGAGCAGTGATATAAGGTAGTTTCATTTGATGTGTCTAAAATTTTGGTACACACATTATGGTTTTATAATTACTTCAATTGATAAAGATCATATGGTCAGCCTTGAAATTAGTGCGATTATTAGGGTTATTATTATTGTAATTACTATTAATTCATCTATGTTTTCATCATTGTTATGAGAGGAATCTTTAGATGGTTGAGTATGTGTGTGGCATTAAGTTTGTTGAAATACAACTCAGAGTAATGTGAGTTTTATAATGTTATTAGTTGGTATACACATTTTTTATTATATAGTCCTGAGATATTTTCTATGTGGTAATTTATTAGAGGTAAGTTTTTTTAGGTGTTTCCTCGTTGATGATAATGGAATGAGTGTAATTTCATAATCTATTTTTGGATGGTCTATAAACACATAGATAACTATATAATGGCTATATATGGAGCCACTTTAAATACAATGAACCCATCTTTCCATTGATAGTTCCTTATATAATTACATTACTATTATAAACCATGATGTATATCCCAGAGGGATGAATTGATTACTAATTTTGAAAAAACAGATATAAACTTATGTTTTACATTACAACATTGAATGAACATACAATATATAGATTCCATTGGAACCACACATATCTACTAGATTATCCCTAGAAGTCATGCATAATACAAGTCTTCACATCTTGGGGGAAAATAAAACACAAGAAAGGGGTGAGATCCAATGCTCTGTATGGGTATTTAATATAATTGTTGCAATCATTAATATAAAAAACAAGTCATGGTGAATAACTAAAAAATCTTTCCATTAAAATATAATATTGAGAGTAAAATGGAAGGAATTAAAAACTGATTAAATAATTCGTTAATAAAAAATAACCATGTGTATTTGAATAGTATAATAACCAAATGGAATATCAATTACAATTTTTATAATGAGGTAATTCATAATGTATAACATCATAAAAATATATTCAAGGACTCAGCCAAGGCACCATACATAATGGGTAAAAACACAGTCTAGTTGGTCTCATTGGACCTACAAATTAATTGATGTGATATAGATGGCCCCTACCATCAATGACAAACTACAATGAATTTTTCATATAAATGGTGATAAAACAAAACCAACATATAGAAATGAAATTTAAATAACATTCCTCAATATGTAAACATAATCACTAACCATTCCGAGTAGTATGCAGATTGGTATCATGATAGCATATCCATAGTAAAATTGATCATAAACTAATTAATATAATATGATGGATGATTATCATATGATATAAAATACAATAAAAATAACATTCAATAGAATTATTGAAATATATGAAAACACTCTAATATAATTGTCGTTGAATTATTTATGGAAATACCATTTTTACGATCCAAAGAAGACTTATTTTGGAAATATCATTTGTATTTGTAATTATTTTTTGTATTAAACCACAAATAACAAACATATTTATTTCAGAGAAAAATTAGTTATTTTATAAATATAATGTTTTCAAAAAAGAAATTATGGATTGTACTAGAAAATTGGTATTAAATCACGATGTTCCCTTTAAAAGGGATTTCATATCTAGAAGAATTGAAAAGGGAACCATGTAAAAATAAATTTACTGTAATTAAATGATTTAATTATATAAAAATATGAGTTTATAATGTATAAAAATAAATTAGAAAACTTATATTAAAATAAAGAAGAATTAAATTTCGTTAAATATAGTGAACGAATAAACCCATGAAAAAATGAAGGTTTAGGAAGACTCTAAAGGCTAGAATATTCTATATAATTTTCTAAAATTGTTTTTGATTATTACTTGTCTGCAAAAATTGAAGACATGTGGTTCTGAGGCCCAGAGATCCCAGAACGGAATTTTGAAAAAACAATTATGGTGCATAAAGATAACATGTGGGTGGAATTTTCTATCTTTTGAACTAGTTCTCAGAATGGAAATTTGACGCCACCGTTGAATCCACAACACCAGAATTCACTTCTGGGAATATTAACTTCGATAGGGAAGGGTTAGATGAAATTTTTAATTTGTCAGACAATTCAAAAAAAATGTAAAATAACTAAAGAATTTTTTTATTAACTATTGGACAAATAGTGGTAGGACCGCAGTGCAACGACAAGCCATTTAATGGATTGACACTTATTTTGTGTTACTGCACCATTGGGGAAATTAATGTATTATGTAACAAAAACATTGAGAGAATTAAATTGTTTTATTAAATATACTCATTAGTGAACCTCAAATATAATTGTGTTATTTGTTGATACTCTCCTCCCCTATATTAAATATGAGCTCAGGATTGTGTTTTGGGAGAGCTATGAGAAGAAGCTCTGACGAAGCGCCGACAACTTTCTGCTCCGATGAAGAATGTGATCCCATGTATTTTTGCTAACATGGAGGGTGCATATGAAAGAACAAAGCTCAGACCCTCCCCCGAACTCTATTGTGGTTGCATTATTCATCGATGACCAGATGATTTGGCAGCATGGTGGGGCCGAGGGCCACGCAATGTAGGCTCCCTCCTGAGGGGATGTAGGCATAGACGAGAATAAAAGAGGATAATCAGAGCTTCATCGGTGTCCAGCGGAGGCTTCTCCATCCTGAAAACACCAGCGACCGAGGGAGACAGCAACCGGTACTCACAGGCCATGAAGGAATGGCGGTGCACAGAGGCACCACGATGGACAAGGGGGTTTCCAGCCTTCACCAACTGTGTTGATACAGGTTTGTGTGCTGTGAGGGAATGCCATGGTGGAAGGTCAAGGCTTTGAGCTGCGGTGGAGAGGGGACCTGTGCCCGTAGGTCTGTTGCGGACCAGTCCACTCAGATCTGCCAGGGGACCTCAGTGCTATCTAGTGCCACATTTGAGTCGGGTGGTGCGTTATGACGGTGCGCTGCAGAGGAAGTTCATGGTGCAGCCTAGAAGAATGCCACAACTTTTAATCGCGACAGAGGGTGGACCCACGGTCTGCGGGGCCCGTACGTGACTGTTACGGTGGGACCGACTGAAAGAGGTTGCACCAACCGACGCTGCTTCCATGAATGCCCAAATAGATTGGGTTATTTGGGATGAGAGTAACCCCAACCCACCCGGGGCTCGGCCAGTGCGTTGAGTGATTATGCAGCATGGTGGTCCACACCTTGCCGTGTGGGCCTGGCCAAACTCGCGACCTAGTGCACCTAACCTATAGCCACTGGGCTGAGCTCGCAGCCAGTGGGACGATCCCATGACCCTGTGTACCAGGCCAAGTCCAGAAAAACCTGACGGAGCCCAGCCCCTACAGGCCGACCAAGTTGGCTGATTCGGGTCGTTCTGACCGGGTCTGTCTGAACATAGACCCATTTTTTCGAAAATATGCTTAAATGGGCGTATCTCCAAAACTAGACGTCTGTTTGATGAACTGTTAGATTCCCCAAAAACCCATATGACATGGAATTTATTTTGAGATACTTCACTTGACATTTAATGAAAGTTGTTCTTTGTCTGGGTTGGATTGTACCCAAATCCAAAAGTGCCCTCAGCACTAAAATGCCTATAACTTTTAGACCAAGTGTATGATAGAAGCATATTCTATTCTGTTGGAACCCTTATGAAATTATCAATCGTCATGTTATTATTTTTTGAGACATCTTTCCTGTTGAAATATTACCGATGACATGAGGAGTGGTTCTCTATAGCGCCCTAACTACGGAACTATACGATTGGATAAGACCTCAAGACTACTGATTTTCGACTCTATGTGGCTCAATGGCCTAGTGGGAAGCACCTCTGTGTGAATTGGAAGACCCAAGATGGGTAGAACCTCTCTATTTCTTTTCATATCCACTGTACTCGATACAAGGAGTGCCTTAGTAGGCCACTATGGGAGCATCTTTTTGTGACATGGAAGACCCACAGTACACGATGAGAAGGAGCACCTATGTAGTTAATGGTTAGTTGGAAGTTACTCTGTGTGACCCGAAAACCCCACTTTACTCAGTGGATGATAATTTATCCAGTATCCAAAGTGTTCTTCAATGTAATTGGTGATGCAACTTTCACTACCCTAGAATATACCTGGTATGAGTTGTCTTTGATTTGTGCTTTTGATTGAGATTATTCTATGTGGTTTTAACTTTTTGGAATTCTAGGAGACCTTCGAGGTCTTGGGATCCCTGCTATGTATTTTTATAATCACCACTACATGGGCTTCGCCTACACATTTTTTTGTCTTGTACAGAAGATGGTATTCTTTGGATAACACCCAGGAAGCCAGGTCTTGACGGTGGACAGTGATGATGGTTGACGAGGAGACCTATATCGACGAGTTGTACCTACCCTTATGGTAGGATCCTTGTCAGATGAACATAGATGGGGTTTTCCATTTTTTTCAATTTTTTAATTTTATTTGGGCTTGTATTCTAGTCCCCTGTACTTGTACTCATATTTTCAATGGTATGTAGTTTCTCTTTTGTGAGTTAGGACTTTTTTGGGCATGTGTGGGCGTACATGTATCCAGGAAGATTCCTCCCACATGCAAGTTGATATCATGGGAGCTAGCCTCTGTCCCTTGGCCTTCAGGAGGTGAGCTTGGGGTAGTCTTGGCATGGGCCTCGGGGGATGGGTCGGACATAGAATCGCATTCTTTATTTCTGAATGTGTTATGAACATTCCCTCAATGTCCTGCATAGTTAACTAAAAACCATTAATTAATTAAATTATATAGATATCTATTTATTATTTATTAATGTTTTATTTTACCAATTAATGGCCTTATTGATGTGTTATAGAGTTTAATTTCATCCGTCATGAGCATTCATTTTCTTTCTTTCCATGATCTGTCTACTTGTTTATAAGTAATGAAGTTCATTTATAATTAGTCTAATTCTATAAAATTGGAAGTATATGTAATTAATGAAAGTCTCTAAGTTTAAATATTTATATATATCAGTTGGTCATATAATATAATAATGAATCTTTATATAAGGCAATATTGATATTCATTTAGATTATTAAATTAGATTTGATCATCACAAAATCATTCTTTTGTATCATTTTATATGATGTAAATAAGTCAATTCCATAAAATAAAATGTGTTGTAATATTAATTTTACTATATATTCAGCAATTAAAACTATTTCTTGATCACCCATGATGATGGTGAAAGAAAATGAAAATTCATCATCTATAAAGGTGATGAAACAACACCTCATGGAAAAAATTTCAATTTTATATAATTAATGGGAGAGGAGAAGGGGATTGATGATTGATTAATAAATTAACATAAAAAAATCTAATATATGTAATAAAATTGGGTTCTCGGGCTATTCGTATGATGCGATATGGGGAGATAATAATAATAGAAATGAATACTAAGCGAAATTAAAAGGAAAAGGAAGATTATTTTACCTATTGACTAATCCTCCATGAGAACCTCTTTAAGGTGATTGGTTTTGGAATTTTGACAAGAAAAAGTGCTAATATATTTTTGTGAACGGTCATGCGAAGAGTGTCAGGAATAAATATAACATGTATCATTTCTTGGAAGTTGTGAGGAAAAAAGGGGGTGAGGGGTGGTATTAATAGTAGAGGAGAAATTTTTTTGTTGAATATTTTATTAATTTATTTCTTATTTTGGATCAATACTCTGAATAGTTTTAGAATTATGATAAAATAATTACAGAAATTTTGATATTATGGTGTCTGCATAAGTTGTAAATAATGTAATAGTTTATATATCTTTTAATTTATTTATAACGTAAATTATCGTATTGTTTTATTCAACCAGAATTCATGTTTTTTATAAAAATCCCAAAAACTTACCCTAAATATATTTTTCTGTAGATATCAAAAATGGAGAAAATCATATTAAAAAATTTTCAATATATGTGAAATTTAATTTTTAAATAAAATTTTTATTTACTATAAAATTATATTTTTTAGTTTTATAACTCAAATTTTTAACACATCCTATATCAAAATAATGTCTCATAAAATTATCATAAATCAAATGGAAAAATATATTACTTTATTAATAAATTTAATGAATATAATTTTTATTTTAAATACATTTATTAATTATAAAATTGTAATTTAATATTTAATTTTTATAAAAATACCAACTCATAATTATTTATTTTTCAAAAATTTAGTTACATATTCTCTAATTTAATTATAAGATATATTCATGTATAAGATGAAAAATTTTATTTATACATTCATTGGTATGGTTAATATTCATTTGGGAAATTTACTATTCTTTTGGTTCATATTACTATTATTAAGGAAAATTTTCTATTTCAACAGTATAGGTTCAAATACTTGTAGAATGACCTCTGGTTTCATTGTATCTAAATTTTTGATGTTTTTATTATTTTATCTACATTATTTTATGTAAAATTTATTATATTAAAGAATCATTATAAATCAAATATAATTGTTATAATTCTAGGTGACTAAATTTGTTCCATATATTTAAATATTTTCCCCGAAATTTTTTGAATGTCATCTCACAATGAGATTTTGTTATTTCTTCATCATTAGTTGTTATGGTTCGCTCTCCTCCTCTTCTATTTTATGATATTTCCAAAGTATGCATCCCAGATAAGACATTTATTTCCACAACAATTTTTCATTTATGACCAAATTTTTGATAGCCTTTTCATAATAAAATAAATCATATTCCAATTCTATAACATTGGATGTGAGTACATGTGTTTTTTCTAGAATTTTCATCATGATCAAAAATATTTAGAACACATAGTTTACATTAGAAAGGATAGGTGGATTTTTTAAATGAAAATAAATAGCTCAAATTCTATCCAAAATGTCAAAACATCCAACGTACTGAGTTATTAGTTTACCTTTTCTTGAAATCATTTTACACCCTTCCATGAAAATCCTTTTATGGAAATATGATCTCCCACATTAAAATTTAAATAATTCATCTAATTATTGATATAGATTTTTTCCTACATTAATATTCACTGATATGGGTTTGAATAGTCTTTGACTTTTTTTTATTCCTCTACAAGCTCTAGGACCACAAGCATCCTTTCCCAAAATTCATTCCAACAAGTTAGTGAGCGACATCACATTCCAAGTAATGATTTATGTAGTTTCATTTCAATACAAAATTCGAAACAATTATTATATTAAAAATGTTCTAAAATTAATTTCTTATCTCACATATCTTGAAAATAATCTAAGAATTATCTCACCATATCTAAAAATGTTTGGATTTACCTTTAGATTGAGGGTGATAAATAGTACTCAAATATAGCATAGTATCCAAATATATTGAATAATTTTCAAAATTTTTGTTATAAATCATGGATCATGATTAGATATAATTGGGGGATGTTCACCAAAAATGCCGAAAACATCATTGTGATAGGGTCATATAAGGTTCTCTAGTTGAAACCTCCCTATATTAAAGAAATGTGATGTTTTGGAACATCTGTAAAAAAATACCCTTATTGAATCATTTTTATTAAAAAAAATTCTAATATAGTGCCAATATCATGGGTTAAATAATCCAATTTAATTGTAGAAATTATAATAGGTTTAGTAAATCCTATAAGATGTTGTTTTCATCCATTACTCATTGGGAGAATAAACATCTTGATAAATAATCATCAATTTCCCACTTCAATCCAACAAAAAATGATTCCTCAAAAATATCTACATAAAAATACTTCCACAGTGTATAGATATCTTTTAACTATGGTAATTATAAAATAACTAACTTTTTATCTTAGGTATAGAGGGATCACAAATCATCATAAAAAAATATAATAAGTTCATCCTCATACATGAATTCTAAGAACATCCCCCAATTCACATGTTTAATTTTATTTTTTAGAATCATCATCATAATAGGAATCTTAAATCCTTTCCAATAAGGATGGTTTAGAATCCATCTATAAAAATTAATTATGTTTCACCTTCCTTTATAATTTCAATGTCTTTAATTTCTATATCCATGTACTCCCGGTCCTTTTCAATCCAAAATTTTTTAATAACTCCATCATCCTTCCTCATCTATGTTTATGCAACTATATTTACCTTCCATAGGTGGTGGTGTATTGACCAATCATAATTATTGAGTAGTTTTATCCACCATCCTTGCCTCATATTGAGTTCCTTAGTTGAGAGGATATACATGAAGCTATTTTTATCTGTATATATCTCACATCTCCTTCCATAGACATAGTGTCTTCATATCTTTAATGAAAATATTATAGCTTATAACTGAGGAAAATAAGTTATATTGATCTGTTGATAAATATTTATTTCCCTTGATAAATATGTAATAACTCCTTGATTCTACATAATAACACACCTGAGTTTTTTCGTTGATGTCTCCTTATAAATCACAAATCCACAATTTCATAATGGTAGATTCAAGATTAGAGCATTCAATAATCTCTCATTGAATTTATCAGAACATTTTTCAGTTTATTTATTCCCAACACACATAATCCCATTATGAGAAATATTAGATAACGAGTAAGATAAATGGATGACGTTATGAATGAAATGTTGATAAGAACCTACTAAACCAATAAATATATGTACCGCTATTATTTATGTTGGTGTAGGCCATTCTTGAGAAAACATTTTTTCTCATTTGATCAACTATGACTCCATCCATAAAATAATCTTTCTACAAAAAGAAACTATTTTAATATCGAATTAACGCATTCTAAACATCCAATATAACCCTTCTGTTCTAAGTTCCACTATAAAAAACTGGAATTGTTTCTCATGGTTTTCAATGATTTTAATATATATCAATATATAATCAATAAATACCACAAATAATTAGTCAAGATATACCTTGGAAACTATGTTCATTAGATCCAGAATGCAAGAGGGTGCAATAGTTAATCCAAATTTCATTACTGTAAACACATAATGTCTATACCTGGTTCAAAATGCCATTATGGGAAAATATTCCATCCTCTTTAATGTTTCAAGTTAATGACCACAATTTATCTGCATGAACTAATAGTCAATAAAATTCAATGACAACATTCTCTCTTTCGTTACATCTCAAAGTATGAAATATCTTCTCTTAGGAACATATCCACTAATTTTCTATAAAAGGACTTGTTGTAAGATTAAATGATGGAGTAATTTGTCACATAAAGTGATATAACCTTTTCCCCCATGTTTTAAATCAGGAGGATCCATATGAGTAAGGTTACAGTTTATTACCTAAATTATCTATCCTTTTATAGATATGAGTTTTTCAGGACTAGTTTCACCTCCAATACCAACATTATTATCTTTCATATGAGGGAAATAAAAAGAAGGTATATGGGTGTTGATAGAGTCTACATTAATTCCACTAGGAAGAATTTCTCTATAATTGCACACACTAGATTAGGATATGCTTCATAATGTATAATCTCAATCCATCAAAACACATATAACAACCTGAAATTTTATCCATAGATAATATCATAATCATAAACATGGTTTCTATGGGTACATATTTACATTTAAATCATTCATAATGGTTTCTATTGAGGATGTGAATCACCCTAATAATATCTTTAGGGAGTATCAATCTAGGTGTTTTGTAAGGACCATTTTCAAATACCATGATACCATGAGTCATGATTGGGACAACATATTGGAGTTGTTAAAACTATGTATATATGTATCAAAAAAACTTCAATGTGTCATAAATAGATTGGTATGTATTGTTAGGAAGATCCAAATAATACCATCTTTACCAAAATTCATGGATTTCCATTTATTCACATCATTAATGTCTATCTTTGGGGTATTTTCTATAATATATTTTTCTAAATCTATTTTCAAATATTCTACTAAAGAACCATCGATACCAACTATAAATACGCTCTCCCCAGTTTCCCAGGGTCGCTATCTTATATAATTACATTGGAATAAAAAACAAGAAATACAAATCCAAAATGACTTAATAGTTTATTATATATTAAAATAAATATAAAAAATAAGTTTTACTTAAAATTTTTAATATAAATACAATATATAATTTATAGTGGAACCGTCGATAAATCATAGAGTATCCATGGAAGTAATTCATACTATACATTAATGGATCCCGGGGAAGAAATAAAAAATATGAAATGGGTGAAATAAAATGCTCAATAAGTGTATTCAATTCAACATAAGCTATCATTAGCCAAAATATAATGGCATGGTGATTAAATAAAAATAATTGACAATAAAAATAAATCGAGACAATAAAACAGATGGAATAATAGATGATTAAATAATGTAATAACAATTCACTACCATGGGTATTATACTAGTTTAACAACAACATGGGAAATTAATTAATAGTTTAATTAAGAGGTAATTCATAATATCGGACCTCATAATCATAAAATCAAGGCATCCACCATGACAACATATATAATGTTTAGAAACCAAGTCATGTTAGTGTCATTAAACATATCTATGCATCAAGGGGTTATATTGGGACCCACCCATCACATCTAAATTTCAACCCATTCCTTATATGAATGATGATAATCATAATATATATATATGTACATATTAAATTTTAATAACTTTCCCAATAACTAAATATAATCACTAACCAATCTATGTGGAATGATAAATTGTATCACTATAGCATAGCCATAATCAAACAGATCATAAACCATTTAATAAAATATTTTGTATTATAAACAAAATAGATAAGAAAAATTAAATAATATATTTTAATATAGATATTAAAATAGATGAAAATACTCTTATATAATCAGAGTATAATTTTAGAGATAAATACCAATTTTATTTTGAAAAGAATAGTTCTTTTGGGAAAAACATTTTTATTTTTCATTGTTTTTTATAAAAATGGAACAAATATAGTGTTCATTACAAAAATTTTCATTTTATAAAAATATTTTTTTCTTAAAATAGATTATGGATGGTACTTTAAAATGGGTATGAATTAATGTTGTTCCCTTTAACATGCCTAGCAAATCAGAAATAATTTGGAATGGACACTTGTAAAACATGTAATGCACTTAAAAAAGAGGAACTGGTATGGATACATGAGTTTGGAATGTATATTTAAAATTTAGAATATTTATATAAAAATAAATAATATTTAAATTGTAGTAAAGAAACTAAAGGTATAACCAGAATGAAAAATGCATGTTCGAGTATAATGAAATACCATATCTTCGAATGTGTTCATAACATGACATGAATTTCCTATATAATAAAATTAAATCCACTAATTAATTATTTCATAACCTTCTCATACATGTATTCGAATCATTATTTTTTTCTTATTTAAATTTTTGGCCTTATTTATGAGCTATATAGTTTAATTTCATCATTTGGGTAATTTTGTTTTCATGAATTCCTTGATCGGTTCACATATTTATAAGAATTGATGTTCATGTAAAATGGGTATAATTACCCCAAAAAAGAAATTAAATATCATTAATGATCATATATAATTTTAAATGGTAATATAAATTATTTTTTTATATAATATGAAGAGTGAATAATTATATATTACATTAATTGTAATTGTTTAGATTTTTACAACATTTTTTGATCATAACAAACTCATTTGATTTTATCATTTAATATTATGTAAATATGTTACATCCATATCATAAAATTGGTAGTAATATATATATATATATATATATATATTGATGTGAAATCTAATTTTTTTATTATAATAGGGTTTTCAGAGCCACCAGAATACAAAGAAAGCCTCAAGGGGGACAAAAATGGTGAAGGCCAATGGAATCCCTTTGAACAGAAAATTTACATTTCAGTGTGATAGATCCCAAAATTTTAATTATAATAAGATTTTCATTCATATTCCCAAAATGAGAAAGATAATCCGATGAAAAATTAGCTTCTCTCTATATATGCCTCACCAACATTCCACCATTAATATCCAATGAGAAATTTATAGAGAAGTAAGACAACTCCCAGGGAGCACTGACTTTCCCTCGATGAATTTAATAAAAAAACACATAGAAAAAATTTATTTGCATCACTTGAAGGCCAAACCATTTAGGCAACCTCAGGCCAAAATAAGGTTCCCTAACTTTCACACTAAACAAATAGTCTGTACCAAAAAAATAACTAAACCAAAACAAAATAGAACCCACTGAGTGTCTAACCCCCCCCCCCCCAACTCAAATCTATCCATTCATGAAGGATCCATAAACATTGAGCTTCAATCCATTCAGAGGATGCAACCACCTAATACATCACCCATTATACATGTCAACCATGCAAGGTCAGTTCAGCAACATTTATAGGGAGATAAAATTATTGACCGCTTTCGGAAGGGATCACAATTTCACAAACATTGATTGCATTCTCATCTAGATATAGATTATAGGTCGACTATGACCCTTAGTATCATACTTTTGGGATACCCAAAGAGTCCAAAAAACAGTAGTGAAAATGTTACTATGAACCTTGAGCTTCATTCCATTATGATTTGATCCATGAAACCATGAATAAATGAAATTCATCATAGAAAATGTCACATCTCTAAAGTAAACATGTTTCATCAGTTAGGACTAATGGTAATAATCCCATTATCCTTAGAAGAATAGGTGAACCCTAGATTCAGTATTTGGAATAGAAAAAAAGAAACATGTTTCCAGGGTAATTCCCCTCCATTATACATTATAATTAGATGAAATTTCATGGTTTCTTAAATGTCATGGAAGGATATTAAGATTAGTGGGGAACTCTTTACACCATAACACTCCCACCCACACATCACGATCCACCCCGGAATTGTGGTGCATCATGAAATTATGAGAAGAGAAACACCGAATGTCACGACGAATCCACCGGGGCCCGCACCATGACTTCCCCATGCCCTCCTTATACAGGACATGGGATGGCAACTAGAAACAAAAATTCGTATCCATATAATGGGAAGGAATTACCTTTAAACCAATACAAATTCAAAATCCAAGAACACAACAAGAAGCATCCACAGAGTATACAACATTAGTAAAAATTGTACTAAATGTAAATGGGACCGGAATACAAGTCCAACTGAAAAGTAAAAGTACAACTGAAAATAGAAAACAACTACAAAACTTTGCACCAAAGATCATACCTGAAGGGTATGTGAATATCATCTATACAGTTCTCCACGTTAGCATGTCTCTTTAGTGTACCTCCTGGTCCTGGATAACTCAAGTCTAAGCCCAGCTTCTCGTCATCTTCACAAGACACAACAAGGTGTGAGTGAAGCCCGTGCATGGGTGATTATAACAATACTTCTTAGGCATGCCAAGACCCCTACTGGTCTCCCAGAGTTTCACAAAAGAAATACCATTAAGGAAGACACTAATTACAAATCATGATATTGTCATCAACTCTACTAAGTAATATTCCCATACATATTCCTATGTTATCAAAACATACTCGTCTCTTACATGAGGAAATAGAGGTCCCCAATAATTAAGCCATTTTCACAATCAACACATGAGGTAAGTATTCCACAAAGGTAACACAACAGATGTAACACTATTATGTAAAAATTTACATAAAGGTAACAACATAAAGGTATCACCACGAATGTAAAATTACCATAAGGGTAACACCACGAAGTTAACATCGTGAAGGTAATGTACCAAAAATGTAACACTATGAATGTTACACCACGAAGATAAGAGTTCCAAAAATATAACACCACGAAGGTAAAGTACCACAATGGTAACACCACAAAGGTAAATGTACCAAAATGGTAAGGACACACCTCACACCAGGTATATAACGTAATTACATAAGTACTTATGATTAGTCGTAAATATAGATCATCTTATTCTGTCGAGAGGCTCTGCTGTAGGCCAACATAGGATCATTGAGCACTGATCCACACAAGATCTGACCCACAAAATATTGGTATGAATTGACCCACACATGATCGATGAGCGCTATCCCACACATGATCGATAGGTACTGACCCACACATGATCTATATTCATTCTTCACATCACATCCAACCACGATGTTCCTATACTATGAATGACTCATTCCAGTAGGATATGATGCTCAAGAAATCATTCATTCCTCAACCACCAGTATAGTCCCTTAATATGTATCCAAAAAGGACTTCCATGTCATAATGGTTCCAATGCAAGAGATTGTGTGTCGATTGGACATCTGGTCTGTGAGATATGGGTAATTTAGTAAAAGGTATTGGTTTGGATTCCTGTATAATCCAACCTGGGTCACATGTCAAACTCTAACAAAACTCTCTTAGAGTATCTCAAAAGGACCTCCTTGTCACAATGGTCTTTCTAAAAAAGACGGCACATCAATCGGATTCTCGGTCTGTTTGTTACAACCCTTTCTGTGAAACGAGGGTTGATCGCACCTCAGTCCATCCCGGATCAATCGAGCCCACCCAAATATACCAAAGGGACTACTTCTGAAAAGGGGTCCAAACGCTACTTACAATGTGTCAACCGGACACCTGATTCTTCATTTGCAGGTATTTCTTTATTTTTGTACTAGTTGGGGTTAGGCCTGATCCAAGTCGGTAAAACCAGCCCAATGCAATGGCTCTTGGGGTCTACCTGACCCCACTCAGGTCCGACCCACTAAGAGTCAGCCTAGTTCACTGGGTTCGGCCTATCGGGGTCGGCCCGGTTCTATTTTTGGGCCCAGGCCACGGTTGGTCCGACCCACCAAGTGGGGCTCGGCCCACCCAAGCTGGTCCGCTGGGCCACGGGTCTGGCTCGGCCTGCACTGGCTCGGTCCACCAGAAAGAGGACTGCTTCCTTCCCCAGCCCCACGATTGTTAGTTTGTTTCTCCCAACTATTGGGGTGTTGCCTGACCGCATTAACCTTTCAGCCATTCGGCCGACCAGGTTCGGCCAACGTGTTGAATCTCGAGCCGCGTCACACCGTCTCACCATGGCCTTCTAGTCATGAACGCTACTACCAATGTCCTGATAAATGTCCACTATGATACCTACCTGATGGGTAGGTACATATCGTCAACACAACACTCCATGTCAGCCTGTCTCCTAAGTGTAATTCCGGGTCCAAGCTCTTTCATGTCTCAACCCACCTACTCGTCGTCTGCACATTTCCCAACAAGGTTTGGGCAAAACTAGTGCAGAGGCGAGTATATCAATACTCAGTAGGGATCCTGAGACCCCCGAAGTTCTCCCAGAGTTCTAAAAAGGAAATAAAAATAAGCAAGAACTCAATCAAAACGCACGAAGATGTCATCATCTCTACTTAGGTATATGCTCATACATATTACTAATATATCAAAATATACTCATCTCTTAAATGAGGTAACACAATGCCCCATCCTTTATCCTTTTTTACTATTGATCCATGAGGGAAGTATACCACAAAGGTAAGACCCGAAAGGTAAAAGTACCACAAATGTAACACCACAGTGGTAACACCATGATGTTAAAACTTCCACAATGGTAACACCAAGAAGCTAACACTATGAAGTTAAAGTAGCACAATGGTAACACCGTGACGGTAACACCACAAGGGTAAATTTACCACAAAAAGAACACAACAAAGGTAATGCAACAAAGTTAATTTACAATAAATCTTACCCCACAGAGGTAAAGTTACCAAATAGGTAAGGTTTCATCTCACACTAGGTATATAACTTAACTACAAAAGTACAAATGTTTATTCATTAATCTAGATCATCTTATTATTTCAAGAGGCTCTGTTTATGACCCACAAAGGAAGGGCATGTACTAACCCACACAAGATCATTGAGCACTGAACCACACAAAATATGACCCACATAGGATGGGTATGCCCTGACCCGCACAGGATATCAGAACGATGACACACACATGATCGATAGGTACTGACCCAGACATGATCGCTATTCATTCGTCACGTGACAGTCATCCATGAGATTCCCTCACTAAGCATGCTTGATTCTGGGATGATCCAATTCTCAGTATATTGATTATATCTCAACTGACTCAATTTTCAATGAAGAATTATCCCAATGGACCACCTTTTCGTAGGGGTTCCAATGCGTCAGATGGATTGTTGGTTAGACGCATGGTCTATGACATATGGGCACTTTGGTAAAAAGGGTCTGGTTGGATTAATGTCTGATCAATCCTGGGTCAAACATAAAACACTGAAAAAAACTCTCATGGAGTATCTCCAAGGGACCGCCTTGTCACTAGGGTCTTTATTCCACTGAAAACGCATCAATCAGACTGCTGGTCTATTAGTTACATCCTTTTCCATGAAACGAGCAGCTATCGCACCTCAGTCATGCCCGACTCAGTCGGGCCCACCAGAATATTTCAAATATACGGCTTCCCAAAATTAATCCTAACACCACTGATAGCATGTTAATGGGGAACCTGGTTCGTTTGTTACGACGTTTCTTTATTCGGGTATCGGTTGGGTCTGGGCCAGGTCTGACTCGGTCAGACCAGCCTGACGCAACATGTCTCGGGGTATTCCTAAAACTTGTTGGGTCCATCCCAGAATGGGTCATCCTGATTCACTAGGTCCAGCCCATCGGGATCATCCCGATTCGGTTCGCGGGCTCGGGCCGCAGTTGGCCCAGCCAGCCAGGTGGGGCTCGGCCCACCCGCACTAGCCCGCTGGGCGGTAGGTCCGTCCCACCTAGCCGTGGGTCCAGTCCAGCCTCCTGGAGGTATACATCCCAATGGCTAGCTAGGGCCATTCGGATGGTCTGACACACATGGTTTTCCCCCTCCGGCTCTGTTTTCCAGAAGGCAGACTGCTTATTTCGTTGGCCCCACAGTTGTGGGGTCGTTTCGTCCAACTAGATGGGCACTGCCCCACTGCATTAACCAGTCGTCCATTCATCCAACAAGGTTCCACCAACCCAACGTCGCATGGGACACGTCTCGCCCTCCTGTCACAGCCTATTGACTGCAGTCTCTCCCGCCTGAGGCACCTACAGGTTCCACACGTGTCCCGCGCGGTCATCTGGCGCCGGCCGCCCTTCGCCACCACCGCGTGATGTCGTCCACAGGCTTCCACCACCCACTGCCATTTTCCGTGGTACTACTCTGGTCACCTCCAGTCGCCATCGACGTGGTGTGCCAGTGGTTTCTAACACAGGACACCCGGCATGTATCAGTGTCCGTTAATGGTTCCGTCTTTACCTACGACACTTCTGTGTTGCTGCTGACTTAGCATGACCCTCTATTTTGTGTTTTTGTTGATTTGGAAATTTTTTCCACAATGTTCACCTCATGAACGAACTGGAAGATGGTCTGGCCTTGTTTGTTTGGCCCCCACCCTCTACATTATGGTGATATCAAGCAGAATTGGATTTAATTAATCTAAGACAACATCAAAATAAACACCCTACCACATGATCATTTTTGAAAATCCATGTTGGACGAAGAATCTGTATTTTATTTTGGTGGTGATCATCACTGCCTGTTGGAACATGTTCCTTCCACCAAGTGGTTGGCATCGCGGTACTTTTCCAATGTTTCATCACCTGGGGAAGAAATGCCAATAATCCACCCCAAGTTTCATATATATAGGAGTGGGGAAGGGTGAGTAACGCATGTGGATTTAATGGGGTTCAATTAATTAAGGATCATTCATAATTACAATAGTGTTTTTACAAATAATTGAGGAGTCACTCCTTTTAATGGATTGAGATTTCATTGATCCCACAACCACCTCTTGTCCATTGGGGGAAAATAAAGAAAGAAAATTAAATAACATTTTTATTTTATTATTATTTTAAATGTCTAAAATATTACTTTTTTTCTCAACCTTCTGCGGTCGAAGTGAAGTCTCTCATAAGCAAATCCTAGTGATGTGGATTCAACAATACCCTATGAAATTTTAATATGGGCAACGATTAAAAATATAGAAAACAAAGTTCACATGTTAACTGAGCGTACCGTAAAAAAGTTAAATAAATTATTAACATTCACCCTCGATATGTGCCGATGGAGGTTCGGCTCAGCCTAAAAGGGACATGCGCCATCAAACCCAACAAAACTCTTGGATATTCAATCCGAGTTACCATTTAGATTTTATATATTATCACAAAAATAATAATTGTTACGTAATTATTTTATTTATTTTCAAAAAGTAACTTCCATATTTGGCCCGCTTCGGCCAATGCTAGTATCTTCCTAAAGAAATAATACATTTATGAGCTCACTAGTGGTATTAGATTTTTAATCTGAGTCACTATTTGTGAGTTATAATCATTTGAATAATAAAATAACATAATGTAATTATTTTATTTATGGTTATTCCATTTTCTGGATTTCTCAACAGAGCCCGACACCGACTAAAAATACGTCACTCCTAGGGTAAAACCACTATCCTTAACACAACAGCGCCCACATATTTATGATCCCTGAACCCTTTTTAGAGTTATTCCACCTTCTTAAAAAAAACCACTCATGCTCGCTACATTTAAATAAAGCATTTTTCGCAGGGTCATTCAGGGAACTTAGGGCCTCAGAATCACCTGTCGTAAGATTTTGCAACCATGAAATAATCCAAAAAGAAATAAAAAATTTGAAATTTCTGGGTCTTTACACCCAAACTCGAACTAGTGGAACAATATCTATTAGCCTCATCAACTGTGATAATATTTTCGAACCCATCCGGCTGCTCTTGGGAGATAAACATCTTACGAGTTCTTGGAACCCGATCGCTTATATAAAAAAAATATGGAGCCGAAAATCACAGTTAGAATAGCATCTAACCCGCCCAGTCCACATATCAGAATTTGATATCAACATTCCCCACATTCCCCCATAATGAACACTATAACTCTTCATGAATGGGAAACAAACCCCACTCCAACTGAGAAGGCCAACCTCTACAAGACTCACCAATGTACCACTGATTATTGTATCATGATCTAAAGACAAAATCCAATAATGAATCACCTTCAATGATATCCAAAAAATTACTGGATTTCATTCCCTAAAGATGGTGAATGTAAATGAAACTTTTCAGCCTTGATGGTGACAAAACAACACCTCATCGATAAGGTTCTCTTTTTTAGAATCAAATGGAGTGTAGAAGGTGATTGATTAGGGATAACTAAATTATGATATTAAAATTCTAGTATATAAAAGTAACTGTATTATTTTGGTTATATGGATTATGGGATATGAGGATAGAAAAAAATATAAAAGACAATGAAATGATATTAAAAGGAAGAGGAAGAGGATTTTATTTCTTAAATAAACCTCCTTGAGAACCTCTATAAGGGGATTGGTTTTGTTCTTTTGTTAAAACCAGATTTCCTATAAGTAGGGGAAATTCTCTGTACGAGTAATGTTTAGAAATTTGATAACGCTAAAAACAGGGGAGGTTTTAAGAGAATTGGTGTTGAGGAGTTTTATTAAGTGTGAAGTATCAGATTGTTTTTTTGAATACTTTATTCACTTTTTTATTATTTTTTCTCCAAACTATGAATAGTTTTATAATTTTCTTAATGATTCATAAATTATTTGATGAATGTTTGAGATTATAGTTCTTACATTAGTTATTAATCATGGAATAGTGTATATATCCTTTAATGTATTTCTACTATAAATTAACACATGTTACTATTCACAAAATTCATGTATTTTTAAAAAATACCAAAAATTCACTCCAGCCATTTTCCAATGAGTATAATTCATTAGTGGAATTCAATTAATGAAAATAATTATATATATTTATGGAAAATTTTATTTTTAATTTAAATCATTATTTACATAAAAAATATATATTATAATTTTATATCTGGTTTAAATAAACTTTCAAAAATAATGTAACGCCTCATAAAAATATTCTCGAATCATATGAATAATAATGATATTTTATAATAACATTTTTGGAAAATAAATGTATTTTATGTGTTTTTATAAATTATAAATTTTTAATTACATAATTATGACTTACAAAAATACCAATATTTAATTATTAATTTTAATAATATTAAGCTATATATATTATGATTTAATTATATAATAGTTTCATTTATAATATTCACTAAATTTTATATGTACATTCATTGGTGAGTTTAGTATTCATTATTCTAATTTCATATCATTATGGTAATATTACTATTCATTAGATAATTATACCATTTCATCAGCATAGGTTACTAAAAGTATTGGAATACCAATTATTTCATTCATTCATCGTTTAATATGCTTGTATTATTTTCTCTAACATATTTTATGTGATATATGCTATATAAAATCAATATAAGAAAAAAAATATCACTGATAGATTTTAGTGTTGTTACATCATCATAAGTTGTGGATTAATTAAATTTTTGATGTATAGGTAATTGAGTATTTTACAGGATCTTGATGACCAGAGTGGAGTGGTCATATTAGATTGGTGATTAGTATCTCTTTATTTTATATTCCATCAATAGCAATCTAGCTGTATTAATTGGTGGTTTTTATTTGAACTACGTGTTATAGGGGAGATAGTTAATTTTATCAATGAGACACTAGAGTTCATTGTTTTATGACCTTTAATGTGGATTAGAATATTCAATATGTTTAGTTATTTAATGTCCATGATATTTAGAAATCCATAGAAACATGTGATGTCTTCTACCATTATAGTTTTTAAATTTGGATGGTGTTGATGATATTCATTGGTTCCAATGAGCGCATTACAATTTTTTTAGAGATGAGACATAGATGATTTGTTTAATAGCATGGTGTTATTCAATTTTTCTAGGTACTATAGGATAGGTAATGAAACTTAATAATGGTTATCTATGTTGTTGTGAGAATGATTCTGGAGGTGAAACATCGAATGAATGTTATTATCTATCAGTATTTATTCTTGAGGTGAAATTATAAGTAAATATTTATGGTTAAGAGTATAAAATTGGTTTTTTATTGTAATAAACTCATTTTGGAGGATATTAGGAGAACATTAAAGGTAAAATGTTGGTAGTGATTTTTGTTTAATGTTTTTGTATAGTTATTTTTTATCTTTATCAAAGATTTCACCCTATTAGTTTGGAAGTACAGATTTTATAAACATTAATATTTGTTCCGTGATCATGATCTTAATATGTAAATATGTGTTACACAACTTTAACTCTTAAAATTTATATCGGTAGATAAATGTATTAATGAAAAATAAAGACATTATCATGGAGTAAACAAACTAGGAATGTTTTATAGAATGTAAATAATAATGTATTGATCCATCTAAAATACAAAAACAAAGTATGGTATTATACCTATAGAATGGATCAGTCACACTAAATCTCTAATATCACTATATATATATGGAATGAAATGTTAAATACTATTCATCTACATAATGAGAAACAATCTAATGCTCCTCAAAAAATATTTCTCACGACTCTTTCTATGCATGAAATTCCCTCCAAAAATATAAAAACAAAATACACCATAAATGATGTGTAATTTCCATGATATTTTCACAATATATTATTTAATATTAACTCTATATCTATCGAATTTTTCATTAATATTTCATATTATAAACGTTGTATTTATTTCTATTATTCTGAAAAATCCGATTTACCATTTTTAATATGATAAGATATTTAATACTTCTACATTAAGGGTATATTATTACACTATACACATCCCCATTATTATATACAAATTCATAAATAATACTTATATAAACTACAATTTTACTAAATATGATATTCAAAAATCAAATATTATCAATTATTCAAATTTCAGACATTAATGTCTAACCTATAGATCATCCATAAAAAATAATCACCATTATAATTTGATAATGTTTCAACACTAGATCAAGAACTAGAAAAAGTTTTTTGATGCACCTAATCAACATGACTATTCAAATAATCTTGTTTTCTAATACCACATCATCAAAAAAACATTTTTCTTGAATATATTTTTTGGTGAAGTAGATCTTCAGTCAAAATCACATCCAACGTGCCCATGAAAATTCCCAAAAGTAATTTCTCCATTGAAATTAGTAATATTAATGTCAAATTACACTATTATACTGTGATCACTAATATTCACATATAAGAATTCATGTTTCTCATTTTTTTTAAAATACACCATGGGGACAATTACAACATTGTATCTCTTTAAAGCCAATTTTTAGTACCTATAAACATTTGGGAATATATGTATTTATGGTCCCACTTTAGAAATAATTTAAATGTCTATTATGTATCATCAATCCATGTTGAAAATGTCGTTTAGTATGGTTTTGTCTCAAAATATTATCCATTTAGGCATCACACGACCCATAAGTATAAAAATATCCAAAAAATTTATAGATCTGAGTATTTTGGAGTTACCATTAAATGTGATTTTTTATAATAAATATACCTATAAAGAGTAGTAGAATTTAACTCTTACTATTGGGCTTAGGTATTTCATGTTTAACATTTCTTGAGGTCCATAAACCTAGAGATATCATTATATAGTCTATTAAAATGTAACATGACTACTATAATGACGTGTCCAACATCACTATTTCTCATTAGATAATTTCAATGTTAAAATTATAATTAAAATACCACATAAAACATTTTTAACTCTATTTAGAACCTGAGAAATTTTTATCTAGTATTTAAATGAGAGAGTGTCATCCATGGTGGTTAATTCTATCATGAAAACTATTAAGGATACCACTCTCTATCAAATAAAAAATTAATATGAATTAAATAAATGATTTGGGTAAATACCTATAATAAAAGTATGATACAAGATTTTTACTATGGCATGTCTTTTACCATGATTATGTTTATGTCCATGGTTGGGTTTAAATAAATGTTTTCCCAATTCCTTGAGCAAGCTCGGGGGGTGTTCTGTGGGTTCAAAACATGAGAAAGTGGATTTATGGGCATTCTGCTTGGTTTTCCCACGGTTTAGAAAACTGTACTAGGGGAGACCGTGTGGATAGTAACATTCTACATGGAATGAGAACAGTCTAGAAAACCATGCAAGAGAAAGGGTGTGCATGCAGTAGCCTCCGCACAATATGCGCACCATATAGAAAAACGTGCGGGAAAACTATTCGGCCTGGAAACTTCAAAAAAATTACAAAAATTCCATTATGAGATTTCTTATACCAACTTCATATTTATACCCCTTCTCCCTCCATTATCACCAGTGATGAACCGATCTACCAAAATCTTAGAAGAGGTTCTTCTTCTCCAATCATAGTTCATTAGGAGAGACATTAGTTGTTGATTGAAGATCCAAATAATTCTATTCATACTCTTGCTTATTTTTTTTGTTTAGGGTTTTTATCTCTTCCTAATCTCTATCTATGTTTCTAAAACCTTTTTTTTTCTTGTAATATTTTGGGTAAATATTCAACGGATAGTTGAATAGATATATACGGATTCAGTTGGGATTGTGTTCACTAACATATTAAAGGCCGGGGTCTACAAGTTATATCCCATGGTCATTGAGTAGATTTATGCATGAATGGTTTTTATTCATTCCATTTTTTATGTGATCTTGGTTCATTTTAAATGATTTTAGGTATAGTTTGTCTAAAAATCATAATGAAACCCTCATGATCCACATGGGATGCATGGGGAACGAAGTGACCCATTTTAGGGCTACCCATGGGTGCATCGATTTTCCCAGACATACTTTAGCTAAGTAAGTGTAAGGACGTTGGGAGGAATAATAGAGCCATGATGAATATGTTAATATGTTATAAGTATGATTTATTAGTTTTTATTAATAAACTTATGTAATGGCCAATGAGGTTATTGGTTGTCATGAGAAAAGGTTAAATGTATTAATGGTTGAATAATTTTGGATTTTCATTATATTCTAATATGATTATTGAGATATGCACGGAAAATGGGAATGGAGATAAAAGGGGTTATGTAATATGAATAATAAATGTTGTAATGGATTGAGGAAAATTTTCCATTTCCCGTTTGTCGATATTATTGTGATTATGTAAATTATATTTTCAATTATTGTTGTGATATGGATAATTTTTGCGAGTGATAAATAAGCATGTGCACGTGGCTTGGAAGGGTTGAATATTGATAGGAGGTTCTACGCCCGCAGGTTGAGTTGGATCGAGGTTCTAGCTCCACCCCTAAACGAATGGTTTAGAAAGGGGACGTTGTTTTATTCCACTAATAGTTTCATTCCACCCGAACTGTGGCATCATGGTGAGGATTATGATATGGTAATAATGTAATTCCTAGTTAGATATGGATTGATTTATTTCCATATGCGTGAGAACATTGAATATTACTAATCCATTAAACAAATAAAAACGGTAGATTAAATCATTAAAAGCCTATGTACTGAACAGAAACTTAGTGGTAGTATACTCAAAATGGAACTGTGTGTAGAGTTTCACATTTAAATACTAATCTTTATTGGTAAATATTTATAACTTTCATTCACTATCTTCCTTGAATGATATTTTGTAGAAACCATTGTTGGTGGCCTTCTGAGTTATACTCACACCCTACTCGGGATTCCATTTGGTACCCAAGTATATTTCAAACTTGCAGGTAGGTAAAATGAAAAGGGCCCTATGGTAGTTTAGATGGACATGGGACATAATTTGGTGATGTTCCAGACATGGGGTCTAGAACATTTTGGGGATTCAACTATTTCATTCATTTGGTGTTTTGTTCACTTGATACTATGGCATGACATGAAATATTTACTATTGTTTATAATTGTACCCATATTTGGAATAGGGTTATTTAATCATGTTATGGAATTTTATCCTTTGTTTATGTTATTTAAATTATTATCTTATGTGGATTTCTATGGTAATGAGTGTATAGTCTCCCCACATGACCAATTAGAACCTCTCTTCTAGTCGACCACCTCTAGAATACATGGACGTGTGCTTGAGGTCATGTAACTACCCTTCTCGGGGAACCTGTTTAGTGGATACCGGGTTGGGGAGGTCACCAAGTGGTACAAGATGAATTATTTTATCATTCATACAACTTTGGGATGGTATAGAGGAGGTTAGGAAAGTGTTAGGTATTGATAATGAGATCATTCTTTCGATTATCTAACACTTTTACAAGGGAAAACATAAGTTACCTTGGGAGGGGACTATTTTTCTTGTTTTGTGTTGTAGTATATGATGATATATCACCATTGGATGATGGACTTGTTGTGTGACATTACAGTTTTCTGATATTACTCTCGTGGATGGAAGTGTATGAGGCTATTAATTCATGCATCATTCTTGGACCTATCTAGGTATGTGACATTAATCATGATATGAACTCACATGGGATTGGTGTTTGGTATGTAATATAAGGAAGCATATGTTTTCTTAATAGTAATGGAATTGGGACTAATGGGATAGTATGAATTAGACAAATGGAATGTAAAATGGGTAAGTAGTAATTAGAGAATGGAATTTCACCAAGAAGAAAATATTTATTTACATGTGGTAAGAGAAAATTGTAATAGAGAAACTGTTTTGAATCAGGTAAATGATAAGGTTTGTGACCACGTGAATTAGATAGTGTGTTTTACAAGGTATTAAGAGAGGTGGATGATGGTAGTGATCTGGTTATGAGTGGGCTTGTTTGAGTAGTGTATACGATATGGTTTTGTTATGGAATTTTATGAGTCCAACTATGTGTCCTTTTCTATTTGTAAATGTGTTATAGTTTTGTTCTATTTGTTTAGGTTTGTAATTTTAGGTAAATTATACCTCAATGATGTGTGCCAGTTGGGATACATGAGGATGTTTCCAAATATTCTCCTCCAAGTTTAGATAACGAGAATGTGGTGATCCGGGAAAATAGGGAAGATAATTTTCATGATAACTTCACATATTTTATATAGATGACGGAACACGACATCGGGCCAGTTTCACCAAGTATGTTTGAGCTGACAATGGAGTATCAACTACATCACCCTCTGACAATTACTACTGAGGGAGGTCTAGAAGTAACATAGTTTTTGATAGATTCCATCTAAACTATTCATGAACATAAAGAGAATCCTATCGAGAATGGAGTCAAGTATAGATACTATATGTTGTGAGGTCAAGTAAAATGTTGGTGGGACATCATGGTCTTAATTGAGCAGGCTAAAAGAATGATGTTGAATGATTTTAAAGGGAGTTTTATTGATAATTTCTACCCAAAAACCATGATATATGAGACAACTGTGGTTTTTATGGGGTTGACATAGGGGATAATGTTTGTGATGAACTATGATAGTCATTTCACCGATTTGAGACTCTCCATTATGATGTCGATGGGAGATGAGGCCGCTATGGAGAACCCCTTCAAGGACGGGCTGAGACACGAGATCAGATTACATGTGAATATTGTTCTTCATAAAAGGATTTCTGATGTGGCAGATCAATCACTTATCTCAGAAGGGACCCTGATGGGAGCTTTATGTAGTGAACTTCTGGCTCTATCTGGGTGAGCATTTAGTGTAACTTTTGATAGTAAGAGGCATCTCTTCAAAACACTTCGGTAAGGTGGAAGCACGTATAGTTGTTAGAAGAGGGGTTAGCTTCTCAGGGTGGTGACCAACTCTTATATGATCAGTGTGGCAGGTCGGGGCACAAGTATGTCTAGTATCCTTGCCCACTGGTCGAGTACAGAGAATACGACAGGTTAGGCCATGTGAAAAGGTTCTATAAGAACCCTCTATATTTTGGGAATGGTGAAGGATAGAGAAACTTGTTGAAAATCTGTATGAGGTTGGTTACCCCATACCATGAAGGAAGTTGGAGCACCATGGTTCATAAATGTTGGGGTGGTGGAGGTGGAACACTTGGGAGAGATCATCTTTACCAATAATGAAAAGAAGTGCAGGGTACATTTGATGGTGCCCAGGGTAAGGGGGAATGTCATCTCAATATATTTTAGGCTACACATGTAGGTTGTGAGGCAAGACTCTATACTATTCGATGTTTGATTCATGTTTCATCCACATTTTCTAGTGCTTTATTTGATTCATGTTGTACTCATTCTATTATTCTTCGTTTGTTGGTAGTTGTGTTATGATTAACTACGAAAAATGAATGTATGGTAATTTTTCTTGATACAATTTTAGGTTTACGAGTTTAGGACATTAGGTAGTGTAAGGGTTGTGCTCTGGAAGTTGGTAGGTATATGTTTCTATGCGATATGTTTATCCAATAAATGTCAAGTTTCTACCTAATAGTGGGGATATATTGGCTGGAATTATATAAATATCATATCATCTGTTACCAACGTCATGTAACATTCACATCTCTTGATGTGATAACTTATGTTATTCTACGTGAGTGGGATACATTAGTGGTCCATGCAAGTCCGCTATGCTAGAAGTTGAAAGATATCACAAACATAGTGTCATGCCTTCTGTTAGATGTTGTGGATAAAGGACATACAGACTTCCCTTTTTTGGCATAGTATCAGGATGTGTTTCTTATAAATATCTCAGGGTTACCACCTGAAAGATATGTCAACATTAAAATGAATTGTTTCCTAGAGTGGAGATAGTTTATATTCCACCCAACCAAATTTCACCAGTACGACTCTAAGAAATAATGGTTCATTTATAGGAAATGGAATGTAAGGGGTTTATATATCCTAGGAAATCATTGTGGTGATCTCTTGTGTTGTTTTCTAAGAAGGTTGGTAGATAAAAGTGACCTTATATTGACTATAGTATGATGAAATAGATTATGGTTTAGAACTAATACCCTCTTCCTATAATCAATGACTTGATTGATCACCTGAGAGCATCCTAAGTGTAACACCCCGAGCTTCCACGATACACCTCTAATTCAATAATGCAATAGCTTGCATTGTACGCAACTTCGAGTTCTAAAACACCGCGACTAATCAAAGAAGCCGTTATGAATAGTAATAACCACTTTTTAAAATTATAGAAATTTTATATTTCAAAATGGACTTCATTTTTGAATTTGGAATATCAATTATAGCTTAGGGTGAAATGTTGGCATTGTTCTGAAAAACTTCAATTTTTGATGAATAGTGACACCACTAAGTGGTAGTTAAATAACTGATTTTTCGTTTAAATGAAATATTACCACTTATGTGATTTGATTTTCAAAAATCCGACATACATGGTTGTCATTAAGAAGTAAAATGTGGTTCAATGAGATTAAAATAATTTTTTGGTGAATAGTAACTTTTAAGTTCTTAATCGCGATTAGAGGTAATTAGTGTAGTTTAAGGTACAAATAATGTTTTAATAATATGAGATGAGCATGAAACTTGTACTAATACTATTGTATGAGTCATGGCCGACCAAGACAACCCATGGGTCATCTTGGGGACCCCATGGAGCCACTTTAGTTGGAAAATGACATTAATATATATTTATTTAATGTTAAAATTAAATTGACACAAACATGAGTTGTTTTACTAAAACAGTTTTTATTTGGACTTAAACAAGTCAACATTTTGACTATAAATATTCATTAGAAAGCTATAGAAATTTCCTACATCATAGTAGTTTTTTTATAATTTTTAGATATTATATAAATTAAAGTATTTATGACATCATTATGATGCAGCGATGACCTCATTATTTAACGATTTTAATAAAATGAAAAGATAATGTAAAATTCAAGGCTTACACTTGTCCAAAGACTATTGTATGGGTAAATTTAGAACCCTTATCACATTATCCCCGAATTATATAAGTTTGGGACCTTTAGAATCAGAAAAGAATTGTGTAATAATGTAACATTTCAATCTTTCCAAAAGAGCCCCTCCTCTCCACTTATAAAAGGCCCCCACCTCTCCCACCTTATTCACACCATCAAGCCATTTGGCTCGGCAAAACTCTGCACAAATACTCTCCCAACCTCCCCCTATTACTCCTAGAAGCCTCACTTTGGTCAGAACTCTTCTCAAGGAATCTTCTGGATCAAATCAAAAAGAGTTACCCGATTTTGAGGTAATGTCTTCTCTAATGTTGTTTTGTTTTATTTTTCTTCTCCAACCCCCTAAACTCTTTTTATTCATTTCTTTTGTAACAACACCAGTATCCTAAATATACTAGGATGTTTTTATAAGAAGTATTCGAGCTACAATTACACACACCTACATCTAATGGTTAAAGAACATACGGTTTCTGTGGATGGCGAATTTCTGCCTCACGAAACGATGATTGTTCAACACTCATATAACACCTTCAAAGGTAGCCATTAAGATGTCACTATATTTATATATGATATATAATGTGTTTAGTTTTTACTTATGCTTCTTCATTTCTCATTTATGGCATACTTTATGATTTCCATTATGAGTAAAACGCGATAATTTCATTTTAGGAAGTGCGGACTACCGCCCCCTCAAAGTGATTTGAATCGTTAATGCCATATGTGGCATGTATAAAGGATGGATTAAATGGTATTATACACTATATTATACTGTAATTATATTATAAATTTTCATAATTATGATTCCGTTCCATTAAATACAAAATAGAAATGAAAGTAGCGTTCATGTGTACGTACAACTTACCGTCTCCATGAACAGTGCATTTCATTTATTACCTCTAAATGTTACGTGACATTATGAATGAATGTATATACTGGATATATATCATATATATGATATCTATATCATGAATATAATTCTGGATATAATGGATATATCACCACATGAACAACTTGTAATTATAAGCATGTTATTTCTGACTCAAGTACCTAAGATCGACAAAATGACCGTTATAAACTTAAATAATTACATAATGTTCTTAACATGGTAATAAGGGATATAAAAAGAATAATGAACATGAAAAAGGTTCTTAAGTAAATATGAATTAACTCTAGTTTATTATTCAGGAGGTTAAAGAACGGTCGAGTCAGGACAGGACGCAAGCTAAGGGAATTTCATAACCCAACTTCCATTCTTTGGGTTAATCTCCTACTTTCAAATTATGTCATGATATTATTATGTTGAATGTTGTATTTATACTTTCTTTATGTGTACATATAGTGAATACACATAATAGATATATTTTATTTAAAAATGATCTTTTTAAGGGACTTCATCTCAATCTCCATTCATTGAGGCATTTTTTGTTTTATACACAAATTTCTTTTATACAGTGTATAAACCCCTTTGACTTTTACATTTATTCAAAAGGAATATTTTTATACGAAGCGTTTTACTAAATGACAAAAAGAGAATGTTTTTATTTCCGTACTTATGCGGCGACAACGACTTCTCTGCCGCCGTGACCATTATTTGAGTTTCGGCTTCCTCTACAAGCCATCACTTTTTTTTAATGAAAAATAAATACAAAGTTTTAACTTTCTTTTATTTTGGTTTTTAAAATGGTTTTGAAAGCGTTTTTATTATATCAATGTGTTGTATTGATATCTTGTGATTGAAATGTGGAAATTTTATGTTTCCTTTTTGCATGTTTTATGTGATACGATTATGTTATGGTTTATGATATGTTTAAACCTATTCATATGAGGAATGCATTGGACTTAATAAGTGACGGGTGGAGCCCGCTATAGCTCCTCGATGCATCGGCAGCTCTCATGAGACAAACTAGTGTCTTGGAACGAGGCCTTTACAAAATGGCATTATCTCATTTTACTTTGTTATGATAGTCTGGCATTATGCATTCCATCATTATGAAAGAGGTTATTGTTATTGCATGTGATTATTCGACCAGTAGAATATCCATGTGAATAAGTGAATGGCATTATCTCATTTTACTTTTTCCATATTATGTTTATGTTCAAGTTTAAAAGGCTTTTGTTTTAGTTATACATTGCCTTAAATTTTTATGTTTATTTATCAAAGCTTCCGCAATATTGTTATCCTTACTGAGCACCTGAGCCCACCCCTTTCAATGTTTTAATATTTTCCAGGATGTGAAGAAGTACTTTATGAATGACCTGCAGGGATTGTGAGAAGAGGATATGAGTGTGGACTATGGAGACTTTGTTATTGTAGTTTTTCACTTTATGATGTAATGTAACGTTTACGAATGTATCTAGTGTTTCCAAGGCTACTAAACTATTCGGTCTTTCGAGACTTGATCTTTTGTGATCATTCCAATGTTACGAAGTAATGCACTGACTCTGGGTAGCTGGGGTCGGGGCGTTACACTAAGTGTTTTCTAATATTTAATTTAGATCTGGATACCATTAGACGAGTGTGAGACCTTATGACATAACCCATATAGGTCTTCGAAGTTGGAATGGGTTGTATGAATTTCTGGTGATGCCTTTTTCCTTGACCAATGAACCAATGGTGTTCATGGACATGATGAACCAGGTATTCAGCCCGTATCTGGATCAGTTTTTAGTTGTCCTCATTGATGATTTCTTGGTGTACTTGCGAACTCATGAAAATCATGAATAACATTGTGACATCATTTTGAGTACACTAATAATTAATTGGATATACTCCAAGCTATCAAAATTCCATTTTTTGATTAATGATGTGCTCATTATGGGAGACATCATTTCTGAGTCAGGCGTGTCGATGGATCCAGAAAATGTAAAGGTTATGGTGTCTTGGTAGTATCCGAAGAACCAATATCACATTCGGAGTTTTCGGGGGTTGGTTAGTTACTAAAGTAGATATATTACAGATTTCTCTCATATGAAGTGTCCACTCACATGCCTTACCAAGAATGAGATTAATTTTCCTTGGTCAGAGGATTGTGATAATGATTTTCAAGAGCTGAATAGTTTGTTGAATACCACACCTATTTTGATCATACTAGGACTAGTTAATTTGTAAACCTTGTTTTGCGATGTGTATGGTGTTGCAAATAGAGAATTAATGATTTAGTATGACCATGTTGTAGCATATGGGTTGAGGTAGTTGATGCAACATGAAAGGAATTATCCTACTCATGACCTGGAGTTTGATTCTTTGGGTTATTCTTTAATGTGTTGGAGGCATTACTTGTTCGAAGAATCCTTTACAGTGTTTACCCACTATAAGACTCCAATATATATCTTCTATCGGTGGGATTTTAATCATCAACAGTAATGGTGGGTTGATTGCTTGAAATCTTTTGATATTGAGTTGGTGTACACACCATGAAAGGAGAATAGAGTCGCTAATGCTATGAGCCAGAATACATAGAATCTGGTAGTTTAGGAATCCAGTTTAGAGTGGGTGATGAGGCCTTATTTGATGAGATGTAGTTGGAGGTATGAGATGGGCACGAGAAGATGACCATTTAATTTATAGAAATTGAATCCACATAACTGATCTGAGTTAAAGAGTGACATTTTGTGGATCCAGAGTTTATAGATATGAAGGAAATTCATAATGTTGTGTAGTAAACTTCTAGTTGGACATTTGATACTGATGGAGCTACTTATGTTCATGGTCGGGTCGTACTGCCAAAAAATATACATGAGGATTTGATGCATGATATCCATGAATCAATGAGGGAAGTAAATCTGAGATGGACTAAGATGTATGGTGATAATCATAGGTAGGTTTGTTGTCTAGTAATGAATAAAGAATTTGTGTGTATTATGGAACAATGCCTTACATGTAATTAGGTGAAATGTGAAAATTAGCGTATAGGTTGGTTGTTTCAGTAATTTCCTATCCCAGAGTGGATTTGGAATTAAATTACAATGGACTTTGTAGTGGGTCTTCCAAGGATCCTAGTAATATTGATTCAATTTGGGTGGTGATAGATTGGCTGACCAAATATGCTCACTTCAATCTGATATAAGATACCTACAAAGTTATCCAGTTAGGGGAATTGTATGTTTGAGAAATTGTATGGCATCATGGTGTGTCGAGAACTATAGTTTCATATCCTGACCCACGTTTCACCGCTTTCTATTGGAATGGACTACAGAAAGAACATGGTACCTGGGTTTTTTTAGTACGACTTACCACCCACTGACTGAAGGGCAGTGAGAGCATGAAATTAAATTATTAGAAGACATGTTAATATTGTGGGTTCTAGATTTTAGCGGTTCGTTGGAGAATCAATTTTAACTTGTTTAGTTTTCTTAAAACAATATATTTCAAGTTACAATTCAGATGGAACCTTTCAAGACACTATATGGGTGACCGTGCATATCTCTGCAGTGTTGGCTAGAGGCCGTGAAGTCTAAGTTGTTACGATCAAGTCTTGTGCAGGAGACATCACAAATAGTTTTTTATTCAAAATCGTATGGAAAAAGATCAGATTATGTAGAATTAATATCATTATGGACATCGTCTGGCTCTTGAGATCATGGTGGGTGATAGTGTGTTTATTTGGATGTCTTCAAGGATTGTTCATCCTCGAATTCGGATACAGGGAATGTTGGATCCTGGATATGTGCGACCATTTGAGATTTTAGAGATGATTAGGCCCATGGTTTTATGATTGGACCTTCCACAATAGTATAGTGGATGCATGATGTTTTTCGTGTTTAATAACTCTTACAGTATCATCCTGATCCATCTCATGTGATAAATTGTAAGTATTTCATGCATGAGGCTGATACGTCCTTTAAGTAGCACCTGTTTCTGATTTTAGATCATAGTGAGAAGGTTTTGTGGGGTAAGGTTGTTCTAATGGTTAATGTTCCAAAGTATCAAGGAAATATTTAGGTGTAAATGTAGGAGTGGGTGTCCGATATGAAGGCCCAATGGCCCGACCTCTTTGATTATGCAACTCAAGGATGCTTAAGAAGAGTGGCTCAGGGATAAGACATTATAAGTTGGGGTTGTTATAAGATCCCATATATCCATTTAGGTATTTTTTAGTACTTTAGTTTAGTTCCCTAGTTTAGGTTAATTAAATGTTTTCCCATTCCCTTGAGAGAGATTGAGGCTGTATGAGGGGTTTGGGACAAGAAAAAGGGGAATTCATTAAAATCCATACGGTTTGAGAACAGTTTGGAAAACATGCGAGGGGAGATTGTGCAGGAGGTATAAATCCTAATGTTTTTGGCACGGTATGGAAAATCATGTGAGAGAATGGTCATAAGGGCAGTGGCATCCATTCGGTCCACTCATGTTTTGGAAACCCATGAGGGGAAACTGTGCAACCTAGAATCATCAAAAAAATATGAGAAATACCATTACAAGATTTATTATACAAATTCAGGATTTATCCCCATTTTACTCTATCATCGTTAGTAGCGAACCAAGATTCATATATTTTCTAGGAGATGTTTCTCCTTAAATCCCAGGTCGTTCGTACTTATAGATGTTATTGTTTGATGATCTAGATATGTCTAATCTCTCTCATTCTTCCCTTTTTGGTTTAGCGTTTGTATCTCTTCTTCATCTACATTTGATTTTTTCAAACACTTTGTTTCTGGTGATATATGTTTTAAAGAATACAAGGGTTTGTTGAAACAAGATGTAAGGATTCAGTTTGGTTTTTGTTAACCAATGTATTCCAGGTAGGTGGTCTACATGTTATATCCTGTGGGTTTTGTATAGATTTGTCATTATAAGGTTTTTATTCTTTTCCACCTTTGATGGTATATTAGTTCCTTTGACATGATGTGATTTATTCGATGTCTAAACAACATAATGAAAGGATCATGATCCTTTTGGGATGGATGGAGGATGATCTGAACAATTTTAGGGCCACCCATCTGTGTGCCAATATTCCCAGACATAAATTAGATAAGTGTATGGATGTTGTTCGGGAACATAGATCCATGATGAATATGCTAATATTCTTGATGGCTGTGTAATTAGTGTTTAGTTATAACTTAGGTTGGGTAATTGCCTAAGAGGTTGATGATTGTCATGAAATATGGTTATGTGGATTAATGGGAGAGTGATATGTGATTAGATTTATATTTGAAAATTCATAGAGATATAGGCATGGAAAATGGGAATGTGTATAAATGGGGTTATGTAATATGAATAATGATTGTGTTAATAGAATGATGAAAAATTTAAATTTACCATTTTTTATATTGTTGTGATGTTGTAAATGATATTATATATACATTTTATGAAATGATTAATTTTTTTGAATGATAAGTAAGCTTGTGCACATGGATTAAAATAATGGGTTACCGACTTGACATTCTATGCCCACGGGTTATGTCGAATCGAGGTTATAAATATCCCCCTAAATGCATGGGATAGGGAAGGGGATGGTTTTCATTTCCCCTAACGGGTGCATTCCACCCATACTAAGGATTCGGGGTGAGGATTAGGATATTTTTATAATGTGATTACTAGTGAGATAGGGAATGCTTTATTTCTATATGTGTGAGAACATTTGATATGGTTAATCCATTAAACACATGAAAAAGGTACATTAAATAATGAAATGCCTATGTGGTGAACATTGAATAAGTTGTAGTATAATTAATAAGGAACATAGTATATAATGGAATGTTGAAATATATATCTTCACTTGTCATTATTTATCACATTCAGGCACTATCTGCCTTGCTAGATATTTTTTAGACACTATTGGTGGTGGCCTAATAAGATATACTAAGACCCTGCATGGGAAAAAATTGGGAACAGAAGTAGATTTCATGTCTACAAACCAGGAAAATGGAAATGTCCCTATTCTAGAGAGTTGAGTTGGACATGGGACTTATTTGGGTGAGGTTCCATACATAGAGTCTTGACTAATTTTGGGAATCTACTGTTTCCCTCTTTTGGGGTTTTGTTCACATGACATCGTGGCATGTTTTAACATATTTATTGTTGTATATGGTTGTAACCAATTTTGGGATTTGGTTATCTAGAAATGTTATCGATGGTTCCCTTTTGTATAAATTATTTAAATTATTATATATTTTCATTTGCTCTGGTAGTGAGGGTATAGTCTCCCCACATGCCCTATTAGACCCTAACTACTAGTTGGAAACCTCTAGAGTATGGGGAGGCACTCTTGAGGTCATGTAACTACCTGGATCGGGGCACCAGTTTAGTGTATCCTGTGTCACGGATGTTACAATATATATTCTAAAAATAGTTCCCAAACACCTTAAAATAATTTTTTCGAACAATATCCTATTTTTTGGTTATTGGGATTTTCAAAATCTTTTTTTTCCAGACTCACATATATTTATAAAATAGAAAAAATATGAATACCTATCCTACATGGAGTGAGTAAATGAATGAGTTATCATTAATTATATACCCACCTGATCCATGATCAGTGCTAGAGAAAATAATAAAATACAATGAACTATATGAAAACATTCATTGAGATATTCAAAAACCTCATCCTTCAAACCTAAAACTTCTCCACTTGAATGAACATTCAAAAACTATCCCCACTTTTTTAATAAAGGAATATTCTTATCGTAAATGGAACAATGAATAATTATTCTACTTTTTCAAAACCCACATAGTGAAAACATATAGAATTTGAAGAATAATAAATTATAAATTCAATCATTCATTATTATATATTACTCATACCGTAATAAATAGATCAATTTTCATGATGAGTAGGTGTTCTTTATTTGTTAATTTTGGTTAAAATATATATATAGAATTGAATAAATTCTCATTGTCCTTTAATATCCATATTCAGTAGTTCATTGTTCATAATATATGTTATTATATTTTATGTTTTGACATACACCGTTGTAACTGATTTCTTCTAGGTCATTTCCATTATAACATTATATTTCATTTCAACGTACTTATTCACAATATATTGAATGTGGGATTTTATAAAACTAAATTCACTCATGTTGTAACATCCCAAGTAATTATAGAATAATATTTTTTTATAATTTTTAATATATATATATATCAATTAGATTTTAATTTTACCTTTATGTGAATTTTTTCTTATAGCATATCGAACACACAAAGATTGATTTATCTGAAATATTACACTAAACAAAAGACTGAGTTATAAAGAAAAAATAATATATATTAATTTTATTTTTTCAAGTGGTAGTTATTGAATATATATTAAAATGGATGAAAATTTTACATTAAATAAATTATCTAAAAATGGTTCACACATGTTTATATAACAATTCATTGGTCAAAAGATTAATTAAAAATGACAATAATAACCAATTTATTGAGAAGGATTGGTTTTTATTTCAAACTATTTATCTGTAAATAATTGTGATCATAAAACAATTAAATCACTCTGGATAGATTATTTTAATGAAATATATATTTTATAAGATGTTTAAAATTCTTCTTATTTGTTTTTTAGACACGATATAAAAATAAAATCAATTTTTGTTGCGTAAAAATAATTTTTTTAAAAAGTCGATTTTATCACATTTTGATGGAATCACCATTTTAAATCTAGTTTCTGATTGTTTTATAAGAAAAATTGATAAAATAATCTTTTTATTTAGAGACTGGACATCAAAAATTATGTTAGAATAGTTTTTTTTTATGAAAAAATTTATATTTTAATGAATAGTGAAAAATAATACGTTTTAATTCAAAACTGTTTTTTCATCTAAATTATTTTTATTATTAGATTATAATATTAACTTGTTTAAATATATATAAATATTTATTTATCATTTAATTCCATGTAGGTCATTAGAATCCATTTGAACAGGAAATTGGATTTAAATACATTGTTATCTTTTGAAGGTTTTTTATTTAAAACCCCATTTCCTCGATCCATAAACGTGATTACTATTAAACTTAATTTATTCACCTCTATGAATTGAATATTCAAAAAATGGTCATAAAATGATGTAATAAATAAGAAATATTTTGTCAAATTAGAGAAAAATAAATTTTATGTGAATATAACTTTTGAATTTTATTTAACATGGTTAATGGTATATCAGGTAATTAATGGTAAATAAAATTAAAATATTATAACATTACACGAAAACTTGTCCTAATTCATTTTATGAGTGGGTTTCAACCAAAATTAACCTTAGGAATAAATTACAACCTTTCTATTCAATTTGGGTATGAAAATGATATTTATTATATTTTATTTAATGATATGTTAAAAATGTCATACTAATTTTTTATTAAGTAAAAAAAATTAATATGGACTTACATTAGTGATATCATCATTTGTAAATATTCAATATAAATATAAAATGATTATCCAAATAATGGTAATTTATCTATAATTTTTATGAAATATATAATGAAATTTAGTTGCAACATAATTATTATGTTGTAATAGATTTAATAAAGGATTAATCAAATAGATGATAATAATAAAATTATAAAATATAACCATAAATATTTGATTTTGTACCTGAATATTATAGATGTATTAAACACATTATTGATGATTTTATTTAGTTTTTCTTCAATGGAATCAAATTTTGATGAGTATTTTAGAAAATCAAATAATGAATAGTGTTAACATTAATATAATTCCTAACATAAAATATAAAATATTTAATTAAATGATATAATTTTTAAAAAAATACCTGATTGTCTCAAATTGGTGATTTAAATCTAAAAATTTCATTAATCACTCATCAATTGGTTGTTTTACATCATTTTTTAATTATTTTAACCCCAAAAATGTAAATTTTGTGATAAAATGATAATAATAGTAAAGAGTCAAAAAAATCATAATGGTTTAAAATTTTTCCAAAAATAACTAAATTTAATTGGATTATTATATTTATACCATTACTCATCTAATTTTATAATTAAATCAGATTTGGGGCATTTGGATATGAAAATGAATTTAAATGAATTTAATAGTTTTAATAACACAATGAGTGCCATTCCCATATCCTATAAAATGTCATCCATTAAACTCTCTTACTCACACATAAAAACCCATTTGGTTTGTCAATTATATACCCAAAAAACATTCTCAAATACCTCCTCAAATTCATGAGGCTTTATTTTTTTTAAAACACCCTTTTTGAAGTGTTATGGTGTTTAGAATGGTCATCATCTGAGGAAAATGAATTTTTTTTATTTATGTGTTTCTATTTTTTCTCTTCTTACACATCCTTCAAATATTCATCACCCATGATTAAATAATAAATCACGTTTCATCAATAATCTAATGTGTTGTTATGTTAATAAGACACTATAAATCAATATTCATTTCTATTAAATGGTATCGAAATTAATCGTTCATGCATACATGTGAACTATCACCTCCATTGAAAGATATAATTAATTTTCCATAACCATTACTCAATACTATTTATAATGATGATATTAATGTTAATATCTTATACTCGTAACATATTTGTCATTATACCATAATAATATATCAATTATTTTCTTACATTATAGGAATATAAAAATAGAAATTCTATTCACCCATTCAAATGAAATATCACATCCACGAAGGGATGTGATCCAATTTTAATCACCACCTCAATTTTATGATATATATAAGAGTATATTGGAATGATTAAATTGATAATAACTATGTTATGATAATTCCCTAATGATAAAATAATACATACCTTGTTTCCATAAAGATCAATGAAAAATAGAACATGTTACTCATGCGTATGTATGACTTACCACCTATATAATGGTAAAGTTGTTTGTATTTAAAATCTATATTTAATGAATGTATTTAAATCTATAATACTTATATAAAATTTACTATTAACACATGAATATTATTCTGGAGTTTATGGAATTATGATGACATGAAATATTGACATAAAACAATGCTCATATTTAACTCACGTACTAAATATTGAAAAAATGTACTATATGAACTTAAATAATTATATTATGTATATAACATTGTAATAAATGATATAAAAGGAATAATAAAAATTTAACAATGTTATAAGGAGAGTAAATAATCATCCTATATTTAATATATATGGAGATAAATAATGTACGTGATGAATTAGACTGAAGGTAAGTAACATCATCTCAATCTTATTTTGTTGAGGAATTTCATGATATTTTGGTCATTTATTATTTTATAAGGTGTATATATAACCACTATGTAATTTCATATCTATATTTTTTCTAAACAAATATTATTTATTATTTTGTAAAATGTTTTAATTTTTGTTGATTGAGATTTAAATTTTCAATGTTGTATGTGACACCTTAAACATTTAATGATTAAATTATCAAATCATTTCCTTAATAATATTAATTTAAATAATTATTATGTGGATATAAGAGTATATTAAATGATTTTTTAATATATATTTAATTTAATTCAATAATTTCTAAATGAATATTTTTATACGAAGGTTTTTACTTTGTTTACAAAATTAAAAAATGAATATTTTTATTAAAGTATATGGTGGCAATGACTTTTCGGCCACTTTATCCATTATTTCATACATTCTTTCCTCTATAAGACGTAATGTTTTTAATTGGGAAAAAGTCCATTATTTAATTTTATTGGTATTTCGGTAATGAAAATGGTTTTATAAATGGTTTGAAAATGTCATAATATATAAAGGATTTTGTTTGATTCATAATGAACTTTTATGAGTGAGATTTTGATAAATGAAATCATTTAGGAGTTATAATTATGTAATGATACTTCCAAAAAGATGGTTGGTTGCAAGATAAACCAAATACAAGAGGTTTTTTGATTATCCAAGAAAGGTTGGGTATGTTATAACCTCCAATTCATTGGGAATGGAAGTCAACCGCTTAGTTATTCCATTTGTAAGAGTGATATGTGTGGAATTAGACTATATGGTTATTTCATTTAAGTACAACTATGACCATTTTTACCATTTGATTTCACATGTTAATTTTTAGGGTTTTATTGTTATATTTTTACTAAAAATGTATAAAATGTTATTATATTAATTTATGATTATTTAATCTCTAAATTTGAAAAGTATTATAATATGATAATGTATTCATTGTTTACATGTTTTCACAAGGAAAACTATTTTCCTTATTTGTGTATCCTTTCCTGACCTTTTTATACTAATGACATGTATTTATTATTTTTCACATGTTTAATAGAATAATATTGGCAAGGATATAACCAATAGAATAGGTTTGATGATTGAACATGAAAAGAATCCATTTTTTATTAAAATTGTTTTGTATTGTGAAAAAAATTTATTGTGAATAAAAGTTTGTACTTGTAATAATAAAGTTGTTATGTATGAATTAGGACATAATTTTCTATAGCTCTAAATAGGAAAATATCCTTGATGCGATGTAATTTAATATTCGGGGCATAACTCACGATTATGAATTCATTAATTATATTGCCTTATATAGGATATCAAACAAGGTAGAAAAATCATATACCACTTAAATTAAAATATCATATTGATGTTTCTTTATCTATAAAAATTGGTTAAAAAATTATGAGGGTTCTATATACGCAACCTCAATATTAATCCGTCATACAAATCATATTTTTTTATTATCCCGGAAATAAATGATAAAACATGATATTAATATCATCCAATTAAAT
Organism: Viscum album; assembly: GCA_963277665.1. Lineage (NCBI taxonomy): Eukaryota > Viridiplantae > Streptophyta > Magnoliopsida > Santalales > Viscaceae > Viscum > Viscum album. Next base: position 1,955,968,095 of record OY728165.1, read on the forward strand.
AATTTTATTTATCTACAAAACCTAACAAATCTACATTGGTAAATCCCACTAGTTTTTGTTGTAATTTATTTACCAAAATTACACTAATTTCAATATTTAGTAGATACATTGACTTATGGATGTAATAGTATTAATATGATGATATTTTAGATAAAATTGATAATATGGATCCAAATACATGAAAAATACCAAATATAATCACTTAACTATTAGAAATGATAGAATAATAATGATTGTTATACTAAGAACAAAAATAGGCACTTATTGAATGTAATAATTTATAATATTCAACTGAGTAAAAATTTCAGTGGCCATTCATTCAAATACATTAAATTTATATCACTTCAACGCATCATTTTCTAACATGTGTTATGAAATAAATATTCTATTTTCATACAGAATCTCCTAATGTCCATTGAAAAATTTTTATTCACCAATAATACATATTAAAAGTTCAGTCATCATGATTTCTAAAAAATTATTTATTTTTTTGTCATAATATCTTAAAAATATGATGTACTCAACATATGAAAGCAAAATCATCTAATACAATTTATTTACAATGATTTTGATAATGTCATCTTGCCTAACATTTTCAATGCCTTGATTCTTTATTTACTAATATATCATGGTTTAATAGTTTTATAGTGACTGATTTATTCTCATTATATCCATAATTAATAGTCCATCAATTCTATCATCCTCATCAATTTGAAGTATATCTATTTGTTAAATATAAAATTCTAATACACTTACACCAATGAGAAATTCTAGTATAAATTTATATAATTATTTATTTGTTAAATTGAAAATTCACATGTTCTGTATCTTCTTTTTGTCCACCTTGTACAAAATGATAAAATTATATATAATCAAATGGTAAATATCCACAAATTTTGTTTCCATGTAATATGAGTTATCTTTATCTAGAATTAATATTTCACCCCTTTTTACTAAATTCCCTTAAATGTATTGAGTTATCAAACTATTATGAAATATCTATAATGTAACTATTTCCATTTCCTAATTAACCATTAATCTTATTTTGATCCTTTACACCAATATTTAGTACTCTGGAGAAAATGATATTATGTCTCTCATCATTTATAAATTGAAAACACCATTTTTATTATTTTTCACTAATGGTATTATATCTTTATTTATTATCCAATTTAATTTACACCCCCAATATAGAATACAAAATATGATCCTATATATTTATCCCAATAATCTATATATAATAGTTTCATTATCATTTATTAATTTCATTTCTTTTGACAATTAGTCTATGATTTATGTTGTTTGGTAAGCCTACTCACCCTCTGGTTATATATAAACCTATTTATAATGACCAAATCAAATATATTTTTAATTTTCTACTTTTTTATAAATATTTGAGTCCATTTGTTCCAATTTTACAATGAACCTTTTAATCATTATATAAAAATATTTATGCACAATGAATCACATTGTATCTAAAAACATCACTATAAAAATAGTGCCCAATAATATTATAAGAGAATGTTGAAAATTTTATAGAATATTTTCTATAATCAAGCTATTAAACAAATAATTCAACTGATAAATCAAATTAAATTATTCCCAACATGAAACATTAATTACAAAAATTATTTTTGATTCTTTTCAAATTTATTTTATCAATAGTACTCTTGTAAAAAAATTAAAATATGATTTTTCTTATTTTATCCATCAGTTTTAACTTCCCTTAAACCTTTAGTTTCATGAAAATCATATAATATCATACCACTAAATTTTAGTTCTATATAATTTCCCTCCCAATTAAAATTTCTTCATGGTATTCTCTTATTATTCTTAAGATCAATTCCACTATCCATTTTTTTTAAATTAACATCACTCTGATCTGTTTGGTGTGTATTTACTAATACACCATATAATATTCACCAATGTATTTAAAATAATTAACCTATAAATCATTAATTTATAAATGTATTTTTCATTATTTTAACATAAAATGTTTTATATATCCACTCTATGACTATTTAATTTGCATAATTTACCTTGTACATTACTTGGGGGTGCGTTTTCATTATAATCCATTGATAATTTTTTGAAAATTGGTATCATGATGTCTGGATTTTGATCATCTAAGACATGAATGAGAAATATTTACTTTGGTTATTAATTTTACACTTTTTATGTAGGAGGATAGAAATGGAATCACCAAATTGAAAACTTCATCATTGTGGACATCCATCACCATTTGTTTGATCAGGGCTAGAAATTCCATTTCATGAATTCTACCTTTTCTAAAGACTCGTTTTATTCAATAATAATTTCATATGTAATAATTGTATAGTGTAAGTTATTAATATAAATCTTTTTAATAACATATACATGATGCACTTATTTTTTTATTCATTGAGGATATATTGGTAATATATTTTTAATAAATTTTCATTACGAATTTTCCCCAAGTCTATGAAAAAATTTGAATATGATTTTTACTCAATAAAATTGCAACAACCATTTCATTTAATATTATCAAAAAATCCACATATTTATTACATAAAATCACTAATAATAATATTTTATTTTCAATATCCATCATAAAAATTCAGAATAATATCCAACATACCATAGGAATTATTTCATTAAAAATAATTATGTAAACATGTGTTTCTAAGGTACCCCATAGCTCATTGACTGCTTTGGAAACTATATCCCATTCTTGTTGTTCCTTCTCTATTAAAGATCGCTTCTCCCTTATATGAAAAATAACATACAATGATTCTATATATACATCCATACTGAATTATCTGAAAAAAAAATGATATATTTTTTTATCCATAGTTGAAAATTGTTTCCTTAAAATATTGATATTTTCATTTCGTTGAAATCATTTATCTTCTACCAAGAGACAGAAAACCATGAAAAATAATCACTTTGAAACTAATTAATGTTATTTTTAATGGATTTTACCCCAATGGGTGCATGATTAATAAATGAATTATAATTATTATGATTTATTCATTCATCAAAATATTGTTCTCTTAGGAAAAGTAATGAATAATATAAGAGGCATTTATATAGTTCACGCGTATAAGGATATTATAAGAAGAATTCAAACGATATTGTTTTGATCCAACTGAAACCCTATAGAACACCTATATCATATAATTAGAAATTGGAGTAGAATAAATACATATCTACACTCATAGTTTATACATTAAATTAAAATAATAGTTCTCTTATTTTTCATAATGTGAAACACACTACTATTCTACACATGAATTTTTAACTACACATTCTATGATGGAAATCATTTCCTCATAATTTAGTAAATAAATGAAAATTAAAATTCATATCAATTATTAAATAAATTTTTAATCTTCATTGGAATTTAAAATCTAAAATAATCCCTTTCTATTTTTTTCGATAATAAACATTGTGACTTTCTTTCCAAACATATCCAATTCAGATTTATCAAATTGATTATATTTAATATTTTTTTCCATCCCATTTTTTGAATTAAAATCCTATCAAATCATACTCTATTGTATTTAAATATATATTAATGATATATATTAACCATTAATACTATTAAATATGATATTCATAATATAAATCTAAAAGAAATTTGGTCATCAAATAATTGAAACAAAACATTTGGATTATGTTTCATCAAATGTACACCATTATATTTAAATGGGGTGTCTAAAATAGGAGTGGTAAATTATAAAATATTTATGATGTTAAAATCCCTTATAATACAATTTTCATATGTTTTTTAAAATTATATACATCTAAAACAACAGATAAGATATATCTAAAAATATGCAATGTAAATCACTTGAAAAATGCATTTTGACACACCCAATACCACAACCTCCAACCTTATTTACATCAATATTAATAAATCCTAGAATAATTTTTCACAAGACCATTATGTTCCCCTAATGTCCCATAAAATTATTCATTATTATCATATAATCTCTAGAAATGTTTATTAGGGACCAATATGTAGAGCTCAATACATGAAACATGTTTTTTAAACAATTAACCAATCGATAGTCTTAGAATTTTGTCCCACCTCAACAAACTAATTAGAGGATATTAAAATAGATTTATTCTAATATGAAAACCCCATTATTTATATCATTTTCCTAAATCACATGATAAATTTTCATCTCACAACCAATACATATACTAACACTATATATTTATATATTTTGGATAATTTATTATTTAAATTTATGCAATCATATTAATTACCAATATTATATTACAAAATAAAATATATTATTTATTTCATTTTATGATCCTATTAGCAATCATGGTCACCATTATATGGGATGTAAACCATATATATATCTTTATATAATTTTTTATCTATAAAAAACTTAACCTATAACCTTTGACAGTTCACCATTTATCAAAGGTGAATTTCAATGTAAAAACACTAACAACACATAGTACACATTTTTTCTATCCATTCAAGAATTTAAAAAGGATTATATATAATTTACATGAAATATTATAATATATGGTTACACTTTTCCTCCAAAAAGTATTCAGGATTCTACCATGGATGAAAAAAATTCTCATTATACACTCAAATAATACATTGTATTAGTAAATATAAAATATTATAAAAAACACAACACATCACATATTAATTGGAATTTATTAGCATGTATGAGTGGAATATAATTTTTTATTATTTTATATCATTAATTAATTTTGTTAGAGAGAATGTGTTTTTTCTAATAGAAAAATGATATGTGTAATCTTATGGTGGGTAGTGTAGTATCTATTATATGTGTATGATACTCATGTTTTATGGGTTGTTTGTGTAGAAGTTAATGTAGTTTGGTGGTTAAGATAACCCCAGGCTCCGAATTTGTAGAAATATTAAATTATTTTTTATACCAATTAAATATTCAATATTCTGTTAAACTATTGCAGTTGGGTATATTAAATTTATAAGTTAAATGAGATTATTGAATTAAATTTTTGAAATAAAATAATCTTAGTTCGACATATAATTGGTTCATCAAGAAGGGTTTGATGATGTATTTAGATTTTTGGGAATCAAATTTTTAAAATGCACTTAAGGATAGATATATACATTAGTATGAATGATGGGGCATTGAAATATTCCACCTGAGTATAATGACTCATAATACGGTTCAGAAGATAGTGATTAGGTGTGAGAAGCTAGATTCCTTATAGGTATGTTATCCAGTGAATGGTGGATTGGTGTTACAAATAATTATTATATTTCAGGGAATTGGTAATGTATCTGCTGACTTATATTGGGTGAAAAACATTGGTTCAGATATCAAACCATGTAAATCAATAGAATTTCATTGTCTCTAGGCTTAATTCATGTGAGGTTTATCTATTCCATATTGATCTAGGATTGGGATAAAATAGGTTTATAATATTTTAATCAAATGAATGGAATATATCATATTATTTATGATATTCTTGAGAATGCGAAGAATTATGCTATGGAATATATGATAAACCCTTTCAATACCATTATATGATGTCCAAAATAATACGAATTTTTTAATTTATAACATGGTTTCTTTTTATGAAAACATATAAGATTGAAAATAATAGATATAAAATACCAAAAAGAGTTTTTTATACATGTTATGTTTATTTTTAAGATTCATTTATAGTGTATCTGGTTCTTAAATAATGTAGGAACAAATTATAAAAATCAATCAATATATTAGCTTCCATGTGGTATAATGTAAAAATTCTCCTAGTACTTGATGTCTTGTATTATGGGGCACATACCCCAATAATTTCACCCTGTGACAGATTCCTCATCGGGTACCTAATGATGGTCGAATGGGAACATAATGGGATCCAATTTTTTTCATATTACCAGGTGATGTCCCATAACTACCAATAATTCCATACCAATTTTTTTGAAATTTTCAACTGGTGATAGGTAATTTGGAAAGACATTTTTTTATTTATCAAAATTGTATCCTTCTTGGACCTGATTTCATTCACAGTTGATCAAGTATTATTTTATTGAATTTTATATAGGTAATGTTCTTTATATGTCTCCCTATTCATCCACTATATCCCCCAAATATTATGTGTGTTTAATTTTAGTATATCAAAGATGATTTAATGATATCAATGTGAAATCATAGAGATTCTATGTTTTTCATGGTACAATTGTTGGGTTATTCAAAAGTGGGGAAAACGCCCCCAATTAAATTCTATTATAATATATATTAGGATTATGATGTTTTTTAGGTATTTATTCATTTTCATTTAATTTTTTATTAACTAGTTATAGGATGATTTTATTTTTTCTATTGATAGTGTTGGTAGTTTGTCATTTATATTATCCATGATGTTGGGTATTATTTCTATTTGGATAAATAAATGTTTGAGTTATTAGGAATAATTCCATTTGAGATTTAATTTGAATAATTCTTTACTAAAAATTATAATTAATTTTGTGTCCCTCAGTGTATGATATTGAGTCTCATTGACTGTCAAATTGTTTTTTTGTTTATATCCTACTTGGATGAGGATTGTTGGAGATAGTCTTATGGATTTTTACTACTACATTAAGGTATTCTGCCTTTATGGTATTTAATATTATGATTTTTATACATGATTAACCATGATATTATGGGGTACAAGGATTATATAAATTAAATATATATTGACATTTTCTTATTCGAGAGATCAGTGGTATTGATATTTCTTATGATTTAGTAAGTGATCTTTTATATAATATGTGACCTTAAAAAATAGACGAATACATTTAAAATGGGGTTAGGATGCAACATGTGGATGTGGGGAACCAAAGATTGGTCATCATACGTAGTGATCTAGGTGTTTGTGCTGGTACAATTTCCTGTATTACTACTGTGGTATGAATGTGGATAATAAGGTATTAGTCGATTGGTGAAATAATTGTTCACAAAAAATTTGACTTTAAACACACATGTGATGGGGGATAATGGTTTTATAACATTTTTTAGAGTTATATATCTTATGATACTTTTTAATGTGTCGAGAAGACTGTTTCTTCTATGTGGATATATTGTGATAACTCGTTATGAACAATTTCAAGAAGACCTAATAAACATTTGATAAATATTATATTAATAGGAACGATGGTGGTTTTATCGATTGTGACCAAAGGGTTTGGATGTTTAATTGTTTATATAATTGGTGATATAAGGTATCAATTTATTATTTTTAGAACTAAATTTTTTCTTGGTAATGTAGAACAATATATAAATTCCTGGGGGTTTGAAGGATCTATTTGGATGGCTTCCTCTATTTTAATGATTATTATTTACTTGGGAATCAATTATTGATGAGAAGTTATTTTTTATTGCATCAATTGTGGTGATGTTTTGGATCTAAATGGATATTTTTTTTATTTAGGTTATGATAAGTTATAGGTTATGATTGTGTTCTTATACCCTAAAATGATTTATATATAAAAAATCATGGTTACTACAAAATTTTTTGGAGTCCTCCACTAAATATGAGGTTAGTGGTGGAGATTTTGTGTGAGGGCCAACCCTGAGTAACATAGTAGGGGAAAATACTAAAGAATGAGGTATTCACATGATTGAGGGGTTATTATATATCAATATGGACAATGGGCTATCCTAAATTCGAGGTAAGTGGAAAATATTTTTTATGAGGGTGTTTCCTATATGATATAATGGTTATTGAGGATTATTATGCAGAGAACCCTAGTTGATAGAGAAAAGTAAAATAATTTATATCACTTTAATCCCATGTTAGATGGATGATTTTGTGTTTTGGATCATTAACATGTCATTAGTTAAAAGGATAAATGTTTTTATATTACGGGATATGGTTTAGATTTAGTATATAACCCCTCAATGATTAACATGGTATAGGTTGATAAGTTAAATGAAAAAATTTCTTATGTATATGTAAATATGATGATGTTTTTTCATGATATTTTGGTCATTGAAATTTTCACAACTAATTGTTTGTCAATTTCATGCTATGTTAGGGTTTCAGAACATCATGGTCCTAAAAAATAATATAAATACACATAAAGAGTAAGATTATATATATTGTGTATATATGAAATAAAATAAGAATCAGACTCTGTATATATAAATTCGTATAATATTTAAATAATACCATTTATACTCAATTAATAACATGAAAAATATATTTTATGAAAACTATAATATAGGGAAATATTATAATAGTCAGATTGTGTCAAGATAAAATTTATTGATGGTATGGGGGTAAAAATTTACCAAATGAAATTAATAATTAAAATTAATGAATATATGTTATTTTAAAAAATAATGTCAAATACATACCATTGAAACCAACGTAAATCAACATATAAATGATTAACATTTTATTGAATTATTCATCTCAAATGAAACTGGATGTTTATTCATAAAAGATGAAATAAAAAATAAATTTTAAGACAATAATGAACACTCTATCATTCTGTGATTAATTTCACACATTTTGGGGTAAATATAAATTAAATGATCCCAATTCAAGAGAAATGATTTTTTTAGAAACTAGTGTGAAATGTGTGGCATACATTGAAAGAATAAACCACTGTAGAAAAATAGGTAATATAACATTACAATTGAATTATGAAATTTAATCCCTCTAATTTAAATATCTAATGAATTTTTAGGTAGAAAATTTATATACATTTTTAACCATAAGTATGTATATATCATCCAAAATAAAATGGATTGTAATATATTGGTTTAATTTTGGAAGAATTAGGTATATTATATCATTGACCAAAACTAACGGTAATTTGATTCCCCATTATTGAGATGAAAAAATGAAAATTTAGATTGAAATATTTTAGTGGATCATTGAATAATAAAGCATATCAAAATATGTATTATAATATTAAGTAAAATTGTAGTGTTATTTTATTCATAATTTTTATATTATGATTAATGTAGTGGGATATCATTTTTTGAAATTTAATATATCTTGAAATTTTATCATCAACCTAGGTAACCAATATCACCTTTAAACTAATAAATTTTATTGGATCATAATTTATTGAAATTTTATTCATTATTTTGTTAATCCAATTATAAATTTTACCTTGTTGGATATGTATTATGTTTTCTACATGCATTTTAGTGTACTAGTATCTAATTTACCTCATCCCAAAAAATATGGATTCAAGATCCAAAATTATTTTCCACCTAGAAAAATCTACCATTAATCTATAAGTAAAAACATTTATCCAAATATTTTATATCATAATCCTCGAATTTAATATTAAAATAAATTTTATATTGGGTTTAACATTGTTTTGATAATTTTTTAATTTATTAGTTACTTTTTCTGTACAATTGTAAACATGAATTGAATTTAATTCCACATTATAAAATTATCTGATTAAAACATTTATTAATAATGAAGATTGTAAATGTTAAATATTAAATATTAAATATTATAATTTTTACTGGAAAATCACACCTCTCAAATTGTTCATTTTCATGTACTTATAAAATAAATTTCTCAAATGGAGAAAAAAATGAATTCCACTTACCAATCAACTTTAAACATAAATTCCTTATAATTAAGTCTGACATCAGAAAATCATGAAAGCATTAAAATTAAATTTAGGAAAAAACCGTCACATTTATTTCAGAAGTAATATCCCAATAATTTTTCAAATTATTGAACAAATTTATTCCATTTTTAACTAACCTTTAATATGTGTTCTTCATTAAAAGGTATATTGTTACTAATTTTTATTCATCTGAGAAACATGGAGTCATTATTTTGGAATCATGTTTCATTCAATAAATGAGATCTAGAAATAAAATTTTTTCTTTTCATTTATACAAATCAATATTAATTAAAATTTGATCCTTCGAGTAATCCCTTTAGGCAATAGTTTTGAAATGACTCAAAAGCATGAATACCGTAATACTCTAATTGAATATAAAAATATCATGCACTGACTCAATTTAATCCAATCAATAAAAAAACAACAATGCTAAATAGATATTAAATATCTATCTATAGGATTGATTGATATGGTGTAACTATCATTGAATGTCGAAGGCCATAAATTATATCAATTCATTACTTTACAAAATATATTATATTTTATATTTATTTATTAAAATGGTTTTATTTTTTTAAATAAAAATATGATTAAACAAATTATCATCACACACTTATAATTTCAATATATACCTATATTATTCAAAAGAACAACCCACAATCTAGAGGATGAAATTATGATATTTTTATTAATTGGATAAAAATATTAATAGAAAAATATATTATTAGATTATAATTCCTTCAAATATTTTTTCTCATCAACAAAAAAAGTAATAAAATATAAATAATGGTATGAGAAAGTATTTTATATTTATATTTAATGTTTAAAAAATATATTTTTACATGAAATGTTAATGAAATCTTATTTTCTTTTTAAATGCAAACATTTTTACACAATTTCACACATAATATATAATAATCCTACTATCAAGGTAGAATAATACATAAGGATGTATATATACAATAATAGAGTTTCCAATTTAAATTTTAAATAAAATTTGGGAAAAAACCCCCAAGATTGTTTTTAACCCCATTGAGTTTTTAATGTATTTTTTTATAATATGTGGTCATGTTTTTTTCTTAATATATATGAATATAATATATTTTGATATTATAAATGAGGATAACTATGGATTTATTCACTCCATTATATTTACGTCATACAAATATTTGTTAATTTTCATTAATAAGGTAAATTATAATTCATGGTGGGGCTACCATATGTTTTGATATGTGGAATTATTTTGGAGGAGATATGCAGCTTCAGTCTTACTCTATTGGAAAATCAATCCCCATAATCATGAATCTCTCTAATGTAAAATTCCTAGAAGCCCCGTATTAGGGTATCTAAGTGTATCTTGGTGGGGATAAGATATGTGAGGCATGTCAGAATCCGAGGCAAGAGGATGGCAGGTGCAGAGATCATCGCTGGACTTAGGATGGCATTATTGGATGGATGAGGAGGTATTAATGCAGGAGGTAGAGGAGGCAAGAGGATAGTGGGGAAAGACGTGGGTAGAGGGTTGTGGTTTTCTAAGGTGGTTTGTTTGTCTTGTGTCAACATTAGAGAAAATATGAAACTTGAAAATCAAATAATCATAAAGAGAAGTTGTCGTCACATGCATCAGCAATGAAAAAGAAGTGAACTATTGACCAAACTAAGAGATTTAATGAATGATTTCCTCATTTTTCATATTTATATGTGGTTTAGTCAACTAGTCCCAATTTTGTAGGGATAACAGTGAGTATGTATGAGAGGGTATAAAATATTCCACTAGGAGTTGTCTTGGGAAATAATGGGGAAATTCTAGCAATGCATCATAGTAACGTTGGGAGTGTGATAAAACCTTATATATATCCTCAGATGGTCATACTTGTTCTGTTTGTTCTTATGTTATTGATAATGGAAAGTTATTAAATTTTTAACGCCTCTAGGTATACTGAATATGTAAAGGATACCCTTCATCCTTTATAAATGAGATTATCAAAAATCAATTAAAATGAATCTTCATGAATTTGGTTGGTGGAGTACTACATTGGAAGAATCCATTTTTTGTATAAGTGAGGATATGAGAAAATACCTAAAATTATTCCATCCTAGGACATGCATGGAAAATAATAAATAAATAATGCCTTACGTGTAAAGTATTGACAATGAACTAACCGTTATAGAGGATCCATAGTCTCAAGAATAATAACAGATGGGAATTAAATGGTTTACAGATTCAAGAATCAAAATGTTATATCCTTGTGTGTGGGTGTAGATTCTCTCTCCATAGGGATGTAATGCGGTTAATTCTAAGAGAAAACCCTTATTGAAGAGACTAGCATATTGAGAAATTGATTTTTTTCTATTATTAATTAATCTACCAAGGAGATGTTTGATGTGAGACTTTGGGTTAATGGTAGTATTTTTAAAATATAAAACTATACTCTTATAATGATTCTCACCTAATTAATCTATCTCCATAATTTTATATGGCACTTTAATCAACACTAACCTTCCATGATATTTTTTTTCATGTCTTCTATAACAAAAAAATTATCACCTCATCATATAACAGTAAGGATGATAGTCTCATACTATAAAGACATATTTCATCAAAGAAAGTCATAATTTTATAGATGTAAAAACAATTAAGGTATATATAATCATTCAAAGATTTATCCCAAATTGTGTAAGATATCACTAAAATAATTGATTTTGTGGTGGGCGCTATGACAAAAGGGATATCTCACATGACTAGAGATGATCAGAATAGCATAGAGACACAGTAATTTCCATATGAAGAATTTGAATATGGATTAAGTATGACACATATACTACAAAGAATTTTCATACGATATATAGGTATATAGGGAATATATTTTTGTTCTACTATTTGAGTGGAATCCACATTTCATATAAGTAATTTTTCCATATAAGTAGATTGACGTCTGAACAAAGCAATTATTAACCACAAAAATGTAGTTATTTTTTCTACATTATATGTTTTTGGATCTAATATAGAGCACACATACAAACATAAAAATTATTATTATAGAGTTTCTGTTATAAAGATATGTAGGTCACTTCACCATGGGATACAAGCAATAATATTATGATGTTCCATATCATACCCATACTTCATCGATTTTTATAATGACACAAAAACATGTAATAATATTTTTTAAATATGATATTGTCTATGGGAATCATTGATAAATCATATTATTCAAGCATTCATGAATGTGAAAATTATTGGAGTCCTTATGTCTCAAAAAACCCAAAAAAATTGTTGATATTCATAAATAGTGGTTCTATTGCTTCAATTTTACAACATATAATCATGGTTAATGAAGATTTAAAAGATTAGAAACATGATTTTAAGGATATGATTATTTGAATTAACATTTTTATGTTAATGGATTTTAATGATTTAATATTGATAAATTATCAAAAAATCACATCATTAATATATGAATATATATATATAGTTATGGACCCATTCATTTGAAAAACATAACGGAAATTTTTTACTATGTAAATCATAGATACAACAAGTTTGATAATAAATTTATAAGAATAAAAAATCAGCACCATAGGAGAATTTTTTTTCTATAATTATTTAAAAGGAACCATTATATAGTTTAATTAAATATAGATGATTAAACTCTACCCAATTCAATACACATATTATAAGGATAGTGGTAGATTTATCTAATAGAATATATATATTTATAGATAAAGTAGAGATCAACCATATATGGTTTCTTCATTTAATTATCATGTAAATATTGTGAAATTTATTTTTTAATATATCCAAAAAATTGAATGCATTATGGTATTATTCATGAAATGGATATGACTTCAAAAATTATTTTGGAATAAAGGATACAAGGAATATTCAGATGAAATTTAAAATAGAGATGGAGCTTCCTAGACATATCGTGGAGAATAAATTCTTGAGTGGATAAACATAGAATACATGTGACGGGTAATTGGAGATTCACAATGAAAAAAACTGTATTCAATTAATCTATCAAACAATTTATTGAATTTTACTTGGATTGTGAATAAATAATTTTTATATAATAGTAGTAACTATAAGAGGGATGTTTGAGGGTTTTGATCTAAGGGAGATAATGTATCTATCCAAAACCATTGAATGTTTTAGATCCTTGGAATCTTTTTCCAATCCTAATTCAACATGTACTGAGATTTTTGATTTTATTAACGAACTAAATTTTGATAGCCAATGAATTAGACTAGAACATTAAATCAAACTATAAAAAACATTGTTTCCTTATGATTTAGATTCATTATTCAGTATGAATCATTATGATATAATTTTTTAAAATTTGGTATTGAAATGATATTATAGAAATTGGATAATCACAATGACTACATGGAGAAATTTTTGACATATAAAAACAAGAGTTCAATATTTACTAGGAAATAATGAATATTCAATATTATCTAAACCTAATTGCCCTAATCAGTGTATCTAGTACCCCCTTTTAACCAACAGTTTGTATATAACAGTAGTATTAAAATATAATTTTTTTCTTTTATATTGTGGATGTTGAATATATATAATTATAATATATTCTATAATATTATGTAATAGAAAAGGAATGACAATAAGAAAATATGTTGAGAAATTTTATATAGTGGAACTATTTGAAGAAATATTAAGATAATTTTTATTGTGTCTTGAATCCATGAGATGAATGTTAAGTTAAATTCTTATTTTTAATCCATTCACCCATACAATGATTCTTCTACAATGATTAAGGGGTGATAGGAAAAGAATTATTTATAAAAAATGATGATGAATAAGTCCTATCAAAGCTAAAAGTGTAATTTTTTTATTTATCATAAGAATATGAATTGTATTTAACATACTATAATATAAAGATGAAGTATTAGAGAAATTATATAGAAATTCATATTTAATTTTTTATAACTGTGGTTGATATATAAAAATAATAAACACAAGTTTCATCATGTTTGATTAGAAATATTATAAAAGTGTATATTACATGATGATGGGTTAGAGAAAATTCAAACAGAGGTATATAAACTAAAATATTATTTCAAGGGGAAGTGTTTAATCTCAAAGTATATCCAAAATTTTGGAGCCATGACTTCTGATCTTTATTCATACTTTTCCTCACTAGTTGAGGATAAGAAAATTCTATGAAAATATCCTTTATACATTAATAATAATATCACTAAAATAAATTTTAAAATGAATTATTAATGTGAAATAGTTGATAAGATAGGTTAAATATGGAAATATTAAATTACTTGTCGGAAGACTCTTAAAAAAGAACATGATTTTTCTCTTGAATAATACAACATTAATATTTAAAAAATTTGAGAATAAATTTAATTTTCCCTGAGATAAGTGGATAAATATTCTTCCAATTGTAATAATAAACTCAATGTTTCATTTTTTAGTGTCTATAAACAAATAATGATTACATGATTGAAATGTATGCATAATTATAAGAGAAATAATGAAAATATTTCCATGCACCAAAGGCAATTGAATATGGTAATACCCATTATTGGATATGATGGAACCCATCTAATATATGGGAAGGATATATTCATGTATATTCCCAAGGAAATTAAGATAAATATATGTTCTATAAATAGAAATATTATGATAACTATAATGTAAAATGATAATCCTAAAATCACAACATGGAGGAATGGGAAATTGTTATATTTTTATGGGATATTAGATCTATTGTCATGTTATTGAGTTGATATTTTGGAATTCAATTCATACAGTAATGATAAAAATAGAAAATCAATGAATTCAATAAGAACAATCCGGTTATGTTTTACAATCCAATTGATCAAAAAATTATAACCTGTCTAATGTAAAATATTTGAGACGTTTTAAAAATAAACGAAAAGGGGAAATTAGAACTCATATAATAATGAAAAAATCTCAGTTTTGTTGTATTTTGGACTTATAATAATAGTTAACTTATGTTATATGTAATCTGTAAAATTTTAACAATTTATATATAGAATCCCATGGCTTTAGGTGAAACAAAAAACGTTTTTAGAGGCATGAAATTTTGATAAAACATAACCCTAATACATGTGAAATTAATGTGAATGTGGTCCCTCGATGAAATGTATGTAAAAAGTAAAATATATACCCATAAAATGAATCTTAAAAATAGAAAGCTGTGTGAGAGAGAAAAATTTTGATATGTTATGGGAAAAGGAATTATTAGTGGAAAAATAAAAATGTGGAGTGAAATAGAACATATGTTGGGTATAATATGTCAAACACAATATGGTGAAATATAAATTAAATTTTATTAATACACTAACTTACATAATGGTGGAATCTAATGAGAATGTTAAATGGAATGTGGGTGTCCTTAGTGACTCACTATTCCCATAATATGTTTGGTATTACCTTTAAATTGTGAATTAAATTATATAACTTTATTAAAGTGGTATAATACTCATGGGGATATTGAATAATTTGTGTAGGAATGCAAAAAATAACATGTCATTAAACTGAGATTAGATCTCAAATTTAGCTAAAAATTATATAAGGAAAATGAATGTTTATGTATCTAATGATTAATTTCATGTAATGAATTTTGATACATAAAATATTGGATCTTTACTGCTAATTTAGATTGTAAAAAATTTGATTTCTATATTATATACAACCTGAATAGATATCTATGGTATTCTATTTCACTATGATAAATCTATCAAAAAATGATGGCTTTCATGTAATGTAATTAATGGAATCAATCCACACTGAGAGTAGAAGAAACTAATGTTACATAAATTTTGGATATTTTCTATACCGACTCATATGAATACATGATTTATTAGTTTTTTCATCTTTCGTAATTTTATGTTGTACAATTTAAAATGATTTACATCAAAAATTATGTACCCAAAATGTAATATATTTGAAAAGGACAATGATGAAAATATTTTCAAATTGGAGTCGATGTTATAGAGACTAAATGTTTAGTTTAATTATCGCATTATAGTTGAATAAAATTTTTCAAAAGTCAACTATAGACTTAAATGTTGTATAAATAAAAATATGTTTATCCAGTTGTGAATAATGGTGAAATATAATGTTAAACTTTTTTTAATGTACCTTGTGATTTCATACTCTTTAATGGTTATAAAAAACTCTTAGATACATTAGGGTACTAGGATAATAAAAATTAAATGATTGAAAATCCTATGACACATTGAAAATAACTGGATTACCATGATGTCATTAAAATGATGTATAACTAATGATGAAATTATTATGGCATTCACTCATTAGGATGTATTGTTTAAGTGATGACATTTGTATTTGGGTTTTTACTATAAGTGTGTTGAAATAATATACAACGAATTTATGGAATAATAGTGAAAAAATTATTTTTAATTATAAAAAAATTGGATTTATTTATATAGTTAAATAATGTATTGAATTATTTTTGGAGTATCATTTGTTCAGTTTCATATCATTTAATCCATTTACGGTCATTATAACTAATATTAAATTGAAATTGTATAAAAAATACAACAATGTTTTTTATATATTAACTAAAAACCCAACTTTATCATATTGTAAACATGATTAATTTTAAATTAATTTATTCAAATTATTTATATTGAATTATAGAAAATGGATTCCATATTTTTAATTGGAATAATTTATAATTTCTTATAATTTTTAATATATATTTTTGATGAATAAGGTTATTTATTGTGAATGAAATTAAATACATTTATTAAGGTGAAACCATGAATTTCATGGGCTTAAAGTCTAATAATAATGTCTAAAAATGGAACTACACCTGGTCTACACCAATTTAATCTCCATTTTTCATCCTTTACCATTGATAGAAATAATTTTGTGTCCTATGTAATCCTCTTGGATGGAAAAAACATTTTGAAAAAAAACATTTCATTTCAAAATATGCCAAGAGTTTCCTCTCCCTCTATTATAAAAAGAACCCATCCTCCCTCATTTCATCATAGAAATGAATACACATGGATCTTACTAAACCTAAAAAAATAATTTCCCAACTACTCCCATATCACCTCGATTCCTCACTATTTTCATAAATCCAACTATTGAATCCCATTTGTGGAAAACAAACAATGTCATCGGAAAAATAGTTTGTACTCTTCAATGTGCTTTTAGGTTTTATTTTTTTATCCTATTCAATTAATATTATTCAATTTTTATATAATAAAATCACTATATAAAATATATATGGTGTTTTTATGATAAGTGTTCTACCTACACCATAACAAACATCCATCAAATGAGTAATAAATTACTCTACGTCTTTACAGCTGACTATCATCTCATGTAACTTATTCATTTCCTCCCTTTTCCACATATCATGTTTGGGAATTATGATAAAAAATTGTTTTTATTTGATATATTTATTTAAGGATTATTTTAATGAATTATTCATACTTTTGAAATTTTTATATACACGTACTTTCATGGTTTCTATTTTTGTGAAATATGATAACATCTTTTGTGTATGTTTAGAGTACATACTCTATAAAAATATATGATACGTTATTAATTTACATGTAATGTTTTAAAGATGGTTTTGGTTAAAAAATTTAATATACATGAAATATACAAGATATTCAGGACATAATAACTTTTCTATAAATATAATATATTGTCTTTGTTACTACAAATTTCACATTATAATATATTGATAATGTTAGTTATGGATGAATGGACAACTCCCACATTGATGGGATGTGATTCATTTTACATCCCATGATTTACACACACACATAAATAAATAAATAAATATATATATATATATATATTGTTAAATAGAATGGTATTTATTATATGTTTATCATTATGGAAGTATGATATTTAATAAATATCTTTTCAAAATGATCATTGATACATGGGAACATTACACATGAATATATATTGTCTAACATTTCCATTAATGTACCATTAGAAAATTTTTAATAAATAACAGACATGATTGGTTAATTATTTGTAAATGATTTTTAAATGTGAAAATAATTCAATGATTTTATATTTTGATGATTAAATTTCAACCTCTATAACTTTAATTGACTACCAATGGTATATTTTTACATAAGCCGAATTTAGTCAAAATAAGTGTCATAAAATTAATTTTTACATTTTTGAAAAGAAAAATGTAATAAGTAATATAACAGAAATGATAAGCATTAATATTATTTTTTATTAAATTATATAATTAAAATATAATTATTATTTATGAATTTAATGATACACCTGACAAGTTAGAGTCTAGGTAAAAGATTTCATTTTAATCTCCGTTCATTGAGGAATATTTTGATCTTATACACATAAATTATTTTATGAGGTGTATATAAAACACCTATCACATAAACTATGATTAATTTACTTTTTTAAAATTTATTTAATTTTTTTAAATGTAATTAATTCATGGGGATAATGACCATTTTTTATTAAAACATAAATCATTGATGATGAAAATCAGTAGAAGTACACGTACAAAGCCAAAAAGGGAAATTGTTCAACCAGAGCTGGATGGAGTCGAAAGGTCCTAATGCCACCAGCTGATGGGCTGCGTTGGTTCCTTCTCTTTTTGTAAAGGATAAGGTTCAAGAAGAGAAGCACTGGCCAAGTGAGAGAATTCTCTTAATGATTATACCAAAGGTTAGAGCCCACCATCGTCGTGATTAATAGCATCAATAAGGGTAAGGCAGTCACACTTACCAATAATATCACAACATTTACATTCCAATTCGAGCAACAAAACCAGCATGGATGGCCATGGACTCAGCGACCGCCGATTCCTAGAAGTCCTGATGTGGATCATATTTTACAGCAAAGAGTTTCCCCCTGATGATTACGGTCTAGAAGGCCATTGGTAATAAGCCTATCCTTTTGGAGAGACGCATCCATATTAATTTTATGAATACCTTCCATTGGAAGATTCCAATGAGATGGCGGGGGTGAGGGTAGCTCCTGGCATAAAATGTTCCTTGTGGTCTTTCCATCCCTCAATCCAAAAAGAATCCTTTCAATCCAAAATTCAGGAGGTTTGTAAGATTGATGAAAAACGGCATCATTGCGCTGGATCTGAATAATCTAGGACAAAGTGCAAAGAGAACATGAGAGAGATGAAGAAAGACAGGAGCACCAACATGTCAGAAGATCAGGAAGTTCAGAGTACAAAGCCAGTGAATCGGTAGAGGTCGGGCCCCATTTACTCCAAACATACTTAGCTCCCTATTAGTGAATGATGGCGTGAAAAAGAGTTTCAATAGTGCTCGGGAAGAAAGGGAAAAAATCCGAACTGGCCATATGCTGGTAAGAGAGAAGGCTCATGGTTGGGAGAGTAACTGTGGAAACTTGCAACCAAAATTTGAAACATTTAGGGGGAACATTGATTTTCTAGATCAATTTCTAAAGACCCTCATCCCAGCCATCTCGGTGGTTACCAAAGGCCAGTCTATAGTCGGACCTCACCGCGTATTCACCCATGATGTCATTGGTCCAAAATCGATGGTCGAGGCATGCGTCAGGGATCCAGGGGATGCTACGGATGATTCTTTGGTCACTTTTGTTAAACCAATCAAGGATCTTTTCCATACACCATCCTTGTCCCTGGTCGGAAAAGAGGCAGCTGAAAGAGGCATCTTCAAGACTTGGTTGGTCGGGGGATGAAGCCCACATACCATTTTTATCGATAATCCAAAGATCTGTCCAGATATTGACCAATGTGCCAGACCCAATCCTCCAACCCAGTCCTTCATCCAGGAGAGTTTTAGCCCCTCAAATGCTTCTCTAGAGGAAACTGGGGCGGGGACCGAGAGAGGAAGCATGGAAGTCAGTGTGGGGAAATAACATAGCTCAGAGAACCCGTGCACAAAGAGAAGAAGAAAGGTTAATCAGGCACCTTCCTTGCTTGGACAATAGTGCATCATTAAAGAGAAGAAGATTCTGGAAACACATCCCTCCCATTGATTTGGGTTTGCAGAGTTTCTCCCAGGCCATCTAGTGGGGTTGATTCCTTCCATCATTCTTACCCCTCCAGAAATTGGCAATGAGTGTGTAGACCTATTCAACGATGAATGATGAGAGCTTAAACAGGGAGATAAAAGATACAGGGATGGAATGGATGACATCTTTGATGTGGGTCTCTTTTCCACCTTTAGAAATTCCTTTAGAGAACCAGCCATGAATTTTTTGCTCGATCCTATCAATTAGAGATCCGAAAATTTATTTTTTGGATCAGTCGATCACTGTGGGAATACCAAGATACTTCTAATGCATCACAACCATATTAATCCCAACTGACATGCATAGATCATCCCTCATAGAAAGAGGCACCCCTAAAATGAATGAAATTTCATATTTTCCATGGTTGATTGACTGGACAGACGCCCTCTCATACTAGTGTATTGCATGGCAGATCACCCAGCATTCATTAATTATGGCTCCCAAAAAAAGGATATAGTCGTTGGCGAAGAAAATAAGTGACACTGGTGGGCCAACACAGTTGACCTTTTCCCCATGAATAGAATTATAGGATGTGGCCCGGGAAATAAGATTAGAAAACACATCAGCCACCAAAATGAAGAGAAAATGAGAGTGTAGACCTCCCTGGCGGAGCCCTCGGGATGGGGAGAATCCTCTGGTGAGCTCCCCATTGACCTTGATTTTAATGGAAATGATCAAGATGCATCCATTGACCATATCTATCCATTTAGCATAGAAACCCATTTTCCGCATAATAACACGTAGGAAGTGCCATTCCACTATATCGAAGGACCTGATCATATCCAATTTCTAGGCCATGGATCCTCTTTTCACGGTAGAGTGTGACTTCATAGAATGGAACACTTTATGGGCCACAATTGCATTATCAGTGATCAGTCTCTTGGCCATGAAAGCGCTTTGATTTTTAGAGATAATATTAGGTAGCCAAGGTCACAGCCTATTGACAAGGATCTTTGAGATGATCTTGTAGGAGACATTGCAGACGCTGATAGGTATAAAATCATGGATCTCCGGGGGTTTCTTAATTTTAGGGATGAGGACAAGGATAGTTTCATTGATAGAAGCAATGCTTGTATTCCCAGTCATGATATTTTTTATCAGGTTTTAGATGTCGGGTACAATAACATGCCAGCATTTTTTAAAAAATAGTGCGTGCAACCCGTCAGGTCCTGGGGCCTTAGTGAAACGAAGATGTTTCAGGGCTAGGCCTATCTCGTCATCTGTCACATCATTGGTGAGCTACGTATTGATATCATCAGTGAACACAGGTCTGATACAATATTCCACCTCAGCGGACATGAAAGGGGTTCATATCGTGAAGATGTTCTGAAAATAGTAAATCAAGGCCTCATGGATACCATTTTCATCTGAAACATTGCTTCTTTCTTGTTGCAAGATGAAATTAATAGAGTTTTTCTGATTCTTGGCTGATGAATTTTTATGAAAAAATCGGGTATTAGCGTCCCTCCCTTTAATGTGGTTATCTAGCACCCGCATAGCCCAAAATATTTCCTTGATACGAAGGGTTGTATCCAACTCTCTTTGTGTGGCTCCAATATTACATAGAATGAAATTCGATGTGGGTTGTTAGAAGAGGGTTTTCAGTCTCTTTTCAAGGACCTCACAGTGCCGGTCGGGGTGGTGGAATTTCTTATTGCTCCAAGACCTCAGCTCAGACACGACCTGTTGGAGATTAAGATGAACATCCACATGAGTGGTTTTCTAGCATGATCGGATAACCTCTTCACATTCCTGGTATTTTTTCCAAAATCTCTCAAACCTGAAGGGTATGCTCAGTTGTCTATTTTTTTCTCCTCGCGTATAATGAATGAGAATTGGACAATGGTCTGAACAGTTAAAGGCCATGTAGCCAATATTAAACATGGTGAACAAATTAATTGGATCAGAGGAACCGAGTAATCTATCAAGATGTTCAGTGATGCGGTTGCCTTTAGTATAGCTGCCGAACCATGTAAAAGGGTTACTTGTGTACCCCAGATCAACCAGATCCTCCCTAGAGACCGCATCCTTAAAGATTGACACCGAAGCTGAGGGCAGGATGATTCCACCCCTCCTTTCCTTATGGAACATAATCACATTGAAATATTCGTCGAAGAGTATAGGTCTCGATAGATCATTTTGTAGCTTGTAGAGAAGTTCCCATGACTTCACCTTATCATTATGGGAAGGCCAGCCATAAAATCCCACAAATGTCGAGGATGGGTGAGAGTCTGTCTGAATAGTCTCTGCCACACGGTGCGAGGAAAAGGACAAAATTTTGACATTGATATTGTCCTTCCAAAGGAGACAGAGCCCCCCCCCCCTGATTGGCCTTGCCTAGGCACTGTAAATTAGCCTTGGAAGCTACACTTCATAGAAATACTATTGGTATCTTTGTTATCTAGTATGGTCTCAGACAAGAAAACCATATTGGGGAAACTTTGAGCGCAACTGTGTTGAATCATGAAAACCATTCGTGGGTTTCCAAGCCCACGACAGTTCCAACATAAAGCAATCATTGCTCTAGGTTGGGCTGGGTCTCACCCACCGTAGCCTTTAGTTCCTCCGGACATGCATCTTCATTTTTCGTTTTCCATATTTTGGTTTGATCCCTCCCTGATTGACATGTTTCATATTGTCTTTTCCTTACCCCGGATTTTGGGTCTTCCGCATACCCATCACTCTCACCTCATTGCACCCTTTTCCATGTTCGACCGATGATAGGGCCTAGTATTTGTGATCTCGACATTACCTGGGCCTCCATTTTTTGATTGCCTACTACGGTCGATTGTGGGTCAGGATCCAGATCTGGTGGTTCGACGTGCATCTGCATTGGCATTGAGCAATATGATGGTGATTCATTTTGCAACGTCACCAACTTTGTCGATGTTTGAGTATTGTCCTTTAGTGATTTATGGTGAATTTCAGTTTCTATCTAAGTGGGAGGGCCAGCATTTGGGAAGTCCATTGGTCCAAAAAAGGGTTTTTTCAGGTATGGGTTTCACTTGATTGATATGCGCCAACGTGATATGGTCACGATCCTTTTGTTTTTCTGTCTTAGGGATGAGGGCATATTTGTTCGTTTTGGAACGGAGCCAAGGGCCATATTGTAGGGTAATTTTACCCACTCTACTCTTATGTTTTGTGATGCATGTTATTTCCATATGGCCAAGGTGAACACATATGAAGCAGAATATTGGGAGTTTCTCGAACTCGAATGATATCCAAGTGTTGGTATCTTCAATCTTCAGGAACATTCCCTTCATCAGTTCCTCTAACACTTCAATCTCCACCTTGATCTGATCCTCGGGACCCCATTATATTGGGTCTGAACTATCCCAATCAAGAAAGTTACCTAAACAGTCCCCAATTCCTCTCATGGTATGTTCCATTATTTCATGGAAGGGGATTCATTTAATACGTATCCAGAAGGGGGAATGGGTAAAATTCACTTGCTGGATATCGTCCCACCCTTTGAATTCTTCATTAGGAGGAGTTGATTATCAAGGGACCACTATCTTACGTGCAAGATTTTGTCTCTATATTTCTTGTTAAAGAACTCAAAGTTGAAGCAGTCGATCCCCACTTCCCGAATAGCCACTCCTGCATCAAGTTTCAAGATGTTCTATAGAGGGTTTTTGGGATCCCCCTGATTTACCGATATGTTTTCCATGAACTTTCCCACAACGAGATGAGACAAACGCTTTTCCAGTAGTGTGTCTTCGTTTCTCGGTGCCTCAATCATCGCATTTTCTTTGTCTGTTAGGGACAACCTCTTCTATTGATTAACAAATTCTGCATCCATAGTTCATATTTTATTTTGGAAACATCCAATGGGGTGGGTCCCCTTGCAGCCCCTACAACCCTCACTTGAGTCAAGCCCCAGTTCAACAAGAGGATCCCGGAACCAGATTCCCCAATGCTACCTCCGGTCACGTTCACACACCTCGCCAGGCTCCCTGACCTTCGCAGTCAAATGTTCCCCTTGGGTGGTCGTGCCCAAGAAACTCTCACCACGGCTCACACCCATCTTCACATAGAAACACCCCTGATGGACCATCGGCCTTCAAAACACAACATGTGTTGCTCGGTGACATATCTCCAAATATGCCCGGAACGTGCCACTTCGCTGCTGATATTCTCAACTAAAAGGTGATGGCCTCCCGCCCACCGGTCCCCACCCTCAACACCGCACACACCCCCAAAATTGCGGAACAACACCCTACTCCTTGATCATCGCGTCAGCCGCTTCACGAACATACAATATGATGAAACTTTGCAGGAGGCACATCGCGAGTCAGACCACATCGCGGCGGCCAATTCACAGTCTCTCAGCATAGTGAATCATCGTGGTGAATGCTTCGCGAGTCAAAACCACTTCGCGAAACAGACGCCGCGAATCAAGGAGATGGTAAACCAGCTACAGAACAGTGCCCACTTCATGGTAGTAGAAATAAAAAATGAATGGGGGATGAAATCCTTGGACTCAAGTTTGCATGCGGAAGGAGCTTCTCAAGCCAAAACCACTTCATAGTGGAGACTTCGTGAATCAAGGAAATGGTAAACCGGAAACAAAACATCACCCACTTCACAGTAGCAGGAATAAAAATGAAATGGGGGAAGAAATATTCGAACTCGAGTTTGTCTCGAGACTCTGAGAACACGGATCTGAAGCCAAAATGGTACTTGCGGTTAGGAAAATGGTTTCCTCAAAAATTGGTAAAGTCTTGAGTCAAGATCGCATAGATATGGAGTGCCAACGAAGAATGAGAATTTGGATCTAGCATCGAATTTCGTCTCATAGATCTGACTCCGATGAGGGGTTACGATGACAGAAGGAAATTTAAGACCCTGAGGGAGGCATGGAACAACACCTGAGGTCGACGTCGAGCAGATAATGAAGAAGAAACCCAACTCCTTCCAGAACATAGATGGTTGGATCCGAGAACAGGCGGGGGAGAAAGAAGGAAAAGAATACAGGTTCTCACTACGAATAGTCGGAGAGCGACATATGAAGGAAGAAAAGAACTAGAGGCATCAGATCTGAGGAAGGAGTGAACAACAAAGACCTCGAGCGGGGTGCACGAAGGGAGATGACACCGCCAGAAACCAGTCAGATAAAGGATACTAAAAACCTAGGGTTTCTTAGGAGAGAGACGCTCTCATGTATGAGAGACATCCATAACTGTACATATGGGGATAATGATTTAAATGTTAAATGTGGTATAAGACAATTTAATGGTTAAATATTTAATTAAAAAATCATTTCCAAATACCATATTCATTTCATTATTTTACATAACAATTATATAAATATTAAAGGATTATAATTGAAAATTTATGTCTAATTTTTTTGTAATACTTTATAATGCATCATGTTTTCAAGGAAAAAAATAAACCCAAATTTCCAATTTTCTAGGAATTTTGTTTTTGAAAATAAGTTGTAAATATTTATTGATTCTTTGGATATCATAAAATGTATTTTTGCGACTCAAAAACATATTTAATAAATTAAATGTTCATAATTTCAATCTTTAATGTGTTATTACTACATAATGGAACTTCTAAATTTTATGGGTGGTTCTATGATAAACCAATCATGGGTGGTATCATGATAAACCAACAACAGTTTGTTCCAAGATATATATAGCGTGCATTGTGTATTTATTTAGGTCATATGGATATTCTATTATAGTAGGAACATGGATTTATTTAGACCACATGGTTATATTATTTATTATACTAAAAATTATAATAATTTACCCAGAATACCTTTCTATGTTTTGGATGTTTTTATGGGTTTTTTGTAATCACGTGTTCATAAAAATGGTATGAAATGTTATTTTTCAAAAATAAAGTATTTATTAATTAATAGGTGTTAAAAATAAAAAATTATGATAAAGTACTTATTTGATTTAATTTTTATCAAGGGGATAAGTGAAATATTTCAATTTATGGTTAATTTGAATTGATAAAACATTTCATGATTACCATGTTGCATCATTTAAAATATGTTTTTTATAATGGTTTCCCAAAGTGGAATTAAAGATGCTATGGGGGATGCAATTTATAAGAAAAAATCCTTTTGAATCAGTATCTTGTAGTTTATAGAATTTAAATAGAGTGGTTTGTTGCATTTATGGATTAGTAATAGCATTCGATAAGCAGTTTTGGTGTAAATTAATGGGACACACATGATTTAGCATAGAAGATCATGATTATAGTTATCAATTTTATGTTCAATCATTTTCCATCAAACAAATAATCATCTAACCCCATTCTAGTTAAAGGATGAATTAAAAACAAAGAAAATATATTTCATTTAATGGATTGTTTGTATAAAAAGGTAACTCTTTTTTATTATTATTTTTATAGCTGAGAATAAACATTTTGGTTGATGGTTAAGAATATCTCACTAAGTAATGTGATTGATTGCTATAAATGAGAAGAATTTAAAAATAATTTATTTGAAAAAATTATTCTTAATACTATTGTAATATGCAAAGAAAATAAATTCTTGGAATTAAGAAAAAATAATGAAGAATTATTGGATTCATTCAATAAAAAATACACCCGACTTACAACAGATTCCCCAAATTTTATCTAAGATATTTATACAATGATAAATAATATGCACTCAGGATTAAAGACAACATATAAAAGGTAATAAGATTCATATGAGTTAAAGAGCTATGAGAAACAATTTTCATGTTCTGAGAACGAAATAAATCGAGATTTTTGATGATAATGTGTCCCATGAAAATAATAAAATGAAGAGGTCTAGTTGGAAAGTTATATTAAAGCATTCATAAAAGAAGAATAGAGGTAGGAAAAATAAATTTCCATATTGTGATAATTGGGGTTAAAATCATCAGGTAGAATTTATATCAATGTATATGAATTCTTTTAGATGTGGTAATATTTTTCATATGGCTAATGACTGCAACTAATATAATTAGGTAGCTAATGGAAATATAGAATTAAATTTTTTTATTCGCAAAAAGGTAAGTAAAATTTTCCAATATGTGTCCAAAGATGATAACATAGGCTAGAAGAAATAAATATCAAATAAAAAAAGTTGTGGAAAATTGTTTTCAACTACTAATGTTGAATTTGAGACATAAAATTAAGTGGTGAGAGTTATGTTTATAGTTTATTTCAATTATGATAACTCCTTTTTTGACTCTGGATATTTGAATTATTTAATTTCTTATATATTAATTATAAAATTTAGAATATTACCTCATGAATGTATAACATAATTTTTTGGTAATAAAAAATTAGTCGGAGTATTAGAAAAACCATAATTTATATGAATAATCATAGTTTAATAGGTGAGAGTTTATTTCTTGAAAATCTAGTTGAACATCCCAATTTATATTTTGAGTTTATTTGGTATTGGACTGGATATTATTTTATATGGATAAAAAAATTAATACCAATAATTCTTTATTCTATGAATTAAAAACCTTAAAAACATACCAATAAGCTTAAAAATTGGTTAAATATTTATGTGTATGTCAACTAGATCTGGTTGTTTAAAATATAAAATAGAATTAATTAGTGATTTAATAGTATTAAATGAAATTAAAAAATTTTAATCCTGAGGATTTTTATGATGTTGTTCTTGATTGGGATGTTGAAATTACTATTGATTTAGTGCCTTGTTGTATAACATTTTATGAACTTTGTTTTCAAGGGGCGCAAGTAGAAAAATATGAAATTATAGATATATTGAAAGCATTTATTGGTACATATTTCATTTAACCTATAAATTCACCATTGGATGGTCCTTTTGTATTCATTAAAAATGATGTTGTAAACATAAAACATTTAATTATTTATAGATCCTTTAATAAAAAAATTGTTTAAAAGGGAATCATTTTACTCATATCCATGATTTTTTTACTATCTCTAGGGAGATCATTGTTCTTCAAAGATTGATTTTGTGGTCAGTTACCAGTATCATAAGCTTATGGAGGATTACATTCTAAAGAAAAAATTTCAACTGATATATTTTCATTTTGAATTTTTAGTTATACCCTTTCATTTATCAAATTCACTAGTTTTATTAAAAAAAATTATGAATATATTAATCCTTATGTTTATTACTCAACTTATCGTAGTGTTTATAGATGAAAATTATTTATATGATAAAATCAATAAGGAACAAGATAGGCACTAATATATTATTTTTAAGACAACAAAATAAATGAAACTCTTAGGTATATTGAGTGATATTTAATTTTTGTTGAAAAATTTTAACTCATGTTTCATATTTTTCATAGAGATGGTATAACTAATCACCCTTCTAAATTAAGATGTTAAAGAGTGTCCAATTCCAACCAAATAGCATAAAGATTCATATTTATATGGGATTATAGGTTTATTATATATTGGATCTTAAAAAATTATATAATTTATCTATCCCACTAACTATTAAAAAAATGTAATTAGGTTTATTTTGACAGGAGAATATTATTTATGTTTCTAGGAATATAAATTATGATTTGTAAATGCCCTAATTTTTTACCTTCATTCAGGAAATATCGATTTTGTCATCTACAATGATGCTTATTTTAAAGGAAGGGTCTTCTCCCAATGCATAATTACATGATAACTACCATTTTTTTGTGTTAGTTGATGATTCATGGTTTAAATTAACCTACACATGTTTTTTAATTAGATGTCATTATATATTCATTAAAATATTGGAGGAATATTTTTAATGAGTTAAGTGTTTAATGAATAATGATAAAAAATTTTGAGTTATATATATTTAAAAAGAAATATATGACCATTTGGTAAATAATATTTCTAAAAAAAGTAAAGGATTCATATTTCACTATTCATTATTATCTTGGAAAAACAAAAAAATGTGGCTGAAACATTGAGTAGAAAAAAAAAATTCCACTATATGAATGTTATGTTTGGAATGTTTAACTTTGGTTAAATATTTTATGAATTATTACCTAAATGATTTGGATTTAGGTACATACTCAATTTTTTTAGGTTATAGTTCACTCCATTTATCATGAAATAATTAAGACATCTCTAATTGAGGATCTATAGTTGTTAGAAAATGTGTAATCTATAATAACAATATGTTTCATGATTTTAATAATAAGGAAGAATGTGATTTTTTATTTTTAAAATAATTGTATGTGTCTTGTGATTCATATTTTATGAATTTTAATTTTCAAGTGATCATAGTTCATTGAGGATCTATGAATCAACATGATATTATGATACCTTTGGGATTGTTAGTAGTGTGATGGAATGAAATGATATTTTTCTAAACATACCATGATGTTTTTGAAAACTCAACATGTAAAAGCAAGGAAACAGTTACCAAATGAGATTCATCTTCCTTATCCATTTTCTAGTGGAAATGTCTGAACATATCAATGGATTCATGGTCGGATTACTAATGAATTCATAGTTAAGAAATGATTCTTGGTTTATTTTTGATCAAGTAACTAAATCTAAGCATTTCCTTCCTTTCAAAATATAAGGTCCTTAGAAAAAATTTATCAAATTGATCTAAAAGTTATTTCAAAGATATACGTATTTCATGTCTCTATTACATACGATCATGATCTTAAGATCCTATCAAATTGTATGAAACGAATTATGATGTAGATGGGTACTGAATTAAATTTTAGGGAATCATTTCTCCTCAATATGATGGTTAGTCTGAGCGGAAGATTCAGAAAATGAATGATATTTAACATTAATTTTAAGTGGATTACCATGGATATTGTGATCAACATACCTTTGGTTTAGTATTCTTATAATAATATTTTTCATTCTAGTCATAATATGGATCCTTTCATGCAATTACATATTAAGCAATGTTGAACACCAACATTTTAGGATGATGGAAAATAAAATAATATAAAGGGACAATATTTTGAATATGTAACTGAAGATAATTATTACATGATTTAGCTTCACAAAATGGAATCTCATATAAGAAAGAAAATTTATGTATGTAAGAAGAGGAAATATCACTATTTCAAAGATGGTGATTGTTACATTCTAAATATTAACAAATCTAAAAGTTTCATTATTATTTGTAAGAAAGGGAAACAAATTCCTTGGTTTATTAGAGCAAGTTAAATCCTTGAAAATGATGGATTAGTTTCATACTTAGTCGATTTACCTATTAGTTAATCAAGGTTACCAAAAAGATATCATGTTTAAATCATTTGGATTCATGTACCCTATTTGAATCATTTTTTGGGCCCTTATTTAATTCATTTGATAGTGAATAATTCCTATGAAGAATATCCGGATCATGTTTTGACCATAGAGATAAAGTGTTTCATATTAATCCAATTTATGAGCTTATGTTATTATATTAAATTCATATGGATGAATAGGAAACATTGTTATCTGAAAATAATTTTATGGAATGATATCCCCACTTATTTTATAAGTGAATTAAATTGATAGAAATAAATTTACAAATGGGGGAAGGACGTAACATCCTAGGTAATTATAGAATAATTATTATTCATATTTATAAATATTTATAAATTAGATAATATTTTTACAATAAATTGGAAACTATGTCCAATAACGTTGACATAAATAAATAATGATATTTTTTCAAATTCATTTTTATACGCAAGATTTATTTATACAAATAGATAATGTTCTAATAAATTTATTTTTTAACATGGAAATTATCTCCTAGTCATTGTTTTTGTGAGAAATAATAGGAAGAACATCATTTTTACTATACATATTTATTTTTTTATTCTGTCCAATAAATGTTATAGGCATAATATAAGAATAAATAATGTTTTAGGCCTATATTATCTATTTTAAAAATAATAGTTTTATCACCTATTAATGGAATCCAAAATTTGATGATAACTTTTGACATTTTAATAATTTATATATTTTAATATTAACATAATTTTTAAAATGGAAATTTAAAAATTATTTTTGGATGATGTTATAGTATTTTTCTGAGAGGTTTCATATTTGGATAAATAGTAACAAGTAAAGATTTTTAATTAAAAACTGCACATTTTTCTAATTTATATATATATTTAAATTACTTTTCCAATTGATTTTAATGTATAATTTGATAAATCTGATTTAATTTAAACCATTTTAGGGTCGTTAATCAATTTTACAGTGAAATTATACATAATAATATATTAATTATTTGATCGTATTCACTTTAAAAAAAACATTTTCATCCTATTTATGGGATTTATTTTCAAATAATTTATACCACTATTGTGATACTAATTTATAAATTTTTTCCATTTTTTGAATCAAAACAATTTATAATTTTAAATAATTCCTATTTAATTTTTTTTGAATATTAGTTAATGTGATTAAAATTAAATATTATTATTAAGGTAAAAACATGATTATGTAATAGATAATCATTAAAAATAAGGTATTCAATTGGATCAATCTATTAATAAACCCATTTTCTATTCATATTTAAACCCAAAAGCATCATTAATCTAATTTTATTGTGTTATGTAAGCCTCTTTGTAGGTAATAATGTCGGGAGCACTAAACCATTTTTTAAAAGATACCTTGTCTTTCCTCTCTGTTCACTATAAAAATGCACTCACACCCCACCATATAATATCTCAAATATAGCCCAATGTATGGTCAAAATACTACACAAATATGATCCCCAAATTCTTCATCTTCCCATAGAGTCCCCACAATTTGTATAAATCTATCCATGGAATCCCTTGGAACAAACCAAATGGAGTTACAGAAAAGGTAACATTCGTCATCTTGAATTTATGATTTCTTTCTTTCCCCACATATTTAAATTTTCTCATTCCATTACTATATAAAAAATAAGAATGCTGAATATACTGATATGTTTTATGTTACTTTTTAGATAGACACTATCACACACCTCTATCAAATGGGTAAGGAAATTACAGTTCGTGTGTATGGTAGACTACCACCTCATGATACGATGTTGTTATTCTCTATATTTCCACCTATCATGATTGGAAATTATTCCAGAAACACATTATTTATATTATATATAGGTATATATATGATTTTTATTATTTATTATTAATAATATAATTTTGATAGACACATACATTAATTATTTCAATTTCATTGGAATAAATTAATTTCATTTGTGGATGTGTGGACAACAGCCTCCTCGAAGTGATATAACACATTCACAAATAATATAGACTACATTAATGGTGGTTATAATTTAAATTATATCACCAACATTAAATATATATTATATTAATGACATAATTACAATTCATTAAATATACTATATAATTTTATTTATTACCATTTTTAAAGACAAAAAAGTGATAATATCAGTCGCTATCTTGTATGCTACCACTAACTCAAGATGATATGATACAATTTATGTCACCAAAAATATATATATGTGTGTATATGAATAAAAATAATAATTTACCAACTTATTATAATTGTGTAAATATAATATTACATTCTTTTTTTAAAATAATCATTGAGAAATGGGAACATTACTCATGCATATGTATAGACTACCATAACCATGACCATAAAGTTGGTTCATTTTCATATGAATATATCATGGTTAGATGCAAAATTTTAATTTTTTTGTTATGGTTATATTGTAAATTCTGTTATTTTTAATATATATATATATAATGATGACTTTGAGCATAGTTGACATACCGTTGTAATTTTTTACCAATAAACCGAATATGGTCAAAACACCTAACATAATATTATATTTTTATGTTACTATATACAATAGTGTAATAAGTGAAGTAAAAGAAATAATTTAAATTAAAATTTTCAGAATCATCAAACTAGTTATCACAAATTTTTTTATTTATAAAGGTAAAGGCGCACATGAGAAGTTAGACACAAGGTAAGGGATTTCGTTTTGATCTTCTTTCATTGAGGAGTAATTTGATGTTATATTCTACTAATTTTATGAGGCGTATTTCCATCCAATTTGTCATATAATTTAATTAATTTATGTATTCTAATGTTATTTAATGTTTTTGAGAAATTATATTCTGTCATGGGAAATAATATTCAATTTATCAATGTGGCCGGGGACACATTGTTTGAATAAAGATTTAATTTAAAAATAATTTCTCCATGTCTATATTCTCGTTAATATTTTACATATTTACTATGTGGGTATAAAATTATTATGATGGATTTTTTATTTTTTTCTTTTTTTATTTCTCTACTATCCTACATGTATTACAAGAAAAAATCATCTCTTTCCCATTATTTTGGTTACTGAAAATTATTTTGGAAAATTGATCCTTTTTTTCACTATCATGAAATGTTTTCTTGTGATGTAAAATAATATCATATGATTAAAATTTAAAAAGATTATATATATTGTGTTTAATTACTATTTAATTATACATGGATTATTGTAATTTGGTTCATTGATAAATAAATGATGAGTGGTTCCATGATAAATCATGGATTGGAGGATCTGTGATGGCACTCTAATATATTTTCTATAGAATTATGTTTTTTTGGATATTATTTTCTTAAGAGTTACATGTAATGAAGTTGATCTCACTGTTATTCCATTTATAAGAGAAACAAATTAATACCTTCCCTTGATAACTTTATGTTTTTTCCATTCTTTTTGTGTGGTTTGTGCAATGATTTTCATGGGCTATAATTTTTATCAGTGGACTAAATGGATTCATAATTTTAAATACTTTATAAATATATTTATTCTCTTGTTAAAGTTTTTAATGTATTTTACAAGACTTATCGATGAGTAAGGGATTAGAAAAACTCATGTTGAATATCATGAATTTGTTTCATAAAATGGATCATGCCCCATTTTAAATGTTTTAGATTATGGAAAAGTGGATAATGTTCAAGTTATTTTACATTATAATTTAATTTTTTATATATAAGGGTTATGTCTATTTCTATAATAATCTATACCTAAAAAGATCCTCAATGTGAATAAAAATTAATTTTTCATTTAAAACGATGGTTATGTAATTTTATATGGTCTCATACCCATAATACCGCTTATGTGAGAGATATTTAGTTTCCAATATTTCTAGATAAATATAGCCTTCCCACAGTTCCATGGAGGATGATGTTCCCACACTGTAGTTTTTCATAGTATATTCAAAGCAATGTATTTAATGTCAGAAAATATTTTGGGATATCGAATCATAAAAAGTGAACTGTTTTAGTCCCTTAGAATTAACTATGGTAAAAGAATTGTATTAAGAGAATATGAAATAATGAATATATACCACCCTAATGTTTTTTGAAATATACGTTTTCATATAAATTTAAATTTTTCTATATTTTTTTACACAGAATATTGATTTTATCATATGCTACTTGGGATGTTGAGTTTAAACAAAACATGACTTACTATTATGAAATTATTATTTAATATGATAGTGATCACCTCAAATTTTTAAGGTTACGTATGAAAATTATTAAATAAAATATCAATGTATCAAGATTACAAAGGTATATTTGCTTTAGTGGCCAATTATTTATGAATAGAAATTAAAACCATTGGATATAAATGAAAAAATTTTATGAAAAAAATTAGTTTTTCTAAAACAATCATGATATATAAAAGTAAATAAATAAATATTTTTATTGTGAATTATTTAAATAAATTTATATATTACATTTTAAATTTAATGATTAACATTCACCTGTTTATTTTCCTAGACAACATGTAAGAATACATAAAATTTGATGCTTAAAAATTTATATATCACTTAAAAAAGTTTCTAACCTTAAGAACATAAATATTTTTTAAAATTACATTTACAACGACAATAAAATTTAATTAAAAAATAAATTTTTTTTTCTTGAAACCATCAAATAAAAAATATCTTATGGCGATTTTTTGATATATTTCATTGAACATTGATTTTTAAAATTAGTAAAATATAATAAATTTTAATTGAAATATTCAATTTCTTTTAAATTATTTACAAAGATATATTAAATATTAAGTAATTTAAAAATAAATATATTTTTAATTATAAATATATTTATCCAATTTTAGTTATTGGAATCTTTTTTAGTTCTATTTTTTTCAAATCCTTGTTATATTTTGAACATTTTCTCTTTGAAAACTATATTTCTCATCGAATATACAAGTTTATTATTAAATGAAATATTTTCACTTCCATTATTTTAATTTTAATAAAAAAGTTTAATTTTTTTAATAATAATTTATATTATCTTATATATTCAAATAATTTTTTACCCATTGTAATTGTGAAAAAACATTTCAAAATCAATTGTCCCAGTTTAATTAAATATAGCTTTACCAGTAGTTAAAATATATATAGAAACATAAAAGAATACCTAAAACTAGTGAAAATATATATTAATTATAAATATTGAGAACCTATATTGTATACGCCTCTAGAATAATACATTTTTTATATATATTTAATTCAAAATTTGCTTTCACATTCTTCTTTTAAAAACATTACAAGTGGTCCAGTCAACACACTTTTAAAAGGAAACACACTCTCCTCTCTCATTAAAAACCTGAAACACATCTGGTTCACCAAATAAATACATAAATAACTTCCAAAATACCTTATTTTTTTACATTCATAGTTATTTGGGGTAGAAATCCAACCTATGAATGATTTTAGTGTAAACCTAATGATTATACCTGAATAAGATATGTCATTCTTCAATGATTGTTTTAATATTATAACTTCATCCATATGTTTAAATTATTATTAATATATAATAATATAATATTATTTGTATATTAAATATACAGATATGTGACT
The DNA here is from genome assembly GCA_963277665.1 of Viscum album. Taxonomy (NCBI): domain Eukaryota; kingdom Viridiplantae; phylum Streptophyta; class Magnoliopsida; order Santalales; family Viscaceae; genus Viscum; species Viscum album. The sequence goes on from OY728165.1 coordinate 1,956,004,531, forward strand.
ATTATAATGTTATGACCTTCAACCAACTCCACATTCATCAAATGGGTTATGAAATCATTATTCATTAGTACAACGGACTTCCTCCTCGAGATCTGATGTCATTCATTTCTAAATTACCACCTATTATAGTTGTATATGATATATATATATATATATTTTTTAATAATATTTTAATACCTAATTATTAATTATATATTTTATACCTTTTTACTTTTCATTCAGTACATGATATTGTATGGTCACTCATGTGTACAACCGAGTACCACCTCACAAAGTATTGTGATTATTTTTCACTAACACATTATAAGTAAGATATTAACAATAATGATGGTGAATATATTTGATATAAATGATATAATTATGATATTAAAAAAAATATATCATTCTTAATAGATAATATATCATTATCAATCAAAAAATTTCACTCTTTTAAATATGCTATTGGTGTCCATGTATGTGTGGACTACAGTGATTACAATGTGATGAGAATATCTATATACACAACCATAACACATATATTATATGTATAATTATATATGAAGAAATAATATATTATTTTTTATATATTTATTATTTCATAAAAATAAAATATTACTTTCTTCATTTCAATAATTATCGTTAGAAAATTGAAACATTACACATGAATACACACAATATACCATCTTCATGACCGTAATGTAAATTATTTTATAAAACCATTATTCATGATGTGTATTTAAATTATAATTAATTTAAAAATATGATAATTACATCATTACAATTATTCATTAAATTATGTATCATTTATTAATGTATAAAGACTGAATTTAAAAAACCAAAGTAGTTATTAAAATAATGTTATTATTATCCAAAAAAATAATTATAAAATCGAATTTATAATAATTTTTTATTAAATTTTCATAATTAAACAATTAATGATTTCATATTTATATATATATATGTATGGTGCAATAATTTTATAATAACAATCATATATTTATTATAATGGAGGTCTGAATATTTTTAACCCCTTAAAGACAATTGGTTATAGATGTCTATAATCACTTTTAATTTTATGGTATATATGAAATTTCCCCCCTTGATTGTTTTATGTTATGTATATACTGAATATCCATAACTCACTATCTCAAATTTCCTCATTTTGATGAAATTAAACATTTCATTTTATTATATCATTTTTTGGGTCTTATAATTCAAATGGTTACTAATACAGTATGTGATTTCTAGTCTATCAATTTTTTTCTGGGAGACATATATAAATTCCACACAAATTTTTTTTATGTAGTGTATATAAATCCCCACTAAAATTTTATATCACGAATAAAATCATATATATCATATTAAACTCAAATTTTGAATATATTATTTATTAGGGATTAAAATTCATATGATTACTAATGTGGTAAATGATTGGTAGTGTCTCTTTTAATAGAGGGAGACAAATGAACAGACAACTCTATTTTATATTTTGTAGTGTATATACATCCCCATTTAGATTTTATATCAAAAATATATACTTTTTAACTAAATAAAATGTTTTGTTTGATGATATTATTTATTAGGTATTATGATTAAAAACATTATTGAAGAAGTAAGTGATTTCTATCTCACTATTTACTTCTAAGATATACATGAAATAATTACCACTTGATTATTATATATCATAACATCCTGATTTCATAAATGGAAACACTATAACACACATGATATGCCACATCATGCTTATGTGAAACACTAAATAACATTTCAATAGTTTTATTAAAACCGAGTCATTAGAATTGTGAGAATAAATAGTATGAACTAAATTATTAAAATATGGTTTACACACACATGTATATTTATTTAATTAAATTTTAACCAAATAATTATAAATGAATGTAAAATCTTTACTAAATTAATATTAATTGTTGTTCCAAAAAACAATCTAATTTTGAAACTGTGTTGTTTATACCAATAAATAATGAAATCAGTATTTTAGAATCTTTTTAAAGAAATATATATTTAGTACATTAAATATAATATTTATCATTAATACTATCTATTTTTTATACAAGACATAAGAACAAATCCAATTTTACACATATAAAAAATGTCTTAGAAAATGTTTTTTCACCTATTGATGGTGCACATATATTAACTCTAGTTTCGGCACATTTATATGTGCTAGATTATGATATAAAATTCATCTTTGAATAATGATTACCAAACATTATTATGGAATATTTTCTGGTATTTGATTAATAATAATCATTTTTTGATTAATAATGAGAAAATATTGCACTTGAAATTGATTTTTTCTTTCATAAAATATATTTATTGTGCCAATTTAGATATTTTAATGGTTTTAAAATATAATTATATCATGTTTTTTCCATTTAATACAATTTAGGATATTGGAATCTGTATTTCATAGACTATAAACATAAAAGAAATCTTATAATATGTCAATAATTTGACAATAATTCACATCTAAGATCATTTCAGGTTTATATATTTGGTTAATTAGGAAATAACTCATACATAAAGACATACATAATAAAAATTAGACACTTTTAATCACAATAAAATTTTCCATAAAACAAAAACTTTAAAAAAAACATAGTTTCCTTTCATTATTAAACATGAGATATTTTTAGAGATCCCATCTGTGAATCTATTCTTATTTAATTTGTGTGAAAAACATGACAAACATGGGATGATCAAAAAAATTTCAATAATGATACATAATGATGGAAAATTATTATTCTGGAGAAAACATGTAAACCATGAATACTTTATCATACTGTAAAAATTTTCATTATTATAATGTTTTAATTTCTTTTTACCGAAAATAAGATCATTTCATTCCCTTTTGTAATAAATATATTACAATAAGACTGATAAGTGGAAACATATAATATATAAAATGTAACATGGGACATAACTATAACTTAAATGGAATAACTATGTGGTCGACTTCCATATATGTCACTCTTGAAAATAGAATACCCACACTGGCATTCATGGTTATTACATAACAACCCAACCTTGGTTTATCATGGAACCTTTAGTCAATGGTTAGTCAAGTAACAACCACTGTCTATTTTATCATGTAACCATCCCTAAATTTTCCACGTACCGTTATATAATCATGACACATAAAAGATTGCAATTATCAACATTTCAATTGTAAAATTTCATTTTTAATAACAACAAATTATATCAATATATTGAAGTCGTAAATACATTTTCAGAAAACATATTCAATATCAAAATACCCAAAAATTGAATAAGACATAAAATAAGCCATATAGAGGAATCCAGATACTAAATAATCATTACAATGAAGGGGAAGTTGTTGTCACCCCATTCATTAAAAACATTCATTTTATCATTTTGTGAAATTATTCAAATAAAAAAGACTAAACGTTTATATCTGTTGAAGTAAATTAAATCTAAAAGGGTAAATATTCACTATATAGGTGAAAGAGGTCGATATTATCAAAATATGCCTCAATGAAAGGATATTGCGATGATGTCTGTTGCCATCAGTTTGATTCATCACATATGTTACTTGATCATCCTAGATAAATATCTGACGTTAATTTATACATTATTACTAAAAATATTCATGTTTTTATTCCTTTTATATTACTTAATTACATGTTATAAAATTACATAATTATTTATGGTCATGTCAGATGTTTTTTCGATATTTGATACTTGAGTCAAGAAGGAATATGTTATGATGTTAGTAGTCCATGTAGTCATTTGATAGCCATATACAGAATAATATTCCTTAAATTATAATAATATTTATACCTTAATTATACTTTTAAATAAAACCATGATGTACGTTTATGACAAATGAACAACATTATAATCAAGGAGATGGTAATTTGTACGTATGCATGAGTTACCTTTCCCATTTTTCATTAATCATTACATAGAGAAGGTAACCACTGTTTTATAAATCTAGAATGATAATTAATCATTAATATAATATAATGAAATTTAATATACTTATATATACCATAAAAGTTATTTAAAAAATAAAAATTAGTCACATTTTTTTGTTGATGTGATAGTTTACACATTTGTATGAACAATGTTATCATTTTTATGTGAATGGTAGTATGAATGCAATTGATGTATTTTATATTTTAATAATCACAAATTAATTAATATTAAATTAGAACATTAATTCCATTATTATAACTAGTTATGAGAGAGGTTTATGAAAAATGTACCGGATCGATTCACAGAGGTGATAGTTCACAGCTACGCATTAATGATGAATTCTGTTTACATTTAATGGAACAATAGAAGGATTTTAGTGATGTTATAAACATAATAAAATCAAATTATAATTAGGATACTAGATTTATCATCTAATTATGGTTAGATGATATTTTATTTATTATTAAAATGAAATAAAATTTATATACTTAATGAAAACGATACATCTTCTTCAGTTGATCACCTTTTAAGAGCACCTTAATACATTTAAGAAAGGTGTTCAGTAAATATTAAGGGCATATGAATTTGTAGTGGGATTCTATGAATATTTTTGGTAATTTATTTTACAAGACCAATTGTAATTGAAGATTTTGTATTAGATAACAGTTGGTACCTTTTTATGGGAGAGGAGAGGTCACTATGTGACACTCTTAAAATATTTAATTAATAAAAAATAATATTTTACTAAAAATGATTACAACAAGATATATGAAAAATATAATATTACTATAGATTTAAATAATGTCATAAAAAATTATATAGAGGTATTTATTTTATTTTAATCCTTATCTTTTCGATTTACACTATATTATTCTCTTTTAATTTTAATTATTGTAACAATATTTTAAATATTAATAGGCTAAAAATGATTCTTATATCGGGTGACATTCACATAAATGGATACTCTATGAACATTTAAAACTTATAATATGAAATTTTAATTTTAATTTTTTTAGTATTTTTAAAATTTTAATAAATTATTATTTTTATAAAAAATAGATTTTGTAAATTTTGACACTATTCACATTATTGAATTTAAATAAAACCCAATGGAGATATAATATCGAAAAACAATTTAATAGTATTCTAAAATTTCATATTGACCAAAAAAATTGCATGAAATAATTTATGTCATATAATATTTATTTTAATATTTAGTATATCAATTATTTGATTATTTCATCAATAAAGAAATAATTTCATCATCATTGTGTCACGATTAAATTTATTTATTTAATGTCTAAAAATTATAAATAAAATACCATGACATAGTTAATATTTTTATCTTTATAATTAATATTTTTAGTTGAAAATATCATTTATTATCCCCATGTTAAATTTTTTTTAGAAATAAATTTCATGTTTATGATATTTGTTCCTGTGTATTAAATTAAAAGATATAAATCTCATTATCACAACAAAGTGGCTAACAAAAGCCAAATTTTCATCCCAATTGTTGTCTTGGTAGTCCATAACACATCAAATTATATTAGGACATGTTTTAGGTTTGTTTTATATTATTATTATATTATTTTAAACCATATTTTAAAAATTTATACAATAACCGCGTTAAATAAAATAATGAGGTTACTATTCACCAAAAAATATTTTTATCACATTAAACCAATATATTCATAGTAGTTACAACCATGTATTTTAGTTTTTGAAAATTAATTTAGTTGTGATAATGAATTTTATATCACTAATTACAATGTTATAAATATTCTATAATTATTTATATTCAAGTAATAAATTTTGTAAATATTCGATGCTTGAGTTGAATATGATCATTGTACGATGTCACTAGTCCATGTGGTTATTGGTCCCACATCTATATAAAATTATTCGTGAAATTATTATCATTTTATACAATACGTATACTTTTATATAAATTAATGGATTACGGTTATGAAAAATAAACACCATTATAATCATAGAGAAGGTAAGTAATACATACACATGATTAACATTTTCCATTTTTCATTGATCATAATGTAAAAAAGGTAACTATAATATTATACATACAAAATGATAATAAAATAATTAATATCAAATTAATAATCCAAATATACTTATCTATATCATAAAATTTATATAATGAATAAAAACGAGTCACATCACATTGTGGATTTGATAGTTTACACTTACACCCCAACGTATTTAATATTTTTATGATCATGGAAGTATGAACGTAATTGAGGTTTAATATATTATAATAATTAATTAGAAATTAATATAAATTATAATCTTTATTTATTTTATTATAACCATTCTTGAGTGATGGTTATGGAAAATGAATTATATCCGTTCATGGAGGTGATAGTTCACACGTACACCAGAATGAATAATTATTTTCACATATAATTAAAGTGGATATGGATTTAGTTGATTAAATTAACATAATAAAGTTACATTATATTGAGGATACAACAAATATAATATCATAATAGATATATTTTATATGAAAAAAGAGGAATAATAAATAAAATATAAATACTTAAAGAAAACGACACCTCTTCTTTGATTAATCACCTTTGAAGAACACCTTAACACCTATAGGGAGGGTATTCTACCTAAAATATGCCCTCATTAATGTGGTTAGATATTCTATGAATATTTTCATGTAGGTATCAACTGAACAGTATGGTTCTTATAGTGTGATTATTAGATATGAGTGGGTACCTTTTTTTAAGAGAGGGGAGGGGAACCCTCAAAATATTTTAAAATATTAAATTTATATAAATTAATTTTTTAATCCAAAAAATTCTATAATGGGATATGTTAAATACAAGATTTATAAATTTTGAAATATTCTAATATAAATTTTTTAGTGTTGTATTTTTTTAATACTTATCAATTCAATTTACCCTTAATTAGTTATTGTTAATTTTAATTGTGATAACATCATATTTAGTATTATGAGGCTACAAATTTTACTTATATAATGAAATTTTCCGATAAATAGATAATTAATGAACTTATAGACCGTATAAAATCCACTTATTAATTTTATAATTTATTAATATTTTTAAATTAATTTAATAATCTATTATTTTTATATAATATCAATTATCTAAATTTATATATAATTCACTTTATTGAATTTAAATAAAATCCAACATATATATAACATATATCCAAAACATTTAATATTATTCTAACATTTCATATTCACTAATTAAATTAATAGATGACTTAAATTATATAAAATAATATTTATTTTAATATTTATAATATCATCTATCTGATTCCTTCATTAATATAACAATCACTACATCATCATTGTGTCATAATTGAATATCATTATTTAATGTCAAAATATTATAAATAAAATACCATGATATAAATTATATTTTTATATTTCTAATGACTTTTTACAGTCAAATATATCACTTTTATATCCCCATTTCAAAAAAAAAATTAATAATAAAATTCATATATATATATATATGATATTTTCCCTTTACTTTAAATTATAAATTATAAATGCCATCATCACACCCAACTGTCACCCAGAGGCCAAATTTTCAACCCAATGATTTTATTGGTTATACATAACTAATCAAATAAGATTCAAAAATGTATTAGGAAAGTTTTTTTTATTATTATAACATTATTTTTACCCCTATTTACATGATTTACCCTTTATCCATGGTAAATAAAATACATAGGTTACTATTCAAAAAAATTTATTTTCTTCCTATAAAACCACGTTTTTATACTGATTAAAACCATATATTTTATATTTTTAAAATTAAAATCAAATAAATGGGAAATTTTAATTTTAATATTAATCTCATTTTTAGAATGATAAAACGTGTTTTTAAAAAGTAAAAACTATACTGTGATTGAAATGTGTATATATAATATTTCATTGTTAAATTACATCAAATTAAAAATATTGGAATAAACTGAAAAAGAATGTTCTAAAAATACTTCAAAATTAATTTAAATGATAATCTCATAATAGAAAAAAAAAATATATGAAAAGGTATTTTTGAATTAAAATGCTGTATTTTTCATTATTCATTAAAATATAATTTTTCTCATAAAAATACAATAATTTCAAGAAATGAAAATTATAATGTCCTTAATCTAAATAAGAATATTATTTTTTCAAATAGAACTTATAAAATTGAAAAAATATAACTTTAAAAATTATTCTCCATGATAAGGTGTTAAAGCATCATTTTAAAAATATTATAGTAATTTTTGTCTAAAATTTGATATATTGTAATTTCAAACCAATAAATTTTTTTGATGAATGAAAAAACATTTATAAAAAAATTTGAAACATAGTATAGTTAGTTCCATTCATTCATGCTAACACAATATCTAGGAATTTACTACCATTTAAAATATTAATATTAATATTTATTATTTTTGGTAATAACTCGTTCTTGTTTGGCATGTAAGATTTGTGAGAAACCTATTTTTAGGTGTCAGGTATGTTATCAAAAATAACACAACTGTTAGAATATAATTAAAATATTATTCCAAAATATTAATAGATATGAAAATGTATTATTATATAACTACCAAGGATATTACATCCTACCCCACTTTTAGAAACATCACCCCTATAATTTTATCATTTATCAAATTAGTGGGTGTATTTCCCTTTCATTGCATTTCAGATTCTCATGTTTCCTCTTTAATAATATGGTTTTTACAAAAAATATATTAACCTAAAAACTTACCTTAATATCCAACACATTCTCTCTGTATTTAGAAATCTAGACTATCTATTCCTCATTATAATTATTCCATTCCATTTAAAGTACTTCTTGAATAAAAACATGAGATGGATCAGGTATATAATTTCATAATATTTAAAAATAAAAATCATCGTATACCTAGGATAAACTTCGAAACCAAGCCACATGATAGGAAACTAATACAACATTATCTTATATTTCAGAGGGTCCAATGGACCATAGACTCAGCTTCCTTTTCTTACCAAAACATATCAAACTTTTCCATGATTACAGTTTTAGAAATACATGATCACTTACATTGAAAAAAACATCCTTCATCTAGTAATATGCATAAACATTATGCCTACTCGGAGAATTCTTCATACGAGTCTTTATGAACTGATATTTTTTCACCATCGATGCTGCCATTTATGGTCCCATCATCTTCTTTTCACGTATTTAATCCTAAAATTAATGTGTTCGAACCAACTTTAATTATAATTCCTCAAATGGAGTCATTTTTATACTAGAATGAAAACATTTATTATAAGAAGAAAGAACCAAAGAAATATATTGATCACAAAAATTACAAGTAATCCATTGCAAAAGCATGTATCATATCCTCCATGGTCGAAATCGTTCATTATAATTTCCCATCTGATGGACGATGAAAAGGTTCTATGAAATTTAATTCAGTACCAAAAAAATATTCAAATCCATTCCAAAAGTTATAAGTGATCCTTGGATCATTATCTAATTTAATGGAGAGAGTAACACCATATTACCTGACTATCTAATTAATATCAAATGGAGAATTTTGATCTAAATAAATATATCTAGAATAGGATATAAATTAAGAGATTTAGTACATAGAAAAATAATGGCTTAAATCACATTATTACCTCAAGACATCTTTTGTAAGATATATAAAAAATCAATGAATATATTTTCCAATTTAAACTCGGGTACTAGAAATGTTTGATGAATCCCATTTGAAAAATATTGTTATTCATTCACTTCTCTGATAACTCATACCCTTCACAACAATGTCAGCAATACCTTTTTTCATTCAATCCAAACAGCAATACTCTCAAATATAATTGTACATCTTAGTACTGTGATGATGAACTAAAAACAATGAACTACGCGCTTCTCATAACTACTCTTTCATAATCAAGGAATCAAAATTAAACCAATATATATTACAAATTCTCTAAACATGGTCCTTATAAATTTTAAATTCCGCAAACATAACCTTCTGAACCAATTCCACCATTTCCTATAACTCATTATCTTTTTATGTGTTGTCTACATTATGTATGATTGAGATGAAATTAATAAATCCTAAAACAAAATAGTTGAATCTCCTATACCATCATCATGGATGAATAATTCAATCAAATCATTCTCCGAAGGATCTCGTTCCCAAGGTAGTATGATTAACATAGTAATATATTTTTGATTCATTGCATAATTCAATTTATTTTATTTCCATGGAAGGTAATGAAGCGTACAACCATAATACATTATTAACTCCATACATATCTTCTTTCTCACGTTACATTCATTATAAGATAATATATGCTCCAATAATCTATTTTAAAAATATATTTTACACTTTACGCCATATAAATTATGCCTCCAAAATTAATTGATTAATTCTCTCTTATTTCCTCCATTCTGGATCACTTCTTATTCCTTCTCGGAATAGACATATGATCATCATAGATCTTCATTTCTACCTTCTTAGCCTATTGTACAAGTTTCTCCAATCATTTGAACTCGTGAGAAGTATTTTCCCTTTGATATTTTGGCTTCAATCTAGAGTAAAACAAATTAATCTTATTATCAGTATCCCACATAAAACATTCGTTAGACCTTGACAAATCAGGGAAATTTTTTTCATAGTCATCCACTAAATTGTCATCCTTTTTTATTAATTTAAAATATTGATTTTCCATCCTATCTAGAAAAATCATAAGAAAATTATTCTCAAGTTATATATTATTAAATTCAACCCCTTCCATGATATTAATCTCCTCATATCCTCTAATATTTTTAACAATTGACCACCACTAATTGACTTCAGTTCCAAAATGATAAAAAAAATACTATCCTTTTTATTGTAATAACACTCCATTAAATAAAACAAATTCAATTTTTTTAATACACACATGATCATGCACAGGATCATGTTATACTTTGAATGAGGGAGGACGTTGCCTCATGAAATACTCCACTACCCACATACTATTCTTCAGTTGACCTGGTTGATCTCATTCATGAACACCACCACCATTTATTTCCCAATTCAACTAATCCATAACTATAAAAAACGATTCAGTTATGATTCTAACCATATCAGTAGGCGGATTTTGAAGGTAGTTTTCCTTTTTATGAAAACTCATAGATGAAGAAACATGTTAATCATAAAATGATATATCATTTCAAATTTACCATAAATTAAAAACTCATTTATTGATACAATATCCTATCCCCTAATGTTATCTAAAAGTCCCTCAATACCATCTATAATGTCATAAATTTACAAATTACAAAATCTTCTGATAAGTCAATAATTTTACATTAATTCACATATATTATTTTTCAGGTTTTCAGTGTTAGGGAATCAGGTCATGATTCAAACATAATAACATAAATTTTACAAAGTATACATTTATAGTCACTATCAATTATTTTCATAAATCATAATCATTTAAAAATAATCATGGTTTCATTTCTTGTTTAAATATCATAACATTTCCTTGATCCCATCAAAAACCATATTATACTTTTAATACTGTAAAAAATAATTTCAAATTTTGGATGAGAATAAAAATCCCAGTAAGGAATACATAAATATGGAGAACTATTTTCCATACAAAAACATGTAAATCATTAATAAATTAACATAACGTAATATTTTTCACCATTATGAAGTAGTAAATACTCTCCACTTGATATATGATAATTTATTACCATTTTTTACCAAATATATTACTATAAATCCCAAAGAAAGAAGCACATAATATATAAAATTCAACATGGGAATAATCATAACACAAATGGTGTAACCATGTTTTCAATATCTATAAAAGTCACTTGTACTAATGGAATCTCCATACATACATCTTTTATACGCAATGAATTGTAGGTTGTAATGTATCCCCCCATCCATAGATTATCACATAACCAAATTTATTTGGATTATAATGTAACCACCCAGCTTTTTTATCACACAACCACCAGCAAAATTTCAAAATACCATTATATAAACATAACACATAGAAGAATGTAATTTTCAAAAAAAATATAAAATTTTATTTTCCTTCACATGCAATTATTTCATGATATTGATGTAGTCAATCCACTTTAAAAAATTCATTAATATAATATCCAAAATTTGAATAAGGTATTTATTGTTTTTATAAAAATTACTTCTTATGGAGTATGAAAAATATTAAATAATGGTTATAGTGGCAAAGAAGTTGTTGTCACTGGATACATAAAAAATATTCCATTTTTCATTTATTGAAACTCTTCATATAAATAAAGATTCAATTTTGAAAAACATTAAATTAAATTAACAGTTAATTGTTTTAGTATATACATTATAAATGAAGAGTATAAGGACCTGGCCTTAAACATTACATAATATTGAATAAAATGAATAATTCACATTGAGGATATTTTCTGGTTTAGTGTTTTAGTGAATTAGTCCATAAATATTACATAACATCTTGAATATTACAAGTAGACACTACTACTCAGTGTCCATTTTTTTCATAAAATAAAAACTCTTAAAAAGAAACATATCTAGTTCCATAATTTTAGACAGCATGACTTTTCCTTGATCCCATCCATGATCCTATTCCACATTATGTCCTGTGAAAAAAATTTCAAAAAAACATGTTATGACCATAAAAATATCATTAAGGGATACACAAGGGAGAACAAATGTTAGTTTTTCAAAACAACAGGTAAACCATGAATACATTATAATATGTAAAATATTTCATCTTTATGAAGTAGTAAATACTCTTCATAGAAAAAAAATATCATTACATACACTTCTGTAACCAAAAGATTACCATTAATCCCATATAAAGAACACATAACATATAAAGGAAACATGGGACATAAAAATACTTAAATGGAATAACCATACGGTCTACTTCCACACATATCATGAAATGAAATAGCCATACGGCCGACTTCCATACCCAATTCATTGGAGGTTATAACATAACCACCCGTCCTAGTATTCACGACACCACCCTTCATTTGTTTAATCACGTAACCACCCGTCAAATGTCCAAGTACCATTATAAAATAATAGCACATAAAATATTGAAAATATAATCCATTCACTATTAACATTTTATTTTCAATCACAAAATATCATCTAAATATATTAAGAAAATCAATGCCTTGTCAAACCATTTTCAATACAATTTAATAAAGAGATTTTTTTTGAATCAAACTGTCCCATACCACATTGAAGCTTTTAATGGAATTAAAATTTTAAAACAATAATGTCCATATAAATAAATACTTAAATCCATTTTTATTACATGGACTGTAATTATAAAGATTTATAAGAATAAATCATTAAAATATTTAAAACGATATTTTAGTTAAAGAGTTTTTAACAAAATGAGAGACGCTTGAATACAAATAATTGAGGAACAACATTTAATAAAAAATGTATAATATCCTATGAATAAAGGGATTCAAGATATAATATGTCAAAGCATAGTATATAAACCATATAATAGGGAATTGGTGCATATCAAAAATGAAGTCTCAATGGAAATGTAAATTGAGATGAAATCCGTAATAAAAATGGTATCCTAAAATTAACGATAATTCAATCTCAATATTATGTGTGAAAAATATATATACACCCAATATAGTTGGATATTAAGTGTAAAACAATGAGAGTTCATTCACACATATTCATTGGATGCCATATTCAATAAGTACAAGTTGAACCCAAAGAATTGGAATGGGGTTAAAAAGTTCCCCTGTAAAAATTCCACAGCCTAACGGCGTCTCTTTAAAATTCAGAAAATGAGTTGATGAGATTAAAATGGTATATATTAACTTGGAAATAATGTTTACATAAATAAGGATATAAAAGAATATATCCCAACATAAAATGATGTAAATTAAAAGACATAACAAAAAGAAGTCTTTTAAAAAAAGGAGGGTAAAAGGTTCCTTAATGATTTGGAAACATACAAAACATAAGCCACATGAAAAAAGGATCATACAATGAATATGTATATTCTAATAAATGAATTTATATTACACAAAGAGTAAAATAATGGGAATTACATACACCACACAAAAGAAAGTAGTCAAAAATATAGCATGTATCCCATGGGGATAAAAAGCAATATGAAAACCCATTACCACGTTGTAATCAATCGAGTTGTATGACCCAAAGTTAATAACAAACAAATTAATCACATAATACCATAAATATAATTATATTAATGATAATATATATCAAAAGGAAGTACACAATACACCACATGCAATAAATAAGTGGCGAACATTGGAAATCTCACGGAATTAAAAGTGAGATAATAAATCCCCTTACAAAAATTTGGCAGCCTAACGATGCCACATAAAAATTATTAAAATGAATTGATGAGAGTATGAGGGGTTCTCTCATAATTTTAAAATAAAAATTACAGTATGTTTAATATAAAATAACATCCTTTAATAGAAGAACATGGAGAATAAAAGAAATGACATAAAAGAGAGTACTTGAAAAGAAAGAGAGAGGTCGGATCCCTTACCTCGTGTCCGACATGACTCAATCATTCTTTAATCTCCAGAATAATAAAATAAAGTTAATTTAGACTTTCTTAAGTACCTTTGTCAAGTTTATTATTCCTTTTATAAAACTTATTACCATGTTATAAACATTATGTAATCATTTAAGTTAATAATGTTCATTTTGTTGATATTTGGTACTTGAGTCAAAAATGAACACCTTATATTTACAAGTTGTTAATGTGGTAAATAGTCCACTATATCCAAAATAATATTCATGATTTAAATATCATATATATATCATATATATTCACTGTATACATGTATTTAAAATAATACATAATATTTTCATGTAAGAAATGAAATGCACCGTCCATGGAGATGGTAAGTCGTACGTACGTAAGAACGCTACTTTCATTTCTATTTATTATTTTAATGGAATTAATACAAAATTATACATAGGTATATTATAATTCCAGTATAATATCATATATAATATCAGTAAATCTATCCTTTATACATCCCACATAAGGAATTAATGAATCACATCACTTAGAGGGGGTGGTAGTCCATACTTCCTCTAATGAGATTATCGTATTTACCCACTATGAAACCATAAATTATTGATATAAATGGGAAATAAAAAAGCATAAGTAAATGATAAACATAATATATATAATATATATAAATACATTTCCATCATAATGTCCACCATGAGAGATGTTAAGAGATAATTGAACAATCATCTTTTCTTGAGGAGTTAGTTTTCCTTCCACAAAAAAATATGTTCTTCATCCATTAGATGGAAGTGTGTGTAAGTGTATCTTGAATAATTACCATAAAAACTTCCTAGTATATTGAGGATACTGTATTTGTTACAAAATAAAGGAAATAAAAAGATTTTAGAAGTTGGAGAATTAAAATAAAATAAAACAATTTAAGAGAAATCATTAACTTTAATTTGGGTAACATTCTTTGGATTTAACCAAAAGGACTTCTTGAAGTGCCTTTTTCCTATGGTAATTCTCCTTGGAAGAGGATATGGATGTATGTAATGTAATTGGGAAGAGTTTGGACGATCCAATTGGATTAAAAGGTGTGAGTAATTGGTTAGAATTGGTCTCCTTTTATAAGGTAGAGGAGGGGCTCTTTAGGAATGTGGGAAATTATTATTTAATAATATAATGATATTCAGTTTCAAATGGACCAAAAATCATTAAGGTCGAATCTCATATGACTCATATTCTAAATAAAATCATCCAATCATTATTGGAAATGTTTTGGATAATAATTTAATCATTATAACCTTATTTATTTAAATCATTTATTAATGAGTTAAATACTGCATCATTATTCTATCATACATAATTTAATGTATTTGAAGTATAAAAATTATAAAAAAAATACCATGATGTAGAAAATATTTCTATCATTCCATATGACAACCCAGCTTTTTATTACAACTTAAACATGCTTTATTACATAAAACTTCACTTGATACAACAAAGAAGATCGAGAGGATTAGTGTCTTTGGGGCTTGGGATCATTACATAAAAACTTTAAACATGAAATACAACATCCTTATTGAAAACTTCCTTTACATGACCACTACATTCCTTCGTACTTAGCATTGCATGGGATAACCTGAGGACATGCATAAGAAAAGGGTGATCTATAAAGCCCAGTAAGGGAGTACATAATGAATAACATGAGGAGTACAATACATGTTAGGAAATAGGCATATCAATAGAGCATAAGAGAGACATGAACATAAAGGCATGATAAAGCATGATAATCATAACATGGAAATGTGGCAACAACACTTAACATTGAATTAGCATGAGCCAAGGCTCATTGCACATGGAGCATGAGTAAACCCTCATTGCACTTGAAGCACGAGTAAACCCTCGTTGCACTTGAATTAGCATGAGTCAACACTAATTGCACATGACGTATCATGATACTATACTTTACCCAATGCATTGGAGCGCTATAAAGGGCGCACCCTTCTTAAACATTTCATTTCATGCATAAGTGTGCCACATGGATCATAAAACATGGATTCATAAAACATAATAATTTCTTCCACGATAAAGGAAAGTGGAATTCATACATGAAACTTTACAATCAATAAGTAAATGTGCATAAAGGTGAATACCCTTGATGGAGAAATGGGCATGGTATTCACTACACAATGACATTGGCTTAGAAAATCGGTGCGATTTCGGCAGCGTAACGGCGTGACATAAGAACTCATAAAAAGGGTTGATGAGAGAGAAATGGGTTCCTCATCATATTTACATGTAATGGACAGTAAGGAGGTCATATAGATACATGTCCCAACAATTGAAAAGGAATTTAGATTCATGATACAAAAGTATTGCTTGAATATAGAAGAGGAGAAAAAGGTTCCTTTCGGAATTTCGGCATAGTAACGGGTGTACATGGGAGGCATTTAATGAGAGAGAAAGGGGTCTCCCATCATTCAAACAATAAGAGGGAAGTATGGGAGAGGTGCGAAACCATACCCCAACATTCATAAATGAAATTAAAAGGGCAATACAACTTAAAGAAAATTGACAAAAATGAGAAAGGAAGAAAAACCCTTACTTGGAAGTGTGCTTCCAAAGGCTAGAGAGAGGCTTGTGAGAGGCTTCTTGGGAGCTTGGGGCACCTTGAGAGGATTCTAGAGAGAGTAGGGCAGAGTTTGGACGAACTTCAAGGGCTTTGGATGGGGAGGAAGTGGGAGCTTGGGTGGGTTTATATAGGAAAGGTGAGAGAATTCTTTATTATTTAGGTTTGGGACCCCTTATATTAAAATAATCCAAACCACAAACCATCCCATGGTATTTGCCCATGGTTTCTGGAAAAGGGGAGAGGAAAACAATATTTTACAAGGCCACGGTCCGAACTTATTAAAAAATTAGGGTTGCTTATGTGGAGGTGAGTCACACTCCCATGGAAATTAATTTTAAAAAGGCAAAGTGTTGAATAAATCTTGAGGGATCCATTAATGCTTTGAAAAGTGAGTCAAACAAACCCAAAACCTCATTATTTTATTGATAAAACACATATTGGCCGAAAATAGGGATTATGGTATTTTATTACATCACCATTGGGTCATTATGATGTCATAAAACACATTATATATTTAAATGGTATTTAATTTTTACCCAAAAATTTGACTGTCTCAGAAAATTATGAAAAATTCACCGTTGGATAATTTCGACGTCCTGATTCCAAAAATAATATTTATTTTATCTAAATAATTTTCTAAATATGTGAATTTTTACTTTTAAAATAAAAACCGACATTTATAAAAATTCACGGGTTTTGACAGAAATGGCTTTCAAACCATAATAAAAATTTTAATTGCATTCATAAAATTATAAGATCATTTATATTTAATAAAAATTAATTTCATATTAATAATAATATTTTATTAAAATATTATTTAATTCAAAAATCCTTTAATTTAATAAAATATAATTCTTAATTAAATAATAACTAAAAACATCATTTGTACTTTAAAAACTAACTACAATGCATCAAAAATGACTAGAAATTATATTCATTATTATATACAAAAATAATGTACATGAACATGGTGCTACTTATTTGTTACATAACCCCTTAAAATAGCCGCATAAGACCTAAGGGTAAGGTGTGCGATGGTGACAGACTCTTGGGGTTGCTCGGATAACATCGCTCGAGTGGTAATCTCTATCAACTTCTATTTTTCCCGTAGACGATCACGTTCGAGCTTGACTTGATGAATCTCAGCTTGGGCTTGGTCAAGGGCAAAGCCCAAAGACGCCACCTCCTTTCCGAGCTCCGACAAATGGGCTTCGTAAGGGGCAATTCTACTGGATGAGGCCATCGCTTCCTTTGTCTGAGTAGAAAATTGGTTCGTTAAAGCCTTATATTTAAACTACCCAGATGATCACTGTTCAACGGCTATAAAAGTAACGGTCACAAATCTTAACGTTAAACTAAAGAAGTTGACATCATATAAAAACATAAATAAACATTTAACTGGATCAAGAGGGATTTTTCATTAATGAAATTTTGGGTCGTTACAACATTCCCCCCTTAAGAAATTTCGCCCTCGAAATTTTCCTTTTCCCACACTAAAACAAATGTGGGTAACTTAGCTTCATCATATCCTCCAACTCCCAAGTTGCTTCTTCAAACTTGTGGTTTATCCACAACACCTTGACGAGGGGCATTGTCTTATTTCATAGAACTTTTTCTCTACGATCTAAGATCTTCACTGGTTGCTCCTCATAAGAAAGATCGTCTTCTAATTGTACCACCTCGGAAGAGAGTACATGTGAAGGGTCTGGTATGTACTTCCTTAAGAGGGATACATGGAAGACATCATGCACCTTGGCCATAGTAGGTGGAAGTGCTAGTCGATAGGCCACAGCCCCAACACGATCAAGAATCTCGAATGGGCCGATGTACCTTGGACTTAACTTCCCTTTCTTTCCAAACCTCATGACCTTCTTCCACGGAGATATGCGTAAAAACACCATGTCTCCGACTTTAAACTCAAGGTCTCGTCGACGATTATCTGCATAACTCTTCTGTCGACTTTGGGCTGCCTTGATATGCTGCTGAATGGTTTTCACCTTCTCCACCATTTCTTCGACCATTTCTGGTCCAAGCAGCTTACGTTCACCGACCTCATCCCAACATGCCGGTGTTCTACACCTTTTCCCATACAGGGCTTCATATGGTGACATTTGGATGCTCGAGTGGAATCTATTATTATAAGAGAACTCAACTAGGGGAAGATGTTGATCCCATCCTCCTTTAAAGTCCATTGAGCACGCTCTCAACATATCCTCAAGTGTTTGGATAGTCCGCTCGGATTGGCCATCAGTTTGAGGATGATAGGCCGTACTGAAGTTCAGTTCAGTATTCAGAGCATGTTGAAGACTCTTCCAAAACATAGAGGTAAATCTTGGATCTCGGTCCGACACAATAGATAGTGGTACTCCATGCAACCGTACCACTTCCCTGATATATATCCGTTCCAGTTGATCCAAAGAGAAATCCTCTCGAATAGCAATGAAGTGTGCAGTCTTTGTAAGACGATCCACAATAACCCAGATTGCATTGTTGCTTTTGGATGTCCTTGGAAGTCCGGTGACGAAGTCCATGGTGATGTTCTCCCATTTCCATTCTGGTATGGGCAATGGTTGCATCATCCCCTTAGACTTCTGCCTCTCTGCCTTCACTTGCTGACACACCAGGCACTTTGATGTATATTCGGCGATCTCCTTCTTCATATTATCCCACCAAAAGTTTTCTCGGAGATCTCGATACATCTTTGTGCTCCCTGGGTGAATAGAGAAATTTGAACTATGTGCATCATCCAAAAGTTCCTTCTTCAGCTCCGAACTTGATGGGACACATAGTCTTTTCCCAAACCGCACAATTCCTTCTTCATTAACATTAAACTCTGAGGATTTTCCCTTTTTGATAGCTTCCACTTTTTCTTGGATTCTCGCATCATCCTTTTGAGCATCCTTTAACCTTTCCAAAAGAGATGGTTGAGCAATCATTTGTGAAAGGATTGATGATGTTCCCTTCTTTATGATTCCCACGTCCATCTTCATCAAGTCTAAGAAGATTGGATCCTTATCAATTATCATCATTGATAGAATTGCTGGATCCTTTCTACTTAGGGCATCCGCCACCTTGTTCGCCTTCCCAGGGTGGTAATGTATTGAACAGTCATAATCCTTTATGAGCTCTATCCATCTTCTCTGGCGCATATTAAGCTCTTTCTGTGTGAATATATATTTAAGACTCTTGTGGTCAGTATATATCTCACATTTCTCTCCATAGAGATAATGCCGCCAGATTTTCAAGGCAAAGATCACCGCCGCCAACTCCAGATCATGCGTTGGATAGTTTCGCTCATGGATTTTCAACTGTCTTGAGGCATAGGATATCACTTTATCATTCTGCATCAGCACACATCCTAAGCCCTTCTTCGAAGCATCACTGAATACCACAAAAAGTTCCCCACTTGTGGGTAAAGTGAGCACAGGTGCAGTGATAAGCCTCCTTTTCAACTCCTTGAAGCTTTCTTCGCATTCATCACTCCAAGTAAACTTTACTCCCTTTCGAGTTAGCTTGGTAAGAGGGTTGGACAATCGTGAGAAGTTTCTCACAAATCGTCGATAATATCCAGCTAACCCCAAGAAGCTACGGATATCAGTTACCGATGTTGGCCTCGGCCATCCCTCAATTGCATCTGTTTTGGAGGGGTCCACAGATATCCCATTGCTTGTGATGATATGGCCCAAGAATGAGACCTCCTTCAACCAGAACTCACACTTGCTGTACTTGGCATAGAGCTTCTCCTTACGCAAAGTCTCCAGTACAGTTCTTAAATGCTCCTCATGGTCCTCCTTGGTTTTGGAGTATATCAGAATATCATCTATAAAGACTACCACAAATTTTTCTAGGTAATCTCTAAAGACTCTATTCATCAAGTCCATGAATATTTCTGGAGCATTGGTGAGTCCAAAAGGCATTACTATGAATTCACAGTGCCCGTACCTTGTACGAAAAGAAGTCTTGGGGATATCTTCCTTCTTCACCCTTACTTGATAATATCCCGACCGCAAGTCGACCTTGGAGAAGTATTGAGCTCCACGCAGCTGATCAAACAAGTCATCGATTCTTGGGAGAGGATACTTGTTCTTTATCGTGATTTTGTTAAGTTCCCGATAATCGATGCAAAGCCGCATTGACCCATCCTTCTTCTTGACGAAGAGGACTGGTGCACCCCATGGTGATGCACTTGGGCGTATAAACCCTTTATCCAGATTCTCCTGTAGTTGTTTCTTCAGCTCTTCAAGCTCAACAACAGCCATTCTATATGGAGTCTTGGATATTGGTAGCGCCCCAGGTATAAGTTCAATTGAGAACTCAACATCTCTTCTTAGAGGAAGACCAGGAAGTTCCTCGGGAAATACTTCAGCGAATTCCCTCACAATAGGAATTTCTTCAAGGGTGGTTTCTTCCTTGGACTCAATCATCTGAGCCAGATATGCGTGCTCATAAGGCAGTAATATCCATGCTTGAGATGATGGAGCTAATGGAGATTCATCTTCCTCCTGACACTTGTAAAGAATCGGGGGTCGATTCTCCATATGGAGTGTGATTTCCCTCTCCCGACAATTTATGTTGGCTCTATATAAGGAAAGCCAATCCATGCCAAGAATTGCATCAAATTCCACCAAAGGGAGTATGATGAGGTTCGCCGGGAAATTCAATCCACAGATTATAACAGGGGAGGACTTATACTCCTGGGATGCAATGATTTCCCCATTTGCCGTACTCACCGACATCTTTACTTCCATGACTTGTGGTGGTGCAGGGATTATTCTTCTAAACTTTTGAGATATAAAAGAATGCGTAGAACCTGAATCAAAAAGTATGTTCGCTATTCTTGAATGAATAACTAGCGTACCTGTCACCACTTCGTTGTCGGGGTTCACTTCGGCAGAAGTGATGGCAAAAGCTCTTCCTTGCTGTCTTGGAGGTTGTTGATTGCCTCCGATAACCCTTGGATTAGGGCACTGATTCGCAAAATGAAACGGTTCTTTGCATTTGAAACATTGAACAACGCGTTGAGGTTCGAATGGAGCGTTCCTCCCCTCCGTCGCAGCCGCGGGTCCTTCTTGCTGACAGTTAACGGCTAGGTGCCCTTCTCTTCCACACTTGAAGCATTTTCTTGTCCCCCTAAGGCAATTTCCAGGGTGCTTCTTTCCACACTTTTGGCAAGTGGGGTGCTGGAATTTCTTAGCGCCGTTGGATTTATCCATCGGACCACCAGCATTGAAGTCCACCTTCCGCTTCTTGTCCCCATGATACCCCTGTGATTCTCCGATCTCCATTTCAACCTTGATGGCACATCGGACAATTTCCTCATAGCTGTCGAAGTCACGGATCGCTAATGCTTTCCGCAAGCTAGGCTTCAGCCCACCAAAGAAGCGGTCAACCTTGCATTCGGGGGTAACGACAAAGCCGGAAGCGTATCGTGCAAGGCTTGTGATGTTTGCCTCGTACGCTCCCACAGATTCCTCATCTTTCTGCTTGAGGGAAAGGAAGTCCCTTTCCATCTTAAGACGGAGGGTGCGTGGAAAATATTTATCGAAAAACATCTTCCGGAATACCTTCCATTCCAAAGCCTCGATCTCCTCCTCAGGCTTCGTATTTTTGATCAACGTCCACCATTGATCAGCTTCACCCTCCATACGATAAGCCGCCAGGAGAACCTTCTCTTTTTCAGAGCATTGGAGGATGGAGAATATCTTTTCAATGGAGTTGATCCATTGTTCAGCAATCGTGGGATCGGATGATCCAATAAAAGTAGGAGGCCTTTGTCTCATGAAGCTTTCAATAGCGACTTGTTCTTTCTTAGGGGGGGTTGAACGTTCCTCTTGACCAGTGTTTCTATTCAAAACTTGAGTTAGCTGAGAGAGAAGCGTGACAAAGTTCGCGATTCCCGCTCCCATTGGATTGGGCATCTCATTGGTACAATCATCACACTGATCTTCACAACGGTTGTTAGCCCGAGTTCTCCTATTACCGTCCATTGGCTGGAATAAAAGGAAAGTTAGGGGTAACACATAAAGGGTAATCCAAAGAAAAAAGTTGATGACTTATAAATAAACTTTAATCTCTTCAACTCATGAGTCTATAGGATTCAATCCAGGCTTTTCATGATCTTCCTTCTAACATATATTCTTAGGGGCATTTTTCCCTTAATAAGGGTTCATACTAAGATTGTAAATTTATCAAAACATATCCCCCGGGAGTGTCGTAACCAAGAGTGCAGCAAGGCCCGTTGTCGTGCACCAGTTCCCGTTCGAGTCTAGCTCAAAGCGGTGTTTTCGGGTTTTACCCCTAGGATACATCTGTGCCAGAGCCGCCTCTACCTGCTCGTATCCAGACAGGGATGTATTTGTTTGATAAACCACTTACTTAGTATTTACCAAAATTTAGGGATGTTTTTATTATGCTTAGTCTTGTATCTAAGGCTTTACTAGGGTTTCCTAATCCCAAAAATAACTAAACCTATCCTCTGATACCAACTATGACAACCCAGCTTTTTATTACAACTTAAACATGCTTTATTACATAAAACTTCACTTGATACAACAAAGAAGATCGAGAGGTTTAGTGTCTTTGGGGCTTAGGATCATTACATAAAAACTTTAAACATGAAATACAACATCCTTATTGAAAACTTCCTTTACATGACCACTACATTCCTTCGTACTTAGCATTGCATGGGATAACCTGAGGACATGCATAAGAAAAGGGTGAGCTATAAAGCCCAGTAAGGGAGTACATAATGAATAACATGAGGAGTACAATACATGTTAAGCAATAGGAATATCAATAGAGCATAAGAGAGACATGAACATAAAGGCATGATAAAGCATGATAATCAAAACATGGAAATGTGGCAACAACACTTAACATTGAATTAGCATGAGCCAAGGCTCATTGCACATGGAGCATGAGTAAACCCTCATTGCACTTGAAGCACGAGTAAACCCTCGTTGCACTTGAATTAGCATGAGTCAACACTCATTGCACATTACGTATCATGATACTATACTTTACCCAATGCATTGGAGCGCTATAAAGGGCGCACCCTTCTTAAACATTTCATTTCATGCATAAGTGTGCCACATGGATCATAAAACATGGATTCATAAAACATAATAATTTCTTCCACGATAAAGGAAAGTGGAATTCATACATGAAACTTTACAATCAATAAGTAAATGTGCATAAAGGTGAATACCCTTGATGGAGAAATGGGCATGGTATTCACTACACAATGATATTGGCTTAGAAAATCGGTGCGATTTCGGCAGCGTAACGGCGTGACATAAGAACTCATAAAAAGGGTTGATGAGAGAGAAAGGGGTTCCTCATCATATTTACATGTAATGGACAGTAAGGAGGTCATATAGATACATGTCCCAACAATTGAAAAGGAATTTAGATTCATGATACAAAAGTATTGCTTGAATATAGAAGAGGAGAAAAAGGTTCCTTTCGGAATTTCGGCATAGTAACGGGTGTACGTGGGAGGCATTTAATGAGAGAGAAAGGGGTCTACCATCATTCAAACAATAAGAGGGCAGTATGGGAGAGGTGCGAAACCATACCCCAACATTCATAAATGAAATTAAAAGGGCAATACAACTTAAAGAAAATTGACAAAAATGAGAAAGGAAGAAAAACCCTTACTTGGAAGTGTGCTTCCAAAGGCTAGAGAGAGGCTTGTGAGAGGCTTCTTGGAAGCTTGGGGCACCTTGAGAGGATTCTAGATAGAGTAGGGCAGAGTTTGGACGAACTTCAAGGGCTTTGGATGGGGAGGAAGTGGGAGCTTGGGTGGGTTTATATAGGAAAGGTGAGAGAATTCTTTATTATTTAGGTTTGGGACCCCTTATATTAAAATAATCCAAACCACAAACCATCCCATGGTATTTGCCCATGGTTTCTGGAAAAGGGGAGAGGAAAACAATATTTTACAAGGCCAAGGTCCGAACTTATTAAAAAATTAGTGTTGCTTATGTGGAGGTGAGTCACACTCCCATGGAAATTAATTTTAAAAAGGCAAAGTGTTGAATAAGTCTTGAGGGCTCCATTAATGCTTTGAAAAGTGAGTCAAACAAACCCAAAACCTCATTATTTTATTGATAAAACACATATTGGCCGAAAATAGGGATTATGGTATTTTATTACATCACCATTGGGTCATTATGATGTCATAAAACACATTATATATTTAAATGGTATTTAATTTTTACCCAAAAATTTGACTGTCTCAGAAAATTATGAAAAATTCACCGTTGGATAATTTCGACGTCCTGATTCCAAAAATAATATTTATTTTATCTAAATAATTTTCTAAATATGTGAATTTTTACTTTTAAAATAAAAACCGACATTTTTAAAAATTCACGGGTTTTGACAGAAATGGCTTTCAAACCTTAATAAAAATTTTAATTGCATTCATAAAATTATAAGATCATTTATATTTAATAAAAATTAATTTAATATTAATAATAATATTTTATTAAAATATTATTTAATTCAAAAATACTTTAATTTAATAAAATATAAATCTTAATTAAATAATAACTAAAAACATCATTTGTACTTTAAAAACTAACTACAATGCATCAAAAATGACTAGAAATTATATTCATTATTATATACAAAAATAATGTACATGAACATGGTGATACTTATTTGTTACATAACCCCTTAAAATAGCCGCATAAGACCTAAGGGTAAGGTGTGAGATGGTGACAGACTCTTGGGGTTGCTCGGATAACATCGCTCGAGTGGTAATCTCTATCAACTTCCATTTTTCCCGTAGACGATCACGTTCGAGCTTGACTTGATGAAGCTCAGCTTGGGCTTGGTCAAGGGAAAAGCCCAAAGACGCCACCTCCTTTCCGAGCTCCGACAAATGGGCTTTGTAAGGGGCAATTCTACTGGATGAGGCCATCGCTTCCTTTGTCTGAGTAGAAAATTGGTTCGTTAAAGCCTTATATTTAAACTACCCAGATGATCACTGTTCAACGGCTATAAAAGTAACGGTCACAAATCTTAACGTTAAACTAAAGAAGTTGACATCATATAAAAACATAAAGAAACATTTAACTAGATCAAGAGTGATTTTTCATTAATGAAATTTTGGGTCGTTACATTCCAAATAATATTTTTAGTCGAAAATAGGACTTATATATCACCATATAAAAAGCAATTACTAAAAGATATATGTTAATGTCAATTTTGTCTTCACATTAAATTAATTAATCTAAATTGTCATTTTCACTCCCATGTGGCTCAATGGGGTCCCAAAATCGACCCAAAGATTCCCATGGTCGTTGATAACTCAAAAAATAAGGTTTAGACAAGTGTTATAGTAATTTTTAATTATTATGATATTCTTTTTACCTTGAATTACACTACACACCTTTAACCGCGGTAAATAAAAGTCAAAAGTTAATATTCACCAAAAATTATTTTCATCTTATTGAACCACAATTATTTCTTGATAAGGACCATGTATGTGGGATTTTCTAAATTCAATTCACATAAGTGGTAAAATTTTATTTAAATGAAAATGTCAGTTTTTTAACTACCACTAAGTGGTTTAACTATTCATCAAAAATTTCAGTTTTTCAGAAAAATACAAAAAATTCAGCCTAAGCTATATTTGATATTTCAAATTCAAAAATTATTCCTATTCTCCCAAATTCATCACATAAAATTGGCATTAATTTATTTCAAAACTAATTCCCATTATCAAAATGAAAAGCGTGTTTTTAAGAAACAATAACTATAAAAAGGTTGATACTTGTTTATGTCCAATTTCATAGTGAAATTAATTCCAATGACCAACGTTGGATTAAATGGTAAAAATATATTTTATTTTCACTTGAAACCCAATTAAAAAGATAATCTAACCATATAAATAAATTTTATTAAGAGGCACTTTTGAATTAAAATACAATATTTTTCACTATTCATTAAAAATGAACTTTATCGGATAAATTCCAAAAATTTACACAAAGTAAATTTTAATGTCCCAATTCTAAAAAAGGATTATATTTGGTCATATAGAATGTATTAACGTGACCAAATATACATTTAAAAAGGGTTCTCCATTAAAAGGCGATAAATCAGACTTTAAATGTAAATTATGCTTAAAATTAGATTCATTCATATTTTAAGCCTCTATCTTTTTATTGGATAAATGTAAATACATTTAACCATAATTTATAATCATATTTTAGTTATTTTGTTCATTCTCTCCAATAAAATGGCTAGGAGTTAACTACCATTTAAAATAATAATTTAATATTATTAGTGTGAAACGTAAGATTTCAAAGAAACTCGTTGTTGCTTATCGGGTACGCTATCGAACATATCAAACCCTTTAAAGTAAAATTAATATTTAATTTACAAATACTAAAAAATATGAAAATGGCATATTCTTCATTTATTCGTGATGATACATCCTTCCGCCCTTTTTAGAAATGCGTCCTCGCAATTTTAAAATTGGGCTCGGAAACATCATTGAAAGCCCCACATCGAAAAAGGAGTAAATTAAACTATCACATTAAAAGAAAGAAAGAAAAGTAAAACGATCACCTGAGACAAAAGATACTAGTATTCCCTGAAAACATGGATATGGAAGAAAAAAAGTGTAAAGTTCTGATGGAGAGTATTAGAAAACATGTTTAAAAGAAATATAACCACCAAAAAATCACAAACTTGTAATGGGTTAAACGGTATTTTATTCCCCAGTAGGAAAAGTTAACAGACAAAGTTTTTTATTTTAAGTTACTTTTCATTGAGGAATTTATTTATGATATTAACTAAATCATAAGGAAACATACTTACTTGTCATATAGACTTTCAACCCTTACTAGATTTCTTACACGAAATCATATATTCACCAAAAGATGAGTATTTAGGATGAATTGTTCGCATTAAGAGAGCTATAATCAACTTTGAGAGAATCACATAATCCACAAAAGATGAACTATATATTTCCCATGTCTTTAGAACATAAAGAAAACCAAAATTTTTAGTACATGATCAGATAATCACCAAATGGATAACCCTTTATCAAAATAAATACTACTGTTAATCTCCAAAATTTGTCTTAACAAAACCCAATGTTCAACAAAGGCCATTCAATAAACAGTTATCCTTAAAATTCTTCAAAGTAATCCAAACTAAGAATTAAACCCAAATCTCCGAAGGATTTATTCACATAGTCTTCCAAATTAAATCTTAACATTTATCTTCAAATAACACCAATTACTCTTCAAGTCCCATACTAAAATGTAATTAACCTAATCACATATCCTATATGATAAGTTATTCATTTACATGGATAACCCAATGTCAACTTATTCCTGATTCATAAGATCACATAACTAAAAAGAATTAGTCATACTAACCAAGGAATTCACATAGTCCAGTGGTAGGTGTTAAATACCATTCACACTTTGGTTGTGGGTTCGATTCCCACAGCTTTGTCCGACATGATGGGTTGTCAAATGGTTTGGGTGCTATCCATTTTCAATAACTACATAATTTTATAACATTCCAAAAAATAGATAAATTCATAAAAAATAACCATAACATATTTTAACCATAAAGGTTATCTAATAACATTCATTTTTCATCCCAAAATGTATTAACTAGTAATTTCCTCAAATTCAAGGATCATATAAACCCAAATGTTTCTTTATAACTATAAACACAAAATAAAAGATAATTATTCCTTGAATAAAATTTTCATAAATCAAACATGTAATGAACGGAATATGGTCGCCGCCAAAACTGACACCAAACCCAGCCCATGACAAGGCTCGAAGCGCATTCCTGAATTCGATGGGTTGGAAAAAGTGCATGGGTATCATATAATGGTAATTTGGAATGATTTACCATATTTTATAAACATTAAACAACAAAAAACTCAATAAAATAAATCTCGATTTTCCACTAAAACCATCTTTTAAAAAATTTCAGAACTGAATTACATAAGATAAAACGATGTTTAAATACCATTACAAAAGTAAAAAAAACAAATAAAGATAGCCCAAGAACCCTCATGTAAAGGGGCACCGCCCTTAAGCCATATCAACAAGACTTCACCACCAAGGACCTTCCAGAAACCCGAACCACTGGAACTAAAAACTGTACCAAACCTGTGACAACAAAAAAACATGTCTACTTACACCCAAGGGTATAAGTAGGGTGTGAGAAAAAGCCCAATAGGATACCACCACTAATATATTCTATGTGATAAACATTTAATGACAAAAATCATGCAAGTTTTCAAAAACATGAGATGCTAGTTAAAATTTCAAAAAGATGCAACATTAAATAAAAACAGTTTTCAGGTGGGCTAATTTAAAGAATAAAAGAATTAAAAATAAATACCATATCTACTGAATTTTTCAGCCTCTCATACCTTATGCAGAAGGTATGAACCAAATATCAAGTGAGCACGAGCAATGGGAAATAACCCCTAGGAAGTAGCTAGTTGTGGGTCCTAGGTACCTTGTATCTCAGTGAGAGTAACCATCACAAATATATGTTCTCGTGCACAATCCACTAGTAGGGAATATACTCATGCCTATTGGTCCCCAATAATCATCATCATAGTTTATTTAGAGTTTTAAGAGTCAATATTGCTAAGTGAACATGAGGTCAAACCCCACGGATTCACTAACATACTAGTACACGTCCACCCACCTAGATACCAGGGTTTTCCCTTTGTGCTCAAAAAAGTTCATCAAGTCAAGATATATACATTGAACATGAAAATATCATTTCCATATCATGAATTCACCAAAAATCCCACATGTATACCCCAAAATTCACAAAAGTAAACATTTCATTCAAAATGATTTTGAAATCCGACTCATACAAAAATAGCCCACAAAACTCTTCACATTACATTGACACTTCCACAAATCCTTTAAACAGTTTTTATAAACCATTCCAAGACATTATAGCTCACATAACAGCCCACTCAAATAACATATAATACCATTTTCGTCAACAAAATTCAATTTTCACAATACACTCACACAAAATAGCCCACAACCATGTTTTTCAGCTCTCTTTCCATTTTCTAAAACATTTCAGCACTTTATAAAACATTCTAAAAAAATTGAAATCTTAAATAACCAAAATACCTTTCAAAAAACCATATTAGGTGAAAACACCCCCCAAACAGTACATATACAACCTTTTATCCACTTTGTTGAACCAAACAAAACATTCAAAATTTTCCTAAAACAACTCAAGGGGTGTAACTATGTCTTGCACACAAAACCCATTTCAAAACCACCATTTAAGACCAAAACCATAGAAAATCCAATCAAAAATATAATTTGAAGCCCTATATATATTTATAACAACACATTCAAGTGTTATAAAATAACCTTGAATAATACCACAAAAGATACAAATGAAAACGCACATTTTCCTAAAATGACCTCAAAAGTATAACAATGTTTTACACATCAAACCTATTCAAAACCCATTTTTTACCACATGGAACTATTAAATTACCAAACCAGAATTTGAAGGCCAAAAAAAGATTTAATAAACCAATTTCATAAGTTATAAACCACACCCAAATAATACCCCATGAGTTACACATGAAAACACCCAATTTCATGTTAAAATGCACCAATAAAATTTAACACATAACCAAATCCATCATAAACAGTTTTCGCACCACACCCAACATATGAGAAATATTAAAAATGGGTAAATACATCATTCTAACTCATCAATAATTGTTTACACATAGAACCACCTACCTTTTGAGTCAAAACCCTTAAATCTTGGTGCGAAACCTCAACCGCACCTCCGTCGCACCACAAGGATGTGAAAACAAACCCTAAACCATAATATTTCACCACAAATACCCCAAATAATACCCTAGGTATGAAACCTAACTTCTGTACACTCTATAAAATTATGAAAGTGGGAGGAAACCCTAAAGAGAAGGAAGGAATTAAAGAGAGAAACACATACCCAAAATAATCTTGAAGAAAACAACCCAAATCCACTAGCATCTGATTTTCAAAACATCCAACGATTCATGTTAGGTTTGAACAAATATTAGGAGATCTTTTAGGAACTGGAATGGGGGAAAAGTGTAAAAATAGAAGAATTTATTAAAGTATCAATTTACCTCTCCAAATCTGGATGATTTCTGAAATCCAGTGAAGTTTCGACCAGTTTCCCGATACTATTGAGCTCTAGATTGCAGGAGGAGGGAATGGGACAGCGCCATAGGTATGTGGTATCAGGTGAGAGTTGGAATCACTGAAAAAACTCAAATAGTTAAGGAGATATTAATGAATTAAAATTTATTTTTACTGTAGAAAATGTGATTTCGGGATGGCCCAATCCCTTACAAAAAAACCCATATCCACCTTGATTATGGATTTCTAAATGGTTCAAATTAATATGGTAGTGTTAATAAATCACAGTATGACAATTAGTAATTGGAATGGATGAATAATGTTGAAAAATTAAGGAGTTATAAAGGAATCAAAATTTATTTTTAAATCTGGAATTGGGCTCACGGTTTGGCCTAATTCATAAAAACTCTCTCATTCCTCCATAAATGCTTGTGAAACCCTCAAAAAAAGCATGAATGGAAATTAAATATAATTTAACTTTAAAATAAGTCGTGTATGTGACAAAAAATCAGGGTTACACATACTATAAAAAGACTTCTAATGTAATCCCATCATCAAAAGAGACTAAATACTTTTAAGCATTTCACCATCCTAAAATCTACCATAACTCTTGAATCCCTTATATGTTGACCTCTTACTCATTCAACATTCTTCATGATCCATTACCCATTATTTACCAACTTAGTCTGCAATACTTCTTTCTTATATAGAACAATGACGAATCATATCCTAAGATTCAATAATATCAAAACATATGTTAAGAATTAATCCATACCTTTCCTTGGTCATTGTTAGTTTCTTCATCCTCAATCGAAATGGAATTAGGTTTGAGTAAACATATATATGTACGATCCAAGTGATCCCATTCCCGAAACTTCATTTTAGGACATGTTTTTTCATAATGAACATGCACACCACATTTAAATATTCAATTGATTCCTCAGGAAGAACTACATTCCCTTTCCTAGAGTCAACTAGATGCTTTCTTTTTCCATGGAAGGTTCTTGCTTTATGACCTTCATTTCCAAATCTATAGAATCTTTCTGTCCCTTTTAAACATTTTCCTTGGTGTTTCTTTCCACATCATTTACACATAGGTTTTTTAACACACTTACCTTAATGATTACTACCTGAACATCCGTAGGGATTTTTTTTCTCATATATATGTTGCCTTATAAAGATCTCCAAGGTTTAGGTGGTAAATCATGACTCCAGATAGTTGGTTGAGAATAGCCACAAGTGTTCTCATTGTTGGTCCCATATCATTCAGTTGCTAATTCAGAAAACCATCCTAGTTGTCTTTACATCCAATGTTACTTTGGTGCCTACTATATCTAGCCATTTACTAAAACCAAAAAGGTCAGTGTGATTATATAAATAATATCATCATATAATATCTTATGAGGAGGGTAAATACCAAGATATACGTATTCATGTTATCTAAAACTCGTTCACATTATCTAAAAAAACTATGACTCTTTTTGAAATTCTTACCATTATGGTAATGTCACTTATGCTTAAATAATTCCCTAACCTCTAAAGTTATCTAAACCGACCTCAGATACTGACTATAAGGACCCGATCTTAAACATTAAATAATATTGAATTAAATGAATAATTCACATTGAGGATCCTTTCAGGTTTAGAGTTTTATATAATTAGGCCATAACTATTACATAAAAACTTGAATATTACAAGTATAAACTACTACTCAGTATCCATTTTTCATAAAATAAAAACTCTTAAAAATAAATATGTCTAGTTCCATACTTTTAGACATCATGAATTTTACTTGATCCCATCCTTTACCCTATTACACATTATGTCATATGAAATACATTTTAAGAATACTTCGGATGAGCATAAAAAGCTCAGTAAGGGATAAACAAAGAAGGAAAACTATTAGTTTTTTAAAACAACAGGTAAGCCATGAATACATTATCATAAGTAAAAATTTTCACCATTATGATGTAGTAAATACTCTTCACTGAATAAAAGATCATTACATACCCTTTTGTAACAAAAAGATTTACATAAAACCCATATAAAGAACACCTAACATATAAAGGTAACTTGGGACATAAACATACTGAAATGGAATAACCATATGGTAGACTTACACACGTATCACTAAATGGAATATCCATACGGCCGACTTCTATACCCAATGCATTGGAGGTTATAACGTAACCACCCATCTCGGTATTCACGGCACCACCCGTCATTTGGTTAATCCCATAACGACCCGTCAATTGTCCATGTACCATTATAAAATCATAGCACATAAAATATTGAAAATATTAACATTTCACTATTAATATTTCATTTTCAATCACAAAATATCATTTCAAGATATTGGGAAAATCAATGCTTTATCAAACAATTTTCAAAACCATTTAATAAAGAGATTTTTTTTGAATCAAAGTGTACCATACCACTTTGAATATTTTAAAGGAATTAAAATTTTAAAATAATAATTTCCATATAAATAAATCCTTAAAACCATTTTTAAACCACGGACATTAATGATAATGATTTAGAAGAATAAATCTTTAAAACATTTAAAATAATATTTTAGTTAAAGAGTTTTTAACAAAATGAGAGACGCTTGAATACAAATAATTGAGGAAAAACATTTAATAAAAACTTTATAATATCATGATAATAATGGGATTCAAGATATAATGTGTCAAAGAACATAATATAAACCATATAATAGGGATTTTGTGCATAAGAAAAATGATGTCTCAATGGAAATGTAAATTGAGAAGAAATCCCTCATAAAAATGATATCCTCAAATTAAGGATAAATCAATCTCATAATTATGTGTGGAAAATATAAATACACCCAATATAAGTGGATATTAAGTTTAAAACAATCAGAGTTCATTCGCACATATTCATAGGATGACATATTCAATAATTACAAGTTGAACCTAAATAATCGAAATTGGGTTAAGAAGTTCCTCTGTAAAAATTCCACAGCCAATCGACATCTCTTTAAAATTCATAAAATGAGTTATTGAGATAAAAATGTTATCTAATCACATGGTAATAATGTTGACATCAATAAGGATATATAATAATATATCCCAATATAAAAATATGTAAATTAAAAGAAATAACAAAAATAAGTTTTTTAAAAAGAGGAGGGTGTAAGGTTCCCTTACCAATTTGGTAACATACAAAACATATGCCACATGAAAGAAGGGTCATACAATGAAGATGTATATACTCATAAATGAATTTATATTACACAAAGAGTACAATAATGGGCAGTACGTACACCACACAAAATAATATAGTGGAAATATAGCATGTATCTCATGGGGATAAAAAGTGAGATGAAAACCCCTTACCACGTTGTAATCAATCGAGTCGTATGAAGCAAAGTTAATAACCACCAAATGAATCAAAGAATACCTGTAGGATGGAAATAATGATGTAGATGATCAATATACAAGAGGTGGGGGTGAATTGTATACCATAAAAATTCCATTGGAACCTTTAAAGTTAGTTACAAATAAGTATGTTTCCTTAAGAAAAAGAAAGGGATAAGTTTAACAAAGTTAAACTAAAAAAATTCACAACACCCCTAACACCAAATGCAAACTTATAATAATTAATGAAGTTATAAACTTCAAGTCCTATGAACTTGCTTAAAACTGGAAAGAGATTCCGAAAGTAGGTTCTGGAAATATAGATCCAGAAATTGAAACTTAACTAAAGATTACAATATGAGATTCTACCTTAAAGTGTATAGTATCTAAATGAAACAGAGTACAAGTAAGGGAGTATAAGAAAATTATACTTTCCTTACAATACAAAATGAAGCGGAAAAAAACAAGTTGTAAAACTACAAGTAACAAGATATAAGTCTTTTAACCTAAAGAGAAGGGTATCCCACAACCTTGGATAAAGGTCCCTTGATTTATACTTTCAAGCAAGTCTGTCTTACCCAAACCAGGGTAAGCCCTCGATAAGAAGATCGGAATCTATGTCTTGCTATCCCCGCAATCCCTCAACTTCAAGGTAGTTGGAAACCTCTGTCTTCCTCAGCAAGGAAGACCTCGAACTTCAAGGTAGTCGGCACCTCTGTCTTCCTATCACCGGAAGTCCTCGAATGTAATAACCAACATTTGGAGTCACACGATGATTTGAGAGTTAATAAGAGCCTCTCTCTCTAGAAATCACTTATACGGTATGTGTGAAAAATGTCGAAGAAGTTGTTGTGATTGTTATTTTGAGCTCTTTCAAATGAGCTCCTATTTATTGGTTCGGTCGGCCTCCTTTCCAACAGTCAAATTTTTCTAAAAATCGGAGGGACCTGTACACGTGTAACTTAACCAAATGTTAGTTTATAATAGAATATATGACATCGTTTTATAACAAAACAAGTGTAATAGAATGTACGACATCGTTTTAATTCTAACACAAAAGTTCAGAGTGAATGTTCGGAGTGAAGATTCGGAGTGAAGGTTTGGAGTGTAAGCATAATATCAAAGAGTAGACAAATTATAAAAGTGTAAGAAAAATAAAAGTTCGGAGTCTATCAAAAATAATATTCAGAGTCTAAATAAATTCGGGTTGTATAAAGAAAAGATAATCAGATTCTGTTTAATAGGTTAATTCGGAATGAGAATTCAGAATGAGAATTCAGAATAAGAATTCGTAATGAGAATTTGTAATCAGAATTCGTAATGGGAATTCGTAATCAGAATTCGTCATTATAATTCATAATCAGAATTCGTCATTAGAATTCGGTGTCGAACTTCATTAGAGTTCTTATACAGAATTCGGAGTGGAACTTTATTAAAGTTCTTATCCAGAATTCGGAGTGGAACTTCATTACGGTTCTAATCTAGAATTCGGAGCCTAAAACAGAATGCTTCATATCAATGTTTTAGAGGATTCCGAGAATATAGAAATGAATCTGATTCTTATACTTAAGAAAAATATGGATATAGATAATGAAAATATGATAAGGACAATTTTTCTTACAAAAGTGATTTTCCTTACAAAAGCGATTTTCCTTATAAAATCGATTTTTCTTATAAAAACAATTTTTTTTATAAAAGTGATTTTTCTTATAAAATAGATTTTTCTTAAAGATAAGGTGTTTTTGATTTTTAAAACAAGAAGGAATGGAAAAGTGATAAGGAAAACCTTATTGAATAAACAATCTCCCCCTTTTTGGAAAGCACAAACATCCTTACGAAAAAGAAAGTCTAAGAAGAAAGAAAACATTAAGGCATATCTCCCTTTGCTTATGGATGTTGATGAATACGACTAACTCCCCCTTAGGATTTGAAACTCTATGGATCATATTCTAGATTTCCGGAATCGTATTTCATTAAGAATAAGAATGTCTTATTTAATGAAAAACTCCCCCTTAGATAAACACTATTAGAGTTCTTTTTCTTTCTCACCCTTTGTTAAGGTTCTTTTTCCATTTCCCATTTTGTTAGGGTTCTTTTCCTTCTCCCCCTTTGTGATTTTCAAAAAGAATTCGAGGGAATGGAAAATATAACAAAGTACCTGAAAAATTAGTAGCAACAACAAAAGAGACGAGCAAGCACAATTTTCCTTACGTTTGAAATTTCAAAAACAAGGAAGTTAAGATACAACAAAAGATCGGATTTGTCTATTTTGGATCTTTTTCCTTCACCATGACACCCTTAAGAATAGTCATTATCTTCTTAAGGTCTTTATGATCTTCCTCTGCTTGCTTCTCTAACACAACAATTCTTGCACTTGGAGCATTAATCTTTTCTTCCTGGGCTGTAAGCTTTTCTTCCTGATCCTTCAAGATTTGTTCTTGCTTTAAAAACTTTTCTTCAAACTCATTCGGACGATCCCTTTCATTCCTCCAGTTATGAGAAACCGAATTCAACTTCCCATTCAGATCTCTGACTTCTTGAATCCAGAAATTCATTTCATCTATCAATGTTTCTTCAAAAGATGAAGTATGTTCATTTATCTTCCTGTCTTCTGTCTCAAATTCAACCTTCACATTATCTTGAAAATCATCCAAGAGCCTCATATCTTCTACAGTCTTCCTCGACCAACTAGTCATCCTCTTGCAAGATCTTTTGTGGGCTTCATAGCCGACAATGATAGTTTTGAACTGAGCCTCTATCTCAACACATTTTTCCATAACCATGGATAGGGAGTCTGTTTTCAGATTCAAAGCATGGTGGAGCATCTGGAATTCTTAATCAATAGATGAGAAAGTTGGAATAGTACCCACCAACTTCTTTAAATACTGAACAACAAAGTCATGCCCCAATGAAGATGACTCCGAATCCAAGACTTTTCTTGGAGAATTTTCTTCTTCAATATGCTCAAGCTTTCTCTTTGAAGAACTACCAACTTCCCTTCTATTTACAACCACTGATCTCGGGGTATCAACCACAAGTTGTTTTCCCTTGTCCTTTTTCGGAATGGAGTCATGTTCCGAAGTTCTCTTTTCACTGTCAGACATTTGAAAAACACTGTCTTCATCATCAGCAACTTTTTGAGCACCATCCTCTACATTCCCCATTTGAGCAATATCATGTAGAAGTTGTTCTTCTTATACATGATAAGCTACTTCTTCTTCTCCTTTCTCCTCATCCTTCCCTGGAGTGACTAACTTAGAAGACTCAGCTTCAGAAGTTCAGAGTGACAAATGTTCTGAAGGTGTCCCCTTATAATCATCTACTTGCTTTAAAATATCTCTGGTCTCACCACTACCTTCAGAAACTTATTTTTCCTATTCCACTTGCTCTATCTTCTCAACATCCTCAACAGGATTTGAAACTACCTCTTCCGGAGCGAAAAAGATTCTTCCTGGAATCTCAGGTAGAGATTCCAGAGGAAAAGATCTCGGAATAGTAATGTATGCTGAAACCATCTCATTAAACTTCAACAAAGTCTGTGCTACCTCATCTTAAAACATCTTCTTCTTAAGCAACTTTTCTTACACATGTTTTTCTAGCTCATCTGCAGTTCTATCGTTTAAGGCCTTAGCCTCCACAGGATCCAAGACAAACTGAGGCTCCCCTTGCACTCTCTTCTCTTTGATTTCCCTCCATTTAGCAACCATTTGATCTGGGTAAGCTTTATTCTTCTTCGATTTTGGAGGTGCAGAATGTAATTCCTTAGATTTGGGATTCTCTACTTCAACTTCATCTTCGTTTAACTTTTTATTCCTCACTGGCATAGAGGATTCAGGTTCAGCAACTTTCGGAATCGTTTCTTCTTGAACTGGTAAATCAACAAAATGACCAGTCTTCTTATTGAAGGATACATCCATTCTTTTGATAGTACCATCACTCACCAATATAATATTTCAAACTCTTGGCTTAGACTTGCAAGCCTCCTTGAAGGACTCAAGGCACCGAACTATCAAGTTTGAGAGGATTTCTGGATGCATTATGATCTGAGCTCTCAGATTCCCTTTCTTAACATTCTCAAGGGTAATAAGAATGTGTTTCATCAGGTTAAACATCCTCAGATTCATGATAAAATATAGAATATAAATCTCACTTTTCTTCAGACTATCTTTGTCACCCTTTCTCCGTACGATAAGGGATTGTACCCATAATTCTAGAATCCAGAAATTCATAGACAAAGAAGCAATATTCGGAGCCTTGTCATCTGCCAGTCCGAGAGTCTCTAATGCATTTTCCTTTTCAAAGATTCCTTTTGAATCCGGCAACACATGAGAGATGAACTCACCATCTCCTTCATAGGTCAGCCCTACCTAGCTAGATGCCTTTACATACGAATGTTTATAAGTATTTCCATATGAATTAATCGAAAATTTTTCCCAGCCATTTTCCTTAAAGAAGGAAACTGTCTCATAGAACTCTCTAAGTAAATCCGAATAAACATCATCTTGATTTCCAGGCTTGGACAAAACAACATCTTACCTTCCGTTAAGCTTTATGTTCTTGGATATAATAGAATCATACTTGTTGAAGAAATCTGGATGAAACAACCTTTATCTATATACTAACCACTTCGAAATCAGCTTAGAGGAAGACATGTCTTGAGAAGCTACTTCTAAAGAAATTCGGATCTGAAGACCTCTGAGAAGTCTGGAACGGATAAATCTGAAGTTTGGAACAGCTTAAAAATGGAGAGGTAGAGATTCGGGATGCTGGAGCTTGAAAACTGATGTTGGAAAACCATTTGGGGCCCCCTTTATATAGGCAACAAGAAGACGGTTCTACTTCCTCAGTTGATCGAACTGTTGTGACAAGCTGAGATCAGATCTGACGGTTGAAAACCAATTCTCAAGAAAACTTGAATCCGGTCTTTTGAGGTTTTTATTAAAACAATGAATTAAGAAAACTATAATCCGAAAACAAAATATAAGAAAATTCCAGAATGTAATGTATGATTACGAAAACTTGATTAAGGAAATCATACCTTTCGGATTGGCTTAGGAGGATTATTCGTAATGGGTAAACATTCTAAAAAATGACTAGGAAAAATCTTTATTACGAAAAGACATACTTCACAAAACTCACTACGAAAAACTAAAAAAATGTATCATGAAATTTTTCATTACAAAATTTTGAAAAAAAAAATCTCATTATGAAAGACTTGGTACGAAAATTTCATTATAGAAACACCAGTATGAAATTTTCCATTTTGGAAGATTTCAATATGAAAATTTTTATTCCAGAATTTTTCTATATGAAAATATCCATTCTGGAAAATTTATGTTCCGGAAATTCCCATTCCGGAATTTTAGTTCCGAAAAGTTTGAAAAACTAACTTTGAAAAATATAGTTACTCTAACAATCAAATGTACTCCCCCTGTGAAAAGGTGTTTATTACTATAAGGAAACATTTTCAACAGAATGTTAATTAAGAAAGATTACCTTATGGTTATCATTCCTAACTTCTGTTGAATGTATTCAAATCTATCAGAAGGCAAATATTTTGTGAATATATCAGCAAGTGGATCTTGCGTTATGATAAAATGAAGAATAATATCTCCTTTTGTTTTCATAATCTTCTCAAAATAGCTTTCGTTACCAGTCATGTTCTGGGAACATCCACTATCCATGTACCATATTTTGTTTCTTGTACTCTATTTATTTTCCTAAAATAAAGAAAATAATTAGACTTTCGGAATCCAAACTTGTTTGGATCCTAGATTTCCAGATGACA
The DNA here is from genome assembly GCA_963277665.1 of Viscum album. Lineage (NCBI taxonomy): Eukaryota > Viridiplantae > Streptophyta > Magnoliopsida > Santalales > Viscaceae > Viscum > Viscum album. Next base: position 1,956,044,990 of record OY728165.1, read on the forward strand.
AAACTTTAGGTACCCACAACTTCTTAGAAAAATAAGATTTATGAAATCCTAAAAATTGGGTTTTGTATAAGGAACAAATTCCTTGCCCAGTGACCACCACATTGACACTTGGTACAAAATGGGGCACTTTGAGGAACAAAGTAATTGGTACTAAAAGTTGTTTTTGCGTTGGTATAACCAAATCTGGATTTATTTCTTAAAGGTCGTATTTGGGAATACATTTTATCAAAATTTTCTTTACCATGGGTAATGTTTGATAAACACTTCTTTCAGGAAAAAATTTAGGACTTGAGTTTTATAACCATGTTTTTATCCTCAAAATCATTAGTTTTATAACTAGAGCTAGGCTCGAATATATTTTTGGTAGAAATTACATTTTCTAACTCTTTAGAAAGTTTGTTCCTCTCAGAACTTACTTCCTCAAGGTTTTTTGAAATGCTTTCAAAATCAGCATTTTTCTTATCAAGATCTTTAGACAGATCTGATATCTCTTTTGTAGGAATATTATTCCTAGTGTTTGCCTTATCAAGTTTCTTATTGAGTTTGGAATTCTCAATTTCAAGAAGTTCAGCAAACCTAGAAACTTCTTCATAAGTAGGTAAAGTATTTTCTTCATCAGAAGAGGATTATTCATTAGAAGAGTTATAATACTTACTATCATTAGAATTTAAAGATACATTGGTCAATGATTTAGAATTTCGTACCGTAGCCATAAAACAATGTTTATCAATAGGTAGTCTGGATATAAGACCAAGATTCTTTTGTCCTAAAGATTTATAATCAGAAGATTCATCTAAAGAGTCACCACCACTGGCACTCTAGGTGTCATTCGCTTTCAGAAATTTCATAGCTTTGGCTTTATAATACTTATTTTTGTTCCTGTCTGAATGCCTTTCTTTCCATTCTTTCTTTTTTAGCAAAGGGCAATCCGGTCTAATATGTCCAGCTCTCTTTCATTTATAACAAGTGACTTCTCCATCATTCCTATCTTTCCTTTCCTTCTTCTTATATTTGGATTGGAAACTTCTTTTTCCAGCTATCTTGTTCATCCTTCGAGCAAGATTTTCTAACTAATTTTCAGAGACTTCACTCTCACTAGATTCGAATTGGAAAATAACATTCTTAGACTTGGATCTGGTTACTCTCTCAAGAGTCTTATCTTTCATCTGATTTGATGATGTTGTAAAAGCAATAGTTCCATTTTCATTTTTCTTCTTGATGTTGTCTGCATCTCTCTTCATTCTTGTTTCATGTTGGAGAAGAGTTCCAAATAGCTCATTAAGAGAAATTTTAGTGACCTTCATGTTCTCATCTATAGCAGTTCATTTGGATTCCCACTCATTGGTCATAATATCAATTATTTTATCCACAATTGCTTCAGCATCTAACCATTTCTCTCCCATAGACTGTAAACTGTTAACTATAGTCATAAATCTCTGTTGAACTTTACATATTGGTTCACCATAAGGAAAATTGAAGCCATGGTATTCAGCTCTATGCGTAACTCTCACAGTTTCAATAACATTATATGTTCCAAAGTGTGTAACCTCTAACTTCTTCCAGATACAACTAGCTTTTTCACAAGAAGAAATTTGGCTATATATATTTCTAGTCATTGAACAAAGTAAGGTATTGCGTACCTTATAATTGAGTTGATACTCTTGCTTTTCCTGGTTAGTGAATGTTCTGACTTCCTTATCAGGAATTTTATAATCACCAGTAAGCATAACAAAGATGTCCACTCCAGTATTGATAACAAAAGTTTTCATTTGATATCTCCAGTACTCATAGTCATTACCATCAAAGATTGGTGGTCTTGTAGAATTTATATTATCAATAGAACCAACATTGATTCCTGTCATACTAAAAACAACTTTCGGCACACAAACATGTTAGTAGAAAAAGTTCTTAATCACAAGGTTCAGAATTACAAAGATCGGAATGATAAAGTTCAAAGTTCGGAATCAAAAAGTGATCAAGAGAAACTTATGCGTGAGAATAAGTATTTCAGATACCTGCTCTGATACCAATTATAGGATCTAAATAATGATGTAGATGCTCAATATACAAGAGGGGGGTGAATTGTATACTTTAAAAATTCTTTTGGAACCTTTAATGTTAGTTACAAATAACTATGTTTTCCTTAAGAAAAGGACAGGTCTAAGTTTAACAATGTTAAACTAAACAAATTCGCAATGCCTCTAACAACAAATGAAAACATAGAATAAGGAATGAATTTATAAAGTACAAGTCCTATGAACTTTCTTAAAACAGGAAAGAGATTCCTAAAGTAGGTTCTGGAAATATAGATCCGGAAAATGAAACTTAACTAAAGATTACGATATGAGATTCTACCTTAAAGTGTATAGAATCTAAATGAAATAGAGTACAAGTAAGGGAGTATTAGAAAATTATACTTTCTTTACAATAGAAAATGCAGCGGAAACAAACAAGTAGTAAAACTACATGTAACAAGATATAAGTCCTTTAACCCAAAGAGAGGGGTATCCAACAACCTTGGATAAAGGTTCCATGATTTATACTTTCAAGTAAGTCTGTCTTACCCACACCAGGGTAAGCACTCGATACAAAGATCGGAATCTTTGTCTTGCTATCCCTGCAAGCCCTCAACTTCAAGGTAGTTGGCAACCTCTGTCTTCCTCAGCAAGGAAGCCCTCAAACTTCAAGGTAGTCGGCACCTCTGTCTTCCTATCCCCGGAAGTCCTCGAATGTAATAACAAACATTCGGAGTCGCACGAAGCATTGAGAGTTAATAAGAGCCTCTCTCTCTAGAAATCACTTCCACAGCATGTGTGAACAATGTCGAAGAAGTTGTTGTGATTGTTATTATGAGCCCTTTCAAATGAGCTCCTATTTATAGGTTCAGTCGGCCTCCTTTCCAACGGTCATATTTTTCATAAAAATCGGAGGGACCTGTACACGTGTAACTTAACCAACAGTTAGTTTATAACATAATAGACGACATCTTTTTATAACAAAATAAGTGTAACAGAATGTACGACATTGTTTTAATTCTAACACAATAGTTCGGAGTGAAAGTTCGGAGTGAAGATTCGGAGTGTAAGCAGAATATCAGAGTAGACAAATTATAAAAGTGTTATCAAAATAAAAGTTCGGAGTCTAACCAAAAATAATATTTGGAGTCAAAATAAATTTGGAGTGTATAAAGAAAAGATAATCAAATTCTGTTTAATAGGTGAATTCAGAATGAGAATTCGGAATAAGAATTCGTAATGAGAATTTGTAATCAGAATTCGTAATGGGAATTGATAATTAGAATTCTTCATTATAATTCATAATCAGAATTCGTCATTAGAATTCGGTGTCGAAATTCATGAGAGTTTGTATCCAGAATTCAGAGTGGAACTTTATTAATGTTTGTATCTAGAATTCGGAGTGGAACTTCATTACGGTTCTCATCTAGAATTCGGAGCCTAAACAGAATGCTTCATATCAACGTATTAGATGATTCCGAAAATATAGAAATGAATCTGATTCTTATAATTAAGAAAAATATGGATATAGATAATGAAAATATGATAAGGATAATTTTTCTTACAAAAGTGATTTTCCTTACAAAAGTAATTTTCCTTATAAAAGCGATTTTTCTTATAAAAGCAATTTTTCTTAAAGATAAGGTGTTTGTGATTTTCAAAACAAGAAGGAATGGAAAAGTCATAAGGAAAACCTTATTGACTCAACAATACCATGAATATAATGGTAGTCATTATAATATATATCAAAATTTAGTACACAATACACCACATGCAATAAATAAGTGGTGAACATTGGAAATCTCACGGAATTAAAAGTGGGATAAGAAATCCCCTTACAAAAATTCGGCAGCCTAACGGTGCCACCTAAACATTCTTAAAATGAATTGATGAGAGTAATAGGGGGTCTCTCATCATATGAATATACGAATTACAGTATGTTGAAGATAAAATAACATCCTTCTACATAATAACAAATTACATAAAAGAAATGATATAAAAGAGAGTACATGAAAAGAAAGAGAGAGGTTAGATCCCTTACCTCGTGTCCGACTTGACTCGATCGTTCTTTAATCCCCTGAATAATAAACTAAGGTTAATTTATACTATCTTAAGAACCTTTTTCATGTTTAATATTTCTTTTATATAACTTATTATCATGTCATAAACATTATGTAATCATTTAAGTTAATAATGTTCATTTTGTTGATATTTGATACTTGAGTCAAAAATGAACACATTATATTTACAAGTTGTTCATGTAGTCAATAGTCCATTATATCCAGAATAATCTTCATGATTTAAATATCATATATATATCATATATATTCAGTATATACATGTATTTATAATATTACATAACATTTGGAGGTAAGAAATAAAATGTACCATTCATGGAGACTGTAGGCTGTACGTACGCATGAACACCACTTTCTTTTCTATTTCTTATTTTAATGGAATTAATACATAATGATATGTAGGTATATTATAATTCCAGTATAATATCATATATAATATCATTAACTCTATCATTTATACATCCCACATAAGGCATTAATGAATCACATCACATTGAGTGAGCGGTAGTCTGCACTTCCTCTAATGAGATTATCATATTTACCCAATATGGAAACCATAAAGGATTGATATAACTAGGATGTAAAGAAGAATAAAGAAATCATAAACATAATATATATCATATATAAATACAGTTCCATCATAATGTCCACTATGATAGGAGGTAGGAGATAATCGAACAATCATCGTTTCTTGAGGCGTTAGTTTTCCATCCACAGAAACATTATATACTTCATCTATTATATAGAGGTGTGTGTAAGTTTAGCTCTAATAATTCTCATAAAAAAATACTAGTATATTGAGTATATTTTTGTTGTTACAAAAGAAAGTAAATAAAAAGAGTCAATGGGTTGTAGAAGTAAAATAGAAGAAAACAATTTAAGAGAAATCGTTATCTTTAATTTGGGTAACTTTATTTCGATTGAACCAAAATGAATTATTTAAGTGCCTTCTATATAAGGTAAGGCTACTAGGAGGATGATAGGGATGTAGGGAGTGTAATTTTGCAGAGTTTGGACGAACCAAATGGCTTGAGAGGTGTGAGTAACTGGTTAGAAGTGGTCTTCTTTTATAAGGGAGAGGAGGGGCTCTTTAAGAAAGTGTGAAAATATTATTTTATAATATAATGATATTCAGTTTCAAATGGTCCAAAAATAATTAAGGTCAAAGATATGATGACTTATATTCTAAATAAAATCATCCAATCATAATTGGACATGTTTCGGATAATAATTTAATCCTTATAACCTTATTTATTTAAATCATTTATTAATGAGGTAAATACTGCATCATTATTGTGTCATACATAATTTCATTTATTTTATCACTAAAAATTATAAAAAAAATAAAATGATTTAGAAAATCTTTTTATATTTCCAAATAATTTTTTTAGTCGAAAATAGGATTTATATATCGCCATATAAAAAATAATTACTATAAGATTTTTGTTAATGTTAATTTTGTCTTCAAATTAAATTAATTAATCTAAATTGACATTTTCACTATCATGTTGCAAAATGGGGTCCCAAAATCGACCCAATGATGACCATGGTCATTAATAACTCAAACAATAAAGTTTAGACATGTTTTATGTTAATTTTGAATTATTATGATATTCCTTTTTCCTTGAATTACCCTATTTAACTTTAACCGCGATAAATAAATGTCAAAAGATACTATTCACCAAAAATTATTTTAATATTATTGAACCAAATTTTACTTTTTGATAACAAACTTGTGTGTCAGATTTTCAAAATTCAATTCATAGAAGTTGTAAAATTTCATTTAAATGAAAAAGTCAGTTTTTGACTACCACTAAGTGGTTTCACTATTCATCAAAAATTGAAGTTTTTCAGAAAAAACACCAATCATTAAGCCTATGTTATATTTGATATTCCAAATTCAAAAAAATTTCCTATTTTTACAAATTCAAAACATAGAAGTGGCATTAATTAATTTTAAAATTAATTCCTGTTATGAAAACAAATACCGTGTTTTTAAGAAACAATAACTATAAATAGATTGATACTTGTTTATGTCCAATTTCATAGTAGAATTAATTCTAGTGACCAACATTGGATTAAATGGTAAAAATATATTTTATTTTCAAATTAAAACCAATTAAAAAGATAATATAACCATATAAATAAATTATATTAAATGCCACTTTTGAATTAAAATACAATATTATTCACTATTCATTATAAAATGACCTTTATCAGAAAAATTCCAAAAATTTACACAAAGTAAATTTTGATGTCCCCATTATAAATAAGTTTTTTATTTGGTCATATAGAATGTCTTAAAGTGACCAAATATAGATTTAAAATGGGTTCGCCATTAAAAGGTGGTAAATTGGCCTTTAAATGTAAATTATGCTTAAAATTATATTCATTCATATTTTAAGCCTCTAAAATTTTATTGGATAAATTCAAATACATTTAAAAATCGTGTATAATTATATTGTAGTTAGTTTTCTTCATTCTTGCCAAAACAACGGCTAGGATTTAACAACCATTAAAAATAATAATATTATATTACTAGTGTGCAACGTAAGATTTCAATGAAACCCATTGTTGCGTATCGGGTACGCTATGGAACATAGCAACCCTTATAAAGTAAAATTAATATATAATTTAAAAATATTAATAAATTTGAAAATTCTATATTCTTTATTTATTCGGGATGTTACGAAGAGGGTATATATTATCAAAATATGCTTCTATAAAAGGACATTGAGATGAATTCGATAACCCTGTGTTTGATTCATCACATATGTTCCTTTTTATTCCAGAATAATTAACATAGATAAAATAATATTTGAATTAGAACATTTTACAAGTTGATAATTCATTTTATTTCACTTATTACCATGTTATAACGATTACATTATTATTTATGTTCATGTACAATGTTTTTTCGTTATTCGATACATGAGTAAAAATGAACATGGAATGATGTCACTAGTTAATGTGGTGATTAGTTCGTCATCTATAGAATAATATTCATGACATTATTATCATTTTAATACATATATTCTACTATTAAATAAAACCATGATTTATTATTATGAAAATTAAAAAGGTTATAATCGTAGAGATGGTAAGATGTATGTATGCATGAGTAACGTTTTCCATTTTACATATGATCATTTTATAAAGAAGGTAATTGTTATTTTATCTTCTTATAATTATCATAAAATCATTAATATCATATTAAAAAATTAAATATACTTATATATATCATAAATTTCATATAAATAACAAAAACTAGTCACATTGCTTTATAGAGGTGATGGTTCACATTTACTCTTGAATGATGTAATCCTTTTTATGTCTATAGAGGTATGATCATAATTGATGCATTAAATATTATAATATGTAATATTTCATGAATATCACATATGAAAATTAATTCCAGTTTTCTAACCAGTCCTGAGATACAATAATCGAAAACAAATTTGACCAGTGTGTGGATGTGAAAGTTCACACGTGCACATGAATGATTAATTACACTCCCATTTAATAGAAGTGGAGATAGATTAAGGTTATGACATGAACATAATAAAATCTCAATATATTGATGATATTGGAGTTGTTATCCCATCATCGTTAGAGGATATTTTAAAGATGTTGAGTATGAAATAAAAAATAAATACTTCATGAAAACGACACCTCTTCTTCAGTTGGTCACCTTTGATGGACAAAATATCGCCTCTATGATGGGTGGTATCCCTGAATTAAGGCCAAAATAAAGTGTATAAGGATTCTAGAAAGTGTATTTGGGGGGGAATATCTAATCCAATGGGTTATTTATGTGTGGGTATTATATAATATTGGGTAGAACCTTATAGGACCCTTCGAAACTCCTAAAATATTAAATTAATATAAACTAATTTTTTAATATTAATAATTTAAACCTAAGATTGATAGATGATAATTTGAGTTTAGTTATAAATCCTTTAATCCAATATGTTTTATTAATGCATTGATTTTATTTTAAACAATATCTTTTCGTTTTACCAATAATTATTTTCTTTTAATTTTATTTATGGTAACAACCTTTTAAATATTAAGAGTGTTTAAATTTTAATTATATGTGGAAAATTTCTAAAAAAATGGATACATTATAAACTGTTATACAATATCATACCACTATTTAATTTTAAAATATTTTTTGGATTTTTGAGTAATTAAATTAATTATTAGTTTTATAAAATATCAATTATTTTAATTTTGAGTCTATTCACATTATAGAATTAAAATAATACAGTAGAGAGATAATATCATTAAAAACCAGTAAATTTTCTTATTAAATCTCATATTCATGTATAAAATTGATGGATGAAATTGATTATTTCGTAAAATATTTATTTTATTATTTATAATATACTTCATTGATTCATTCATTAATAAAGCAATAATTTCATCATCATTGTGTCAAAATGAAATTAAATTATTTAATTTTACAAAAATATAATTAAAATAACATGACATATATAATCTTCTTATAATTTTTAATGGATTTTTATATTCTATTATGTCACTTATAAAACCTCATATTGTTTTTTGGTTGAAATAAGTGTCATTTTTATGATATTTTTTCATTTACATTAAATTAAAAGTTATAAATGTTATTATCACACCCATGTAGCTCCCAAAAGAACAAATGATCATCCAAAGGGTTTTCATGGCCGTCCATAACTAATCTAATAATCATATGTAATGTATTAGGATAGAATTATATTATTAAAATTTTATTTTTACCCTTATTTGCATGATATACCCTTTAACTATGCTAAATACAATAATAAAGATACAATTCAACAAAAAAATATTTCGATCATATAAAGAAATTATTTTCATTAATAATTAAAAAAAATTATTTTTGTTTTTGAATATTAATTTCAATGATGATGAAAAATTAAATTTAAAATTAATCCAATTTTTGAAATGAGAAAATGAGTTTTTAAATTTTCAGAACCATTAAAAATATTGAATTGGGATTATATCAATTGTAAATGTTAAATTTCATCTTGTGCCAAAAATTTGAATTAATTATAAAAATTTAATAAAAATATAATAATAAAAATATTCAAATGTTAGCCTATGAATAAAAATAAATTAGATGAAAATGATGTTTTGATTTAAATTGTGGTATTATTCACTATTCATTAAAATATTAATTTTATTAGAAAATTACAAATATTTCAACCAAATTAAATTTCGATATCTCTATTCCAATGAAAGAGTTTATTTTATCAAGTATATCATATAATATTGAACAAAACAAGATTAGAAATGTGTTTTCTATCAAAAGATGGTAAAATTAACATTAAAAAATATTAGAGTAATGTTTGTTTTAAATTGATTTTATTATCATTTTAAGCATCAAAAATTTATTTAATGATAGTAATAAAAATTAATAAACATTTTTAAACATAATATTTTTAGTTATATTATTTCCTTACAATAAAAATTCTAGGCGTTAACTTCTATTTAAAATAATTATATTAAAAATTTATTATTCTACGGTATAACTTTGTCTTGTGGGAAACGTAAGATTTTGGAGAAAATCGTTGTTTCATATAGGGTATTCTATTGAAAAAATTAATTCCCATTATTGTAAAATTTATTTATTATTCATAAATATTAATAGATATAAAATTTATTACTCTATATTTACCTGAGATTTTACATCCTTTCTCTTATATGGAAATTGCACCCCCAATATTTTTTTTTCATTTATCAAATAAGTATGTGTATTTCTCCAACATATAATTTTCTTGATTCCCATAAATCCTCTTTAACCATATAGGTATTCCCTAAATATGTAACATAAAAAATTACATTATTCTAAAATACAATCTCTATATGGTGAATAATTTGGACTTGTTTTTACTCATAATAATGATTCTCTTCCAACTAAACTTCATCTAGACTCAAAACATGAGATAATCCTTTCATATAATTTCATAACATTGAAACATGAAAACAAATCTGTATATAGGAAAAAATCATTTGAAAATACACTTGGGAAGAAAATCCTCCACCTTTCTCTAGGATTTAATATGATCTAATGACCATTGAAATCAACTACACTTTCTATCCGAAACACAACACATTTTTCCATGATGAATCATTAAGAACGATATGATCACCTACTTTTAATGAATGATCTTTTCTCCAGTTATCTGCACAACCATTCTTCCTATTCTGAGCTATCCAAATATTCCTAAAATCAGATGAAATGTTTCTTCCATCTCTTCTACCAAATCATGTCCCATCAAGTCCTTTTCACCTATATCATCTTAATAAGTTATATTTTGACACTTATTTCTATATATTACGTCAAATAGTATCATCTCGATATGAGAATGAACATTGTTATTATTGTAATAATGAAGAAAATAAAGTTGTTTATCCTAACATCTCATGCAATCCATTAACCAAGCATGTACCATATCCTCCAATTCCTGAATTGATTGATATGAGTGCCCATATTATTGATAATGAAAGGTTGTATTGAAACATAATTCAATACCTACTGACATCTGATGGAATTTAAAAAAGTTTAAAGTGAACCTGAGATCACGATACAATATAATAGATTGAGTAACTGAATATAACCTGACTATCTGGATATGATTCAACTGAGAATGTTGTTCTACAGATAGAGTACATCTAATAGGATGAAAATCAGTATATTTAGTTAGTTGATCAACAATATCCTAGATCACATTTTTACTTGAAGAATTCAATTATAATCCCACAACGAAATCCAAGGATTTATTTTCTCTTTTACCACTATGGAACTAGAAAAAGATGAAGAATCCCCTTTTGTAACTATCATTCCTCCTTCACCTGTTGACAATTCAAACACATCATCAAAAAATTTACACCATTTTTTTCATTCTATCCGACTAGTAATTATTTTTATGATCTATATAGATCTTAGTACAACTGAGATGAACTGAAAACAGAGATATATGAGCTTCATATAACAAATCGTCAATAAAATTGAATCAAAGGGAACACATAATATCTTTCCAAACCTCAAAACACAGTCTTTATCAATGTTCAATTCTGGTATCGTACAATTCAGAACCAATTCAACCTTTTTCTTTAACTCATTTTATTCCATTTTTACTTGCTTAATTCTATCTGATGGATATGATTTCACTGACAACTAAAATAAGAAAAAAAAAATCCTATACTAAAATCATACAATCCAAAATTTATCAAATCATTAACCAGAAGACCTCATTCCAATCATTTCATTGTTAAGGAAGCATTAATCATTTAACTCAATGTATAATCCTAATTATTTTTCTTTTCTGGAAGTTAATGAATCATGAGATATCTATCATTTATTAATTCTTGGAATATCCATTGTTTGAGGTTCAATTCATTATGATTGAATATAATCTTCAAACATATTTGATTAGTATATGTTCCACAAATTACACCATAAAAATTTGGCCTCCAAATTTCATTTATTAATTCATTATCATGTCCTACATACTAGATCACACATTTTTATTTTTCTCATTGAACACATGATTATAAAATAAATCCATTTCTACCTTCTTCGCACATCGTACAAGTTTCTCAGAGCCTTTGATTTTTTGATAAGATAATCGCCTTACAAATTTTAGCTTTAATCCTGAGTAAAATAGAATTATAGTACTATCAATATCCTTAAAACAATTTGGGACGTTCCTTGTCAAAATGGTAAAATATTATACAAATGATGCCCCAAATCTTTCTCGAGTTGTTTAAATTCTTGTAGTTTCTATTTTATCATATGTTTAATAGTATTTGGATAATATTTCTCAAGGAAAATATTCATAAATTCATACCCTTCCATGATATGAATATATTTACCATCCAAAATCTACTTCCATACATGTCACTGATAAAAATGGAATAGACACATGTCCTACTACCATACCCAATGCATTGGAGGTTATAACATATCCAAATATCTTTAATTTATCACAGAATCACCATTGTTTGATTTATCATATAACCACCCATCATTATTTAATCTCGTATCCACCCTTAAAATGTTCAAGTAAAATTATATAATCATAACACCTAAAATATTTCATTAATCAACATTTAAATAATAAAATTTCATTTTAAATCACAAGAAATAATTTCCAGATATTTAATTACTCAATATATTTTCAATATAATTTTCAATACCAAAATAACCAAAAAGGAAATAATAGATTTCTTTTAAAAATTAATAATAATTAAGGATTATACATGGATAAAAATATAAACTAATCGGTACATTGGTGTAGAATTAATTATCACTATATATGATAAAAATTACGTTTTCCCATTTATAGAAATGATTCATATTAAAAAGATTAATTTTTGGGAACCGTTGAATGGAATTAATAGTCTAACGGTTGATTATATAGTGTATAATAGAAGGATGTGTATATTATCAATATATGATTCAATAAAAGGAGACTGAGATGATGTCTTTTACCTTGAGTTTGATTAATCACGTATGTTGATTGTTATTAATAAATAATAAAAATAGGTTAATTTCTACTTTCATCAGAACCATTATGATGTTTAGTATTAATTTTATATCACATATTACCATGTTATAACAATTACATAATCATTTCAGTTCATGTCGGTCAATTCTTCAATATTCGATACAGGAGTCGAAAATGAACATGGTATGATGTCTCTAGTCCATCATTTCATAAGTCATTTATCTCTATAAGAATATTAATGACAATATTATCATTTTTATACATGAATTATATGTACTTATTAGTAATGTTTTCCATTTTTCATTCATCATTATATAAAAATGTATATATTATTTTACCTTTTCAAATTAATTATATCATCATTAATTTCATGATAATCAACTAAATATACCTATATATATCAAACAAATGATAAAACGAATAAAAATGATTCACATCTATTCATGGAGGTGATATTTCAAAAGTATGCACAAACAATGTTATTATTTTTATGTGACATAAGCTTGTATGTAATTTATGTATTATATATTAAAATAATTAATATTTTATGATGATCACATATAAGAATAATTCAATTATTATATCCAGTCATGAGTGACATTTATGGAAAAAAATTAGATTATTTTGTAGACATTATAGTTCACACATATGCACGAATAATTAATTCCATTCCTATATAATGCATAAGAATTTGGATTTAGATTATGATTTTATCATAATAACCTCTTAGTATATTGATAATTCTGGAGTTATTATATTATCATGTTTATAGGTGTTTGAATAATATAGAAGAATAAATAAAATATAAATACTTAAAGAAAAAGATATGTATTCTCCAGTTGATCACCATTGAAGAACACATTAACACTACAAAGAAGTATGTTTTTCAAAGAATAAGGTTTCAGAAAGTGGAGAGGGATTCTCAAAAGTTTTTTGGGAATGGTATGTGTCACAACCCCTCCCAAAAAATTGTACCCCCTCCTAGGAAGACAATGCGGGAAGGGATATTATGGCCCCCAAGTCTAGCCTTTAGTAGGCCCCAGGTTGGCGACTAGCACAAAGGGTATAATAAAAATTGAAATTAGAGGTATTGCACTATAATAGAACACATGAGAAAGAAAGATTTAAGATAAACACCAACCAACATGAACACAAACTAAAATATAAATTAAATACCAAGTACAAAGATCTAATGTCCCGAGAAACTACTACGACTGATAGAGAGAACCCATTAGTACCAATGGAAAGTAAAAATAGCAGCAACCACAAGCCCGAACAGCTCCACAAACATCAATATAGTAGAAACCATAAAGATCTCTAAACTACACCAAGTGACCTAAAAAATAGTTTATATAAACATAGTGTCAGTATAACAGTATACTTAGTAGGATGCTCCCTATAGCCTCTCATGCAAAAGTAATGAAAGCATTCTAAACCACAGTGGATAACAACTAAAACTAACTCATCACCATAAAAGGAATTCTAATTACCTAGCCTCACCATGGATACTCTGACCATGTATCACATACTAGAGTATAAAATGTAATAATAAATATCGAGGATACCCTGTTACTAGTTCCCCACTAGTTTTCCACTTTCCCCAATGTCAGACGTCCCATACCATCTCTCTCCAAAAATTCATTCCTACATACATCTGGTCGAAGCAACAAAACATGAACCAAGTACAAAAAACCACAATGTTCATGCTAGAAAAGTAACCACGTAGTTTCTAGGAGGAACTGTAGCTTTAATAACATGTATCATATGTCGGGCATTATACCTCAAGCCATTATAGCCATGACACCGAGTAAGGATTCTTCAGCCACCACATCTTATATATGTTTAACCTATAGTAGTCTATTGGAAACTATATCCAAAATATGTGTGTGTGAATAACCACAAGCCATTACAGCCCTATACACAAATATTTGGGGAAAACTATCTATTGTGCCTACCAGCACAAGTAACTACAAAGAGAAGATAGTGGGTCTAAAGTGGGTAGTGGTCCATACATCCTCCCACCTGAATGCTGGGGAAAACATCCCTCCATGGCTTAGAATCCCCTTGATGTTTGTTTCCATAACTGATGGTGTGGAGTATCATATAGAAACACAAATGTCTAGAATATATTATATCTCACAGCCACATTATGGGTATAACCTTGTCTTAGAATCAACTGCAAATAACGTCTCTTGGACTCCTATTTACCACATCTAATATTAAGTATCCTATAGGCACACAACCATTTACATAACTTTATGACATTCCTTCCTTCCCTTTTTATCAGTTTCACGTTACGTTCATTAATTCATTAATCATTAATTAACTATTATGAATTAACACATTATATTATATCAGCGTCACACACAAAGTCCATTGTTCCATAAAATTACAACCTCATCATTACATCCCAGCAAGCACCAACCTAATGGGTTAACATTGATTATTCAGTCATTTATTAACAAAATTATTACTTTCTTATATTCTTAGTAATTCTAGAACATCATTATAAGATACTAAACACAAGGGGGTCAACATAGTGAGTAGGTGAACTACCCTTAAAGTATTTTACACATATAGAAAAAACGTAGACCCATCATACCACAACAATCTAATCATAGAAATAATGTGGCATACACCACACATATTCTCCCCTTTTGGAAGGTGGGTAGAAAACTAGATGCTTTGAGTAGATGGGAAAGGAATGTAAACAACCAATAAGAAACAAAAAGCATCCAAACATTTACATAAAACCCAGTCCATCATCTCCAATGTCCTCCCCGACCCCCATATGCATAAACTAATGTGTCTCGCCACTCTATGTGTCAACTGATGACACAACCAATAGGCCTCCATTACAACACATATCACAACAGCCTTTCAGGATGACCTCAAAATAGATGCACCAAGAAAAAAACATCATATCAAATGGGATATTTTCCCTTAAATAAGAAATAGGGTAACTCAGAACCCTACAATGTATTATGATTTATCAAACAACTTATTCTTTAATCCATCATGGATTAGAAGTTTTATCATTCGTAAGTTCCATCTTCAGGAAACCTAAACATTAATATATCACAAATTGATCAAATATACTCACTGTATCAATTTTATTAACATAAAATTAAAACGACAACAAATAGATTCATTTACATTCATCTCTATCTTAATCCAATCAATTATCAATTAATTATAGATTTACATTCATTAACCATTTCCATCAAAAATGAAAATCTAAAAAAAAGTAAAGATATCAGACCATCTAGAAAAATGATGAACTAACAAACCACCGATACCAATTTATTTGTCTAGTTAAAATATTTAATATGTAAAATACATTGGGATCTAGAGGGATAAAACATGATAAATCTATAGTTCAACATAAAATACAAGAGAAACAATGAATCCCCTACATCATACGAGTTTTTATGTTCTTTATATAAGAACGAGCCACACAATGGGTTTCGATCTCTTTCCCCCGTGACAACTGTATCCACCTAATGATATAGAGACACCACTTCACTTGTCAACACCCTTGAAAATTATATTTCGAACATAGAGAGATCATCCCATCAATTATCAAGGAGAAACAAAAGGATATGAATCCAAACTAATTACGATACATCATACCTTATATCGAATATTGATTGATACTACTTGGATGAATAAAAACATAGGGGAAAGAATCCATTGAGGAAATATTGAATTCACAACTCCTACGATATGGAAAGAAAGGTTCAAGAGTCTCACACTAGAGAACTTGGAGGAAGATATTGGGAGGAAGATATCTCATCCCTTTAGAATATTTAACGGAGTTGTGGTTTAATATACGCTAGATTTGCCATTAAAAGTGGATAACAATCAACCATGCATTTTAACCGAGTAAAAGCTTACCAATCCTTAGGAAAATTAAAATGTGAGTTATGGACATTTAATCGGCCTTAGAGTCATTAAAACGAGGTTTTAAATGATTTTTACGTTAAAGGAAACATTAATGGGACGAAACTGTGGGATGATAGAAACAATGTACAAAAAACACAAAATTTGGAAAATTAATATAGTGTCTACCATTGATACCTCACCATTTTATAAACACTATTCAGTAACTTGAGATTTTTAATGAAAATAGTGGCCGTCATTGGAACCTCACCATTTTGGAAACAGTATTCATGAACACTAAATTTCGAAAAGGAATATAGAGGTTACTGTTAGAACCTCACCATTCTGGAAACACTATTGACGAACTTGAAATATGGAAAATAAAATCGAGGCTACCATTGGAACCTCATAGTTAGTAAAAAAATTAATTAACTCAAAATTTGGCAAAGGAAGTACATGCTACTGTTGGAAGGTCACCGTTCTTAAAACAGTGTTCATGAAATCAAATATTGGCATTAGAAATAGAGGCTATCATTGGAACCTTCCCATTCTGTAATCAGTTTAGATGAACATGGAATTTGGAAATGAATATTGAAGATACCATTGTAATTATTTACATAATCATACTATTAGACTATTCACATAAGCCTACCATTGGAACTGTTCATATAAGGCTACTGTTTGAATGTTCACATAAGCCTCTAGTTGCACTGTTCACATAATGCAACCCTTGGAACTGTTCTCATAATCCCATCATTTGACTTTTTACATAAGCATATCGTTAGAGAAGTTCACATGAGGGTATTGGTGGAACTCTTCAAATCGGTATACTGGTGGAATTGTTCACTGAATTAGAAATTTAAAAAAAATGGAGATAAGTCACCTTGACCACCAGAACATCTTAAACACTAGATTTCCACAGAGGAATAGAACATAGAGGTATCTTCCATTACATCAGATTCCTCAAAAAACATTCTTTTCCTCGATAATTTAAAACCCGACAAAAAGTAAACAAGAACTGGGTCCGAACAACCACCCATCGAGATACCTCTCAAAAGAGAGCAAGAAATAAGAAGCAACTAACTAAATTCATATTATAAATATGAAAGGTCTATAACCACCAAGAGATCTTTTTTCTTGCATGAAAATAGTTAAACATCACATATCTCCTGGTACTAAGCACGTATTTGAAAATCGCATTCCCAGCTACTCTCCTTCAAGCCACCGTGTCCCCATAATACATAAAAAAGGGGATATAATGCTTGCGCAACATATTTTCATTTCATTCTTGGATCTCCACATGCCTCTTATTGATTATCGCAAAAATCATCAACATTGATCTCTTCCCAATTGATGATGTGTGAGTCATCATAAAGATAATGAAGTAGTTGTGACACATGAAAGACATCGTGTATCCGGCTTATCTGTAGGGGATGTGCTACACGATACACCATGGCTCCAAAATGAGACAAACCATCTAAATGACCAAAAATTAGGAAGAAATCTATTTCACATGACAAAACCTTTTCTACCCATGATGGGGAGTAACCTTAAAAAACATGTGATCCCATGATCAATCTCTAATGGTGTCCTCCTTTGATCAACATATGATTTCTAATTATCCTTCTTTATCTTAATTCGCTCATGAATAACTTGAACCATCTTTGTTGTATTATTCACTAGTTCTGGTATGAGAATTTATGACTCTCTGACCCTAGTATAGTAAAAAGGCTAATGGAATGGTTGGCCATACAAGGCTTCAAATGGTGCACTACCGATGGTGGAGTGAAAACTATTATTATAAGAAAACTCCACCAAGGGTAATTTCCTCATCCAAAAACCAAAAACACACCAGGACAAAAGAACCTAACATGTCTGCAAGATCCTGGATAGTGTGCTTTGTCTGATCATCCATCATCGGATGAAAAGTAGTGGAATAGAATAATTGAGAACTGAAAGCATACTGGAGACCTCTCCACACCCTATAGGTAAAATGAGGATCTCGATCAGAAATGATCTTCCGTGGGACTCCATGAACTCTCAAGAACCTCCTCCAGATATTTCCATGAAAAAAACTTCTCTTGAGTTTGACTTCTTCATAATTATGAAGTGGGCTGATTTTGTTAAACCATACACTACCACCCAAATATTGTCATGTCCTCCCTGAGCTCGAAATTTTTAACCATGTCCATTGATATTTTCTCCCACTTCCACTTAGGAATTTCTAACGGCTGGAGATAACCACCGGGGACATGGTGCACATCCTTGACCTTCTGGTAGTCCAAACATCGAGATAAAAAATCTGGAACTGCATGCTTTAACCCAAGCCAAAAAAAGATTACTCTTCAAGTCTCGGTACATCTTTTTCACACCAGGAATCACTACTAAATGGTAACAATGGAACTCCTTGAGATCCTTCTCATGCATCTCAATATGAATAATCATCATTTTGTGATACAACACTCGGTGTTTTTCATCCTCAGACCAACAATCAGTGGCCTCACCCCAAACTACTCGGTCTCTCCATACATCCACCTCATGATCCCCCAATTGGGAATCATCCACCTACTTTACTAGATATGACTGCACAGTCTTCTCGAAAAGGAAACCTCTGCCCCTAACTTCTCCCATATCTGTATTTAATGATGAATGATCTTCCATAATTCTTTAGGAATAACCATATTCATGCACTACATTACTACATGACATCCTACTCATTGAATCATCTACAACAATCCCCTTACAAGGGGTATACACCATTTTGATTTCATATTCTTATAAGAACTCTATCCACTTACGATGTCGCATGATTATGTCATGTTGGTAGAAAAAATACCTCAGACACTTCTGATTAGTGAAAACCACAAAGCACTCACAAATCAGGTAATGTCTCCACATCTTCAGAGAAAACAATAAGTCTACAAACTGAAGATCATGGGTGGGATAGTTGCATTCTTGGGGATGTAACTATCAATACCCTTAATAAATAATTAATCTTCACTACATTAGAACACAACATAACACTAGATGCAAAGCATCCAAGAAAACATCAAACTAAACTCCCTCTGCTAGTAAATAATGAACTAGAGAACTTACAAACATATCCTTCTGATACTTGAATGCTTCCTAACATAGATCACTCCACATTAATTCTTAATACTTCATATTCAAAGATACCAGTAGATTGAAATTCATAGATAAATAGGGTAAAAACATCATGTAGTAGCCAAAAATAAAAAGGAAACTTCACACCTCTTCCACTGTCTTGGGGGATGACCAAGACACACATGCTTCTATATTCGATGGATCCACATATACTCCCTGCTGAGACACAACATTCCCCAAGACACAGACTTCTCAATCCCACAACTTACACTTCAACAACATCCAGAATAGTTGATGTTGAAGAAGAACTCCTAAAATGGCGTGTATATTCTCTACATTCTCCTCCTCATACATGGAGAATACATGGACTTCATCGATGAAAAAAACCACGATTTATCTAGGAAGATACTGAACCCCACATTCATCAATTCCATGAACAGACCTGGAGCATTCATCACACTGAAAAAAAATACAACGAACTCAAAATTCCAATTACGACAATGGAATGATGTATTCGGGATATCCTCACCCATCACACACATCTGATGATATCCTGATCGTAAGTCTATCTTTGATAACCTACATGAACCATTTAGTTAATAGAATATATCATCATTCCATGGTATAGGATGGAGATTATACTCCGTCACATTGTTTTTGCGATGATAATCAATACACAACCACAAACTGTAGTTAGCCTTCTCCACAAACAAAACTGGTGCACCCCATAGTGACACACTCGTCCAAACAAAACCACACTATAATAGAACATCAAGATGTATACGTAGCTATTGTAACTTATTTGAGGCAATCAAATACAGATACATATATATATAAGGTGCTCATAGTTGTAGCGTTATCCCAAACTAAATCTCTCATCCAGGTGGTAATGCAACAGCCTCTTCTGGAAAGACATCATGGATCTCTTCTACGACCCTAGGAATCACCAACTACTGAACCTCTGAACATCTTATAATCAGCTCATACATCGTGGATGGTAAGGACAGAACATGCCTCTAACCCATCCGACAGTCTCACTCACAAAAAAAACACCACTGTCTCTCCATCTCCGTCGAAGAACACAACCGACATCCTAATGAAATCCATGATAGTCTGCACCGAATACAACCAAACCATTATGAGGATGACATCACATGGGTGAATATATAAACATAAGAAATCTCTCAAAGAGAGGTGCTACCCCATCACTAGCTCATAGTATCTACATACTACAATCATGTCTGCTCGACCTCCAACAAGAATAGCCAATACCAAGGGCACTAGAAGACTCTCTACCACAAGTCTCAAATCATGCAAAATGGTAGGTGATATAAATGAGTGTGTCTCTATTGAATCAGAAAAAGAATACACTAAGATAAAAAATAAGAAAAGGGTACCTTGAAGGATGGTTGGATCGCTTAGAGATGGAAAAACTAAACCATGAAACTGACCACGAACTCCTTCATAGCCTCTCTGACACTAATGAAGACCTCCACCTTGGCCACACTCTGTTCTTTGAGGACGAGGAGAATCATTGGGTTGTCCTCTTCCTACCCCATCCACCATCTGCTAATCTAGAGTTGGTGCAACCTGCTGCTGCTGCCTCGGTTGGAACAACCTTAATGGAAGAACATGGAGAAGAACAGATGGGGAAATCACCACAACATGAACCTCATGAAACAAAACCATCACCTCTATGAATGAAAATTAACCAGCTAGTTTCTGTGAGACACCACATCATTCATTACATGTATCATTCATCAGACATTATACCTCAATCCATTACAACCCTTAAACCAAGTAAGGATCGTCAAGTCATCACATCCTATATATGTTACACTCATAGTAGTCCATAGAACTCTATATACATACTATTTGTGAGTGAATAACAACAAGTCATTACATCCCTCTATACACATGTGTGTGGAAAATTAACAGATGTACTTACCAACATAATTAACTAACAATAGAATAGAGCGGGGCCAATGTTGGTAATCAGCCATCCATCCACCCACAGTAATGTTGGGGAAAAAACCCACCCTAGGCTCAGAATCCTCATGGTGTTTATTGGCCTAACTGACGGGGTGGAGTGGCTTATAGAAACAAAAAATTAATGAATATAATATTTCTCACAACTACACTATGGGAAAAACCTAGTCATAGACTCAAATGCATCTAATGTCTCTTGGACTCTCGACATCCACTTATAATCCTTGGTATCTTATAAGCACACAACCATTTAATGATTTTGATTACATTCCTTCATTACCTTTTTATCAATTTCAATTTACGTTCATTAATTCTTTAAACATTAATTAACTATTTATAATTTCCACATTATATTTTACTAGAAGTACATTCGATGTCCCTTGTTCCTTAAAATTACAACCTCATCACTGTGTCTCATGAAGCTCAAACCCAATGGGTTAACATCATTTATTTATTCATTTATTAATAACATTTTTACTTTCCCATATTCCCGGAAATTCTAGAAAAGCATTCTATGCTTCTAAACACAAGGGGATTGACACGGTGATTTGGTGGACAACCTGTCGATTCTTTGAAACATATAGCAAGAGCGTAGACCCATCCTCTATTGGGAAGCTAAACACATGGCATAACGTGCATATCTTCATCCATATTGAAATAAGGGTAAGAATATCAGTTGCTTCTAGCATTGGAGAATGTAAGGAAGATAAACAACAACCAAGAAAAAGAAGGCATACAAACATTCACATCCAACCCATTCCATTATCTTTGGTGTCCTCCCCAACACCCATATATATAAACTGATGCATCTCCCCACTCTAAGATAAAACTTCTGCCACAAACAATAGGCCTCCCTACCCCCACATATCACAACAACCTTCCAAGATCACCTCAAAACACATGAAGCAGGAAAAAAACATCATATCAATTGGGCGCTTGGCCCTTAAACATGAAATTCGGTAACCAAGATCCCTAAAATGAAATATCTTTTATCAAACACCCCTTTCATTATTCCATATTATATAAACTGAATTATTATTCATAGGTTCCAACATTTGGAAACCTAAAAAGTAAGCTATAACAATTTTATTAAACATGCTTACTGTTTAAATTTAATTAACATCAAATTGAAACAATAACAACCCGATTCATTTACGTTATTCTTAAACTTTTTCCAAGAAATTATCAATTAATTACATCTTTACGTTCATTAAAAATTTCAATCAATGTTTATTGACATTATATAAATGAGAACGAGCCATACATCGGGTTACGATCTCTTTCCGCTGTGAAAACTCAATCCACCTGGGGATGCAGAGATACCACCACCCCGGTCAACACCCAAGAAAAGTCCATTAGGAACATGATGAAAACATCCCATCAAATAGCGAAGATAAATAGAAGGTGATGAACACAAAAGATTAACGATAGATCATAACTTATTTCGAAGAATGATCGATACTGCTTAGTTGCATCAAAAATAGAGGGGAACCAATCCAACGAGGAATGCTTGATCGGAAAACTCATATCGGAAGGAATGTAAGGTTTGAGCATCTCACACCCAGGAATAAGGAGGAAGAACTAGGGAGGAAGATATCTCTTCCCTATAGAATATTTAATGGAGCAGAAATTTAAAATACAAATAATTTTCCATTTAAAGTGGATCACAATAAATTACATTGTTTGACCAATTAAAATCATCACGAGACTTAGGAAAATTAAAATAGGAGTTGTGGCCTTTGAATCGGCCTTAGGGTCCTTTAAATGACGATTTAAATGCATATTAAGTTAATGGAAACATCATAGTGGTGAAACATTAAGAAGATGGAAATACTATTCATAAAACACAAAATTTTGAAGAAAGAAAATAGAGTATACAGTTGGAACCTCACCATTCAAGATACAATGTTCATGAACTCGAAATTTGTTAATGGAAATATAGGCTACTATTGGAACCTCGCCGTTCTAGAAACACTATTCAGGAACATGAATGTTGGAAAATTAAAATAGAGGTTAACATTGGAACCACACCACTCTGGAATCACTATTCATAAAGTCAAAATTTGGAAAAGTAAATAGAGGCTACCGTTGGAACCTCACTATTCTGGAAAAACTATATATGAACTCAAAATTTGGAAAATAGAAAGAGAGGCAACTGTTGGAAGCTAACAGTTCTGGAAACACTGTTCAAGAACTAAAAAATTGAAAAAGTAAATATAGGATACCATTAGAACCCCACCGTTCTCGAAACACTTTTCATGAACTTGAAATTTGGAAAAGGAAATAGATGCTACCCTTGGAACTATTCATATAAGCCAACCATTGGACTGTTAACATAAGCCTACTATTGGAACTGTTCACATATGCTTATCATTTGATTGTTCACATTAGCCTATTGTTGGACTATATACATAATGATACCATTTGAAATATTCACATAAACATACCGTTTGTCCATTCACATATTCATACCATTGGTACTGTTCACATAAGGTTACCGTTGGAAGTATTCACCAAATTAGAAATTTTGAAAAGTGTTGGGGATAAGCCACATTGACAACCAAAACACCTCAATAACTAGATTTCCATAGAGTAATGGAACCAATAGGTCCATGGAAAGATATTGTGGATAAACTAAAGCATCCTTGAAGTGTGATTATTAGAGAAAAGTGTGTACCGTTTTGTAGGAGAGGGGAAGGGCACCCTCAGAATCTCTTTATGTATTAAATGAATATAAATTAATTTTTAACTAAAAATGATTTTGACATGATATATATAAAAATACTATGTGTATAGTTCTCTATAATATCATAAAATAATTTTTAATCATGTATTGATATTATTTTAACCCATATCTTTTTGGTTTACACTTAATTATTCTCTTTTAATTTTAATTCTAGTAACAACATTTTAAATATCAATAGGCTATAAATTTTATTTATATGTTGTAAATTGACCATAAATTGATATAAAATTAACATATTGATGACTTAAATTATATTTTTTTAATTTAAAAAGATTTATATAATTTTTTAATAATTTAATAATATATTATTTTTGTAAAATTTCAATTTTGACAATTTTTACACTATTCACATCATTGAATTCAAATAATATCTAAATGAGAGATAACATCAAACCAAATCCTTAAATATTTATATAATATGTCATACGAATATATAAAATTAATTTATGACATTATTTATGTAATATAATTTTTATTTTAATATTTATAATATCATTTATTTGATTCTTTCATTAATAACAAAACCACTACATCATCATTGTTTATTAGAATTAAATTTATAGGTGTAATGTCAAAAATTATAAATTAAATACCCTGATATATTTAATTTTTTTAATTTGATAACCCAATTTATCACTTATATATCTCCATATTAAAATTATTTTACTAATATGAGTCATTTAAAATATATTTTTCCTTTAAATTGAATAAAATGTTATAAATGTCATTATCACACCTAGGTGGGTCCTAATGTCAAATTAATAGTTCTATAGATATTATTGTTTATCCATAACTCAACCAATATAATTATGACAAATATTATGGTAGTTTTATATTATTATAATATTATATTTACCCTTCTTTAGCATATTTACACTTTAACCATTTTAAATAACATAATAAAGTTATTATTCATCAAAAATTATATTGATCCAATTAAACCAAATTTTTACAAACAATAGAAACCATTGAAGTTATTTTTTGAAAATTTAATTAAAATTAGCTGAAAAAATTAAATATAAAATTAAGTTCATTGTCAAAATGAGAAATAAATGTTATTAAAAATTAAAAAACATTAAAATATTGACATGTTTTTATATCAAATTTCAATGTGATATTATTTCCATCTATCAAAATATGTTTAAATGATGAAAAATTATCTAAAGATACTTTAAAAATAATTCTATTGGAAATATAACAATTTAAATAAATTATATTAAAATGGAGTTTTGAAATAAAATGCATTAATATTTACTATTCATTAAAATATCAATTTAATGAGAAATATAATAAAATATCAATGAAAGAAAATTTTCCTGTTTCATTCCCCAAGAAGAAATTTTTTTCAAATAGAATATATAACAGGCAATGAAATATTAAAAAAATCAATAAAAATGTAGTAAAACTACATTCTAAAAAATTTATAGTTTTTAATGCGTAATATTGGATTTATTATCAATTTGAGCCTCTAAAAGTTATTTGATGAATGTAACAATATTTAGAGTTCATGAGTAAACTTAATATACTATTTTATATTCATTAAATCTAAAGAAAATTCTACTTGTTAAAAACTAGTTAAAATAATAATAATAATAATAATATCAATAATAATAATAATAATAATAATAATAATAATAAGGTATTATTTTTAGTTATTACTCAGTCTTATTGGAAACACCTGATTTTGGATAAAATCTTTATTTTGTGTCAGGTACTCTATCAAAAAAAGAATCCCCAATAATATAAAATTAATATCATATTTTTAAAATTAATATATATGACAATTTCTTATTCTATAATTACTTATGATGTTACAGAATAAATTTCACCATGAAATTTGATATAAAAACATTATGAATTATTATATATTTTTAAATAAAAAACATGTTCTCTAGTTCCGTCAACTAGATAAATTATTAATTTATTTATTCCAATTATTTGTTTTTAATATGAAAAATTATATTCCATATATTTAATTATATGGTTATAATTATTTAAATAGTTCCCTTAATTTTTTTAAATTCTTAATATTAACATTAGTAAAAAAAATCCATTCTTAAAGGTAAATCACGAAATTAAGGGTTAAATTAATATTATATCTAAAATTAAATAACACTAAAACATCTCCTAATTTAATTTTATGATTATATTTCTACCATTAAAATCCATATAGAATAAATTATATCCTTTTTATGTCACTTCAGTGTGAGTATGACAGTAATATATCTATATTCAAACAAAATTCAATTTGTATCACTTTGTAAGTATAATATTTTTAATATGAAGATATATAAGCGATATTTTCAAATATAAATATCATTTATAAATATAAATTTAATATTTATATAATGGATATTTTTTAATAATTTTAAGAGATAAAATAATTACCTTAACTAGTGTCACGATTTTGATGCCACAACAATTTATTTAATTGAAGAAACAGTTACCTAGTAATAAAAATAATAAAACAAATACAATATGAGTTAATTATGTATTCCCACAAATTTTAGATATAATTATTACATTTTAGGGGTTTATTATGTAATTTGGTGACATGTAATCTTTATGGGTTAATTTTATTACACTAAATGTTTGGAATAGTGTCAATATTGACACTTAAGATATTTTATGAAAATAATAATTTATTAAATTATTAAAAGATCATAAAAATGTATAAAAAATACTAGGGGATTTTATATAGTGTATAATATCTTCTATTTAACATTAATTGTTCAATTGAAAATTTATATGCAAAAATTGTGTCCTACTAATAAAAAACATTCTAATATTAGTTAAAAATAAAATTACATATCTAAGGGTTAATAAAAATGATATAGTTTCAAATAATACAAAAAAAATATCTGAAAGATAATTAATGAAAATATTAAAACATTATGTAATTTTATATTCTAATAGTTTTCATTTTAGAGGTTTTTGGATTGAGATTGAATTTTTTATAAATTAATATTTTTAAAAATTCCAAAACATCTTATCCCATGTTTTACCAAACGAATCATCACCTTCTATTTTCTCCAGAAATATGAACCTAGTTGGTTCAATAAAAATCTATCCCAATATTCCATAAAATCCCCTTATTGTATCCTATAATCCTTACATTAGATATAAATCCAACCAATGAACTATTTTGTTAATCAAATAGAGATACCTAATGAAGAGTAAATGCTCATCAATGACTATTTTTTTGTTATTTTTTCATTAAACAAAAATAATAATTATTTTTCATATTTATAAAATATAATCATTATCATAAATATATTGATATGCGGTAATATTAGGGTTTTTATCTAAACATACACACACTTCATTCTAATGGGTAATGGGCGTACTGTTCATGTACGGTGAACTATCAACTCCGGAAACGATGTTCTATGATTTTCAATTTCCACTTTTCTTTGTTTTGTATTATCATTTGGATTTTATTTTATATGAATACTATATTTTATATTTATCTATATGTTAATATTTTTGGTGTTTTAATGTATAACATACTATTATGTGTTGCATTTTTTGTAAACACAGTAACAACGTTCGTGGACCTATGGACTACCACCTCCTCAATGGAATGAGATATGTTAAATCATTACATGGAATGTATTAAGGGAGGGTATAATGTAACAATATGCACCATACATGAAAAATATATGATATTCATGAAATAATTACCATAAATTATGTATAAGGTGTCATTTTATTTATTACCCATTTCAAACACTAAAAATGATTTTATTTAGTTTGTTGATGTGTGGACTACCACCACCTCAAAATCTGGGAATCCATTTATAATATATATATTATATATATTAACATATATAATTAATTAAAATGGTAATTACTATATAATGGATTTTATGTAAATATATAATTCGACATAAATTCTTCCAATAATGATCATTGAGAAATGAAAATGTTACCCATGCGTACGTACGATCTACCGTCTCAATGATTGTAACATTTTTCCATTTTTCACTAAATTACTTCCAGATTGGCATTAAAAAATGAGGTATAACTATGTTTATTATTTCATTATTATTATTCTTTATATGACTATATAATGACCTATATTACCATAGTTGACCTACCAATTATTTTTAACACCTAAACCAATCTTTGTCAAAACACCCAACATAAATTTAATTGTTTATGTAGTTTTGAATAAAATAGAAATAAGTGAATAAAAATTGATATAAATTTTATAAGGTTCTAAAGAAATTATACATTAACCTAGGCTTATTATTCAGTAATATAAATTCTATAATTGATGAGTTGGACTCAAGGTAAGGGACTTCGTCTCAATCTCAGTTCATTGAGACATATCTTGATGTTTTGATAATTATTATTGTACAAGGTTTTTATTTATCCCATTTAAATTTATATGAAAATAATATATATTACAATTTTTTTAATGTTTTATTAAATATTTATATTTTATTGGGATTATGATTTAATTATTATAATTGTTTTGTGACACATCGAATGTCTAAATATTTAATTTAAAATCTCTTGTGCATGTGAATATTCTTAATAGGATTTAAAAAATTTATTTATATGTTTGTAACAATGTAATAGATAAAATTTTATGTCAATTATTAATTTCACTAAATAGTTTTAAAAAGAATATTTTTATGTGTTTTATAAGGAACATTTTCACAAGTGACAAAAGTACTGTTCTATTTTTAATATAAATATCAATAATAACCTTTCCACATCCATGGACATTATATTATTTTATGATTCAATTGTTGGACACTATATTCAATAAAATTAATAGCCCTATTTATCAATTGGTTATTTAGTTAGATAATATGTATTATAAAATGAAATGTTTTTTTATAAATATATATTTTTATTGATAATGGAATATGAAATTTATTTTCATAAGAGTTTGAAAAAATTTATAAATTGATTATCTTGGGTTTATTACATGTTCTGTTTCTTGGTAATTAAAAATTATGGGTGGAACCATTTATGATCGAGTGATACTGTTGATTCATTAATGATTTTTGTGACTAGAAATCACTCTAATGCTTTGGGTACTCATGAGATGAACGTTTTTCATATAGATATTACTTTTAGAAGGGTTTCGTAAGGATTCTATGCGCTGAATTCCCAAGGAACCAACATCAATTTTATATGCTTCTTAATGAATCAATATTGGAATCATTAATTTTGAAAATAAAAAATAATTTATCTTTTAAAGGAATCTTAATTAGAGTTATGGGTAAATGTTAGGTCTTCATTTGAAATTTACTACTATGTGTTCTGATGTTATTTATTAACAAACAATTTTCTTACATTTAATATCACATAATGAGATTTATAGTCATAAAAAATTTTGAAATTTGTTTCACAGGGTATAAGGATGGGTTAGAGAAAATTTGAAGTCAATATGAATGCTATGATTATTTTTATCAAGATAAATATTTAAGAAGTAAAAATTTTATAAATCATTTTATAAATTAATTTAGGGAGATTATAATTTAATAATTTCTAATATTTGAGTTATTATGTAATAGTTATGGCTGAATTTTTAAAAACTATAAAACAAAAAATATCATCCTTGGGAAATAAATAATTATTATTTATTGATTAATGATTTTGTAATGTTTTTGGATGGGGCCTTATAGATGGTATCAAAGGATGTTTTAGAAATCCTTGGAGATTAGGATGTTATCTTAAAATTTATGGATAATATCATGAGTTTATAATTTTTTGGTTGACCAAATTTTCAATGTTTTTTAAGTCCCTTTTTGAGGGATTAAATTGTGAACTTTTATGGTGAAAAACTATATTTTTGGAAACATTTATTTGTTGGGTTAGATATAGCATAAAACTTTTTGTGGAGACACCTATATGTTATGAGTGAACCTATGATGTTAAAATAAATTATGCTTATTTTTTAGAACATTAATATATATTGGGAATATTATTTGAATTATATAGTTTTTATAAAAAGGACAACCCAAAGGATGTGTGACAACCAATCATGTCCAACAACACTGCATGAATCCATCCCACAAAAGAAGGGTGACATCATTGCATCACATATGAAATTACTACGTGAAGTCTGGGTTAATAAGAATTTTTTTATTTTAATGATTTTATTAATGGGTAATATTTTTATTTTGGTAAAATATTTCCTATTAAATGGATAACTATGGTATTAGAAAATGAGTTTGTTATTATGTGATAAATTTTTATTAAAGTAGTTCACTATTTGAGAACCTATTTTGATTGATTTAAACAAAATACTATGGGATTTTATTGGAGAGGTAAGGGATATAATATAATTTGTAAGAATAAATTCTGTCCCTGTGGATTTATTTTGATTTAGGTTATTTGTGATCTTGATTATAATATCTTGAAATTAATTGGGGAGACTAATTTTTAGTGTGAGAAATCAAGATTAAAGGATTTTATTTGGTGATAATTCCTAATAATTATATTTGAATATTATGTGATCAAATCATTTTTTAGTCGCAATATTAATCTAGATTATATTGAGTAATTTTATGGATAGCTACATGTTGAATTGTACATGTTGAAGTTTTTGTATTGCTATCAATTATAGGGATATTGAATTAGTTTTTAATCAAAGATGTTTAATTATTTTTGGGAAATTAGTTTATGTTTTATTATCCAACATTTTCATGGTAAGTGATTGAATACTAGAGAAATAAATATTTAATCTTTTATGGATTATTTTAGTCAATAGAAGTTGATTCATCTTGAATATTCATCATATGGAGAAAAATAAGTTTTTGTGGTGAAAGTTTACTAAAGGATGAATCTATAAATGTCATATAAGTATATTTATATGTTTTCAAAGTCCATTTATTAATAGAATTACTCAACTATATGAATGGGGTCTTAAAACAAATACATTATCATTTCACTTTTCTTACTAAGAGATCAATGATTGTCTAGCCCAAAAAAAATTTTGGTTGTATCATTGTTAATATTGTCATTAAATTTTTTTCTATCACTCTCCATAAAAAATATGATGAATATTGTAATCCATTTCCATGCATTAAAACATGTATCCTTTGTATGTGATATTTCTTGTGACCTTCTTACTTCCCATTCATTATTTTAATGTTGATGTTGCCCTATTTTTTCTGACATGGTATTTGAATAATGATATATTGAAAATTCAAAACCCTTGTCTTCAATATCATGTTCCAATACCGAGGATTAAATTTAATAATGGTGGTATAATTTCAGATCATTTTTTCAAAATCATTCACTATAGCATATATGATACACCACAACAAGCTTAAGAAAAAAATTAAAAAATATTTAAATATTACCATTAAAATATAGCCACTATAATTTCGAGAATGAACATTATTAACTAAACTATAATTTTTTACACATTAATATAAAAATAATTATTTATTGAAAAATTAAAATAAATTGAATTAGAAAACTAATTTAAAATAATATGGAATAATTTTATCAAAAAATATTTAAATATGAAAAAGTGTGGTTTATAAAAATAAAAAAAAAATCAATCATATTGGATTATATTAATGAAATAAATATTTATTATAGTCAATATAATATTTAACATTCATAGTTATTGATTTATACATATTATATAATATCAAATCCAAATTTTCACATAAAATATGATTTTTTAAAAAATTGAAAATTTTGCATCAT
This sequence comes from Viscum album, assembly GCA_963277665.1. Classification (NCBI taxonomy): domain Eukaryota; kingdom Viridiplantae; phylum Streptophyta; class Magnoliopsida; order Santalales; family Viscaceae; genus Viscum; species Viscum album. Next base: position 1,956,077,007 of record OY728165.1, read on the forward strand.
TTTGACGTTGAAGTTGTTTGAAATCTTATTTTGAGGCTTTTATATGATTTATCAGATAGAATAAACGTATTATTTGAAAGTGGAGTATCAAAATTTACAATGTACGAAATTTTTTTTTGTTTCTGTAAAGATACATTTTTTTGTTGAATAGTGAAATAATATTGCTTTTAAATTAAAAATAGTTTTCTAATAAAATTTAATAATAGTGTTAAATTATATATAGAATGGTTATAATGTATAATTATACCATTTTTTCAAAATTTCATAAAAATTCAGTCATTTTAATAAATTTCACAAGGAAAATGGATATAAAACTATACCAACATTTAATCATTTTAAAATTTAAAACTCTTTTTGTTTGATTTTCAATGTGATTAACTTTTAATTAAATAATGAAAATGATGTGTGTTTAAATTTTAAAAATTTATTCTAGATATAGAATATTATGTTAAAAAATCATGTAAATATGTTCCTTTTTTATGAATATGAATAGTGACTTAAGTAATTAGTTTAAATACTACGATTAAAGATAAGTCAAATAATTTAGTGTAATGATAATATTTTAACAAATATAAAATCACTCTAACACTTTTCCTAATTTATATTTTTTTATTTGTTCCTTAAAAAATCTTTTTTACAAGAATAAATCCTTTGGAAGTAAATTGTGTTTTAGTATGAAATTTATATTATTATACTTCTCATGAAGTCAACTTTGTCATGCTTTTGTATTTTTAAAAGAAAAATAATTATAATTTGTGATAAATTAATGGATATTTTAAATTAAAAATAGTAGTAAGAAATAAAAATATTTTATCTATATAATGAAAATGTATTTATAATATTTAGTAATAACATAATGAATATGTATTTATAAATTTTAGTAATAATTTAATTACCTTATGTACTAACACAATGATGATGCATTAATTGTTTAATTTATGGAAGAAATAGATAATTGATATTGCAAATACTAATATATATATATATAGTCACATAATTATTGTGATACATTACATTTAGAAGTTAATATGAAATGTTAAGGGTGTATTAATTGATTTATTTTATATTAATATTTCTCAATAGATTTCATTAAATTCAATGTTACGAGCTCTGTCAAAATTGACCCGTTTTATATTTGACGAAAATAATAAATTTATAAATTATTAAAATCCTAAAAATATAAACTAATGAAAAGGGAATTTGATATAAGATTTATTCTCATAAATTTTACATTATGGTCGCATTGAATATTTATATGTAAAAATTACATCCTATTAATATTTAACAATTTTTACATTACTTAAAAACAAAATGGACTAACTAAGGGTTAATAAAAATTATAAAATTTTCTTTAATACCTATACAAATCCAAAATATATTGGCTTATGATACTATAAAAATATCTCAACTTATATTCTAATACATTTCATATTGGAGATATTATTATTGATTTTTTATATATTGTATATTAATATTTTCTAAAAATCGAAAAGGGCCCCTCCCCAATTTTTTAAAAGTGAAAATATCATTCACTTTTCTTTAGACATAATAAAAAAGATTTTTCTGCCAAATTATATCAAAATATTTAACAACTCTTTTTGTGAAATCCGATTATAAATATTTTCAGATGATATCCAACCAATGAAAACAATTTTTCCAATTAAATAGAAGATTCCTAAAGAATATGTAACATTAAACAACACATATTTTGGATTTATTTCTACTTTAAACACCCCTTAAATTTTTTTATTTCATATTTATAATATTATCTTAGTATGATAAATATATTGAGGGGTCTTTTTATTATAGTTTGGAACTATAATTATAAACCCTACCATCAATTAGGTGATAAACATATTATTTGTGTACTGTGGAATACCAAACATATTATTATATATGATATATATATATATGATATTAATTTTTTTATTAAGGCATATTTTTATAAAACATAAAATTATTTTTTTCATTTGCTGTAAATATGATAATGTCATTTATCTAGATGTGAACAACCACCTTCTCAAAGAGATTTGATATGTTCAGGGATTTCATCGAATGTATTAATGATGGAATTAATTAAAAATTGGTAACATAAAAGAGATATATATATATGAAACTCCTTACACAATTAACTTCTGTGAAATATAAAATACCATTCTTCATTATTACCACTTTCACATACTATAAAGGTTGAAACATCATTCATGGAAGTCTGGACTACAGCCTTGTCGATGCGATGTGAATCCTTTTAGATCCCAAAAACTGAAAATACATGTATATATGAATAAATAATATGGTATTTTACATATAATTACATTTACGAAATTATATAATTCTACATAACTTTTTTCCATAATTATCATTGAAAAAATAGAAATGTTAGTTAAGCATACTTTTGTCCTACCATCACTGTGATTATAATGTTTGTAAAATTTTCATAAAAGTAATTTATTATCAATTCTGAGAGAATAATTGATTTATAAATGTGATAATTATATCCTCATTATTTTTCTGGGAATTTCTAAATAATTCCCCCTTTTATCATATTTTAACTACACATTTTTTAACCCATGAACCAAATTTATTCAAAAAATATAATGTAAGTTTAAATGATTATGTAGTTTTGTACAACATTGTAATAAGTGACAAAAAAAAGTTCATTAAAAGGTTCTAAATAATTTTTATAATTAATTTAGGTTAATTTTCATGAATATAATGATTCAGCGTGACGATTCAGACTCCAGGAAATGGAATTTGTCTCAATCTCTTTTCATTGAGACATATCATGATGTTATGTACATTATTCTATTATATGATCTATATAAATTCCCATTTACATCATATGTGAATAATTTTTCTATTCTCAAAGTAATTTATTTATTTTTAAATGAAAATATTTTATTGGGATTGTGATTTAGATGTTCAAAATGGTATGGGCCAATTTAAATATTTAAATATTTAATTTAAAAATCGTTCCTTCATGTTAATATTTGTGATATTGTTTTTAATATTTTAATATATAGATGTAAAACTTTTATAAAAGAAATTTTATTTCTATTTTTAATTTCATTATACGGTTTTCAAAAGGAATATTTTTTCTTTTTTATGAGTATTTTTTTCACAAATGCTAAAAGGGATTTTCTATTTTTAACTTACAAGGTGAAAATGAATTTTCCAATTCCATGGCACTTATTTTACTTTTACCTTATTTTTTTCGAATTAATATTTCATTAAACATAAAATTTGAAATTATCATTTCAGCTTTATAGAATTGATATTGTGTTTCAAAATAAATGTGTGTCCATTGTTGAAAATGTGATTTTGAAATGAAATGGTATATAAAAGTAATTTTCATAAAAGATTAAAAGTGTTTTACCAATTGGAGAATATTTTTATTATATGGTGTGTTTCATGGATATTATAAATGACGAGTTCTCTTAGAAAGTATTGGGTGATCCTATAATAGCTTAAAGGATGTATGATCCTATATAGTGAACCAATTCATTAGATACTCTAGATATGGACATGTACTACATAGTTATTTTATTTATAAGGATTCTGTAATGGTAGCATGTGATGAGGTACCATGGTAACTACCTAAATTTTCTATTATTTATAATGTGTTTTGAGGGAAATAATTTATTTTCAAATGGTAAAAATAATTATCTTTTATGGTAATTTTATTTACCCTTACAGATAAATGTAATTTTTTAATTAATGGTGTTTTTCTATAGTTTATCATGTAATTCATGACCTATTGGTTTACTATTATTTTAATACCGTTACTGATATTTTGTGCTCATCCAACGATTTAGACTTTTTTATAGGACATATGGAATGGTATGATAAAATAGGAAGTCAATATTGTTTTAATGAATATTTTTATAAAGAAATAGAATTTATTATTTATTTTATAATATATTATTTTATGAAAAAATATATAGTGAGTAAAAGTATCTATTATTTATTATTTGTTATTTTATTTCTTTGTTATAGCCTAGTTATCTAAATCTCTGAACCTGATAATATCATTGTGATATAATGTAAAATTAATGAATTAAATCATGATTGTGTAATGTTTGAGGTGTGGGCCGTACATAGATGGTGTATATACTATCCATGAATGATTTTTATATTTCATCATATTAAAATTATTCGGATTTATATATCCATTTTAGTATTTCACTTTATAGGGTTTATGGTTCAAAATATACACAGATGGTACACTATCATTATCATAAGATTCCTTCCTTGATCCATATGTTATGTTGTGAACATAACATCTTTTATTATGTGTATATATTACCCTTTTGACATTAAATATCATGATTTTATATATATTTATGAAATTTTGTGTTTTATTTGATGATATTTCATAATTGGTAATATGTTTCAATGATAGAAATGTGGAAAATATTTTAGATTTCAATATCATCATTAGATGGATTTATTATTATTATGTTCTTAATGATTGAATATTATAATAATCCCTGATGAAACTCATTTATTTTCATCTCCTTTGGTATTTTCTTGATAATAAATTTTCTAATTCATTCTAATCTCATTAGCTTCTGAATAAATCAATTTTTTAAGAACAATAATCATTTCAGTTGAGAACCATTTTTCATCCAAAACCATTTTCCAAAAAAAATTATAATAAATGTTTTTTAAATTAATAAAATTATTTATTTAAAATAGTTTTACGCTTTTTAACATTTAATGAAATTTTTATAAAAGTAATAATTTTGTAATTATAATAATAAATTTTATTTTGGATATTATCGAAATAGTGAATAAACTCTTTTTTTGACATGTAAAACATGGTGATAACTTCCCACCATGACATAAATTTTTTTCATTAATGCATCCATTATGATTTCCACCACTATTTTCAATTGAAAGGATCTTCAATACCTTATGTGTCTCAAAATGTTTTTTCAATTTTGAAATAGTATTTTCCTCATGATATGTTTTAATTAAAATTTAATGCTTCCATTATATGTTGTCAACATTTATTTAAAATAGAAGGATTTATAAAAAGGTTTAAGTTTTTAAAAGTTATTTAAAAAGAAAATGTATCACCCTAAAGAAATATTCAATGAGATTTTATGATAAAAAACATCTTCCTTCTATGATTAAATCATTTGGAATAACATATTATTTTATATGTATTTGAACAATGAATACCAACATTATTCATATTATGAATTGTATATGATGATAATATGATTATGAATCTCATTTATATTCCATGGTTTATACCATGAAAATTTCTTATAAAAGTAATATATTTTTCTAGGGATTATTATTTGATAAAATGATCAAAACATTATGAATCTGTTATCTTATCCCCATGTTATGATACAATGAAATGTTTTTGAAAACTATATCTCTTCAATAGGTTATGTTTTCTGGAACTGGTTACGAACCCATTTTTCTACATTGGTTATGGTATGCTGAATTTTTTTGAAACCCATGTCCTTTAATGGGGTATGATATTTTGAATTTTATATGATAGTATAGATTGTAATGGTATGGATGATATGGTTGGTAGGAAATATATTTCCCTCCAAAGAATTGTTTAATGATTAATGCTATATGCGCTCAAAGGGTATAGATGAGGTTATCCCATTGCCAAAAGAGTGCACACATGAGGTTATCCCAAGACCCTAAGAGGGTATAAGGGATGTTAAACAAAGAACTAAGTAGGTACATTGGTATTTATCCAAATTATAACAAGTTACAAATTTCTTGGTGGGTATCATTGAAATAATAATTTCATTTAAAATGTGTATACCACCAATCGGCACCTTAAGATAATATTATTCTCCCATATATGATTTTATTTTATTTCCTTGTGATTATTTTACTTTTAATTGAAAATATTTATTCCAGCATTCAAGGTAATGATTGTTTATTTTCATGGATTCGTTTTTAGAATTTATGTACCTTTTTCATACCCATATTATCATGTTATGCATAAAAATATGTCTTGTATAATGTTACTAATAATATGACCCCACCCTTTCTTATGTATCATTTCCCCCAGTTATGAAAAAATATATTTAGTTGGAATAAATTAATGAAAATTAATTAAGGGGATAATCTTTATCTGAGATATTGATGACCATCCCCCAAATGATAATATTATTTACCTAGTCTGAAAAGACACTAAACTACTATGTTCCTATGATGTGTGTTTGTATAATGTATTGAATAGTAAAACAAAAATATGTAATATTCATGTATCAAATTCATTTTTCATGATAATGGTTATTAGAAGAAAGGATTTATTAACCATTGGAATCATGGATTAGAAAAATTTAGTGATATTTGTAGGAGAAATTATAAGGATATATCAAATGATTTGACTATTGATATGTCTTCTGATGATTCAATGTATTGGAAAATTTCATGGAATTTATTTAAATGATATAGAATGTGTGTTCTATAAAATTACATCCACTTATTGATAATATAAGGGGATGTTGATTTGGAATATAGGTACCTAGGGGTGATTTCCAAACATGGTACATTTATATGGTCAATGTCATCTCCTGGTGTATGAAAATAGGCCTTATTAAAAATTTAGTTTGACACTCCTAGAGGATATGAAATATAAATTTACAAATACCATATGAACCATCATGGATATTTTTTTTAATGGATGAAAATATTATTCTCTTTAAGGCATCATTGACTATTAAATTTTTTTCAATGTGGATTGTATATGTAGTATGAAAAATGATGTTTAAAGATTAATGATCAGGAAGAAAATTAGTAAGGATATATGAATAATAGATATATTTATCATGATGTGGATAATACAAATATATATTAAAGGAAATACATGTAAAGGAATAACACATCAATGTTTAGTTGATAGTTTCAGAAGGAAGTGTAATGATTGAGGTGAATATGAATTAGGATTCAAAAATTGTGTTATATGAATAATGAAATATTTAAGTATTTTTTAGTATTTTTTTATTGTAGGATATGAAATAGAATGTCGAATAATAATAATTATATAAAAAATTGATTAAATGGAAATGTAATAGTTTATGAAAATCACAAGATTAAAGGAAGATAAACATTAATATACTCCTATAGTTGATAAAATTATATTTAGTTTAGATTAAGAGAGTATTTACATGGAAAAAATAATTTTACAGTATTGAGGACATCAAAACCCCTTAATTATTTTTTGAAAAAGTTATTTATATTATAATTGATTATTTTTTAAAAATTATTTGTTTTATGAAATGAATTTAATAATACATGGTTTTATTAAAAGAATATGGAATAATTTTTTTAAATTTTTTTTATATTTAATTATTCATATTACCAGGATTCAGGGGAATAAATTATAGTGTTATTAAAAAATTTGAAATGTGACCATTAAGAGTGGTTTAATTATTTTAGCACATTAATGTTGTTTTTTGGGAAAATAGTGACCTAATTTATATATTTTTAATTTTGGTTGGGTCAAAGGGATAATAATTGAGGGAAATGTTTAAGTTAATATTTGGATGTTGATTTTGATATTAATGCATAAATTTACCATATGAAGATTTATCCATATTGGATAATTATTGCCAATCATTTTTCAAATATGGATAAAAGGCATGGCTTGTCATTCTATTGTGGATATTTTGTTATTTTAGTTGTTCAGATATAAAAAATATTGATACATATAATAAAGTTAGAGATGCTATGGGAATTGACAGAAACACATCCAAATGATGGAATTATAATTATATTAAAATGGTAATCTAATAACTATATAATTCCTTCCATTGGAAAATATTGATCATACTAGGATTGTATTATATTAGTTTGGACTTTGGCCAAACATTTATCTGGTTTACGTGGTGATTCATTTAACTCCGATGAAGAATTTTTATATTAGAATCTTTATATCCACCCAAATCTATGATCCTGCCATAGGAACATGGTATTTATTATAATTAGAAATTTTTTGAGTTTATTGATCATAAAAATAATGTTCATTGAAAAAATACTAGTCCCATGGTTATAGTTTTTTTGTTAAACCACCATCATGAGTAAGCTACATGGGAACTTTATAATGTAATTAGTTAATGGAATACTACTTGTGTTTATAAAAATGACAATTTTTTTGGGAAAATTCATTTTAATTGTGGTATAATGTTAAACATATATATTTTGAGAAATATGGTTTTTTTCAAATAAATTTATACTTTTTATATTTTGGGAAATTGGAAAATCCATGTTTAACATGAAATACTAGAGTTGAAGTGATTAAAATAAACCTAAATTACTTTTATGAATTTTTTAAATATGTTATTTGTCACCTAACTGTTTGAATTCCAAACAAAAGCACTTCATAATTTTGAGATTAATTTTTTAAAAAACTAATTTTATCCATAAATATTTTTTAATATCAATTAATTTATTAAATCACATCTACTGAATGATTTTTATTGAAATATATATATTATATTTAATAAAATGGTTCACATTCAACTTATGAGTTTTCGAGGAAACAGGTACGAATAATTCTAATATTATTATTAAAACACCTATTTTTTAAAAAAATATTTTTTACCTCATTATTTCTGAATATATTTTAAAAATTATATTATTGGAACATTTATATTAATTATTTCACAATATAAAAAAAATTAATTGAAATTATCACTATAAGATTAGGGAAATTTTATGATAATTTTCTAAATAGGGTAGCTTTTTATGGATTGTTAAAAATATTTAATATTAAATAAATCCTTCCTTTTCATTTAAATAAAATATTGATTTAAAATATATATGAACTTTTTTTTAATATGTCATTTTTTTATTATGTGTCTATTTTTATAAATCAGTTCATTAGCATATTATTTATATTCATTTCTAATATGATAATTTTGTAATCTTTTGAAACATTCATTTAAAAATATAAATTTCAAAGCCTCTTTGGGATTAATATTAAATTATAATATTCTATTTTGTGATTCTAATAAATAAAAATTCATACACAATTTTTAATCAGAAAAATTTATTTTATCTTATAATATAACCTTAATTTCTGACTGAAATAAAGATTTAAAATTATAAAAATTAACTACTATTAATAAGGTGGAAATCGGTATTTTAGTTGGTGTCCAACAAAAATGAAAGCGATAAAAATAACAGAAATACATATCTAAATGATGTTATATAGACCTTATTAGACCATATAATGTTTAAAGGTTGGTAATAATATTTTTTCTTCTTTTTTATGAGAACAACATGGGAACAAATTATAATTTTCAAAATATTACACGTGTGCCACTCACATCACATAAAAGGCCACACTATCTACTCTCTTCCTTTAACATTTAAATACTTATTGGTTTACAAAATTCATGTCAAAATATGTGACCCAATACCCTCATCAATTACTAAAATTTCTCATTTTTAATTTACATGACCTATGATGAACTGTGGTTCCATGATAAGGATGATACTATTAAGAAATGTAACATTATTCAATGATATTATTTATTTAAATTCTTCCCCTACATCATTCAATTTGTTATCCTACTCTGATATAATGAAAATTTTATATTAATATATATTTATATGTTTTTATTTTAATGTAATTGCATAAATACGTCCCAAATTTCAAAAAAATGTAGGATTAAATCATCATTCATCTATAAAAAAGACTACCTCCTCACAAACCATTGTCATTAATTTATCGATTACAACCTATCACATTTTTTATGATGATGAATATAATGTTTATAAATTATATTTATTTCATATTTGTACCTAGTGATTAATTATATCATATATATCTATTTACATTCCATTTTTTATGGTACACGATATCACCTTTCGTTTGCATAAGGAATTACTATATCATGAGGTGATATGATTCGTTTTCAGTAACATTTAACATGGAATGTCATAAGGAAACATTTAATGAATATATGTTTTATAAATGAACTAATTATGATATTACCAAAATATTTGTCTATATTTAAATATAATTCATCATTTTATCTATTAACATTTTACTCAATGAATAAAAATATAATCATTCATGTATGTGTGGACGACTGCCATCATGAATCAATGTGACTCTCTCTATGCATCACCAAACCTCATGGATTTTATTTACCAGAATATATTATGAAATAATTCAATATTTATGATATTATTATCATTATTTAAATATACAATATCACATACCTCATTTCCATATAGATCTTGGAAAATTTGAAATGTTAATCATGCATATGTTCGTCCTACCATCTCTAATATCATAATGTACATAATTTATGATAACACTCATTATTGGTTAGTCATAATATTATAATTGCTGTATAAATAAGAAAATAATATCATGATTATTAGTATCATGGTAAAATAAGATGTTATTAACTGAAACATGATTTTAATAAGTAATGTGTAATAAAAGCAAATAAATGGCCTTATTTTAATAATCCCTGATAATATATATACAATTATTTTTATATAATATTTTTATATTTATTTTATATTTATTGTATAAGATTTTCCAACATGTACACCCAATGTGGATTCATAATGTAAGGGATTTAATGTTTATCTTTTATTTTTGGGAGACATATTAAAATCTACCAGTACTATTTTTGTGATTATAGATAAAAAATAACATGTTTTATCAAGAATATTAAAAAAATTATCATATTAAATGTACCATTTAATGTCATATATTATTTGGGATTCTGAATCATACTATTTCTAATGTAGTAGGTTATTTATGTTCTCTCTTTTATTTTTGGGAGACATATGGAAATTCAATGCTAATTTTATTTGTGTGAGGAAAATATATTAACCATTTTAAATTTTAAATGATTAATGTTTTACTTTTAATTATGTCAAATTTTTCTTTTGATGTTATTCATAACATGTTCATACAATTTAGAATGTTACTAATGATTTATGGGATTTCTATTCTCTATATTATTTATAAGAGACTTATTATTATTCACAACTCTTTTATTTTGAGTAGTTTATGTATTGACACGCAAAAATTTAATTTGATGAATCCAATCCTTTAATGATATTGAATGTTTTACTTAATACTATTATTTATTAGTAATTTGGATTCAATAGATTACTATACTTGTATGGTATTTCCATATCAATTCATACATTTATGAAATACATGCCATATTCACCGCATTTTAATTATATTTAGTGTGTATAATATTCATGAATCTCACATATATTTTATATAAATATAATTGAGTGGATTTAAAAATACATTTTAGGATATTTATGTAATGGGGTTTATGGTTTAAAAGATACAAATGTGGCCTAATGTCCTTGTCCTAACTGACCACAATAGTTATAGATGGAATGGTCAAAACATTAAATCAAGTGTACCTACCCTTAAACCAGAGTCTACCAATTAGAATACATTGTATAATGGTGGAAAAGTTGGGATACTATAACCTAATTTTCATAGTGACATAGTTGTACAACAGGTGTAAATAAATAATCAATAGAAAAATAAGTAATCAAAAAATATGGAGTTTCATAATACAAGAAAAAAATATTAATAAAATCACCCACAACCAATAATGTATAATTATTAATTCATTTGATATAATGCTAAAATATAACAGCGATTAAAGGTAGAAAATAATGAACCAAAAATAATTATACTTCCAATTGATAACTCCATAAGAATCATGTTTATCAGCTCAATAATTTTCACCCTAACTCCAATTTAAATAGCAGAATACAAGAAATAAATTCATGGACCTATAATCATGTATATCTACTTGGGTACCCTAGTGAAATGGAATGCTGAGGAGGGTGTGAGATATAATCCTTGTAGGCTAACACCCATGGTGTACGATCATTCCCATTTATTGAAGTAAATAAATAGATGTGTTTAATTGTAAATAGATTAAATACATGGAAAGAAATAATGAAAATAACTATCACCATTGTTCGGCGTTTCTAACGGACACCCATCCCACACAACCTACATGGGCATAAGCCAGTTATCTGAAAAGAGGTATCTATAAGAGTATGGATATGTATACCTAGAAAAATTCAATCTAATAATTCATATTAGTAATTCACATGAATAATCATTATATTAGATGTATCATTGAATTATCATGAAAAAGGTTCACTAATACATAAATGAGATACATCACAAGAGGTACAAGCCATAAATAAATCATTACATCAAATTTGAGGGGGATTCCTAATTCAATCTAAGGTGATCTATAAAGAATAACTTGGGTCTCTAAAGATATCTATGATATAACCAATAGCATTGAGTCAATCCATTGAAACATATATGATGTTCCTTATATCGTTAAATGTTTTGTGACTTTGAGTTTGTACCATGTTTTGCACATATGGGACCAGATATCACCCGAGGAATGGTATACCCATCTTCCCAATGGGTCCATCAATGGTTTCTCCATAAGGGAACTAACCCCACTCATAATTATATGTACTCCAAAATGAGATCCCATACATGGAAATCCAAATTACCACTCCTGATGTGCCATGTAAAAACCAACTAAACACAGCGTGCCCATCTATGGTGTCCTTAAACAAAGACCCATGTTCTATTCCATACAGTAGTAGGAGGACCATGTCAATAAAGAACTTGTCACAAGGAATGGAATTTAGGTATGTAACCATGGAACTAATTAATCATATCAATAAAATATTCTCATATATTAACAATGCTTAATATTGTACACCAATCTACAAATGGATATTTTTAATAATAAAAAGGCACAAGATATCACGTAAATGTTTTCAAGTGTCTTCAACATTGAAGAAAATTAAATATTTTTAATAAGATAGTCGAACAACACAATTTAGTCAATAAGACATGGAATACGGCATTATGGACAATGAAAGCTCAAGGAAAATAATAAAGGATATCTATGAAAAAATTATTTATAAAAATCAAATGGATACAATCATAACCATAAGGAATTATCATAGAATATAATTTAATCCCTTAGAAATAGAATAAGAAAAAGTTTCCAAAAAATGTAGTATATAACATTCAAAATATTCCCTGGGTATAAGTGACATGAAACAAGCCATTTCACATGGTATTGTGATGTGGAATAGAAAAAGGAACCTCAAAAGGCCATGAGCCAATATAAAATACAAGGAACATCTTCAAGATATATACCAAATCTCAACGTAAGAACACAACATAACATAAATTTAATGCATGTCACATTCGACAAGAATACGCATCAAGCCCATTTATCTTATTTACTTTCATAATGTTATATCATTAGTAGAAGGTTTAACTCGCACAAACAACAAGGTGATTATAAATTTAAAGCCTTGCGAAAACTTACATGGTTAGTGGGTACACCAATGGGGGTTTCCAATTTCAAGGGAACACCCCATGGGTGGGTTTTTTCATAATATAATTTCTCAACTGATATGTAAAACCAATGAAATTAATTAATTTGACAACTTCACGACATTCAATAAGGATCTAGTGAGTGATACAATGTCATGTCAAATAAAATGCAATGAAATGATTTTTAATGACATTGAACAATGATTTTTATGTAGCATCACTACATATTTTAATTTTGGAGACTTGAATATACCTCTAATGGAAGAAAATGATGGATCTACCAAACTACCTGAAAAAAGAGAAAAATCAATTGCACCTAAATAGAGAAATATTAGGAAGATAAAACTATAAATTGAAGGGTGAGGTGGGATGTTTTTGTTGATTCATATCTATATAATTCAATTGAATAGGTTTTGAAATTCATTTGTGGATGTAACAGTGTACCCTATAAGAGGAGTAGGAGGGATCTGTTCATGTCGAGGCACGAAACCCCACTAGATGTGGGGGAGAAAGGAGGGGTAAAAATATTTTTTTATGGGTGGAAAGGTAATTTCAACATGAAAAAGGACCGTATGGTATGGACACATTGTTTGGCCAAATTTTGAACCAACAATGCAGAACCCACTGCTTAGAATCCCACCTCACACAGTTTTGTCACATAGTTCATCTAACTATGTGCTAAAAATGTGATGAATCACGTTTACATATTACAAAAATATAAATATCGGTGAAGGATAAGATCATGGTTTGGGTATAACATGAATATCCCATCTGAAACCACTACATAATTAGTTGTGGGGGGATACACAATTTCAAACAAACTATACACCCTATGCAGACCTTCCAAATATAGAATTAATGAGGTATAAAACTCCCATAACTCAACAAGATAGCCGGAGGACCACTCAGTCTATAACCCATGTATAAAATAATGTTATTGTTTTATAACCCTCAAAATTCAAAACTGATTTTTTGTTTAAATAATAGACCATCTACTAAACACAAATTTCCAAATTCCCTTAAAATCCAATATTGGTTCAAAACATATGTATTTAAAACCAAGACACCATAGAATTTCATATCCCCAAAAATCATTGGGGAAATAAAAAAACATCACTTGAACATGTTGGTTCTTAATGCATCATTAAAATGGTATTATTATGTTGTTTAATGTCATACTCACCTCTATGGGTTACCTTAACACATCAAACACAATCCATATAAATTAAATCTCATGGATATTTTTCTAAATTGAAATAATGAGATGATGTATACTCAAGCCCGTGTTACATGAAATATGAACATATCAACTTCTCAGTCACCATAAAACTCTATAATTCTTATGAAAAAAAAGGATCCACAATATTCCAATAAATAAACCACATGTTTAAGCATTCCCTCATCACTCAAATGACATTGTTGGAATGATTTAATACTGGATCAATTCTTCTACTCACATCAACTTTATGTCCTGTTTGGGCAGATTTTTTGTTGAATATATCATAAAAAACTCCACAAAATCCCCAAATCCCAAAACATTCTATTAATATGTTCCTCACAAAATACATATGACAAAAGAGAGTGGGATAAAAGGTTGTACTTTTTTTGTCATCTCCACTCAAACCACTCATCCTAGAAGATTGGTTTATTTGAATATTTATTACTTATTAAATTTATATAAAGACTTCCCAATACTTTGAGAATCCATAATAAAGATTTATTTTTTTGTAAATATCAAGTAAAAGTACCATTAAATATATCTTACCTCAACACGGATATGGAATATTTCTCAATCTAGAACATTTGGATCATCATTGAGATAATAGTCCCTTTCAAGACCGACTCATGTTCAGGGTAACCTATTCCAAACAACATGAGTTGAACGAGGTCATACTAGGTAAACCATAAACATAAATTTCAAGAGAAATTTTTTGTACAAGATTTATCATCAACATAACATGAATACTTACTAATCTGAGAGTTCTCTTCACCTGACAATCATGGAAAATGAAATTATACAAAAAATATGAATAAATACTTAAATTTCCTCTAGGAAACCAAAGTTCACTCAGGACTAACCATGCCCTTAGGAATAATCATTCATATAGATGACAACATTATCAAAACCTCCCATATATGCCAGAAAATTTTTAAAATAATCCTGTGAAAAAAGTCCAATTATCTCACTATGTACATAGATGATACCAAGATAGGAGAGATAGTATCCTTAATGAAAAAGGTTGAAATATGTTGTTTAAATGATATATAAAAAGGATCTATGAAAATTTCTCCACAAAGAGGATGAAGTGTTCCCTATTCTTTGAGACCAGCCCTTTCAAAAGCAAGGGATAAAATGTTAATCCATAACTGTATAATTTCCCATGAAGATCTTGGATTCATCTGTCGATGCATCACCATAATCAATACAATATTCCTTTAACAAAAAATGAATTAAAATATTTTTAAGAACACATAATAAATTAAATCCCATAATAATCGGATTTTCAAAGGATTCATACACATCCAAACATACAATGTTGTGCTACCAACTACGCACTAGCAGTATCCCATCTCATTAGATTCATTAGAGACCATGAAAAGAAAAAAACCATTAAATAAGGTTCTTTATGGTTATATGTATTCTATATAAAGTTAACCTTTAACTGGAACAAAAATTTTGATCCTAACCTTAGGATAATTCCCCAAACATTGATTAACATAGAATGAGTTCTCATTCCATGGAACATGATCCCAAAACCAATGATCGTTATCTTTTAGGTTACCATCATGTATTAGATAGTGTCAAATTTAATGATATTGAAGCTATTACTTAATAGTGAAATATTAGATCCCCAACAATATGTGAACTCAATTCATATCCACATTTATCAATCCATTAGTCATAAATACCAAAAAAACTGACTAGCATGTCAAGTACCAGATCCTCTTTAAAAAAATATCACAATCATTGGACAATACATGATAATATTTAATACCGAGGTCATCAAACTCTCAAGATGGCCAACAGTTAATGTGTATTAACATTAGGTTAAATGATTTACTAGAAACCCAAATTTTATGTTCTGGCATTTAACAAGTTGATGTGAACCGCATCTAGTGATATATACTACCCTGATATTTTACAAGAATATTAGAGGTCCTTGATATTATTTTTAGTCTTATAATCCATATGCATTCATGTATCTAATTTTATACACGATATTAAACCTAATTTCAAACCATTCAATTAGACTATTAACCAAAAATATGATCTTTCGCGTCATCCTTCGATGGATAGGATGGATAAGTGTCACATGACATACATTAGCAGTTGTACATTCCTAATGAATATCTACCATGATAGAAGTAATTATTTAGAATAATTAGACTCAGAATTTGGGTGAATCAACACGTGAAAACCAGTCATGACATGAGGTTCAATTTAGAGTGTATGATTCCTACCCATGATGATGAAACCCAAACCATACCATGTATGAGAATGTTCTCTTAATCAACATGATAATGTTATTCTGCTATGAGGGTGCTATAATGTAATGATATTCACAAGGTCAAAGTACGGAACAAAATGTAACATAAATAAAATGAAATGTTGTAAGAAAAAATCATATTAATCCAATCAATTTGTGTTAATTGATATAATAAATTTAATTCATTAATCAATGGTTTAACTCGTATATCAATGGTCATTGTCTTTCTAATGCTTTATAAAATCTCCATTGAAGGTAGGAACATCCTAGTGGTAGAAAATGATGATCATTTCACCCACTGATGTATTTATCAATTAGCTATGGCGTCATGGGTAATCGAAAAACAATTTAATTAATTAATTCAACACATTAAAATAATCACTAGAAGGATAATATTTTCGACATAATGGGGCATCAAATAAATTAAAATAAATGAGATAGAAAGACCAAAAACACCTACCTGGATATTGAAAATCCCCAAAAATCGATTTTCAATCCTTGATTTGATATAAGACATAATAAATCATAGGATTGGTGAAAAAAATATAAAATAGTAAAAAGTACATTTGCAACCAAATAGAACAACAGATGAAATTGTAAAAATTATATAGAAGGGTTATAAGGGAGGAGAATTCTGAGACCGATTAGTAGCATAGTATACCAAAGGATTTAGACTTCATTTGAGGGACTTACATTGATCCATTAAAAGAGGAGTAAGTGAGATCAATACATGTGTAAGAGGAAGAACCCATTGTAAGAATTATGTGGAAAATAAAGGAGGTGTAAAAACATTTAATTTAGGGTAAAAATAAAATTTCACACTCAGACTGGACCACATGGTTTGGCCACATGGTTTGGTCTAATCGTGCACCACCTGTTTAGTGACCACTTCCATAAAAATTCACATACCATGGCTATAACACATGGTTTTCCTAATTATTCTCCATCCATGTGATGAGTAGTTCTTAGGTACTGCCAAAATGGAACTGTCGGGGTAGAGTAGGTGCACCTTCTGGGTAATTCGTGTATAGTCTGTGAGAAAAATATTTCACCTCTGAAGTAGGTCACACAGTTAGATGTTGGGGTTGATACAATTTCATTTAAACCATGTACCTTGTGATAAACCTCCATTCATAGACTTTCTAGGGTTTGGAAGTCTTAAAAAACAACGAGACAGCCAAAGGACACCTCAGGACTTCAACAAAGTGTAAAAACAACACGTAAAAGTTTTAAAACTATATTAATAAAAATATGATACTCAGTTTAAAGAATGAAAATTCTATTAAAAAAAAAAATTAATCCATTAAAATTTCATATTGGTTTACCAATGAAGTTGTTACAAGTTGAATGATTTCATTTTCATAATTATCCCTAATTGAGAGATATGTTATGTTTTGAAAATACTCTCTCTTATATGTTTTATATACATTCCCATTTACATGTTTTATTTTGAATATATTTATCCACATGATATTAAATGTTTAATTTAATGATATACATTTATGGGACTAAATTTTAAACAATATAATAGTGGTCGTAATATTTTATTACAATGTCATTTTTAAAAATGATTTTTTATGATTTTATATTCGATGATAGAAAAATATGATAAATATATCAATAAACTAATGACATTTTTTCTATAAGTGTAATATTATATGAATAAATGTTTCCCTTCATTTTCCTCTCATTATGTACTCATGATATCCAAATGAATATCCTTTTACAAAAAATGGTATTTTTCGTCAAAATCCTATTTCATCGAAAAACGAATTTTTTCTATAAATATTATTTTGAATGATATTAAAATTTTTCATATGACATAATAAATATATTTTTAATTTTTTTTACCATTTTATGTTTTAAAAGAAATCACAATGTTGTCTCAGAAAATTATTCCATATTTACTTTTAAACAAAATGTGAAAGTAATATTTATATTAACATATATGACATGGATGGAATTTTTCACATTATAATGACTATTATTTTCCCTTAATATTAATTAATTTATATTCAATTTATTTAAAATGGACTGGGTTTTGAAAAACATATATTTTTTATGATGTGTTATCAATGATGGAATGGTATTTTCTCAAAAAATGATTTATTTTATTTTTAAATATTCCAAAATAGGTATTCATGTTTATTTTAAAACAATAGGATTACCCAAATGATTTATTTTTTAAATATATAATTTCTAGTAAAATTTATAATCATCATGAAACAGTCATTGCGATTTATATCTAAAAATTAATTTCAATATAGGTTGTCATACATTGATGTATCATATGATTTACTATAGATATAAACCAAGGATATCATCATTATTCATTATTAGAGTGGATTTTGATGATAAGACTTTTATGAGACACATTTCTATTCCATGTGTTATACATTTGTATCAATACTAAGAAACCATTTTTTGAATGGGTAATTTTTTGTTGAGATGATGAAATGATTATGAAACTAGTATCTAATCAGTAGTTTGTGATGTAAAGTAGTTGTTAGTAAACTAAAATATTTTAAATGGTTTATTGAATGATAAAATTATTAAATATTATGAATACCTTTTATTTTCCATTGGTTAGTATATGATGAAATGTTTTATGAAATCCATTTCAATTTATGCAATGAAATAAGATAAATGTTATATTATATAGTGGAATACAAATGTATAGATTGTGTGTCATGTAGGATCTGCATACCCCTTTAATTAATTGGATAATGATTAATGAAATATTAACTCTTATGGTATATAGGATCATATAAAAATATTGAAATAGAGAAATTGGGAGGTTATCTAAAGGCAAGATACAGGGACATGGGAGTTCATCCCAAGACTTAAGTAGGTACATAGGTAGATATCACATGCCTAGTATTTCATAAATTACATTGTCGGTAGCCTGAATATATTATTTCTTATGCTTATGTGTATTCTATAATTCATCGTCTAATAGAAAACATTACTCTCATAGAAAATTATATTTTGTTTCCATATAATTCAAGTCCTATGAATTCAAAACCATTATTAACTATCATAGGACAATCATATATGATAAGCCTTGTATGGAAGTCAGATATTGTAATCTTGACCTCAAACCCTTATGCTCACGTTATGAATAATTATCACCCCTTTATAAAATTATTGAGAATGTATTCTTTACCTTTATTATGTTTCCATTCCCTAGGATAGGGATAATGGGTGTAATTTTGGTTTATTTTTGAATAGTACAAATGTGGATGATCTTTATGTGAAATGTCGATGATCATAATCAAAATTAAAATATCTTGTACCAACTCTCCAGATACACATCACTATTATGGTCTATAAGAATTTGTTTCTGTAATGGGTTGTGTATTCATGTAAAAATATTTAATATTCATGTATATGAATCCATTACCATTATCGAATATCCCATCTAATATATACTATTCTTTACAACTTAGATAAATTTTTTGTGCAAAAATATATTCTTGAAAAATTATTTCTAACGACCTCATCACTGTAAGTAAGTATCCAATGTTGCAATTGTATGAGGGTCTTATGTAATTTTCTCTAAAATTTTAATTGTGTCTAGGAAATATAAATGACATTTTATAATTCAATTGACTTGATGTGTGACACATTAAAATTATTTACCTCTACAGTCCAGTGATCAATACAATGACACAATGATTTTTGTGAAACACTATAAATCATGATTAATAAACAAAACATTATTATCAGTGATTTTTGTGGTTTTTGGGATAGATAGGTCACTTCACCAATTATTATAGGATAAAAAGGAAAAAACACCATTTAATATACATCCAATAAGATTTTTTTTTCATATGAAAAAAACATATATAAATCATTTTCAACCTAGACATTTCACCACGTTACTTGTGGCTGTATAATAGTGGTCATACAAGATTTAATGA
Organism: Viscum album; assembly: GCA_963277665.1. Classification (NCBI taxonomy): domain Eukaryota; kingdom Viridiplantae; phylum Streptophyta; class Magnoliopsida; order Santalales; family Viscaceae; genus Viscum; species Viscum album. Next base: position 1,956,097,790 of record OY728165.1, read on the forward strand.
GTAAATTATTGGAGTCTTTAATAGTCACCAAACGAATGAAAAAGAATAGTTATTGATAAATAGATTATTAACTACATCTAATGGAGGGTTTAAGATCTGGGTTATAAAAAGTTAAAATCCAAAAAATCATGATCATGATATAATAAATATTATTTTTTTCATATATATATATATATATAACTTATTATTAGTAATAGATAAATTATCATAAAGATATATCATTATGATATGATAATATGTATAAAGTTATAAATAGTAATATTTAGAAAATTTCAGAGTCATTTATGAAAATTAAATATAATTCTACTCCACATGTGATCATACATGTATAAGAAATTATGTTATGTAAAACGTGATACAATCATTTATAGAAAAAGAAGGCACTATTTTATTTGTTATTTTGAAATATTGAATATGATAATCTGTAGACCATTTTAAATACATATAGAAGAATATAAATATATTATTTCATAAGAATATATGAATTTTGTAATGGAAATCTAGTTCAATAATTTAAAGATTCTTAATACAATATTCATGTAAATGATGTAAATGGGTGGAGTTTATGAACCACAAAAATTCATGTAATTGTTATGTTATTTAATATAGAGAGTGTTGTTCCATAATTATTCTATAATGTTTAATACATAGAATCCAGTAAATATATTTGATTAAGAGAATTAGATACCATCAACTATCATAGTTATAATATTCTTGGAGTTATGTTCATTGAAAACCTATAAAAGTTAATGAGAAGATTCAAAAGGAAAAAATATACATTCATTGAAACTGTTACACAATAGGTGATGAATATTATAGTAATATGATCCCAATTTTATCCATCAAATGTAGTGGGAATAATATTGAAGAGAGAGGGATTTTATCATAGGGAGATATTATTTCTACCTTGAACCACTATATGGAATTTAACATTTTTATGTCTAAACATTCCTAAAAAACTAAATTAGCATAGTTATTTTTGGTACTCCACCAAAATTATGGAATAATTATCATTACAATAAAACATTGTGGTAAAAAAACTATTTTTCACTTTGATTTTATTTCATTAAACGTTGTGTGTCATCAGTTGAAGAAATTTACAAAATTTATATATAAAGGATAGTTAAAAAATTATATTAACAAGGAATTGTAGAGAAAAATAGGTAACACTTATAATTACCAGTTCAAGACCCACCGAGGTATAATAGTCATTGAATCAAATAAAACCATGATTAACCAACCTCTAATGTAATATAATCCATTATTATTATAATTATAAATTGATGAAAAACCTTTTAACATAACCAATTGATCATTTAATCCACTTCTCACTCACTAACACATCATAGATGATAGAAGATTTTGATAGAAATTTTTACAATGCTTACATTATAATAAATCGTTCATACTCATTATCAATTGAGTGATTAACATATAATAGAGAGGATAGTACATAAATCTCAATGAGTAACATTAACTATAAAATAATTAATCTCATAGAAAAGTGAAAAAATTAAAATATTTTATTTTTAAAATATCCAACCAACATCATAAATTATTAGTCACTATAATAAATTATATAAAATATCTATTATAAGTAATTATTATGACTATGGAAAATGTATCTAGATCAAAACGTAGACTAGTTGTAAGTGTTTCACCCTTATTACCTTGGATAATAGGGTCAAGACCCATGGAACCTCTAATTATGAATGGGGGTCTTCAAAACGATTAGTTTCCTTTTTTTCAATATAAAACATAGATTTAATTCATAAGTTTTTATTATGTAAATATTTTTTGGAGAAATAAAAATCCTCCATAAATAATAAAATCCACTATATACATAAAAACATATATTCAACGTGTAAAGAGATTAGAATTATGTAAATATTGTGACTTGGTCCCCCCAAACATGTTATGTTTTATCTGGTGTATATATTAGATCATTTTTCTAATCATGAATTTCATATTTATTAATTGTCTCTTTGAATGGTTTTATCCAATGATTATAAACCTTAATGATATTACCACTATAAGGATACCTAATATTGACATCTATATGATTGGAAACATGATTCATAATCTGTGGTATGTAAAATATCAACATTAAATACCTTTGGTAAAAACGAAGTCTTTAATGTTAAAAGAAATCACTACATTCCTACTCTATATAGTATTATTTAATGATTTTGGGACTAAGATTATTATATGCTATATTTTTTGGTCCTTCAATTTATCTTATTATATATCTTATGATCATATTTTATATTATGGTATATATTCCCCTTTTTATAGTTATTAAAATTTTAAAATTCTATTTTTTATTTCCTAATGAAAATTATTCTTAATTTATACGAGATAATGAATTTTTTTGAAAATATAATTGATTAGATATAAAATAATATGTAGAGAGAGCAGGATAAAATAATTAACTCTATAAACACATTTATTTATTTTATTATGAATAATTAGCCTCCTCAAACCCTCGATAAATGAATTTAAAAATGGCCTATTTAGAGTACTTTGTGACACGTATATTAATGTATGGATTAGTAAAATACTTATAGATTTATTTATCATTGAACACCTAATGATAAAAATAATAACTAAATTTCATTCTAGATTGAGTCCCTAATAATTTCAGAATAATTCAAATAATTATTTAGTTAATACATATGAGTAACGTTAATAATATCTCTCAGATTTGAGACATTAATTTGAGATTGAATCTCACATATAATGGTGACATGGATTTTCTTTTTGTACAACATATAATTTTGAACATATTCTAAATAGTTTATACAATATTTTCCATAATTTATTTTAAAAATATATATAAAAATATAATGTCTCATATAATCAATATTTTCCTGTTATATATTTTATATGGTATTTAAATATTCTATAATTAATTAACAAAATTATAAGAGATCACACGATATATGTTGTAAATGTATATTAGGTAAATAAAATATCAACCAATTCTTATGTAGTGGTGTTGTAGTAGATTTTCTTATCATTCAATTATTTTATTACATTTGGAAAATAAATTGAGTTATATAGAATTACATTTATATGATTACTCCAATAAAATTACATTCAAAATACATGAGTTAAAATTTTTGTATCCAATTAATGTCATTCGATATGGGTGGAGAGATATGACATTACATGATGATTTATAATAATCTATCATCAATTTTTAGCTATTAAAAAAAGTCTATTTTATAAATAGATCATAATGGGTCCATGTAGTACATAAAATTACCCAATCAACCATATAGAAAAAAATGATATATGAATTATTTGTCACTTTGTTTGTTTTCATAAATGGAAAACTGAGAATAATATCATCCATTTATTTATCAACATAGGTATGTACACTAAATATATAATTCTCAATCACTGGTTCATTCTTTATTTTGAAATTAAATTTTTTCAAATGTTATATAATATTATTTTTGTAAAATCTTCATGAAACATTCCGCATATTTATATGGAATATCTTAAATGTATATATAAAATATAGATGAGTTGACCATAATTATTTATAGACTCATCCCCCCCATGTTAGTGAATATTCCATTCATAATACTTTTAAAGGTAAAATGTAAATTATACAATAATAATGGTAGTCAAATGAAGGAGAATGAACTATAATGACATGTGAATGTTTCAATTTCATGATTTTAAAATAGAACATAATAGTGATTCCTATCATGGTGTGTAGAAAATTTTATTATATCATTTGATAAATATGGAAGTTCCATTAATTAGTGGATGTCTTCATAGTGGGGATCACACCATCAGTTGTAACATAGGTAAAGAGAGTATGTTCTAATGTTTTATTTTTATCAAATTTATGTAATAATAAATAACAATGTAAATTGATGGATAAATTTTTAATAAATTGAATCAGTCAATGAAGCATTTGTACCTTCTTTTATATCATAATTAAAAAAATAGTAAATTATCTTCTTAATAATTATTAAATAAATTATTCCACAATTGAATCATTAATAACAATTGGTTGAAGTTTATTGTGGAGTATTATAAAATAGTCATGAGTTTCAAAATTCATAAAACAACACCATATCAACCCAATAAATCCCCAATGATTTTTTAGTGTCCTCTGGAGATTATTTTTAATTCACATCCTCCAAAAATTTCTATAAATTTCTAGATATGAAACATAAAATATTATCATGTCCTTTGAGTAAAGTTTTACTAGATAAATGGAGAATGTAAATTAATAATCTATGTAAAAAAATGGAAATGATAAAATCCCTGATCCAAATTTTACTAAAACTATGAAATAGAAACTAGAAATAGAAATCCATCAGTAGAATACTGTTTTATTTATTACATTAATGAATAATTGATTGAATTGGATCTCCATTCCTTCAACATTAAATAAAAATGAAATTATACATTTTTATGTTAATGTAGTTTAATGATGGAGGAGAAGTTTTTAAAAAAATGTAAAATTGAAATTAAAATGAATATGTACGAGTGGAAGATTATCAAGAAAGTTTCACCATATGATCCCACAATAGCTTCAACATCATATTTATTTTATAGAGATGTAGTTTCCCTAATACTAGTATGTGGTTATTTAATAACCTATGTAATTAAATGATTTAAAAAATTTCTACTTTTTTAATAATTCATAATTATATAGTTTTATTAATTATAAATATATTTATCATTTTAAAAAATACAAAATAGTTTTATTTAAACTCATTTTTTAATAAATTTATTTTAAATATTAGTATATAAAATAATTTATTATATTTGTAAAGGTTATTATTATTTTCTATATTAGAATATATAAATTATCTTACAATGATTTTTTGTAATTTTTTGGAGAATATTTATTTTCATATGAATAATAAAAATATTGATTTATACAAAACTATAATTTTTTCAATAAATAGTTTTATTTTAATTAAAAAATCAATATAATATAAAGTACCATTATTGTTTATAGTATACATTTAATAGATTAAATTACATGTGAATCGTCTTTATATTTTATTTTTAAAATTTTAATTTTTAATTTAAAATTTATTTTCCTAATAAGTGTTTTGATGTGCATAATGCTTTTATGTTATAATTAATAAAACGGAATAATTATAAATATATTAACTATAGTTAATATGTTATATATATAGAAATATTAATTTAAATTAAATAAATTATTATACCTAGATATATAGTATATATAAAATCATCATATTCATGATAAATACATTTAATTAAAAACCACATCTCCGTTATAGTTTATTTTGATCCATGAGATATTCAAAAATGTTGGTATAACTTTTTTCTTTTAAAAAATTACATGTGGGTTGTTTCCCATACACATAAATGAATAACCTATACCTAATCCTACTAATATCTCATAAAACATTTGGTCCAAACATTACCTATAAAAATCCTTTCCAAAATAATTTCTTAAAAAAATAGAGGACTCTTTTTACATGAAAATACTATATGAAATCATTTTTCATCATCCATAAGTTGTTTTCTGAAGAATATGTATGATTATATAACAAGAGTTATTGTTTTATTTATTATTCAATCTCATTGAAATTTTCTTCAGTTATCAATAAATAATAATATAATTGACTCTAAATATACATAGATTTAATAGATTTAATGGAATAAACATGATAATTCTCCTCTACGTTATGTTAGGAAATGATAATATCGTTCATCTGTATATAGAACTACCACCTTTCAAACAAAGGCTAATCATTTTCGACCATATCCACTTATGGGTGGTTATAATGATTTATATAAAGATTATATTTTATATATTTATAGTAATTATTTATTATAAATTATGATACCACATATACCTTATTATAGATATATAGATAGCTTGACATATCTAAGAGAGAGCTTGATAACGTATATATGTTGTGTGTACCCAAATGTTGGTCAAATAAATTGGGTAATGATTATGGTATCAAGAATGTTTTATTTCTTATATGGGAGTATGATTTTTCTAATTTTTATGAGTTTTATAAAGGTTCTATTAGATTATTTACCAATGCACGTACATGACTAGTATAGAATAGATAAAGATTTTTTTCATGGAAATAGATTTATTTTAAAAGTTATGAAAATTATTTTCAATTTGAAAAATGATTCCCTTTTCCGATAGAAATGTATGATTTTATGAAAATAATTTTAGGTGTTCTCATGTTTTTTAATGTAATAATATATTTCTTCTTTTTATAACCCTAAATAAGATTATTCTTATTCCACTTTTTTAAAATCAAGTCATAAGTTTTTAGGTTAGAAAAAGAAATGTGAGATGTAAAATTTAAATTCATGGATATTAATCACTAAAATAAATAAAAGTTTCTTTAAATTAATTTATATGATTTTATATGTTTATACAAATTATAATTGTCCAAATTCTATATATAATTGTATATAATGTATGATTTATGATAGAACTGTTTAAAAATAAAAACATAAAATATCATTTAGAATTATAAAAAATGTGAATTCTATTCAATGGTTAGGAGAATATTTAATGTTCATCAATGTTTCTATATAGTTGGTATCAGATTAAGGGTTAATATAAAATTGGAAAATAGTATAATGATAATAGAATAATAATAAAATAACTTACATAATTTTTAATTTCAAATGTTATATAATTTGAATACTAACTTATTTGTTCCCATAAACTATTTTTTTCATAATTGATTTCCATAAATGAAAATGAAATATAATGTAGGGAGGTAGTAAGATGATGAAATCCTTCCAAACCCGTAAATCAATATGTTAAAAATTACAACTATTTAGAATGTTTCATTGAAGGGTTTGTGGACGAAACCTATAAAATGTTTTGGAATCCTTGGTAGAGAGCATCTAGGTATAATACGGAGAATCAAGTTGATAATTGATAATTTCATGGGATAAAAACCACTATATTTTTATGGATCAACATTACCAATGTTAGCCGAAGTATGGGTTAAATACAAGGAAATATATTTTTATTTTTTGGTTGTCGAAATGTTAAAATGAAACCCTTTCAATTTATATTTTTCAAGGAGAGGTAGATCGATTAAATTCATTGGTTGAGAATAAAAAATAAAAACATGACAATGATTACATGGAAGGGGGCACATTTAAGAATCTCATATAGGAGAAATCATTCCCGAATATTTTATAACTCATGATAGGGAAATAATTATTGGAATTGAGTCAGAATGATGATGATTCTCTTAATTTGTTTGAGGAATATTATTTCAATATTTTATCGGTATGTATTTTATTTTCTCTAAGATATTGATATTAATAATAATAGTGTTACTCATTGTTAAATAAATTATAATTTATGGAATTAGATACCCATAAATTAAAATTTAATGAAATCATGTTAGGTGTGCTATGAAGGATGAAATGGTGTATTAAAATGATTATATATTTCATGGGAGAAATGATGAAACGAACACATTTTAACAATATTGAATAATTCAAGATATAAATATAAAGGAAATAAAATAATGTACTGAAAATATAATAATTTTTTTAAAAAAACCTCAAATAGAATGGATTTTAAATTCAGGAATGTGACTCTGGTGTAGTCACTTTGTTTAGAGTGCTTATGAATTCTTGGAAAATATGCTAGAATAATAATGGAATTGGATACCTGTATTCCATCCATAAATGAGTTTTTTTGTTTATATGAGTTGGTTAATTTTGAAAAATGTGTCCAAAGATAGTCACACATGATAGAAAATTGAAATATTGAAATGAGAAGGGAGTTAAAAATATTTTTTTTACAATGGTTATTTATGTAACTTCTTCAAAAGAAGTGGTACCTGATAGTGTTCATTTTTTTGGAATTATGTTACAAGTTTTTTTAATATGGATAATCACATTACATTATTTTTATCAAATATTAAACAAAAATGGGATTATTATCTCCTTAAAAGAATATATAACTGTTTTTGTAGAATCATGATTAAAATATTAATGAAATAAATATTTATTAGGACATTCTGATTGTTATTATTAGGATTGAATTTCTGTAAAATAAAATAGAACTAACTATTATCGATTTTTATTTAAATGTTTTTTTCGATTTCTTTATTTTTTATAAAGATTTTATATATTATAAAGATAATAATTTTTTATTCAATTTCATCACACCTTTTCAAATGTACCCTACAGGTGAAAAAATGGTTACAATTTATAGTAAATGTTGCATAGATAATGTTGTTTAAATGTACAAAAATATTATAATTATTAATGTTCTAGTAAAGAATGAATATTTTTATGTTTTTTAGATGATTTACTTGTGGGTATTCTTAATATAAGGTTTGATTTTACTATTTCCTTAGTTCCTGATGCAAATTATATTTCTAAACCCACTTACATAATATATAAAGAATAAATTTTGGATGTAATAAATAATATACATGAATTTATTGATAATTCAATCATTCATACAAGAATATCAAAATGGGATTCTCATGTTTTCATTATTAAAATGAATTATGGTTCAATGATAATTTATATTGATTTTTTATACTTGAATAAAAATATTATTATATTTACCAATAATTTTACATGAATAAATGATTTTTTATCATCCCCATGGATCTATTTATTTTGAGAAGGTTCATTTAGGTTTTACGTTCCATAAAATTAATTATTTGAAGTGTGAAATTATAATAAAAGTTTTTATAGAAAATGTATTGAAATTAAGAGTTAGTAGTTGTTCCCTTTAGTTTTAATAATTCACGAATTATATTTGTGGATCATATCAATTAAGGTATTCATGAGTTTTATGATATTTTTTTATAGGTTTATTGATAATTTATTGGTATTCTCTAAAATTAATTATTAACCTTATTAAAATATTATTGTTATTTTCAAACGATAAATTAAATTAGACTATAGGGAAAATATACAAAGGGTAAATTTGTTTGACAACAAAATATTTTATGGGGAATATTTTTCCAATGTTTTAATAAAGTTTTAACCTACAAAATGTGTTTATATTGAAGATTTAAGAATGAATGTTATAAAACTTTATTCATTTTTTTATCATTGGGTAACTAAATATGATGTTTTAAAAATATTTTTCAAATTTTAAACCCATAGACTAATTTAACTCAAAAGAGAGTTAAATTAATACTAACAATATAATGTGATGATTGTTTTTGTGATATAAACAATATTCCTGAATTAAATATTTTATATGTTACCACTATTAATAGATTACTTTTTATCAATGGTGATTCATTATTAATGTTAATTGGTTTCATTCTGATGTTGGATGATATGTAAATTATTATGATTGGATAAACCTAAATTTACATGAGTTAAATTACCCTATGCATAATTTATCATTAACCCCTATGGTATTACTTATAATAATTTGGTGTAATAGTTTTTATGGAATAAATTGTGAAATATATATTGATCATTAAATTTTGATGAATATACTCACTCTGAATGAATTGAATATTGGATAGAGATGATGGATGGAACTGATTAGGGATTGGTATTTCATGACTCATTATCATCATGAAAAATATAACAATGTGGATGAAGCTTTTGAGATGAAAAAATAATTATATATTAACCATGTTACCATTGAAACATGGACATTTTCTTAATAATTTGAAAAATTTTACCAAATATTTCCCAAGATTATTGACAACATTTTTGTTTTTAGGTTATATTGTATAATATTTTTCTAGAAATTTCGAACAATACCAAAAAAGAGGACAATGCCTTGAATTAAAAGGTACAATCCATTAATTTGGTTATCTTTCCTATTTTAATGTTAATTAAGAAGGTTATATCAGATTTGGAAAACAATTGTATACCATGTTAATTCTAGATAAAGAGAGAATTTTTTGGAGAAGATAATAGTTATGCATTTTTAATTCATCCTTTCCTATCTAATATTTAATTATTCAATTTAGAGTACTATTTCTATGTTTCTATAAAAATGTGATATGGATAAATTTACTTTGTAATGTTAGACCTTTCAGAATGTTAAAACATAATTACAATTAATTGAGGGAAAACATCAACATTTAACAGAGTAAGAGTGGTAATTAAAAATTATTAATGTATTTCATGGTGTGATTCCAAATAAATATCAAGATAGCAATATGATTTTTGTTACTATTGATCAATTCAGCATATCCGCACATTTCATTCCCATTAAATACAGTATGTTTTGAATCATCTTTCTTGATTATATCTCATGATTCTATTAAGGATTCAATGATATCCATTGATTATTATTTTTTATCAGGAATCTATTTTTAAATATAATATCTAGAAAGTAATGAAAAATTAATTTGGTAATGGATTATCATTTAGTACTATTAATCATCTTCAAATTGATTGTATAACTGAGCGTAACTATGATAACATGGATGATATTCATCATTCAAGTTCAATGGATTAAAATGCATGTTTGGATCAAAATCAATATTTATTTGAGTATTCTTATAATGATAGTATTAATTCCATTATATATATGGAACCATTTTACACATTATATAGAAATAATCATCAAATACCAGTATTTTAGAATTATGTATGATAATAAAAGAATATGGAATATGTTTTTTTGGAGGAAATTGTTGAGAAGGGTCATTTTAATTTTAAGCATTTGAGGATGGATAATAGCTCAAAGAATATTTATGAGAATAACCAGTGGAAATATCTTTTATTTTATATAGGTTATAATTTAATTTTAATTAGTCTGAATAGAAAATTGTTATTTGTTTTTTGTAAAAAGGTGAGGTTAACTCCATAATTAATTGTACTGTATGAATGTATATAGAACATTGGATAAATTTCATACATAATATCTTTAATTTTTAGTTTATCCTATTAACACACCATCTTTCATATTTTAATTGTGAAAAAATATGGGATGGATTGCTAACCTATTTTGGGATCTAAAATTGTTTAATTTAAAGAGATTATTACTTATGAGGGACATCCTATTTTGATTTATGGCCATATAAAGAATGTGTTTTGAACTAAGTTACAACATAAACTTTAGGTTTTATTAAAATAACAAGTGGTTGATGATGCAACATGTGAATACAGTAATTATTCGAGGGATTGATATCCACAATTATATATTATGTGATTAAAATTTATAGGATGCAATTTACATAATGGGGGAATAATATAACGTCTCTACAAATAATCAAAATAAACCATATACTTAATTATTAATTATTTATAAATATATAGTTATATTCATTATAAAAATATTTTGAAATACATAAAAATAATAAGAAATGGTTATAAATAATCAATATTATAAGGATTTATTTGAAATAATAATTTCAAAATTATAGAAAATGAATCTTATAAAATTAATAACTTTTTTATACTATCATATCCATATTATAATCTGGAATTTTTTTGTATTTTTCAGATACTATTGAATTATCAGTGAACATTGAAAATGCATATTTTTGTACAACTGTCATTTCAATTAATGTATCCTGAAATTTAAAATTTCCATTATTTATTATTCTTAATTCATGTAAAATAAATATTCTTAAATAATATTTATTCCACACAATATCATATTTATATTCTTTATATTGGATTTTAATAGATTTTTTATCGGTTTACAAGAACGTTTGAATGGAGATTTTTTTAATGTGAATAATGTTTCCCCCATTAAAGTAATCAATTATTATCTTATTTAGTAATATCTTAAATAAAAAAATTATATTTATATTTAGAGTAATATAAATTCATTTAATTATAATCACTAGTTATGCGGTTTATATTATATCATATTATTCTTGAATTTTTTTATGAAAACCGTATTTTTCATCATTAATATGTAACTATTTTTTAATATGACTACGAAACATATTATATTTTAATTTGGAAAAATGTATTTTATATTATTAATGTGGATAATTAATATATTATAATAATTCCAAGTTACATTTTGTTTATAATTAATAGTGAGTAAAGAAAAACCCATTTACAATAGTTCATGTAACATAGACTTACCAGGAGGGTAAAAAACATCAAGGGTTTAAATGAACAAATAAAATTATTAAGTAAAATTTTATATCCATATAAGAACCTTATATTAACAAATTATAGGTAATAGTCCACTATGGGGGTTTTTTCCATTGAAAAAAATCAGGTATGACGTTCTATTTTAAAATACAATTTTTTTCTTCCCCATAACTAATAAAATGCCACCTGATATCCTCCCAACATCATACCAAAAAATCAATTTATACAATCCATGAAATGATAAAATAAATTCCTCACATCTATCACCACATATTATATTCCTTGGATTGATCATTAATCCAATATGAAGAATCATCTGATGTTATCTTTAAGAGTTCATCTAAAGAAGATGGATAATTCTTATCTGTGTGGTTTTCATTGATTTCTTCTTCCACATCCTAAAAACAGTTTAAATACCATAGAAATAATTAAAAATTAATATACCATATACATAATTATTTTTATTTATATTTAATAACCAATATCCATATCTTCTCCTATTAATTGGGATATGAAACTATCATTCATGTGTAAGAAGAACTGCCACCACGTGAGCCGATGTAATTATTTTTAAATTACCAAATCTTAGGGATATTTATATTATTGTATTTAAATGTTATAAGTTATATTTGTAACAAAAATATAATCCAATAATTATTATATCTCATATATGTTCTCATTTATATTCCATGTGGGATACATTAATGTCGATTGGGTGAGGGAAAAAATGCCACTACATGAAGTGATGCAATTCAGTTTTCACAAATTCTTTACATGGATGGTATGATAGATATAGTGAATGAATATATATGTTATAAATATATATATGAATATGTATGAAATAATTATTATTGGAATTAAATATTTATCATTATTAATAGATTAAATATAATTTTATCAACTACCTTTCCACTTATTGAATACTGTTAATGTTGTCTCTATGTACATGTGGACTACCGTATACACAAACCTATTTTATTAATTTATAATTAATGAATCACATGGATAATATATTTAATTATTTTTAAATAAAAAAAATATTTAAAAGATTATAATTATATAATGTTAAAATAAAACATACATTCCTTTTTTGATGATAAATGAAGTATGGAAATATTTCTCTTGCATACATACAACATACCATTTTCTTGATTGTAACGTATTTTATTTTTCATAACCATATTTCATGATCGGTATTAAAATTTAAATTTTTTTATTAATATTTAAATTCTTTAATTATGATTATTTTGTAAATGGTATAATGATGACATCTATAACCATAGTAAACATACCAATGATATTTATTACACATTAGCTGAAAACTATCAAAACCTATGAAGTGAATTATATTGAATAACTAATAATGTAAAAAATGTTAAAAGATAATGTAAATTAAAGGAAAAAAATATAATGGATTAGAATAAATTTATTAATTACCATATTTTTATGGTTCATAAATATAAATAATATACATTAATTATATCTCAAGTCAATGTAATTTATTTTAAAAAAAGATAATTTCAATGCCTATTATTCATTTATTTTTCCTCTATGAAGTTATTTTAAAAAACATATTATGTATGTTTTTATTTGTAATATATATATATATATATATATATATATTTATAATGTAAATATTATTTCAATTTTTCATTAGACTAATCAGTTAACATATTTTAATCCTAATGTTTAAAAAAATTAAATGTTCTCTATAAACCTAAAATGATACAGCGATATTTTAGGATGATATAAAAATAAATTTAGGTTTATGTTACACTAAATTATTTCATTCATATTCAATTGGAACCAATGATTCCATTTTATCCAATGATTTGTTATCAAAATTCTCTTTAAATAAAAAAAGTATTTTATATATCCATATCTATTTTCCATAAATGTTTTAAAAAGATTATAAAGTGTTTTACTCATGAAATATTCCTTAGAATGTTTTTATGATTTTTTATCCCAATTATATATAATTGTGAAACTAATATGGCTTATATATTGTTTTGAGTTCCATTAAATCTCAGAGAGGATCCTCTATAGTTATAAAATTAGTTCTCCCTTATTGAACACTAATGAATTAAGTACTGACTATTATTTATTCATAATTTTATTGGATGTCAGATGTGAGGTTATTATAATTTATAAAGGTAAAATAATGGGTCTAAGATCTAATGTTTCAAGAAACAAACAAGAATTTTATATACTTTATAATGATATTTCATGGAAGTCAATTGATTTCAAAATGTATCTTAAAGATATTTTAAAAAACCCTATAATATTTTCCAATAAAATTTAAATGTTTACTAATAGGATTTTATTAGATTATATATTTTTTAATTAGACTAATTGATTTCATCTACTTATGTACCATACTATGATTTGTTTTCTAGGATTATGTAATAATTTGTTTTCATAGTTTCAAAATGTGGATAAGCAAAACCAGTATGTGAAGTTGAAATTTATGAATATTTTTCATTAATAGAAATTATGTTTTATTTTAATAGATTATTACTGTGGGAATAATGTCTACTTATTATATGTTCCCTCATTGCATATATAAATTCATATTTTGTAATATTTCCCATCAAACACTCTAAAAATATAATACAAAATGATCTTTTTAAATATTGGAATGTGAATTCTATTATATAGTTACTGGAATATGTAATGTCAAATGATGTGACCATATATGTCAATCATTAAAATTCTATCATTTTAATTTAAAAAAGTATCATTTTTCTTCATGGCTTATAATATCAATCCTGATTTATTTTTTCTAAAAATACTTCTCTTCCTTTGATTTTTTAATATGTCCTTTGTTTTTATTTAACTATGTATTCTTCCAATAGCTATATTAATGTTATTGTACAAAGGTTTATGTGGCTATCTGAATCCAATGTTTGATGTAAATACAAGTCCTTTGATAATACGTAAATCTAGAAATTTTATTATATTCATATGAAAATATAATAAATCAGATGTCAACAGGGTTATATGATATGATGTAAAAATGAATATGTTCATTGATTAACATGAAAATTAAATATATTACCAATCATCATGTCTAATTTTATTCTATTCATTATGAATTATGTAGGAACCAATAGTCATAGATATTATAGAGGTTAATTTTTAATTAAATGATGGGAATATTAATATATTGTGATAGAAATGCATGATTTTTTCACCCAAGAAAATATATAATAATTAGTAATGTTATAATATAAAAAACTTTAATTATGTTTCCCATAAAGTATTATAATTATTAGATAATTAAAAAAATCTCTTCAAGAAAGTATTATTCTCAGAAATTCACACACTAATAAAATATAGATCATGGGAGAAAAGTATTATGATCCTATAATGAATGAAATGTTATTAATAATTATTACACATATAAATTAATCAACTTGTTATAAAATACTTATGACCATACTAAATAATTCATAAACTCAATTTAATTGTCATTAAAAATTTACAACATCATATTATCGAGTATTTTTCTAAATTTTAGATATGTGACCATCAAGTACAATAAGATTATTGTAGGATTTTTATAGTCTTTGGAAAATTTATTAAAAAGATATAAATAATATATATAAAAATAAATTAAAAATGTTATTATAGAAAAAATATAGTACATTATATTAAATTACATTGTTAATATAGAAATTTTAATTCATGGTTTATCCCATTTCGATATTTAAGAATGAAATTATTCTTTAGTGATAAATTTTTATAATTTCCAAAAAAAATAGAAATGATATAATTAAAATATCAAAAAGATAATTTGAGAAATATTAAAATATTATCTATATCATTCCCTTATAAATAATTGTTACACTCAATAAAATGATCATAAAAATTACTGAAAAATTAAAAATAAAACCCAATTTAAATTGAGTTTTTTTCTCAAAAAAATAGTCCAAAAAATATCATTTATAGGAAATGATATTATAGAAATTTTATTTATTGATTAATTTTAATTTATGTACACTTATTTTATACTACCATTATTCCTTTTACAAACCATGAGTGTAATATTTTAATTAACAATATAGTAATAGCTTTATGAAAAATTCATCTCCTTCAATGTTCATTCAAGTTTCACTATATGAATTAATAATTTCATTATATTTAAGAATGGAATAATGGTTATCTTCATATCTTGTTTCATTTTAAATTTAATTTTTTGTATTAAGGTTTTTTACGTTAATTGTATTATTATATCGAATGTTATAATATTTTATCTATAAAAAATTTGATTTTAATTTTGAATTAATAACTGATTCCCCCCCCCCCCACATCCTCTTGAAAAATATAACCCCACTCACTTGAACACATCATGAAATATCCACAACATTAGTATTTCAATAACTATCTATTTTTTGTTACTTAATTTCTTTAATAAATATCCATATTTCGTTCACAGGTTTTACTTTTGATGCTAGAGAGGAGCAATAAATTTGAATTCATATTGAGCTTGATCAACCATGTACTGTATTAAGATGTATTTGCTTTCCTATTTCTGTTTATGATGGAATAAAATTAATAATATACATGGTTCCATTCATATACACCTTACACCAAAACAGGGGTATATCTATTTTGATCATATATACTATCTTCTATATCAATCAAATAATATTAACTAATATACCTAATCATCATGTTCAATATAAAATAAATAATATTCTTTTAAAATGATATATATTTCTTAAAAATATTATTAGATTATGATTCCCAATTTTAGGGGATATATAAGAACATTTCTAGTCAATTCATTCATTATTGTTCACATAAATAAGAATAATTTTTTCCAGCCGTTCATACAGCGCCCCAACCTCATTATCAACTCAAATAGTGTATTCTTCCTGAGTGAAATTGGCCTTAGGCATGCATCCCCATATTCCAAAGGACTCCTTATAGTAAAAAAGGTTGTGTAATGATTGATATTATGGAGGCTACAACATATTGAGGAGTTATAATAGTTGTATAATATATATATCAACAGAATTAAAGGCCAACCGAATCATTACCAGACTCGACCATTGTGGGGTCATAATAAAAAACATAAAATATAATAGGAAATATGCTAAAGAAATAAAATTAAATAAATACATCCACATAAAAGTTTAAGAATATATAATAGACCATGAATCCAATATGGGTCATACAACACAATATCCAAAAATTGGATTCTAATGGATTACCAATGTACATACATATATATTAGCATACTTATAGAAAAATTATCTCTAAAAAGGTAAAATATATCTAATACAAGAACAATTGGACCCTTTGTTTCCATAAATTCTAACATAACCACTAGATTCAGTCACTATAACGTGTACCCTTTCCTAAATAAAAATGTATAAAGTCTACATTTGTCACAATGTTCTTGTGTACTGTGTGAGAACAAGGATTAGTCGGATACCACCCACGTGTGCTTTCATTATTTTTTGGACTAAATTTTTTTTAAAAAATCATTAGAAAATTCATAATGAAAATAAAAGTTCCATGGTTCTCAAATTCCAATAGGAAGATTCAGTTATCTTGTCCATTCCATTAATTACTAGAGATGGGAGGAACATTATCTCATATCACCTAGCATTCCCTAATGTCAAAATTCCCTAGTGAAATGTTATGTTCCACCATTGAATAAATCAATACGCACCATGTTACATCAAACACCATGTGTCCATTTCATGTCACTGATGTTCCATAGGCACACAAAGATGATTCCAATATGGTCATTCATACCCCTACTCAAAATCACATGTTGGTCCTATGCCTGAAATCCTAAGTCACAATGATAACTACCCTCATGAAAATTAATTGTGATGTTAATTCAACACATATCAAAGGATGATGATGTCCATAATCCAAAATAATTCTCAGGAAAAATTCCTCATGTATAGAATGCCTCAGCACCCAAGAAATACCCATAACATGTATATATGATGAATCCTCACCATCCACATGGATTTCTATCGAGGGAACCATGAAAAAATTACATAAACCACAATATTGGGAGACTATACCCATATAAGTTGTGAGAACCACTTCATTACTATGTGAACCTTTGTGAACATGAATCAAAACTGCCCTTTACCCATTAATGGTGAGATGAAATCACAAATTCAGTACCTTGTCAACAATATGTATGATACCTTCTTCCATTATGACCATTTCACTGAAATCCAAGGGTGGTTTGATACCATAACATGGTCCATGACCTCAAACATATGGATTTATCCCCTAAATCGATGACCATGTCACTCAAACGGTGATCACATCACCCATGTTACATAGAAAACTCCCATCCTGACGATCACATCACCACAAAATAAATGGTTATTATTATTTGAATCATTGGCCCAAGCCCATGAAAATCCATTGGAACTCAATGGTTCATCACAGGATATTAAATAACATTATTCAATTCAATTTAAACGAAACAATTCATTATAATTGATTAGGAGAAAGAAAACTAAAACTAAATAATCAATTTAATATAACGAAAAACCCTTATTTCACTTCCCAATGTTTTGAGTCGATCACACAGTACAACCAACTTTTAGACATTAGTAGCAATGAATATTTTTATACCATAAGGTATCAATTTATTATTTAGAAAAAAAACTTAAAATTACAATGGTCTCTCTTGGTCAACACAACAGTTCTCTAAAATATACACCCACAAAGACACACAAAATCAAAATTATAAGTATGCACAACCAACCTACGAGTGATAGATATGTGAACAAATAGTACTATCCTATATATAGGACCGATTTGAGAGATAATATTGTATTCTTTTTAAATTTCCTAAAAATTGGGGAAAATGACTTGAATGGATAGAGTGATCCAAGAATAAATAGAAAGGAGAATGAGAATCAATAGAGAGGAGATCCTTATTGGGATGTATCCAATTCCACTAACAAATTGAAGAGTAGATATAAGACGAATGATTTTGATAATATGCAAGGTAGGGACGGAAAGGGAGGAACATTATTGATATGTAGGACCGATAGAGGAGAACAAAGGATTGAATGAATCAAAAACACATAGGGGATAATGGGAAATTTCACAGAGTTATGAGGCTCTATGGTAAGCTCACCCAGTTTTCCAAAATTTCATTAAATCATGTGTGCTATAATGTTGAGGTAATACTTAAATTGAACTTGTTGTGTGTCTTGTGAGTGATATTCCCTAATTTTGATCAATCTATTAAAAATCCCTCTATAAAAACTAAAACAGTTCACTCACATATATGCACCCAAACCTGCATGGTTTTACAAACCATGTGGATGTGCATAATTTGACTCCATAGTTTTAATTAATAGGATTCATTATTTAGACAAACAATTAAACTCATCATGAAACTCAATAAAATAGGTCCTTTGGGTCTCTGACCCACCCGAAACACTTTTGACACCCAATGATTCTACCATAAATGTAAAACACTTAGAAAAAATATATTAGGTTGCTAAAAAACATGAATTTGAGTTTCAATGATCGAAAAAAATTGTAATCCACAATAATTACAAAAAATGAAAATGGTGGAGGATTTTGAGCATTATGAAAAACATGGGATTTTACAAACTACCATTATTGACGTATCATATATCAGATATATAAAAAGTAATACAAGAATGGTATTGCACATACCAATAAAATATAAAATAAACTAGACTATTCCAATCAAAAAGTATAATATCAACTACATCAATGGGATTCCACACATTTGGAGTGATGTACCCCTCTCTCATCCTGACCAAAAACTCAAAAAATTGTCTCATCAACCATTCATCGACCCAAAAGTCCTATCTTGTAGCATTTCCTCTCTTATACCCTATGAGGTGATATTATATAATATCCAAACCCCATCAAAAATTTAAACCACATCATTTCCCACCTCACACCCATGAAACACCTGAAATCTATGAGTTCATACATCTCAATAGTTGATCATAAGTCCGGGTGCCTTGTACATAATTCATGTAATGTATCAAAATGATGACCATATTATAATCCACCTCATGTATCCTATATCATCTCGATACACCGAAGATAAAAATAATCAATAATAATTCATCCCATGATTCTCACATATATGACCTAGTGTCCTATACCTCATACATATATAACAACTGAAATTATTATAAACTACAAAGAAGAGTCAGGTATATCTTTGTATATAACCCATTCTCCAAAAATGGACGTGAAACTAAGAAGTACATGCCCTTTAAAAACAAAAATAATAGGCTATTACCATGGAATACCACTTACCCTAATCAACTCACCATCTTTTTTCTGACCTATAATGGTGCATGGCATGCAACTGACCTCAATCACAACTTTCTGAATAATGACCTATCTAGGGTGATGTACTAGCCATCAGTGACTAACACAACTGATGGGTCATACTGTATCTACAGATTCCTCCATGTGTAACTCAAACACGGCTACCATAAACTAGTACCACTCTTGATCTAATAATAGAGCATGGATTCTTCCTTAGTCTCTAAATATCATGTATTTTTAAAATCTTTCTACATATCCTCTTGATATTCTTGAACTATCCACATGACAGCCACTCTTTTAGAGGCTTCTCACACTACGTCCAGACATTTCATGGTTGACCACACTGAATAGAATCCATTAATGACACACTCCAAGGTGGTCTCTTTAACTCCATGGTATGGCTATTTGGCTAGATCACAACCCAACCTAGCTTATTTCCATCTAATTCTTCACATGTGAAATCACATTTCGATTTCACCTAGATCATGTATGACATGTAATTCATGTTTCACTTAGTTATAAGTGTCTCATTCACGGCATATAATAACGAGTCCAAAATAAATATTTTCACCTTCACTAGAATGGCATTCCAAAATCAATCCTCAAAACTGATCACCCTCGAGGATTCAAAGCCCATCGAACATGGTGTAAAATGAGTCAATTTTGTGAATGTTACTACATAGTCCATGATAGACATGACCCCTACTAAAAGATTAGTAATCCATGGTTACACTCTACCATCAGTTTCTCAAGGAATAAATTCTCGTAGATCTATGCCTTAATGTACTTTCAGTCCATCCACTCAAGTCCGGTAGTATAAAGCTACATGTCCCACCAATGCTTTACTGAAAAAAACAATATGTTTGCAGCTTCAGCCTCCATGAGGTAAAGCATCTCTAGAATCATTATGATCATCTTTATGGACTCGATCCAAATATATTCCATGGGGGGACCACCCTCACCCTTACAATGTTGAGGGTGTTATGATTGGAATTGAAGCATCTGATATTTCATCATATGATCTTATACCTAATCTCATATGTTGATCCCCTATAAGACTCCTACAACGATGTCTCTTCGATACTCCTCAATCCACATCCCAAAATTTGTCAAATCCGGTAGCTAACCCACCAACACTGGATCCTTTGGCAGAGCATGAGCATGTAGGTGAATTTCCTGACCCTCAAGGGTCCCAACCAACTTATACTTCTACAACACCATTTCACCATCATCCTGATGCTCCATCCAAGAAGTATAGTAGGAATCTTGATGAATACCATTACATGGTCCAAAAACCATGATAATATATATATATATATATATCAGAGATAGGGAAAGAATTAACATGTAGAGTGATCTCACTAAACTTTCCCACCCCAATCGCAACTATTCCTCTTGGAATCATAGAATCATAGACTCCATACCCCTCCATATAAAATATAATTATCAAATACACCTAAGGCCACAACTATCCTAAAAAACATGTCTCATTAAACTGACAACCATTTCACCCAACTAGGTAATCAACATCACCCTATGTCATAGTACATGCATGTTCTTATATGTGGAAGACCCAAACTAATATATATATATATATATATATCACATAATACCACATTTCACTATGTATTTCATATCATGAGATAGGAATATGAATATTAAACATCCTATCATGAGCATAATTAGAATCATAAAATGTATGACAAACATAACCAACTACCAATCTATACTAGGAAAAGGGTACAATAAAATCATTCCTTTTACTCATAACCAACTGATCACATATCAAACATGAAACAATTCATATTACATGTGTACAACTAAATGTAGAATTCATATGAACAATAAAATTTTCAATGAAGAATAGAAATTCCTACCCATGAAAACATGGTACATCCCTCGTGCTTGGGGATATAAGAATACATGGTCATATTCTAATCCCAATACTATTGACTTCCAAATATCCAGTCTATCATAAATAAATAGTAAGACAAGTGGAAAAGAAAATAATTTAATATCATTTCTAGTCATATAATAATATCTAATAATTTCTAATCAATAACTAATTTAATAAAAATTTTAGCAGCCAACAAATTCTCCAAATTGAATAGTTATTTCTGAACAAGTTCCACTAACCTTATGCATGCCATCTCATATGGAAAATGCTGCTGAATAGAATGAAGGGTTTTAAATGAGTGATAGTGGAGACTTTATATACCCATGTGATGTTACAATAATAAACCAATATTTATAGTATTGGATGAAAAGACCAAAACAATCAATACAATAACCACCCATAGAGGAAGCACAATCAACAATATATGATAACATATGAAATATATTAAATAAGTGGAAATAAATCGACCCATTAAAAGGAAATTTATAGAATCTAATATTGAACTAGAATCCAATACAGGTTATAAAAAATAGTGTACAATATAGTTCACCAATGGCTACCTCCGTAAGTACATATACATTTTCAAGGATATATGAAAAATAAAAAAAAAGTATACTCAAGGTATGGAAAGAACCAATTGTCCCTTTACTTCCATCAATGGAAAAACATTAACTAGGATCCAGCTATAGTTTCCGAAAACATATCTAAAAAGAAATGAATAATTTTTACATACATATTTAAGGGCCTATGTATGGTGTGGATACAATTATCATAAGGATATTACCTAATAGATCGTAGTAGATAATATTGAATTTTAATGTTTTAAAAACAATAAGAATTACACGCATAATGTAAACAAAATATGCAATGGTTCCCAAAGACTCCAAGATGTTGTCACCCTCCCGATAAAAAGGAAGAATCACTAGAGTGGAGATTATTTTTATCCCATGGCCCCTATAAACCCCAAATGTAGAAATTTCTAGGTGAAACCTTATGATAGTACTTATAATAAATCTCCCAATACCAAATGAATTCCTATACCTCATTTCAATGAATTCCTTTTCATCAACATTCCTATGGAACCCCAAAAAGATACAGATATGATTTTATCAACCACTACTCGAAAGAAATTTTTGGATTGAGTTATGATTTTTGGAGTCACAATGATATCATTACTCTATTAATATAATCATGTACTAAATGAACCACATCCCTAGGAACAAGTATATATCAACCATTCTATATATTACACACATATACATGATTTATTACATAAACTCATCACTTGATACAACATGGAAGATGTAGAAGTCTATTTTCATTGTGTATTAGGAACATTGCATAACAACGTAAAACATTGAATCACAATATCTTAATTGAAAACATCCTCTAAATGACCACTTAATTCCCTTGTACTTAGCATTTCAAGGGATAACCTGAAGACATGCATATGAAAAGTGTGAGCTATAAATCCCACTAAGGGAATAAACAAGTAATAACATGAGGAATATAGTACATGTTTGATAATAGGCATATTAATGAATCACAAGAGAAACATGAACATAAATTCATGATAAATCATAATAATAATAACATGGAGATGTGGCAACAACACTTAACATGGAATTTTCAAGATCCAAGGATCATTGCACAAAAATCATGAATGAAACCACATTGCATATGAAGCACGAGTAAACCCTCATTACAAATGAATTTGAATGATTCAATACTCATTTCACATGATGTATCATGATACTATACTCACCTGATGAGCGTTAAAGTGATTTACAATCATATTTACACGAAATGGACAGTATGTTTAGTCAGATAGATACATGTTCTAACATTTGTAATTGATTTTAGATTCATAATAGAAAAAAATTTCTTGAATGTAAATGAGGAGAGGCGAATTCCTTTTAGAATTTCGGCATAGTAATTGATGTACATGGAAGGAATTAATGAGAGAAATTTTTTTCTCAAATCATTAAAAAATAAAGAGGGATGTATGGAGGAGGTTAAAAATAATACCCCATCATTTATAATTGAAAATAAAATGGCATAAAAATATTAAGAAACAAGGATAAAAAGAGGAAGAAAGAAATCCCTTACTTGGAAGTGTGATCCAAAAGGCTTGGGAGAGGGTTCAGAGAGGCTTCCATGGAGAATGGGGTGACATGGGAGGATTATATAGAGAGGAGGAAAGATATTGGAAGAACTCCAAAGGCATGGGTGAAGAGGAAGATTGATCTTGGGTGGCTTTATATATGAAAGGATGGGGAATTCATTATTATTTTGGATTGGGACACCACACAATAAACTAATCAAAACCACAATCCAGCCAATGGTTTTTTCCAATGGGGAGTGGAAAACAATATTTTATAATTCCAATTTCATATATTTTTAATATAATAGGGTTTCGTATGTGGAGGTGAGTCACACTCTCATGGAAAACAATTTAAAAAGACAAAATGATTTATATGTTTTGAAGGGTCCACTAGAGCATTGTAAAATAATCCAAACAAACCAGAAATCATATTATTTTAATGGAAAAACATATATTAGAAGAAAATAATTTTATTTTATTTTATTACATCATTATTGGGTCATTATAATGTCATAAAACAAATTATATATTAAAACCATATTTATTTTTTCCCCAAAAATTACACTGTCTATGAAAATTATGAAAAATTCATCATTGGATAATTTTGAAGTCCTGATTCCAAAAATAATGTTCATTCTATATATAAAATTTTCTAAATATGTGAATTTTTGCTTTTAAAATAAATTACAAAATTAATAAAAAATTAATGGGTTTTGACAGAAACGCCTTTCAAACCATAATAAAAATTAAATTTGTATTCATAAAAATTATATGATCATTTATATTTAATAAAATGTTATTTATTAATAATAATATTTTATTAAAATATTATTTAATTCAAAAATCTATTAATTCAACAAAATATATCACTTAGTTGAATATTAACTAAAAATTCAATTTATGATTTAAAAACATTTTACAATGTAACAATAATAAAAATAATGATTAATATTTATACAAAAAATAATGTAAATAGTCATAGTCCTAGGGTCTCGATACATAACCCCTTAAAAACTGCATACGACCGAAGGGTAAGGTGTGTGATGGTGTCAGACTCTTCGAGTGGCTCAATTAACATTGCTCGAGTGGTAATCTCTATCAACTTCCACTTCTCTCGTTGGTGGATCCACTTGAGCTTGATGTATTCAATCTATTATTGAGCTTGATAAAGAGAGAATCCCAATGATGCCACCTCCTTTCCATGTTTTGACAAATGGGCTTCGTATGGGGCATGTATACTAGATGAGGCCATCGCTTCCTTTTTTTGAGTAAATTGGATTTTTTAAATCCCTATAGTTATACAAATCATGTGATCACTGTTGAACGACTATATTAGCAACAATAAAAAATCATAAAGGTATGTTACAATCCAAAACCTAGAACATAATATGTTCATACATTTTACATAACTATAATAATACATTTAAATAGACCCATAAGAATTTTCATTAATGAACTTTTGGGTCATTACAATCTTCCCCCCTTATGAAATTTCTCCAACAAAATTTTCTTTTACAAAAAAAAAAATTGATATGGGTAACTCCGATTCATCACTTCTTCTGATTCCAACATCGCTTCTTTAAACTTGTGGTTTTCCCACAACACCTTGATGTGGTGCATTATCTTTTTTCGTAGAACCTTTTCTCTATGATTTATGATCTTAACTGATTTATCCATATAAGAAAGATGATCCTCTATATGTAAATCCTTTTATGAGAATACCTATGAAGGGTCCAGTGTTTACTTTCTTAAGGGGGGTTAATGAAATACATCATGTACTTTGTCCATGGTAGGTGGAAATTCTAGTCGATAGGCCACAACCCAAACATGATCGGGAATCTCGAAGGGGCCAATGTACCTAGGACTAAACTTCCCCTTATTTCCAAACCACTTAACCTTCTTACATGATGAAATGCGTAGAAATACCATGTATAAATCATTAAACTCAATGTCTAATTGACAGTTTTCAGTATTTCTCTTATGTCGACTTTGGGTTTCCTTGATATGATGCTAAATGGTTTTCAGCTTCTCCACCATTTATTCAACCAATCTTGGTCCTAGTAGCTTACACTCACCAACATCATCCCAACATGCTGGTGTTCTGCACCTCATCCCATACATGCTTTCATAAGGTGCCATTCAGATGGTCGAGTGGAAATTGTTACTATAAGAGAACTCAACCATAGGAATATATTGATCACATCCTCCTTTGATGTCCATTGAGCATGGTCTCATCATGTCCTATAGTATTTTGATAGTCTTCTCAAATTGGGCATGAGTTTGAGGATGATAGGATGTCCAGAAGATCTAATAAATATTTAGAACATGTTAATGACTCTTGCAAAACAAAGAGGTGAATCTTGGATCTCAATTGGATACCATAGATAGGGGTACTCCATACTTCCTTACCACATCCATGATGTAATTTTTTTTAGTTGAACCAATGAGAAATCCTCTTAAATTTCAATGAACTATGAAGACTTTGTAAGAAGATCCAAAACTCCCAGATTGCATTGTTGCCTTTGGATGTCTTCGGATTCCTTGTGACAAATCCAATGGTGATGTTCTCCCTATTACCTACTGGTATGGGAAATGGTTGCATCATCCCCTTAGACTTATGCCTCTTTTCCTTCACTTTCTGACACACTAGGAACATTGAAGTATACTGTATGATCTCATTCTTCATATTATCCCACCAATAATGCTCTCGGATATCTCGATACATATTTGTATGTCTTTGGTGGATAGACAAATTTTAACTATGTGTATCATCATAAAGTTTCCTCTTCAGCTCCAAACTTGATGGAACACATTGGATTTTCCCAAATCTCAAAATTCCTTCTTCGTTAACATTGATCTCTAAGGATTTCCCTTCTCTAATAGCTTCCACATTATTCTAAATTCCCACATCATCCTATTGAGTATCCTTTAACATTTCCAAATGATATGGTTGATCAATAATTTGTGAAAGAATTGATGATTTTCCCTTCTTTATGATTCTCATGTCCATCTTCATCATATCTAATAAGATTGGATGCTTTTCAATTCTCATCAATGATAGAATCATTGGGTCCTTTCTACATAGAGCATCTGCCACCTTTTACTTTTTCCCAGGGTGGTAATGGATTGAGAATTCATGGTATTTGATCTGCTCTAACCATATTTCTTGGTGCGTGTTCATCTCTTTATGTGTAAATATATACATGATGCTTTTTTGGTCCGTATATATTTCACACTTCTCCCCAACTTCATAATGCCTCCAAATTTTATAAAGTGAAGATCACTGCAGCCAACTCCAGATCATGTGTTTGATAATTATTCTCATGAACATTCAATTGCCTTTAATAATAGGTAATTACTTTATCATTTTGCATCAACACATAGACTAATACCTTCTTCAAAGAATCACTGAATACCACAAAATATTCTCCACATGTGGGTACAGTGATCATGGGCACAGTGATAATCCTCCATTTCAACTACATGAATCTTTCTTCGCATTTATCACTTTAAAAATACTTTACTCCCTTCCATGTTAGCTTGGTTAGAGGGTTGGAAAGTCATCCAAAATTTCTCACAAATCATCGATAATACCCAGCTAACCCCAAGAAGCTATATATATCCATTATCGATGTCGGCCTCGGCCATCTCTCTATTGCAGTAGTCATTTATGGATCCACATATATCCCATTTATTGGGATGATATTGCCCATAAATGATACTTCCTTCAACTAGAAGCCACATTTACTGTACTTTTCATGGAGCATCTCCTTTCGCATGATCTCTAGTACAGTTCTTAGTTTCTCCTCATGATCCTCCATGGTTTTGGAGTATATTATAATATCATCTATAAATACTACAATAAATTTGTCATGGAAATCTCTAAAGACTCTATTCATCATGTCTGTGAATATATATGGAGAATTAGTGTGTCCCTAAGGAATTATTATGAATTCATAGTGCATGTGTCTTTTATGAAAATCAGTATTGGGGATATCTTCCTTACTCAACCTTACATGATAATATCATTACCGAAAATCTACCATGGAGATGTATAGTTCTCTATGCAGCTGACTGAACAATTCATCAATTCATGGGAGAGGATACTTTTTATTTATCTTGATTTTGTTAAGCACACGATAATCAATGAAAAGGTGCATTGACCCATCCCTTTTCTTGAGGAAGAGGACTAGTTCACCCCACAGTGAAGAACGTGGGTGGATAAACCCTTTATCATGATTATCCTATAGTTTATTCTTCATCTCCTTAAGATCCATAATAGCCATTCTATACAGAGTCTTTGATTATTTCAATGCCCATTGTATAAGGTCAATTGAGAATTCAACATCTCTTCTAGGAAAAAACAAGGCAATTATTCAAGAAACACTTCAGCGAATTCCATCACAATAGGCATGTCTTCAAGGATGGTTTCCTCCTTATACTCAGTCATATAATCCAGATATTTGTGCTCATATGGAAGTAATATCCACACTTGAGATGATTTAGCTAAATAATATTAATCTTCCTCCTTGCACTTGTATAGAATCGGGGGGGGGGGTCGATTCTCTACATGGAGTGTCATTCCCCTCTCACAGAAATTTATGTTGGCTCTATATTGGGAAAGAAAATACATGCCATGAATTGAATCAAATTCAACCATTGCAAGTATTATGAGACTCGTTGGGATGTTTAATCCAACAATTATGACAGGGGGAGTTATATTCATGGGATGCAATGATTGCCTGATTTTCCTTACTCACTGACATCATTACTTCCATGATTTTTTGTGGTGTTGGGATTATTCCACCAAACAATACGGATATAAAAGAATGTTTAGAACCTAAATGAAAAATTAAGTTCACTATTCATGAATGAATAACTAGCGTACCATTCACAACTTTGTTTTTGGGGTTCACATTGGCAGTAGCAATGGGAAAAGACCTCCCTTGATTCCTTGGAGGTTATTGGATGCCTCCAAAAACCCTTGGTTTAGGGCACTGATTTTCAGGATGCTCTGGTTATTTTTAGTTTATGAAATGAACAATGTATTGAGATTCAAACAAAGCATTACTATACTATGACATAGCTATGGATTTTTCTTGTTGGTAGTTTATAGATAGGGGTCCTTCTCTCCCACACCTAAAACATTTTTCTATCCCCTTCATTCAGTTTCTGGGGTGCTTATTTCAGCACCTTTAAAGATTGGGGTTCTAGATCTTATTAGAAACGTTTTAATTATCCACCAGAACTCCAGAATTGAAATCCACCTTAGGCTTCTTTTCCCCATAATACACTTATGATTCAACGATTTAAATTTCAACCATGAGGGCACATCAGATAATTTCCTCATAGCTGTTGAAGTCAGAGATTTACAGGGATTTCCTTAGGCTAGGTATCAGCCCACTAAAGAAAAGTTCAAACCTGAATTCGAGGGTAACAAAAAATACAAAGTCATATCGTGCATGTATTGTGATGGTTGCCTCATAAACACCGATAGATTCGTTTTATTTTTTCTTGAGAGAAAAGAAGTCCCTTTCCATATTATGAAGGAGTGTTCATGGAAACTATTAATAAAAAAACATCTCTTCGAAATCCTTCCATTCTATCTCATTGATCTCCTCCTCGGGCTTCGTATTTTTTATCAATGTCCACCATTGAACAGCTTCACCATCCATTCGATAATCAGCCATAAGTACCTTCTCTTGTTTAGAAGATCGATGGATAGAGGAGATCTACTCAATGGAGTTGATCCATTGTTCAGAGATTTAGGGATCGAATGATCTATTAAAATTAAAAATACTATGTCTCATATAGCTCTCGATATCAAACTATTATTTCTTACAGGGGGTTGAATGTTCTTCTTGACCCATGTTTCTAATCAAATCTATAGTTCACTGAGATAGAATTATGACAGAGTTCGCGATTCCTATTCCCATCAGATTGGTATTCTCATTAACACAGTCAACAATTTGATGTTCATATCAGTTGTTAGACCGAGTACTCCTATTACCAGCCATTGTCTTGAATATTATGGGAAACACATAAAGTGTAATCCAAGTAAAAAATATAGGACTTATAAAAATATTTTAATTCCCTAACTTTAGAATTTATAGGCTTCAATATTTGTTATCCATGATCTACTTTCTAACATATATTCTTAGGTGATTTTTTTTAATTTCCTTAATAATGGTTCATAATAAGATTATGAATTTACCAATGTATATGCCCTGGGAGTGTCGTATCCAAGAGTGAAGCCAAGCCTGTTTTTGTGTAACATGATACCGTGGGTAAAGCCTGAAACTCATTGTTGGGGATTTCAGACCTAGGTACAACTATGCAAGAGCCACCTCTAATTACTCGTATCCGGAAAGGGATGTATTTTATTGATAAGCCAAATACTCAATACCAACAAAAAATTTGGGATATTTTTATTATAAATAGTCTTTTCATTAAGAATTCACAGGGGTTTCCCAATCCTAATACCAAAAATAACTAAACTTATTCCCTAATACCAACTATAACAATCATTCTCTTTATTAAAAAAGTAATCATCATTAATTACATGAACTCTTCACTTGATAAAACAATGAAGATTGAGATTTATAGTGTGTTTAGTGGATTAAGAACATTATATAACAACTTAAAACATTGAAACACAACATATTTGTTAAAAACTTATTTTACATGACCACTACATTCCCACGTACATAGAATTTCATGGGATAACCTGACGACGTGCATAAGAAAAGGGTGAGATATAAGGCATAGTAAGGGAATAAACATGGAATAACATGAGGAATAAAATACATGTTAGACAATAGGAATATCAATGGACCACAAGAGAAACAATAGCATAATGGCGTGATTAAGTAGTATAGTCATAACATGGAGATCTGGCAACAACCCTTAAATGAAATTTGAATGAGAAAAAACTCATTGCACATGGTGCATGAGTAAACCATCATTGCACATGATGCATGATTAAACCCTCATTGCAATTGAATATGAATGAATCAATACGCATTTAAAATGAAGTATCATGGTACTATACATTACCCAAGGCCATAGAGCACTATTAGGGTGCACCCTTCTTAAACATTTCATTTCATGTATAAGAGTGCCACATGGATCATACAACATAGAATCAATCATCATCAATTATTCCACTATAAAGAGATGTGGAATAATTAGATGAAGATTAATAAAACATAAGTAAATGTGCATAAAGGTGAATACCCTTGATAGAGTAATGGGCATGGTATTCACTACACAATGACATTGGCTTGAAAAATAAATGCAATTTCGGCAGTGTTACGACGTGGCGTAAAAATTCGTAAAATTGGTTGATTGGAGATAAAGGGAGGTATCATCATATTTACATGAAATTGAAATTATATGGTTCATATAGATACATTTAACAACATATGTAATGGAATTTAGATTCATAATACAAAATAATTTCGTGAATGTAAATGAGGAGAGGGAAATTATTTACGTGATTTCTACAAAGTTATGAATTTACATGGAAGGCATTAATGAGAGAGAATGGGGTCTCCCATCATTCAAAAATAAAGAGGTCTGTATGTGGGAGGGGTAAAATAATACATCTTCTATAAGGACCCGGCCCTAAACATTACATAATATTGAATTAAATGAATATTTCACTTTGAGGATCTTTTCAGGTTTATAGTTTTAGAGATTTAGGTCATAACAATTATATAACAACTTGAATATTACAAGTAGAAACTACTACTCAGTATCCATTTTTAAAAAAAAATAAAAACTATTAAAAAATAAACATGTCTAGTTCCATAAGTTTAGGCAGCATGACGTTTTTTTGATCTATCCTTGACCCTATTCCATATTATGTCCTATGAAAAACATTTCAAAAAAACATTTGATGAGCATAAAAAGATCAGTAAGGGATAGAAAAAGAAGGAAAACTGTTTTTTTTTTCAAAACAACAAGTAAACCATGATTACATTATCATAAATAAAACTTTTCACCTTTATGATGTAGTAAATACTCTTCACTGAATAAAAGATCATTACCTACCCTTTTGTAACCAAATGATTACCATAAAACCCATATAAAGAACACATAACATATAAAGGTAACTTGGGACATAAACATACTTTAATGAATAACCATACGGTCGACATCAACACATATCACTAAATGGAATAGCCATACGGCCGACTTCCATAACCAATGCATTAGAGGTTATAATGTACCTACCTGTCCTGGTATTCACGGCACCACCCGTCATTTGGTTAATCATGTAACCACCTGTCAAATGTCAAAGAACCATTATAATATCATAGAACATAAAATATTTCAAATATAAACCTTTCACTATTAACATTTCCTTTGCAATCACAAAATATCATTTCATGATACTGGAAAAATCAATGCTTTATCAAACCATTTTCAAAACTATTTAATAAAGAGAATTTTTTGAATCAAAGTGTCCCATACCACTTTGATGATTTTAATGTAATTATTATATTAAAACAATAATGTCCATATAAATAAATCCTTCAAACCATTTTTCAAACATGGACATTAATGATAGTGATATAGAAGAATAATTCATTAAAACATTTAAAATGATATTTTAGTTAAAGAGTTTTTATCAAAATGACAGATGCCTGGATACAAATAATTGAAGAAAATCATTTAATAAAAACTTTATAATATAATGAGAATAAATGTATTCATGATATAATATGTCAAAGAATAGTATATAAACAATATACGATGGAATTAGTGCATATCAAAAATGAAGTCTCAATGGAAATGTAAATTGAGATGAAATCCCTTATAAAAATGGTATCCTTAAATTAAGGATAAATCAATCTCATAATTATGTCTGAAAAATATAAATACACCCAATATAATTGTATATTATTTGTAAAAAAATCAGAGTTCATTCACACATATTCATAGTATGACATATTCAATAAGTATAAGTTGAACCCAAAGAATCAAAATTGTGTTAAGAATTCCCCCTGTAAACATTCCACAGCCTAATGACATCTCTTTAAAATTCATAAAATGAGTTGATGAGATAAAAAGGGTATCTCCTCACTTGGAAATAATGTTGACATCAATAAGTATATATAATAATATATCCCAACATAAAAATATTTAAATTAAATGACATAACAAAGAGAATTCTTTTAAAAAGAGGAGGGTGAAAGGTTCCCTTACCGATTTGGTAACTTACTAAACATATGCCACATGAAAGAAGGATCATACAATGAAGATGTATATACTCATAAATGAATTTATATTACAAAAACAGTACAATAATGGGTAGTAAATACACCACACAAAAGAAAGTAGTGGCAAATATAACATGTATCTCATGGGGATAAAAAGTGAGATAAAAACCCCTTACCAGGTTGTAGTCAATCGATTCGTATGACCAAAAGTTAATAACCACAAATGAATCACATAATAACATGAATATAATGATATTAATGATAATATATATCAAAATTCATTACACAATACACCACATGCAATCAATAAGTGGTGACCATTGGAAATCTCACAGAATTAAAAGTGAGATAAGAAATCCCCTTACAAAAATTATGCAGCCTAACGATGCCACTTAAAAATTCATAAAATGAATTTATGAGAGTAATAGGGGGTCTATCATCATATGAAAATACAAATTAAAGTATGGTGAATTTAATAGAACATCCTCCAACTTAATAACATGTAGCATAAAAGAAATGACATAAAAGAGAGTACTTGAAAAGAAAGAGAGAGGTCGGATCCCTTACCTCATGTTCAACTTGACTCGATCGTTCTTTAATCTCATGAATAATAAACTAAAGTTCATTTATACTTTCTTAAAAACCTTTTTCTAGTTTATTATTCCATTTATATAACTTATTACCATGTTATAAACATTATTTAATCATCCAAGTTAATAATGTCAATTTGGTTGATATTTGGTACATGAGTCAAAAATGAAAACCTTATTTTACAAGTTGTTCATGTTGTCAATAGTCCATTATATCCATAATGATATTAATGATTTAAATATCATATATATATCATATATATTCATTATATACATGTATTTATAATAGTACATAACATTTGCAGGTAAGAAATGAAATGCACCGTTCATAAAGACAGTATGTCGTACGTACGCATGAACGCTACTTTCATTTCTATTTCTTCTTTTAATGGAATTAATACATAATGATAAATAAGGATATTATAATTCCAGTATAATATCATATATAATATCATTAACTCTATCTTTTATATATCCCACATAAGGCATTAACGAATCACATCACTTTGAGGGGGCGGTAGTCCGCACTTCCTCTAATGAGACTATCGTATTTACCCACTATGGAAACCCTAAAGGATTGATATAAATGGGTAGTAAATAAGCATAAGGAAATAATAAACATAATATATATCATATATAAATATAGTTCCATCATAATTTCCACCATGAGAGGCGGTAGGAGATAATCGAACAATCGTCGTTTCGTGAGGCGTTAGTTTTCCATCCAAGGAAACATTATGTTCTTCATCCATTAGATGGATGTATATGTAACTATAGCTCTAATAATTATCATAAAAACCTCCCAGTGTATTGAGGATACTATTTATTTTACAAAATAAAGGAAAAAATATTTTAGGGGTTGGAGAAGTAAAATAAAAGAAAACAATTTAAGAGAAATCGTTACCTTTAATTTGGGTAACTTTATTTGGATTGAACCAGAAGGACTTCTTGAAGTGCCTTATGCATAAGGTAAGGTTTCTAGGAGGACGAAAGGGATGTAGGGAGTGTAATTGGGAAGAGTTTGGACGAGCCAAATGGCTTGAGATGTGTGAGGAATTGGTTTGAAGTGGCCTCCTTTTATAAGGGAGAGGAGGGGCTCTTTATGAATGTGTGAAAATATTATTTTATAATAAAATGATATCCGGTTTAAAATGGTCCAAAAATAATTTATATCAAATATAAGATGACTAGTATTCTAAATAAAATAATCCAATCATAATTTGACATGTTCTGGATAATAATTTAATCATTATTACCTTTTTTATTTAAATCATTTATCATTGAGGTAAATACCGCATCATTATTGAGTCATACATAATTTAATTTATTTGATGTCTAGAAATATAAAGATAATAACATGATGTAGGAAATATATTAATATTTCTAAAGAATATTTTTAGTCGATAATAGGACTTATATATCATCATATAAAAATTAATTACTATAAGATTTTTGTTAATGTCAATTTTTTCTTCACATTAAATTAATTAATCTAAATTGTGATTTTTACTCCCAAGTGGCTCAATGGTGTCCCAAAATCGACCCAGAGATGCCGATGGTCGTTTATAACTCAACTAATAAGGTTTAGAAAAGTGTTAAGGTAATTTTGAATTATTATGATATTATTTTTACCTTAAATTACCCTATTTACCTTTAACCGCGGTAAATAAAAGTCAAAAGATACTATTTACCAAAAATTATTTTCATCTTATTGAACCAAATTTTACATCTTGATAACAACCATGTATGTCATATTTTAGAAATTCAATTTACAGAAGTGTTAAATTTTCATTTAAATAAAAAAATCAGTTTTTTAACTACCACTAACTGGATTCATTATTCATCAAAAATTGAAGTTTTTCAATAAAATTCCAAAAATTCAGCCTAATCTATATTTGATATTCCAAATTCAAAAATGATTCCTATTTTTCAAAATTCACAACATTGAAGGGGAATTAATTAATTTTAAAATTATTTCCCGTTATCAAAACTAATAGCGTGTTTTTATGAAACAATAACTATCAAAAGATTGATACTTGTTTATGTTAAATTTCATAGTAAAATTAATTCCAATGACCAACATTGGATTACATGGTAAAAATATATTTTAATTCCACTTTAAAACCAATTAATAATAAAATCTATCCATATAAATAAATTAGATTAAAATACACTTTTTAATTAAAATACAATATTTTTCACTATTTATTAAAAAATGAACTTTATCGGAAATATTCCAAAAATTTACACAAAGTAAATTTTGATGTCCCCATTATAAAGAAGGATTATATTTGGTCATATAGGATTTATTAAAGTGACCAAATCTAGATTTAAAATGGGTTCACCATTAAAAGGCGGTAAATCAGCCTTTAAATATAAAATATGTTTAAAATTAGACTCATTCATATTTTAAGCCTCTAAATTTTTATTGGATAAATGTAAATACATTTAACAATTATGTATAATCATATTGTAGTTAGTTTTTTTCATTCCCGACAATACAATGGCTAGGATTTAACTACCATTTAAAATAATAATATTATATTATTAGTGTGCAATGTCAGATTTCAAAGAAACCCGTTGTTGCATATCGGGTATGCTATCGAACATAGAAACCCTTTTAACTTAAAATTAATATATAATTTAATGATATTAATAAATATGAAAATTCCATATTCTTCATTTATTTGGGATGTTACATCCTTCCCCCTTTTGGTAATTGCATCCTCACAATTTTAAAATTGGGCTCGGAATCATCATTGAAAGCCCCCCATCGGAAAAGGAGTAAATTAAACTATCACATTAAAATAAAGAAAGAAAAGTAAAAAGGTCATCTGAGACAATAGATACTAGTATGCCATGAAAACATAGATATGGAAGAAAAAACAAAGTGTCAAGTTCTGATGGAGTGTGTTAGAAAACATGTTTAGATGAAAGTTAAACACCAAAAAACCACAAACTTGTGATGGGTTAAACAGTATTTGATTCCCCAGAATGAAATGTTAACAGAAAAAAATTTTTGTTTTAATTTACTTTTCATTGAGGAATTTATTTATGAGATTCATTGAATCATAAGGAAACATACTTACTTGACATATAGACTTTCATCTCTTACTAGATTTCTGACACAAACCCATATTTTCACCAAAAGATGAGTATTTAGGATGACTTGTTCACATTAAGAGTACTATAATCAACTTCGAGAGAGTCACCTAATCCAAAAATGATGAACTATATATTTCCCATGTCTTTAGACCATAACCAAAACCAAAATGGTTAGTACAAGATCAGATAATCACCAAAAGGATAACCCTTTATCAAAAGAAATACTACTCTTAATTTCCAAAATTTGTCTTAACAAAACACAATGTTCAACAAAGAACATTCAATAAACGGTTATCCTTTAAATTATTCAATTTAATCCAAACTAATATTGGAACCTAAATCTCTAAAGGATTTAATAACAAAGTATTCCAAGGTAATTCTTAACATTTATCTCTAAATAACATCAGTTACTCGTAAAGTTCCATACTGAAAAGTAATTAAACTAATCACATATCCTCTATGATAGGTTAATCATTTTCATAGATAACCCAAATTCAAATTATTCCTGATTCAGAAGAACATCTAATGAAAAATAATTAGTCATACTCACCAGGGACTTCACGTAGTCTTGTGGTAGGCATTAAATACCAGTCGCACTTTGGTTGTGGGTTCGATTCCCACAGCTTCGTCCGACGTGACGGGTTGTCATGTAGTTTGCGTGTTGTCCCTTTTCAAAAACTACAAAATTTTATAACATTACCAAAAAGGGATAATTTCATCAAAAATAACCATAACATATTTTAACCACAAAGTTTATCTAATAACATTCATTTTTCATCCCAAAATGTATTAACCGGTAATTGCCTCAAATTCAAGGATCTTATAAACCCAAATGGTTCTTTGTAACTATAAACACAAAATAAATGATAATTATTACTTGAATAAAATTTTCATATATCAAACTTCAGGGTTACACATACTATAAAAAGTCTTCTAATGTAATCCCATCATTAATTGAGCCTTAATAAATTTAAGCATTTCGCCATCCTAAAATCTACCATAACTCTTGACTCCCTTATATGATGACCTATTACTCATTCAAAGTTCTTCATGATCCATTAACCATTATTTACCAACTTATTCTAAAATACTTATTTCCTACATAGAAAAATCATGAATCATATCCTAATATTCCATAATATGAAAACATATTTTATGAATTAATCCATACCTTTCATTGGTCATTGTTAGATTCTTCATCCTCAATTGGAATGGAATTAGGTGTTGGTAAACATATATCGGTACGATCCCAGTGATCCCATTCTCGAAACTTATTCGTAGGACATGTGTTTGCATAATGACCATGCACACAACATTTAAAACATTCAATTGATCCCTCGAGAAGAACTTATTTCCCTTTCCTAGAGTCAACTAGATGCTTTCTTTTTCCATGGAAGGTTCTTGCTTTATGACATTCATTTCCACATCTATAGCATCTTTCTGTCCCTTTGAAACATTTTCTTTGGTGTTTCTTTCCACATTTTTAAAAAATACGTTTTTGAACACACTTACCTTTATGATTATTACCTGAACTTCTGTAGGGATTTGTTTCTCGCATATATGATGCCTTATAAAGATCACTAATGTTCAGGTGGTAAATCATTACTCCAGATAGTTGGTTGATAATAACCACAAGTGTTCTCATTGTAGCTCTCATATCATTCAGTTGCTCGTTTAGAAAACCATCACAGTTTTCTTCGCATCCACTTTTACTTTGGTGCCTTCTAGATCAAGCTATTTACTAAAACCAAAAAGTATAGTGTGAGTATATCAGTAAAATAATCATATAATATCTTATAAGGAGGGTAAATACCAAGATATACTTAATCATGTTATCTTAAACTCATTCACATTATCTAAATAAATTTGACTCTTTTTGAAATCCTTACCATTATGGTAATTTCACTTATGCTTAAAGAATTCCCTAACCTCTAAAGTTATCTAAACCGACCTCTAATACCAACTATAAGGACCCAGATTTAAACATTACATAATATTGAATTAAATGAATAATTCACATTGAGGATGTTTTCATGTTTAGGGTTTTAGAGAATTAGGCCATAAATATTACATAACAACTTGAATATTACCAGTAGACACTACTACTCAGTATCCATTTTTTTCATAAAATAAAAACTCATAAAAAGAAACATTTCTAGTTCCATAATTTTACACAGCATGACTTATCCTTTATCCCATCCTTAAACCTATTACACATTATGTCCTGTGAAAAAAATTTCAAATAAACTTGTGATGAGCATAAAAAGCTCAGTAAGGGATACAAAATGAAGGAAAACTGCTAGTTTTTCAAAACAATAGGTAAACCATGAATACATTATCATAAGTAAAACTTTTCACCTTTATGCAGTTGTAAACACTCTTCACTGAATAAAAGATCATCACTTACCCTTTTGTAACCATAAGATTACCATAAAACCCATATAAAGAACACATAACATATAAAGGTAACTTGGGAAATAAATATACTTAAATGGAATAACCATACAGTCGACATCCACACATATCACTAAATGGAATAACCATACGTCTGACTTCCATACCCAATGCATTGGAGGTTATAACGTAACCACCCGTCCTGGTATTCACGGCACCACCCGTCATTTGGTTAATCACGTAACCACTCGTAAAATGTCCAAGTACCATTATAAAATCATAGCACATAAAATATTGTAAATATAACCCTTTCAATATTAAAATTTCATTTGCAATCACAAAATATCATTTCAAGATATTGGAATAATCAATGATTTATCAAACCATTTCAAAAAGTGATTTTTTTTGAATCAAAGTGTCCCATACAGCTTTGAATCTTTTAATGGAATAAATGTTTTAAAAAAATAATGCTTATATAAATAAATCCTTAAAACCATTTTTAAAACATTTACATTAATGATAAATATTTATAAGGATAAATCTTTAAAACATTTAAAATGATATTTTAGTTAAAGAGTTTTTAACAAAATGAGAGATTCTTGAATACAAATAATTGAGGATCAACATTTAATAAAAACATTATAATATCATGAGAATAAATGGATTCATGATATAATATTTCAATTAAAATTATATAAACCATATAAGAGGGAATTGGTGCATAAAAAAATGAAGTCTCAATGGAAATATAAATTGAGATGAAATCCCTTATAAAAATGGTATCCTTGAATTAAAGATAAATCAATATCATAATAATGTGTGAAAAATATAAATACAGACAATATAATTTGATATTCAGTGTAAAACAATCATAGTTCATTCACACATATTTATAGGATGACATATTCAATAAGTACACGTTGATCCCAAAGAATTGAAATTGGTTTAAGAAGTTCCCCTGTAAACATTCCACAGCCTAACAGAATCTCGTTAAAATTCAGAAAAAGAGTTGATGAGATAAAAAGGGTATCTCATCACTTGGACATAACGTTGAGTTAAATAAGGGTATATTAGAATATATCCCAACATAAGAAGATTTAAATTAAAAGACATAACAAAAAGAAGTCTTTTAAAAAGAGGAGGGTGAAAGGTTCCCATACCAATTTGGTAACTTACCAAACATATTCCACATGAAAGAAGGGTCATACAATGAATATGTATATACTCATAAATGAAAGTATATTACACCAATAGTACAATCATGGGCAGTACATACACCACATAAAATAATGTACTGGAAAATATAGCATGTATCTCATGGAGATAAAAAGTGAGATGAAACCCCCTTACCACGTTGTAATCAATCGAGTCGTATGACCCAAAGTTAATAACCACAAAATGAATCGCAGAATGCCATGAATATAATGATAGTAATGATAATATATATCAAAAGGAAGCACAAAATAACCCGCATTCAATAAATAAGTGGAAAACATTGGAAATCTCACAGAATTAAAAGTGAGAAAAGAAATACCCTTACAAAAAATCAGCTGCCTAACGGCACCACTTAAAAGTTCATCAAATGAATTGAGGAGAGTAATAAAGGGTCTCTCATCATATGAAAATACTAATTAAAGTATGTTTAATATAAAATAACATCCTCCAACATAAGATCATAGAGCATAAAATAATTGACATAAAAGAGAGTA
This sequence comes from Viscum album, assembly GCA_963277665.1. Taxonomy (NCBI): domain Eukaryota; kingdom Viridiplantae; phylum Streptophyta; class Magnoliopsida; order Santalales; family Viscaceae; genus Viscum; species Viscum album. The sequence continues at coordinate 1,956,139,189 of OY728165.1, forward strand.
CTTGAAAAGGAAGAGAGAGGTTGGATCCCTTACCTCGCGTCTGAATTGACACGATCATTATTTAATATCCTGAATAATAAACTAAAGATAATTTATAATTTCTTATGAACCTTTTCAAGTTTAATATTCCTTTTATATAACTTATTACCATGTTATAAACATTATGTAATCATTTAAGTTAATAACGTTCATTTTGATGATATTTTGTACTTGAGTCAAAAATGAACACCTTATATTTACAAGTCGTTCATGTGGTCAATATTACATTATATACAAAATGATATTAATGATTTAAATATATTATATAGATCATATATATTCAGTATATACATGTATTTATAATAGTACATAACATTTGCAGGTAAGAAATGAAATGCACCGTTCATGGAGACGGTAAGTCGTACGTACACATGAACGATACTTTCACTACTATTTCTTATTTTAATGGAATTAATACATAATTATACATAGTTATATTATAATTCCAGTATAATATCATATATAATATCATTAACTCTATCCTTTATACATCCCACATAAGGCATTAACGAATCACGTCACCTTGAGGGGGCAGTAGTCCGCACTTCCTCTAATGAGATTATCGTATTTACCCACTATGGAAACCATAAAAGATTTATATAACTGGGAATTAAATAAGCCTAAGGAAATCATAAACATAATATATATCATATATAAATACATTTCCATCATAATGGCCACTATGAGAGGTGGTAAGAGATAATCGAACAATCATCATTTCGTGAGGTGTTAGTTTTCCATCCACGGAAACATTATGTTATTCATCCATTAGATGGAGGTGTGTGTAATTTTTGTTTGAATAATTATCATAAAAAAATCCTAGTATATTTAGGATTCTGGTGTTGTTAAAAAATAAATTAAATAAACATATTTTAGGGGTTGGAGAAGTAAAATAAAAGAAAACAATTCAAGAGAAATCATTACCTTTAATTTTGGTAACATTCATTGGATTGAACCAAAAGGACTTCTTGAATTGCCTTCTTCCTAAGTCAAGGCTTCTAAGAAGAGGATAGGGATATAGAAAGTGTAATTGGTCAGAGTTTGGAGGAGCCAAATGGCTTGAGAGGTGTGAGGAATTGGTATGAATTGGTCTCCTTTTATAAGGGAGAGGAAGGGGTCTTTAGGAAAGTAAGAAAATATTATTTTCTAATATAATGATATTTGGTTTCAAATGGTCCAAAAATAATTACGGTATAAGATAATATGACTCATATTCGAAATAAACTCATCCAATCATAATTGGACATGTTTTGGATAATAATTTAATAATTATAACATTGTATATTTAAATAATTTATTAATGAGGTAAATACTGCATCATTATTGTGTCATACATAATTTAATTTAAATTATGTCTAGAAATTATAAAAAAATACAATGATGTTGGAAATATTATTAAGTTTTTCGAGAATATTTTAAGTCTAAAATAGGACTTATATATAACCATCTAAAAACTGATTGGTAATTTTTTTGATAATGTCAATTTTGTCTTCACGTTAAATTAATTAATCTAAATTGTCATTTTTAGTCCCAAGTGGCTCAATGGGGCCCCAAAATCGACCCAAAGATGACCAAGGTCGTTAATAAATCAACCAATAAAGTTTATACAAGTGTTAAGGTAATTTTGAATTATTATGATATTATATTTACCTTGAATTACACTATTTACCTTTAACCGCGGTAAATAAAAGTCAAAAGTTACTATTCACCAAAAATTATTTTCATCTTATTGAATCAAATTTTACTTCATGATAACAACCATGTATGTAGGATTTTTGAAATTCCATTCACAAAAGTGGTAAAATTTCATTTAAATGAAAAAGCCAGTTTTTTAATTACCGCTAAGTGGTTTCACTATTCATCAAAAATTAAAATTTTTCAGAAAAATATCAAAAATTCAGCCTAAGATATATTTGATATTACAAATTCAAAAATTATGACCATTTTTTTCAAATTAAAAACATATAGGTGGAATTAATTAATTTTAAAATTAATTCCCGTTATCAAAACAAATAGCGTGTTTTTAAGAAACAATAACTATAAAAATATTGATACTTGTTTATGCCCAATTTCATAGTAAAATTAATTACAATGACCAACATTTGATTAAATGGTAAAAATATATTTTAATTTATCTTTAGAAGAAATTAAAAATATAATCTAGCCATATAAATAAATTATATTAAAAGAAACTTTTGAATTAAAATACAATATTTTTCACTATTCATTAAACAATCAACATCATCAGAAAAATTCCAAAAATTTACACAAATTAAATTTTGATATCCCCATTCTAAAAAATGATTTTATTTGGTCATATAGAATGTATGAATGTTTCAAAATCTATATTTAAAAAGGGTTCTCCATTAAAAGGAGGTAAATTGACCTTTAAATGTAAATTATGCTTAAAATTAGATTCATTCATATTTTAAGCCTCTAAATTTTTTTTTGGATAAATTTAAATACATTTAACAATCATGTATAATCATATTTTAGTTAGTTTTGTTCATTCCCACCAATAAAACGGACAGGAGTTAACTACCTTTTCAAATAATAATATTATATTATTAGTGTGCAATGTAAGATTTTAATGAAACCCGTTGTTGCGTATCAGGTACGCTATCGAACATATCAACCCTTTTAAAGTAAAATTAATATTTAATTTAAAAATATTAATAAATATGAAAATTACTTATTCTTCATTTATTCAGGATGTTACATCATCATTTATAATTTTAAATAAAATGGAATAACAATATTAAGAAACATTGATAAAAAGATGACGGAAGGAATCCATTACTTGAAAGTGTGATCCCAAAGGATTGATAGAGTCTTGAGAGAGCCTTCTCTAGATCTTGGGGTTACTTGAGAGGATTATTGAGAAAGTATGGAAGAGATTGGACGATCTCCAATGTTTTGACTGAAGATGATGTGGGATCATGGGTGGGTTCATATAGAAAGAAGAGGAAATTATTTATCATTTATTTTTGGGACACCACACATTAAACTAATCAAAACCACAAACAACCCCATGGTTTTTACCCACGGTTTATTCCAATGGGGAGTGTAAAATCTATTTTATAAGTCCAACGGAAGAAATTATTAAAATAATAGGGTTTCTTATGTAGAGGTGAGTCACACTCTCAAGGAAACCAATTTAAAATGACAGAATGTTTTATAAGACATGAAGGGTCCACTAAAGCAATGTAAATTAAATAAAACAAACCCAAAATCACAATATTTTTATTTTAAAACATATATTTGATGAACATAATGTTTATAGTATTTTATTACAACACTATTGGGTCATTATGATGTCATAACACACATTCTTTATTTAAACAGTATTTAATTTTTACCCAAAAATTTGACTATCTCATATAATTATAAAATATTCATTGTTGAAAAATTTTGATGTCTTGATTCCTAAAATAGTTTTCTTCTTATATAAATAAATTTCTATGTATTTTAATTTTCACTTTTAAAATAAAAACTGACATTATGGGAAATTTATGGGTTATGACAAAAACAACTTTCAAACCATAATAAAAATTAAAATTTTATGCATAAAAATTATGTGTTAATAAATATTTTATAAAAAATAATTTATAAATAATAATATTTTATTAAAATATTGTTTAATTAAAAATCCATTAATTCACCAAAATAGATTACTTCGTTAAATAATAACTAAAAATACTATTTGAGCATCAAAAACTCGTTATAAAGTGACAATAACAAAAAGAATGTATAATATTTAAAAACAACAATGTAGAGATCCATAGTGCTAGGGAATTGTTACATAACCACAAAAAAAACCCTCATTCGACTTAAGGGTAAGGTGTGTGATGGTGAAAAACTCTTTGGGTGGCATAGATAACATTTCTTGAGTGTCAATCATTATCAACTTCCACATCTATTGTAGGCGGTTCTGCACGAGCTTAACTTATTCAATATCTATATGGGCTTGGTCAAGAGAGAAACCCAATGACGCCACGACCTTTCTAAGCTCTGACAAATGGTCTTTGTATTTTTAAAGTCTATTGGATGAGTCCATCTCTTCCATTTTCTATGTAAATTGGATTTGATAAAGCCCTATCTTTATACTAATCATTTGATCAATGTTCAACAACTATATTAGCAGCGGTCACAACTCTTAACGTTATTTTAAAAACCCAATCATAGAACCAAATAAGTGCATACATTTTACATAACCATAAGAAGAAATTTAAATTTACCAAGAGGAATTTTCATTAATGAATATTTTTCTCGTTAGAGAGTATGTACACCCTCCAAAATATGTCCCAACCCAATGGTGTCATGTATTGTTGGAATAATCTTTTGAATGACTACCCCAACATTGTCATCTGATGGATCGTCACCATCCAGAATTCATTCAATAGAATTAACCCCAAGAAATTTCTTTTTATTCACTAACATTGGACTCTAACCACACAAGATGTCAAAACCACCTAAATACCGAGTCAACCTATTTGCACATAACTCAAAATGGTTCATTGGACAACATCAGTGGGTGGAAATTTCCAAATAATTACCTAATCCAAACTATGTATGACACCTTGTTCCCCTACACCCATGTCACTAAACTATAATGTCCATGAAATTCGATAAAATACTCTATTCTGTCATATAGAAGACCTTGATTCCTCAACCGATAACCATGTCACCCAACAGATGATCACATCTCCCATGACACCCAAGAGGCACCCATACTGACTATTAAATATCCAAAAAATTGATATCCATTCCTATATCAGACCTCATATAGATCCAATGACATTATATTAGAACTCATAATTTATTGACTAGTATTTTGTATACATAAATAAAATCTGTTCAAAATTAAACTATTCAATATAATAGAATTAAACAACTCAAAAAATATATAACTATGTGATTTAATATATTGAACACACCAACCTCACTACCGAGTGCTCCAACCATATCACACAACACAACCCAATTATAGAAACGAGTAGTCATACCCATGGGAATCACATAAGGGTTTAATTAATTAATTGGAATAAATTAATGAATTAAATTTGTTTTGATTGGTCAATATAGTTTGGCGCTAAAATTAGTACCTTGAAAAAGCTCAAAAAATCACATATAAAATTATTCAACTACTAAATTAGGGTATTATATGTATGGACATCCAATCATAGTCAATAACTCTGACTGATTAAGAAAAAATTATTTTTTTAAGACAACACTTATATCGGGAAAAAATGACTCTAAATGACTTAGAGATCCATGATATAAATGAAAAGTGATAGAGAAGAAACTTATAAGAGAGATTTATCGATAATTATCCAATATAGAAAATATCTTGATGAACAGAGCTCATATGATGTATTTTAATCAAATAAAATTAGTTGGGAGAAAATGGGGGAACCCTTCTACTAGGAAAGACCAAGATGCGGTAAAAATTAAAACGGGTGAAAAACGTGATATGGGAAAATTTGGTATTTCACCCTATAGAGAGGCCACATTGTTACTTTACATTATATTCCAAGACATGAAAAAACCATTCATGATACAATTTTTAGGTACTACCAAAGTGTTTAAACCTATGAATCATTAGCAATTTTTTCCATAACAACATGAATTCCATGTGAAATGCCTCTATAAATACTATATATGGTCATGTACGTCTATGCGTGCCACCCTGTTTGGGTTTTGAAATCATTTCACAATATAATATTGGGAAACATGGTTTTCACTAAGAGGATCCACAATTTACCTAAAATTTTCTCCTCATTCTACAACTAATCAAAACATATCCTTCTGGCCTACTATGAACCCAAAACCCTTCTAAAAACCAACCTCATATAACAAAATTTTTATTTCATAAAAAAACTAGATATTGTCTTTCTAAAAAATTACTTATTGAGTTCTAATGGACTATATATAAATTGAAATACCATCCAAGTCCAAAATGTCCAAATGGATGAGGATATTGACCCTCCACAAAAACAATCCATTGTTTATTACTTTTATATAGTAAAAAATATTATTCCAAACAAAATATTCCTACCGAATACCCCATGCACATGAATTTAACAAAGTAGAATGCAAACTTCTAGATAATTGAGTATGTAAATATTTATATTTAAATGTGGGTTTTAAAAAATTACGTTCAGGGATATTAAAATATATGTGGTAAAATTATAATAACAGGACATAAATTCGATTTCATTGAAAATGTTGAATAGAAATAAAATCCATTCATCAATCATGTATTACATTATACCATTAAATTCATCTAGTTTTTTCCTAAATGCACCAGTGTTTTCACTATTCATCAAAAATTGAATGTTTTCAGAAAAATATCAAAATTTCACCCAAGGATAATTTCGATATTCCAAATCCAAAAATGAAGTCCGTTTTGAAAAATTAAAATTACAAAATTTCAAAAAGTGGGTATTACTATTCATAATAGCTAGTTTTAATTATATTTTAATAGCATATCATTGTTTAGTGAATCTCTATATAGCGTATGACGCAAGCTATCGAGGAAGGTCGTGATTTCCTGTAAAGAAAGCCAAGATAGTGTTGTGTGTAGTGAAAGATTCATTTGAAGATTTATATAACATAAAAACAAAATTTTTCTCATAAAAGTCTCGGGTATTACATTCTACCCCCCTTAAAATGAATTTCACCCTCAAAATTCATCACGTTGTAACAAACAGATGAGGATACCTTTCCCTCATCATATCCTCAAGCTCCCATGTAGCTTCTTATAATTGGTGGTTCCTCCGTAAAACTTTCACCAAGTGAGTGGTCTTGTTCCATAGGACTTTTTCTCTACGATCCATAATCTCTAACGGCTATTCTTCATAATAAAGATCTTGCTCCAGTGGTAAAACTTCTGAGCTGAGTACATGTGAAGGATCAGGTATGTACATCCTCAGGAGAGATACATGGAACACATAGTGAACTTGGGAGAGATTCGGTGGAAGCGCCAATCGGTAAGCTACCTTCCCAACACGATACAATATTTCGAAAGGACTAATATATCTAGGGCTCAGCTTTCCCTTCTTTCCAAATCTTATTACTCTCTTCCAAATAGATATTCGTAAGAACACAATATCACCCACTTAAAATTCTAGGTCTTTTCTTAGGTTGTCGGCATAACTTTTTTGTCGACTCTGAGCTGCTCTAATGTGTTGTTGAATAGATCTGACCTTTTCTGCCATCTCATCAACAAGATCAAGTCCTAATAGCTTTCATTCCCAAACTTCATCCCAGCAAGTTGGAGTCATGCATTTCTTTCCATAGAGAGCTTCATAAAGAGCCATCTGAATACTGGAGTGAAAGATATTATTATAAGAAAATTCCACCAAAGGTAGGTGTTGATCCCAACCAGCTTTGAAATCCATAGAACAAGCTCTCAACATATCTTCTAGGGTTTGAATTGTCCTCTCAGACTGACCATCTGTCTGAGGGTAATAAGTACTGCTGAAACTCAACTTTGTACCCAGAGTATGCTGAAGACTTCGCCAGAACATCAAGGTAAATCTTGGATCCTGATCACATATAATGGAAAGTGGTACTCCATGCAAATTTACCACTTCTTTTACATATATCCTAGAAAGTTGATCTAGATATAAATCCTCTCTAATAGAGATGAAGTGTGCCGACTTTGTAAAACGATCAACTATGACCCAGATAGCATTATTTCCTATGGATGTTTTAGGAAGTCCAGTGACAAAGTCCATAGTGATGTTTTCCCATTTCCATTCGGGTATGGGTAATGGTTGTAACATCCCCTTAGACTTCTGTCTCTTAGCTTTTACTTGCTGACAAACCAAGCATCAAGAGACATATTCAGCAGCATCTCTTTTCATGCCATCCCACCAGAAGTACTCTTTCAGGTCCCTATACATCTTCGTGCTTCCAGGATGAATAGAGAATGAAGAACTATGAGACTCATCCAGTAGATCCTTCTTTAATTCTGGGATGGGAGGAACACAAACCCAATTCATGAACTTGATTATCCCATCACAATCAAGGTTGAATTTTGTAGCATTTCTCACCATCTTTTGTAACTCTACATCTTCTTTTTGTGCCTCTTTAATCGTCACATGTATAGATGGTTGAACATTCATTTGAGAAATATACGATTTTTCCCCTTCCATTATAATTCCAAGATCCATCTTTTTTAAATCCATAAATATTGGAACTTTTGTTATCCTCATCATGGATAAGCTAGCATGGTCTTGTCGACTTAATGCGTCTGCCACCTTGTTTGCTTTCCGATGGTGGTAATGAATTGAGTAGTCGTAGTCCTTAATCAGCTCCAACCATCTTCTTTGGTGCATATTCAGATCCATTGGTGTGAAAATATACTTTAAACTTTTATGATCTGTATAAAAATCACACCATTCTCCATAAATATAATGCCTCCAAATCTTAAATAAATAGTTTACCGCAGCTTACTCCAAATCATGAGTTGTGTAATTTTACTCATGGATTTTCAACTGTCATGAGGCATATGCTATAACCATATCATTTTTCATAAGAACACACCCCAGCCCCTTCATGGATTCATCACTGTAGATCACAAACCTATCTCTACTACATGGAAGTGTGTGTACAGGTGCACTGGATAACCTTCTTTTCAACTCCTTTAAATTTTATTCACATTCCTCCGTCCAAACAAACTTAACTCCTTTCTGAGTCAACTTGGTGAGTGGATTAGATAATCATGAAAAATATTTCACAAAACGTTGATAATATCCATCAAACCAAGAAAACTTTGGATCTCAGTTACTGTTTTCAGTCTCAACCATCTTTTGATAACCTCTGTTTTTTCTTGATCCACAGATATCCACTCTTTTAAGATTATGTGTCCCAAAAATACAACTTTTTGAAGCCAAAATTCACACTTGGTAAATTTGGCATAAAGATTCTCTTTTCTCAGGGTCTTCAATATAATTCTCAAGTGATCTTCATGTTTTTTCTTGCTCTTTGAAAATAGAAGAATATCATCTATAAAGACTACCACAAACTGATCATGATAGTCTCTAAAGACTCTATTCATCATATCCATGAAGATAGCAGGGGAATTAGTAAGACCAAATGGTATCACTATAAATTCATAGTGTCCATACCTTGTACAGAAAGACTTGTTTGGTATATCCTCCCTTTTGACCCTTAATTTATAATATCCTGAACGAAGATCAATCTTGGAAAAGTACTGAGCTCCGCGTACTTGGTCAAATAATTCATCAATGTGTGGGAGAGGATATTTGTTCTTGATAGTGATCTATTTAAGTTCTCGATAACCAATACAGAGTCTCATTGATCCGTCTTTATTCATAACAAATAGAACAGGTGATCCGCAAGGTGACTCGCTAGGGCGTCTGAATCCCTTATCAATATTCTCTAGGAGTTTCTTCTTCAATTCCTACAACTCAATTGGGGCTATTCTATCTGGTGTCTTTGAAAAAGGTAAAGCACCCGGTACGAGTTATATTGAAAACTCAACTTCACGATTTTGTGGAAGACCCCATAATTCCTCTGGAAAGACATCATAAAACTCTCATACAATGGGCATATTATTAACCGTGAGTTTCTCTCCAACAATTTGAGATAAATAACCTTCATTTAGTGGAATCAAGACCCATAAGATGGAATAAATGTCCACTGGAAGGTTATGTTCATCCTTGCATCTATAGACAATCATAGATTGATCTGGAATATGAAATGTGACTTCCCTTCTTTGGAAATTGAAATGAGATCTATATAGAGAAAGTTAATCCATGCCAAGAATCACATCAAATTCCACTATAGGAAGGATCACAAGATTTGCTGGAAGAACATTCCCATAAACTACAATCGTAGAAGAATTGTAAACTTTTGATGAATCCGTTGTTCCATTAGGAGTTGTCACATCCAACTCAACATCTAATTGTTGAAATAATATGGCGATACCCTTAGAAAATTATTCAGAAACAAAAGAGTGGGTGGATCCAAAATCTAATAAAACATTTTCTACTTTAGAGTGGATGGTAAGTGTACCTTTCACCACTTCGTTGTCGTACTCCACATCGCCGATGGTAATTTCATTTGACGTTCCTTTGTCTTTAGCCTTAACACTTTGTTGACATCGATCATCATCATCAACACTTGGATTTGGGAATTGATTGGAATAATGCCCCATCTCCTTTCACTTTAAACATTGAAGTGTAGTAGGTCCATTCTGTGTATCCCTTCCTTTTTTTGGATCATTATACATTTTCTTCCCATTATTTCGACATTCAATTGCCCGATGACATTCTTTTCCACACGTATAACATTTTCTTGTCCCCTTAAGACAATTTCCTCTATGTTTCTTTCCACACTTTGCGAAAAAGGGAAAACTCATCTTCTTTTCAATGTTCTCTTTAAATTTTCCTTTGAATTCCATTTTCTTCTTCTAATAAAACCCATATGGTTGATTGGTTACTCCAATCTCCATCTCAACATTGAGAGAACATCGAACGATTTCCTCGTAGCTATTGAAGTCCCTTATGGATAATTCCCTTCAAAGACTTCATTTTAAGGCACTAAAGAATCGATCGATATTACTCCCAGGTTGGATAATAACACTAGAAGCGTACCTTGCAAGTCTTGTAAAATTTTCTTCGTGGGTACCAACAGATTCATCATCCTTTTACTTTAGTTCAAGAAACTCCTTCTCCGTCTTTGTTTGAAGAATACGAGGGAAGTACTTATTGAAAAAATAAGATCTTAAACTCATCCCATTCCATGGACTCAATTTCATCTCTTTGCCTCATATTCTTGATAAGATTCCACCATTGATCATCTTCTACTTCCAAACGATACACTGCTAAGATGACTTTATCTTGTTCAGAACATTGAAGAACTGAAAATATCTTTTCAGTGGTACTGATCAATTGTTCAGCCACTAATGGATCAGAAGACCCGCTGAATGAAGGTGGACGCTGCCTCATGAAGGATTCAACAGAATGTTGCTCCTTCCTTTGCTCGTTTGGAAGTCCTGCATGATTCATAGCTTGAAAAAGATGTGTAAGCATGGCTACAAGATTTTTCATTCCAGCTTCCATAACGTTTGGTTGATCAGGGGGTCAATCATTGCATTTCCCGTCGCATTCCACATTAACACGGTTTCTTTCAGGTTCTAGCCATTGACTAAAACCAAGAAGAATAGTGTGAGAAACACTAATTATAATAGGAAAACAACATAATCAAGAATAAAATTTTACACTTAAGGTCTTATCATAGGTTATTCATGTCCATTTCTAAAACACTATGATTGTGTCCTATGCTTAGATTTATCCTTAGGTTTCTTACTAAGGCTTTCACATCCTAGCTTCCAAAGGATGACAATACCTTTCCTCTGATACCAACTATAGTGACCCATACATTACAAAGATTGTTAATACTTAAAAATTTAAGCATACTTATTACAACATATTACAAAACCATGAAAGGACCGTATAGGTATAGTGTCATTGGAAACCGGGAATCATAAACAACTGGTTCATAAAGCATCTACATTGTCTCCCATTTATTTCATCATATCTAGAGTCCCTTTTGGAATATCCTACTTAATAACCTTCTTCCTGACCTGGGGAAAGAAAACATTCAAAGGGATGAGCTCAAATGCTTAGTAAGGGTAAACAAAAGAAATATCAATCACATCATATTCATAAGAACATAACATTTTGGAAATCTTAACCTGCAAAAGAGATCTTAATTTCATAACATGGGATAAATCACAGTAGTGAAATGTAATCCCAATAATCATAACGTAAAACATGAAACTTTGTGTCATCCACACATACTCATATAGAATAATTTCTTATTAGTCAAGACTCATTTCCATGACTATCTTAGCAGACAAAGTCCATTTCTGAACCAAGTTCACTCCACATTTCAGTCCTATTTCACTGAACCAGTTTAACCTGTCGTTCCAGCCATGTCTATCTCATGAGAAATAAATCATTACCCAATGCATTGGAGGGAGATATAAGTCCCACCCATCACATAATGAAACCATTCTTATGTGTTACACACAATCATAAATCATACATCATAGCATAACCCATGTAATAAAAATGGGATTCTTAAACATCATGACATCATAAAAAAATTCATATAAGATAAAGGAATTCATAAAAATAATTCCGTCACATCATAATAAAATCAATGTAGTAATAGGGATAGAATCATAACCCTATATTATCTTAAATGGAAAATAATTTTGATAAAACACTTGAACTCTATTCTTGAGGAAAATATCCTTTCTACTTCAAAAAAATTGTCCTTTCTTAACATGTCATACAATTTTAAACTAAAAGAAGTTGATTAAAAATAAACATGAAAAATTTTAAAATAAGCTTTTTGAAAATAATGTTTTCAAAATCCATTCATTCATTATAAGTTAAAAAAACATCTTCTCGTACTTTTGTCGGAAAAGACAAAAAGTACCTCGTATGAAAAACGACAAAATATTCCTTTCATATATTTTACTGAAAACTAACCGAAGGGTAAAATTAGATTTAAAAAATTGTAGTTGGATGGAAATAATATTACATATTGAGGAAACATGGATGTGGATGATAAAATACACCCTAGTATATACCAAAGTATAAACAATCTTGGACAAAAATGAGATTATGACATTTTCCCTTACCTTAGGTCCGATTTGCTTCGTAAGTGTCCAAACCTCCTGAATAATGATTTAAATAATGTCATTAACTTATTCCAGAATTATAATCATTTTTATGATATCATATATGGCCATATTATTAGATTCTTATTAGTAATATTTCATTGCTACTTGTTATTCGGGTGTTTATTACTTTTTGTTCTTATGCGTGTTTTGTCGAATAAATTCTTAGTGTTATTTTTACGTTATAAATACCTCATTTCCAGAATAGTATTAGTGTAATATACATCATTTTCATTCATTCAATTAATTTATATAATCATTATGCAATGAAGATCATGTAGAACGAGTCGCATCACATCTTGGAGACGGTATTCCGTACGTACGCACGAGCGAAGATATCGTTCCCATGATCGTGGAATTGTATTGGAGTGTATGAATACTATTACAGAATCAATATCACTTTACAATAATCATATAGAGTTATTATTTACACCATTATACCCATCCAAGTAAGGTGGTTGTGGAAAATAGATTACACTATGGTGTGGAGACGTTATTCTGTACGTACGCACGCGCGGTGATTTTGTTTTCCGTAGGATGGATAGATAGTGAAATAGAGTTTTTTCATACTTATAATAACATACCAGTATATGAGTGATACTTATGTTATTACTTCATAATGAAACAACTAAATAAGAAGAAGTGGAAGAAGAAATAAAGTTGAAAGAATCGGTAACGGACATTACCACTTCTTTGAAGCGCCTCTTTGAGACCTCCTCTTAGGGCACTAAAATTGGACTTTGAAGAAGACCAGGACATCTAGAATGTTTCTAGGGAAGTGGAGAAGAGAATTTGGCAGGGTTGGCTGAGCTTTAAGGCTCAAAGTTATGTGAGAAAGGGAGGGATGAGGTGCCCTTCTATAAGGGAGAATAGGGGCACCTTTGGAAAAACTAAAACATTATTATATTATAAAGTTATATTTGGTTTTTAATAGCTCCAAATTGATTTATTTAGAAGCTAATTTGGGTATGGGTCGAAATAATCTCATCCAATAGAATTTAGACAAGTTTAGGTATCTATTTTAACATTATCATCTAGATTTAACTTTAAGTTTGATAATTTAACTTTTACCGTGTCTTCTAAATTTCTTACACTATAAGGTTAATAAACATACTATAAAAAGACAAACGAACCCCAAGTTGTTTATTAATAATATATATAACCTTATATAAGTCATTTGGCAGAACCATATATTTTGAAGAATAAAATAACAATTAATAATATAATATTTGTTTTAAAAACAATTTTATGTCAATTTTGACACTATTTGGTAATTTATTTTTGTGAAAATCATAATAGAATGGTTAGTTCGAAAAAAAAGTTATTTAATTAATACTAACATGTAATATTAAAATATAAAATTATTTTAATTCATAAAAAGTCTCAAATTTCATTTATTTGGGTATTTATAACATAAATTATGTTAATATTTCATTAATAAGATATTTACTACATCATCATTGTGTCATAAATAAATTAAATTATTTAATGTCTAAAAATTATAAATAAAATAAAATTATGTAGTAAATATTTTTGGAATTATAATGAATATTTATAGTCGAATTTATCATATGTAAAACCCCATATTAAAAATGATTTACTTATTAAACATTGATTCTAACTATTTTAACCCTTCTTTAAATAAATTAATATTAAATGTCTTAATCTAATCCATGTGGGCATAAATGGTAATATTTTATTCCTAAAGTTGTTTTTGGTCGAATTACACTTATCCAATAGAATAAGGACATGTGTTAAGGTAATAATAATATCATTTTTACACTTAATTATCCTATTTACTTTTAACCATGGTAAAAAAAATAAAAAGTTACTATTCACCAAAAATTATTATCATCTCATTGAACCACATTTTAGTCCTTGATATTAACCATGTCTCTCGGATTTTCGAAATTCCAATCATAGAAGCGGTAAAATTAGGTTTTATGTGAATTTTAAAATTCTCCTAGAAGGTGGGTAAAAGATGGTGAAAAGTTCAATAAAATTTTTATATATATATAATTATTATAAAATGTCTCCAATGAATTGCATTGAACTTATATAGGTATTACGTATCAATAAATTTAAATAAAATAAATTATTATTTTAATAAAAAGTCGGTTTTTAAATAGTAACCCAGTTTTTCACTATTCATCAAAAATTGGATGTTTTCAAAAAAATAACAAAATTTTACCCGAGGCTAATTTTGATATTCCGAATCCAAAAATGAAGTCCATTTTGAATAATAAAAATTAAAAAATTTCAAAAAGTGGGTATTACTATTCATAACGGCTAGTTTTAATAATATTTTAATAGCATATTGTTGTTTAGTGAAACTAGGTATTGCGTACGATGCAAGCTATCGAGGAAGGTCATAATTGCGTGTAAATCAAGCCAAGCTAGTGTTGTGTGTAGTGAATGATTCCTTTGATGATTTATATAACATAAAAAATAAATTTTTCCTATAAAAGACTTGTGTGTTACAGTGAATGTAAATCATTTTATTACATTATTATAGGTTTTCCAACAATAGGATTTTATTGTGGGATGAATGTGGTTATTAAAACCCATAGATTGGTCTGAGTGTTTGGTACATATTGATATATACATGTAGTTACTTGTGATTTCTATACTCACTGCACCCATGTTGAGCACTACGTGCCAAACACCCCCATTATTATGGAATAGGGATTAATTTTCCATCATCCCGGTTGGAGGATTGAAGGCTAGTTATTGTCCCTTATATGCTCCATCTTTTAGGCATTGATATCCCAAGAATCTTTGGGCAGGATGTTGTGCGGTTATGATGACCATCTTTTTGCGAGGGAGGTGTTCTTCATAAGTATCTTTGAAATGGGGTTTTGGATTTTGGACCAGGTTTTTGCGAGGGAGATGTTTGGTGGTATGTAGCCTAGGTGTGTGCGAGCAGGTTGTGATAGAGGGGATTGATTAAGAGCATGGTAGCTTCAATACGTTTTCCATTAGAGATGATAAATTAACCAGTGGTAGCATGTGTGTGGAACCAAAATACCGTTTTCCTTACTAACATACATTACATGACATGATTTATATTGAAATGATGAATTTATGAGGATGGGAGGATAATATGCATTGATAGGTGTTTATGAGTTTCGTTAATTTTCACATATGAGCATTAGTGTTCTTCTCCAGCTTGTGCACGAGTGACTTTGGATTTCCCTATTTAGAATACTTGTATTATCATCCTAAGTATATAAAATAGTTTTCATGTTCCCAAGGATATTACTTGAACCATGTTGAAACATACTAGCTTGGGCGTGGTGGATTGTTTCTGTGTCACTACATTGTGTCATTTTGGAACTTTCCATGGGGTTTTCTTGTATTTCTGGAAGTTTTACATTATTCATGCATGTTGGATGGATTTTTTTATTATTATATATATATTTATTTATATATTTATGTTGTTTTAGCTTGATACATATTACCTCCAGATCATATTTAAAATATTTAGGGAAATGCCTCCCATTATTTTGAGTTTTTTATACCAATGGTGAGGGGAACTACCCCAGGGGCCTATTAGAGGTGAAACATGGGGGGTCATTATATGTACATCATCTTGAAGAAGGAATGCCTGAAAATTTTTCGACCCCTTACTTTATCATGAAGAAGGAAGGTTGTTAGAAAATGGTATCAGAGGATGATGGTTGTGATATTGGATGGGGTTTGGAATGAGGAATAATTTTTATTTCATGGGTTTGTAGGAAAATATGTTAGGCGATCATAGTGCATGACATAGTCTAGGGAAGACCATCTATAACATGGGATTTTGGGACCCCCCATGATCCGATGCAAGGACTATAATCATGCTGAATAACCAAGATATGATACACCGATTATGTTTTTGAGAAACTAGGAAATGTACATTCATAATGATGACATGTGTTCTTGTTTGTTTGGGTGTTTTCAGAAAATTAAAATAAACAATAACCGAAAATGAATCCAAAATAAATTCCATACTACTTGGGAATAAGAGTTCTTTGTAAACAATCAACTATGACACCATCTCATTTTCTATGGGTTGCTCAAGAAGTGGGGGATAAATATACCAATCTAGCTGGTCAGTGTAGGGTTTATATAGAGGAGAAGGAAAACCAATGGTAGAAGATTATTTGTGATTTATATGGATAGACACTAAGAATGTATAAGAGTTTTGTCTTGACATAGAGATAGTGGGTCGGATGATGGGGATGGGGTTCACCTTCATATGGTTATGGGATCCAACATAGTATTAGGTTTCCCTAGCTTTGAGACAGATGAGGGGAGTATTTCCTTAGTGGGGGATGGTTTACCAAAGATAGAGGGAGGAGACTAATGTTATGGGGGTTGAAATTGAGAAGGAGTTCTAGGAGGAATTACATTCTTCCACCACGATGGTTGGTAATATGTATGAGGTACTCGTTATCTATAAGGGGAGTATATTAGTTAGGTAATTGGGGATCATGTTTAAAGATCTCCTTCATATCTATCCAAATCTATTTTTGTATTTTGAGTCTAATTCTACATTAAAAGAGGAGGCCCTTTTCCCTTCCCCCTAGTTTTTGGTTACTCACATTACCCTACTGTCATACATAAAGTTTATAAGAAGGCTGAGGTAGTGGGAAGGATGCACTCATGAGCAGGATTACCATGATAGGGGAAAAAGATGAGTCCTTTGAAGAGGAATGTTTTCAATACTAGGTATCAAGCATCTAGACCTTTTATGTCTTCAACGGTGTGGATAAGACCCCAGAAGTTCCATTTCTGACCTTAGGGTCCTCATCCATTTCACATGGGCTTGGGGAATAGGTTTTTTTCTTTTGGAGGCCGTAGAAATATTCAAGGATAGTGCCCAGTTCTGGCTCAGTATGGTAGGGGTGGACATAATCTGTACCCTACTCAGCAACAGTTGCCTGTCAGGCCATTTCAGCAACATTGACACTAGGTTCCTATTCTATTGAGAGGAGATGGGGTAGGGATAGTCCAGCCTTAGGGAATTCTATAGGACCTCGACTCAGTCATGGTGGCTAGGTAGCCGACTGGAGAGGGGAAGATGATCTGGTAATGGTTAGTTTTATTCCATAGAGGTAGTAATTCTAGTTGGGCAAGAGATCATTCGAGGTACAATCAAATTGTTCAATACTATTGTTTGAGTAATGATTGATTTAGGAGCATTGTAATCCTTCATGGAATATGATATATAAAATTATAAAGGACTAGATATTGAGAGGCATTCCTTGTAGAAGTGTTAAGAAAACCATTCTGAGATAGGACTATCTTGTTTGATGTTTTCTATGGACATAGACTGTTGTTGGGATGCATCATTCTAGTGGGGATTTATTTCTTCTATTGATGTAGATATATGTGTTTTCCTTGGAATTGATAGGTTTTAATTTGTGAATTCTATTATTTAATGATTTTGGAAAATAATCATGTTTTCATACATGGATGGATAACTTTTTAATTTCATGGCGAGTAGAGTTGTCAGATGGTTAGTCAGCATTTGGAGCCTTTTCATTACTTGTTAGAGGATATTTTAGAATAATCAATGGATGTTGATACATTGAAGGTCTTGGGAGTTGTTAATAAGTTCTTTATGTTTTAAATGAGGAGGTTTTGACTCTAAACCCTATAGGTGATGTTGAGTTCGGGATTGACATACAACCCAGTGCTAGTATAATTATGATGGATTCTTATAGGATGGTGCCTTCTGTGCTGTGGTATTTGCAGATCCAGATTGTCGATCAGATGAGGAAAGGCTTTATCTAGAATAATGTGTCTCCAAGGGGTGCTCAAGTCATGATTCAGAAGAAGGTAGATGGTGGTCTGAGGCTATGTATAGACTGTAAGAGGTGGAATTAGGTAGCAGTAAAGAACCATTAACCTCTCACGAGGATAAATAATCACTTTGACTCGATGAGGATGGTTATTTAGTTTTCAATGACAATATGATTTCTTTGTTTCAATATTTTAGTGTAAAGGAGGGTGACATAATGATAAATTCATTCATGTGCAGTTACGGGAACTTTGAGTTCATTGTTATTTCGTTCAACATTATGAATTCACCATAAATGTTTAGGGGGCTTACAAACACCGTCTTTTGTGTGTTACTAGATAGGTTTGTCTATGTATTCATTGAATAAATCTAGATCTAATAGATGTCAGATGAGGAACATACTGATCATGTCCAAATTACCCTAGAGGACCTTCAGAACTACCATCTCTTTGTTATTTTGTCCAAGTGAATGTTTTGGACATTTGAGGTCCACTTTCATGGAAATTCGGGGTATCCACATCGTGTAGTAGTGGATCTATTGACTTCTGAGATAGTTGTTTCTTTTTCATCAACCAATAATGTGGAAGAGGTTAATAGTTTTTTTGGTTGGGAAGGATAATACTAAATATTTTACCTAATTTCTCTCACGTAGTAGCTCAGTTGATGGATCAGACCAGAAAAGACCATGATTTTGTGTGGAAAGAGTACTGCCAAGAATCATTCATCTATCTCAAGGGGATATTTTTTAGTGCCCCTTTTCTTATGTTGTGATAGTAAGGGGATTTGTTTGAGGTATTTTATTATGAATCCCATTTTGGAATGTGGTGTATGTCGACGTAGAAATAGGGAGTGATCTCCTATGGGTCTACACAGTTACATCCCCATGAACATAACTCTTCCACCCATGATATGGAGATATCATAGGTCATGTTTTCTCTAAGGTTGTGGAGACATTACCTCATTGGGGATATCATTTTGGTATTCACATTTCACAAGAACATGAGGTAAATCTATTCCTAGATATAGATTAACTTTTATCAGTATAATTGGATTTATTTTCACAAGGATTATGATTTTGATATCACATACACCTCAATAAAGGGGAATTGTGGGGTAGATGATTTGAGAAGGATGTCACAGAAGGAATTGGTTCCATAATATGTGGATTCGTGGAGAGAAATGGATGAGATATATTCTATTCAAATTTATGTAAGGATGGATAATGGAAGTGGATACCTATTTCAGATGAAAGTGTTTTCTTATATAATGTAGAAGGTGGAGGAGTCTCAGTGGGGAGACTCTGAGGTGAAGATTATTTGTGAGGGAATTAACTAGGGTGATTCTCTAGAGGGATGGTTTGGGGATGGTCAGAATCATATGTTGTTTCAGGGGAATAAATTTTTCCCTGTAGTGATACGAAAGGGAGTTCTCGGTGAGTTTCATAGAACACCCATAGCGGTACACATGGGTATTTCAATGATTAATCATGGATTTTGGGAACAATTTCTATGTCCCGGGTTGATGTGACTAGTTTAGAAGTATGTGGCAATATTTTTGGTGTTCCAGTATATGATGGTTGAGCACCATGTTAATGGTGGTTTATTGTAGCCCTTATATATCATCAAGTAGAATTTTCATAAAGTATCAATGGATTTTGTAATAGTATTACTTAGGTAACATGTAGGATGTGATGAAAACTAGTTATTAGTGGATCAATGGATGAAATATACTAACTTCAGAGTGATCAAGGAGTCGAGTGCAGTGGATTCCTTAGTGCATATGCATGTTTATGTGGTGGTGTGGCTACATGGGTTCAACGATCCATCGTTTCATATTGTGATATGTTTATTACATTGCATGTCTAGAGGGGTATGTATATGCTTTTCGCACTCAGTTACAACTTCACACTACATTCTACCCTGAAGAATATTGGCATAAAGAGAACATCATCGAATCATTATGGGACATGATACGAGAATCCATATTGAATTTTGGTGGGTTTTTGGTAATACAATTTGTTTGGTAGTTATTTTAATAACGTCTATCACTCTACCATTGGCATGGCTCTATTTGATGCTTTATTTGGAAGACAATGTCATTCACCCTTATGCTAAACATTGGATGGGGAAGTTTCTTTTCTTCGTCCATTTGTAGTGCAGAGTATGACCAAGAATTTGATGCTTGTCCTTAATAGGATTTATGTAGCACAATACTAGAAGAAGTAATATGTCAATCATGGGAGGAGGTTCTTAGATTTTGATGTTGGGGACCATGGGATCTTGATGGGTTACCATCGATGTAGGAAGCAGAGGTTCAGTAGTGGGAGAAAGCTCTCTCCTAGGTTCAATAGACATATCAAGTTGTTGGGATGAGTTGTCTTGGTGGGATAACAAATGTTGTTTCCACCACATTAGTGGAGGAACCATGAGGAATATTCTCTCTCCTAGATTTTTTAGTATCTTCACGATTACTACCATTCCATTGAATTAGGAGTGATGGATATATTGGATGATACAAATGTCTATGGACCGGCCAATGGATATCCAGGATTATAAAAAGAAGTTGTTATGTGGATGTACCATTCATTTGGAGTGTGTGTTGTTGTCTAATGGTATCCTAGGGGAGAGTAATCTGTAGTGGGAAGTGCAGGTTCATTCATAGTACATGGAGTTTATTTGAGTTTTTCTTGTGCATTGATCATTGATAAAGTGGGGAAACCATGTTTTCAAGCATTTATGTTTTCTCCTTGTTATATAGTATGTAACGAATTTCTTACATGTGATATGGGGGAGACATGAATCCTAATCATGACACATTATTGTGTATGTGATTAAACCCATGTAGGTGAGTATGTGTCGCCCATAGGATATAGTATATTGGAATGGAGAAAGGAATGATTAAATTCATGTGTCCGGATAGTTGGTTCATGTGTTGGGTATCTTGATAATGTTTGGGATAGGATATATGGGAAGAGGTATTCTTAGATATTGCGGTTTCACTCCAGTTTTCGAACAAAACATGGTTGTTCTTCAGCGAGAGGTATCCTATGGGGTGGTAGTTTGGACAACACATTCTTCTAGGTTCAGTTTTGGATTCTCGAGGTATAGAAGAGTTTGAGAGGTATCTTATGTAATTCCTTAAATATCCAATGTCAATTAATTTTTCATAATCATTTATTTGGAGTGTTCTAGGAGGCCTTGATGGATCAATTCAAGAGTTTTCAAAATTTCTAGTTTTACCATCGATGACTCTAGTGTCGGTGAGTCGTGTCAGTAGCTAAATGGAAGTAGGTTGGCCTCGGTAGAATAGTTATGGTGGATAAAGGAATCAGTGACTCAAGGAATTGGAAAGTTTGGGCGTTGGAAGATTAGGTTGTTGATATGTCAGGGCATCAGTTAGCCAGGGGTTGATAGGTAATTTCATAGGTAGGTTGAGGAGTCGGTAGGTCAATGTTTTAGTAGTTGAAGCAATTAGTATGTCAAGAATCAGTATGTCATGTTGGTGTATCTACATCAGTGGATAATCCCTTGGTGAGTCGCATTGTTGGATTAATTTTTCTGGCTCATACGTCATTGATTCAGGCATTAGTGACCTGCGTCGGTGACTCACCCATAAGTGACTAATTTCCAAACATTCCAAAATTTTCTAGTTTATCCCCATTGACATTTCCATTCATGATAAATGAGTTAAATGAAATATTTAATTATTTATTTGGAGGTTTCATATTGTATTTATCTTCTAAAATCATGAATCTTCGATTTACTCGCAATCTGCATGGTCTTGATCATGATCTATCTTTAATGGTATTTAAAAGAATTTTCCAATAAAATATGGATCTGGCCTATCTAAAGATGAAATTTTAAATTTCATTGAACCATCCCATTTTATCATTGTTTGATGAGAACCTTTATTCCTTGAGGTGTCATGTGGTTGTGTTGTAGAAGTCTGCTCAGTTTTCCCCTACAGTCCTTCGTACTACTCACGCGACCCCCTATTTTTGGGTGCACAGATGAATTGTTGAATTCTTGTTGTTCCAAGTATGTATCCCTTAATCTATAATTTAATTATCTAACAAGGGGGTTGGGTGTACCCATGTACCCATTTGAATATTCACGGATATAGATTTAACAAAGATAATAAAAATTAATAAACAATTTGTTGTGAAGACGATGATGATCGCTTTTTTTATATGTAATTATTTTTTTATATGGGTAGTATTCTTATAAAAATCAATTATTTTATTGGTATTTTTCTGCACACATGTATGATTTCTGAATCATTACTGAAATTTTTTGAATCAAGTTAATCATGAATATTCAGTTAAATAAATGGATGCCCAAGGATCGAACTAGTTCATTGATAACCACCATTTTATGATGTTTTATTAAAGAACACGTGAAGAAATATCTGAATAATCATTTACTTATTTGTGTGGTTTTGTGGTGTGTGTGGTTCTATTCAAAATGAGTTTTGATGTTCATGTGGTGTTGTAGCTGGGAGTGTGGTTGTCAGTTTGGGGATGTAAGTGTGGTGTAATGGTTTCCTAGTCTATGAGATAGATTGATTGTAGAATGGATGAACTTGGTATGTAGTGGGATTGCATCTGGGTAGTGGTAAGGAAGTAGGGATGCAGGAAAAGGTTCTTTCATGATCATGTTTATGGGTTTGTTGGGCATGGTGTTGTTATGCAGTTGGAATACCGACTGGGGTTTTGATGAGGTGTGTTGGTGGATTTCATGTAGAGAGTACGGACATGGTGTCTTCAAATTGAATAATGATGGTAGGGATGTCTTGGAGTGGTTCTTATGTAGTATGATAACATGATGGTTTATTTCCTTCTGTTTTTATGAATGGTTCATAGAATTGTTTTTTTTACCTAGGACCTTCTTTATTTATCTGGATTTGGAAGCTGTGGGTATGGTATCTTAACCTTAAAAAGTATCCAATGGTTGGTAGTTTCGTGGGTAGGGAGGAGATAATGAAATGAATAAATTGATAATACACAATTAGAATTTTTTTAATGAATTGACTGGGGGTATGTTTTAAGTTATGACATATAGTGAAGAGGCATCCATAATTGGTATATGGAAGTGACATTACTTCATGGTGGTATGTGCATGTAGGTTTTATATAAAGGGATGTTTTGGTGTGATATGGTTGTTTTTTTTAAACCCATAAGTTGGGTTGAGTGTTTAGTACCTATATATAAACATGTAGTTACTTCTCATATCTATACATAACCCACCTGTGTCTTAGACTATGTGTCGAACGCCCCCATTATTATGGGGGATGGTGTCCTTTCTAAACATTATATTGGGAGGATGGATGGCTTGATATTATCCCTTGGCTACTCCCGCTACTATGAACTTGTAATCTAAGACTATTCGGGCAGGTTTTTTGGGTAGTTGTTAGTACTAGGTGATTGTAGTCAATGAGTGCTTACGAGGTGTCTTCATGATGGGGTTGCGGTTTTTTTCCTAGGTGATTGCTGGTTCTATGTGATTTGATATGTGACCCAGTTGTTTGTGTCAAGGTTGTGATAGTGGGTCTTTTGGAATAATGTGGTATTTTCATGAAATTTTCCTTTAGAGATGAGAATTTAACTAGTGGGAAGTGGTGTGGGGTTCCAAAAATATTTATGTTCTTACTATATTAATTTACATGATTATATTTATTTTATAGTCATGGCTTAGTGGTGTTTGGGTTGATAGTATGCCTTTATATGTGATTTTTTGATTCTATAGTTTTCTAATAGGGGCTTTAGTATGCTTCTCCCACTTGTGCACACGTCACTTGGGTTTTACCTACTGAGTAATATTGTATGATCACCTTACCTATATAATAATTTTTTTGGTTTCCAGGGAGATTACATGGACAGTTTTAGACCTTACTAGCTCAAGATTTTTATATGGATGATGTGTTTCTTCTAACATTCATTTCGGTACATACATTGGGCTATTCATCTATTTCTAGCACTTGTACATTAAAAATGAATTTGGGATGGATTTTGGTTTCCTTATGTACATAAAAATATATATATTTATGTGTTTACGTGATTTGAGTTTTATAAATTTTATGTCTATGCATAGTTATTATAAATATGTTAATTCCTCTCATTTTGTGTGATTTATAGTATTGTGGTGTTGTTCTCCACCTGAGGGCCTTTTGGAGGCAGGACTCATGGGTCAATTTTCTCCATTAATTTGAGTAAGGAAGGCCTAAATATTTTTCTATCCCTTCCCTCATCAAGGAGAAAGTGGGTTGTGACACTAATGAACATTCCACGATTCTAATTTTAATGTCCATATCCCTTGTATCTTGGAGCTAATGTCATTAATTTGTACATAGTCGGGGATACAATTATAGACCTCCAACGGACTGATTAGTTAACCAGTTTTGGAATATTGATTACATACATTATCCTTACACTATAATTCAAATTATAATCTTCAACATGGAGAGTTATTTTTAACACCCTGATTCTCCTACATGAACCCTTCATATCAGTCATAATTCACATCTTGGCATATTTTTAAAATAAAATATAAGAAATAGGTGATCTTATAAGCTCACTATTGGTAAATCATATATCAGATTCTATCATAAATAAACTTATATTATTTAAGAGAGGAGTATTAATGAGACATGATACTTTTAAAAATATTAATAATCAATATAGGTAATGATTATATAAATTAAATCCATATAAACATTAAAATTGATATTATACTATTCAAATAATCACATTTATTATCAATAAATAATCTTATAATGATGGGATGCATTATTCTAGACATCATAAAAATATTTTTATGACTTCATGAAATAGAACATACAAGTAAATAACGCAATATAGAATCTCTCACGAGACCTACTAATGAATTGAAGGTCTATAGCAAGAACCACCCACCACATAATATGTCCAATGCATTCCTCATATGAAAAAAAAGGTTAATCTTAACCACCATAAACATTCATATTAAAACTAGCATAGGAAATGTTAATACCATAACCATAAACCAATAATGATATAAAAATAGTATATATATAGTAAACCATATCATAATAACATCAATATGATATGGTACATTTTATAATATTAAATCAACCTCAAATAAGTATCAAATCCAATAATGTATCTTGATATAATTGAAAATAATCTAATAAAATAGTCATTATTATCATTAGTGAAATTCTTTTTTTTACATTGATGTATTTTAAATGATATAAAATTATAATATAAAATTATTACATTTAAATTAACCTTCTTTTATTGTACGTAATGCTTCTAAACATTGATCTTTAATGACGGAGGAAAAAGGTTCTCAGGCCGCATTTGTTAAAAAAAAATTGTATCGAAAAAGTCATAAGGTACCCAAATTGGAAAATTAAAAAGGTTTTCTTTCAAAACATTTAATAAGAGGTAAAATGTGGGTAAAAATATATATATCTTTATAGGAATAGTAATAATATATATAAATACATCATTAAATAACATGTATATATATGATATATATTCTACATTAAAAACATACGTTGAATCAATCACGAATAAAAATAAGATATCAAAACTAACAGTTACCTTGTAATATTCATTAGTTGAGTGGTGAACTCATGTATAATTATTTAATCATTTTATTAAATTATATCAGAACTATATCAATATTTATGAAATAATATATGATCCACATTTATCATTTTTAATGATATTTCATTATTACCATTATTTTAGGAGTAAACTGCTTCATTTTATTATGTGTATTTTTTATAGTATGTAATTTTTATTTAGAATAAGATATATTTTAATTAAATATATATTTATAATATCTTTATAAATTTTATATTAACTCAAAATATACATTTCTATAATCATTATTGAATGGTTATTGTGTATAATGAATCTCATTGCACCATGGAGATGGTAAGCTGTACATACACACGAGTGACAACGTCAGTCCTTTCATGGTATAGTTGTAAATAATTGGATGGTTTTTTAATTATAAAGAATATTTTTAATGTTATATTTATTATTTATATCCATTATATTCCTCATTATACTCATAAAAATAATTTTTTGAAGAATAAAAAATTACCCCACGGCATGGAGGTTGTATGTCGTTTGTATACACACCTGGTTATATTATTTTTGGTATGAATGATAATTTTAAGAATATGTTTATATCATAATCACAATAAAATATAAGGATGTGTATGATACAAGTGTTTTTATTTTATAATAAAAACTACACATTAAGGGGAAGTAGAAGAAGAAATAAATTTTAAGGTGTTTGTAAAGATGATGACATCTCCTTTTTGAGAACCTCCTTTGGATCTCCTCTATGGGACACTAGAGTTTGACTTTTTAGATTACCATAATCTCAAAGATGTGTATATGAAAGTTGAGAAGAAAAAATGGGTTGGTTATGGTCTAGAAATAAGGATGAGAGTGGTGTGAGGAAGATAGAAAGGATGTTCCTTTTTACTAGAGTGGTGAGGGACACTTTTAGAAAAAAAAATTTAAATTAATATAAATTAATTTTTAAATCCAATTGATCCAAAGTGATTAATTTCAAATATTAAATGATAATGGGTCAAATTTCTCTCACCCAATACTTTTTTCTCAATCATAGGTAACATACATACCCTTATAATTTTTCATTATCACTTAACTATGTTTAATAATAAATTTACTATTGTTAGTATTCATAATACATAAAAATAGAAGAAATATTTTCACATAAGTTATAATCACTAATTACAATGCTAGAATCCATTTAAAAAAAATCAGAACACATAATTTATTATCATTAATTTAAAATTAATCAATTTAAGTGGTTAGAAAATGTTTTATTAATGTATAAACATGTAATAGATTGAAATATTTTTTTGTCTAATTTCAATGGGATATTTATTACACTAACATAAATTATATTTAATGATAAAAATAAAATATTGTTACTAAAGAAACCTGACCTTTTCTTACATTACTATTACATCGTTTTAAACATAATCAATATAATAGTATCACACATATATGATCCTGAGGTTTAGTGTCTTGGGAAAACTAGGACCTTACATAACAATTATAACATCAAGCCTAAACATTCATTTAATACCTTTTTCCCTAGCTTCTTATTGGAACTTGACCTCTCCATTTTACATATATTCACCTAAGGTTATAAAAAAATGGGGTGAGGTAAAATCCTAGTAAGGGGATATATATATATATATATGAACAATAAAATAATGGTTGAGCATAACCATAACATAGGCAAAGGATCCTGGACGTGAGAGGAAGCATTAATAAGAGACATGAAATGTGGCAATGTAAAAAAATGAAAAATCATGTCTTTGTGGTTAACTACCATTAATTCTTATGAACCAAGATATGATATTATTCACACCTTATTTAACATTAACACATGAGATTCATCACTTTACCCAATGTATTGGAGCGCTGTAAAATTTCGGGCACACCCATCACATTGAAATATTCTTATTTTCCTATATAATTTCCGTTGCTCCTGCCACATCATAACATTATCATTTATCATGAATGTCCCAATAAAAATATATAAAAATTAACATAACTAACCAATGAAAAATAATGGGTTTCATCTCATATGAACATATTCATAAACATTGGGGTCCCAAAAGAAATAAAGAATAACATACATGTTTCATGAACCGCCAATCTTGAATGAGAAGTAAAAGTTGTGTTTTTTAAATAAGAGTTCTTTTCGAAAAAAAAAATATTTGAAAGAAACACCAGTGAAAAAAAATTATATCCCAGAAAATGAAATAAAATGATGAACAAATTATTTTTTGGGAGTAACAACTTCAAAAAAAAGAGTGAAAGAGGGAGTACCCGAACGATGAAAGTCTTGGTCAAGAATTTCTATTTACCTTATATCTGAATGCTTCGTTCTCTTTAATGTATAGTATAACCACCATAGATTCATTAATTTACAATTACATAACCTTTTTTACTATAATATGTTTTATTATAGTTTCATTTAGTTTTTTATGTTCCTTTGGATGAGTTTCAGAGTTTAAAAACATTGTTTGGGAATGTTTGTTTTTATGTTTTTTCTTGAGCGGTTCACTTGTATTCATAAATTTATGTTCAGGTAGAAAATTTTTAAACAAAATTAATTTATTTTATAAACCATTAATTATCCTACAAGATTTTAAATGATCTTATAAATTATTATATTATATTCCATGTGGATAAATAATTAGATAAGAATTAAATGGCGATTGTTTGAGTTAATTGGGGTTGTTTTTTGACCACAATGAACTTGTTTTGATTAATCAATTAGTAATATGTAGATAATTTAGATAAATAAAATTAAATAGGAAATAATACATATAAACTATTGGGTTTCCACCATATATGTGGTTTCATTAACAGATCTAAATGTAGATATTGAAAAATAAAACTTGTCGTTATTGATGGTGATAGATTAACACCTTACGGATAAACATTTTTAAAAAAAAATAAATGGAAATGGAGAAGTTGGTTGGATGGTATAATATCCCATATTTATTATAAAATTAAATTATATGTATGATATTAGAGTAACCATACAATTTTGATGAATATAGGTGGGGATATAATAAGAAAATAACATGATATTGAAAGAAAATTAATGCAAAGAAGAAGAGAAATTACCTCTTGAATCCTGCTCTTGAGATCCTCCTTATGGGACATAGTCTTTGAATTATTATGAGACGAGAAGCTCATAGATGTGGGGGAGGGGATAAAAAAGATTCCTGGGAAGTGTTTAGACATGGATTCAATCTTGAGAGGTGTGGTATGGAAAGGGGTCAGAGGTTTTATTTACAAATATCGACAGAGGTGTTTTAAGAATAAAATATTAAATAAAATAATATATCAAATGTTAGACTTGCAATAATAGTTATTGAAATCATAAATATTATATTAATATAATATAATTTTTTTAGACTTTAAATCATCTTTATAAGCAGAATTCATTTATTTATTAAATGGAAAGTGAATGAAAGTGAAAAAGATTTCTTAAGGAATCACTTCTTGACTTCAGGATTCAGAAAGTACTTTATGGGTTTTGGAAATTGAGATTATTATTTTTAAAGGAACCATTTATGAAATTAAATATAATTTTTCTGAATATAATATTCTAGAAAGTTTATTTAATCATTACATCATGAATTATGAAATTGAAGAAACACAGGTTATGTGAAAAAACTATATTTTAACTATTCCCTCGAAAATTGAAGTACTTCAGAAAAATCCCAAAACATCACCCTTAATATTTTTCAACATTTAAAATCACCAAATGATGTAAATTTTTTAAAAATAATTTCCGTAATATAATTATTTTAATATTTCATTAAAATCTTAATTTATTATAAAAAACAAGTTTTAAAACATTCTTTTACTTATTCTAAAATATTTGTATATCATACTATCTACTTGAATATTATTTTTATAATATCATAGGTATTGTTACTATTTATTATGGTATATCACTATTCATAATTGTATGTTACTATTTATAAGGGCATGTTACTATTCATAAGGGTAGGTTACTATTCACCAAAAACTTTGTTTTTCTTATTGGACTCCGAATAACATACTGATTGATACCGTGTGTGTCAGATTATTTCAATTCCAAACACCTATGTCACAAACTCTTGTACTAAAGAAACTTATCAATTATTTTTTCATTATGTTATGTTTTCATGTGGTTTTATGACATATTTATAAGAAGGTAATTTCCATTGAAAAACATTGTGTCGTTACATTATTCCACCCTTATGAAATTTCACCCTCAAAATTTTACATTTCACAAATAGGTGAGGTTACTTCTCCTTCATTGCCTCTTGGGGTTTACAAGTAGCTTATTCAAACGTATGGTTCCTCCACAACACATTGACAAGGTGGGTTATCTTGTGGTGTAGAACCATATCTCCCCGTTTCATAATCTCTAATGGTTTCTTCTCATAAGAGTGTTCATCTTCCAGCTGTACCCCCTCTGAGTTCAGTACATGTGTCGGATCTGGTTTGTACATTCTCAGGAGTGATACATTAAACACATCATTAACATGAGCCATATTCATTGGATGTTCAAGGGGATAGTTTATGACTCCAATGTGTTAAAATATCTCCAAGGGGTCAATGTACCTTGGGCTTAGCTTTACTCACATTCTTTTGTCTAGACATACATTACCCCTTTCCTTGTAAACATTGTTATTGGGCTTGAGAGTCTTGAAAGATTTCTCCAAAAACCTTGGTAGTACCTAATGAATCCAAGAAAACTACAGATTTCTATGACACTAGTGGGCCTGGGATATTCCTCAATTGCATTTGTTTTTAAGGGTCTATAAAAATTCCCTTCACTTGTGATCACATGACCCAAGAAGGCGACTTGATAAATCCAAAAGTCACACATTCTGTACTTGATGTACAACTTTCCCTTTTTCAATATCTCCAAAAATATTCTTATATATCTTCATGTTCTTCATTTATCTTGGAGTAAATGATAATATAATCAATAAACACTACCAAATATTGGTCTACATATGGTCTAAATAACATATTCATCAAATCAATGAGAATTT
Organism: Viscum album; assembly: GCA_963277665.1. NCBI lineage: Eukaryota > Viridiplantae > Streptophyta > Magnoliopsida > Santalales > Viscaceae > Viscum > Viscum album. Next base: position 1,956,170,349 of record OY728165.1, read on the forward strand.
CAGTGGCATTAGTATGTCTGAAGGGCATCACTAGAAACTCATAGTTCCCATACCTTGTAAGGAAGCCGGTATTTTGAATAAATTCCTTCTTCAACATTAACTGATGATATTGAGAACAAATACCCGCCATTGATAATTATTGATCTCATCTTAACTTATCAAACAAGTCATCAATCAATGGAAGAGGATACTTGTTCTTTATAGTGATCTTGTTGAGTTCGTGATAATTTATACATAGTTGTATTGTTCCTTCCTTATTCTTTAGAAGGAGAAATGGGGAATGACAAGATTATATACTAGGGTGTATGATACCTTTTCATAAATTCTCTTTCAGCTACTTATTTAACTCCTATAGTTCTATAGGTTCCATCCTATAGTGAAACATTGAGATAGAAGTAGATTTGGGTATGAGTTCTATTGAGAACACTACATCATGATCCGGGGGATGTCTGGGTAACTCTTCTAGAAATACACCATTCTATTCCCACACGATGGTCATTTCATGAAGGTTGGAACATTCTCTCTCCCCAACCATTTGGGAGTGGTATGCTTATTCATAGGGATTCAACACCTACATAGTTGAAGGATTTTTCGAAGGACATTCATGATCTTCCATTAAATTGTAGTGGATCATTGGTTGGTTTAGAATATGAAAAGTTATTTAGTTTTCCTAATAGTTGTTATGTGATCTATATAATGAGATCCAATATATTCCCATTATAGCATTGACTTATACCAAGAAAAGTATTATAAGATTCTATGGAATAATCATCCAATATACGCTAATAAAAGAAGAGTCAAACACTTTGGTTACAATGATTATGCCACTTTCTGTTTTTACAAACATCTATACTTCAGGTTATTGGGGCTTTGATTTTATAGTTATAGTAAACATGTAATATATAAAGGATTGTGTAGAACCATAATCAAATAATACTTCTACCATTCGTGATTGAATAAAAAATGTACCTTGTATTACTTCTTTATCTTTATCTACATAGATATTATTTATGGAATGATACTTCCATTTATCCTTTGGATTTTGTTGTTGCTGACACTGATTACCCTTGAGAAGTCGAGGTTTAGTTCACTGGAATGCATAGTTCCCTATCTCCCTATAGTTTTAGCTTTGAACCATGGTTGGTTCTCTCCTTTAATTCACCAAATAATCCTTTCTTTTCATGTCTTTTCAACACTCTGGATCATGGTTTCCTGATTTCCCACACATGAAGCACTTCCTCGGACCATTGAGGCAGTTAACATGGTTCAACATCCTACATTTTTGGCATGTGGGTCATTGAGTTCTCGTCCCACCTTTTTCATTAGATCCTTCATCTTGAAAATTCATCTTTCATTTATTATCACCATATCCATGGGACCATTATCCAAACACCATATCTACTTTGAGACCACAACCAACTAATTATTCCTTTCTCCCAATGTCTCTAATTACAAGAACCTTTTGAAGATGTGGTTTTAATCTACTAAAGAATCGATCTATTTTTATATCATTGTTGATAAAAAAACCCGAAGCGTACCATGAAATCCTTGTGAAATTCACTTCATAGACTGTGATAGATTCCCCTTATTTTTTCATAAGCTCTATGAATTCTATGTCCATCTTCGTGCGAAGAGTTCTTGGGAAATACTTCTTAGTAAATAACATCTTAATTTCTTCACATTCTATCTCATCAATTTCCACCCTTGTCTTGGTGTTCTTAATCAATGCCAACCATTGATCAGCCTATCCATCTAGACGATAAACAACTAGATTCACCTTCTCCATCTCAGAACAGTGAAGAAAAAAAAATCTTCTCTATGGAGTTGACACACTACTCCGTAACTAGTGGATTAGAAGATCCCCTAAACATCATTGTTTGTTGCCTCATAAAACATTCGATAGCCAGTTGATAACTGTTTGGTGAAGGAGGATGTAATCCATTATTATGGTTATTGTTTATAAACTGAGATAGTTGGGTAAAAATCACCATGACGTTTTGAACTCCACTTCACAAATCATTGGGGATGTCGTCTGGGCAATAGTTGTGTTGGCGCTCGCAAGAGTTGTTGGCCTCATTCCACCTAGTTCCCACCATTTTCTAAAATAGAAAAGGATAGAACAAAACAAGAGTCAAAAAGACATGAAGTAATTATTCATTTGAACAATTTACATTATAAATAATATTTTATGGGATCCCTATATAATGATTCTTGTGTGAATATTTTTACATTGTCTTAGACTAGAAGTTTTGTCTATAGTTCACTAATCAAAATTCCAAAATTTACAAAACCATGCATCTGATACCAACTATAGTGACCCAACCATTTCATACATTTCTATTACATCATTTTATAAATAAAAAACATAATTTTATGAATCATAGTGTACCCAATGGTTTAGTATCTTGGGAAAAATATGACCATACATAACAATTAGAACATCAACCATAAAAATTCATTTAATTCCTTCTTCTCTAGATTATTATTGGTAGACGACCTCTCATTAGTTCAAAAAGTCACATAAGGATGTACATCAAATGGGGTGGGCTAAAATACCAGTAAGAGGATATATACTAATAATAAAACGATGGTTTATCATAACCATAATATATGTAAAGGATCATGAACATGAGAGGAAGCATTAATAATAGACAAGAATTGTGGAAATGCTTAAAAATGGTACATCATGACAAAGTGGTTAACTACCTTGAATACTTGTGAACAATGATAGAAACATGTTCACACATAATTTCAGATTAACTCATCAGATTCATCACATTACCCAATGCATTAGAGAAATATATAATTCCAGGCGCACCCATCATATTGAAACATTTATATTATGCTATATAACTTGGGGCACACCCATCACATCATTTCATTATCATTTATCATGCATGACATAATAAAAATATATCAAAATGTGTATAAATAACGCATGAAAAGGAATGGGTTTCATCTCATAAGAACACATTCATAAAAACTGGGTTCGCAGAAAAAGAATAAGTTACATACATGTTACAAGATCCATCAACCTTGAATGAGAAGTAAAAGGTTTATTCTTTAAAGAAGATTTCTTTTGAAAAAACATTTGTTTGAGATAAACACCTATGAAAAACATGTATATCCCAGTAAGGGAATGAAAATTATTAATTAATGATTTTTTACAAGAAACCATATCTGAAAAAGGACGAAAGAGGGAGAACCTGAAGGATGAAAGTTGGGTTGGAGAATTTCCCCTTACCATATATCTGAACGCTTACTCTTCTTTAATGTCTTGTATAACCACATCATATTCATTAATTAACAATTATAGAACATTGTGTACATGAATATGGTTAATTATGGTTTCATTAAGTTATTTTATGTTCCTTTTGATGAGTTATAGTGTTTAAAAACATAGTTTTGTCATGTTTTTTTTATGGTTTTTCATTAGCGGTTGACTTGTATTCATAAATTGAAGTTTGGGTAGAACATGAGTAAACATCCAGAACTGATATTAAATTTTATTAATTGTATTCCATGATTTTAAAGGATGTTATAATTTATTATTTTATATTATTTATGGATGAATCGTTACATAAGAATTAAACGGTGATTGTTTGAGTTAATTTGTGGAGTTTTTTTTACCACAAAAAACTTATTTTGATTAATCATTAAGTAATATGTATATATTTTTGTTCCAAAACATTAAATATGATATAATACATAAAACATATTCTTTTTCAACCATAAAAATGGTTTCACGAGTTTATATGAATGTAGAAATGGAAAAATAAAGCATGTTGTTATTGAAGATGATTGATTATCACCTTATGAACATCATTTTATTTTCTAAAATAAAAGTAAAAGGAGAAGGGGTTTGGATGGTATAATATACCATTTGTATCAAAACATTCCAGTATATGTATGATAATGGATTTTGGCATGGTTGAAGTTGTAATGTTCCCACTAAGCCAAAAAACAGTTTCTTTATTCTGAAAATGAAAAAAAAGATTTGGAGTATGATAATGGAGTTACCATACCGTGTGAATGAAAATAGGTGGGAAGATAATAATTAAATCACATGAAATTGATTGAAAATTAAGGGAAAGAGTAATAAAAATTACCTTTTAAATCCTTCTCTTGAGATCCTCCTTAAGGGAACTAGTCCTGGTATATTGATGAGAAAAGAATATCTTAGATGTGGGGGAGGGGATTGGAAAGAATCTTGGATAGATTTTAGGCAACTATTGATGATTGAGAGGTGTTGGTTGGAAAGGGGAGGGAGAGGGGTTATATATACATTAGGAGGGAGGTGTTTCTGAAATAAAATATTAAATAAAACAATATATCAAATGTTATACCTGTAATAGTAGTTATGGACATCATAAATCATATAATAATATAATATAAATCGTTTTAGACTTTAAATCATTTTCATAATTAGAAATCATAATTTTATTGAAAGGAATTTGAAATAAAGAGAAAAAGATACATTAAGGAATCACCTTTTTATTTTACAATTTGGAAAGTTCTTTTTTAGGTTAGGAAATTCAGTTTATTTTATTTTATGGAACCACTTATGAACATAAATATAATTTTTCCAAATATAATTTTATATAATGTTTATGTAATCATTAAATCATGAATGATTAAAATTTAAGATACACCGGTTATGTGAAAAACTGTATTTTTACTATTCACTTGAAAATTGATGTATTTCAGGAAAATCCTAAAACTTCACCCTAACCATTTTTTGTGGTGCAGAATCCAAAAATTATTTTAATTTTTCAAAAATAATTTTCTAAATATTATTATATTAACATTTAATTAAAATAATAATTTATTATCAAAAACTGTTTTAAAACATTCATTTACTTATTCTTAAATACAGTTGTATCATACTTTCAACTTGACTATTATATATATATATATATATATATATATTATATGTAAATTTACTATTCATTGTAGTATATCATTAATCATAATGGTATGTTAAAATTCAAAAGGGTAGGTTATTATTCACCAAAAATTATGTTTTTGTTAATGGTTCTCCAAATAACTTACTAATTGCAACTATGTATGTTGTATTTTCGAAATTCCAAACACAAAAGTAACAAAATTATGTTTAAAAGATACAGATCACTTAGTAGTTCATTATGTTGTGTTTTCATGTTATTTTATAACATATTTATAAGAATGGAATTTCCATTGAAAAACATTGGGTCATTACAGTTACACTGAAAAAAATCAATGTTATAATTGTATAATATTAAACATTTTGATGAAAATGTTTATTTTAATTAAAATATATTATTTTTAATTATTCATCATTACCTAAAAATTATCAAAAAAGAACACCAAAAATTGTACTAATGATAATTTTAAAGCAACCATTTCAAATAAAAAGTATATTTTTTCAAATATAATTTATAAATATTAAAAAATGTATATGTAAAATAGGTGTACAATAAAAATTTGGTAAAACTGTATTTATAAAATAATAATCATTTTTATGCATAAAATTAAATTCATTGTTATCTTATGTATATAAAATATTATTGTTTAATATTTAATATTTACATTTCAGAGTATGCTTGATACTATTCTTTCACTCTATTTTAACATCTAGGTTATAATAAATACTTATAAATAGATTGTGGTTCATTCTAACTCGGTTTTGAATGAAAATCCTACTATTATATTATTCTAAAATTATATTTATCATGAAATAATGAGTTATTATACGATATTATGAAAAAGAGATATGATAGATTCACACAGTTCAGTCTTTACCTTGAGGTGGTGAGGCTTGACAATATAATGTTTGAGGTACAATTCATGTAGATTCTATCCTTTCTAGTGTGTTATTTGACATAGGTGCCACACACTCTTTAATTTATATATAGTTTTTGATATTTTTTATTTAGAATTGGAGATTGTATGTGGGATTGTGTTAACTGGTACTTTATTTGGTTGGTGAAATTTGAGGATATATGAAAATTTAATGGATGTGTTGTATATGATAGTGGAATCTATTTTCTATGGGACGTGTTCATCTTTTCGGATGTGTAACATCCTGAATAAATGAAGATTATGGAATTTTAATATTTGTTAATATTTTTATATTAAATATTAATTTTACATTAATAGGGTTGTTATGTTCGATAGCGTAACTGATATGCAACAACTGGTTTCTTTGAAATCTTACGTTGCACACTAATAATATAATATTATTTTTTTAAATGGTAGTTAACTCCTAGCCATTTTATTGGTAGGAATGAACAAAAATGACTAAAATATGATTATATATGATTGTTAAATGTATTTATATTTATCCAATAAAAATGTATAGGCTTAAAATATGAATGAATCTAATTTTAAGCATAATTTACATTTAAAGGACGATTTTCCGCCTTTTAATGGCGAAACCTTTTTAAATCTATATTTGGTCACATTAATACATTCTATATGACCAAATATGTAATGCACCATAAATTTCAAGGAATATTTTTTCATAATTTTCATTGTAATTTTACAAGAACGCAGTTTCTGACGGCACCTGATTCCGAGGACCGGTGTGCCCGGAATCATTTTCTGAAGTTTGGCTCGGGTACATTCAGTGAACAGACGAGTGGGTTTTTCTAACTTTTGAACCGGTGCTCGGGATCGAATTCTGAGGGCACCGATGGAACCGCAATGCCGGTAATTGCTTAGAAACGCCTCTTCCGGAGTTGCGTTTGCTCAGGTGTGGTTTTTAATTTTTGGGCTTAACATTAAGAAATAAAATAAATTGTACGAAGAACATTATTTTATTTCACTTAAGCCTCTTGGAAGCCACTTGAAGCCACTTAAAGCATCTTAAGCTGAGTTGATGCGGATAGGGTGTTATCTAGAAATATCCTACCCTCTTGGTAGGATATTTGTGAGGTGGGGCCCGCATGAGCCCCACTGTTTCTTTCCGCTAAGTAACGCACCCGTGAAAACCCGTCATTATGAATGTCAACTGACGCGTTTTCTTAATTTTCTAACGCACCAATTAATTGGGTGGTTTTATTCGTTGAATTAATTCGATGAATTAATTTAATCATTTCTTAACATGTTTTCAATCCATTGGCGTAATATAAAAAATAAGACCAACGCATGACTTCTGGGAAAATGCTCATTGAGAGGTTTTGACATCTTTGTGCCTTCATCCTCCTTCGCTTAGAATGCGAAGAACGCGAAGAACATGAAGAACGCGAAGAACGCCGTCACCCTCGGAGATTGACGACGCTTCTTCCAAGACGTTCTTCCCTGCAACGATCTCCGATCACCAACTGCTTGAGGTAGGAGATTTCGGGTTTCTTTTAAATCTTCTTTGTGGTTTATAACAAAACATAGATTTAATCGATATAATTTAATCTTCATGTTCTTGATCCTCGGAGTTTGTCGACGCGTCACCGTATTCCGCGACGACACGACGCCCTTCCACGACGACGTGACGCCTTTCTGTGACGACGCGACGCCCTTCCGCGACGACGCAACGCCTTCCTGCGATGATGCGACTCCCTTCTGCGACGCGACAATCGCCTCCTTCCGCGGCAATCAAATCCGCGAAGAATGCGCGTGCGACGACATGACGAGGTAGGGGTTGTTGTGAAATATTTTATATTCTCGTGAACGTTTCTTTTAAAATAAAGAACACTATTTCATAAGAACAATTTTAATTTATTAAAATTTTTGTTTGATATGTTGTATATTCTTCCCGGTCATTATCGGCTAACACGGAGGGTGCGGGAGGAATGAACACGGCCCGAAAACCCTCCGCAGTTCTTCGTTGTTTTGCGGATTTGGCGGGCGATGACAAAACATGACGCAAGGGTGATTTGATGTTTCCGTAGTGAAGAACGGAACCCGGGATGAGCACCGGTGCAGACAGGAAGGAAAACGGACCACCGGAGAAACTCTGTTGGCCCGCGGAAGCCTCTGACAATGCGGGTCGCCGAAGTGCAGCCGGAATGGACCGCCGAAGCTTCAGCTGCGGCGGCGGCGGCCAGCGGACCCGCGGCCGCGCGGGTCCGGCCTTCACGCACGGGACGCGGCTATGCCGCGTCCGTTGACTCCAGCGCGGCCCCACGCGGGGCCGCGGCACTTCCACCCCGTGGGGGCAGCGCCCCGCGGCTACATCGCTCGGCCGCTCGGCCGAGCCGAGTCAGGCCGGGCCGCGCCCTGGCCGGACCGGACCGGGTCCAGCCGGGTCGGCCCGGGCCCAGACCCCCTGTCTCCGGATGTTTTCGGTCATTCGCTCATAACATGAGCTACGGGCCTCCGAAAGATGCTCCATCAGCGGCAACGCGATCCTTGGATCAAGACGGTCGTTTTGGTATATCGCACTCAAGGTTTCGGATTACTTTGAGTTCGGCTGGGATGGTTCGTACACGAAACCAACCGGGGCCTCGGACCGGAAACGCTCATATCATGTGCTTCGGACGTCCGATTGACGTGTCGTCAACTTCGTTGAATTCCTCTATGTGAGACGGATCTTTTGGCATACTCCGCCTGTGGTTTGGACACAGGTGGAGTATGGTCAGGTTGGTTTTTCCTTAAAACCCAACCGGGCCCCTGGGACGAAAAAGTTAATAACTCTCAGACCGGGCATCCGATTGACGCGCCGTCTGCGGCGTTGAGTTCCTGTTGAGGACACGGAACTTTTGGATACATCAACTCTGGACATTGTGTCAGTTGATGTATCAGCCTCTTGGCTCGTGGAGCGGACCCTCCCGAACGAGCTTGCTATGTGCGGGGACCCTATTGTTGGCTGCGACTTCGACGACGACGACTATGCAGAGATCTTCGGTGGATTCGACTGCGACGATGATGAGAACAGTACGGGAATCCTCCGTGTTTTCGGTAGTGACCACTACGGTAAATCTTGGGATACATCAACTCCGGACTACATAGCAGTTGATGCATCGACCACTTAGCTCGTGGAGTGGACCCTCCCGGAACGAGCATGCTGTGTGCGGAAACCCTAGAGCCGGTTGAGACTTGACGACTGCTGATCGAACGACTCGGTGTGTTACAGATAGCCCAGTAGGGAGCGCTTGGTTGCAGCGGCAGACCCATGGAGGAGGAGGGCTTGGTTGTAGCGGCAGACCCGCGGTACTCAACAGAAGGAGTACCTCTAGAGGCTATGAGGGGGAGCGCTTGGTTGTAGTGGCAGACCCATGATAGAGGTGCGCTTGGTTGTAGCGGCACAGGGGAGCGCTTGGTTGTAGCGGCAGACCCACAACGGAGGAGCGCTTGGTTGTAGCAGCAGGCCTGCAGTACTCGATAGGTGGAGTACTACAGCAGTCCAAGGTAGGAGGGAAGCGCTTGGTTGTAGCGGCATAACCACTGTGCTTGATGGAGAAGAAGTTTCCCAATAGATATGGTTTCAAATTCATGATCGATCCTATGTGGGTCATTGCGAGGGTTAGTACCTATCGATCCTTTGTGGGTCCGACGGCTTAGATGAATCAGTGACTACATCTGATCATCTCTATCGTCTTACGAAGAAGTATATCCTGTTTGAGCTGAAAATCTGTTTTACCTTCCTTTGTGGATTTTGTTGAGCTATCCTGTGTGGATTTACGTTTTACTTTCCTTTGTGGATTGTGTTGAGCTATCCTGTGTGGATTTTACGTTTGGCTTTCCTGTGTGGACTGGGTTTTACCTGAGCTCGGATGTTGGAGCCGAGCGAGTATTGATGACTTAGGTATATGTATGTGCATATACCTAAGCCGTGTCGGATGTTACTTCGTGATTGTATCTTTCCTATGTGGATTATCCATTGAGGATTTCGGGAGACCTTCGTGGGTCTCGGGGTCCCTACTGAGTAGCTTATACTCACCCCTGCACGGGCTATGCCCGCACTTCGTTGTGTTGGATGCAGACGACGGACAGCGCTGATCGTGGTGGAGGCTTGTGGAGTAGGACGGTACCTGGAGGTGGACCACTGGGCAGGACGCACTCAGAGCGGTCGGCTGGACCCGAGGAGCAGTGGAGGATTTCTGTACCCACCCTTCAGGCAGGACATCCAGAGGACGGCTCGACGTTGCGGCTTTACTTTTCAGTTGCTATTTTTCCCCTTTTAGTTGTACTTTACAGTTGGGCTTGTATTTCCGGCCCCTCTACTTTTCTGCACTTACTGTTGTACCAGCTTTTACGTAGTGTTTACCTTTCCGCTTTCTTACTTTGTAGTGCTTGTTTACTTTTCAAAGTCAATGCCTTCCCTTTTACTGGGATTTTACGCCTTGGTGCTAGTCGCCAGCCCCTGGCCTATGGAAGGCGGGCTTGGGGTTGTCACGGCACGGGTCCTGAGGATGGGTCGTGACAAATTGGTATCAGAGGTGGTCGGTTCAACTTCAGACTCTGATCTTTCCTCTATGTGAAGAAATAGTGTTTAGCGTATTTGGTGTGGTTATCAGTCCAGGGAGTCTAGTGTTGGTGCGGCGGCTGACGTATCCGTACACCAGGACCCTGACTTCTGATTTCTGACTTAATGCATGAAAACATTGATTGCATGTGTGTTTCAAATTTTCTTTGTGATTACTTCATATCATCTCACCAGGTATACTGTTTTGACTGTGGCGCACCTATTTCCTTTTCATGATGGCCCCACGACGTCAGCCAACTAGGGTTCCGAGAGTGGTACGTGACGACAGCCCTCCGAGCGACGAGGCCTCGATACAAGGCCCTTTGACAGCAGAGGCACCGGCGGTACCTCTACCCGCCGAGCCACCGATGCTTCCATCCCCAGCCGCTGACGATGCACGTCGCCTTAGTGCTCTGCACGAGTTTCAGCGCCAGCGACCGCCTAGGTTCCGTGGGGAGACAGACCCCCAGGCAGCCGAGGACTAGCTGGAGGCAGTGGTGCGTGTTTTCCGACTAGTGAGGACACCAGCAGACCTTATGGTGGTCTTTGCAGCGAGCCTCCTGCATGCGGCAGCAAGCAGATGGTGGAGCTTGATGCTCCAGGTGCACGACGAGGCATCACTCTATTGGACGGACTTTGAGATCCTTTTCGCTCAGAGTTCGTCCCAGCCACCCTACGAGCAGTGCGCATTCAGGAGCTACTATAGCTACGGCAGGGCAGCCTGATAGTAGCCTAGTATGCGACAAGGTTTACCGATCTCTCGCGCTATTCCACGGACATGGTACGGGACCCATTCTTCAGGGCCTGACCCTTTGAGCAGGGGCTCAGGCGAGAGATAAGTGCTTCAGTTGTTGCTCACAGCATTCCGACACAGACAGGAGTGTTGGAGCGATCCCTCTTAGTGGAGAGTTTCCTTGCTGAGCAGTCTCCAGCAGCAGGACCCACCACTAGCCGACATGCGGCAGAGTCTTCTGCAGTGGGTAGTAGATAGATGACGCAGGGGTACAAGAGGACTAGACCTACCGGTTGTCGACCGCGTGACACATGGTCAATTGTGCGAGGCACCCGGGGTGGAAAACGTATTACTATGAGCGGACAGTGTTACTCCTGTGGCGGGGTTGGTCACATGGCTCGTGACTATCCGACCCGCCATACGGATGACCAGAAGATGAACGAAGGACCTCCTAGGTAGAGGCAGAGGTTCGATCAAGGCGGATCGCATGGAGCAGGAGACCGTGGCATAGGAGTTGGCTGAGCAGCAGGTAGTGGACGAGGCTTCGAGGTGTTGCCACCACCACCACCAAGAGGTCCACCCCGACCGCAGGGAGTTGGTGGACATTGGAGAGCTCAGCTACAGGCACCTGAGGCCTTCTATCATGGAGCTCTAGGAGCAGATGGACAGGATCAGAACTAGTGGATACGTCTTTTGTACTTCTAGTTCCTTGTTGATGTTGTGTAGCGTCCTTGTATTATGAGCTTCAATAATAAAAGACGCATGCCTTTGTGATGTTTTCATTCTTTTCCTCTTTTGTGTTGTTACTAAGAGTTTCCAGTTTAGACTGTTGACTTGACCCTCACATATGAGACATCTACTGGAGGAGACCCAGTTACCACACACTGATGACGACAGTGTGACTCAACCCTTGGAGGCATGAGTAACGGTTGGATCACTTGGTAGTAGCGTCGAGGCCTTAAGACGTTATCCTTGGTATGTATTTGTATCATCCATGTCGGGATTGACTATATTAGGCGAAGAACATGGTTCATCCAAGAGATGAGACCAGTTTTCTCTTATCGGTAAGGAATAAATCTCAACAGCTCTTGTAGGACCAGAAAGGTCCAAGTCATCCATGAGCGGATGAGGACAACTCAGAACCGGAAAAAGTCTTGTGCTGACAAGAGGTGGAGGCCACTAGAGTTCGAGGATGGTGACCACGTCTTCTTGCGTGTCTCATCTCGACATGGATTACGGAGATTTGGCTGAGGCTGCATGTTTTCTCCTTGCTTCATCGGACCTTTCCAGGTCCTCAGCAGGATTGGTGAGGTGGCTTATAGCCTGGCTCTACCACCTCAGTTGCACCGGGTGCACAACGTCTTCTACGTATCTCAGCTAAGGAGATACGTGCACGACCCGTCACACTTCATTGACCATGGGGAGTTGGACGTTGATGATGGGGAGACCTTTGAGGAGGTCCCGGTGGAGATCGAGGATCAACAGGAGCGAGTCCTATGTGGATGATTGATTCCTCTTGTGCGCATCTGATAGCAGCACGAGAACCTCCAGGAGAGAACTTTGGAGCGGGAGGCTCAGATGCGTGCTCAGTACCGCCTTTGTATCCCTAAGTTTGTGGTGAAGCTTTACGCGGACGTAAAGCCCTGTGGTGGGAGTAATGTAAAGACCCGTAAATTTCAATGAATTTTTTTTTTAATTTTCTTTGAAATTTTACAAGAACGCAGTTTCTGACGGCACCTGATTCTGAGGCCCGATGTGCCCGGAACATTTTCTAAAGTTTGGCTCGGGTACGTTCAGTGAACGGACGAGCGGATTTTTCTAACTTTTGAACTGGTGCTCGGGATCGAATTATGAGGGCACTGATGGAATCGCAGCGCCGGTAATTTCTTAGAAACGCCTCTTCCGGAGTTGCGTTTGCTCGGGTGTGGTTTTTAATTTTTGGGCTAAAATTTAAGAAATAAAATAAATTGTACGATGAACTTTATTTTATTTCACTTAAGCCGCTTGGAAGCCACATGAAGCCACTTAAAGCATCTTAAACTGAGTTGATGCGGATAGGGTGCTATCCAGAAATATCCTACCCTCTTGGTAGGATATTTGTGAGGTGGGGCCCGCACGAGCCCCACCGTTTCTTTCCGCTAAGTACCGCACCCGCGAAAACCCTTCATTATGAAATTCAACTGACGCGTTTTCTTAATTTCTTAACGCACCAATTAATTGGGCGGTTTTATTCGTTGAATTAATTCGATGAATTAATTTAATCGTTTCTTAACCTGTTTTCAATCAGTTGGCGTAATAATAAAATAAGACCAACGCACGACTTCTGGAAAAATGCTCGTTGATAGGTTTTCACAACGTTGTGCCTTCATCCTCCTTCGCGAAAAACATGAAGAACGCGAAGAACGTGAAGAAAGACGTCACCCTCGGAGATTAACGACGCTTCTTCCAAGCCGTTCTTCCCCGCAACGATCTCCGATCACCAACTGCTTGAGGTAGGAGATTTCGGGTTTCTTTTAAATCTTCTTTGTGGTTTATAACAACACATAGATTTAATAGATATAATTAAATCTTCATGTTCTTGAACCTTGGATTAATTTGATGCATCACTGTATTCCACGATGACGTGACGCCCTTCTGCGACGATGCGACGCCTTTCCACGACAATGTGACGCCCTTCTGCGACAACGCGACGCCTTTCCGCGACGACGCGACGCCCTTCCGCGACGCGACGATCGCCTCCTTCTGCGGCGATCAAATCCGCGAAGAACGCGCGTGCGACGACTTGACGAGGTAGGGGTTGTTGTAAAATAATTTATATTCCCGTGAACGTTTCTTTTAAAATAATGAACCCGGTTTCATAAGAACAATTTTAATTTATTAAAATTGTTGTTTGATATGTTTTTTATTCTTCCTAGTCATTATCGCCTAACGCAGAGGGTGCGGGCCGAACAAACACGGTCCGACAACCCTCCGCAGTTCTTCTTTGTTGTGCGGATTTGGTGGGCGGCGACAAAACGTGACGCAAGGGCGATTTGATGTTTCCGCAGTGAAGAACGGAACCCGGGAGGAGCACCGGTGCAGACGGGAAGGAAAACGGACCACCGGAGCAACTCCGGTGGCCCGCGGAAGCCTCAGGCGGTGCCCCGGCGCGCCGCCAGATAGGACCACCGCGGCTGAAGCCGCGGCGGCGGCGGCCAGCGGACCCGCGGCCACGTGGGTCCGGCCCTCACACACGGGATGGGGCTATGTCGCGTCTGTTGACTCCAGCGCGGCCCCACGCAGGGCCGCGACACTTCCAACCCACGGGGGCAGCGCCCCGCGGCTGCTTTGCTCGGCCGCTCGGCCGAGCCAAGTCGGGCCGGTCGGCCGGGCCAGGCCGCGCCCTGGCCGGACCGGACCGAGTCCAGCCGGGTTGGACCGGGTCGGGTCGACCCGGTTCGGCCATCCCAGGGGGGTCGGGCCGGGTCGGCCCGGGCCCAGACCCCCTGTCTCCGGATTTTTTCGGTCATTCGCTCATAACATGAGCTACGAGCCTCCGAACGACGTTCCGTCAGCGGCAACACGATCCTTGGATCGAGACGGTCGTTTCAGTATATTGAACTCAAGGTTTCGGATTACTTTGAGTTCGGCCGGGATGGTTCGTACACGAAACCAACCGGGCCCTCGGAGCGGAAATGCTCATATCTTGAGCTTCGGACGTCCGATTGGCGTGCCGTCGACTTCGTTGAATTCCTCCAAGTGAGAAGGATCTTTTGGCATACTCCGCCAGAGGTTTGGACATAGGTGGAGTACGGTCAGGTTGGTTTTGCCTTAAAAACCAACCGGTCCCCTAGGACGAAAAAGCTAATAACTCTCAGACCGGGCATCTGATTGACGTGTTGTCTGCGGCGTTGAGTTCCTGTTGAAGACATTGAACTTTTGGATACATCAACTCTGTACTTTGTGTCAGTTGATGTATCAGCCTCTCGGCTCGTGGAGCGGACCCTCCTGAACGAGCTTGCTGTGTGCGGGGACCCTAGTGCTGGCTACGACTTCGACGACGAGGACTATACAGAGATCATCGGTGGATTCGACTGCGATGATGATGAGAAAAGTACGGGAATCCTCCATGTTTTCGGTAGTTACCACTACTGTACATCTTGGCATACATCAACTCCGGACTGCATGTCAGTTGATGGATCGACCACTTAGCTCGTGGAGTGGACCCTCCCGGAACGAGCATGCTGTGTGCGGAAACCCTAGAGCCGGTTGAGACTTGACGACTGCTGATCGAACGACTCGGTGTGTTACGGATAGCCCAATGGGGAGAGCTTGGTTGCAGTGGTAGACCCACGGCGGAGGAGTGCTTGGTTGTAGTGGCAGACCTGTGGTACTCAACAGAAGGAGTACCTCTGGAGGCTATGAGGGGGAGCGCTTGGTTGTAGCGGTAGACCCACGACAGAGGTGCGCTTGGTTGTAGGGGAACAGGGGAGCACTTGGATGTAGCAGCAGACCCACGACAGATGTGCGCTTGGTTGTAGCAGCACAGGGGAGAGCTTGGTTGTACCGGCAGACCCACGACGGAGGAGCGCTTGGTTGTAGCGGCACGGGAGAGCGCTTGGTTGTAGCAGCAGGCCCGCAGTACTCGATAGGTGGAGTACTACATCAGTCCAAGGTTGGAGGGAAGCGCTTGGTTATAGCGGCATAACCCCTCTGCTTGATGGAGAAGAATATTCCCAATAGCTATAGTTTCAACTTCATGATCGATCCTATGTGGGTCATTGTGAGGGTTAGTACCTACCGATCCTTTGTGGGTCTGACGGCTTAGATGAATCAGTGACAACATCTGATCATCTCTATCGTATTACGAAGATGTATATCATGTGTGAGCTTAAACTCTTTTTTACCTTCCTTTGTGGATTTTTTTGAGCTATCCTATGTGGATTTACGTTTTACTTTCCTTTGTGGATTGGGTTGAGCTATCCTGTGTGGATTTTACGTTTGGCTTTCTTGTGTGGACTGGGTTGTACCTGAGCTCGGATGTTGGAGCCGAGCGAGTATTGATGACTTAGGTATATGTATGGGAAAATACCGAAGCCGTGTCGGATTTTACTTCGTTATTGTATCTTTACTTTGTGGATTATACTTTGAGGATTTAGGGAGACCTTCGGGGGTCTCAGGGTCCCTACTGGGTAGCTTATACTCACCCATGCACGGGCTATGCCCGCACTTCGTTGTGTTGGATGTAGATGACGAACAGTGCTGATCGTGGTGGAGGCTTGCGGAGCAGGACGGTACCTGGAGGTGGACCACTGGGCGGGACACACTCAGAGTGGTCGACTGGACCCGAGGAGCATTGGAGGCTTTATGTACCAAACCTTAAGGTGGGACTTCCAGAGGACGGCTCGACGTTGCGGCATTACTTTTCAGTTGATGCTTTTCCCCTATCAGTTGTACTTTACAGTTGGGCTTGTATTTCCAGCCCCCTTTACTTTTCCGCACTTACTGTTGTACTGGATTTTACTTAGTGTTTAACTTTCCGCTTGCTTACTCTGTAGTGCTTGTTTACTTTTCAAAGGCAATGTCTTCCCTTTTACCGGGATTTTATGCCTTGTTGGTTGTCGCCAGCCCCTGGCCTATGGAAGGCGGGCTTGGGGTAGTAATGGCATGGGTCCCGAGGATGGGTCATGAAAAAATAGAATCCTTATTTAGAACGAGGATATCAAAATTTACTTTGTGTAAATTTTTGAAATTTTTCCGATAATGTTCATTGTTTAATGAATAATGAAAAATATAGTATTTTAATTTAAAAGATCCTTTTAATTTAATTTATTTTTATGTTTAGATTATATATTTAATTTGTTTTAAAGTGAAACTAAAATATATTTTTACAATTTAATCCAATGATGGTCATTTGAATTAATTTCACTGTGAAATTGGACATAAAAAAGTATTAATATTTTGAGAGTTATTGTTTCTTAAAAACCCGCTATTTGTTTTTATAACAGGAATTAATTTTAAAATTATTTAATTCCACTTCTATGTTTTGAATTTGAAAAAATAGGCATAATATTTGAATTTGGATTATCAAATATAACTTAGGCTGAATTTTTGGTATTTTTCTGAAAAACATCAATTTTTCATGAATAGTTAAACTACTTAGTGGTAGTTAAAAAACTGAATTTTTTATTTAAATGAAATTTTATCACTTCTGTGAATTGAATTTAGAAAATCCGACAAATATGGTTGTTATCATGAAGTGAAATTTTGTTCAATAAGATGAAAATAATTTTTGTGAATAGTAACTTTTGACTTTTATTTACCGAGGTTAAAGGTAAACAGGGTAATTCAAGGTAAATGGAATATCATAATAATTCAAAATTACCTTAAAACTTGTCTAAACCATATTTTATGAGTTATTAACGACCATGGGCATCTTTGGGTCTATTTTGAGACCCCATTGAGCCACATTGGAGTGACAATGACAATTTCGATTAATTAATTTAATGTAAAGACAAAATTGACATTAACAAAAATCTTTTAGTAATTAATTTTTATATGGTGATATATAAGTCCTATTTTCGACTACAAATTTTCTTTGGAAAGGTAAAACTATTTTCTAAATCATATAGTTTTTTATATAATTTTTAGACAACATATAAATTAAATTATATATGACACAATAATGATGCAGTATTTACATCATTATTAAATGATTTAAATAAATAAGGTTATAAGAATTAAATTATTATACAAAACATGTAAAATTATGATTTAATGATTTTATTTAGAATATGAGTCATCTTATCTTATAACTTAATGATTTTTGGACCATTTGAAACCGAATATCATTATATTATAAAACAATATTTTCACACTTTCCTAAAGAGCCCCTCCTCTTCCTTTATAAATGGAGACCACTTCTAACCAATTCCTCACACCTCTCAAGCCATTTGTATCATCAAATCTCTGCCTCATTTCACTCCATACATCCCTATCCTCCTCCTAAAAGAATTAACTTAGGCATAAGGCACTTCAAGAAGTCCTTTTTGTTCAATCCAAAGAAAGTTACCCAAATTAAAGGTAACAATTTCTCTTAAATTGTTGTCTTTTATTTTACTTCTCCAACCCCTAAAATCTTTTTATTTCCCTTATTTTGTAACAAAACCAGTATACTCACTATACTAGGATGTTGTTATGAGAATTATTCGAGCTACACATACACACATCCATCTAATGGATGAAGAACATAATGTTTCCGTGGATGGTAAACTAAGGCATCACAAAACGTTGATTGTTCAATTATCTCCTACCGCCTCTTATGGTGGAAATTATGATGGAACTGTATTTATATATGATATATATTATGTTTATTATTTCCTTATTTTTTGGTACTTCCAAGTTATATCATTCCTTTATTGTTTCATAGTGGGTAAATACGATAATCTCATTAGAGGAAGTGCGGACTACTGCCCCCTCAGAGTGATGTGATTAGTTAATGCCTTATGTGGGATGTATAAAGGATAGAGTTAATGATATTATATATGATATTATAATGGAATTATAATATACATATGTATAATTATGTATTAATTCCATTAAAATAAGAAATAGGAATTAAATTATTGTTCATGCGTACGTACAGCTTACCGTCTCCATGAACGGTGCATTTCATTTCTTACCTGCAATTGTTATGTACTATTATTAATCCATGTATATAATGAATATATATGATTTCTAAATCATTAATATCATTATAGATATAATGGAAAATTGACCACATGAACAACTTGTAAATATAAGGTGTTCATTTTTGACTCAAGTACCAAATATCAACAAAATGAACGTTATTAACTTAAATGATTTCATAATGTTTATACTATGGTAATAAGTTATATAAAGGGAATAATAAAATTGAAAAAGGTTATTAAACAATTAAAAACTAACTTTATTTTATTATTCAAGAGATTAAAAAATGATCGAGTCAAGTCGGACACGAGGTAAGGGATCCGACCTCTCTCTTTCTTTTCATGACTCTCTTTTATGTCATTTATTTTATGCTCCATGTTCATATGTTGGTGGTTGTTATTTTTTATTCACCATACTGTAATTTTTATTTTCATATGATGAGAGACCCCCTCTTACTCTCATCAATTCATTTTATGAATTTTTAAGTGGCATCGTTTGGCTTCCAAATTTTTGTAAGGGGATTTTTATCTCAGTTTTAATTCCGTGAGATTTACAATGTTCGCCACTTATTTATTGCATGTGGAGTATTTTGTACTTTATTTTGATATATATTATCATGAATAACTTTATATTCATGGTATTATGTGATTCATTTTGTGGTTATTAACTTTTGGTCATATGACTCGATTGATTACAACATGGTAAGGGTTTTCATCTCACTTTTTCCCCATGAGATACATGATATATTTGCCACTACTTTATTTTGTGTGGTGTATGTACTACCCATGATTGTACAATTTTTGTTATATAAATTCATTTATGATTTAATAAATCTTCATTGTATGATCCTTCTTTCATGTGGCATATGTTTTGTCAGTTACCATATCTGTAAGGGAACCTTTCACCCTCCTCTTTTTAAAAGACTTCTTTTTGTTATGTCTTTTAATTTACATATTTTTATGTTTAGATATATTCTTATATATACTTATTGATTTCAACATTATGTCCAAGTGGTTAAATACCCTTTTACTCTCATCAACTCATTTTATGAATTTTAAAGAGACGCCGTCAGGCTATGGAATTCTTACAGGGGAACTTCTTAACCCAATTTCGATTCATTGGGTTCATCTTATACTTATTGAATATGTCATCCTATGAATATGTTTGAATGAAATATGATTGTTTTAAAATTAATATCCACTTATATTGGGTGTTTTTATATTTTTCAAAGATAATTATGAGATTCATTTATCCTTAATTTAATGATACCATTTTTATAAGGGATTTCATCTCAATTTACATTTCCATTGAGAATTATTTTTTTTATGCACCAATTCCCTCTTATATGGTTTATATACTGTTATTTGACATATTATATAATGAATCCCTTTATTCTCATGATATTATAATGTTTTTATTAAATGTATTTCCTCAATTATTTCTATTCAAGCGTCTCCCATTTTATTAAAAACTCTTTAACTAAAATATCATTTTAAATGTTTTAATGATTTATTCTTATAAATATTTATCATTAATTTACATTTCTTTAAAATGGTTTTAAGGATTTATTTGTATGGAAATTTTTGTTTTAAAATGTTAATTACTTTAAAAACATCAAATTTATATGGGACACTTTGATTCAAAAAAAACTCCTTATTAAATGGTTTTGAAAATGGTTTGATAAATTATTTATTTTTCCAATATCTTGAAATGATATTTTGTGATTGAAAATGAAATGTTAATAGTGAAAGGTTTATATTTGCAATATTTTATGATTTATGGTTTTATAATGGTACTTGGACATTTTACGGGTGGTGTTGTGAATACCAGGACGGGTGGTTACGTTATAACCTCCAATGCATTGGGTATGGAAGTCAGTCGTATGGCTATTCCATTTAGTGATACATGTGGAAGTCGACCGTATTTTTATTCCATTTAGGTATGTTTATGTCCCAAGTTAACTGTATATGTTCTGTGTTCTTTATATGGGTTTTATGGTAATCTTTTGGTTTCAAAATGGTAATTAATGATCTTTTATTCAGTGAAGAGTATTTACTACTTAATAAAGGTGAAAAGTTTTACTTATGATAATGTATTCATGGTTTACCTGTTGTTTTGAAAAACTAATAGTTTTCCTTCTTTGTGTATCCCTTACTGATATTTTTATGATCATCCCATGTTTTTTTGAAATGTTTTTCACAAGAAATAATATGGAATAGTTGCAAGGATGGGATGATGGAAAATTCATTCTGTCTATAATTATGAAATTAGACATGTTTCCTTTTAAGAGTTTTTATTTTATGAAAAAAAATGGATACTGATTAGTAGTGTCTACTTGTAATATTCAAGTTGTTATGTAATACTTATGGCCCAATTCTCTAAAATTCTCAACCTAAAAAGAACCTCAATGTGAATTATTCATTTATTTCAATATTATGTAATGTTTAAGGTCTGGTCCTTATAGTTGGTTTCAAAGGTCGGTTTAGATATCTTTAGATGTTATGGAATTATTTAAGCATAAATGACATCACCATAATGGTAAGGATTCCAAAAAGAGTCATAGTTTTTTTAGATAAAGTGAATGAGTTTAAGATAACATGAATAGGTATATCTTGGTATTTACCCTCCTCATAAGATATTATATAATGATTTTAGTGATATACTCACACTGAACATTTTGGTTTTAGTAAATGGAATGATCAAGTAGGAACCAAAGTAACAATGGATGTGAAGAAAACTGTGACGATTTTCTAAACGAGGAACTGAATGATATGGGAGCTACAATGAGAACACTTGTGGTTATTCTCAACCATCTATCTGGAGTCATTATTTACCACATGTACCTTATTGATCTTTATAAGGAATCATATATGCGAGAAAAAAATCCCTACGAAATTTCAGGTAATAATCATAAAGGTAAGTGTGTTCAAAAACCTATGTGTCATATATGTGGAAAAAAACACCAAGGAAAATTATTCAAAGGGACAGAAAGATTCTATATGTGTGTAAATGAAGGTCATAAAGCAAGAACCTTCCATGGAAAAAGGAAGCATATAGTTGACTCTATAGAAAGGGAAAGAAGTTCTTCCCGAGGGATCAATTGAATGTTTTAAATGTGGTGTTCATGGTCATTATGAAAACACAAGTCCTACAAAAAAGTTTCGGTAATGGGATCACTTGGATCTTACATGTATATATTTACCAACTCCTAATTCCATTTCGATTGAGGATGAAGAAACTAACAATACCCAATTAATGGTATGGATTAATTATTAACATATGTTTTAATATAATTGAATCTTAGGATATGATTCATGATTTTTCTATGTAGGAAAGAAGTATTTCAGAATAAGTTGGTAAATAATGGTTAATGAATCATGAAGATCATTGTATGAGAAAGAGGTCAACATATAAATGATTCAAGAGTTAAGGTAGATTTTAGGATGCTGAAATGCTTAAAATTAT
This sequence comes from Viscum album, assembly GCA_963277665.1. Lineage (NCBI taxonomy): Eukaryota > Viridiplantae > Streptophyta > Magnoliopsida > Santalales > Viscaceae > Viscum > Viscum album. Next base: position 1,956,192,599 of record OY728165.1, read on the forward strand.
TAAGGCTCTTTTGATGATGGGATTACATTAGAATAATTTTTATAGTATGTGTAACCCTAAAGTTTGATATATGAAAAATTTATTCAAGGAATAATTATCTTTTATTTTGTGTTTATAGTTATAAAGAATCATTTGGGTTAAATGATCCCTGAATTTGAGGCAATTGCCAGTTAATACATTTTGGGATGCAAAACAAAATTTATTAGATAACCTTTGTTGTTAAAATATGTTATGGTTATTTTTGATGAATTTATCTCTTTTTGGTAATGTTATAAAATTATGAAGTTTTTGAAAAGGGATAACATGCAAACCATGTGACAACCCGTCACGTCGGATGAAGCTGTGGGAATCGAACCCACAACCAAAGTGCGACAGGTATTTAATGCCTACCATTGGACTACGTGAAGTCCATGGTTAGTATGACTAATTATTTTTAGTTAGATGATCTTATGAATCAATAATAAGTTTACATTGGGTAATCTATGGTAATTATTAACCTATCATAGAGGATATATGATTAGGTTTATTACATTTCATTATCGGACTTTATGAGTAACTGATGTTATTTGGAGATAAATGTTAAGATTGACCTTGGAAGATTATGTGATTAAATCCATCAGAGATTTGGGTTTCAATTTTAGTTTGGATTACATGGAATAATTTTAAGGATAATTGTTTATTGAATGGTCTTTGATGAACTTTGTGTTTTGTGAAGACAAATTTTTGAGATTAAGAGTAGTATTTATTTTGATAAAGGGTTATACTTTTGGTGATTATCTGATCTTGTACTAACCATTTTTGTTTTGGTTATTCTCTAAAGACATGGGAAATATATAGTTCATATTTTTTTGATTAGATGATTCTCTCCAAGTTGATTATAGCACTCTTAATGTGAACAAGTCATCCTAAATACTTATCTTTTGGTGAAAATATGAGTTTGTGTAAGAAATTTAGTCATAGTTGATAGTCAATATGACAAGTAAGTATGTTTCCTGATGATTTCATTAAGATCATAAATAAATTCCTTAATAAAAAGTAACTTAAATAAAAAAACGTTGTCTGTTAACTTTTCTTACTGGGGAATCAAATACCATTTAACCCATCACATGATTGTGATTTTATGATGGTTAACATTTTTCTAAACATGTTTTCTAACACTCTCTATTAGAACATGACACTTTGTTTTTTATTCAATATCCATGTTTTCATGGAAAACTAGTATCTATTGTCTCAGGTGACCTTTGTACATTTCTTTTGTTCTTTTAAAGTGATAGTTTAATTTACTCCTTTTCCGATGTGGGGTATTCAATGAACTTTCTGAGCCTAATTTTAAAATTGCGAGGAAAAAATTCCCAAAAGGGGGGAAGGATGTAACATCCTGAATAAATGAAGAATATGGAATTTTCATATTTATTAATATTTTTAAATTAAATATTAATTTTACTTTAAATGGGTTTCTATGTTTGATAACGTACCTGATACGCAACAACGAGTTTCATTGAAATCTTACGTTGTACACTAATAATATAATAATATTATTTTAAATGGTAGTTAACTCATAGCAATTGTATTGGAGGGAATGAAAAATACTAACTACAATATGATTATACATGATTGTTAAATGTGTTTACATTTATCTGATAAAAATTTAGAGGCTTTAAACTTGAATGAATCTAATTTTAAGCATAATTTTCATTTAATGGCCCATTTACCGCCTTTTAATGGAGAACCACTTTTAAGTATAGATTTGGTTATTTTAATACCTTCTATATGACCAAATAAAATCCGTCTTTAGAATGGTTACATCAATATTAAATTTGTGTTATTTTTTGGAATTTTTTCGATAATGTTCATTTTTTAATGAATAGTGAGAAATATTGTATTTTAATTAAAAAGTGCCTTTTAATCTAATTTATTTATATGGTTAGATTATATTTTAAATTGGTTTTAAAGTTAAATAAAAATATTTTTTTACCATTTAATCCAATATTGGTCATTGGAATTAATTTCACTATGAAATTGGACATAAACAAGTATCAATCGTTTGATAGTTATTGTTTCATAAAAACACACTATTTGTTTTGATAATGGGAATTAATTTTATAATTAATTAATGAAACTTCTATGTTTTGAATTTGGAAAAATATTCAGCATTTTTTAATTTGGAATATCAAATATAGCTTAGGCAGAATTTTTGGTACTTTTATGAAAAACATCAGTTTTTTATGAATAGTGAAACCACTTAGTGGTAGTTTAAAAGCTGAATTTTTCATTTAAATGAAATTTTACCACTTCTGTGAATTGAATTTCGAAAATCTGACATACATGGTTGTTATCAAGAAATAAAATGTGGTTCAATAAGATGAAAATAATTTTTGGTGAATAGTAACTTTTGACTTTTATTTACTGTGGTTAAAGGTAAAAATGGTAATTCTAGATAAAAAGAATATAATAATAATTCAAAATTAACTTTACAGTTGTCTAAAACTTATTGGTTGAGTTATTAACGAATATGGGCATCTTTGGGTCGATTTTGGGACCCCATTAAGCCACTTGGGAGTGAAAATGACGATTTAGAGTAAATAATTTAATGTGAAGACAAAATTGACATTAACAAAAATCATTTCGTAATTAATTATTATATGGTGATATATAAGTCCTATTTTTGACTACCAATAATCTTTGGAAATATAAAAATATTTCCTCTATCATGGTAGTTTTTCTATAATTTTTAGACATCAAATATATTAAATATGAATGACACAATAATGATGCAGTATTTACCTCATTAATAAATGATTTAAATAAATAAGGTTATAATATTTATATTATTATCCAAAACATGTCCAATTACGATTATATGATTTTATTTATAATATTATTCATCTTATATTCGACCTTAATGATTTTTGGACCATTTGAAACCGAATATCATTATATTATAAAATAATATTTTCACACTTTCCTAAAGATCCCCTCCTCTCCCTTATAAAAGAAGACCACTTCCAACGAATTCCTCACACCTCTCAAGCCATTTGGCTCTTCTAAAATCTGCCCAATTACACTCCCAAAATCTCTATACTGATATTAGAAGCCTTACCTTGTGAAGAATATAGTTCAAGAAGTCCTTTTGGTTCAATCCAAGGAAAGTTACCCTAATTAAAGGTAACGATTTCTCTTAAATTGTTTTCTTTTATTTTACTTCTCTAACCCCAAAACTCTTTTTATTTAACTTCTTTTGTAACAAAACCAGTGTCCTAAATATACTAGGATGTTTTTTTAGAATTATTCAAGCTACACTTACACATGCCTCTATCTATTGGATGAAGAACATAATGTTTCTGTGGATGGAAAACTAACGCCTCACGAAACGATGCTTTTTCGATTATCTCCTACCACCTCTCATGGTGGCCATTATGATGGCACTGTATTTATATATGATATATATTATGGTTGTTATTTCCTTATGCTTCTGTAATTCTCAGTTATATTAATCTTTTATGGTTTCCATAGTGTGTAAATATGATAATCTCATTAGAAGAAGTGCGGACTACCGCCCGCTCAAAGTGATGTGATTCGTTAATGCCTTATATGGGATGCAGAAAGGATATAGTTAATGATATTATATATGATATTTTACTATAATTATAATATAACTATGTTTCATTATGTATTAATTCCATTAAAATAAGAAATAGAAATGAAAGTAGCATTCATGCGTACGTACGGCTTACCGTCTCCGTGAACGGTGCATTTCATTTCTTACCTACAAATGTTATGTACTATTAATAATACATGTATATACTGAATATATATGATATATATATCATATTTAAATCATGAATATCATTCTGGATATAATGGACTATTGACCACATGAACAACTTGTAAATATAAGGTGTTCATTTTTTACTACAGTATGAAATATCAAGAAAATGAATGTTATTAACGTAAATGATTACATAATGTTTGTAACATGGTAATAAGTAATATAAATGGAATAATAAACTTGAAAAATGTTCTTAAGAAAGTATAAATTATCTTTAGTTTATTATTCAAGAGATTAAAGAATGATCCAGTCAAGCCGTACACAAGGTAAGGGATCCGACCTCTCTCTTTCTTTTCAAGTACAATCTTTTATGTCATTTATTTTATGATCCATGTTATTATGTTGGAGTGTGTTATTTTATTTTCACCATACTGTAATGTGTATTTTCATATGATGCGTGACCCCCTATTACTCTCATCAATTCATTTTAAGAATTTTTAAGTGGCGTTGTTCGGCTGCAGAATTTTTGTAAGGGGTTTTCTTATCTCACTTTTAATTCCATGAGATTTCCAATGTTTTACACTTATTTATTGAATGTGGTGTATTGTGTACTGCCTTTTGATATATATTATCATAAATATAATTATATTCATGTAATTATATGATTCATTTGTTGGTTATTAACTTTGGTTCATACGACTCAATTGATTACAACGTGGTAAAGGTTTTTCATCTCACATTTTATCCCCATGAGATGCATGCTATATTTGACACTAAATTTTATGTGTGGTGTATGTACTGCCCTTGATTGTAATATTTGTTTAATATAATTTCATTTATTAGTATATAAATCTTCATTTTATGATCCTTCTTCCATGTTGCATATGTTTTGTTAGTTACCAGATCAGTAAGGGAACCTTTCACACTCCTATTTTTAAAAGACTTATTTTTGTTATGTATTTTAATTTACATCGTTTTATGTTGCTATATATTCTTATATATCCTTATTGATGTAAACATTATGTCCAAGTGATGAGATACCATTTTTATCTCCTCAACTCATTTTTTGAATTTAAAGAGACGTCGTTAGGCTGTGGCATTTTTACAGGGGAACTTCTTAACACAATTTCGATTATTTGGTTCAACTTGTACTTATTGAATATGTCATCCTATGAATTTGTGTGAATAAACTATGATTGGTTTACCCTTAATATCAACTTATATTGGGTGTATTTATATTTTTCACACATAAATATGAGATTTATTTATCCTTAATTTATGGATACCATTTTTATAAGGGATTTCATTTCAATTTGCATTTCCATTGAGACTTCTTTTTTTATACACCAATTCCCTCTTATATGGTTTATATACTGTTATTTGACATATTATATAATTAATCCCTTTATTCTCATGATATTATAATGTTTTTATTAAATGTTTTTCCTCAATTATTTGTATTCAAGCGTCTCTCATTTTGATAAAAACACTTTAACTAAAATATCATTTTAAATGTTTTAATGATTTATTCTTATAAATATTTGTCATTAATGTTATTGTTTTACCAGTGGTTTTAAGGATTTATTTATATAGTTATTATTGTTTTAAAATGTTAATTTCTTAAAAAGCTTCAATGTGGTATGGGACACTTTGATTCAAAAAAATATCAATTTATTAAATGGTTTTGAAAATGGTTTGATAAAGCATTGATTTTTCTAATATCTTGAAGTGATATTTTGTGATTTCAAATGAAATGTTAATAGTGAAAGGTTTATATTTGCAATATTTTATGTTCTATGATTTTATAATGGTACTTGGACATTTGACGGGTGGTTATGTGATTAACCAAATGACGGGTGGTGATGTGACTACCAGGTTGGGTGGTTACGTTATAACCTCCAATGCATTGGGTATGGAAGTTGGTCGTATGGCTATTTCATTTAGTGATATGTGTGGAAGTCGACCGTATGGTTATTCCATTTATGTATGTTTACGTGCTAAGTTACCTTTATATGTTATGTGTTCTTTATATGGGTTTTATAGTAATCTTTTGGTTAAAAAAGGTTAAGTAATGATATTTTATTTAGTGAAGAGTATTTACTACATCATAAAGCTAAAAAGCTTTACTTATGATAATGTATTCATGTTTTACCTATTGTTTTGAAAAACTAGCAGTTTTCCTTCTTTGTTTATCCCTTACTGATCTTTCTATACTAATCCCATGTTTTTCTGAAATATTTTTCACATGACATAATTTGGAATAGGGTCAAGGATGTGATCAAGGAAAAGTTACTCTATCTAAAATTATGGAAGTAGACATGTTCCTTTTTAAGATTTTTTATTTTATGAAGAAAAATGTATACTTAGCTGTAGTGTAATATTGTAATATTCAAGTTATAATGTAATAGTTTTGGCCTAATTCTCTAAAACTCTAAACCTAAAAAGATCTTCAATGTGAATTATTCATTTAATTCAATATTATGTAATGTTTAAGGCCGGGTGATTATAAGATGTATGATTTTGACTAGATTTTATGTATAGATTTATTGGAATCAAATTAGGTATTTATTAATTATTACCACCATAGGGAATCATTCAGGTCTCTGGAGGGAGACACATATGTCTAACATTATGAATGGGATATTTGAGCGGGATGTGTAGGGAAATTTTTTAGTCACTGAGTGAAGTCACATAAAAAGTGGCATCCCATTATCTTAATGATGGAAGGGTGGAAAATTTTTCCTTTCCCAATGTAGTATATTAGTTTAAAGATGTGTTTCTTGAGGATTTACCTACGCTACCAACTAAGAGGAATGTGACATTAACAACAGAGATGTTGCCTTAGGTAAAACCAGTTTCCCTTCCACCGTACTGAATGACACAAACATAACTAAAGAAACATATTTATCAGTTATAAGAGTTGGAGAAAATTGTGTTCATCCATCCATTTATGTTTCCATGGGGAAATCTTGTGTTATTTTCCTACAATCCATAAGGATCTTTTTGGTTTTTTTAAATTATAAAAGTTTCAATCAGATGACAGTTAAGAATAGGTACCCTCATCCCAAATTAATTATATAATTTACCAACTAGGAGGTTTATCAGTGTTTTAAATTATCGAGTTGTGTTTTGGGAATCATTTGATGAGGGTGAGACATGCCATTATACCACATTCAACATTTAGGAGTCGGTATGGATTGTATGAGATTATGTTTATTTTGATATGATTAAACAACAAACTATATTTTTTAGTGTCCTTGATGTACAAAATATTTCACCCCTATATAGATTAATTTTTATTTTTCTTCATCAATGATATATTTGTATATTATAATCCTCGTGAAGATCATGCAAAAAACCTCCATGCTATTCTAGTGGGTAAAGATAATATACTTGATTTTGTGTATTAGGAGAATCTCAATAATGTTTTTGATGTTCAATGTTTTCTAGGATTTTAAGGTTTTTACCGATGGTTTGTTAGAAATTTCTCCCATTTAGAATCACCACATGTGTTCTTAACTAATAAGGGAGTTATTTTTGAGTTGTATGGGGTATGCGAGAATTCTTTTCAAGAGATAATGATGTAGGTGATAACAACAACGATCCTGATCTTACACGATCATGTTAATAAGTACACCATGATTTATGTTTCATCAGTTGTTGGACATGGGGATATGTTGATGGTTCATGTTTGGGTTGTTTCATATAGGTTATATATGTTGATTCCTCATGTAAGGAATAACACTACTCATGATCTGGTGTTGGATGTTGTGGTATATGCTTTGAAATGTTGGAGGCACTACTTATTGGGAGAGTACTTCATGGTGTTTACTACCCATAAAATCATTAATTATAAATTCTCTCTACATGATTGGAATCATCAGTAGAAAAGATGGTTTGAATACATGTAGTCTTTTGACATTGAGTTGTAATAGACACTGATAAATGGGAATTGTGTGGAGAATACGCTGAGTTGGAATACATAGAATCTACGTGTTAAGGAATCCAAATCTATATGAATAATGATGATCCTGTTTGATGAGATACACAGAGAGGGGCATTATTGGAATGGGTGGATGTCCCTAAAATCCATATTAGTATAATCATCACATCTGAAATGAGTTATGGATATTCATATAGTAGATCTGAAGTGGCTGTCTATTAAGGGATGACTTAATTGTGGTAAATCACCTTCTTGTTTTGTTGTCGGTGAAGATGGGTTTGTTCAAATTTGTGGTGGTATATGGTTAAAATGGGTATGTATGAAGAGTTTATGCAATATTATAATTTAGAAAAGTCATAATTTCACCTTGTTTTGATTAATATTTATGATTATCTTTATAGACAATTTTGTGGTCGGGAATGAAGAGACAAGTTGCGGGTTTCTTAGCATGATGCCTAACTTTCTAGTATGGGAAGGATATCTGTGGATCCCATTTGGTTTATTAAATAACATTCCACTTTGTGAATGGATGATTTATTATTTATTGTTTGTCATCTAAGTCTATCTTCCAAGAATGATGCAATCAAGGTGGTTGTGGATTATCAGACTGAAGAGTCTCATTTCATGTAGATCCAGGAGACTATCATTGTTGATTCGTTGGACAAGTTTTTTGTTTGGGAGTTATTATAGTTTCATTTTGGGATACATGATTCACATTTCAATTTTGGAAGGTATTACATAATGCACTAAGTAGCCAAGTGATTCTATGTATGGATTCTCACATGCAGATAAAAGTGAAGTTAGAGCGTATGATTCTGGAATTTTGGTAAATGTTGAAAGATTGTGCACTTCATTTTAGTCGTACAAGGTAAAAGAACTTTCTTCATATTGATTTTTCTTACTAAAACAATATTTATTCTATGAATCACATGGACCTAGCTGAGACAGTCTATGGGAGGCTAGGTAGATCTCAACTGTGTTGGTTAAGAGTATGGGATTTTGAGTAGTTAGTTCTGATCTTAATTAAGTAGGTTTCTAAAAATGGTTTTTGGATTAAAAAATTTATGGAAATGGCATATAGCAGGTAGAATTCATATAGAAATTGGAATAGTATAACCCTTGAGTGTATGTTGGTTGATACCGTGTTTCTATTGGGTGTCTCAAAGGATGTGTTACCATTAAATTTTGAAATTGGAAAAGATACAAAAAAAATTTGTGGGTAAATTTGAGGTATTTGGGTGCAGTTCCATAATGATTGGAACTACCAAAATGTTACAATAGAATGAATGATTTTTTTTAATATTTTGTAGCATGAAAAAAGTCACCTTGATTCATCACATGTAGTAAATTTTGAGGTTGTTGAGCTTGAGGATGATGCATCCTTTGAGAAGTTTATGGTTTGTATTTTGCACTATAATATAAAATTTTTATGGGGTAAACATGTTCCTTTGGATTCTGTTCTATGGAAGAAAAGAAAAATCGATGAAGAAACTTGGGTAAGAGATGAGGATATACTGGCTCAATGACATAATCTCTTAAAATTATAATCATTGTGATGCTTTGGAATGCCTCTTAAAGATGATTTGTTTTAAAGAGGTGATGTTTTAGTATCTCAGAATTCATTGAGGTATGTCATTTTTTAAATTTCATGTTTATATTATATTTAATGAATTGTTTTTTGTTTTCCAGGGGACTTGGTGGTGTTCCGAGGGTACAGAACATAAAATAATGGGATACTAGGCCAACTATAATTATAAATACTGTTAGTGCACAACTAGTGAACACATAAGAAAATTCTGTGAGGTGGGAGGAAAAATTTTGAAAATTTGGATAGTGGAATATCACATGATTAACAAAATAAATTGAACTATTCATGCCTCCCCAAGTAACCATGATACCCATATTTTTATTAAAAGTGGATTGCACTTAAATTATAAGTAATTTGGGAAACTGTGGTGTCCCCCATATAAAAAATGAAACATTACATAATTTCTACATTGAGATTTTAATTTTCCAACCATTTTTATACCCAATTTCCTCCCTTTTTATCCCTTGTGATGAATCCATGTGTCTCAATAATCCAATAGCTTATTTTAATTTGATCATAAGACTTTTGGAGCACCATTGTTTGTGGATCATAGCTCGAGGTCAGTCTAATGGCTCTCTTGCATTTTATTTTGGAATAGCGCTTGAATATTAATATTATCTACATCTGATGCCCTAAATACCTTTTTTCCAATGATATCAAGATTTTGGTTTTGAAGAGTGGTTGAATTGGGATATAAAAGTTCAATTAGAACTATTTGCATCCATGGATTTGTTGTATTTGGTCTACAAGTTATATCCCATGTTATTTATATAGATATTTTCAATCATGATGTGGTTCTTTTTTTCCCATTTTGATTAATGGTGATGTTACTGAAATTTTATATAATGGTTGTCCAAATGAAAATTTAAACCATTCATGATCTGCATTAGATGCATATATAGTGAATTTCCTAATATTGGTCCACCCATGGGGTTCTTTGACCTTCCTAAACATGGTTAATAGAGTTCATTAAGTGTGAAATAGGATTATGATTGTGTAGACACTAATTTTATCATGTTAATTGAATTTTTGATGATAATGAATGGAAAATTGGTAGTTTTCTTAAATATGGGTAATGTCCCATGTATTTCTTTATTTTACCTGAAAATTGTTAATTGAGGATAATGCTAATTTACCAAAAGAAGGGTGATTTTTTATGGAATATGTAAAAGTGGGATAATACAGGTGAAATGATAAATGTGTTAAATAAAGTAACACATAGAAATGGATAGATATATTATTTTGGGATAATTTAGTGGAGTTAGAGAATATTCATAATGAGTTATGCATAATAAATGGTAATTAATAAAAATCAACATTTATTATAAATGGTAAATGTGTTTATGGGTTGTGGCATATTGATATGTACCATGTTTGTTTCATGAATTGTGATTTATATTAGAATTTTTTATGTTTGGTTGAGGAATTGTATATGTTTGGTGAATTTAAAAATGATTTGGTGCACATGTATTGGTATAGGGGGGTATTACCTTGGGGATATTTTCCCATGGGAGGAGTTACACTAATTCTCTAAACACCATCATGAAATTCTCGTATTAGGGAAGGGTACCGATTTCTAATCCTCTAATAGTTTAATCTGATGAGACCACCTTCACCAAGGATTTAAGGTGACGGTGTTCTATAAGTGATAATGTTATTAGGCATACTGAGATATGGAACATGGATATTTTCCTTATAAATTAAGTTGATAAAAGTGACAACCCATATAAGATGTGATAAAAGTGAAAAATTTACAAAATTTTCTAGAAGCATTAAAATTGGGAATAATGCAATGAATGAATTAAGTGAAAATTGGGAACTAATAAAAAATGCATATATTTTCTTTTTATTTTCTAGACAATTATATTTACTATATATTGAATAGACATTTTATAGACTCGATTGGTGGTTGACTACTGAGATTTACTCACACCCTTCTCGAGTCGTCATTGGGCACCAAAGTAGACTACATGCTTGCCGGTTAAGAAAATGGTGTCATCCATTTGTTATGGAGTTGAGTTCCACATAAAACATTCATGAATGAGGTTCCAGACATGGATTTAGGACCATTTTGGGGATTCAACTTTTTTTATTTTTTATTTTTTCACATTAACACTATTTATCCTATGAAAACCATGATTCTTATTCGTTGTGATTTAAATCCAATTTTTGCGAGATGTTAGTTATAAATATTTATGGGTTATTTCATATTGTTTACAAAATTTATATTTTTCATCTATTGTGGATTACTCTAGTAAATTGGGTATACTATCCCCAGATGACTCATCATGACCCTCACTGTTAGTAAAAAACCGTCGACTTATGGGTGGTGCAAATAAAGTCATTTAGTGACTCGGATCGGGGTAGCATTTAGTGTCTTATGGTAATTTATTTCAAAAAATATCATATAAATGATTTGTCAAATATATGTATTTCATTTTATTATAGTTCAGTTTAAAATAATGATTGAAAATAATGTTCATGTTTAGCATGATATGAGATATTGGATCGTAGATTTTTAATCCACATAGTGTACTAATGTTAGTGTATCCTATGATTTCTTAATAGAACAGATAGCATCCCATATTTCTATTCTCTTGGAGGTTGGTAAAATTCATTGTAGGTAAAACCTATTCTTTACATCCTTCATCTGAAACTCTATTGGTTGTACTCAATACAAACACTCTTTTTAATATCCTTCAATTGAGACTCAGAGTTACCTCTACATAACATTTTGCCAAGACAATGAATTCAACCTCAATGGGGAGTAAAAAACTATGAATTAATTTATTATATTTTTTATTTGATGAAATACATAGTCATGAATGTTTTGTGTGGAATATATTATTATTTTTTTATATTAAAATTATTTAAGAGTAGGGATTATTATTTGATTTTGTGGATTTATAAATTGGTGTGTATAAATATCAATCATGTTAAAATTTGGATTAACCACAATAGTTCTAGGATAAATTGGTATACTATGTGTTTAATTAGATTCTGAATGTATAGTTTCTTATAATATATTATTTACATTTTGAGGATCTAGTTTTGGAATATTAATGTAATATTTTTCAAGCTACCTCTCCAAGAATGTTATCTTATTCTACAACTACATACCAACTTTTCCCATGTTGTAGAACTTATTACTACTATGGTTTTTGGAAAAAGATAATTTTTTTCATAGAAAAATATATCTTTGGTGGCAAATATAGCATTTCATTAGAGATTAGTGCTTAGATTTAGTTATAACATAGTTAAAAGGGGGGGTGTACTGTATTTTTCATTTTTATGGATAATAATATAAATAAACCAACTATATTGATGCAAATATATTGAATAAATTGTTTTTTATATTTTTTTCTAGTTTCATTGATATTATTGTCTCTAAAAAGAATTATATCTTATATTATTAAGAGGTAATGGAATCATACCATAATTAATCAACAAATCCACATTGGGTTTTATCATTATGGAGGATAAAGTAATACTGATTAAATTTTTGTAATCAGCCTTCTTATATGTGTTATTAGTTAAATAATAATTCCTAAACATGTAAATAACTACCAACCCTTCTATTATACATCATGGGAAATATAATAATAACTCGATTCCTCTACACAAATGATTTGTTTTTCATAAATATAATCACTCAATAAGAAATGTTCCTTCAAGAAATGATTCTCTAGGTTTATTGAGATTTTGAAAATCAATCATATATAAAAAAACTTAAAGTTTAATAAAAAATTGTTTTATTTGATAAAAAAAATATCAACTAAAATTAAAAATCAAGAAATATTAGAAATATTTATTTATTAATTTCATTAATCATGATTTATAATATATCTATTTCCATTATCTTATCAATATGAACTTACCCATTGATTATAATTGTAATAGATATGATTTTTGGAAGAGGAGTCTTACAAAAATAATGAAAATAAACAATTATTTGAAATAAAACAGTTATATTATATTTTCATGTACTCAATTTACAAAGATCCAACTATTTGAGGAGAATAATGTTAAATTTTAGTATCATTAGTTTCACCCTTATTAAGATGTGTCAAAACCGTTGAGATATATAGGATTAAATTCCTCGAATTTTTTCATTTGTACTTTTATATTCAAATCACTGTAATGATACATTTATTCTAGAAATCTATTGCTTCCATTCAAATAGCTTCATGATTTCATAGTTGCAATTTATTTATGTATTATCCACATTTATGAAATTAAATTTTGTAATAAATGATTCTACTTTAACTAGAAGCATTGTATCTGTTGAAATTTATTCTAATGATATTCCAGTGATTTTAGGAATCTCTTGAAATTTAAAAAAAATTAGAAACCATATGTACATGGGAATGTATAGTGAAATGTTGGATAATGTAAACTGAATTATTTTATCATTAAAAATAGAGTTAATAAATGGATTTATGTTATCTTCATGGCACCTTCAAATTATTATGATGGATATATAATTCAAATTGATTATGTATGTTTAATAACTTCATGTCGACAGGAATAAATTCAGACAGTTATGAAATTGTCTGATTAATAATAACGTTGCATTATTTTCATTATGGTGTTATACAATAAGATTATAATACAAATAAAATTGTTGATTATTAATACCAAAGTCTTACAATACTCACATGATATCTATATGAAAGATAATATATATTTTTTGGAATGTATGATATCGATGTGAAAAACAATATGATCATCATCATAATTTCATATACTCAATTTTAGATCCATAATAAATTTCTAAATTTATATAGTTCGGTCAATCTATTAGTATAAAATCTAAAACCACCACGAAAAAATGGCATTACTGTTGTCATTTCTAAATTAATCAAAAAATGATTTGAAATAACTAAAATTGAATTTAAATGTATGATACACATTTTATTACATAATTCATATAAAAAATTTTGAATAAATTACATAGTGAATTAAGACACTAAAATTCACGATATAATTCATATAATGAAGTAATAAAATATTCCTATTTAATAGAAAGATTAGTCATATACCCATTAAATTTTAAAATCATTGTATTTAAATTGTTAAAATACACTGTAAAAAATGTAAATATCTTTGATTTTTCAATAATATAATATGATCACTACCAGAATACTCATTGATGATGATGTAGAACTCATGTCTCCATAAATATACAGGGAATTTATGATTAAATAAATTATAAAATTGATATTTCTTTGTACATGATTTAAAATTTCGTTAGTAGATGTATAATATCTCTCTATTACACTATCTTATGAAGAGATAATCACCAAAATAAATGGTAATTATAGTAATTAATTCCTTATTTGTAACCACATGAATTTTACCTATCCACTAACCCTCAAAATTTTTATTGATAATTCATAATTGAAAAATTTATGGAGTTTGTTCCATAATATATATATTATATTATGATTAACATCATTTAGTTATAGTGTCATCATTCAAAATTATTTTCATTGAAAATTAATTGGGTCATGATGATAGGGTGAACACTCAAAATATCATAAAGTATAATCATATTTATTTCATGTTACAACTCAATACATTTAAATGAATTCCCTATTTGTTTTATTTTATAGAAATGGAAATGAAAATACGATATCATTATTTTTCCATAAAATATATATTCATAATGGATGTTGGTAAGACACTTATTTCAAGCCTATGTTAGTTATAATTTGAAAATTAAATTGGATATTTTAATTATAATTTTATACATTTTTTTGAAATAATGACTGAATATGATCCACTAGAAAAAATGATTTGGACATAAATTTTTTTTTCCAGAGTTTTAAATATCCATAAGATCAATGTTTATAATATCTAAAAAGGGTTCATTGATTTTTGAACCAGAAAATAATCATATGATATATATGGCTAATATTTGATATATGGGTTGAAAATTCAATAACATTATTTGAGAAAATAGATATATTCTTTGAATAGACATAAATGATCACTAAATTTATGTTACATAGGTTAAAATTCAAGAATATATCTCTAATGAGCATCAATGAAACTCCTATTCATCCATGATTTGAGATATTTTATGTTAAATGTTTATATTGAAGTGAATGTTCCTCAGGGTCCCTTTATTATCTTATGTGAGTGAGATTATTACTAAGATAAGGGGATAAATAATTATCATAGGAGTTTGTTCACAAAAATATATTCTAGAATTATTTTCAAGGACATTTATATTATAATGTTGGATAATTTTGTAAAAAATTAATATAATATCTTCCAATATACACTTATGAACCAAAAAACAATGATCGATGAGTTGTAAATTGATAAATAATGGATACAGATTCTTATCACAATATAAAAAATAAAATAATTTTTGAATTATCTTAAAACTATAAACTATATCATATAATTAATAATATCCCTTTTACTCTAATGGATTCAAATTTATGTGTTGATAAATTTTGTATCTCAAAAATGAGTTTTGGTTCCATGGATAGTGGTGCTCAAAATCGATGCCAAAATGACTTGGTTTTTTAGTATTTCATTATGAATGTAGAGATATATTTTAGGTACATGGATAATGTTGGTATGTTATTAACGATATTGAAATATGAAATTTTTATATTAAAATTAGGGAACAATTTATTTAATTCTTTATTTATTTCATGTTGGGATTTTCAACATAATAACTTTAGAAAAGTATCATCTTGGTGATATATTTTTGGATGTTCAACATTTTATCTAGTATTTAAAATTCAATGGTTGTTTAATTATAATTATAATTGGTTTATTTATCCTTGTATTTTTTGTAATTGATGTTTATGAAATTTTAATTGCATTCCCCCTTATCAAGACAATCAATGAATTCAGCGGGTATTGAATTTGTATGTGATATATATTCAACATTTCTAAATCTAAGTAACCTGAAATAAAAAAATTATCATCGGGGTAAAGATGTTATTAGTTCAATGGAATGGTAAATAGTGTCCTTTTAATGAGAGCTAGGGGAACATCAAGATGATAATTAAATACAAATTGGAATTTCTCAATTTAAAAAGTGTTACAAATGACATCATTATTGAATGTGAAAAAAATTATATAGGGGTTAATCATGAGGGAAAATTTTCAAATAAAATGTGAAAAGAGTGTGATTAGAAGAAATAATTTTTCAATACACTATCAATTGATTGAAATGAATCAAAAAATTATTTACATGAATAATTTAATTTAAAACATCACTCAAATGAACGTCATCATAGAGTATGTTGTTTAATTTTATAAAGATCATTTTAATAGTGGATCTAATGATAACCTCAAAATGTTCATTTATGTATTCCCATGGATTGTTTATCACATGGATAATTTTATTACCAAATGTATCCTAGTACTGGAGGAGGTCATATTTTCCAAATTTTCCCTTAATCATGGTTGTGGTCCAAGAACCATTGGATTCACCAAAATTTTCATTTAGGAGTAAGAGTATATTAAAGTTGACCTTAGGGAGATGAATCATTTTTTTAGGAATGGAATTCTCCCCAAGGGAATCAATTTTACATTTTTTTTAATTTTTCCCAAATTGGATTCCTTTAATATCCTTACGTCACTTAGGGTTATTTCATTATCCAATTCATCTTACTAAAATTTCATCAATATCATGTTCAATAGTCTATCAATCATAATAATAATTTGTTTTATTTTACCCATATAATTTTTTTCATTGTATTATAATACATAAATATCTTATTTATACATATTGATTCATTGAACTCCTATGGAATCCATGTAAAAATTTGATAATTTCTCTCTGAATGGTTTATAAGAAAACATTTGAAATGATCCACATAGATATTTTGGATAAGTTGTTTCATAGGTTTTAATTCTGAGAAATTTTATGTTGAATGTTTCAACCTAAAAAATATTTGGTCAAAATTTATTCTTTTGTGAATAGAACACATGAGTAGTTTTATATATGATCCTATGTAATTATACATGGTGATCCAAAATCTGCCAATATTTTTATATATTTTAATTACAATTTAAGAAGGTGTGTTATTAACATGGATAAAAATGCAACTTTTATAATATTAAATATTGTGGAGTGGTAAAAGATCTATATACTATATTTGATGATAATTATATAATCTATTTTTCTAGGGAGATTTGGAGAATAATTATTATACAATGATGGTCTAATATTATATTTTATCCATCTAATGCCACCAAATAAATTTTAATAAATGATATATTTTTGTATCAATTTCAACTATCCTTGGAGATTTTCAATAATGGTTATATTGAAAATTATTTTTTCTCTCTCCAATTTCAGTATATCAAAATATCTATATTCTAATTAAGTAATAATTATATCACATAATGCATTTTTCCAATACAATAAAAGAATAACATTGCTAATGGAATTTTAAAAAATACCCTTATTTTAATGGATCACCCTAAGAAAGGAAATTGATATCACTATGATTTATACTTCTTTATAACTTATATATGAAATACTACTATTATAATAACACTTAAAATTATATCAAAATTATATAAATTTTAAAAATTTATGAGAGGAATGAATTTCCGGTGAAATGTAATACCATTTTAAACCATTAAAGGATAAATAGATGGGAATTTAAAATCTATTTTTTTCAATAGAAAACATCAGGGTAATTTTTAATTGATTTTTTATTTTAAATTAATATATAATTAAATTGTTTAATAATATATTTGTTGATCAACTATATTTTATAAACATGTAATAACATATCCTTGTAACACCTAGAGTTTTTAAAATTTTAATACTATATTTGATAGCATGTATGAAATGAATAGCCAAAAATAGGAGGCAATTTAATATCCTAATAAATTATAATATATTTATTATTTTAAATAAATTAAAACCATTATTTAGATTCCTATACATAAAATATGATTTTCGATTGTGTTACACATAATAATGACATTTTTCAATTTCTTACATTACATGCAAGAACGAGTATTACCAAATATTAATAATATTATTATCAAAAATAAAAATTATATCACAGTTGTTAAACTGTACTTTATTAATACGACAAAAAAATTTATTACCTATCTAATTTATCTAATTTAAAATAAATTTATTAAATATTAATAAGGATACTGATTGAATCAAAAGGAAATTATTTAGTAGAAAACAATTTGATACGAACAAATGATTTTGATCATACAAAATTAATTTAAATAATATTATTGAATTATATTAATGAAAATTAAATATTATATATTCCATCAAATATTTTTACATTCTTCCAATAAATTATTTGGGTATTCTATAATAATATATCCCATTTTCACTTAAAAAGATATATTTTTTTCTAAAGGTTGTTTTTTATGTTTTAATAATGATCTTTTATTAGAACTGAATTTGGAATACATTATAAAGTTTATCATAAAAAGAAACACACTTTTTTAATTAACTAATTTATAAATATCTTAGGGTGAAATTTTGGTCTTTTCTTATAATTTTCATTTTCTGATCAATATTGAAAAATAATGACTTCAGATATAATACTGGTGTTTTATTAAAATAATTTATAAATCTAAACTATTGTATTAAATTGTTTAAAGTAATAATTGATAAACTATAAATATATACATCCAATATAGTTCATTGGAAGAATTTTTTATTTAGTTTTGATATAAAAACATAGTGATCATTGGAAAATATACGCATCAGAAACTTGGTCTATTGTTCCATCATCAGTATTAATCTTAAATTAACTTTTACCAATTATTTTTTTGGTATTTTGAAAAATTTCTTCCATAATTTTAATAAAAAAAAATTATTAACGTATATTAATGTTTATTTACTTTTTAAAAAAAATATTTGTAACTTAAATTAAATTTATTTATTGAGATTATGGAAAAAATGATTTTACTTAGTTCATAAAAATTATTACTAAGGGGCCAAATTACTGTTAAAATTGTAGAAAACGTATTTTATATACATATATAGCCAATATTCCAAATTTTATCTAATTTGGGTCATTATTTGTGACACATTAATTATATTAGACATCCCACAAATAATTCCTATATTATATTTTCATAAATTCCACTCATCCACCACAATATGAGGATAGTAACCCCTTCATTAACACTTATCAAGTACATTAGCTCATCCAAACCCCAAGAAAATAAAATATTTACATACCTCTACATGTCATTGGGGAAACATTTTTAAATAAAGGAAACCTGGGAATGATTTTCTTATAAAATAAATATAGTCAAATGAAAGAAATGTAACATTAATCATTGTGTACATTAGTTTAAATTTTTTTTCCAATCCTTAAATTAAATTTATATCATGATAATATAATAAAAAATTATATTAAATATTTTTAGATGATATGATTATAATATTATGGCCTAAAACATAATACACTTGAATCAAATGGGATGTCAAATCATTATTCCTGTGTACAAATTACTACTGCCTCACAAACAGATGGTGTTCTTCATTCCCTTACCACCTTCACAGAGGGGAATAATGATTCATTTTTAGTTTATATATTATATATTTGATATTTATAATTTATTAATCTTTTTTATTTATTATAAAATATATAACTTCATGACTTCCATTTATTGGAAATAAGAAAACACTTTTGTTGTTATATAGCCTACTACCTCATCAAGGGGATCTAATTCATTTAATATTTAAATGTAATGTATTAATGATTTCGTTTGTAAAATTTAGGTGATATATGTGGTTAAAATATTTTAAAATAAATATAATATATATACCATTTAGTTTTCTCTCAATTAATATGAGAAGAAAATGCAAACCACATTCTTACATACGTACGACATACCTTCTCTATGAATAGTGTATTTCCATTCTTATATCAAAATTTTATTGATTAATTTAAGTAAATATATAATATTAATATATTAAATTAAAATCATGGAATAAATTTTTCTTGTTGATGAAATAGTTATCTATGTAAAATGGAAAAAAATTAGAAATCAAAACATACTTGAAAAACAAAGAAATCATCACCAAAAACAAACAAAATATTGAATGATTTTTAATAAACAGTTGTTATGTTGTTATAAAAGGACAATATATCATAATATAATATTAATATGGTTCTTTTATAGGTCAATATCATTCATAAAATGATTTTACAAGGGTTTAATTTTCGTTCCACCAAAATGGAGTGTAATGTTAGGGGGTTTCTAGAACCACTTTATTTTCGATTCTTCTTCCATATTCACAACTTGTTTCTTTTTTGGGGTGCATATTCGACCATTTGAAATTTTATATCTTCAATTAACAATATTTAAAGATATGAAAACTTTAAATTGAGGTAATTATTTTTTGGATCACATGATTCAAATGTTACCCAAGTAGTATTAGATTTCGTCTCAATGTACTTCTTATTGAGACTTATTTGTCACTAATAACCATTACACTAAAACATGGAATACATAATTCCTATTTGTCATTTAATGTCAATATAAACCCATTAATAATAGTTTTTATTTTTCAAAATAATTTATCTAATTCAATGGGATTTGACTTCATATTTATAATGTGTTAAAATTTATCATTTTAATCTCACTTTCGTAAGTGGTTGTTTACATTATATTCAAACAACCACATATTTATATTAATTTTCTTTATTGTATATAAAATTAATATAAAATTTCCATATTCATGTGTTATGAATATTATTATTTCCTAAATTGTATACTAGTTTTACATATTGTGTAATGTTTGATAGTTATATGATTAACTGGGGAAATGTTGATAAATCAATAATTTTTACAGATTACATATATTTGATAAGGGACAATTTTAAATTGATTATTTTTTAGTAGTGGAATTATTTGGACCTGAAGACAATGTTGGGTCCATGTTAATGAAATCCCTATAATTCATCCATATTCCCATCAGATGAATCGGTATTCCGAAGAAGTGTAGTTTAAGTTGTGTATAGAATTGATCTTGTTGTTATAATATTTCATGTGATAGGTAAATGATGAACAATATTTAATCATAAAATTCATTCAATATTCATTGTTTATTTTCATAAATATTTTCACAATAAATAATATAAATGGATCATTTCATTTTTATTTAATTGATTCAATGGAATGTGTTTTTAGATATTTAACATTCCATATTTTATTTATCCATTTTTAAGTTATTTAAATGATATTTTTGATTTTTTATTTACCGTTATATCAGGATTATTCATTATTAACTCATGAAAAATTTTATTTTACCTAACTATTTAAAAAAATTTGATATCACTATTATTTTTTTTATTTCCTATGTATCTGAAGATGAATTAATAGAACGAGTTTCGTTGATGTTGAGATTTTAAATTTTATATACATTATTTTAATTTTCCAATATAATTTATGTATCATGTATGTAATATAGTTCACCAAAATTGAAAAAATAATTAGTCCAATGTGATTTGAATAAAATATCTATGTGAATGTTATAATATAGGGAACTAACTCTATTCCACTTGGGTAAGGGCGTCGAAATTTGGTATCCTTGCGTGTTTAGTAGAAACCATTGAATCTATATTTATAAAAACAATTATTAGGGATCATAACTATATGATAGAATCTAAGTATTTTTATAGAATATCATGCCAATGAAACCATTCTTATGATTTTGAGATTATATATTCATGAATGTTTTAATTTATGATATGTATTTCACTAGTTTTTTTATTGTACATTATAATTCATAATGATTTGTTCTAATATAGTATATGTCATCATTTAGAAATTGATCATAGAATAAATACATTTTCCCTCACCAACACATGTGATCCAAAGAGTAATATGGATAATATGATATATGATCTTAAGACAATATTTTCAATAGAAATAGTCTTTCAACAATTATCATCATATGAATAAATAGAATCATGTATTAATGAGATGCGTAATGAATTTTATAAGTATTACGGATATGGAGGGATGAATGTGAAAAAAGAATTTTTTTTTGGGGAAATTGATAATCGAATTAAAAGAAACAATTATTTTTTCACCATGTGATATACATGGAAGGAAAAACCCATGTACATTATTAAAATTAGTGGGTATTTTCTACATGTGTTGATATAAAGGCCAACACACTTATGATTTAAAGGTTAATAACAAGGATTCAAATGTACAATTATTAAACAAATAGGATATATGACAGTACCCTAATGAATGTATCATTATTCAATGGAATATAAACCAATAATAGATCATGGATCATGTTCATTCATAGACTACTACTATAGTGGAATAATAAAGATTAATATAAACGTGTTTGTATTCAAGAATTATGTCCTTGGACTACTTGATCAGTAATATTCTAGTTATAATAATTATTTGAAATATAATTATTATAATGTAGTAATATATCATTTTAAATTTTTAAGGATTTTTTTGAAATCAAAAATGAAAATTATTTTAGAGGAATTTTAAAATATAAGGAAAATACACTTTTAATTGAATGATAATTCATTATATTTTCATGATACTAAGATAATGTTGTTGGAATAATGTGATGACTGATTTGGGTAAAATAAATTAGATAGTAATAACTACCTTGTAAGTTATTAATGGTTTGTTGAAACATGCATGTAGAGCATCTTTTATATAGTTTAAATAATTTTGGGAGTTAATGAATATATCCAACAATAAATGTTTTAAATAAATAATAATAAAACCTTGCATAAATTCAATTATTTTTAGTGTAATTCGCGATACTTCAATATTTAAAGAGAATACATGATGAGGGTATTCAAATGTTTGGAATGTGATTATTAAGATCAACTTCATGTTATTTATATAAGTACATATTGTTTAATTTATGGACATTATTTTTATTCATTTGGGTCGTAATTTTTTTTATCATTTCACATGGTTATAAATTCATAAATGGTTAATTATTATCTTTGGATATGGCTTAATAGGTCAATGTATTACTCTACCAAATAATTAATATAGTTCTTTGAAATAAGATAGAAATATTTCAAGGAACTCCAAAATGAAAATGATTTTTTTTATGAAATAGAAAAAATCATGTATACATAATTCATTTCATAGAGAATGAATGAATTCCTAAACTATAGAAAAAAGAGTTTTGAAACCAAAATTTTATCATAGTACCTAATTTTTTTACCCATAGTCTCTTAAATAATAACATATTTTTTGTTTAATGCCCTAACATTCCATTTATAATTAATTTGTTTTATAAATTACATCAATGAATATTTAAAATTATTTATGTATTTCCACCAAATCAATATTTTCACTTTAAATTTTTTTATCCTATATATAATCCTTGTAATATAATATTGTATATTACTATTGTACATACAATTCTATTATGAAGTGGTTTTTTTATTATTACTTTTTTGATGTGGGTTTTAGAAATAGAATTTTAAAATATCAAAACCGTGATTACCATGATCATGTTTAAATATTGAGTACTCAATTTAAATAAGGTTGGGAGAATGTTGCAACACAAAATTTTTAAATATGAAAAGAATATTCAAAAGCATATATTACATTAGGCAACAAAAGGAGAAGGGAATATAAAATCATGATACAATACAATATATTAACTATTTTAAATAAAATCAATCTATCATTTATCTTGAACTATATGGGACACTAAGTTTTTGTTGTGTTACAGGTGATAATGACTTTCTTTATGGATTTCATTACATGAAGGAACCATTCATACCAAATACAACATATATTATTATTTAAAATGAAAATTATCAAATTTCTAATAAATTTATTGTTATGAATAAAACTAAATAAAATATGAAATATGTTTTTGAAGTAATTGGTAACCAATTAAATTTAAATGAAAATGGAAATCAATTGGATATGAATGAAATAGTTTTATATGAAAAGAATTTTGTGCACCGACACTCCCTTTATACAAATAAATAAAATTTATTACTATTAGAGAATGATCATAATTAAATATATATACTATAATCTAAATAAAATATTTTTACATTCAACAAGATTATTTTAAAAGAATATGATATGAACAAATCTAATTATTCCAATAAATGTGGTATTTTTTCTAAAGGAAATTCTTCCACTATTTAAGGGTGCACTTTTTAGAAACTAAAATTTTAAGATTTTACAAATTTTAGTTTATAAAATAAACATTATTTTAGAAATATTAATGTAATTTTTATTTTATGGTGAATTATATATTTTTTGAGATGTATCATTTTTTAAGGAATACTGAAAAATTATGAATTTTAATTAAAAATTTATTTTTCATATAAATAATATATAATTATAAATCATATTTTTTATTTTTTATTGAAATAAATATCATTGATACATCAATTAATCTAGTGTAGGTAAATGGGGTCAGTTTTATAATGATTTGAGATATAAAAACATAGTTCACATTGAAGCATTTTTACATTAAAACCCATCTTTCTCATCCCATAAGTGAGATTAATATTAAATAAATTTCATTCACTTATGTGATTGGAATTTGGATAATATATTCCATTTTTTGAATCAATGTGATTATTAATTTCTGGAAATGAAAACATTGTTTTTACCAAGAATATTATTGAATGAAATTAAAAATAAATAAAACTATTATGGTATAATTGAGTTTACATAGTGGTTAAAAACTAAACATTAGGTTCCAAATGATCTTTACTATAGTGACACTTACATAACATAAAATGATATTTAATCATTTAAGATAAAAATTCAAAACATAAAAAGAGTACACACCGGATGACTATAATAGGTTTGTGTCTTTGGAAAGATGCAATACAATCCTCTATCATGGTGAAAGAACATCCATGTTTCCCACTTCTATCATCTCCTATAGTGCATATATTGAAAATATTTATTTCTAACATGGTTAAAGGAATAATTATAAAGGGTAATAAATAATTCTGTGTTATGGTATATAATGGATATACATAGGAAAATCCTGAGCATAAGGGTATGAGAACATGATAAATTTTTTTGATGATAATACCATGCATGTCAAGGATCATGAACATAATTCATGGTAGAAGAATAAAATTTTATAAGACATAAATCATAATGGATTCAAGATTATAATCAATTAAAGTATTACATAGTAATTTTCTTTAGATATTCAGGTATACAGATAAGTATAAAAAATATTATATCAAGGATACATACCAAGACATTCATAACATGTCAGGTTTGATCTAAGAACCATTGTACTTGCTTCAAGACTGGGATAATAACCCATGTACCACCTTATTTTTTGTCAGGGGATACAACTTATGTATCTTATTATTTTTGGAATAGTGATACGACCATTGGAATCTATTATTACTAGGCTTTGGCAATAATCGATGTAACCTTTTTATAATCATTTTTGGACTATGTCTACTGTAACCTCTAATTATTTTGGGATTTGTCTAAAACCTATGTACCCTCTTGTTTTCAGGTATAGGGTACAACACGTGTACTTATTTAGATCATATTTCATTTATAATTAACCAATTTAATGTAAGTAGATATATCTACCACCTATCACATAATAAAATTATACATAGAGGATCCTTAAATAATAAACATTCATCATTTCATGACACATAAAACGAGATGGGTTTTCTAAAGAACATATCATAAACCCTGAAAGGAATTTTTCATCCTAAATATTTCATAAAATCAAAACCATTATAAAAGTGAACAGTTTTATAATAATTTCATCAAAGAAAATCCTATGAAAAGAATGATGTTTTATAAGCATATAATTTATCGAATTAAAATAGGTATGATAAACAGAATTCCATGAAGACATAAACCATTCAAAAGGGAATATGAATATTATTCATTCATAAAGTCCCCAATAATGTATAAAATATATCATTGTATTCTATATTACATGGATAATAATTTGGAAGAATCACATGGATAATTTAATATGTAAAATAATAATTCATCCAAATTCATTTTTTAAATTATAGAACATATTCAAAACTATTTTTCTTTAAAAAAGTTAATTTGAAAAAAGATAAGGTAAGTTATAAAATCAGTTATAAAATTTTAAAAAATTATCATTTCATTACTGAAGATAATATTCTTTTTCAAACATAAAACATTTTCCAAACTATTACCATTTATAATAATCATGAAGATATTTTAAAAACCACTTTTATTTTAAAAAATCTAATAGAAGGGTGAAAATACTTGAAATACATTTTTCATTGAAAACATATATAAGAATCGTTGTAATCATTTAAAACCCTTATTAAAGATAATATTTTTGAAAACATTATCATATGGAAAAAATTAAAATGTTGAATCTCAAAAGTACTAGGAGATAGATTTTATGTCCTGAAGGGTAACCCTATAAAGATGGAAATGTATCTTAAAAATGGTAGTTCTGCCAATGGGTAAATCTATAAATTTTGAACATTCCAATTTCATCATATAATTTTTAGAAATGTGCCCTAATCAGAAAACAACAATAATATTCCTTTTAATAAAACATTGATTAAAAAGGATAAACATGTGAAATTCTGAAAACCATATAAATAAAACATCAAAAACATATTTAGAAAACATAGTTTTTGAAGATTTTATATTTCTAACAGAAAAGTGGAATAAAGTAGCATTTTATAAAATGTAATCATAATTTTCTCAAGTTCCAAATAGTGAGAAAATGGTACCATTAAATGAAAATATGATAATAACCATTTCATAAGATTATTTACGATAATTCATTAGATATTGAGCATAATATAACATCAATTTATACATAATAAAAAACAATCTCGATAAAAGATGAGATTATGGAAATAAAGGGTTACCACATTGGTAAAACTGAATCATTATCCCCAGGGAAGAATAAAATTACAAGAAGATAAAATTATTATGAAAAGAAGATTATTTATGATGAAACATGTCAAAGAAAGGTTTATTCACCATGTAGAAGAATTCAGGTGCATAACAAGGCATGTGTCTTGAAGAATCCAATTTGATACTAAATTACAATACCGATTTGGTATCATAAAAACCAGAACCCCAATGAAAAAAAATATCAATATATATATATAAATGATAATAAATTTATAGAAAAGTATTATATAATATTTTCAATTGGTAATATATAAACTATGAAAATGATATAATTTGTTAATAAGGAATAATTCTCATATAAAAAACATGACATGTTAAAACACATAACATAAGTCATGAATTTATTCATACATGTTGAAAACTATTGTATGATAAGTACATGTTAATTATAAATCTACCATATAAAGACATTATTATATAACATACCAAATTTTATTAGATTATAACATTATATTACCCATTTATTAATAACTAGTACTAAACCATTTCATTTTCACGACATAATTATTTAATTAAAAGTTTTCATACAATATAATCATATTATTATTATGATCCAAGAAATAAGTGGATGTACTTGAGAGTTAGTAAATTTGAATAACAAATGAAGTGAGGTGAATACTCATGACACATGGAAATAGAGTGAAGACTGGTGGTGACACTTGTAGTTAGAATCATTCTATCTAACTATATACCCGATATTAGGTGCACTACTATATAGAATATAAATCAAAATATGCATAATTTACTCCTAGAATTTTACAATTTAAAAAAATGAATTCATAATATATGAATAAAACTATATGTAATTTCAAAATTTAGGAGATGGAAAGGAGGAATATTAATCAGAAAGTAGAAGGAATGCATACAATAGTTCCACGTAGTCTATAATGTATGAATTTATTGTTGCAAAAGTGACGAATGTAGGTTTGAAATGATATAAAAGCCTACATTAAAATATAATTATTTATAAAATACATATGTTTTTAATATTCATTAATAATAATAAATAATCTCTTTAAATTTAAATTGATTGAAGTGACCATTCCAACATTGCCCTATCATAAAAAAAAGATCACCTCACATGCCATTAAGTGACTTTGATCCCCCATGATTTCAGATCTCTATATTCGGTATACTAACCATTAGTTTCACATTTAACAAACTATAATGTAATAGTAAAATTCTAATCATCAATCATGGATGATGTCATAATGAAAAATAAAGCTCGCCAAGGTGATATTGTTGACCTCATTTGTGAATAGACAAAGTCACACAACCACATACCTAAGAGGAACTAAGAAGATCCACTGAGACTTGAAAAATATTCAATAACCTTGATTCCTCATCAAACTGAAAATATTATTCCCAATATCAACACTATTGAGTCTGCATTACTTTACTTCTATTCAATGTCGAGTAGTAGATATGATTTCAAAATTAAAATTAAGTTCAATTTTTTATATCATCAATAGATTTAAAAAGTTAAATTTGAAGGAAGAGGAAGAATATTAAATCAATATTAGAGATTGCGATTAAAATAATCTAAAATTAAAAAGAATAAATTTTGACATATAATAACATATATAGCATACATGTATTAGGTGACATACCATTTCATCGGAAATTTATATAATGATAATGATTAGAGGTGTGGTGTTAACCTTGGTTCAATGCTACATACCCATCCATCTTGAGAATTAAATATTTGGAATGTAATTGATAATTCTCAACTCATTTGATGAAAGATGTATTAAACTCATGATATTGATTATGGACTTCGTTTCATTTTAGAAAAATTAAATTAAAAGATTTTTTTAAAAAATTAATGAAATTAAATAGTGTGTGTTCATCCCACATAAGATAAATATTATATTAATATAATACATAATATGTTATTGATGATATTATGTAAGATCATAATAATGTCAATACTAAGGATCTAATAAATGAAACTCTATAAAAATGATAAAATTTATACAAATTATTTTAGATCATTTGGACTATTATGAATATTGTTACCAGTAGACTTTTTTGAACGTACACAGACTATATGAATATAGTTAAAGGCATGTAGTAGTTAATATAAGAGATTGAAGAACATAAATAATGACTTTATTCCCTATATACATGATATTATTTTACAAATATATTAATGTTATCAGTTTAAGAAAGATAATAAATACTAGAATAAATCCATATATAATGTAGTCTCATCGTACTAAAATCGTGCTTTCTTGGATTCTGAATATTACATTATGTCTAAATCAATCACGGTGTTAAGAAAAATATTCACCTCAACAGAATTATATATTGTGCCCGATGTTGATTCCAAATATTACATTATACTTAATCTACAAATATCTCATCACATTAATTATTCATTATTTTTAGTCCTTCATCGATCAAAGAAATAGGGAAAAAAATATCTGTCAATACGGGAATGTATTACAAAGATTAATGGTCAAAGGCTAAATTAAACAAAAATGGTGTAATTATTCGCAAGATCTATGTTTTATGAATGAATAACTCTAATATAATGGTGATATTTTTATCCCGATAACATATACAAGTTAATCTAGCATGTCTTCTTCATAATTGTATATATCATCAAAGCCCAATCCAAAACTAAAAATAATGGCTAATTATTATCATCTAGGAATAAATAATCACTACGACAAAATCACGATTTAGCGGCGGTTTTTTCATATCGCAGCGGTTTAAACCGCCGCTAAATAGATTGGCGGCGGTTTTGAAAAGCCGCCGCGAAATCATGCATCGGGAAACTATTCGCAGAGGTTTTTAAAACTGACGCAGAACGTTTCGCGGTGGCTTTTTAGTAGTGGTTGTTTAATTTTTTTTAATTTTATTTATTTATTTAGTTATTTTATTTATTTATTTATTCATTGTATTTATTTTTTTATTTTTTTATTTTATTTATTTTATTTATTACCAACTTTACCACTCAGCAAACTCGTCATGTGATTAATAAACAGAATTTAATATATATATATATATATATATATATATATTAATTGAAAAAACAAATAATACATAAATAATAGATATAAACCCAATAATAATAAATAATAAATAATAAATAATAAATAATAAATAAATATAAATAAATATAAATAATAAATAATAAATAAATTTAAATAACAAATAATAAATAATAAATAATAAATAATAGATAATAAATAATAAATAATAAATAATAAATAATAAATACATATAAATAATAAATAATAAATAATAAATAATAAATTGTAAATAATAAATAATAAATAATAAATAAATATAAATAATAAATAATAAATATAAATAATTAATAATTAATAAATATAAATAATAAATAATAAATAATAACTAATAAATAATAAATAAATATTAAAAATAAATAATAAATAAATATACAAAATAAATAATAAATAACAAATAATAACTAATAAATAATAAATAATAAATAATAAATAGTAAATAATAAATAATAAATAATAAATAACTATAAATAATATATACTAAGTAAATATAAATAATAAATAATAAATAATAAATAATAAATAATAAATATATATAATAAATAAATATAAATAATAAATAATAAATAAATATAAATAATAAATAATAAGTAAATATAAATAATAAATAATAACTAATTAATAAATATAAATAACAAATAAATATAAATAAAAAATAAAAATAAATATAAATAAATATAAATAATAAACAGTAAATAATAAATAATTAATAATTAATAAATATAAATAATAAATAACAAATAATAAATAAATATAAATAATAAATAAAATTTAATAAATAAAAAATAATAAATAATAAATAATAATTAATAAATTAATATAAATAATAAATAAAAAATAAATATAAAAAATTAATAATTAATAATAAATGAATAATAAATATAAATAATTATTAATTACTAAATATAAATAATTAATAAATATAAATAATTAATAATTAATCAATATAAACAATAAATAATAAATAATAAATAATGAATAATAAATAAATATAAAAAAGAAAAAAAAACTAAATAATAATAAATAATAATAAATAATAAATAATAAATAATAAATAAAAAATAGTAAATAGTAAATCATAAATACTAAATAAAAAATAAATATAAATTATAAATAATAAATACATATAAATGATAAATAATAAATAATAAATAATAAATAATAAATAATAAATAATAAATAATAAATAAATAATAAATAATAAGTAATAAGTAAATATAAATAATTAATAATAACTAATAAATAAATATAAATAATAAATAAATATAAATAACAAATAAATATAAATAATAAATAGTTAATAATAAAAAATAAAAAACAAATAAAAAAAATATAAATAAAAAATAAATCTAAATAATAAATAATAAATAAATATAAATATTTAATATTTAATATTAAATATTAAATAATTAATATTAAATAATTAATAAATATAAATAGTAAATAATAAATAAATATAAATAATAAATAATAAATAATGATTAATAAATAATTAATAAATATAAATAAATAAAATATAAATAATAACTATTTAAAAATATATATATAATAAATAAGAAATAATAAATAATAAATAATAAAAAATAAATATTAAATAATAAATAATAAATAATAAATAAATATAAATAATACATAATAAATAAATATAAATAATACATAATAAATAAAAAATAATAAATAATAAATAATAAATAAATATAAATAATAAATAATTAATAAATATAATTAATAAATAATGAGTAAATATAAATAGTAAATAATAACTAATAAATAAATATAAATAATAAATAAATATAAATAGTAAATAAATATAAATAATAAATAAATATAAATAGTAAATAGTAAATAATAAATAATAAATAATAAATAATAAATAATAAATAAATATAAATTATAAATTATAAATAAATAATAAATAATAAATAATAAATAATAAATATATATAAATAATAAAGAATAAATAGATATAAATAATAAATAATAAATAAATATAAATAATTAATAAATATAAGTAATAAATAATAAATAATAAATAATAAATAATAAATAATAAATAATAAATAATAAATAATAAATAATAAATAATAAATATAAATAATAAATATAAATAATAAATAATAAATAATAAATAAATATAAATAATAAATAATAAATAAATATAAATATTAAATAATAATAAATATTAAATAATAAATAATAAATATATATATATAAAAATAATAAATAATAAATTAATATAAATAAAAAATAAATATACATAATAAATAATGAATAATAAATAATAAATAAATAATAAATAATAAATAATAAATAAATAAATAATAAATATAAATAATAAATAAAAAATAATAAATAAAAAATAAAAAATAATAAATAATAAATAATAAATAACCAGTAACAAATATTATTATTAATAATAATATTTTATTATTAGTATTAATAAGTAATAAATAATAAATAGTAAATAGTAAATAATATGTAAATATAAATAATAAATAAATAATAAATAATAAAGGAAACACATGAAAAAGTATGAAAAGACGTGATAAAGGATGAAAAATCATGAAAACGCATGAAAACGGATGGAGAAGCATAAGAAGAATGAGGGCGCTACGACCAGTCAA
Organism: Viscum album; assembly: GCA_963277665.1. Classification (NCBI taxonomy): domain Eukaryota; kingdom Viridiplantae; phylum Streptophyta; class Magnoliopsida; order Santalales; family Viscaceae; genus Viscum; species Viscum album. The sequence continues at coordinate 1,956,225,474 of OY728165.1, forward strand.
ACTAAAGCTCATGGAACGTGCTATGATCTGGCAGGTGGTAGAGTCCAAACTGACGCGCGGATCGAAAGTTAGGTTCATTTGAAGACAAGTTCGAAGGGACACCGGTGACATAAACTGAGTTTTAGAGGCCTTCAGAGGGGTTTTTGGGGTCAAAAAACACGATAGAAGCATTCTTGTGTTGGACTAGTGCGTAAATATTTTCGCTGGCTTAGATTTGATATGTGGTAGAGCCCAAACGGACACCGGGATCGAATGTTATGGTCGTTTGAAGTTGGAGAACTTTTTTCAACTTTCTTATAACTCTAATATCATCCACACCATAGACCGTCTCACGGTTTTGATTATATGTGCCTCTAAATCTCTTCACGAGCTTCGATTTTACTGGTTGTGGTGCTCCAACGGACGCCCTGATCAAAAGTTATGGTCGTTTTAGTGATTTAGGGGTTTCTCGTGTTTTTTTATTTTTTCCATTCATTTCACGGAGGTTTTACCGAAACCGCCGCTATTTCATGACGGTTTTTTAAAGAACCGCCGCTAATCCTCAAAAAATAAACATAAATAAATTATAAAATAATTAAAAAAAATAAAAAAAATATATGGCATTTCGCGGCGGTTTTTTCACGGCGGTTTTATAAAGACTTATTTTCATGAAGCTACCTCCAGAAGATTTCATAACTATTTTCAACAAAATATTTTCTTTTAAAATTACATGACATTTTTTGAAAAGAAAATGATTTTGAAGAAGAAAGGATATTTTCCTCAAGAATTCATTTCAAGTGTTTTATCAAAACCATTTTTCATCTAAGATGACATTATTTCATATGTGTATGTTTCAAGTATCATGTCTCTATGATTACATGGTTTCACTTTTCTTATTATGAAATGATATCCATTTATTTTATATGGATTAAGTGATGATGGGATGATGTTTATGAAACCCATTTTATTTTTTGGGTAAAATCATTTTATTTGTCGTCCGTGTTTAGACTTGTAATTATTCTTATGATTACTTAGATCATGATTAAATAATTTCAGAATATAAAACATGGTTTATATATAATATATATTCAGAATATACATATATATAATAGATCGATAAATGGAATGAAATACACCATTCATGGAGATGGTAGGCCGTACATACGCATGAACGTTGTTTTCGTTTCGTTATTGAATTGAATGGAATTAAGTGGATGACATAAATATATATATATATATATATATAAAATATAAAATCATTATTATGTCATATATTTCATGATTACTTATTATATATACTTTATAATCATTCAGGAATGGTTAATCATTGAGAATGAATCTCATCGCGTCGTGGAGACGGTAGTCCGTACGTACGCACGAGCGATGATATCGTTCCCATAATTATTGAATTGAATTTGAGTGGATGATACAATATATCAGAATCAGTATGATGTTATAATAACTATGTATAGTTATCCTTTACACCATTATACCCATCCAAGTAAGGTGGTGTTGGAAAAACATATTACACCACGGCGTGGAGACGGTATTCCGTACGAACGCACGCTCGGTGATTTCGTTTTTCGTAGGATGGATAGATGGTGAAATAGGGTTGTTTCATACTTTTAATGACATATCATTATATTATTGATACTGATGTTATTACTTCATAATGAAACAACTATATAAGAATAAGTGGAAAAAGAAATAAAGTTGAAAGAATCGGTAACAGACATTACCTCTTCTTTGAAGCACCTCTTTGAGACCTCCACTTAGGTCAATAAAATTGGTCTTTTAAGAATACCAGGACCTCTTGGATGTTTCTAGGGAAGTTTATATTGGAATTTGGCAGGGGTTTTCCGATCTTGAAATCTCAAAGTGGTGTGAGGAAGAGAGGGAAGAGGTTCCCTTTTCTAAGGTATGAGAGGGGGACCTTTGGAAAAACTAAAAATATTATTTTATTATAAAGTCATATTCAGTTATTAATAGCTCCAAATTGATTTATTTAGAAGATAAGGAGAGTATGGGTCGAAATCCTTTCATCCAGTAGAGTTTAGACACATTTTGGTTTTTATTTTAACCTTATCATATAGACTTAACTTTAAGTTAAAAAATATTTCTTTTACCGTGTCTTCTTGTTTTCATACACTATAAGGTTAATAAACATACTATAACAAGACAGAATAACCCCAAGTTTGTTATTATTAATATATATAACCGTATATAAGTCATTTTTCCTAACCTTAGATTTTTAGGAATAAAATAACAATTAATAATATAATATTTCTTTTAAAAACTATTTTATGTCAATTTTGACACTATTTTGTAATTGATTTTTGTGAAAATCATAACAGAATTATTAGTTCAATAAAAGTTAATTAAATCAATAATAACATGTTATATTAGCCTATAAAATTATTGGAATTCATTAAAAGTCACAGATTAAATTTATTTGGGTATTTATAACATCAATTATGTCAATATTTCATTAATAAGATAATTACGGCATCATCTTTGTGTCATAAATAAATTACATTATTTAATGTCTAAAAATTATAAATAAACTACCATTATGTAGGAAATATTTTTATCTTTCTAATGAATATTTATAGTCGAATTTATCTTATGTATAACCTATATATTAAAAATGATTTACTTGTTAAACAATGATTTTAACTATTTTAACCCTTCTTTAAATAAATTAATATTAAATGTACTAATCTAATCCATGTGGGTCTAAAGGGTAATATTTTATCCTTACTGTTGTTTTTGGTCGAATTACAATTATACAATAGAATTTGGACATGTGTTAGGGTAATAATAATATTATTTTTACCCTTAATTACCCTATTTACTTTTAACCGTGGTAAAAAAGTAAAAACATACTATTCACCAAAAATTATTCTCATCTCATTGAACCAAATTTTAATTACTGACATCAACTGTGTCTCTAACAATTTTTAAATTCCATTCACAAAAGTGGTAAAATTAGGTTTTATGTAAATTTGCAAATTCTCCTAGGAGGTGGGTAAAAGACGGTGAAAAGTTCAAAAAAAAAATTATATATCTAAAATTATTGTAAAATGACTCTAATGAATTGCATTGAACTTATATATGAATTATTTATCAATTTTGACCTAAAATAAATTTAAATAAAATAAATAATTATTTAAATAAAAAGTCGGTTTTTAAATAGCAACCCAGTGTTTTCACTATTCATCAAAAATTGAATGTTTTCAGAAAAATACCAAAATTTCACCCTAGGCTAAATTTGATATTCCGAATCAAAAAATGAAGTCCATTTTAAATGATGAAATTTAAAAAATTTCAAAAAGTGGTCATTACTATTCATAAGAGATTGTTTTAATAATATTTTAATAGCATATCGTTGTTTAGTGTAACCCGGTATTGCGTACAACACACACTATTGAGGAAGGTCGCGATTGCGTGTAATGAAAGACAAGTCAGGGTTGCGTGTAGTGCACGACTCCTTTTTTTGTTGCATATAACAAAATCCAACCATATTTCATTTATACATTGAATATATATATATATATATATATATACACACTCAATGTTTCGTAGAATTACTACTATCAAACAAACATGAAATTGTGTGTAACACGATCCAAGATTAGTGTTGTGTATACTGCATGCTAATATGGTGTTGTGTATAGAGCAAGATAATCTTGGTGTAGCGTACAAAAAAAGAAATTAATGAAATTAAAAATAACACTTTTCATAAAATCTCAGGGTGTTACATTCTACCCCCCTTAAAATGAATTTTGCCCTTGAAATTCGTCGGGGGTAATAAATGGTTTTCTTCTTGAAAGTTTCTTTAATTGAAACCCACATCATAAAATGGTATACCAAAACTGAACTTTAAAAACTAATGTATGAATCATAACAGTAACCCAAATTAAATAATCACTGGGTTTCTACATAGGAGAACATAGGTGAAAATATGGATATGGAAGAGAAATCTAACCATCATGTTCTGATGGAGAGTGGTAGAGAACATGGCTATGAAAAAGCCAATAATCACAAAGCCTTAAATTTGTGATGATCTAAGGTACCATCTGATTCATCAGGTATGAGAGTACTAAGAACAACATTTTTTGGTATTCAATATCATTTCCCTAAAGTTAAAATTTTTGAATTAGTATAATTTCTTGATTTTTGTACAATCTCACTATTGTTCATGCTTTGAACAATTTCCACTTCATCTCTTAAAGAAATGAAGTTGAATTAGTTATTCGTGAAGTGTTAACAAATCATGTGATAGAATGATGGGTCATTCCATCTATTTCAAACAAAATGTTACCAAAAGTTATCAAATATACATAAGTCCATATATGGTGAGGTTAATTGTATATGATTCCAAAAATGAACTTATACTTCACATATCAAACCTCTTAATAAAATAAATATAGTTTCTACTAACCAGGGACTTCCTGTAGACCATTGGTATGCGATAAAGGCCAGTCGTACATCAGTTGTGGGTTCGATTCCAACAGCCTTGTCCGACGCGATGGGTTGTCGCCCGTCCTGCAGGTTTCCCTTTTTCTAAAACTACATTATTATAACTTTCCATCAATAATATCGAAAAACTTATAGCCTTAAACAATACTAACTTATGTCCAACATAATCCATTCCAATCTTTAGGCTTATCCAAAATACTACTGTCCAAACTCATATTATAGTGAAAACGATTACCAGAGAGGTCATATTAAAAGCATGTTAATACCGTCGTTGATCCCCATATATCATAAGATATGTCTTGTTGGAAATATTCCAAACATTCGAAGGCCTTAAGAATTTATTCTCATGAAAAATGAACACCCATTGAACCATAGTGAAAACATGTGTGCAATCAAAACTTAACTCTTTCCACATACCAAAATCCCAAAACTATGTATACTAAAACCATGATATCACTTAGTCCTTATAATAATAATGAGCTCAGGAATACAATCGAACATCTCATTATCTTCTTATCACTTCATTATGCGTATATCATCTACTTTACAAAATATTTGAATCACTTTTCATGGTTACCAGTACCATAAAAAGTTTTGAAAACCACAATAGAATAATACAAAAATATTCTAATACACCATAAAAGTACCTCAACAACATTATTCGTGAATACCAATACATAAACACTTCAATCCATCCACTTCAATTATTGTCCTAGAATTAGTCCTTCCTTGATTTAGAAGTAACTTTTTAGGTCATGGCATTGAGTTGGGTAATTCCCATGTTCTCCACAAATAAGACATTGAACTCCATAACAGTCTGTCACTCTATGACCCTTTTCTCCACACAGATAACATCTACCCCTCTATTTGAGGTATTCCTCAAGGTTATTCTTCACTTCTTTATAAATCTCAATCATTCTTTATTTATGCTCCTCAACATGTGAACATGCATAAATTTCTATCTTCCTCTTATTTGATGAATTAGGCATACCACTAAATTTCACCTCGTTAATCATATATCGCGATGACAAATTCGGAATAATCACAATATCATTCTTTCTAGGCATTACACAATTTTTTTGCTCATAGTCATTAATTTGTCCATTGGATTCAATGTTAACCGAATTCCTTCTGGTTCCCTCCATTAACTAAAACACAAAAAGAATTCTGTGAGAGGCAAAAATCATGCTAGGGAAAACAACATAGTAAAGGGGGAGTACCCTCAAAATCTAACATCTTAGGTTAAATTCTAAGATAGTTACCGTAGTTCTAGGACTATATCCTATATGTATACTTATCCTTAGGGACATCCCTAGACATACCTTAGAAATATCATTAGGGATCTCACTATCTTTTTCGCATCCTAGTTTCCAAAGGATGACTAAACCATTCCTCTGATACCAACTGTAGTGACCCGAAGCTTGACGTACATGGAAATTAAATTACATTTTCCTAATACTTAGTACATAACAAAAATAGACACACAAAGACCGTAATAGTTTAGTGTCTTTGGAAACTCGGAATATAATCTTTTAATCATGGTGAAAGATCTTCAACATATCCCATAAAGATCCTCCCTTTTTTCGTACCTAAAACCTTTATTTATATCCTGGGGATAAGAAAACATAAAAGGGGTGAGATCAAATTCCCAGTAATGGTTAACATAGAGAACATTAAACAATCCATAAACATTTGAATGAACAAAATGAACATAAAATTTAAACGTCAAAATCTTGAGCAAAGACATAAATCGTTGAAGTACGTAAGGCATATATCATAATGGAACATAAAAAATGATAAAATATAATGGGAATAAAACATGTAATTGTGGCAACCATTCATCACATGTTATGATTTTCATAGTAGCCAAGTCATTGTTGCCAAGACTATCTTAATGGACAAAGTCCCTTTCTGAATTGAGTTCACTCCTGGTTTCAGTACTGTAACACAAAACTGGATTAACTTACCATTCTAGCCATGTCTATCTCATGAGATATAAATCGTTACCCAATGAATTGGAGGGAGATATAGGTCCCACCCATCTCAGAATGAAATCAATCTTACTTGTGCCACAAAATTAACATACATTATTCATAATAACCCAACAAATAAAATGGGTTTCATAAACATCATCCCATCATCACATAATCTATATAAAAGAAATGGATATGATTTCATAATAAGAAATGCGAATCCAGTAAATCATAGAGACAAGATACTTGAAACATACACATATGAAATAATGTCATCTTAGATGAAAAATTATTTTGATAAAACACTTGAAATGAATTCTTGAGGAAAATATCCTTTCTTCTTCAAAATCATTTTCTTTTCAAAAAATATCATGCAATTTTAAAAGAAAATTATTTTTTTGAAAATATTCATGAAATATTTTTTAGGAATATTAATGAAAATAAGGCTTTATACAACCGTAAAAATCCTTTCATGCTGTATAAGTTAAAAAAACATTCTTCTCGTACTTTTGCCGGAAATGTCAAAAAAGTACCTTGTAACATAAAAAAAAGAAATATTCCTTACATACCATGTAGTTAAAGTAAAAAATGGGTAGAAAGGTCTTTAAACATACATTAAAACATTTTTATAAAACATGTACATGGATCATAGAAATAACCCCAATAAATACTTACAATAAGCAATCTCGGATAAAAATGAGATTTTCAAAATTATCTCTTACCTTAGGTCTGATATGCTTCGTACATATCTGAACCTCCTGTATAATTATATAAATAATGTCATTGACTTATTAAAGAATCATATTCATTGTTATGATACCATATATGGTTTCACTTATGACTTTATATTACCTGTTCTTTTGTAAATTCCCTGTTAAAGAGCATTTTGGGTAAAATCGTTTCATTTGTCGTCCGTGTTTTGACTTGTAATTATTCATATGATTACTTAAATCATGATTACATAATTCCAGAATATAAAACAAGGTTTATATATAATATTTTTTCATAATATACATATATATAATAGATCGATAAATGGAACGAAATACAACGTTCATGGAGACAGTAGGTCGTACGTATGCATGAACGTTGTTTTCGTTTCCTTATTGAATTGAATGGAATTAAGTGGATGACATAAATATATATACGCATAAATACAGAATCAGTATTATGTTTTATATTTCATGATTACATATTTTATATACTTTATAATCATTCATGAATGGTTAATCATTGAGAATGAATCTCATCGCGTCGTGGGGACGGTAGTCCGTACGTACGCACGAGCGATTATATCGTTCCCATAATTATTGAATTGAATTGTAGTGGATGATAAAATATATCAAAATCAGTATGATGTTATAATAACTATGTATAGTTATTCTTTACACCATTATACCCATCCATGTAAGGTGGTTTTGAAAAAATAGATTACACCACAGCGTGGAGACGGTATTCCGTACGTACACACGCGCGATGATTTCATTTTCCATAGGATGGATAGATGGTGATAAAGGGTTGTTTCATACTTATAATAAAATATAAGTATATTAGTGATACTGATTTTATTACTTCATAATGAAACAACTATAGAAGAAGAAGTGGAAGAAGAAATAATGTTGAAAGAATCAGTAACAGACATTACCTCTTCTTTGAAGCGCCTCTTTGAGACCTCATCTTAGGGCACTAAAATTGGACTTTTAAGAAAACCAGGACCTCTAGTATGTTTCTAGGGATTCGGAGAAGATAATTTGGAAGTGTTTTTCCGAGATTGAAAGCTCAATGTCATGTGAGGAAGAGAGGGAGGAGGAGCCCTTTTATAAGGGAGGAGAGGGGCACCTTTGAAAAACCTAAAAATATTACTTTATTATAAAGTAATATTCGGTTATTAATAGCTTAAAATTGACTTATTTCCAAACTAAGGTGGGTATGGGTAGAAATAATCTCATACAATATAATTTATACAAGTTTATGTTTCTATTTTAACCTTATCATATAGATTTAACTTTAATTTAAATAATATTTCTTTTACCTTGTCTTCTTGTTTTCTTACACTATAAGGTTAATAAACTTACTATAACCAGCCAAACGAAACCCAATATTTTCTTATTAACTTATATAACCTTATATAAGTCATTTGGACGAACCTTAGATTTTTAGGAATAAAATAACAATTAATAATATAATATTTGTTTTAAAAACTATTTTAAGTCAATTTTGACACTATTTGGTAATTGATTTTTGTGAAAATCATAACAGAATGGTTAGTTCGGAAAAAGTTAATTAAATCAATACTAACATGTCATATTAACCTATAAAATTATTGTAATTAATAAAATGTCTCAAATGAAATTTATTTGGGTATTTATAACATCAATTATGTCAATATTTTATTAATAAGATAATAACTACATCATCTTTGTGTCATAAATAAATTAAACTATTTAATGTCTAAAAATTATAAATAAAATACCCTTATGTATGAAATAATTTTATCTTTCTAATGAATATTTATAGTCTAATTTATCTTATGTATTACCCAATATTAAAAATTATTTACTTATTAAACAATGATTTTAACTATTTTAACCCTTCTTTAAATAAATTAATATTAAATGTCCTAATCTAACCCCAGTGGTCCTAAAGGGTAATATTTAATCCCTAATGTTGTTTTTGGTAAAATTAAACTTATCCAATAGAATTAGGACACGTGTTAGGGTAATAATAATATCATTTTTCCCTTAATTACCCTATTTACTTTTAACCGTGGTAAAAAAAGTAAGAAGTTACTATTCACCAAAAATTATTTTCATCTCATTAAACCACATTTTACTTACTGACATCAACCGTGTCTCGTGGATTTTTTAAATTACATTCACAAAAGTGGTAAAATTAAGTTTTATGTAAATTTTCAAATTCTCCTAGGAGATGGGTAAAAGACGGTGAAAAGTTTAATAAAATATTTATATATCTAAAATTATTATAAAATGACTCCAATTAATTGAATTGAACTTATATAGGAATTATTTATCAATTTTTACCTAAAATAAATTTATATAAAATAAATAATTATTTAAATAGAAAGTCGGTTTTTAAATAGTAACTGAGTGTTTTCACTATTCATCAAAAATTGAAAGTTTTCAGAAAAATACCAAAATTTCACCCTAGGCTAATTTCGATATTCCGAATCCAAAAATAAAGTCCATTTTTAAATATAAAATTTACAAAATTTCAAAAAGTGGTTATTACTATTCATAACGGCTAGTTTTAATAATATTTTAATAGCATATCGTTGTTTAGTGAAACCCGGTATTGCGTACAACACATGATATCAAGAAAGGTCGTGATTGCGTGCAATGAAAGCCAAGTCAGGGTTGCCTGTAGTGCACGACTCCTTTTTTGTTGCTAATAAAAAAATCCAACCATATTTCATTTATACATTGAATATATAAAAATATATACACTCAATGTTGTGTAGAATAACTACTATAAAAACATGAAATTGTGTGTAACACGATCCAAGATTAGTGTTTCATATACTGTAAGATAATATGGTGTTGCGTATAGAGCAATATAATCTTGGTGTAGCGTACAACAGAATACATGAAAGAAATTAAAATGAATATTTTTTACAAAATCTCGGGGTGTTACAGTTGAGGAGGGAGAATTAGGACCAAAGGGACAGAATAGATAGGGTTGTTTGGGGAAATTTGGAAGGAGATATGGGATGGTTGAGAGTAATTAATGGAGTGGGAGAAAGGTACGGGTGAATTTATACTATATTTACATGTTGAAACGGATATAAATTATTTTTTATAGATAATATATATTGTGTTAATGTCATGTTTTAGGTAATTTCAACATTGTATTGTTTATATATTTTGATTTGTTATTATTGATCCTATTACTTGGTCTTTGATTTACATATTTGAAGAATGTGGAAATATGTTATAAATAATATATATTTGATTAAATACATTTTTATAATAATCTAAAAATATTGAAATATGGTTTTGAATACACTTTTCAAAGAGACGGTTGGTCATACGTATAGATTAACGCAATGCCCACATTTTCATATTTAATGAATGTAATAAAAGAACCTATATGTGCATATATATTATCATTATAGAAGAATTATTATTTCATATATATCATATAAAATAATTAAACTCATCATTAATACAATCTATATATATTTTGAATGAATCATATCAGTTTGATGAGGTGGTTGTCCACAAGTCCACAAACGATGTTAATATATTGTCACAAAATGGAATACATGTAGGTGTGTGTTATATAAAAACTAAATAAGAATAAATAAATATAAATTATCATTAATATCATATTAAAACCGAAAATAAATCTTATTTTAAAACCATTATATGTGGATATGGAAGAATGAATGACATCAGCCTACAATGTGGTAGATCGCCAAACACATGAATGCTAATTGTGTATCTGATTTTATGGAATTGTGCATGACTCTAGGTCAAAAAAATAACATAAAGTAATTACATTATATTTTTGATAAAAATGTTATTTTATCACAATTAAACATTTATAATTTATGGGTGTAGAAGGAAAATTTAAAAAGGTATCATGGAAGGATGTTACCTCTTCTTTGGATAATTTCATTTGTTAGGCACCATAGGTCCACCATGGTTTTCTTTATTATGTGGGTGAATCATGTAGGATTATGGGTGGGAATTTGTGAGTTTATATTGTAAGGGTTTGGTAGAAACAAATGGCGTGATAATTATTCAATAATTGATGTGTTCCATGACTTTTTATAGTGGAGTAGGAGTTGTAATGCTCTAAATATGAAAAGGTGAACACTATATAATGGTATACCATAAATAATAATTCTCTAATAAAGGAAAAACTTATGTAAATGGGAGGATATATTACAAATATTTCTATACATTGTACTTTGGACGTGTATCAAAGTTACTGTTCCACAACAGCCAAATTTTGACCACTATGCACATTAATTTTTACCAGAATCATTATAATAATATTTAACTAATATCACAAAAAATAGGGGTCAAAAATTATAAACTACTTATTAATTATAATTTATTCAGATTATAAATATGGAATCCATTTTTAAAAATTATTATAAAAAATTATGCATAAATTAATTTAAAATTTATAATGCAGGCATGACAAAACTGAGTGTTTTTGAAGAGAAATTGTTTAAATATTTGAAATGTTTTTGTTTCCAATTTCAATGGGAAATATTTTATAATAACATAAATATGATTATTTTATCTAAAACATATCTGTTTTTATTGATGAAATTTTATTATATAATTTACTTATAAAATAAAATAAAAATAAAATGTTGTTTTAAATTAAAATTTAATTTCATTCATTATTCGTCAAAAATCATAATTTGTACTAAAGTCCAAAAAAATAACACAATATATATTTTTATAAAATGGTTTATAAATTTAAGGTTATTTTTTGAAAAAAAAATTGATAATGACTGTAACTTTTTTATATAAATTGGATCCCCGTTAAAAGATTGTAAAATTTATATTTTGGAAATAGTTTTTTTAATAATAGAATTGGATATCTTATTAAGTTATAACTACAAAAAATAGGATGTGTGTCAAAAAAAATTGATTGAGATTATAATATATTAATCCTATTGAAATATTCTTCAAAAAATGTTATTTAATTTATTGATATAAAATTTGGTTTTTAAATTGAAAATATTTTTCACGTGAAAGTAGTTTCATTATTTTCAATTAGTTTTACATTAATTTATATATTATTAAAAACCATAAATTCATTTAATATACTTGTTTTTATTATATTTTAATAATTTATTCATTCATAATCACATCACCTTTTCCAAAAACTATTTGATAAATATAATGATATTTTAAAATAAATATTAATAATATATTTTAGTTGTTAAAACAGGAACTTGTGTATAACACAATGTATCAAAGAAACACAACATTGTATATAAAAAAATCCAAAAATAGTGTGGCATGCACTGTAAGCTAAGATATGTTTTCAAAATATTGTATAACTATGGTGTTCGTTAAAATAATCCATTCCTAAATTAGTGATTTTATTTAATATTAGATAATTTTTAGTGTTGTGTGTAGTGAAATACGATAATAAGATTAAAGAAATTAAAAAACAATACGCAAAATCCGAGGGTGTTGTATTATAACCCCTTAAAAATAATTTCTCCCTCATAATTCGTCAAGTTTATCAATGGTATAATAAATGTATGTTCCTTTCTTGAAAGCCCACGTAGTTAAAATTAATACTGAATCATCCATTAAAAATGTAAAGTCATAACAATAATAGTTACCCAAAGTAACTCAATTCTAGGTTTCCATATAAGAGAAAATGGACAAGAGGTGAAACAAAGATATGAAAGAAAATATAACTATCATCATTTTATAGAGAGAGATATCTAACAAGGTTTGAAAAATATTAACTATTACAAATCCAAAAATCTACGATTATCTAAGGGGCTATATGATTAATCAAAAATTGAGGTACTAATATAACATTATTTGTTCTGATATTATTTACATAAATATTAATAACATTCATATAAGTATACAATTACAAGATTTTAGTACAATCCCTCCATTTATTTTTTCTTTTAAAAGTTTCCACTAATATATTATTTCTATAATGGAGGTGAATTTGTTATGGCTATAGAACTAACAGATACAAATATTCATAAAGGAAGATATGTCATTTCTTCTTTCTTTAGTTATCATCTTAGAATAATGGTCATAACATGTAATGAAAAATGAATTAATCCTTAGTATGAATGATAAAACATTAATTCTTAAATCAGTATATTTTGTTTAACATAATTAATTCCATAAATAATTAACCTTATAACCCTTATGAAGGATGAAAATTCAAAACATTGGAAATAAGGTTACTAAATATCTATAAATCATTTCAACATCGATCAAAATCATTAAATGAATTATATCATTATTTTCACCTAACAAACATGCCAATGTAATCATCATGTATTCACATGAAACACCATATGAAAATGAGTAACCATAACTCCTTATCAAAAAAATATACTCGTTCATATTTGTAATATTATTGGATATATTTCATAAATCATAAAATATCATAATCTCCCTCCAAGATAGAAAAAAATTAGTATTTTAATAAATATTGAGTTTTTTGGTCATTGATAAATATTTTATCCAAGTCGATCTTGTCTTTATCCAAAATAAATATATTTCTCTAAATTTCATGAACATATTAATTTTTAGCTTCCCATAATAAAAATATCACCATTATATTAAGTAAATTCTCCATAAATTAGCACAATTTATAACATGCTTTTAAACAAATAATTAAAATCTTATTATTCTCGATTCATACAACAAAATTTATTAATTAAAATACTTATAAAAATTAATCATTTGTCATTATTCAACAAAATATACTTAGGATTCAACATACTATTCCTCAATTCCAATTTTCTAGAATATAAAATATGAATCATTTCGTTAGGTTCATCAACATCAATTTAATCATTCCTCTTACAGTTGATGTAAAAAACGATAGAATATCCAATACCATTCACATGTCATTCAATGAATCTTTATCATAAATAGTATAACAAATATTCATGACTAAAACATGATTTACTTCATTAAATTTCATCAAAGGACATCGATATGAATAATGACTATATATTTCATATCTAAATAATTCAATGATATCTCATCCTTATCTAGTACACATTATTTACAAATACCATAAAGCAGAGCGTGAGAAACATTTATCATAGAATAAAACCACATAACCATGAATAAATATATATAGAATTCCCATATCATTCAAACCTATTTTAAATCTAAGACACATTAGTATTATCCTTTAATTGATAAATAGAAATATGATTAGAAATATGTCTATGTATCTCAATAAAATTTTCCCATCCTAGTTTCCAGCATTTTACAAAACAATTCCATTTATACCATCTATAGAGACCCTCACTTAAGATACATTGATATTTCTTCATTTTAGTTGAATAATTATCAAATAACAAAAGCACATGCCTATAGACCATAAAATATACTGTATTTGGAATCAAGAAACAAAATTCCCTATATTGGGGAAATATTTTCATTATTCCCCAGTAATTGCATTCCACATAGCATTTTTAGATAAACCCATTCTCCGTAATCTTGAGATAGGAAACCTACGATAGGGTGAGTAGAGATTATATCTACGGGTAAATAAAGGAGATACATAATAATCAATGATTATAAGTGTATGAAGACATGAGAATAATAATTAAAGATCATACTATTTATATAAAAGATCATATACAAGATTCATGGGATAAATATTGGCTGATCATAATATATGAATAATAATTTAATCACGAGAATAATCAATGTGAGGATAACACAGGATTAAGACATTGAATTTATCATATACACATGTGAATAAAAAATCTTATGTTAATGATACCTACAATGACAATCATAACATGTTAAGCATGGGATGATCACCAATTTACCCTCGTTAATCTTTTGAAAAAACTTGTGTAACCTCTTATATTAGTTCTTAGATTACAACTAGTGTACACTATTATTTTTATTCTTGTGCTACAACCCGTGTATCTACTTATTTTCATGCTTAGGCTACATCTCGTGTACCGTCTTTTTTTAATGGGCTACAACACATCTTACCTTGAAGATCATGTACCATTTGACATTACCCAATAAAATATATAGATATATAGTTCCCACCCACCACATAATAAAAAAATACATACATATAACACAACATAATGAAATAATCATCATATAATGACACATAATATAGATTAGCTTCTTAAGCATCATTCAATGACCAATGAAATGATTGGGTCATCATAAAATTATCATCGCATAATAACCTATGAAAAATAGACAGGTTTCATAATCATATTATCAATGAATAAACCATGAAAAGAAAAAAAATTCAAATTCATATATCACTGGGAATATAAAAAGTTTCCATAAAAATCATTCAATCAATCCATAAACCATTATTGATATAATATGAATCGTATTCTAGGATCATGTACCCAACAAAATCATAAACAACATCATTGGATGCCATGATATATTGAGAATGAATTTGGAATACCACATGGAGAAATAATTAAGGAAAATAACCATTCATTGAAAATAAAATTTTAGGTCATGGAACAAATTAAGAAAACATTTTTTAAAAATACATTCCAAACATATAACGAAATATCTAAAATAATTATAATCATTTAATGAGAATATTCATCATTATTTCAAAAAAAATATTTTTATATAAATAATTATTTTAATATATATTTTCATACAAATAAACTTTATGAAATTTTCATATCATTTATCATGATAATTTAAAAAACAAGTTCGGATTTTTTTTTAAAAATCACGTCCTTTATAACTTATAATGGAATCCTGAAAACAACTGAGAACAATTTTTGAAAATAATGCATTTTTTTAAAAAAATCATTTGGAAGCCAAATTAAAAAAAATTAATGTCAAAAATATTAGGAACAAATTTTTCCTCCAAGAATAGTAACCTTGTAAAATTTTCAAGGTGGCTTAAATGAAATTATGATAATGAAGACATGTAAATCCTTACATACAAAACATTGAATTTTCATTGTATAATTATTATAAATCTATTTTGATTTAAAAATGATATAGAGATTCCCTTTAAATATTTATTTTAAAAGCTATATATAATTATAAAAATAATTTAAATAAATTATAGTAAAAATATTTCTAAAAAGTTTTTATAAATCATTTTTTAGAAGAAAACATATTTTTGACCAAAAAAATGTGTCGAGTAATATTAATTTATTTCTTATTGATTTTATGTACCAAAAAATATAACAATTTTATAATTTTTTATGAAATATTGATTAACCATAGGAGAATAAATGTTATGAATTTTTTTGAGATACAGATCATAATATTTCATCAATGGAAGCATGATCCTAAACAATTTGAATGACGATGAAATTGTAGAAACAATCTATTACCACTTTGGTAAATTTGATCATAATCCACCAGAAAGAATAACATTTCCTAGAAAATTAAATATCATGAATAGATTTATAATCATGATATTTCATGTCAATGGTCAATGTATAAAAGACATAATATAATATAGGTTCATTACATGGCATGTGCCTCAATGAAGAAAAAATGACATGAAATTAGATTATTTTTTTGGTAACATTTAAATCATAATCACCATGACAGAGATCACATTAAATTGTAAAGTAAATACCAAAAAAAATCATTATTATAATCCTAAAATAGAACAATGGGAATAACAAACACCACACAAAATAAATTAATGATGAATAAAAAAATAATCTTGTAGAATTAATAATGAGATGATAAAACCCTTACATTATATATTGAATTTCGTTATACGTGTTTAAATGTTATTTATAATAAGTACATGATTATTATAAATATATCAGAGAACCATATAATTTAATATCATACTATATACTATTTTATTAAAAAATTATAGTTTTATTTTATTAAAAATATAATGTTAATTTAAAATTCCGTGTAATAACCCGCTTTGTTTTTTGTATATGTTTTCACTTTGTGTTCTTGATCCTCTTAGATATGATTTTATTTTATCCATAATGTATTAAAATTATTTAAATAACATATATATTATTTATATAAATATTTATAATAATATATTAAGTATCTAAATATTAAAATGAATACACCTTTCATGGATATAGAAGGCCATACAAACTAATGACCGTGACTTCTATTTTCTTATTGTATTTAATGTATAAAATTTAATAAAACCTATATATATATATATATGATAATTTAGATGAAATTAATATGTTATATATATCATATTTTTTTAATAAACCCATGTTTACTACATTCCATTTATTGGTTGAATGAATCACATCACATTGAGTAGACAGTTTTCCGAACATTAAAAAATGATGTTATTGTATTCCCACAAAATTGAATCCATGAAGGTATGTGATAGATAACAATTAAATAAAAATAGTTAAATCATAAATACCCGCAATATAATATAAAATATAATAAAATCATCAATATATATTTTTAAAATTGGAAATTGACGAATGAATGAAATTGGATCACGTGGGTATAGTCTGTGGTACACATGGTCAGTGAATGCTTATCCCATATGATGGAATCGAGTGTCATTGTTGGTCAAAACCATCAGCTAACAAAATATAAGTATATTTAGGATACTTTGTATATTATATAACCATTGAATTAGAATAACTTATTTGGTTAATATTTAAAATAAAAAAATATTTCTTTTTGATATAAGGGGTGACTTACTTTTTTTAGTGGAGGAGGAGTGGAATTCTTGAATATATAAAATGGTAAACACAAAACAAAGTTCTATCTTACATAATTTTCCTCTAATAATCGTAAATATCGTAAAATGGGAATATACATTCAATATGTGGCTGACCAAGTTATTTTTGATATGTTTCTATGATATTTGGCCACATATTTTATTTTTTATCCACTAATTAAACTCATTTTCCATTATTGATGTCAATTAATTATAATTACTTTTGATAAATATATTTTTTGAAAAAACCAAGCTAAAAAAATTTTAATTTTTAAATAATTATTATAAAAAATATGGAATCCATTTTTTCATATTCTAATCACATAATCGGTATATATTAATTTTTAATGAACCCCATAGATGTGTCATGTCAGTATGTTTTTAAGTGAAAATTATTAAACGTTTGAAATCATTTTATATCCAATTTATTTTTTAAAATTTTTCCAATGACCCAAATTATATTATTTTTGGTAAAATTTATATAATTTAGCTTCAATACAAATTAAAATTAATATTTTACTATATATTTATATTAAAAAAATTATTTTTTAATTAAAATATATTATTTTTCAATATTAATAAAAAATATTATTTATATAAAAATAATAAAATTTCACCAAATGTAAAATTTAATTAAGAATTTAACAAATTATTTCAATATTAATAAATTAATATTTTAAAACATTCAAAAAAATTATTTAATATTTATTCTCAATTTAAATTGTGTTAAAATTACCTTTCAAAAATACTTCTTCTTATTCATGGAATTAGAATTATTCATATCATATAACAATCAGATATACTTTAAGAGTATTAAAAAAATTTGATTGATTTTATAATATATATATTTTATAATGATAATTCATCAAATTTTAATTGTTTAATTAATTTAGATGAAATTGTTTTTATACATCGAAAAACAGTGTTCTTCGAAAATAAATTTCAATATTATCAAATACTTGTTACTTTAATTTAAAACCAACTAATAATAAAAGGATTCATTTTTGTACATGTGTAAATAATTTTATCACTATTTATTTAATAATATTCATAAATAACTTTTACATGCTTAGTTGATCACAATAATTTTTTTAACAACATTATTAATAGTACATTGTAGTTTGATAAAACATTGTACTTTGTAGAACTCGTGCTATTAAAGGAATTCAAAACCGAATGTAACACAATCTAAACCTTTGTGTTTAATATTGTAAAATCATAACACGGTGTTGTCAATAATGTATGAAAAACATAATGATTTAATACAAAAAATCTATTTTATGTGCTGTGTGGAGTGAAAAATATAAAAAATATTAAAGTAATTCAAAAATAATAATTAAAAACATTTTATGTGTAACATAAAAACTTGTAAAAACCCAATTTTCATTTAATATTTATATATTTTCCACAATTTTATCAAATTTGATTAATTATTTTAGTTACAAGATGTATGTTAGAACTCCCAATAATTCTTACATTTTTTTATTTACACGAATGCCACTCCTTCTCTACTATAAAAGGCCTTTAACTTCTTCACTAATTAACATACCTCAAGACCATTGACTCATCTAAACCACTTCCATATAAATTCTTAGAATCACTACTCAGAAAATATTATACAATAATTTTGAATAAATACAAGCATTAAATTCTTTTTTTATAAACCAAATTGAGTTACCTGAAGAAGAAGTATCATTACTCAACGAGCACTTTAGTTTTATCCCATTATCCACACCATCAGTTGTTTAAAAATCATGATAATATATTAACC
The DNA here is from genome assembly GCA_963277665.1 of Viscum album. Classification (NCBI taxonomy): domain Eukaryota; kingdom Viridiplantae; phylum Streptophyta; class Magnoliopsida; order Santalales; family Viscaceae; genus Viscum; species Viscum album. Next base: position 1,956,245,076 of record OY728165.1, read on the forward strand.
TCAGTTTCTCAAATTTACTGATAATTTTATGAAATTATTCTGACCTACAACTTCACACAATTACATTAAATGGGATACACAATAATTATTAGTTTTAAGGTGTACAACCGCCTTGAGATCATGTATCATTTGTTCATTAATTATTATCATTAATGGTTTATAATTAATTATGTATTCATAGTTTATATATGATATATAGGATATTTATAATTTCATGAAAACTATTTAAATATTATGTAATAAGTACCTTCATTCATTCCATTTTTTGAGAATATGATAGCATCGTTTCTAGATGTGTTCACTACCACCTCCACAAAACAATATGATTCATTAACTCATTATATGTAATGTGTTAATTATAGTTTTAATAAAATTATGTGATATATATGGTATAAAAATTATAATATAATTAAAATATACAACAATACCATTTTATTCTCTTAATATGACAATAAAATTAAAGTAGTGTTTAAGTGTACGTACAACATATTGTCTCCTAAACTGTGTATTTAATATACAATATCCAAATTTTATATATTATAATAAATTAAAATATACCAAATATATATGATATTTCAATAATATATGTTATTTTTTAGATGATTAAATCTTGATCTATGTTAAAATAACAAAAAAACTGACAATTCCAATAATAATCATAAATATAGGAAACTAACAATGGAAAAAATGAACATAATGAATAATTATATAAAAATTTATTCTAATATTTAATAAAGGGATAATATTTATATTATAAATATTAATATAATACTTGTAATATTAAATAATATGAATAAAACCATTATAGATTATTAATAACGGTGTTTTTTTAATGGTAGCATAAGGAACGATGATTTCTATTCTCACTTTTATTTTATTGAGTCATATAATATATTCATCACTTTATTGTTTTTTGTGCTGTATATACAACTATATAAAATGATTTAGCATGAACGTAATTTATTTAGTTATAGGATAATCTTACATTTTTGTTTTTATTATAGGTATCTCGTGATTGAAGAGTTACATATGTAGTAAGGGATTTCATCTAAATTTTCATTTCAATGAGGCCTTTTTTTATTATGATCAGATTAAAATTAATGTGGTGTATATATGAAACATTTATCATAAAATATACTAAATAACTCATAATATATTGTATTTTATGTCTCAATTTTAATTATATCATCCAAGTGGATTAGACATGAAATTTAAAATGTGGTAAAAAAATTCAGTCTCACATTTAATTGTGATTGTTGACATTCTCTTGAAACAATAACATAATTTTATAAGTTTTATATTTTACCATAAATTTATACAAAATGTAAATATTTTTCTATGGTGAATATTATTATTTCCTAATCTATATATGAGTTTTTTGTTGTTTTTAATTTAAATATTATTTGATTAATTCAAAAAATGAATATAAATTCAATAGTTTACTCCATTCAAATTTTTTATAAGGAATAATATAAAATTAGTTATTCAATATTTGATGAATTCTTTAGACCTAGAGGCATGTGTCTGTTCTAGTTAATGATATCTCCTAGATACATTGATAGTATCATGAAGCAAATCAATTGTGGAATCCAATTTTTTGAATATTGAATGTGAATATATCATGACTGTATTATGGATCATGTTCCAGATACACGACATCAATTATTTATTCATTTACATCATTAATTATTTAGATAATATTATCTAGATAATTTTCCAAATGAAAAAATATTTTGATGCATTTGATTTTGAATGAACAAATTAATTAGAATAATTTTTTTGTTATATACCATTCCATATTATTTAATCAATTTTTATTTATTTTAAGGGAATGTGGGTTCAATTATTTAACATTCTATTTATATTTTTCAGTATGGATTCGCAATAACTTTTAATTTACATAACCTTTAATTATCTTTTGAGCTGACCCATATTTTTTCCTTTTCCCTAGGATCTGATGAATAATTATTAGAATTTTTATCGGAGATTATTATCTTTCATTAAAAAAAATCATTATATTCTTTACCAATTTCAGCATGGCTATTTTATTTGTAATATTGTTTTCCAGAACTAGAACGCTATTTAGAATTAGGAATTTAATCATATGTTTATACCTATTGAATATGGTTATTCAACAGTTCTATGTGACTTGCAAATGAAATAGAAACATTCAATGTAGTCTATAATTTCATTATATGGTCCATTAATTTGGGGATATGTAATTATAGATTGATGAACTTCCCAAATTCAGTCCTAAATTTATAGAAAGAAAACTATGTTTTCCTCCCATGAAAAGTGGAATTTAGGGGTAGATCTAAAATCCAAAATATAGTACAAACGTTCTAATTGGGATCTCTTTAGATCAACATCCATATCCTCTTAAGGATTATATATATGTATAATAGTTAATTCCATTAAGAACACCCATGTTTCAAGCTTGGGGACGTAAGGAAATATACCTTATAATAGTTGTACATTTTTGTCATAGGAATACAAAAGATATGTCTTCCTAGTTGAATAAAATTATCCACACAATTACAAGTACCAATAATACAATAATCTACATGGTGGTATATAATGGTCTTCTAGTATATGATTTATCTAATGGGTGTTGGTTTGAATCGATAAACAATGTGAATCAAGTAAAATGTTGTACTATAGTCTATTTTATGATGTTTTTTTAAATATATTTTTTTTAAACTAATTGATTATTTATTCTTACCTCAGTAAAGATGATCCTTTTCATGAAAATAATTTTTCCCCTCTAATTTCCTAATTTTAAATGAAGGAAGATTATTCTCAATAGAATAACATACTGATTGATGATCTTATTGAAAAATTTAATGAGATATGTTGGAACATGGTATGGTAGAATACTATTGACAAGGTTATTGTAGTGAGAGAAATTTATATGTTATCAACGTGTTAACCTCTATGAATTATGGTGTTATTGATAATTCAATCGTGGAATTGAAAATATTTAAAATTATGGTAAATCACGTAAATTTTTATCTAATTTAATTTCATTATTCATATACTTTGGGAAACACACATTATATGGCTGAATATGAGTAACTTGATTGGGTAATCTAATGGAAACCCATAGTACACTGGAGAATGTTGAATATCTTGGGTCTCCAAAGAGGGATCTCACTCGTTCTTATCAAACAATTCTATAATGGATATTTCTTTTGAATATGAGATGAATGTGTGATTATATATGTCTAGATTGATATTTTATACTACTAGAATGATATTTGAATTGAGTAAGACACCTCATTCATAGGGAATGATAGCATGTTGAATATATATTATCTCTCACAGATGGATATAGAGGCTTGGAAGTATTTGTATAAATATTATAATAAAACATCCTTTTTAACTATCATATATATAGATAGGGTAATAGAAATGATTATAATATATCTAATTTTTGTATTCTGTTATGGATTTTAAAATGGTTTTTCCATAGTGGGTAAAAGAACCATTCTTCTATGAAAATTTCAAATATCCTTTTATTTTTTTATTTTTTGGTCGTATGTGTTTCTCTTTATGAGGTAAATTAATAATATTATTAGTAATTACAATCACTATATTGATAATCTCCTGAGTGGATTCATTGTGACTCTATTATAACATTAGGGTTATGAGAGTGAATGTCTGATTAGAAATGGTAACCATTCCAGTATTAATTCATTTCAATTCATCGTTAATGGATGAGACATTGGAATTTATTCTATGCACTTTCTTTCACTGCTTCAAGACTAATGGGATAAAAAGATATTGAGATAATGGTTGAGATGATTTGTATATAATGATAGTTTATTTATACTCTATAGAGATTGAATGATAGATTATTTGAGTTGGATTTGGTGATTTAGGAATTGTTCATATTACGATTTGAAATGGTTATGGGATGTAATAGATTATATATTTTAAGTATTTATATTATAAGAAAATATTGGTATTTTGATTACCCTTCAATGAAAATCTTGAATGTTTATAATACCATGGAATTAAATTTCTACGTATCATTGGAAATTGAAAATGATAATGAATATACATTAATTATTGAAAAAGAATTATCTAAAACATTACTAAACTAAATTATTGTGTAATATTAATTCACGTGGTCTTGATTCTCAAAAATTTTCCAAACATGTTAAAAATAGGATTTTGTGAGTATACTATGATTTAACTATTACGATTTCATTACTAGTTCTGGTAGGTTATCTATGAGGATTTATTAATCCCAAAAATTGTTTTCCTAATAAGTTTTTGTGACTTTTAGTAATCTTATGAGGTTCCCCAAGTATTTTTATTTAATAAATCCTTCTAGGAACTTGTTATAATCAATGGAGGTCTTTTTTTATATCCCATTACACAAAATTTTAATAAATTTTTTCTATCAAAACACTTCATAAAAATATTTTCAATATTTTTAGGATTGAAAAACCATGGTGTTGTATCACTTTTACTGTATCATTAATCAATTCATATTTTTATAAAAAACCATATGGAATTTTTTAATACATTTTTAATATAATTTTTTCGCTTATTATTATATGGTGTGTAAAATGATTTTGAATGAAATATCATTCAAATTGGTACAATAATGGATAGATAATGGTTATTGATTATTTAAAAAATTATAAACATGATCCATTACTTAAAAAGTAAAGAGCCTAATTATAAGTGACTATATTCAAAATGAGGTAACATTGTATCAATAGATCCATTAAACTCATTATCACGATGTTAAGGAATTAATGACTAAAATTATAGAATGATTGAAATATGGATTAATATATGAGGTTTTATGGAACAATTATTTTCTAATATGAAGGTATTTCTAATGAAAGAATGTTAAAGTGTCTCAAAAGGGGTGACATATTGATTCACTGTTTGGACATGCATATTCCATAAGTTAGGTCATAACTCAATTGGATTTCAATTTCAGTTCCTACCATGGTGTATTTTTGTGCTACATAGAAGGAATTGTATGTGTGTCTACTAAAAAAATATAATTTGATATTTTAGAATATTGGGATTTAATGTAAGAATAGGACTATGATATTGTGAATCCCAATCACTATAATTGTACACTATAATTTATCTTTTTTAATGTTCATATATATATAAGGAAACCAATATAAGGACATAAAGGGAAAAAATTAAGACAAATGGGTTATAATAATAAAATATGTTGAAAATATACTTTGAGTATCTCACATCACATACATGGGTCTAAAAAATTAGAATCAAAACCAGGTTCTCCTAAATTTACCTAATATGATTATGTGGTCACTTATAGAATAGTTTCAATTTATGGATTACCAAATACCAAAAAGGCAGCCTAAAGACACGTAAACATTCATATATAAAATATTATTCAATTTGGATAACATTAGAGTTTAATTTTTTCATATTTGTAGAAACTAATATGACATAAGTGACATTGTTTTAGGTGAATTGGTTTATAATAAAATATTTTTAGATGTTTATTGGATTTATTTATATTCAATTTAATATATTTCCCAATTTTTAGAGTGATTAATTTCCATAAAAAATGATCTAACCTCACTAATCACAATTTCAATAATTACTTACCCATATGTCTTATATTCTAAATACATATAAAATAATTTTCATGACAACTATGAATGTGGTGTCCTTTATCAAATATATTATAATGACTTGGATTTTTTTCATGTAATTGTTTTTAAATTATATGGAAATTTTACGAGTCCCTGAAAATTGAAAGTACATTATTCTGAGGCCCGGAGTGCATGTAATGAATTACCAGATATTATTTAAGGTATGTTAATTTAATGTCCGAGCGGGAAATTGTATCTTTCGAACTAATTCCCGAAATTGAAATTTGTGTACATCGTTGAACTCGCAATGCTAATATTGGTTTAAGGAGACCTTCACCTCGACCGTAGTAGGTCGAGGGTGGGAGTTAATTTTTTTGGATTTTCGTGGAATAGTTAAATGGAAAATAATAAATTTAAAACAATAAATTTTATATTTATTTGAAACCTCCTTTTTTATTCTTGGTGGTGGGGACCACCCAAACCCCTTTTTAATGAGAGTGAATTCTTAGTTATTTCCCCAATTTATTGATCCATCATTAATTGTTTAATTACTAAATTTAATTTATTATGTTGGCTCCTCACCTTTCTTGAGGTTGTGGAATATCATTAGAAAATGAAAGATTTGGAGAAATATACTCCAAACAATGAACCTATCCAATGAAGAACATTCTCCAGACCAAGACTGTGAAACAAACCTTGGAGCGAGTTGGGGGAGCTACGGGTATCGGCGTATTCATCAGCATCATCTTCCTTCTCACGACACGTCCAATAGTCGATCGAGGTAGGGGTGTGTTTATGTTGTTCTTCTTGGTTTTATGTTGGAACTCTCTCCTCAAAGCGACATGCTATCAGTATAACATGGAGGATGCATACCAAACAAACATGGTTAAATCCCTGCACATCTTTAATATTGGTGTGTTCTTCATGGGCCACCATGACGGCGGCAGCACCACCATTCCACCAAAGGAGACCGCGGCCCGTCGGCCGCGGTGGAGAAAAGTTAATGCTAGAACCCGACCGGCTGCGTGGAACTAGGGCAACGTGTATGTGTTGTCGGTAGATAAGGAGGTCATGGCTCGTCGACCACAGTGGGGTAGTTTAGTGGTCAGGATGCCTGTCAGCCGTGTGGAAGTAGGGTAATGAGCGTTCGTGCCACCGATTGAGCAGGAGGTCACGGTAGGCATGCTGTCCAACCGTGGGGCTAGGCGGCGGCGCACATCTGTGCTATTAGATATGGATACTGTGGCCGCTTGGCAGTGGTAGAGGTCAGAGTACAGATGACATCGGGCCAACCGTTTCGGTCGGTCGGGTCACATCGGGCAGGACCCCACTGGTGGGTCCCATGTGCCAGCCTACGGCGGCACGTGGAAACATCTGGTTGGCCAAAATTGAATTGAAAAATGGTCGTTTGGGTGACCTGGGGGGAGCGCATCCCCACCCAGGTGGCGGTTATGGCGTACCCCACCACAAGGGTCCACCCCGGCCATGGGCTGCACAGCAGGTCGTGCCTAGCGCGGGCCTGGCCCCGCCCAGAGGGCTATGTCGGGCTATCCGCTTCACGGGTCGGGCCGGGGCATGGTCCAGTCGGCTCGGCACACCGTGGCCCTGGAAAACCAGACCAGACCTGGACTGGGACGAGCTGGCCGAGGTCGGGTCGGGTCGGGTTGGTACGACTGGGTCAGACAAGACTCGGGTCCATCTAGAACCAGATACACCTTATTGGCCATACCTTGGAAACTGGGAATCTATTTTATGAACTGTCTACGGTGCCAGAATCCTTCGATTGAAAAGGTCCTTTTGGTATACTCCACCTATGTTTTGTATAATGTTAGAGTATGGTAGGGTTGGAACGAACTTGAACCAACTGGGCCCTCAGGACTAAAAGGATAATATCTTACAGATTAGGCGTCCGATTGATGCAACATCTATTGTGTTGGGTAACTTATGACTTGGAGGACATTCATGATACCACTTCCAAGGACTACATGGTAGTTGAAGTATCAACCAATGGAATGAGGAGAGGACCGTCCCGGAATCAATCATTCTAAGTGTGAGAACCATGTGGCCGACTGTCTTGACGAGACATCATGTCATTTGTGGGTCATCATCGGATCCAGTGTGGGTCTGCATCTCCAAATCCTATGTGGTTCATCTTCAGATCCTTTGTGGGTCATCTCCAGATCCTATGTGGGTCATCTTTAGATCATATGTGGGTCATATTTGATCCTATGTGGGTCGACAGTGGAGCTTCTCGATGAAGTAGGATGATCTAGAAGGATAGCTAATCATCTACACATTCTTAGATAAGTTATACCCGGTGTGACATGAGTCTTTACCCTTGTGGAAGACTTCTGTGTGGTGAAACCTTTTGTGATAATATTCTAATAGGCATTAACTTTTTGGTACGTACATTCATGGTGATACCTATGTGGTATTCTTCTGTGCAACATTACATTTGTGGTACTTGCCTTTGTGGTGTTACCATCATGTTATTCATTCCTTCGTGGAACAGTTGTGCTCATGGTTAAAGAGTTGGGCCTTGTTTTCCTCATGAACGTGATGGGTATACTTGACCACATAATTATATGTATGGGAATATACCTAACTAGGTTTTACTATTGATTTCTTACTTTGTGTTTTATCTTGTGTGGATTCTATGATACCTTAGTGGTATTAGTTTCTTTACTGAGTATCGTTATACTCACCCCTGCATGGACTACGCCTGCACCGTGATGCGTCTTGTGTAGACAACGTACAACATGGACCGAGGACGGGGGTACAATGATTGGAGGCTGCTCGGAGGTGGAAAATTGATGATATAATCTATAGAGATGACCATATGATAGTTGTTTCTACCCTTCAAGTAAAATCATTTCTTGGTGTTCACATGAGTTGTTTTCTGTTTTACTTGTACATTCCAATTTGGCTTGTATTCTGGCCGCCTTTACTTTCTGTAGACACACTATTTACAATACAGTTTACTTTTTTTCTCATATCTTGTTGTGTGCTTAGTTGTGTGAGTTTACAGGTTATAAAGTCATTTCCTTCCCGTTTTATGGATATTCCTTTCCGGTTCTAGTCACTAGCCCCTGGCCAATGGAATGTGGGCTTGGGTAGTCACAACACGAGCCCCAGGGGACGGGTCATGAAAAATTGTTATTAGATGAGTTTGGTTATACCGATGAACTAGGACTCTGATCATTTTATTGTGGCAATAGTGTTAACTGTGATGAGTATGGTTTCCATTTTCTGGAACCCATTGTTGGTGTGGCAGCTGATGTATCTATAAACTAGGACTCTAACTTCGGATTTCCAACTCTGTGCATAGAAACATTGATGGAATGTGTGTTTCTGAAGTGATTTCATTGTGATCACACTGAGTCATATCACCAGGTATAACATATTGATTGTGGCACACCTCTTCCTTTTTAGGATGCCACCATGCAGACAGCCATCCAGTGTTCTAGGTAGAGTACGTGATGACAGCCCACCGAGCATTGAGGCATCGGTGTAGTTCGCCCATACAGCAATTGTACCATCCGGTGGTGTTCCAACATCACCAATACCCATTGGGTATCCAATGATACCCATACTAGCAGTAGAGTGTGCATAAGGAATGAGTTTTTTGCATGGGTTCTAGTTCCAGAGGCCTCTAAGGTTCCAGGGGGAGACAGATCCATAGGCGGTTGAGGAAAATCTGAAGGTCGTGGTTAGGGTTTTCTGACAGGTAGGGACACAATATGATCTAATGGTGATCCTTTCCACCAGTCTCCTTCAAACAACATTTGGAAGATAGGGGAGCTTGATGCTACATGTTCAAGATGAGGTCACCCTAATCTGGGTGGAATTCGAGAGCCTTTTTAAGGAAGAGTTCATCCTAGAGACCATACGCTTAGTGCGTATACATGAGCTTCTCCACTTGCAGTAGGGTAGCATGATCGTGGCTCAGAATTCAGTGAGGTTCACTGAACTCTCACACTACTCCACTAACATGGTTTAGGGCCCTTTATTCAACGCCCATACCTTGGAGCAGGGGGTCCAATGGTTGATTAGAGCTTCGATGATTTATCTCAGAATCCAGACAATGGTGGGGATTTTAGAGAGAGCACTCTTATTGGAGAGTTTCCAAGATGAGAAGTCACCAGCAGCAAGACCACCCATCGGAAGTCACATAGTAGAGTCATCTATATCTAGAAGCAGAAAAATTACACAGAGGTATAAGATGACGAAAAATACAGTTGTATGACCGTAGGATATAAGGTCAGTTGTGAGGGGATCTCGAGACAGAGCAGGACATGCGAGGAGCATGCAGTGTTACTCGTGCAGTAGGTAGGGTCTCATGGCTTGTGACTGCCTGAACCGTCATACAGACAACAAGTAGATTTTCTAAAGACCACATGGGTATAATAGAAGATTCGATCAAGGAGGTCCGCATGCAGAAGGCGGATGTGGCAGAGGAGCGACCATGAAACATGCCGTGGGTGGCGATTCGAGGTTCTACCGGCACCACCTCCAGGTGGTCCACCCCGACCAAAAAGAGTAGGTGGATATGAATGAGCTCAGATCCAGGTAGTTGAGTCTTACTACCATGATGATCCAGAGATGATATGAGGATTGAACTGTGTATACTTCACATTAGCTGTAGTGCTATAGGCATAGGATCTAGTCACTATATCATTAACAGGACCTCATTCGGAGCTCTAAGATTCTAGTGGTGTCGTTGGCTCGATCTTTATGGCCAGAGACTCTTACGGGAGAAGATTCCATGGTTACACACTGGTTCCGGCAGTGTGAGCTTACTCTAGGTAGAGAGAGCTTCGGCTGGGATCTTCTAGTAGCGCCGTCGAGGCCTTACTACTTCAGCTTGGGTATGGATTGGTTATCTATATTCCATGATCAGATCGACTATATTAGGCGCAATGTGATGTGCATTCCCATGAATGGGATAAGGGTTTGCATCACTAGATAGAAGCGAAATTTTGCTGCATTGTATGTACTTACTCAAAGGAGAGTGTATCCAATCACACATCATTTGGCTAGACTTACCCTCAGATCAGTTGATGTTGAGTGTCCGAGCTATCCTATAGTGGTGGACCAGTACACTAATTTTTTCCCTAAGGATGTTACAGGTATACCTCCTCGCAGAGAGGTGAATATTTATATCGACTTGTACCCCGTAACGGCACTGATATCTAAACCAGCATATCAAGATGCTCCGACAGAGCATTTAGAGCTGTGAGTACAGCTTGAGGACTTACAGAGCAAAGGTTTCATTAGGCCCAGTTTTGTTTCTTGGCCAATCGCAATTTTGTTTTCCAAGAAGGTGCGTGTGATTTTGAGACTCTATGTTAACTATCGGCGCCTGAACCAGGTGACTATGAAGAATAAGTAGCCACTCCCGAGAATTGACAATCTCTTTAATCATCTGATAGGAGCACAGTGGATCTTGAAGGTAGACCTCAGATCAGGGTATCACCGTCTCAGTGTACAAGACGAGGATGTGCAAAAGACAACCTTCAGATATCGGTATGGCCACTATGAGTTCATGGTTATGCCATTCGGAGTGACTAATGCCCCAACAGTGTTCAAGGGACTCAAGAACATGATCTTCTAGCCATACCTCAATTACTTTTTTGTAGTCTTCATAGATTAAATTCTGATATACACAGCTATGGAGGAGGATCATGCCTATCATCTGCAGATAGTTTGGGACACACTCCAAGAGCACCAGCTTTATAGTAAGCTCTCGAAGTGCCTATTCTGGATCTGAGAGGTCCAATTTCTAGGACACGATATCTCAGAGGTTGGAGTTGTAGTGGATTCAGAGAGCATTGAGGTTGTTCATGCTTGGGATCCACCCATGAGTGTGATGAAGGTGCGGAGTTTCGTGGGATTGGACGGTTACTACTGGAGGTTTGTGCCTGACATTTCCAGAGTTTGGGCACCCTTATCAATATTGAAAAATAAGGGTAAATCATTCATGTGGTCGAAGATATGATGACATAGTTTCCATGAGATAAGGAAAATACTGATGACTGCCCCCATATTTGGGTTACTGGAGGAGGGTGTTGGGTATATAATCTACTACAACACATCATTGAACGGGCATGGTTGTGTCCTGATGCAAGAGCAAGCAATGATCATTTATGGTTCTCGACAACTAAGACAACATGAGAAGAACAACGCTACCGAGGACCTAGAGTTGGAAACTGTGGTATTCACCTTGAAAATATTGTGAAATTACATGTTTGATGAACGTTTTATAGTATACTCTGTTCACAAGAGTCTCAGGTATATCTTCTCTCAAAAGGGCCTAAACATGAGACAACTGTGTTGGCTTGAGATCCTCCAAGACTATAACTTCGATATATTCTATACTCCTTGGAAGGGTTACATATTATTATATCCACTCATTAGGATATCTGCTATACAGTTGTTGAGTTAGGTGATGGAGGACCTATCCCTTTTGCAGATATCTTTTGAGGATCAAGATGGAGCATATTATCTTCAGTCTCTGACAGTCACTCCCCCACCCCATCAGCGAGTCAGGGAGGCGCAACATGGGGACCCTGACTAGGAGGGTTGAAATTCTTAGATATCCACATGTAATGGACCTGATGGATTTTCTAAAGGTGGGGAGCATGACATCCTCTTTAGAGGATGTACTATGGTACTAGTGGTGTTACAAGAGGTATTTTGATGGTGTACAATACATCCCCTCTAGAGGAACATCCAGAAGTGGCAGAGATGTAGCAAGACCTCCAACATCAGAACTGGTTGTCAGGAATGAAGAAAGTTGTTACAGAGTTTTTCTCTCTATGCCTCATGTTTCAGTTAGTGAAGGCAGAGTATCAGGTTGTAATGGGCTTTTCATGCCACTAGAGGTTCCATAGTGGAAGTAGGGTTGAATCTCCATGTACTTTGTGATAGGAATTCCACATATGTCAAAGGGGCATGATTCCATTTGGGTGATTGTGGACCGACTCACTATGTCAGACCACTTCCTACCTATCAGTGATCAGGGATTATTAGAGGGATTGGGAAGCCTCTACGTACAAAATATTATATGAATTCATGGGTTCCCTTCGTTGATTGTCTCTGATCGTGATGCATGTTTTACTTCTCGGCTATTTAAGGGGGTTCATGATTTGTTTGGGACATAGATTTATTTGAGCACATCCTTCCATCCTCACATAGATTTCTAGATAGAGCTGACTATTCAGACACTTGAGGACATGTCTCTTTCTTGGGTCCTTGATTTCGGTCGCAGCTGGGAGGATCCCATGACCTTGTTGGAGTTCGCATTCAACAAAAGTTATCACTCCACTATCAGTGTGGCCCCAATGAAGGCGTTGTATGGTTGTCCATACAGATCACCATTATGATGGAATGACCATGGGGAGTCAGCACTCATGGGACCAAAGATGGTACGGGCTACCACATAGAAGGTGCGTATCATCAAGAAGAGGATAAAGACTACACATATTTAGAAGCTTTTTTATGCTTATAGGAGATGAATACCTTTTGTGTTTGCAGATGGTGACCATGTATTTCTACAAGTGTCACCTTGATGTGTTTTGAAATTATTCGGTTGAGGCGACAAGTTATCTTCGAGGTTCATCAGACCCTTTCAGGTCCTCAGTAGAGTTGGCAAGGTGGTGTACCTCCTAGCTCTTCCCCCTCAGTTGCACTAGGTGCACTATGTTTTCCAAGTATCCCAGTTGAGGAGATACATACATGATCCTTCACACATCATTTACTGAGGCCTGTAAGAAATCTATGAGGGGGATAATTTTTCGGGAGGTTCTGGTGGAGATCGAGGATCAACAAGAGAGTGTCCTTAATGGGAGATCGATACCTCTAGTGTGCGTATGTTGGAAGAATCAGAACCTCCTGAAGAGCACATAGGATCAGGAGGCTCAGATTCGTGTTCAATACCCCCACTTTTTCCCCTAGATTTTGTTGTGGCTTTCAGGGATGAAAATCCCAAAGGTGGAGAGAATATAATGACCTGGATTTTTAAATGTAAATTATTTTTTAAATTGTATTTAAATATTACGAGTCCTCAAAAATTGACGGCGTGTGATTCTGAGTCCTAGAGTGGCCAGATTGAATTACCTACCTTTTTTTAAGTTACGTTTATATAACATTAGAATAGGAAATTGTTCAATTTGAAAAATTTCTCGGAATTGAAATCTGATGGCACCATTGAACTCGCAGTGCCAAAATTCTCTTAATGAGACCATAACCTCAACCGCAGTAGGTCGAGGGTGGGAGTTAATTTTTTCAAATTTTCGTGGGAGAGTAGAAAGGAAAATACTAAAAATAAAAAAATAACTTTTATATTTATTTGAAAATTCCATTTCGAATCTTGGTGGTGTGGACCACCCGTAACCCTCTTTTAATTAAAATAATCTCTTGGAATTTACACAATTTAATGAGCTATATTTAATTGTTTATTTTATAAACATAATTTATTAATATGTATCCTCACCTTTCTTGAGGATGGGGGAAATTTTTGGCAAAACGGATCTTTGGAAAAATATCCTCCAAATGATGATCTTTTCCAACAAAACCAATTTTCTGGATCAAGAACGTGGAACTGACATTAGAGCATGTCGTGAAATAAATGAGCGCCATCGTCTACATTATCATCATCTTCCTCCTCATGACACCTCCAACAGATAATCAATGTAGGGGTTTGTTTATTTTGTTCGTCATGGTTTTATGTTGAAACACTCTCCTCAAAGCTTCATGCTATCTGTCTAACGCAATGGTTACAGACCAAACAAACACGGACCGATCCATCTACATCTTTAATATTGACGTGATATTCATGGGCCGAGATGGCGGAAGTGACACAACCACGCTGCAAAAGGATACTGTGGACCATCATCCGCAGTGGGGAAATGTGGTGGCTGACACCCAGCTGGCTGCGGGGAACTGGGGTGGCACGTCCGCACCGCCGGTAGAAAAGGAGGCCAAGGCCCGTCGGACCTAGTGGTGGGAGGTCAGTGTTCAGCATGTCGGATATCTGCGTGGAGGTAGGGAAGTGCGTTTCCACAAGGCCTATTGTGAAGGAGGTCGCGACCTTCTGGTTGTGGTGGAGCTGGGTGGTGGCCGACACCCCGGTCGATTTCCTATTGAAGCGGCGACGGGCGTCTGTGTCACTAGTGCTAGAGACCACAACCACTTGGACGTAGTAGTGGTCATAGGGCGTCTGACATCCGGTCATCCACGGTGGAGCAGCGGCTCACGTCGGCGCTGCTGGAAGGAGGGTGTGACGTTTGGGTCGGCCGCATCACGCATACCGGGACCCCCCCCCCCCCCCCGATGGGTCCCACGTGCCAGCCGCCGGTGCCATGTGGCACGGCCTATATGCACAAAACCTAATGGAAAAAGGTTCATTTCGGTGACTTGGGGGGAGTGCCTCCCCTCCCGAGTGGCGGCTAGGGTAAACCCCACCACACGGGGCCACTCTGACCATGGGATGCACGGCCGGCCGCACTAAGTGCGGGCCAGGCCACGCCCGGCGGGCTGGGCCAGGATGCCGCCTTCGCAGGCTGGGCTGGACCATGGCCCAACAGACAGGGCCCGCGATGACGTAGGATAATCGGGAAAGACCCGAACTGGTTCAGGTTGGACCAGGCCATTTCGGGCCAGAGCGGACTAGACACGGGCCCATATAGACCCAAATAGGTCTTTTTGGCCATATCATGAGAAACATGCGTCCATTTGTCAAACCATCTGCGGTGCCAGAATCTTTGAATCGAGAAGATATTTATGGTATAATCCACATCATTTTTGGATAATGTTGGGGAATGGTTAGGTTGGATCGAACCCGAATCCAACCGGGCCCTCGGGACTAAAAAGATAATAACATACAGACCATGCATCTGATTGATGTGTCGTCTGTTGTGTTGGGTCCCTTATGACGTGGCAGATCCCCGCTATATTTTTTCGTAGGACATCATGGTATATGATGTATTGAACTATGGCTTGAGGAGAGGTATCTCCTAGAATCATGCATGCTTGTTGCAGGAATCCTATGGCTGACTGTACTAGAGGACACATCAGATCTTGTGTGGGTCATCTTCGGATACTGTGTGGGTCAGCATCACCAAATCCCATCTGGGTCATCATCAGATCCTTTTTGGGTCATCTACAGATCATGTGTGGGTCATCATCAGATCATGTGTGGGACATCTTCGATCATGTGTGGGTCGACAATAGTTCTTCTCTATGAAGTAAGATGATCTAGAAATACATCTAATCATCTATACATCTGTACATAAGTTATACCTGGTGTGAGTTGAGTCTTTACCCATGTGGAAAACTTATGTGTGGTGGTACCTCTATGGTAATATTTTGTGTGGAATTACCTTTGTGGTACTTACTTTTGTGGTGTTATAATCGTGGTATTAATTCCTTCGTGGAATAGTTGGGCTTTTGGTTAAAGAGTTGGGACTTGTTTTCTTCATGAACATGATGGGTGTACTTGAAAACATAGGTATTTGTTTGGGAATATACCTATGTAGGGTTGACTATTGTTTTTGTGCTTTTTGGTTTATCCTTTGTTGGATTTTGAGAGACCTTAGAGGGTCTCAGGGTCCCTACTGAGTATCGTTATAATCACCCCGGTATGGGTTTTGCACGCACCTTGTTGTGTATTGTGCCGATGACGAACAACGCTAATCGAGGAAGACGGTACCAGGGTTAGAGGCTACTCGGAGGTGAAAATTATGCGATACTATCCGCAGAGACAACCGTACGATAGTTGTACCTAACATTAATGTAGGATCTTGGCAGATGTTCACAGGAGCTATTTTCAGTTTTACTTGTACCTTCCAGTTAGGTTGTATTCCAGACCCCATTTCATATTGTACAATCCCCTTTTACTATACATTTTACTTTGTGATTTTATCTTGTTGTGTGCCTGGTTGTGTGATTTTATAGTTTACAAAGGAAATTATTTCCCTGTTTTAGGGATATGCCTTTCTGGTGCCAGTCGCCAGAACCAGTCCTATGGAAGGGGGGCTTGGGATAGTCACAGAATGGGCCTCGAGGGACGGGTCGTAGAAAATTGGTATCAGAGGAGTTTAGCTACACTGAAGAACTAGGACTCTGATATTTATTGTTTGGAAGTAGTGTTAACTATGATGAGTATGGATTTCAGTTCGGGGAATCCAGTGTTGGTGCAACGACCGACGTATCCATACACAATGACCCTGAAATTTGATTTCCAACTTACTGCATAGAAACTGTAATTGTGTGTTTCTTTTTGAGAGTTTTTCTTTATGATCACTTTGAGTCATATCACCAGGTATAAATAAATGAATGTGTAGAACTTGTTACTTTTCAGGATGAAAACACACAGACAGCCAGCCAAGGGTCAAGGTAGAGTACACGATGATAGCCCACAGAGCGACGAGGCTTCGGTATAGGGCCCCTTTACGGTGGTTGTACCATCAGCTAGTGTACTAGCAGCACTACTACCTATTGGGAAGCCGATGCCACCATCCCCTACAACATAGGGTGCACACCACATGAGTTCTTGTCATTAGTTCCAGTGATAGAGGCCACCAAGGTTCCAGGGAGAGATATATCCCTAGGTGGTTGAGGACTATATGGAGGTCATGGTTAGTGTTTTGGATAGGTAGGGACACCATCTGATCTCATGGTGACCCTTGCCGCCAGTATCCATCATGCATCAGAAAGCATATAGTGGAGCATGAAGCTCTTGGTTTACGATGAGGACACCCTCATCTGGGTAGACTTGGAGAGCCTTTTTAGGGTAGAGTTCGTCCCAGCGCCCTTACGCCCAGTGAGTATATATATGCTTCTCCACTTTCATCATGGTAGGAGGAATGTGGCTCAGTATTTAGAAAGGTTCATCGAACACTCACCCTACTCCATTAACATGGTTCATGACCCTTTCTTCAAGGCCCGGACCTTCGTACAGTGGATCGTATAAGATATTATAACTTTGTTGATTTCTATCAGCATCCTGACCTATGTGGGTGTGTTACAGGGAACACTCTTAGTTGAAAGATTCCTTGTAGACCAGTCACCATCAACAAGACCCCCCACTGGATGTCACGTCGCATATTCATCTATTGCTGGTAGAAGATAGAAGATGTAGCGGTCTAAGATAATCAGACCTACATGTGGACGATCGCAGGATATATGGTTGGTTGTGTGGGGCTCTCGAGACAAAGCAGCACATGTGGGGAGAATGAAGTGTTACTCGTGCGGTGGGAAAGTTTATATGCCTCGTGACTACCCGACTCTCCATATATATGACTACAAGACAGTGGAAGGACCACCTGGGTAGAGTAAAAGATTTAATCAAGGAGGTCTGCATCCAGTATGTGGGTGTGGCAGAGAAGCTGGTCGTGCAGCAGGCGGTGGGCGACTATTCGAGGTTCTGCCACCACCTCCTTCAGGTGGTCCACCCCTACCATAGGTAGTAGGTGGACAGGGACGATCGTAGCTCCAGAAATCTAAGGCCTACAACTATTTCACTCCAGAGATGATACAAGGTACGATTTTTGTATACTCCACCTTAGCTGCAGTGCTTATAGACACAGGTTCCAGTCACTCAATCATTGCCACAACCCTCGTTTGGAGGTTGGAGATTACGGTGGAGCTGTTTGATCGATCCTTACAGGTGGAGACACTTATTAGAGAATATTCCACGATAACACACTGGTGCTGGTAGTGTGAGATTACTCAAGAATGAGAGAGCTTCAGATGTTATCTTCTATTAGCGGCGTCGAGGCCTTACGACATCATCTTGGGTATGGATTGGTTATCTACACTCCATGCTCAAATCAACTATATTAGGTGTAAAGTGTGGTGTGTCCACAAGGATGGGAAAACTTCTAATTTCACTTCTAAGAAGGGAACCATTACAGTACATGATGGACTTACTCAGAGGAGAGTGGAGCCGATCACACATCTGTTGGCTAGCCTTACCCGCAGAGAGGTTGATGTTGAGAGTTCGAGCTATCCTGTAGTGGTGGACTTTCACACTGATGTTTTTCGTGAGGATGTTTTGAGTCTACCTTCTCATATAGATGTTGAATTTTATATCTACTTGTACCCTAGGTCGACACCGATTTCTACACCATCATAATGGATGCTTACCGTAGAGCATCGAGGGCTGTGATTACAGCTAGAGGACTTGTAGAGAAAGGGATTCATTAGGCCCAGTGTTTCCCCTTGGGCAGCACCTATATTGTTCACCAAGAAGGTGGATGGGAGTCTAAGAATTTGTTTGAACTATTAGTGCCTCAACCCGGTGATCATGAAGAACAAGTACCAAATTTCAAGAATTGACGATCTCTTTGATCAGATTAAGGGAGCACGATGGTTCTCGAAGATAGACCTCAAATCAGGCTATCACCACATTAGGGTACGAGATGAGGATGTGAAAAAGATTTCCTTCATATGTTTTTATGGCCAAAATGAGTTCTTGGTTATGCCATTCTATGTGACCAAATCCACATCATTGTTCATGGGACTCATGAACAGGATTTTCCATCCATACCTAGATCGCTTTGTTGTAGTCTTCATTGATGACATTCTGAGATACTCAGCTACGGAGGAAGAGCATGCCTATAATTAGAATATAGTTTTGGACACACTCCGAGAGAACCAGCATTATGGTAAGCTCTCAAAGTGCCAGTTCTAGATCTGAGAGGTCCACATTCTGGGTCACATTATATCAATGGTTGGATTTTTTGTAGATCCAATGAAGATTGATCATGTGCTTGCTTAGTAGCCACCCATGAGTGTGAAGGAAGTTCATAGTTTCATAGTATTGGCTGGTTACTTCTGAAATTTTATGCCTAACTTTTCCAGAGTTTTGGCACCCTTATCATCATTGATGAAGAAGGGGAAACCCTTCGTGTTATAGAATAGATGTCGGTGGAGTTTCCAGGAGCTGAGGTAAAGACAGACTAGTTCCCCCATCTTGAGGTAACCGGAGGAGGGAGTTGTGTACATAGTCTACTATGACGCATCAGGGACCAAGATTTGTTGTGTCCTGATGTCGGAGCTAGCAGTGATTGTGTATGGATCTCAATAGCTGATACAACATGAGCATAACTATGATACCCCTGAACTGGAGTAGGAAGCAGTGGTATTTGCCTTGAAAATGTGGTGACATTACATGATGGGAGAATGTTTTATAGTTTACTCTGACCACAAGAGTCTTAGGTAAATATTCTCTCAGAAGGACCTGAACATCCGACAGAGGTGTTGGCTTGAGTTCCTCGAGGACTATGACTTCGAGATAGTCTATACTCTATGGAAGGTGAACATAGTATCACATGTACTCCATAAGATATCTTGTATATAGTTGTTGAGTGAGGCGCCAGAGGAGCTAGCTGCTTTGCAGATATCCTACGTGGATCAAGATGGAGAAGCTTATCTTCAGTCTCATATAGTCACTCCCACACTCCTGCAGCGAGTCATGGATTCAAAACTTGGGGACACATATTGCAGGGTTCGTTTTCCTCATATATCTACAGGATAATCACCAGATGGATTTTTTGAAGTTGGGGATCACGTCATCCACTTTAGAGGATGTAATATGGTACCAGTGGAATTACATGAGGAATTGTTGATGGAGTTCTGTACATCCCTAGTATTCATACATCCAAGAGTGGAAATGATGTACCAAGACCTCCAACATCAGAACTGGTGGCTGATAATGAAGAAAGTTGTTACAGATTTTGTCTCTCAGTGCCTCACTTGTTATCAAGTGAAGGCATAGATTCAGGTTCCAGTGGGCTTAGTTCGCCACTAGAGGTTCCATAGTGGAATTGGGATTTAATCTCCATGGACTTTGCGATATGACATCCAAGAACGTCCAAGGGACATGATTCTATCTGGGTGATCATTGAATGACTCACCAAGTCAGCCCACTTTCTACCTATTAGAGAGTAGGGATCAGTAGAGGGATTGGGACACCTTTACGTATATAACATTGTATGAATTTATGGGGTGCCTTTGATGTAACACCCCGTGATTTTATGAAAAATATTATTTTAATTTCATTAATGTCTTGTGTTGTATTCTACACCAAGATTACCTTGCGCTATACACAACACTGTATTAGCTTGCAGTATATGCAACACTATTCTTGGATCGTGTTACACACAATTTTGATAATAGTTATTCTACGCAAAATTGAGTGTATATATATATATATTCAATGTATAAATGAAATATGGTTGGATTCTGTTATACGAAACAACGAAGGATTCTTGCACAGCACGCAACCCTGACTTGGCTTGCATTACACGCAATCACGACCTTCCTCGATAGCGTGTGTTGTACGCAATACTAGGTTCTACTAAACAACGATATATTATTATAATATTATTATGAACTAGCCGTTAATAATAGTATTAACTAAATTTTGAATTTTATAACATTATTATTCATCTTACACATTTTCTAGAATAGGGTATAAGAACAAAATAAATTTTTCATGTAAAATAAGTATTTTTCAAAAAATGCAGTTTTGACGCCTTTTGATGGCGCACCGATATTAAATCTAGTTTTTGACATGTTTATATGTTCAATTTGAAAAAATAAAATTCTTATTTTGAATCAGGATATAAAAATTTACATTAGATAAAGTTTTGATATTTTTCCGATAACTTTCATATTTTAATGAATAGTAAAAACACGCTATATTTTAATTAAAAACAACTTTTTTCATCGTAATATCTTATGTGGTTAAATTATAATATTGAATGGTTTTAAAGTATAAATAGAATATATTTTTACCATTTAATATAATTTATGTCATTAGCATTGATTTTACATTGAATTCGTAGGTTAAATCAATTCAATCTTTTGCAATGTTTTAAAGAAAAACTCGTTTGCTTTCGACAACGGGATTACTTTTAAATTAATTTCTGAATATTTTGTGTATTGAATTTGGAAAAATGGATTCCATATTTGGAATCAGTGGGTCCAAATTATGTTAATAAGCTACTCTTTATTTTTGGGCATTGTGAATAGTAACTACGGTAAATTTTATTTACTATAGTTAAAGGAAAATCGTGTAATTAAGGGTAAATATAAGATTATACAATTATCCTAAAACTTGGAAAAATACTATTGGATGGCTAAAATTAGACCCATATAACCTAAGGGTCGGATTGAATTCATTTTATGGACTTTTGTCCATGAAAATAATTTAATTATTATTATTACCAAAGAATGTGACAACATGTCACTTTCTTAAATATTATAAGTATAATAATTTTAATCTAGTGATAAAATTCATGAAACATCTAACATGAATTGTCTCCAGAAATTTAATACAATTATCTAGATCCTAGGAATTTAGTTATAATTTTTAGGGAATAAATAATTATCATTTATTATGACACAAAGATGATGCAGTAATTGTCTTATTAATGAAATATTGACATAATTGATGTTATAAATGCCCAAATAAATTTAATTGGAGACTTTTTATGACTTAAATTAATTTTCTAGGTTAATATGACATGGTATTGTTGATATAAGTAACTTGGTTCGAACTTATCATTCTGTTATGAATTTCATAAAAATCATGTACCAAATAGTGTCAAAATTGACATAAATTAGTTTTTAAAACAAATATTATATTATTAATTGTAATTTAATTCATAAAAATATAAGTCTCGGCAAAATGACTTAGATAAGGATATATATATCAATAATAAACAACTTGGGGTTCGTTTGTCTTTTTATGGTAAGTTTATTAACCATATAGTGTAAGAAAACAAAAAGACACGGTAAAAGTTAAATTATATAACTTAGAGTTAAATCTAATTGATATGGTTAAAATAATAACCTAAACTTGTCTAAATACTATTGGATGAGAGTATTTCGACCCATACCCACTTTATCTTCGAAATAAGACCCTTTTTAACCATTATAAACCGAATTTGACCTTAATATAAAATAATATTTTGAGATTTTCCTAAGGTGCCCCTCTCCTCCCTTATAAAAGGGCACCTCCTCCCTCTCCTCCTCACACCAATTTGAGAATTCAAGCTCGGCCAACCCCTGCCAAAATATCTTCTCCACTTCCCTAGTATCATCCTAGAGGTCTTGGTATTCTTTAAAGACCATCCTTAGTTCTTTAAGTGGAGGTTAAGTGAAGGCGCGTCAAAAAAAAGGTAATATCCATTACCGATCTTTTTCAATTTCTTTCTTCTTCAACTTCTTCTTATTTAGTTATTTCATAATAAAGTAATAACATAAGTATTTCTTATATACTGATATGTTATTATAAATATGAAACAACTCTAATTAACCTTCTATCCATCCTACGGAAAAAAGGAAATCACCGCGCGTGCGTACGTACAGAATACCGTCTCCACGCCGTGGTGTAATCTATTTTCCACCACCACCTTACTTGGATGGGTATAATGGTGTAAATAATGACTATATATTACTATTATAAAGTGATACTGATTCTGAAATATTATACATACACTCTAATACAATTCCACGATCATAGGAACGATATCATCACTCGTGCGTACGTACGGAATACCGTCTCCACGATGTGATGCGACTCATTCTACATGATCTTTATTTCATAATGATTATATAAATGAATTTAATGAATTCATATGATATATATTACACTAATACCATTCTGGAATTAGTTCCTTATAACCCATATAGAAGAATAATAATTTATTCGACAAAACACGCATAAGAACAAAAGGTTATAAACACCCGAATAACAAGTAGCAATGATATATTACTACTAAGAAGCTAAGAATATGACCAAATTTGATATCATAAAAATATGTATGATTATGGAATAATTAAATAACATTATTTAAATCATTATACAGGAGTTTCAGACACGTAAAAAGCATATCGGACCTAAGGTAAGGGAAATATCACAATCTCATTTTTATCCGAGATTGATTATACTTTAGTATTTACTGGGGTGTATTTTATCATCCAAATCAATGTTTCCTCAATATGTAATATTTATATCCTTTTAAAATATTTTATATCCAATTTTACCCTTTGGTTAGTTTTTAGTAAAAGATATGAAATGAATCTTTTGTCGTTTTTCGTACGAGGTACTTTTTAACTTTTCCGACAAAAGTATGAGAAGAATGTTTTTTTAACTTATACGACATGAATGGATTTTTAAAACATTATTTCCAAGAAGCATCCTTTACATGTTTTCAAGTTTATTTTTAATCAACTTCTTTTAGTTTAAAGTTGTATGACATGTTATGAAATGAAAAATGTTTTTGAAGAAGAAAGGATATTTTCCTCAAGAATGGAGTTCAAGTGTTTTATCAAACTTATTTTCCATATAAGATAATAAAGGGTTCTGTTTTTATCCCTATTATTACATTGATTTTATTATGTTGTGATGGAATTATTTTTATGAATTACATTATCTTATATGAATTGTTTTATGATGTCATGATGTTTAAGATTCCCATTCGTATTACATGGGTTAAGCAATGATGTATGCTTTATGATTTTCTGGCACACATAAGAATGGTATCATTATGAGATGGGTGGGACCTATATCTCCCTCCAATGAATTGTGTAAAGATTTTATATCTCATGAGATAGACATGGCTGGAATGGTAGGTTATACCGGTTCAGTGATACAGGACTGAAATGAGGGTGACTCGGTTCAGAAATGGACTTTGTCCACTAAGATAGTCTTGGAAATGAGCCTTGACTAATAATATATAATTCTCTATGATTATGTGTGTATGCCACAAAGTTTCATTTTTTATGTTATTATTATTGGTATTTCATTGCACTACTATGATTTATCTCATGTTATGAAATTATTCTCTCTCTTTTGCAGGTTAAGATTTCCAAAATGTTATGTTCTTATGAATATGATGTGATTGATATTTCTTTTGTTTACCCTTACTTAGCATTTTAGCTCACCCTTTTATGTTTTCTTTTCCCCAGGATATAAAGAATGGTTTTAGCTATGAAAAAAAAGGGAAGATCTTTATGGGAGATGTTGAAGATCTTTCGCCATGATTTAGAAGATTACGTTCCGAGTTTCCAAAGACACTAAACTATTACGATCCTTGTGTGTGTGTTTTTGTTATGTACTAAGTATTCCGCAAAAGTAATGTAATGTCCATGTACGTCAGGCTTCGGGTCTCTACAGTTGGTATCAGAGGAAAGGTTTAGTCAACCTTTGGAAACTAGGATGTGAGAACGTTAGTGAGATCCCTAGAGATATTTCTAAGGTATGTCTAGGGATGTCCCTAAGGATAAGTATACGTATAGGATAGTACTAGAACTATGGTAAAGATCTTATAATTTAACCTAAGATGTTAGATATTGAAGTTACTTCACCTTTATTATGATTTTTGCCTCTAATAATATTCTTTTTGGGTTTTAGAAAATGGCTGGAAACAAGATGATTCACGATAATGGAGGATATTAAGGACAATGGAATGATATTCTTCATGAGAAACCAAATGAAATGGGATTTGGAAGTCCAACCATCATTATTATGCCGAATCAACAATATCATAATATGATCAATAAACTCAAATTTGGTAAGTTTCCTGACTCGGCTAATAAGAGAAAGATAGAGTTTCATGATGATCATAGGGGAAAGAAAGTTCAATTTCCCCTATGTAAATCATGTGGGAAGAGGCATCAAGGAGAATGTTTCAAAGGAACTGGAAGATGCTTTGGGTGTGGAAAATAAGGACACAAATCCAGTATGTGCAAAGGAAAAGGTTCAGTTAACACCAGGGATGAGGATAATGGTATTTCTATGACATCAACAATGGTTAAATGTTTTAAATGTGGAATGTACGGGCATTATGAAAACCAATTCCCTAAGGGAAAGTCTCATGAAGAGAATCAGTATGGTCGTATGGGTAGTATTTATGTGGATGATGATGAAGAGACTACAAATGATATGTGAGATGAAAGAATTGTTGAAGCTCAGTCAATGGTTTAAGAATGTAGTGGAGTGATTACATGTTTATCATGTGTGATGTTGTATAAGTAATCTCATGGTACTATGGAATAAAGAGACATCTAAGGATTGTTACACTGTTGTCTTTCCTTGAGTTTTGAAAGTGTATGATTAATGGTACCAGTTTCCATGAATGATTATTCGGATATTTTTGGAATGTAGATGATATGAGCATAATGAATGGATAAGGAGAAAATTAAATGTTTGGTAGTATTCATGAGCTCATGACTGATATAAGGAAATAGTTATATCATGGTTTGAGTATATAGAGTTTTGGGTTTTTGGTATGTGGAATGCGTTAACTTTTGATAACACTCATGTTTTTACTAAAATTCAATGGCTATTCAATTTTCAAGAGAATACATTATTAAGGTATTCACATGTTTGGAATGTGACCAACAAGACATGTCTTATGATATATGGGGATCAAGGATGGTATTAAATCTCTGGTAATCGTTTTCACTATATTATGAGAGTGGACTGCAGTATTATGGATAAGCTTAAAGATTGGAATGGATTATGTTGGACATAAGTTAGTATTGTTTAAGGATAGAAGTTTTTTTCGATATTATTGATGGGATGTTATACTAATATAGTTTTAGAAAAAGCACAACCTGCCGGACGGGCGACAGCCCATCACGTCGGACAAGGCTATGGGAATCGA
This sequence comes from Viscum album, assembly GCA_963277665.1. Classification (NCBI taxonomy): domain Eukaryota; kingdom Viridiplantae; phylum Streptophyta; class Magnoliopsida; order Santalales; family Viscaceae; genus Viscum; species Viscum album. Next base: position 1,956,271,357 of record OY728165.1, read on the forward strand.
ACCCACAACCGAAGTGTGACTGGCCTTTATCGCCTACCACTGGCCTACAGGAAGTCCCTGTTTAGTAGAAACTAGTTTTATTATATTAAGCAGTATGATATATGAAGTATAAGTCCATTTTAGGAACTATATAAGATTAATCTAACTATAGATGGACTTATGTAACTTTTCTAACCTTTTGTTTGAGAAAGATGGAATGACCCATCATTCTATCACATGATCTACTAACACATCACGAATGACAAATTCAACTTCATTTCTTTAAGAGATGAAGTGGAAATTTTCCAAAGAATGACAAACGGTGAGACTATACCAAAATCACGAAAGTATTTCTTCTAATTCCAATTTCATCAACATTAGGTAAATTATCTTGAAAACCAAAAATGTTGTCCTAGTACTCTTATATCTGATGAATCAGATGGTACCTTAGATCATCACAAATTTATGGCTTTGTGATTGCTGGCTTTTCCATAGCCATGTTCTCTACCACTCTCCATCAGAACATGATGGTTAGATTTCTCTTTCATATCCATATTTTCACCTATGTGAAAACCCAGTGAGGGGCATCCACGCCGCTGGTAGTGAAGGTGGTTGTGGCCAATCAGTGGCGGTAGTTGGAGGTCACCCTATGGTAGGCAAACCGACTATGTGAATGTAAGTTGGTGTGCATCCGCACCACCAGTTGAGTAGAAGGTCGCGACCCGCCAGCCGCGGTGGCCCAGGGTGGTTGTCGGCACCTCGACCGGCCGAGTGGCGAATCGGTGGTGCGCGTCTGTGCCTCCAGAACTAGAGACCATGACCAGTTTGCCACAGTGCAGGTCGGAGGGTGCCATGAATTAGGCTGGCCACGGTGGAGCAGCAGCATGCCTCCACACCACTGGAAGGAGGGCCAGACATTTCGACAGGCCGCATCACGCCGAGAAGGAGCCCTCTGGCGGGTCCGGCGTGCCAGATGAGGGCGCCACGTGGTACCGCTTGGTTGGAAAATACTGAACGGAAAAAGGGCCTTTCTGGTGACCTGGGGGGAGGGCCTCCCCTCCCAGGTGGCGGCTAGGGTGGACCCCATAACATGAATCCAACGCGGCCGCGGACGGAACTGTGTGTCGTGCCTAGGATATGCCAGGTCGTGCCCAGCAGGCTGGGCCATGTCGGACCATGGCCTAGTGGGCCGGGCCCGCCACGTCCTCAGCTGGGTCAGACCAAGTCATTCCTACCGGGCCAGACAAGACCTAGACCTATCTAGACCCAGATACGCCTTTTTGGCCATATCTTGTTAACCAAATGTCTGTTTTATTAACTGTCTATAGTGCCCGAATTTTTTGAACGAGATAGTCATTTTGGTATAATCCACATGAATTTTTGAGATAGATGGAGTATGGTCGGGTTGGATTGAACTCGAATCCAACCGGGCCCTTAAGACTAAAAGGATAATAACTTACAGACCATGAGTCTGATTGATGCGCCATCTATTGATTTGAGTCCCTTATGATTTTGTGCACATTTGTGATACTTCTTCGCAAAAATTTGTGGAATTTGAAATATCAACAAGTGTCTTGAGGAGAATAACCTCACCGAATCAATAATACTTAGTGTGGGAACCCGGTGGCTCACTATATTTGAGGAGACATTAGATGTTTTGTGGGTCATCTCTATATCCTATGTGGGTCATCTTCAAATCATGTGTGAGTCATCTTCAATAATATGTGGGTTGACGATAGAGATTCTCATCGAAGTAAGATGATATATCAGAAAAATTAATCCTCTATACTCCTGTACTGAATTTATAACTAGTATGAGATGAGTCTTTACCCTTGTGGATCACATATTTTTTGTGATACCTTTGTGGTAACATTCATGTTTGGTGTTACCTTTGTGGTACATACCTTCATGTTGATACCTGTGTGGTATTCTTCTGTGTGGAATTTCCTTTGTGGTACATACCTTTGTGTTGTAACCTTTGTGGTATTCATTCCTTCGTGGAATAGTTGGGCTTTGGTTAAAGAGACGGGCTTTGTTTTCCTCATGAATATTGTGGGTATACTTGAAAACTTAGGTATATGTATGGGTATATACCTACGTAGGGTTGACTGTATTTTTCATGCATTGTGGTTTATCCTTTATGTATTCTAAGAGAACATAGGTGGTATCATGGTCCTTACTGAGTATCATTATACTCACCACTAAACTGGCATCACCCGTACCTTTCTATTTCATGGGCAGACGACAGACAACGCTGATCGAGGAAGAGGGTACTAGGACTGGAGGCAGCTCGGAGGTGGACATTAGAAGAGATGATCTACAGAGTCGACCGTATGAGAGCTTTACCTACCCTTCAGGTAGGATCCTTGGTGGGTGTTCACAGGAGGTTTTTTTAGGTTTACTTGTACATTCCAGTTTTCCTTGTATTGTGGCCCACATTACTTAATGTAAACACCCATTTTACCATACAATTTACATTGTTCTCGTATCTTTTTGTGTGCTTGTATGTGTGATTTTACAGGTTATAAAGGAAATTGCTTCCCGGTTTTAGGGATATGCCTTTCCAGTGCTAGTCACCAGACCCTGACCTATGGAAGGAGAGCATAGGGTAGTCATGGAACAAGCCCTGAGGGACGGGTTGTGACAAATAGAATACATTGTGTACAATTTTTTTTGTAGATGAAAGGTAAATATTCATCAATTAGAATTTCCCATTTTCAACAGTGATATGAAGTTAGCTAAAGAAACAATATCATCTAATCTACCATCTTTCAACTTATTAGAACCAACTGATTAGACATATATCTTTTCTCTAATGAAAATATCTCAATTGAAAATGGATGTATAATCACAAGGTAAAAAATAAAGAGGGTAAAATTGAAGAATCAAAAATTCATTACAAACAGGTTAATAATTTTATGAATTATGGTGTGAATTAATTAAGACATTCAGTAGTAAAATTTAAACTTTTAATTAGAAGAAAAAATAATGATTTTGAGACCTTTTATTAAATAAAATATAGTGTTTGGTGCATATTATTTGGGAAAAAATAGTAACTGAAAAATAAATAAAAATTAAAATAATTAAACAAAATATTTCTTATAGTTCACATACCAAATTTTATATATTAGTTATCAAAACCATTTTCATGCCCCCTAGATTAATGTAAATCTAATATGATTAGGGTTTTCATAGGTGGGTTGAATGTTATTCGAATGTGGACATTCAATCCCTATCCCTAAAATTAGTCATCGTTGTTTCCCTCTTCATGATGTGGTAAAATAAAAAATTAAATGGTGAATTTCATAGTTAATAGGGTAATAAAAAATAGTCAAATATTGTTTTAACATTTTGTAAAATTTCATACAAATTGAATTCTTCATCTAAATGTTATCACTAAAATCGTGAAATATTATTTTGGACCATTGAATCTACCCAATGAATAAATCATCAAATTTGTTTATTAGGAATATTTTTTTACCTCAAATATATCTTCATCTTTTGTTGAATAAAATAAGAAACGTTTTTGTTTATTTTCATAAATGAAATTTTTTTCATTGCACTAATATAATGAGCACTTGATGAATTTTAGTGGACTAGTGTCCATTTAACATTTCATAGACTATATTGGATTTAAGGTCCATAATGATATTATTATAGATTGAATATCTCATTTTTTCAAAAAGAAAAATTATACCCCAAATACAATGAATTGTGGACCCTTAATTTATAATTTGAACCATGTCCAAATGATACATTATGAGTTACTGATAAATGTTTAGTGTATTTGAGAATATTAATAAGGAATGAAAATCAAGATACATCCTCATAGTTTTTACACATCGAAGGAATAAATGTGAATATAGAGATCATGACCCCTGAGTCTCGCCTCAAGTAGTCCTCGTGATGGAAACTAGTTTTGATGGTATTGCAAACACACTGATGGGAGGCATTACCATCTAAGAGAAAACATGTGTAAGATAGTGATAATAAATACAAAATCCAAATCCTACTCAAACTAAAATATAAAAAAACCAAGTACATATATGTAATGTAATGAAAATTTACTACAACTGAATGGAATAACTTTATGTATGAAAATAATGTTAAATGGCATCCACCGCGATGCCAAAACAACTCCTACAAATCCCCTAACTAGTAGTATCCATCATGATCTCCAAACATCTCCATGCGACTAGAAGAATTGATAATATAATGTAGTGTGATTATAACAACATACTAAATAGGATCCTCCCCATAGCCCAACATGAAAAATTATTGACAGCATACTAAATCTCAATAACCAACAAGTGAAAATAAATCATCGCCTAATTAAGTAAAATATGTTCCCAACCTCACCATGGATTCTCTAACCATGTATCACATAAAATAATATATAATATAATAATTAATATCATGTGTACCGCACTACCACTTCCCCCACAATATTTCTTCTTTTCCCAAAGTCTTCACTTCCTGAGCATCTCTCCCCAAAAGGGATTTCCTGAAGACACCTGGTCGAGGACTACAACATGAACCTCGTGATACACAAAGGCTTCCCAAAATACATGGGAGAATAACCACATCATCAAGAAAACCACATATAATTGGTTAGTTTTGGAGAGCCACCACGACCTACATAACGAGCCTCAATCATATGGTATTATACCTCAAGGCATCACATCTCATTCACTGAGTAAGGATCATCAGTCCATCATAGCCTATGCGGATTATATTTATTGTAGAACATATGAATTTATATCTAGAATATATTTGTGTGAAATAACCAAAATACATTAAATCCCATTACACACATTTATGGGGAAAATTACTTCCATGCATACCAACAAAACTAACTATCAAGAGATGATAATAATGCCGAAGGGGGAAGTCATCCATCCATCATCTGACTAGGATTTTGGGGGAAATGGTTGTAGGATTGAGAATCCCTAGGATGTTATCCACCCTTACCAATATATTAGAGTAGATTATAAAAACAAAAAAATTAAATGATATAATATTAACCACAACAATATTATGGGAAAAAATATAATTAGAATCAACTATACCTAACATATCTTGGACTCCTGGCTACCTCTTTGAAGACTATATATTCTATAAGAACTCAAATATTTAAAAAGATAAATTAAGATACATATCCTTTTTTATCATTTTCAATTTATACTAAATAATACATTAACCATTAGATTACCATTAACATATCTACATTACATTTCATTAGCATCACAACAATGTTCCATGCCCTCCAGGTATAACCAAAATGTGTCCACTGACTGAAAATAATTTTATTTTATTATAATTGGCACCCAAAAGTATACAAAAGAAAATTCATGAGGGAAAAAGTGGTGTAAACCCAAGGAATATCCGTTGATAATTTCCTTACACTACATAGGCAAGGATCCCAGAATATCATAAATCCTAATGTCTTCCCATGGCATCCCATGACGAGAAAGAATGTCAACTGAACTGTTTTCCTCCTTCCAAACATGATGTAGTTTCTGCCCCAAGGAAATCTCTCTCCTGCATCTATGTATTTGGTATATGATGTCCCATGGCACCTCCTGAAGACCATGTATGGACTTCACCAATACCTCAGAGTCGGATTCAATTTCTGCCACCCAAACATTTTGACTTTTACACAGCGTCAAGCCAGAAAGTAATGCCTTCGCCTCCGAACCTAAGGAAGATCCCATGCCATATATGACACTGAACCCTATCAGTACCGAGCCATGTGAGTCATGTAGTATCCCTCCTCCACTCATTTTCCCTTGTAAATGAGATCCGTCCATGTTAAACTTCAGGCCATTAAGAGGTGGTGACCAACTGATCCAATGCCCCTCGCCATATTAGGCATGCAGGGGAGGTTCATCAACTTCCAAACTATCCCCAATTATTTACATCAATTTAGGAGTGGACCCATCTCCATAATCAGTGATTTCAATCTGAATTTAAGGAATAAGATTGAGACCTGGGATCCCCACTGGGCCTTGTTGCGTGCCTCCCAAAGAGTCCAGCAAATAGAAGAAATGATAATGGTTATAACCTTACTTTTCATCACCACACCCTCAGAACCCTGGAACCATGCTTGCATGAGTCCTTATATACTAAATTGATCCCCTACCATATTAGGGTGGGGAGAGAACCATGACTAGAAAATTGTGCCCACTCACTCTAGAAAAGGAGGTGCACAACCGACTCCATCTTTATGGACTTGTAGCAGAAAGACCGGGAGACAACGTGAATACCTTTTCTTCGAATGTTGTCATCCGTATGAAGAGCATTGTTTTTGATTATCTAGGTGAGGAAATTCATCTTTGTAGGAGTATCTATATACCAGAGTTTCATATCCCCACTATCATGATGACTCTCCTCATGGAGTAGACGTTTGTAGTATTTTATGGAATATTTTCCCGATCATGACCCTATGAAATAGAAGGTATCCAGAATGTCTTCCATGATTACCTACACATAAACCTTCTCCTGGTTTGGAGTATGGATGGAAGTAACGAAACTGGGAGGATTAATAGCCTCTATAAACATGATATCTAGAAGTGAACCGTCAAGGAATTCCAGTGTTTCTTCCGACCAATTGTCCTTCCGGAAATTGATCTCCCCATTCCTGACGATCCATCGAGTCGCCCCTTTATGATTTTCGAGATGCAGGAACATGTTTCGAGTCACCCCTACAAGACGAAAAGGGCTCAACATGGCGTGTAGATGAACAAACTATCGATTATTCTCCACCTATATCAGGAGAACACAGTAATGTGTCCTCAAGAAGCTAATAACAGAAATAACATGGAACATCCCACAAATCATAAAATATTTTGGAAGGAGGAATAAAAAAACAACACAGCTCATGATGTGGGGAAATTAATGAAGATTAAAAATAGACTCAATCATAACCTATTTTACATGAATTGGTAATCCCAACTTGATCCCATCCCATCATCTGAAGTGTCCTCCCCAACACCCATAATCATGAAATGATGCATCTCTCCATTATAGGATCTAACCTCTTCACCCACAACCACCGGGACTACCTAACCCAAAATTTCCATAACCATCCAAGACCACATCCAATAACAATCAGCATGAAAAAAGCAATCATACCTACTTGGATCTTCACCCTAAACAAGGCTTACATCCTTTACATATATTGAGATCTCACAACTTCAAATCATAAGTTAATTGTCCATTATAAGAAAGAGGGTAACTCGAACTCTATAAGTAATTATCATTCATCAAACAGCCTGTTCTTTTTCCCATCTAGAATTTAATGATTAATACCAAGAAAAATAATAGAAACCCTTTTATTATCATCATATTACATCACCAACAAGATCCTTTAAAAATACTTATTTATCATTGGAAAATTAATTTAAAATTAATCCCCGCTTTTCATTCATTTCCAATTTCCATCAATAAAATAATTCTAAACCTCAAATGAATAGATATTATATTATATAGAAAATCAAGGGGAAATAATATTGCAAAGGATTTCATTCTAATTCTTTAATCTAGTTCAATTATATATTATGTAACAATCAATGTGATCCAGCGGACTAAATCATGATAACTATATGACTACATGTCAATAAAATGGAGAATCCAATAATCCCCAGCCTCAAATTGTTTCCGATGTTATTTTCATTAGAATGGGCCAACACTATTGATCCTGATCACCTCTCCTAGAAGGACTACATCCACTCAAGGATGCTGCAACACAACTACACCAACCAAAAACCATAAAATCTCTATTACAAGCATTTTGATCACATTCCATCACATGAAAAGGTGAAACATGAAGAATAAAATCTAGTATCCCAGAAGAATGGAGGTGGAACATACCTTATATCGATGTTGGATTGACACTTATTAGTCGCACAAAAACAAGGGGTGAAAATGAAGTAGTAAAAATTCCAAGGGGAATTGATCCAAGGATGGATGTTCAATCACATGAATCTAATGGGTGGAAGAACTCTGGGTGTCCCATACCATAGAATATAAGAAGCAAGGACAAGGGAAAAGCTATCTCATGCAATTTTAATTTACACAGAGAATCAGTTTATATACGGTTTAGATGTTCCATTAAAGAATTATTTTTCCATGATTACACATTGTGAACATGTAAAGGAACCAAGAACCTAAAGAAAATTTTGATAGTAGTTATGGGATTTGAATCATCCTTATATCCCATAAAACAAGACTTGAATCTATTTTATGTCAAAGATTACATCAAAATATGAGAAACTGTAGGAAGATAAATGCACTGTTCAGAAACCATTAGATGAATTGCCGATCTAGAAACACTATACTCCAATGGACATATGACCTACCGATAGATTACCTATTGAAAAATTTCATACTGATCCTAAAACACTGTACACCTTCTAACAAATGATCTAACTATCGATGTCCTACCAATATATGAACTACCGACAGATATAATACTGATAGATGAACATTCGATAGAGGACCTATATACAGATGACCTACCATTAGAAGACCTACTGACTGATTCCATACAGAAAGATGATCTATTGGGAGATGACTTACCAAAAGATGACCTACCAAAAGAGGACCTACTAACAGATGACCAACCAATAAACGAACTACTTACCGAGACCTACTAACAGATGACCTACTGATAGGTGACTCATCATTCTAGAAATTCTATTCACAGAACTATAAATTTGTGAAGGTGTTGGAAATAAGTCACCTTTACCACCAAGAATAGGTCGAGCACTATATTTTTACAACGGAATTGACCTGAGGGGTCTCAAATATTACATTAGATACCTCCAAAAACATTATCATCATTAAAAATCCAAAACCAACTGAGTGTTGAAATAGTATAGGGGTTATTATTACATCCACACCAAGATATACACCTCAAGGACCCTACCACCCTAAGAGATCAACTACTTTATCAATGTAATAATGTGGAACCATGCAATAACTAAAGCCAGATCCTAACCACTCTCCCGAGCGAGTTACCTCTCAAAAGGGAGAAATCCATAACAAGAAATAAAGGAATGGAATTTCATAAACAAGAAAGGTCTACAACCACAAAATGAACATCATTATATGAAAAGATATAAACATCAAACAACTTTGGGTTCTGAGCACATTTCTACGAATCATGTTCCCATGTAATCTCCATCATTCCACCATGCTGCCACCTGACATGAACCAATGGAATATAATTCCCATGAAAAACCTTATCCTTGAAGACCTCAATCCGTATAAGCTACTCCTCAATGTTTTCATCATCGGCACCAATGATCATTCCCCCATTGATGACGTGAGAGTTGTCATTAAGATAATGACAGATCTTAAACCAATGAAAAACATTGTGTATCCTGCTAATCTACATGGTATGTTCTACATGATATTCCATGACTCCAAAATGAGGAAAAACCTTGAAATTCCCCACCAATTGGGGGGATATCAAACCACCATTACAAATCATTCATATCCCATGATGGGGAGACCCATTCAGAAACACATCATACCCAACGTCAAACTCAACAGTTCTCCAATTATGATTGGAAAAGAATTATAATGATCATATGATTCTTTTATCCTCTCATGAATCACGTAAACCATATATATCGTAATCTATATTAGTTCCTTCCAAAGAATTTATAACACTCTGATACTAGTCTAGAAAATGAGAGACTGGCATGGTCAGCCATACAAGGCTTCAAATGGCACTATACCGAAGCTGGAATGGAAACTATTTTTTCTATAAAACTCTACCAAGGGTAGGTGCCTAATCTCTGAACCTCCAAAATCCATAACAAAAGAGCACAACATATATTCAACAGTCTGGTTGGTCGGTTATGTCTGATCATCGATCTATAGATTAGAAGTAGTTCTAAGTCATAGCTAAGATCCAAAATCTTATTGGAGACCTCTCTATACTCTATAGGAAAAATGAGGATCATGGTTGGAAAATATTGTCATCGGGTCTCTTTGGATTCACACCACCTCCTCTAGATAATTATTCGACCAAAACATCAAAAATTGTGAGTCCTTTGATTATATAAAGTGGGAATATATCACCAAACAATCAACTACCACCTATATATATTCATAGACTCCATGAGTTTAATGTAATATGGTAAAAAATTCCATCTAGATGTCCACCCTCATCCACCAAGTAAAATATAATGGAGTGAGAATATAACATGGAACATAGTTATCAATATTCTCCTTTTGGAAAACAAATAATCAAGAAAAAAACTCCACGACTGCATGATTTAACCCAAAATAGTAGATGTATATCTTCAATGCAGTGAACATCATTGTCACTCCACGATATCCCACTAATGGAGAACTATATAACTCTATGAGAACTATCTCATATGACTCCATTGGATCAAAAATCATTCTGTGAAACAATACTTGAATTTGTTAATCCTCCGACTAAATTTTATGGGCCTTGCCACCAAAAACATTGTCTATCCATACCAAAACATCATGATATACCAATTGGGACAATTATACCCATTGTATCAGCTATGAATACACCTTCATCTGAGATATAAAACCTTTTACCCTAACTTCCCCCATATCTAGATTTAATGCTGAATATTCATACAATACTCACTAGGAATGGCATGATTCATGAACTGCATCACCACACAACATCCTACTTAGAACATCATCTACAACATTCCTCATTCTCGGTGTATACAAAATTTCAATGTCATATTCCTATAAGAACTACATACACCTATGTTTTCGTAAGGTCAAGTAACACTAGGAGAAAACATTTCTCATGCTTGTTTTATTGTAGAAGACCACAAAGCACTATCTGATGGGGTAATGTCTCCACGCATTTAAAGAAAACACCACCAATTATAACTCATGATCATGGGAGGAATATTTAATTTCATTGGGAGGTAACTACCAAGACCTATAAGAAAAGAACTGGTCTATTCAATATATGAATAGAGCCTAAAACAAAACTTGAAGCATTAAAAACACATCAAATTGAATGATGACTATAAAACAATGAACTCTATCATTTACAATCATCTCCTTTAGATACTCAAAATCCATGTCACACTAATCTATCAACAGGAAATCCTTATCATATTTTCTCAATGCTATCAAAGAAGTCACAACCTGAGAAATATCGGCCACGATCCTACTATAATAGATTGAATGAACATTGAAACATTTCACCCCTACATTTTTTATTAGGGATACCCTAGATAAAACTATATCCCTATTCGAAGGATCCACTGCTCATCAATAATGGGATAAGTCATAAACATTGAAATAAACTATTCGGGCACAAAAATCACACTTTGGAAACATCCTTAATAGCAGTTGTTGATGATGAAATCCCAAAATAGCATGAAGATTATCTATATGCTTCTATTCAGTTACGAAGTACACAAGGATTTTGTTGATGAAAAACCACCATTAATTTATCTAGGAACTCTTGGAACACAGTTTTCATCAAACACACGAACACAGCTAGATAATTCATCAAACTGAACAACATCACCAATAAATCAAATTGCCCATGATGAAAATTGAATGAAGTCTTTGAAACATCCACATCCTTTACTAACATCTGATTATATCATGGCCAAAAATTTATCTTCGAGAACAAAATTTATCCCATCATTTGATTGAAAAAATAAGCAATCTATGTAAGAGGATAGTGGGTTTTCACCATCACATTGTTCATGTAATGATATGAGACACACAATCACATAATGTTTTCAGAATTCTTCACAAACAAAGTTGGTGTACTCCACAGTGACACAATCGACCAAAAAAACCATATTTGTATGTCTTGAACCAACCTGGGTCGACCCAGAAATGATCACCTGACCCGTTCCAAGACATGACCCAAGATGCATTCCTGATCCTCCCGAGTTGGCGACAAGTTTCAGGGCACCAATAGAGGACAAATGGGAACAATTTCTCCCAGTGGAAATAAATAAAGCAGTGGAAAATTTGGATAACACAAAGTAAATAAATGACACCAACAAGAATAAATGATCATAAAAAACAAACTAACCTGACCACGACCAAAACTTCTTGCGACTCAGAGAGTCGATCACCAATCCACAACTAACTCTTTCCCACAGTGAGCATGCTCGAGCCAAACCAGCAGCAAAACTAAAAACAGGAAAACACTATAGGCGCGAGTATAAAAACATGGTATGTGTTCCCAACAACTATTCCCAATTCACTACCATTAAATAAATAAATTTTCTAAATCAATGTTTTAATTAAATTATATAAAATGATAGTTTCCACACACACATTCATTTCTAAAACATGTATCAGTTCATTTCACATTTTAAATAAAAAACATGTTTAATGTTTAAAGGGAATATGTACATTTCAATTTAAAACATTTCCTAAAGACAACATAGAAATCCAAACGTCAGTTATTAACCAAAACAAAAAACACACATAACACAGACCACAAAGCAAGGGAAATGGAAAAAGTAGCACGTCAGGGCCATCAACCAAACTAAACCTCTCAGTTATCCTCCACATAAAAATAAACACTAATGGAAACATGGGATGAACCTAGGAGCTCATGAAAAATCCAGAATAAACTGTACATGTGACTCATCCTGAAGGCATGTTATAACTCGATGATGTCATAACGCCCAAATGCTCAGTATAGCCCTTCATGGCCTAACTGAGGGGCCCAATCCCCAAAGTAGAAATCACTCAGTATTCCCCTACTATGGGGTCACTAGCCTATGTGTAATCTAAACTAGTGATGTAATTGTTCTCAAAAAATTCGATCACATTGCAAGGTTCCCATGTCAACACGCATAATAAAAGGAAAAGGGGTGAGTCAGCAAAGTCAGTCAAGTAGCATAGATATCACACACAACTGACGCAATGAACATACACCAATGATCACCCCTGAGTCACCCCCAAGAGGTTTTTGCAACGTAATTTATATTTATTAATGTTCCAAATGGGCCTTCACCAATTTTAAAGAAAAACAAAATTTCTCAAGATAACCCAAAACACTCATTATAGATTCAGAAGAAATCATCTATCATTTAAACCAAACCTATATTTGAAACTCTATGAATTATTTTTTTGTGGCCAAACACGCTTTCTTCCACGACTGAGTGTCCATTCATCAATAAAATATTTCAAGTGTCCTTTATAAAATAAATGGCTATTTTTACATCAAATAATCATTTAAGAAATAAGTATATTATATCATTTCTAATTTATTAAAATTAATAAAAACATCAAGAAATTAATAAAATCTAAATTTAATGGTGAATGAAGTGGGGGACCTACCTCGACTCGTAGTATGGTTATGACAATGTGTCACATCTCACACATGTTCACAAGTTCACACAACTTGTCTACGACCTCAGTATCCTAGAAAATCATCGTCAATGCACTAAAATTGTATAGATAACTAAAAACAAATAAACCACTATTTAAAGTAAATTAAATAAAATACAAGGAATGACTCACCTAAACTCATTGTAGGTGAAGAACCGTGATCCCAAACTATTGGCTTTCGGTAGCAGGCATTCATCGCATGCCCAATTGAGAATAGGGGGTGCGGCTGGTTACATGAACAGAGGCAGAATTAGAGCCGACAGACTAGTTGTCCCACGTCGGAAGGTCGGTGAAGGGATAAAGGGTGCTAGAAAAGTCACCAGTAGGCGGATGTGCCATCATAATGGGGTTTCCACCATTCAGAGGGAACACAGCGGGTTTGAAGGAACTCGACAGGAGGGTACCGGCTGGTCGGAGTTGTGCTGTGGTAAATAATAGGTCTAGCCAGTTAGAGATAAAAGTTGAAGGGTGTGGGGAAGCCTGAGGCCTACAACGGTCTAGAGAGGACGGATAAAGAGGGATTCAGTGGCCGGAAGGGAATACAGATAGTGGAGTGGATAGGGGGCGCGATGCTGGCACTGGGCGGTTGCGCCGGAGTGTGTCGCCCAGGCCATCTGAGGGTGCACCGATGAGAGGCTCGCATGGGGTGTGGCGGCAGCGGCCAGACAAGGTATGGACGGGGTGTGCAGGGGCACAATGGCTAGAAACGCATCTGGGATTGTAACGTCCTGGTTCCAGAAGCCACCTAGAGGCGCCCCGTCCATACGGACAATAGGAAGCGTCGCAGAGAGTCTTCTCGAGGAGATTGAGGTTCGTGGGATGTTTCTTCTGGCAGCTAGGTTGTATGCTTCTAGTGTGGTAAGAGTGGGAATACTAGGCCTCAGTGCCAGAGAGATTCGATGGAGTGCTGATCTTACGGCAAGATGGGCCATCTTCAGCGCTTCTGTCACATCTTCTCACCTTCAGCTGGTGGTAGGGGTTCTTCTATGACCCCGCGTTCTGGAGATGCTTCACAAGTTTTCCACCAGTCTAGGAACTGGAGTTCTTCTGGCCGTTCAGGTAGAGGTGGAGGTGTCGGCCGTGGTGGTCAGTCACCAGGTCATTAGCGAAAGCAGAGTGGATCAGCTTAGAGCGGTCAGCTAGGGGCGCAGGGCTGCGGTGCAGGCCAGTCATTCTCCGTGGAGCAGACCTATCAGGAGTAGGATCACGTCCCTTATACAGTTCAAGGTATGATCATAATAGATTCTGTTTTATCTTCAGATCTTCTCAATACTGGTGCTTCATGTAGCTTTATCTCTGTTGCGGTTGTGGAGAGGCTTGGGATCTGTATCTTTTCATCTGCCGACTTGTTGAATCTTGACACACCATTGGGAACAAGGACATCTATCATACGTCAGTGCAGAGAGTTCCCTCTTGAGGTTGTAGGGTTTCATTTCTTATGGGACCCTTATGTCCTAGAGATGACAGGCTATGACTTCATTCTCAGTATGGACTGGTTGGTTCCCATCCAGGCAGTCTTCTGTTGTTATCACCACAAGGTGAGCTTCTTATCACTATAGGGTGGATCTTTTATTCATAGAGGCGAGTGGGATGTCCCGGCGGGTAGATCTGGACTCGAGCATCATGGGCTAGGGGAAGTTATAGCCCATATTTACAGTCTTTATCTGGATGACTAGGGGACTTCACAGTTAGACTTTCCCCCAGTGGAGGATCATTTTAGGGATGATTTTCTTGATGAATTTTTAGGTTTACCTCTAGAGGGTGAGGTAGAATTATAGATTGAGCTCCTGCCGGGAGCAACGCCGGTGTACATTACTCCTTATAGGATGGCTAAACCTGAGTTACAGGAGCTCAAGAAGTAGTTGGAGGGGTTACAGGAAAAGGGTTTCATCTGACCCAGAAATTCTCCTTGGGGTTCGCCTGTCCTATTTGCGAAAGAAGCAGAAGGCATCCTTCGCCTTTGTGTGGATTATCAGAAGATGAACCAGTTGACGGTCAAGAACTGATATCCCTTTCTGAGGATAGATTGACTCTTTTATTAGCATAGAGGATCCTGAGTGTTCTCGATGATCAACTTGAGGTCCAGTTATCATCAGTTGCGCATTATACCATCAGATATACCTCTGACAACCTTCAGGAGTAGGAATGGACTATACGAGTATACAGTCATGCCGTTCGGTCTCACGAACTCGCATGTAGTTTTCATGGAACTGATGAACCTTGTGTTCCATCCTTACTTGGCATCCTTCATCGTGGTCTTCATGGACGATATCTTGGTGTACTCTCACAATCGACACGACCGTGCCACACATCTTGAGATCGTTCTGAGTACACTGAGAGAGAAGCAGCTTAATGCTAAACTCTCGAAGTGCCACTTTTGGATGGACCAAATTCACATATTGGGTGAAATAATCTCAGAAGCATGAATATATGTAGACCCAGAGAATGTGAGAGCAGTAATTTCCTTGGAGTAGTCGAAGAAAGTCTTTAAGGAACAGAGATTTCTAGGTCTGGATGGATACTACATGCATTTCATTCAGGACTTTTCCCACCTAGCAGCACCATTGATAGGTCTGACCAAGAATAGGGAAAAGTTTTTATTGTCAGATTCTTGTGAGTCTTCCTTTCAGGAGTTGAAGGTGAGGTTAACATCAGCACCGATACTAGTCTTGCCCGATCCAGGCAAGAGCTACACTGTTTATTGTGATTCTTTAGGTATCGGGATAGGAGATGTGCTTATGTAGGGAGATGGAGTCGTTGTGTACGGGTCTCGGCAGCTGAGGCCACAAGAGAGGAATTGCCCTACGCACGATCTGGAGTTTGCAGTAGATGTTCTTGCCTTACGCAATTGGATACATTACCATCTGGGAGAGCACTTCTTGGGTTGAGTATCTTCAGTCCTTTGACTTTGAAATCACCTATACACTGGGAAAGGGAAATGAATTGGAAGATGCGTTGAGCAGGAGAACCTAGATTCAGGCAGTTCAGGAGGCCATCAGTGTGTGGCAGTTGATAGCTATGTTCTCTGAGATTCATCTGGAGGTGCAGGACAGGCAGGGACATACTATCCTATCTTCTATAACTGTTACCTCTACACTACTTGATCGGGTACGGATGAGGCAGCTATCAGACTCAGAAGGAATAGTCTTGCGGGAGAGTGTATTAGGATAAGACCCTCTTCCTGGATGGAAAGTGGGAGAGGATGAGATCATACATTTCTAGGGACGCGTATGGGTGTCATCAGACATATGCGTGGAGAAGATGCGGGATTTTCATTCCTCAGTTTGGGAAGTTCGTCCTACTGTCACCAAGATGTATCATGACCTAAACTGCCAGTATTGGTGGCCAGGTATGAAGAAAGATGTTGATGGTTTTTTCATGAGATGTTCTACTTGTCAGCAGGTGAAAGCAGAGCATCAACGATCGGCAGGGCTTTTGCAGCAGTTACACATTCCCAACTGGAAGTGTAACGATGTCGCAATGGACTTCGTGACTAGGTTACCAAGGTCACCTCAGGGAAGTGATGTGGTTTGTGTTGTCGTTGACAGGCTTATAAAGGTTTCACACTTCTTGCCGATCAAGGAGACCTTTAGTGTTGATGAACTAGGATGAATGTACATCCGATAGATTGTACGTCTACATGGAGTTCCACACTCCATTGTTTCAGGGAGTGATTCACGTTTTATCTTTTGGTTCTAGCAGGGACTTCAGAATTCTTTGGGTATACGGGTACTTTTGAGTTCAGCATACCATCCCCGGACTGATGGCTAGTCCGAGTGCATGATACAAGTACTTGAGGATATGCTCCAAGCTTGTATTATAGACTTTGGTGATTCATGGGAGAAGCATATCCCTCTAGTGGAGTTCGCCTACAACAACTATTTTCATGCGACCATTTAGATGGAACCTTAAGAGGCCATGTATGGTAGGACATGTCAATCACCCTTAATCTGGCTAGAGGCAGGAGAGGCAGCTTTGCTGGGACCTCTTTATGTTCAGGAGACCTCAGAGCAGATAGAGTTGATTTAGAAGATGATGGATACAACACAGTCTCAACAGAAGTATTATGATGATTAGTGGAGACGACCTCTGAAGTTCAAAGTCAGAGATTAGTTTTTCTTGCGTTTCACACTAAGGTTGGGACACAAGAGGATTCGAAGACAGGGTAAGCTTTCACCGTGGTACGTCGGGCCAATTGAGGTGTTGGAGAGAGTTGTTCTGTTTTGCTATCTGTTTTAGTTACCTCAGATGTACAAGGCCATGCATGACCTCTTCCATGTCTCTTAGCTCCGGCATTACTCTTCAGACCCATCACATGTCTTTCGGCACGAGGGGGTTGAGCTCGAAGAGGATGTATCATTTGAAGATCATTTAATCCAGATTGTCGATTGTAGTACAAATATTCTCCATGGGTGGTCTGTTCCTTTAGTACGGGTGATTTGGTAGCATGGGGGAGTATAGGACGAGACCTATGAGAGGGAGGCCGATGTACGATCTCAGTGGCCGAAGATGTTTGGGGTTTCTTCTTTTACACCTTTCTTGGGAAATTTGGGAATAAATTTCATTAAGGGAGGAAGTTTTTAAAAAAACAGATCTTTGTTTCA
The DNA here is from genome assembly GCA_963277665.1 of Viscum album. Lineage (NCBI taxonomy): Eukaryota > Viridiplantae > Streptophyta > Magnoliopsida > Santalales > Viscaceae > Viscum > Viscum album. The sequence continues at coordinate 1,956,289,323 of OY728165.1, forward strand.
GGTATGTTCTTCCTTTTTCGTGACTTTTTGAGAAAATTAATGTTTCTGAAAATATTTGAAGTACACGGAATGTACTTTCTGAGTACACGTCGTGTACTCTTTTCCCGCTTGAAGTCGTGTGTTGGCTGTGTCTGGGCCACACACATGGTGTTTAGGGGTGATGTGGAGGCCAATTTTGGCTGAGTACGGAAAGACATAGTACACGTCGTGTACGCTAAAAGTACACGCCATGTACTTGATTTTTATTCATTAATCGGATCGGGGTCACACCCGATCTCCATAAACATCTTCTTCTAGGTCTGGTTTGATCGAGAGACGCCGTAAAACCGGAAAACTTCTCCGGATTCTCGAGCCCTCATCCGTTCTCCGATTCAACCATCGTCGATTGCGTTGGAATCACAACAGTGAGTTCTTCCTTCTTCTTTATCCTTGATTTCCAATTATTCTTCTTTATCATGTTATTGGGGTTTGACCGTTTTGGGTATTTTCTCAGATCTATGATTTTCAAGGGAGAATAATTCATCGTGGTCCAAGTATATCGATCTCCTAGGATTGGGGTAGGTGGTTTGTGCCTTACCGTTGAAAGTCTTTGAGTTTTTTTGAAAATTCCACCAATACCCGTGAACGGGGTATTGCGTGTTTACCTTTTTACCCTTGTTGTTTTCCTACCTTTCTTTAATGCTTGTGTAGATGTAATTTAATAATGTTAGAGGAAAAATTTTTGTGCCTGGTTGTTTTCCCATGATTTTCTCTGTTTTCGACCATTGAGTCTCATTTCCCTTTAGCTGTTACACCTGTTTCCATGCCTTCTGATTACAGGTTGGAGTGAAATTCATAATATGCTTATTGCCCTGTAGACTATTTATCCATGTTTCTCTATAGGTGTACTTTGGTTATCCCATTATCTCTATAGGTGTAATTTGGTCATATTGCATTATTATGCACTGAATGGCATGGGACTAAGGGAACCTGGTACTATAGAATACAATGGATTGACCGAGTGCGCTTCCCAGAGAGTCTTGGATATTATAGACTACAGGTGAGTAGACCAATAGTGCTTCCTCAGAAAGTCTTGGACATTATAGACTATAGGGGATGAACCTAGTGAGCTACGAGAGAGTATTGGATATTATATACTATATGAGGGTAGACCGAGTAAGATTCCTCATAGAGTCTTACCTTGTTTGAATCTTTTTAAGAACCTTCCCAAGATAGAGGAGGAATTGACTGATTGATTTTCCTTAGAGAGTATGTGGTATAACTGAGGCTATAGGAGGAATTGACCGAGATAACTTCCTCAGAGAGTCTCTAGACCTTGGGGCTAAGAGGGTTAGACCGCGTGATCTTTCTCAAAGAGTCCCTGACTACCCTAGACTATAAGGAGAGTTAACCGAGTGATCTTTCCTATATAGTCTCATAAATTTATATGACCAAGAAATAGGGGTCAGGCTGAGTGGAATACCTAGAGGGTTGTGGTATTATTTCTTGGTTAGGACCAGAGGGGATGGCTGCAGGAACTTCCCAGTGGGTTTCCTATTTGTGTTAGATGTTTTTCATTATTGTTGTTGTTGTTGTGGTTGATTACTGTTGGGTATCATCCTACTTCACTACTTACTATTTAATACCTACGGCTTGCTGTTTCTATTTACTCCTTATTGTAATTTTACCTGCCATATACTCACTGACTGTTAGGCACAGAATTTCGGGTGGTTTCCTACTAGGATTTTATCTCACACCCTGTTTGGGCCATGCTTATGGGCCCAAGAAGACTATGTTGTTGCAGGTATAGAAAAGGGCTAGCGACCTTCGACTTATGGAACTTTATTTCTTGGAGTTGGAGAGCAAGGGACCAATCTTTGGTTTGCGATGCTGAGGAGCTGTTTACATTTCTTTTGTACATGTTTTGGAACTTCAGTGTTTTTAGAATTTTGACATGTTTGGATGCTTTCCTAGAGTTGTAACTTGCATCATTCCATATATACATATGTTCTCCAGTTTTTTGATTTAGTCTTCGACTATTTTTTATTGTTCTCTATTTAGTACTTCCTCTATTCAATGTTTATTTATTTCTACTGGGTACTATGCCAATGAGAGCATATTTTCCCAACTATCACACCCAAATCCCTCGCTGCTAGTCGGCAGCCTCTGGCATTTGGGGAAATGCGCTTGAGGCTATGTGACTGACTGGGTATTGGGGGCCTTTGGGTGGCTTCCGGAACTGGGATGTTAAAGGGAGGGCGGTGTAGCGCTAGAGTAGCACTAGGTAGGAAGAGCACAATATGAGGTGTGTGGCGAGGGACCCTGGCCAGCAGGAGGGTGCCAGATTGGGAGGTGGAAGTTGGTTGGTGGTCGGTCAGGCGGGGGAGACTATGCCCAGGCCAGGAGGCTGGTGCTTCCACTAGAGCGCAATGGTGGATGGAAGCTGCAGCAAGAAGGTAGATCAGGGTCTGGGGGAGCCGATGCGGTGTCCAGTGGGATAGTCCAATAGGTGATGGAGGCTGGTACTGGGGTGCACGAGAGGCTGCTCTGGCGTTGGGGGGGCACAGATGGAGTAGGGCACAAGGAGGGCGTGTGGGAGGGGATGGAGAGGATGCCGAGGTCACCGCGATGTGAAGGATGGTAGAAGGGTGGTGGGTAGTGGGAGGTGCGATGCAACATGGGAAAAGGTGGGATGTGTAGAAAAAAATAGAGTGGGGTGGTTGGGGACAGTCGCGTGAAGACAAGCACAAAGATGACAAAAAAGAAAAATAAGAAGACAGTAAAATAAAAAGTAAATAATAAATAATAATAATAATCTAAATAATAATAATAATAATAACAATAATAATAATAACAATAATAATAATAACATTATTTATAAAGAAATATAGTAATTAAAAATTATAACCGTAACTGTAATAAAATGTAAAAAGTATTCATTTAAAATTTTTCTGAAGACCGACAGACAATGCCGTTTCCTAGGTGAAGCTATGTGGTTTCACCAAAATGAACTATGCTTGGGCACTCAGCAAAGTCACCACAAAACTACACATTTTTTTGACAAACCATAAAAATATGGTTCAGGATTCAACTAAAACTTCGAATTTTTTTTTTAAATCCAAATAAAATAATGAAATAAAAATAATAAACAGGTCGGGGTGTGACCATTCTCCCCACCATAATGCTTCTCATCCCCAGGAAGCCACAATAAGACCTGGACCCAAGATGAAACTCCTTAAGTGTCAGTAACCCTCAAAAGTTTATGCGCCTCCAGTTGATCGATCCTAACAAATACTGAACTCCCTTGACATGAAACTAATCCTAAAAAATGAACACTTTAAAAACAACCCAAAATAATCCCAAAATGAAACTCTTATACTGACACAGGGAGTCATTAATGGATTCCCCACCATAAAAAACAAGCCAAACTGAAATCAACAAGACCAGCAATGGGTCTCCCAGCCATATTGACTGATGAAGGTAACTGAGCTTGTATATTTTTCCCACGTAGTCCAAAAAACCCCCACCACCAGGGGGTGGGTAAGGGATAACCATTGTTATATCGACTTCGTCATGCCCTTGGAAGAACACAAACCATGACACACTAAGGACCAAGATTAAACCAATGCCATTTTTTCATCATTGGGGTTCACCTGACTACCTGCCAGCTTCACTCCAAGACCTATGGCTGGAGCTCTGTTGATTGATGCATCTCCAGCATTGCAGTCAGGCTTCAAAAATTTCCAAACATAACACACCAACCAGAATTCTACCAAACACACATCTATTATAATAATGGTTTTAAGAGGTTCATCCACAACCATTATTAAAACTGTCAAAAAAAAGAAACACCGCAAAACTCTACAAGATATGACTACTACATCCAAGAACACCACAAAGAGGAAACATCAATCTGATTTAAAAACATCGTCTTACTCCTGATGACGAGCTGAGGTGACCTTCTACGAGCCAGGTCTGGCTTCACTGTGCTTCATGGAGACACCTCGACAGAATCGATGCACGTGACCAAGGCGTCCATAGGTACGGTAGGGTTTCGGAGCATTCAACCACATCGGCCTCTTGTTCCCCTGCTTACCACACTGGTGACAGATCAAGGCATTGTGTTGTGAGGAAGAATGTTGAAGGTCTGAAGGCCTTTTTATTCCTCTACCAGTACCACCAGCATCAGGCTGCTTCCCATTATTCTTATCATTATCTTCTATACATCTTCCCATAGCCGTAGGATGATTCACCACCTCAAGTCCTCCTGTTTACTCTGCTTCGGTGACGAAATCATGTCTCACCGCATTAGGGAAGGTGATTACGTTGAACTCTTCCACCTTCGACTGCAGCTCCAGATGTAATTTGAGTTCAAAATGTCAAGCTTTCAGTGGATCATTTTCACCATACCCTAGTTTATACAGAGCCAAGTCTAGGAAAAGATGAAACAATTCCAACACCGATACAACACCTTGCTGAAGACCACACAACTCCATCCTCATTCTCATCTTCGTCATCTTAGAGAAATATTGCTGGATGAATGACGACTGGATTAACTCCCATGTGAGATTTTCTCAATGATTTTTTTGAGACACAGACTTCCACCACTTCAATGTTGGACCTGCAAGAATAAAGGTATACAACTTCACCTTTAATGACTCATGTGGCGTGAGAGAATCGAAGTTCCTCTCAATCTTCCATAACCACTCCTACGCCTCAATAGGATCTGTTTTCCCATAAAACTGGGGGGGTTCAACTTCCAAAACCCGAGGAAATATTCCATGGACTAATTAGCTGGAAAGTTTGATAGTGATGTGCCAGCTAAAGTTGCACCTGGGGCATCCATTGATCCTTCATGAGGGAAACAATAATGAACAAGAAAACAAGATGATGTTTAAAACATGGTAATTGTCATTTCAAATACCAAAATAACACATTTCACAATGATTTTCAACATGAAGGAAAACTAAAACGATTCACTAGGGAGAAACTAGTGATGATGGGTGACTTGGATATATGGTTGGTGGCCACATGCTAGTCATACCATTTCCACTGAGAGAATTCTAGGGTAATGTCCCCTGCCCCACATGGCTGGCCAGACCATGAAAACTCACAGAGGTCACTTGTCTGACTCTAATTTCATTTCCCAATACCAAACAAACCATAAAAATCAAAATACATCAACAACCCAAACATCCCATGGTAATCCGAGGTTCGGAACGAGTATGGTTTAATGAAGTCCTTCTCATCCGTATGCCCCAAGTCCTGATAATCCTACTCCTTCGACAAGGACAACCCCGAATTGGAATGGGCACTCTGAAAAACAAGGTCCGCTCAGGGGATGACCTTCTCTGATACCATTTTGTCCCAAAACAACCTAGTTCAACCTTGAACCGATCACCCGAGGTGGTCCGCGACATGAATTGAGAGGTGTTCCCATTCCTTTCGGGCTGGCGACAAGTGCTAGGGCATCAATAGAGGACCAATGGGAATGATTTCACCCAGTGAAAATAAATATAGTAGAAAATTTGGATAACACAATGTAAATAAATGACACTGAAAAGAAAGAACGATCAGAAACAACCAACTAACCTGACCACGACCAAAACTCCTCAGGACTCCGAGAGACTCTCACCAGTCCACAACCAACTCTCACCCATGGAGAGCATGCTCGATCCAAACCTACAACATAACTAAAAATGGAAAACACTATAGGAATGAGTATCACAACTCAGTAGGCGTTCCCGATAACTATTCCCAATTCACACCCTTTAAATAAATAAATTTAGTAATTCCAGGAATGAAATAAAGTACATAAAATGTTAGTTTCCACACACACATTCACTTCTAAAATGAGTATCAGTCCATTTCCCTTTTAAATATAAAAACAAGTTTAATACTTGATGGGAATAGGTAAATTTCTTTTTAAAACATTTTCTATGGACAATTTAGAAATCCAAAATTCAGTTATTAACCAAAAGAAAAAACATAAATAACACACAACACACACCAATGGAAACGGAAAAAGTGGTATGCGGGGGCCAACAATCGAAAAAAACATTTCAATCGTCCGACACATACAAATAAACACTTAAGGAAACATGGGTCGAAACTAGGAACTCGTGAACAGTCCAGAGAGTACTGTACTTGTGACTCATCCTAAAAGAATTATCTAACTTGATGACGTCATAATAACATAACACTCAGTATAGCCCATCATGGACTAACTGAGGGTACCAATCCCCATAGTAGAAATAAATCAGTATTCCCCTACTGTGTGGTCACTAGCCAGTGCATAATATAAACTAGTGCAACAATCATTCAGATAATATTCACTAACTATGCTAGGTTCCCATGTCAACACACATAATAAAAGAGAAATGGGTGAGCCAGCAAAGTCAATCAAGTAGAACAGATATCACGCACAACTCACGCAATCAACATACACAAAAGATCACCCCTTAGTCACCCCAAAGAGAGATTTACACTACAATTTATTTTAATTAAAGTTTCAAACATACCTTCACTAATTTTATAGGAAAAAATTCTCAAGAAAACCCAAAACACTCGTTCATGCATCCCAAAAAATCATATATCATTTAATCCATAACTACATTTAAAATTCTGTGAATTATGTTTAAAGGCCAAATGGGAATTATCTCACGACGGAGTGTATGTTCATCATTAAAATATTTCAAGTGTTGTGTATAAAATAAACGACTCATTTTACACTAAATAATCATTTAAGGATTAATTATCTTATATAATTTCCCATTTATTAAAATTAATAAAAACATCAAACAATTAATAAAATCTAAATTTAATGTTAAATGCAGTGGGAGAACAACCTCAACTCGCAGAATCGTTATAAAGACGTGGCACGTCTCACACTTCTGCAAATGTATACACAACTTGTCGACGACCGCAATATCACAGAAAAACCTCTCCAATGCGCTACAACTGAAATGGTAACTAAAAACACATTATAAACAATTTAAATGAAATCAAATAAAATAAAATGAAAACATCACCTAAACCACAGTGTAGGCGAAGAGGGGCAAACCCAAACCGCTCACATTCGACATCGGGCATTCGTCGCACACTTAATTGAGAACAGGGCACCCGACTAGTTACGAAAACAGAGGCAGAACGAGAGCCCATAAAACTGGCCATCCCATGTCGAAAGGATGTAGAGGATCTACAGGGTGCTAGAAAAGTCATCGGTAGGGGGAAGTGCAACCGTGAAGTGTTTGTGACTAGTCATGGGGCACATGACGTGTCAAAAGGCACACGACAGGAGGGTACCAGTTGGTCGGAGTTCTGGGGCTTTTAAGAAGAGGTATCGCCAGTCAGAAATGGTGGTCGAATGGTGCGGGGAAGACTGAGGAGAAAAGCAGGCTGGAAAGGATATTAAAGTAGGGTTGCGGTGGCCAGATTGGGTGGTTGATAGGGGGAACAATGTCGGCATCGGGCGGTCATGCTGAAGGTTGTCGTGCCGGCCCTCAGAGTGTGCACCGACTAGAGGCTGACGTGGGGTGCAGCAACGACAGCTGGATAAGGCAGGGATGGGGTGCGCAGGGGGATTGTTGGCGGGAAACGTAGGTGAGAAGGATGTGTATTGATAGAGAAGTACTAGGAATGAGGAGCGCAATTCGAGGTGTGTGGCGAGGGGCCCTGGCTAGCAGGAGGGCACCAGATCGAGAGGTAGAAGTCGGTTGGAGGTTGAGCAGGTGGGGGAGATGGCACACAGGACTGGAGGGTGGCGCTTCTTCTGGAGAGCGGTGGTGGTCGGCAGCTGCTGCTAGGAGGCAGAGCAGGGTGTGGGGGATTGGATGCGACGTCTCTCATGGTAGTCTAGTAGGTGCGGGGGGGGGGGGGGTACTGGGGTGCATGGGAGGCTGCTGTGGCACTGGTGAGCAGAGGTGGAGCATGGAAGGAGGAGGGTGCGCGGTAGGGGATAGATAGGTGGTTGAGGGCACTGCGAAGTGCAGGCTGCTAGAAGGGCGGTGGGCTGAGGGAGGCATGATGCAACATGGTAGAATGAGAAATGTCTAGGAAAAAAAAGAATGTGGGGCGGTTGGGGACAACCATGTGGAAGAAAAACACAAATAACACAAAAAAGCAGAAGAAAAATAAGATAAAATAAAAAGTAAATAATAAAAAATATTAAAAATCAGACTAATAATAATAAAAACAATACTAATAATAAAAATAATACTAAAAATTATAGTAATAATAATAGTAATAATAACCATAATTATAACAAAAATAATAATTAAAATTTATAACCGTAACCATAATAAAATATTATACTTATTCATTTTAAATATTTTCAAATACCAACAGACTGTGCCACTGCCTAGGTGAAGCCTCACGGAATCTCGAAAATGCGCTCAGCCCGGGCGTTCAGCGACGTCAACACAAAACCGCATGTTTTGTTTTTTGACAAAAATTAAAAATATTGTCCTGTATTTAACCCGATCCTCAACAAAAAAATTTAAATCCAAATTAAATAATAAAATAAAAATAACAAACAGGTCGGGGTGTGACACTGTAACATACCATTGACTTGTATACACATATCTCAGAACACATAAGGAAAAATCTCATACAAAAACATCGATATAAGAGAGACAACTAGCTATATATCGATCCTATACACTATCTCAAATTGAAGGGTTAATTCTACAAACTCTCCTAGAAAGACATCATTGTACTCTTCCATGACCCTAGGAAACAACAACTACTTAACCTCTAATGAAATCACCAATATGTCCTCAGTCATGGATGAAATGTATGGGACATGACTCTGACCCATATAATGATATCTAATTCAAAAATAAATCTACTTACTCTCTATCAATATTCAAGAACTCCACTACATCCAGAAGTAATCCAGGGTAGCCTTAACTGAATGAATTCAATCTATGAATGAGGATGAAATCACAATATTTTATGAATAATCATAGGAATCCCCCAAAGGTTGGTGATTCCCCAACACTAGCTCATAGTACCTACATACTAAAACAATTCTTCTCGACCTCCCAATAGCATATTCAACCCCAAGGGAACTATAATACACGCTAATACATGTCTCAAAGTATAGTGGAGGGAAGTTGGTATGAAGGACTGTGTCTATAATGAATAAAACAAGACATGATCCCATGCATATTATAAGAAAAGGATACCTAAAATGATGTCTACATCACCTGGCGCTGACAATGCTGATGCCTTATGTTGACCATGACTTTCTCCATAGCCTCTCTAACACTACTGGTGTCCACTTCTTTTGTTCTTCCCTACTCACTATGGATAGGGAGAATCCTGGGGATATATTCTTCTATCCCCATATTCTCTCTACTGATCCACAACTGGTGCATCATTCTACTACTGACTTTTCTAAAACTACCCCAATAGAGGAACCTAAAGATGAATAACTGTCACATGATGACTGTATTAAATGGACGAGCACTGTCATTACTGATGACCTTATTCTGTATTGGAAAAACCTGAAAATTATCTAATGAAATATATTTGAGAGCCCCAACCCCCCGAAGATATGGGACAGTGAGGGTTGGGACCTACCCTCATTAACAAAGAAAACTATCCTACCCTAAATTGTGAGAACCCAAGACCACATATCTGCATTCTGAGTAATCATGGACATTCCCCTCACATCACAGTCTAGTTCTTTAAATAATCCTATCTACATATTATTCCCTCTCTGACACCTAGATATATGTCATCAACAAAAATTGGGTAACATGGAACATGATATTTGGATGAAAATCCACCTATAAATGCCTTTCCTTAGACTCCTCATATAGTAACAGGTCCATATCATATCACAGAAGGTTCCTAAAATGAATCATGAACTCTATAACCCTAAATCATCCCTAATAAATGCTATAAGACGCCTCACGTTTGGCTGAAATCATGGTTGATGAAATAAAATCAGATATGAAATACTCTTGGAACTTCTCCCAAGTGATTTCTGACTCCTCATGATCCCTGAGGTACAAAACCACCACTACCTCAATGCCCCATGCAACATCATCACAACCAATGATTCCCAATGCCTATTCTGAACACAGATCAAACTAGAAGGTTTCTATACCTCATGAAAAATGTCTTATGGGACTTCATCTAAAACAGATCCATCATTCATCTTCAAACTCTTTCTCTTGAACTCTCGTAGTTTCTTACTCCATGGGTCATCATCGTCAACCTCAACTCTATGGTGATCTACATGTGGAACCTGTTGAAAGATTTCATCGTGAATCTGAAGATGACGTAAACCTAGAGCGATATCTACAATAGTAAAAATAGTTATAACTCATAAACATCTAATATGGAAGAATTTAACATTAATTAATAATTTTCTATTATTTGTTTTACCATAACCTACCACTAGGTCTACCCATTATAAAACATGAGGAAATAATAATGATGTTTGACCATTACCAAGGTCTCTACACCAAAACCATAATCACATCATTTAGTAGACAATATTATCATAAATATCCATGCGTCATATAAAAGGGGATCAAAATACTTGTCTTATCCCATCTCTAGTGTTTATAACGGTGGCTAAACTTAGCTGACATTGTTGCCCTACCAACATAAGAAACCTCAATAGTTCCTAAATCCAAACATCATCATAACCCTTTAACTATAGTATCTTATGCCCCAATGTCAAGACTATCTCCACTCAATGATAACCCTCTAGGTATTGTTATATGAGAAGAAAGATAATGACCCCCATGTCTATCCTCAAGTTAGCCATGGGTTAGTGACTAGCATCGAGGGTAAAACAAACACATTGATTAGATAAATTTCTATGTAAGAGAAATCAAGAATAATAATGAGATAAGATAGATACGAATAAAATCCTGATTAGACTATAATATAAATGAAACCCATTTAAAAATAGTTAATTTCATATGATGACAACTACAACTCAAATGGAAAACTGGAAGTACCAAAATAATTTACAAAGAGAGAATCCACAAATCCAAAACAACTCTGAAACAAACCTAAACTAGTTTTAACGAGACTGATCTCCATCATAATCCCACTAACCTAAAAAATAGTTCATAAAATAAAGGTTCATTATAACAGAATACTCAGTAGGATCCTCCTCAAAGCCTCTATTTCAATATTAATGAATGAATGCTAAATCATAGTGAACAAATAGTAAATCTAACTGATTGCCTAAATAGGTATACTGTGTTCCCAGCCTCACCATGTATAATCTCACAATGTATCACCTACATGAGTATATGATATAATAATGAATATCATGGGTACCTCTCTACCTCATTCCAATGTATTTGTCATTTCCCCCAATGTTGTACATCCATAGAATCTATGTCAAAACATTCAGGCCCAAAGTCCTATTGGAGAGAACCATAACACACACCTCGGGAATCATAATGGCATTCCTATGGAAAATTGGGTGAAACACCAAACCATCAACAAAACTAGAAGTAACTGTGTAGTATCTAGGATCCACCACAGCACACATAACATGTATCAAACATAGGGCCTTATAACTAAGTCCATCACTTCCCAAACACTATGAATGATCCTCAAGAAATCACATCTTATACATAATACACCTATACTAGAACATAAGAAAGAATTTCCAAATTTTATGTGTGAAAAATAAATAAAATTCATTTCCACCCTATAAATATGTATAAGTTGAAAAACTACCATCATGCATAAAATCAAGAGTAACTACCATGAGAAGAGAGTGGGGCCAAAGGGGAACTCAACCATCCATCCTTGCACTGGGATGTTGGGGGAAACACCCTCAGGTCTCAAAATCCCCGAGGTGACACTCTACCTATATAATAGGGTGGGTTATCATATAGAAACACGATAATTATATGATATAATGTTTCTCACAACCACACAATAAGAAAACCCATGTTTTAGACTCAACTACAGCTGGCGTCTCTCAGACTCCCACATTTTCATTCCTAAGACCTAATGTCCTATAATCAGATAACTATTTAAAGAGCTACATTAATATACATATCCCATTTTATTAGATTAGAATTATATTAATTAATTCACTAACCAATAGTTAACCATTATAATTTTTTCAATACATTTCATTAGCATGATAACAAAGTTCCATGCACTCTAGGCATGACCAAACCAAGTCCGCGATTGCCCAGATTGATAACCTCAACATTATATCCCAAGAAGATCCAACCCCATGGGTTCAAAATCATTTATACAATTATATATTAATATAATGATCATTTTTCCATAATTCCATGTATATAAATAAAGAATATGAAAGATAAAAAATAACATGTGTTGAACCAAACGTGTAAATGAACTTCTAATCGAGTCTTTCCCACCTATAGTATGAGAAAAACTCTACCACTCTAGAGAGGATAATCATGGGAAGCATGTTTCATAACCCACGTGTCGTAGCCTCATTTAGATGGAGGTTAAGAATGAAAATATTCCTCATGTATTGGGTAATGTGGTGTAGTTAAAAAACATCAGATTCAATAGAAACCACATTCCCATTAATAGGAAACCCTAGATTCAACTTGTCCAATAATATTCAGTGTCCTCTCCAACATGAAAATGCAGGATCTAATGCATCTCTCCAGTCCAAGATCCAACTACTGCTACAAAAACCACTGGTCCCCCCTACCCCAAAACACCAACAACCATCGAGGATCACATAAAATAACATTTATTGTGAAACAAAAAATTATACAGACATGATCTTGTACCTAAACAAGGAATCCATCCTTCACACATATCGAGCCCTCAAAACTCCAATGAATAAGGCACTTGACCTTTATAAGAATGATGTTGACTCGGTCCATACAATGTATTAAAATTTATCAAATATATAGTTGTTTTCTAATATTGAATTAACTGATTCAATTAAACATGTATAATTGAATTCATATGATTGACATAAATGCACAACAACAACAACAAGATTCTTTAAACATACATATTTATATTAGGAAAATAAATTTAAAATTAATCCCAAATTTACATTTTTTACCAATTTCCATCAATAATGACATTATAGATAAAAACCCCATAGATATCATAAAATATAAAATATCAATGGAAAATAATATCACTAAAGAATTCATACAAGTTCTTTAATGTCATTCATGTATTTATTTTTGAAATTTCATAACAATCTAGTGGGATAAATAAAGATAACTCTATGATTGCATCTAAATAAAGTAGAGAATCCATGAATACCATACCACAAATGTTTTTTGAAATTATTTTCCTGATAACTAGCCAACAATACGGATCATGATCACCTCTCCTTTAATGATTTCATACACCCAAGGATGTACTAACACAATTGCACCAACACACAACTAAAAAATATCCATTAGAAACATGGAGATCACATTCCATCACATGGAAAGGTGAAATATGAGGAAATATATCAAGTAAAAGAAAAAAATTAAGGTAGAACATAACATATATAGAAGATATATAAACACTTCCGAGTTACAACAGAACAAGGGTGTGCATGCATTAGGGAAAACACCAAGGGGAATCGATCGAAGGATGAATGTTTGAGTGAAAAACTCATATGATAGGAAGAACTCTTGGTGTCATGTACTAGGGAAAAAAAGAATTAAGAATAAGGAAGAAGGTACCTAGGCCTTTTGAAATTCTTAAATAATCACCAGTTGAGATATTGTATAGATTTTACATTAAAGGTGTATTTATTCAAGATTATGAATTTTGACCAAGTAAAGGAACATGGGCCCTTTGTATATTTTAGATAAGAGTTATGTTCTGTGAATTATGATTAAATACTATAATACATTGCTTTGATTTTTTTAAAGAAAACATAACATCAAAACATGTGAAACAATCCGTTGATGGAAACAGTGTTCACCTACAATTGCATAACTCGTCGATCTGGAAACATTATACCCTAACAGACATATGATCTACCAAAAGATGACCTTACAATAGATGGCCTACTAATAGAAGTCTAACTGATGTACGACCTACCAACAATCGACCTATGGATAGAAGACCAACATATAGACGACCTACCTTAAGAAAAGATACTAATAGAGGACCAACTGAAAGATGACCAAACGACAGATGAGCTACCGAGATAGGACCCTCCTATATATGACCCACTGATAGATGACCTAACAATAGATCACCTACCAAAATATAAACTACCGACATTTATTCACAGATCCGAAAAAACAATTCACAAAAATCGAAATTTGGAAATGTGTTCAAAATAAGACACATTGACCACCCGGAACACCTCAAACACATTATATTTACAATGGTATGAAATGTAGCGGTTCGAGTCATTAAAATTACAATCAATCTGAGAAATTAAATTTAGATTATAAAAATCACAAATAATGATAATTCTTAACCTTTAATAAAAATAATAATATGTGTTAAAAATTAATTGTTATGCTCTTTTGGTATCTATTTGAGGTGAATTATTCATCTCGAAATGGATGATCCCAGTATGATAATATATATTAGAAACCTATTGTGCCCACGATAACCCAATATGTACACATATATTTCATATGATATATTATTTATGTTACTATACATAGACATGCATATAATAGTTTATATTAATATGATATGGTGATACCCTACAGGGAAATATTTATCACACCTTATAGGGGATCTAAATTTCACATGAATACCTTGTGTTGTCACATATTTCTGATAATATTTTTCACCCAGGATTTGGTGGTTTCCTCTCAATTGGATTTACTAATGAACTACAATGTGGAATGGTTTGTTGAATACACTCCTTGTGAATTTTTTAGTTTTTCCATAAGAGATAATCATAGAACATATTTTATTTTATATTTGACATTATGAATTGAATGTAACATTTTATAGGATTTCATATATTTATTTCTTTTGTTTTCATTATGTGTATTTTTTGTGTTTATAATGTAGTTAAAATTTATGAATGATGATTTTTTATTTTTAATACATGTTTTCATGTAATGGAAATATAATATCTCTATCATTGTTTATTGACCCTTACTCATTTTCGATATCCTCTGGAAAAAAGGTAAGCCCTATCCTAGGTCAGGCAGTAACCCCGACTATAGTGTCATTAAGATTATTTCATCTAGAGTGTTAGACTACACATATCATGCTTCAATTCCATTTTATGATATATGTAATTAATTTATTGATTAATGATTGGATAATTGGTAAATTATAATCATTTGTGATTTTTCCTACACTTTATTAAAGAAAAATCGTTATAGGAAATTATTTCACTTATAATGGGAGACATTAATAATGCTAAATAATTCATAATAATTCTAAAAAGTGTTTTTGAAAAAATTGTGGGACATAATACCTTAATATAAATATCATTCACAACTATTGATACAAGTCTAGTGAAATATATGTCAACTCTCATTGCCATATAAAATTTATTGAATAAGGATTCAACATCTTTGAAAAAATATATATATAGAATAATAAGAAGATAAATATAAAATAAGCTAATATAATACTTTGTTCTAGATATAGATTCAATATCTGGACTTTAAATGGGGGATTTAACATATTTCTCATTTTAAATGTTAACAGACAAAAACATTTGATGACTAGTAACCATGATTATAATGGAATCATTATGCTTTATATATCAATAATCCCATGTGTTAGTGAATTAGAATGATAAAAAATTCGAAAATGTAAAAGAAATATCATATATATTTGAATAAATACAATTAATTAATTTTATTTACTAAATTGGTTACTTTACAATTCCATCATTGTGAATCATTAAAAATAATGAAAAAATTTAGTAACTTTTTTTTATAATTTCATATTGTTTTTCCCTAAAATGAATATATCCTTGATAATAATCAAATAAAATAATTTCACAATTATTTAGTATAAATTTAAATGGAAACTACTATAATATAATTCAATATTAAATATCTTATTGAAAAATTACAATATTCATAGTTTCATTATGAAATTTAATTAAAATCCTTTTGAAAACATTTAGATCATAAAGTAATTATTTTCTATCTATCTAAATGATTTGGAAAAAAAATTAGAATGAAATTAATGATCTATTTCTGATTGATAATCTATGTAATTTTCTCTATATTGAGACATGAATTGGAAATTATAAAATATTGAATTCATTTTATCATATATTTTAAATATTAAATTATCAATGGGTCTTTATCTATGTGAAAAAATTATGTTCAATGTAATGAGAACAAGAGAAGACATTTTAACAGTTTATGCATAAAATAAATGATCTATGTTATAATTATTTTGACCTCTCATTATGTTTTAAATAAAGGTATATATATATCCCAACTATTATTAGTGAAAAATTGAAATTATAATAAATCAATATCTCAAAAAATGTATTTTTTTAATGAAGGTAGAAAAAATAGTATTCATTAGACACGAAAATTAGATATAATCACCCCTATCCAAGAAAACATTTGTTTTTTATTAGTTCAATCTCTTCATAGTTAAATATTATTTATATAATAATATCACAAACATATATATATTATTAATCATAAATTAAATATTTAAATTAAAAAAACTGGAATTTACTAATAACCAATATTAAAATATGCGCATTATTGCCCTAATGAAAGTGAAAATGTATTTTATAAAAGAAAAAACTAATAAGTAAATAAACTATATTATACCTTAAACAACCCCATTAAAATAGAGTAAACGTCCCATGATTTACCCATGGTTTAACTGACCTAATATGAATAGGTCTTCTATCAATAGTGATGTTTTTTGAGCTAGATAAATTATTTGAATTGGTCAAATATTTGTGAATTTATTTAAAAATAGATCCATATAGAAAATGTATTTCTTCTTATGTACATTTAATATTAATGATATTTTTAACACTTTAACATTATAAAAATATTTTTATACTTATTTTAAAAGGTGAATTCATACATCAATCATCTATTTTATGTAATTTCTATATTCAAAAATAGCATCCACCTCGATAGATTCATTCAATTAGATTCTATGTAATTCAGATACATTATTAAGTTAAATGTAATTGGTTAATTTTTTTATAATCATCACATTGAGGTTATCACATGAAATGTGACTTCTATATATAATTATTTCATTGGTGAATGAATGTGAACAATTCATCATAATCTTTTTCTAATAACATTCTTCATAGACATCTTAGAAAAATAATCATATGTCATGATGTATTTCAAGATGGAATAAATGTAACCACTTCATCAGATATTTTCTCAAATATTTTTTCTTATTTATACTCATAACCAGGAAAATCCCCTTTTGAGAAACATTAATATTTGAATAATAGTTAACCATCAATTTTGATTTTCTCTAAAATAGATAAATATATATTTTGGAATTACTATGGGGACATTAAATTGATTATGCTTAGTTTTAGGTAATTAGAATTTAAAATTTACAAACGGGATATCTATATCATGATCAACGTTTTCTTTATTATATGTTTGATTAGAAATTATATCTATAAACTCCTTCTCAATTTATGATGAATTAAATGCTCTATAGTGACCATTATAATTAACAATATTTTTCTACAAGTCATTTTATATTATCCTTGATGGAGGAATATATATGAAATATGATTTATATGATTGTATCATATATAACTACTAGAATAATGAATTGTGGTTTTCAAATATTGGAAAATAGAATAAAATCAATAATTATGAATGTTATAGTACAATATTCATTCATTAGTTTTAAAGACAACATTACCAGTATTTCTACAATAAAAAACAATATAAAAGATAATTGAAATAATTATTCTGGCTATGATTTATTTAATTCATCAAGCATCTCTACAAGGTCCCAAATTTTATATGAAATATCTTATTGAATAAATGCATTATATTATATCAAATGCTTACTTGTAATAATAATTTAGACATCTGTGTGTATTTTTGTTAACATAAAAATATAAATTCCCTGACCATAATCCTAAATATATAGAGAACATGTCTTAATAAAGAAGTTATATAATGTCTTTGGTACTAATTTTTCATTCCTTTTAAGGAAATAAAATATAATTTTATCCCCTTGAAATTGAGAAAATTTTTTAAAAATTGAAATAAAAAATTTAATATTGCGGGTTTTATCTATTTGAATAAGAAAACTGAAATAATAAAATGCATACCATTAAAATGCCAGTCATCTATAACCTCTTAATTAGTTTAACTATTTCAAATTTCACATTTCATGAGGGATCATCTAAAATATTTTATTTTAATTCACCAAATATCAACTTAAATATACTTGACACCCATAATTTAATTTACATATCATGTTTTTAATAAGTAATAACATCATCCAATTTAATTTTATTTATTAAACTAAATATATAAAAAATTATCCAAAACATTTCATCAATAATTCTAACCTTCATAAAAATAAAAATATTTTTAACAAGAAAAATAATAAAATCTATTTAATATTAATAATAATCTATAATTACATAAATCTTCATTTTTTTACCCAAGTAATACCCTTTATTGTTTTAATTTTTAATGGTATACAATGTTCATATGTATAGTCTAATGAACTTTTATTAACTACTGATTTAAATACTAATAAAATATTTTGTATATTAAAATAATCAATTAAGAGAAAAAATATTAACATAATACAGAGGTTAACTATTTTAAAATATCTTGTAAATATATAGTTGTATGTTCTTATTCACCAAATATATCTCTAAAATGAAACAATTTTATCTATTATATATAAATTATCCTCAATGATAATAATTTTATATATTGTGTATCCATTATTACAATCATAAAATTTATTATATACTAATTAACATCAGTTTTTGAATTTTGATATGATTTACAGAACATAAGATTCTATTTAGAAAGAAACATGAATATAATTTCATAACCCAAATAGAGATTCAATTATACATGCAATCTGTCTTCCTTGTAATACAAAAACTCCCCCATTAATATCATTATGAATTTAATCAATGAAAAAAACATTAGAGTTCCTATCGAAATCCCAATCATATATTACTGTTTTAAATTTAATTATTTAATTATCCCACACATTAATTCCCAAAATGATTCATCATCATTCTATTTTCCATTAACTAAAACTATAAATTAATAATTATCAAATAATAATAGATCCAAATCTATTCTAATGATATATATCATATATCAAACACATCATACAATCACTATATGATATCCGTTCATACTGCAATATTAAATATGGAAATGTAAAAATATTAGAGTCACAATAAGTATAATGTTCACTTCACAATATCACTAGAAATAAACATCCCCAATATTTACATGATATAAATTGAGAGAAATTATGAAATTGGAAGTATATTTACTTTAATGATATCAATTATTAGGGAATAATATAAATATTAAAAAAATTATTAAATCATAATTAATGAATAAATAATCCATTATTAGATAACATTATCAAACACTATGTTCTTATTTTTATAAAATTACACTCAAGTATATGTTTTTTAATATAAAAATTATAACTGAGGTTTGGATAGCATCCAATACATAATTTAATAAAATTATAAAAAAAATAATGAGAACCTATATTTAATTTTTGAATCCATATATTTACCCTCTATCCCATTATAAATTTCATTACTGAGTCCCTATATTACATAGAAAACATTTATTTGTATTTTACCCTTTTCAATGTCATCTATATCATCTTCCTCAAATTCAATGGTCTTGGATAAATATGTTTAATTATAAAACTCTTGTTTAGTAGATTAACTATACTTTTCATTATCTATTTATTTTAAATTATTTAAATATTATCCAATATCACTTGTGAGGCCGACATTTTTCTGTCTCATTAATTAATTTCTTAATGACACTTCCATTTCTTAATGTTGTTTATTCATTTATTGGAAAATTTCATGATATTGTGACAATTTTTAATTCAAAATTTTAAAAATACATAAAATAAAAAAATATTGTTGATTTTTATTTTTATTTCATTCTTAATCAATTCTCTATTTCATTACATTTATAGTAATATATTTTAACAATATATAATTTTATCTTCTATGTTAAATATATTGGAAGAATGACATAATTGTCTTCCACAACTCCATTATAACAATAATAAAAAACATATAATTTCTATATTGAATATTGAAAATTATTATTTATGTAATTTTATCCAATCATATTATAGGATTATGATTTTATGTTTCCTAATTTATGTGATGAACCAAAAATATCACCACATTAGAGTGTCCAACTATGTTTTCATCCTCATTATAAATAGAACCCATTTTAATCCATATATAATTATTTAATAAGGACTTCCAATATACTCAATCCATAATGGAATTCCCAATACTATGGTTTTATGTATATTTAACATGCATATGTAAATAAGTTTTCTCTTCTGTAAATCTATAATAATCATTTTTAATCAAAATAAATAATGAAATATGGTACTTATTGTATGTATTTATAAAAACCCTTCCAATACATGGTCATGAAATATTCATATTTCATAAAATACATTTTAGGTTGTGTTAAATTTATAAAACAAATAATGAGAAAATATAATAACCTATTATATGAAAATTAAAATAAATCAAATAAAACATGGTGTAATAGTTTTTTCAATATAAGTATTGAATTTCATTTTCAATTTTCAAATATTAGTAGAGTAAATTAAAATTTTATTTATTTTTTATGACCAACGGTATTATTAATAATTTCTAAAAAATAATAAAATATAAAATATTAGGCTTCTAAAAATTAATTTTTAATGGTAGTGAAATATATATCCTTAAAAAAGAAGCTAAAAATTTTAAATAAGGTTCTATGGATTGGAAAAATATCAACTATACAAAATGGATATTTAAAAGATGAAATTGTAACTAATTCATAGTGATTTTTTTACAAACAATGTATATGAACTGAATTTATTGGATAAAAAACATAATAAATAGGATAATTTTTTTTATTTATGGGTATAGATGAAAATTTATATGAAAATAAATTTATGTGGGATTAAGAATCAATAAATGGATTCTTTCGATTGTACCCCAATGTTTATTTACGACCTAGAAATAATTTCACCAATTTATATATAATAATAAATAAAATTAAAGTAATAATTATAATAATGTTAAAAATAATAATAATAATAATAATTACAACTATTAAATGGGTTGTTCAACCATCCTAACACTCACGTACTCTAAAACTTGTTTCTCTCTAGCCAGACCATGTTTTTTCTACATTGTCCCTCTATCCCTATGATTGAATATATGTTGAGCCACCTCCACATGGTGTCTTTTATATTTACAATGACAATTAATATTTACATATTATATGGGTGAAAGAATAAAAATTGGGATATCTTATTGTTCATGATATATATATATAGTAAATTAGAATCTATTGAATATTTGAAGTTTTACAGAGTGATGTAATATTTCTTGTATGTACATTGATATGTAATGGATTCAAGATACCCAATAATAAATTGTAGTGAAGGGGAAAATACCGTGTATAGTGTATTTTTTATTCACCTAGTGTGAATTATTTATCAATGTGTAGATCATATTGGTCAATGTAGTTATGCAAATGAGCCATGTGGAAGTGGTGACATCCCATATAAGATACATTCTTATTGAGTGGGATATTAAAAAATATGAAAAAATTTAATAACAAACCCATATCTTCTAAAAATGGAAATGATTTAGTCCTACTGTAAATGGGGTTTTAAAAACAATCCACGTTAAATTTTACACCCAATGCGGTGGATTTTTTTACCATGTGAAAAGTGAATCACGTCCAGTATTATTACACAAAATTTATTCCATAAAACTTTTTCAATTCAAAAAATCATTGACATTTTGGATTTTTTCAATGTATAAATTTTTTAAGTTTATTAATTTTAATATTACTATTTAAATAATTAATACCCTGAATTTGATGTTATTTATTCCAATTTAAATAATATAATAATGTTTTTTAATGTATATATTTTTTCAAAAATTTAATGGCACTATATTATAAAAATGTATTGATGTATTGTAACATCCCAGGTAAATAAATAATATTAAATATATCACATTTATTAATATTTTAGGTTTAAATATTAATTTTTCTTTAAAGGGTTTTCTATGTTCGATAGCATACCAAATATGCAACCATAGGTTTCTTTGAAATCATACGTTGCACACTAATAATATAATAATATTATTTTAAATTGTATTTATCTCTTAGCCATAGTATTTGAGATAATGAACAAAAATAACTACAATATGATTATACATGTTTTTTAAATGTATTTACATTTATCTAATAAAATTTAGATGCTTAAAATGTGAATGAATCTAATTTTAAGCATAATTGACATTAAAAGGCAGATTTTCCACCTTTTATTAGATAATCCTAATTACATATAATTTTGTTCTTATTAATATATTATATTTGACCAAATAAAATCCTTCTTTATATTGGGAACACCAAAATTTACTTTGTGTAAATTTTTGGAATTTTTCTGATAATGTTCTTTTTTTAATGAATAATGAAAATATTTTATTTTAATACAAAAATACATTTTAATATAATTTTTTTATTATTATATTATATTTTTAATTGTTTTTAATGTGTAATTACAATATATTTTTTCCATTTAATCAAATATTTGTTATTATAATTATTTTCAATTTGAAATTGGAAATAAAGAAGTGTCAATCTTTTGATAATTATTGTTTCTTAAAAATGCGGTATTAGTTTTAACAAAAGGAATTAATTTTGAATTAATTAATTCCACTTATATGTTTTTAATTTTGAAAAAAACATCATTTTTGAATTAGTAATATCAATTATATCTTAGGCTGAATATTTGGTATTTTTTAGAAAAACATCGATTTTTGATGAAAAGTGAAACCACTTAGTAGTAGTTACAAAATTGACTTTTTCATTTAAATGAAATTTTACTACTTCTGTGAATTGAATTTTGAAGATCCGACATAAATGGTTATTATTATTATGTAACCTTTGGTTCAATAAGATGAAAATTATTTTTGGTGAATAGTAACTTTTGACATTTATTTACTACGGTTAAAGGTAAATATGGTAATTTAATGTAAAAATAATATTGTAATAATTCAAAATTACCTTAACAAATGTCCTAACTTTATTTTATGAGTAATGGGTGACCATGGGCATCCTTGGGTCTATTTTGGGACACTATGGAGGCACTTATAAAAGATAATGACCCTTAAGATTAATTAATTCAATGTAAATGCAAAAATGACATAAATATTTTTTTTTAATAAATTACTTTTTATATGGTGTTATATAAATAATATTTTCAACTATAAATATTAATTAGATAGATAAAATTATTTCCTACATCATGGTGTTTTTTTTATAATTTTTAGACATCACATAAATTATTTTAATTATGACACAATAATGATGTAGTATTTACCTCATTAATAATAGATTTAAATAAATAAGATTATAAATATTAAAATAACATCCAAAACCTGTCAAATTATTACTAGATAATATTATTTTCACTATTTGTCATCTTATCTTAGACTTTAATGATTTTTGGCCTTTTATAAACCGAATATTAATATATAATAAAATAATATTATCACACTTTCCTACAAAGCCCCGCCTCTCCCGTATAAAAGGATACCACTTCTAACCAATTCCTCACACCTCTCAAGCCTTTTGGCTCGTCCAACCTATGTCTAATTAAGCTCCCTACTTCCCTATCCTCTTCCTAGAATCCTTATACTTGGCATAAGGCACTTCAATAAGTCCTTTGGTTCAATCCAAAGGGATTTACCCAAATTGAAGGTAATGGTTTCTCTTAAATTGTTTTTTTTATTTTACTTATCCAACCCCTAAACTCTTTTTATTCATTTATTTTCTAAAATCACCAGTATCCTCAACATAATATGTTTTTTTATTATAATTATTCTTACTGCACTTACACACACCTCCATCTAATGGGTGAACAACATAATGTTTCTGGGGATGGAAAACTAACGCTTCACGAAATGATGATCATTCAAATATCTCCAACCGCCTCTCATGGTTTCCATTATGATGACACTGTATTTATATATGATATATATTATGATTATTTTTACTTTATGTTTCTTTATTTTTCTATATATATAAATATTTATGGTTTCCAAAGTGGGTAAATACAATAATCTCATTGGGGGAAGTGCAGACTACCGCCCCCTCAAAGTGATATGACTTGTTAATGCATTATATGGGACATATAAAGGATAGAGTTAATAATATTTTATATTATATTATACTTTAATTATAATATAACTATGTATCATTATTATTTTAATTCAATTAAAATAACAAATAGAAATGGAAGTAGCATTCATGCGAATGTACGGCTTACCGTCTCCATGAATGGTTCATTTCATTTCTTACCTATAAATGTTATGTACTATTATAAATACATGTATAAACTGGATATATATTATATATATGATATCTAAATCATTAATATAATTCTGATGATAATGGATATCTTACCACATGAACAACATGCAATTATAAGGTTTTCATTTTTTTACTCGAGTAACAAATATCGACAAAATGATCATTATTAACATAAATGATTATATAATTATTATAACATGGTAATAAGTAATATTAAAGGAGTAATAAACTTTAAAAATGTTATTAATATAGTATAAATTAAAATTAGTTTATTATTTTGGAGATTAAACAACGAATGGGTCAAGTCAGACACAAGGTAAGGGATTTCTTATCTCACTTTTAATTTCGTGAGATTCCCATTGTTCGCAACTAATTTATTGCATGTGGTGTATTGTGCACTGCAATTTGATATATATTACCAAGATTTGTTTTATATTCCTTTTATTATGTTATTAATTTAATGTATATTAACTTTTTGTTATATGACTTGATTGATTACGCCGTGGTATGAGTTTTTCATCTCAATTTTTAATCTCACGAGATTCATGCTTTATTGCCACTATTTTCCTTGTGTGGTTTTTGTACTGCACATTATTTAATAATTGTGTAAAATAATTTCATTTACGAGTATTTACATCTTCATTTTATGATCCTTCTTCCATGTGGTGTATGTTTCGTATGATACCAAATCTGCAAGGGAACCTTTCACCCTCCTCTTTTTAAATGACTTCTTTTTGTTATGTCTTTTAATTTACATCTTCTTTGGTCAGGATATGTTCTTTTTTATCCTTATTGTTGTAAATTTCATTTCCAAGTGATGAGATACCCTTTTTCTCTCATCAACTCATTTTCTGAATTTTAATGTGGTGTCTTTAGGCTATTGAATTTCTCTAAAGGAACTTCTTAACCCAATTTCAATTCTTTGGGTTAATCTTATACGTGTTGATTATGTCGTTCTACAAATATGTGTGAATGAAATATGATTTTTTTAGACATTATATTCACTTTTATTGGGTGTATATATATTCATCACACATAATTATGAAATTAATTTATCCTTAATCTATGGATACCATATTTATAAGAGATTTCGCCTCAAATTACGTTCCATTGAGACATCATTGTTATTATGCACCAATTAACTATTATATGGTGTATATACTATCCTTTGTAATATTATATCATTAATACATTTATTCACCGGATATTATAACGTTTTGATTAAATTATATTCCTCATTTATTTGTATTCAAGTGTCCCTCTTTTTGTTAAAAAACCCTTTAACTAAAATATCGTTTTAAATGTTTTAAAGCTATATTCTTCAAAATATTTTTCATTAATGTCCATGTCTTCAAAATGAGTTCTTGGATTTATTTATATGGACGTTAATTTATTCAAATTATAATTAATTTAAAATAATCAATGTGGTATGGGCCACTTTAATTCAAAAATAACTTTTTAAATGGTTTTTAAAATGATTCAATAAAGCATTGTTTATTTCAATATCTTGATTTGATATTTTAGAATGTGGAATTGTTATCTTTCAATTATACATGTGTTATGTGTTATTATTATGTTATGGGTATTGGGAATTCATTACATATATGGGTGGTTCCATTATAAACCTTAGGTGGGTGAGCCTGTGATAGCTCTCCAATTCATTGGGTAACATGATTGAGGTAAACATGATGTTTCTCCTAAGAGATTTAGAGAATATACTGTGATGGGTATTTCATTAGTAACTCCCTAGTAGCTGTGATAGCTACAATTTATTTTTTATATGGATGACATTAGTAACCTTTATGATTTATTATTTGTGTGTGTTATTCATAAATCTTATGATTTCTTAAGGTATGTTATTATTGAAAAATATATTTTCATTGATTTTTATTTATTAATGGGATAATGTTTTCCTTCCTTATTTTGTAACCTATAATAATATTTTTATGCTCATGCAAAGTTTTTGAATTTTTTTCCACAGGAAATAAAGATGAGTAGGGTCACGGATGGGATCAATGAAAAGTCATGTTGTCTAAAATATGGAACATGATATGTTTCTTTTTAAGAGTTTTTATTTTATGAAAAAAATGGATACTGAGTAGTATTGTCTACTTGTAATATTTAATTTGTTATGTAAAAGTTATGGCCTAATTCTATAATACAGAAAACCATAAAAGTTCTTAAATGTTAATTATTCAGTTAATTCAATATTATGTAATTTTTTAAGGTCAGGTCCTTATAGTTGGTATCAGAGGTCGGTTTAGACAAATTTAGGGATTATGAGTTTTCGTTAGACACATGGTTTGTCCCTATGTCTATTATTTCCGTTAAATCATTGTTTTATAACTTTTTCAGATCACGGAAAATCAGTTACAAATTCAAGGAGGAGGATCTCAAATGAAATTCCAATCTCTTCCTGATGACATGCTTGCAATAATAATTTAAAATCCATGTTCGTATGATTGGGAAATTTTTTCTAGCATACAACTCAATATCAAGAAGTTGTTTGAGATATAAAAGACCTCCACTATAACTCGTTATCATCGTAGATCATGGGATGTATTTAGACAAATACTATTTTCACAATATTATCATATTTTCAAGAAAGGTAAATATTATCAATGAATTTTCAAATATTTTACCTTATCACAAGATTTTGAAGCATATTATGATTTTTAAAAAAGTACTGAAGAAGGAGACCCTTACTCAACCTATTTATATTTTCTTATGCAATATAGTCTCTCATCACATACCTATGGTATTATAAATGGACCATTAATTTAATGTTTCAACTCAAATTCTGTCCGAATATTTTATAGAAATCATATTTTATCTGATGTTTTGAAATTATATGGCATTCATGATTATTTTCCAAAACTATTTATCTTTGAACACCCATATGACCCATGTTGTACAAGGTGTATTTGGATGGGGGAAGAAAATGATTTTGAAGGATCAATAAATCATTGTTGTGATGCATGGACGTTGTACCAACATGAACAAGATGACGATGAAAACAAATGGACACCATGATCAAGGTATGATGTTATTCATTTTGGGGATTGTTTTATTTTATCATATGGTGGTGAAATAAGACTTCAAGAATTAATATGTTGATATCATATACAATTTGGATGAAAATTATAGGTATAAAGAAACCATTGAGGTTAAAACATGATAGGGTTATTTTTGAGTTTTATAAAAAGGACAACCCGTAGGACGGATGACAACCCGTCGCATCCGGCAAGGCTGTAGGAATGAAACCAACAACCGAAGGGTGACAAGGGTGAATCGCCTATGACTAGGCTACTGGAAGTCCCTTCTTAGTATGACTTTTAATTTTAGTAAAAAAAATTTATGGAACAATAATAAGTTGATTTTTTGAAATTATGTTTTATCAAGTGGATATACTTAGTATAGAAAAATGATTTAGTGATTATGTGATAATAGTTTTTGTGGAAGATGATCTCTCTTTTGAGGAAACACTATATGCCTAAAGAAGATAGAATAATATGGATTTCAATTATGGAATAGTGGTTGAAATTTTATTTTGGAAGAATGTATGTTTTTATTCAGGAAATATGAAGATTTGGTTTATTATGAAAATGATTAACCTATCATGGAGAACATGTGATACGATTAATTACTTTTTAATACGAGACTTTATAAGTAACTGTTGTTATTTGGAGATAAATGTTATCTTGGAAGACATTGTAATTAAATCCTTATGATATTTAGGTTTCAATCTTAGTTTGGATCACTTTTGAAGAATTTTACAGAAAGTTATTTTTTTGAATGGTCTTTGTTGAACATTGGGTTTTTTTGGAAAATTTTGGAGATTAAGAGTAGTTTTCTTTTTGTAAAAGATTATCCTTTTTGGGTATTATCTGATATCGCACTAAAGTTTTTGGTTTTAGTTGATGTCCAATGATAAGGAAAATATATAGTTCTTCATTTTTGAATAATGTGATTATCAATAAGATGATTCTTGTGCTTTTTATGTGACCAAGTGTTTTTGAATTCTCTTTGTTTGGAGAAAAGATATGTTTTGGAAGAAACTTATTGAAGGATGAAACTCTTCTTGAAGGTAAGTATATTTCATTATGTTTTTATTCTATGTAGTAAATTAATTCCTCCAAATTATGAAAAGTAATGTAAAACAAAAACATTATGGGTTTACGTTTCCTAAATGGTAATCAAAGACCGTTTAACACATCATAAGTTTGTGATTTTATGATGGTTAACTTTCTCCTAATCATGTTTTCTATCGATCTCCATCAGAACATGCCCATTTTCTCTCCCTTCCATATCCAAGTTTTCATACATGGAATCCTAGTACGGGTTATCTCGGGTGACTATTGTACTTTCCTTTATATCTTTTAAAATGACAGTTTTACTGACTCTTTTATGATGTGGGTCTTTTTATGATGTTTCCATGCCCATTTTTAAAATTGCGAGGACGCAATTCAAAAAAGGGGGGAAGGATGTAATATCCCAGGTAAATAATAAATCAGATATATTTAATATTTTTTAATATTTTTTATTTAAATATTAATTTTACTTTAAATGGGTTTCTATGTACGATAGCGTACCTGATACGCAATAACGAGTTTTTTTTGAAATCTTAAGTTACACACTAATAATATAATATTATTATTTTAAATAGTAGTTAACTAATAGTCATTGTATTAGAGGGAATGAACAAAACTAACTAAAATATGATTATTCATGTTTTTTAAATGTATTTACATTTATCTAATAAAATTTAGAGGCTTAAAATGTTAATGAATCTAATTTTAAGAATAATTTACATTAAAAGGCCAATTTACCGCCTTTTAATGGCGAACAGTCTTTAAATATAATTTTGTTCACTTTAATACTTTATATTAGACCAAATAAAATCTTTCTTTTGAATGGGGACATCAAAATATACTTTGTGCATATTTTTTGATTTTTTTTGATAAAGTCCATTTTTTAACGAATAGTGAAAATATTGTATTTTAATTCAAAAGTGCATTTTCATCTAATTTATTTATATGGTAATATTATATTTTTAATTGGTTATAAAGTTCAATTAGAATATATTTTTACCATTTAGTCTGATTTTGGTCATTAAGAATTAATTTCAATTTGAAATTGGACATAAAGAAGAGTCAATCTTTTGATAGTTCTTGTTTCTTAAAAACACGCTATTTGTTTTAACAACAAGAATTAATTTTAAATTAATTAATTCAACTTATATGTTTTAAATTTGGAAAAATAGACATCATTTTTGAATTTGGAATATCAATTACAGCTGAGGATGAATTTTTGGTATTTTTCTGAAAAACATCAATTTTTGATGAATAGTCAAACAACTTAGTAGTAGTTAAAAAACTGAATTATTCATTTAAATGAAATTTTACCACTTCTGTTAATTGAATTTTGAAAATCCTACATTCATTGTTCTTATTAGTAAGTAAAATATGGTTCAATAAGATGAAGATATTTTTTGGTGAATAGTAACTTTTTACTTTTATTTACCGTTGTTAAAGATAAATTGGGTAATTCAAGGTTAAAAGAATTTTTTAATAATTGAAAATTACATTAAAACATGTCTTAACCTTATTGGATGATTAATGTACGAATATGTGCATCTTTGGGTCTATTTGGTGACCCCATGGAGCCACTTATGAATGATAATGACAGTTTAGATTAATTAATTTAATGTAAAAGAAAAATTGACATAAAAAAATATTTTAGTAAATTAATTTTGATATGGTGTTATATAAATTATAATTTTTGACTATAAATATTCATTATAATGCTCAAAGTATTTCCTACATCATGGTGTATTTTTATAATTTTTAGACATCACATTAAATATTTTAATTATAACACAATAATGATGTAGTATTTACCTCATTAATAAAATATTTATATAAATAGGATTATAAATATTAAAATAACATCCAAAACCTGTCTAATTCCTATTGGATTATATTATTTCAACTATGAGTCTAGTTAACTTCTTATTTAATTATTTTTGGTCCTTTAGAAACCAAATATCTTTATATAATAAAATAATATTATCACACTTTCCTAAAGAGCCCCTCCACTCCCTTATAGAAAAAGGCCACTTTTAACCAATTTCCCAGACCTCTCAAGCCTTCTGGATCATCCAAAATCTGCCCAATTAAGCTACCTACAACATTATACTCCACCTAGAAGCCTTACTTTATGTATAAGGAACTTCAATAAGTCCTTTGGATCAATCCAAAGGGAGTTACCCAAATTAAAGCTAGCAGTTTCTCTTAAATTTCTTTCTTTTATTTTACATCTCCAACCGCTAAACACTTTTTATTACTTTCATTTATAAAAATGCCAATATCCTCAATATACTAGAATATTTTAATAATAATTATTATAACTACACTTACACACACATCCTTCAAATGGTTGAAGAACATAATATTTCTGTGGATGGAAAACTAACGTCTCACGAAATGATGATTGTTCAAATATCTCCAACCACCTCTCATGGTGGCCATTATGATGGCACAATATTTATATATGATATATATTATGTTTATTCTTTCTTTATTCCTCTATATTTTTCCATTTATAGAAATAATTTGTGTTTTCCATAGTGGGTAATACGATAATCTTATTGGAGGAAGTGCGGACTAACGCCCCCTTAAAGTGATATTACTCGTTAATGCCTTATGTGGGACGTATAAAGGATGGAGTAAATAATATTTTATATTATATTATACTATAATTATAATATTACTATGTATCATTATGTTTTTAATTCTATTAAAATAATAAGTAGAAATCTATGTTGCGTTCATGCGTATGTACGGCTTACCGTCTCTATGAACGGTGCATTTCATTTCTTATCTTTATATGTTATGTACTATTATAAATACATGTATATACAGTATATATATATGATATATATGATCTCTAAATCATTAATATATTTCTGAAGATAATGTATAACTTACCACATGAAAAACTTGTAATTATAAGGTTTTCGTTTTTTACTCATGTACCAAATATCGAAAAAACAACCGTTATTAACTTAAATGATTACGTAATGTTAATAACATTGTAATAAGTAATATAAAATAAATAATAAACTTTAAAAATGTTCTCAAGAAAGTATAAATTAACATTAGTTTATTATTCAAGATATTAAAGAACGAATGTGTCAAGTCTGACACAAGGTAAGGGATTTCTTATCTCACTTTTAATTCAATGAGATTTCCATTATTCGCAACTAATATATTGCATGTTGGGTATTGTGTACATAAAATTGATATATATTATAACGATTATTTATATATTCATGGTATTCCTTGATTCATTTAATGGATATTATCTTTTGGTAATACGACTCGATTGATTACGGCATGGGAAGGAGTTTTCATCTCACTTTTTATTCCCATGAGATTTATGCTATATTGCCACTATTTTCCTTGTGTGGTGTATGTACATCCCATGATTGTAATATTTCTGTAATATACATTCATTTATCAGTATTTACATATTAATTTTATGATCCTTATTTCACGTGGCATATGTTATGTATGCTACCAAATCAGTAAGGGAACCTTTCACCCTCCTCTTTTTAAAAGACTTTTTTTTATTATGTCTTTTAATTTACATCTTCTTATGTTAGGACATGTTCTTATAAATATTTATTTCTGTAAATTTTTTGTCCATGTGATGAGATACACTTTTTTCTCTCATCAACTCATTTTCTAAATTTCAATGTGTTGTCGTTAGGATATTGAATTTTTGTAAAGGAACTTCTTAACCCAATTTCATTTCTTTAGGGTAAATCATATACGTGTTTATTATGTATTTCTAAAAATATCTGTGAATGAAATTTGATTGTTTTACACATAATATTCACTTATATTGTGTTTATTTATATACATAACACATAATTATGTAATGGATTTATCCTTAATCTAAGGATACCACATTTATAAGGGATTTCATCTCTATTTATGTTCCATTGAGACTTCATTGTTATTATTCATCAATTCACTATTATATGATGTATATACTTTCCTTTGACATATTATATCATGAATTACATTATCCTCATGATGTTATAATTTTTTGGATTAAATTCTATTCCACAATTATCTGAATTCAAGGGTCCCTCTTTTTGTTAAAAACCCCTTTAACTAAAATACCATTTTAAATGTTTTAAAGATATATTATAATAAATATTTCTCATTAATGTCCTTGTTTTCAAAATGGGTTTAAGGATTTATTTATATGGATTTTATTGTATTCAAATGATAATTCATTTAAACGCTTCAAAGTGGTATGAGACACTTTGATTCAAAAATCGCTTTTTAAATGGTTTTGAAAATGATTCGATAAAGCATTTTTTATTTCAATATATTGATTTGATATATTTGAATGTGGAAATGTTATATTTTATTTATATTTTTGTTATTTTTTATGATTATGTTACGGTTATTGGTAATTTATTACGTATACAAGTGGTTTCATGATAAACCTAGGGTGGGTGAGCCCGTGATAGCTCTCCAATGCATTGGGTAACGTGACGGAGGTAAACGTGATGTTTCTCCTACAAGATTTAGGGAATATACTGTGATGGGTATTCCAAGTGTAACTCCATATGTTGCTATGATAGCTACAGTTTAATTTTGATATCGATTCCATAAGTAACCTTTATGATTTAGGATTTGTGTGTGTTATTCATAAATCTTATGATTTCGTAAGGTATGTTATGATTGAAAAATATAGTTTCATTGATTTGTATTTATTGATGGGATAATGTTTTTCTTCCTTAATTTATAACCCTTACTGATCTTTTTATGCTCATCCCATGTTTTTGAAAAAATTTCTATAAGACTTAAAGATGAATACGGTCAAGGATGGGATCAAGTTAAAGTCATGCTTTCTAAAATATGGAACTAGACATGTTTCTTTTTAAGAGTTATTTTTTATGAAAAAAATGAATACTAAGTAGTAGTGTCATCTTGTAATATTCAAGTTGTTATGTAATAGTTATGGCTTTATTTTCTAAAACACTAAACCAGAAAAGATCCTCAATGTGAATTATTCATTTAATTCAATACAACGTAATGTTCTATGTTCGGGTCCTTATATGTATAATTTAGTTTCAATATACAAAATAAAAACACAATGGTTATTTTAATTACATCATTTTGATCAAATAATATTGTATTTCAGTAATATTGAAATTTATACATTGATATGAAGATATATATTCATGAAAAATTTTAGTAATAATCAAAAGAATGAAATCTTTTTTGAACGTAGTATCTTTGGTAAAACAAATATAATTTCATGATGCTAGTTATTTAGCATGATGTCATGTATTAAGGGAATTCTGGGTCATGGGGAGAAAATATTAAATATTATATAATTAATAATACCATTAAAGGATAAAATGAAATTTCATATATTTACAAAAATGTTTTACATAGTGTATCGACAATCATATATAAAATTTTTAAATATATCATTACATATTTATCTTGAGTAGTGTGTATAATGTTTCACTGTATGATTTTTTATATTTATTCCATTTTTATTATTTTTAATAATGATTGGTTAATTTACATTGGAATTACATGGTGGAAACTGACATTTCTCTTAATTTTCTAATTAAGTATTGATTATTATTTAGTATAATTAATATATATAAATATTTATTCTAATAGGGGTGTGTTTTCGAAAGTCATTAATATTTCCCACTTCTTAATAATATTGTATTTTGTTCCTATATATGTAAATATTTATTATGGTATAGAACATCACTATATCGTGAATATTTTTTGAGTTTCCATTTCATTATTTTTCATTCTAATGAAAATTTATACATTGTTTTTATATGTCTTCCCCAATGTGTGTTTGTTATTTCAACGATATTAATAGATATGAAAACATTATTGAGTTCTTAATAGTGATACCATAAATCTATATAGATATTTCTAGTTTAAATTAAAAAATATTTGACTTTCATGATGTGAATAAATAACATTACACGGTATTTGGATCAAATCCACGAGATCCACTTTTAATGTATTTTTTTTAGAATCCATTTTTGAGTTTTATTTTAACTCTTTCATATTATATATATACATATTCTTTTAAAATAATCATTATGTATTCAATATATTTTTCATAAGTAACCATATGTCTACATTAACATTGATACAACATAGTATTATAAACTTGTATTTGGAATGGAAGATATGAAAAAGATAAGAAATATTATTATATATAAAGGATAATTTTTTTAAAATATGTAATAAATCTTCATTATTCACATGGTACGCTTAAAATTATTTTTTATTCCAACATGGCTCTTATTATATTATTTATGTTGAATTTATAAATAATTTTTTTATAATTTATTGTTTTTTTGAAGAAATAATGTTTTTTAATAAGAAAATGAATATTTGTCTTAGGGTAAAATGAAATGTTTTATTGGAACTATTTATATTTAAATGAATAAAAAAAATATAATTTCAACAATATTTTTATCATCCAATTTAGAAACCATAAATTATTATGATTATACTAATAATATAAAAATATAATATTCAATTTCTTTATATAAAAATCATGTAATAAATTACATATTAATCAACATGATATGTTATTTTACAAGAAGTTAATTTTGGTGATGTAAAATAAATATTTCTAAAACCTATTTTTCATTGTGTCAAGTGGGGTTTTTTTAAATAATATATAGAAAAATATATATTTAATTTGAAAAAAATTCCAATATTTGAATAATCAGGTTTAAAATCATTAATGATGACACCTTCTTTTTTCCATTTTGAGTAGTAACTGTATAAAAAATTCAATATTTCATTACTGGTTAAAATTTATTTCCATGGGGTTATACTAAAAATAAAATTATTAAAATTACATAAAAACACAATTAAAATAATATTTAAACAATATATTTTAATATTATATATTCCAAGATTGGAAAATATCAAAATTTGGATCCCTCTATCTTGAATAATACATTAATATATTTTTTTATTCATAAAACATATATATTATTTTCATCTCCCTTTATTCTAAAAGGAAACCAAAATCACTATCTTTCTCACACATTTTATTCCTTCTAAGTAATCATGAAAATTACAGAGAAACTTCCGAAAATAGTTCATCACAATTTATAGGTTACAGTTTGATCAAAACACTTCCCTTAAAATGCATAAAGTGTAAGCCAAATGATTTTGTCCAAAATAGAGGTATATATCTTAACCGGGTATTATAATTACATTTATTATTTTAAATAAATCAATTTTTTTGAGAAATATTATTATATAAAAAAACATTCTGTCCCATTTATAAATTTTTAATAATATTAATCGAACAAAATTTATATATCAAATTTTTATGGAATGGGAAACAAAATCATCTTTCATGGGTACGTGCATATTACCGCCTCAAAAATTAATGTATAGTTTTTTATCCAGACCATTCATTGATGATTATTGGGAATTATATAATTTTTATAATTTTTTTTATGAATTATTTTTGGTAGGAATTATAATTTCTTTTCTACCTTATTATTTTTCCATCTGTTGGTGAATGTCATTATCGCTCGAGTATATGTGTGGACCACCATATCTATAGAGCATTGTGAATAATTTTTCTTTTACATTTTACAAGGCATGAAATAAGAACAAATTTTATAAATATATAATATATTTATGATACATTAGTTAATCAATAAATTGTTATTATTTTTTATCATTCATTTTTCCCATCAAAAAAAATTAGAAACATCACTTGTAAACATTTGTGGACTACATTCTCCACAAAGTGATGCAATTAATTTTTCATTACCACATTAAGTCAATGATTATAACTTTTATTATAATGAATAAATGTGAATATTTTGTGATGATTAAGTTTCTATATTTGGTAAAACAATGACTAAGATTCAATTATTGAAACCATCAAAAAAAATTCTGTAAAAAGAAACAGTTTTCACTATATGGTCCATGATGCATAATAAGTGTTAATAAAGGAATATTTATAAAATAAATTCGAATTTTATATATTAATTTATATAAGAAAATGGTTCTATAATAAATATATAGGAAATTTATATTTAATATACATGATATTTGAATAAATATAATGTAATACAATACATGAGTTACGTGTTTATGTTACAATAAAATTCCATTTCATGATTTATTATGGCAACTTTTCATGGACTGCATTTATGTATATAATTTCAATAAAAATCAATTGATTTATATACACTCTATTGAATCCTATAATTATTATGTATAATTACCATTTAGATATATTGGTTACTTATAATGGCATAGAATATATTCTTATAGAAATATTAAATTTAATTCATCATGATTTGTAAAAACATATCTCTTATATCCATTGACCTGAATGTTTTATTTTCAATTATATATATATATATTAATAAATGGTTTCAAATGTTATTTTTTATAACATTTTTATATATTAATAGTAAATTTAAAAGTAATATTTTTAATAAAAAAATTTAGAATGAATTATTTATTTGACCTTAGAAAAAAGTGTTAAAAGATTAATTTATTTTAGAATATTCAATGTATGATAAGATTTACACCATTGAGATCATTTTTTTTATATTTCATTATATTTTTCAATGTAAATTTTTATCAAAGAACATTTTCTAACTATTTTGTAAATTATTATCCAAAATGTTATCAAAATAATATTATTATTTTCAAATGTATTCCAAATATTAAAAAAATATTAATTTAAATGTATGTTTCATCATTGTTAACATCCTTTATATGTTTTATTACTATGTATATGATTATATAATATGATCCAATTTTATTATATATATGAAGTACTATGATGATGATTTATTGATGATTCTATAAAAACTTATAACATTTACATGGGTTAATTAGTTTATAATGAATCTATTATAAAACCCACTTCATTTCCATCTCTTATGTTATAATGAAATTTTTGTGAAACTCATTTCATTTCCATGGTTTATGATGTGATGATATGATGATTTTATCATGATCTCTATTTATATATATATATGTTTGTGTGTGTTTCATTATTTGAATGGTGGTTCATGAAATACATATATCTCCAATTGATTAGGAAAATATATATATGTCAGGTGATAATCTAGACCAGAATGTGATGTGATCCCATTTCAGTAATGAACTCATTCAAATAAGATAATATTCATTGTGAATGTCAAATAAGTAGTTAATGAATGTGATGTGGACCTAATCAATAATGATTGGATTAGTCGTGATCCTTGACTAATAAAATTATATTCAATCCATATTCCTATTTCAAGAAAAAATTCTTATGATTTTGATAGGTTCTTATGGATCATGATTGATTATTTATGATTCCACCTAATTATGACTTACGTATTTTTTATTGAAAAATAATTATGAAATTATTAATGATTAATTACTCTTTATAAATTGATAATTATTATCCTAAATTTTGATCATTTTCTAAAACCGTTATAATTATCATAGGTTAACCAACGATCATTGAATGATATATATTATGTATACCGTTAATAGGAATTTATATTCAATAAGTTTTTTTTTCTAACCCATGGTTATAAAGATATTTAATTAGTAATTTATGTGGAGAGTACCCAAAAATTTCTCTCAGATTTAGTGTTTATATATTACATGGAATATAATACAATAGATCTCATGACCAGGGATCTATCATTTTTTGTAGTCTATAAATAACAGTTGAATATATGATTCCCAATTTTAATGTGAAAAAAAACAGACTGATAGTAAATATTTCTTATCCTTGTTGATGTTTAATGATATATACTATATATCATTACAAAAGGAAAGAAAATAAAGGAGGATATCAGATAGTTTATATGTTTTACGTAAAAAATAATATATCTTGAGTATAGAAGCCAAAATCAACATGGTAGTGTAGATAATAATAATACATTCAATTAAATTAACACTATAGTTTTATAAGAATCCATTCCTAATTTCATCATACCACAAACATGTATAATGGAAACATAATTATTAATAAATAAAAAGAATAATTTGATATATTTTTGACCATGGAATCTTAGAACAATACAACCTAGAATACCATCTAAACTGACATTTATTCCGATTTGGATGTAATGTGGACAATGTTCCCATTCTCCACAGGTCGGTGACAAGAACCTAGGAATTAAAAAATTACTTTTTGGGATGATTTATCAGGAAAAATATTACAACAACAACATAGTACAACTGAAAAAATTATCAGATTTATATAAATCAATACATATATAGCATGTGTAGCGAGACAGTATGAAACCTGATAGATAAATAACTACTAAAACTTGTATTCTGTTTTTCCACAACCACCCACCATTACCCAAGTCAACCACCGTTGGTCGCCAAGAATTCACAAAAAAAAAAGAAAATATCAAACACACCTATAATAATATAATAAGGCCTCAAATAGGAAAAGGTACAATAAGTGTTTTATCTAAAGTGTCTCGTAGGATTACACCAAAAATGATGTGGATTTAATTAATAAGGTAATTTGAATATTCTAAAATATGAGTACAATGAAATAGTATATGTACGAGTTTAAAAGAACAGTTTTAACCATTAAAAAGTATGTATTAAAAAAAACTTATGAAACCTACAATTTCCCAATTTAAAATAAAAAATTAATGAATATAATTTAAAACCATTTCACCAAATATTCTATGTTATCATTAAAAATATAATAATA
Organism: Viscum album; assembly: GCA_963277665.1. Classification (NCBI taxonomy): domain Eukaryota; kingdom Viridiplantae; phylum Streptophyta; class Magnoliopsida; order Santalales; family Viscaceae; genus Viscum; species Viscum album. The sequence continues at coordinate 1,956,328,622 of OY728165.1, forward strand.
TGCACATAATTTATAAAAATGAACAAGAATCAATACAATATACAAAAGGTTTATAATATCAATAAATTAATATAACCGGGAAACTTTCGGGACATATAGTTTAATATCAAAGCAAAAAATCATTCCCTATTAGATATATAGGATTTTCATTTCAAAATGATATTTAAATATATAATTCTTTATAATTAAAATGATGTAATATTTTTATAAGACGAATTAACAATAAAATTAATATAATATAGTTTATATAAATACCTAAGGCATCTAAAAATGTTTTCAACGACAATGGAATATATTTCGAATACAAAAAAGTGAGAAACATGGTTATATTCCAAGTAGGGATGACAGTTCTTAGCTATAGAGACTTAACATATTAAATACAAGAAATTATGTACATAGATCAATTGACCAAAGGCTGATAAGATTCATCACCATCGACTAAGGAATGGTGAGTGCAGTGGTGATATATTAGAGTATTGTAAATCATAATGTGTTTCCCAAAATAACTCACCAAACTATGTAAGGATTTATTGTGATATTATAAAAAATAACAATGAAAATTTTATTTTAAGGCTACTTAAATTAAAATTAAATCCCATACTCTATTTAAATATTTCAATTTTCCATTTAAAACCCATAATGTAATTTCAATAAAAAAACATTCCTTTTCCAAATAAGATGAAACCATAGGGTTCCCATCACTACATTTTTCAAGCTATTTTTACAAAATATGAATGTTAAATCCATTTTATATTAAATTACATAATAAAAGTTAAGAGTTTAATTCAACAATTTAATTTTCATTTAATTCCATCAATTTTATCACAAACCCCCCATTCACTATAATTGATGTCTCTCACAATTCTACATCAAATATATTTCACAAATAATTTGACCAATTTAATATTCAATCAAATTCAATCATTTTTATAACAAAAACCTAATTAAATTGAATCTGGGGTTTTCATAATTTTCTACCAAATTTCATTTCATACACTTTTATACAATTTCAAAATTCATAAATTGTTACCATACTTGGGTCCTTTCGCAAATTCATCAATAAAATACCAAACTAGACATTAAAGTAATCTATAATTCATTCCAATTCCTTTGATATAATTCAATATTTTAAAGGGTAATAATAACCCCTTACTTTCACAAATCATCATTAAAATTCTAAATTTTCCTTTCAAACAATCAACAATTTTAATGCATCACAAATACATTTATAGAAATAATTATAGTATAAAAAGGTATAAATAAATTTCAAAACACATGTATTCTCCCAATTAAAATCCAGATAAACCATTTATTTCAAATGACTAAAATAAATTCATTTCAAAAAAAATTACAATTCATTAAAAGGTTATTCTTTCTTACTTAATTACAATATTCATTTAATACTATTTTGAAAGAATTCAAAAGATCAATTCATTTAATTCAAATCATTTATGATTATTTTATAAATCAAAACATGGGCCAAATTCCATTTAATAGATAAAATCCCGACAAAATCCATAAATTTCAACAAAAATTCCATAAAAAACACTTCAAAAATAAATCTAAACAATGATGGAACCTATAAATTTACAAAAAGGCTACAGAAGACATATTCAAACACATTTAATTAATTCCATATACAATTACATGATAAATTGTTCAATGAATATTTTATAAGGAATTAAACGGAAAAAAAATCATTGAACATGTTTTGGAGAATTATAAAAATTGTATCTATGAATTATCAAGTAATAATTAATCAAAAATTGTTGTAAAATTATGGAAATAACTACTTGGAAATTAAAAAATCCTATAGGAACAACCAGATATGTGTCACATTCGATTGGGATCATCATATCTAAGAATACAGAACATGAAAAATAAAAATGGGAACCTAGATTTACAATTAAACATAATCAATAAATATACAACAAAACTCTATATCCTCACAACCCTTAGGAAGAAGAAATGAAGAGGACAAGGGAGATCCATGAAATGGATAAAAGAACTCTCCAAAAGAGGATATCCCAACATCAATTTTTTCTTCAATAATACTTGAAATAGGTTTTGGGAAGCCAAAATAGACCTATAGGGCTCCTAAGATCAAAATAATCGACATTGGATTGAATGGAAGATATTTGGGTATTTTAGATTTGTTTGGTCCTTACTTAAAATTCATGTAACATTAATTATTTTGTTAACCATTTGCTGGGAAAAGACGCATGGTTAGTACTAACCATGTGAAAACCATACAATAGGTTGATCACATTGTATAAACTATGTGTAAACCATGCCAAACTTTGTAGCAGGTCACACACTTATTACAAACCATGGAGAAGAAATGAAAATCCCTATATATCATCAAATAGGCTTCGGTAAAATACCAAAAAACCCCACAATTATATCCAAACATTAGGATCTCAATTCAGTCGGTCAAATAAATAAAAGAAGTAACGGGATGTTACAACATCCCCACTATATGTCATTATATCACTAGAACAAATACAATCTGAAATATTGAACATGAAGACACGATAATAACTCCCACACTTATCTGGTGAGTTGAATGGTCCATGGTCTAGATGTGAGACTACACCAATGGTTAACAACACACACAACTCCTAGATCAAGACACCATGATCATCCCAAATATCCAAACCATAGAAATAAAGGATTCCTTTCATAGGTATCCCCACCATAAAATATTCCCCATAATGATGTAAATTATGTATAACACATTCCTTAAACCCCATGAACAGAATGCAACCACTTTATAATGATTAACATCAATGATCAAACATCAACGACCATGTTGAACATATAACAAGAATATATTTCATGGGTATGTACTCAAAGGTAACCTATGACTTTTCAAACAGAGAATCATACCTTTATTATCACATTAAAACAATATCTCGCACCATAGTGTTTCTGGTATATAAAAACCCACATAATCTTAGTCACCCATGTACATTCCAAAGGTCTATCCAAGCCCAAAGGGAATTATCATAAACATCATGTCTAGTGATTGATTGGGAACTATAATATCACAAGGGAGATCATCCATTATATCATAATTGATCTCTATGCATCACATAAAAACAAGGTAAACCCCATGATATAATATAAATTTTTGTGATTTGGAAATAGTCATTGCATCAACAATCCAAAAGTGAACCAATTATGGTCTACAAGATACCGTCAATGAAAAACCTCAAATAAAAGGATTTCAAAAATATAAAATTCATAAGAAGTAAAACCCCAAATTTTTTCCACGACCACATCTGAATCAAGAAGATGAATCAACATTAACCACGTTCGGAATCAAAAAGCTGAAAACTAGAAGATCCTCTACAATGTCAAACATATTTCTCGAATGCCTATGGCTAGATCCTTATTATCATAGAGAATCTGCTAACCCATAGTAAATATCTAAAAACACTAACATAAACATACTTTTTTAGCCTAACTATACATAGATCATCTTAAGGCTACCCAAATAGATACGCCAATTGACGACTCTAAAATATTTTAATGAGAAGGTGGAAAAATCAAAGAATTCAAGGATGGGGTTCAATGGTTGGAAGGTATCTAGATCCACCACCTAGTATAGACATTGGATAGATTCATTGAAAATGGATTAAACCTCTAGAAAATGTGAAAACATACAATGTGGAATGGACTATATGTCCAAAATTGAATCTTTCTTAATGTTCATTCTAGAAAACATTATTGCACATTATAAATAATAAGAATTCCAACTCAGGAATCAAAGAATACTCAAGAGATCAAATAATATTTTAAAGAAGGAAACCACATTTTAATCAAAAAATTATTAATTTCAAAACACATAATATTTCACCATTTATAAAAAATTTATCTTATATTTCAGGATAATATATATTATTATAAATCATTCACATTTTTAAATACCCTTTACCAATAGTCATAAATTATTACATGGTTTAAAAAAGAATTAATCCTATTTTATAATTAAAATATCATTTCCATTTAATTCTATTATAAATTTAAATTTTTTTTAAAAATATTATTTTACCACATAACATAATAGTATTTGATAATTATATTTTCGAATGAACATTTCATAAATCACATTTTTTTTGTCACTAAAAATTTGTATCATAGAAAAAAAACTGGTTTTAAGGGAAACTTTTGTTTCCACAAAATAATTGAAATTATTAACAAGTTAATATATTTGATATAACCAAATAAGTGAATGAAACAAACTACATTCATAACACTCATATCCAAACTCAAATAAGAGAAGTGAATTATAAGAAAATTTATATGGCTTTATGTTTAGAGCCAAATGAGAACTTTAAAAGGCTTGGTTGTATGCGATGTTAACCACACACCAACCTCATCACTATTCATTATTGGACACCACAATTAGTCATGCTGATTCATCATAGTTTTCCAGATTCTGAAAACATGGTGCCACTATTATCATCCTTCAATTTGGGTAAAAATACTAATAAGAGATTACCCACATAAAATATTGTCTCATTGGTAATATGAAAAAAATTACCATAAATATCCCAATAACCCAAAATAAATACTTGATTTCTAACATCCATGGTAACTCATGTGTCACCAAGAAGGGATGTTGACAATGTAAACACTCATGGAATACCTCTTGAGTCCTAACACATTCTTAATATCTTTTGTACCATGACACACCTGAAATTAGCTAAGGATTTCAATGTCAAGTATTTTCCTTTAAGGAAATACTTTCATCTGATATCATTTTTAATTTCCCAACCCAGAAAACCATATATAATTATATCTGAGCCGATTAGAAACTAAATTGAAGTGTGTTCTATATCTCCATGGGCAGATGAGAAACACCTAGACATTAATAAATAATCATTGCGAAATATTTCTCCTATTAATGATTACAAAATAAAAAATAGATTAAAATAGAAAAAAATTATCACATGAATATATATATATATCAATTTATAATTATCAAGTAAAAGGATACACTACGAAAAATGATTATGAAAAATCCCATTAAACTCGTATCATGTTGGTCGACAACCACCAACCATATCCCAAGTCACTGAAACGTAGTCTTCATCCACAGAACAACAATGGAAGGAAATATAATGAACAACTACTATATGATAATAAGGCTGAAAACAACAAAATTTACATGTTGGGTGTACGTTAAAGTGCCCAGTTGAATTCCACCAAACATTCTTTGCATTTAAATCATAAAGTAGTTGATATATGGTAAAAGAGATGAAAAAAATGGAAAAGTATGAAGATAAGTATAAAAAAAGTTTTATCCTTTAAAAATAATTTGTTAAACTAATCCTATAAAAAAAATTCAGAAATTAAAAAATATTATATGAAATGATTTGAAAAAAAATCACTAGATAATGTCATATAATCACGAAAATGGGAGAATATACACAATATTTTTAAAGATGAAAAATAATTAATACAACTGAGACAACACTCCAAAGAAAAATAAATTAAACAATTAGGTAATCTCTAGTTCCATATAGTTTAACAACCCAGTAGAATGAATTCCATTTTAAATATATTAGGTTTTCATTTGAAAATCAAATTAAAATTAATCTTTACATTCAAAATGATGGAATATTTCTTAACCAATGGATAAAAAAAAATTTATAAAGTAGTTTATATAAATTATTAATGCACGTAATATAGTTTTCAACAATAATGAAATTTATTTCATTTACAATCAAGTAATAAACATGGTTTTGTGCCAAGTAGGTACAATTGTTCAAGGCTATTGGGGCCCAATATTGTGAATATAGAAAAGTATGTACATACATCTTTTGACCCAAGGCCAGGAGGATTGTTCATCATTACCTATGTAATGGTAAGTGTTGAAATGATGTTCTAGAATGTGGTAAATTGTAATGTGTTTCCCAAAATAACTCAAAGACTACGTAAAGATAGAATATTCATTAAAAAATGGTAAATTTTATATATTAAGTATTAAAATAATAATAAATAACACACTCCATTTCAATAATCTAATTTTTCCTTTAGAAACCATAATGGTTTTGAAATAAAAAAAACTGGACTTATCAAATAAGTATAAAACACTAGGATTCCATTAGTTTCGTTTTGAATCCATATTTCACAAATATGGATTTTAAATCAATTCATTATTCTATTTCCTAATACATTTTTATTATTAAATTCAAAAACATAATTTTCACGCAATTCAGAAAAATTATCACAAACCCCCAACTCCATGAAATTGTGTTTTTTTCATAATTCACCATCAAATACTTTACACAATCAAAGTGAACCATTTAATTTCTAAAAATAATTCCATATTTTTCATAATAAAAACCAAATTAAATGGAATTATAATTTTCCTAATATTTCATGTAATTTAAAATCAAAACATTTTATATAATTTCATCATTCACAATGGGAATCCATACCCGATTCCTTTATCTATTCATCATTAAAATGAATAATGGGCCATTAAAAACAACTAATTCATTCCAAATAATTTTAAACAATTAAATATTTAGAAGGGTAATAATACCTTCATCCTTTAATGAATAATCATTAAAATGCCAAATAGTAATTTAAAATAATAATCAATTTGAAATACTACCAAAATTATTTGAATTAGGTATTGCAATTTTAAAAGGATACAATAAATTCCAAAAAATGTGTATACACAGAATTTCTAAGAAGATAAATCATTTATTTCAAATAAAACAAGAACACTAATTTCTAAACAAAGTCAAAATTATATTATGTGGGTTCTTGGTCATTTAATTAATTCATTAATTTATAAAAATTCTGATAAAATAAAATATTTCAATATATATAATTCAAATTATGGAAGTTCATTAAATAAATCAGAACTCAGGGAAAAGCCAATTTTAAAAAATAATGGACAACCAAATCCTTCAATTTCATAAAAATTCTATTAAAATCACATAAAAATTCTAAACAATCATGGCCTTTATAAATTAAAAAAATGGTTGTAGAAATAAAAGGAAAAGAAATTTAATTCATGAAATTACTAATCCCAAGGGAAATTTTTAAAAAAATTATTTTCTAAGAAATTAAGTAAAATAAATAATTTAAAATGTGTTTGAATATTAGGAAACAAGTATCGATTAATTACCTAGAAAAAATAAATAACGAAATAAATGGAATACATAGAAACAACTACATTGAAATTTATAATTCTAATCACATCAATTCAAGATGTGTTGTATTTGATTGAAATCGTCGGATCTAAGAAGATATATCTTGAATGAATGGATAAATGATTCTTCATCTAGAATCCACATTAGTAAATAATCATCCAAAAAGATAGATGGATTTTAAAAACATTAGGAAGATTAAATAAAGAGGAGAAGGGAGATCAATTAATAGAATAAAATAGATCACTCAAAGTGAAGTTCTCTTGTTTGATTGGCCCTTTCAATGGAAAATAGTATTGGTTTTGGAAGAAAAATTAGCTCTATTGGGATCCCAATATACTAAGAATCAGTTTTGGTTAGAATGAGAGATTTTTAGGGTTTTTTAGGTGGTTTTTTGGGTCATTAATTACAATTTTCATAACATTAATTATCACATGCATAGTTTCATGGGAATAGTTGCAATGTTAGTACTAATAATGTGAAAACCATGAATCAACTTCCACACGTTTTTTATACAATATTAAGACCATGTAAAAACAATTTATTATGTTGGAATCCTTGTTAAATCCATGGGGAAAACGTGAAAACCCCGGAAAAATCCCTAGAAACCATCAAAAGTCTCCTATAAAATACATAAAACAGCCTAAAAAGTGATCGAAACATTAGGATACCAACTAGATGGGTAAGATCACATTAAAAAAATTGGATGTTACACATCTCAACCATGATATCATGAATATTTCTATCATTGGATATTGATGAAGACTTAATTCCTAATAAATATGTAACATGTAAAGAAAATACCCATAAAATATGTAATGTAATATTTTTTATCTCATGATACATATCGGTATATCGAGGGAATATCTACAACTAGGACCCACCCTTCATTAGAATTTAATATACATTCCATATATTTTGAATGATTAAGAAAATCCAAATCTCAAAATTTCATATATACCAAAGATTATCACCATTGAATTAAATATATTGGGCATCAATATATCACCCACATAATATATCCATTGAATGATTAATAATGGTTTTATTACATCATATACACTATAACATCAATGGGTGTTTTCATTGTTGAAAATATCATTAAAATATCATTGAAATTTTCATTGAAATTACCATTGAGGAAAATACCCATTTCGATGAAATAACATATTAAAATATATACCATACATATATATAAAAGAACAAATTTTCATTAAAATTAACATTGGATTCATGAAAATAAATATTAAAATAAATGAGAGTTCATGCCTTTGTGAAATTTTGTTAATGGTGTGTATATTAAATAAATATTCATTTTACATTAATGTAAATCTAAAAAATTCCTCATTCAAAAATTTATATGAAGGTTCAATTTATTTTTTATTTATATCAATGAGAAAAAATGAGTTTAGGAAATTGTAGCATTATATTAATATCATTCTTAAAATAGGTTTTTTAAAACACTAAAATCTGAGAAAAAATTTCTCAATTAAATAATAAATACTGTATTCTTTCATTAAAAAAAATATAAAATATTTTTAATAATGAAAAATTTGAAAATGGTAATATTACATGAAAATTTAATGAATAAATATAATAGGAAGAAGTTAAATTTTTTTTCTATATTAACATCTTTGTATATAATTCTACTGAAATTCATACATAAAATACTTAAACTAAATTATATTATAAGTAAAATCCATTATAAATCATTTGAATTTCCATGAAAGTGGTTTTGATCGCATGATTCAAAAAAATTAATTTATTATTATTATATAAATATACATTTATATACGTATAATATCATATATGATCCTTATTTTAACATTTCAAAACATTTTTAAAAATAATGGAAAATGAAAATCATCATTTATCGGAATAAAAGGTTTAACTATTTCATCAGAAATTTGGTTTAGAAGTTCTTGTTCTTATATAGTTTTTATAATTCCTTTAAAAAATATAATTGCAATATTGAAAGGAATATATTATGTATTAATTACAGTAATATTTTTTTACTCATAAAATAATGAATATATTGTTAATTGAATTTCATTATTCATTGAGATGTTAGTTTATGCAAACACATGAACCCTATTTTCACTTTTGGATGGATTTAATGAAAGAATGTTAAAAAATTATTCATCTCTGAAAACCAGTTTTTATATCATATATATCATATATATTCAATAAATATATCTATATTACAATCCCTATAAATTGTAAATGAAAATGAATCAGATCCTTTCATGGAGGTGGTAGTTCAAACACACACATGAGCATATATATCAATTTTCAGAAAATTCAAATGGATGAATATATGCTTATTATTATAATTTTATAAGAATAATTATATCATAATTATAATATAAAAATATAAAATTTCATCATATTAAACATCAGTTAATGATTAAGATGGAAATATGAATTGTATCAATATGTAGAGATGGTAGTCCACAGTAGCACATAAACTATACAATCAATTCACATTTTTTTAAAAATAGTGTATATAAATATGGTTTCATATTAATAAAAAATCACCATATTTATGAAGACAATTTTATTTTATTATGAATAATACCACATATTTTAGGTGGGAGAAGAAGATATAAATTCAAGGTACATGGTTATGAGTTTCACCACTTCTTTGAGAAAAAAATTTTGTATTACACATTATTCCATGAAATAATGATCTATTATCAATGAGAAACATTATATAATTAGGTTTATGGATATATTAATGTATTATGGTAGGTATTTTAAAAAAATGTGGGATGAAAGTTTGTTATAATAGAGTAGAAGTGGTTCTATTTTATACATTATGGGAGGGGATTCATTGAATATCCTAATGTATTTAATTACTATAAATTAGTTATAATCGATAAATTCACCCAAATTGGATAAATGATGATATAATATGATGATATGTAAATATAATCTCAACCAATAAAATATGGACTTGTTAACTGATTTTTTCACCCTTGTATAAATTTTTTATCCCATGTTAAAACTATTGACAATTACCATGATATCAATAATTTTTACTATTTAAGCCTCAAGAAAGTAACCATAAAATTACAAGACCTAAATTAATGGACCAATGTTGTTATATTAAACCACATACCATTAACATGAAATAAATTTCATTTTTATTAATTAAAAAACATTTATTGAAATATTTATTATTATAAAATATCATAAATAACATTTTCTAAAACACATGAAATATTATAATATAATATGTGTCTAACAAAGGAAACGTGGTTCCAAAATTTTATGGAATCAATTATAATGGGAATTTTTTATATAATAATAAATTAAATTTTTCAAAGGATTATATAGAATTTATAACCATAACATTTGGTCCAAACCTTTGGATAAATAATTTTAACAACAATTATTGGAATAAATTTTCAAAAATTGAAGGCCTAATGTTTTTTGTACATGTTGAGAATTGAAAATAAATGTACTGAGGTTGATATTTTATAAAATTTTAAATCATAATTATAATTTTCTTTATTTTTTTTAAATTTTAATACTTTAATTAATAGTATTTATCATTTAATACTATTTATGTCTTCTTAAGAACTATTGGAATTATTCAATATTGAAAATAATAAGAAAGAACATAATTTAAAATATATACATTTTAGGCATCTATAATATGTTGTAATTATAATTATAATTTTTGAAAAACCATATCTCTCAAAACAATTATTAAATTTACTTTTTTCAAAATCATTAATAAATTTGTTTCCCTACTGGAAGATGCATTATGTCAGCATTGCATAAGCACTTAATTTAATTATATCATCAATAAGAATAAAAAATTAATAACAATGATTAAAAACCATTTATGTACCAAATAAAAATTTATAACGAAACATATTTTTAATTTATCCCCTTCACAAAATGTAATTGATATTAAAAGTAAGGGAGTGACATTTTTGACTTCATAATTTCCAAATTTAATATAGATTTTATAATCTAAGGAATGTGTTAATATTTCAAAAAAATTCTTAGTTTTTGATTATTATTAAAAACAATTATCACAAAAAGAAATATAGTATTATTTTGGTTATATTGTGAAACCATTTCTCATGGTTTTAACCTGATTTTTCCCATTTTAACCTTATTAATGTCTCAAATACTTCCATATTTACTATTCTTAATGTCTAAAATAAAAGATACATATTTAGTAAATTATTTACATCCTGGTGCAATGCATGAAACAAATTTTTCAGGAATCCATTACTATAAATATAATATATCAATTTTAATATAAATGAATAAAATATTATAAAAAATATTCATTAAAAATTTGTTTTTAAGTATTAATGTTGTCTTTAATCATAATAATTAATATTTGAGACTGAAATTGTATGTAATTATATTAATCTAAATAATATGGATGATATTTTTCATTAATACAACATCCATAATACAATGGTACCTTTATATTAATCTATTTAAATATAGTGTTAAGAAAATTGGTTTTCACTATTCATTAAAAAATATATCATTTAAAAAAAACATAGTTTCACACTATGATAAAATTCTTATGATGAAATTTAAATTAAATAAAATTTATAATATATTATTTATATATGAATATGAAATTAATTATAATTTTTATAGCCAAAAATCAATTAATATAATTTTTTTTTCATAAATTTCATTGAAAATTTACAAAGTGAGTCCACTATTTATATTATAAGAATAGGATTTTTATATTTATATTTTATAGGATAAGTATTCACCTATATAATAATGGATTTACTCATACTCATACTTTATAATTCAATTTCTAGGCTGTAAATATAACATTTAATAATTCTAATATCATTTTATATCACGGTTCACTTAATGATCATGGTTTCATGTTACACAAGCTAGATATGATAATATTCTATATTTCTGTTACGTTAAATTATACACATCTTTTAATATATTCTACCTAACCAATTTTATATATCTTTAATTGTTTAATATTTTAAAATATCATTTTCTAAAATGTTCATCATAAAAGGGGATAGTAGTACATCTTCCTAAAGAGTGGATGTGAAAAGGATGATGGATACCTATAAAAATAACATAATTAGGATCATAGATAAGGTAAGAATTTATTGGAAGAAAAAATATATACATATTGGTGAAATATATCATCTAAAAATGAAGTGCGTGTGATAGATAATATGGAAATGAGAATGTTAACGACCAAAAAATCACCAAATAGTGCAGGGTGAAAAGAAAATTAATTCTCTAAAAATATATATAAAAGGAAAACATATTTATTTCAAATTAAGATTCAATATTTTGTGGTTTTAATAACCTATATCTATAGATAAGCATATAATACTTACATAAAAAATTTCCGCCCATTTCATGGTATAATTTCAACTTTTGGTTGTGCTTCAATTAATTTATACTTCATCTCCAACTCCATGAAATGAGTAATCATTATGAATTTTCACTCTATGATGTAATAAAATAAAAATTTAGTAGATCATTATATTTAAAAATAATGGTAATCAATTTTTTTTAATCTATATATTTACCATATAAATAATTGTAATCACTATCTATCAAACATGAATAAATATAATACATTAATTCGTAAAATGTACAAATTAAACTCGAATGTTCTAGATAATAAATTGCATAAATAGATAAACTTGATATTCCTTGAATATAGTTTTGAACTAATTATAAACCAAAAAATCTAACAAATTTAATCACAAAAACTTTGTATATTCAGCTTCAACATTTTTCACCAAAAAATATAATGAAACACAATTACTCACACAACAAACACATGAATAATATTATCATATATTAAATTATAATTTCCCACTCTGTTAAAAAATAACCCAAATCTAGATAAATACATAACACCTTCAAAAAATTAACTTTATCCTAATTACATAAAAAAACCACTATATAATTAATACATTCCATGATTAAAAATATGCAATAAAATTATCCAAAGATAACATTATGATTATATAGAAACTAAATTTTATGGTGTCAATAATATAAAATTTATATGATAAATTTCAATAATATATTTATTATTAACTCCAAATAATTCACATATTTCGAGTTATCATTCACTTAATGATATTTTTTTCAAAAATAACACCACACCTCTAAATGTATTTTATTTTTTATATGCACCATTCATCATATAATTTAAAATACACAATGGAAAAAACATTATAAAAGAAAAATTTTGTTTTTCATGTCATTTATGACAATAATTTAATTCGTATTACACCTCTATAACATTATATTATAATTCAAATTGCTAAACACTTAAATAATTACACTTCCCTTAAACAAATTAACTAGGTTTTTTTATATTTATTATTTGAAAACTATTTCTTATATTATTCCATTTTTATTCTCTTCATCCCCAACTAGAGAGCCATTACTCATAAAACCTTGTGGTTATACTTCATTAGACATAAACCAATGTTTTTTATTAGAATAATGTCCATCAGTTTCATAAATAATTCATTGAATTTTTTATGATATCATAGGTAATCCATTTCGGTCATCAAATTAATTAATCAATAATTTCATTATAGTCTCAATAATTACATTATATTTTCATTTTTAACTATAAAAACATCTATCCATTCATTGAGTTATTATTGATATGTAAGAATCAAATATCAATTCTACCATAGTCATTATGAAATATTATTTTCCTCTTATTTGTGCTGTCATGAATCTCACCCATTTTTATATTTTTAACCATATAATGAGATAGATCATTATAAAAAATCATGAGGTCCAAATTCTAAATCCGTTATTATAGGGATTCATTTGGAGATAATCATTCTAATATCCAATTCATTCGGTATTGAAACAATAAGTAATGGAACTATATACATTTTAAATAATCAAATGTAGTGTGAAAAATTAAATTCTAATCATGGGATTATGAAATGTCAGTCATAGGATGTCAAAATCAATACACCATCATTCAAATTGACCCCACTATAGGTTTAATATTTGTATTTCATTATAGTCAAATATTTGAATTCTTTATATTAATTTTTAATGAATATATGACAAAACTAATGAATGTACCTAGGACTGTCGAACAATGTGCGCACTGTGGGAACACACACAATGCACCAAAATGAGGGGAGTAATTTAATTTTGAAATCTCTTTCCCTATTTATTTCCACCAGATGAATTTGATTCAAAACAATGTCAACATGTTGTATCTTAATAGTGATTTATTTTTAGGAAAACCAAATAATCTCTATTAAATTTTGATTTTATCTTATAAATATAATTATTCAAATAATTTGTTATATGTCCATGTTCCCAAATCTCTATTTAATAATATAATGTTCCCATGCTCCCTATTAATGTTTCCATGATTCCAACTATATAGACCACAACAAAATTATCCCAGATCTAGTGTCTAAATTTTTATGTTTTTATAATATATAAGGGGTTAAATTAAAAATGTATTATTAGTTTTTCATTCATGAATAAGTAGATACGTACATTATTCCCATAGATTAATTCGAAATAAATAATATAAATCATAGTGATAATAATTGAACTTCATTATTGAATGCATTAAATAATTCATTATTATAATCATAGGGGATGATAAAAAATTAATGTGTGAAATCTTATATTTAGTTTGGGATTCATTCAACATATGATTTCATAAGTAAACAATGCATATTAAACATGATTGATTGGGTAACTAAATCACGTAACATTCAATCAAACCTTGTGTTCAATGAGATTCATGGATATTGTCGATATAGTACATATATGGATAAGGGAAAATAACTTTTAAATAAAGGAATTTCATATTTCATAATTTCATGATCATGAAATTCTATCTAATATATAATGATTCATAAAATAATAGCCTTTAATAAAATAAAATATTCTCAACAAAATGATAAGAATAAAAAATAACCATATAATATGATATTTTACATATTTTTTCTCATGATACCTGACGATGTGTCAAGTGGTTATCAATACATTGGACCCACCCGTCACATTCATGTCATCGAGAATCCTTATAATATTAATTATCAATTAAATTCACTGAAAATATTTATTATATGACCAAAATTACCTACAATGAATCGTGAATATAAAACATCAATATATCGTCATCATAAACCATACTAGGATAAAATAATGAGATCATAATTATTCTATATCCTTAAGAAATTCCATTGGTGTTATCACAGATTATTATACCATTAAATGTTCATTGAATGATTTCACAAAATAAAAATCTTTTTCTTATTGAATGAAATCTTTAAAATATAACAATTTCTAAAAAATTTAATAAAAATGCTTCTGTTATAATAACATCTTTAACAAAAAATTGATTTTTATGGATATTAATAGTCATGATGATAGTTGATTTCATTTATTTCTTATATGATAAGGTAATGATTCCATCTATATTTTTTGAAAAACATCAATAGAAAAACATACAAAAAACAATATGATGATTATACTAAAAAAATTGTAAGAAATAAAACACGGGTAAACATAACATTATGTATATATAGGTTTATAATATTAATAAATTTTGTTAAGAAAAAACAGATATGGATAAAAATGAATCTCGACTAAAGAGGAAATAAATTATATTTTCCATAAAAAAATTAATCTATATTTTTATGTAACCATAATTACAAATATGTATAATTAAATTGATATTTCATAAATTTTTATAGGGTTAAAAATTAATGTAATTTATACATAATAATCAATTAATTGTCCTTAACCTAAATTTTAACATAACAATCATGAAATAAAATTAGATGGTAAAATAAATACCTAACTGAAAGATTGAATTTCCTCATAAATGGGTTTTTAAATATTTTTTAATAAATTTAAATTTATTATAATTCAATAAAATATTCATTAATTTACTTATTATATTATATATGATCCACTTAGGTCTTATTAACACCTCACAATTAAAAATTGATAATTAGAATTATCATTTTCTGGTATTAAAAATTTCATTTTTTAATTAAAACATTAGTGTTATAGTTCTTATGCATTTAATTATATTATAGTTACCTAATCATTATAATATTTATTATTAAAAAAATCCCATAATATTCAATATATATATAGTCTCTCATAGAAGGAAGAGTTTGAATATTGAATTCCATATTTTTAGAGATGGTAGTTCATACATAAGCATAAATGATATTTTATATTTTTGATTAATGAAATAAAAAGTAATGTAACAAATATTTAAACATTAATGAATCATTAGTATTATATATATATATATATTAATTAAATATATGTTTAAAACAATTAGTGAAATCAGAAATGAAAATAAAATATCATTGCATTGTGGAAGTGGTAGTATACACGTATGGAATAGGAATGACATCATTTTCAAATAGATTCAATGGTAAAAAGGTTGATTTGATATTATAATTGACGAAGAATAATTACTTTCATATAAATTTTATAAGTACATTAAACCCATCCAATTTACCATTTGTGAAATATTGTTATGGGTAATGAATTATATTATATTGTGTAGGTGGAAGTCAACACATAATCCCAAGCGATACATTCACCTCCAATTAGATCAGAAAAGGTTGAATATTTGTGGGTTGAATGAAATAACATTTAATAATATTTGGGATTAAATTTCTAAAAAACTATGATGAATATCATTGATTTATAGGTGGTTGGTGAATAAATAAATTTATATCACTTTGTTAAGAGTTATAGATCTTTATTCATGAATCCCATTTTCTCTTAAAAATAATCCTTTAACGTATATTATATGATCAATAATAACTTCTCTAGGATGTTTATAGGAATAAAAAATGTTATTATGGAATTTATTAACGTTTTAAATGAACATTAAATAATTTTCATCCAAAAAATGGTCTACAAATTATATAATTCAATGATAATATTTCTACGGTTTACAATCATTGCATACAATGTAATACGGTCAGGATTATGACTTATCTTCACCATTATCTATTTATTTTATCCCCTTGTTGACCCTTTTCACGATTTTTGTAATATCAAATTTTTCCCAAATTTTAGTTCTAGAACGATATCATAAAAGAAAAATATTCCCCTAAATTCAACATGGATGAAAGTTTAAAAAACTCTCCATTATAGTGTAAGAATAATGTATTTTTTTGAATTTTAAATCATTTAATAATATATTTTTCATTATAAACTATCATTAATATATTTTTTGGAGTATGTTAAATATTATAACATAATATATGTATTACTCATGTTTAATGGTTTTAAAATTACATGGAATGGATAATAATTAGTGTATTTTCTTAATATAATAAAGCAAATAAATTTTTATTAGTTTAAATAACATTTCCAATATAATATTATTCTTTATCCTATCAGATTAGAATTTTTTACCATAACTATGTATTGAATTTTTAAATATTAATTATTTAAAATATTACATATTAGTTGATAGTTTAATCATAATTAGAAACATGATAATTTTTAGAAATGTTCTCAGGATAATTATAATATTGTAGAATTTATTTTATGTAATTTAATAAATTATATATATCATTAAATAATAGTATTTTCATTTTAGGAACTATTAAAAAAATATTACATTGAAATAAAACATTGATGAAATGTAATTAAAATATCATAATGTAAATAAAATTTAATATTCTATAATTATATTCTTAATATTTGGGACAATATATATCACATAAATATATTATTTTATGAGTTTTTGAAACCATTTAAATGACTTTTACTATAACCATATGTGTGAGGTATACTTACTTTTTCACATATGCTATTTATAGCATCACAAAAAAAATTAATTACAATGATATTGAAAAATTATTTATATTTAACATTAAAATTTATAATTAAGAAGTAATTGTCCTTACTCCTTGTGCCAAAATTGTATAGATATCAAATCCAATCTTCTGACATATTTAATTGTATATTTTAATAATATAATATAAATTTTATAATTAATGGAATGTGTTTAGATATTTAAAAATATTATTATAATGGTTTCATGTAAATGAAATTGACTCATCATATGTTATGTTGTAACATTTTGGGTTGATTTTGAGACATTATCTCATCATTTTAAAACTATATTATTCATTTTAACCTTATATATGTGACCAGTGTATACCACGTTTACATTCACAATGAATAAAATAATAGGAACATGTTTTCGAAGAATGGAACACAAAATAAAATGAAATAAAATGTTCCCAATTTAATTATAAAATTTGGATTAAGTAAGTTATAAAAAATAGTTAAACCGTCACGAAAATAGTGTTTTGAGAAATTCATTTTATGAATAAAATTTAACCTATATATTTTATTAATATTAATATTAAAAATATAATTAATTAATTTATTCTACATAAAATGTATCATATATAGAAATTATTCATAATAAATAATATGTTTTCCCATTTAAATTAATTTATTTATTGATAGTATCAAAAATATATTTATTTTTAATTATTCATCAACAAATAAATCATTTAAAAAAGGGGAATATTCGACCCTATGATATTTATTCTATAATGATTTACAAAAATTTCTAATTTTTTGTAAATAAAATTTTACGAGTTTCGGAAAGAAATTATATATTTCACTCAGAAAATTCAATAAACATAATTTTTTTAACAAAATACCTTGTTGATGAATTGAAAGAACTATACACAAATTTGAGTTCTAAATTTTCAATAAATTAATTTAATCATTTTTATTGAGTATGAAAATTATTCATATATATCATAATGATGTAACTCAAATTCAAAACCACTAATTCAATGATATGATGATAACTGTGATAGTAATTTATAATATTTAAATTATATATTGTCGTTCTCATAACACATGGTATTGTGTGTTATGAATGATACTGAACATACTATTATAAATTTTGGGTTGTAACAATCTACCAAATCATTAACAAAATTCACCCTTAAATTTTATCCTTATCAATTATGGATAAATATTTGATCAAACTGTTATCGAAAGACCACATTTTAATGATGGAAATAAACCATATTTTAACATTGGAATGTTTAAGGGATAATGGATAATAAAATTGTCCACAAAATATGGTTACAAGATATGGTGATAATAAGTGAGAAGTTGAATTAAAAATATTCATGAGATTTATTCAAAACAAAGACTAATATAGCGTCATAGAAAATATGGACTTGAAAAAGATTAACACTACAAAACCATAAATTAGTTTGTGGTGAAAATGACTTCAATTACATATATATGAAGGAAAATTGTTAAATTTAAATCTCATATTCCTTTTCAAATTTTTTTGGTATTAATTAATTTCCATGATAGATAAAATGATAAATTTTACTTAATTGATTACATTCCATTTTATAAGAATAATTTCATTGTTTTTATATTAATTGATTAACTTCCACTTCATATCATTATCAATCAAATGAATCTTCTTGTGACATATTTCTATTGTTGAATAGATAATGTTACATATAAATGAAAATAATATTTAAAAATGAATGAATGATCATTTCTAATATCTCTAAATATTTACTAGAACCAATATAGTTTGCATTATCTATCCAATATAAATTAATATAATAAAATAATTTCCAAAACTCCAAAAATAACACCCAATGTTCAATATAATCCCTTCTATCTATAGTTAATCATTTTATTCCTTAATATTATGTCTGAAAAAAGTCCATAAAACCGTATAGATTTTATCTGATATTTTTATAAAATATTATTTAAAAAATACCCCCATTAAATATAAATTATCTCATATATTTATACACGAAACACATGAATCCCTTGATCTTTTTTTTATGTTTTCAATTTCGTTTGCAAAATAACTTTAATCACAACAAGAACTCAATAAAAATGTAACAACTTCAAAAAATTAACTCTACCCTTAATACATAAATTAGAACCACGTATTAAATAATGTATTCCATTAATCCCAAAAAATTATAACCTTACACGTATATCATGTTTTTGTTAAATTTATAACCAATATCATTTTCAGTAATTCAATCCAACTAAATACACCAATATTAATCATCCCTTTTTTAATAACACTATATTTATTGAATATAAACTATCATATATCCATCAATCATGTTTTCTCCAAAAAGAAATCATTGCCAATAAATGTATCGATATAATTCCACAAATCATTTTAAATACATAGAGAAAAAAATTTACAAAACAATAATTAGATGTTTCATGATTGTTATGACTTAATATCATTTTCATAAAACATCTAAAAAATAATTCTAAAAATAAATAAATAAGTACATCAAAAATTCATCTTAATACTTCAACAACTAACTATTCTTCACCAAATTATTCCAAAACACATTCATCCTTTCACATGTCATTGTTAGTCTCCTAATTACCTAAAAAATAACCTTTACTTACAAAATATTTTTGATCCACTTACTGATATTTCCCACTAGAAATTATATTTTAATAATTTAAATAAATTTCACATATAAAATGTTTTACCACAATTTAGATCTTCTTTAGTCAACTATTCTAATACAATACATTTATAAACAATTTCAATATTTTCTCCATAAATTCATTATTATTTTCCCTCATTCATATATAAATCATATTGTCATTATTTCAAGACATTACATTTAGTGTTACTACCAATATTCAATATATGTATGATGATGAATATCATTTCAGAGATAGTTATCATGAATCTATATTTTTATCTTATTATTTCATTCTATTATCTCACCCATGTTGAGATTTTAATCATATAATGAGATAGATTATTAGGAACAATAACACATATTTTTTACTTATATATCACGTTTCACTTGAATTTTATTGAGTATAATCATTCTATATTTCATTAAATTACTAATTGATAATATTACCTCTGATAGTGGCCATTAAATACAAAAACACAGTGTGAGAAAAAATATTAAAAGAGATTTATCATGAAATATCATTCATATGTAGCCTAAATAATTACATAATAATTGAAATATATTTCAATATAGGTTAAGATAATATCGTTCATGTTCATAATCTATTAAAATTCATTGCAATTATTTATAATGAAAATGTGAGAGAACCTAAACATATCACATGAGAGTGTCATTCCTGTTATGTCGTAATGGGACACTCATTATGCACAAGAATGATAGTTGATTTATAGTTGACCGAATAATTTTATTTTTAACACACATAGACACTTATATGACAAAATATTACACATAAAAATATATAAATGGATATATTTATAGGTAAAACTCATAATATCAAAACATTATGATGTTATCGATTACCTAGACTTATCAATAATTTCAATTGTGATGTCTTGTTATCTAATATATTTTTAACTGAATATATACTTGATGCCTCTATAAAACATAACCTTCTTCCATCTATAAAGACCCAACCCTTTTAATTGAGATTGGATGTCTACTTTGATATGTTGTCATAACATACATGGGTTAATTTTACCATGGATCGATCAATTTACTAATAATAATGATATATAAACATTAATTAATCCCATTTTTACATTAGAAAAATAAAACACAATACAGTAGTAATTATTCTTAATCCTTGAACTCATTCAATGATTCATTATTGAAATTATGGGTACTATAAAATAGAGAAATGGGGAGACTAGATGTTATCTAAGGGTTACACACAATTTCAGTTATATAGACTAAATATGGTATAATCAATATTATAGAGTGGATAATTTAATCATATTCCATTATATAAGCTGTAGAGTAAAATTATAATCCAAGACCATTATCTATATAAAAAAGACATAGATATTAGAGACGACATTTTTAAAAATTTAAATATATAATATCTTATATATATGATTAAGGCATTTGAAACAAAATATCAGAAATATCGCCATCACATTCTCTCAAAAAATACGACATTATTAATAATTAAGAATGAATAGAAAACTTTCCCATATAATATGTAATGATAGATAATATTTCACTTGTGAAATTTCAATGCATCAAAGGGATTTCTAGAAATAGACCCCATCCATTTACAACATAACAGATGCATTCCTTATATTTTAAATAATCAATACAATTTGTTCTTAGTGATCCATATATGTCAACAATTATTCATATTGCATCTAGAATAAAAAACATCAATACCACATAATAATAAACCATATATACGGATAATATTGGTACAATAAATGAATCATATTCACAATAACATTAATGAGTGGTTTCATAGTTGAAAATATAAAGAAAAGATCATTGAATTATTGTTGATGAAAATGCACTTTTCTTAATAAAATCTCTTATTAAATAAATAAATAAATAATACTAATGGAAATAATTTCTCTAAAATTAAAATTTTATACATATAATTCAATCATCAATGATGTGAGAGGTAAAAGAATTTGGATATTATGTTCATGCGATCAACATTATTCCAAGGATTCATTTTACATTTTTTGTAAAAGATCAAAAATAGATTGTTCCTAAAATGAAAAGAGTATTCATTTAGTTTTTTAAAAAAAATCAGTCATGGATATAAATATTTTTTTTTATTATACAAATAAAATAAAAACAATATTTAAATTATTACCATATATCATTGAAATGAAATTAACGTATTCCAGACTAATGTGAAAATAATTTTGTTATATTAAAAACATTTTATGGTCTTTTTTAAGTACCCAAGAGATGAAAATATGTCTATTTCTTCACTTTTTCATTAATATATAAATTATAGTAAATTACTAAAATTTTTGAAATATATATCAATAAAATTCATTCAACTTAAATTCAAATACAATAAATCTCTTAATAAAATGAGATTGTAAAAAATTCTATTACATAAATTTTCAATTTCTCAAGAAGTTATTTTAACCACTAGTACCATAAATTTTTATTTTATATAAATATATAAAACATTAAAATATAATATAATAATATACCATATGTTCAACTTATAACATTTCATCACCCATTTCCAGAATCAATTATAAATATCATCATTTTCTCATATTATCCATTTCATTTTTTCAATGAGAATATTGGTTTGGTTGATATGGTCCTTATAACTTGGTAATGAATAAAAAATATATGGAATATTAATAATGATATAAATATAATATATATATATATATTCATCAATGGAATATAGAGCTTCAAAAATTAATCACAGCGTTCAATGTGATAGTAGGTCATACATTTGTGTGAACGTTGTTTTCACATGTTAATAGATTGAATGAAATTAATATAAATAAAAATTAATATTTCTATATTCTTAAATTTTTAAGACCCTCCCTCTCCAATGTTACCCCTTCCGGGCTAGAAATGAATAAATAGATATACTGACCCTGATTCCAATCTCAAGTAGCCCCCAATGTTGAAATTGTCACCAAATGCCTAAAAACTTCTGAAAATGGGATGCATCACCCATTTATAGGAAAAATTGTAGGTATATTAGATGTATCAATCTCAAAAAGACTAAAATTCATATAAAAATGAAATCTAAAATCCACCCTCATGAATTATTTAAATAAAAGTACTAAAAATGATATAAAACTCTAAATTATGTACCAAAT
The DNA here is from genome assembly GCA_963277665.1 of Viscum album. Lineage (NCBI taxonomy): Eukaryota > Viridiplantae > Streptophyta > Magnoliopsida > Santalales > Viscaceae > Viscum > Viscum album. The sequence goes on from OY728165.1 coordinate 1,956,352,421, forward strand.
ATAAGGTTATGTTATGACACATCAACTTTCCCAATGTCGTAGCTATTGAGATCTAACAAGGTCCATGTAATACTCATGTATACCCTAAAGAATTATATATACATATGGTGATAAAACATGTATACTCATTAGAAAAAACCTATGTATCTCTTTCACACATGAAATAAAGCATTCTATTTACTCAATGTGAAAACTGTAGAATCAAATAGCACCTACCTCGGTTTACTATCCATTTTATCCTCACCATGACATGCTCACCAAGTAACACAAAAAATGTAAACTAATATAGTAGTCCCATCAATTATTTGGGCACCCTACACCACTTTCTACTGGTTTTGAAGATCTTGACTAACTTAAAATTTCCTCACGCTACAACCTCTTCAAAAAAATCATGTCCTAGACTGACCAATCCATATTGGTCCCCAAAAACCACATCTTAGACCATCACCAGGGCCATGTTCTATAACAAATCCCACCCATGGAATCCTGGTCCACAATCTACATCTTAACCGATAACTAGGGCCCCAATCCATATAACATCCATCCCATAGACACATAGGCTACAAACCACACCTCATTCTGAATACACCTTGGAAGACACAATACATCACATCCCAAATACTTGTAGGAAGTAGCAATATATCTCATCGCGAAGGCATATATGATATAACAATATATCACATCCAGACAGGACCTGGTAGTGACTATTTATCCTGAACACACATGTTCCACTAGAATAGTAACCTTCTCAGCGAAACATGGGATATCACCGATAAGAAGAGTGATTAGGGTAGAGCGGGTGGCCATCCATCCATCCTTCCATTAGGTTTTTTGGGAAACACACACTCCACCATGACTATGGTGGTGTTCGTCACATTTTTCTCAACTAGGGTAGGGTGTGTATACAAATAATGAATAAATAACAACTACATATATACATAGATATGATATGAATCACTCTACCCACCATATAGTGTTTCAAATCAATGTCCACGTCCCCACATGTCACCATTACTACAACCTCAAATTTCACGACATCATATACCAAGTCAAAAACCAATCTATATTCAAAAACCAATTTATTTAACAAATTTAATCATTATTTTAAAATTCATATATTTATTACATTGATTAAACCAAACATTAATCATCCATATTATATTCATTAATTCAATTACTATCTGATTACCTACCAAGTACAACCCACAATAAACAACACAATAAAATTCAACCAGGGAGAATCTCTGGGAGAATAAAATGTTCCAACAATATTACACATATTTAAAGTCATCCCCCAGAACCATACATGCCCAACCGCACATTGTTTCATATCATCCGACAATCTAATCACATCTCTTCTTCCAAACACATAGCATCCCTTCCACAATAAATCTATCCCTCACCATGATATTACATCACACCATCCAATCCACCCCACAACAGACAATTGTTCTCGCAACAACAATACCACACAAACCAAACATAACACAATATTTGATTTACTATGGAATCATTTATTCAAATAAAACATGTTAATTCCGGGTTTATCATAGAAAATATTAAATTATGAGGTGTTGATTTATTATCCAGGTATATGTAATTAACTAATTTCTACATAAATATTCTCAATAAGAACCAATTAAACTGAATAAATTTATTTCTCAAACAGGGAACACCAATGACCAAAATTTTAAGCAGGGTGCTTATCCCGTAAAATTCACAACATCATAATAACATCAATCCATTAATGAAGGGACTGAAATCCATTAAACCATATGAATTTCATTTAATAATTCTTATCATTGATAAGAGTGGCACAAACATAATCCATAGTAATGAAAAATGAAATCTCTCCCACATGATGCAAAATGAAATGAAAATGATGGAAAATCACTACCTCGACGTACATTGACATTCTTTTCATGGAAATAGATGACATATAATTCCTTTAATTTACTTTCCTATGATATTTGCATCCACCCAAGAATGCAAAAACACCATAGCACTAACAACAATTGAAAGGAACCCCATTAAAACAATGAGATATTATCCACCTTGACATTAAAGGATGAATGTGAAAGAAAAAGAGATATTAACCTAGAAAAAAATATAAATAGGGAATAATGCACCATAGATCGATTGATTGTCACTGTGGATCGAGGGATAGAATCTAGGAATCAATTATTAGTTAAGGAATCCTCCAAACATTGAAGGGTTGTCACTGGGTCACCTAGTGTTGGGGGAGGAATAGTGAATCATTTTGGTTTTTCCAACCGGTTGGATGGGAAAAAATAATTAAAAAATTACTGTATTTGAGTATTACATGACATTTTATCACCTTTCACATCATGTAGTACCTCGAGTTCAACTTCATCCAAAAATTCTATCACATCCCGATTTATTTTTAATTTTTGGATCCCCATGAATTTCAATTTGTGAAACTCGCAGTACAACCTGTGAAATAGATATTCACAAAATGTGATCCCATTACAATACTTGTAATCCCTCTAATTATATCCTTTACAAACTAAATAAGTCCATTGTCACATCATGCTTCATCTGAACACTTACATCTTCTAGAAATGGAAATGTAATTGACTCTGTGGATATATATGGTTACATCAGATACATGTCAAATGATTCTCATTCCTGAGAATCTAAAACAAGGCCCAGATTAAGTAGGTCATTGAAAAAACATCATGCAAGATACCTATCATGGATTTCACTACACTTGAAGCATTTATAAAAACCAAACACATTGATGCTCAATGATAAAACATCCTCTCTTTTTTAAAATCAGGAGCGAAAACCTCCACATCTAATTACACATCCTCTAACATCTTCCAACACAACTACCATGAAGAACACCAAATGATCACAAAAACAAATCTATCTTAAGAAAAAGAATATGGGAATCCATCCTTCGTGTCATGATACTATCATTCTGGGCGGCAATGACTCACTTCCTCAAGTATAATTGAATCAATATTATTGACTATCGATTACAATGTATGCCTTAATATTTACACATGTCTGGATGATTATCACACATTGCAAAAAACAGATATCCACTAAAGGGATAAATTTCTCATAATACTAAAAAGTGTTTAAACATTATATACCAATGAAAAAAAAGAAAAATAGAGGGAAAAAATCAAAAAAAAACTAAAGGTAATGTGTATGTATCTTCACTTCTCACTCTGATATACTATCATCCATGCCACTATGCCTCTACAACACTTGGGCCTAATGAGTTTTCCATCCATTAATCACCTTCTCTCAATGATCTTTCACCTCAAATAGTCTCTCCACATAAGTCTCATCATCAATGATATCTATATACCATTAATTGAGGAAATAATAGTCATCATGAAGATACATAAGAATAAGGGATACATGGAAGTTATCATGTATCCACTCTAACCATGGTGGAAAATCCAACTGGCATGCCACATTTCCAACTCAAACCAACACCTTGAAGGGTCCAACAAAACTGGGAGAAATATTTCTCCCATTCCAGGCACTACTACCCCATGTTGAGGGGAATCTATAAAGAACATGTGGTCCCCACACTCAAACTCTACGAGCCATCGCCTATAGTTGGAATAGGACTTCATCCAGTCTTATGCTACATTCAACCACTCATAAACAATATGAACCTTTTATTTAGTCTCTACACTAACATGCATCTGTGAACATATTTCTCCCTAACCTTTGTACAACATAAGTTTGAATGAAATAGTATTCCATACAAAGCATCAAATAGAGAAGCTTCAATGGAAGAGTTGTAGGTGTTATTGTAATCATACTCTACCCAAGGTAAGTGTTCTACCCCAGATCCTCCATTGTCAAAAATTCATACTTTCATCATATCCTCCCGTGTATGGACAATTTTTTTCTATCTACCCATATTTATATGTGTGTAAGGTATTGTTGAAGAATATTTGTGTTCCAAAAGCATGTTGTAATCCCCTTCAGACCCATAAGGAAAAATTTGTATCCAGATCCTAGACAATGGACCATAGATCTTTATGAAACCATAACAAATCATCCATATACCCTTATGCTATTTAATCCCCTATGAATACCTCCTTGATAACAATGAATTGAAAAAACATCATCAACCGGTCCACTATCACCTTGATAGAATCATAGCCTTTCTGTGCCATAGGCAACAATAGGATGAAATACATCAAGATGTCATCCAGCTTCAACTAGTGAATTTCCCAGAGTTTAACAAACCACTAGGTACATGGTGTTCAATCATTACTTGATGGAAGAGCAAGCATCTTACCACAAACTTCAATACTACCCACTTAATCCTCTGTTAGAAAAACTACATCATCAATCCATTGTACATATTATAAATTCAATGGTGTAACTCTAAATTATAGTTATGGAACTCATGAAGGACTCCCTTATGCATCACCATAAAAACAATCAACCTTCCAAAAAACAAAATCGAGTTCTTACGATCCTCCAAACATCCCTCTAGAGCATCACCACGACCAACATGATCACTTAACACTTCTGCCATCATGTCTCCCCACTAATATTCCTCCACATACTATATCAAATAAGATTGTACATTAATATGGAAATAATCCTCTACCACCATCCATTCATGTCTCTAAGATCATGAATTATATATCCTCCATCACATTCAAATATTCGAAATATCCTCTAAAAAATTCATTCTATGACATGTATCTCAAAGCATCATCCACAATATTTCAAATTCCAGAGGTGTCGAAGATCTCAAAAAAATAATCTATGAGATACACCATCCCCCTTCATTGTCGGATGTTCATATCACACTGAAAAAAGATATAACTCAACATCTTGTGATATATGAAAAACATAAAGCTCTACCCAATGAGAAAATGCTTCCACATCATTGGAATAAACGTGAATACTGATTACTCTATGTCATCGGTGGAATAATTAATCTCATGAGGGTGTATCTTCCTAGAACTAAAACAGAGCAGTACTCACAGAAAAATCAAGACACATCCCAATCCCAGACAAGAAGTGTCACAAAACACCCCAAACAACACTCATTCCCCAAGAAACCAGAGCACTGGATCACTAACCAAAATCCGATTCTGATAACATAATGTTTTCTAGAACATATTACTCTTAACAATTACTTGTCTCTCCTGGTCAATGTTGTCAAGAGGGTTGAAACAAGAGATAAATATGGCACAAACCACACATAATATTTTTATGGAACAATAAATCTAAAAACCTATACCACATTATTGTGTGGTTCTCAAGAAACAACTAGGTATACCTTTAATTGTTCCACTTACATGCTCATCCATGATTCCACATACAAAATGAAATGCACCTCCTTGTCCAAAATATTCAATTGTAATGACTTCCATAGAGATGATGGTGTTAAAGAAACTACAAGATGGTCCTGAAATTCTCAACATTATCCACTTATCAAATGGAGTAGAATATGATTTCATCGATGAATAGGATGAGGAAATAGTCCATGATTTCATGGAACACAAAATTCATAAGTCCCATGAACATCGATGGTGAATTTTTAATGCCGAAGGGAATGACCAAAAACACAATGTTCCAATACCTACATTGAAAAATATTCATCAATATATCACTCTTCTTCACCCTCAACTGGTCATATCCTAACTGTAGATCTATCCTAGAAAATAAACATGCCCCTATCATCGTAGAGAAATGATCGTATATCCTTGACATAGGGAGGATATTCTTGGCCTTTGGCTGATTCAACCTCTGGTTTTCTACTCACAACCTTAGTGAACTATCAAACTTCTTCAAAAACTATACTAAAGAATCCCACGGAGACACAAAAGTATAAATAAAACACTTCTTCATCAGATCATCTATATTAATCTACAACTCCCACAAGTGGGAAGGTGTTATCCGATAAAGATCCATTGAAATCGGAGAATCATTGGGTTGAAGGTATAACAGGAACATAACATCATGTTGAGGTGGTAGTGCCAAATATCCCTTTGGTGAAACATTATTGAACTCCCCCAAAAACTTCGGGATACCCCGTGTTCTCAATGGCTATTTATTCTACTAAAAGATAAGACAACAAGTAATGAAATGACTTTATACACTGATTACCCACCTGATAGCTCCGCTCACCAATGAAAATCATGTGACATATATCCATAACTGAAAACATTACCCTCATGTAGAATAAGTAATGAATGTGGTTCATGGAATAAAAAAGTAACTACTAAGGATGACATTATAAGTTTCATCTATAGAATGAAAATGTCCCCATTAGACTGATCTGGTCCGATCATTATTCTACAACCTCTAAACACATAAAACAAGATAGTTTTACCTCAGACTAGCATAATAAACACTTGGGGAATTGGAATACTATATATTTCACTTCAAAGAGCATTGAATATATTAGGTTCAAGAAAGTATTATTATGCTCCAAAATCAAAAAAAGCACCTGCAAGGGTACTAAAAAAATAGATCATACCTCTAGCGATCTATTGTCCTGTCAAAAGTACAACATATGGTGCATGAAAATGGCCATTCTAAGATCATTTGCCTCTCTGTTGACATCCTCCACAATGGAAAATATCAGTACATGGCAGCTAACCATGAGGAAATCCTAATGATGGTATCTACTTTCTACATCTCCACTCGGTGGATCATAGGCTTGTTATCCTTACTACTAAAACATCATGACTAGAATTAGCTGTTGAGGCTGACACTAATCCTTCAATTCTACAACATACTAATCGTCAATGTCCACTAGACACCGATTCTAATGATAGACATAGACTCCATAGATGAAATTCCTTGGTCCCAAGTTCATGGTAATGGAATAGGAACTACAAGTCCCAGATGTTTAGAAAGTATGCTGCCGAAGTTGACTCTTTCATACCTAAATCCATGAAGTCCATGTCACATAAACCCTTCTACTAGAAAACTTTCCTCTAGAAGAACCCTTATATCTCCCCTCTCATAACTCCTCGCGAGTGAATCCTCTCAACCACGTCTACATTTTTCTGAAGTACGAACTATGTGGAAATGTAAATGGTGTAAACAAGTACATGATAGAAGGAAGAATAGCCTCTATATGAATCATAAATGAGTCTCTTAATCTAGGAAATTATCAGGTGGAAATGAAGGATATCCTTTAACATAACCCCTATATACTATACATACACACTCCCCTATTGAATGTTGAGTATCTCCTTCATCTTCTCAGCCTTTGTGGTTGATGAATGGAATTATTCTAGGAACACCTTCTAAAAATCGAGATATATAACATCATCCTCTTTATTCTACCCCTTGTTAAACATCCTCCACTTTGGTACAACTCCTTCCATTTGTATCAAATTGAATGAAACCCAGTAATCCATCAATTCCTAGATCAAATAGACCGTGATATCAATATCCTCATGCATGTTCTCCATCTCTATATCGGAAGCACTGCCTTTATAGATTCACCAAGGCCTACCACTAGAAAGCACATTATTATATCTAATCCTAGCCATCATCCTCCACTAGATGAATGCTACATATATCATTGGGATTTTATTTCTCATCATCAACTTCTTGAGCCACATTAAGATGATTATTGGGATCCATAATTTAATGGTAAATAACGAATTTGTATGCCTCAAAATAATGGATTTTTTTTTAAAATTTATATTAACTCATTTAACTAATTATTCATTTCCCACCTTTCAAAAATACCCAATATAAATAGTCACAATAGTATATATAATGAATTTAAATTTTTTAGGGTCTCTATACTACAAATGTCGCACCCTCACATTGTCATTATGTGGGCTCAGAGTCGGTGCATCAGATTCTAGGGAGGCTAAAAACTTGTGTCCTAGTTGGTCTTCCCTGGCCAATGTCACACTAAGATCACCTGAAAATGTTACCCAACTGATCCCTTCAATCTTCATAGTTCTGTCTTAAAACTCCATCCTAACTCTCAACCATCATATCTGATACTATTCTGTCATGACTCCCTCCCTCAAAAGATACACCTCATTGGATGGTAATGATGAAAGTTATATAATGACCCCTGAGTCCCACCTTCGAAAGACACCTCTCCTTGGATGGAAATGAGGAAAGGGATATATCCCCCCTTGTGTCTTGCCTCCAATAGGCTATGATATATAGACAAAAAATAGTGGTTTTCAAATCCAACAAAATTAAAGGCATTACCAATTTTATAGGAAAAAAGATCATGAGATCAGATCTTTAAACCGCATAAAAATTATCTAAATATATAAATGAAATACAAATTATACCCTAAATGAATGTTTAAAATTAAAAGTATTAAAAATTCAATTATGAATCAATGTATGTATCACATATAAGGCTATATAGTGACACATAAACTATCCCAAATTATGAGATATTATGGTCCATCAATATCGTTGTAATCCTCTTGGAAACCAGAAAGTAATTTATATACATTCGGTGAGAATACATGTATACTTTGTAGAAAAAAACCTATATCTCTCATACACAACTACAATTAATAATTATAGTGCCCCTATTTTAAAACAACATAACCAAACATCAACTAAAAAGGTGTACTAGCCATCTAATCATCACCAAGTCACACTAACAATGTAACACATCTCTAGAAATGTAATATAGTAATAACAACTATGATTTGGTTACCTCATACCACTTCCCACATGTTTATCCACTGTTTAATAATGAAAAACATCCTTATGCTCCATCCTTTTCTGAAAGAACCGTGTCACATCCCTCCCACACACATAAGTTCCCCACAAACAAAATCTCATCCCAATACTTGGGCCCTTATCAATGTCACATCCCCCCGTAGACACCTAGGCCACAAACCACATCTCATCCCATAAAATAGGACCCTTTCCAAATCACATATCTCACGTAGAAACATGGGCCATGATCACACCGGTTGACACCTTGGAAAGAATAACACATCTCATCCAAATGAAACATGGGAAAGAAGATCACATCTAATATCGATGAAACTTGGGGAATAAAAACACGCCCGCACACACCTAGGCCTCACAAAACACAACATTCCTAATAAATCAAGGGTTATCACCATATGGAATAGGGTGTATGGAATGGTAGGTGTCCATCCATTCATCCACCAACCAGGTTTTTTGGGATAGACATCCTCCCCCATGATGATGGGGGTATTCAACAAATAGTGCTCCATTGATATGTGGTTTGTGTATAAATAATAAAGAAAATTCATGTGTATAAATAAATATATATGAAACCAAGAACTCATCCCATCATACGGGTTATCAAACTGACTACCAAATCAACACACATCACCATTACTAGTATATCTAAATTCATGACAATACAAAATAAGAGCGAAATGCAAAGAATACTCCCAACCAATTAATTTTATGATTCCATTGTTTATTTAACAATTCATTTATTCGTTTCATTAATCCAACCAACACAAACCATTCCATGTTTTAATAATAAATTAATTATTCATTTATTCAATTACTATCTAGGAAACTACCATGTATGGATATCAAAAAAACTACATATTAAAATTCAAACTTGGGGAAACTCCAGGTGAATCACCTATAATTATCATTATTACCCATATTCAAAGTAATCCCCCAATAAAAATCCATCAAAAACACACTTAGAAACCATCACACAACCTGATCATAGCCCTACTGCTCAACAATTCTCATCCATTACACAATAATTCAATCTCTAAACCTAAGATTCCATCACACCTTCTAAACCACCCCACAACACACAACCAACTCACAACTGCATCACCAGGAAAAACAAACAAAAAATGATTCTAGATTGGATAATGAATTACTTAATCAAAATGAAATTGTTACTTCATGTGTTATAATAGAAGCTATAAAATATCATGGAATCCATTTATTATCCAAGTTTATAAGATTTATCTATTTTCATATACAAATGTTCAATAAGAATAAATAAATATACAATAAAAATAGTGCTCAAACAAGGTCCACTAAAAGTAATGATTTTATGTAGTGCATTTAGAACATAAAATTCAAGACATCACAATAACATCAGGAAATAAACAATGTGATTCATACCTCACTACCCCATTCAATTTAATTTGTTGTTTATTATCATATATTAGTGTAAAAAACCATATTCCATAAGAATGAAAAATTAGATCACTCCCATATCATGCACAATCAATGTTAAATGAAGGAAAACCCCTTATATAGAAGGGCTTCAATGTTCTTTTTCATAAAACAGGTCATGAAACATTCATTTAATTTCATATTCTATGAGGTATACATCCACCTACGAATGAAACGACTCCAGCGCACCAATAAAAAAAGAACCTTATTAAAACCAATGGATAACATCTTTCAGGACATGGGAAGAAGGAAATGAGGGAAAATATATATTAATTAGAATGAAACCACTAAATAGTTATTAACTTGACATAGATCAAATATGGATCACAACCGATTAATTAAGGGATGATAAAAATCATTTACTTATAAAGGAACCCTTAAAACATGAAAGAAGGGTCACCACCTCACCAGGGTTTGAGGGAGTAACACTTCATCTATATGTTTTTTAAAACATGAGTGGCTATAAAAAATTTATTAAAACAATACATCATTAGGGTATTACACAACGTGTTATAACCTTTCACATAATGTAATACCTCAAGGACCACTTCTACCAAAAAACTTGTCAAATCTCAATTTATTTTTATTTTTTAACCCTGAAACATTAAACACTTTGAAATAATTTGTAAAACTCATTGAATAGAGATTCATGTCATTAATTCCCATTACATGATGTTTAATCTCTATACATTCTTCCTTGTCGAACAAAATCTCTACAAACTCACTCTGAACATGCTCTGAACACATCCAAATACAAAAACCCACCAAGTAACAGTCTAGGAGGACATGATCCACTACATTAATTTTTCATTTATATATTTATTAAATATATCTGTATAATAATTTATGAAAATAGGATATGAACAAATAAGCACATCACATCGTATAGGTGGTAGTCCAGATGTATACATGATCCACATTATAATTTTCCAATGCTAGGAAAGAAAAGAATATAGATTTGATATGAATATTGAAATATAATAACTATGTTATAAATATAATATATAAATGATATACCCATCCTAATAACCGTCCAATAAAAATGGTGATTCAAAATTAATTGTACCCTTATGTCGATGTGGTCGTCTAAATGTATGCCTGAGAAGTATATTCACAACCAATTTGGATGTAAAAGAGAGTGAATATTGGTGTTTCAAAAAAATAACATTTAGGTATAAATATAAAAATTATTTTGTTTTGTTTATTAAGAAATACATCTATTTAGATGTGGCATAATAATAAATAAATTGAAATTATTTGGTTTGGTGTTAAACCTCGTCAATAAGAAAAGTGTTTTGTATTACACATTATTCCTTGAAAGGATGGGGTTTTAGATAGTAAAAGATATCTATGATGTGGTAATGTTGATATTAATGTATTTTATTGGTCATGGATGAAATATAGGTTTCAAAATGAGTTAGGAATATGTTCAGAGAGTTTTACATTAATAATATAGGGAAGTTAATTTTTTAGAATTTCTTAATCTACCAAAATAATATAAATTTTTTTTAGAAAATTTTCCAAATTGATATCAAAAGTATTTAAGATTTGGATTAGTCTATGAAGTCCCATATAATAATTTTTTATTATTTTCGGTTATTTTTTACCCTAATATCTTTTTAACACAATGTTAACCATTTAGATGATTACAATGAAATTAATGGTATTTACATTTTTAATGTCAAAAAAGTAACCATGTAAGGCCTCGTATCCCAAAAATGGAACATGGATGGTATTTAAAAAACTTAAAATTGACATGGGTAATTATATGAATCTTATGGTTCTTAACAAATATATTAATATATTGGTTTTTTTAAAATATCATTAATGTAATTTTTAAAATATAAGAAATATTATAATGTAATGTGTGTCTAATTTGTTTTAAATGTTTACAAAATTGGATTGATTTGATTGTACGGAATATATTGTCCTAATATAATACTATAATAAATTTTTTATTCATTAAAACATAATTTAAACCATGCCTTTTTTTTAACAACTTGGTTGAATAATTTTAACCATAATCGTGGTAATGCATTTTTTAATAGTAATTGTTAATAATTTTATTTCAATTTATAAAAATGATCCATAAATTTATATGGGATAATAATAATTATAATTTATCTCCATAATTTTATTATGTATTTTATTTATTTTTATATATTTTAATATAATATATTTAATATAAAATACTATTAATATGTTTTTAATAACTAATAACACTATTTAATGTTAAAAACAACAATGATGAAATGGAATTAGAATGTAATACATTAACACAAATCTAATAAGTTATATGTATCTTCACAATTCAGGGTACACATTAACTCTTGCAAACAATATTAATTTCAAAGTAGTCAAAATCATAAAGATGATTTTTATTGCTTTCACAAGAATGGTGTTAGTAATTCCTACGGATTTAACTAAATTATATAATAATTATAAAATAAAAATAAATTATAATGCCAAAAATATATATTTATACTTAAAATAATTATAATAATGAATTTGATATTTTTAACCTAATAAAATGTATTATAAATATTAAAATAAAGATAGTAATATTTTCAACACTTTTTCTAAATAAAACATTATAAAAGATAAAATAAAACCTATGTTGAAATACATAGTCCCATAGATTAAATTTTTATTATTAATGATTAAATATAAATATTCATTTAAATGTATGTAAATTTTGGCATCATTTTTAGAAAATATATCTTGATTTAATCCTTGTATTACACTTTTAAACTTTACCGAGGTGACATGTGTTTACCACATATACAACTCATATTGAAAACAATAAAAGTGGCTTATTTACCAATTTTAAAAAAATAAATTCAAAATACGGTTTTTATATTTCATGAATCTATTCATTTAAGAGTTATAAATTTATTTTAATATAAATTCTAGAAATAAAATAATATGATGATTTTTGTAAAATGTGTATTTAAATATGACAATTTAGATATATCAAAATTATTAATTTTTCTTATAAAATTTATGATAATTAATATTTTATATATTTTTTGTATCATATTCCTCATTATTTCCTATTTCATAATATAATCATAATTTTAAATCATGTAATTTAATATTAATATTTGAAATATTTTTATTTTCCAAGATTCACTAAATAACATTTATTTCAAAAAGATACCATGATTTTACATGAAGATAATTTGAATATTTTTTTTTAAAGGTGATGTTCATATTATAAATTAAAATTTCTGAAAAATAAATATTTTTAATCAAATTTCTATTTACAAAAATAAATAAAAATAATTTTTTACTCAAATTCCATTTTGAATCATTAAATAATATTACCTAAAATTGAATGATTATACAGTAAATTAATTATTATTTAACTTTTATTGAGTTGGAAAATATTACATATATTCAATAATGAATTTACTCATATTCATACTCAACAAATTAACAGCATGATTATCACATTCAAAATAAATAATTACATTTTAATATTATATTATGGTTCACATAAATCTCGGTGTTGTATGTTAAGTATGATAATAAGAAAAATATTGTAATCATTTTGGGTGTCACGACTTGTTTTATAAGTGATCTGTGAGAGAAAATATTTTTTGGGAGAATTTAATGATAATTAATGAAGTAATATTATTATGTATCTAGTATATAATGAAACAAAAAATTTAATATTTTGGGGTTTATATTTTTATGATATTTATTTTATATTCATCTAAAATGATGTAATATATATGTATTAAATTATCAGGTTATCATTGTTTCTAATAGAGGTCATTTTAGTATTTTTATATTATGAATAGAAATCATTATTAAAACCAATAGGGATATGTATAAGTATATGATAATTCTATAATGAAAATATTGTTCGGTGTTCTGAGAATACACATTCATATTTAGATATTAGAATAAAGATTCATATAAGGAACATATTTATCAATAGCTATAAAATATAAAATTGTTGGATTGGGTATTTAAATAATGATCATTGGTCCAGGATTAGTGGTCAAAATACTACAGAACAGGAGAGACACTCCTTGGTGATACTAATGGGTTAATTAAGGTTATCTTTATAATCCAATATGAAGGATACAAATGTTTTATAACCATAAGTGGCCTTATTTAAAACTAATTTGTCTTCTATTGAGAATATGGTTACACAATTTGGACACCCTATAAATGATTTATCATTGTTATATGATTAAAAACTAGAATAACCATTTCTCACATTGGGAAATTCTTTTTTATTCAATGTATATATCAATTAGAAATCATGTTACCAATAAATGTGATACATAATATAATGATTTTTCTTTTGGGAAAACAAAATAAATTGGTCATGGAATGTAAAAAATTATGACTAATTCAAACTATATATCTTGATATATATTTAAGAATCTTATATTTGGTGAGATTCATAACAAAACTATGAAGAAACAATTATGTTTTATGGGAGAACAATTGATTATTAATGTGGATAAACTCAATTTATCTTCCTAAATGTTGTGAATATGGGAAGTATTAGTAAAAAAATGTGTATAAAATGATAGGGGATATGTTTTTTTATAATAAAATCAATATATTTTGTATGTTTCATGTAATAGAATTCTTGTTTGATATCCTAATTTGACAAATAATCTTATATTTTTGTAGCCATGAATATAAAATTATAATGAATAAAACATTTATTGAATTGGCCTTTTTATATATTCATGATGAGTATTTATATAAAATTGTTCAGGAAAAAATCATTATTGAATATATGACTATTTTTGTATTATGCTAATTAATTTCTTAAATAAATCCCAAATGTTAACCTAAATTTGGATTCTTATATCTAAATAGAACTAGTACATGGTGTTTGGAATACTTTAAAACTCTTTATATAATTAGATTGATTGAGAAATAGGAATTGAAGAAGAAATACTAGGAGAATCATTATAAGGGAATTATACACCCTAGTGTGTCACCTTGTTGTAAACATACAATTTTTAGCAAGTTTAAATAATATATAATTCATATATTCAATAATTATTGAGAACATAAAATGATCATTACAAAATTTCCACTAACATGTAGTTTTTAATTGTTTGATCAAGTATAGAGTGATCAAACACTTACCTAATATTTACCTTTATTATTGATGCCATTATTTGATATTCATGAAGAATTATATACAAAAAAATCCTTCTATAAGTGCTAATGTCATTAGAAATTTTTATTGACTCTATTATAACTTACCATTAAACCCATTATGTCCATTGATTTAATTAAAAATGTCATAAGATAATAACTTGATAATTTTTTTTGTATTCCATATCATTGATGTTCATATATATTCATTGTTAATAAAAGTTAATAATGATTATTTAATGTTATTTGGATGAACTAGAGGAATGAAAATATCAATGAAAATTTTATAATGAGGGAATTCTTGATGAAATATGTTTAATTCATAGGACATTTAATCTAATATGAGGGTATATCAGTGGATCCTTCAAAGATAGATGTTATAATGACATTTCCCATACAGACAACAACAACTAAGATATTTATTCTTACTGGGATTTCTAGAGGATACTAAAACATTATGAGGTATTTCAAATGTATATATACTATAATAACCATGTTAACTTGGAAGGGCTCCAAATTCCATTACAGAGGTTAACGTGTGGTAAATTACAAGTATATGAAATGACTGTTTGTCAACAAATATATACTTAATAGGACTTATAGTGTTTATGAGTTTGATATTTATAATAGTGAATAATTTATGGTATTTTGATGAATAGTCATGTAAAAATTATATTCTAAATTATTATTCCTTGTCCCAATTGAAAATTAATGGATAATATTTCCCAAACCAATATTATGATTTTTTATTTGTAGTTTTTTAATTAAAAATTTTGAGGAATTTTCATTATAGTGGATTATTTGATATATATTAATAATAAAATCCAGAAATATATATTTATCTAGAAAGTGATTAATATGTTCAAAAATAGATATTTATAATGGATTAATCATTTTTACTACCCAATATACTACCGCCAAGGGATGGTGGACAAGGCAGCTGATGCTCTATGATATAAAGACAATGAATGATTGTTTATGATGAGTATTCAAATGGATCTAGTAGTTATGTATTTTAAAAAGATATATCTTGAACAAATTATAATATAAGGAAAATAATATCTTAATAAAATGATTGTTTAACAATAAATCCATGATAGTAATAAATGGGTGATGAATGAGGATATAAAACTACTATATAAGGTGATAAATCATCCTATGTTCATCCCTAATTATGGTGGAATGTTGTGGTTCAAGAAGCGAGTTTTTTTCTTGTCAAGATCATACGTTAATAATGAGTAGAAAAATTATGTTCATTATTCATCATTCCTTATTAATCATGGATGTACTAAGATATATATATATATATATATCTGAATGTTTAGTTATTATCAGATACCTTATAATATGATAATTCATATTTTGTATTTTAATTCATGGTAGGATAAAAAGTTATGGCTGAGAAAAATAATTCTAAGGGGATGTCAAGGCCATAAAATTTTCCAAAATAGAAATATGAAAATCTTTCAATAATTTTAATCATCATACTCCCCAACAAACCTAAAAACGTCATCTCATTTTATTTCCTACATATAATATTTTAATATTGATTATATTGAATGGATTTACGTTATTTATGTTTGGAGTATTAATGGGGCACAATATTATATTATATATAATAGGGATTTATGGTTTAACTTGATCTAATATAGATGTATTCAAAAATAATTAAATATCAAGTTGACTTGTAGTCCTAACAATCCTTATTAGAAATATACTCAATATAAAAATACCATTCATTTCAGGGATGATATTCTTGGATTCCATTCTATGGATTTCAAAAGTTGTTAGGATAATGACATTACATTCATCAAATATTTTTTTAAAAATTTCATTCAAATTGAAATTTTTATGGATTCTAATGAATCTATACATGGAAATAAATCATTAAATCATACAGGATTGGCTGAATATGGATAATTAATTATATTGGTATTCTATCTATATGAGAATGTGGGATATAATGTGATATCCATATAGTAGTTTATGAAGTAATATCATAGTCGACAAAAGAGTGTTAAGAATTATCCTCTTTCTGACCAAGAGTTTGATGTTTGAAAAAATGTCTTAACTTATATTTATATAATTAATATTGATATGGGATTTTGAAATAATGTAATGTGAAAGAATTGATATAACAACAAATTAGAAATTCTTTATCATATTAGGAAGGATTCTTATCAAATCAAGATTTCATAAAATATCTATAATGTTCATGATGTATCTCATGAATCTCTTCAAAAAAAATTACATACATGAAATTTTAAATTTAATAAAAATAGAGTTCATACAACTAATGAATTCTTTTCTATGACCTAAAATTTTATTGAATGAAAATTTCCTTTCTTATAATTATTCTATATGGTACAAAACACACACATACGATAAATAATATAATAGAAAAATTATTCAAATTATTGAATAATGAAATAAGTGGTATTTAATGAAATTAATAATCCTATACCATTTGAATTGTATCCTTACCCTTAAAATAGTAATATGACTATTAGAACTAGTAATAGAACCAGTATAACAGTATCCTCATATATGAATGTATATTTAATGTTTTGGTATCTTACAATTGAAAATAAGATTCAAATTTATCATGGTATAAAAATTATTAATTATTTCTTTCTAATTTTATAAAAACTAATTTTTATGATAAAATTTTATAATTAATATGTCAATATAAAATTAAATTTAAATTTATAAAATAAATTCAAAAATTAATTTTTTTATTATAATTATCTTATATTTTTATTAGACATTGAATAATTTTTTAAAGGGTCGCAAAATTGATTATAATATTTAAATTATTATTTTTATATTAAATGATGATTTAATTACAAAATAACTTTTTTACATATTTAGGACATTATATTAATTTAATGGAGTCCATTTTTGAAATATACACATAGAAAAATATATAAGGTTTATTTTTTATATTTTTCAAAAACTTTTAAATTTTAGGTGAATACTAAAATACAATAATTTACATCATAAGTCAAATAAAGGAATTTTTAGTCATATATGTATTATGGATGATGTAAGAACTATACTATCTTACTCTCAATCATTATATTATTTTTTATATATCAATAATATATAATTTCTTGACTACAAATAATAAAATAGTGAATAAACTAATAAAAAAACCCTTATTTTCAAACAATAAATACCACCCCCACCACCTATAAAACTAAAAACATCAAAGCTATTAATATTTTAAAAATACTTCCAATTCTATTACTAACTATCTTCCCTATAAACATGATCATATATTCTCAACATAAGACCATAACCATGTGGCTTAAGTAGGATCTCCTGGAAAATAAATTCAAGCGGTAAAATCGTCCTTCGTTACCTTTTAATTTATTTTCATTTCTAATAAAATCCACATCTCCCCAATCCAAATGGGAATGATATCTATTTTATCATATATAAATATGTACTATAATGTTATATTTTTTTGTAATATCAATCATCGAACCTCTTCTCCTCTTCTTTTAATCTAAAATTCAAAACATCCTCTGAGATGTGTCGATTCACCGCATTCATGAAATAAGAGTTTTCATTCTCAAATTCATTTTAAAAAAAATGGTCATAAAATCATAATTATAATTTAAAACTATATTAGTAAGGATATTATTCCATTTTAAATTTATTTTTAATAATTTATAAACATAATCTTTATTAAAATGAAATTATTTCGTGATGGATACAAAAATATACAAAATAAATGAAACTGGTATCATTAATAATTAATATAATGAATCTACATGATATAACCAAAAATAATATACATATATATAAGAAAATTTAAAAAAATATTAGTTCATTAATAGCGTACAATTTTTATTTTGGATGATTAATTTTATTTTTAAATAATTTTCATACTTGTATACTTGTGAACCGATCAGGATTCCCAAGGAAATGTACACTCCTAGAATGAAAAAAAATTAACTCTATAACTCATCAAAATGGCCATAAAATCGTAAAAAAATATTACAACTAAAATAATTAGAGAATATGTTCAGTTTTTTATATATTTTTGAATCTAATTTGATTATCCTTGATATTAAGTGCTTGTAAAGAATAAATTAAAACATATGGTTAGGGGATTATCCAAACCCAACATCATTTGATTAGGTTATTACTCTATCATGAAAAATGTTGTGTGGTTATTCCATTATTGTTCTGTAAATATAATATCAATTTTTATCATAATTACTAGTTAAGATATACATGTTTGAAACATATACTTATGATAAATATAACTAATTTTAAAAGGAAATATTCATTCCAAAACACATATAGACTTATCTTGATATATCTTATTCTAAAATCATGATTAATGATACTTGTACAATGTATTTTTTCCAAATTTTCATTTGGAATTCATATTTTTTCACTAATGTATGATAAATGAAATTATTATAAAACACATACCATCAAATGGTTATTTTATGACTATGATAGTTATAAGATCAAATTGGCATTCATTTATATGTAAATTATATGATATAATGGGTTGACATGGAATTTTATACACCCAAATCATTTATATAATGTAATGTATCTCATGAGATAAAGTAAAATAGTCATGAAATTTATTCTTTATCTCATCATAATTATGGTTTTATTTTTATTCCAAAATATTATGCATGAACATAATGATATCTTTTCTCAAAACTAGTTTTAGTATTTTGATCACTATGTCAGGAGGTTTCATTTTTTATGAATTGACACTTTCTATGTTTTTATCTGTTGCTTCCATTCATCAATTTTATGATGAATATATTATTATGATATGATGAATATGGTTATTCTCAATCATGTTATATTGATTACTTCCCTTATTCACCATCTAATTTATAATTTATCTCACTCTTTTCAATGATGTATATTCATCAGGATACATCATGGATTAAGTAAAACAAGATCTTTTAATGGATAAAAAACTCATTCTAAAATAAATATAAATGTTTTATTATTTTTTAGTAATTTATAGCCTAATATTCCCCAATATAATAATCCTTTAGATTCTTGATTAGTAACAATATAATGTGGTTTAACATTAAAATTATTTAATAATCATGTATGAAAATGTAGGGTCACTATAGTTTATCTCATAGAAGAGTTTTATTAAATTGGGTATTAGGTTTGGATAACATTAGTGGTAAAATATTATATAAAACCATGTATATATAAACATAAAAGATTCATTTTAACAAAATTCTAAATATAGGGATCCAATAAGATAATCCATTACAGTTGATTTGATAAAAAAATAAATTATTTATTCAAGAATTATTGATATATGTTTCATTCAAAAAAACTATTTTAGAGAAAGGTGGGATCCATATGTACCAGGTTGACTATCAATGTGAATGAAAATTTTGTGATTTCATCATTGATATCCACAATTCCAGGGGAGGAGTAATTTTCAAAATCATGAAAATTATTACAAATCTATCTTAGACTACAAATAAAAATCCTATTCCATGCAAAATTTCAACCTTCTCCTTAGAAGGTGAAACATGAGGTTGAGTCCATTATTTTAAAACAAAAATCAACGTTTAATTTATCATCTAATTGAATATTCATGGAACAATGCGTCCACTAAATAGAGGTGATCATTTCTATTCTCAACAATAATGAGTATGAGAATGTGACACTAGAAATCTATGATTTATATGTGGATTCGATCAATAGTGAGAATTTATTTTGAACACCCAGAAGAAGGATGATATTGAATATTTGTAGTGGGAAAAAATTAATAAAAGAGTTATTACCATGTAATTCCCTTGATATCTACATAAAAATATTTAGAGATAATTCAAAAAGATTATGAAAAGTGAAGTAATTCCTAGTATTTATTACGCAGACATTAAAATAGTCCCTTCAAACGTCTCTAGCATTTTTTTTACTTTAGGGGTTATAGACATGTATTTCAATGTGATATAAATGTGAATATAGAGGTTCAAAAAATGTCACACTGATATGAATAAAATAAAAAATGGTGTATTTTTGTGCTGGATAATCTAATGACAATGTTGTAAAAAATGCTCAATAACTCAAATATAAAAAAAATCATGGAATAATAATCCTTGCAACTAAGTCAATATGGTTAGTAAATTCTATAATAATTTTATAGAAGGAAACCATGATCTTGAATTCCAATGATACCTAAAATATCATGCCAATGTCATGGATTAAATGAGAGAACAACCCAGGTTCATTGATTTAACTAATGGGAGAAATGGAAGTATACAATATAGTACCCAAAACCTCATGTCCTTAAAGGTAAATAACATCAGCATCCACCAAAGGAAAAGGATAAAGGAAATTTTTATTCCATAATTACTTCTGATGTAATGGAATAAAATTATTTCACACATGGTACACATAATGTTCACTAAATAATATAAAATGACCTATTTGATTCTAGTTCAACACATTCCATTATATACTTCATGTTTTGTAGAAACATTTAATTGAATCCTCGATAATATGAATTATATATATCTATAAAAAACATATTGGAATGATCATTTAAACTCTTATTTTGGACTCTTATCTTCTTGGTGTTCATGGGAAAATTTGTGATGGATTCGACAATGTAATTCACTTTTATTGTATCATGTTATATAGAGCACAAAAAACTCGAAGGAAAATGAATAATATTTATATATTGTAAACCATCCCATGATCCACTAATAATGATTGTAATACCATGAATCTAAATTGAAAAATACATAAATGGTGTGGGTGTTGATACCATATGAAAAAATACCTTTCTCAAATGGTTTATTCAGTTGAATTCATTATCCTTGAGGGAATACCAACTGTGATGAAATACACTAATGTGTATCCCAAAAAGTCATCCAGACATTCCCCAAATCGTGATTTAGATTTCTCAATATGTCATATAATATGATCCACTCCTATTTCAAATTTCCCCTACATGATGGAACCAAATGAATTGGGGGAGTTGAAGAAGAATATGTATGTAAACATGGATGAATGGTCCATACACTATAGTGCATCACCGTGGGGGTGAACCAGTGATCTTTGTCACAAAAAAGTATAGATCAATGTGGATGTATATAAATTATTGAAAGCATATCAATATCACCATAAAGAACATAAATCATCATCCATGGAATAATGAATTCTTTAATTATTTATTGGGAGATTAATAATATGCAAAGAAGGATATTATATCTTGAAACCAATAACACATGCTGAGTAAAGATGATGTTTGTATTAATTAATTACATACAAGGTATGGGAATTATGAGTTACTAGTTACATCATTAAAATGTACTAATTCCCCAATAATCATCATGGTGTTGTTATATATAGTCATTATAAACTACCTTGAAATAGATATGGCCATGTTTATCAACAATAATCCTATCTAGTCTAAGATAATGGTTGACCCAGGAGAAAATAAATTTATTTTGATGTAAAAAATAATGTCTAGTAAAT
This sequence comes from Viscum album, assembly GCA_963277665.1. NCBI lineage: Eukaryota > Viridiplantae > Streptophyta > Magnoliopsida > Santalales > Viscaceae > Viscum > Viscum album. The sequence continues at coordinate 1,956,375,199 of OY728165.1, forward strand.
TGTATTCCATGTTCAGCAAGTGTGACTCTTTGAAATGTAAAGCAAAATCATTTCAAATGTGATCACAAGTGAGGGAATTTCATTAGACACTTTAAAAACAAATCTAATTGAGGAATTTACTAAAACCACTAGTTTCACTAAAATACATAGTTTTCAAGAATAATAGTGTACTATAGTCATTTTTTAGGAATTTATCTTGATGTTTTAACTAATTAATCATATAAACATGGAATTGGGTAAATTATGGGTAAATTTTGTATAGAATAATGAATTATGAGGAATTATTTAAGGAAAACAGGTATAGGATAGTCCATGATACTATACTCACACTACAAACATGTTGATAAGGTTTATATATATATATTGATTCATTAAAAAATGGCTTCAGTGTGTTCTCAGGCATAATTTTAAAGGGATTTATTATGCCTTAGGATAGTTAAAGATCTATGAGGTGGACAACCTGACCCAGGATCTAGAAATCGTGATTGTTATTTTCCCTAAAATTATGGATAATTCACCTCAAAAGTGATTAGTGTAACATATATACATATAAAAATAGTCTAATATATACATGAAAAAAAATCTTAACATGAGTCATAGGGGATGATTATAGATTGTTATGGACTATGAATTATCTATCCATTACCATCAAATAATGATGAAAATGTAGCAGATTATATTAGAAATAAAATATTGTTATAATATATCCATTATGAGGATTGACAAAGAACCCATCATAATGGATATGAAATGTATGGATTTGTAAATCATAACATTTGGGAAAACATCATATTTTTCACAAATTATATACCAAACATCAATCTAAGATACGATCAAGGAGGCACAATGGTATGATATGGAGCTATAAAATATTGTAAAATATATAATTGATGGTATGATACCAGAGATACTTTTTGATTATGATAATTTGATTTGTTTTGGAATAATTATTTTTATACCTTTATCACATCAGATAAAAATGATCCATTTTATAATTCACATATCTCATCTATCTTTATCCCATCTAGAATTACTAAGATATAAATTTACCTTCAAGAACACTTCTGATGGATAAATATAAAGAAAGAGATTACAGAGTATATCTCAATTTATTTAGTATATCATCATGTAAAAGAATAGAAATACTAGTCAAAATTTATGAGGAGAACATTACCTATACACACATGAAAATGGTAGAATATCAAATTGGACTTCATCACTCTTCTCTAGAAAAAATTCAATGAAAGCAATGAAATTTGGGTTATGGTGGATTCACTCACCATGACTACCAACATCATTAGTATTATTGATGATTTATCAATTGAAAAAATTTCTATTGCTATATTTTAAGGTAGTGGTAAGGATCATTGTGGCATTACTATCAATCATATCTTGTCGTGATCTAAGGTTCACATACAAAATCATGTGAAGTCATAAACATGCTATGAGTACTGAATTGTATTTTATCAACCATATCAACATGATTATTGATGGAAACTCTAAAATGAATATTCATATGAGTGTGGAAAATTTGATAGCCTACTAAATAGAATGAAATGGAGTGTGGGTTAAGCATGTCCAATTGGTTGAGTTCACATATAACAATATCTTCCACTCGAGTATTCAAATGGATATATATGAATCAATACATAGGTAATTATGTATAACTCTATCTTATTGTGATGAAGATATGGAATGAATGTCACATGTATTGGATCTTGTGAATGTTATGATGTATAAGGTTTAATCAATCAAACAATAAATAATAGATTCTCAGAGTTGTAAAATTCTCAATGTTAACAACCATCGATGTGAATTTTAGTTTTATGTTTGAGACAAATTCATCCTTCAAATATCCCCGTGGAAGAGAGTCATGAGGGTAGGATAGAAAGGGAAGTTGATCCCATGATACATTTTTCCCTTTTAGAACAATGATCTGATAGGAAAAGTGGCATATCACCTTTCACTTCCACAAAATATTGGACTAGTTTCCAATGTGTTCCATGTATCTCTCTTAAGGAAGTACATACATGAAAACTCTCATGTACTTAATCCCTAAATGGTACAACCACTGAATGACCTATAACATAAAGAGAATTCACTGATGAACCTTGACCATAGAGCTAAATACATAAACAGAAAGACCACTAACCTTGTAAAAGTGTTATGGATTATCCATATTTATTAAAAGGAAATTGTGAACTAGAAAAATAGATAAAGAAGAAAGCCTTATCCATTATTCACCATATATTTAAAAATGTAATTTAAAGGGATATAATTACCAAGGATAATAGAATCTAATTATACTAATATTTATTCAATGAAATTTTACATTATTATAAATTTTTTATATATTATAATACACATACATTGCATTCAAAAAAATAACACTAATATTTGGGGTGAAATATATTGTTTCGAAATAGTTTAATTTTTTTTGATATTTTTCAGTCTAGAGAACAAAAAATATAGAATTACTTATATTAATTATATTAGTTTTTATTTAACTACACAAAACACCGTGTTAAACTTTCTCTACACACAACACATAGATTAACACTCAGTACATGCAAGACTATGTTTGGATTGTGTTACCAATAATGACAAGGTACATCGATAGCTAGCTTTACATGCATGGGTAATATTTACAAAAATAAAATTTATTGTTAATATTATTAATAAAATTAACTTATACTTGTCACTAAATGATTACCATTTATTTCATGAATAATATTAATTATTTATAAATAAATTTATGGAAAATTTCAAAATAATGAAATTTCATTTCTATGTAAATGAATTCCTTTCTTAAAAACTCTATTTTATCTAAATAATTTAAATAAAGATCATTTTATTGAATTTTTTATTGACATTTATAAATTATATTTTGAATATATTTTTTTTAATATAATCCAATATATTTTATAATAATACGATAAAATAAATCCATTTATTTTAATAAAAATATGTATTTTTCTAAAACATAATTTTATCACTTTTTGAAATAGTACCTAATTGAAATATAATTTTCAACATATAATTAATATTTTTTAGAAAAAAACATCATTTATGGAAGTGAAAAACAAAAAATTTACATTGGGTGAATTTTTTGGTATCAATATATATCTATAGTCTAATCATTTATTGTGGTTGTTTATGATATTGCTTCCATTGAAAAAATATTATGATCCACCTCTTAATATCACTCATGAATTTTATTCCTCTTTAATTATTCATGGTATCTTCATATAATGGAACAAACATTCCCCTTTTTGGTACTTGTGATTAATAATGATTTTTTATGAAAATATTTCATTATTTATCTCTTTGGTGAGAATTTATCATTTTCATAAAAAATCATTCCTAAAATTGTGTTTAATTGTTTTTAAATATTTCATAACCTTATTCTATCTTTAAAATTATATTCAATTCTTCTTTTTTATGTTTTTATGTTCTTTTTAAAAAATGTTTCCAAAATTATTTTGGCTTTAAAAAGTTTTTTTCAATGCAGAAAAGAGTTTTTGTCAAGAAAATTTTTAAATGATCTTTAAATGATTACTCAATATTATTTAAATTATTTTTCAAATACAATTATTTGAAAATGATTTCCCGTGAAAGGATAATTATATTAAGGACTATTCCGAGTGATCTTTCGAAATCATCCTCTATCTAATAACATTACTTTGATATGGTTATGTTATATTGGGGATATGATCCATACATACCATTCATATTCTATATATGAGTTTCTATTTTATTTTGGAATGATGTTTATTAAAAACATTATACCTGTGAGTATATTACGTTTCAAATGGATTGACATGAAAAATATTTCACTTTTGTGGTTTAGATACTGATAATTTCTTATGAAACCCACTTTCTATAACTAGTTATTAGAGGATGAAATGTTTATGGAACCTATATATTTTTAATATGATATGAGGTTAAAAATGATTTTGATATCCATTTCATCTCACTATTTATGATATTATGACTACGAAACCCATCTCCTTCAATGATTCATGATATGATAAATGTTTCTTTATATTGTGGCACATGTTTTCATGATTTCATGATATGATATGTGGGACCTATATCTATCCCTAATTTGTTGGGTAATGATCAATTTTATATGAACATAGATTGTATATAGGTTGTAACTCAAGATGAAAATAAAAGGGTAAACATGTTGTAGCCAAATCCTGAAATAAGTGGGTACATGGGAGGGAATTCCACGTAAGAAACAAAAGGGAATATGTGAGGGAATCCCAACCCTAAATAAATATGTTTCATAGGATGGAATTCTATGAATGAAACAATAGGTTACACTATAGGGATCACAATCCAATATTAATAGTGTAATAGGGGCGCGTCACATGCCTGAAAAAATACGGTATAGTTGAGGGAATCAAATAGCCGAAACTAGAAGGTACACTGGAGGGAATCTAAAGCCTGAAAAGAGATGATACATGGGAGGGAATACCAATATCTAAATAAAAGGATACATAATAGTGAGTCCAATTCACAAAACAAGAGCATACATGGGATAAAATACAATTTCCAAAAAAGGTACATGTAAGATTATCCCAAGACTAACATGTTATGAAGGAAATAGTAGGTAGCCTTGATATTGGATTTTATTTTCATATGTGTACAGTATAATTCCATGTATTATACCTATGTAATGATTTCATGGAATTTGATCTTAAATATCTTATGAACTATCAATCCTTATTCCATGATTATTTTTTTACAACGTTGTAATGTTGGGTATGATCATCCAATTATACAATCATTTTTTAAAACCATTATTCTCATTACATGCTTACAAATTAAATTTTTGAGTCATTACAAAGAAAATGATCTCACCCCTTTATTATATTTCATTCCCCCATGTTATTATGAAATTTATTATGTATTTATTCTTAATGGGATGATTATTACGAATATTTTCATGATATTTCACCATGATATAAGAATATGTTTAAATGTTTCCGATGAAACTAAATTATTATGGTCCTAAGAAATGTATTTTGGTAATGATTGGAATATTTATATAAAATTATGTGGTTTCCATGTATGTTAATGAAGGTTCAAAATATATGGTATCAAAGGAATGGTTTAGTTCACCATTTGATACTATGATCAACAAATAGTAGTGAGATCTATAGGGATATTTGTAAGGATATTTTGAATGATTTCTATAACGATATAACTTTTTGTGTCAGATATTTAAAATAATATGTAATTAATTATTCATTGTATATGATATTTTTCAATATTAGTTGGATTTATATTACGATAACTGTTGTTCAGAATATGTTTTATAGTTTTATTCAATCATTTTACCTAGAAGTTACTCGATTAATATGGATTTATTAAGATGGGGGAATTTAGGGAATTATCGAAATTGATGTCCAAAGTAGAAATTTAATTATTAAAGTTATAATTTAATAGATATCATATTTTATAATGTGGATGATAGAGTGACCACAAAAGAAATGTGAAAGGCATGATATGTTCTACCTGTATTATTTAAATTAAATTTAAGAATTATGATTAGATTGAGGTTTAGGATCCTTAAAACATGATTCATATTGCATATTATAAGAAGGAGTTATTAAGAAATTAGATAATGATGACTAAGTAATTTATTAAGAATATAGTAGGATTATTGAAGTGTATATTTTATTGAATTCAAATATAATTTTATATGAATCCTTAAGTATGTATAGATTATTTATAGAATTTATTATTTTTGTATTTTCATGGATTTTTTAAATGATACTGATATCCTATAAAATTGATATAATGGCATGGTTACATTTTGGGAAGGCAACCCATAACATGTCTCTGCGAATGATAAAATGATATTGTATATGGACAAAGATATGATGATATTTTAAAAAATATTGTATAGTATTTATAACTTCATAACATAAAATGACAATGTGTTATATGCTGTCGTGGATGGAGTTTACAATATATTTGGATATGAGGAATATATCCTATAAAAATTTGAAAAATGGAAATTGTATATTTTCAATAAGGATTTATGATAATTCATGTCATTAACATGTTTCAAGACAATTCATGAAAAATGTATTACAATATTTTGAATTAACAAACAACAAGATACATTTATTACTATGAGGGATCAATGGTAGATGTTATTGAGAAATTTAGTGACTCTCTTTCTAACGTTTTTTTATTATTAGGTTTTGAAAGGTTTATAAGGTTATATATTTATGGAATGGTTCATATTAAACATTTTGTGAGGTGTTAAATATATACATATGAATTCACCATATGAATATTCATACTTATTGAAGAATAAGTGTTAAATTTTAACTAAAGATGGAATGAGTGACTATTATGGATCTTTTGATCTGTTCATTTTTCTTGAATATCATATTCACCTAATTTCATAATAAAATGAGATAAAGTATAAATTAATGAAGGATTTACAAAAGGATTATACGATGCTTGTCAAATGTATTTAAATCGTGCATGTATTTCCTCTCTTTAAAATGTTTTACCTATTGGGGAAGGATTTTGAAACTAAAATCTTCTCATAGTACATTTTTTTATGATGATAGAAATGTCACCATAGATCATAACTAATATATGGCTTTATAAGTGTTATCTTTTTTCATATCCATGTTCCCTATATACACCCTTATACGATGATAGTAACATTTTTTCCATTTCAGTTTTTTTCGTTTCACAATTTTTTACCATATGTGGTAACCTTCTCATTTATTACTTTGGAAATTTTTTATATTTCTAACATTCATATTTTAAAGGAAGTTATAGTATTCATTTTTATGATGATTAATTCTATGAAATGAAAATTCAAGTACTACTCCATTAATATTACATATGAATTTCAACAAAATTATACATTTTAAGGGGGTATAGTGTAACACCCCAATATTTTTGAAATTGTTTTTTCTAATTAATTAAATCTTATTGATATTTATGATTCCAAAAGGCATTGTATATTGATTTTATTTATATGAAAGATCTAATTTTTTATTGAATTAAATGTTGCACCATGTTATGCATACAGTTCAAGCATCATGTATATTTTCTTTTATTACATGAAACATTATTTTTAGTTCATGTTACACACAATTTAATCTTTCTTTAATATATTTAGTTACACGCAAGGCCGCTTTTTATCCATTATAATATATTATTATATTATTATTAAAATAAAATTATAATTATCACCTATACGTTAGAATGGAATAAATAATTAAGATCAAATATGTAGTAAGAAATGGTTTACACCCACACACAAATATATATATATATATTTACTATTCTATATCAATATGATATATATGAATGTAAGAACTATATCAAAATAATGAAACTCATTTTCTATGGGAAATATTTTCCTACAAAAAAAACCAAGTATCTCAATCAATTATAAAAACCACTTTTTATGATATTATTAACATAATTTATATAGTACATACAAATAAAAAAAATTACACTCATCAAATGGATTTTTATATGCATAATAAAATAATAAATCAATTTATATGAATAAAAAGAGGTATTTTTCTAAAAGGTTAGTTTACCACCTATTAATGGAGAAATTATATAAAATATAAATATTTACACTATTAATTGTTTTTATTTTAAAGAATAAATATTCTTTTTTAATGAAAAAATTAAAAATTTACAATGGGTGAATTTTTGGATTCCTCTTGTGAATTTTAATTTTGAATGAAAAATGAAAGAACTGAATTTTAATTCTTAATTTTTTTATCTAAATTTTTTAAATATTTATTTCAAAGAATTTTACATTGAAATTTCATATTAAAATCATTTCATGCTTTTTGAATTTTTTAATTTAAAAACATGTCATTTCAACTCTTCTTTGGGATTAATTTTGAAAAAAAAATCCAACTTATGTGTCTAGAATTTGAATATTTTAATTCCATAATTGGAAATATATTAAATTAATATGTGTAATAAATTCAACTTAATTTTGGATGAAAAAAATTGAGAATGCAATTGAAATTGAGGACATTGATTAAGATACGAATAAACATAATTAAAGACTAAATATAGAATATAAGGTATAAGAATGTAGATTAACATGTATAAAAAATTATATTTGGCCATATCTAGACCCATAAACAACTAAGTATCTTTAATGGTACATTTTTAAACTTTAGGGGGAATTTAAAAAATAGGTAGAACTCAATTATTTTCATTTATACCCAATGTCTTGTTTTCCCCACTTATAAGTGGCCTCCATTCATATTCCTATAATCACACCTATCAATCCCAATTTTCTATAAAAACCCATGAAAAAGATAAATCCAAAAATACCGCTCCTCATCATGGATTCATCACTCTGGTCCGAAATCTAGACCTGGAAATGAGTTGGTGAAAACCAAAAAGAGTTTTCCAATGAAGAGATGACGTCTTTCTACAAGTACATTATTTTTTATTTTTATCCACACCCCTACATTATTCTTATTCCATGAATATATTATAACATCGATAATGATAATATATTGACATTCCATTATTATATGTGTATAACTTACACTCACACATACTTATATTGAATGGGATATGGAATCACCATTCATGTGTATGGCAGGCTACTACATTATGAACTGATGTTGTTTTTTCTTTGATTACCAAAATTAAAGGTTGGATATAATTATTGAATTTATATACATAATATTTAATATTTATTTACTGTTATATAATTATTATATAACTCATACCTTTATTCCTTAAACTTTTTATAAATAAAATAACATCCGTTCTAGACGTATAGACTATCGTGTTCCAAATGTGATGTGAGGCATTAAAAAATTACATTGAATGTTTTATGGATGGGTTTAATAAAATTTTATGATATATATTAAATAGTAGTTATAAAATAATTTTAATTCACATATATGAAAATATATACCTTCTTCATTACTTCCTTCATTATAATAAAAATATAAGAAAACATCCATTCATACGTACGACCTTCCATCTCCCCGAACAGTGTATTCCATTTCGTATTTAATTTTTTATTTTTATGAATAAAAATATTATAAATTGAAATTATATTTTTATCTTTTATATAATTTTGTTGCAAATGGAGACATGATATATGTAAGAAGACCATAAATATAAAGACTAAAAACACAAGCGAAAAACAACGTGGTTATTACCTGAAATGTTACTTTAACATAGAATTGTTAAAAATTAGATAACATTAAATCATAATAAAATAATATATTTTAATTATTAAAATATTATTTTTTGGACGTCGATGTATTATAAAATTTTAAATATTAAATATTTGTCTTGAATCTGTATGATGAACATCATGACAAAAGGTAAGGGATTTATCATCTCACTTTATGTTTTGTGATATATATGGTATATTCACCACTAATTCTTATTGTGTGGTTCATATGTATGCATTTTAAATTTTCTATCACTAATTTTCTTTATATAATTATTTTAAATGTATCAATTTATTGTATTCATTCATGTGGATCATTATTCACTAGATACTGATGTAGTAAATGGATTTCTAGTCTCGCATTTATTTCTGTGAGACTTGTGCCTTATTCACCAATTATTTCTTTTTTTTGGTTTTATATACTACCAAAGAAAATGTGTTCCCTGAATATTATATTTTAATATATTGGTATTCACTTTTCTGTTTTATGATATGTAATTCATCATGTTTGTGGGTAAAATGTTACCAAATCCACCATGTAATTTTGTCTCAATTTTTATAATTTAAGACACATGACATGTTATGAACCCATGATCTTCTAAGAGTTGTGTATAATTGAATTTGAAATGACATATAATAAATATATTTCATTAATAATATTTTAATCATAATTTAATGTCATCATTTCATAGGGATTATGAATCAATTTTACAAGTGTTTTTAGTGTTTAGTACTATAATCTCATCGTTTTTCTGAATTATTTATGACTATGATTTAGTTGATTGAATATTACTATGAATATTACAATATATAAATTTCATTTTTTATTCTATGTTTATTCATGATATATTCATTCTATGATAACATTTTTCCACTATGTGTTATATACAATGATTTAGAAAACAATTTTCTGAGAATTTGACTTTATTTCTCCCAATGGTGGGATATATTATTGAGAAACGTTATTTTCATAAAAAATATAAAAATGGTTCTAAATTATATAAAACAATTTCATGTAAATATATTTTATAGAAATTTATTATGATTTACAGTGTTTGATTTGGTTTTCAAAGATTACTTTATATGTATTCATGGTTATATTCAATGAAAAATGATTTAAAAGTGTTTTATATTTAAAAAGATATTTTTAAGGTTGAAATGATATTTTTATCAATAAATATTTTAAGTTGTAATTAATTATTATTTAATAAAATTAATATGTTGTTTTAAATGTATATTATTTTTAAAATGATTTCCAATGAAAGGTTATTTTCCTTAAGAACGGTTTCAAGTGATCTTTCAAAATAATTCACCATCTAAGAGGACATCATTTGATATAGATATGCTTTACTTGTTATATTATATAAATATCCCATTAATTTTGTTTCTAATAATGTAGTTTTTATGAAATTGTTTTAAAGGAACTGTTTTCTTCTTCATGCTTAAATCAATCTTCAAATTCATTGACGTGAAACCCATTTGTCCACTAATGGTTATTCCATGATAAATTCTTATGAAACCCACTTCTATTAATTGGTTTCTCTATGCTTAAAATAATATGAATGCAATAACCTTTCCTAATATTATGACATGCTGAAATTTTTATGATAGCCATTTAATTTCATGAGTTATGATATGATTTTTTTGAAACACATCTATATTTATGGTTCATTATTTTATGAATGTTATATTATCTGGTAGAACAAGTATTAATTATTTAATAATGTTAATGGTGGGTCCAATATATCCCTCAAATTAATTGGGTAAAGAAAAATTTTATATATTCCGGTAGAGTACATGGATTGTAGTTAATGCTATAATCTGAGAGGGTACACATGTTTTTTTCATAATCCTGAAACTAGATGGTATATGGTAGTACATCCCATGCCAGAAACGCGTGGGTATGTGGGAGCGAATACCAAGATCAAAACAAGATGTAACATGGGAGGTAATTAAATGTTTTAATTAATGGTGTATAAGGGAGGGCCTCTGATGATGGAAATAATTTTGAACATGGGAGGGAATCCCATGATTGAAACAAGAGGCTACATGAGAGGGAATCCCGTGATCAAAAATTGATGCTACACGAGAGGGAAACACAAGATTGAATAAAGGGGGTACATTGGAGGGATTACAAAGACCAAAAGTAGAGGGTATATATGAGGATGTCCCAAGCCTAAAGTAGTAACATTGGTGATTATCCCAATGTTAACATTTTATGAAGGTCTTGGTAGGTAGCCTTGATTTAGTATTTTTTATCTTATCTGTATTCCAAAATCCATATCTTATTATTATGTTATTCATTCATGGTTTATTCTATTTATTATTATATAAAAATAAAATATTTATTCCATAACTCATGTTTATGATATTTGATATTTAGGGTACGATCTTCTAATGATTTGATAATGTGTTCATACTATTATACTCATGTTACCCTTACGTAGCTCACTATTGGAATGATAACCTTCCCTTTGGAATAGTAATATGTCGATTAGAGATTTTAATGTATATAATAGAATAGTAACATCACCTATGAATTACAAAATATAATTTTGTTTCATTATAAATGAAAATATAAAATCTTTATATCATGGTTTAAAAATGAATAATATTGTTTTTGTAATTTTGAATCGATAAATTTTCTAAAATTTTAAAATAAATATACTGATTTAAAATAATATTCATTTTCAATTTATATATTTTAAAATTTCTATTATTTATTATAATAATAATTAGATAATTTTATGAGACCTTAATAAATTTTTCAAATTTTCATAAAACAGATTATAATATTAAAATTTTTATTTTTGGAATTAATTATAATTTAATATAAAAATTAAATATCATATATTTATAAAAAAAATTCATAAATTTGATTCCTTTTATTATCTAGAGATGTTAATAAAAATTTTGGGTGGAATTAAAGAATTTATCCAAATTGTTGAATTTTGATGAATAGTCAAATATGGAAATTTACTGTATAAGTCAAATACATGATGTTTTGAGTAATGGATGATATATAGATGCGATAAGACACATAATCTATTAGTATAATTGATTAGTTAATATAAGTATTGAGAATAATTATCACTAATGATAGTATTGAAGAAAAATAATAATATAATTAATAAAATAAACAAAAAATCCTTCTCATCCCACTATTAATACAACCCTTCACCACATATTATCATCCCACCTTAAAATACATGTTTTATAAATGTATTATAAAATATTATATACCAAATATTCTTTCAAAAGTTCAATATCATAATTGTTTTCAAAAAATTAAAAAAAACATGTTCCTTAAGGAGGTTCTCAATGAGAAGATATTAAAGAGTTAAAATCATATATTATTATATTTTAGTTTATTTTATTTTATTATTCACTCCAAAACATATGTAACCATTGAGTAATTATAAACAAAATATCCTATATATACTTTAATTTTATTTATTAAAATGTATATTCCTCATTAATCTCCATCTCAACTCAATTTATCCTAAAAATGAAAACATCATCTTGATGTGTGGATTCATCGCCTTCATGGACGATGAGTTTCCATTATCCATTACCGAAATCAGGGATGTTAATAAAATAATTATTGTTAAAACATATATTAATTCAATATTACAAATTTAAAAATGTTTTAGAACTATGTTATAAACATAATATTTAATTAAACAATGATATTTCATGATGGACAGAAAACCAGAATAAAATATATAATAAATCAATCTCAAATAAAAAAATTAAATTAATTAAAAATAAATATTTAAAAATATTTAGGCTCATTAAAACCATATAATTTAAATTATTTATAATTTTTCTCATTTTACATGAATTTACATACTTGTATACAATCTATGCAATCATGAAAACCATGAAAACAAACATTCTTGGAAAGATGAAATTGAACTCTGTAACTCATCAAAATTCACCAAAAAAATCATAAAAAATATACAAAATAAAAAATTTAGAAATTTTATATATATAGTAATTAATGAATGTAATTATATTTTCTTGGATATTAAGTGAAACAGATGAAATAACTCAGGTATGTATTAATGGAATTTATGAACCCAACAAATTTTCATTGGGTTATAACTCTTTTATGCCAAAATTTTGGTTCGATATTCTTGTAATATTTTATAAATAAAAACTAAATTTAATTTCCCCCTCATTTCTAGGATATATATTTGTCCAAATTACATTTTTAGATAATATATATATTTTCTAAAAGAGAGCATCTTTAAAAAATACATCATTACTCATGTTTTCACTCTAGATTGATGATTTTTATATAATATATGAATATCTATTTTAAATTTGAGAAACCCAAATATTATTGGTTAATATTACATTCAATGTGTTATTCTAGGACTATGATTTTTATAAGTAATATGTGGATTGTATGATTTTGTAAATTTTATGATGTGACTAGTGGGCCACGAATTATATATCCCTCCAATGAATTAGGAAACGTGCTGATTCTAATGAGAAAATGATTAAAATTTATGAATAAAATGATATATATATTTTCATAATGATTATTTTATGGTTAAGAACATATGTTATTTGTGATCATAAAGTTGTATTGGTTCACAACAGGGTATGGCATTTTGACCAATAAGACACAATGTTTAATTTTTATGATTTTTCAATTTACATTCCATTAAATTATTCCCACGATTATTATGATTATGATATTAGGATTATGATGTGGTTGTGGTTATTATAATAAATATTATTACTTTTATTCATTTCTTTATTAATCCTCTTAGTTGGATTTTGTCTCACCCCTTTCTTTGATGTATATTCCTCAGGTGCATTCTTGTACTAAAGAGAAAATGATCTTTAGAAGGATATAGAATATTATCATAAATAAGTTTTTTTGTTTTATTATGTACAAGTTCTGTATAGTCCTAATTTTCCTAACCCACAAAACCATTTTGTCCTAGAATTGTAATATTAATATAATGTTTAGCTTAAAAATGATGTGATAATATTGTATGAAATATTATGGTTTCTATGTTATCTATATTATGAGTCACTACTAATGGAGATTCTGTATTAATTATATAATGTGTTTCAAAAAAATACCAGTCATATTGTAAACTTTTTTTTGTGAAACAATAAACATTGTGAAGTAATATTTTAACCGAAGGCATTGATAAAGCTTATAAATTATATTTTACTCAAATTAATCTGATTTAATTTTTAGGTAGAAAATCAATTAAAGGTGTGTAAAATGTAATAAAATAAGATTATATATATATTCATTGTAAATCATCATTACCTATTCAATATAAAAATTTACAAGTAACCCTGATTACAAATAAACATCATTATTGTACACTGTTATAACCCATCCATTTAAACAGAGTGTTTGAATATGATTAACCACATTATGGAATAAAATAATTATAATTTCAATATGATAAAACAAATTCGCAGTCTTTCATAACATCATATTTTAATTGAAAATATGTTTTCTACAAAACCTATAATATCATTTCATAATAATACATTAAAATTAACATCAACAATTTAATGAAATATTTTTTGAAAATTAATATCATTCATGAAATAATCATGTAAATACTATCTTAGTTTTAAATTTTTTATTTTATTGGACAGATTTATTTAGTAGAAAATAGTCTAAAACAATTATTATTATAGTAGTTGTATTTTTTTATAAATTCATGAAATTTTAATGTATCGTTAATATTAAAATTCTATCATATTGTAAAATTTATATCATTTAATTGTCAATAATATATTTAATAAAATGGGGATAATAATTATAAGTGATGTTTGTATAAGTTAATTTTTTATAATTAAATAAATCATCAAAAAATTCATTTATATATCGTATTACCATTTTGATTATAAAATAAAAAAATCCACCTAATGATATTGAATTTAGTAAAATATATTAAATATTGGTATTCTTATATCATGATTAGTTAATGTGGGAACATTCAATTTTCGGTTACTATGAGTGATATTCATTATAAAAATACAATATTATGATAAAAGATATAATCTTTTAAAGGTTGGGTAGTGAAATAATAAATAAAATGGTTAAAATATAATAATAATATCGTTACTAAATCATATTAGATCTTTATATAATGAACATAAATCTTACTAACTTCTAAAATATTCTAATTTTGAGACAAGAGGATTGATTAAGTCATTAATATAATTTAATACGTAGAAAAATTCCAACTATATCATCTCCAAACCATATAAAATGACACAACGGATGATATCATCCTCACACATAGTGATCCCAATATATCATGAAATCCATGATCAAAATACCTTCCTAACAGCACTCACAATACCTTAAGGTCCTTTTATTATAAAAAAAACCCAAATGAGGTTATCCGAATAAGTGTTACATCTCTTAACTCACAAATTTAATTTTATTTATTTTTATACCTACTTGAATGAAATTAAAATCACAGTGATATACTATACTAATTATTTACCATATATTTATTTGTTATTATGTCCGTGGTGGACACTTCGTTGATCTCATTTTTGACCAAATGGGAATATGACTGTCACGACCCATCCTCGGGACCCATGTCGTGACTACCCCAAGCCCATCTCCCACAGGCCTGGGGCTGGCGACTAGCTCCAAAGGCATAAATCCAGAATAAAGGGAAGACATTGCCTTTATAAAGTAAACAAACACCACAGAGTAAGCCAGAAGTAGTAAACACAATGTAAAACTTGGTACAAAAGTATGTGCGGAAAGTAAATGGGCCAGAACACAAACCCAAACATAAATTAAAGTACAACTAGAAAGAAAGTACAGCAATTGAAAGTAAAGCAGCAACATCGAGCCATCCACTAGAAGTCCCACTAGAAGGGTCAATACAGATAGCCACCTTAGCTCCATGAGTCCAGTCTTCCGCTCCGTGTACGTCCCGCCCAGTGGTCCACCTCCTGGTACCGACTGCTCCACAAGCCTCAACCACGATCAGCGCTATCCGTCGTCTACATCCAACACAACGTAGAGCTGGTATAGCCCGTGAAGGGGTGAGTATACTCTACTCAGTAGGGACCCCAAGACCCCCCGAAGGTCTCCCAGAATCCAAAATGGAAAATCCACAAAGGAAAGATACAATCACGAAGTAACATCC
This sequence comes from Viscum album, assembly GCA_963277665.1. Taxonomy (NCBI): domain Eukaryota; kingdom Viridiplantae; phylum Streptophyta; class Magnoliopsida; order Santalales; family Viscaceae; genus Viscum; species Viscum album. The sequence continues at coordinate 1,956,391,576 of OY728165.1, forward strand.
ACCACTAATTAGGTATATGCCCATACATATACCTAAGTCATCAATTCCAGTTCGGCGCCAAAATCCGATCCAAAGTTCGATCACGTCCTCACAGGATAGTACAACCCAATCCACACAAGAAAGCACAACACAATCCACATGGGAAAAACAAGTCAATCATATCGAATAAAATGATTTAAAGTCAAGACTCAGCTCACACAGGTATACTCCTTCGTAAGGTGATAGAGATAATCAGATATAGGAACTGACTCATCTAAGCTGGGACCCACGTAGGATAATAAACCAGCTAAGCTGTCGGACCCACATAGGATACATACCAGCTACTCTGCCAAACCCACATAGGATAGCAAGAACAGAGTCGTCGTCATTGAACCCATGGAGGATTTCAGTATGGTCTTCTTCCCTGCCGAACCCATGGAGGATTTTAGTGCAGTCTTCATCACCGTCGAACCCACAGAGGATTTCAGTACGGTCTTTATCACTGCCGAACCCACGGATGATTTCAGTACAGTCTTCATTGTCGTCAAACCCACGGAGGATTTCAGTACATTCTTCATCGCCATCGAACACACGGAGTATTTCAGAATGGTCTTCATCACTGCCGAACCCACGAATAATTTTATGGTAGTCTTCATTGTCGTCGAACCCATGGTGGATTTTAGTATGGTCTTCATCGATGCCGAACCCACAAAGGATTTCAGTGTAGTCGTCACAGTCGCAATCGCAGCCAGCTCTAGGGTTCCCACACACAGCATGCTCATTTCCAAGAGGGTCCGCTCTACGATCCAAAGGGGGTCAATACATCAACTGAAACATAGTCCGGAGTTGATGTATCTCAAAGTTCCGTTTTGAAAGCAGGAACTCAACGTGACAGACGACGTGTCAATCGGACGCCCGGTCTGAGAGTTATTGTCTTTTTCGTTCCAGGGGCCTGGTTGGTTTTTAAGTCAAAACCAACCCGACCACACTCCAAATGCGTCCAAACCTTAATAGGAGTAAGCCAAAAGGTCCGTCTCATGTGAGGAATCAAACAATGTCGACGGCACATCAATCGGACGTCCGGATCTCAAGTTATAAGCGTTTCTGCACCGAGGGCCCGGTTGGTTTCATGTTCGAACCAACCCGGCCATAGCCAAAGTTCTTCAAAACCATGATTGTAATATATCTAAACGACCGTCTCAATCCAAGGATCTCTATGAAACTGACGGTGCGTCGATCAGAGATCCATATCCCATGTTATGAGCAAACGACCGAAAGTGGACCGAAAGTGGGGGGTCTGGGCCCGGTCCGACCCGGCCCCACCCCCCTCCCGGGTTAGCCCAAACCGGGTCGACTTGACCCGGGTCTGGGTCCGGCCCATTAGGGCGCGACCCGGCTAGGTGGGAGTGGCCCGGCACGGCTAGCCGCGGCCTGGTTCGGTCCGCCCAAACCGGCCCGGCACGGCCGGCTGGCACGCTGGCTCATCCAGCAGCCGAGCACGGGGGGACGCGGTCCCCCCTTCCTTTGCCAACGACGCGGCGCTGGTCACCGCATCTCCCTCGGGTCCCACGTGGCCATGGGACCGGTCGCCTGCCGCCGCCGCTTCATCCGCGATGGTCCCTCCTAGCGGCGCGCCGGGACGCCGCCCTCTCCAGACGGCCAGCTAGCACCGGCCACAGGAGCCACTCCGGTGGTCCGTTATTCCTCCCGTCTATGCCTGGGGTCGTCTCGGAACCCGTAGATTATTACAACGGCCTCCAATCACTCAACGGTCCCATTTCAACATCCCTAAACGATACACGCATCCAGAACAGAGAATCGGTGGGTTCGGACTTGTTCGTTGGTCCGCACCCACCGCTTTAGTGGTTCAAACGACTTTCAACAATTTAATCATATGTCGAGGATATAATCCACGTAAATTAAATTAAACCAAACCCCCTACCTCAAGGTGTTGTCGAACGATGGTTCGTCGCGGGAAATAATCATCGTGGAAGACGGCGTCGCGGAACAAGGTTCCGTAAGCATCGTCGACATCTCGGAGAAGAGAATCGTTGGCGTCACGGTACACGACGTCACGTTGTCGATCTCCGAGGATTCGGCGTTCTTTGTCATCCTTCATCGGAGGATAGTGTTCTTCATCAGCAATGGTGCGTTCTTCATGTTCTTCAATGAGGACGGACGTTCTTCAAGACTGGAGTATTTCCGCCCCAAATCTTCTCGCACAACACAACAACAATAAAAAAATAAGGATTTTCCTTATTTTATTACTCATGCCATCTATTTTTGAAATTCAAAAACTAAATCACGATTTAATTATCGAGCATTAACAATTAATGGGGCGTTTAATAATCCAATTAAATGCGAGAATTGAGTTGGCATTTAAGAGGGGTTGCGTGTGAGTTACAAAATTAATTGCACGTGGGAGGTAAAATGAAATAAAGGGGATGGGGATCGTGTGGGCCCCAAATCACTAATATCCTACCTAATAGAGTTAGGATATTAGTGGGTCCCACTCCAAACACCAAGGATAGGTTTAAACTACATTAAATAAAAATAAAATTGGTTGCACAAATTTTATTTTATTCATTACATAACCCACTATTTTTAAAAACCACACCCGAGAAAACGCAACTCCAGAAAAGGTGTTCCTATGAAATTAACAGTGATGTGGTTTCATTGGTTCCGTCGAATTTTGATTCCGAGCACCGGTTCAAAAGTTAGGAAAACCCGCTCCTCCATTCACTGAACATACCCGAGCTAAACTTCTGAAATTGATTCTGGGCACACCGGGCCTCGGAATCAGGTGCCGTCAGAAACTGCGTTCTTGTAAAATCCCAAAGAATATTAAGAAAAAAAAATTCCCTTGAATTATACGGGTCTTTACATTACTCCCACCTCAGAGATTTACGTCCGCATAAAGATACATCATAAACTAGGGGAACAAATGTGGGTACTGAGCACGCATCTGAGCCTCCCGCTCCCAAGTGCTCTCCTAGAGGTTCTCGTGCTTCCATCTAATGCGCACTAGAGGAATCGACGGCCCATGTAGGACCCACTCTTGTCGATCCTCGATCTCCATCGGGACCTCCGCAAAGGTCACCCCATCTTCATGGTCGAGCTCCCCATGGTAGATGATATGCATCGGGTCATCCATGTAACTCCTCAGCTGAGATACGTGGAAGACGTCGTGCACCCGGTACAACTGTGGTGGTAGAGCCAGGCGGTAAGCCACCTCGTCAATCCTACTGAGTACCTGAAAAGGTCCGATGATGTGCAGAGACAACTTGCTGCCCCGAACAAATATCCGTAATCCAAATCGGGTGAGACTCGTAAGAAAACGTGGTCACCATTCTCAAACTCTAGTGGACTCCACCTCCAGTCAGCATAAGACTTATGCCGGCTCTGAGCTATCCTCATCCATTACTGGATGACCTGGACCTTCTCTGTCATGGCCTGGACTATCTCTGGTCCCACAAGTGCTGACTCCCCAGGGTCTTTCTAGCACAGAGGTGATCTGCCTGGCCGGCTGTACAATTCCTTGTATGGTGCCATCCTGATGGTGGAGTGGTAGCTGTTGTTGTACGCGAACTCCACTACGGGTAGGTGGACCTCCCAACTACGACCAAAGTCGAGGACACATGCACGGAGCGTGTCCTCGAGAGTGAGATTTTTCCTCTTCGTCTGACCATCCTTCTAAGGGTGAAAGGCGGTGCTCAGACGTAGCTACATCCCGAATACCTCATGCAACCCCTTCCAAAGCCAGGAAGTAAATCGAGCATCTTGATCGGAGATGATAGATGATGGAATACCATAAAGTCGTATGTTCTCCTGAACATAGTGGCATCCCAAGATCTCCACTGATCCCTACTCTCTGATGGGTATGATGTGGGCCGACTTGGTGATTCGATCGACAATAACCCTAAATGGAGTCGTGACCTCTTGAAGTGTGTGGAAGTCCAGTCACGAAATCCATAGATATCCCATCCCACTTCCACTCCGGGACCTCCAAGGGCTGTACCAAGCCTGCTGGTACCTGGTGCTCTGCTTTCACCTGTTGGCAGGTGAGGCATCGAGAAACGAACTCAGCTACAACCTTCTTCATACCCGGCCACTAGTGCTGTAGTCTGAGATCCTGGTATATCTTCGCCACTTTTTGATGTACCGCTAAAGGGGAAGTGTGAAACTCCCTCAGCACATATTCATGTAAAGCAGTCGGTACCATGGTACGTCTTCTAAAAAGGACTCTGTGCTCTCCTCCTATAGTGAATCCATCAGGTGCCTATCCTGGGGATATCTGTGCATGCCACGTCTCACAGTCAGTGTCCCCTCGTTGTGCCTCTCTAACCCACTATAGTAGTGGAGGAGTGACTGTGATTGATTGAATAAATACTACTCCATCTCTATCCATGAAGGATATCTGCATAGCGGCGAGATTCTCGGTCGCCTCCCCGAGTAGCTGAATGCCCGTCCTCTTGCTGAGGGAATCGGCTACTATGTTCCTCTTTCCAGGAGTATAGACTATCTCAATGTCATAGTCCTGGAGGAACTCGAGCCATCGTCGTTGTCTCAGATTCAGGTCCTTCTGTGAGATGATATACCTGAGAATCTGGTGGTCAGAGTAGACTGAAAATCGCTCGCCCATTAGATAATGTCGCCACATCTTTATAGCAAAGACCGCTGCTTCTAACTCCAGGTCGTGGGTAGTATAGTTCTGCTCATGCTGCCTCAACTGGCGTGATCCATAGGTGATCACTGCCCACTCCTGCATCAAGGCACATCTAAGTCCAGTCCCTGATGCATCTCAGTAAACAACATACCCTACTCCCTCCTTCGGTAGCCTCAAGATAGGCACGCTGGTCAATCTTTGTCTCAACTCCTGGAATCTCTGCTGACATTTTCCTGACCACACGAAGGGTTTTCCCTTCTTCATCGAAGATGAGAGTGGTGCCCCAACTCTGGAGAAGTATGGCACAAACCTCTGGTAGTACCCAGCTTGCCCCAAGAAACTTCGCACCTCCGTCACGCTCCTGGGTGGCTCCCAAGCTAGAACTGCCTCGATCTTCACAGGATCCACTGCAACTCCCGCCTCAGAGATGACGTGCCCCAAGAAGTGGACCTCACGTATCTAGAACTGGTACTTCGAGAGCTTTCCATAAAGCTGGTGCTATTTGTGTGTGTCCAGTACTACCTGAAAGTGGTAGGCGTGCTTTTGCTCAGTGGTCGAGTATAACAAAATGTCGTCAATGAAGACCAGGACAAATCGATCGAGGTATGGCTGAAAGATCCTGTTCATGAGACTCATGAACACCACTAGAGAATTGGTTATGTTGAATGGCATAACCAAGAACTCATAGTAGCCATACCGACATCTGAAGGCCGTCTTCTGCACGTCCTTGTCTCGAAATCTGAGCTGATGATAACCTGACCCGAGGTCTATCTTCAAGAACCACCATGCTCCATTGAGCTGATCGAAGAGGCCATCAATCCTTGGTAGCGGATACTTTTTTCTCACGGTCACCTGGTTCAGGTGATGATAGTCAAAACAAAGTCGCATGCAACTATCCGCCTTCTTGGTGAACAATATCGGGGAATCCCAGGGTGAAACCCTAGGTCGGATTAATCCCTTGCTCTGCAAGTCCTCCAGCTGTACCCATAGCTCTCGATGTTCAGAGGGAGCCATCCGATATGCTGGAGTGGATATCGGGGTTGTCCCAGGGTACAGGTCAATATAAAAGTCTACCTCTCTGCGAGGAGGTAGTCCTGGAACTTCTTCAGGGAAAACATCCACATATTGTTCCACAACTACAGGAAAACTAGGTCTCCGGACGTCAACTGCTCCTAGGATGATGCTAGCCAACTGATGAGTGATGGGTTATCCTGTCCTCCGCGTGAGTCCATCTTATGCTGCAAAGGCTCCATTCTCACCAGTGAAGGTGAACATGCTCCCACCGGTGTGAACACACCGCACCTGACGCCTAATACAGTCGATCTAATCATGGACTGTAGATAACCAATCCATGCCCAAGATGGCGTTGTAAGGCCTCGAGGCCGCTACAAGAATATCCTAACCGAAGATCTCACCTATTAGCGTAAGCTTACACTGCCAGCACCAGTGTGTAATCATCGAGTCTTCTCCCGTAAGAGTCTCTAGCCGTAAGGATCGATCCAATGACTTCGTCGGAATCTCCGAGCTCCGAACAAGGGCAGCGACAAAAAAATAATGACTCGATCCTATGTCTATAAGAACTGCTAAAAGGGTGGATTAGACATAGATAATACTTCTAATCATCTCTAGAGTGTCATGGTCATAGGCCTCTGCTACCTGAAGCTGAGCCTGTGTCTGCCCGCCAGCTCCCTGTGGTCAGGGTGGACATCTTGGTGGTGTTGGTGGTAAAGCCTCAAAGCGTCGCCCACCACCTGCTGCTCGGCCAGCTCCCCTGCCTCGTCCACCTGCTCTCGGCGGACCACTACGGTCGAGCCTCTGTCTCTACCTGGGTGGCCCCTCAACCGTCTACTGCTTCTCTGCATGGCGGGTCAGGCAGTCACAAGCCATGTGGCCATGCCCACCGCATGCATAGAACTGTCTGCTCCTCAGAAGGTTGGCTCTGCGCCGGGTGCCCCACACCTCTGAGCCAGTGTCCTGAGGTCATCTTCCTGATGTAGGCTCAGCAAGAAATCTCTCAATGAGAAGGGCTCGCTTCAGTACTCCTGTCTACGTCGGAATTCTGAGTGATATCATGGATGCCATTATCTCATGGCTCAGTCCCTGCTCGAAGGTCCGGGCCCGGAAGAATGGGTCTTGTACAATATCTGTCAAATAGCGTAAGATATCAGAAAATATCACTGAGTACTGGGCGATCGTCATGCTTCCCTGATGCAGCTATAGAAGCTCCAAAATGGGCACCACACGGAGGGTGGCTGGGATGAACTCTGAGCGAAAGAGTCTCTCAAAGTCCGTCCAGAGGTGGGATGTCTCGTCATGCACCTGGAGAATCAAGCTCCACCATCTTCCTGCTTCCGCATGTAGAAGGCTCGCTGCAATAATCACCATGAGGTCCGCTGGTGTCCCCACTAACCTGAAAACTCGCACATTCACCTCCAGCCAATCCTCGGCTGCCTGAGGGTTCGTATCCCCGCGGAACATGGGTGGTCTCTAACTCTAGAATCCGTGCAGTGCACTAAGGAAACATGCATTCTCAGAGGCTTGGGCTGGCGGAATCGGTGGCTCGAGGGGTAGAGGTACCACCGGTGCCTCAACTGAAAAAGGGCACTGCACCGAGGCCTCGTCACTCGGTGGGATGTCGTCTCACACAAAGCTCGGAACCCTAGCTGGCTACCGTCGCGGGGCCATCCTGAAAAGAAACAGGTGTGCCACGGTGAAAACAGTATACCTTGTGAGATGACACAATGTAATCACAAAGAAAACTTTTGAAACACACAAGTAATCAATGTTTTCGTGCATTGAGTCGGAAATCAGATGTCAGGGTCCTGGTGTACGGATACGTCAGCCACTGCACTAACACTGGACACCCTGGACTGATAACCACACTCAATACCCTTAACATTATTGCTTCACATTGAAGAAAGATCTGAGTCATGAGTTATGCGGTAGAACTGAACTCCTTTGATACGAATTTTTCTCGACATGTCCTCGGGGCCCGTGCCGTGACTACCCCAAGCCCGCCTCCCATAGGCCAGGGGCTGGCGGCTAGCACCAAAGGAATAAATCTCAAAAAAGGGAAGGCATTTCCTTTATAAAGTAAAGAAACACCACAGAGTAATCCACAAGAAGTAAACACTAATTAAAACTGGGTACAAAAGCAAGTGCAGAAAGTAAATGGGCCAGAATACAAACCCAAACTGAATATAAAGTACAACTGGAAAGAAAGTACAACAACTGAAAGTTATGCAGCAACGTCGAGCCTCCACTGGAAGTCCCACCTGAAGGGTGGGAACAGATATCCATCTCAGCTCCACGAGTCTAGTTGTCCGCTCCGTGTACGTCCTGCCCAGTGGTCCACCTCCTGGTACAGACTACTCCACAAGCCTCAAACATGATCAGTACTGTCCGTCGTCTGCATCCGACACAACGTAGTGAGGGAATATCCCGTGCAGGGGTGAGTATATGCTACTCAGTAGGGACCACGAGACCCCTAGAGGTCTTCCAGTATCCACAAAGGAAAATCCACAAAAGTAAAGATACATTCACGAAGTAACATCCACCACTATTTAGGTATATTCCCATACATTTACCTAAGTCATCAATTCCAGTTCGGCTCCAACATCCAAGCCCAAGTTCGATCACATCCACATAGGATAGTACAAGCCAATCCACACAAGAAATCACAACACAATCCACATAGGAAAAAAAGTCAATCATATCGAAGACATTGATTGAAAGTCAAGACTCAGCTCACATAGGTATAATCCGTAAGGTGATAGAGATGATCAGATATAGCCACTGATTAATCTAAGCCGGGACCCACGTAGGATACTAAACCGGCTAAGCTATCCGACCCACATAGGATACAGACCAGCTACTCTTCCAGACCCACATAGGATAGCAAGAATAGAGTCATCGTCGTCAAACCCACAGAGGATTTCAGTACGGTCTTCTTTGCTGCCGAACCCACGGAGGATTTCAGTGCTGTCTTCATCACCGTCAAACCCACAGAGGATTTCAGTACGGTCTTCATCACTGCCAAACCCACATAGTATTTCAGGGCAGTCTTCATCGTTGTCGAACCCACGGAGGATTTCACTACGGTCTTCATCACTACCAAAATCATGGAGGATTTCATTGTAGTCTTCATCATCGTGGAACCCACAGAGGATTTTAGTACGGTCTTCATCGTTGCCGAACCCACATAGGATTTCAGTGCAGTCATCACAGTCGCAGTCGCAGCCAGCTATAGGGTTCTCACACACAGCATGCTCGTTTCTAGGAGGGTCCACTCTGCGAGCCAAAGGGGGTTGATACATCAACTGACACGTAGTCCGGAGTTGATGTATCTCAAAGTTCCGTTTCGACAGGAGGAACTCAACGTGACAAATGTCACATCAATCGGACGCCCAGTCTGAGAGTTATTGGCTTTTTCGTTCCTGGGGCCCGGTTGGTTTTTAAGTCAAAACCAACCCGACCGCACTCCAACTACACCCAAACAACGAGCGGAGTAAGTCAAAAGGTATGTCTCACTAAAAGGAGTCCAACAAAGTCGACGGCATGTCAATCGGACGTCCGGAGCTCATGTTATAAGTGTTTCTGCTCCGAGGGCCCGGTTGGTTTTGTGTTCAAACCAACCCAGTTGTACCCAAAGTTCTCCTAGACCTTTAGTGTAATATACCGAAATGACCGCCTCGATCCGAGGATCGCTACGCAACTAAATGTGCGTCGATCGGAGGTCCGTAGCCTATGTTATGAGAAAAACACCAAATGTTGGCCGAAAGTGGGGGGTCTGGGCCAGGCCCGTCCCGGCCCAACCCCCCCCCCCCCCCCCCCCCCCCCCCCCCCCCCCTTCGGGTTGGCCCAAACTGGTTCGACACGACCCGGGTCCGTGTCCAGCCCATTAGGGCGCGACCCGGCCCGGTGGGCGCGGCTAGCCACAGTTGGCCGCGGCACGACCCGGCTGGGCACAGCCCGGTCCGTTCCGTGCAACCTGGCCAGGCCCGGCCGGGTGGCACGTTGGCTCGGCCAACGTCCGTGCATGGAGGGACACGTTCCCCCCCCCCTTCCTTTTCCAGTGACGCGGCGCTGGTCGCCGCGTCTCCCCCGGGTCCCGCGTGGCCACGGGACCGGTCGCCTGCAGCCACGGCTTCAGTCACGGTGGTCCCTCCTGGCGGCGCACCGGGACGCCGCCGCCTCTGGGCGGCCAGCCTGTGCTGGCTGCCGGTGAATTCCGCGGGCCACCGGAGTCGCTCTGATGGTCCGTTCTTGCTCCCGTCTGCGCCTAGGGTCGTCTCGGGACCCGTAGATTACTGCGACGGTCTCCAATCACTCAACGGTCCCATTTTATCGTTGCCCAACGTTCCGCGCATCAAGAACAGAGATTCGGTGGGTTCGGACGTGTTCATTGGTCCGCACCAACCGCATTAGTGGTTCAAATGACTTTCAACAATTTAATCATACGTCGAGGATATAATCCACATAAATTAAATTAAACCAAACCCCATGCCTCAAGGTGTCGTCGAACGAAGGTTTGTCGTGGGAAATAATCGTTGTAGAAGACGGCTTCATGGAATATGGTTCCGTAAGTGTCGTCGACGTCTCGGAGAAGAGAATCATTGGAGTCGCGTTGTCAATCTCCGAGGATTCGGCATTCTTCGTTGTCCATCATCAGAGGATGGAGTTCTTCGTCGGCGACGGTGCGTTCTTCGCGTTCTTCAACGAGGAAGGACTTTCTTCAAGACTTGTAACACCCCAAGATTTCATAGTGTGTTATTTCTTCAAAATAATTCAATAACTTTCAATACACGCAACACCAAGTTCAAGCACACCATGACTTACCAAACAAGCCGCTCAAAAGAGGTTATGAATATTAATAGATAAATTTTAAAGTTTATATAATCCTTATAATTTTAGAATCCATATTATGAGTTTCTTAGATATAATGCAAGAACAAATTCATTTTCAGTTTTGCACTTTTATCATCTTTTAATAGTGAACCCTTTTTAAATACTATATTTTAAACTTTTTGACTAAATGGGGACATCTAAAATTTAAAATGAAACATCCCAAGCTTCCACGGTACGCTAGTGTGTGTTGTACGCAACACCGAGTTCTAACACACCATAACCAATCAAACTAGCCGTTATGAATAGTAATACCTACTTTTTGAAATTATATATATTTTATATTTCAAAATAGACTTCATTTTTGGATTTGGAATATCTAATTTAGCCTAAGGTAAAATTTTGGTACTTTTAGGATAACTTTCATATTTTGATGAATAGTGAAAATTACTAAATTTTAATTAAAAACAACTTTTTTAATCAAAATAATTAATGGTGATAAATTATGAATTTTAGTGGTTTTAAAGTATATTTAGAATATATTTTTACCATTTAATATAATGTTGGTCATAGGACATAATTTTACAATAAAATTGAACATAAACAAGTGTCAATCTTTTGATAGTTATTATCTCTTAAAAACACGCTTTTTGTTTTGCAGCGGGAATTAATTTTAAATTAATTTCTGCCACTTCTGTGTTTTGAATTTAGAAAAATGGATTCCATATTTGGAATCAGGATGTACAAATTGTGTAAATAGGTAACTTTTATTTTTAGACAATTTTGAATAATTACTGCGGTAAATATTTTATTTACCATGGTTAAGGGTAAATCCGGTAAATAAGGGTTAAAAAATAATATTATAATAATACTAAATTACCCTAAAATTTGTCTTAACCCAATTGGTTGATATATGGTCGACCATGGGAATCTTTGGGTCGATTTTGGGACCCCATGGATCCACTTGTAAGTGATAATGACACTTTATTTTAATTAAGTTAAAATGAATACAAAAATGAAACAAGCATATATCTTTTAGAAAAACAATTATTACATAGGGTTATATATGTTGGATTTTAGATAATAAAAATTAATTAGAAAGATAAAAAGATTTCCTACATAATGATATTTTATTTATAATTGTTAGACATTAAATGGTTTAATTTATTTATGACACAATGATGATGTAGTAATTACTATAATACTGAAAAATTAAACTAATTGATAGTATAAATACCCAAATAAATATAATATGAAACTTTTAATGAATTAAACTAATTTTCTAGGATAATATGATATATTAGTATTGATTTAATTGACTTTGTTCGAAGTAATAAATCTGTTATGAGTTTCACAAAAATCAACTATTGAATAGTTTCAAAATTGACATAATAGAGTTCTTAAAAACAATATTATATTATTAATTAATATTAAATTCCTAAAAATCTAAGGTTCGGACAAGAGACTTATATCATGATAGGTTCATCATTAATGGACCACTTGGGGGTATCTTGGATGTATATAGTAAGTTTATTAACCATATTATATAAAAATACAAAGAGATATAGTAAAAGTGAAACTAATTAACTTAGAGTTAATACATAAAGATAAGGTTAATATAAGTACCCAAACCAGTATAAATTCTATTGGATGAGTTTTTTTCAACCCATCCCCACCTTAACATTTAAATAATCAACTTTGGAGCCATTATAAACCTAATATGAATTTATTATAAATTAATATTTCTAGCTTTTCCAAAGGTGCCCCTCACTCCTCTTATAAAAGGGAACTCCTCCTTCCCATTTCTTCACACCTTCAAAGCCTTTTGGTTCGGCCAAACTCTGCCCAAATACTCTCCCAACATACCTCACTACAACATAGAGGCCTTAGTTTGATCAGAAAGCCAACCTATGGAGCCCTTTTGATCAAATCAAAAGGAAGAACCCGAAGAAGAGGTAATGTTTTCACCACCCCTTTTCAAGTTCCTTTCTTCTTCCACTTCTTCTTCCTTTGTTCTTACCATTCTAAAATAATAACTCCAGTATCTCACATATACTTTGATGTTATTATAAATATGGTACAACCATATTCAGTATTCTATCCACCCTTTGAATAACATGTCACCATACGTGCGTACGTACGGCTTACCGTCTCCACGTCGTGGTGTAATTGTTATTCAATATATTATTATTTGGATGGGTATAATAATGATTTGTAACTCATGTAAATAATAAATATAAAATGTTAATGATTCTGTATATATGATAGACCATCCATTTATATATTATTTTAATATCAAAAGAATGATATTGTCGCTCGTGCGTACGTACGGACTACTGTCTCCACGAACGCGATGAGATTCATTATCCATCGTATCCATTCAAGTATAATTATCATTTGATGATTTAAAAATGATGTTTAAGGACTTGATATCATTCTAGATATGAATAATATAAAACCTATCCTTTACAAACATGTCTTACGTAACAAAACATATAAAAGAAAACATGTAAGTTAACACCCGAAACAATGATAATACTAAGATATTATTATCAAATCAATATTAAAAGATCATATATGATATCATATTAATGTATATGATTCTTGTATAATTTAATAACAATTATTTCACCATTATACAGGAGGTTAACCTACCCCAACCAAGGAAAATTACAAGGTAAGGGGTTTTCATCTCACTCCTTATTCCCGTGAGATTCATGTCATATTGCCACCATCACCTTTTGTGTGGTGTATGTACTGCCCATAATTATATTCTTTGTGTAATACACTCTAATTTATGTGTATTTACATATTCATTGTGTGATACCTCTTTCATGGGTTGTATGTTTCATAAGTTACCAAATTGGTAATGGTTATTTCACAATCTCTTCATTATCCGAGGTTGTTTATACGTAATAATCTACTGGGATTTCTTTATCATCCACATCCATGTTTCTTCGAAATGTATTTCAAAACATATTTATTATTTATAAGAATATGGGTTAAAGTCATTTATACCCTTGTTTGACTTTTTATAAGAGGTTTATAAAGGAATCTTTCCGTCGTTTTCAAAACAAGGTCTTTTTTAACCTTTTCGACAGAATTAAGGTAAGAATGTTTTCTTTAACTTATACGGCGGGTGCGGTTATTTTCCGCCGTTATAAAATCTTCAAAGCTTTCCTTGCAAGCTTATAAGAATATTTTCAAAGAAAATGTTTTATTTTATATGGCTCTTAAATGATTTCAAAAATAGAAAGATATATTTCTCTAAAAAGTGTTTTGATTTCATCTATGTCAACATCCTTTGATGGATTTTACGATTATTTGAAGTTGATTTATTATGATATAAAACATCCATATTGTAATAAAGTTTTGTGATATGTTTGACTGTGAATGTGCCATTTATATAGCATTCATGGTTTATGAGAAAATTATTGACATTTCGTATGCTAGTTCCAATAAGAATGTTTATGTTATATTTCAACCTTTACTTCATATGAATGTGTTGGACAAGTATGTTCCAGGTTGGGGACTGGTTAAAGTAAGCCCTCCAGGTTGGGGACTGGTAAAAGTAAGCCCTCCAGGTTAGGGACTGGTAAAAGTAAGCCCTCCGGTTTGGTCTCCGGTTATTAGAGGAACTCCAGGTTGGTGTCCGGTTATTAGAGGAACTCCGGGTTGGTGTCCGGTTATTAGAGGCACTCTGGGTTGGGTTCCGGTTACAGTTAGCCCCAAGGTCTTGGGATGAGGCCTTGACAAAGAAATTAAAGTTCAGCATTATGCATTACATCATTATGAAAGTGGTTATTGATTTTGCATGTGATTATTCGATTAGTATAATATCCATGTGAATAAGTAAATGGAATTATTTCATTTTATTTATGCCATACTATGTTGAAAGTTCAAGATTGAAAGGCTTTTATTTTAGTTATACATTGCCTTAAATGTTTATTCTTATTTATGAAAGTTTCCGCTATATTTTTATCCTTACTGGGCATTTGAGCTCACCCCTTTTCTATGTTTTATTTTTCCCAGGATGTGAAGAAGTAAGTTATGAATGACCTGCAGGGATATTATGAGGGGATAATAGTGTGGAATGTGGAGACACTATGTTGTTGTTGTAGTTTTTCATTTTATGGTGTAATGTAAAACTTATGAATATATCTAGTGTTTCCAAGGCTACTAAACCAATCGGTCTTTCGAGATTTGATATTTCTTGTGATCATGCCAATGATATGTAATTAATGCACCGACTCTGGGTAACTGGGGTCGGGGCGTTACAGTTGGTATCAGAGGAAGTTTAGTACAAACCTTGGAAGCTAGATTTAGATAAACTCTGATTAGAGCACGTAGACCTAAGATGAACTTTGAGGATTAGTATAGAATAACTTCCTAGAATTTTGGTATTGTAGAGATTTTGTGAGTTTTCTGGGCAATACATCCCTGTCTGGATACGAGCAGGTAGAGGCGGCTCTGGCACAGATGTACCTAGGGGTAAAACCCGAAAACACCGCTTTGAGCTAGACTCGAACGGGAACTGGTGCACGACAACGGGCCTTGCTGCACTCTTGGTTACGACACTCCCGGGGGATATGCTTAGGATAACTCTCATTTTATTTACAAATCATTATGAAGGGTTTATGAGTATATACTTCCTCCAAGAAAACATTTTTATGATTATGGATTATATCCATAAACTATTTAATTTATGTTATGTTTTTTACAAGTTTGGGATTAGGTATTGTTATTCATAAACTAATCTAATGTATGCCGTTGTTTAGAAATGGTGCCCAGTAGAAGGAATGAGAACTCTAGAAATGCACATGATACAAAGAGAAAGAATGATCATATATTTTATGGTCTTAAGCCAGAATTTACAAGAGAAATAGTCTCCCATGTATTATCATCATATGAAGATATAATATCATGTGTTGATAAGATAAGTAAAGAGTTTACTGAGTCCTATGGCTTTGAAGGGAAGCAAGAGAAGAAAAGGATGGAAGAGAGAAAGATGGATAAAGGGAAGAGGGAAAAGAAGAATTTTCCCATATGTGGTAACTGTGGAAAGAAACACCCTGGAACTTGCCTGAAAGGAATGGGAGTTTGTTATAAGTGTGGAGGAAAAGGGCACAAAGTACGTGACTGCAAGGGTAAGAAAATGGTTTCAAATGTAGAATGCTTAATTTGCAAGGAGTTTGGACACTACGTGAACCTATGTCCCAGTCATCAGACTATGCCGCAAATGATGCTATTGGATAATAATCAAGTTATGATACTACCACAGATGAAGACGAATGATTAGAGTTCTTATGATGATTATGTCAATTGAGTGTTGTATCAACAAAAAACTTGTTATATTAATTATGGATTATATAAGGATTGTAATTCAGTACTATTTCATTAAGGACTTGAGATTGTGTGGAACAAAGAAAAGTGACTCAATAGCAGGATAAATTTTTGGAAAATATATGGTTGAGAGAATGATAAATCATAATATAGTTCTGATACTGAGGTAGTGATTTTGGAATAATATGTGATTGTTTTGGATAAATTATATTGGATATTCTTGACTACCTTGGAACTGATTAATGATTTGTATATTCCATCATTGTTGGGGTTTAAAACATTTTTGGATTAATGAAGTATATCCAGCATTCTATATGGAATAAGGGAGCATGAATGTAATCAAGGAATATGGTAATTCAGGATGTTTCAGTGTATTAAAAGAATACATGATGAAGGTATTCATATGCTATTACGGGGTAAAAAGGATCTACATTATGTTTACCTTCCTTATAAATGTTGGACTGTGAGTTTGGACAGAAGTATTTTGGATATTTCTAGTTTGGATTATTTTGGATTTCCATAAAAGGACAACCCGGAAGTCGGGCGGCAACCCGTCGTGTCCGGCAAGGCTGCGAGACTTGAACCCGCAACCGAAGGGAGAAAAGGGTCTATCACCTACCACTGGCCCACGAGATTTCCTAGATTAAATAATGTAGTTTTTTTTAAAAAGATCTGGTAGATGAATTATAAATTCATTTATTTTGGAACCCTATACGAATAGTATAAATAGAAAATTTTTACGTTCTATTATCTTTTAGAGTGAAAGATGAGTTTGTGGTAGAAATTTATTAATGGATAAAACTCTAATAATAAAGTAAGTATATCTCATTATGATCTTATCCAATCTCATAAATGAATTCCTCAATATTAATAAAAGGAACTTAGAACAAAAATGTTGTCCTAGATGGTACCTTAAATCATCACTAATTTATGGCTTTGGGATTGTTATCCTTTTCATAGCCATGTTCTCTACCACTCTCCATTAGATAATTGATGGTTAGATTTCTCTTCCATATCCATATTTTCCTACATGGAACCCTAGTATGTGTTATTTTCGGTAATCTTCATACTTTCCACACTTTATTTTAAATAGAGGCCTCATTAATTCATTTTTCGATGTGGGATTTCAACTAAGATATTTTGAAATGTCAAAAATGTGTTATCCTAATACCCTATGTTTTGTTGAACCTATGGTATTTCAAATCATCATAGATTGATGAATTTAAGAACCTCAATTTTACACTTGTTTGTGATTGATGACCTCAATCACTACCTATAAATATTTACATTTTCCCTCCAATTATATGTCTCTAATTTCCACCAATGTTCTCCTAATCGAGATCATAATTTGGTGGTGACCCTTTCATTTCTCTTTTCCTCATATTAAGACTAAATTTTAGTAAACTAATTTCAAATGTGGGTTTTCCCACAATGATATTTTCTATTTTCAACCTTTTATTTTCGAAGAACAATTTCAAATTGCGAGGACGCAATTTATTGAAGGAGGGGAGAATGTAACACCCCAAGATTTCATAGTGTGTTATTTCTTCAAAATAATTCAATAACTTTCAATACACGCAACACCAAGTTCAAGCACACCATGACTTACCAAACAAGCCGTTCAAAAGAGGTTATGAATATTATTAGATAAATTTTAATGTTTATATAATCCTTATAATTTTAGAATCCATATTATGAGATTCTTAGATATAATGCAAGAACAAATTCATTTTCAGTTTTGCACTTTTATCAACTTTTAATAGTGAACCCTTTTTAAATACTATATTTTAAACTTTTTGACTAAATGGGGACATCTAAAATTTAAAATGAAACATCCCAAGCTTCCACGGTACGCTAGCGTGTGTTGTACGCAACACCGAGTTCTAACACACCATAACCAATCAAACTAACCGTTATGAATAGTAATACCTACTTTTTGAAATTATATATATTTTATATTTCAAAATGGACTTCATTTTTGGATTTGGAATATCGAATTTAGCCTAAGGTAAAATTTTGGTACTTTTCGGATAACTTTCATATTTTGATGAATAGTGAAAATTACTAAATTTTAATTAAAAACAAATTTTTTAATCAAAATAATTAATGGTGATAAATTATGAATTTTAGTGGTTTTAAAGTATATTTAGAATATATTTTTACCATTTAATATAATTTTGGTCATAGGACATAATTTTACAATAAAACCGAACATAAACAAGTGTCAATCTTTTGATAGTTATTATCTCTTAAAAACACGCTTTTTGTTTTGACAGCGGGAATTAAT
The DNA here is from genome assembly GCA_963277665.1 of Viscum album. NCBI lineage: Eukaryota > Viridiplantae > Streptophyta > Magnoliopsida > Santalales > Viscaceae > Viscum > Viscum album. Next base: position 1,956,409,694 of record OY728165.1, read on the forward strand.
TTTAAATTAATTTCTGCCACTTCTGTGTTTTGAATTTAGAAAAATGGATTCCATATTTTGAATCAGGATGTACAAATTGTGTAAATAAGTAACTTTTATTTTTAGACAATTTTGAATAATTAATGCGGTAAATATTTTATTTACCATGGTTAAGGGTAAATCCGGTAAATAAGGGTTAAAAAATAATATTATAATAATAATAAATTACCCTAAAACGTGTCTTAACCCTATTGGTTGATACATGGTCGATCATGGGAATCTTTCGGTCGATTTTGGGACCCCATGGATCCACTTGTAAGTGATAATGACACTTTATTTTAATTAAGTTAAAATGAATACAAAAATGACACAAGCATATATCTTTTAGAAAAACAATTATTACATAGGGTTATATATGTTGGATTTTAGATTATAAATATTCATTAGAACGATAAAAAGATTTCCTACATAATTAAATTTTATTTATAATTTTTAGACATTAAATGATTTAATTTATTTATGACACAATGATGATGTAGTAATTACTATAATACTGAAAAATTAAACTAATTGATATTATAAATACCCAAATAAATATAATATGAAACTTTTAATGAATTAAACTAATTTTCTAGAATAATATGATATATTAGGATTGATTTAATTGAATTTGTTCGAAGTAATAAATCTGTTATGAGTTTCACAAAAATCAACTATTGAATAGTGTCAAAATTGGCATAATAGAGTTCTTAAAACAAATATTATATTATTAATTAATATTAAATTCCTAAAAATCTAAGGATCGGACAAGAGACTTATATCATGATAGGTTAATCATTAATGGACCACTTGGGGGTCGCTTGGATGTATATAGTAAGTTTATTAACCATATTATATAAAAATACAAAGAGACATTGTAAAAGTGAAACTAATTAACTTAGAGTTAATACTTAAAGATAAGGTTAATATAAGTACCCAAACCTGTCTAAATTCTATTGGATGAGTTTTTTTCGACCCATCTACACCATAAAATTTAAATAATCAACTTTGTAGCCATTAGAAACCAAATATGAATTTATTATAAATTAATATTTCTAGCTTTTCCAAAGGTGCCCCTCACTCCTCTTATAAAAGGGCACTCCTCCTTCCCATTTCTTCACACCTTCAAATCCTTTTGGTTCAGACAAACTCTGCCCAAATACTCTCCCAACATCCCTCACTACAACCTAGAGGCCTTAGTTTGATCAGAAAGCCAACCTAAGGAGCCCTTTTGATCAAATCAAAAGGAATAACCCCAAGAAGAGGTACTGTTTTCACCACCCCTTTTCAAGTTCCTTTCTTCTTCCACTTCTTCTTCCTTTGTTCTTACCATTCTAAAATAATAACTCCAGTATCTCACATATACGGTGATGTTATTATAAATATGGTACAACCATATTCAGTATTCTATCCACCCTTTGAATAACATGTCACCATACGTGCGTACGTACGGCTTACCGTCTCCACGTCGTGGTGTAATTGTTATTCAATATATTATTATTTGGATGGGTATAATAATGATTTTTAACTCATGTAAATAATAAATATAACATGTTAATTATTCTGTATATATGATATACCATCCATTTATATATTATTTTAATATCAAAAGAATGATATTGTCGCTCGTGCGTACGTACGGACTACCGTCTCCACGAACGCGATGAGATTCATTCTCCATCGTATCCATTCATGTATAATTATCATTTGATGATTTAAAAATGATGTTTAAAGACTTGATATCATTATAGATATGAATAATATACAACCTTTCCTTTACAAACATGTCTTACGTAACAAAACATATAAAAGAAAACAAGTAAGTTAACACCCGAAACAATGATAATACTAAGATATTATTATCAAATCAATATTAAAAGATCATATATGATATCATATTAATGTATATGATTCTTGTATAATTTAATAACAATTATTTCACCATTATACAGGAGGTTAACCTACCCCAAACAAGGAAAAGTACAACGTAAGGGATTTTCATCTCACTCTTTATTCCCGTGAGATTCATGTCATATTGCCACCATCACCTTTTGTGTGGTGTATGTACTGCCCATAATTATATTCTTTGTGTAATACACTCTAATTTATGTGTATTTACATATTCATTGTATGATACCTCTTTCATGGGTTGTATGTTTCATAAGTTACCAAATTGGTAAGGGTTATTTCACAATCTCTTCATTATCCGAGGTTGTTTATACGTAATAATCTACTGGGATTTCTTTATCATCCACATCCATGTTTCTTCGAAATGTATTTCAAAACATATTTATTATTTATAAGAATATGGTTTAAAGTCATTTATACCCTTTTTTGACTTTTTATAAGAGGTTTATAAAGGAATCTTGCCGTCGTTTTCAAAACAAGGTCTTTTTTAACCTTTTTGACATAATTAAGGTAAGAATGTTTTCTTTAACTTATACGGCGGGTGCGGTTATTTTCCTCCATTATAAAATCTTAAAAGCATTCCTTGCAAGATTATAAGAATATTTTCAAAGAAAATGTTTTATTTTATATGGCTCTTAAATGATTTCAAAAATAGAAAGAGATATTTCTCTAAAAAGTGTTTTGATTTCATCTATGTCAACATCCTTTGATGGATTTTACGATTATTTGAAGTTGATTTATTATGATATAAAACTTCCATATTGTAATAAAGTTTTGTGATATGTATGACTGTGAATGTGCCATTTATATAGTATTCATGGTTTATGAGTAAATTATTGACATTTCGTATGCTAGTTCCAATAAGAATGTTTATGTTATATTTCAACCTTTACTTCATATGAATGTGTTGGACAAGTATGTTCCAGGTTGGGGACTGGTTAAAGTAAGCCCTCCAGGTTGGGGACTGGTAAAAGTAAGCCCTCCAGGTTAGGGACTGGTAAAAGTAAGCCCTCCGGTTTGGTCTCCGGTTATTTGAGGAACTCCGGGTTGGTGTCCGGTTATTAGAGGCACTCCGGGTTGGTGTCCGGTTATTAGAGGCACTCCGGGTTGGGTTCCGGTTACAGTTAGCCCCAAGGTCTTGGGATGAGGCCTTGACAAAGAAATTAAAGTGCATCATTATGCATTACATCATTATGAAAGTTGTTATTGATTTTGCATGTGATTATTCGATTAGTAGAATATCCATGTGAAGTAAATGGAATTATTTCATTTTATTTATGCCATACTATGTTGAAAGTTCATGATTGAAAGGATTTATTTTAGTTATACATTGCCTTAAATGTTTATTCTTATTTATGAAAGTTTCCGCTATATTGTTATCCTTACTGGGCATTTGAGCTCACCCCTTTTCTATGTTTTATTTTTCCCAGGATGTGAAGAAGTAAGTTATGAATGACCTGCAGGGATATTATGAGGGGATAATAGTGTGGACTATGGAGACATTATGTTGTTGTAGTAGTTTTTCATTTTATGGTGTAATGTAAAAATTATGAATATATCTTGTGTTTCCAAGGCTACTAAACCAATCGGTCTTTCGAGATTTGATATTTCTTGTGATCATGCCAATGATATGTAATTAATGCACCGACTCTGGGTAACTGGGGTCGGGGCGTTACAAGACTGGAGTATTTCCTCCCAAAATCATCTCGCACAACACAAAACAATAATAAAATAAGGCTTTGCCTTATTTTATTACTCATGCCATTTGTTTTTGAAATTCAAAAATTAAATCACGATTTAATTATCGACCGTTGACCAATTAATGAGGTGTTTAATAATCCAATTAAACGCGAGAGTTGACTTGGCATTTAAGAGGGGGTGCGAGTGAGTTACCAAATTAATTGCATGTGGGAGGTAAAAGGAAATAAAGGGGATGGGGCTCATGTGGGAACCACCTCACTAATATCCTACCTAGTGGAGTTAGGATATTAATGGGTCCCACTCCAACCACCAAGCATAGGTTTAAACTACCTTAAATAAAAATAAAATTGGTTGCACGAATTTTATTTTATTCATTACTTATCCCACTATTTTTAAAATCCACATCCAAGCAAACGGAACTCCAGAAAAGGTGATCCTAAGAAATTACCGGTGCTGCGGTTTCATTGGTGCCCTCATATTTCGATTCCGAGCACTGGTTCAAAATTTAAGAAAACTCACTCGTCCGTTCACTGAACGTACCTGAGCTAAACTTTAGAAATTGATTCCGGGCACACCGGGCCTCGGAATCAGGTTCCGTCAGAAACTCCGTTCTTGAAAAATTCCAAAGAAAATTAAGAAGAAAAAATTCCCTTGAATTTTACGGGTCTTTACAATAACAATTAATTAATTCCTATTTATGAACTACAACCTCATTATGTGATGTATTTTATCTTTCATCACCATCATTCATGTTTGGTTATTATGACTTATTTAATGTTTTAATATTATATTAATTAATAAAATATTATTCCATATTTATTCTATATTATGTACCTTTTTATATTCAAATTCATTAAAAACCGCAGTGCTACTCATGAATAGTTGTAGACTAGAACCACTATGAGGGAATGTGATTATTTCATTTCTATTTCACATGGATTATAATAAAGAGTGATTTTATTATTATATGTGATAATTATTATTTAATAATGATCCTAGTATTTTGAATATTTATTTACCTTTATTTTATCATATCCATCAAAAAAATGGAAACATCATTATTACTTACACATGAACTGTCATCTCTACAAAGATATGTAATTCATTTTTCATCACATATTTATTTTAATAATTTTAAAATTGTATATGACTAGTAAATATAATTATTATATATGTATTTTGGTTATAGAGGAGGATAAGAAAAATGTACATTTTTCATTTATTTGAATCGTCAAACCGAATCATGAATGGAAAACAAACCTTTTTTCTCCTGACTAAATATTTTAATTAATAAGACATAATAAAAGTATAATTTGTAATTAAAACAGAATGGTGCATTCTATGATATATATTAATATTTAAATTGAATAATTTTAAAATATATATATATATATTATACGGGATATTATAATGCATATGATGAAAAAAGCATGATATATGTGTTTATAATACAATCTCATTTATTTTCAAGATTGTTGATGAAATTTCAACTTGAGAGAAATTTTATGGAGTTTACCCTTGAATGCCCTTATATATTATTATAATCTAGTTATTTTAAGATCCCATTATATTATGAAATATTGTTATTAATATTAATTCATGTTATTTAATGGATTATGTTCCACAATAAACATTGTCTATAATACATCACACACAATTCCATTTTTATCAACTTTTTCATGCAACATTGTCGGCATTTGATGACTTATGTAACACAGAATCCCAATTCATACAATAAAAAATATAGTATTAATATTATTATGATAGTCATCACCTAGTATATTGAATATAAGGAATGTATTAGACTATCCAAACCATAAAATTATATTTTTCACAAGTCAAAAATGGAAATTTAATGGTTACCAATTAATTATAAATGAATATAATAACCAATTGATAATAAATAATTAAACATACCGAGTAATTATCCATTAATTGTTTCTCATAATTATTGATATTTATGAATTAGATAGTAATTATGCTATATGATGGATTCAATTACTAGTATCTTTCTTGAAATACAATAAGGAGTTTCACAGAAATATTTTTATAAATTCAAGATTGAGTTATACAAAAAAAATAGTGTTAATAATATTATTATAAGTTGTAGTTATCCCCAAGTTGTTATATTGGCTGGTAAGAATTATATTAACTATATTATTTTAAGATCATATATTAGTGGTTCTATATTAAATTAAATATATTATATCTAAACATGTTTATAATTTTTTTAATTAATATAATAAATTTTATAGGAATACCATGAGAAAGAATCGAGTTTTATGCTTACAAAGTATATCTTATATAAACATATAGTTTCTTCTCAATTTAATGGTGCACATAATTTAAATAATATTATTAAAGATTATTATATTTTTCATTAAATAAAAAACATCATTTTATGAAAAATGATTATGAAAACGTACCTTGGTTTTATTTTTGGTATTTTTTGAGTGCTAATATATGTTGATGAATAGTGAATAATACTGAATTTTAGTTCACAAATTAATTTTTGACCAATTTATTAATATAGTTAATAATTTTTTTTCATAAATAATTAGATTATTTTTTCATCAGTAAAATAATATATGTCATTCTAAACAATTTCCAAATTAATCTCTATATAAAATTTTAAAAAATTATTGAACATTTTTACTTTGAAAACTATCTTTTTCATCCCATCTTCAGAATTAATATTTAATTAACATCTTCCAGTTATGTCATTGGAATTTGAAAAAAATGGAATCCTTAATTTGAATTAGATTAATTTGTAATTTCTAATAAGGTCAACTTTTTTTTGACCAAAACTATTAGTGTAAGTAATTAAAATTAAATACAATGAATATGGTAAACATGTGTTTACATTGTTCTTAAACATTAATCTTAATGGTAAAAATGAAATAGAAAATTTTATAAAACCCATTATATGGGAAATATTCAAAAATATCCCAACATGGATAGAATATATACCATTATTTTCTTATTATTTTGTAAGGTAAATCTCTAAATAGTGTTTACCTATTTATATTTATATGAATTTCAAACCCCTACAACTATTAAAAGGCACTAACCATTCCCATTTTTTCAAACCACTCATGAAATATTTTTTCATCTCGACCCTAACCATATTTTTTTTTAAAAATCCCTCCCCTCTTCTCATAGTCTATACTTTTGGGAGAAATCCAACCAAGGATGCTATCTTAGGCATACCAAAAATGGAGTTACCCAGAAAAGTTTTATCATTCATCACTTTCCATTATTGTTTTCTTTCATTATCCACTAATTAAGTCCTTATTATTAAATTATTATACAATAAAAAAGGATTAAAAAACAAACTTATATATTTTTATGTTAAGGGTTTATAAAAAAGATACACAAACATCCATCAAATGGGTATAAAAATTACCATTTGTGTATGAAAAACAATATCCTTACATAATGATGTTATTCATTTTTACATTACAAACTATTATGGTTTATAATAACAATGGAATTTGTTTAATTATACATATAATATATTTATTATGTATTTACACTTATTAAATAGTTATATACAAACTAAATCATTCTTCATAATTTTTATAAATATGTTAACTTCATTTTTTGCGCATGTGGACTACCACTGCCTCAAAGTTATGTGAAATGTTCACAAATTAAATGGAATGTTTTAAGGAATATTTTAAGAAAATTTATGTATAATAAATTAACTAAATACTATATTAATTAGGAAATATCCTTTCTCAAAATATAATTTATATTTTTCTTCATTACCCCTTCACACATTGAAAAGGTGATAACATCATCCGTAGAGGTGTAACTATTGCCTGCTCAACATGATGTGATTCCTTTTACACCAAAAAATACTTTATATAATTATATATGAATAAATAATATGGAATATATTATATAATTTTAATTTGGGAAATGTAAATATATCTTATCTTCTTTCATTAATAACTACTAAAAAAGGGGACAATACTCATGCATACATACAACCTACCGTCTATATACTTGTAATGTTGGTTCATATTTCATTAACATAATTCCTGATTAGATTTAATAGTATAATTGTTTTATAAAAATGATTATTACTTTATTATAATTATTATGTATATTTTTATATAATAATTTATTCCTTATTATTGATCTGCAATGGTAATTATTTGATACATACCCCGAATATTGTCAAAACACCAAACGTTGAATGATATGATTATATTAGTTGTTTAAAAAAATTAGTTAAAAAAAGAAATAAAAATCATTAAAAATGTTCTCATACATGTAAATAGTTAAAAAAAGTATATTATTTTTTATGATAACGACACATGTGATAATTCAGACTCAAGGTAATGTAATTTCATCTCCCTTTTTACATGTGTCAGATAATTGTCATAATCACCACTGAATTATTTTTTGGCTATATATATGGCCTAATTTGATATATTATATCATTAATTACTATATTTAATGGTATATAAGTTATTAATTTTTTTATTATTAATTTCGGGGATTCCAATTCTATGCTACCACAATTGTAAGGGATTTCTTATCAATCTCATATAATTGACACATTTTTTGATGATATGCCCATTATTTATTTTATAAAGTGTATATAAAGAAACATTTATATTCCATATATAAATTTTATCTATTATATTGTTATTATATTTCTATTTAAACAATATTCCTTTAAGTTGATTATAATTTATATGATTAATTTAGTTTGGGATTCATTGAATTTTAATCAATTTAATCATTTACATCCATTATTCATTGTAATTTTGTAAATATTGGATAAAAAATAATATTTAATTCCTAATATTATTAAAATTCAAATTTAATAAAAATTTTCATATTTTTACATTTCCAAAATGGACATGTTTGGGAAACAAAAAAATGAAATGTTCTTGTTTTAAAGTATTTTGAAAAAGACCCTTCATGTCATCATGGAATTTAAAGGATTTATAGTTTCTATTATAATATTACATGTATAATTAAATGAAAATAGTACTCCCTTTTAACTGGTTATTTTGGTATTGAAAATGGATTTTTAATTAAATTGATGATTTGGTATTGAAAATTGGTTCTTAATGGAAAATGGTACATTTATCCGAAAGTGTTTTCATGTGGGATTTATAAGTGTTTTTTAAGGGGTTAAACAGTGAGAGAGGTTTTGTATTTCTATTTTAGTTGGGAATTATATGAATTGGGTGAGGATGAGAGGTTATAAGAAGGTTTGATCACCATTATAGCTCACATGTGAGCCCAATATATATTATATAATGTGTTGTTCCCAATAATAGCTCATGAAAAACTGAATATCCCAATATATCATATTAAAAGTGTAGAACCCCATGTTAGATCATGGTTGAGATGAATATATCTTTTTAAAAGGAAGATCTCAATTATATTTCTATATGCATTGAGAAATGGAAATTATAGAAGCCAATTTTATGAATATTGTAATTAATAAGGATTTTCAAAGGGTTTTATGTATATGATGCCCAATGTCACTAAAAGATGATTAATTTCCTATAATGGGATTCAAATAATTTTCAAGAAGAAAAAGTATGTTATTTATTCATGTGAAAATGTTATATTTATTATTTTATTTAAATGTTGAATAAAAAGGTAATTGTTACATGGGTTTCCATGTTTTTACCTCACTAATAGTTTTAATTATATTTATAACCCCTACCAAACATTCATGATCATATCCTATTTTTTAAATCATTTAATAGCATTTAAGGATGGTTAATGGAAAGGAAGATGTCAAGTTCGAAATCACTGTGATTTATAAAGAAAATAATTCAGGATTTATATTAATTTTTCTATTATGGAATAAATGGATTCTACCAAGATTTTTCAAAGTGGTATTTTATAGATTTTTTATGTTTTAATTATAGAATAACATTATAAAAATAAAAAACCAAAAAATCCTCAAATGAATGAGAGTATATTCTTAACTATAACTTGAGATTATGTAATTCCAATGGTATGGTCATTATTATTGTTATAAATGGATTTGTTCGGACAATGTTAGAGGTTCATATAGTGTTAATATAATTGTATTAGGATATTTGACATTATGGTAAATTTAAAATTATATATCATTTATTATTTCCTTTTTTCCCCACTAATATATGTTGGTTCAAAATTGTTTCCCAAAAAGGAATAATGAAATAAATAGTGGGAATGAATAAATGAAAACAATTCTTCCAAATAAGTATACAATAATGGTTAGAATTGAAACTGAGTAGTTGGTTATAGTGATGGATCATTTGACAAAATCTGTTCATTGTTGTGGTATCCATAAAAAATAGTAACATGTCTATCAAAAAAGGAACATGAAGATAGATGATAATTTCATGAGGAAACATCCCCTATCATTTAATTTATCATCTGGCTCATTGATATACAAACTATGGATCATTTCTCTATATAATATGTCTAAATTTCTGGGATTTTAAAATTTTCAAAAGATATGACTTTTCATATATCATTTAAAGGGTAAGGTGATCAATTTTTGTCTTTGGTTATGAATTACAGGGAAAAAATATAATAATTATTCCATGGAATGATAAACATTTAAGGATATTTTCCTTGAAAAATATTTACCTAATGTTTTATAGATTATTATGTATAAACAATTCTTGGAATTGTGAAAAATAAGAATATTAGGTGGATATATATGAAGAAAACAACACATCATTGTCCTGATATGTGCATAAATTTATCCCATACATTGAAAATCAAATTAATGGATTTTACATAGGATTGAAATAATTATTAAAATGATATTTTGACTTTCAAAAATATAACATTTATGAAAAAGTTGTTTTTTGTGATGGGAATTTTGAGATTAAGTTTTCTAACACTAAAATTATACAAGACGCCAAGAGTAAGAAATAGTCATGGGGGAAAGAAATAGACTATCAACATATAAATAATTATGAAAGTGAGACTGAAAATTATTCAACATGTGGAAAAAGTTATTTTTGTAAATTTATATCAGGATTTTGAATATGATACTGGTCCTGAATGTTCAGTCATAATGTTCATGATTTCCTGGTAAAGTGTCCCAATCATTCCAAAAATGATATTATTGATGTATAATAAATAGTATGATTCATTATCTACAACGAGTTGGGAAATTATTATAATCTGTGTCCAATGAATCTTACACAATCTATAAATAATAATGATTAGAATTAAAAATGGATTAAAAATAATTTACTACTTCTAATGTTGAAGATAGGATATATAGTGATGTAATGTAAACTCTATGGAGTTATATTTTTTTCAATGGTTGATTATAAGAACTATGTATTAGGAATCACTGTATTAATGTTTTAAGTAATGGAAATACATTTTTTTCATTTATTTAGTTTCCATAGATGTCTAAGGTTTATGATTAATTATTATTTGGGGAATAATACTTCTATTTATTTGGATGTATGTTTAATGGTATTGGAGAGAATTAAGGATTTATATCTATGAATTATTTCATTTTTGCTACTTGTTTAACAATTTATCTTTAGGGTTTATATCATTATCTCATTATATGAATGTCTGAATGTTTAAACTATTTTCAAACCACATTGGTTTTAGTTAATATATAATGTTAGGAGGGTTATTATTTTATCCTTTTGTGTATTATATAATATATTATAAGTCTATAATAGTTTATTATAAATGAATAGTCATCATGGATACTCATTATTTTTAGTAACAGATGAGTTTTTTGTGGAAGTTGATTAAATGGTAAATCTATACTAATAAAATAACTATATATCCTTTTTTTAAGATTGTAATATAATTTGAAAATTTTAATAAAATTATAGTAAAAAATATTTATCCTTGTATGGTATTTTTTGTGTAACTTATTGTCTTGCAAATAATCATAGATTTGTGGTTTTGAGTAACAAAATTAAAAATTTATCATTCACTTTCTGGTTTTGAATGATCTTGATCGCCCTTTTATAAATATCGATGAATTTATTCCATGTCTATTTTTCACTCACAATTAATGTTCTCCTTTGTAGAATCTAGTCTATGGGTATCATAGGTAACTGTTATGGATAAACCTTTCTTTATTAGTGTAATTTTTTTTATTCATGTTTATGAAATGGTCACTAAGAAAGAAATATTTAAGTATAAACCATTTCAATGCCTGACAAATTTGGAGAAAGAAATTAATTTTAAGTGCAGTATGATGTAAAATCCAAAAAATTTATGAAATAAATTCTTTCATATTAATTTAATTTCATTAAACGATTTTTTTCACACTATACATTTTATATCTTTCATCACATGCAATACCATCCTTATCCTGTGTTCCATACAACATCAGGTTCATTTAACGACATACATTACACATAAGAATGATTCTTTCTGAAAAAAATGTATTTTTAAAATCTTAAGGCGTGTTTTCTACCATCGTGACTTAAACATGCGAAAAAATTGGTGGCTGAAATTATTTCTCGAATATGACTTCAAAATATCTTTTACTCTTGGAAAATGGAATTTTTTAGTTGATGTGTTGATAAGTATGTCACGTTGTGATGTAGTGCGTGAATCTGGTGCTTCCTAGAGAGTAATGGGAGAACTGTCATAATTACATCCTGAAATGGGAGAAGATGGGGGTAGAGGTTGTATTTTTCAGATTACGGTGAAGTCATATCTGGTGCAGCAGGTTGAATAGTCCCAGTTGGGGGATATTGAGATGGAGGTATGGAGAGAGCGAGTTGTTTATGGAGAGGCCCCTGATGGTTGTTCTGAGGATGAAAAACACTGAGTTTTTTTTATCATGGATGTATATTTGTTTTGTTGATGAAGTGTGATACGATTTTAAGAGAGTTTGATAGTTCTATTTTAGGGTTGAGTCCGAGTGTGACAAAGATGTACTGAGCCTTAATGTGCCAGTTTTTATGGCCTAGGCTAAAGCATGCAGTTGTAGAGTTTGTGTATAGTTGTTTGGTATGCCAGAAGGTAAAGGACAAAGATAATTTTCTTAGTGGTCTTCTCTGGCCATTATATGTTCCTCAATGGAAGTGGTACGACATCTCAAAAGAATTTTTTTACTAGTTTAACTGGTGCTCTGAGGGGACATGTTGTTATTCGGGTGGTAGTGTTCAATTTGGAAAAATCATCCCACTTTATAGCAATCAAGGAGTCAATCTCCTTAGATGTTTTTTCGAAGCAATATATGGAAGAGGTGGTGAGAATTCATATAGTACCATGGATGATCATTTATGATTGAGATACTCATTTTACCTCTAGGGTGTGGAGATGTCTCTACCATTTTTTTGGATCTCATCTATTCCTTATCACTTCTTTTCATCCTCATGTAAATGGTCAGATAGATTGAACCATCCAGACTCTTGAAGACATGTTACCCTCTTGTGTCCTAGATTTTTGAGGTTCATGGAAGATCCAATTTCCATTGGGGGAGTTCACTTACAACAATAGTTTTCACTCCACTATCGGTGTGGTTCCATTTGAAGAATTGAATGGTGGAACATTCCATTCTTCGTTGTGCTGTACTGGGTTTGGAGAGTCTGCAATACTCAGACCGGAACTAATGTAGAACACAAAAGAGAGGGTTCAGGTGATTCTTTAGAGGATTAAGACACTTCAAGATCATTAGAAATCATATGATGATCATAGGAGGAGACCCTTAGGGTTTGATGTTGCAGATCACATGTTTCAAAAAGTAACTCCCCATCATGGGAAATAAAGGTATAGTCATGAGAGTATGATTCCCCCAAGGTTTTTCAGTCCTTTCAAGGTGTTAGCTTGTGTTGGAGTTCTGGAATATCATGTAGCGCTTCCCCACAGATGATCCAGATACACGATGTTTTTCATGTATCATAGCTCTGTTTTTATATTCATGATGACTCTCACGTCAATGAATGGGGAGAGATCGTTGTTGCTGATGATGAGACCTTTGAGGAGTGACCTGTGGAGATCCAAGACCAAAAATAGAATGTGTTTCATGGGCATTCTATCCCCTTGGATCATGTCTTGTGGCGACACGGTGGCATGGAGGAGAGTACATGGGAACGTGAGTCACAGATACGTGCTCAGTACCCAGATTTGTTTGATGTTTAATTCTCTTCATGTAAAGATGTACCCATTATGGTTATAGACCTTTTGTGTTTTTTTAGATGGCTTTCTATGGTTGCATATTGTGGATTTGTCTCTTTTGGGAGGTATCTGGATGGGTGGTTGTTCAGACTTCTTTTCTGTTATCTTTTAGGTTGGTTTTGAATTATCAAAGATGAGAATGTTTCAAGAGGTATCTGATGCAATGGCCTAGATATATCTGGTCAATTACATTGTAAAAATATGGTGTCTGAGGTGTTCCTGGTGGTCAAGGTGAATTACCCCAAACATTTTCCAAATTTCCAACTCAGTGAACAGTTTCAATCGTTTTCTTGTAAACAGTTCTAACGAGAGGCCATTGTGAACAGTTCCAATAGTAAATTTATGTGAACAGTGCAATGGTAACCTCATGTGAACAATTTCAATAGTAACCTTATGTGAATAGCACAATGGTAACCTTATGTGAACAGTTACATAGGTAGCCTTATGTGAATAGTTCAATGATAACATTATGTGAACAGTGTTATCAGTAACATTATGTGAAATGTGCAATGGTGACCTTATGTAAACTATGTCATCGGTAGCCTTATGTGAACAGTGAAATGGTATTCTTATGTAAATAGTGTCATTGTTATCCTTATATGAGAAGTGCAACGATGACCTTATATGAACAGTGTCATTAGTAACCTTAGGTAAACAATGCAATGATAACCTTATGTGAACAGTGTCATTGGTTTCCTTAGGTGAACAATGCAACGATGACCTTATGTAAAAGATTTCATTTGTAACCTTTGGCGAACAGTTCAACAATAACTTTATATGAACAGTTTCATTGGTAGCATTATGTGAACAGTGCAATGGGGAACTTATGTGAACAGTGTCATTGGTATCCTTTTGTGGACAGTTCCATGGTGAGGTTCCAATGGTGAGGTTCCAACAGTGACCTCTTTCCTTTGTCAATTTTTGAGTTCATGAACAGTGTTTCTAGAACGGTGATATTCCATTGGTGACCCCTTTCTTTTTCCCAATATTGAGTTCATGAACAGTGCTTTCGGAATGGTAATTTTCCCTCTGTTACCTCTTTCCATTGCAAAATTTTGAGTTCATGAAAAGGGTGTCCAGAACGGCGAGGTTCGAATGGAGACATCTTTCATTTTCCATATATTGAGTTTATAAATAGTGTTTCTAGAATGTTGAGGTCCATCGGTAACCTCTATTTCCTTTTCCAAATTTTGTGTTTGTGAACAGTGATTCCGTAATGGTGTGGTCCATCGGTAACCACTATTTCCTTTTCCAAATTTTTATTCTTGAACAGTGTTTCCCGAATGGTGAGGTACATCGGTAATCTCTATTTTCATTGCCAAATTTTGAGTTCATGAATAGCATTTCTAGAATAATGTGTTATATCAGTTACCTCTATTTCCTTTTCCAAATTTCGAGTTTGTAAAATAGTGTTTCCAACTTTATATAATACTCCTCTTTGATGTTTCCTTCGAGTAAAATGTATTTAAATCCTTGTTTTAAGGACGTTAAGGCCGATTCAAACACCATAACTCCAATATTAATTTTCCTAAATTTTGGGATACTTATACATGGTCAAACCGCGTAGTTTAATGCGATCCACTTTTAATAGAAAATCCAGAGTATCTTAAAACACTACTCCATTAAATCTTCTAAATGGATGATATATCTTCCTTACTGGTTCTTCCTCCTTGTTCTTGGTTGTAAGATGCTCGCACCATTCATTCCATCCCATTGGAGTTGCACAATAAGTATTCCATACATGGATTGATTCCCCTATATTTTTATGCAACAAATCATTATCGATAAATCTTCGATATAAGGTATGAGCTTTCATCATTATTTTGTGTTCGTCTCCTTCTATTTTCCCTCTCTATTTTATTGAATGATATCCCCATGTTCCTAATTGAATTTTCATGGGTATTTTCTAGTGTGGTGCTATCTCTGCATCCTCGGGTGGATATAGCTCTCATGAGGGGAGGAGATCGTAACCCATTTTGTAGGTCATTCTAATATATATAATGTCAAGAAATATTTGAGTTAGGGGATTCATTGCCTCTCTTTTCTTGTATATGAAATTTTATAGTTAGCATGTTTTATCCCACTTCATCATAATGGAATCGAAATAATAAATTTTTGAACTGGATAAATAAATTGATATTGATCGTATGTTATTGCCTCTTTTTTTTCTAGATTGTGCGATATCTATTCTTTCTTTGTTTATCATATCATTCTTAATGGAAATTGGTAAATAATCTATTGACGAAATTAATCGATAATTGTTTTTATTAAAATAAAGAGTCATGTAAATGAATCTGGTTCATCTTATAGTAATTTGATGTAAATCAAATTGGTGCAGTAATATTGTTTATTTATTTATGATAGCTTACTGGTTAGGTTTCCCAAATTTGTAATATCCAAATAATAAATTTTTTAATCCAAGTTGGATTAAAGAAATAGTTGAATAGTAAAAGATAATTCCTTGTATGTTTCAGAGTTACCCTCTTGTTTGTTTTAGGGCTAGGTTCCCAGTTGATATGATGTTTGTTTTTATGCTGCTTGTGTTGTGATGTGATCCCGGAAGGCTATAGTGATATGTGGGGGTAATGGAGGCCGACTGGTTATGGAGGCATTTTACACCTAGAGTGGCGAGATGAATTGGTTATGCATGATGGTTTTGGGAATGACACACGGGATGATGAAATAGGTTGGATGTGAATATCTAGATTCTAACTGATTCTTATTGGTTGTTTATCAGCATTAATTTCCCCACTTCTCAAGGAAGCTGGTTTTTCTTACTCTTCTTCAGAAAGGTGTGAAGATGTGTGGGGTATCTTACATGCATTCCATGTTTAGATTCTCCTGGAAGGATGGGTCTGCGCTCTTGCTATATGCGGAAATGACTCAACGAGCAGTACATCTACTCTCCATATTTATCCACCTTGTGTTTTGTAGATTATAATGTTTTTCTAGAATGCATGGTAATATTGGAAGGTAATGTTGTAAATAAATAATTGAATAAATGACATTAACCAATGGGGCTATAGCATGCAAAGGTGTAATGCTGAGGTTGTAATTTAAAGGAACAGTGGACTTTGGGTATGATGCTAATTAAATATAATGTGGAATTTTTAATGGTTAATTAATGTGTAATGAATTAATTAACATAACGTGTAATTGATAAAAATGGAATGAATTAATTTATTAATGACATTTAAAAGGGTGTGTGCTTATAATAAACTTAGCCTTAGAAGTGGAAGTCAAAAGTCCATGAGACGTTGGCTGTAGTTGAGTCTAATACTAGCTTATCCCCATACTGTGGTTGTGAGCTATAATATATTCTTTACTTTTTAAGTTTCAATACACTACTCCAACCCGTTAGTTAGGGAATCTGACACCCCAGGGATTCTGATCCCTGGGGGTGTTTTCCCCAACATTTTTATGGGAGGATTGATGGTTGACTACCCCCTTTGGCCCCGCTCTCTTCAATTGAGGTCACTTGTGATGAAATGCTCAACAATTAGTTTTCCCCATATATGTGTGTAGAAGGTTTTAATGGCTTGTAGTTATTCACACACATATATTCTGGATATAGTACCCTATGGACTACTATAGGCGTAACAGGTATTGGATTTGATGGCTTGAGGATTCTTACTTTCTGTGTGGGAATTTATGGATTGAGGTATAATTTATGATGTATGATAAGTGCTTTGTGAGATATAGTAGCTCCGCGAAACAATCTGGTTACATTATTTTGTGGACATGGTGGTTTTTTTAACATGGAGCATGTTGTGTTGATTCTACCAGGTGTTTGTGGGCAATCCTTTTTGGAGATAGATTCTTAGGAAATTTGATGTTGGTGAAAAGAGGAAAACTAGTGGGGAAGTAGTAGCGGGGTACCCTTGATATTCATTATTATATTATATACTCTTGTATGTGTTACTTGGTGAGAGTATCCATGGTGATGCTGGTAACATAGTATACATGTTTAGTTAATAAGTTAGTTTGAATTGTTGTTCACTGTGTTTTATCATTATTTCTGTACTTTCGCACGAGAGGCTTCGAGGAGGAACCTACTAAGAAAATGTTATACTCACCCTATGAATATAAAAACTTTCTTTTTTAGGTCACATAGAGAATTTTGGAGAACAAGCTTGATTCTACTAGCTTGGGTTTGTAGGAGATTTTTGGGATTCGTGGTTGCTATTTTTTGCATTCTTTTGGGTACTTGTAGTTTTCCCCTTTTAGTTGTAGTAGTTTTGGATGAAATTACATATGTATATTTTGGATTTCTTTTATATTTCAGTCTGAGATGGAGTTGGTTAGTGACTATCTTATCCCTCTCTCATTCACATGTGTTATCTTTATAGGGTAATTCCTCACATTTATGTGTTACTATACCCTTTGTGGTAGTCGCCAACCCGGGACCTACTGGAGGCATGACTCAGGGGTCATTATATTCCTTCTCACACTGCCAGACCAGGAGGGGTATACATTGTGGGGAGAAGGTCATGAAATTAATATAGAATAATTATATTTTATTTAAGATTAATTTATAAATAGATAAATATTCTATCAATTTCATTAATTTTGTTCGTTGGATAAAATTTCACATCGATTTGATATACAAAAACATTAAAATTCAAGAAATATTTTTTACATTAAAAAACCACATTATCATACCATCTATGGGATTAATATTAAATTTATTTTTACCACATTAGTTATTGGAAATAGGAAAAGTAGTTTCCATATTTTTAATAAGAATAGGATATATTGAATTATAATCTTAATATAGTTTTTTTACCAAAAATTTTATGTAATGTAATTTTAATTAATTATATCCATTAATGAAAAATTGTGTCTACATAGTAGTTAAAAATTAATCTAAAGAGGAAAAGTAAATTAGAAACATGTAAAAACCACATTATTTTGATATTATTCGACCATATCCCATGTTTTGACAATTTTTTTCCTTTATGGGAGTCACATGATGTAAGGGATACCCTTAAATAGTGTTTATCTTTTTATATTAACAAGAATGACATTACCCATCCACTAAAAAAGGTAGTCAAACATTCCCATTTCATCATATATATTGTTCCACATTGGATAATCAAAATCACAACCTAATAATCTCCCAAAATATCTCCCCAAATACTAGAATTATCAATTTATTACGAAATCCATCCAAGTTAACCCTTTGGTGAAAACCAAAATGATTTTTCTCTAAAAAGTGGTAACATTCACGATGTCCATTTTTTATTTGTTTCTCATCCCATTAAATGTTTATTATTTCATTATTATCTAATAATATCAATAAACTCAAAAAACATGAGATGTTTTTTTGTTAAGGTTTATACCTGGACATATACATACATCCATCAAATGGGTAACAAATTTAAAACTCATGTAGGGCTATATGTCACCTCATATAACTATGAAATTTGTTTTTTCCATTACTAACTCATATGGATGGTAATTATGATAGAAAAAATAATTTTTTATGATATTAATATGACATTAATTTTTTATTCAAAGCTATTGAATTTTTATATACACACCTTTAGGATTTCTATTTTTTGTAAATATGGTATTTTTGTTTGAGGGAATGTGGACTACTTCCTCCTCATAACAATGTGATATATTCACACATTATATTGAATTTATTTATTGACGGATTAATTATATATATCTGACATAAATTAAATATAAATGATATTAGCTTCATAATTACCTTTCTATAAATATAATTTATCATTTTTTATTAGCCTTTCACACTCTGATAATGTTATAACGTCGTCAGGGACGTCTTGACTACCACTTCCTCAATGTGATGTGATTAATTTTACCAAAAAATAATTTTATATAAAAATATATATTACTAAATAATATAGTATATATGATATTATTATTGTTATATAATGATATATTCTACCTACTATTATCTATAAAAATTATTTAATAATGGGAATGTTACTAATGCGTACGTATGGCCTACCGTCTCTATGGTTGTATCATTGTCTCATATTTCATATAAATATGTCATGTTTGGTATTTTAGAATTTAATTTATATATAAATATTTAAAAATCATTATTATAAGTCTTTATATTTTTGTATAATGACCCCATTTCCCATAGTTCACATACCAACGTTGTTTTTCACACAAAACCGAATATGGAAGAAACACAAGATATAAATGTAAATTTTTATGTTGATTTTTAAAACAATAAAATAAGTGAAATAAAAGTAATGGTAAAATTTTAAATTCATCGATTCATGAAAATAACTTACTTATGTTTTTTATTCATAATGATAATGTTATATGTGACAAGTGTGACTAAAGTTTAGAGATTTTCATCTTAATTTTTATATTTCTATGATAAATCTCATATTCACCAATTAATTATTTTGTCTGGTGTTTCTATATACTATTTTGATATATTATATCATTAATTATTTAATATTAAAGGTATTTAATTGGTCCATCTTATTACTATTATATATATGGTTTCCCATTATTATTTTACCATATTTGTAACTGATTTCCTCTCAATATCCATTTAATGGGACATTTTCTGATGATAAAAACCATTTTTCTTTTATAATATATACAGAAATACACATTGAAATTACATATCCATATTGTATCTATTATCTAGTAATTTAATGTCTTTTAAAAAGATATTCTTGTATGTAGATTATGATTTAAATGATCAAAGTGGAATATGATTCTTTTAAGGATTATAGATTTAATCATTTCCTTTCAATATTAATGATATTATTAAACATATTATATATATCTATTTAAAAGGATAGTAAAGGAAATTTGATTTATATTTTATATATAATTCGACATTTTAAAAAAATCACTTCTTATGTGTCTAAAAAGGAACTTTTTGACAAAATATAATTGAAATGTAATATTTTTAAAGACAAACGGCAATAACCATTAATGTCATCATGAATTTTATTTTACATATAGAATAATGTTCAATATTACATGTTTCCATAAATAGAAAAAAATATTTCACTTTATTTTGTTATTTTTTTATCAATTTTTATTTCTGTTAAAATATTGTTTTAGTATTTAAAATGGGTTCTTAAAGAAATAGGATGTAATTTTAATACGTATTGTTAAAGGGCTTTTTTATTTAGAGAATTTTGACCATGATATGTCATTTTAGAAATATATAAAAATAGTGACCCTAATAAAACTTATATAATGGGTTGAGTCCCACTATAGCTTATGGGTGAGCTAGATATAACTTTTATGAATGGTTGAGCTCCATTATTACTCATGAGAAATGATTTTTTCAAACTTATCATATACGAAGGGGTGATCCCTATAATAGAAATTGAGTGATCACTATATAGATCATTTGAAAGTTGATCTAAATTATAGATCTCCATGTCATTTGGTAATGATAATATTTTATGTTGGCCATTTTTTATTCCAATTAAAAATTGCATCGACTGGAATTTATGTATATGATGATCTATGTCACCAAAATAGGTTTAATGGCATAATATATATTTTAATGATATTCCATGAAAAAAAGGAGTTTTTTTATTCCTTTAAAAATGTTTTATTTGAAATTCTTAATTAATTTTGATGATAAAGTTGAACATTAGACTAGTTTTATTGTTTTTAACAAACTATAAATTTACCTCATTCTTACACACCTTTGTAAGATTTCTAAAAAGATCACATGGTTTATAGATACGTAAGAGAAAGAAAGATTTCAAATAGTATGTGTGGGATATTTAACATGAAAAAGAAATTATTATTTTTTATATGTTTTATATAATGGGAAAATTTAATATAGATGGAAAGTGTCAAGTTATTTATGGTTTCCTTAAATTTATGTTATAGTCTAATTCTCCAAAACACTAAAAAATGTCATTAATTATAAATGAATGTAATTTCATTACTAAATGTTTAAATTAACTAATATTGAAGGTCAGTCCCTCATAGTTTAAATCAACAGATTTCTTTAGACAACTGTAGATGTTTGGATATTGTCAATAGAAATCCAAATGATTATTTTCCATTATGGTTTAGATAAAATTACATATCATTTATGATTTACATATTTTTTTCATATAATATTATTATTTTAGAATAGTTTTTCATCTATGAAATAATAATGGTGTACTGTGAATGAATTAATGGAAAAAAACATTCAAAAAAATTATCCTAAGATAGTTGGGATTAGAACTATGAAGTTTATTTCAGTGATGGATCAATTGACATGAGCTCTAAATGGTGGTGGTATTCATGATAATGAGGAAACTAGTCAACCATGAATGAACATGATGATATTTTACCATTTCATAAAGAAATATCCATGATCATTTAATGGACCATCTGAACCAGTTGTACACGAAGTAATGATAAAATCCATTTTAAATGCAATTAATTTCAATGGATGTTTGGAATGTAAAAAATCAAACTCATTCAATATGTAAATTTTTGGTTATAGTAATTACCCCACCACTATTAACTAAGAGATGGTGCATAATAATATTACATTTTCATAGATACATGATTCGAATAACAAATGTCCAATTAGTTTTACATTTTTGGAAAATAGATTACATATGTTAACCTTACATTAAAATTAAAAAATAAACAAACTAAAACATATAGAATCATTTGAAAACCATGATTCTCATATATTTACCCTAAATATCATTCATAATATACATCTTTGAATATTTAAAAACTAAACCATAAAAAAGGGGTGATCTTAGATGCTTAGTGAGGACAAATAATATAAAAGATTTTTTCTTAAATAAGTATAACATTTTAAGGGAAGGTGTAAAAATGAAACTCATGAATTTTAAACAAAAACATAATCTTAATAGGGAATGAATTAATAAAATAATAAATTATAACCATTCACATTGATATTCTACAATATAAATAATCACATTTAAAACCAATAAATAATTTCATAATGAGTGAATGCATTTTGTAGGGAATTATAAACATAGAAGAAAGGCTCCAACCAAGATAACAAACATAAAAACGGAAAAACCCAAACTATATTGCCTTATTAGGACTAGTAATGTGTCAAGTGGATATAAATATCCATTCCCAACACATACTATGAAAAATTCGTACATAAAATTAAAAGGGTGAATCCCAACCAATATAAATATTCTTATTAAATATTGCATGCTAAATATTAACAGATTAACCATAAAACAAAAATGGTATAAAATAATAACATGGAAAATGAAACATATTATAAAAACTTCAATAAAATACGGTAGATTCTATCATAAGAGATAATACTCAATTAAAGATAAAATCTAACAAAATATATTGACATAGATGAAAATAATATAATAAAATAGTTAATATTTTCTTCTGATAAATAATCCATTTTAAATCTAAATCATTTCAATGCCTTGAAATTATAAAATAAAATTTTTCTTTTTAAATTTACTTTATAATATTATTATGGAATCATCAATATTTTAAAGTGTTATGATGGAAGAAAAATATTCTCATAGCGGATAAGTTAAAAACATTCTTACAATCGACAAAAGTCATAATTCACAATGTTTTGAAAATGAAAAAAAAATCCTTTCAAAAAAATATAAAAAATATAATGTGGGTAAAAAATAATTGAAAAAATTAAAGAAGAATATTATGAATATTTTAGAATACATTTCTAAGATACATGGAAATGGAAGATAAATTTGTCCCGGTACATACTTATATATAAACAAACCCAATTAAAAAAGAGATTATGAAATTATCCCTCACTATGTACATTATAACCATGCTTATAGTGGTTAAATTTTTTTATTAAATTATAACAGAAATATATCAATATTTACAATATCATATTATTTCCTCTTATATAATTTTGTTGTTAAAATTTCACCATTTCCATTGTTTCTGATGTTTACTGTTTCATTTTAATTTGTTTGTTTTGTCATGTAAGTCATTATTATTATGAATATGATATATTTTTATCATATACAATATGTTGTAATATTTATTAATATTTTAATAAATTTTCATAATAGTTTTTATAATCATTATTTAATGGTTAATTTGGAGTATGAATCTAATCGCATTGTGGAGATGGTAGACCATACATATGCATGAGTGATGGTATATTTCCCAAAATGGTAATGTGGAAATTAAATGGATCTGATTTTTATTATTAAGAATCTATATAATTTATTATTAATTATTTTTATCCATTATAATCATCATTATACCCCTACAAATAAAGCAGTGATGAAAAATCATATTACACCATAGTTTTTATATAGTAAGTTGTATGTACACACTCATTATGATATTGTCCATCGTAGGATGGATAAAAATTGGAATATGGATTTCTAATAATCATTATTAATTTTAAAAATATTAATATTACTATACTTATTATTTTATAAAGAACCATTATGTGATGTGGAAGTTGTAAAAGAAATAATTTTGAAGGAATCAGTAAAAATGATTTGCTCTTATTTAACAAGTATCCTTTCAATATCCTCTTAGGGACATTAGTGCTGATATTCTGATAATCCAGGTACACCTATGATGTGTATTGGTATTTTGATAAGGGAGATGGATATTTTTATTCGATAAATAATTCTCAATTTGGTTTGAGTTAGTGACAGAGTGTGTGCCTAATTATAAGTGAAGTGAGGGGAACTCTTAGAATATTTTTAAATATTTGATTAATATAAGTTTATTTTAAATTTAAAATATCTCTAATATGAATTATTTAAAATTGATGATGGTTATTGGTAGAAATTGTATCATCCAACAATGTTTACATAGGTTTGGTATATATGTTTACCCTTACCTTTTGGCATTAACCCTAAATTAATTCATTTATCTCTTACTATGGAAACATGTGTTTTTATTTATTAAGGGTTATTATAGGTAAAATAAAATTCTAACCAAACCAAAATTGATCATTCATGTCATATTTAACCATAAATTTGTTATTTGGATGATTTTTTATGAGTTTTATATCATTTAGAAAATATTATTTATTTTAAAGTATCATTTCTTTCAATTTTGATACTATTCCTTATTTTTAATTTTAAAAATATAATAACAACATGATAATGTAAAATATATATATATAGTAGTAACTTGATTTTGTAGCCTATAAATTGTTTAAGTCATTATTTATGCCAAATTTTATTTATTTTAAAATTTTTAATATCATTTATTTCATAATTCCAATCATTAGTCAATTACTTTATCATAATTGTGATTCCCTTTATTAAATTAATTAATCTTTAAAAATTATAAATAAATAATTATTATTAATATGAATTTATTTTATTTCTAATTATATTTATCGCCAAATTTATCTTATAGATAACCCTATATTGAAAATTAGTTTGATAATGAAGATACCATTATGGAATTTTTATCATATTTTTAAATAAAATATAATAAATTCCATATTATTACCAAATTTGCATAAAAAGTATATAAAATTAGTATAAGTTTGGTTATGGTCGGAAAAAATATATATAATGAATTTAGGACCAGTTTTAGGGTAATATTCATGTATAATAATATTATTTTTACCATTAATTATCTGATTTAACCTTATCTGTAGAAAATGAAATACTAAAACTACTATTCTAAGATAAATTATGTTTATCCTATTACAATATAAATATTATATTTAATAAAATCATGATTTTATATTTTTCCTAATTAAATTCACAAAAGTGGATAAATTATGTTTAACACCAATCCTATAAATATGGCGAGGAGGGTAAAAGAAAATAATAAAAAGGTCAACAAGATTTTATATGTAATTTAAAATAAAAATGATAAAAATTAACTAAATTTTATTAATATATGTATTATTGATCTGTTTATACTTTAAAAAAATCAAATTAATGTATAATAATTACATAAAATAAATGTCATTTTTAACTACAATTTAGTGTATTTCATTATTCATCAAAAAATGAAACTTCTTAGAAAAATACTAGTAATTCTGCCTAAGAAAATATTGACATTCCAAATTCAATGAATAATGATATTTTTACATATAAAAATTCTAAAATTGAAAAAATACATTAGATTTGGTTCTCCATTAAAAGGTGACAAATTTATTATTTTTTAAAAATATTTACTTTAAAAAACATTTAGGTTTTTTCAAGATAATTCTTAGAAAAAAAACTAATATGAATGTTAAATTTATATGTAATATATATAAATTACTATTAATTAACACTATTATAATGGATAGGTTATGTTATATTAAATAATAATATTTTAACAATAGACTCTTTTCCGGTAAAACATAACCTTGTATATAACGCAAGATATCGAAGAAAGTCACTCATTAATGTAAAATTATATAACTCAGTGTTTCATGTATTAGAAAACATAAAATATTAAAATATTATATAAAAAAGACTATAAATTTGTGTGTTGTCACATTCTCCCCACCATAAATAAATTGAATCATCGTAGTTAAAACATGAGCATAGTAATCATGAGCATGAAATTTGAAAATAATATTGTTGAAGAACCCATATCATAAATGGGTTTAATAACACATATTAAAAAATGTAGGAAAGGGAAATGTGATGTTTACCACAAAAGAAGGATTTCGAATAGGAGAACATTATTGGCATGTAGAGAGAGATATATATAAAGAAAAATATAAATAATTATAGGGTCTTATTGAGGTCATCATTCACAATCAAGTTAATGATAAATGAAAAATTCTAGCCTTCAAAAACATAAATATATGATCATTTTAAATACCATTGGTTAAAAAAAATTCATTAGATCTTTTTTCCTGGTGTTGTGGAATTATATAACTCTATAAAGAAATATGTTTACTAGATACATTTATATAAAAACATTCTTATCATTTGATTTTGTATTTAACTATTTATAAATCATTTCATAGCACAAGTTTCATTATAGGTTGAAAAACCATTCCAAATATATACTTAATCTATTTCATAAATGCATATCTCTTCCATAATTAACATATAATTTATCTTTTCACATAATGATGTTTATCTCATTTTTGACATTAAAAATATTTTAATGCCTTCATCATGTATTCCATTGAAACATGATAATAATAATTAATAAAGTTAAAAAATTATTGAAAACATGCATTCTTCATTATTCATTAAATATATCATAAGTTATTTGATAGAATTATTAAAAAAATTAATGTTGTAATCTCCATTACTGATAGAATGAACCAATTTTTGAACATAGAATTAATAAGTTTAAAGGTATCCAGTATTATAAAATAAAAGTTATACAAATGAATTATCTCTTTCTTCAGACATCATTATCTTAGTAATAGGACCAAATTAATGGTTATCTTTCCCTCAACCAAATTTTTTCAAAAACATTTATCCAGTCACTAAGTCACATTTCATTATACAAACCATTATTAAACCAGTAATGAAATATTATTGTAATAAAATCTTTATATATTCCATAATTTTTATAAATAGTGCATCATTTATAAAATTCTCAAACAACTTAATTCAGGGATTTGAAAACAGAAATACATAATTTTTCCCCTTGGACTATAGAATCTGCATTTTCTTAACCTTAATCCCTTTTATTTTACTCTAATATATTTCCATGATGCTTTGGAAATTCATGTGCATAGTGAACAATATCCATAAAAATATATATCTTCACTTTAGTAGATTCTCTATTTCACATAAATTGACGATCGAGGTGAGATTTCTATCAACTCTTGAAAAAAAACTATCATTCCCTTCTTGAATGTAAATATGTGTTTCTTACCAAAATTATCAAATGTTGGAAAATATTTCTTTATATTTTTATCATAATTCATATATTGCTCCATCATTCTATTATTCTCTTTCATTCGCATAAATTCATAAGGATTAGATAATTATTTTCCCTATATTGATAGTAATGAGACTATAACATTGAATGATGAAAATGTTTTGGAAACCAATGTATTTAAGATGAATGTATTAATAAATCAATGAAACATTGAATCATAATCCTTGGGTTACGTAATAGTCTCTATAATTTTTATCCAAACTTATAATGTTGTATTCATATTGAGAAACATTGTTGTCCTCCTTTTTCTTTAGACTATGATGTTACCCCTTCATACCCTCTCTCTAATCATGAGGAAAATATTATTATAATAGAATATCATTAATATCCTTCTATTTAATGTTTTTTATTTCAACATCCTCTATAGTATTTGGAATCAATGACCTCCATTTATCTGCATCACCATAGAGGAGACACAATTCCAGGACAACCTTCTCACATTAATTACATCCCAAATCAAGAAATATCTTCTTTAAAGAATGCATTAATTATTTATATGTAAATGTATTTTTAGTCTCATTAAATGATGTCAATTGATTTCTCATCATGCGATCCAACATTATTTCTCTACGTTGTGGATTAGGGTTCTATAAATGGTATGTTTATTAATCAAACCCAAAGATATCTATCCCAGAATAGTTATAGGTTTCTCAGCACCATTTTTTGAACCAGCTCCAACATCCATAACATACATATGAGTTAAATAATAATAGGGATTATGTGAATTGATATGGTTTCTATTTCCTCCACTAAGGTTCATTTATAATTAATATAAAAAACAATATTTTTTTATGTATAAAAAAATCATAATTTCAAACTAGTCAAATAATTAACCAAAAATAAATTATTTATTTATAGTAAATCTGATATTCATAAACATGTATTTTTTGGGGACATATTTACTTTTTAATCCTTCATAATTATGTGTAAAAAAATCTGAATTATCTTATGAATATCTATTCGGAGTATCAAACTAGGTTTTTGGTAAGAACCATTGTCATGAAAAAGGTTACAGTAAGTCTCGACTAGGATACCTTGTTAGAGTTTTAAACCCTAAGTAAAACTATACCCAAACAACATCCACATTTATTATCTATAAATGAATTTGTTTCCTGGAATAAACACATAATATCTTCCTTAAAAAAAATTCTAGTAATTTATCCTATACATATACTCAACGTCTATCATAGAGTTGTATTTCATATTCAATGTTTTCAAAATATAATTTATGTTGTTTTTTATAAACCGGACATGATTCCTACTATAAAAACAATGACCACAACAACCCGTACTAGGCACCACACTTTTTTAATTTTGCATAGATACATGATTAAAATCCGAAAGGACTGATTAGTTTATCATTTTTTGGAAAACATATAGCATTCGTGAACCTAAAATTTCTATTCAAGAATATAATTTATTCATTGGAAATCCTTCAAAAAAATTATTCTCTTAGAATAAACATACTTAAAAATAAAAATATACTTCTTCAAATATTTGTAAAATAAAACATATGAATGGGGTGAGCTCAAATGATCAGTAAAGGTATATAATGTAGCGTTATATTTCGTAAATAAGCATAATCATTTGAATAAACATTTATAATTAAATTTCAAGCCATTTAAAAATAAAATTGAGAATAATATGGTAAGAATAAATCATATAATTCCATAGAATAATTTACATGAATATTCTAATAGTTGAATAATCATATTTTTTATCAATAAAAGATTTCATAATGAGGGAATTCATAATGCAGGGAGTAATAAAACTAATGGTAACTAATCAACCAATATATCATACATAAATTGGTAAAAAATATTAAAATAATCACAAAAGACCAAATTATGCATATAGGGTATATATAGGTTCCCTCCTGACACTTACTAAGTCCAATACATTCCTCATATAAACATGTTGAAACATTAACAACCTAAACATTTTATAAAATATAGCATACAAAATGTTTATACATTAACCATTAACTAGGAATGGTATCAAAAATCACATAAACAATCATACATAGCATAAACCCATAAAAAAATTATGTATATTGTATCATAATCAATAAACCTCAATTAAGAGAAATATCCAACAAAATTTGTTGACATAAATTTAAATAATCTAAAAAAATATTTAAAAATTTCATTACAAAGATACCCATTTGTATATTGAAATCATATTTATACCAACAAAGTATAAAACAAAATAATTATTTTAAAAATAACTTATTAATATTTTAATGGAAGCCTCATAATTTTAAGGTGTCATAATGGCAGAAAAATCCCCCAATGCTGTATAAGTTAAATAAAAATTCTTACTATCTAAAAAATTCATAAATTACCTCACATAGAAAATGAAATAATATTCATTTAAAAATATTGTATAAAAATAAAATCATTTTTAAAATTATATTTAATTTTTTTAAGATTAATAGTAATAATATTTTAAAATATTTTTTTTATAAAGTATATTGATGAAAAATATGTCCCAATAAATACTAATGAATAAACAATCCAAAAAAATGAGACAGTGAAATTAACCCTTATCATATAAATAATTTTATTTGAGGGTGATTTAACCCCTTATATAATGGTAAAAAATTTATTATATTATATAATAACAATAACCATATTTAATATTTCATATACTATTTTATTATATCATTTTGTTAATAAAATTTAAATATCACCACTGTTTTGTGTGGTAACTGCTTCATTTTTTTATGTTTATTTTGACATGTAAGTCTTTTATATTATTCTTAAGACATATTTAATACATATATTGAAATATATTGGCATCATAAATATTATATTCAATCATCATATAAGTTTTTTAATTTATTCTTGTGTGGTTAATGTGTAGAATTCCAATCATCAAATCATAGAGATGGTAGGTCATTCATACACACAAGCGAAGGTATCATTAAATTATGGTTAATGTGGAAAATAATTGGATTTTATATTAACAAAAAATAATATATATAATGTAATATTAATTATTTATGTAGATTATATTAATTATTATATCCATTCAAATAAATTGGTGATGAAAAAACTTACTAAACTACATCGAGGAAACGGTAAGTCGTACGTACAAATGAATTATGATATTTTTTATCATAGGATGAATAAAAATAGGAATATGTTTGTCCCATAATCATAATAACATATCATATTTTTTTTATTTTTTTTATTTAATAATAGAAAAAAATGTGATGATTAAGTAGACAAATAAATAATTTTGAAGGAGTATGTAATGACAATTACCTCTTCATTAGAGAACCCTCTACAGATATCCTCTTAGGGATAATAAAGATTGTAATTGGATAATAAATAACTTCTAGGATGTGTCTTGGTATTTTTATAATGGAAATATATAGGTTTTTTATGATCAAGAATTTAAATTGTGGTGGGATGAAGTGAGGGAGGAGGTTCCTATTATAAAAGAGGGGTGAGACTCTATTGGAATCCTTTCAAATATTAAATTAATAAAAAAATTATTTTAGACATATAAATACCCCAAAATTGAATTATATATAATTCATTACTATGATGGGTAGATATCCAATCATCTGATAACTTTTAGATAGGTTTTGTATACAGTTTTACGCATATCTTATGTCATGACCCTAAATAAATTTCATTAAATCATACTGTGGAAACATGGGTCTTTATTAAATAAGGGTTAGTATAATTAATATAAAATTACAATAAGACATCAAATGGATAATTTATGACAAAGGTAACCTTATTAAATTTATTTTACCAAATTATATATTTTCATGAATTATATATCATTTAATATATTATTATTTATTTTGAAATATCATTTATGTCAATTTTGATTATAACAATAGTTTGTATTTTTTAAGACATAATAACAACATTATAACATATATAAAACATGTATAATATTTCAATATAACTATTATGTTGTTGTAAAGAATTTAGGATTTCATTATTAATTTCAAAAAAAATTATTTTGTTTGGTTAATTTAATTTATTTTATATTTCAATTGATTAAACAATTGCGTGATCATTGTAATGAAAGCATTTATGTAACATATTTGTTTAATAAAAAATTATATTAAATAATCATGAATATAATTAATTTATAATCATAAAAATTTCTATTTATAGTGGAATTTATCTTATATATAATCTTATATTAAAAATGATTTTGTTTTTGAACATATGAGTTTGAAACTCGTAACTTATTATTAAATAAAAAATAACGATTCTAATATTCATTCCTATGAAAAATAAAAATGAAATATTTTCTTCATAAGGAGGTTTTTGGTAGAAACCCATTTAATAAATTATGTTAGGAAAATTTTAGTGGTAATTTTATAATATCATAATATTGTTTTTACAATCAATTTTCCAATTTAATCTTAAACAATATAAATAAAATACTAATGTTACTACTCAAAAAAAATTTAGTTGATCATATTAGACAATTAATATCCAACTTATTATAACCATGTATATCTATATTTCCAAATTCAATTCATAAAAGTAGAAAATTTATGTTTAATACAAAAATCATAGATGTGGCAACTTAAATGTTAAAAATTATCAAATAACCAATTATTTTTTATATCAAATTGCAATATACAAATTCTTCCAAAAACCTATTTTGGAAGAATATATGTATTATTGATTTATTATGACATAAAAGTAATAATTTCCTATAAAATAATTATTTAAATTGTTTTTTGACAACAATGTTGTATTTGTCACTATTTATAAAAAATGAAACTTCTCAAAAAAATACTAAAAAATAAACATAAGATAGTTTTTATATTCCTAATTAAAAGATGAATATTTTTTCATATTAAAATACTATAAGTGTCAATATATATGTTTAAAATCGGTTTTCTATTTAAAGGTTGAGAAATTACCATTTTTAAAAAATACATCATTTTGGAAAACAATTGTAATTGTTCTTATATCATCAATAGAAAACATTTCGGTTGAATTCTAAAATTAAATTCAAAATATATAGATTACTATTAGTTATTTCTACATTTATGGATATGTTATATTATATTAAATAATAATATTTTAATAATATAAACTTGTTTGGTAAAACTGGGTCTTGCGTATAATGCAATCTATCATAGAAAGTACATCATGTGTAAGAAAACCTATCTAATTTATTCATGAATTAAACTATATAAAGTATGTAATTTTTTAAAAAAATAAAATATTGTAAATTCAAAGGGTCATACAGGGAAGCTGATCTATGTTGGTATTTAGTTAAGAATTCTAATGAAGAATATGATCATGACTCCAGGGAATGTGAATCATCCAAGGTTCTTTTCCATGAAAAACAATTCTCTAATGTTGTTTTCCATACAATTTACCTATAATTAATGGAGTGAATTGAATAGGGCAATGATTCAGTGGTTTCATAGGAAGTAAACTATAAAATATTATCTAGGTCTATGAATGAATTTATCAGAGACATTTACAGTAAAATATATTGATTTTACTCAGGATTCATACAATGCCTTCAAAGATCGTAGGACTCTCGAGAATATAAATGTTATGAAAAAAAATTGTGAAGGGAAAGTTTAAATATTTTTTTCTAACAAATACATTCTAGAAGATGATATGAGTATTAAACATTCATGGTGGACGAATATAGAGAATAAAACTACTAATAATTATAGAGGTAAGCCTAAAACATGTTCCAAGTGTGGTGAAACACATTTTGTAGAATGTTTATCATGATATGGGAATTATTTGTAGTAGGTTATGCTTAGTGACATAGTTCATGTCTACAATGAATGTAGTCATACAAAATACCAAAATGAAATTAATAATATCAAGTCAATTTTCATATTTTTTAACTACAATGTGTTGGGATAATATGCTATCATTTTTCTCAATAAACATACATTGGTAGAAAAATGCATGATTAGAAGTAAAAATGGATTGAGAAATCATTTCATACTTATATAGTTTATGTTGGAACATTTTTTTATTTGATGTATCCCAAAATATGTCAATATTTTTATATGGTTGATTATAATCACAATTTCATTTTCACCCCTCATTTTATATTTTAGATAATGTAGATAACTTAGGAGACATTTATTGACTTTTTGTAAATTTTTTATTCATGTGTTTTACTGTTATTTTAAAAAAATAGATCTAATTTTGTGGATGTATGATAAATGTTATTGGTGAACATAGAAGGAATATATATATATACGGAATAGTTTAGTTTTAACATAGGGTATTATTATTGAACACTAGATGTTAATGAATTTTCTCATCACATGAATGTTTAAATTAATTTTTTATATTCTAACTGTTTGGGTTATTGTTAATATCTATTGTTAAGAGGAATATCTTATTATATTTTTTGGATTATATGATCTATTATAATATTATTATAGTGCTTCAGGAATGATGATTCATACTTGATACTCATTGTATAGAAAAATGTATTGGTTTGTGGTTAGAGTTGATTAAAGGATGAATCTCTACTCATACAGTAATTATATTTAGTTATATTCATAGATAGTAAAACAATTCTTCAATTCTAGGAAAGTGATATTGAATAATAATTTTCATAATACCTTAGAATTTGATGAAACTAAGGTGTTATAAATCCTTATACAATTATTGTTTTGAGGCCCTTTACATTCAATTGATCATTATTTTAATGGTGATAACTGATTTTTTTCATTCTAAATCATTAGTTAATATTATATTCCACATACAATATTCACTCCAAACCTAGGTCTTATACATATAATCCAAATTTTCAGTCTCATTTTTTAATCAATATGTGTCCAACATTAATTTTTAATGGAATTTTTTTTATTAATTCATAGGATGTGGGTTTCTATGAGTGAAACATTCATGAATTAAACATTTGATAACCCATACAAATTTGATTGTATATATTCAGATTATGTGGGGTAGGATGTTACATCCCAATCTATTATAAAATATATATTTTTCAAATTAATTGAATTTATTTAATGGGTCATGTTACCTGAATTATATATATTAGCTTACATCACACACAAAAACATGTTCAGATTGAATTTCACGCAACATTGACTTCCTTTTATGAATTATGTGACACCCAAGACCGTCTATTACTAGAAAAAAATATACTATAAATATTATTTTGATTTTTATCAGATATCCATTATCTTGGAGTGAATAATAGATATTATATAAATTATTAATTTATATTGTACACATGATTATAAGATGGATTCATTGGACACAAATTATTTAAAATGAAAAATAATGACTAATTGAATATAAAGAATTTAATATTATGGTTTATGATAGAATAATTATTTTTCATATTATTTAATATATATGAATTAGATATTTATTTTACCATAAAATTCATTTTATGTCTATTATCATACATGACATGTAACATGATGTCTAGAGACGATGTATCATTTTATTACACTAGAATTATTACAATGAAATAAAATCTAAAGGACAATTCAGATTATCAATCTTCTAATTTAAAATTATTTAAGTTATAATAATAATATATTGTTAAATAGTGAATAAAATCATCATATATATAAAAAATTCCCCCTTTAATTCTAATTCAAATATTTCTACTATATAACTTGGGGAAAACAATAATGATAATAGTGATCTTAAATGACCAGTAAGGGTAATTAAAGTTGTCATAGTAATGAATCAATAAGGAATAAATTAATATAGAAACATAAATAACTGATACCACATTCCATTAAAATAATTATCTAAAAATGAAATGCATCCAAATATTTGTTGGCACAAAATATCATGGATAAATAATAACTGAATTCTTAATAAATGTAATGCACAATTATCAGTGGACTTGTTTCACAAGAACATGATCATATTATTGTCAATAGATAATTTAAACTATTTGGCCAACTAATTAACCTCATGAGACTACTAATACATTGATGGGGTTCTATTAACCATCCTTCAACCTATAGGTCTTTCCTTAAATGGTTCCAAACCCATGTATTGAATGTACAATGAATTAATCATATATTGAATAAATAATTTTCTTTTTCAAATATCTATATTTAATAGAGAATATTTATTTATTAATAATTCCTCAATGGGGGATAATTAAAAGAAAGGTTTATTGAAATTACAACATTCTTGTTGATAAACAGCCTTTAGACATTTCAAAGACCCACATACCAAATTGAAACTCTAACATCACAGGTAAATAAAGAAAATGAAATTTATTTATTTATTTATATTTGTGAATTAAATATTAATTTTACTTTAAAGGGGATTCTATGTTCTACGGCGTAACTGAAATGTAATAATGGGTTTCTCCGAAATTTCTTATTGCACACAAGGATAGGTAATAATGAAAAATAATAACATAATATCATTTTAAAAGGTACACATGAGCCTTAGCCTAGTTGGTGAGGACTCTTAACTGCATCCAAGAAACCTGAGATCAAATCTAGGTGGAGGAAAAATAACATGGAACAGCATCAGTACTGTAGTAATACATTATAAGGTGTTGTAGTAGGTGTTGTAACAGGAAGAGTAGCAGGAACAGTTGCGTGAACTGTAGCGGAACTGTGCAGTATTGTAGCAGGTACTGTAGCAGGTACTGTAGCAGGCACTGTTTGGAACAGTAGTAGCTGGGAATTTTCCCCATGTCTAGACCTTCAGGCCACCTATTTCGGACCTGATCCCTTTAAGGCTTTCGGGCCACCCAAGCCTTTGGGATAATAAGGACTTTAGGCCACCTCAAGGCCTTCGGGACACCTTAATTGAAAATACAAACCCGAAAACCAACCTACAAGGAACACACTCTATATGGAGGATGAGAAAAGATATTTCACCATAGCTTAAGATACATAGATTTAAAGAATAAGAGGGTGTGGAACATTCCATCAGGACAAGCCTGTACATGCATGGGATAGCCTAGCCGAACAACCATGTTAAGGTGGACAGCTGATTTCGCGATGAGGATGTTGGGGAGGACCAGTTCCAAGTAGTTAGTCTGGGTTGTATGTAATGTTTGAAGCCTATGGGCAATTAATTCCTCTATTTCCTAAAGGTCGTTTATTAATTACTCTTATAGTCCTTATAAGGTTTCAACCTCACCCCTTGAAATGTGGATTATCAATGTCAATTAAAAATGAAGGACAGTGGGCCATTGGATGGATGGATGTTATTTTAAATTGTAGTTAATTCCTAGCAATTGTATTTCTAGGAATGAATAGTACTATATAAATATTATGTCTTATTTATTTATATGTTTTTACATTTATACAATAAAGTTTCAGGGCATAAAATGATAATTGAATCCAATTTTCATCCTGAAATACTCTAAAATTATTTAAAAGTTTGATTTACTACCTTTTAATGGATAAACATGTTTAAATCTAGTTATTGTCACTTTTATATGTTACATTTGTAAAAATAAAATTCTTCATTACAATCAGGACATAAAAAATTTACTTTGGATAAATTTTTTGTTTTTTGATAATGTTCTTTTTTTAATGAATAGTGAAAAAGAATGCATTTAAATTCAAAATTTCCTATTAATATAATTTATTTATATCGATAGATTATCTTTTTAATTGTTTTTAAATTTTAATGGAATAATATTGTTAACATTTAATTCATTTTTGGACATTGTATGTAATTTCACATTGAAATTGGATATAAACAAGTGTCATTCTTATGATAGTTATTATTTCTTAAAAATAAGTTTTTTGGATTTAACAAAGAGAATTAATTTCAAATTAATTTGAGGAAATTTTTGTTTTCATTTTGGAAAATTCGATTCCATATTTGGAATCAGATGGTCCAAATTTTGTAAATAGTAAACATTTATTTTTAGCCATTATTAATAGTTTCTTCCCTAAATAGTTTATTTACTATGGTTAAAAGGTAAATCTTGTAAATATGGGTAAAACATAATATTATAATTATATTAAATTATCCTAACATGGGTCATAACCCCTATTGGATGACACCTATCATACCATGGGAATTGTTGGGTCAATTTTGGGCCCCCATGGAGCCACTTGTAATTGAAAATGACAGTTTATAAAAGTTAATTTAATGTTAAGGAAAATGTAACATAAGCATACATCTCTTAGTAAAAAAATATATATGTGGATATATGACTGATATTTTCAACTATAAATTTTCATTAGAAATATTAAATGATTTCCTACATCATGTTATTTCATCTATAATTTTATGACATCAAATAAATTAATTTATTAATGATTTAATGATGATGTAATGATTATCTCAATAATGGATGTTTTAAATAAATGAGATTATAAAATTAAAATAAACTTATTTTTAAACTTTTTATCACAGAAAATAATTTTTGAGATAATTGTGACTTTTTATCTTAGAATTAATGAAGTCTTTTAAAATAATCACATCTGTTGAATTTTTTAAAAATTCAGGATATGAATAGAATATAAATTGACAAAAATGTGATTTTAAATTAATTATTATTTTATTAAATGATAAAATAATCCAAAAAATATATGATTCATCCAAATGACATATATTAGGTCTAAAATCTCATTAATGATTCATTTAGGGTCGCTTTTCATTTTATAGTATATATATTAACCGTATTGTATTAATATATACGAATACATGGTAAAAGTTAAATAAGTTAAAATATGTTTAAATAAATTAATATAAAAAACATGACCAATTATCATTGGATGACATTATTTATACATATATTCATTGTATCTTCTAATATAATGAGTTTTTGACCCTTTGAATCTGCAAATATCTTTATAATAAAATAATATTTCCAAGAATTTTTAAAGTGCCCCACCTACCTCTAACAAAAGGCCACCACCCCTAACTCATTAATCACACCTCTTGATACCCATGTATCCTCTAAAATATATTACAAGAAGCTCCCAACATCCCTATATTCTTCATAGAATCCTTCCCATAGGAAAAATGGAATTCAAGAATGCCTTTTGGTTCAAACCAAAGGTAGTTACTCGATTTAAAGGTAATGTCTTCTCTCATGTTCGTTTCTTTGATTTTCCTTCTCCAACACCTTAACTCTCTTTATTATATTCTTTTATAACAAATATAGAATCTTAAATATAATATTATGATGTTATGAGAAATATTCTAACAACACTTCAACACACCTCCATCTAATTGATTCAAACAAACTCTTTTTGTGGACGATGAACTACTGCCTCATGAAATGATGATTGTTCAATTATCTCCTTCCACCTCCCATGGTGGTCATTATGATGGAAATGAAATTATATACAATATATAAGATATCTATATGATTCTATAATTTTCATTTAGAACATACCTTTATTTTTTTCTTGTTTTATATATACGATAATTTCATTTGAGGAAATGCGGACTACTGCCCCCTCAAAGTGATATGACTGATTCATCCTATACATAGAACATATAAACGATTGAATTAATGAAAATATGTGACAAAAATAATATAAATTTTTAATTTAATTATTATATACATATGTGATAGTTAGTATTTGTGCCTTTAAATACTAAAAATAAACAAAATTAGCGTTCATGTGTACATACGACTTACAATATCCATGAAAAGTGAATTTCATTTCTTAGGTCCAAATGTTGTGGACTATTCTAAATACATATATACTGGATATATATGATATATATGATATCTAAATAATTAATATAATTATATAGATAATATAAATTTTACTACTTTTTTAATTTTTAGTAATAACATGTTTATTTTTTACTCAAGTACCCAATATCGACCAAACGACCTATATTATCTTAAATAATTATGTAATTTTTATAACGTTGTAATAAGTGGTATTAATGGAATAATAAACCTTAAAAAGGTTCTGAAGAACATATAAATTATCTTAGGTTTATTATTCATGAAATTAATGAATTAATGAGTCATTTTATACATGAGGTAAGAGAAATTCTTAACCCAGTTTCCATTCTTTGGGATAAACATCTAAATTTTGATTATAACATTCTAATAATATTAGTGAATAAAATCTGAATATTTTATACTTAATATTCACTTATATTAGGTGTATTTATAGTTTTCACAAATAATTATGTCATTTATTTATCCTTAATCTCAAGATACAATCATTGTAAGGGGATTTGTCTCTATCTCCTTCCATTAAAGCATACATTGATTTATACACGAATTTCCATTATACGGTGTATAAACCACTTTGAGTTTTAATTTAATTCAAAGGAAATCTTTTCTCTATGATTTGTTTTACTAAATGACAAAAATAATGTTTTTTTAAATGTACACGGTGACAATGACCTCTTCACCACTGCGATCATTATTTGATATTTGCCTTCCTTAACAAGACCTAATGTTTTCAAAAGGAAAATAAATTCCTTATACAATATTTCTATATTTTGGTATTGAAAATTGTTTTTACAATGGATTGATTATGTTAATATAATTAAATGTATTATTGTGATTGAAATGTATAAATTTTATCATTCCATTATGGTTGTTCATAATTTATGATTATGTTAGTGTTCTTGAGCATAGTTTATATATAAGGGTGGTCCCATTATAATCCTAGGGCTGCTGAGACCCAGATATCTCTCCCATGCCTTGGGTAATGTGATGAAGGTAAATGTTAATGTTTCTCATAAAAGATTTAGGGAATATACAATGACGGGGATTCCAAATTTTACTCCCTATGAACTTGTGAAGGCTATAATGTAATTATGTCATGGATGCAGAAATTTACTTGTATTATTTTCAATTTCTATTTGATATTCAAAAATCTTTTGATTTTCTGATTTATGTCAAATAGATTATGGTTTCAGATAGAAAATAATGATTACTTTGATTTGTATGTATTCATGGACTAATGTTCTCTTTCCTAATTTTACCATTAATGAGGTTTTTATGCTCATCCCATGTTTTTTAAATTTTTTCCACATGATATAAAGGGGAATAGGGTCAAGGATTGGATCAAGGAGAATTCATGATGTCTAAAACAAGGAACTAGACATGTTTTTTAAGAGTTTTTATTTTAGAAAAAAATGATATTTAGTAAAAGTGTCTACATGTAATATTAATGTTTTTATATATAATTTATTACCAAATTATAAAAATCACTAAACTATAAAAGTCCCTCAATTAAAATTATTATCCTAATTCATGGTTATATATTGTTTAAGGATGGGGCCTTACAGTTGGAATCAGAGGTTTGTTTAGACATCATTAGGGATCAGGAGTCTGCGTTAGACATATGTTTAGTATCTATGTCTACTCCTGATATTAAATCATTATTTTTTTAACTTTTACAGATCATATAATGTCTGCTACAAATTGATATAGGAGGACCTAAAACGAAATTCTTAGAACTTCCTATTAAAATTCTTGTAATAACTATTAAAAATTCATATCTAGATGATTCTGAAACATTTTCTAACATTCAACAAACTTGCATGCAATTTTTTGAGATATCAAACACCATTTATATACCACGATACCATTGTGGATCATGAGTGGTATTTAATAAAATACTATTTTCTCAATATTTCATATTTTAAAGATATGTAAATATTAACAGGGCATTTTAAAAAAAATTACATTATCACAAGATTTTGAAACATATTATGATTTTGAAAAAGGTTCTGAAGAAGGAGAGCCTAGCGCAAACTATTTATATTTTCTTTTAAATTATAGTCTTTCAGCACATACTAATGGTATTTTAAAAGGTCAGTTGATTGAAGTTTTCAACTCAAACTTGGTCTGAATATTTTATAAAAATAATGTTTTATCAGATGTCTTAAAATTATATGTCATACATGATTATTTTCTGAAACTATTTTTCTATGAGCACCAATATGATGAATTTTTTATGAGGTGAAATTGGATAAAGGAAGCATATTATTTTAAAGGTTATCTAAATCATTGTTTCAATGCATGGATAATCTATCTACTTGAACAAGAAGACGATGAATCCAGGTGGACACCATTATCATGGTATGATGTTCTTTTTTTATGATTAATGTTATTTTATAGAGGAAAAAATTTCAATATATAAAAGACATCAGGAATTAAGATATTGTGTTCATTATGAGATTGGATAAAAATGAGAGGTATAAGAGAACCATTGAGGCAAAATCATGTTAAGGTTATTTTTTATTTTTATAAAGTGGGACAACACACAATATGGGTGACAACCCATATAATCCAGCAATGGTGCTAGAATCGAACCCACAACTTAGGGTTTATAGGCACACATCACTTAACACTAGCCTATATGAAGTCGTGGGTTAGTATGAATTATCCTTTTTTGTTAAATGATTTTACGGATCATGAATAATTTGATTTTCAGAACTTATGTTTTTTCAAATAGATATTTTTAGTATAGTAAATTGACATCGTAATTAAGTGATAACGGTAATTTTTTAAGACATTATCTATTTTGGGAACACTATATGCATATGGAAAATAGAATACTATGAGATTTCATTTGTGGAGTAATGGTTGAAATTATGTTTTGGAAGAATATATGTTTTTATTATAGACATATAGCGAAAATGGTTATTTATAAAAATGATTGACCTATCATAGAGAATATGTCATTATGTTAATTACATTTTGATTAGAAGACTTTAAGAGCAACAAAGGTTATTTGGATACAATGTGCTTAAATCCTTCTGATTTTTGGGTTTCAATCATAGTTGTATTATTTTGAAAAAATAATTTTAAGGAAAATTTTGTTCTGAATGGATTTTGTTGATCATTGGGTATTGTTCATTCAATTTTGATGATTAAGAGTAGTATTTCTTTTTATAACAAATATTCTTTTTTGGG
The DNA here is from genome assembly GCA_963277665.1 of Viscum album. Taxonomy (NCBI): domain Eukaryota; kingdom Viridiplantae; phylum Streptophyta; class Magnoliopsida; order Santalales; family Viscaceae; genus Viscum; species Viscum album. The sequence goes on from OY728165.1 coordinate 1,956,452,165, forward strand.
ATTATCTGATCTTATACATACCATTTTGGTTTTGGAAATATTCAAAAGACCTGTGAAATATATACCTCATCTTTTGGGGATTATTTGATTCTCTAGAAGTTGATTATAGAACTTTAGGGGTGACTATGTCATATTGAATACTCATCATTTGGTGACAATGGGAGTTTTTTTTTTGCAAACTTATTAAAAGATGAAACTCTACATGAAAAGTAAGTGCATATCTTTATGTTAATAATCAATCTCATTAATAAATTCTCCAACTTTATGAAAAGGAAATAAACAAAAATGTGGACAGTTTAATTTTTCTACCGGGGAATCAAAGACCATTTTACCTATCTTATGTTTGTAATTTAATGGAGGTAAACATTCTCCTAATCAAATTTTTTATCACTCTCCATCAAAACAAGACACTTAGTTTCTCTTCCATATACATGTTTTCTAATATGGAATCCTAATATGGGATATCTCAGGTGACCTTTATAATTATCTTTATTTCATTTAATTTTATATTTTTATTGGCCCTTTTTCTTATTTGGGACTTTTATTGATGTTTCTGATCTGAATTTTAAAATTTCTAAGAAAAAATTCTCAAAAGGGGGGAAGGATGTAACATCCCAGGTAAATAAAGAATATGAACATTTAATATTTATTAAAATATTTGAATTAAATATTAATTTTACTTTAAAGGGGATTCTATGTTCAATGGAATACCTGACACATAACAGTGGGTTTCTACGAAACCTCATGTTGCGAACAAGGATGAGTAATACAGAAAAATTAATAATATAATAATTATTTTTAAATGGTAGTTAAATCCTACCTGTTTTATTGACATGAATTTATATAACTAACTAAAATATTACTATACATGTTTTTCAAATGACTTTACACTTGTCCAATAATATTTAGAGTCTTAAAATGAGAATGAATCCAATTTTTAGCATGAAATGCTCTATTATTCTATAAAAGGTCGATTAACCACCCTTTGATGGTCAACCCTTTCTAAATATATTTTTTGTCTCTTTAATATGTTCCATTTGACAAAATAAAATTTTTCTTTAGAATCGGGATATCAAAATATAATTTTGATAAAATTTTGCTATATTTCAGATAAAAAATATTTTATTAATGAATAGTTTAAAATACAACATTTTAATTCAAAACTGCCTTTTAAACTAATTTAATAATATGATTATATTTTATTTTAAATTGGTTTTAAATTATAAGTGGATTATATTTTCACTATTTAATCCAATTTTAGTTAATGGAATTAATTAAACCTTGACATATCATATAAACAACTATCAATCTTTTGATAGCTATTATTTCATAAAAACACGTTTTTTGGTTTTAACAATGAGAATTATTTTTAAATTAATTTATGAAACTTATATATTTTGAATTTTGAAAAATGAATTCAATATCTGTAATAATAAGGACTGATTTGTGTAAATATGTAACGTTTATTTTTAGATATTATTAATAGTAACTTCAGAAAATATTTTATTTACAATTGTTAAATTGTAAATCTGGTAAATAAGGGTTAAAGTTAATATTATAATAATATTAAATTACCTTAACACATGGCCTAACCCTATTGGATGAAACATGTTAGACCATGGGAATCCTTGGGTCCATTTGGGGATCTCATGGAGCCACTCTTAAGTGAAAATGACACTTTATAAAAATTAATTTACAGTTAAGGAAAATGTAACATAAACATATTTCTTTTAGTAAAACAGTTTTTATATGGGGTTAAATAAGTGATATTTTTTTCTATAAATGATAATTAAAAATATAATGAGATTAACTAAATCATTTTATTTTATTTATACTTTTTATACATCATATAAATAAATTTATTTATGACACAATGATTATGTAAATATTACCTCATTAATTAATGTCTTAAATAAATGAGATTGAAAATATTAAAATAAATATATTTTCAAACATTTTCGGACATCCATGATTTTAAGATATAATTATGACTTTTTATATTTTATTTAATGAAGGTTTTTTGAAATAATTAAGTGGTTTTGGATTTTAAAAAAATACATGATATGAATAGTATATAAATTTACATAAATGAGTTTTTAAATTAATTAATATTTTATTAAATGATAAAATAATCCAAAAAAATTTTAGATTCAGCCAAAGAACATAGATAAGGTTTTAAATGTCATTAATTATCTATTTTGGGTTGATTGAAATTTTATTGTTAATATATTCCATATAGTATGAATATATAAGAAAACATGGTAAAAATTAAATAAATTAACGAAGGGTTAAATAAAAAAAGATAAGGATTAAAAAATATCCAAAACCTATCTAATTATTATTAGATGATTTTATTTTGAATTATTTGAATATTATATTTTAATATAATTATTTTTGAACCTTTTAAAAAATAAAATAATTTTATAATAATATTATATTTTCAAACATTCCTAAAGTGCCCCCCCCCCATATAAAAGGAAACCGCATAAAACCCATTACTCACACCCCTAATGACCCATGGATCGTAAAAAATCTAATCCAACAATCTCCCAACATACCTCTCTTATCCTAGAAGCCTTCCCCTAGGAAGAAGGTAATTAAATAAATCATTTTGGTTTAATCCAAAGGGAGTTACCTGATTGAGTTGTAACATCTTCTCTCAAGTTCATTTAATTTATTTTCCTTCTCCAACCCCATAAACTATAATTATTCCATTATTTTATAATAATTAAAGTATCATAAATATACTATAATTTATTTTTTAGAATTATTTTAACTAAACTTACACACACCTTCCTCTAATGGATACGAACAGTTTATTTCTGTGGACATAGAACTACTACCTCACAAAATGATAATTGTTAAAGTATATCCTACCTCCCCTCATGGTGGTTATTATGATGGAACTGAAATTATATATGATATGTATGTTATCTAAATTATTTTTTAATTATAATTTAAAACATACCTTTATTCTTTTCATGTTGTATATATATACGAAATTTCATTTGAATAAGTACGGACTACTGCCCCTCAAAGTGATATGAGTTGTTCATATTATACATGGAACATATGAAGGATATAATTAATGAATACATGTAACACATTTAATATTTATATTATAATATAATTATAATAAAACTATGTATCATTTAGTTTTCATTCCATTAAATATGAAAACAAAATTAAATTAGTGTTCATGCGTACATACAGCTTACAGTCTCCATGAATGGTGCATTTCATTTATTATGTCCAAATTTTATGGACTATTCTAAATAAACATATACTCGATATATATAATATATTTTATATATAAAGAATGAATATCATTCTAGATATAATTAACTTTTTACCACAAGGAAAATTTTTAATTGTAACAAGTTTATTTTCTACTCATGTACCCAATATCAACAAAATGACTGATATTAACTCAAATAATAATGTAATTTTAATAAAACGGTAATAATTGATATAAAAATAATAATAAACACGAAAAAGGATCAGAAGCATGTAGAATGTAACTTAAGTTTATAATTCAGGAAATTAACGAATAAACGAGCAAGTCGGACATGAGGTAAGGGAACATAACCCAAATCCCATTCTTTGGGATAAGATTATAATTCTTGATTATATAGTTTTATTAATATGTGTTAATAAGATCTTATTATTTTAAAATTATTATCAACATATATTGGGTATATTTATATTTTTCACAAATAATTATGTCTTTGATTTATCCTTCATCTCATGATACAATCTTTGTAAGGGACTTCATCTCTATCTCCATCCATTGAGGCATACATTGATTTATACATGAATTTTCTTTATATAGTGTATATCCCCATTTAAATTCTAATTTAATTCAATGGGAATCTTCTATCAATGATGTGATTTACTAAATGACAAAAAGAATGTTTCATTTTTATGTACGCAGTGACAATGACCTTTCTACCATCGTGAGCATTATTTGACATTTGGATTCCATAAAAAGCTGTAATGTTTTTAAAAGGAAAAAAAATATTATATACTATTATTAAGTATTTTGGTTTTGAAAATTTTTTTGTGAATGGATTGATTATTTCAGTATATTAAAATTTTATATTGTGATTTCAATGTGGAAATGTTACCTTTATTGTATTCTTGTTAATGTGTTATAATTATGTTATGGTTATTGGGAATTTTTTTTCATATACGGGTGGTTTCATTATAAATATAGGGTGGGTGAGCCCGAGATATCTCTCCAATGAAATGGGTAATGTGATTTAGGAAAACATTATTGTTTCTCCTAAGAGATTTAGGGAATATACAATGATGGATATTCCAAATGTAACTCTCTATGTATTTGTGAAAGCTACAATGTAATTTTGTTATGGATGAAAAAGTTACCTTTATGATTTATGATTTCACTATGATATTCATAAATCGTATGATTTTTTGAAATATGTTGAAGAAATTATTTTTTATGACAGAAAATTATGATTTCATTGATATGTATGTATTCATGGAAAAAATATTCATTCCTTGTTTTGTATCCCATACTAAGCATTTTATACTCATCCCTTGTTTTGGAATTTTTTTCCACGAGACATATAGATGAATAGTGTCAAGGATGAGATCAAAGAAAAGTCATGTTGTCTAAAACATAGAAATAGAAATGTTTCTTTTTTATGTGTTTTTATTTTATAAATAATTGATAATGGGTAGAAGAGTCTATGTCACACCCTGACCTCAGATGCCTATTAATTTTATTTTATTTTTATTATTTACCTGGTCCCACCTCATTTGGATGAGGTTTTGTTGTGTCTCGGTGTGATATTTATGATGTTTGATATTTTGATGGGTTTTGGGTCTGTGCGCAGACACCGAACCGTTAGCGGTGACTATGTGTTCCGCCCATGTTACTGTGCAGTTGCGTGACGCTTAAAATAATAATATCTTGTTTAGTATATAACATTATGATTATTAGAAAAATTGTTATAAATATTATTATTATTATTTAAAATGAAATGGAACAATTTATTATTGTGATTTTCTTATTGAGTTGTCATATTATTGTTATTATTATTAATTTTATTTTTTGATGAATCTTTTATTTCTTCTCTAGGGCAAGGCCCTAATCTTCTTCCCCTCTATTCACACAGCACCCCCCCCCCCTTTGGTCTATTGTTGCGCGTGCACCCCCTTGTCGGAGTTCCCTACGCCGCAACCCACCTCTTGGCCTCCTCCCTATGCCGCCAGAGGCCCCAACACCTCCCTACGTCACAGCCCTCCATGGATCCCCACATCGTATGACCACCCTATATCCCTGACCTCAGGCAGACCTCGCCTACTCTGGCCGCATCACAGTCAACTAGCGCAACTCCCCCCCTCTATGGTATCCTTATCCGTGAATTCTCTTTCATTTTTTGGGTGTTTTCATTGATTTGACCAAACCCTATTTGGGGGGGTGTATATTTGTGTGTTTTTATCAATTTTTAGGGTGTGTGGAGGGTCCTCAAAATTCTTTTATCACTTCCGTTGATGAGCGGTTATATTCACACACTTCGTAAGTCGAAAAAATTGCATATTTCATTTCCAGAAAAATCTGCTAATTCTTTATTTATTTATTTTATTTTTAAAACTTGATTCACTGATTCCTTATACCCTTAATTAGATTTCTATAGAGTTCTGATATTATTATAATTGGTTTAAAATAGTTTTTAAGTGAGTTCCTGGTTCAAGTATGCATTTGTCTACGATGATTTTCTTGTTTATGTTCCAAATCTTATTTTGATAATTTCTAAAATGTAATTCACATCGCTATCATATTCTCATCCATCATTTTGTGATGCTTTGGCATTGATAAATTGTTTAAAAATTGGTCATTAGAATTATTCATTAATTATGATTATGTTATTATGCACATGTGGTTGTGATAAATTGTGATATGGGCTTTCAAAATAAATTGATGTGATTTGGGGGGTGTTTCCCTATGTTTTGTTTTATAAAAATGGTAAAAATTTGGTTTTCGTTTTACTTGTGATCTTTTTTATTTTTGTGGGATTGGTTTTTAGATTGTGTTTTGATTTCTTTGTTTGTTTTAAATTTTATTTTATGGATTTGTGGTGTTTTTGAGTCTGAGGGATTTATCGTAGGGAGATGCGGTTGGTTTCGAAGGTTCCCACGCATGTTCCCATGTATGGATGTGTATATATATATATATTATGTGTTTGTGTTCCCTCATGGCGTGTGGAATAGGTGCATCAGTCTAAAGATATATATATATATATATAAGTGTGTGTGAGATAGAGAGCATCTGTTTGAGTTAGAAATCATGGTGTGACCATTTTGTGAGGTAGTAATTTCCATTCCTTTTATCTTTTTGAAGTTATCCATAGGATCTTGTATGGTTTCATTTAATTTATAAATTTTATTCACACCATTTACAACCTGAGATTTAATTCATCGTAGTGTTTTTTTGATGGTTAAAAGTGTTAAATCAACTTTGAAATAGTTCCCTGGTTATGTGTAGTTGTTTCCATGCTATTGCTCAAAATTTTAATCCATTGAATGATGTGTTTTATTAATTGAATCATAGATAATGTTTTTCACCTCTATAATATGTATATTTAACTTATGCCAGTGTTCTCCTGTTGAAATATTTTCTCAAAAAATGGATTTTTTTTTATGATCCTCTATTTATGAACATGTTTATACCTTTCCAACTTGGATGAAAGTAACTGCCTTTATCTGAAAATGGTACTTTTGGATGTCTTGAGTGGTTTTTTCTTATAGAAACATTTTATAGAACGTGTTTTCCTACTTTGTTTAGTTTTATGGAACATTGTGTTTTTTATTAATGATTTCATGTCTCTTAGAATTTGTTTTTTTCTTGAATCGTTGGTTTTATAAGTGGTTCATGTTTTCTAAATGATATGGGTCTCTTTGCGTGGTTCTTATAATTTTATTTAAAATAAATCTAGGAGTATATACCCGTTTGTATTTTGGTGTATATATTTTGTTGAATCTGTGGTGTAAGGAAACCCTTGGTTTGTTATTAAAAAATTTAATGTAGTGTCACTAAAAAAATTTATGTAAATTCTTTGAAACATTATTCATAAGGGACCATTTGTATTTTTAAATAAAAAAGTGGTGTTTAGAATTTTTTTAGAAGAGCATGGGCAATTTTTTCATAAATGCATTTGATTTTGGAAAACTAAAGGCCTGATTTGCAACTCCATTTGTCTAATAAAGTGGTTTTGATAACCGAATGAGGTGATGGACTAGTTGTCACTTTTTATGTTTCAAATGTATGCATATATATATGTATATGGGGTGCTCCAATATAGGGTAACCCATTATGGGCGAACGCATAGGAAACACCCATGTTTGGGGTTGGAAATTGCAGTGAGATGAGTCACGCGTGTGAGGGCCTTCTTACTTACACAGTATTATTGTTACCACCATGGGTTCCTGGGTGTCTTTTAGATGATCTAGTGAAGGTTAGTAAGAATCCATGGTTAGATGACTTGGTACCCCTGTATTTGTTGTTAGGCCATGCCGGCTTCTCCACTAGATTGGTCATTTAGAGAGGCCAGTTGGTTATAAACATAGGAGCTTCACCATACGCAGGTAGGTGGTTTCAAAACAGAGTATATCCGGGGTTCTTATATGGATGTTTAGAATCACCCATGGTTACTGGATTATTTAAATTTCTTGTTTACAATCGGTGTCTCTAGTTTATTATCAGTTTTTACCTTTTATTTGTTTTACTCAAGCCCAACATCAGTATTTTCTATTTTGGATTTTATTTTTAAAATGACAAATGATTCTAGAAAAGGTATATAGTATTTGTTGGGTTTATAAATGGGAACAACATGTTTCTTATTTTAAAATGTGAAAACCCTAATTTTATATATGTATTTCAATATTTTGTCATTGTACCGTTTCAAAAAAGTTAATTGTTGGATTCAGTGGATTTTTTTGGAATCCCTACTGAGCATCTCAATGCTCACACATATTATATATTTCTAGTTGCAGGTTAATATTCTCATACAAGATTCTAGTTCAGCTACTTAATGTTGGGGCGTTCTTGGTTTTGAGTATGGTTGTGACCTAGGAGGTCACAAGGAGGTATTTGCTGTGTTTTTTCATTACTCTACTAGTTTTATTTGGTTGTCGTTAGTGTTTGTTTATCAATTTATCATTTTTCCATGGGAAAATTTTTTCCTAACAGTTACGTGTGGATGCTTGACACTAGTTTCCAGCCCATGGGGGTCGTGAACGCCCCTCAAGCCATGCCGCGGGTCGGCTCGGGTGACCGGTTCAGGGTCGAACTGGGTTGGTTCGTGAAAAAATGGTATCAAATGGGGTCCTTGTTTTTTGGAGTGTCTGGTAGATGAATATTAGGACAGTCGTGTCTTAAGAGGTAGGTGGAAGGTCGGTTCCTGATCACCATGGCTCGTGGCAAGACCTGAGTTACATGGGGTATTCTAGGATTTGAGTTTTTTTGTCTTTGGTTGTTTTGGACTGAGGGATGATAATGGGGGTGAATAGGTTCAAATTGTAGCCACACATGGGTTGGTGACCCATGTAAAGTCCATGTTCTCGGTTTAACGTCCTCTTAGTGTTATTCCTTACTTGAGGCATGGCTCACCACCATGTCCCTGGGTTATGCACTTACACTAGTTCCTGATAACTATGTTTTATAGTTGGTTGTGTTTTGTTTTGAACTCGGTTGATGTGACTGTGTGTTGAAAATTACGGTGATTTTGATATTACGAAAGGAGTTTCTTCCAAACTGTTTTGAAATTAGTAAAGTGGGTTTTTAAAGAGAAAGTGTTTTGATTTGGAAATTTTTTTGTGTGTGTTTATGATTTATTAGTAAAATAAGTGTTTTAAAATTGGCACTCTTTATGGAGGTTCACACTTGTATGGGTGTGTTTGGAGAGTTCATGGGGGCACTTGTTCACATATTATGTGAGAGAGATTGAATGAACTCACATGTGACGACACATAAGGTTCCATAGGTGAGTTCTAATATTTTAAAGAAATAAAGGTTTCAAAAAAGTGATTTATTATTGTATTTGTATATGTTTGGCTTATGGGTATGTTTCCCTGGTCTTGTGTTGTTTCCTTGATTGTGTTTTGTCTTGAAGCCAGTTTCGATGGTGTTTCTCGTGTTGTTATGAGAATGCCTCCCAGAATGATTCGAAATGTTGGTAATGAGTTATTCCCAATTCGAATTTCTTTTTTTGTGTTTCCTACTTATCGAGGTAATCGACATTTTTGGGAGGAAGTTTTGTAGTTCCGAAAGATAGTGTGTCTTCAGGTTGTTGGTAACTCCCAGGATAGTTAAGGTCGTACTGTCCTGGAGTAATTTAAGGGTTCGGTTCTGGACTAGTAAAGGTAAGATGTCACATCGCTGTTACAGTCTCCGGTGTAGTTGGTGGGGGTTGTCTCTTGTAAAGGTTATCCATCTGGCAATGATCTTTGTCTCTACTGACTCCCAGTTTGTTGGATTTTTCTCCCGCATGAATCTAGTCTGGTTGGTTCAGGAATTCTAAGTCACCTTGTCTCATCTCTCTGAAGTCTTGCTATCATTCGAATGTTCTGACCACAAGGGAGAGTTATGAAAGAAGCGTCATTCAGTAGGAAGTAGTTAGGGACCAGAGGATAGAATTTCCTGACTGTGAGGCAAAATATGCTTCATCCATGAGGGCCCAAGCCACAGGTCTTTAGGTGAATCTCTCCCATAGTTAGGATTTTTCGATGGTGTGTGGAATCTTGATACGGATATTGTTTTCAGCTTTGGAATGGAAATATCCAAAATTCCTTTTTCTATTCTTCTCGTTGTTGTATGATCTTTCTTGTTTTGGTATCATAATGAGCTCGTTGCACCACAATCCATGCAGTCTTATCTTCTCTTTGAATGGTTTCCAAATTGTTAGTTGTCCATGAAGGGTGTTAGGCCCATGAATAAACTAAACCATTCTGATTTTGTGTTTTTTCTCAAATGTGTTCATTATAGGGATGGTTGTTCTCATAAAAATAATGGACGACAATATGGGGCCCTTACTTAGTTTGGGTCCCTCTCCGTAGGATTTCATTTAGTCTATTTGGTTTTAAAAAGGGATCCTAGTGTCCCAGTGTCCCACTGTTCCAGTTTTCCCCACAATATTTTTTCATAATTCAAGTGGTGGAGTTTTTTTGTTAGCGTTGATATAGAGAGTTGAGTTTGGTTTGGGATTTCCTGCATTGGCCCCCAGGGAGTGGTGGTGGGTGTTTTTTCGGGTTTCAATGGATTCTATATAAGTGAAATCTCATGGTGGGGTGAACTCTCCCATGTTATCTCCTAAAAATCGAATTGTGGTTCTCCTGGAATTTGTCGGTTGTGAAATTTGTTTGGAATAGTTACTTTGAGGCACTCATTTTCCATTGGTTTTTTCTGGGAATGGACTCTAGTTGTGTTAATTGTTGTCTTGATGACATTCTAGGAGAAAAAAGTGTGTATGGTGGGGAGAATTGTAACACCCTGACCTTGAACGCCAATTTTTTATTTTATTTTCACTATTTACTCGGTCCCGTATCATTTTGACGAGGTTTAGTTGGGTCCTTCTATGAAATTTTCAAAATTTGATGTTTTGATGGGTTTTCAGCTGGTGCGCAAACCCCAGACTATTAGCGGGGACCCTGCATTCCTCCCAGGTGATTTTGTGGTTGCGTGATGCTTAAAATAATAATATCTTGTGTAGACAATAACATTATAATTAGTAGTAAATTGATATAAATATTATATTTATTATTTAAAATAACATCGAACAATTTTTTATTATGATTTTTTTATCATTAAGTTATTATTATTATTATTATAATTAATTTTAATTTTTTTATTTTCTTATATTTTCTTTTATATGGAATAGCCCTCTTATTTTTTCCACTATGGTCACGCAGTGCCCCCCACCCCCTCCTTTTTCTCTCTTCTTCTATGCGCGTACCCCATCGTCGAAGCTCCCAACACCACATCCCACCTCTCGGCCTTTTCCCTACACCACTGCCTTCCCCTGCTACTCCCTACACTATTGTCACCTACTCTATCTGCACCACCCTCAACCGGCGTGACTCCCCCTTTCTTGGGTATCGTTCTCTGTGAATTATCTTTCATTTTGTGGGGTTTTCATTGAGTTTTACAAACCCTAACATGATATGGGGGGTATTTTTTAGTGTTTTTAAATTTTTAGGTTGTTTGAATGGTCCATACATTTATTCTCTCCCTTCTGTTGATGTGCGGTTGAATTCACACACCTACAAGGTGGGAAAATTGGCATATTTCATTTCTAGAACAATCAACTAATGCTTTAATTATTTCATTTAGTATTAAAACATGATTCAAGGATTCTTTATTCCCTTAATTATCTTGCTATAGAGTTCATAAATTTTTATAATTGGATAAAAATATGTTTTGAGTGAGTTCCTAGTTCATGTATTCATGTGTCTACAATGATTTTCTTGTTTATGTTCCAAATATTATTTTTATAATTTTCAAAATGTAATTCGTATCTCTATGGTATTCTTGAATAGATTTTTATGATGATTTGGAATTTATGAGTTGTTTTAAAATAGGATATTAGAATGATTCATTAATTATGTTTATGTGTTTATCCACTTAGGGTGTTGATAAATTATGATATGATCTTTTAAAATAAATCAATGTTATTTTGGGGGTGTTACCCTTATTTTGCTTTTATAAAAATGGTGAAAATGTGGTTTGTCTTTTACTTGTGAACTTTAGGATTTTTGTTGGATTTTTTTAGATTGTTTTTTGATTTCTTTTTTAGGCGTAATTTTTATTTTAGGGATTTGTGGTTCTTTTGAGTCCTAGGGATTTATTGTAGGGAGTTGCAGTGGGTTTCAAAGTCACCCACACATGTTCCTAGGTATGGATATGTATAGGTATATTTATCTTCTGTGGGCGTGTTCCCACATGGTGGGGAACACATGCATCAGTCTATGGATATATATATATATATATAGAAGTGTGTGCATGCGAGCGAGCTGTTTTTTGAGTTAGAAAGAATGGAATGAACATTTTTTGAGGTAGGCATTTCCTTTCCTTCTCTATTTCTGAAGATTTCTATAGTAACTTTCATGGTTTCATTTAATTTTTAATTGTTATTCACACCCTTAATATTCTGATAGTTTATTCTTCTCAATGTTTCTTTGATGAATAATAGTGTTAAAATAAAATTAGAAATAGTTCCATGGTTATGTATAGTTTTTTCCATGCCATGTATCCTAGTTTTATTCCATTTAATGTTGTGTTTTGTTAATTTAATCTTATATTATGATTCACACATCTATTTTGTTTATAGTTAATTTATGGTAGTGTTCTTCGATTGAATTATTTGATAAAACAATGGATTTTAGGATGCCCCTTTATTTACGCACATGTTAATACCTTGCCCAATTGGTTGGAACTAACTACCTTTTTCTGCAAATAGTATTGTTGGAGGTATTGAGTGGTGTTTTCTTTTAGATACATTTTATGGAACTTGTTTTTAATGCGTTGGTTGGTTTCATTGAACATAGTGTTTTTTTATAAATGATTTTTCATCTCTTTGAATTTTTATTTTCATCGAATTCTTGGTTTTATAAGAGGTTCTTATTTTCTAAATTATGTTGGTCTCTTCATTCAATTCATAAAATTTGTTTCAAAATAGATCCATCAGTATATTCCTTTTTGGCTTTTGGTATATATATTTTCATGAGTGTGTGGTGTAAGGCAACACTTGGTTTGTTTTTACAAAATTGAATGTAGTATAAATAAATAATTTTATTGAAATGCATCGAATCATGGAACTTATGGTTCTGTTTGGATTTTTAAATACAAAAGTGGAATTTAGAGATGTTTTAGAAGAGCTTGTGAACTTTTTTCATAAAGGAATTTGATTATGTAAAACTAGAGGCCCTATTTACAACTCCAAGTGTTTAATAATGTCATTTTGATAACCAAATGTTGTGATGCCCCAGTTGGAACTTTGTATGTTTGACATATATGAATATATATATGTATACATAGAAATTCTATCTCGGGTAACCCTTTACGGGTGAACGTATAGGAAGAATATTTGTATAGGGTAGGCAAGTGCGGAGAGATGAGTCAAGCATGTGAGGTCCTTCCTACTTACATAATATTATTGAAACCACCATGGGTTCTTCAGAATATTTTAGATGATCGAGTTATGGTTTCTAACCAACTTCAATTAGATGGGTTGGTACCCCCAGATTTTTTGTTAGGCCAGTCAGGCTTTACCAGTGGATTAGTCAGTTAGGGCAGCCAGTTGGTTATAGACATATGAGCATAACCATAAGCCAGTAGGTGGTTCCCAGACAGAGTACGTCTAGGGGTCTTCTAGGGATGTTTAGGATCAACCATTTATATTGGATTATTTACATTGCTTGTTTAATTTTCTATTTGACTAGTTTATTTTCAGTTTCCACTTTTTACTGGTTTAACTGTAGCCTAATTTCAGTATTTTCTATTTTATATTTTATTTATAAAATGACCAATGATTCTAGAAATGGTATTTAGTGTGTGTTGGGTTTTTAAATATGAACAAAATGTTTCTTATTTTAAAATGTGAATACCCTACTTTTCTATCTGTATTTTAAATTTCTGTAAGTAGACTGTTTGAGAAAGTAGAACTATTGGATTCTTTGTTTTTCAATGACATTCCTACTGAGCATCTCAGTTCTCATGACAATTATATCTTTCTCGTTGCAGGTTCTGTTTATCGTACAGGTTCTTGGTTCAGCTACTCAATGTTGGAGCGGACTTGGTTCGTAGTTGTGTGGTGACCTAGGAGCTCACAAAGAGGTATGTACTATTTTTTTCTTCCGCTACTAGTTTTTTTTATCATTATTATTTGTTTATCTATTTATCTTTTTTTCCATGGGCCAAATCTTTCCCAACGGTTAAGTGTTGATACCCAACACTAGTTGTCGGCCCACGGGGATTGAGAACACCCATTCGGGCCATGATGTGGTCATTCTCAGGTGACTGGTTCAGGGTCGACCCAGGTTGGTTCGTGATAGTCTACATGAAATATTCATGTTGTTATTTATAATTTATGACCCAATTCTCTAAAGAACAAAACCTGAAAATTTCCTCAAAAAAATTATTAACTTAATTAATGATTATGTAATGTTTAAGGATGGACCTTGCAGAAACATTTGAATCAAAATTTATAAAAATTTATGACATTAAATTATACTTTTAATGTCATGAGAATAAGTGGATTCATTTTATAAGTTAGTATATAAGTAAATAAATGTGAATTGGTGCATTATAAAAAATAAGACTCAAGGGAATATAAATTGGGATGAAATTACCATACACATGAATCGAAATACCAAAAAAAGATATACCTAAAATTAAAGATCATAAATTTATGATAAATTAATTCTTGATATATTATATAAAAATGGTGATTAGGTACCCCACAAAAAAATAAGTAAGTGATGAGTATGAATTTTGTCGCACTGTTGTAAAAAGTGTGGTTGAAATCACTTACCATAAAATCTATTTTATTATGTGGTATTTATCCTCATATATATTGGTTTAAAATATATTACTAGCATAAAATAGATCTATAAATATGTTTTTAATAACATATATTATATTTTTATAATGCCTAATTTCCCATTTTTTTACACACATTCATTAATCTCACTATTTTGGGTGTAATTTCCTAGTTTATTAAAGTATGTTTAAACATGTTACTTATTTTTATCAATAATAATATCATTATTTCAACATATGTAGAATGTAAACCATTAAATTTTTATCATATTAAATCATTTTATGTTCATTAATTGTATTACATTACATATGAAGATTGTAAATTAAGTGTTTCATTCATGGAGACGGTTGGTTGTACGTATATATGAACGACACTTTCATATCATTGTTGTATTAAATAAGGAAAAAGATGATAAATATGTATATTATAATTTTAGTATCATAAAAATTTTATATATATGACATTGTTTTATTAAAACAAACTTTTATATGTTCCTTGTTTGGTATGAATGGGTCATAAATCTTTGAGGGGGTGGTCTTCTACACTTCCTCAAATGAAATTATTGTATTCTCACAACATGGAAAGAATAAAAGTATGTAATAATTATAAATAAAAGAAACATAAATACATTATAAATAACATATTTATGAAATATAAATATATTTTCTATCATAATGGTCATAATTATTTGTGTCAAATGAAATATGAAAAATCATCGTTTAATGAGTTAATAGTTGGACATACATAGAAAGGGTATGTTTGTTATGAATCAGATGGATGTTTGTATAAGGGTATATAAAAATATTGGCATAAAAATAATATTATATTGATCATATGTATGTTTATAAGTAATTATATAATAATAATATCTTAGGGGGAAAATAATGGAAATGAATCTAAAAAACATGAGAGAAGGCGTTACCTCTTAGTTTGGTAATTTATTTTGGTTTATAACAGAAGGATTCATTGGGGGGATTTATGAAATGATAGAGGATTCAATGTAGAATCTGGAGGGGGATTTCGAATCTATTTGGGATGATATTGGCACATTGTATGTGGTTTTAGTGGTTTTAGGTGTGGGGATAGTTGGTGGCCTTTTATAGGTAATGAAAATGACTTACTAAGAATTTTTGGAAAAAAAATTGGTGTACACATTTTCATACATAAAATCCATACCAAGGAGACATTAATCATGAATTTGAGGTTAATTGCCTAAATATTTCCATCCAATTGGTGATGGATAACTATATTGGTCATTTGGGGCCTTATGTTAAATGTTTTGTCCATTATTAGGCTCAATTTATCTTAATATTTGTAATTTTTTTAATTAAATTCACTAATAGTATGGTAAAATAATAACTTTACCATTTTATAAATAAAAAATTATAAATAATTAAAACATGGAATCTATAATTCCAAATTCCAATCATAGAAGTGGTAGAAATTAATTTAAAACTAAACCATAGATAGAATGATAATGCATGTTTTTAAAGTAAAAACATCGAACATATTGATATGGTTTTTCATTAGATTGTAAAGTGAAATTTATCCCAATCACATAAATTGTATTAATTTATAAGAAAATAATATAATTATAATTATAAACCAATTAAATTTATCATTTATCATTTTAAATAAAATAGATGAAAAAGAAGTTTGGTTTTAAATTTTATTATTTTGTCACAATTAATTTGAAAGTGAATCTTATAAGAAAATATAACAAAATTTTACCCTAACATAAATTTTATTTTTAGCCTATAAATAATAAATTAGTTGTGACATATTAATTTTTTACAAGGGTAAATATTATATTTTATACGGTGTTTCCATTGAAAGGCTTACTACCTTATTAAAAATATATTATTTTATAAGAAATATTGGGTTGTTCTTATATTATGCATATGGAAAATATATTATATGTGTGTAAAAACATATAATTATATATATAGTATATAAATTTATTTTATAATAGCTTTAAACTTTTTAAATTTAATTCCCTATTCAAAATGCGACTAATTATTATTTTTTTTAAATTAGGTCTTTATTGTATTGAAAAGTAATCAACAAAATTTATAGGAAAATATGGTAAACTCAGGGAGTGATACATTACTCTTTTATACAAAACATTCATCCTTGAAATTTCATTGGTATTACCTTCAAAAATATGTGATTATTTTTCAATCATTTAATACTTTTGTTCCCACTTAGATTATTATTATTTTTTATTTCTTCAGAGTACCTCTACAAGTTGAGTTGTCTGATTTATCAATAGATTATCTCTAGTACCAATAATCTATATGGTTTCATAGAAATAAAAAATTTCATGTTCCGAATATATTTATTCATATGTGATCACATGTATTGGATCAGGAATTTATTCATTTTCATTGATATATGGAACATATCATGAATCATTGATAGATTTGGAAAAATAATAATTGATAAGAAAAAGATCCAACTCAATAAAGAATTTTGAAGGGTCTGGTGTATCTTATATGTGGTTTCCTCTTCTTGCTGATCCATATAATTCCTTTTCATTGATATACCTTCCAGAAAACAATATCTCCCACTTGTTATTTCAAATTATTTCATTAATTATCATCATAACTTTTATGACTACATTGAGATACTTTGATAAGAGCTTGAATATCATTTACCATTATTCTCACGTCTTCAACATGTTGTGGACATATTATATCCCTTTCAAAAACATCATCCCAATAAGTTGGAATAAAAAATCTCTTAGAAAATAATACTTAATACGGTTCCATTTAAATAATTGAATGGAAATTATTATTATAGGAAAACACTCACAAATGAATTTATAGATCCCACAGAGATAAAAAATTGAGATAAAATGATCCCAAAATTTGTTCCATTTTTTGAATTATTTTTTTTAACTTCCATCAGTTTGAAGATGGTAGGAAGTACTCAAATGATGCTCATTGTCAAGTGCCTTCTGAAGACTCATAAAAAAATTTTATGTTAAGAGGAGGTCTCAATAAAATACAACTAATATAGGACATCCATGGAGTCTTAAAAAATAAATAATGTAGAGACATCCAAGTTTACCAAGAAGAATATCTTCTCTTATTGCAAGTAAATGTAAATATTTTGTTAGGAGATCGGCAATAATGAATATTGTGTATTTCCTTAAAGGAGTCCTTTGTATCCCAATAACAATTCCCATATTAATATCAATCTATTTCCACACATGGATAGGAAGAGGTGGTAAAACACTTTTAGGATACTACTTTACATCATTCTATTATTGAAATATCATAACTGGGGGTAGATAATTTAAAACAATTTCAATCAGGTTATCCCACCAAAAATGTTCATTCAAGTACCGATATATCTTTGTGCTCCCATTTTGTATAATAATATATTCTCTATGAACATCATCCAACAATTACATTTTTAACTCAGGAATAGATGGATCAAATAACCTCTTTCAAAATTTTAGAACACAATATTTAGAAACAATGACCAATAATTTTTCAATGTTCATTGAATTAATTTTTTTTTTGAAACTCATCATCATATTGAGAATTGTTTTTTAATTCTTAAAATGATTCTTTTTAACCATTTGATAAATTTTTAATGTCTCTACTTCAATAAAAATTTTCATATACATATTCACTATATCCATGATCATAAGATCACTCTCAATAAACATTTTTCATAAAAATCCATTATCTTTCATACTCAAAATATCCATTGTATTATTCACATTAAATAGTAGGTAGTTTGTTAATAAATCATAATCTTTCATAAATTCTATCCATTGGTGTTCTCTCACATTGATCACATTCATTATGTATATGTATTTCATGCTCTTGTGATCCATATATTTCTAACATATTTCTCCATAGATATAATGTCTCCACATTTTGAAAGATAATATTACAGAAAATAACTACAGATCTTGGGTTGGGTAGTTTAGTTCGTGAGTTTTAAATTCCTTGATGTATATGAAATAAATTTAACATTATAAAAAAAGTCACAAAATTTCCCTTATTATTTGAATCACTATATAGGAAAAACTCATCGCTACCAGATGGTAATGTCAAACTTGTATCATTTACTAGTATCCTCTTTAGTTTATCAAAGCAATCTTCACAGTCCATTGTCCAGATAAACATAACACCTTTACGTGTAATAATGTTTAAGGGGTTATCTAATAATAAGAAATTCTGAATTAATTATGGATAATAACCTACTAAAATAATAATACTATATACCCTGGTTATGTTTGTTGGATTAGTCCAATTTTGAACATATTTTTTGATTGTTGGATAAACTGATATTCCATTTTTTTAGACAGTATGACCAAGAAAAGTGACTTCTTGTAACCAAAAAATAACATTTAATAAATTTCACATATAACACATCCCTTCTATGAATTTAAATAATGATCCACATAAAATTATCATTTTCCTCATAGGTTTTTGAATAGACTAGAATTTAAAAAATTAATACAGCAAAAAATTCATCATGATATTCCCTGATACTCTATTCATGGAGTGCATAAAAACATAGGGTGCATTAGTTAGTCCAAATCAAATTACACTAACATCATAACGTACATAGCTCATCTGAAAATATTACTACTAAATTTTTTCCTTCTTTAGTCGTAATTGGTGATACCCAAGGAGATGGAAAATCAATAAAAAATGTTGTGTTCCGTGAATTTTATCAAACTAGTCATCAATGGGTGGTTAAGGATTCTTGTTCGTTATTTTAATAGCATGTATTTTCTTATAATAAGCACACAATCTCAAGGATTCATCCTTATTTTTAACAAATAGGATAATGGCTCCCCATGGTGAAACAATAGTGCAAATAAATCCCATAATACACAAATCCCCTATTTGTTTCATCAATTACAATAACTCTAAAATGGTTATTCTATAGGGATTCTTTGATATAATCCTTGAATCGGGAATTAAATGAATTGAAAATTCAACTTCATGCTCTAGGGGTTGTCTATGTAAATCTTAGGGAAATAAATCAATGTACTCCTATGAAATTATGGATCATCAATTTGAATATTTCTATAATATTAACTAGAAATTCATTCCTCTTATTCTCCCATAATTTCATTTAGTGGAATTATGGAGTTTGGATCTAAATAAGAATCAGTTGGGGGATCTTATAATATAAAGATGATGGATTCTACATCATCCTCACAAATTTTAATTTCCTTCCCATAATGATAAATATTTGCATATTATTTCATGATCATGTCCATACCAAATAAAATATATCATTAATAACCATAGTTATGATTATAAGGCTAGAAAATAAATTATGTTTTTCTGAAATAATTTGGACTAACCGACACTTCGATTTTCAAATGGTACTTCACTTTGAATTTTTGACCAAAAACTCTCTTACTAAATCCCATGTGAAATGTATTATTTTCTTGAAATAATGTGTAGATCTAAAATATTATGACAATATAGAATAAAATAACTCATTGGATAATTTGAATATAGGATTATTATACCTTAAAGCTTATAAGATGGTTCTTCTACATCCACTATTTTGATTTCATAATAGTACCATTTCCCATTGTCCACTTAAATTGTAAATTACCCTAACTTTTAGGGAAATCATTTTAATAATTCTCCACTTCTATATAGTTAAAAATAGTGGAAATTTTTAGTTTTCTTATTCCCTTTTCAATATTTAATTTTATGACCTTTTTCTCCAAAAACATAACAAAATCCCAATCCCTTTAAGGATTTCCCATGGTTATTATTTCTTAAAAAAATCACAAAGTGTGAATTTCTTCATTCCCTTATTCTTCACTGTCACATCCCCTTACACATGATGCCTAAACGACCTTTTATTATATTTATTTCTCTTGAATTTATTGATTCTATAATATTACTACCACATCTTGATGGAAAATAAAATTATCTCTTCATATGGTGAAAAATTATAAAAAACCAGTGCTCATCGATGATGTGGATTAAGACTATAAAATAAGTGGTAAACAATTCTCTCTATGTGTCATATATAATCAATAGAATCCCTATCAAACCATTTAAACGAATCATCATAATCCAAAAGACTTTATTATTCCTTCTACAATATTCTATGGAACTTTATATTCATCTCAGTTTGTATATCATGAAAGATATATTTATTAAAAAATATCTTCTTAAAAGTTCTCTATTCCATGATTTCAATTTCTTCTTTCATCGGATTTATTTTCTGTTAGAGACCACCACTGTTCAGCATTACCATGGATAAAATTGACATCAAGTGTTACCATTTTTCTTTTCACTACATTATAATTCTCTAAATATCTACTCCAGAAAAATAATTCATTTCTCAGCTGAAATTGAATTTTTTGTCCAACTTAAAATATGGTCTTATAGCACATAAATAAATCCAATATATGATATTCCCTTCATGGAGTAGGTTTCTCCAATGGGTCATGGTTATGTTTTATAACCTTTCTATGTTTCCCAAATATTTACATGATTTACTCTTTTCTAAAACTAGCTATATTGGTTTCATAAAGAGGTAAATCTCAACATTTTCTATCAGTATTTTAACCTTCTTCTTTACAGGAATAATTTAAAAATTATAATGCACTATACTAGCAGATAATATATGCTTCCAAATATGATATAGCACAAAACATAAATTTATGTATCATAAATATTAGAATCATAAATGTTGGTTACATGGGTAGAATGGTTAAATTTAAATACTTCATAATGTAATGTAAATAAAATGTTAATTATAAAATTCATATCCCCCAGGAGTGTCAATTTAGTTGTGTAATAAGTTCAGTTGTCGTGTACCAAGTTACCATGAGTTAGGTCCAGAACACATTTCCATAGTTAGTACTAATATTTAAATATGTGCCAGAACCACGTCGGCTTTTATTATCCCATGAGGGATGTATTTCAATGAATACACACATAATATATACCTTTACAAATTTTAGAATATTATTATATACTATTCCTTAATATATATCCTATGGTTTTCTATAAATTATATGTTTTGTAACACCCCGAGATTTTATGAAAAATATTCTTTTTGATTTCATTAATGTCTTGTGTTATACGCTACACCAAGAGGAGCTTGCACAACACGCATCCTTGACTTGCCTTGCATTACACGCAATCGCGGCCTTTCACGATAGCGTGTGTAGTACGCAATACCGAGTTTCACTAAACAACGATATGCTATTAAAATATTATTAAAACTAGCCGTTATGAATAGTAATAACCACCTTTTAAAATTTTATAAATTTTATCTCTCAAAATGGACTTCATTTTTGGATTCGGAGTATCGAATTGAGCCTATGGTGAAATTTTGGTACTTTTCGGATAACTTTTATATTCTGATGAATAGTGAAAATTACTATATTTTAATTAAAAACAACTTTTTTAATCGAAATAATTAATAGTGATAAATTATTAATTTGAGTGGTTTTAAAGTATATTTAGAATATATTTTTACAATTTAATACAATTTTGGTCATTGGATGTAATTTCACATTTAAACCAGACATAAACAAGTTTCAATCCTTTCATAGTTATTATCTATTAAGAACACGCTATTTGTTTTGACGACGGAAATTAAATTTTAAATTATTTAATGCAACTGATATGTTTTGAATTTGGTAAAATAGACAACATTTTTGAGTTCATAATATCAAATATATCTTAGGCCTAATTTTTGGTATTTTTCTGGAAACTTTCATTTTTTTGATAAATAGTGAAACCACTAAGTGGTAGTTAAAAAACCGAATTTTTCATAAAACACAATTTTACCGCTTCTGTGAGTGAAATTTCAAAAATCCGAGAGACATGGTTAATATCAAGGACAAAAATTTGGTTCAATGAGATGAAAATAATTTTTGGTGAATAGTAACTTTTGACTTTTTTTACCACGGTTAAAAGTAAATAGGGTAATTAAGGGTAAAAATGATATTATTATTACCCTAAAACATGTCCTAGTTCTATTGGATAAGTGTAATTCGAACAAAAACAATCTTAGGAATAAAATATGACCATTTAATCCCACTTGTATTAGATTAGGACATTTATTATTAATTTATTTAAAGAAGGGTTAAAATAGTTAAAATCAATGTTTAATAAGTAATTCATTTTTAATATAGGGTTATACATAAGATAAATTCGACTATAAATATTCATTAGAAAGCTAAAAATATTTCCTACATAATGGTATTTTATTTGTAATTTTTAGACATTAAATAATTTAATTTATTTGTGACACAACGATGATGCAGTAATTATCGTATTAATGAAATATTGACATAATTGATGTTATAAATAGCCAAATAAATGTAATTTGAGACTTTTTATGAATTACACTAATTTTCTAGGTTAATATGCCATGTTAGTATTGCGTTTATTAACTTTTGTCGACTAATCATTCTGTTATGAGTTTTACAAAAATCAATTACCAAATAGTGTCAAAATTGACATAAAATAGTTTTTAAAACAAATATTATATTATTAAATGTTATATTATTCCTAAAAATCTACGGTTCGTCCAAATGACTTAGATAAGGTTATATATATTAATAATAAACAAATTGGGGTTCTTTTGGCTTGTTATAGTAAGTTTATTAACCTTATAGTGTAATAACACAAGAAGACACGGTAAAAGTTAAATTATTTAACTTAATGTTAAATCTAAATGATAAGGTTAAAATAGGAACCTAAACTTGTCAAAATTCTATTGGATGAGAGGATTTCGACCCATCCCCATCTTAGATTCGAAATAAATTAATTTGGAGCTATTTAAAACCGAATTTGACTTTATAATAAAATAATAGTTTTTGTTATTCCAAAGGTACCCCTCTCCTCCCTTATAAAAGGACACCCCCTCCCTCTCTTCCTCACACCACTTTGAGCCTTCAAGCTCGGAAAACCCCTGCCAAGTTCTCCTCTCCACTTCCCTAGAAACATCCTAGAGGTTCTGGTTTTCTTCAATGACATATTTTAGTGCCCTAAAAGGAGGTCTCAAGGAAGCACTTCAAAGAATAGGTAATGTCTGTTACCGATTCTTTCATCTTTATTTCTCCTTCCACTTCTTCTTCTTAGGTTGTTTCATTATGAAGTAATAACATCAGTATCACTCATATACGGATATGTTATTATAAGTATGAAACAACCCTATTTTACCATCTATCCATCCTACGGAAAACAAAATCACCGCACGTGCGTACGTACGGAATACTGTCTCCACGCCGTGGTGAAATCTATTTTCCACCACCACGTTACTTGGATGTGTATAATGGTGTAAATAATAACTATATACGATTATTTTAAAGTGATATTGATTCTTAAATATTATTCATACAGTCCAATACAGTCCCACGATCATGAGAACGAAATCATCGCTCGTGCGTACGTACGGACTACCGTCTCCACGGCGCGATGAGATTCTTTCTCCACTTTAACCATTCATGAATGATTATAAATAATATATAATAAGTAATCATTAAATATATGACATAATAATGATACTGGATTTATGTGTATGTATATGTATGTCATCTACTTAATTCCATTCAACTCAATAAGGAAATGAAAACAACGTTCATGCGTACGTACGGCCTACCGTCTCCATGAATGGTGTATTTCTTTCCATTTAATGATTTATTATATATATGTATATTCTGAATATATGTTATATATAAATCATGTTTTCTAAAATTAATTAATCATGATCTAAGTAATCATATGAATAATTACAAGTCAAAACACAGACGACATATGAAACAATTTTACCCAAAATGCTCTTTAACATGGAATTTACAAATGAACGGGTAATATAAAGTCATAAGTGAACCATATATGATATCATAACAATGATTATGATTTTGGAATAAGTCAATGACATTATTTAAATCATTATACAGGAGGTTCGGACACTTACGAAGCAAATCGGACCTAAGGTAATGGAAATATCACAATCTCATTTTTATCCGAGATTGTTTATACTTAGTATTTACTGGGGTGTATTTTATCATCCACATCCATGTTTCCTCAATATGTAATATTATTTCCATCCAACTACAATTTTTTAAATCCAATTTTTCTCTTCGGTGAGTTTTTAGTAAAGGAGATGAAAGGAATCATTTGTCGTTTTTCCTACGAGGTACTTTTTTTGACTTTTCTGACAAAAGTACGAGAAGAATGTTTTTTTAACTTATACGGCATGAATGGATTTTTAAAACATTATTTCCAAGAAGCTTACTTTACAATTTTTCACGTTTATTTTTAATCAACTTCTTTTAGATTAAAATTGTATGACATGTTAAGAAAGGAAAATGTTTTTGAAGAAGAAAAGATATTTTCCTCAAGAATGGAGTTCAAGAGTGTTATCAAAATTCATTACCATCTATGATAATATAGTGTTCTGTTTATATCCCTATTGTTACATTGATTTGATTATGTTGTGATGGAATTATTTTTATGAATTTCTTTATCTTATATGAATTGTTTAATGATTTCATGATGTTTATGATTCCCATTTTTATTACATTGGTTATGCAATGATGTATGATTTATGATTTTGTGGCACACATAAGAATGGTATCATTATGGGATGTGTGGGACCTATATCTCCCTCCAATGCATTGGGTAAAGATTTTATATCTCATGAGATAGACATGGCTGGAACGGTAGGTTATACCAGTTCAGTGAAATAGGACTGAAACGAGGAGTGAACTCGGTTCAGAAAGGGACTTTGTCCACTAAGATAGTCTTAGCAATGAGTCTTGACTAATAAGAAATGATTCTCTATGATTATGTGTGTATGACACAATGTTTCATGTCTTATGTTATGAGTATTGGGATTACATTTCACTACTTTGATTTATCCCATGTTATGAAATTATGTTCTCTTTTGCAGGTTAAGATTTCCAAAAGATATGTTCTTATGAATATGATGTGATTGATATTTCTTTTGTTTACCCTTACTGAGCATTTGAGCTCACCCTTTTATGTTTTCTTTTCCCCAGGATATAAAGAAAGGTTTTAGGTTAAAAAAAGGAAGATCTTTATGGGAGATGTTGAAGATCTTTCACCACGATTAGAAGATTATATTCCGAGTTTCCAAAGACACTAAACTATTATGGTCCTTGTGTGTGTGTTTTTGTAATGTACTAAGTATTTTGCAAAAGTAATATAATGTCCATGTACGTCAGGCTTCGGGTCTCTACATGTTTTCTAAATATATTTTCCATGGTAGCGGGTAAACATCATTTGATACCAACTATAATCCCCCAAACCTATAATTTTTGAGTTTTTGCATATATTTATTACCATGTAATAATTAAATGTAAATAAATATTTAATGATCCTTTATTTTCAAATTCTTGTTAATCCAGATCACATACCTGATACCCATAATATAATAAGAAATATGTCATACAAATGAAATGTAAATCCATTGAAATGAATCAATATTAATAAATTATTAGACATCATGTTTCCCATGAAAATGATACCATTACTATCAAGAGATTATTTAAACTATTTTCCCACTAATTCTCCACATGAGACTTCCGATACATCATGAGGTTTGCATTAACCAGTCACCAACCAGTACTGTGTTCCATAAATGGTCCCCATCCCATGCATTTCATGTATAATGCTTTCCTCATATAACAAATTAACACATTCCATTATAAAATAACCATATTTAATATATAATATGTATTTATCAATAATACCTAAAAGTAGGAGAATTAAAAAAACATTTTGTTTACATTAAAACATTTTATGGTACAAATAATATTTAAACATTTCAATGTCTCCCATGTCTCTTTGATCATTTAAATAATTATTTCTAGAATTTTATTACCTTAAATAAAAAATATAATATCATGAGAATAAGGGGATTCAAAATATAATTTAGTATATAAACCAAATAAAAGTTAATTTTAACATAATAAGACACATGTTTCAGTGGAAGGTGAATTGAGAAGAAATTCAATGAAACAAAAAATTGAATTTTTAAAAAGTGATAACCATCAAATAAAAAATCTGAATACCACGATGATAAATTAATTCTAGATATATTATTTCAAAATGTATAGTAGGTACACCACATAAAATATATATGTGGTGAATATGACATTTATCTCACAGATGTATAAAGTGAGATGGAAACCACTAACATTAATATTCATTTAGATGTGTGGTATTTATAATCTTACATATAAGTTTAAAATATGTTACTATCATAAATAATAAACACAATATTATTTATAATAATATATATTAATGTCTTATAATTTTTTATTACCTGTTTTTTAACAAACATTCATTCATATCACTATTTCATGGGTTAATTTACTTGTATTATCATGTATGTTATAACATGATACTTATAGTTATCCATATTTATATCACAATCACATCATATAAATAATTTAAACCATTAATTAATTATCTTATATAATCAAGATATATGAATTTGAAGTACTCCATTACATTTAGATATTAGAATTGAAGACTGTTATTCCTGGAGCTGGTAAGTCATATGTACGCATGAATAATGAATTCATTTCATTATTTTATTAAAAGAATGGAAATTTAAGTATACATTGTATATTATTATTACAATATAATTTATATGTTATATATTTCACATAGTCTTATTACAACTCTCTTCTATATGTTCCATGTATGG
Source organism: Viscum album (assembly GCA_963277665.1). NCBI lineage: Eukaryota > Viridiplantae > Streptophyta > Magnoliopsida > Santalales > Viscaceae > Viscum > Viscum album. The sequence goes on from OY728165.1 coordinate 1,956,479,431, forward strand.
AATGAATGAGTCATATCACTTTGAGGGGTGGTAGTCCACACTTCCTCAAACAAATTATCGTATTTACAAAAAATTGAAATAATGTTTTGATGTCATATATAAACATTAAGGAAGCATAAAAACATTATAAATAACATATATATCATATTTATGTAGTTTTTCTATCATAATGGCCACCATCATAGGTGGTAAGGTAAAATTGAACAATCATCATTTCATGAGGCAGTAGTTCACATTAATCATAATCATAATGTTTGTTACCCATTAAATGGAGTTGTGTATAAGTGTAGGTAGAAATATTAACATTAAAACATACGAGTATACTAAAAATACTGTTTTTTCATTTAATAATATAATAATAATTGTTCAAGGAATGCTTAATGGGAATGAAACCAAAAATCATAAGAAACGTTACCTCTTAATTGGGTATCGTCTTCATGTTTACACTAATATGCTTCATTAGGAGTATTTATTACCTAAGAGAGGATTCATGGTTAATGGTTGGTTTTTGTGAATATATTTGGGTAGATATTGGCTGATCCTAAATTGTTTGAGTGTTGTTAGGAATGGGGAGAGGTGGTGGAATTTTATATGGAAGGAAAAGGACTCACATGGAATTTTTGTAAACAAGTATGATTAAAAATTATCTTACCAAAAATATTACATAGAAAAAAAATACTCAAGGATGTAATTTTATTGGCTGATGTATATCTAGATAATGGGATTTGGTCGATGTTTTATATAATTTGGGTATTTATGTTAATGGTGTAGTATTTTATTAAGCTTAATTTTTCATTAATAATTATATTTAAATTTATTTACATTCAAAAATTATTTTGGGCATAAACTAACATTAAAATATTATAAAAACTACATTTGAAAATTCACAATATAGATTCTATTTTTACACATTACTATTATATAATCGAGATAAAATAATTTCAAATTTATCTGCATGTGGGGAGACAATGTGAGTTTTTTTAGTGTTTTTTGGATGGACAAACTGGAGAGGAGACTCCCATTGTCTCTCAGCTTTCAGATTTTCCTAAAATTGCGATTCCTTCATCTCTAATCCTTTTCTGCACATCATATCATTGCTAGGTCAGCTCTGAGTACCTCAACGATGCGGGCAGAGGGTGACCCTGAGTAGAAGAGGCTCTTTGTTTTCTTAGAGAGTTCTTTTGTCCCGTTGGTGAACCAATCCCCCATGAAAATCATCAAAAAGGGACTACATCCCATGTTTTAGCTTCAGAGGATGTGATTTTTCCTTGGACTGATCTCTTCAAGAACTCCTTTATAGCTCGGATTTCACTTTTATGAGGTATGAAACCCTAGAAATTACAGAATATTTTCTTACATCTTGTCATGATTTGGGGTTTTTCTGATTTCAAATTCATTTGAAGTGGTCTGGGTAACTTCCATATAATCTTTCCCTTAGTGGAACTCAAATTTCATGCATGGAGCATAGGCTCTATTAACCTAAAGCATGGAACCTTGCTGATTCATGATGTGAAATGGAGCTTCTTCTTGAATTATTTTAATGATATGTATGCTCATGTATAGGTAAAAATCCATTGTATGAATTGGGTATTATGGAACCATGATATCATGTTTAACATAGTTCCGTGATTGGCGTTATGATTAGAATGGATTATTCAATTGAAATGGTTAGCATTGGTCATTATGTGTGGGGGGGGCTGGTTGAAATTGATTTAAGTGCTACATTGATTGATAGAGTTGTCTTATCTACATCTAATTATGCAATTTTCATAGGAATTGAATATGAAAAAATTCCACCACTCTGTAATGTTTGTCAAATTTTTGGACATTCATATTTGCAATGTAGGAGATATGTTCTATGATCTAACAAGACAAATTATGGGACATGATGCACTGCATTGTCGACAGATGCAGAAGCAGGAGGTTATTCCCTAGGCTACTGATGAGCCTTAGGTGGTTAATTTCTATACTAGATAGTTGATGGTTGTACAACCTACTGACAATGGCCAAAGGATTAATGTTGAGGATCCTTTTCCAATGGTTTATTCCACTCCACAAGTGGATGGAACAATATGGGCTGATAAATATGAAGAAAATAACAAAAATAAGGGAAGAATCTCTTTTAAGGATGCTCTGGTCAGAGGAATGGATGGTGAAATAAATATATATAACTCATAGGATAGTCAAGATGTGTAACATCCCGACCCTAGTTACCCATAGTCAGTGCATTATTACATAACATTGGCATGATCACAAGGAAATCATGTCTTGAAATACCAATCAGTTTTGTATCATTAGAAACAAGATTCATATATAATTTCAAATTTACAACATGAAATGAAATAAAATACGAATATATATTTCATTAGAAACATCCAAGCCTCCAAAATTATGCATGCAAGTCACCCATAACAAACTTCTCATATCCTCGGAAAATTTAACATAAGAAAGGGCTGAACTCAAATGCTCAGTAAGGGTAAGCAATACATCGGAAGATAACATAAATATTTGGCATGTTGAATAATTGAAACGTCATTCCTTTATCAATAATAAACATTAATACTATTATGGCAGGAATACGAGCTGAGTAAAAAATTCCATAATAAAACATAATCATTTTTATTCTACTAGTCAAATGACCACATGAACCATTATTATTATTTTCATAATAGGGAAATTTATAATGTCGGACATTCTGAAACATTTTTTCAAGGCCTCATCCAAGATGTCTAAAAATTGTTATGGCCTCGGCCAAAACCATATATCAAAAATTTTGAAAGGTCATCGGCCAATTCCACATCTAAGTTTCTCATGAGACATAACGATGCATCGAGGAGCTATAGCGAGCTCCACCCATCACTTACTATGTCCAATTCATTCCCTGTATGAAATGTTTTTAACATATCATAAACATCTGTATTAAAATTAGCATACAAAATGTCAATACATTAACCATAAACCATGAAAGGTATAAAAATATCACATCCATAGTCAAACATATCACAAAACCTTTAATACAATATGGAATTTTTTTACCATAATAAATGAATTTCAAATAAACGTAAAATCCATCAATGGATGTTGACATAGATGAAATCAAAACCCTTTTTAGAGAAATATCTATTTCTGTTGTGAAATAATTTAAGAGTAACATAGTTATAAAGAAATCATTTATTTTGAAAATATTCTTAAAATCATGTAAGTGATGCTTCAATGATTTTATAACGGTGGAAAATAGCTGCACCTGCCGTATAAGTTAAAAAAGACATTCTTACCATAAATTTGTCAAAATGGTTAAAAAGTACCTTGTTTTGAAAATGAAAAAAAGATTCATTTCATAACACATAAGGGTATAAATGACATTAAACCATTGTCTATTAAATAGTAAAAAAAATTTGAAACACATTTTTAAGAAACATGGATGTGGATGATAAAGAGGTCCTAGAAGATAATTACTTATAAACAACCTCGAATAATGAAGAGATTGTAGAATTAACCCTTACCTTGTAATTATCCTTGGTCGAGGGTAGGTTAAACTACTATATAATGGTGAAATAATTGTTATTAAATTATTCAAGAATCATATACATTAATATGATATCATATATGATCTTCTAATATTTCCATTTAGTATTATCGTTGTTCAGTGTTAACTAATTCATTCTCCTTTATATGATTGGTTAGGTAAGTCATTTTTTTATGAATAGGATATATTTGATAAATATACAGAATGATATTATGTCCTTAAAAAATATTTTTAACCATAAAATTAAAATTATTCTTGAATGGATATGATGGGTGAATAAATCTCATCACGTTCGTGGAGACGGTAATCCGTACGTACGCACAAACGCTACATCCATTTCATTTTTCATTTTAAAAAGAAATCAAAACCAAATGATACATAGGTATATTATTATTTCAGTATAATATAATATCTTATATATTTTACTTATGTTCATTAACAACATCCGTTATAAATTCCATGTATGGTATTAACGAGTCTTATCAATTTGAGGGGGCGGTAGTCCGCACATCCTCGAATGAAATTATCGTATATATATATAACGTGAAAAAAATAATGGTATAATATAAAATGGAATTAAATAAGCTTATATATAAAATAAATATCATGAATATCATATTTAATTACAATTCAATCATAATGGACACCATGATAGGTGGTAGGAGATAATTGAACAATCATCGTTTCGTGAGGCGTTTGGTTGCCATCCACAGAAACATTGTGTTCTTCACCAATTAGATGTAGGTGTGTGTAAGTGTAGTTCGAATACATCTCATAACAATATACTAATATATTGAGTATACTGGTGTTGTTACAAAATAATAGAATAAAAATATTTTAGGGGTTGGATAAGTAAAACAAAAGAAAAAAAGTTAAGAGAAATCGTTACCTTTAATTTGGGTAACTCCCTTTGGTTTAAACCAAAAGGACTCTTGATGTTTCTTATGCCTAGGTTAAGGATACTAGGAGGATGATAGGGATGTAGGGAGATTAATTTTTCAGAGTTTTGATGAACTAAAAGGCTTGAGAGGTGTGAGGAATTGCTTAGAAGTGGTGTCCTTTTATAAGGGGGTGGAGAGGCTCTTTAGAAAAAAAATAAAGTATTATTTTACAATAAAATCATTTAAGTTTCTAATGGATCCTAAATAGTTTATTTAAAGGTTATGTTTTTTTATGGGTTGAAAACCAATCAACCAATAGGTTTTAGACAGGTTTGGGTCACTATTTTACCCTTATCTTTTAGATTTTACTCTTAGTTAAATAGTTTGACATTTACCATGTCTCTCTGTATTTTTATATAATATGATTTATAAACATAAAATAAAATTCCAAGAGAACCCCAATTGGTTCATTAATGTCACATATAATATTATTTAGTCCATTTCTCTGGACCTTAGACTTTTAGGAATATTATATCAACCAATTATATTGTATTTTAAAAAAAACTCATTTATGTCAATTTTGAGATTATTTAATAATTGATTTTTGTTAAAGTTTTAATAAATTTATTAATTTGAACCATATTCATGTAAATAATCCTAACATTTCATATTAACCCATTAAATTATTGTAAGTCATCAAAACATTCAAATTACATTTATTTTAACATTTATAATACCAATTATTTGATTCTTTCATTAATAAGAAAAATACTGCATCACCATTGTATCCTAAATAATATTAATTTTAAATATTTTAAAATTATATATAAAATAAAATTATTTAGGAAATATTTATGTATTTATAATTAATATTTATAGTCGAAATTATAACATATATAACCCTATGTAAAAAAAAATTTCTAAAATATATATGCTTATGTCATTTTTGTATTTACATTAACTTAATTAATATAAAGTGTCATTATCACTTACAAGTGGCTCCATGGGGTCCCAAAATCAACCGAAATATGCCCATGGTCGTACATGTATTAAAAAATAGTGTTAGGACTCATTATAAGGTAATTTAAAATTATTATAATATTATTTTTTTACCCTTATTTACCAGATTTACCCTTTAACTCTGGTAAATAAACTATTTACCAAAGTAATTATTCAAAATGTCTAAAAAAAGTAACATATTTACACAATATGGACATACTGATTCGAAATATGGAATCTATTTTTTTTAAATTCATAACACATAAGTGACAGAAATTAATTTAAAATTATTTCCCACTGTCAAAACAAAAAAGCGTGTTTTTATGAAATAATAACTACCAAAAGATTGACAATTGTTTATGTCCAGTTTAAATGTGAAATTATGTCCAATGAACAAAATTGGATTAAATGGTAAAAAAATAATCTAATAATACTATAAAACTATTCAATGGCATAATTTATCACAATAAATTAAATTTATTAAAAATGTTGTTTTTAATTAAAATTTAGTATTTCCCCTATTCTTCAAAAAATGAATGTTTTCAGAAAAATACCAAAAATTCACTTTAAGATAATTTTTATTTTAATAATTAAAAAATTAATTATATTCTACCAATTTCAAAACATATATGTTACATTTTAAATTAATTCTGGTTGTCAAAACCAAAAAGAGTGTTTTTAGGAAATAATAACTAACAAAAGATTGTTACTTGTTTATGTTCAATTTCCAAGTGAAATTATTTCCAATGAATAGCATCGAATTAAATGCTAAAAATAAAATCTATTTATTCTTCCAAACCATTAAATTTTATAATTTATCAATACAAATTATTTTGATTAAAAAAGTTGTTTTCTATTAAAATATATTATTTTTCACTATTCACCCAAAAATGAAAGTTATCAGAAAAACACCAAAAATTTATTGAAACTAAATTCATATGTCTCAATTATAAATAAGAACTTTATTTTTTCCAAATTAATATATAAAAATTTCAAATATTGGATTTAATAAGGTTCTTCCTTAAAAGGTGGTAAAATTACATTTTTTTAATAAGAATTCATTCATCTGAAAAAAAAAATGAATGTGTTCTTACATTATTCCTAAAAAACATATAATATGGACTCTAAAATTATAAGGATTATATAAAGTTCAAAATTTAGTAAATATTATTCATAAACGCTTTTAAACAGCTAGTTTGGTAAGTCGTGGTTTGCTTGAACTCATTGTTGCAGGTAGTGAAAGTTATTAAATTACTTTGAAGAAATAATGTACTATGAAATAATGGGGTGTTACATTCTTCCTTCATTCAATAATTGTTTTCTTCACAATTTCAAATTATACTTCGAAAATAAAAGTTTAAAAATAAAAAACACTGTTATGGGAAAACCCACATCGGAAGTTGGGTTTAAAAAATTTCGTCTTAATAAAAGAAAAAGTGAAATGAAGAAGTCACCACCAAATTATGATCTTGAATAAGAGAACATTGGTGGAAATTAGAGACACATAATTGGAGGAAAAACTTAAATATTTATAGGGAGTGATTGAGGTCATCAGTCACAATCAATTTCAGAATTGAGGGCTTGAAATCCATCAATTTATAATGATTTAAAAAATCATTGGTCAAACAAAACATAAGGTATTGAGATAATACATTTTTAGTTTTAAGATCTCTTACCTAATGTTTAAGAATTAATTTCTTCATAGAATAAGAGAAGACAAAAAAAATATACTTGACAAATAGAGTTCCATCCTTTAACTAATTTCTTCCAAAAACTCATCTTTCACTCTAAAATAAAGTAAAACATAAAAATACTATATTTATCTTAATGTTATAGGGTTAGAAATATAAACATATACCATTTAAATGATGAAAACTATTTTGTAACAACTAGGGACGTCTTGTAGGCTAGTGGTAGGTAATAAAGGCACGTCTCACTATGATTGTGGGTTCGATTCGTGCAGATTTGTTTGATGCGATGGGTTATCGCCCAACCTGAAGAGTGTCCTTTTTATAGAAATCCAAAAAAATCTCAAAATAGACTTATCCAAAATAATTCTGTCCAAAATCACATTCCAAAATTTATAGGTAACTTAAACACAATGAAAATCTATTTTTCCATTTAATAACATGTGAACACCTTCATCATGTATTCTTTTAAAACACTACAACTTCCTGAATTACCATAAAACCTTATTGATTACATTCATGCTCCTTTGTTCACTATAGAATATTGGATATAATCCTTCTATCCAAACAATGTTGTAAAATCTAACAATGATGAAATATACAAATCATTAATCTGTTTCAAGGTAGTCAAGAATATCCAATATAATTTATCCAAATTAAACATGTATTATTTCAAAATTACTACCTCAGTATCAAAACTATATTATGGTTTACCTTTCTCTCATCCATATATTTTCCAAAAAATTAACTAGTTATTGAGTAACTTTTCTTGGTTCCACACAATCTCAAGTCCTTAATGAAATAGTGTAGTAGTACAATCCTTATATACTCCATAATTATTATAACCAGTACATCATTGATATAACAGTCAAACGGAATAAATCATTAATAAAAACATAATAACTCTAGTCATTCCTCCGCATCTGTGGTAGTATCATAACTTGATTATTATCCAGTAACATCATTTGGGGAATACTCGGATGATTTGGACATTGGTTCGCGTAGTGTCCCAAATCCTTGCAGATGAAGCATTGTACATTTGAAACATTTTTTATACCCTTGTTGTCACGTACATGGTGTCCTTTTTCTCCACAATTATAACAAACTCTCATTCCCTTTAGGAAAGTTCCAGGGTGTTTCTTCCCACAGTTATCACATATGGTAAAATTCTTCTTTTTCCTCTTCCCTTTATCCATATTTCTCTCTTCCATCCTTTTATTCTCTTCATTTCCTTCAAATCCATAGGACTCAAAGAATTCTATACATATCTTTTTAACACATGATACAATTTCATCATATGTTGAGAATACATGGGAGAAAATTTCTTTTTAAATGATGTCTTAATATCATGAAAGATATGATCCTTCTAACTCTTTGAATCATATGTATTCTTGGAGTTCACATTATTTCTACTGGGTGCCATTTCTATACAATGGAATACACTAGGTCAGTTTATGAAGTGTAATGAAAAAATCAAAACTTGTAAAATACCTAACGTAGATTGAACAGTTTATGGATATAATCCATAATCATAATTTTTTTTGAGAAAGTATAAATTCATAAACCCTTCATAATATTTTGTAATTAAAATGATAATTATCCTAAGCTTATCACATGGGAGTGTCGTATCCAAAAGTGCTGCAAGGCCCATTTTCATGCACTAGTTCCTGTTCGAGTCTAGCTCAAAGAGGTGTTTTCTAGTTTTACCCCTAGGTACATCTGTGCCAGAGCAGCCTCTACCTTCTTGTATCCAGACCAGGATGTATTGCTCAGAAAACTCACAAAATCTCTACAATACCAAAATTCTAGACGGTTCTTCTATACTAATCATTAAAGTATATTTTAGGGCTATTTTCTCTAATTAGAGTTTATCTAAATCTAGTTTCTATGATTTTTACTAAACTTCCTCTGATACCTACTCTAACAACCCAACCCTATTTACCCAGAGTCGGTGCATTATTACATAACATTGGCATGATCACAAGGAAATAATGTATCGAAAGACCAATCAGTATATTATTATTGGAAACAAGAATCATACATAAGTTCAACATTACAACTTGAAAAAAAATAAAACATGAATATATATTTAATTATAAACATCCAAGCCTCCTAGATTATGCCTACAAGTCACTCATAACTAACTTCTTCATTTCCTAGGAAAATGAAAAATAAGAAAGGGTTGATCTCAAATTATCAGTAAGAGTAACCAATATAGCAGAAGATAACATAAATATTAAGCATGCTGAATAATTGAAACCACGTTTTTTTACCAATAATAAACATGAATACTTTTGTGGAAAGAATATGACATGAGTAAATAATGCCATAATAAAACATAATCACTGGTTTTCTACTAGTTTAATGACCACATGAACCATAAATATTATTTTTATAATGAGAAAATTTATAATGTCGGGCATTCTAAAACATTTTTTCAAGGCCTCAACCAAGACGTCTAAAAATAATTATGGCCTTAGCCAATACCATATATCAAAAATTGGGAAAGGACCTCAGCCAATTCCATGTCTAGTTGTCTCATGAGACCTACCGATGCATCGAGGAGCTATAGTGGGCTCCACCAGTCACTTACTATGTCTAATAAATTCCTCGTATGAAAAGTTTTAAACCTATCAAAAACATCTGTATTAAAACTAGCATACAAAATTTCATTACTTTAACCATAAACCATAAATGGAATAAAAATAGTGCATCCACAATCAAACATATCACAAAACCTTCAAGACATTATGGATGTTTCGTAACATAATAAATCAATTTCAAATAAACCTAGAATCCATCAAAGGATGTTGACATAGATGAAATAAAAACACTTTGTAGAGAAATATCTTTTTATATTTTGAAATAATTTAAGAGACAAATAATTATAATGAAAACATTTATTTTGAACATATTCTTATACGTTTTTAAGGGAATATTAGATTACTTTATAATGGGGGGAAATAACCGCACCCTCCATATAAGTTAAAAAAGACATTCTTTCCTTAAATTTGTCGAAAAGGTTAAAAAGTAACTTGTTTGTAAAATGATGAAAAGATTCCATTCAAAAAAAAATATGGGTATAAATAACATTAACCCATTGTCTATTAAATATTAAAAATGTTTTGAAATACTTTTTTAAGAAACATGGATGTGGATGATAAAGAGGTCACATTAGATAATTACGTATAAACAACCTCGGATAATGACGAGAATATAAGATTAACCTGTACCTTGAACTTTTCCTTGGTCGAGGGTAATTTAACATCCAATATAATGGTGAAATAATTTTCTTTAAATTATTCAAAAAACATATACATTATTATTATATCATATATGATCTTCAAATATTACCTTTTAGTATTATTGTTGTTTCAGTGTTAACTGATTCATTCTCCTTTATATGCATGGTTACGTAAGTCATGTTTGTTATGAATAGGATATAATTCATTTATATACAGAATGATATTATGTCATTAAAAGTTATTTTTAATCATAAAATGAAAATTATTCTTGAATGGATATGATGGGTAAATGAATCTCATCGTGTTCGTGGAGACGGTAATTCCTACGTACGCACGAACGCTACTTCCATTTATTTTTTCATTTTAAAATGAATCAAAACTAAATGATAAATAATTATATTATTATTCCAGTATAATATAATATCTTATATATGTTACTTAATTTCATTAAAAACATTTTTTATATGTTCCATGTATGGTATGAATGAGTCATATAACTTTAAGGGGGCGGTAGTCTGCACTTCCTCAAATGAAATTATCGTATATATATACAACATGAAACGAATAATGGTATGATATAAAATGTAATTAAATAAGATTATATATAAAACAAATATCATGAATATCATATTTAATTATAGTTCCATCATAATGGCCACCATGAGAGGCGGTTGGAGATAATTGAACAATCATCATTTCGTGAGGCGTTTGGTTGCCATCCACAGAAACATTATGTTCTTCACCCATTATATAGAGGTGTGTGTAAATATAGTTCGAATACTTCTCATAAATATATCCTAGTATATTTAATATACTGGAGTTTATAAAATGGAAAATAATAAAAAGAGTTTAGGGGTTGGAGAAGTAAAACGAAAGAAAAGAAGTTAAGAGAAATTGTTACCTTTAATTTTGGTAACTCTCTTTGGTTTGAACCAAATGGATGCTTGTAGTGCCTTCTGCCTAAGTTGAGGATTCTAGGAGGAGTATAGGGATGTAAGGAGGTTAATTATGTAACGCCCCGACCCCAGTTACCCAGAGTCGGTGCATTAATTACATATCATTGGCATGATCACAAGAAATATCAAATCTCGAAAGACCGATTGGTTTAGTAGCCTTGGAAACACTAGATATATTCATAAGTTTTACATTACACCATAAAATGAAAAACTACTACAACAACATAATGTCTCCACAGTCCACACTATTATCCCCTCATAATATCCCTGCAGGTCATTCATAACTTACTTCTTCACATCCTGGGAAAAATAAAACATAGAAAAGGAGTGAGCTCAAATGCCCAGTAAGGATAACAATATAGCGAAAACTTTCATAAATAAGAATAAACATTTAAGGCATTGTATAACTAAAATAAAAGCCTTTCAATCTTGAACTTTCAACATAGTATGGCATAAATAAAATGAAATAATTCCATTTACTTATTCACATGGATATTCTACTAATCGAATAATCACATGCAAAATCAATAACCACTTTCATAATGATGTAATGCATAATGATGAACTTTAATTTCTTTGTCAAGGCCTCATCCCAAGACCTTGGGGCTAAATGTAACCGGAACCCAACCCGGAGTGCCTCTAATAACCGGACACCAACCCGGAGTGCCTCTAATAACCGGACACCAACCCGGAGTTCCTCTAATAACCGGAGACCAAACCGGAGGGCTTACTTTTACCAGTCCCTAACCTGGAGGGCTTACTTTTACCAGTCCCCAACCTGGAGGGCTTACTTTAACCAGTCCCCAACCTGGAACATACTTGTCCAACACATTCATATGAAGTAAAGGTTGAAATATAACATAAACATTCTTATTGGAACTAGCATACGAAATGTCAATAATTTACTCATAAACCATGAATGCTATATAAATGGCACATTCACAGTCAAACATATCACAAAACTTTATTACAATATGGAAGTTTTATATCATAATAAATCAACTTCAAATAATCGTAAAATCCATCAAAGGATGTTGACATAGATGAAATCAAAACACTTTTTAGAGAAATATCTCTTTCTATTTTTGAAATCATTTAAGAACCATATAAAATAAAACATTTTCTTTGAAAATATTCTTATAAGCTTGCAAGGAATGCTTTGAAGATTTTATAATGGCGGAAAATAACCGCACCCGCCGTATAAGTTAAAGAAAACATTCTTACCTTAATTCTGTCGAAAAGGTTAAAAAAGACCTTGTTTTGAAAACGACGGAAAGATTCCTTTATAAACCTCTTATAAAAAGTCAAACAAGGGTATAAATGACTTTAAACCATATTCTTATAAATAATAAATATGTTTTGAAATACATTTCGAAGAAACATGGATGTGGATGATAAAGAAATCTCAGTAGATTATTACGTATAAACAACCTCGGATAATGAAGAGATTGTGAAATAACCCTTACCAATTTGGTAACTTATGAAACATACAACCCATGAAAGAGGTATCATACAATGAATATGTAAATACATATAAATTAGAGTGTATTACACAAAGAATATAATTATGGGCAGTACATACACCACACAAAAGGTGATGGTGGCAATATGACATGAATCTCACGGGAATAAGGAGTGAGATGAAAACCCCTTACCTTGTACTTTTCCTTGGTTGGGGTAGGTTAACCTCCTGTATAATGGTGAAATAATTGTTATTAAATTATACAAGAATCATATACATTAATATGATATCATATATGATCTTTTAATATTGATTTGATAATAATGTCTTAGTATTATCATTGTTTCGGGTGTTAACTTACTTGTTTTCTTTTATATGTTTTGTTACGTAAGACATGTTTGTAAAGGATAGGATGTATATTATTCATATCCAGAATGATATCAAGTCTTTAAACATCATTTTTAAATCATCAAATGATAATTATACTTGAATGGATACGATGGTGAATGAATCTCATCGCGTTCGTGGAGACGGTAGTCCGTACGTACGCACGAGCAACAATATCATTCTTTTGATATTAAAATAATATATAAATGGATAGTCTATCATATATACAGAATCATTAACATGTTATATTTATTATTTACATGAGTTACAAATCATTATTATACCCATCCAAATAATAATATATTGAATAACAATTACACCACGATGTGGAGACGGTAAGCCGTACGTACGCACGTATGGTGACATGTTATTCAAAGGGTGGATAGAATACTGAATATGGTTGTACCATATTTATAATAACATCACAGTATATGTGAGATACTGGAGTTATTATTTTAGAATGGTAAGAACAAAGGAAGAAGAAGTGGAAGAAGAAAGGAACTTGAAAAGGGGTGGTGAAAACATTACCTCTTCTTCGGGTTCTTCCTTTTTATTTGATCAAAAGGGCTCATTAGGTTGTCTTTCTGATCAAAATAAGGCATCTAGGTTGTATTGAGGGATGTTGGGAGAGTATTTGGGCAGAGTTTGGCCGAACCAAAAGGCTTTGAAGGTGTGAAGAAATGGGAAGGAGGAGTGCCCTTTTATAAGAGGAGTGAGGGGAACCTTTGGAAAAGCTAGAAATATTAATTTATAATAAATTCATATTCGGTTTCTAATGTCTCCAAAGTTTATTATTTAAATTTTAAGGTGGGGATGGGTCGAAAAAAACTCATACAATAGAATTTAGACAGGTTTGGGTACTTATATTAACCTTATCTTTAAGTATTAACTCTAAGTTAATTAGTTTCACTTTTACAATGTCTCTTTGTATTTTTATATAATATGGTTAATCAACATACTATATACATCCAAGCGACCCCCAAGTGGTCTATTAATGATGAACCTATCATGATATAAGTCTCTTCTCCGAACCTTTTATTTTTAGGAATTTAATATTAATTAATAATATAATATTTGTTTTAAGAACTCTATTATGTCAATTTTGACACTATTCAATAGTTGATTTTTTTGAAACTCATAACAGATTTATTACTTCGAAAAAAGTCAATTAAATCAATCCTAATATATCATATTTTCCTAGAAAATTATTTTAATTCATTAAAAGTTTCATATTATATTTATTTGGGTATTTATAATATCAATTAGTTTAATTTTTCAGTATTATAGTAATTACTACATCATCATTGTGTCATAAATAAATTAAATAATTTAATGTCTAAAAATTTTAAATAAAATATCATTATGTAGGAAATATTTTTATCTTTCTAATGAATATTTATAATCTAAAATCCAACATATATAACCCTAGGTAATAATTGTTTTTCTAAAAGATATATGCTTGTGTCATTTTTGTATTAATTTTAACTTAATTAAAATAAAGTGTCATTATCACTTACAAGTGGATCCATGGGGTCCCAAAATCGACCCAAAGATTCCCATGGTCGACCATGTATCAACCTATAGGGTTAAGACACGTTTTAGGGTAATTTAGTATTATTATAATATTATTTTTTAACCCTTATTTACAGGATTTACCCTTAACCATGGTAAATAAAATATTTACTGCAGTAATTATTCAAAATTGTCTAAAAATAAAAGTTACCTATTTACAAAATTTGTACATCCTGATTCCAAATATGGAATCCATTTTTCTAAATTCAAAACACAGAAGTGGCAGAAATTAATTTAAAATTAATTCCCGCTGTCAAAACAAAAAGCGTGTTTTTAAGAGATAATAACTATCAAAAGATTGACACTTGTTTATGTTCGGTTTTATTGTAAAATTATGTCCTATGACCAAAATTATATTAAATGGTAAAAATATATTCTAAATATACTTTAAAACCACTAAAATTCATAATTTATCACCATTAATTATCTTGATTAAAAAAGTTGTTTTTAATTAAAATTTAGTAATTTTCACTATTCATCAAAATATGAAAGTTATCCGAAAAGTACCAAAATTTTACCTTAGGCTAAATTCGATATTCCAAATCCAAAAATGAAGTCCATTTTGAAATATAAAATATATATAATTTCAATAAGTAGGTATTACTATTCATAACGGCTAGTTTGATTGGTTATGGTGTGTTAGAACTCGGTGTTGCGTACAACACACGCTAGCGTACCGTGGAAGCTTGGGATGTTTCATTTTAAATTTTAGATGTCCCTATTTAGTAAAAAAGTTTAAAATATAGTATTTAAAAAGGGTTCACTATTAAAAGTTGATAAAAGTGCAAAACTGAAAATGAATTTGTTCTTGCATTATATCTAAGAAACTCATAATATGGATTCTAAAATTATAAGGATTATATAAACTTTAAAATTTATCTAATAATATTCATAACCTCTTTTGAACGGCTTGTTTGGTAAGTCATGGTGTGCTTGAACTTGGTGTTGCGTGTATTGAAAGTTATTGAATTATTTTGAAGAAATAACACACTATGAAATCTTGGGGTGTTACATTCTCCCCTCCTTCAATAAATTGCGTCCTCGCAATTTGAAATTGTTCTTCGAAAATAAAAGGTTGAAAATAGAAAATATCTTTGTGGGAAAACTCACATTGGAAATTAGTTTACTAAAATTTAGTCTTAATATGAGGAAAAGAGAAATGAAAGGGTCACCATCAAATTATGATCTCGATTAGAAGAACATTGGTGGAAATTAGAGACATATAATTGGAGGGAAAACGTAAATATTTATAGGTAGTGATTGAGGTCATCAATCACAAACAAGTGTAAAATTGAGGTCCTTGAATTCATCAATCTATGATGATTTGAAATACCATTTGTTCAACAAAACATACGGTATTAGGATAACACATTTTTGAAATTTCAAAATATCTTAGTTGAAATCCCACATCGAAAAATGAATTAATGAGGCCTCTATTTAAAATAAAGTTTGGAAAGTATGAAGATTACCGAAAATAACACATACTAGGGTTCCATGTAGGAAAATATGGATATGGAAGAAAAATCTAACCATCAATTATCTGATGGAGAGTGGTAGAGAAAATGGCTATGAAAAGGACAACAATCCCAAAGCCATAAATTAGTGATGATTTAAGGTACCATCTAGGATAACATTTTTCTTCTAAGTTCCTTTTATTAATATTGAGGAATTCATTTATGAGATTGGCTAAGATCATAAGGAGATATACTTACTTTATTATTAGAGTTTTATCCATTAATAAATTTCTACCAAAAACTCATCTTTCACTCTAAAAGATAATACAACGTAAAAATTTTCTATTTATACTATTCGTATAGGGTTCCAAAATAAATGAATTTATAATTCATCTACCAGATCTTTTTTAAAAAAAACTACATTATTTAATCCAGGACATCTCGTGGGCCAGTGGTAGGTGATACACCCTTTTCGCCCTTCGGTTGCGGGTTCAAGTCTCGCAGCCTTGCCGGACACGACGGGTTGCCGCCCGACTTCCGGGTTGTCCTTTTATGGCAATCCAAAATAATCCAAACTAGAACTATCCAAAATACTTCTTTCCAAACTCACAGTCCAAAATTTATAAGGAAGGTAAACATAATATAGATCCTTTTTACCTCGTAATAGCATATGAATACCTTCATCATGTATTCTTTTAATACACTGAAACATCCTGAATTACCATATTCCTTGATTACATTCATGCTCCCTTATTCCATATAGAATGCTGGATATACTTCATTAATCCAAAAATGTTTTAAACCCCAACAATGATGGAATATACAAATCATTAATCAGTTCCAAGGTAGTCAAGAATATCCAATATAATTTATCCAAAACAATCGCATATTATTCCAAAATCCCTACCTCAGTATCAGAACTATATTATGATTTATCATTCTCTCAACCATATATTTTCCAAAAATTTATCCTGCTATTGAGTAACTTTTCTTTGTTCCACACAATCTCAAGTCCTTAATGAAATAGTACTGCAGTACAATCCTTATATACTCCATAATTATTATAACAAGTATATTGTTGATACAACACTCAATTGACATAATCAACATAAGAACTCTAATCATTCGTCTTCATCTGTGGTAGTATCATAACGTGATTATTATCCAATAGCATCATTTGCGGCATAGTCTGATGACTGGGACATAGGTTCGCGTAGTGTCCAAACTCCTTACAAATGAAGCATTGTACATTTGAAACCATTTTCTTACCCTTTCAGTCACGTACTTTGTGCCCTTTTCCTCCACACTTATAACAAACTCCCATTCCTTCCAGGCAAGTTCCAGGGTGTTTCTTTCCACAGTTACCACATATGGGAAAATTATTCTTTTCCCTCTTCCCTTTATCCATCTTTCTCTCTTCCATCCTTTTCTTCTCTTGCTTCCCTTCAAATCCATAGGACTCAGTAAACTCTTTACTTATCTTATCAACACATGATATTATATCTTCATATGATGATAATACATGCGAGACTATTTCTCTTGTAAATTATGGCTTAAGACCATAAAATATATGATCCTTCTTTCTCTTTGTATCATGTGCATTGCTAGAGTTATCATTCCTTCTACTGGGCACCATTTCTAAACAATGGCATACATTAGATTAGTTTATGAATAACAATACCTAATCCCAAACTTGTAAAACACATAACATAAATTAAATAGTTTATGGATATAATCCATAATCATAAAAATGTTTTCTTGGAGGAAGTATATACTCATAAACCCTTCATAATGATTTGTAAATAAAATGAGAGTTATCCTAAGCATATCCCCCGGGAGTGTCGTAACCAAGAGTGCAGCAAGGCCCGTTGTCGTGCACCAGTTCCCGTTCGAGTCTAGCTCCAAGCGGTGTTTTCGGGTTTTACCCCTAGGTACATATGTGCCAGAGCCGCATCTACCTGCTCGTATCCAGACAAGGATGTATTGCCCGGAAAACTCACAAAATCTCTACAATACCAAAATTCAAGGAAGTTCTTCTATACTAATCCTCAAAGTTCATCTTAGGTCTACGTTCTCTAATCAGAGTTTATCTAAATCTAGCTTCCAAGGTTTGTACTAAACTTCCTCTGATACCAACTGTAACGCCCCGACCCCAGTTACCCAGAGTCGGTGCATTAATTACATATCATTGGCATGATCACAAGAAATATCAAATCTCGAAAGACCGATTGGTTTAGTAGCCTTGGGAACACTAGATATATTCATAAGTTTTACATTACACCATAAAATGAAAAAATACTACAACAACATAATGTCTCCACAGTCCACACTATTATCCCCTCATAATATCCCTGCAGGTCATTCATAACTTACTTCTTCACATCCTGGGAAAAATAAAACATAGAAAAGGGGTGAGCTCAAATGCCCAGTAAGGATAACAATATAGCAGAAACTTTCATAAATAAGAATAAACATTTAAGGCAATGTATAACTAAAATAAAAGCCTTTCAATCTGGAACTTTCAACATAGTATGGCATAAATAAAATGAAATAATTCCATTTACTTATTCACATGGATATTCTACTAATCGAATAATCACATGAAAAATCAATAACCACTTTCATAATGATGTAATGCATAATGCTGAACTTTCATTTCTTTGTCAAGGCCTCATCCCAAGACCTTGGGGCTAACTGTAACCGGAACCCAACCCGGAGTGCCTCTAATAACCGGACACCAACCCGGAGTGCCTCTAATAAACGGACACCAACCCGGAGTTCCTCTAATAACCGGAGACCAAACCGGAGGGCTTACGTTTACCAGTCCCTAACCTGGAGGGCTTACTTTTACCAGTCCCCAACCTGGAGGGCTTACTTTAACCAGTCCCCAACCTGGAACATACTTTTCCAACACATTCATATGAAGTAAAGGTTGAAATATAACATAAACATTCTTATTGGAACTAGCATACGAAATGTCAATAATTTACTCATAAACCATGAATGCTATATAAATGGCACATTCACAGTCAAACATATCACAAAACTTTATTACAATATGGAAGTTTTATATCATAATAAATCAACTTCAAATAATCGTAAAATCCATCAAAGAATGTTGACATAGATGAAATCAAAACACTTTTTAGAGAAATATCTCTTTCTATTTTTGAAATCATTTAAGAGCCATATAAAATAAAAAATTTTCTTTGAAAATATTCTTATAAGCTTGCAAGGAAAGCTTTGAAGATTTTATAACGGCGGAAAATAACCGCACCCGCCGTATAAGTTAAAGAAAACATTCTTACCTTAATTCTGTCTAAAAGGTTAAAAAAGACCTTGTTTTGAAAACGACGGAAAGATTCCTTTATAAACCTCTTATAAAAAGTCAAAAAAGGGTATAAATGACTTTAACCCATATTCTTATAAATAATAAATATGTTTTGAAATACATTTCGAAGAAACATGGATGTGGATGATAAAGAAATCCCAGTATATTATTACGTATAAACAACCTCGGATAATGAAGAGATTGTGAAATAACCCTTACCAATTTGGTAACTTATGAAACATACAACCCATGAAATAGGTATCATACAATGAATATGTAAATACACATAAATTAGAGTGTATTACACAAAGAATATAATTATGGGCAGTACATACACCACACAAAAGGTGATGGTGGCAATATGACATGAATCTCACGGGAATAAGGAGTGAGATGAAAACCCCTTACCTTGTACTTTTCCTTGGTTGGGGTAGGTTAACCTCCTGTATAATGGTGAAATAATTGTTATTAAATTATACAAGAATCATATACATTAATATGATATCATATATGATCTTTTAATATTGATTTGATAATAATATCTTAGTATTATCATTGTTTCGGGTGTTAACTTACTTGTTTTCTTTTATATGTTTTGTTACATAAGACATGTTTGTAAAGGATAGTTTGTATATTATTCATATCCAGAATGATATCAAGTCCTTAAAAATCATTTTTAAATCATCAAATGATAATTATACTTGAATGGATACGATGGAGAATGAATCTCATCGCGTTCCTGGAGACGGTAGTCCGTACGTACGCACGAGCGACAATATCATTCTTTTGATATTAAAATAATATATAAATGGATGGTCTATCATATATAAAGAATCATTAACATGTTATATTTATTATTTAAATGAGTGACAAATCATTATTATACCCATCCAAATAATAATATATTGAATAACAATTACACCACGACGTGGAGACGGTAAGCCGTACGTACGCACGTATGGTGACATGTTATTCAAAGGGTGGATAGAATACTGAATATGGTTGTACCATATTTATAATAACATCACAGTATATTTGAGATACTGGAGTTATTATTTTAGAATGGTAAGAACAAAGGAAGAAGAAGTGGAAGAAGAAAGGAACTTGAAAAGGGGTGGTGAAAACATTACCTCTTCTTCGGGTTCTTCCTTTTGATTTGATCAAAAGGGCTCCTTAGGTTGGATTTCTGATCAAACTAAGGCCTCTAGGTTGTAGTGAGAGATTTTGGGAGAGTATCTGGGCAGAGTTTCGCCGAACCAAAAGGCTTTGAAGGTGTGAAGAAATGGGAAGGAGGAGTGCCCTTTTATAAGAGGAGTGAGAGGCACCTTTGGAAAAGCTAGAAATATTAATTTATAATAAATTCATATTCGGTTTCTAATGGCTCCAAAGTTTATTATTTAAATGTTAAGGTTGGGATGGGTCGAAAACAACTCATCCAATAGAATTTAGACAGGTTTGGGTACTTATATTAACCTTATCTTTAAGTATTAACTCTAAGATAATTAGTTTCACTTTTACAATGTATCTTTGTATTTTTATATAATATGGTTAATAAACTTACTATATACATCCAAGCGACCCCCAAGTGGTCCATTAATGATGAACCTATAATGATATAAGTCTCTTTTCCGAACCTTAGATTTTTAGGAATTTAATATTAATTAATAATATAATATTTGTTTTAAGAACTCTATTATGTCAATTTTGACACTATTCAATAGTTGATTTTTGTGAAACTCATAACAGATTGATTACTTCGAACAAAGTAAATTAAATCAATCCTAATATATCATATTATCCTAGAAAATTAGTTTAATTAATTAAAAGTTTCATATTATATTTATTTGGGTATTTATAATATCAATTAGTTTAATTTTTCAGTATTATAGTAATTACTACATCATCATTGTGTCATAAATAAATTAAATCATTTAATGTCTAAAAATTATAAATAAACTATCATTATGTAGGAAATCTTTTTATATTTCTAATGAATATTTATAATCTAAAATCCAACATATATAACCTTATGTAATAATTGTTTTTCTAAAATATATATGCTTGTGTCATTTTTGTATTCATTTTAACTTAATTAAAATAAAGTGTCATTATCACTTACAAGTGGATCCATGGGGTCCCAAAATCGACCCAAAGATTCCCATGGTCGACCATGTATCAACCAATAGGGTTAAGACACGTTTTAGTGTAATTTATTATTATTATAATATTATTTTTTAACCCTTATTTACCGGATTTACCCTTAACCATGGTAAATAAAATATTTACCGCAGTAATTATTCAAAATTGTCTAAAAATAAAAGTTACCTATTTACACAATTTGTACATCCTGATTCAAAATATTTAATCCATTTTTCTAAATTCAAAACACAGAAGTGGCAGAAATTAATTTAAAATTAATTCCCGCTGTCAAAACAAAAAGTGTGTTTTTAAGAGATAATAACTATCAAAAGATTGACACTTGTTTATGTTTGGTTTTATTGTAAAATTATGTCTTATGACCAACATTATATTAAATGGTAAAAATATATTATAAATATACTTTAAAACCACTAAAATTCATAATTTATCACCATTAATTATTTTGATTAAAAAAGTTGTTTTTAATTAAAATTTAGTAATTTTCACTATTCATCAAAATATGAAAGTTATCCGAAAAGTACCAAAAATTTTCCTTAGGCTAAATTCGATATTCCAAATCCAAAAATGAAGTCCATTTTGAAATATAAAATATATATAATTTCAAAAAGTAGGTATTACTATTCATAATGGCTAGTTTGATTGGTTATGGTGTGTTAGAACTCGGTGTTGCGTACAACACACGCTAGCGTACCGTGGAAGCTTGGGATGTTTCATTTTAAATTTTAGATGTCCCCATTTAGTCAAAAAGTTTAAAATATAGTATTTAAAAAGGGTTCACTATTAAAAGTTGATAAAAGTGCAAAACTGAAAATGAATTTGTTCTTGCATTATATCTAAGAAACTCATAATATGGATTCTAAAATTATAAGGATTATATAAACTTTAAAATTTATCTAATAATATTCATAACCTCTTTTGAACGGCTTGTTTGGTAAGTCATGGTGTGCTTGAACTTGGTGTTGCGTGTATTGAAAGTTATTGAATTATTTTGAAGAAATAACACACTATGAAATCTTGGGGTGTTACAAATTAGGCATATGTTTTATGATACAAATGTATTGAGAGGTGTGAGGAATTGGTTATAAGTGGTGTCCTTTTTTAAGGGGGAGGATGTAGAGACCCGAAGCTAGATGTACATGGACATTACATTACTTTTGCGGAATACTTAGTACATAACAAAAAATACACACACAAGGATCGTAATAGTTTAGTGTCTTTGGAAACTCAGAACATAATCTTGAAATCGTGGTGAAAGATCTCCAATATCTCCCATAAAGATCTTCCCTTTTTTTACCTAAAACCTTTCTTTATATCCTGGGGAAAAGAAAACATAAAAGGGTGAGCTCAAAAGCTCAGTAAGGGTAAACAAAAGAAATATAAATCTCATCATATACACAAGCACATAACTTTTGGAAATCTTAACCTGCAAAAGAGATCATAATTTCATAACATGGGATAAATCATGGCAGTGAAATGTAATCACAATAATCATAACGTAAAACATGAAACTTTGTTTCATACACACACAATCATAGAGAATCATTTCTTGTTAGTCAAGACTCATTTCCAAGACTATCTTAGTGGACAAAGTCCCTTTCTGAACCGAGTCACCCTCGTTCCAGTCCTGTTTCACTGAACCGGTATAACCTACCATTCCAGCCCTGTCTATCTCATGAGATATAAAATCTTTAACCAATGCATTGGAGGGAGATATAGGTCCCATCCATCTCATAATGATACCATTCTTATGTGTGCCACAAAATCATAAATCATAGATCATTGCATTACCCATGTAATAAAAATGGGATTCTTAAACAACATGACATCATAAAACAATTCATATAAGATAAAGGAATTCATAAAAATATTTCCATCACAACATAATCAAATACATGTAATAATAGTGATAGAAACAGAACCCTATATTATCTTAGATGGAAAATAATTTTGATAAAACACTTGAACTCCATTCTTGAGGAAAATATCCTTTCTACTTCAAAAACATTTTTCCTTTCTTAACATGTCATAGAATTTTATACTAAAAGAAGTTGAATAAAAATAAACTTGAAAACTTGTAAGGGAATCTTCTTGGAAATAATTTTTTTTAAAATCCATTCATGCCGTATATGTTAAAAGAAAAAATTCTTCTCGTACTTTTGTCGGAAAAGTCAAAAAGTACCTCGTATGAAAAACGACAAAATATTCCTTTCATATCTTTTACTAAAAACTCCCCGAAGGGTAAAATTGGATTTAAACAATTGTAGGTGGATGTAAATAACATTACATATTGAGGAAACATATATTTGTATGATAAAATATACCCCAGTAAATTTCAAAGTACAAACAATCTCGGATAAAAATGAGATTGTGATATTTCCCTTACCTTAGGTCAGACTTGCTATGTAAGTGTCCGAACCTCCTCTTCTTTGAAACGCCTCTTTGAATCCTCCACTTAGGGAACTAAGATTGGTCTTTGAAGAAGACCAAGACCTATATTATTATTCTAGGGAAGTGGAGAAGGGATTTTGGCAGGGTTTGGCCAAGCTTGAGTGCTCAAATTGGTGTGAGGAGGAGGGGGAGGAGGTGTCCTTTTATAAGGGAGGAGAGGGGCACCTTAGGAATATCTCAAAATATTATTTTATATTAAAGTAAAAATCGGTTTATAATGGTTCCAAAGGGTCTTATTTCGAAGCTAAAGTGGGGATGGGTCAAATTACTATCAACCAATAGGATTTAGACAAGTTTAGGTTATTATTGTAACCTTATCAATTAGATTTAACTCTAAGTTAAATAATTTAACTTTTACCGTGTCTTTTTTTTTCTTACACTATATGGTTAATACACTTACTATGACATGCCAAACGAATCCCAAATTGTTTATTATTAATATATATATCCTTATCTAAGTCATTTGGCCGAACCTTAGATTTTTTTGAATAAAATAACAATTAATAATATAATATTTGATTTAAAAACTATTTTGTGTCAATTTTGACACTATTTGATATATGATTTTTGTGAAAGTCATAACAGAATTATATGTTCGAACCAAGTTGATTAAATCAACACTAATATATCATAGTAACCTATAAAATTAGTGGAATTCATAAAAAGTCTCAAATTACATTTATTTTGGTGTTTATAACATCAATTACGTCAATATTTCATTAATAAGATAATTACTACATCATCATTGTGTCATAAATAAATAAAATTATTTAATGTCTAAAAATTATAAATAAAATACCATTATGTAGGAAATCTTTTTATCTTTATAATTAATATTTATAGTCGAATTTATCTTATGTATAACCCCATATTAAAAATGATTTACTTATTAAACTTTGATTTTAACTATTTTAACTATTCATTAAATAAAATAATATTAAATGTCATAATCTAATCCAAGTGGACCTAAATGGTCATATTATATTCATAAGGTTGTTGTTGGTCGAATTACACTTATCCAATATAATTAGGACATGTGTTAGGGTAATAGTAATATCATATTTACCCTTAGTTACCCTATTTACTATTAACCGCGGTAAAAAAAGTAAAAAGTTACTATTCACCAAAAAAAATTATTTTTATCTCATTGAACCAAATTTTACTTACTGATATCAACCGTGTCTGTCGGATTTTCGAAATTCCATTCACAGAAGCGGTAAAATTAAGTTTTATGCAAAATTCAGTTTTTAACCTACCACTTAGTGGTTTCACTATTCATCAAAAATTGAAGTTTTTCAGAAAAATGCCAAAATTTCACCCTAAGATATAATTGATATTCCGAATTCAAAAATGATTTCTATTTTACAAAATTCCCAACATATAATTTGCATTAATTAATTTTATAATTAATTTCCGTTGTCACAACAAATAGCGTGTTTTTAAGAGATAATAACTATCATAAGATTAACACTTGTTTATGTCTGGTGTAAATGTGAAATTACATCCAATGACCAACATTGTATTGAATTGTAAAAATATATTCTAAATATACTTTAAAACCACTCAAATTAATAATTTATCACTATTAATTATTTCGATTAAAAAAGTTGTTTTTAATTAAAATTTAGTAATTTTCACTATTCATCAGAAAATGAAAGTTATCCGAAAAGTACCCAAATTTCACCCTAAGCTAATTTCGATATTACGAATCCAAAAATAAAGTCCATTTTGAAAAAAATAAAATTTACAAAATTTCAAAAAGTGTTTATTACTATTCATAACAGCTAGTTTTAATAATATTTTAATAGCATATCGTTGTTTAGCGAAACATGATGTTGCGTACAACACACGCTATCGTGGAAGGTCGCGATTGCGTGTAATTCAAGCCAGGTCAGAGATGTGTGTTGTGAAAGCTCCTTTTGGTGTAGCGTATAACACAAGACATTAATGAAATTAAAAAGAATATTTTTCATAAAATCTCAGGGTGTTACATTCTACCCCCCTTAAAATGAATTTCGCCCTCCAAATTCGTCGAGGTTATAAATGTTTTACTATTAGAAAGTTTCTTTAATTGAAACCCACATCGTAAAAAGGAATACTAAAACCAATCTTTAAAAACAAAAGTATGAAATGTAATGGTTAACCAAATAAACTAATCACTGGGTTTCCACATAGGTGAAAATATGGACATGGAAGAGAAATCTAACCATCATGTTCTGATGGAGAGTGGTAGAGAACATGGCTATGGAAAAGCTAGCAATCACAAATCCATAAATTTGTGATGATCTAGGGTACCATCTGATTCATCAGATATAAGAGCACTAGGACAACATTTTTTGGTGTTCAAGATCGTTTCCCTAAAGTTGAAGAATTTGAATTAGAATAAATACTTACTTTATTTTGGTACAATCTCACTGTTGTTCGTGCCTTGAACAATTTCCACTTCATCTCTTAAATAAATGAAGTTGAATTTTTTATTCGTGAAGTGTTAGTATGACAGGTCATTCCCTGTCTCAAACAAAAGGTTAGCAAAAGTTATTAAATATACATAAGTCATTCTTTAGTGAGATTAATCATATATGGTTCCTAAAATGGACTTATACTTCATATATCATATCGCTTAATAAAATAAAACTAGTTTCTACTAAACAGGGACTTCCTGTAGGCCAGTGGTAGGTGATAAAGGCCAGTCGCACTTCGGTTGTGGGTTCGATTCCCACAGCCTTGTCCGACGCGATGGGTTGTCGCCCATCCAGCAGGTTGTCCTTTTTCTAAAACTATATTACTATAACATCCCATCAATAATATTGAAACAAAACTTTTATCCTTAAACAATACTAACTTATGTCCAACATAATCCATTACAATCTTTAGGCTTATCCATAATACTGCATTCCACTCTCATAATATAGTGAAAACGATTACCAGAGATTTAATACCATCTTTGATCCCCATACATCATAAGATATGTCTTGTTGGTAAAATTCCAAACATTCAAAGGCCTTAATAATGTATTCTCTTGAATTCCCATTGAACCATAGTGAAAACTTGAATGCAGTTAAAAGTTAACACTTTTCACATACCAAAATCCTCAAAATTCTATATACTCAAACCATGACATCACTTAGTCCTTATGAGCTCATGAATACTGTTAAACATTTCATTTTCTCGTTTTCCCTTCATTATGCGCATATCATCTTATTTCCAAAAATAACTCAATAACTTTTAATACCACATTAGAACAATACATAAATATTCCAATACTCCATGATACAACATTATTTTTGAATCCCATTACATAAACACTTAATCATTCCACCACATTGTTGTCATATTCAACATCGCCAATAGTGATAGCATGTGACTTCCCTTTGTCCTTTGCCTTAAGCGGTTGCTCATGTCGATCATCACTAACCCTTGGATTATGGCATTTATTAGCATAATGCCCCATTTCCTTGCACTTGAAACATTGAAGTTTTGGTGGTGCGTTCTCTGCAGTCTTTTCTTTATTCACATCATTAGAAACCCTTTTTCCATTACTTCGACACTCAGCTGCTCGATGACCTTCTTTTCCACAGTTAAAACATTTTCTAGTCCCTTTAAGACAATCTCCACCATCCTTCTTTCCACACTTTGTGCATAAGGAAACATTCATCTTCTTTTCACCATTATTCTGAGATTTATCCTTGAACTCCATCTTTCGTTTCTTGTCAAAACCATGAGATGGATATGTAACACCAACTTCCATTTCTACCTTGATTGCACAATGCACAATTTCTTCATAGCTATTGAAGTCTCTTATAGCTAATGCCCTTCGAAGACTTGGTTTTATGCCACTAAAAAATCGATCAACTTTACTTTCAGGTTGGATGATAATGCCAGATGCATACCTTGCAAGTCTTGTAAAATTAGCTTCGTATATAGCAACAGATTCATCATCCTTCTTCTTCAACTCAAGAAACTCCTTTTCCATATTTGTTCGAAGAATACGAGGGAATTACTTACAAAAAAACAAGTTCTTGAACTCATCCCATTCCATGGACTCGATTTCATCTCTTGGCCTCATATTCTTGATAAGATTCCACCATTGATCAGCTTCACCTTCCAAACGATATACTGCTAAGATGACTTTATCATGTTCAAAACATTGAAGAACTTAAAATATCTTTTCAGTGGTACTGATCCATTGTTCAGCAACAAGTGGATCGGAAGTCCCATTGAAAGAAGGTGGATGTTGCCTCATGAAGGACTCAATAGAATATTGTTCCCTTTTCTACTCATTTGGAAGTCTAGAATGATTCATAGCTTGTGTAAGTATAGCAATAAGATTTTTTACTCCATCTCCCATAATATTTGTTTTTTCAGGAGGGCAATCATTTCATTGTCCATTGCATTGATCAACATGGTTCCTTCAGGTTCCAGCCATCGTCTAAAACCCAAAAAGAATAGTGTGAGAGGCAAAAATCATAATAAAGGGGGAGTAACTTCAATATCTAACTTCTTAGGTTAAATTCTATGATCGTTACCGTAGTTATTGGACGGTATCCTATACGTATACTTATCCTTAGGGACATCCCTAGACATACCTTATAAATATCTCTAGGGATCTCACTAAAGTTCTCGCATCCTAGTTTCCAAAGGTTGACTAAACATTTCCTCTGATACCAACTGTAGAGACCCGAAGCTAGACGTACATGGATATTACATTACTTTTGCGGAATACTTAGTAAATAACAAAAAATACACACACAAAGATCGTAATAGTTTAGTGTCTTTGGAAACTCAGAACGTAATCTTCTAATCGTGGTGAAAGATCTCCAATATCTCTCATAAAGATCTTCCTTTTTTTTACCGAAAACCTTTCTTTATATCCTAGGGAAAAGAAAACATAAAAGGGTGAGCTCAAATGCTCAGTAAGGGTAAACAAAAGAAATATAAATCTCATCATATACACAAGCACATAACTTTTGGAAATCTTAACCTGCAAAAGAGATCATAATTTCATAACATGGGATAAATCATGGCAGTGAAATGTAATCAAAATAATAATAACTTAAAACATGAAACTTTGTGGCATACACACATAATCATAGAGAATCATTTCTTGTTAGTCAAGACTCATTGCCAAGACTATCATAGTGGACAAAGTCCCTTTCTGAACCGAGTCACCCTCATTCCAGTCCTGTTTCACTGAACCGGTATAACCTACCGTTCCAGCCCTGTCCATCTCATGAGATATAAAATCTTTACCCAATGCATTTGGAGGGAGACATAGGTCCCACCCATCTCATAATGATACCATTCTTATATGTTCCACAAAATCATAAATCATAGATCATTGCATAACCCATGTAATAAAAATGGTATTCTTAAACAACATGACATCATAAAACAATTCATATAAGATAAAGGAATTCATAAAAATATTTCCATCACAACATAATCAAATCCATGTAATAATAGGGATAGAAACAGAACCCTATATTATCTTAGATGGAAAATAATTTTGATAAAACACTTGAACTCCATTCTTGAGGAAAATATCCTTTCTACTTCAAAAACATTTTTCCTTTCTTAACATGTCATAGAATTTTAAACTAAAAGAAGTTGAATAAAAAAAACTTGAAAACTTGTAAGGGAATCTTCTTGGAAATAATTTTTTTTATATCCATTCATGTCGTATAAGTTAAAAGAAAACATTCTTCTTATACTTTTGTCGGAAAAGTCAAAAAGTACCTCGTATGAAAAACGAAAAAAGATTCCTTTCATATCTTTTACTAAAAACTCACCGAAGGGTAAAATTGGATTTAAACATTTGTAGGTGGATGTAAATAACATTACATATTGAGGAAACATGGATGTGGATGATAAAATATACCCCAGTAAATTTCTAAGTACAAACAATCTCGGATAAAAATGAGATTGTGATATTTCCCTTACCTTAGGTCCGACTTGCTTTGTAAGTGTCTGAACCTCCTCTTCTTTGAAACGCCTCTTTGAATCCTCCACTTAGGGAACTAAGATTGGTCTTTGAAGAAGACCAGGACCTCTAGGATTATTCTAGGGAAGTGGAGAAGGGATTTTGGCAGGGTTTGGCCGAGCTTGAGTGCTCAAATTGGTGTGATGAGGAGGGGGAGGAGGTGTCCTTTTATAAGGGAGGAGAGGGGCACCTTAGGAATATCTCAAAATATTATTTTATATTAAAGTCAAAATCGGTTTATAATGGTTCCAAAGGGTCTTATTTCGAAGTTAAATTGGGGATGGGTCGAAATCCTATCAACCAATAGGATTTAGGCAAGTTTAGGTTATTATTTTAACCTTATCAATTAGATTTAACTCTAAGTTTAATAATTTAACTTTTACCGTGTCTTTCTGTTTTCTTACACTATATGGTTAATACACTTACTATGACATGCCAAACGAACCCCAAATTGTTTATTATTAAAATAGATATCCTTATCTAAGTTATTTGGCCGAACATTAGATTTTTAGGAATAAAATAACAATTAATAATATAATATTTGATTTAAAAACTATTTTGTGTCAATTTTGACACTATTTGATATATGATTTTTGTGAAAGTCATAACAGAATTATATGTTCGAACCAAGTTGATTAAATCAACAATAATATATCATAGTAACCTATAAAATTATAGGAATTCATAAAAAGTCTCAAATTACATTTATTTTGGTGTTTATAACATCAATTACGTCAATATTTCATTAATAAGATAATTACTACATCACCATTGTGTCATAAATAAATTAAATTATTTAATGTCTAAAAATTACAAATAAAATACTATTATGTAGGAACTCTTTTTATCTTTATAATGAATATTTATAGTCGAATTTATCTTATGTAGAACCCCATATTAAAAATGATTTACTTATTAAACTTTGATTTTAACTATTTTAACTATTCGTTAAATAAAATAATATTAAATGTCATAATCTAATCCAAGTGGACCTAAATGGTCGTATTATATTCATAAGGTTGTTTTTGGTCGAATTACATTTATCCAAAAGAATTAGGACATGTGTTAGGGTAATAGTAATATCATATTTACCCTTAGTTACCCTATTTACTATTAACCGCGGTAAAAAAAGTAAAAAGTTACTATTCACCAAAAAATTATTTTTATCTCATTGAAAAACATTTTACATACTGATATCAACCGTGTCTGTCGGATTTTCGAAATTCCATTCACAGAAGCGGTAAAATTAAGTTTTATGCAAAATTCAGTTTTTAACCTACCACTTAGTGGTTTCACTATTCATCAAAAATTGAAGTTTTTCAGAAAAATGCCAAAATTTCACCCTAAGCTATAATTGATATTCTGAATTCAAAAATGATTTCTATTTTAAAAAATTCCCAAAATATAAGTTGCATTAATTAATTTTATAATTAATTTCCGCTGTCACAACAAATAGCGTGTTTTTAAGAGATAATAACTATCAAAAGATTAACACTTGTTTATGTCTGGTGTAAATGTGAAATTACATCCAATGACCAACATTGTATTGAATTGTAAAAATATATTCTAAATATACTTTAAAACCACTCAAATTAATAATTTATCACTATTAATTATTTCGATTAAAAAAGTTGTTTTTAATTAAAATTTAGTAATTTCACTATTCATCAGAAAATGAAAGTTATCCGAAAAGTACCAAAATTTCACCCTAAGCTAATTTCGATATTACGAATCCAAAAATAAAGTCCATTTTGAAAAAAATAAAATTTAAAAAATTTCAAAAAGTGTTTATTACTATTCATAACAGCTAGTTTTAATAATATTTTAATAGCATATCGTTGTTTAGTGAAACTTGGTGTTGCGTACAACACACGCTATCATGGAAGGTCGCGATTGCGTGTAATTCAAGACAAGTCAGAGATGTGTGTTGTGAAAGCTCATTTTGGTGTAGCGTATAACACAAGACATTAATGAAATTAAAAAAAATATTTTTCATAAAATCTCGGGGTGTTACAGAGGAGGGGCTCTTTAGAAAAAAACATAAAGTATTATTTTAGAATAAAGTAATTTTCGGTTTCTAATGAATCAAAAAAATATTATATAAAGTATATGGTAGGGATGGGTTGAAAACCACACAAACAATATGTTTTAGATAAGGTTGGGTCCCTATTTTACCCTTATCTTTTAGAGTTAACTCTTAGTTAAATAGTTTGACATTTACAATGTCTCTTTGTATTTTTATATTATATGGTTTATAAACCTACAATAAACTTCAAAGAGAACCCCAATTGTTACATTAATGTCACATATCATATTATTTAGGCCCTTTGGCCACACATTAGACTTTTAGGAATATTATATCAACCAAAATTTTTTTATTTGTTTTAAAAACTCATTTATGTCAATTTTTTGATTATTTAATAATTGATTTTTGTTAAAGTCTTAACAACATTATTAATTAAAACCAAATTCATTTAATCAATCTTAAAATTTCATATTAACTAATTAAATTAATTTATGGAATAAAAATTTTTAAATTTCATGTATTTTAACATTTATAATACAAATTACTTGATTCTGTCATTAATAAGGAAAATACTGCATCATCATTGTGTCATAAATAAATTTAATTACTCAATGAATAAAAATTATATATATAATACCATTATATAGGAAATATTTTTATATTCCAAAAGAATATTTATAGTTGAATATATATAATATATAACTCTATGTAATAATTGTTTTTCTAAAAGATATATGCTTCTGAATGTTTTGTATTTACTTTAAGTTAATTAATATAAAGTGTCATTATCACTTACAAGTGGCTCCATGGGGTCCCAAAATAGACCCAAATATGCCTATGGTCGGACATGTATCAACCAATAGGGTTAGGACACGTTTTATGGTAATTTAACATTATTATAATTTTAGGGTAATTTCATATTATGATAATATTATTTGTTTATCCTTATCTACCGGGTTTACCCTTTAACCATGGTAAATGAAATATTTACCGAAGTAATTATTCAAAATGTATAAAAATAAAATATACCTATTTACAAAATTTTGACATCATTATTCCAAATATTGAATCCATTTTTCTATATTCTAAACACAAAAGTGGTAGAAATTAATTTAAAATTAATTCCCGCTGTAAAAACAAAAATCCCGTTTTTATGAAATAATAACTACAAAAATATTTACACATGTTTACTTCTAGTTTAAAAATCAAATTACATCTAATGACCATAATTGGATTAAATTGTAAACATGTAATATAATTATACTTTTAAACCTCTAAATAGTATAATTTAGCACAATAAAATATTTTGATTTAAAAAGGTCTTTTTAATTAAAATATAGTATTCTCACTATTCGTCAAAAACTGAATGTTTTAAGAAAAATACCAAAATATCAACTGAAGATAATTTTGATATTCCGAATTCAAAAATGAATTCCATTTTACCGATTTCAAAGCATAGAATTTTCATTTAAAATTAATTCTCATTGTCAAAACCAAAAATAGTGTTTTTATGAAATAATAACTAACAAAAGATTGATACTTGTATATGTTGAATTTCAAATTGAAATTATTTCCAATGAATAACATTGGATTAAATGTTAAAAATAAAATCTATTTATACTTAAAAGCCATTAAAATGTATAATGTAACACTACAAATTATTTTTATTTAAAAAGTTGTTTTCAGTTATAATATAGTATTTTTCACTATTCACCCAAATATAGACGTTAGCAGAAAAACACCCAAAATTTATTGGAAGTAAATTCCCATATCTCAACTCTAAATAAGAATTTTATTTTGTAAAATTTAATATATAAATTTTTTGAATATTGGATTGAAAAAGGATCGTCAATAAAAGGCGGTAAAATTGAATTTTTTGAAAAATACATCCCTCATCTGAAATAAAAATGATTTTTTATTACATTATGCCTAAGAAACTCATAATATGGACATTAAAATTATAAGTATTATATAATGTTCCAAATTCAATTAATACTATTCATAACTGCTTTTTAACGGCTAGTTTGGTATGTCGTGGTGCACTTGAACTCGGGGTTGTGTGTAGTGCAAGTTACTGAATTACATTAAAGAAATAGTGTACTATGAAATCATGGGGTGTTACAAGCTGAAAGGGAATTCTCAATACAAGAGGTTGTGGATCATAGGGTTAGGAATGGGTTGTATTCCATTAAATCTAGGAAAGGTAAGTTACTGATTATTGCTGCAATTTCAGAGAAGTGTAAGACTAATGGTCAATCTATAAATGGTGATAGTAGTAGACCACAAGGAATGAATGAGGAGGTCTTGGAACCCTCTCCACTAAAGGTCTCGGGTGTCTGCATTGACGTGATGGATAATGAAGGTACATTGGTTACCAATATCAAAGAAGATGGTGCACATATCGCCAACATGTAGGAGTTGGAGATGAATGGAAACTCTTTGCAGAAGGATGGTATGAAGCCCATGTAGGATATCACAATGACTCTTGAGAAGGTAATAAGTAATATCAATGTTTCAAATTCATTTGGGATACTTTCTGCCAATTTTAGAGATGTTTAGTCAGCCCCCGCAGTGACTAATTCCAATGTTGTGGACACACCTTCAGATGATAAAGGTGGATAATAAATGTATTAAAAGTCTGGAAGGAGGGGTTGCCACTCTCGCTGCAAAAGAGGGCTCTGGCCTTACCACAACATGAGTACCATCTCTAAAACAGGTTAAATTTTTCTATTTTTTCCTTTTATTTTCTTGTTTCCTTGTTCCTCTCCTAGAATCATTTTTTAATTCAATGAAGAGGCCTATACGTCTCAACATTATTAAAAAAATGTTAGTTTTTAATGAATAAATGTACAAAATTTTGATGTTTTATTGCCTTCAATTTCAAACGTAACATGATCACAATCAGTTAAATTGAACTAATTGTTAGATAAATAATATCATTAAACATTAAACCAAATTAAAATTATTATTTATCATTATAAATAAATTATAATAAAATTAGGTTTTTAATTAAATATGAGTATTATTTCACTGTTCATTAAATAATAATCTTTATAAAAAAACACCCTACCATAAATTTCATGCATCTCTTCCAAAGAATAAATTTATTTTTATATATTATATTATTAAAAGGGTAAAAATTAGATTCTAAATGAGTTCCCTATTTATTTTTTTCAAAACTCCCTTTATAAAAATAGATTCTTTTACAAGAAATATATTGTTGTTATTATATTATTCACATATAAAATTTAATATATGAGAGTAAAAATATTTTATTGGATATATAATATATAAATTTACTATATAAAGTCTATATAAGTGTTTGAATTTAATTTAATATGAAAAATGTGACTAATTACCGTTGCGTTTTTATATGGTGTTATGTATACTGAAAATATATAAACTAAATCTGATAGAAAATAAGGTAACATCTTGGGGTAAATCAAGACAAACAATAATTACTTTCTCATAAATATTTGGTTACATCCCTAATAAAGTTATACTGAACAGTAATATTCGTCTAATACTATTATTTGTAGTGATAGTTATTTCCTGGAGTTTATATTGTTGGTAGGTAATAAAAATAACTATATTATGTTTACACCTATTATAAATGTTTTAGAATCAATATAATAAATTTTATAGGTGAAACATTAGAAATAATCTTGTTTTACCCTTAATAGTGGTATTTTTATAGAAAAAAGATTTACCAACTTTTAATGAAACAAAAATTTTAAATATAACTTCTCAAAACATTAAAATTATTATAAGACAAAATTATTATAATTTTTTATATCAGGATATCATTTTTTCTCATTAGGTTAATTTTTTCTATTTTTATGAGGACTTTAAAATTTTTATAAATAGTAAATACTAATGATTTTTTTAAAAAACTCATTTTTTCAAGTGTATTTATATAGTTACATTATGTTTTTATATGGTTTTAAACAATAATAAGATAAATGTTATATAACGGAAACAAAATTATGACCATTTAGAAAATATCAAATTGAATTTAAAAATATAGACATAAAAAAAATATTGAGCATGTTTAATTTAAAAACTATCTTATTCGTTTCATCTACATGATTCATATTAAAATAATTTCATCCAATTTTGTTATTGTAACATTGGAAAATGGATTCCTTATTTGTAATTATAATATTTTATAATATCAAATATGTTAATGTTATTTTCTTAAAAAAAATATTACGGAATCTAATTAAAATTAATTAAGATGACTAATGTAAAATTATATTTATTTAGCGATTAAAAATTCAACTTAAGAGTCCAAATGAACTATATAATGGTCATAAATCCATTAAATGGAAATTATTATACCATATATATTATTTTAATTAATTGGTATAATTATTAGAGTAACGTGATATTTCAGATACCACTCAACAGTTTTTACCTTTTTCTATTCATAGGAATGACACACCCCCAATAAAAAAATGATATCACCATTACCTTTTATTCACACCTCTCAATCAGAATTGGATCATGTATACACTTTGATTAAAATATCTCAAAAAATTACCCATCCCCATGTAGTCCTCATATATTCTAGAAAACTGAATATGGATTGTAACGTCCCAGACCTAGATGCCACCCTATGATTTCCTGGGCCCAGTTGGCCAGATTACCTAATATAAATCTCCACAAATTCTAGAGGATGAATTCTAGTAGTTAGGGTCTTGGTTAGTCAGTGAGGATACTATTCATTCATTACATGAGTATCACAATGGAAGTTGAGCATATAATAAATAGTTGATGCAAAATAAACCACATACAATAGAGAGTATGACAAGACATGAATACATATCTATAACAAGAAGTGTCAAACATAAAAAATGGTGAGTATGGTATATGTATATAGAAATAATCCAAGAAGTTACATTGCAATAAAATATATCACAAAAATCCCAAAAAGAAAAAATACCAAAAATGTATCCTAACATCGTAGGCAAGAGATCAATCCTATGCTCCCCAACTCAGAAGCCAAAATCAAAAAAGTGTACTAGAGAGATTTTCCCTATAGTAACATCCAACCACATAATCTGGGTGGGTTTTTAATGAGGTCCATGTAGGGTGTCATGTAAACATCCCAGTATGAAACCACCTAGGTCTATGTAGTTCTCACAAAAATTCTAAAAAAGAGCTAGAAAGTGTAAACAACAAGTTAGTATGTGGGTATTATCATGGAATACGTCTACTCTAAAATGTATAACCAAAGATCCCATAATGTCACCTACAAATTAGAGTCAACTCATAATAAATAAGCTATGAACAAATAAACAAGAAAGTCACATGACCACTCCGTACACCCATCTATTTCTTGTATCCCATATAAAGGATGTATAATTAGTGAAATGTCCCATGGCCATGATGTATGGTGAAGAGAATGATCCCACATCCACCATGTATAGTGAAGTTTAGATCGAAAGGGCTATATCCAAGGTGCCAACAGACCAAGTAATCCAAGTGATAATTCTATTCCATGGATGTATGGATCCAATTATCATGTCCAAGGCATCCAATCAAGTCCAATGGGAGTCCCTGGTGGAATCTCTATTAGGCACTGGTTGGATTCCCAGGAGTAATGAAATAGAAAGTCCTATGTGAGCCCAAGTCAACCAGATCAATATGGTAGCAGGGCCCATGGAATCCTATAGAATCAACTCCCAAGGGGCAGAGTCAACTTAAGGCATCCACTACCATGTTTTAGATCAATGGATAAGTCCATGGGATTTATCAAACCATTCATTCAAGCATTAGATAATTTAAGAATTCAAATTATTCATTCATAAACATGTGAGTATACCAGCTCACATTAACAATCACACACCATGAGTATACCCACTCATGCAAGTCATTTATCAAACTGATCATTTGGGCATACCATCCTATACAAACCATTTACCAATCCATATTTTATTTCATATAGGTATACCCACCCATATTAACTATTTAAGATTCAGAAAAATCTAAATAGACAAGGATTAACATTATATTCCTTAATAATGGTGGAATTACATCTCTTAAATTCGATATTCAAACTATTATGGCAATACGAGCTCCCTTTTACTAGGAAAGCACAAGAAAACACCCCTAGGGTGGTATTAATAAGGCATAAACATATTATTTCCTTAAGGCTCACCCCTTGGGTGACCTTGAAACGATAAATAGGGGCCAATTCACTTAAATGGAATATATGGTCAACCTGACTCTTTCCAAATACAACTATTAAAAACTAATTTCTAAAAAAATGAGGCTTTTCTGAAATGTCTGATGGATGGGTAAAGGCCGAATGCCCAAAAAAATTGAATGAATGTATAGACTAATTACCTCTCCTTGGTAGTAGAAATATTGTACAGTATCGAGTCTTGGATTATCTTGGATTGGAAGAAATTGGAAGACCAGATGATGAACAGCAAATTAGAGTATATGAGCCTAAATCCAAATTGTTCATTCATTGTTTTGGAGAATAAAGAATGACTAAAAATGAAATGAGTACCAACTGATTTAGATCTGATTAGACAATCAGCAATTGAAATGAAGTTCAAACAGAGTCTCGAGCGCAAATCAAATTTTAGATTCCAATGGGAAGAGCCACTCATATGGATATTGTTAATTAGAGAAGATAACCCACCCGGGTTAAAAAAATTTAGGATTTTAATTTAATTTTTTTAAAAAACATACACTGCATGATTGTATAGTTTACTGGAAGGGTTTCACAAAATGTGCAGAAATCGTACTCACCTCCCTTCCTAGAAGGGTCACATCTCACAATTACCCTACACGGTTTGACTAACCATGAAGGACCCAAGTGATAATTCTTTGCTAAAAACCTGAAACTTCTTCATCCATCTTGCACGATTAGACTAACTGTGAGCAAGCCATGCACAAACCGTGTGCCATGTCATTTTCAGCCCAAAAAATGGTTTCGGCTCCAAAAACTACACGGACACCTCCAAAACACTTGTGATCAAGTTAAACCCTCACATAAGGCTATATTATGGTATTTAAACTAAAAAAAGAAAAATTAACTCATACAAAACCCTGGGTTCTTATAATCATCCCCCTTATAGCAATTTTTTCCTGTATTTATCTCTAAATGGTGGTCAAGAATCATTTGAGAACAACTCCGGCCACTGAGACAAATTTCGGCCTACCTTCCCAAGTCTCATACTATAAATGGAAATGCTTCCATAGAACCCATCATAGAGAATCTGATCAGCCTTAGATAAACTTTGTTTTCCTATCAACAATAAAAATCATATGCTCCTCATAGGATGCATAAACCTGCAACTCAACCTTCTCTGGATAAACAATTTGAGACGGGTCTGTGTGGTAGCAGCACAGTTGAGATACATAGAATATATTATGTATGGTTATGTAACTCTGAGGTAACTACAAATTAAAGGAAACTGAACTGAATCTCTAGAGAATATCAATTGTAACAACATTTCTCAGTGAATATATACCCTCTTTCCTTATCAGACTATGTCCCAACCTTAGTGAAACACATATGAAAATCGGATCCCCAACTACCAGCTCTAGAGGCCATATATAGTGATCGGTATATGATTTCTAGTGAGAATGTGTTATAGCCATCCAATTATAAATCAACTAGACCTTCTCAGATGTTTCCTACAAGAAACATAGTCCTAGTAAAGCTGTTTATCCTGCCTATAACTAGAACAAGGGAGAATGACATGGACTATAGTATAAAAATAGAAATGTTCTATATTTACAGTCACATAATAAATATTATATTAGGAGAAATCAACTATGGGAATTATTTTCTAAAAATACCCCCCAAAATCTAGGACACATGCCCACATCATGTACTCTAGCACCTTTATAGTATGATCTTATTAGCCATAAGACTAAGGTTGGAAAGATGTGCTCAGAAGTACCTATATACCCAACACCCTCTGAAAGCTATTCCAGAAACGATACATAACGAGGGAATCACTATATAAATTGATAGTTCGTTGGACCCCATGTAATATTACCACATCTCGGATTTAAAACCTTCCCATATCATAAACATTAATGTTATCCTAGATTGGAATGAAATTTTGGACCTTAAAAATCCAATCAACAATAACCCACATGGCGTCATTAACTCAAACAAAAATCCATCGTGACCTCATACTATTTCTACTCCAGGATTGGAAACTGATGTAAATTCCCAGACGGTTGCTAATGTTATGCCTTTACCTACTGATATGTGGAACACCTCATAACAAAACCAGCTATCTCTCTCTTTATTCCTGAAAACCAGTACTATCGTCGCATGTCACTGTATATGTTTGTTATCCCTAGATTCACCGCCCATGATAATGCATGAATCTCTCATATCAACTCTTCTGTTATATCTAATAGAACTCAGATACAACCATGGATTCATAGGATTTCATCATCACTTACCATCCATCTAGCATTAGATTCCTAAACTGCCACACCATCCTATAGATCTAGGCCTTCTGAATCTAATAGTTACCTCATCCTAACTCTATGAATTTAGGTAGAGGTCACTGCTAAGGATGAAATAAAAGTATCCCCATGTTTTCCATTCACATCCAGATCAATCTACCCAAAAAATTCCATAAGATGTAACATTATTTTGGCATGTTTCATACCTATGTCTAATTTCTTTTAATTAGGGAATTGGCTACTGAATTTCCCTTACCAGGCATGTAGGCATGTTAGATGTAAAATCATTATAGGTATTACATCCACCTTCACTACCTAAAATTCATATCACACTAATTAATGATATACATTAGTCTTTTTTGTTCTTTGTGCACCACAAAATGTTCTCCGAGTAAATAGTGCTTCAAAAAGTTTAACATTTGAACAATTAAATCTAACTCGAGATTATGTGTAGGGTGGTTCCTCTCTTGAGTGCTCACCAGTAGAGACCTGTATGCCACAACTCAATATCCCAACATTATAACTACCCTCATCCCAATACCTGAAGCGTCACAGTACACCATGTAGATCATGACCGACTCTAGTAGTATTAGAATTGGTGCTGATTTCAACCTTCCTTTCAACTCTTTAGAGGCATTCTTGAACGATTCTGACCACACAAACTTAAAACCCATCATAGTCAATCCCATCTATGACACTGCTAAGCATGATATTTCTTGTATAAAATTCATAAAGTAGCTTTCTATCCCCAACAAATTAAGAATGTCAAAAATTATCTTCTGATGTTCCATGGAAAATACATCTCTCACCTTCTCTGGTTCAACAGATACTCATGTATCTAAGATGATGTGACATAGGCAGTGAATCTAATTCATCCAAAATTAGAACATTGCGATATTATATATAACTGATTCTCACTCAGTGTATTAAAAAGGATATATAGATGGTTGGCAAGGTCATGTCGATTTTTATATTACACCATGATATCATCCCCGAAAACCTCCACAAAAGAATCCATGTAAGGATGGAACACTATGATCATCAAAGCCAAAAGAATGTATGCATATTCGTGAGGCCCGGATAGCATAACCAAATACTCGAATAACCCATAAATGCTAAAAATGACTCTATGAGGTATTTCTTCATGTAAAAAATTCACCTGGTGATAACATGACCTTGTGTTGATCTTCTAGAACACTTGACCTCCTCAAAGATGATCAAACATGTCATTTATCCTTGAAAAAAATGATATCAGTTTTTAAACATTAGATGGCTCAGTTTCTAATAATCCATGAATAACATAATTGTATTTCCAAATTTTTTTAAAATTGATCAGAGAACCCTATAGAGATGTATTGGTTCTGATAAACCCCTTTTGTATCTAAATCCACTCGCTACCTCTTGAGCTATTGAAACATTGTTGTATCCATCCTGTATGGAGGAATGGATACCAGCATAGCTCTTAGCTGTAGCTTGATGGAGAAATCCACCACTCTCTTAGGATGTAAAATAGAAAATTACATGGGAAAGACATACTTGTTGAGATGCACCACTAGAGGAATTTCGGTATGAACCACTCCCTAATCTTCCATAAAAAACTAGCAATATGGGTGGTCATCACACACAGCCCACGATGCTCGGGTCCAGCTCTACTCGCCTTGAAATCCCATTAACCCATGTCAATAAACACTACACCATCTAGTGATGTTTATGTAACCCCCCCCCCCCCCCAACAATAGCACTCAACTAATGCTTGATAAGTCCTGAACCAATCCATTCTAAGAATGAAAGCAGACCCTATCATCTAGGGGACAAATATTCCTCAAAGGAAGTGGCACCCAGCAACATCTACAGGACATTTAATACCCTACCTGACATCACCTATTCTAACTCCAAACAGTGTTTTTAGCATCAAATTGTTCTGAGAATGAAAAATCACATCTCCAAGGCTTTTAACCACTCATGTAGTGATAAAACTGTATGAGGAACCAGTAATGAGAAGACAAGATGTAATAGTTGATGATACTATGATTGTACCTCTAAATTTTGATGGTCTGGGATATTTCCCTTGATAGGTATGATGTAGTGTATAAGTCGGGCATGTACCATAACCCTGTGACTATGCCTGGATACTCTGAGATGATCCACCTTGATGTCTCTAAGAACTCAGTGTCTGGATACCACAACCACGACCACCAATGCCTTTGCCTGATTGGCCTACACTGCTCCATCTCACATATATATTCGGTGCATAAGAACCATCTCCTAAACCTAATGTCATAGTTGAACACCTACCACATGCAGCTAGAGTCAATGTCATATAAAACTGTTACATGTGTCCCATCCTGCTGCATGCTTAGCCCATGTCTAGGTTGATGTCACGCTGATTTTTCATTGGCCATTCCTAGAACATTGTTGAAAAAACACAGTGATTACTCCACCAATAACTTGGCTAACAGAAACATAGTGGGAATCTTCCAAACAAAATTTCATTCCAAATGATGTAGATCCATAGGAGAGAGAAACAACACTCTTATATTCTGTACCCCCAGATTCCCTCAGGTTCTGCTATGTAATCATCACTTGATTCACAATATTAGTGATAGAAGGAAACCTGAACATGTTTACCAATGAATTTTTAGAATGTATGACACCTTCCTTGAAGAATACCTCCCTTGACAGATTATGAGTATGATACATAGGTAAAAAATTATGCTGCTCTATAATGCATTTCAATTATTCCATAACCTTCATCGCACCCATCTCTAGTCGCATAAACTCATTGTTCCTCTCCTGATACATAGTTTCAGGGTAAAAATAGTCATAGAAGTTGGTTTATAATTCCTCCCAACCCATATTTCACAGCCCATAATCATTGTTTAAAATGTATCACCCGCTCTTTGCCTCTTCATATAGCATTATGTCGCGAGCATGACCCTCCACTCTAGAGGAATATTTAGAGACTCAATGAATGCTAATGTGGCCTCTATACATAACTCTTCAGTCATTGTATAAGGACCCCTCCTTATTACATTAAATAATCATTCATTTAGTTATGAAATCACATCCATTCACATTGAGTATATTTTATATGATTAGATATTTTGGTAATTGGGAAATAATTAATTTATAACATTACACATTATTACAGAGCATATACCATAAAAAATAGTACTCATTTCTTCCAAAATATAAAACATTCAAATAAAACATGATTTCAATGTCAATTATTCAAAACTTTATCTTGAATACATTATTTTGTCTTACAAATCCTTATAATTGGAGAAAATCATTTGAAAACGTGTGATGACCACAAAAATCTCAGTATGGTATAAAAAAGAACTCACTAGTCCATGAATACTTATAACGTAGGAAATCAATTTCAAAAGACTTACTTGTCACCCATATATACATACATTTTGAAACATAATATTTCACCAAGATATCCAGAAAACATAAGAACCTAAATATAACCACAAATGTATCTTGGTTCATTACATACATAATCTTGTAACCCACTCGGCTACATTATAATTTTTACCCCTCACGACTACATTACAATTTGTGTAACCATCACAGTTACACTAAGAGTAACCATACGGCTGACCACCAACTTACACATATGTAATGATTTGGAGGGAGATATAGGTTCCACCCATCATCATAAATAATTCCAAATAACAAGAACAAAATCATACAACATGAATAATTTCATAAAACCATTTCTTTTGAATTTTGTAAAACAAAATTTTTAACCATGTTTTTAACAGAAAAGTCCATTATATAAATAATATAATTAATGTGAGACATAATTTCAAGGATGGTATATGTATATAGTCTATAAATAAACATAATTAAACATTATATATTCAGAACTCAACACAAAAACATTTTAAATAGCACATAAATAATGAAGTATAAGGTTAACCCAAAAGATGGAAATCGGGTTAAGAATTCTCCTACCTCAGGTTTGTCTTACTAAAAACTCATATAAACCTCTTGTATAATGGATAAAATAGTTTATTTAATATCTTACAGAAAAATATCAATATTTTTAATACCTAATAAGATCATTTCATTACATAATTTCCCCCTTTAATTGTTATTATTTTGTTCGTTGGATTGTTTTGGGTGTGTTATTTACTTGATTTCCATGA
This sequence comes from Viscum album, assembly GCA_963277665.1. Classification (NCBI taxonomy): domain Eukaryota; kingdom Viridiplantae; phylum Streptophyta; class Magnoliopsida; order Santalales; family Viscaceae; genus Viscum; species Viscum album. Next base: position 1,956,524,151 of record OY728165.1, read on the forward strand.
TCAGTTCATGACTGATGATCTTGTAGATTGGAAGTGAAACTACAAAATTATAATGGAGTGGTATTTACATATTTAAAAAACCATAAATTATACCATTTATCATTTTTAATTCTTACATGATGATGTTTCATAAGTTAAAACATTATTGATATTTATTTAGGTCATTTTGGTGATTTTCGATTGTAAACAACTCATTTGTTTTATAAATTAATATCATGCATATGAAATGATTACATAACAATATATAAGATATAATACCTATATTATAATCTGGTTCAACAATAAATATTTTTTCATGGATAGTCTTAAAAAATATAAAATAAATTAAAATCATATCATCCACAATGCTGATAATTTGACACATCACTGACGGTGTTTTAATTTCTAGAATAAGTGGGAGAGGATAAATAATATAATGATTTATAATCTATTTAAATTATGAAATTAATAATATGTAATATAATGGATCATTAATTCCTCTTGGATAAGGGTTAGTGAGGGAAGAAAAGAAAATAAAGTAATCTCAAAATAAAAGAAAAGTTGTAAAATCCCTTACAAAAAATTGGCAGCCTAATGGCATTTCTTAAAATGTCATAAAATATTTTGATAATTGATAAGGTGTATCTCATCATTAATAAAAAATATGGGATTTAATGGGGATATGGAAATATATATCCCAATTTAATACTAATGTAAATTAAAAGGAATAACAAAAAATGAATGAAAAGAAAGAAAAGAAAATATGTCCTTTACCTTTTGATCTCTTCTCCTTGAGATCCGTCTTCATGCCTTTGGTTTTGGCCTTTTGGTTGAACCAAATGATATAGGAATTGGTGAAGATAAATGGGGGGTAATTGGGTAAAACATATGTAAGGGTCAACGATTTATAGGTGCATGAGGAAGAGAGGAATAAGGGTGGTATTAATATTGAATGAGAGTAGGTAGTTTTCATTATTTTAATAGTTATTATAATATTATTTCTCAATACTATGAATAGTCTTAATTCATGTGAACCCAAATAGTAATAATTTCATTTCATTTCTATCCATGTGGTCTTAAATCACCTATGATGTAATAAATATTGTATTTAACTGATAATTTGAATATATGGTATTTTATCGTATTTCACTATTCATAAAAAATTCACGATTTTCAGAAAAATAAAAAATAATCACCATTATCATTTTTCAACATGTAGAATTAAAAAATGAACTCAGTTTTTTACAATAATTTTCTAAATAATATTAAATTTATTTTTAAATAAAATCATACATTTATAATAAAATAAAAAATTTAAAATTATATCTATTTTTATATCACATCGAAAATTTAACCAAAATTTCTTTATCATAAGCCCGTAAAAATCATGTATTAATGAAATTTACTATTAATTAGGGTCATATTACTATTCTTATAAGTACTCAAAAGAGTATGTTACTATTCATAAAAAAATCATTTTGGTTCCGTTAGACAATAAATAACATACTTAATACAATTATAGATGATTGTTTTTTCAAAATTAAAAACATAGAAGAGGAAATAGTATATTTAAAAGGATATTTATAGATATACACTTAAATTAAGGCTTCATTCATTTCAATTTATATTTATAAAATCATGGGGTGTTATATTATTCCCACATTATGGAAATTTTATCCTCACTATTTTATTTACTTATTAAACATGTGACAATTCCTTTCCCTCAAAGAATTTCAGATTCCCATGTTTCTTCTTCAAACATGTGGTTTCTTTCCAAAACCTTTATCCAGAAGATTTCCTTATTCTGAAATACCTATTCCCTTCGATCAAGTATATGAACTGGTTCCTCTACATAAGAAATGATCTCTTCCAGCTGAACTACTTCTGGGCTCAAGACTTGAGATGAATCTGACACATACTACCTCAACATGAAAACATGAAAAACATTATGTACCTGAGATAAACTCAGTGGTAAAGACACTTTGTATGAAACTAGTCCAACATTCACTAAGATTTCAAATGGACCAATGATTCGTGGACTTAAATTTACATTATTACTAAAACACATCACACTTTTCCAATGAGATATTTTAAGGAAAACATGGTCACCTACCTCGAAAGAGAATTCTTTCCTTCTATTGTTTTTGTAACTTTTTTGCTGGCTCTGAGCTATCCTCATGTGCTTCTATATCATATTTACTCTCTCATACTCTTCCTATACTAATTCTAGAACCATCAGCATTATTTCACTGACTTCATCCCAAAACGATGGAGTGCAAAACTAGTTCCCATGTAATGCCTCAAAAAGTTCCATCTTCATACTGGAATTAAAATTGTTATTTTAAGAAATATCCACTAAATAATGATGTTGATCCCAACATCCAGGTATTCTATTGAACATGCTCGAAGCATATTCTCTATAGTTGGAATCATTCGTTCTGACTACCTATTTGGTTGGTGATGAAAAGATGTACTAAAATTTAATTTTGTTCCCAAAGACTTCTAAAGGCCCTTCCAAAACTTAGAAGTGAACGTCCAATCTCATTCAGATACAATGGAAAGAGGAACTCCATGTAACCTGACAATCTCTTTGAGGTACAACCGAGAAAGTCGATCCAACAACATTTTATCTCAAATAAAAAGGAAATGTAATGATTTCTTTCAGTCGATCAACAATAACCCTAATCGTATTATTTCATCAAGATGTATTAGGTAGTCTCACCATAATTTCTATGGATACATTCTCCCATTTCCACTTTGGAACTGGAAAAGGTCGAAGAATCCCCTTCAGTAAATGCCTCACTTCGTTAACTTGATGTCATGACTGACATTTCATGGTAAAATCAGCAATATATTTTTTTCATTCCATCCCATAAATAATAATTTTGAACGTCTATTTACATCTTAGTACTTCTAGGATGGACATAAAATGGAGAACTATGATATTAACAGAATAAATATTTCTTCAACATTGAATCACAAGCCACACATGCCGATATTTTCAAATCATAAAGCACAATCTCTATCAAGGTGAAATTCCAGAAACATACCCATTTTAAAAAATTATGGGTTTTTTGGTAGTGCATGATCTTCCTTATGCTCTTTCATAATTATTTCTTGTAATGATGTCTGCACTGATTCATGAAACAATATAGAGGTATTTCTTATACCAACAAATTCTAAGCCAAAATTCTTCAAATCATTATTTAAATGAACATGATCCCAATGTGAAATTTTTAATGATGCATGATTTTTTTAAAATAGGAAATCCACCAAATTTTTTGGTTTTATCAGATAGTAATTGATAATGAAATCATAATACTATATCAGTTGAAGTCATTTTTTATGCCTCTAATTAAATAATTTATGGTTGAATATATAAATTATACATTTATGGTTAGTATATATCTGGACTTTGGCTCCATATAAGTTGTGACTCTAAATATTTCAAAGAATAAACCACTGTTGAAAATTCCAAATCTTGTGTGGGATAATTTAACTCATTTTGTTTTAGTTTTCTAAAAGAATATGAAATTAACTGATCATTCTATATCAAAACACAACCATGTCCCTTAAATGAAGCATCACTGTATTTGAAAAACTCAGCATTTTATTAAGGAAAGGAAAAAACTATAGCATTCACCAATAATTTCTTTAGTTCCTAAAAACAAATTTCAAATTATTTTTTCCAAATAAATTTTACCCCTTTTCATGTTATATTGGTTAGAAGGCTAGATAAACATGAAATGTTTTCAACAACCTGTCAGTAATAACCTGATAATCCAAAAAAAACTATGAGTCACTATAAAATTTTTTGTTCTTGGCCATTTATTAACCACTGTTTTTGGCATAATCAACTGTTATTCCATTATTTTTTATAATGTGACCATGGAAAGAAATTTGTTGCATCAAAAAATTACAATTTCTAAATTTTCCATAAGGATTTTTTTCATTTAAGGTTTTATAAAAAACACTTAGATTATTTTAATTCTACTTTGTACTCTAAGAAAATACTTGAATGTCATCAATAAACTCAACGAAAATGTTATTCAAGAACTCATGAAATATTATATTAATAAGATTTATGAATACTTCAAGTTCATTAGTTATCCAAAATGAAATAAAAACAAATTCAAAATGATCATATCTAATATGAAAGGTTGTTTCCAGAATGTCTTCCTCTTTCACCTTCATCTAATGATATCTGGTTCTCACTTTATTCTCGGAAAAGTACTGAGCTCCCAGGATCTAATCAAACAAGTAATCAATACAAGGTAAATGGAAATTTTTTATAGTGGTGTTATTCAGAGCACTATATTCAAGGTAATATCTAATGGCACTATAATTCCTCATTCTGAACAAAATTGGTGAACCCCATGCTTAAGTACAAGGACGAATGAAGCCTTTATCAAGAAAATCTGTCAACTAATTTTTCAATTCATGATGTTCCATCTCATCTATTACATATAGTGTTTTTAAAATTTTATTAGAATATTAAACTATGTCAAATTTGAATTCGAATTACAGATCAAGTATAACACCGGGTAACTCATCAAGAAAACCATCACAATATTCATTTTCAATGGGCAAATCATTAATCTGAATAGTTCCATTATTTTCAACAGTAATAAACAATATTACTTTCATTTTCATCTTTAAATAGTTTCTTATCTTCTTGATATGTTATCAATTATATGAGTTTATTATTATATAAAAACTGAAACTATTTCTGAAAAAAAACATCATTATCTCTATATTCAATCTTTCCCTGATAAATTGAAAGACAATCCATTCAAATAATAACATCAAACTCGACTAAGGTAAACAACATGGTTTTTAGGAAAATTAATTCCATATGCTAAAATATAATGTTTCTTATAATTATAATTTGAAATAATATTTTACCAAGGTGTTTTAACAATATATTATGGTCTCATTTGATGAGGTGATATTTCCAATTTTCTAGAAAATTTCCCCTAAATGAAGGAATGTGTTGACCCCATATAGACCAAAACATTATAAAAAACTGGGTAAACAACAAAGTACCTGATTCACCTTCATGGGACAGACCAACATGTTTTGATGTAGATGAAAAGGATCTCACTACACCTTTTTTCCTATAGTCTGGCATCGTTGTATCATTTGGATCCCTCTATGTGCATGCATTTTCATAATTACTCATCTTACCACATTTAAAAAAAACATTACAGGTTTCTGATCAGGATTAGTATTATGATTACTTTCATTACAATCTCAGGCCATATGTCCAAACATACCACATCAGAAACACTTTATAGTTTTGGTAAGACATTCCCCAGGGTGATTCTTACCACACTTTTCACAATCTTGAAACTATATTTTGTAAGACCCCATGCTTCCACAATACACTTCCTTTTTAAATAATTTCATATCATGTGAGATATGCAACACCATGTTCAAGTGCACCAAGACCTATCAGACTAGAAATTTAACATTGATTATAAATATTATTGACAACATTTTGAATTTTATATATATCCCATAAAGATTTAATATTTATCTATTTAGTTTCTTAGGAATAATATAAGGAAAAATTCAATTTTTCAGATAAAAGAAGAATTTTCCAAAAAATATAGTTTTTCCGCCATTAATGGAGATCCCTTTTTAAATCCTATAATTGAGATTTTTATATATTCAATTTGGTGAAATAAAATTATTATTTAGAATATGGATATAAATATTTAGTTGGATAAATTTTTGGTATGTTTCTGTAACTTATATATCTTGTTGAATTGTGAAAAATACAAAATTATTATTGAAAAAAAACATTTTAAAAAGTAATAATTTATAGTGAAAAATTTTACATTTGATTAGTCTTAATGTGTAATAAGATTCTATTTTTATAATTTAACATAATTTAGGTAATTATAAGTATTTTTACACTTAAGTTGGACATAAAAACGTTTCATTCTCTTAATACTTTTTTCTTCTTAAAACCCCACTTTTGGTTTTGACAACGAGAAATAATTTTAAAATAATTCCTTCCAAATATGTGATTTGAATATGAAAATTGGATTATGTTTTTGGAATCAAAAGGTACAAATTGTTTAAATAGGTGCCTTTTATTTTTTGACATTATGAATTGTATCATTTGTAATTATTTTATGTTTCCATGGTAAAAGGATAAATTAGGTAAACAAGTGTAAAAAATAATATTATAATAATATAAAACTACCCTAACACATGTTATAATAATAGTTTACGATATATATTCGACCATGATAATCCTTAGGCCAATTTTTTGTAATATTGGGACCACTTGGGTGCGATATTTACATGTTATAAGAATTAATTTAATGTAAAAATAAATATAACTTAAACATATATCTTTTACTAAATCAATTTTAATATAGTGTAATAGAACTGAACACTTTGATTATAATTTTTTATAGAAATAAAAAAATATTTTATACATCATGTTATTTTATTTTTTATTTTTAGACATTAAATAATTAAATTTATTTGTGACACAACAATGATATAGTATTTTCATTATTAGTGACGAAATCAAATAAATGATATTATAAATTTTTTAAAAAGTATAATTTGAATGTTTTGATGTCATCCAAGAATTTTTTGGATTAAATTGACATATTATGTTTTATTTAATGAATTTTTTAATGAATTAAGTTATTAAGACTTTAAAAAACAATTACTATATATTGTCAAAATTGACATAAATGAGTTTTAAGAAAAGTACTATTTTATTAAATGATATAAAAATCATGTAAAAAACATTATATTCAGAAAACTGACATAGATAATTATAAAAATTTCAATAATTATCTAATTTGTGTACCTTTGTCATTTTATGGTAACTAAATTAACAATTTAGAAAACAAATACAAGAATATATTGTAACACCTAAAATGTTTAACTTAGGGTTAATCCCAGATGATAAGGATACTTTTATGGATTAAAAATGTATAAAACCTATTTATTGTGATTATTTAGATCCATATTTATATTATCTTTGAGATAAATAATTTTTTAGATATTATAAACCCAAAAAAATATAATATATTAATATTTTAAAATTATTTTAAAGTTCATATCCCCTCCCTTATAAAAGGGAATATCCCTTTCTCTTTAATTAAAATTTCCAATGCCCTTTGTCTCGGCCAAAACCTACCCAAATCTCATAAAAACTTCCCTACCATCATCTTAGATTAATCAAATTGAGAATAAATCTATCATAAAGGGTCTTTTTTTTCAAATCAAAAGGATACTCCCAAATAAGAGATAATCGTTGTATCCCTTATTCAAAAGTTCATCTCTTCTTCTACATACTCTTATTATGTTGTTACCATAATAAAATAATAACTCTATGATATAATATATTATGATATTTCTTTATTATTATGGTATTACAATATTCTACTTTTTACTGATTCTATGAAAAACAATACCATTATGGATGTGTACGGAGGACTTACAATCTCAACACCATGGTATAAATTTTTTTCATGTAAAATTTACTTCTATGTGAATAAAGATGAATCTAATTGACTTTAAAAATATGAATAATAATTTGCTATTTCTTTAAAATTAATATTCCATCCAAATTATATACCACTGAATCAATAAGGAAATGACACCTTCACTCGTGCGTACATACGACTTACTGTCTCCACAACGTGATGAGACTCATCTTTGATGTTCATCATCCAAGAATGATTATAAGAATAAATATTATTAATAATTATGAAATATATGTCATAATAATGATATATAGATGACATATATATACATAGATGTCATTCACTTATTTCTATATGATATGAAAATAGGAACAACATTCATGCGTACGTAAAGCCCACTATATACATGAACAGTGTATTCCATTTCATATATCTATTTATATATATATATATTATATATAAATAGTATTATAGATTATGTAAGTAATTATATCATTATCTAAGTAACATGATCAAGAATAACATGTCAAAACTCATGCGATAAAAATAGTGCATCTTACATGAAATGTTGTATTAAAATGGAATTGATAATAAACAGGTAATATAGAGTCTTAAAAGAATCATATATGATATAATAAATATTATTATTATTATGATATAGGAAAATAATATGTTTAAACACATTATACATGAGTTTCACACACGTACTGAGAGTATCAGACCTATGGTGATGGTTAATCTCTCATTCACATTTTTATTCATGGTTGTTGATGTGTAAGTATATGGTGGGAAATCCTTATCATCCATCTCCATGTTTTCTAAATTTTTTTCATAAAATGTTTTATTATAATCATATATATGTTTTATGTCAATTTATCCCATGTTTTTCTTTTTTATAATATATTTTAAAAGGAATATTTTAGTTTTTTTCCAAATGAGGTACTTTATTCCCTTTTTAAACAATTAAGGAATGAATGTTTTTATCACATATACGGGGCAAGAGACTAGTTTCCGCCATTATGTCATCTTCCCATTTTTATTATTACCTTACATGATTACAAGGTAATTTTCAAAAGAAATGTTTTATTTCTAAATTTTCATGTATTTTAAATTTTTTAAATTAAAAGAGATATATTCCTCAACGAGATTTAATGAATTTATTAAATTATTATCATCTATGTCAACATCCGTTGTTCTATTTTATGCTTGTTTGAAGTAGATTTATTAGGATAAAATATCCCATATATTTTTGACGGGTTTGTGATATTTTTATCTATGAATGTGGTTTTTTTACCATTCATGATTTATTTTTAACGTATTATCATTTCGTATATGTCTTTTAATACTAATGATTATGTTATGTTTCAATCTATTAATATGAAGAATGAATTGGAGATAGTAAGTGATGATAGGGAACAGTTATTTCCCCCTCTAGGCATTATTAGGTCTCACAAGACAAACTAGTGTCTTGGCACAAGGCTTTGATAGAATATTTTTATGCAGTCTTAGCACAATTCGTTGATGTAGTAGTTATTATGTCCCGAATTATGCATTCCATCATTATGAAATTAATTAATACATGTGATTATTTAACTAGTAATATATCTATGTGCACGTTTATATGGTAATTTTTTTATTTTTTCGATATTATGTTCATGTTTATGTTTTAAAAGGATGGTATTTTTATTATATATCTTTCCTTAAAAGAGTATAGCTTCTGCTTAATTATTTACTCGTATTGAGCATCTGAGCTCACCCCATTCTTATGTTTGTTTCCCAGGATTCTAAGAAGTGTATTATGATTGATATTCGGGGTTATGTTAGGGGAATAATGGTGTTCTCAATTGATTATTTATGCTGTGTTTTATGTTATAAAGTATAATGTATCATTCATATATGTAATATATTTTCAAAGACTACAAGACTAATCGGTCCTTCGAAACCTAGATCATTTTAATCATGCCAATGTATTAAAATAATGCAATGGCTCTAGTAACTAGGGTTGAGGCATTACAGTTTGTATTAGAGGATGATTAGAAAAAACCATAGAAATAGATTTATAAAACTACGATTTGGGATCATAACCCTATGATATAATTTGAGGATAAGTATGTTAATAAATCCTAGAATTTAAAATAAATATTATATGGGTATTCCTAGAATATTGATCACTATCTAGATACTAATAGTGGAAATAGTTCTGGTACATATGTACATAGGGGTGAAAACACTAACAAGGTGTTCCGAGCATGACTTAGGGTAACCGGGTACACGACAACGGGCCTTACCAAATCATTGGATTAACACTTTTGTGGGATATTCATAAGACAATTAATATATTCTTTATAAACCATTATAAATAAATTATGAGTTAATATTCCCTCAATGGAACCTTATTTAGGATTATGGATTAGATATGCATAAATTCATCAATTTATGTTATGTATTTTTCAAGTTTAAAATTATGAATTATGATTTTCAACATCATCTAGTGTATTCCAGTGTTTAGAAATGGAACCTAGTCTATGAAATTGAAATATAATCAATGCAAGTAATACATGTAGATTTATACATCCCATTAGAGATTATGTGGAGCTGGTGACACAACTGGTACGAAATAGCATATAACCATACAGAGACAGCTGGGTCAGGTTATGAATAATAACATTACCCATATAGAGCATCGTAATCCACAACATGGTGGATCAATGATAGACTGTTTCATGAGACCACATCCTGTAAAATTTAATGGGACTAAAAATACTTTTGTATCTGAGAATATAATAAGTTCTTCAGTGAAAATGTTTCATGTTTTGGGAAGTAAGAAAAAGGGAAATGGTTGTTATGGTAGTCTATCACCACATTGGAGATGTAGATCAATGTTTTTCATTGACTAAAAACACAGAGGATTGGTAAATAGTAAATATGTAATAGAGGGACTTTAAAGAACATTTCATAGAGGAATACATTCCTCGTGAACAACAAGATACTATGGAAGGAAATTTCTATGTCTGATAAAACAAGATGATGATTGTGTTGAATAGTATGAGGGTCAATTAAAAAGGAAATCAAGGCACAGTAAAGAATACAAACATAACCCAAAATGTAATATTGATAGATTATATGATTAGTTAAAACCATTCATCCAATGGGCATTGGTATAACAATATTTCTAATCATATTAAGATATAGTCTCATGTGTTGTCATGAAAGAAAATAAAATTCCATAATTCTTATGACATTAATGTAATAGAAGAGAAGAAGAGAACAGTTGAGCAAGAGGCTGATAAATGGAAAAAGGAAAATAATGATTTTTCCTTATGTGGTTTTTGTGGAAATAAACACCCCGGTACATTCCTAAATGGAATAGGAGTTTGTATCAGATATGGAGAAAAATTTCACCAGGCTTGTGATTGTAAGGGAATAAATGATGTCCTAAAATGTTATAATTTTAATGATATGGGACATTATGAAAAATATTTACCAAATTGTCATCGAAATATAGATCAAAAAAATAAAACGGATCAAGTTCAAGCTTATATTGTTACCAAAGTGTAAGTGTAATAATTAATGTATTTGTTTTTATGGATTATAGAATTATATTCTGGTAATAAGAATATTGTGATATATATAAGGATTATACTATAGTAATTTTTTCATTAGGGTTATAATATGATGATGGTAATCATATTTTCATTATGTGACAATAAGATAAACATAATGTTGTTTGGGGAATCTGATGTTATAATTGATTTTGGAAATTTAGAGACCTTTTAGAGAAATATTATATACAAGTATTTTTGATAACTGTAAATGTTGGAATGGAATATGTTGAACATTGGATTTTATTGTTTATGTCTAACACATTTCATAAGATTATTTTTGGAATGTTATAATGCTAATGTTTTAAAAAAAGGGAAACCTGCAGGTCTGGTGATAACACATCATGTCAGACAAAGCTGTGGGAATCAAACCCACATCTAAAGTGAGATAAGGATTTATTACCTACCACTATCCTACATGAAGTCCCTAGATATTAAAAAAATATTATTCTTCATTTAAATTTTATATTTTTATATTTTCGACCTTATAAGATTTAGATAAATAGAATTTTTTTGAGTTTATATTTTCAAGAGGAAGATTAGTTGGTGGTAGAAATTTGTGAATGGATGAAACTATACATTTTAATTAAGTATGTTTATTTTTGTTCTTATTATATCAATTAAATTAATTCTACAACACTAGGGAAAGTATTATAAAACCAAAAAAAATTTCCTAGTACTTTTTTTTGATAAATCAAATTGTCCCCTAGACCATCACAAATTTATGGCTTTCAGATTGTTAACATTCTCTGAATAATATTACATATCACTCTTGATAAAAACATGATGGTTTTTTTCTCTTACATATTAATTTTTTCATATATTGAACCCTAGTAAATTTCATTTTCATTAAGATTTATACTTAACTTTCTTTATTTTAAAATAGAGGCCTCATTAATCGATTTTTCGATGTGGGATTTCAAATACGATATTTTGAAAAGTCAAAAGCTTAGTTTTTTATCCCATTTTTAAATTGCGAGGATGAAATTTATTGAAGTATGGTATAATGAAACTCCAAAATCTCCCATGGTATGCTTCATTTTTAAATAATTAAATAGTGTTTGATGTACGCTACAATGAGTTCAAGCGCACCATGACCTATCAAACAAGCCACTTATAAAGAAATTATGAATAGTATTTACCAAATTTTAAATAGTATATATATCCCATATAAAAAAATTATTCTTTTTTGTTTAATGAAATTAATATAATAACACTTGAAATCATTCAGATAAAATAAGCGTTTTTAAAAAAATTAAGTTATTTCGCCTTTAAATGACAACCCTGTTCAAATACATTATAAGACACCATTATATATTAAACTTTATGAAATTAAAGTATTACTTATAATAGGTATATAAAAATATAGTTTGGATAAATGTTTGGTAAATTTTTTATAACTTTCTTATTTTGATGAATAGTAGAAAATAATAAAATATAATTGAAAAAAACTTTTTGAATCGAAATAATTTTTAGTGTTAAATTGTACATTTTTTTGTCTTAAAATGTAATTAGATTATATTTTTATCATTTAATATTGTTTATTTAATTATATGTATTTTTTAACATAAATTGGACATAAACACATGTCAAACTTTTGATAATTTTATTTCTTAAAAACCCACTTTTTGGTTTGGACAACAGAGATTAGTTTTAAATTAAATCTGCCAACTCTATGTTCTGAATATGGAAAAATTGATTCCATATATTTAATTATAAGGTGAAATTGTGTAAAAATATACCTTTTATTTTTTGAGATAATGAATAGAAACTTTAGTAATTATTATTTTTTACCATGGTTAAAGGGTATATCAGGTAACTAAGAGTAACAAATAATATTATAATAATATATAACTACCCCAGCACCAGTCCTAATTCAATCGAATGAGATATCTTCGACCATGAGAATCCTTAGGCCGTATGTTCAGAATTTGGGGACCACTTGGGTTTGATAATTACATATTAAATGAATTAATTTAATGTAAAGATAATTATATCTTAAACATATATCTTTTACTAAATAAATTTTAATATATGGTTATATGATTGAGAGATTTTACTATAAATATTAATAAGAAAGATAAATATATTATATACATCATGATATTTTATTTTTAATTTTGTGGAATTAAATAATTAAATTAATTTAGGACACAATAATAATGTAGTATTTTCCTTCTTAAGGACGAAATAAAATAAATGATATTATAAATATTAACATAAATATAATTTTAATGTTTTTATGGAATCCACTAATTTAATGGATGTAATTGACATATTATGTGTGATTTAATTCCTTTATTTATAATGAATCATCTTGTTATGACTTTAATAAAAGTCAATTACCAAATTGTGTCTAAATTGACATAAATGGAATATTAAAACAAATACTATTTTATTAAATTATATAAAAATACTAAAAATATAATTTTCATCTAAAAGACATAAATAATGATAAGAATTTCATTATTTGTGAAATTGAGTCCCCCTTGTAATTTCATAGTAACTAAATTAATCGTATCCTATAAAAATACAAGAAGACTGGGTAAATGTTAAACTGTTTAACTAAGGGTTAATCCCAAAAGATAAGAATAATTTTATTAAATAAACAGGTATAAAACCTATTTTTTGAGAGGTTTTAGACCCATCCCCATATTATCCTCTAAATAAATAAGTTTTTAGTTATTAGAAACCATAAATAATTTTATAATAAATTACTATTTCAACCTTTTCCTAAGGTGCCCCTCACATCCCTTATAAAAGGGAACCTCCCTTTCTCTATAATTCACAACTCCAAATCACTTTGGCTCAGAAAAACCATTCCAAAATCTCCTCCCAACTCTCGTAACTTAATCCTACATGAGAAAAATTTGGGAATAAATCTAACATAAGGATTTTTGTGGTGCAAATCAAAAGAAGGCACCCGAAGAAGAGGTAATCATTTTATCCCTTCTTCCAAAGATCATTTCTTCTTCTACTTCCTCCTACTAAGTTGTTACCATAGTAAAATAGTAACTCCAAAATATAATATATTTTGATATTTTATTATGATTATGGAATAAACATATTCCTATTTTTACCCATCTTATGAAAAAACAATACAACTATACGTGTGTATGTACGACTTATACTCTCCATGTCATGGTATAAATTGTATTTCCATAACATAATATTTAAATGGGTATAACGATTAATATAATATACCTAATTAATTTATATATAATTATATTGTTTCTTTAAAATTCATATTACATAAAATTATAAACCATTATACAATTAATGAAATAATATTGTCTCTCATGCATAGATATGGCTTACCGTCTCCAAGAATCGATGAGACTCATCTTCCATGATCACCATCCATGATTGATTATTAGAATAAATTTAATTAATAATTTTGAAACAAATGAAATAATAATTCTATGGGTCTTATATATATACATATATGTCATTCACTTATTTCGATACGATACAAAAACGGATACAACATTCATGTGTATGTACAGCCAACTGTATCCTTGAACGGTGTTGTAGAGACCTGAAGCTTAACGTATATGGAAATTACATTACTTTTGCGGAATACTTAGAACATAACAAAAACACACACACACAAGGACTGTAATAGTTTAGTGTCTTTGGAAACACGGAATATAATCTTCTAATCGTGGTAAAAGATCATAAACATCTCCCATAAAGATCCTCCTTTTTTTACCTAAAACCTTTCTTTATATCCTGGGGAAAAGAAAACATAAAAGGGTGAGCTCAAATTCTCAGTAAGGGTAAACAAAAGAAATATCAATCACATCATATTCATAAGAACATAACATCTCGGAAATCTTAACCTGCAAAAGAGATCATAATATCATAACATGGGATAAATCATAGTAGTGAAATGTAATCCCAATAATCATAACCTAAAACATGAATAATTGTGGAATACACACATAATCATAGAGAATCATTAATTATTAGTCAAGACTCATTTCCAAGACTATCTTAGTGGACAAAGTACATTTCTGAATCGAGTCCACTCCTCGTTTCAGTCCTGTTTCACTGAACCAGTTTAACCTGCCGTTCCAGCCATGTCTATCTCATGAGTTATAAAATATTTACCCAATGCATTGGAGGGATATATAGGTCTCACCCATCTCATAATGATACCATTCATATGTGTTCCACAAACTCATAAATCATACATCATTGCATAACTCATGTAATAAAAATGGGATTCTTAAACAACATGAAATCATAAAACAATTCATATAAGATAAAGGAATTCATAAAAATAATTCCATCACAACATAATCGAATAAATGTAATAATAGGGATAGAAACAGAACCCTATATTATCTTATATGGAAAATAATTTTGATAAAACACTTGAACTCCATTCTTGAGTAAAATATCCTTTTTTACTTCAAAAACATTTTCCTTTCTTAACATGTCATACAAATTTAAAATAAAAGAAGTTGATTAAAAATAAAACATAAAACATGTAAAGGAATCTTCTTGTAAATAATTTTTTAAAAATCCATTCATGCCGTATAAGTTAAAAAAACATTCTTCTCGTACTTTTGTCGGAAAAGTCAAAAAGTACCTCGTACGAAAAATTACAAAAGATTCCTTTCATATCTTTTACTATAAACTCACCAAAGAATAAAAATGGATTTAAAAAATTGTAAGTGGATAGAAATAATACTACATATTTAGGAAACATGGATGTGGATGATAAAATACACCCCAGTAAATACCAAAGTATAAACAATCTCGGATAAAAATGAGATTGTGATATTTCCCTTACCTTAGGTCTGATTTGCTTTGTAAGTTTCTGAACCTCATGTATAATGATTTAAGTAACGTAATTGACTTATTCCAGAATAATAATCATTGTTATTATATCATATATGGTTCACTTATGACTTTATATTACCTGTTCTTTTGTAAATTCCATGTTAAAGAGCGTTTTGGGTAAAATCGTTTCATTTGTCGTCCGTGTTTTGACTTGTAATTATTCATATGATTACATAGATCATGATTACTTAATTCCAGAATATAAAACATGATTTATATATAATATATATTCAGAATATACATATATATAATAGATTAGTAGATGTAAAGAAATATACCGTTCATTGAGACGGTAGGTCGTACGTACGCATGAATGTTGTTTTCGCTTTCTTATTGAGTTGAATTGAATTAAGTAGATGACATAAATATATATACACATAAATCCAGTATCGTTATTATGTAATATATTTAATGATTAAATATTATATAAACTTTATAATCATTCATGAATGGTTAACGTGGAGAATGAATCTCATCGCGTCGTGGAGAGGGTAGTCTATACGTACGCACGACCGATGATATCATTCTCATGATCGTGGAATTGTATTGGAGTGTATGTATACTATTTAAGAATAAATATCACTTTACAATAATCATATATAGTTATTATTTACAACATTATACCCATCCAAGTAAGGTGGTGGTGGAAAATAGATTACACCACGGCGTGGAGACGGTATTCCGTACGTACGCACGCGTGGTGATTTCGTTTTCCGTAGGATGGATAGATAGTGAAATAGGGTTGTTTCATACTTATAATAACATATCATTATATGATTTATACTTATGTTATTACTTCTTAATGAAACAACTAAATAATAAGAAGTGTAAGAAGAAATAGAGTTGAATGAATCGGTAACGGACATTACCTCTTCTTTGAAGCGCCTCTTTGAGACCTCCGCTTAGGGAACCAAAATTGGTCTTTGAAGAAGACAAGAACCTCTAGGATGTTTCTATGGAAGTGGAGAAGAGAATTTGGCAGGTTTTGGAGAATATTGAAGGCTCAAAGTGGTGTGAGGAAGAGAGGAGGAGGTTCCCTTTTATAAGGGAGGAGAGGGGCACCTTTGGAAAAACTAAAAATATTATTTTATTATAAAGACATATTCGGTTTTTAATAGCTCTAAATTAATTTATTTCGAAGCTAACGTGGGTATGGTTCTAAATCCTATCATCTAATAGAATTTAGACAAGTTTAAGTTTCTATTTTAACCTTATCATTTAGATTTACCTTTAAGTTAAATAATTTTACTTTTACCGCGTCTTCTTTTTTTATTACACTATAAGGTTAATAAACTTACTATAAAAAGCCATAATAACCCCAAGTTGTTTATTATTAATATATATAACTTTATTTAAGTAATTTGGCTGATATTTAGATTTTTTTGAATAAAATAACAATTAATAATATAATATTTGTATTAAAAACTATTTTATTTCAATTTTGACACTATTTGATAATTGATTTTTGTGAAAATCATAACAGAATTATTAGTTCTAAAAAAGTTAATTAAATCAATAATAACATGTCATATTAACCTATAAAATTAGTGTAATTCATAAAAAGTCTCAAATTACATTAATTTGGGTATTTATAACATCAATTATGTCAATATTGTATTAATAAGATAATTATTGAATCATCGTTGTGTCATAATTAAATTAACTTATTTAATGTCTAAAAATTATAAATAAAATACCATTATGTAGGATATATTTTTATCTTTCTAATTAATATTTATAGTTGAATTTATCTTATTTATAACCCTATATTAAAAATGATTTACTTATAAAACGTTGATTTTAACTATTTTAACCCTTCTTTAAATAAATTAATAGTAAATGTCCTAATCTAATCCAAGTGGAACTAAATGGTCATATTTTATTAATAAGGTTGTTTTTGGTCGAATTACACTTATCCAATAGAATTATGACATGTGTTAGGGTAATAATAATATCATTTTTACCCTTAATTACCCTATTTACTTTTAACTGTGGTAAAAAAAAGTAAAAAGTTACTATTCCCCAAGAATTATTTTCAACTCATTGAACCACATTTTAGTCCTTGATATTAACCGTGTCTCTCTTATTTTCTAAATTCCACTCATAGAAGCGGTAAAATTAAGTTTTATGAAAAATTCAGTTTTTTAACTACCACTTAGTGGTTTCACTATTCATCAAAAAATGAAAGTTTCCAGACAAATACCAAAAATTAGGCCTAAGCTATATTTGATATTATGAATTAAAAAATTATGTCTATTTTATAAAATTAAAAACAAATCAGTTGAATTAATTAATTTAAAAATTCATTCCCGTCGTCAAAACAAACCGCGTGTTTTTAAGAAACAATAACTAACAAAATATTGATACTTGGTTATATCCAATATCAAAGTGAAATTAATTACAATGACCAACATTGGATTAAATGGTAAAAATATAATCTAATTACACTTTAAAACCAATTAAAAAGATAATATAACCATAAAAATTATTGCAATTAAAAAAGTTGTTTTTAATTAAAATATAGCGTGTTTATCTATTCATTAAAATATGAAAGTTATCAGAATAACTTGAAAATTTTATCCAAAGTAAATTTTTATACCCTGATTACGAAGAAGAATTTTATTTTGTCAAATTGAACTTATAGACATATCAAAAACAATATTTAAGATGGGTGCCCCATCAAAAGGCGGCAAAACTACATTTTTTGAAAAATACTTATTTTGCTTGAAAAATTTATTTTATTCTTATACCATTTTCTAGAAAATGTGTAAGATGAATAATAATGTTATAAAATTCAAAATTTATTTAATACTATTCATAATGGCTAGTTCATAATAATATTATAATAATATATCGTTGTTTAGTAAAACTCGGTATTGCGTACAACACACGCTATCGAGGAAGGTCGTGATTGCGTGTTATGTAAACCAAGTTAGGGTTGTGTGTTGTGAAAGAATCCTTTGTTGTTTCATATAACATAATCCAACCATTTTTCATTTATACATTGTATATATATATATACACTCAATGTTGAGTAGAATGACTATTATCAAACGAACCTGAAATTGTGTGTAACACAATCTAAGAATAGTGTTCTGTATACTGCAAGCAAATACGGTGTTGCGTATAGCACAACATAATCATGATGTAGCTTACAACACAAGACATCAATGAAATTACAATAATATTTTTCATAAAATATAGGGGTGTTACATTCTACCCCCCTTAAAATGAATTTCGCCCTCAAAATTCGTCGGGGTTATAAATCGTTTACTATTTATAGAAACCCACATCATAAAAAGGAATACTAATACTTAATTTTAAAAACTAAAGTATGAAATGTAATGATTTCCCAAAGTAACTCATCAATGGGTTTCCATATAGGATAACATAAGTGAAAATATGGATATGGAAGAAAAATCTAACCATCAAGTTATGATGGAGAGTGGTAGAGAACATGGCTATGAAAAAGCCATAAATCACAAAGCCATAGATTTTTGATGATCTAAGGTACCATCTGATTCATCGGATATAAGGGCACTAGGACAACATTTTTGGTTTTCAAGATCATTTCTCTAGTTTTGATGAAATTGAAATTAGAAGAAATACTTTCGTGATTTTGGTACAGTCTCACCGTTGGTGATTCTTTGGACAATTTCCACTTCATATCTTAAAGTAATGAAGTTGAATTTGTCATTCGTGAAGTGCTAGCAGATCATGTGATAGAATGATGGGTCATTCCATCTGTCTCAAACAAAAGGTTAGAAAAGTTATCAAAAATACATAAGTCCATAAATGGTGAGGTAAATCGTTTACAATTCCAAAAATGACCTTAAAATTCATATATCATACAGCGTAATAAAATAAAACTAGTTTCTACTAACCGGGGACTTCCTGTAGGCCAGTGGTAGGCGATAAAGGCTAGTCGCACTTTGGTTGTGGGTTCGATTCCCACATCCTTGTCCGACGCAATGGGTTGTCACCCATCTTGCAGGTTGTCCTTTTTTCTAAAACTACATTACTATAGCATCCCATCAATAATATCAAAAAAAGTTCTATCTTTAAACAATACTAACTTATGTCTAACATAATCCATTCCAATATTTAGGCTTATCTAAAATACTTCGTTCCAAGCTCATAGTATAAAGAAAATGATTACTTGAAATGTAACATAAAAATCATGTGAATGCCATCATTTATCCCCCATATATCATAAGATATATCTTTTTGGTCAAATTATAAACATGTGAATACCTTAATCATGTATTCTCATGAAAAATGAATACACATTGAACCTTAGTGAAAAAATGAATACAGTTAAAAGTTAACACTTTCCACATACCAAAATCCTCAAAATACTATATACTCAAACCATGATATCACTTCGTCCTTATATCAATCATGAGCTCATGAATACAATCAAACATCTCATTATCCTCTTATCCCTTCATTATGCACATATCATCTGCTTTCCAAAATATTTGAATAACTTTTCATGGTTACCGGTACCATAAAATTATTGAAAACCACAATAGACTAATACAAAAATATTCTAATAAACCATAAACGTACCTCAACAACATTATTCTTGAATACCAATACTTAAACACTTCAATACATCCTCTTCAATCATTGTCCTGGAATAATTCCTTCCTTGATTTAGAAGTAACTTTTTAGGTCAGGGCATTGAGCTGGGTAATGACCATGTTCTCCACAAATAAGACATTGAACTCCATAACAGTCTGTCACTCTATGACCCTTTTCTCCACATAGATAACATCTTCCCCTCCATTTGAGTTATTCCTCAATATTCTTCTTCCCTTCTTTACAAATCTCAATCTTCCTTTCTTTATACTCCTCCACATGCGAACATGCATAAAAGTCTATCTTCCTCTAAATTGATGAATTAAGCATACCACTAAATTCCACCTTGTTAATCATATTTCGCGATGACTGATTCGGCATAATCACAATATCTTTCTCTCTAGGCATTACACAATTTTGTTGCTTATAGTCACCAATTTTTCCATTGGATTCAATGTTAACCTAATTCCTTCTGGTTCCCTCCATTAACTAAAGCACAAAAAAAAATTCTGTGAGAGGAAAAAATCATGCTAGAGAAAACAACATAGTAATGGGGGAGTACCCTCAATATATAACATCTTAGGTTAAATTATAAGATCGTTACCATAGTTTTAGGACTATATCCTATACGTATACTTATCCTTAGGGACATCCCTAGACATACCTAAGAAATATCTCTAGAGATCTCACTAACGTTTTTGCATCATAGTTTCCAAAGGTTGACTAAACCTTTCCTCTGATACCAACTATAGAGACCCGAAGTTTAATGTATCTGGACATTACATTACTTTTGCGGAATACTTAGTACATAACAAAAAAACACACACACAAGGACCATAATATTTTAGTGTCTTTGGATACTCGGAATATAATCTTCTAATCATGGTGTAAGATCTTCAATATCTCCCATAAAGATCTTCCTTTTTTTACCTAAAACCTGTCTTTATATCCTAGGGAAAAGAAAACATAAAAGGGTGATCTCAAATGCTCAGTAAGGGTAAACAATATAAATATCAATCACATCATATTCATAAGAACATAAAATTTTGGAAATATTAACCTGCAAAAGAGATCATAATATCATAACATGGGATAAATCATTGTAGTGAAATGTAATCCCAATAATCATGACTTAAAACATGAAACTTTGTGTAATACACACATAATCATATAGAATCATTTCTTATTAGTCAAGACTCATTGCCAAGACTATCTTAGTGGACAAAGTCCATTTCTGATCCGAGTTCACTCCTCGTTTCAGTCCTGTTTCACTGAACCGGTTTAACCTGTCGTTCTAACCATGTCTATCTCATGTGATATAAAATCTTTACCCAATGCACTGGAGGGAGATATAGGTCCCACCCATCTCATAATGATACAATTCATATGTGTGCCACAAAATCATAAATCATACATCATTGCATAACCCATGTAATAAAAATGGGATTCTTAATCAACATGACATCATAAAACAAATCATATAAGATAAAGGAATTCATAAAATTAATTCTATCACAACATAATCAAATCAATGTAATAATAGGGATAGAAACATAACCCTATATTATCTTAGATGGAAAATAATTTTGATAAAACACTTGAACTCCATTCTTGAGGAAAATATCCTTTCTACTTCAAAAACATTTTCCTTTCTTAACATGTCATTCAATTTTAAACTAAAAGAACTTGATTAAAAATAAACATGTAAAGTAAGCTTCTTGGAAATAATGTTTTAAAAATCCATTCATGCCGTATAAGTTAAAAAACATTCTTCTCGTACTTTTGTCGGAAAAGTCAAAAAGTACCTCGTACGAAAAATAACAAAAGAATCCTTGCATATATTTTACTACAAACTCACCAAAGGGTAAAAATGGATTTAAAAAATTTTAGGTGTATGGAAATAATATTACATATTGAGGAAATATTTATGTGGATGATAAAATAAACCCCAGTAAATACCAAAGTATAAACAATCTCGGATAAAAATGAGATTGTGATATTTCCCTTACCTTAGGTCTGATTTGCTTCGTAAGTGTCTGAACCTCCTTTATAATGATTTAAATAATGTCATTGACTTATTACAGAATCATACACATTGTTATGATATCATATATGGTTCACTTATGACTTTACATTACTCCTTCTTTTGTAAATTCCATGTTAAAGAGCGTTTTGGGTAAAATCGTTTCATTTGTCGTCCGTGTTTTGACTTGTAATTATTCATATGATTACTTAGATCATGATTACTTAATTCCAGAATATAAAACATTATTTATATATCATATATATGCAGAATATACATATATATAATAGATTAGTAGATGGAATGAAATACACAGTTCATGGAGATGGTAGGTCGTACGTACGCATGAACGCTGTTTTCGTTTTCTTATTGAGTTGAATGGAATTAAGTAGATGAAATAAATATATATACACATAAATCCAGTATCATTATTATGTCATATATTTCATTATTAATTATTATGTATACTTTATAATCATTCATGAATGGTTAACGTGGAGAATGAATCTCATCGCGTCGTGGAGACGGTAGTCCGTACGTACGGACGAGCGATGATATCGTTCTCATGATCGTGGAATTGTATTTTAGTATATGTATACTATTTCAGAATCAATATCACTTTACAATAATCATATATAGTTATTATGTACACCATTATACCCATCCATGTAAGGTGGTGGTGGAAAATAGATTACACCATAGCGTGGAGACGGTATTCCGTACGTACGCACGCGTGGAGATTTTGTTTTCCGTAGGATGGATAGATGGTGAAATAGGGTTGTTTCATACATATAATAACATATCATTATATGAGTTATACTGATGTTATTACTTCATAATGAAACAACTAATTATGATGAAGTGGAAGAAGAAATAGAGTTGAAATAATCGGTAACGGACATTACCTCTTCTTTGAAGCACCACTTTGAGACCTCCTCTTAGGGAACTAAAATTGGTCTTCGAATAAGAACAGAACCTCTAGGATGTTTCTATGGTAGTGGAGAATATAATTTGGCAGGGTTTGGCCGAGCTTGAAGTCTCAAAGTGGTGTGAGGAAGAGAGGGAGGAGGTGCCCTTTTATAAGGGAGGAGAGGGGCACCTTTGGAAAAACTAAACATATAATTTTATTATAACGTCATATTCGGTTTTTAATAGCTCAAAATTAATTTATTTAGAATCTAATATAATTATGGGTCTAAATAATCTCATACAATAGAATTTAGACAAGTTTAGGTTTCTATTTTAACCTTATCATTTAGATGTAACCTTAAGTTAAATAATTTTACTTTTACCGTGTCTTCTTGTTTTCTTACAGTATAAGGTTAATAAACTTACTATAAAAAGAAAAACTAACCCAAAGTTGTTTATTATTAATATATATAACCTTATATATGTCATTTTTCTTAACCTTATAATTTTAGGAATAAAATAACAATTAATAATATAATATTTGTTTTAAAAACTATTTTATGTCAATTTTGACACTATTTGGTAATTGATTTTTGTGAAAATCATAACAGAATGATTAGCTAAAAAAAGTTAATTAAATAAATACTAACATGTCATATTAACCTATAAATTTAGTTTAATTCATAAAAAGTTTCAAATTACATTTATTTGGGTATTTATAACATCAATTATGTCAATATTGTATTAATAAGATAATTACTGCATGATCTTTGTGTCATAAATAAATTTAATTATTTAATGTCTAAAAATTATAAATAAAATACCATTATGTAGGATATCTTTTTATCTTTCTAATTAATATTTATATTTAAATTTATCTTATGTATAACTCTATATGAAAAATTATTTACTTATAAAACTTTGATTTTAACTATTTTAACCCTTCTTTAAATAAATTAATAATAAATGTCCTAATCTAATCCAAGTGGACCTAAATGGTCATATTTTATTCCTAAGGTTGTTTTTCGTCGAATTACACTTATCCAATAGAATTATTACATGTGTTAGGGTATTAATAATATCATTTTTACCCTTAATTGCCCTATTTTCTTTTAACCGTGGTAAAAAAAAGTAAAAACTTACTATTCACCAAAAATTATTTTCATCTAATTGAACCACATTTTAGTCCATGATATTAACTATGTCTCTCGGATTTTCAAAATTCCACTCATAGAAAGGGTAAAATTATGTTTTATGAAAAATTCAGCTTTTTAACTACCACTTAGTGGTTTCACTATTCATCAAAAAATGAAAGTTTACAGAAAAATACCAAAAATTAGGCCTAAGATATATTTGATATTATGAATTCAAAAATGATGTATATTTTACCAAATTAAAAACATATCAGTTGCATTAATTAATTTAAAAATTAATTTCCGTCGTCAAAACAAATCGCGTGTTTTTAAGAAACAATAACTATCAAAAGATTGATACTTGTTTATATCCAATTTCAAAGTGAAATTAATTCCAATGGCCAACATTGGATTAAATGGTAAAAATATATTCTAATTACACTTTAAAACCAATTAAAAAGATAATCTAAGCATATAAATTAATGCAATGAAAAAAGTATTTTTTTAATTAAAATATCGCGTGTTTTTACTATTCATTAAAATATGAAAGTTATCAGAATAATATGAAAAATTTATCCAAAGTAAATTTTTATACCCTTATTCCAAATAATAATTTTATTTTTTCAAAATGAACTTATTTACATGTCAAAAACAAGATTTAATGTGGGTGCGCCATCAAAAGGCGGCAAAACTACATTTTTTTGAAAATAACTTATTTTACCTGAAAATTTTATTTTGTTCTTATACAATGTTCTAGAAAATGTGTAAGATGAATAATAATGTTATAAAATTCAAAATTTAGTTAATAATATTCATAACGGCTAGTTCATAATAATATTATAATAATATATCATTGTTTAGTAAAACCCGGTATTGCGTACAACACACGCTATCGAGGAAGGTCGTGATTGTGTGTAATGTAAGCCAAGTTAGGGTTGCGTGTTGTAAAAGACTTATTTATTGTTTCATATAACAGAATCCAACCATTTTTCATTTATACTTTGAATATATATATATATATACTCAATGTTGAGTAGAGTGACTATTATCAAACGAACATGAAATTGTGTGTAACACAATATAAGAATAGTGTTGTGTATACTGCAAGCTAATACGGTGTTGCGTATAGCACAAGATAATCTTGTTGTAGCTTACAACACAAGACATCAATGAAATTAAAATAATATTTTTCATAAAATATCGGGGTGTTCTAGGTGTCTTCCATTTCATATATATTTCTATATTTATATATGATATATAAATCATATGATACATTATGTAAGTAACTAAATCATGCTCTGATTAATATGATCATGAATAAAAGTCAAAACACATATGATAAACAAAGACATTATTACCATAAATGATTCATTATCATAGAATTGATAATAAATGGGTAATATAAAGTCATAAAAGAATAATATAGGATATCAGAAATATTTTTATGATTCTAATATAAGATAATAATATGTCTAAACAAATTATAAAAGGGTTTCCTACACATACTGAGATTATCAATCCTAAGGTATGGGTTAATCTGATAACCTCATTATTATTAGATGTTGTTGATGTGTAAGTATCTACTAGGACATATTTATCATCAATGTCCATGTTTTATAAAAAAATAAAAAAATGTTTTACAATAATACTATGGATGTTTATATAAATATATACCCATGTTTGACTTTTTATAACATGTTTTGAATGGAATCTTTTTTCTATTTACTGAATAAGGTACATTATGACCACCTCGACAAATTATGGAAGGAATGTTTTTTTAAATTATACGGTGCGAGGGGCTACTTTCTGAAGTTATATTATCATATAATTTTTAAGGTTCCATTACATGTTTACTAGGTTATTTTAAATATAAATTTTTTATTTTAAAATTTCATGACTGAATAGTGTTATAAATTAAAAGGGATATTTTCCTTAAAGAATTTAATGAATTTATTAAATTATGTTCATCTATGTCAACATACAATTTTTTATTTTATGCGTGTTTGATGATGATATATTATGATACAATAATTTATATTGTATTGATGTTTTTATGGAATTTTTTTCTATGGATGTTCTATTTTTGTACCATTCATGGTTTATGGATATATTATTGACATTTAGTATGATATTTTTATTATGAATGTTTATATATGTTTTAACCTATTTATATGAGGAATGCAATAAATTTAGTAAGGGAAGGGCATGACCCGCTATAGCCCCTATATGTATAGGTAGGTCTAATGAGACAAAAAAGTTTCTCGAAACAAGAAATGATAGAATATTTGATAACAGTCCTTGCATAAGTCCATGACATAGAAGTTATTTTGTATGACCTTATGCATTCCCTCATTATGAAATTAGTTATTACATGTGATTATTCAACTAGTAGAATATTTGTGTGCACATTTATATGGTATTTTTTCCTAATTATGTTTATGTTTATGTATTAAAAGTTTTTTGTTTTCATTATACATATTTCCATAAAATAATATAGCTTCCGTTGAATTATTTTCCCTTACTAAGAAACTAAGCTCACCCCTTATGTTTTATTTTCTTAGGATGCCCAGAAGTGTATTATTATTGATATGAAGTGTTAATATAAAGGAATAATGGTGTTGTTAAATTATTATTTTGGTTGTGTTTTATGTTAGAATGTGCAATTTATTGTTCACCTATGTAGTCAATTTTCGAAGACTACAAAACTGAATGGTCTTTTGGTACATGATTCATTTTAATCATGAAAATATATTAAAATAATACCCTGGATCCGATTAACTAGGGTCGTGGAATTACATATTTTCTTACTATAATATTTATTTGGTTGATTCTTACTAATCACTTTCCATATAGACCTCTTCATCTCCTAGTTTCCAAAATGTGTGTGATCGTAAGAAAACGCCATATCTATCCTCTCAGAACACAGGAAAATTTTCTCATAACTTTTGAATTCATAGGAGGCCAATGACCTTTGATACCTTGGCTTTAGTCCAGAGTAAAAGCAGTTTCTTTTTCTATCAAGATACCGAAAAAGATTTAGAGCATGCATTGCATTTTGGGTGAAGATCGCTTCATACGCATCAACTGAATCTTCATCCTTTTCCTTCAATTCAAGTAATCTATTCACCATACTATTTATCATCGAATACGATAATAAAATTCAAGTAAACTACTTTTAAATTCATCACACTCAAAGTCATTAACATCCTCTCTATCCCTGAAATTCATGACCATTTACAACAACTGATCAGCTTCACCATCTGAAAGATAAATGGAATGACTTACCTTTTAATTATATGAACTTCCCATAACATAAAATATACTCTCAATGGCTTTAATCAATACTTCATCCTCAACTGGGTCAAAATATTGATTAAAAGCAGAAGGGTGTTGTATCATAAAATTTTCCCCTATTGTCTTATTTTCTTGTCATACCTTAGGTGGTTTTTTTTCATGTATGCCACTATCATTTATGGCATGCGTCAGCTATTCCATTACTATAAATAAATGATCGGTTAAAATCCTTACCTTTCTGGGCTGTAGATTCAGAAGGATATTGTTCTGTCGGTGCCTCTCCTCTCCAAATTCCTTGTTTCTTCTGCGGACAACCATTCTGAACAATCATATCTTAGTCAAAGAGACATGGTAATCATTAAGTGATATATCATTTCCAATTAACCATAATGTAAAAATCATTTATGGTATTCTATAAACATCATCCTAACACCTAATGTTTTTAGAACCATTCTATGATACATACTATAATGACCCGACCTTATTACATTATAATCTCATGCATTTAGTCAAGAAATCACTTCTTAACACATTGAGGTTCTTTTCATTTGTAGCGATTTAGAGAATTGGGACATAATGAATGAATAACATTAAACATTATTATAGAGTGGATACCATAAAAAATAGTACCCATTTATTCCAAAATAAAAAACATTCAAATAAAAAATGATATCAATGAAAATATATCTAACATTCAATATATCATCCTTTTTTTGTCATACACATCATTAAAACCAATGAAAATCACATTAAAACATCAGACGAACACAAAAATCTTAGAATGAGATATAAAAACAAGAACCCATTAGTCTATGAATACTTGTAACATAGGAAAACATTTTCAAAAGACATTCTTGTAACACATATATACTAACTTTTTGAAACATGATATTTCCACAAGATTCCCACATAACACAAGAACATTAAAATAACCACAAAATTATCTTGGGGAATTACATACATAATCTTGTAACCCTCTAAGCTACCTTATAATTTGTAACCCTCACTTCTTCCTTACAATTTGTGTGACCATCACAGTTACATTAGGAGTAACCATACAGTCGACCTCCAACTTACTTAAAACCAATGAATTTTAGGGAGATATAGGGACCAACCTTCATCATCAAAAATTACCAAGAACCATAACACAATCATATGACAAGAATAATTTCATAAAATCGTTGCTTTTGAATTTTGTAAAACAGAATTTTAGATGGTTTAATAGAAAATCCCTTATGAACATCATATTATTGAAGTGAGATATAATAAAGAAGAAAAATATGTATATTATCTATAAATACACATAATTAAAAATAATATAATCCTAATTATTCACACAATAAATTTAAAAACCACATAAATAATGAATTATAAGGTTAACCAAAATGATGGAAATCGTGTTATGAATTCACTTTCCTCGGGTTTTTCTTACATGAGACTCATTTAGACCACCTGTAGAATTGTTATTAGATTGTTATTAATATTTTAAATAAACAAAACCATATTTTTAATACTTTATAATAACATTTCATTACATAATTTTTCCCTTTAATTGTTAGTATTTTGTTTCATGCATTGTTTTGGGTGTGTTCTTCACTTGATTTCCATGATCGGTTCATAATTGATGTTCTTGTCGATTGGAAGTGAAACTAAAAAATAAAAATAGAAGTTTATTTACATATTTCTAGAACCATTAATTATACCATTTAACATTTTTAATTCTTACATGAGGATGATTCATAACTTAAAACATCATTGATATTTTTTAGGTCATTTTGGAAATTCATCCATCGTAACGAACTCATTTGTTTTATAAATAAATATTCTGATTATAAAATGATTATAGAAAAATATATAAGATATTATACCAAAATAATAATATGGTTCAACCATAAAAATGTTTTCATTACCAGTCTTTAAGGATGTAATGGAAATTGAAATCGCATCATCCATAATGTCAGTAATTCGACACATCATAGGAAGTGTTTTAATTTATTAAAAAACTGGGAGAAAGAAGTAATATAATGGTGAGTATTCCATAATCATGCTGAAATCAATAATAAGTATGATACTGGATAATTCATTCTTATTGTATAAGGGGAGATATGAAAGAATAATAAAATAAAGGAATCTTGAAATAAATGAAATGTTGAGAAATCCCTTACGAAAACTTGGTAGCCCAAAGAGGCTGCTTAAAATTTCATGAAATATTTTGATGAGATAAAAGTGGTATCTCATATTTATTAAATAATATGGTAATTAAGGGGGATATGGAATGGGATATCTTAGCATAAGCCTAACAGAACAAAAATACATAAAATGAATGAAATGAAATAAAACATAAGATCAGGTTTCCTCTGGATATCTTCCTTTGAGATCCTTCTTTAGGCCTTTTCTTTTTTCCTTTTGGTGAGAGTAGCAGCTCTATGAAGTCTGGAAGAGACTTGGGAAGAGTATTTGGAAAAACATATTCAAGGTTTAAGGCTTGAGTGATGTGGGAGGAAGATGGGATGGAGGGTGGTATTTTCTGTGGAGGAAAGTAGTTATTTTTCATTATTTTAATCATTATTATAATATTTTTGATCAAGAATATGAATAGTCATAATTAATGTGACCCAAAAATGTAATAATGGAATGTGAGTTCAAACTAGTGGTCTTTAATCACTTATGATTTCATAAATAATGTATTAAACTATTAATTTTAATATAAAATATTTTATAATATTTCAATATTCATAAAAAATCATGATTTTAAAAAAATCCAAAAAATTCACCCTAACCATTTTTTTGAATGTATAATTAAAAAATTAAGATAATTTTTTGAAAATAATTTTCTAAATATTATTAATTTAATTTTAATATAAAATCATAATTTATTTATAAATTAACAATTTTAAAACTATGACTTATTTATATCACATTTAAAATATAACCAAAATGTCTTTATCTTAAATCCTTAAGAAAATAAAATAATAATTCAATTTTCTATTCATTAGGGTCATATTAATATTAATACTAATATTTATAATGTTATGTTATTATTCACCAAAAAACTCAACATGGTTCCATTAGACACTAAATAATGTAATGAACACAATTTTGGATGACCATTTTTCAAAATTCAAAACATAGACATGGTAAAATTATGTTTAATGGATAGTTATAAATATCTACTTAAAATAAACCATCATGCATTTCAATTTATTTTTTAAAAATCTTATAGGGTTACACTGTGGTCTGATATCCCCTAAAATGATGGAGGATGCTACTGTAAGAACACCCATGTCAGGTTAACCACAGTCAAGGATGGTTGTGGTGATCCAAGGATCGTCTTCAAATAGCGAACAAAACCCTTGAAAAATTGTGTCTCAACACCTTTTTCTGTAATAGTCTTAGGTGCCGCTGCTGGCATTATAGGAGGGTCAACCAGTAACTCGTGGCGTGCCTTCCCTAATATGAGATCATCACATCCATCATGGCATTCCAATGGGAGATGTTGTGGTGGCATGTATTCACATTTCTAAACACCACCCATAAGAAAGAACAACATTGAATCACAATGTTCAAAATTGTAGGACAAGTCCAAAACCATCCTAGAAACCATGTGAAACCCATAGCATAATCCTAAATCTAAAACAATATAAAGATAGACATCGAACCAGTAGAAACTATGCCTCTGTAGTGACCCTCGTGAAGAAAGTGTGGACCATATTTTTTTGAAGGCCTTTGGGCACGGGAGGTCTGGGATTTTTTGGGTGCATTTACTACTATTTCTACTCCCCATATGGTCTATTCTCTATTTCTTGATAGATGGTTTAGCTATGTGAGTACATTCGGTTCGTTGATGAAGGCACGTACGGTTGTGCTACTCATGGGTTGTTGGTACCTATGGTAGGAGCGTAACAAATCTCATTTTGAGGGAGTCTGAACCTCGAGTAGAACCATAATTGCCAGGATCAGTAACCAGCTTCTCGATCTTGTTTATCTCCTAAAGGATTTAAATGAGGCCCCTACTCTTTAGCATCTGCTGCTCAATGATACAATCCCTTTCTCAGATAGTAGTATTCCAAGGGGTCTTTGTGTGCGATGCTTCCCACCGACATGTGATTTCAAACAGAACATGGATGCATCCTACCGTGTGGGGGTTATCAGAGGTGGTGTGGTCATGCGAGAATATAGAGGCTCTGTCATCTTGGTTTTCTCTTTCTATCTGGGCAGTGGTTCCTCTATCCAGGCGGAGGTCAAGGCTAACCTTATTGTCCCTTCTCATTGTTAGAAGTCTAGTATCAATCTCTCTGAAGAGGAGACGGATTCTATGATCCTACACAACTCCTTGAAGGGATTAGTAAAGGTACCATGGTCGATATCCTACATCATCAGAAAGTGTTGGGGAATTCTCAATAATAACAACAAAAAAGTGCTACATACATGGTGTAAAGGGAACAATGTGGTGGACCACCAGGCCTCTTTAGCTAAGAAAGGCTCCTAGATTTATTGTGTCTCAAACTTTAAACTCTTAAAACATGCGGGGGTGGACCTGATTATGGAGGAAGTCATTAGACTATATTACCTCTGTCCTCCTTAGGCTTGAGGGGTCCCACTTTGGCTTTTCCCCTTGGAGGTTCCTGTACTCCTCTTTTATTTCCTTTATTTTTCAATAAATAATAAAATTATGATGATGATGAGGTCCCATAATACCTTTTGAACCCAAACATGGTTCCTATTCAATCAATAAATGTAACAAGTTAATATAACATTTACATTTAACAATCAAGTCATTTCCCAATTCATATGGGCCCATACATTTTATTGATTGAAAGATTATGTCACTCATTTATCTAGTTCACCCAACAAACACAACACTATGCAAAAATATTACAACAATACCAAAAAAAATGCAATATATAATGCATCATAGATGTCAGGGAATAATGCATTGCATGGGATACTAACATGTATCTATATGATTCTTGAGTTGTCACACCCTCATCTCGTCATGTTTCTACTGAATAGAACTCACAATAGCATCAATAGTATCATCATAAATATAGTGTGTCCCCTAATGGTGAAATTTAATTGACATAATAATCAAAATCCAGTAAATTAGACTCAATTTAAATCAATTTGGATTTTCTCTATATGGGGCATAACTATTCCTATGCGCAGTTTATTACTGAACTCCATTTCAATCCTATCCCTTTAAAAGTATACAAATTGTAAGTCATACCAGAAAATAAAACCCTTTTATACCACTTTTTATCATCTTGAACCTAAACTACTTCTTACGGTGTCCCAAGCCCATTTTACCACATGGCATCAAGTGCATCTCCCCAAACTCTAGAGGCTACCAACTAGAAACGAGGACCTAGGTGAGTCAGTGGGGACACTATTCCTTCATTTCCATAGTGTCACTGGAGATGTAAAACATATAAAATATTGAATAAGAGGAATAAATATGGACACCAAAATGTAAGAAAATATATGAATACATATTAATAAATGTTTGTTTCTGACACAAAAAATGGGGATGATGATAAAAGTATCTAGAAAGAATTCAAGCATGTACATGGATAAACAATACAGTACCAGTATCCCAAAAGAATAAAATACCAAAAAGGTATCCTAGCATTGCAAGCCAAAAATTGGTTCTGTACTCCCATGATCCAAAGAAACAATCCATAACCTCTACTTGGGCGCTTTCCCCTATCATCACATGTAACCATATAATCTATCATAGTCCCCATGTTGGCCCAAAAAGGGTGTGAGATAAACATTATAGTAGGAATCAACTGTGGCCTATATAGTTCTAAAAGTGATTCTATAAATTTTCTATCAAGTGTAAACAACCAGTAAGTATGTTGGTATGAACATGTCATAAGTCTATTATAACATGTAAACCCAATAATTCCTGAAGGATGCATACAAAAGAGAGGCATCTCCTAAAAAGCCAGCTATATCAAAGTAAACAAGTAAGTCCCACGACCAAGTTGTATACCAGTATGTATGATGTATCCCACCTTCACACTGTATAATGAGTCAAATGTCCCACAGACATGCCATACAGTGAATATCATAATCCCACGGCCATGCCGTATAGTGATGTGTATCCCGCACGGTCCAGATCTAGTGTAATAGCCTACTAAGGCATCCAACTAATAAATTTAGACCATGGAGTTCCATATCTAGTGATCTTTCCCAAAGGCATCCATGGAGTCACATGGGCATCCCTGGTGGAAACTCGTTTAGGAACGGGTTGGGGTCCTAGGAGCATGGGAATAAGAAGTCCTATGTGAGCCTGAGCAAGCTGAAACCACGATGTTTCAAGGACCAAGGCATCAAATATATTCAAGACCTAAGGGGGAGAGTCAACCCAAGGCATATACTAGTGACTTCTAGATCCATGTAGAGATGTCCATGGAATATATCAAAACATTAATTCAACCATTCCATAATTTATGCATTAAAATTAATCATTCATAAACTTGTGTGTATACCCACTCACATTCAAAAGAACAAGCCATGAGTATACCCAATTATGAAATCCATTTATCAATCCAAACATATGGTCCTAATCTCTAATATATCCAATTTAACAGGGCATTAGTCATTTCATATAGGTATACCCACCCATATTAACCATTTAACGTGCAGAAAAATCAAAACAGACAAGGTATAACATGATATTCATTATGACAGGAGGTAGTACATCTCCAAAATTGGATATCCAAAATATCTAGGCATTACCAGAGTCCTATAACATTGAAATCACAAGAACACACCCCTATTATGGTTTTAAAAAATCATAAACAATTTATTTCTTTAAGGCTCACCCAATTAGTGACCTTGAAACAATCAACGTGTTCCAAATCACTGAAATGGAACTTATGGTCTACCTCCCTGGGACCAACTATAGCTACTAAAATATACTAGCTAAAACATGAGACCTCATCAGAAATCCCACCGGATGGTGTAAAGTCATAAGTCCAAAAGAAAAACAAAAAATAAAATCCTAAAGAAATTATAGGCCACTAACTCACCTCAGTAGTAGACATCTCATCCAGTATCGAGTCCTGGTTTATCCCAATATGGAAGAAATATAATGAATAGACAAACAACATGATATTCAGGTATATGACCATAATCCAAATCATGACATCATTTTCACAAGGAATCAAGAATGAATAAAAAGGAAATGAGTACCTACTGATGCGTATCTTATGAGACAATTGACGATCGAAATGGAGGTCGAACAGAGTATTTGGATTTAATACAATGTTATGATCTAAATGGGAGATCCAATTGGAGGGTTGTTGTGTGTAGAAGGTTAAAACCCTCATGGGTTTAAAAATAAAAAAAATATGTTTTTAATTTAGTTTTTTAATCGTACACAGTAGGGTCTCATGGTTTACCTGCACAGTTTACCAAACAGTACAAAAACCATGTGCACCGCACTGACTAGAAGGGTCACTTCACATGGTTACCCTACATTTTTTGACTAACCACCCATTAACTATGCGAAGATGCTCTCCTAAAAACAAGAAACGTTTTCTAACCTCTCGCATGGTTAGACTAACTGCGCACAAACACTTCGCTCAGTCATTTTCGGCCCAAAACATGGTTTTGGGTCCGAATGTGCCCGAGACACCTCCAAAATACTTGGGATCAAGTTAAACACTCACATAAGTCCATAATAATTCTTTTAAACTGAAATGAAAATGAATAGTAACTCTTACGAAAACCCGGTTTCTAATATGGATTTCCATTAGTGAAAACCTAAAAGGAGTTACATGAAAAAGTGATAACATTCTTCAATGTTCATCTATGATTTATTTAATTATCCCCCCATTAAATTAATCTTGTTATGTTCTTACATAATGGAATGAATATCATAAATATAAACATATTTTTTATGTGTTTTACAAACACCTTCAATCCCTTTTATGAAATGCGTAAGAAAATTACCATTCTTATACGACTAACAACCACCTCATGTAACAATGTAATTATTTTTTCCTTTAAAAACTATCATGGATCATAATTTAGATGGAAATAATATTTTAAAATGATATATATGTGATATTAATTATTTATTAATACCTTTTAAATTTTCATATTCACACACATTAACAATTTCCATTTTTTTGAAAATATGATAATGTCGATTATGGACGTGTGGACTACAACCTTTTCAAAAGCGATGAGACACGTTCACACAATACATAAAATGTATTAGATATGTGTTTAATAAAAATTATGTGACATAAATTAAATAAATATAATATAAATTTTTTAATTACCTTTCTGTATATATAATATAACATTTTCATTATTATCTTTCCACTGATTAATAAAGTGACAATGACATTAGTAGACATCGGAATTACTTTCTCCTCGATGTGATATGATTCCATTTATATTAAATTATTTCTTCCTATAATTATATATTACTAAATAATATGGTATTTATAATATATTTAATAATATGTAAATTTATATTTCACATACATTATTTCAAAAATGGTCATTGAATAATGGGAATGCTACTCATGTGTGTGAATGACCTACCATCGCCATGATTGTAACATTGGTTCATCTATCATAAAAATCATTCATGATCAGTTTAAAAAGTATCAATGATGTATTAATATATTATGATTTAATTATTTTTATTTTTTACATGTTTATGTCATGTCCCTTTTGACCACAGTTATCTTACAAAAGATATTTTTTACATATAAAGAAAATATGTTCAATAACACCTATTGTAAAATTAGTTGTTTATGTAGTTAAAAATAGTGTCTAAAGACAAATAAAATTAGTGTTAAATATTAAAAAAATTATTTATAAATTAAATAATTGACAACGAATTATTATTCAGTAATATAAATACACACATGTAATTTCAGACTCAATGTAATGAATTTTCATCTATGTGTTTACATCTATGAGATAAATTTCATAATGAGCACGTACTTTTTTATGGACTATCTACTGACTATTTCATTATTTTATATCATTAATTCAGTTATACTAATGGAATCCAAAGGATACATTTTATTATTATTACTTTTTGTGTTTCCAATTCATATGTTACAACAGTTGTAAGGGATTTCATCTCAATCTCTTGTTATTGATAAGGGATTTCCATCTCATTTTTTAATATTCTTGATATTATTATAGATATTTATTTATATATATATATAATTAAAATAA
Source organism: Viscum album (assembly GCA_963277665.1). Classification (NCBI taxonomy): domain Eukaryota; kingdom Viridiplantae; phylum Streptophyta; class Magnoliopsida; order Santalales; family Viscaceae; genus Viscum; species Viscum album. Next base: position 1,956,561,199 of record OY728165.1, read on the forward strand.
ATCATATTTAATATATATTTTTAGTTTTATTAATTTTTTTCAAAAAATAAATATTTTTATGTTTCTTAAAAAGAATTATTTGATGAAATAAAGAATAAATGACCATATTTTAATGTGTGATGATAATGACCATTCATACCATCAATACTTTTATTTTATTTCTTGATTCATTTTATTTATTACATGTTTTATTAAAGGAAAAAAACCTATATCATTTTGAATGTTATTTTTTTATCTTTTTTGTTGCTTTCACTGGGGTGATCATCGTCATGCTATGATGCACTAATTGTTGGCATGAATTCCTATTTTCCAAAAGTAGGTGGGATCTGTCAATTATTCCGGTACATTTTCTCCATGATCAAAACAAGATGATGGGATGTTGGTATCCCCATCCGTTGATACCTCCTCGGAAATCGTCACCTAGTTCGGGTCTCATATAAAGATTAAGATGGTTTTTGTGAAACTATTCCTAGTGCCTTGTTTTTATGGATTTCAGTTAAATAAACTGCTTATTTCAAGAAATAACATAGGGTAATGTCCGGGTAGAAACCTTTGAGGGGAGTAGTCATGTCGGAAATCACTGGCATTCCTGGACACTGAAACACATGTACATCTGGATTTCTTCCCCTTATGATAGGGCTTCTCTACGGAATGGATACCTAAGGAATCCCACAACGAGTACAAGGAATGGTATGCCATATTCATTTTTTCCTCACTTTCCCATGTCTAAAATGGGGTATGAAGCAATTCCAATATCTTGCATATATAGATCACTCTAATCAGAACACTGATGGAAGTTGATCTGTTTGGTAAATACCTAGGATGGAGGATTGAGGAGGTTTTCGAGATGGGTGGACGGAGATGCCCAATGAGGATGGATTTTTGGGTGATTGGATCCTAAAAAATGGGGAAACTAAGGTTTAACAATGTCTAGGATTGAACCTCGTGGATGCATCATATATACCCTATATAGAAGAGAGGGGTAAAAACCCACATAGCTCAATAGGGTGAAGGACAAAAACGTGATGAGATAATGAGGCTTACGTGTGGATAGTGGCTCATATGAAGAGGGACACACTTGGTTTGATGGATATGGATTTTGTGGGGATTTTTAATGGTTAGATTTCCATGAACTAGTGTTATCCCACTGAGATGTAGAGGCCCGAGTAAGAATCGAGATGTATAATAGATGGTTGAATGAAGTGGATGGGTGCAATGGGATGGAACTGATGTGAAGATAAATTTGATTATGGACTTGAACCTCGTAGGGGATTCTTACGTATCCATGTGTCAGGGAATAAAAGTCCACATTTTTTGTGGCAATGAGGCACTTGAGGAGGTGGCCAGTGAGAGTGGGCACATGGATGGGTCCCAAATGATGTAGAACCTCTGGGTAGGGGCATGACCTACCTGAAAAAGAAAGGCCCATGGGAGAGACTAGGAAAGGACCTGAGTGATGGAACTGAACCATTGGGAGGATTCCTACATTCCATACTAAAAAAGGGAAAATATAAAAGTCCATGTAGTTTGGATATGGTGGCATAGTACCATGGTATACCCAAAGGACAACAACCCGGTGACATTCCCGAACATTCACATGGATAGTGTCCCATCACCAAAGGGATAGTCATGGATGGAGGAGAATGAGTTGAGGGTGGAGCTTTATCAGGGATAGCTGCATGAGAACTAGTTTGGCACTACTATGTGGTAAATCAAGAGTGTGGGTCCCAACATAGGGGGAATCAATGTTTACTAGTGTATGGGGTTGAACCTCATGGTGGCTTCCCACATACCCAATCTTGGAGATAGAGGTCGAAACACATGTAGTTCGAAAGAATACAGTCTTACAACATTCTAGATAAAATATGCATGATGGTTATCATCATGCGGGATGAGGGTGAACTAAAATAATGATGGTTATGATAGATTAATGATGGTTTTAGGTCTTAGGGAGGCCTCTAATGTACCTTTCTTTGATATGGAAAGGATCAATGTTCATGTAGTTCGATTGTATGAAGGATGTGGATTAAATAGTAAGGCGTCCCATAGAGGATTTCGTGGTTGATGCTTACTCTACGCTCATTTGAGTCATGTATAGTCTGAGAAACAAGAAGTAACAAAGACCTAATGATTGTGTCGTGAAAAGTGAATATGAAAGGAATGATGTGGTGCTTAGCATGGTCAGCGGCCCATGGAAATGGATATTGGGCCATACAATGGGAGGGAGGCCAGATAATAAAGGAGGTTGTCTAGATGTATGAGGAGTATATGGCCACAATACCTAGAAAACCCTTTAGTGTTGGGTCAAGTTATATTCAAAGACAACCAAGGTGCACATGGTGAAAAACATCATAGGTTCAGGGGAATGAAAGGAACTATAGTGACCATAAATTTCATTATCCTCTCTTGAATTGTTTCTTATTCGTTCATCACAATTTATTATCATGTATCAGGGACACTGCTGCATGGCAGTTTAATGGTCTGCATCTCGGATGGTGAGGGTCGACTCCTCACCCATATGACTTACATAACTGGTGCACATTAACACTTGGTGAAGGTAAGGCACCGGCAATCCCATATAATGATGAAATTGTGGAGTGATCCATTGAGGGGATCATGTTATAATAGCTATGGAATGAAGCAATACCTGTTAACATTCATATATCAAGAATCATGAGGAAAAGAAACACAACATGAAGCAATGCCCAAGGGAACATGAAATCACTTCGTACAAACCTGGAGGGCCATACAGGATAAGTATGTGAAAGACAGGGGTGTTTTACATAAGAGGGGATCATAAATTGTTCCTTAAGGTAAGGATGGAACATGGTGTACACAAGGTAGGGCATGTGATTGATTGAAGGTGTTCACGGATGATGAGGTGATGCGCACAATAGGAAACCCAATGCAAAAGAATGGATTGAAACAAGGGAAAATAAGTGCGGAAGATGATTAATTTGTCTCCAATTTCCATGGAGTAAAGGGAAATGGGAGAGGGTAAATACCTAGTAAACCCACAAGAAAGAGGATCCATGGGAGACCCATTGCGCTTTATCCAGTAGCTTGCGGCCATGTCTTTCACGCTGTCAAAGAAGGGTTGTCATTCATGTAGCAGAGCGTTGGTTCGTCTTCTATACCCATACCGCAAATTTTATTGGTACATTTATATTTATAGCTGGAAAATTTGGTGGTGGAACACATGTATTGTCTCTTGTAAGATTTTACATTTATAGTCTTGCATATTTTATTGGGGAACTCGACAGACCGAGAAATCGGTTCTGAATGCAGTGATTGTAATGATGGAGACGTGTAATCTTTCAAGTCCAGAACATCTATAGAGGTTGAAGCAGTGATTACACTACCTCATGGGGAGTTAGTTTTTAAATCTAGTCTAACCCTAGCACATAGTGAAAAGGATCATCATTCACGGGTGATGTTGCATCCAGTGTTGAGCTCCAAGCTGGTGGGGGTGAGGTTGAAGAGGAAGAATGGGCATTATAAGAGGATCATGCCACAAGACTCCATGCTATTTTTACTGAGTACATGCCTGTAGATTCTGAGGACATGAATGAATCAAATCCAGACACAGCCGACGAGATACATATGACACGAATTAAGGGATGGAAGTTCATAATACACATCCTTAGAGAATCAAAAGAAGAATGGTTGTGCTGAATGGGATCACTCCACACATGGTTGTGCTTTCTATACTACAGAGGTATTGATGCTCAACCTCTTCATTTAATAATCCATGATAACATGGATGAGAAGATACAAGAGATTATCCAATACTCCAATTATTAATGGTGGTAGAAGGAGTCAGAGAATACCTAAAAGATTATTTTGGCTGAGCTGGAAGTCTGACGCCTAGAAGAGAATGTAAATGAGTGTAAAAAATTTACTATGAGCCGTTCTGAGCTCATTGAATAGTTGAAGGTCCAGATAGCGGATTCCCAAAAGAAATTAATGCATGAAATCCATCAAATTATTTTGTTCCATGGTAAGCCAAAAAAATGCATTCCAAAGATAATGAGCTCTCCTCTTTAGCGGATGACAAAGACCAAATATTTACGGGGAAGGAAGAATCCATGGAGGCCACGATCCAGAAGGTGAAATCACTTGAGTAATCCATAAAATGGTCAGATCTATGAGGGTAATGTTTTGGTAGAACTTATAAACATATCTCTTTTTTTTCTTTTCCAGAACAGCATGAATGGACTTATTGTTTTCGTGCATTATTATTTTGTTTGTGTACAAGAGTCTTGTTATCCTATTTTACTACTGCATATCAATTGTACCAATGAAATATCAGGTGATCAATCCCTAAGCTCACATGTGTTGTGCCTGATGTGAGAAACAATGGATGATTGCATCGTTATTACTCTTGAATAAGAGAGTTCAGACCAATATCTATACTTCTAGACTATGAATGATCAATATTAAATTCTTAGAAGAATAAGGGATCCTATTCTTATTGAATCATATTCCCAAAATATCCAAATTGATCTCCCCCAACATGCTTTTGTGCCCAAGAAATATAATGTCAGGGGTGTCGGAGAAAATATGAACAATGGGAAATGTAGTGTGTGAATTAAAATACCCAAAAATTTGAATCATAGTGATGATGTTATGAAAATAAAGTATAGTTGTTGACTAAATTCAAAACAGAACACTGATATGTTTTTATCTAGAAAGGGTGAGGGGAACAATGGATAACCTCTGACTGTATTCAAAGAAACACGGCCATACTCGAATTGTCATTTGATAACCTTCAGAATGTTTTCCCAGGACAGCAGGAGAGCCTTAATCTAGAGCATCATATCCATTAGGGGTTCCATTAGAAGTAAGACGAATTGAGGATCTGAATTAGATGTCACACTAAGCGTAGTGATTGGATGGAGAACTATTAAAACAAATAAAAACACCCGTAAAACAATTCCACTGTTAAAAAAGAACATAAGATGAGTGTATAGAACTAAAAGATGATTAAACATACACTAGATTAGACCACTCTAGTTATGGGATAAAATGGAATGCAGTTTTACATAATGAAAATTAGGATTATGGATTCACAATTTAACGTCATGTAGTAGGCCTAAAGGGTAACACCGTCTTTTATATGGATATTACCCTATAAAAACCACTATGCCTACATGATCCTTGCTCAGTGTAGGAAACAAGGTCTTTCATGAGGCCTTACCTGTATAACGATAGCGTGCAACAGTGGAAAGAAAATATCTGGTGTTGAAAGTAACATATAAACCATCATTCATTCTTGATGTTCACGAATGCTTGGGGTAATAACACTAGGGGTGTAAAGGATCTATGAAATAGAATGTGGCTGCAAACATGAGATTCACAACATTCAATATTTCAGATGCAACGGGAGTGGAATGACAATGAAGTACAACTACTGACTGTGTTAGAATCATAGCATCTACATCGAGTTAGCCTAGAATTAGAACAAACAATTGAGGGTTGACCACAGAGGATATTCAAGATGCTGTATTTGTATCAAATTGTCATCCAAATTCATTTGGGGAATTTTCCCAAGATAGTAGGAGAGCACTGAGGCCTAACTCCCATACTGTTAGTGGGGATCCTTTGTATGCGAATGATAATGAAAACCCACAATTTGTAATTTCTGAATTGCAAACATTATATGTGTAGTTTAATCATCATAAAGGATGAGCGCCAGAAGTGGTAATATCAATGGATGTACAAGGAATGTTTATTTTAATCCCCACATGATTGAGGACTAACAAAGTCCACACCACACCATGTACTTTAGGGAAAACTCAGTCCAAAAGTTCAAGGGAGGAAAAAGTTATTGTGACTTGACCACAAAAAAGATGTTTTTGCATCACTATATAAACCATAAATATGAGAATCAAGCCGTAAATTGTTCTTGAAGGTGTTATGGAATTCGAACAGTACCAAAAGGGGGTGATATCCTCTTTCAATTAGTTACACTATGATTTTTGTGAAATTTAATGTGATTCATTCATCGATGGTAAGAATCTTAGTTTAAGGACAAAGATCTCGGACCCTAAGGTTCCTAGTTCAATGTCATGTGTGTGGGGAATTACTGTGTTGTTTATTTTTAGGTGGTAAAGATATAAATATTGATGACTCTCGAGATAGTTAAGTGGTGAGGCTACTACAATCCCAACATGAATAAGGACATAAGCCAACAACCCACCATATAATTTTGTGGAAACTCATGATGAAAATGCATAATAGGATTCATTGTGATGCATTTGGACCACAATCACGAATTGTTGGTCTCACTAAGTATCCCATAAGGATGGGAATCAAGCCACACATAGTTCTTGTTGGTGGTATGACAAGTGGGAAATACCAAAAAGTGGGAAATGACTTCTCAAGTGAAGACATCACATGGCTAGGTAATTCATCATTACATGTCCATGGTGTAGAAGATGTAGATTATCATCATATGATAAGAACCTTATGGATCATGGTCTATGTTTCTAGAGATCATAATTGAATGGGAATATTCCCACAAGAGAACTATGAAACACATGACTCTATGAAAATCCTGACATGATTTATGTCATTAAAGTCCACACAGCATCACAAATTTCCAAGAGAACACATACATTTTAGAGTCATGGTTCTTGGACATGGGATTCTATTTTAAGATGTGAACTACTATATTATGGTCATATGGTTCAAATAAAAAGAAGTGTGGTTCATAAATGTATGCAAAAACCATACCCATATCTGTAAGCCCACGTAAGCTATGCTTGGTGTTGGAAACAAGGGTATAAAAAATCATTACAGCACAGGGAATACTCTATAGGTGGAGATGGTGGGGATTTGATGAAAACCCTCACGACATAGATTTCTCCTGCATAATACACATTGGTTCACATAGGGATAACAATATGGGTGTTGAAATTCCACTTGAACGTGATGGATTAGAATAGAATTTGGATCACATGACCAATATTTATGTCTAAGTGGGGGTTGCATAACATTGGAGGAAAAATGATGAACGTCTTCGAAACACAATATCCATATCACGTTACCTGAAATGGGAACAATAAATGAGGGTTGATCACTAACAATATTTGCTACACGAAACCTGTCTCATAATGTCATTCAAAATCCTTAGGGTCATTGGCCGAAAGTGGTAGGTGATCCATAAATCCAAGAACCCATACCGTTTGTGTTTCCTTTCAGATTTAATGATGATGGAAACCCAAATACAGGGAAATGTGAATCATGGAAGTAGATGAAAACTATTCAATGTATAATTAAACACTCTATGTCCTAAACCATAGTGCATCATAGTATGTTGGTGAGGCATAATAGAGGTCAATAAATCAAGAAAAGAAGGGTTAAAATGGTTCACTTAACATGAGGATGGACTAAAGATGAAATGATCAAGTGTTCTTATGTATCCTACGAGGATGGAAATCATATCATACATAGATCATCAAATGTCAGGAAGTTTAAAGTAATGTAATAAAGATACAATGGGTATAGTTTTCCTGAGAGAGGATCATGTTTTCCATGGTAGAATAACCCGATATAAATGAGGACCGATGAAGTTCACATACAACATAATTCATGATATTAGGAGACAAACCATGATAAGGGGCTAGGGGAAGGAATAGATGATTCAGAGGCAAGACCTGAGGATGAAATTTCCATTATTCCTATGTATCCAATGAGGATTGGAATGAAGCATCACATAGTTATTGAAGATTTCGTGCATTTTATCATCGTGCACCAAGTACATAAGGAGAATGGAAGCGACATACCCGAATAAAAGTACATTTCATTTATATTAGAAACCCGACATTAATGAGGATATAAGTGGTAATAACCCCACCATGTGATTCCATCATAGTTTGTGCCAAGGGGATAGAAGGATGTGAGGATTTGATGTACCTGGTGCTTTACCAAAAAATGAAATGTATTGGAATTCCTACGTATCACATGAGGATGTGAATCAACACAAAAATATTTCTAAAAAATGGCATCATAGGGTACCAATGCTAAGGGAAATACTGTCATGGTGGTTTGTCACATTAACTAAAAGAAGTGTCATTTGATGGATCTTGTTTGTTATTTAGTGTGGGAATGTTTTTTGGAGCAATAATCCCATGTCGGATAATTAGGTCATTGTCGCAGGAATCAAGCCATATGTAGGTCTTCACCAAAAGAATGGTGGATGACCTATCCCAATGATGATACCTCATTAGGTGAGGACAACATAATGTGGTGTTGTTTTTTATCAAGCATCCAGGATGATAGTGTTCGAGTTTATGGTCATATGATAGGACCAAGTCATGAAATTTAATTTCATGCAGCCAAGATACAGCAGTTTAAATTCATGTGGGATGAGGAAGAAATTTTAAACGTCTTATGGCTTGGACGCATACATGATAACAAGGTTCTTAAGGGAATGTGTATGGAATGACAATTCATACCCGATGTGGATGAGGAAATAAGTCCACATAATATAATGTGAAATACTAGGGAGAACCTCAGGCCAAGGGGCCTAAAAAGATCAACAGTCCGACGTATAGATCCAAAGAATAAATTTATTAGTGTTCCTACATATCCCTTAAAGATGGTAATTATGTCATATGTAGTTCTTAACATGCCAATAAATTTAATTTCATGTGGTATATATAGTGAGATCTTTGATTAATTTCAAATAGCTCAGATCGTAGGGTAGGGAGATTCTTCCATGTGGCTATAAACAATGACCAAATTCCCAATCCCATGTGATATATTCTCGATGGGGGAAACAAGGGTAGATATGATTTTCACAACACCTAGAATACACAAAAAAAGAGAAATGATTTTAATCTAAGGATGAAACTACAATGTTGATTCATCCTATTAACATGAAAATGTGTGTGGAGGCATAACACTGATTGTGTCAATGTTACACCTGGATGTGATGAAGTGGAAATGGATAATAACCAGAAGACCAATATTTACGGTCATGGGTGTGGCATAACGATGGAGTATAAATATTGGACATGTTCAAAACCTATCATCCACATAACTTTGGCCCAGAATGGGAATAATCACATGATCATCGACCACTGACCATATTCAAAATGTGGTACATGTGTCAAACTGTCATTCAAAATCCTTCGGGAAGATGTCTCGAAGAGGTAGGCATGCCATAAGTCCGAGTACCTATACCATTTGGGGGACCTTTATGAATTTAAATATGATTGGATACCAAAAAAACGAAGATGTGAAGCATGGAGACAGAATGAAAACATGTCCATGTAGAATCCAACACTCCTATGTCATAAACCCCTGAACATCTAATCATGCAGGTAAATCACCAAAATAGTTGAGTGGCCTGATTGGGAGTAGACAACATGGGAAGATGGATGGAGGATAGGGGGTGGAGTGATCTCAAGGGAGATTTATGTGGAATGGTTTTTGAAAACATGATTTGAATGATTACATAAATCAAGATATCACACCATATAACACTCGAAGAGCATAGTCTATTGGGATAGAAGGAAGTGATGGATTCTGAAAAAATAAGGGCTAGACACAAAGATAAAATGTATGGGCATTCCTATGTTTCCCATAACGATGGGAAGAAATATATATATAGTTTGGAAAATTACCTCTTAGTTTAAGGCCATGTGACAAGGACATGGGAGATTATATTTTAAGGTCATAGAGCTCAAAACATTTATAGATTATCATCTTGTAGGATGAGGATGAGTAGTTTAATCTCTGGTAGGACATAGATATGCACTTTAACATATTGTAGGATGGGAAATTTTTAGATTATGTATATCTTGATGAATTTTTCATTGTTGGTAGGAGTAAAATGCTCACCATTCATAGTGACCAGAGAATTTTCCCAATTGGGGTAGACATTGTGAATAATAGAAGGTCCCTTTGATTTGGGCTACATAATTTTTTGTTTCATGCCTGGTACCATTGGAATTATCACGTACAATAATGTTTCACCTTGTAAGAATAATTGGACCTGATCTTTATTATTGAAAACCCTAGAAATCATTTTATTATTTCTCTCCAAATTCAGTAGGGCATAAAGATTATTCTATTCAAGAACATACCATTCAACCAGATGGATTTCAGTTACATAATCTGGTTACTGATGATTGTAGATAGTTGTTCGTAATAAGTTTAACTTAATGTTGATTGAAAGAACTTCCTATGTTCTATAAAAAAGGAATGTGGAGTCACCTTGGTGGAATTATGGTTCGTCGTCCGGTTAAGGCAGAGAGAATTGGGGAGATTGTTTGGCCTGCTCTTCTTGTTCTGACCAACCATTTACTGAAGGATGTTAGAGAGGGTTTTATTGAACACCCTGATCATCCTATATGATTGTACATGGTATAAATTTTTATGATTATAACGATTTTAGTATGTGTTTTATAATTTCTTCATCTCAGTTACCCGGAATATTATGTCGTTATTGGTGAGGATCACGTGAGGTACTATAAATTAGTGGATGATATTGGAGTCCAAAACTCAATGATCGAATGGGCCTTGAATTCCAAAACTGAAATTGCATCTTCCAACTTGGAAATTAATTCATTGTGGTTAGGATGAACCTTCAATAATGATCTGTTGCAAGTGGATAAGGTCCCACATCATCAATTCGCCAGACATCAAAGGGCCAACAGTACTTGGTTGTATTTAGAGTCTCCTGTGGTAGTTTCAAAAAATTAGCATGGACCAGAACACATGGAACCTCTTGGAAAATTTGATATAGTCACAGATCAAAGTGAGACCAAAATATCCCAATCTTCATACCTCATGTGAGTGTTTTGGCCCAATCTAATTAGCATCGTAGAAACAAGAATGAACATCCAGAGAAAACTGAGAAATTACATCTCCTTGAATGCAATAGAGAAGAATCCCATCAAATGCATTATGGTAGAGGATATCCTAAAGACTGGGACGACATTGGCTAGTGATCTGTACTGCACGCTTTCATATTCTCTCACATTCAACTCCATATATCTATATATTACTGTGGGGGAGATACTCGATAAAGGTAGTCATCAAGTATGGGATCTCCTTCAATGAAACATCAGGGGGACCTGGAGGCCTCATTGAGGAGGCATCAACATCAAGGTGGATTCACTGTTGTCTATAATCATCATCTAAAATGATGAGAGAGATGAACCTTCAATGCATCACATGGATAATCAAGATATAATACATAGTATCTACAAGAGATATAGAAATGATGTCCAAGGAATATCCTATATCATTCTGCGATCAATGAACATGAGTAACCTCTAGATGAGAGGTTTATTGGGTCATTAGTTGATGATTATTCCCTAATAGAGTTATGAGCTATATCTTCCAGAAGACTTAGTCCCCGTTGATCTTCATGATGACTAGTTTTGAGTCCCCCCTCACATATATGTGGAGAACATCAATCTCTAGGTCCATATTGAGATTAGTGATGATATCAAGATACTCTGCCTCGTTTTGGTACAACCTTTTAAAAACTAGAAAAAAATAGAGCATGATATCTTATGGTGGAAAGATAAAGGCGATACCCATGCCTACACTGTTGAGGCTGGGATCATTGAGTTTCCTATCATTAAATCCTCTGGAAGCACCATAAATGTGAATTTTACAACATGTGGTATCTTGATCCACTGAGAGTATTGTATCATACATAATTTCAAGATACTAAGACTATTCGGTGAGGTTTGGATGGGCGATAAGAAATTGTACCAATACCTCTCCCTTGACAGCCTTCTAGGGGAATCATTTATGTCTAACTACTGAAGGATCACTACCATCAAAGCCAGACAACCTATCAACATAGGGAATTTTATAAAGTACATTAGATAATCCACTCAAGACACCTGTCATATCTCATGGTGATGCATGTAATGTAAAATTCTTGCACTACAAATATCAATGCATGGCAGCTCTCCTTGATTAAGTAATAACTGGTATCCGTATCGAGGAGTATGTGGATGAGATATTATAAACTATTTTCTATTAGATTATTGTTCATCTAGGTGAGAAGGGTGCTGAATGATCATTCCTGAGTGGTAACATAGTGGACCAGTGTCTTCCAAGAAATGGTCGGAATTAGAACATATGGTTGTTGGAGGCACAACACAATTTCCAAAAAAGTGGACTCACACTCCTCATCCCTCCGATAATCATCACCATTCATCATGTGATAGGAAAATGTCTTACACTTTCAAGTTGTATTTGTGAGGAATTTGAGTATCAAGGCTAAGTGTTTTGAAATCCTCGAAGCTCTCGTATATTTCATGGAGGATACATTTGGCAGATTCCCTTGCCCATTTCTAGATTTCTCTCAATGCCAATGTATCTGACGATGAAGCCAAGAAAATTTACCGAGGTGACCCCAAATTCACAATATATGTGTTTCAACATCAGATTTCAGGCATAGAAGATACAAAAAAAATCTCAGTATCACTTAGATGGTCATGATGTTGGTGAGATTTATCCACCAGATCGTCCACATAGAATTCCACCACTATCCCAAGGATTGACTTGAATATGTGATGAATTGCACGCTGATAGGTGGAACCTAAATTTTTTCGCCTAATGATCATTACATGATAGTAGAAAGTACCATGTGGTTCCATGATGGATGTAAAATATTCATCCTAGAGGTCCATTTGGATTTGATTTTATCCAGAATACCCATCCACAAAGGGGATATCCTAGAGACTAGTGGTGGTATCAATCAACAGTTTTTTCATAGGAAGGGAAAAATCATCCTTTTGAATGTGACATTTGAGATCCAATAAGTCAATGGAGTCTATTATCTATCTATTATTATTCCAAATGGGAATAAGTTTAGATAACCTCCTAGGGTACTGGACCTCTTTGGTGAAGTTTTCTTTGATGGTTTTATCAACCTTGGCCTCCACCATGGAACTTTGTGAAGGGTGATTCTTTTTTTGAGATGGTTTGAACCCATGATGATTTGCTAGGAGAAATAGATGGTGGTTAGAGACATGAGGATATATCCCTGAAGTATCATCGTAACATGAGGAAAATAAATCATGATTATGCATCAGAAATTCCATGTATAATGGTTTCTCTTTAGTGGGAACAACAACTCTGATCAGTGTTGGTTTTAGATCTGTCTCAGTAATTAGGTTCACATGCACCAATTCATCAATCGTATTTGAGATACCCTATTCTAAGGTGGTAGGATCATCTTCAAAATCCTATTCAACATCCATGGGGATAGGATCATCAGTGGGAGTTAACTCTTTTGAATTGGTTAATCCTAAAAGGTCACTTTTTCCAGCACGAGCAGTTCTGGAAACCTGATCTTATCTATAATTCAACACAAAGGGCCATATTTGATTATATAATAACAATAGTAGCACATTTTCTTGATCTAGTTTATCCATTCCTGGTGAAACAAGAATGTATGATGTTATGATGTTTCAATGAGGTGGACATCTCAATACCTTATAGGAGTAGGGGGCCCTGGTACCACATGAGGTTGACTTTTGTCAGAATAATTGGGTATCAACCATCATTCCATAGACGTTGAATCATGAGTACCCCTTATTCCATTGATAGAAAATCATTTCCCATGTCTGAGGTTATGTGATCCAATCGGTGAATCCAAAAATGTAGGTATCATCATGTTCTATCCATGGGCCAATTGTAGTCATAGCATGATCAACATCATTAGCCTAAATCTTATTTACCTTGATATTGAATTAGTCAGCATCCAGGTAGTGGACTTCACCAGAGGTAAAGGGGGAAAGATCACGTTGGATTATTCCTAAACAACAATTGATGTGGTTCATAAGGAATTGGTGATATAAGGATCGTACTATCACATTCATTTGGATCCATGGTCTACAAATCAATTATTGGTAAGTGGTGTCCTATAAGACAACCATGAACTCAGCGTTGGGAAGATAGCCACTGAACCAGGTTATCAGGCAGAACATTCCATCTAGTGTCTTCTCCTCCCTGTCATAACATTGAATCTTCATGTTAGAGGGACACGTATCTGTTTTAGACAACAGCATCATACGAAGTGTCCTAGTAAGGATAATGATGATCCATGTGGTATTGTCGATGACACAACAATAAAACTCCATGAAATTGAACTGTACAGTGATGTACTGTGTCTGGATGATCCCCTATATAAGATAACCTTCATATTCTATAGAGAAATATATAAAGGCCTTACATTATTCATGGTAGACTATATCAACATAGAAGGCTTCCCTGTATTCTAATTCTACCTAAAAATATAGGGGTCCCCTTAGTGCCTGTTCAAGGGATTCACACATATCTTCTAACAGGAAGATAGCCTCAAGGATATAGAGCCTCATTAGAATGATGTTTGAGGAAAAAATACTTTCATAGTAGGCACACTCTTCTAATGATAGGATTTATCTCTATGGTCTGAAGTATGATGAGCACCACTGGTTGAACCGGGGTATTCTGGCTGGTGTTGGGAACGTCCCAGTACACACTAGTCTAACCGCATGGAGTTTATGTCACCTGATAGCCAGATTTCCAAGGTCTGTCCACAATGGAATGTGGATAATCATAGCATAGCCATGTTGGATATTCCTAATCAAGGAGTAAAAATGGTGGTGAAGGCAGATCTGATGAAAATAAATGATAAGGCTTCTTGTTCAGAGCTCTACGCTGGGCTTGTTGTCTTCTATATATGGAATTCATATCTCAACTAAAATCACATGCCAATTCATTCTTAATGATTCACATACCCACTGATCCGCTGATGTTGGTGTTAACTGGGGGTGTTGGGAGGGTCTGTCGGACATTATTCATTATCAATAACCCTGTAAGGATTTACCAATATGATGGTTTAGACGGAAGACTATCCATTGTCATCATTTGACAAATCCTCAATTGATGCATGGATTCTTGAATAAATCCACATCTCTAGGGGAATGAATTCACTGATAGTATGCAACATATCCATCTTAAGTGGAGGTATTCTTCTTCCCATGTGTCACCGATACATTCTCCCTAGAGAGAATGATGACTGAGATGTCACTATTGAGGCAGTACGAAAAGGTAACATAGTGACTTTTGAAGGCTCCTGCTATTTAAAACATGCATAGATAATACTATAGGCATGTGTGACTTCTTTGCAAGCCATATAAACGCTATATTTTTAATACACATGGTTAGAAACCGGATTCCATTACCCTTTATATCACTATATGTCATTATAAACACACATTCCACATGTGTCATTGGTTGGACCGACCTGATTGTACTGTTATTGACGTGGTCTCGATGTTTTTCATTAAACACATAGCACTATTTGAGGGTGTTCCCAAGGAACCTTTGATAGGTGTAGTAATTGGGGCGATCAGTGAGATATTCCTCTTCCGAACACTTGAATTCTAGAACCCATTGGATTCCCTAACCAAAGTCTCTTCAGAAGTAACCAAGAACCTAAGCCTAGAAATATTTGTAGATCTAGTTCCTCTTATACTGGAAAATTTCTTTGGGAGCCTTGACCTACTAAGGGGATGGAAGAGCTTGTTGAGAATGGGGATCCTGATTATATGCCTTTGTAGTGGTAGTTTGTTATGTAGGGCCACCTACCGATTTTGAATCTGGCACTGCTGAGATTGATGATGCACCTATAGTGGAATACCTCGTCGAAGCTCTGATGGTGACTCTATCAGTAAAAATTCTAGCTGCCTGGGGGCTTCTATTTTTATAACCACTGTGGTATCATCCTTAACAGCTCTTCTTTTGTGAGCTATATGAGGCAATGTACTTGGATACATATATTTCATTAAGGCTTCTTCTAATTGTTGATCTTTGTCTGAGAAATCCTAGAAGCCACCTGGGATGTTTCGAGTAATGAGAGAAGGTAAGAGTTCTATCTTAACATTGTCCATGAACATCATTAAATGTTTCTCCAAGGTTAGTGGCATATCAAGTTAATATTTGAAGCTCGCCTACCTAGGGAAATTGTCTTTGATGCACTTGTTAGTATCATGTATGTTGTTGAAGTTGTCAGTAATGTTTGTCTTAGGATTCATGGAACTAAATTGGCACAAAAACATCCTATGAAGTTCCTCCCAACCATATATTTACCCTATGGGAAACTGGTTGTACAAAAAAATGTTGGTTTTTATAGTGTATATATGAAACATCAAATCATGGCGGATCCTGTTGTGATGGAGTTCCCAGCATGGGTCCACATGTTGAAATAAAGTGGGCCTAATGCTATTGTGGATTTCTCATCCCATTAAATTGGGATAAGGTAGGTTTTCCAAAACAAGGGGTTTCTAGAATATTTTCTACCCATGCCGGATATGGCATAACATTAGGTGGGATTTCCACCTATCAGGTTTTGAGGGCATCAAAGAGATAAATTAGTGCCTCCATCGGAATATCTAGTTGCGGATTGAAATATTTATGAGGTTCCCTGACGAATTGTGGATTGGAAGGTTATTAAACGTGGTAAGTAGGTCCAATGACTTGTGGGGTTACTGGAAGAATTACCTGGGGAGCTAGTGGAATATCATGTACAGTGGTTGGTGGGACCAATGGAGCCATAGGAAGAACTTGATCCAGATCATTTGGAGGGTCATCACACAATTTAGGTGGATTGGGTGATATATATCATAGTTGATTTCCATAAACACCTTCCCTTTCCCTGTCTAAATGTGTAGGGTTGTCGTGTTCTATAGGAGGAAAATCAATGGGAAGAGATTGTACCTACCCTACACAAATGTCCATGGTATAGGAGTATCGTAATCTAGCCATCGTTTCAAGAGTTTGAAGCAATTATACATTTTCAAGGTCATATTGCATCTTTTTTAGTAAGCCAGATGGGTCAGGGGGATTTCCAATCATGATTTTCTCTTTTCCATTGCTGGTGTCTCAAACGAGAGGAAATGACTCGGAAAGTGCTGGAATTCCAAAAAATGTCTTTTATTGGTGATTTTGGATTCTTACAAGATCTTTCGGGTGTTTTACTACCCTAAATGGTTGTTCCCATACTCCTATCGATGTGCCAGTTCCCCCTTCTAGGTATATTTCACGAAAAACAATGTTTATTGTAACGAATCCCATAGGCATATCCCCAATATCACATGTTTAACCTGGATGGTTCAAGATATGACTGAAATTTAGGGCATCGCACTACCCCCTTCCATAGATATGTACATGTGGGGAACCATCCTTGATAAAGATGAAAAGAATAGTGATTCTATGTATGAATTTTTGTGGGAGGGTATGATGATAACCATGGTCATAGGGTTCCGAGAAACTGGAAACATGAAAAACACTACTACGTGACATTACATACCAATTTAGTTGTAGTGTTACAGACTCATGAGGTAAGAAAACCAATAATGAATGAGATGAAAATCTGTAGTACCTAAGGTTTTTTGGTGGTACATAACCTCATCCTCTGGTATCGGGCTCTGGATTGTTGTTGTTTGAAGTTACAGTTCCCAATAACATTTGTAGGAAACTGTCTGCTGTGATAATGTCCCACAAACCTGTAGTCTCAAAGTTGGGATCCTGTTCTTTATTTCCCCACACTTTTAATAGAGGTGGTTGTTGGTTCGATAACAGCACTGAAGCCTACTATTGTGACAGCAGACTAGGATTTGGAAAATATAGTGCACGAGCTAACAAGAATCTATATATTGGACTGTCTTACGAAGAATGTGTTTATTTCACCACCACATCCCAGTAAGAGGCACTGATAGCCACTGCTTCCTGCGTTGGGACCGTAGTCATTTTCAGTGGGTCAAGTTGCTTCTTGAACAATATTGGTCCCCAGAATTACTTTCTGTGATATCTTGTTGAGGTATATAATTATCCTCTTGAGTTTAGGGATTATTTCACAACAATTCCCTAAAAATGGGTAAAATAATCATCCTCCTATATGTACTTATGAAAGGACGCAAAGATCTGGTGGACCTCACTTTTTAAAAATATGAGGCTAATACACCGTGGTTCTTCCACAGACCCCGACACAGAGGATCAGGGTGAGAGTTATTTCACCGAACAACGCACTTCCTTTGAATCCGTAATGAAAGATTGGATTTATTGCTGTTTAAGGCTTCTTAGGATTCTTCCTCTGGAGGTGACGACCTACCTTTATACCTAGGGATGGTTCATCAGGGAAGAATTTTTTTTTGATATGTTAAGGACCTATTCATGATTAGGTGGTAGAGTTGGGAGGACCTCTTCTCGGATAGACCGACTTGCATGGATCACCTGTAAAAATATCAAATTGGACATTGGGAGGACCACCGTGATTGAAATTTTGTAGTGGGGAGGTCCTCTGTGGGAGCTAGTAGGAACATATGGAAGACATCCTCAGTGGTCATCCGTAGCATGGGGAGGAACATCGCATCGACCAACTATGTTGTTTGTGGTACAATGAGGGACATTGTTTTGACCATACATGATATGGGAAGGACCTTTAAGTCAACCATCGATAAAGTAGGTAGGACATCCACCAGTTTCAGTGAGAACATGGGAAGGTTCCCCATGTTGCTAGGTAATTGGTAATTTAGTATTATTTCATTCTTAACATGGTAGGCAAGGAAAAGTTTCATACGTGAGACTAGGTGCTTGGGGTGGATGTTCATGCTGAGTGTTGATGAAATGGAGAGGGACTCTACTGGAGTTGATGATGGGGGTATGTGAAGAACCTACATGCTAGATGCAGTAGTAGGGTGTTCCTCCACTCTTTTTTTATGGTACAAGTATGACATTCATATTGGTTATCATCACCACTCATCAGCCCACGACGGCTTCTGCTCGCACTGGTGACTACGACAGTCAACTCAACCTACAAGTGGGGTGGTTGGTGCCTAACTTTAGACCAAGCATGGACTCATCCCATATTTGAGATAGAAAATTTCCCTAATTTTTTAAAACAATATTGGCCAATATCACACACCAGTAGTGCCTCGATCCATAGGACCAGCAAAAGATGATACCCCCTTGGCGGGCTTCTTCATGAGCTTCCACCAAACGTTGATTTCAGGTCATCCAAACTAGATCATAATGTGAAGGGGTAATTAAAAACAACACTATGGTATGTAGGACTAGCTAGAAATGATGATGTGGCCGAGTGGGGTCCCTCTTTAGCGCCTCCCTGGCTGAAGTTGTAGCTAGCCAGTCTCGGACATCACTTACATTGCCTACATAAGGGAGTGAATAGTATGATCACTATGGGGACATGCTCGGAAAGCAGTTGAATGTAATAGTGGGTATTAGTGCCTCCCTTCATGTCCATTGTGGTGGGGGGTAGTGATAATAGTGTACAATGTCCCCTATGTCTTGACGGGCCATGTCCCATGTTAGGATAACCCCCTCATATTCATATCGACGGACAAGAGTATAAATCACCCACCTCTGAATAAATTCAGAGGGTTATAGGGGAGTGGGTGCCCGATAGCTATGGTCATGCATGTTGTCGCACAAGGGATGGTGCCCCATGGGTATACCGTATTTCCATTACCATTACCCCTATGTTCATGGGTGGGAGGCAATCAGTTTTCTATTGATTGAGCTTGGGTCCTATAATGTATGAATGTTCATCCATCAGTGAAGTTGATAGGAAAGTGATGCATTAGGCCCCAGTGATTTTCATTCATCCATAGCTAGATATAAATAATCCTTCTGACAACATCGTAGTCATGATTGACCATCGATTAATTTTCCTGAACATTAGTGAGATTCACACAAGGCCCACTATTACCTTGGTGGGTCCTGTCACTAGATAAATGGATTTGATGACACACTTATCTTCTAATATGTAGAATGCAATAAATCTCTATATATTGGATAAAATTCATGTTTGATTCAACACTACTCTTTCTGATTCTTTCACCAGGGCGCGCAACATCATGCTACAACACGATAATTTTTTTTCCCACATTCCCGCTTTCCAAAGGTAGCCAGTAGCCTTCGCTTATTCTATGATGTTTTCTCATTGATCAAAATGGGATGATGGGATTTCAGTCTCTCCATCCAAGTATTCCTCCTTAAAAGTTGTCTCATTTTCCTGGTCTACCTTAATTATTATGACGTTTTTAGTGACACTCTTCCTGGTGCCATGTCTTTATGGATGTTGGTTAATTACATTGCTTCTGTCAAGAAATTCCTGGGGGGAAAAGTATTGCCACCTACCTTTAGTCATTGGAGCAGTCACATTGTACATTGCTGGCATTTATGGATACTGAAACACTGGTAAACAATGATTTCATCCCCTTACGATAGGGATTATCGAGGTCTCATGAATCTGAGGTATCCCACGTTGTGCATGTGGAATTGCATGATATAGGAATGTCTATGTGGTTTTCCTAATTTATCCATGTTTAACATGGGTTTTTTAGAAGATTATAATCTAGAAGTGATGAATAAAATATATAACAGAACTGGTGGGAGTGGATCAAATAGGTATATCACTAGGAGGGATCACCAGGGAGGTTTATGTGATTGGTTGATCGACATGCCCAATAAGGAAAGATCTGAGGGTTATTGTGTCTTGAAAAAGGATCCACCAATGTTTTCCATTGGTAGGTATTGCACCTCATAGAGGCCTCCTACATACCCTGTGTAGAAGATAGTGATCAATACCCACATAGTTTGAGAGGATGAATCATGAGATTGGGGTGTACATGATGGACAACAATCGGAAGACATGATGGGAATTACATATGGATAGTGGCCCATTGCATGAGGCACGCTCTTATTCTTATGGTTATAGACTGTGTGGGTATTATGCATGGATAGATTCTCAAAAAATTTCTTGATCCCATATGGATATAGCGGCCTGGTTAGGAATCTGGATGGATAATGGATGGTCGAACGAAGTGGATGAGAGTAATGGGATGAAAGCGACATAAAGGTGAAAATTATGTTTGGATTTAACAACATAGGGTCTTTCTACATATCCATGTGTATTGGATTCAATTTCGGCAAAGTTCAATGGTTTTATGGGACACCTGGAGAGAAATCCCATGTGGATGGACACATGGATGGGTCGCAAAATAATTAGAACCTTAGTGTTGTGTAATTACCTTCCCAAAGCACAAAGTTTCAAGGGAGATACTAGGATGCGACATAAGTGATGGGCTTGATCCTTAAAGAGGCTTCCAATAAAAGATGATTAAAAATGGAAAAGATCAAATTACCCATATTTTGGATATGGGTGAATAGTATTGAGGCATACAGTATGGAAAACAACCCAATGACATGTTGGGGCCAAACCAAGGATAGTGTCCCATCACAAGAGGGAAACTCTTGGTTGGAGGAGTGTGATTTTGGTGTGGGGATTATGCTAGGTATGATTCCTGGGAACTAGTGTGACACCACTATGTGGATGAAAAAGGTTGTTTGTCACATCAAAGGGGACACTAATTTTTTAAAATATTTTTGGTTGAACCTCTTGAAGGATTCATACATAACCTGTCTTGGAGATAGGGATAAAAAATACATAATTTGAAAGAATATAGTTTAACATCACATGGGAAAAAAGGATCAATCACATTGTCTTCATGTGGTATGAGGTTGAACCGATGTGATGATGGTTCAGATAGATGAATGATGGTCTTGAGCCTTAGATAGGCCTCATACATACATTTAATAGAGAGAGAAAGGATCAATGTCTACAAAGTATGGTTGGATGGGGGATGTGGATTACTCAATATGGTGTCCAGTAGATTCAGTTATGGGCGATGCTTACTCAATGCCCACATGAGTTGTGCTCGGTGTAAGAAAAAATAGGTAAGAAAGACCTACTGATTGCGTTGCGAATGGTGAGTCTGTGAGGAAAGGATAAGGTATTTTTAATGGATAGGGGTTCATGGAGATGGAGATTAGAACATACTCTATGAGGGAGACCATATGCGAACAGAGGACGTACTGATCTACGAGGAGGATATGGACATCATAATGAGAAAATCCTGTCACATTGGGTCAGGTCTTGCACAAAGACTGGCCGAGGTGCGCATGGTGATAAATCGTATTGGGAGGGGGGAAGAATAAGGCATTGGTTACCATCCCCTTTAAGGTCCTATATGGAATTGTTTCATAAGTGGTGATCGCAGTTTAACATTATGTATATATGAAACTTGTTCTTGTACGTTTATCTTCCTATAGCCCGGATGGTGATGGTCCACTTCAAACCCCTAATACATACATAACCATCACACATTAAACATTGGTGAAGGTAAGGCACTGCCAATTCCATATAGAAATATTTTTTTGGAGAGATACATTGAGGGGATCAAGTTAGTGTGGCTATATGAAGAAGTGATATCAATTAGTGTTCATATGAGAAGAAGCATTAGGCAAATCAACGCAACATAAATCACCACCAAAGGGACCATAATATCACTTCGTACAAACTAGGAGGGTCGTACGAGAGAAGATTTTGAAAGACGTGGATGTTGCGCGTAAGAGGGTCTCAGACATGGTTCCATGGGGTTAGGAAGACACATGGGGAAAAAGGTGGGGTGTGTAAAAGATTGAATGAGTGAGCGCAAGATGATGTCATCTGTGAAAGAGGGAAACCCTCCATGCAATATTGTCCCAGCACAATGGAAAACTTACATGCATGATGTATATTTTTTAATAAATTTCCTTGGAGTAAAAGAAAATGGGAAAGGGTCGATCCCTTGTGGGGCCACTTGAAGGAGTACCAGGGGAAACCTGTCACACAAGATCCAGTACTTTGAGGAAATTTCTATCGCATGGTCGTGTATGTTTTGTACTTCACGTAGTAGATCGTCATATTATTTTAGTAACCATCCCTTGATATGCGGGGGTACATTTCTATTTATTAATGGATACATTGGTGGAAGTGCGCTAGGTGACCTTCACACAAGTGGTGTTTTTATGTTGCATTGTGTGTGGAAGATCATTCAAACATGTTTAAATCCTTTACAAATGCCAATTTTCATTTTCATTGCTAGGATGTCAGGTTTTTTATGGTTTCAACTGAATAATCCATTTGAAGTATCCTTAGATGATCTAGAGATTGCATGGAATCTTCAATAATGTATGTTTTCAATGATTCTTACCCTCCCCTCCATTGTTCATATCAGTACTTTCCACAGGTTTAAAATATTTTTTTTGGTTTAATCAATAAAATCCATTCATGTCATTACCAAAAATTCATCTCCAGAGGTGTTTAAAATGGGTTTTCAAATAAAAAAGAGTTTTGTTATTGGATATGATTTCTTAAAGAAATAGTTTATTTTTATCCAAATGTTATTTACATATGGTTTTAAAATGATTTTTTTTTCAAATTGTTTTATAATGAGAGTGTTTTAGTCATTATATAGTACATGAGTGTTATATTAAGTGGGTGGCCATGATAATGCATACAATGAGGGTTAATACCCATTATATATCAAGGGGGATGATGATATAGCATATAGAATGGGATGAGAACCATTATGTGATCTTGATATAGATTATACGAATGTTTGTGAACCAATATAGCACAAGGGTTAGCTGAGAATTGATTATACAGAGGGTAATCCTTGTTATAGGTCTCTAATGAAATTCATAATGATAATGTTTTAATTAATCCTTACAGTTATTTTTATGCTATTTGGTCTATAAAGGTTTTTATGTATATGATTCCCGAAGTAACCAAAAGAGGTTTAGTTTCATACTATGAGTTTTGATGACTTACTATAGAATAATACATGTTATTTAATCTTGTTAAATTATTTTATTTCATATTTTTAGATAAATTTCTTGATAAAGGAACACATAATATTAGACTTCATTTTTTTTTTCAACTAACGATTTCATTTCTGTTTATAACACCTACTAGTATATTTATCACTTCCCATGTTTTAAAATGTTTTCACAATAAATATGGATGTTAAGGGAGAGGAAGAAACCATGTTGTATGTCATAAATATCCTATATAAAATTAATTCATTTTTTATATTAAAATTTTTATGTTATATAAAAAATGGACACTAAATTAAAATTTTCTCATTGAATTTTTTGTTATCTTATTTATGTTTAGTCCCCTAATTCTCCCAAACTTTTATCCTAAAAATGATTTTCAATGTGAATGAATGTAATATCATGACAAAAACACATGATTATGTATTGTGTAATGCATATTACTTAAAGTTATTCATAGAATATTTTTTTAATTTATGAAATTTTATCTATTATTTAAATACATTAATAGAGAATTTTTTTAAATAAAAGTATTTCATATCATCAAGGATAAAAAAATTAGTAGACTTCATATAATCGATACATAAATGATTCCTATATTAAATTTTAATATAAAATTTATGATATAACACTCCAAATAATATCATAATCCCCTTGAGAATATCCTTGTGTGTCTTGTAAATTTCACATTCTGGAATTATGTGAATGAAATCCCAATAAGGGTGAGGGAAAATGATCATTATGAGTTTCATAAATAGAACACTATAAAGAATAATTAATATGGAATAAAAAATATTGAAAGATACATATTTGAACAGATATTATATTTCTTTAATAACTTGTCTATAATAATTTGATATATAATAATCAATAATGAATGGTAAATAACTCGAAAAAATACCATTTAATCAATAAAATGAGTAATAATAACATGGAGAGATAGTTTCATTTAAAACAATTCCTGGATAATAATAATAAAAATTCATAATGAACATTATTCATAATTATTATATACTACTAATTCATGAATCACAATACCTTTATGATAAAGAACATTCATAATACAGTTTAAAATAGTTTCGTAGGTGTACACCACGATCCCATTTAACATATACTAGGAAACCAATTTTCCTCATGCAATTACCATTGAAAAGACGTAATATTTATAACTATTTACCATTCATATAATAATGACCAAAACATTCCTTATATATTTTATAATAGATTTAAATAATGAACCTTATGGATTATCAACCAAATATTTTTATAAAGTATAGAATATATATTAACAAAAAATGTCACAATTAAATAATATATCCTTAAAAGTAAATTAAATAATGTTGAAATCATATAATTTTTATATAGTTAAAATATTCCAGATTATTAATACGTATATTTACGATATATTAAATATATAATGATGATAATAAAGTGAATACTTAATTTGAGTGATAATGAATAAAACAATTCTTAAAAATTGATGATGTACATACTTTATCTGATCAAATTGATCTTTAATTATCTTTAGAAATAATAAGGATGGTATCAATACAACATATCCCTTGTGTATCATATGTAAAATAATGTTATTAAGATGTTGATTAATTTAATTTGAAAGAATGTCGTTAAAAACATTATTCTGGAAAATTTCTATTTCCAATTAAAAAACGTTAACTATAAGAACACATATATTTAAAATATAAATTTCTTTAAAAATAACATATTAAACCTATAATGTATTCTTATAAAATTTAGTGGTTATAATGGAGTTAAATTCCTTACATTTTGTACATGTTTAAATAATTATTCTTCTAAAATTTAAAGAAAATAAAATCCGGATTTTTTTAAAAATTAAATGAAAATTCATTTCAAATTTTTTCAAAGCACGGTTAAACATTTATTTTATAAATAATATTGTTTATTTTTTAAAAAAATTTATAAAACGTGTTTTGGTAATAAAAATTATTTTAGATTGATGTTTCAAATGATGATATATTCTATTAAATACATTATGCAAATAATTTTAATTTTAAATGATAGGAATTTTGTTATATTACCTGAAAATATCGTTAATAACTAGAGAAAAAATAAATGATATCAGTTTATTATAAAATGAAAAAAAATAGTCTCCTTCACTATGAATTCTTGTATAATCAACCCTGAATAAAATTGTGTTATATAATGAAACATTATAATGATAATGGATTTAAAATGAGATTTAATAAGTGATTCAATTATGTGTATAAAATGTCAATCCAAATTAAACATTAGGAAATAAAACATAAAATAATAGAATTTACTTATAAGAAATATATTATAATTGTAAAGACAATGTAGAAGTTTTATAACCCAAATAAAAGAAATTTTGTTCTAAAAATCATTACCACATGGTTTTTTTCATTTAAAATATCATTATATGAAATAATAAATATTTAAACTCAAAATACCATGAAATATAAATTATTCATGATTACACATTAATTTTAGTAATAATATAAAACATATAATAAAAATTAGGGTCATAACATTTAAATATTCTTTAATAAATAGAAATTTGGATAAAATACCTTACCTCGCACTTTCAGTTAGTTAAAAAAATTAACTTCAGGTTTAGTTTTTTAAATTTTTTAACTTATACGAGAACCATATTAATATTCCTAATGTGATATATGATCATTTTATAACACTTTATCACTCGTTCATTAATAATCATTCATATTTATTATTGTCTCGAGTTATAAAATCATTGTTTTCCTAAGCTTATTTTAATGATAATGTTCATGTATGTTAAAATATTATATAGTTACATCATATATACAATTATTTTAATTTTATAAAGATCATTTTTATCATTATATAAAATTCTATAATCATTATTGAAATTTCATCATGGAGAACTCTTGACATCACTTTATGGAGATGATGTTCTATAAGTATGTATGAGCAACAATTTCATATATTAATGGGTTAATGTGTTGGAAAGTATGTAATATATTAAATTCTAAAAAAATTAATGTAATTTATATATAATATTTTTATTATAATACTCATTAATACATTACATGTAAATAGTACTTGACAAAACAATTACATTACTTCTCGAGGCATTAGTCTTCCTTACACAAGAGCGATGTAATCATAATATAAATGAAAGAATGATTAAGAAGTTATTTTGTGAAATTATACATCCAAATTATAATAATATCCTTAATATTATATGTATACATTAAAATCATAATCATATACAATCGGTGGATGCATTTATGGAAAATAATACACTTGGGTTCGGGAGGAAGAAGTCATTCATACAGAAGATCGATGATTTTTTTTCCCATTTGTTGGAGGTGGTAAGTGTTAAATGTTAATATATTAAAATAATAATATCTAATTCTATGATATAAAATAATATAATTATAATCTAATTATTGAAAAAACAAATTATGGATGTGGATGTAGATATAAAATGAAAATTCAGATTTCATAACTGTACTATTCATTAGATGACTACTAGAAAATTTCCCTGATGGCCTTCCAAGTTTTGAAATATAATAAAAAAGGGAAGTATAATGTTCTTAGTGAATTAAGGATGTTTTCTTTATATTCAATGTTTGATATAAATGGATTAGTAAGCATGAATTGTGGAGGATTTTAGGTGTGCTTTTATAAGTGGGGGTGAGGACATACATTGACGTTTTGAAAAGAATCACTTACAACCATTATTTTATAATTCCATTAGACTATAAAATTATTCCTTATAAAACCTTATAGGTTATAATATCAAAATATTTCCATGAAATGTGTGTTATAAAAGAATGTAGGTCATTTTATCACTAATCCTTCTAGTATATCACCAGGTATATCAATTTCAACCATAACAACAGTAATTATTTATTTCTAATATTACTACTCATTAAAGTAAAATTTTAATTATACCTTTATCAGATAATATACATTAACCTGATTCCAAATATCTCAATGATTTTTAGAGATTAAATTCTATGATTTTTGAGAATCCAATTTATCATTATACCAGCATACATGTAGAAAAAGTATGTTTCCAAAAAATTATCAAATTTAATGAAGGTTTTGATATTAAATTTCAATAAGTTATTTATTACACTATCATATTTTAATCTCTCATAATATATTTAAAATAATTATAAATTTCATAAAATATCTATGGAATATATCTTTTTAAATAATTTTAAAAAGTAATTTTGTGATAAAAAACATTATTTTGTCACTCTTCATCATAAAACAGATCATTTTAAAAAAAATCACCAAAAATCACCATAAGTTATTTTGATATTACGAAATAAAAAATAATGTTAACAATTTCAAATAAATATTATTTATTTAGTAAAAATTACCTTTAAAAGCAGTTTTCAAATAGAGATGATCCACTTTTTTTAATAATGATGTTGTTCAGAAAACATTTATTTTCAAATTATTATTATATTATTTATAATAAATTAAAATCCAATAAACATTTTCTACATATATAAACAATATAATTTTAATCACATGTGATTAATAGTCTTATAATAAAATTTCTTTCCTAAGTTCTAATGATATACTAAACTACAGTTCATTTATACTTGGGGATCCTTACTATCACGAACCCTCCCCACAAAGGGCTACCCCTCCTGGGAAGGGAATGGGAGAAGGGAGACAGTAACCCCTAATTACCTCCTCTAGTAGGCCTAGATTTTAAATCTAACACCAAGGGTATAATAAACAAAAAAATGTGATGAATTACCCTCTAGGATAACACATGAGAAAGATATAGATAAGACAAACACTAATTAACACAAAATCATAGTGAAATCTAAAATAAATCTCAAGTACACATATTTAATGTCAAGAAAGAACAAGTAAAACTAAAAGGGATGACTGAAACTACCAAAGGAAAGTAAAAACATCAGCAACCATGAACCTCGAACATCTCCTGATACCCTATACTAGTAGTAACCAGCATGATCTCTATCCTACTCAAAGTGACCTGAAAAATTGTTTACATATATGTAGGGTGAGTATAACAATATTGTCAGTATGATCCTTCCAGAAGCATCTTGTGAAAAAGTACAGATATCATGGTAAATCATAGTTGAAAAAAGTGAAACACACATGTCAGCTAAATAGGTATACTATGTTCTTAGCCTCACTATGGATAATCTCACAAAGTGTCTAATGAAAAATTATATAATAAAATAAATAAAATCAAGGGTACCGTGAAACCACTTCCACAATGGATTGCCGCTTTTCCCAAACTTCACATGTCCTAAGTATCTATATCCAAAAATTCATGCGTGTAGACATCGGGATAAAGAACTTATATATGATCTTCATTAAACAAAACCACTCTGTCAAAGAAACCAAAGTAAACAGGTAGTTTTTAGGATCCCTCATAGCTTGCATAGTGTGTATCATACGCAGGGTATTAACCTATATGCGATTATTTCCTATACACTGAGTAAGGATCATCAAGCCTCAGAACCTATACACATTGATCCTATAGTAGTCCATAAGAAACTATATCCAGAATAAATGTGTGTGAAAAACCACAAGCCATTATATCCCTCTACAGACATATATGGGGAATTATTACCTCTATACCTACCATCACAAGTAACAACCAAGAGAAATGAGTAGGGCGAAAATGGGGTAGTCAGCCATCCATTAACCCCCAGAATGTTGTGGAAAACACCTACCCAGGGCTTAGAATCCCCAGGGTGTCATTTTCCATAAACAATGTGCTCATCTATCCTATAGGAACACAAAAAGTAGGGAATATACTATAACATAGAAACACACTATGGGCATAACCTAGTCTTGGACTCGACTGTAGATAATGTCTCTCAGACACCTGGCTTCTTCTGCTATGACTAGGTATCCTATAAGTACACATCCAATTAAAGAGATTTATTATATTACTTCTTTCCCATTTTATGAGTTACTATTTATGTTAATTAATTCATTATATGTTAATTAAAAATTAACAATTCCATATTATATTTCATTAGCCTCACAACCAAATTCCACTATTTCTTTAAATTTCTACCTCAACATTGTTTCCCGGTAAGATTAAACCCCATGGGATAATCATCATTAATTGAATCATTTATTAATAGCATTGTCACATTCCCATATTTCCAAGATTTCTAGAAAAAGATTTAAGCTACATAACACAAGGGGAATCACATTGTCAGTGTGTAAACTACCTATTGATTCTTTTCCACCTATAGAAAGACACATACCCATCATCCCTTGAGATAATATACATTAAAAGCTCGTGGAATACCCCACACACCATCAACCCTTTTCGAAAGAGGGTAAGCAAGACTAGCTTCCTTGAGTAGTGGGAAATTTAATATAGATAAAAAAATTACACGATTCAGAAAACATATAATCATTCACATAAAACATGCTTCATCATCACCAGTGTCCTCCCAGACACCCACATCGAATAAACCGATGCATCTCGCCACTCTATGTGTCAACTGATTCAAAAACCAATGGTCCTATCTTCCACCACATCTCACAACATCCATCCAAGATGGAAAACGCATCATAAGAAGTAGGAAACAAACATCATATCAACTGGGCTCTTGGCCCTTAAACAAGGCTTCCATCCTACATACATAATAAGTAATCATGGCTCCAATGCACAATGCCATCACCCTTACAAGCAAGTGGGTAACTCACAACCCTACTAGAAATTATCTTTTATAAAAAAACCGGTTCATTAATACATCTTGAATTACATAATTAATCACTTTGAGGTTTCATCTATGGGAAACCTAAACATTAAGCTGTCATATCTGTGTCAAATTAATTAAATATTTTTACTGTATCAATTTGATTATCATCAATTTACAACATAAACAACTGAATTAATTTACATTCTTCATTATATATGAAATATAATTTACATTTAATGCCTATATATTATCTTTACTCATTTCTATTAAGAACGACATTCTAAACATGGAATGTATAGATATCAAACTATATAGAAAATCAAGCGTCAATAATTTACAATGGATAAAATTTATTTATTCAAATTAAATATTTATTACTTCAATTCCATTGTGATCCAATGGGATGAATCATGCTAACACTATAATTTCATGTCAAAAGATATAGAAGCAACAAATACCATACCTCAAAAGGTTTATGAATTTCTTTTTATGAGAATGATATAAACCATAGATTACGATTGCCTCCCCCGTGAAAACTGCATCAACCTATGGATGATGTTGGCATGACCTCACCAACCCACACTGAATAAATATCCATTAGAAACATGGATATCACATTCTATAAGATGGAAAGAATAAATGTGAGAATAAGGATCAACTCAAACAAAATAAAATAGGTAGGTCACACCTTCTTTCGATGATGGATTGACATATGCTACCTGCTCCCAATCATGGATGAACATAAAGATTGAAAAAAATTCAAGGAGTAATGATCCAAGGATTAATGATATATCACACCACTCCTATGGTATAATGCATTTGTTAGAGTGTCTCACACCAGGGATTATGAAGGTAGAACAAGGGAATAATATTTCTCATCCCTTTAGATGTTTTAACATAGAAATAGTCTAAGATAAACTGTATTTTCCATTAAATTTTGATTGCATTAAACAATAATATTTTTACTAATAATGGTAGCTTGATCCTTAAGAAAATTAATACAGGAGTAATAGGATTTAAATCGACCTTAAATCCCTTAAAACAAGGTCTTGAATACGTTTTTCGTCAAAAAAATTTCAAAATGTGTGAAACTGTAGGATGTTGGAAACAATGTACACCTACCGACAATAAAAATGAATCCCTAATGTAGATGATACAAATGACTCACCGACACTGAGTGGAAAAATGATTCACTAACACCAATAGTACAAATCACTCACCAAAACCAACAACACAAATGACTCACCAACACCAATAATTCAAATGACCCACGGATTCCAACAATACAAATGACTCGCTGACACCGAAAGTACAAATTACTCACCAATGCTGATAGGAAAAATGGCTTACGATGGCCGACAGAAATAATGACTCACATAAGCCAACAGTACAAATGACTCACCAATACCGACATAAAAAAATGACTAACTGATTACGATATTATAAATTAACCACTAACGACCATGTTCACATCTATCTCACCAATAACATTGTTCACATCTTTCTCGCTAATGATGTTGTTCCAATCTGTCTTACTGACGATAATGATTATATATGTATCATTGAGGAAACTATTAAAACATTTCTCCCCAAAGACACTATTAACATATGTCTCAGTGATGTCATTGTTAACAATTGTCTCATAGATGATAGTGTTCACATCTGGCTCACTAATGTCACTATTCACATTTTTATCATCGATAACACTATTCGCATCTGTCACACCAATGACATTGTGCAC
The DNA here is from genome assembly GCA_963277665.1 of Viscum album. Lineage (NCBI taxonomy): Eukaryota > Viridiplantae > Streptophyta > Magnoliopsida > Santalales > Viscaceae > Viscum > Viscum album. The sequence goes on from OY728165.1 coordinate 1,956,593,347, forward strand.
AAAATTGGATATTTCATTTACAGAACTAGAAATATGGAAATGTGTTGGGGATAAGTCAATTATATATTTCAAATCACCTCAAACACCAGATTTTAGCAAACAAATTGATCAGAGAGGTTGGGGCCATTAAATCTGATACCTCTCAACCTTTATCACCCTCGATAATTTAAAACCAACATAAAGGAAACATAAAAGGGGTCATAACAACCACCCATAAAGATACCTCTGAAAAGAGTGAATGACAAAAAATCAATAAATGGAATCAATCTCATAAATATGAAAGGTCGCTAATCCCAAACAAACATTATTACATGAAAATAGTTAAACATCGAACAACACGGGTACTGGGTATGTATCTGTAACTCATATTCCCATGTAATATCGTCCATGAAACCGTGTCTCCACAAGACATCAACCAAGGGGATATAAAAAACACTAAATGTGTTGTTCTTTTGGTCTTGGATTTCTATAGGCCAAAACATGATGGTCACATCATCATTAATATCGATCTCACCTCAATTGATATATAATGTGAGAGTCATCATGAAGATAACAATGGAGATGTGACACCTGAAAAACAACGTTTATCAAGAAAATATATGGGGGATGTGCAACATGATATTCCATGATTGCAACATGAGCCAACTCCGTGAATTACCCAAAAACATGGGGAGATAACTTACTCCCACAACCATACCTTTTCATCCCATGATAAGGATTCTCCATTAGAAACACATGCTCACCAACATCAATCTCCAAAGGTGTCCTTTTATTGACATATGATTTTTGATGATCATGCACTTCCTTCTTCCTCTTTCAAGTCATCTGAACCATGTCTATCGTATTCTGTACTAGTTCTGGGAAGAGAATTTCATACTCTCTGAACCTAGGCCAGCACAATGGAGAATGGACTGGTCAGCCATAAAAGGATTAAAATGTCACCAGAATGATGATGGGGTGGAAACTATTATTATATGTGAACGTCACCAAGGATAATTGTAAAGACCCGTAAAATTCAAGGGAAATTCTTTCTTAATTTTCTTTGGAATTTTACAAGAAAGCGGTTTATGACGTCACCTGATTCCGAGGCCCGGTGTGCCCGGAATAAATTTCCGAAGGTTGGCTCGGGTACGTTCAATGAACGAACGAGCGGGGAATTCTATCTTTTGAACCGGTGCTCGGAATTGAATTCTGAGGGCACCGATGAACTCGCAACGCCGGTAATCGCTTAAGGGATCCTTTATCGTAGTTGCGTTTGTGCGGGTGAAAAAGTTATTTAACGGGGTTTAAATAAAAAGAAAATAAAATTGTTAAATCAATTTTATTTCTTATCAAAGTGGTTTTTTTTCTCCCATGGGAAGTTGGTGGTGGGGCCCACATCCACCCAACTTCCCATGTGTGGAAAATTGAATGGGTGGGGCCCACACGAACCCCCCCCCCCCCCACCTTTTCAAATCCCTTAACCCCTATTAACCCCTCACATTCCTAACTCCCCATTAACTCACTTTCATTAATTTTTGACAACTTGTTATAATTATTTAGGTGAGTTACTTAATTTCAAACTCTTGAAATTCAAATGGTTAGGTTGTGTTAATAAAATAAGACTTAGTCTTATTTTATTATTGTTAGAGTTTTGCAAACCTTGAGAGGATTGGGGAAGTGGTCTTCTTCTTCTTCAACCTCGACGAAGAACACGAAGAACACCATTCTTCAACGAAGAACATCTCTGCTGAAGAACGCGACATCTTCTTCCAATGACGTTTCCTCTTCGGACACGCCTCGACGACAACAGAATCGACGTTCATCTTCCACGACGCCGTATCTGCGACGCGACGTTCTTATTCCGCGTCGTCTCTTCCGCGATGGTTTTTCGCGACGAAATCTCCATCAACGACTTCGAATCCTCGCTTCGCGACGTCGACATTCTTTTTCCGCGACGCCCGACCTCCGCGACGTTCATCTTCCGCGGCTCGTTGACGTGCATCGTTCTTGAAATTGAGGTAGGGGTTTGTTTAGTTATTTTTTTTTGAATATCAACTTAGTGATCTTTGTGGTTTAAAACCAATTGTTATCAAATAACGTGAGGGGGTAGGTCCGCACAAACACGGCCGACCCTCCTCCTTATTTTATGATTGATTCCTTTGTGGATTGGTTCGGGAAGGCGTGGTGTCGTCGCACCACACGGAATCATGCGAAAGGAAACGCGCGGCGCTGTCGCGCCGCACCGTGGAAAGAAGTTCAAGGACGTGACGCCGTCGCGCCGCGTCGAAGAAAACCAAAGACGCTGTGGCCGGAGCGGGGCCGCGGCGGAGGGGCGCGGTGCTGTCACACCGCACTTGACGACAAGGGTCGCGGCCGGTTCCGGGCCGCGGCGCAGCAAGGTGACCGGCGGCCGGACCGGGCCGCCGGTGTCGGCGAAGAAGGGGACCGTCCGTTGATGGTCCTGTGGAGGCCGGACCGGTGTGCAACCGGGGGTTCAAACCCTCGGCCGGCTGGCCAAAACCGCCCCCCTTAATTGCGGGGGGTCGCGGTTACACAGGGGGGCAGGCGCCCCCACTTTGCTGAAACGGCTCGGCCAGTGGCCGAGCCGTCAACGCGCTGGGCGCGCTGTGCCCAGCCGGTCTGCCAGGCCAAGCCGCGCCCAGCCGGGCCGACCGGGGGGTCTCGGGCCGGGTCGGTCCGGGCCCGAAACCCCCGTTATCGGACTGTTTAGGTTCAAATGCCCATAACTCAGGTTACGGACCTCCAAACGATGCACCGTCAGCGGCGATGCGATCCTTGGATTGATACGGCTGTTTTGGTATATCTCACTCAAGGTTTCGAAATACTTTGAAACGGCCGGGTTGGTTCGTACACAAAACCAACCGGGCCCTCGGAGCGGAAACGCTCATATCTTGAGCTACGGACGTCCGATTGATGTTCCATTGACTTTGTTGAGTTCCTCTTAGTGAGACGGATCTTTTGTCTTACTCCGCCCAAGGTTTGGACGCAGGTGGAGTGCGGTTGGGTTGGTTTTGCCTTAAAAACCAACCGGGCCGCTGGGACGAAAAAGCCAATAACTCTCAGACCGGGCGTCCGATTGACGCGTCGTCTATTGCGTTGAGTTCCTGTTGATGATACGGAACTTTTGGATACATCAACTCTGTACTAAGTGTCAGTTGATGTATCAGCCTCTCGACTCAAGGAGCGGACCCTCCCGAACGAGCTTGCTGTGTGCGGGAACCCTAGAGCTGGCTGCGACTGCTACTGTGACTGCGACGATGACTGTGCAGAGATCCTCAGTGGATTCGACGACGACGACTACAGCACTCAGCGATCCTATGTGGATCAGTGCTACCGATCCTATGTGGGTCCAATCCTGTGTGGGTCAGCGCTCAGCGGTTCTGTGTGAGCCAGCGCCTACAGATCCTGTGTGGGTCCGATCCTGGGTGGGTCTTTGCGGGGGTTAGTACATATTGATCCTTTATGGGTCCGATGACTTAGATGGATCAGTGATCATCTCTATCGTCTTCGAAGAAGTATATCCGTGTGAGCTGAATCCGGTTTTCTTTCCTATGTGGATTGTGTTGTGCTATCCTGTGTGGATTATGTTTTGCTTTCCTGTGTGGAATACGTATACTTTCCTGTGTGGACTGGGTTGTACTTGGGCTCGGAGGTTGGAGCGTACTGGAATTGATGACTTATGTATATGTATGGTCATATACCTAAGCAGTGTCGGTTGTTACTTCGTGATTGTATCTTTCCTTTGTGGTTTATCCTTTGTGCATTTTGGGAGACCTTTGGGGGTCTCGGGGTCCCTACTTAGTAGCTTATACTCACCCCTGCAGGGGCTATGCCTGCACTACGTTGTGTTGGTTGCAGACGACGGACAGCGTTGATCGTGGTTGAGGCTTGCAGAGCAGGACGGTACCTGGAGGTGGACCACTGGGCCGGACGCACTCGGAGCGGACGGCGGGACCCGAGGAGTAGTGGAGCTATCTGTACCCACCCTTCAGGTGGGATTTCCAGTGGACAGCTCGGCGTAGCGGCCTTTACTTTTTAGTTGTTGTTTTCCCTTTCGAGTTGTACTTTACTTTCAGTTTGGGTTTGTATACTGGCCCACTTACTTTTCTGCACATACTGTTGTACCAGTTTTTACTTAGTGTTTACTTTTCTGCTTGCTTACTTTGTGGTGCTTGTTTACTTTACAAAGTCAATGCCTTCCCTTTTTACCGGGATTTACGCCTTGGTGCTAGTCGCCAGCCCCTGGCCTATGGAAGGCGGGCTTGGGGTAGTCACGGCACGGGCCCCGAGGATGGGTCGTGACAAATTGGTATCAGAGGAGTTCGGTTCTACCGCGAGCTCTAATCTTTTCTATTTGAAGAAATAGTGTTTATCATATTGAGTGTGGTTATCAGTCTAGGGAGTCCAGTGTTGGTGCGGCGGCCGACGTATCCGTACACCAGGACCCTGACTTCTGATTTCCGACTTAATGCACGAAAACATTGATTGCATGAGTGTTTCAAGTTTTATTTGTGATTACTTTGTATCAGCTCACCAGGTATACTGTTCTGATCGTGGTGCACCTGTTTCCTTTTCAGGATGGCCCCACGACGGCAGCCAGCTAGGGTTTCGAGAGTCGAGCGTGATGACAGCCCACCGAGCGATGAGGCCTCGGTGCATGGCTATTTGTCAGCAGTGGCACCGGCGGTATCTCTACCCGCCGAGCCACCGATACATCCAGCACTAGCCGCTGACGATGCACGTCGCCTCAGTGCACTGCATGAGTTCCAGCGCCAGCGACCACCCAGGTTCTGTGGGGAGACGGACCCCCAGGTTGCCGAGGACTGGCTGGAGGCAGTCGTACGAGTTTTCAGGCTAGTGAGGACACCAGCAGACCTCATGGTGATCCTTGCTGTGAGTCTACTGCACGCAGCAGTGGGCCGATGGTGGAGATTGATGCTCCAGGTGCACGATGAGGCATCTCTACTTTGGACGGACTTTGAGAGCCTCTTCCGCTCGGAGTTCTTCCCAGCCACCCTCTGTGCGATGTGCATTCAAGAGCTTCTTCAGCTGCGGCAGGGCAGCATGACGGTCTCCCAGTACTCGGTGAGATTTACCGATCTCTCGCGCTACTCGACCGACATGGTACGGGACCCATTCTTCCGGGCCCAGACCTTTGAGCAAGGATTGAGACACGAGATTAGGGCATCGCTGATCTCCCTCAGCATTCTGACTCAGACAGGAGTACTGGAGCAGGATCTTTTGATCGAGAGCTTCCGTGCTGAGTCTACACCAGCGCCGAGACCCACCGCATGGCGGCACGTAGTAGAGTCTTCTGCAGTAGGCAGTCGATGGATGACTCTTGGGTCCAGGCAGACCAGACCCTCAGGCAGACGACCTCAGGACACTGGCTCAGCAGTGCGGGGCACACTGCGCGGAGCCATTCTTTCGAGAGGCAGACAGTGCTACTCGTGCGGCGGACAGGGCCACATGGCTCGTGATTGCCCGACCCGCCGTGCCGACGAGCAGCAGACGGTTTAGGGACCACCGAGGCAGAGGCAGAGGGTCGACCGTGGCGGTCCGTAGGGAGGAGGCAGATGAGGCAGAGGAGCTGGCCAAGCAGCAGGTGGTGGGAGATTCTTTGAGGCTCTACCACCACCACCACCAAGAGGTCCACCCCGACCATAGGGAGCTGGCGGGCAGAGACAGGCACAGCACCAGGCAGCAGAGGCCTATGACCACGGCGCGCCCGAGATGATTCGAGGTACTATCTGTGTCTATTCCACCCTTGATGCAGTACTTATAGACACAGCAGGGAGTCACTCTTTCATAGCTGCTACCCTTGTTTAGTGCTCAGAGATTCTGATAGAGCCGTTGGATCGATCCTTACGGCTAGAGACTCCTACGAGAGAAGACTCGACGATTACGCACTGGTGCCGGCAGTGTGAGCTTACTCTAGGAGGCGAGAGCTTTGGCTGGGATCTTCTTGTAGTGGCGTCGAGGCCTTACGATGTCATCTTGGACATGGATTGGTTATGTACGGTCCATGCACAGATTGACTGTTTTAGGCGCAAGGTGCGATGTGTACGCACCGACGGGAGCAGGTTCACCTTCACCGGCGAGAAGGGAGCCTTTGCAGCACAGGATGGACTTCCGCGGACTAGAGGACAACCCATCAATCATCAGTTGTCTAGCCTCATCCTAAGAGCAGTTGACGTGTGGAGTCCTGGATTTCCTGCAGTGGTGGATCAGTTTGCGGATGTTTTTCCCAACAACGTTCCAGGACTACCTCCTCGCAGAGATGTAGATTTTTATATTGACATGTACCCCGGGACAGCCCCGATATCGACTCCAGCATATCGGATGGCCCCCGCCGAGCTTCGAGAGCTACGGGTACAGTTGGAGGACTTACAGGTCAAGGGTTTTATCTGACCCAGTGTTTCACCCTGGGCTTCCAAGATATTGTTCGCCAAGAAGGCGGATGGGAGCTTGCGACTGTGTATCGACTATTGTCGCCTGAACCAAGTGACAGTGAGGAACATGTATCCGCTACCGATAATTGATGACCTCTTTGATCAGCTCAAGGGAGAACGATGGTTCTCGAAGATAGACCTCAGGTCAGGCTATCATCATCTCAGAGTTTGAGACGAGGATGTGCAGAAGACGGCCTTCAGATGTCGGTATGGCCACTATGAGTTCATGTTTATGCCATTCGGCATAACCAATGCTCCAGCAGTGTTCATGGCCCTCATGAACAGGATCTTTCATCCATACCTCGATTGATTTTTTGTGGTCTTCATCGATGACATTTTGATTTACTCGACGACTGAGGAGGAGCACGCCTACCACTTACGGGTTGTACTAGACACACTCCGAGAGCACCAGATTTATAGTAAGCTCTCGAAGTGCCAGTTCTGGATACGTGAGGTCCACTTCTTGGGACACGTCATCTCTGAGGCGGGAGTTGTAGTGGATCCTGTGAAGATCCAGGCAGTTTTAGCTTGGGAGCCACCCAGGAGCGTGACGGAGGTGCAGACTTTCTTGGGACTAGCTGGATACTACCGGAGATTTTTGCCAGACTTATCTAGAGTTGCAGCACCACTCTCCGCATTGAAGAAGAAGGGGAAACCCTTCGTGTGGTTAGATAGATGTCAGCAGAGCTTCCAGGAGCTGAGACAGATATTGACCAGCGCACCTATCTTGAGGTTTCCTAAGGAGGGAGTAGGGTACGTAGTCTACTGCGATGCATCAGGGACCGGACTCGGTTGTGTCTTGATGCAGGAGCGGGAATTGATCACTTATGGATCACGTCAGTTGAGGCCGCATGAGTAAAACTACGCTACCCATGACATGGAGTTAACAGCAGTGGTCTTTGCTCTAAAGACATGGCGACACTACCTGATGGGAGAGCGCTTTACGGTCTTTTCTGACCATCAGAGTCTCAGGTACATCTTCTCTCAGAAGGACCTGAACCTGAGACAGCGGCTATGTCTTGAGTTCCTCTAGGACTATGACTTTGTGATATTCTATACTCCTGGGAAGGGGAACATGGTAGCTGATGCCATCAGCAGGAGGACAGACATCCAGCTACTTGAGGAGGCGACAGAGCAGCTAGTCGCTTTGCAGATATCCTTTGTGGATAGAGATGGAGCAGCCTTCCTTCAGTCTCTCACAGTCACTCCTCCACTACCACATCAGGTCAGAGAGGCACAGCGTGGGGACGCTGACTGTGAGACGCGGCGTGCACAGATATCCTCAGGACATGCACCTGATGGTTTCTCCTTTGGAGCAGAGCACGACATACTTTTCAGAGGACATACCATGGTACCAGTCGCTTTACAGGAGGAGGTGCTGAGAGATTTTCACACTTCTCCTTTGGCGGTACATCCTGGAGTGGCGAAGATGTACCAGGATCTCAGACGACAGCACTGGTGGCCGGGCATGAAGAAGGTTGTGGCAGAGTTCGTTTCTCGATGCCTCACCTGCCAGCAGGTGAATGCAGAGCATCAGGTACCAGCAGGCTTGGTACAACCCTTGGAGGTCCCAGAGTGGAAGTGGAACAGGATATCTATGGACTTCGTGACTGGACTTCCACGCACTTCCAGAGGTCACGACTCCATATGGGTGATTGTCGACCGATTCACCAAGTCGGCTCACTTCTTACCCATCAGAGGGAAGGGCTCAATGGAGAGCTTGGGGTGACTTTACGTTCAAGAGATTGTTCGGCTTCATGGTGTGCCATCATCTATCGTCTCCGATCTAGATGCTCGTTTTACATCCCGACTATGGAAGGGATTGCAGGAGGCGTTCGGGACGCAGCTACGTCTGAGCACAACCTTTCACCCTCAGACCGATGGTCTGACGGAGAGGACCATTCAGACTCTCGAGGACATGCTCCGCGCATGTGTCCTCTACTTTGGTCGCAGCTGGGAGGACCACCTACCCTTGGTGGAGTTTGCATACAACAACAGCAACCACTCCACCATTGGGATGGAACTATATGAGGCATTGTACGACCGACCTTGCAGATCTCCTTTTTGCTGGACAGACCCTAGGGAGTCAGCACATGTGGGACCGAAGATGGTCCAGGCCACGACAGAGAAGGTCCAGGTCATCCAGTAGTGGATGAGGACAGCTCAGAGCCAGCAGAAGTCATACACTGACAGGAGGCGGAGGCCACTAGAGTTCGAGGATGGAGACCACGTCTTCTTGCGTGTCTCACCACGACATGGTTTACGGAGATTTGGCCGAGGCGACAAGTTATCTCTGCGCTTCATCGGACCCTTCCAGGTCCTTAGCAGGATTGGCGAGGTGGCTTATCATCTGGCTCTACCAACTAAGTTGCACTGGGTGCACGACGTCTTCCATGTATCTCAGCTGAGGAGATACGTACACGGCCCGACACACATCATTGACCATAGAGAGCTTGATGTTGACGATGGGGAGACTTTTGCGGAGGTCCCAGTGGAGATCGAGGATCGATAGGAGCGGGTCCTACATGGATGGTCGATTCCTCTAGTGTGCATCAGGTGGCAGCATGGGAACCTCCATGAGAGAACTTGGGAGCGGGAGGCTCAGATGTGTGCTCAGTATCCTCATTTGTTTCCCTAGATTTGATGTATCTTTACGCGGATGTAAAGCCATGAGGTGGGAGTAATGTAAAGACCCATAAAATTCAAGGGAAATTTTTTCTTAATTTTGTTTGGAATTTTACATGAACGCGGTTTCTGACGGCACCTGATTTCGAGGCCCGGTGTGCCCAGTATAAATTTCCGAAGTTTGGCTCGGGTACGTTCAGTGAACGAACGAGCGGGTTTTACTATCTTTTGAACCAGTGCTCGGAATCGAATTCCGAGGGCACCGATGAACTCGCAACGCCGGTAATCACTTAAGGGTACCTTTACCATAGTTGCGTTTTTACGGGTGAAGAAGTTAATTAACGGGGTTTAAATAAAAAGAAAATAAAATTGTTAAATCAATTTTATTTCTTATCAAAGTGGTTTTTTTTCTCCCATGGGAAGTTGGTGGTGGGGCCCACATCCACCCAACTTCCCATGTGTATATAATTGATAGGGTGGGGCCCACACGAACCCCCCCCCCCCCCCACATTTTCAAATCCCTTAACCCCTCTTAACCCCTCACATTCATAACTCCCCATTAACTCACATTCATTAATTTTTGTCAACTTGTTATAATTAATTAAGTGAGTTACTTAATTTCAAACTCTTGAAATTCAAATGGTTAGGTTGTGTTAATAAAATATGACTTAGTCTTATTTTATAATTGTTAGAGTTTTGCAAACCTTGAGAGGATTGGGGAAGCGGTCTTCTTCTTCTTCAACCTCGACGAAGAACGCGAAGAACACCGTTCTTCAACGAAGAACATCTCCGCCGAAGAATGCGACGTCTTCTTCCAACGACGTTTCCTCTTCAGACGCACCTCGACGACAACGGAATTGACGTTCGTCTTCCATGACGCCGTATCCGCGACGCGACATTCTTCTTCCGCGTCGTCTCTTCTGCGACGGTTTTTCACGACGAAATCTCCGTCGACGACTTCAAATCCTCGCTTCGCAACGTCGACGTTCTTTTTCCGCGACGCCCGACCTCTGTGACGTTCATCTTCAGTGGCTCGTTGACGTGCACCGTTCTTGAAACCGAGGTAGGGATTTGTTTAGTTATTTTGTTGTGAATATCAACTTGGTGATCTTTGTGGTTTAAAACCAATTGTTATCAAATAACGCGATGGGGTCAGTCCGCACAAACACGGATGACCCTCCTCCTTATTTTATGATTGATTCCTTTGTGGATTGGTTCGGGAAGGCGTGGTGTCGTCGCACCACACGGAATCGTGCGAAAGAAAATGTGCGGCGTCGTCGCGCCGCGCCGTGGAAAGAAGTTCAAGGACGCGACGTTGTCGCGCCACGTCGAAGAAAACCAAAGATGTCGCGGCCGGAGTGGGGCCGCGGCGGAGGGGCGCGGTTCCGTCTCACCGCGCCAGACGAAAAGGGCCGCAGCCGGTTCCGGGCCGCGGTGGAGCAAGGTGACCGGCGGCCGGACCGGGCCGCCGATGTCAGCGAAGAAGGGGACCGGCCGTCGCCGGTCCCGTGGAGGTCGGAACCGGCCAGCCAGGGTGGGTCGGCCGGACCGCTATGCAACCGGGGGTTCAAACCCCTGGCCGGCAGGCCAAAACATCCCCCCTTAATTGCGGGGGGCCACGGTTTTACAGGGGTGAAGGCGCCCCCCCTTTGCCGAAACGGCTCGGCCACTGGCCGAGCCGGCAGCGCGCTGGGCGCGCTGTGCCCAGCCGGTCCGCCAGGCCGGTCCGGGCCGCGCCCAGCCGGTCCGGGCTGCGTCGGGCCGGGCCGACATGGAACGGGGTGGGTCGACCCGGTCCGGGCCGACCGGGGGGTCTCGGGCCGGGTCGGTCTGGGCCCGAGACCCCCGTTATCGGACTGTTTAGCTTCAAATGCCAATAACTCGGGTTACGGACCTCCAAACGACGCGGCGTCAGCGGCGATGTGATCCTTGGATCAATATGGTTGTTTCGGTATACTGCACTCAAGGTTTCGGAATACTTTGTGTTCGGCCGGGTTGGTTCGTACACGAAACCAACCGGGCCCTCGGAGCGGAAACACTCATATCTTGAGCTACGGACGTCCTATTGACGTGCCGTCGACTTTGTTGAGTTCCTCTTAGTGAGACGGATCTTTTGGCTTTCTCCGCCTGAGTTTTGGATGCACGTGGAGTACGGTCAGGTTGTTTTTGCCTTAGAAACCAACCAGGCCCCTGGGATGAAAAAGCCAATAACTCTCAGACCGGGCGTCTGATTGACGTGACGTCTGTTGCGTTGAGTTCCTGTTGACGATATGGAAATTTTGGATACATCAACTCTGGACTAAGTGTTAGTTGATGTATCAGACTCTCGACTCATGGAGAGGAGCCTCTCGAACGAGCTTGCTGTGTGCGGGAACCCTAGAGCTGGCTGCGACTGCTACTGTGACTACGACGACGATTGTGCAGAGATCCTCAGTGGATTCGACGACGACGACTACAGCACTCAGCGATCCTATGTGGATCAGTGCTACCGATACTGTGTGGGTCCGATCCTGTGTGGGTCAGCGCTCAGCGGTTCTATGTGAGCCAGCGCCTACAGATCCTGTGTGGGTCCGATCTTGTGTGGGTCTTTGCGGGGGTTAGTACCTATTGATTCTTTGTGGGTCCGACGACTTAGATGGATCTGTGATCATCTCTATCGTCTTCGAAGAATTATACCTGTGTGAGCTGAATCCTGTTTTCTTTCCTGTGTGGACTGTGTTGTGCTATCCTGTATGGATTACATTTTGCTTTCCTGTGTGGAATACGTATACTTTCCAGTGTGTATTGGGTTGTACTTGGGCTCGAAGGTTGGAGCGTACTGGAATTGATGACTTAGGTATATGTATGGGAATATACCTAAGCAGTGTCGGTTTTTACTTCGTGATTTTATCTTTCCTTTGTGGTTTATCCTTTATAGATTTTGGGAGACCTTCTGGGGTCTCGGGGTCCCTACTGAGTAGCTTATACTCAACCCTGCACGGGCTATGCCTGCACTACGTTGTGTTGGTTGCAGACGACGGACAACGTTGATCGTGGTTGAGGCTTTCAGAGAAGGACGGTACCTGGAGGTGGACCACTGGGTGGGACGCACTCGGAGCGGACGGCGGGACCCAAGGAGCAGTGGAGCTATTTGTACCCACCCTTCAGGTGGGATTTCCAGTGGACAGCTCAGCGTAGCGGCCTTTACTTTTCAGTTGCTATTTTCCCTTTCGAGTTGTACTTTACTTTCAGTTTGGGTTTGTATACTAGACCACTTACTTTTCCGCACATACTGTTGTACCAGTTTTTACTTAGTGTTTACTTTTCTGCTTTCTTACTCTGTGGTGCTTGTTTACAATTACAATGGCAATGCCTTCCCTTTTTACTAGGATTTATGCCTTGGTGCTAGTCGCCAGCCCCTGGCCTATGGAAGGCGGGCTTGGGGTAGTCACGGCACGGGCCCCGAGGACGGGTCGTGACAATAATTTTCTAATCAAAAAACCACCAAAATCCAGGACACAAGAGCACAACATGTCTTTAAGCATTTGGGTGTTCCACTCTATCTGACTATCTACCTACAGTTGAAATGAAGTGTTAAGGAATATCTGAGGACCAAAATAATGATAGAGACCTCTCCACACCCTAGAGGTAAAACAAGGATATATATTAGAAATGTTCTTCCTCGAGAATGTGTGGATTCTCACCCCCTCCTCTAGATACCGCCTCAAAAAAACCTCCACTAAGATCGATACCTTGTGCACCATGAAGTGGGATGAATTCATTAAATGACCCACTACCACCAAAATAGCATCAATGACTCAATGAGATTCAATTAAACTAGTTGCAAAGTCAATTGATATTTCCTCACACTTACATGGTGAATATCTATGGTTTCCAGGAAACCATCGTGGACATGGTACTCAACCTTCACCTTCTGGAAGACCAAACATCAAGTCACAAACTCCTAAACTACCTACGTCATCCCTGACCACCAAAACTGGCTCTTCAAGGATCAGTAAATCTTTTTAATGCTAGGTTTCAATACTAAAGGGGATCTATAGAACCCTCTGAGAACTATCTCACACATCACCAATGGAACATAAAGAATTCCCCGATACAACACACTTTTTTGTTCGTCCTTAATCCAACCATCAGGGGCCTCACCTCAAACAACTAGGTCTCTCCACAAATCCACCTCTACATCACCCAAGTGGGACTCTTCCACCAACTACACCAAATATTATTGCACTGTCATCTGAAAAATACAACCTCTTCCCCCCAACATCTCTTATACTAAGATATAATGCTGAATGTTCTTAAATCACTCTATAGGAATATTTTGATTCATGCACTGTATCACCTTGGGACTTACTTCTAAGTGAATAATCTACAATATTCCCCTATGAAGGTGTATACAATATTTTGAAGTCATACTCTTATATGAATAATATCAACCAATTTAAGGACCTTGATTTTCTAGGTAATTTTTTTAATTATTGGGAATTATTACTAGTAAGTGAAAATTGATGGCATGTGATTCCGAGTCCCAGTGTGCCCAAAATAAATTTATGAACATATTTTAAGGAAATTTCAGAAAATGCATGATAGAAATGTTTTAACATTTAAACCAGTGCTCAAATTAAAAATCTGAGGGCACAATTGAATCCGTGGCACCGAGATTCACTTGATGGTGGATTCACGCCGACTGCAGCAGGTCAGGAGAGAATGATATATTGTGGACTTTTAAACGAATAATAAAATAACAATGTTATTTTATTTCTCTAAAATTTCTTTTCCTCCAACAGACAGGTGGAAGTGGCTGGAACAAAAATACGTCAAGCCATTAAATGGATTGAATCAACTTTATTATGGTATATGGACCGTTGGAATTATAAAGGTCACTAATTAAATGAAACCCATTAATTCTATGTGTGTTACTCACCCTCCCACAATCCTATTTATATAGAGCTCTAGGTGGAGTGTTTCCATGTCTTCATCAAGAGAAGAAGCTCTGGAAAAGTACTATGACGCTAACCATAGGGAGGATGAAACCTTTTTCAGTGAGTGATGATGAGCACCTATAAATCACCAACCGATGTCAATGACGAAGGTTCGTTCCGTCGATCGTCATCTGTGAGCGTCTATTATTTGTAGGATGTTTATTTTGAAGTTTTAGTTGATGAATTAAATACTCTCCCTCTTTCTATCTCCTTAATGCGGAGGGCGCATGCCAAAAGACAATGGCCCATACCCTCAGCTGGTTCACTCATGCATCGTTTTTTGTGGATGGTTTACTCAAATTAATGGAAACCTGATATAGAAGGTCATGGTATGATGGAGGAAGTGTGGGAGAGTTTTTATCACAGAAGGCACCACGAATGGACACAAGAGCACATTTAGAGACCCACGGAAGAAACAGCCAGTGTTCCATGTTGGTGGGGTCCAGTGGTGGACGTAGGAGACCTGCAGTAACCGTCTGCGGGGGGTGGAAGGAAGTGTGTGACGGAGTGTCGTGGTGGCCGAAGGAAGCCTTCCCGAGCTAGCCATGTGGGACAAGGGAGGCACCTACCGGCACCGCGGGCAGAAGCAGCCATGTCCAGCAGGCCAGGACAAGAGGGTGAGATGCGGCCCGCGCACTGCCTTTTTAGTGAAATGAGGTCAGCCAAACATTGACGGTTAAATGAGGTGGGGCTGCACCCCACTGGTTGAAGAATTTCCCCACATGTGTGGGGCCAGCGGGATGCAACGGTCCACCTTCGGGTGGAAAAATCCGGCATGGGCCAGACCTACTAGCAGGCCGGGCTGGACCTACATCTCGGCAGGCAAGTGCGCGTGGGCTGAGCCCCACTAAACGGGTATTGCCAACTACGACTTGGGCCCTCAAACCGAACTGGGATGACCCCAATGGGCCGAACCCAATGAATTGGGATGACCCTTAATGTGTCGGACCCGAGTAGGCTAAGATAGAACCCGAGACTCGTTCTGTCATGTCGGTCTGACTGAGTCGTACCGGGACTAGACCCAACCAGTACCCGGATAAATAAATTTCTGCAACTGATGAACTGGGTGTTCATTTGACACACCATCAGTGGTTTTGGGATCCCATTTAGGGAGCTAGTCCCTTTGGCATATTCCAGAGTGCCTGACCAAGCTGGGTCGGACCAAAATGTGATCACCCCCCCCCCCCATTTCACGAAAATGGATGTTACTATCATATTTGGAGACTAATTGACACGTCTACTATGGAATAAGTACCCTAGAGACAATGTGGGCCTTTTGAAATTCTCCATGAGAGTTTTAGAGAATATTAAAATAAGGTCGGGTTGGATCAAAACCAAATCCATCAAGGCCCTCGATACTAAAATGTCAATAACTTATAGATCAGGCATCTGGTTGACACATCATCTTTTGCGTTGGGAACATTATGACGTGGAAAATCATCGGGTTACCTCTTAATGAAACTTAGTGTCTATTGAACGATGACCAGTAGCATGAGGAGAGGTTCTCTCAAAATCAAGCGTGCTGCGAGCGGGAATCCAGTGGCTGGAAAAGAGGTAGAGGTTGGAGAGATATCAAATGAAGGTTAGAACCATATGGTCCTTTGTGGATCTTCACCTAGAAATCATTTTTGGATTAGTACCGAGTGATCCAATGTGGATCAAAACCTAGAGGCCCTATGTGAATCATCACCTTGCAACCAAATGAGTACCATGCATAGAGCGGCCAGTCGTGGATCAACGACATACCGATCATGTGTGGGTTAGATCTAGTGTGGGTCAGTGCTCAGTGATCATGTGTGTTTCTAGCGCATACTGATCCATTGTGAGTCCAAAATGTGTGGGTCATTTGGGGGGTTTGTACGTATCGTTCCTGTGTGGTTCTTACTCTTTATGGTTCATAGTAGTGCCTCTTGAATGTATAAGATGATCTAGCTTCACGATTGATCATCTGCACTTCTATACATCACTAATAACTTGTTTGAGCCGAGAATCTATTAGATCTGTGTCTATTAATTTGTGTATTGTGATTGAGATCATGTTATGTTCTTTTTATTCATGGATTTCTGTGTGACCTCCATGGGTCTTAGGTTCCTTGAATATTATTGTTATACTCACCCATGCATGGGATTTACTAGCACCTTGTGCTGTGTTGTGCAGACAATGATAAGCTGGGCTGAGGCTTGAGGGAGCCAGGAGTAGGTGGTACATAGAAAAGACAGGATGATATAGAGTGTTGTGGAGATGATTTGTACCTACCCTTTAGGTAAGATCCTCATTTGATGATCTAGGACCTATTTTTTCTTTTTAGTTGTACTAGTACAATAATGTTAGGCTTTTATTATGGCCCCTTTACTTTCAGTTCCCTTTTTACTATGACATTTTACTTCATGGTTTCTTCTGGTTGTGTTCTTGGAATGTGTGTTTATAAAGGATTAATGGAGATTCCTTTTCAATTTTGGGATACACCTTTTTGGTGCTAGTCACCAACCCCTGGCCTATGGATGGTGGGATTTGGGTAGCCATGGCAGGGGACCTGGGGGACGGGTCCTGGAAAAGTGGTATCAAAAGTTTCAGATCTACCGAAGATCTAAGACTCTGATGTTTTTAATATATGAATATTGTTAAGTGTTATGAGTGTGGTATTCAGTTTGGAATCTAGTTTTTGTGTGGTGGATGACATATCAAAATTTCAGGACCCTGGATTACGATTTCCGACTTGGTGCATAAAAAACAGATTGCATGTGTTTTGGAAGTGTTTTAGCATTGATCACATTGAGTCTTCTCATCAGGTATGAATTTTTTACCATGGTTCACCTATTTTATTCAGGATTCCACAACATATACATCTAGACATGATTCTTGAGTGAGTACACGATGATAGTCCACCGAGCGACGAGGCTTCAGTGGAGGGCCCTCTTACACGTTATCACCTTCGTGTGGTGTATCATAATCACCCCTACCTGTTGGGAAGTTGTTGCCACTATCCACTCCCGGAAGAAGGTGCACGCCGAAAGAGCGTGTTTCACTTGTTTCAGAGGTATAGGCCTCCGAGGTTTCGAGGAATGACAGATCTGTGGGTGGCCGAGGACTTACTTGAGATTGTGGCCATAGTTTTTCTCCTAGTTGGGACAACAGCCGACCTGATGGTGATACTAGATGTCAGTCTTTTTTAGGGATTAATATGGTGATGGTGGAGCCTGACACTCTAGATGCAAGATGATGTGACCCACACCAGGGAAAATTTCAAGGGCCTCATTAGGGAAGTGTTTATCCTAGTGAATCTATGATTTATGCATATTTAGGAGCTTCGACACTTACCGCTGGGTAGCCTGACCGTGGCCCAGTACTCAGTGAGGTTCACTAACCTCTCATGCTACATCACTGATATAGTATGAGACCCAGTATTTAGGGCTCAGAACATCGATCAGGTACTCCAATGGGAGATTATAACTTCGATGGAATCTCTTAGAATCCCAATGCATTCTCGAGTGATAGAGAGTGCACTCTTGGTAGAGAGATTCCTTTTAAAGAAGACACCAACAGCGAGACCCACAACCGGGAAACACATAATAGAGTCCTCTGTAGCTAGTAGTTGGAAGGTGAAATAGAGATCCAAAAGTACCAAACATTCTAGTAGATGACCCCGGGACGTGGGGTCGGTAGTTCGGAGCTCGTGAGGAAGAGGAAGTCAGCCGGGAGGTAGGGTGTGCTTCATGTGAGGCGGGTAGGGCCACATGGCTTGCAACTGCCCGACCTGACATACCAACGATCAGAAGACAGTCAAGGGACCACTAATTCAGAGGTACAAATTCAAGAGAATATGTTCTAAGGGTGGCGTACATGGCATAGGCGAAGGTCATATAGTAGGTGGTGGATGATGGTTCGAGGTTCGACCACCTCCACCTCCAGGTGGTCCACCCAGACCACATGCAGTAAGAGGACATGGACGATCTCAGCTCAAGTAGTTGAGGCCTATGACCACGACACTCTAGTGATGATTCGAGGTATGATCTGAGTCTACTCCACCTTAGATGTTGTACTTATAGACACATTTTCTAATCACTCTTTCATTTCCATGACTCTCGTTTGGATATTGGATACTCTAGTGGAGTCGTTGGATCAATCCTTTTGATAGAGACTCCTATGAGAGACAATTCAACAATTACACTCTACTGTCGGTAGTGTGAGCTAACTCTAGAAGGCAAGATCTTCGACTGAGATATTCTAGTAGTGGAGTCGAGGCCTTACGATGCCATCACGGGTATGTACAGGTTATTGAATATCCATTCTCATTTGGACTATATTAGGCATGAAGTGTTGTGTGTCCGAGAGGATGGGGACGGTTTTCCATCACCAGAGATAACTGAACCATTGCAGCATAGGATGGGATTACCCGAAGGAGGGTGCAACCGATCACACATCAATTGGCTAGCCTTACCCTCAGAGCAGTTGATGTTGAGAATCCGAGCTATCCTATAGTTGTGGACGAGTATGCTGATGTCTTCTCTGATTATGATCCTGGACTACCTCATCATAGATAGGTCGATATATACATAAAACTATACCATGGAATGACACCGATATATACTCTATCATATTGGATGGCTCCCATGAATCTTTGTTAGTTACCAGTACATTTGGAGGAATTGCATATGATGGGGTTCATAATGCCCAGTGTTTCTCTATTGGCGGCCTTGATTTTGTTTGCCAAGAAGGCAGATGGGAGTGTGAGTCTCTGTTATGATTATTGGCCCGTGAACTAGGTTGCTGTAAAGAACTAGTATCCACTTCCAAGTATTGATGATCATTTAAATCAGCTGAAGGGATCTCATTGGTTTTCAAAGAGATACCTCAGATCAGGCCAACATCACCTCACATACGATATGAGGATGTGAAGAAGATGACCTTCATATGTCAGTATGACCACTATGAGTTATTAGTTATGCTATTTCGCATGACCAACACCCCTGTAGTGTTCACGGGTGTCATGAACATGATCATCCAACCATACATAAATCACTTTGCGGTGGTCTTCATTGACAACATATTGGAGTACTCAGTGAAATAGGAGGAACATACCTATCATCTGCAGATAGAAATGGATACACTCTCAGAGGCCCAACATTATGGTAAACTCTCAAAGTTCCAGTTCTAGATATAGGAGGTCCACATTCATGTCAGGTTATCTCAGAGGATGGAGTTACAGTGGATCTGATGAAGATAGATGTTTTGCTTCCATGGGTGCCATCTAGAAGTGTGACTGAGGTGAGGATTTTCCTAGGGTTGGATGGGTACTACTGTATATTAATAAATGAATTTTGCATTATTGCAGAACCCTTGTCAGTGTAGATGATGAATGGAAAACCCATCGTATTGACAGAGAGATGCCCGCAGAGTTTTCAGGAGCTGAGGAAGTGACTGACAAGTGAACCCATATTAAGGATACTAGAAGAGGGTGTTGGGTATGTCATCTACTATGATGCATTAAGGACTAGATGTGGATTTATCTTGATGAAAGATAGAGTTGTGATCACTTATGGTTCACTCTAGATAAGGCAACATGAGAAGAACTATGATACCCATGAAAAGAATTTAGCAGTAGGGGTATTCTATTTGATGATGTGGAGATCCTACATGAGGGGTGAATGTTTTATAGTCTACATTGATCACATAAGTCTCAGTTATATCTTCTCACATAATGAAATGAACTTAAGACAACATTAATGGATATAATTCATCTAGGACAATGTCTTTGAGAATATATATACTCTTCGGAAGGGGAACGTAGTAGCATACACACTCAGCAGGAGGTCTGGTCTACAATTGATGAGTGAGGTGACAGAGACGCTAGCTATGTAACAGATATTATTTTTTGATAGAGATGGAGAAGCTTACCTCTTGTCTATGAATTTCAATCCCCCACTTTTGCAGCGATTTCGGGAGGCACAACTTGGGGACATTGACTGCGAGGTTGAACATGCTCAGATATCCATAGGACAGACAATTGATGGATTTTCTAAAGGTGGGGATCACGTCATCCTTTTCATATGATGCACCATGGTCCTAGTCGAACTATAGAAGGAGTTGTTGAGGGAGTTGCATATGTCCCCCCTGGTGGTACATCATGTGTGGCGCTGATGTACCAGGACCTCTGGCGTCAGCCCTGGTGGACAGGGATGAAGAAGGTAGAGGCATATTATGTTAATTGATGCCTCACTTGTCAGCATGTGAAGGCTTAGCATCAGTTTCTAAGAGGCAAAGTGTCTCCAATACATGTTACAGAGTATAAGTGGGATGGTATCTCCATGGAAAATGTGACAGGGCTACCACAGACATCTAGGGGACATGATTTGATTTGATTGATCGTTGGCCGAATCACCACGTCAGCCTACTTCTTACCCATTTGAGAGAAAGGATCAGTAGAGGGCATGGGATTCCTCTACGTACAAAATCTTGTATGGATTCATGGGGTTCCATAGACGATTGTATATTACTATGACACACATTTTACATACCGGTTGAAGCAGGGATTTTAAGAGGAATTCAAGACCGAGCTACATTTGAGCACCGACTTTCATCCATATATAGATGGTCAGACAGATCGGACCATTTAGAAACCAGAGGACATGCTTCGTTCTTATGTCCAAGATTTAGGTCGTAGTTGGAAAGATCAATTGCCCTTGGTAGTGTACGCATAAAATAAAATCTATCACTTCATTATCGGTACGGCACCATTTGAGGCCATTTACGGTTGACCATGCAGATCATCTCTATGATGGAAAACCCAGGGAGAGCCAAAACTTATGGGTCCAGAGTTGTTATGGTCTACCACTGAGAAGGTGCAGATCATCCATGAGGGGATGAAGAGTTCATAGAGCAGACATAAGTCTTATGCTGATAGGAGATAGAGGCCATTATAGATCGAGGATGAAGACTATGTCTTTTTATGAGACTTATCTCGATGAGGTTTGCAGATATTTTTCTGAGGATGCAAGCTATTTTCAAGGTTCATCAGACCCTTTCAGGTTCTTAGCAGAGTTGCTGAGGTGCCTGATCACCTAACTCTTCCCCAACAGATGCATCTGGTAAATGATGTTTTCCAAATGTTGTAGCTAAAGAAGTAACTGCATGATCCATCAGACATTATTTAATAGGGTTAGTTGGACATTTATGATGGGGCGAAATTCAAGAAGGTTTCAGTGGAGATGGAGGATTGACAAGAGCGGGTCCTTCATGGATGATGGATACCACCAGTGCACATTCGCTACCAGCATGGGGACCTCTAAGAGAGCACATTGGAGAGGGAGGCTCAAAATTGTGCTCAGTACCCACATTTGATTCCTTAGTCTATCTTATGTATTTTGGTGATGAAAACATTTAAGGTTGGGAGAATGTGAAGACCCAAATTTTCCATGTAATTTTATTTAATAATATTGATTTATTATGAGTTAGTGAAAATTTATAGCGCATGATTCTGAGGACAAGGGTGCCCGAAATAAATTTATAAATTTTTTTAAAGGTACGTTCTGTAAACGTGCACGCGAAATTTTATAACTTTTGAACCAGTTCATGGATTAAAAATTTGAGGGTCCCATTGAATCCACCACGCGAGGATTCGCTTAATGGAGGATTCACTTATACTACATAAATTCGGAAGAAAAAGTTATATTTCGGATATTAAAAATAATAATAAAATAAAAATTTTACTTATTTCCTCTAATTTTACTTTTCCTCTAATAGATAAGCGGTGGTGGTGGGACCAATGACACATGAAGCCAGTAAATGGCATGACTCAGCTTTATTCTTGTAACCACACCGTTGGAATAAAGATGTTTCATTACTTAAATGATCCCCATTAATTCCAAATGTGTGACTCACCATAACCCTATCTTATTTATATAGAGATCGGGGTGGAATTTTGGAACAATGTAGCCATGTGATGTAGATCTATAAATGTACTGTGACTCCAAACATTTGGAGGACGAAACTAGTTTTAGCGAGCGGTGACGAGCACCACTAAATCATGAACCAATTGTAGTGAAGAAGGGGGGTTCGGCCCATTTTCTTCAGTGAACATATATTCTAGGTGGGGGGATTATTTTGAATTTTTCTTTGATGAATTAAATCCTCTCCCCCATGTTATCACCTTAACATGGAGGGCATGGAGCCAATGGAAAAATCATGAACCCTCTGCTGCTTCTCTCATGATCCATTTTTGGGGGACAGTTTATTCATATTGATGGAAATGAAAATAGATGGTCATTCTATGTAGGTGGCAGCATGGGAGAGCCATAGGTGTAGACGACACTAAGAATGGACACTAGAGCACGTTCGGTGACCCGCAGAAAAAACTATCGGCATACCATGTCGGTGGTTGTCGGCAGTGGTCGGAGGAGACCCACGACAACTTGACACAGGAGGAGGAAGGCATAGTGTGAAGACGTTCCATGGTGACTGAAGGTGGCGGGCCCGAGCCAGCCACCCGGGATAGGGGCATCGCTCGTAGGCACCAATGTTGGAACTGGCTACAACCAGTAGGCTGCGCCAGGATCATGCGGCAAAACACGCACCTTTGAAACATTGGTGAAACGCAGTCGGCCAAATGGATAACCATTAAATGTAATCAGGTAGTGCCCCACAGGCTGGTGAACAACCCTACAAGTGTGGGGCCAGAGGGACACAATGGTCTGCCTTTCGGCAGACTGAGCCCGCATGGTCCTGACCCGCGTCCCGTCAGGCCAATGCGGGTGGGCCGAGCCTTACCCTGCGGGCTGGACCAACCAAGACCCGGTCCTGAAAACTGAACCTGGTGAACCCGATGGGCCGTAATCTATGAACTGGGATGACCCTTAATGGTCCAGTCCCTAGCGGGGTCATATAGACCTCGGTACCCCTTGCGTCAGGCGGGTCTGACAAAGTCTGACTGGGCCCAGAACCAACTGGTCCCCAGATAAATAAACGTCCATAATTGATTAACTGGGTGTTTGTCTGACACAATTTGAGTGGCGTTGGGATCCCATTAGGGAGGCCATCCCTTTGGAATATTCCGGTGGGCTAGACTGAGCTGGGCTAGAATGAAGTGTGATCACCCCCGTTTCACGGAAAGGGATGTAACTAAACGACCATGCATCCAATTGACGAGTTGTCTATGGAATAAAGACCCTAGAGACAAGAAGTCACTTTTGAAATAATACAAGATTGATTTTGTGAGTGATGGAGTGTAGATGGTTATGGATTGAATCTAAATCAAAAGGGGCCCTCAGCACTAAAATGCCAATAACTTACAGATCGGGTGTCCGGTTAACGCACCTTATTTTTAATTGGGACCCTAATAATGTGATAGATAAATGGGTTACTTTATCATGGGACTTCGTGCTAGCTGAAATATGAATGATGGATTGAGGAGTGTTTCTTCCAGAATCAAGGGTGCTATGAGCAGGAATCCTGTGGTTGGCAGTGAGGCTGAGGTTGGAGATAGATCATACGATGGTTAGTACCAAGAGATCATGTGTGCCGCATCACCTAGAGATCCTATGTGTATCAGCACCAAGTGACCCTATGTGGATCATCACCTAGCGACCATGTGTGGATCAGAACCTCGCGACCCGATGAGGACCATCCATAGCGTGTCCCATTGTGGATCAACGACATACTGATCCATTTTGAGTCAGATCCTAATTGGGTTAGCTCTTAGAGATCCACTTTGGGTCAGCACATTCTGATCCTATGTGGGTCCCATCTTTTGTGGTTCATTACGGGGGTTAGTAGCTATCAACTCTGGGTGGGGCGGATCACGTGTGGGTCTTTTTCGAGGTTAGTACCTATCGATCCTATGTGGGTCAGACTCTGTATGGTCAGAAATAGTTCCTCTTGACAAACTAAGATGATCTACCATCACAACTGACCATCTACACTTCTATACATCACAAATTCCTAGTTTGAGCTAAGACGATTTGAGCCGTGTTTATTGCTTTGTGCTTTGTGATTGAGATCATGCTTTGTTGTTTGCCTTTGTTGATTTATATGATACCTTCAGGGGTCTCGGGGTCCCTATGGAGTATTGTTATACTCACCCATGTATGGGATTCGCTTGTACCTTGTTGTGTCTTATGAAGACGACGAACATATTGGATAATGATTGAGGGAGCGAGGACCAGGCTGTACACGGAGGAGATGAGCTAACATGGAGTGTTGTGGAGATGATCTGTACCTACCCTTCAAGTATGATCCTTAGTGGATGATCCATGTGCTATTTTCTCTTTTCATTTGTACTTTTACTTTACAGTTGAGCTTTTATTATGTAAATTATAGTTTCAATACCCTATTTATTACTACATTTTACTTTTTTGTTTTATCTTCTTGCGTTCATGGATTGTTTGTTTGTACATGTTTAATTAAAATACCTTCCCAATATAGGGACACACCTTTTTGTTTATAGTCTCAATCCCATGGCAATTGGAAGCCGGGATTGGGGTTGTCACGGAACACGTCCTAGGGGATGAGTTGTGACAACTAACTCTATTGCATGTTGAAGTCATGCTGGGATAAAACATACATCTGGAACATATGATCGGTGAAAACCACAAACCACTCACCAATGAGGTAATGTATCCTCAAATTCATAGAATAAACCAACGCCTCTAACACTAAATATTTGGTGTAATAGTTACATTCATATGGGTGTAACTACTAAGATCCATAAGAAACTATAAATCCCTACTACATCAGAACACAACCTAACCCCAGATGTGAAGCATCGTAGAAAATGTCAAACTGAACTCCCTCTACGGGAAAATAAAGGACCAGAGCACTGAACATATTCTCCTTTAAATATTCAGAATCATCTTAACACAAATCGGTCCACAAAAATTTATGATCCTTCCTTGTCAATGTTGTTAGAGAAGTCACAACCTGGGAGAAATCGGATATGAAACTCTTGTAATATCCTACAAGACCAATGAATCATCAAACCTCTATCATTATATCGGGGGCTCCCCAATACACAAACACAAATTTTATCTATGGATACATATCTTCTCCCTGCTAGGATAAAACATGCCCCACAAAACATACATATCATGCCCAAAACTCACACTTCAACAACATCCCAAATAGATGATATTGACGAAGAACACTGAAAATGGCATGCAGATGCTCTAAATTATCTTCCTCACACTCAGAGTACCTAAAGATTTTTTAAATTAAAACCCCCATGATACTATCTATAAACTAACATATCATAGTTTTGGTCAATCCCTTAAACACAACTAGAGAATTCATCACACCGAACTGCATTACAATGAACTTGTAATGCCCGTGACGACAACAAAAAGCAATCTCTCGGATATCTTCATCTTTCACACGCATCTGATGATATCCTGACTGCAAGTCGACCATTGAGAACCAACTTTAACCATTCAGTTGATTGAATAAATCATTAATCAAGGAATAAGGATATAAATTCTTCAATATCTCTTAGTTTAAGTGATGATAATTGATACATAACTGCAAACTGTCGTCAGCCTTCTTCAAAAACCAAATTGGTGCACCCCACGGTGACAAACTCGTCCGAACAAAACCACAATATAACAAACAATTGATATCTATATGAAACTATTGCAACTCAAAAATTCCATCCTATATGGATACATATAGATAAGAGACTCTCATTACTATAGCTCGATCCCAAACTCAATCTCTCATTGATGGGGTAATACATAAACCACTTCTGGAAATAAATCAAGGTACTCTTATATTAAACCGGGAATTACCTACTATTGAACCTCTGAAGAACTTAACATCTGCTCATCCATCAAGGATGACATGGATAAAACATTCCTCTGACTCATATGAGGGTCTCACTTTCCAACAAACACTGTTGGATCTACATCATCATCGAAGAACACCACCTTCCTTCAGACGCAATATAAAATAGCCTACATGGAATAAAACCAATCCATCATGAGTATGACATTGTATGGTTTTATCTGAAATCATTGGAAATATCCACAAGAGTAGTGCTACCCCAACACTAGCTCATAGTCTTTTCATACTTCAAACAAGTGACCTCGACCTCTAATTTGCATAGTCAAAACCAGGGTAACTAGAAGAATCTCTACCTAATTTACCAAAGAATGGAGATTGGAAGGTGATATAAATTTTTGCTTCTCTAATAAATCTAACAAAGAGTACATTCATGTTGAAAATAAGAAATGGGTACCTCGGATTATGTTTTGATAACTTGGAACTGGCAATGCTAAAGCATGAAGCTGACCACGACCTCCTCTAAGATCTCTCCGACTCTAATGACAACAACCACCATGGGTGTGCTCTACTCTATGATGATTAGGAACATCATAGGCCAATCCTCTACCTACCAAATCTTTTCTGTGCTATTCAAAAGACAGATCAACTTATTTTTGTTGCCTCAACTATAACTTTCTCGATTGAGGAACCTGATGTAGAACTCCTGGTGCATGATGACTGCTCTGAATGGTCGGACACTCTCGATGCTGAAGACTGTTGCATTTACAAGAGAAAAACAAGAATGATGCATTTTCATATGCTTGAGAAATGCCAAACCCGGAGAAATGAGATGATGAGTGCTGGGACATACCCCTGGCCGGACGAAAAATATTCTGCATTGAAAAATGGGAACATCGTACCATAGCTATGGTTTATGAGAAATCCTGACCACTCCCCTCTCATAAATGTCCAGTTTTGGCTAATTTCCTCTCAATGAAATCATCCCTCACCAACACCTCAAGATGTGTCTCTAATATAAACGGGGTATCCTGGTGCAGGATCTATGGATGAAAAGCTTCATCAAAATGCCTTGCCCTGGCCTCCACATCTTGGAATAGGTACGAAGTATGTCATAAAAGCTTCATAAAACAGATTCCAAACTCTCACACGCTAGATCACCCCAGTTGAATTGTATGTAGCTCCTAGAGAATGGACGACTTTGCAGTCGAAGAAATGAACTCAACCTTGAACAAGTCTTAGGACTCCTCCCATGAGATTGTCGACTCCTCGTAATCCCCAACAAACAAGAACCAACACTATCTCATTGCCCCATACAGAATCATCACAACCAAAGACACCCATTTCATCATTCGAGCATGGTTCAAACAGAAGGCTATAACAACCCTCTCCCACCATTCTTGCACAACTATATCTGAAACCGATCTCTCATAATTATGCAGACTCTGGCACAAAAACTCATAGAGTTTCCTCCTCCAAGTGTTTTAATCTTCTACCTCAACCTTGCTGTGATCTATTATTGAATCTTGCAAGACATCTACTATGAAAACCTAACGATGATGTTCAACTAGATCCATACCAACACAAATAACCAATATTTTGATCTCTAAACCCTAGAATATGGAATAATTGATATTAATAAAATAATTATTTTCTTTTATTCATTTTAGGATAACCTATCCCAATGTCTACACCTTTAATCATAGGTAAAAAAGAATGATGCATGACCCTTTCTTAGGTCTCCACACTATAACCAGTACCACCTCATTCAGTAGTCATTGTAATCAAAAAGTTTCATGCATCAGATCATAGGGGGGCCTAAATTCACAGGTCTCAGTAGGTATCCAATGTTTACATCACTTTCTATAAATAATAGACATTTTTAACTTACCAACCCAAAAACATCACTTATTCCTAACTTCAAACTCCATCATATCCCTCAACATGACATATAATACCACCTTATCAGGACCCCCTCACGACATTTTGTACCCCTCTTAGTCCGACAATGTGAGAGGGGAGATAGTGAACCCACAATCTACCTCTAGTAGTTCATGGGTTGGTGACTATCATCAAGGGTATAGTAATGACACAAATTAGAGGCATTACCGTCTAATAAAGAACATGCAGAAGAGAGAGATATGATAGACACAAAACAAATCCAACACATCATGAAATATAAAAGAAATCACAATTACAAATATATAATTTTTGGAAATAACTACTACAACTAAAAGGGAAAACTGCAAGTACCAAAGGAAAAAATATAGTAGTACCTACGAAGCCCAAAAAGCTCCTTCAACCAAATTCTAGTAGTAACTAGCTTGATCTCTAACCATCTCTATGTGACCAGAAAATAGTTTATATGTGCGTGGGTGAGTATAATAATATAATCATTATGATCATCCCTAGTTCCTCTCATTCAAATGATAAAAATCATGATAAATCACAGTCGACAACAAGTGAAAGTAACTAATCATCTAAACATGTATATTATGTTCCCAACCTCACCAAGGATACTCTCACTAAGTACCTCATAGAAGATTATTAAATATAATAATGAATATCAAGGGTAACCCACTACCACTACCATATTTTTAGCTAAATTTCCCCCACATTTCATGTATTAAACATCTCTCTCCAAAATGGATTTCCTGTAGAAACCTGGGTGAGGCACCACAATATTCACATCATGCAACACAACCACAAATTCCACATAACTAATGTGACAAGGTAGTTTACGGGAGCCACCACATCTCAAATAACTTGTATCATAGGTCGGGAATTAATCCTGATTCTATTATAGCCCATACACCAAGTAAGTATACTTAAGCCATCACAACCTATAAATTTTACACCTATAGTATCCCATAATAAAAAATATCTAGAACCTATGTTTGTGAATAACCACATCCCATTACATCCCTCTACAAAAAATATATGGGAAAAAATAACCAATGTGGCTACCAGTACATGTAAAAACCAAGATAAGAGAGTTGGGACAAAGGGGGTAGTTATCTATCCATTCTCCCACCAGAATGTTGGGGAAATCACCGCTAGTGCTCATAATGATCAGGGTGTCATTTTTCCTAACAGACATGGTGGAGTAGTGTATAGAAACAAAAAAGTATAGAATATATTGTATATCACAACCACACTATAGGAATAATTTATTGGTATACTCAACTATAGATAATGTCCCTCAGACTCCAGACTGACCCTGCTAAAACTAGGTATCCTCTAAGAACACAATCATTTAAAGAGCTTGTTAAATTATATCATTCCCATTTTATCACATTCATCTTAATTTAAAAAATTCATCAATAACTAATTATAAATTAACAAAACCACAATATATTTCATTTTAATCACACAAAAGACCACTATTTCATTAATTTGTAACCTTAGCATTGTTTCCAACATGCTCCAAACCCATGTGATAATCATCATTCATTCATTAATTTATTAACAACATTATCACTATCCCATATTTTGAAGAATTCTAGAACATGTTCTATGCTACCAAACACAAGGGGGTCAACATGGTGAGTATGTTAAATACCCTTTGAGTAATTTCCACCTTTAGAAATAGAAGAGACCTGACCTCCCTTGAGATGATAAAGACAGAAATCATGTAGAATACCCCACATGACTTGATACATTTTGGAAGGATTGTAAGAAAGGATAGATGACTTGAGATGTGAGGAAACTAATGAAGATAGGCAACCAAAAAGATTCATCAATCATCCCATCACTCACATCCAATCTGCTTCAACATCTCTAGTATTCTCCCTGACACCCACATCCATAAACTGATACATCTCTCCACTATAGGCGTCAATTGCTGTCAAAGCCAATGGGACTCCCTGCCCCACATCTTACAACATTCATCCAATATCATAACACATCACAAGCATCAAGAAACTAAAATCATATCAACTGGGATCTTGGATGTTAAACAAGGAATCCAAACTTTGTAGATAATGGGTTCTCATGGATCCAAAGCATAAGGGACTCGGCCTTACAATCAAGTTGGAAACTCAAAACCCTATAAGAAATTATCTTTTATCAAAAAATATGTTCATTAACCCATCATGAATTAACTGATTCAACATTAGTAGGTTTCAACAATAGGAAACGTAAAAAGAAATATTTTATATCTATAAAAAATTAATAAAACATTCTTACTACATCAAATTGATTATCATCATTTTTCAACAACAACAACAAAATTATTTTAAATGCCTATTTATCTTGGACAGATAATTTAAAATTAATCAAATTTTACTTTCATTACCAATTTCTATCAATATGGACATGCCAAAAAGGAAATAATTTCTATTAAACAATCTAGAAAAACAAGAGGCAATAATGTACGATCGAAACCAATTTATTTATTCAGT
The DNA here is from genome assembly GCA_963277665.1 of Viscum album. Lineage (NCBI taxonomy): Eukaryota > Viridiplantae > Streptophyta > Magnoliopsida > Santalales > Viscaceae > Viscum > Viscum album. The sequence continues at coordinate 1,956,623,572 of OY728165.1, forward strand.
TTAAATATTTATTATATCAATTAGATTATGATATAATGGGATGAATCATGATAACTCTATGATTTCACATAAACTAATAGAGAAGAAACGAATCCCATACCTCAAATGGTTCATTACGTTCATTATATGAGAACGATCCACACTAAGGATTATGATCGCCTCCCCCGCGACAACTGCATCCACCCGAGGACACTGCAACATTACCGCACCAACTGACACCCATGAAAACTCCATTAGAAGTATGGATATCACATTCCATAATATGGAAAAGATATATGATTGAATAAGGATTGGGTAAATCACAATAATTAAGGTCGATGATACCTTCTATCGATGATGATTTGACAATTACTGTATGCACCATAACGAGGGGTGAACATGCAGTAGGAATAAACATATAGGGGAAACGTACCATGGATTAAGGTTTGATCACAGCCCTCCTAATAGAATAAGGAAAGGTTTTAGAATCTCACATGAGTGAATAATAAGGTAGAACAATGGATGAAGATATCACATCCATATAGAAGATTTAACAGAACAACTATTTAAGATACACAATATTTTTCATTAAAATAATATCGCATTACACCATCCAGTTTGACCAAGTAAGGGCATATGAAACCTTAGGAAAAATATTATAGGAGTTATGTAAATTTAATCAACCATGCATTTAATATTTTTTTCATCCTAGAAAACACTAAATGGGGAAACTATAGGAATGTGCGAACACATTACACATAACGATGGTTGGAAATAATGTACACCTACCGATGGATAGAAACAATGTACACCTATCAAAAACAACAGTACAAATGAATCACTATTACCAATAGTAAAAATAAATAATCGAAGCCGAAAGTAAAAATTACTCACCAACGCCGACAAAACAAATGACTCACTGACGCTGACAGTACAAATGACTCACTAACGCAGATAGGAAAAATGAATCAGCAAAACCAATATTATAATTGAATCAGTAATGACAACAGATTAATTGATACACCAACACTAAAATCACAAATGACTAACGGATGCAGACAAGACTAATGACTCACTGACACTGATAGTACAAATGACTCACCAACACTGATAGGACAAATTAATCACTGATGTTGAAAGTACAAATTACTCACAAACACCAACAACACTAATGACCGACCGAAGATGATTGTACAAATGACTCAATGACACTGATAGTACAATTGACTCACTAACACTGATATCACAAATGAATCAACAATGACATTGTTCAAATCTCTCTCACCGGCGACATTTTTCACATCTGTCTCACTAATGACCTTTTTCACATCTATCTATCCAATTACACTGTTCACATATGTCTCACCGATGACGTTTTTCCCATCTATCTCAATGATAATACTATTCACATATCTATCACTAATGATACAATTCACATCAATCTCACTGATGGAACTATTCACATCTATCTCAGCAATGACACTGTTGAAATCTATCTCACCGATGCCAATATTCACATTTGTCTCACCGATGACACTGCACAAAAAATACGAAACATTAATCATAGATCTAGAAATTTGGAATATTGGTGGCGATAAGTCCCCATAACCTCTGAGAACACCTCAGACACCATATTTTAGAAAAGTAATTGCAATGTCCTATTTTTTTAAATCAGGTAATAATACGATGTTTTTTATTTTATTTTGGTTTATCAAAGTGTCGGTTTTTTAAACTGTGCTCTCAAATTTTATTCTGAGTGTTGGAACACTGAAATGTGTTGTTTTTGGACTTGGTTATTTATCTAATAATTTTTGTGACTGTGTCAATGAGTCACAGGAGCATTGAATCTGAAAAATTCCACTTTAAAGGATTTTCACGAGGAGCACACAGTTTTGGTCCAACTTATGTAGTTTAACATATATAATAAATTATTTATTTTTATTAAATAAGATTATATAAGAGATTGTGATTAATTAAAATAATTTTTTTAGAAAATAATAATAATTAATTTATTATTCTTTATTATTGTAGTTGTTTAATTAAATGAATGTGAAAGAATTAATTAAATGATTGTTGAAGATATTAATGAGAGTTTTTGGTCTTGACTAGAAATGTTTAGTTAACTGAGGAGTTTCAATGTTAATGATGAAATGTTATTATTATTAAATGAAGGTTATGGGTTGGGGTTTTTATCACTAATATCATTTAAATGATATTTTAATAATGTGGGGGTTTTGTGTTTAAATAAATGGAAGTGTTAATAATAATAATAATAATGTTATTATAATTATTTTGGAGATTTTTAAATTATTTAGATGTTAAATTATTTTAATTTAATGATTAATGATGTGTAATAGTTGTATGAAATTAATGAGGCTTTAGGGTATCTCAAAGAAACGTTATATTAAATGAGTAGTTTCAGATTTAATGAAGAAAGGTTTTATTAATTAGAGATACCAGATTTAATAAATATATTTTTAAATGTAAATACTAATAATTTTATTATTATTATTATCAATAAAATGTTTGATATTTTTGACTATTTTTTTAATGTATTCCAATTATGGACATTTATTATTTTTATTATTAAAAATATTAATAATTGATTTGGGGGTTTTTGGATGAAAGTATTGAATGAAAGGGTGTAATGATAATAAGTACATGACCTTTCTTGTTCCTTATAATTATAAATTATAATCATAAATGCTTTTGAAGAAAATTTTTTTGAAATAAATTAAGGGTATTTAATTAGTTTTTAGAATATATTTGTTAATAATAAAATTGTAAAATCCCCTCTTCTTCCTCCATAGTGATGTGTGATGGAGCAGCGAATCACCCTAGCTCCAACAACCTCCTTGCCCATGAAGCTCATCCTCAATGGATGGCTACCTCCGCACTTCTTCCTTGGCTAAAAAACCTCCCTGAGGTGTGACATGAAATCACGTGACCCTCAGACGGCTTGCAGTAGCAGTACGACACAACACCCATGAAGACTCCCCTGTAGTGCACGACTTAAAGCAGCATGTGTGAGACCTTATCCTTACAATGCATCCTCCTTCAGGCAACGATTTATAGCTGGAACACGACCCCATGATGACCTCCTTCAGCTGTGCGCTTCGACCCTGTGAAGAACCACTGTAGCGCGTGACACTCCACTTCTTCCTTGTACTTCTTCAGCAGTCCATTCCTCTTGTCTTCTCCATGGGTTTAGTCTGATCTATCCATGGGGGATCATATTTAGTATTTTTCATGATCAATTTTAATATTTTATGATATTTTGGCATTCATTTTGGTTTTTTCTGTGTTTAGGGGTTTTAGAATAATTACCATTTTTGTGTTCCTCCTACAATAGTATGTGTGATTAATGTTTCATGTCACTCTTGTTATTATTCTGGAATCCACCTAAGAAAGCGATGCAGATGGGTTCTTTTTCGCTCTCCTTCATCGTTGGGGAACGGTTTATACACCGTTGTTGTTTTTTTCACCATCCTATTAGAGTCTGGATGTTTATTTGAGTCCGTAATATATAACTGCAGGTGTGTTGAGACTTACAATAGTGGTTTAAGTCTCATATTTTCGTATTAGTAAATTCTTTATTTTATTTTTGGGAGTTCACATTTGTATATATATATATATATATGTTGGGTACAAGCGAATATTTTTTTATAGCATTGATTACCCCTGATTAAATAAATTATTGAAGGATAATCTAGTTCCACCCTGAGGTGGGGTCCCAAATCTAATTCAGTTTATTTATGAATTATTTACTTATTTAAATAATTTGAGAATACGAGTTTCTTTGATTATGGAACTTCTATATTTTCTTTGAACAATTATTAAAGATCAACTGTTGGATGATGGTAATGAAATTTACTAAATATTTTGAATATTGAAAACTTTGACATGTTCGGAATATAAATCGAAAACTAGTAATAATTAATGGATGGATTAATTAATACATGATAAATGGTACATGGTTAATTAATTGATGAACTTGATAAAGTGATATTATTTAATTAATTAATTTTCAAATAAATTAATTTTGATGCATTAAATCCATATTGTGAATCGATTTGATTGTTATAACCATTTACCAATAATACCTTTTGTTGCATGTTTATTTTCTCTGCCATAAGTTTTTTAGGATAGAGTGTTTTATAAATACGATATTCTATGTGAGATAGCTACTTAATATGTGTGGCTTTCTCACTATATTTTACTTGAGGTGTTTATGATGTGTATTTAAATTGTCAAAGTCTGAAAAGAATCACTGTTAGAGTGGACAGGTTTAGACTTGTTAAAGAATTTGGACAATTAATTTTTTAGTTAATTATTTAGTTGTCTTGTTAAGAATAATTGATATTTAAATATTTAATAACTATTTAGATGTTTAATGGTTAATTAATTTATGACTTCTATGATGGGTTATTTTTTTAATTAGTAGTTGGGTATGCATAAAAATGTATAATGTTGGTTTAGACACCAGCAGAGGTCTGAAGCATGTACTTGGGTATATTGTTACTTTGTACTACTTACATTATTTATGCATGATTTCACATGGTTAAAATTATTTATTAAAATTATGGATTTGGGTTAGATGTCGGTGGTCCTGGCCTATTGAGATTTATATCTCACACCCAACTCAGGCCTCCATTGAACTAGGGTACATGAGTAGATTCTACTTGGTTGTAGGATTGCGCTGTATGAATTTACTTAAGAGTTAAGAGAAGTGGACTGAGCAGAAGCTCATGATTCTCGAGGAGACTGAATCAGAGCATTGAGTTATTGTTTATTTATTTTTGTGTTGGGATGTAAATCATATTGTACTGTTCACTGCATCAATTTTTGTATCATTAGTATGTCATGCATGCATCTTCTATATATATTTTTTTTGGACGCTTTAATAAAATGAGTAAAATTTTTCTTCTATTGTTTTTCCTATTATGTATTACTGCTTCTTATATTGATTCTTATTTACTCTCATGTACCATTTTACAACATGGATAAGATGGTATAGTCTCACCACTGATTATCCATAGACCCTCGCATCTAGTTGGAATCTATTGTCGTACGTGGAGATGCTCTTGAGGTGATGTGGTGACCGATCTGGCCACAGATTTAGGTGTGAGCTGGGTCAGGATAATACAAAGTGGTATCAGAAGGTTTTGGTTTTTTATTTTCCATTTGCCTATTTTTTTGGGTTTGTAGATAGGAAACTAACAATGTATCAGTTCTTAGGTTAATAGATGTGCTTGGGACTGATCACCCCATGTATGGGAAATGACCATGTGGAAAAGGATATGAGTTTATGTTTTTACAATTAGAGTTAATTGTTGATGTGATTTCACCTTGAGTGACTGGTGTGTTTTTCACTGCTTATTGATTTTTGGAATTTTAAAAAATTATTTTTTTCGCTCGATATGGCACAGAAGATTCATACATGAATCATCATAGGTAATTAGATATTAACAAGTCATTCATATAACAAGAAAAGTTGTTACATTAGTATGATGCATGCAAATTTGGATTGTATTCCTTGGATACAATGCTAGGTTTTGATCTACTATAGCATGCCATTGTAGATAACATGTTTCAGTGGTATATTTAACTTGCATGAGTGATTATATTTCATATTGGCTTAGATATTAGAATATTGTGTTGTTATGACATGATTATTTGTTATATCATGTTGTTGTCTTACTACTTATGCAAACATAATAGAGATGTTTTGATATATGAAAGGGCTTCTAAAGTTAAAATCTTAAATAAATGTTGATTATGATAAACGAGATCAAAATCCACCCAATAAGGTGTATGGGTTCCTTATTGGTTTTTTGTTGTCCACCCGTGTTTTTGAATCTTATATAACCATAATATGTTGGAAAATGGTTATAAATGTAAAAATTCTGAGTTTTGATTTAAATGAACTGCTTTTGGGTTTCTTTTTGATGAACTCAGATTCAATAAATGGGACCCTTGGAGGTTGCTTTCTTGGTAAATGGAATTTAGATGCTAAATTTCATGTTTGAATTTGAATAACACTGAATGTTAAATTATTAAGGAGAATTTTTGTGACATCATGCCTATTTTTTCACAGGGTGTGGTTTTGAAAACCAAGTGACATGTTATGAAAAAAGTACTTGTGTGTTTGTTGAAATTCATTCAAATGTTGAATGGTTGAAATGAATTAATTAAAATGGCTAAAACAAAAAGGGGGATTTTGAATATTGTGATTTCGGTTATCTGAAACCAGGAGAGAGGGTTGATGTTTATGTTTCATAAGGGGCTATCCTGTGGTAGGTATTCACCTTATAATGTTATAGTTCATTAATGTATGTTCACCCCCAACTTGGGAGGACATCTTGGGACTCAGTTGTTATGGCACACTGATAGGTTTATGTAAAGGCTTTGATGACCAATTTTTTATGTGGTGATCGTGGATCGACGAACATCACATGAATGTGTTAATGTGTTCTGAAATAGTGTGTTGGTGAGTGGATGATCATTTATTGCGGTGTCATGGAAGATCCTAAGGTGGGTAGTGTCACATCATTTTTGGTAAATTTGTCGGCTAGTGACGCCGAGCTTTTTGAATAGAGTTGTCTTGTATTAGTTCGAATGACCATCTTAATGACCTGGGTTTTCTCTTAGTGCGATGTTATGAATACGATTATCATGTCCCCAATATTAACCTTATCATGGTGACACTAATATATGATTGGGTTTCTACCGTGATATATTTTAAATTATGATGGGACTAAAGAGTGGTTGTTATCTGAGTAGTACATGAGATGAATGGTTTCTTTGGTAAACTTCTTTATTTGTGTTGGGGCACGATTGTTTTTTAAATATCCTTTCAATGGCTTGACTTTGAAATTTCAACATAGGTCGGGTAAGGAATCTGTTATACATGAAGATGTTTTTATAATAGTTTAGAATGCACATCGTTAGATAAAGGGATAATGTGGGTTTTGTGTCCACAACATATTTTGAGGGAATCATGCGCAACCAGTTTTGTGGGTAGATCAAGATTCAACTATTTTAATTAATGAGGTCCCTGTAATGGCCATACATATATGCTTCGTTTCGATGTTTTAAGCTCTAAAGTGAGCTTCTTATATGGTTTTAAAGGCTTAATCATTAGGATTGTAAAGGGTTAAAGGTGTGTTTGTCATGGGAAATGCAACATGTATGTTCTAATGATATTAAATGACCTTGGTAGGTCAGTTTTTTAGTCTTGGTTCCCTGTGGCTTATTGAGGATCATAATTTTTCGAGGTCTGTAGATTTTAAATTCTCATGTTTTTAAACCGGGTTAAAATATTAAGGTTTATTATTTTTTACGTTTATCAATGGTTCTGTATTTTTAAACCAGGCTCCAGAATTTTTTTCGATGTGTTGGAACACCTAAAGGTGTCTTTTTGGGACTAGAGTATTTATCTGATAAATTTAGTGGGCTTCCTGATCATTCTCCAGAGGACTGAATCTTGAAAAGTCCACATTAATGGATTTTCACGGGCAACAAATGGGTGCGGTCCCACCCGTGTAGTATACCATATTTAATAAATTATATATTTTAATTAACTCAGATTATATGAGAGGTTATGAATAATTGAAAGAATGTTTTAAATTATAACAATAATTAATTTATGATTTTTTTAGTTGTCTAATGAAATAAAATAGAATTAATTAATTAAATGTCTGTTGAAGGAATTAATTATTGTTTTTGGGGTTCACCAGAAAGGATTAATTAATTTAAGAGTTGTAATTTTAATGATGAAAAATTATTATTATTTAATGTAATTTATGTGTTGGGGTTTTTATCATTAATATCAAATTAATGATATTGTAATAATGTGGGGGTTTTGTGATTAAATAAAAGAAAGTGTTAATAATAATAATAATGTTGTTATTATTATTATTAGGGTTTTAAAATTATTTGGATGTTAAAAGATTTAATTTCATTATTAATGAGGTGTAATGGTTGTGTGAAATTAATGAGTCTTTTGGGTATCTCAACTAAACGTTCATTGAATGATTAGTTAAAAATTTAATGAAAAAACGTTTTATTAATTTGTGATTTGAGATTTAATAAATAAATGATTAAATAGAAATAATAAAAATATTATTATTATTATTATCATTAAAATGATATACATTTTTGAATATTTTTTTAATACTATTTAATAATGGTCATTTATTATTATTATTATTAAAAATAATAATAATGGATTTGGGGGATTTATTTTGGAAGGAGTAAATGAAATGGTGTAATGATAATAATGTCATGAGTTTTTATGTTCTTTAAAATAATGTATTATTACCATACATTATATTGACGAAAATTAGATCAAAATAAATTAAGATTATTTAATTACTATTTAAGTTATAATTTTTTAATGAAAATATGGTAAAATCCCCTCTTCATCCTCCCTACTGAGGCGCGACGTAGCAGGAAGCGCCCTAGCACCCACGACCTACTCCTCCACGCAGCTCCTCCTCTTTTGAAGGCCACCTCTGCGCTTGTGCCATGGCCGACTGACCACCCTATGGTGTGACTCGAAAGCGCTCGACCCCAGGATAGTATGCGGAAGCAGCGCATGACACAATCCAAGCAGAATCTCCTATATCGCGTGACCTACAACAGTTATTGTGGGACCTCCTCATTACGGTGCATCCTCCTTCTCTCTTTGATTCATAGATGGTGTGCAACCCCTAGATGACCCCCTGCATTAGTGCGCTTTGACCCCGGGCAGAACTAATTTAGCGAGCGACACCACCCTTGTCACTACCGAACTTCACCAAGATTAGAGAAGGGACAATAGATTTCCAAACCCTTCCTTCTTCTAGTTGAATGAGATATATTGACCCCTGAGACCCACATTCAATATGACCCAGAGTGGGGACTAGCACCAAGGGTATAGAATTACACAAAAAATAGAAGGCATAATCCCTTTTTTAAATAATATCGAGAGATAATATAGTAAATCCCAACAACACCAATAGTAAAGGTAAAAGTAAATTCAAAATCAAACCATTCTCAAATTCATGTCAAGAAGTAGATGATACAAAAGTACAAGAAAACCCCAATGAAATGTACAAGAAAAAGAAAAACAATAACAACAATTGTCCCAACATCTGAGCTAGTAAGGTCCCGCATGATACCTGATGTCCTCCTAGAAACCTGAAAGTAGTTTATATACGTAGGGTGAGTATACAAGTATACTTAGTAGGGAAAACCAAAGTCTCTCATGCAAAAGTGGGGAGACATTCTATTTCTCCATGAGAAATGGAGATACCCAGATAACCTAGTAAGGAAACTATCCACCTAAACCTTACTAAGACACACTCCCCAAATAATGCATGTCATTTAAAGTAATAGTAATAGCACATCGATATTTGGATACCCAGCTCCATTTTCCCACTGGATATTGAGGAAACCCTATACATCAAACCTCTCCCACCATCCTCACCGCAGTTGCACAGCCATCCCCCACCCTCACACACCTGGGATTCCACAATCACACATCCCACTTGCAAACTCCTCGGCTATCACTACCACACATTCTGCACACACCTAGGTCCGAACAACTACTTCCACGACTAAGGACACATGGGCCTCATCCCGAAGACATTTGAGAAACAACCATAACACAAAACCCTGGGCCAACCAAAACCATATACCATGCCCGAAAAAACATGGGTTATAATAGACCTCATGCCATCACAGCATGCCCGAAGAATCTTGGACTACTTGGGAAAGGGAGCATAAAATAAGCTAATAACCTGCCACTCATATGAGTGTTGGGAAAAAACCCTCCCCCATTAAATGTTTGTGTTCTTCATGAAGTTCTTAACATGGGTGGGGATAGAATAAGAAACATAATAACTATAATTATATATATAGGTAACAAACACTCATCCCAGCCTAGGGTTTCCCAAACCAGCCCATACACAAGCACCGTGATTACTATTCATTCATTAGAATCATAATAGCCACAACCCTGTCACAACTCATTCTCGGAAAATAATTCCCCATTGAACCCATTAATGTTTTCATATTAATGTAATTACATTAATTTAAATTTTTCACTACATGGAAACTAACAGGCACAACTAGAATCCATGGAAAGGAAAAATAGCCAAACAATAAATTAATCATTCACATCCAGTTCTCATGTAAAGTCACAACAACAAAAGGGATCTGTGAGATCCCTAAAAGTATTGGAACCAATCCCACCCCCACGATAAAGCCCCACACGGTCTCAGATCCAAAATCCAACAGCTTCACCACAATAGAGGATCACATCCCCTTCCACGTTGCTTCCCAAGCATCAACCGTCAACATCACTAGAACAGAGCAAGGGATTTTCCAAATTTGAATATGCCATTCATCCAGTTCCGTCATTCCGTTTGGTTAACCTGGGTGATCACAAATGGATTATTATTCACTGGGAATCTATTTAATAAACCCAGTTTATGTGATTAACAGTTTCTCTGTTTCATCCATTTGATCACATAAATATCTAGAAATACAGAGGTCCATTAGTGCACAAGAAAAATCCTCCAACGACCATGATTTTTAGTGGGCATAAGACCGTACAATCCACAATACATAATCATGGATAAGGATTACATTAGAAACATTGAGCACACCCCATTCATTCTTTAAAATTTCTTTTGTTATCTTCATTATGGTTTGGCTTCATCCATCCCCACAGAAACAATTGCATACCCACCCCGCATGATACACACTATTGAGAGACGAAGAAAAAGACCTACCTGAATGATCAACGATCGATGTTTTTCTCCTGGTGCCAACAACTGGAGATGCACGACTTGTAGGGGAGGAACATGCTATACTCTATGAATGCGTAGGAAGGGCTCCATCATAGGTGCACCACTTCCCTCAGGATGGGGGACTCCAAATGTAGCATGGAGAAGAAAGAAAAGAGATTATCCAAGAATAATGAATTCTCATGCGATAAAAAAGTGAGATCCTGGAATTACGAGATATGAGGATCTTTAGCAGGTTTAAAGGTGGATCGTTGTTTCACCTCATGGTTAGAAAGTTACACATGATGGAATTAATTTAATATTTAATAATTCTCATCGGAGGGTTGTCTAAAGTAGTTATGAATTAAAGGATATCTCTTAAGAGAGGAAAACGGGTCCAATGGGGGTCCCCCCACTCCTAAGGGATTTAAACCGATGTTTATGGTGCTAAAAATAGCTTTGAACGAAATTAAAAAGGTTAAAAGAATTAAAAGTTTCATTAATGTAAAAAAATGGGGAAGGAAAATCCCAACACCCCACTGTGGCCGATGGGTGAGACTGGTAGTTGAAACCGATCAGTGGAGTTTATTGGGTGAAGCTGATCCGTTGAAGCTGATCCATTGAAGCTGATAGGGAGAAGTTGATCCTATGAAGCTGATCCTCTGAAGCTGATCCCCTGAATCAGATATGTGAAACCGGTCTTTGAAACAGATGTGGTGAAACCGACCTGTGAAACTGATTTACTAAAACCGATCTGTGAAACTAATTTTGTGAAACCGATCTGTGAAACCGATTTGTTGAAAACGATATGGGAAACCGATTTGGTGAAACCGATCTGTGAAACCGATTTGGTGAAACCAGTCTGTGAAACAGATTTGGTGAAACTGATATGTGAAACTGATTTGAACAAACTGATCTCTGAAACCTATTTGGTGAAACATATCTGAGAAACCTATTTTTTGAAACCGATCTTCGAAACCGATTTGATGAAACCGATCTGTGAAACTGAACTATGAATCAGATTTGGTGAAACTGATCTATGAAACCGATTTAGTGAAACAAATATGTGAAAACAGACTATGTAACCGATTTGGTTAAAACGATATGTGAAACTGATCTGGTGAAACCGATCTGTGAAACCGATTTGGTGAAACCGATCTGTGAAACACATTTGGTGAAACTGATCTGTGAAACTGATTTGGTGAAACCGATCTGTGAAATTGATTTTTTGATACCGATCATTGAACCAATTTGGTGAAACCGATCTGTGAAACCGAACTGTGAAACCGATTTGGTGAAACTGATCTATGAAACCGATATGTAAAGATGATATTGGAAGCTGATCAGTGAAGCTGATATGTGAAGATGATCAGTGAAGCTAATTAGTGGAGTTGATTAGTGAAGTTGAACAGTAGAGCAGATTAGTGGATCTGATCAGTGGAGTTGATCTTCGGAGTTGATCTGTGAAGCTGACCAGTGATGCTGGTTAATGTAGCTGATCTATGAAGCGGAACAGTGAAGCTGATATGTGAAGCTGATCAGTGAAGCTGATCAGTGGACTTGATCTGTGGAACTGATGGGGGGGACAGATCGATGAGTCTAGGACTCCCCAACACTTTTAATTTTGGTAATGTAATTGACCAAGAGGGTATAGGCCATTACATTATATACCACTAAAATTATTCTCACTCTCGAGAATAGAAGAGTAACCCAAACAACCCCTCTTGAATATACCTCTTTTAAAAAAAACGACCCCAAATAGCCATACGAATCCCAAGGATCGCATTTTCCCGACACATGGATGGGGAGTTCTTTCCTCCATGTCAAGATATTATCCACTTTGGGCGGCACTGACTCGCCCACACAAGTTTAATCGCATCCACCTTAATGCGTCTTGATTAGGGATCAGGTCCTCCCTTCCCCAAATATCCGAACATTTCATAACCATTCACAAGGAAAGAAAACAAAACATCTCCTAAACCAAAAAGGTCAGCATTACATCACAGAAGGTGAAGAAAACAATAAAAACAAGGAAGGCACAGAACATCAACTCAAAACATCTTTGGGTACTGGGCGCGCATCTGAGCTTCTCGCTCCCAAGTACTCTCCTCTAGGCCATCATGCCTCCACAACACACTAACCAAAGGAATGGTTCGTTCACAAAGCACATTATCCTTTCAATACTCAATAATCACTAGTCACTCCATGAAATTAGCATCATCCCTTATATTCAATTCTCCATAGTCAATGAAATGATAATCATCATGTAGATATCGACGAAGTTGGGAGACGTGGAAAACATTGTGGATCCCTTCCAACTAAGGTGGCAACACCAGCTAATATTCCTCCTCACCGACAGTCCCCAACACTTCAAAGGGCCTGATTAACCTAGGAGAGACCTTCCTCCCCTTGTCGAACCATCACTGCCCACATCGAGGGGAAACCTTTAAGAACACATGGTCTCCAACCAAAAACTCATAGGGCCTCCTCCTATGATCGACATACAACTTATTCCGGTCTTGGGAAGACTTCATCCTCTCAAACACATGATGAACCTTCACTGTTGTGCTCTGCACCACATCTCTACCAAGAACACCTACCTCCCCAACCTCAGTCCAGCACACGGGCGAACAGAACGACCTCCCGAACAAGGCTTCAAATGGTGTCATGACAAATAGTAGAGTGATAACTATTATTGTAGGAAAACTCAACTAAGGTAAAATGTCTTTAAAATGATCCCGCAAAGTCCAAAAAATAGGCTCGTAGCATATCCCCCAATGTATAGATGGTTCGCACCGTCTGCCCATCTTTTTGGGGGTGGAAAGCAGTGCTAAGATATAGCTGGGTGCCAAAAGAATGCTGCAAACCCCTATAGACTATTGAGGTAAAACATGCATCCCTATCCAAGACTATGGACCTCAGAAATCCATGAAAACTCACCACATCATCAACATATCTCTGTGCTATGGAATCCACCACACTTGACTCCTTGATTGCTAGAAAGTGATCTGATTTCGTCAACCAGTCTACCACTACTAAGCTAGAATCACAACCTCCTTGAACCCTAGGTAGTCTTGTAAAGAAATCCATCGATATGTCATCACACATCGACTCGAAGAAATCTAAATTTTGCAACAATCCACCTGGGACACAGTGTTCAACCTTCACTTACTGACATACAAAGAACCTTTCCACAACTCTACAACTGCATGTTTCACCCCGGGACACCAAAACTGTTCCCTCAGGCCTCGGTACATCTTGGAAACTCCAGGGTGTACCTCTACAAGCGAGTTATTGAACTCACGGAGAACTCCCTCACAAATCATCTCTGGTAAAAAACAACTTCCCTTAGAAAAGTATCTGATTCTAACTGTCCTCCGTCCACCCTTCCGGAGCATTACCTTGGTTAACCCGATCATGCGTCCCTTAACTCTCTATGTCTCCCCACTGAGACTCATCCACATGGAGAAATAGAGAGGACTACACAATAATCTGAAACAGACAACCTCTTCCACCATTCTCCTAACATCTAGGTATAGAGAAGCTAACTCCTCCATTCCCATCCAAGCATCCACAGATTACTGAATAGCTTCCCTTCGTGACTTCCTGCTCAAGGAATCATCCACAACATTCCCCTTACCATTATTGTAAGAGATCTTGATGTTGTAGTCTTGGAGAAACTACACCCACCTTTGTTGGTGCATGTTTATGTCCCACTGGGTAAAGATATGTCTCAAATTCTTGTGATCTGTGAATACCACAATGTGCTCTCAGATGAGGTAATGACGCCAAAACTTCAATGTGAACACTACGGCTACAAGATCTACGTCCTGGGTGGCCTAGTTACTCTAATGAGGAAGTAACTGCCTAGACCCATAATATATCACTCTCCATTGCTACATCAGCACACACCCTAGGCCATGTCCATAATCATCACAAAATACCTCAAACAACAGCCCTTCCACTAGTAACCTCAGCACTGGGTGACTAACTGACTTCCCTATTAGATAATTGAAGGCTTCCTAGCACTACTCACCCCACACGAAGGCATAGTATTTTCTTGTAAATGTTGTCACGGGAGTTATAACTTGAGTGAAGTCAGGTACAATGCTTCGATAATAGCCTTCTAGACCCAGAAAACTCTGCACCTCCATCACATTCATCGGTGCTTCCTAAGAAACAACTGCTTCCACCTTTGACGGATTAAATGATTTCCCTTGTTGAGATAGCACGTGTCCATGGGAATTCATTTCTCCTGTCATGAACTAACACTTGGACAATTTCCCATAGATCTGGTGATGTCGAAGGATTTCCAAGACCATCCTGAGGTGCATAGTGTGTTCCTCATCTGATCTTGAGTAGATCAAAATGTCATCGATGAACACAATGATGAACCGGTCAAGAAACGCACAGAAAATAGAGTTCATGAAGATCATGAACACAACAGGTGCATTCGTAACACCGATCGACATGACTATGAACTCAAAGTTCCCATACCTACACCTGAAATAAGTCTTTAGAATATCGCTATACTTCACCCTTACCTGGTGATAACCAGACCGTAGATCGATCTTAGAGAACCTACCTACTCCCACCAACTAGTCTAAGAGATCATATATCCTTGGAAGAGGGTAATGGTTCTTGAACGTTACTTGATTCAGTCTCCGGTAGTCGATGAACAGCCTGAGACCACCATCTACCTTCTTTGAGAACAAGACTGGAGCACCCCATGGTGACATGTTGGGTCAGACACAACCCTTCATCGTCATATCGTCAATCTAGATTTGCATCTCCCACAGCTTAGAATGCGCCATCTGATAAGGATACATAGAAATCAGACAGGCACCGGGTTGTAAGTCTATCACAAACACAATGTCACGTCGAAGGGGTAGATTCACAACATCTTTGGGGAAAACATCTAGGAACTCTCTAACAACTCTTGGAACATCCATCATATCTACATCCACTAATTCTGTTGACGACTTGTCCAATATAGAATGAAAATTCTCCACACGCCGTCTCCCTACCTGACAACTCCACTAGCCAACTAAAGCCACACCCTGGCCATCCCCATCGGAGAACACGACTCTTCTCTGGAATCAGTCGATAAAAACTCACATAAAAAATATCCAGCTGATGCCTAGGATAAAATCATACAGCTGCATTGGTATCAATAGAAGGTCCCCTCTTGACTGATGTGACCCCAATATCAATCTACATCCTCTAAAAACATCAAACAGACTTGTATGACCCCCCAATTGGCGTAATCAGCACTAGGGGCATGGAGAGTCTTTCTATGTCTAGGAATAAGGAATGGGCTATACCGGGTGTAACAATATAGTGTAATGATCATAAATCAATAAAGGCGCAAGAAAGAGTGATAAACAAGCTGATCGTTCCTCAAACGAATTTTGACCTTGCTAGAACTGCTGCCTCTATGGCATGCAACTATCCACACCCATCTCCTCTACCTCTCGGTTGTTGGCCTCCTCCCCAACCATTCCCTTGTCTAGGTCATATAGGAGAACAATGGGGTTGGTCTCCTCCTTCCACGTCTACTCTCAAAGGAGCAAGAGCTCTCTGTCCCTGCTGCTATTGCTAAAAGGGTCTGACAAGAAACTGTTGTTGCAGAGGTGGGCGCTAAACCTTCCCACCCCCACTATACTTCACTATGTCCGAGAAATGATTCTGAAGGAGCCCAAGGCTTCCAAAGATGAAGCACCTTGGTCCTGGTCTGGAAAGGAAAGGGCGAGGACCGAGAGATAGAAACTGGAAGTACTGGGGCCTAATCCCTATTGTTCGAAACCTAGAAGGCCCTAACGTTGGAGGCAGGCTACTGACGGTCTTCCCCTTTGAAGAACACCACAGGATCCCCACTTGGGGCACACCTCCCAGCATGTGCATCATTTCAACAACTTCATCCTTTTTCTAGACCTCCAAGTACGTCAGTAGGGTGAAGGGAGTAATAACATACTGATGAAAATTTTGGAGTGCCTCCTCTAAATATCTCGACCGAGACTCCTCATACGGAAAAGGGTCTAGACAAAAAAGAATTAGATCCTTGAACTTTATCCCCGACTCCCTCACTAACATGCTCCCCTGATGAAGTGAGAGTAGATCTTGACTTTTCTCTACCTTCATCATCGAAGAGAGTAATTCTAACTAGAATTACATCTCGAAGTCAGTCCATGAAACTTCAGCATCCCTCTTCTTCCCAAGATATATGGTCCACCATTTATGGGCTGCTCCCCACATCTGGATTACAGACAGAGGAACCTAGAACTCTGTAGGATCCTGGAACAAGATAAAAGCTATCACCAGCACCTCTAGACAGCTCTATGTCTCCATGTCCAAGGTACTTCCCTCGTATTTCCCAATGGTCTGCCATTGAAAGGAACAAAGAATCCTTTACCACTGACCGTCCTCCTCTAGGTCAGCCCTCTTCTAATCATCCAAGTCAACCTCCTAGGCCCCGATCTCCCGCACTACTCATGGTCGTCTTCCAAGAGCCATTTATATAAGGTAAACAAAGAATGCCTAAGCCCATGTAGTGTAGAAGTTTGATTTTAAATTTTTCATAGACTTATTATTCATTTTAAATGACAAAAATACCATGGACACACAAGAACACAAGTCATTATGATGCATGTAAATTATCTAGGGTTTCTACCCTCTAATCAGTGTATCCTCACTTGGTCATTTGGTAGGCCTTGAGTTGTTCCTTCAAATCACTAGGGGCCCCTAAAATCCTGTGTCCTAGCTGGTCTTCCCTGGCCTATTTCACGCACCATGATTTCCTAGAACTGTGGCCCTTTAATCCCATTAAATCCTCAGTGTGCCTAACATCGAGCTCCAACCTATCTCTCAACCTACCTTTGATACCAATCTGTCATGACCCGCCTTCACCAAGATGATAGAAGGTACAATAGATTTCCAGAACCTTCTTTCTTTCAGTTTAAGGATCAATAATGACCCCTAGAGCCACCTTCAATAGGTCATGGAGTGGCGACTAGCACCAAGGGTATAGAATTACACACAATATGGAAGTAATTATCCCTTTTTTAATAAGATTGAAAGATAATATAATAAATTCCAATAACAACAAAACTGATGGTAAAAGTAAATCCAAAAGAAAACTATTCTCATATGCATGTCAAAAGCTAGATTATACAAAATTAGAGAAAAAATCCAAATGAATGAACCAGAAAAAGAAAAACAGCAACAAAAACTATCCCAATGTCAGAGCTAGTAAGGTCCCACAAGATCCTTGATTTCCTCCTAAAAACCTGAAAGAATTTGATATACGTAGAGTGAGTATACAGGTATACTCAATAGGTAAAACCAAAGTCTCTCATGCACAATTGGGGAGGCATTCTAATGCCCCATGAGAAAAGGAGATAACCAAAGAACCTAGCAAGGAAATTATCCACCCACACCTTACTAAGGCACACTCCCCAAATAACACAAGTCAAGTAAATTAATTGTAATATCACATAGATATTGTTGTACCTTGTGCCACTTTCCCATTGGTTATCGAGGATATCCTACGCATCCAACCTCTCCCCCCATCCTCACTGCAGTCCCACTGCCATCCACCGCCCGCAGACACCTGGGATACAACAATCACACATCCCACCCACAAACACCTGGGCTATCACTACCACATATCCCGCACACACCTAGGTCTAAAAAACTACTTTCACACCTAAAGACACATGGGCCTCATCCCGAAGTCACTTAGGAAACAACCTACCCACACACACCTCGGCCAACCACCACCACTTACCCTGCCCAAATAATCATGGGCTATAATGGACCTCTGGCTATCATATCTAACCTGATGGATCTTGGGCTACTCAAAAAAGGGAGCATAAATGGAGCTAACAACCAGCAACTCATTTGAGTATTGGGAAAAACACCCTCCCCCAAGAAATTTGGGTGGTCGACACATATTTATTAACATGGGTAGGGTGCGAATAAGAAACATAAGAACAATAATTATATAAATAGGTAACAAGAACTCATCCGAGCCTAGGGTTTCCAAAACCAGACTATACACAAGCACCCTAGTTACTATTCATTCATAAGAATCATAAGATCCACAACCCTACCACAACTCATTCCTGTAAAACAATTCCCCATTGAACCCATTCATATCTTAATATTCATGTAATTACATTTAAGTAAATTATGCACTACTGTGCAAATAACATGCATAATCACAAGCCATGGAAAGGAAAAACAACCAAACAACATATTATGAATTCACACCAGGTTCTCATTTAAATTCAAAACAACAAAAGGGATCTGTGAGATCCCTCGAAGTATAGGAACCAATCCAGGCCCCACCATACAGCCCCACATGACATCAAATCCGAAATCCAAAAATTTCACCAAAATAGAGGATCCCATCCCCATCCACATCACTTCCCAAACATCATCTATCAATATCACCATAACAGAGCAAGGGAGTTTTAAAATTTGAATATTCCTATCATTCAGTTATGTCATTCTGTTTAGTTAACCGGGGTGATCACATAAGGATTCTAATTCACTCAACATCCATTTAATCAACCATGTTTACGTGATTAACCAGTATACATGTTACACCCTTTCAATCCATAAATATTTAGAAAAATAGAGGTTCATTAGTTCACAAGAAAATACCACCAACGACCATGATTTTCAGTGGGCATAAGCCCGTACAATTCACAACACATAATCAATGATAAGGAGTACAAAAGAAACATTGAGCACACCCCCTTAATTATTTAAAATTATTTTTATTATCTTCATAAAGGTTTTCTTTCATCCATCTCCACATAAAATATAGGATAATCACCCCACGTGATACACAATAAGGGGAGACGAAGAAAAATCCCTACCTGAATGATCAAGCATTGACATTTTTCTCTTTGTGATAATAAATGGGGATGCACAAATTATTGGGGAGGAACTCAGAAGATTCTAATAATGAGAAGGAAAATATCTAGCAGGGGAGCACCACTCGCCTCAGGAAGGGGGACTCTAAACTCACCAAGTAGAAGAATAAAAAGAGACCATCCAAGAAGAAAGAATTCTCGTACGATAAAAAGGTTAGATCTTGGTGTTACGAAATATGAGGATCTTGAGTGGGTTTAAATCTAGATCACGGTTTCACCTCATGATTAAACGATTACACATGATGCAATTAATTTTTTATTTAATAATTCTCTTCGAAGGGGTGGCCAAAACAGTTATGAATTAAAGGATTTCATTTAAGAGGGGAAAACAGGTCCATTGAGGCTCTCCCCACTCCTAGATAATTTAAAGAATTGTTCATGGTGATAAAAACAGCTTTGAAACACATTAAAAAGGATAAAATACTTAAGAGTAGTGTTACTAGAAAAAAACAGGGAAGGAAAATCCCAACACCCCTCTGTGGACAATGGGTGAGACAGATAGTTGAAACCGATCAGTGGAGCTGATTGGGTGAAGGTATTTCTCAGAAGATGATGGGGAGAAGACGATCCTATGAAGATGATCCTATGAAGCTGACCCAGTGAAGCTAATCTTGTGAAGCTGATCCTGTGAAACCAATTTGGTGAAACAGATATGTGAAACCGATTTGGTGAAACGGATATGTGAAACTGATTTGGTGAAACCGATCTGTGAAACCGATTTGGTGAAATAGATCTGTGTAACCGATTTGGTGAAACCTATCTGTGAAACCAATTTGGAGAAATAGATCTTTGAAACCGATTTGGTGAAACTGATCTGTGAAACTGATATCATGAAACCGATCTATAAAACCGATCTGTGATACTGATTTTATGAAACCTATCTATGAAATTGTTTTGGTTAATCCGATCTGTGAAACTGAACTGTGAAATCGATTTGGTGAAACCAATCTAGAAACCAATTTGGTGACACCGATCTGCGAAACCGAACTATGAAACCAATTTGGTGAAACTGATCTATGAAACCGAATTGGAAAAAATGATCTATGAAACCGAATTGGAGAAAACGATCTGTGAAACTGATTTGGTGAAACCGATCTGTGAAACCGATTTGGTGAAACCGATCTGTGAAACCGATATGGTGAAATCGATCTGAGAAACCGATTTGGGAAACCGATATGTGAAACTGAACTATGAAGCCAATTTTGTGAAACCGATCTGTGAAGCTGATTTGTAAAGATGATCAGTGAATCTGATATGTGAAGCTGATCAGTGAAGCGGATCAGTGAATCTGATCAGTGGTGTTGATCAGTGAAGCTGATCAGTGGAGCTAATCTGTGGATCTGATCAGGGAAACTGATCCGTGCAGCTAATCAGTGGAGCTGATCTATTGATCTGATGGGCGGGACTGATAGATGAGTCCAGGAAACCCCAACGTGTAGAATTTTGGCAAAGTAATTGACTAGGAAGGTCTGGGCCATTACACCCCTCTTCCGTGATCTTATTCTACAGACAATTCCTCTTTCCTTCTTAATGGGGTTTGTTCGATCCATTGAGGTAGAAACTTGTTTTGTGTTTTTCTTGAACACTTTTTTTGACATTTTTTTTGCATTAATTATTGTTTTGGCCAGGTTTAGGGTTTTGAGAATAATACCCACTATTTTGTTCTTCCTGTAATTGGATGACTTATTGATGTATCGGGTCTCTCTTGTTAGTATTCCGGCATCCGCCCCCTATGGAATGGTGGATGGGTTTGTTTTCACTCACCTCCGTCGGTTGGGTATGGTTTATAAAATGTTTTTGTTTTTTTTCACCGTCCTATAAGAATCATAAAATTTATTTGAGTCCCTGATATTTAATTATAGGTCTGTTGAGACTTACAATAGTGGTTTAAGTCTCAAGTTTTTGTTTTAGTAAATTATTGATTATATTTTCGGGCATGTGACTGTGTATATAAATATATATACGTATATATACATATACACACACACACATATATATATATATATAAGATGTGCACTTGTTACTACGTGTTCATTTCATTGATTGCCGCCTATTAAATCAAATGTATAAGGATAATCTAGTTCCCCCTTGAGGTAGGGTTCAGAATCTCTTTCATTTTATTTATGAAATAGTTTATTCTTTAAATAATTTGAGAATACATTTTTTCTTTATTATAAAACTACTATATTTTCGTTTAATGATAATTAAAGATAAACAGTTGGATGATGGTAATTGGATTTAATGAATATTGGGAATATTGAATATTTTGACATGCTTGGAATATAAATTAAAAACATGTTATAATTTATGAATGGATTAATTATTACAAGATAAATAGTAAATGGTTAATTAATTGAGCAACTGTTTAAATTTATAGGATTTAATTATTTAATTATTGAATTAATTTATTTTCATGAATTTAATTAATGTTGTGAATTTAATTTGATTTTTATTAATATTGGGAAATAATACCATTTGTTTCATGTTTATTATCCATTCCTTAAGTTTATTAGGATGGAGTGTTTTATAAATATGATATGATATTTGAGATTATTTTTAAATATGTGGGCCTTGTTCATCATGTTGGACTAGAGATGTTTATGACTTTCATGTAAATTTTCAAAGTCATGGATGAATCACTGTTTCAGTGGATGGGTTCAGACTTGTTAAATAATTTAGATAATTAAATTTTGAGTTAATTATTTAGTTGTATTAGTAAAAATATTTTTTTTATTTAATTACTAAATATTAAAATATTGAATGTTTAATTCAATGTTTCCTAATTTCACGGGAAATTTATGTTGTAAGTTAGTTTTTTAATTAATTAATAGATTGGAATAATTAGTTAATTAATTAATTAGTGGATGGATTTGGGGTGTTATACATGGTATTCTTCACTATTGTAAAATATATATTTATGATTTATGAACAGGTTGTGTGATAGGGACTGATTCTCCAAAAACTAATGGTGTTCTAGACATGGTGTCCTACACCCAAATTGCTTGAAAACATTATTTTATGGGACATGGACTAATGATCCAAATACCCATGTGTTTTGAGATTATGATTTATGCTCCAAATACTCATGAGGGTGCTAGACATGATGTTATACTCCCATTAATTGATATTAGATTGTGGGTCCAATTGGTCATTCCTGAACTGAATTGATTGGCTAATGAATACTATTGTGACATAATGATTTGTGAATTTGACATGAGAAAGGGTTTATGATTATCAATGTATTGGGTGAATCATGATTAGTGGACGGACCCAAGAGTGAATCATAATTTTTTCGGAGAACTCATAAATAGTATATGAAATATTAAAATTTAATATCTTAAGACACGTTATCCAATCCAAATAACAATCCTAGATTCAGTCTTTACATTCCTTACATATATGGTCTTTAGAGACATCTATGGTGAGTGAAATATACATGGGATGTTGGGCTTATGTTGAATATCGAGACTTTCATAATTTAATGAGGTTTGAATAATTGATAAATTAAAATGATTGTGTAATGAATTTTGAGTATGCATGAAAAATGTATAATGTTGGTTCAGACACCAGCTAATGGCTAAAGAAGGTACTTGGGGATATTGTTACATTGTACTTCTTACTTTACTTATGCATGCTTTCACACAGTATAAATTATTTTTTAAATGTTTATATTTGGGGTAGAAATCAGAGGTCATGACCTACTGATATTTATATCTCACACCTTACAGGGGCTTCCATTGCATTGGGGTACCCGAGGAGATTCTATTTGGTTGCAGGATGGTGTTGTTTGCATTTTCTTTGGATTTAGGAGTAGAGGACTGAGCGGGATCTTGATATGCTTGAAGAGACCGCATCAGGTCATTGAGATATTGTTTATTTGTTTATGTACTGGAATGTAATGCATGATGTATTGTTCAGTTCATTCCATTTTGTTGTTATTATCATGTCATTCATGCATCTGATGTATAATTGGTGCTGGTTACTTTTATAAAATAAGTGATATTTTTCTAACGATATTTTGTTAATTATGTATTACTTATTCCACTATTAATTGTTTTTTACTCTGATGTACCATTTTGAAACACTGATAAGAGGGTATAGACACCCCACTAACTATCCTTAGACCCTCACTGCTAATCGATAAACTATGGTATACGTGGTGATGCGCTTGAGGTCATGAGGTGAACGATCTGGCCACCAGTTCTGGGGTGAGCCCAGTCAATACATTACAGGAATGGAACAGAGAGGTGTGGGCCATTACACATACTCCATAAATAATCTATGTGATCAAATTTTATTAAAATGATATATTTAGTAATGTATGATTGTGATATGTTCTTTTATATGATCGGTTTTTGTGTCATATATTATATTTAACACAATTTTACTCTATTAAAATCTCAATGTGTAATATTCACCCCACATTCTATAAATTGATTCATCATAATTTAAATATGATATCATTTTTCATTGTTTTGAAATTTTGAAATACCCTTGTTGAAAAACATGATTCCTAAGGGGGTTAATAAAACAACTATTTGATAAGATGGAATGAGAAATTTGGAGGCCATCTCGGATAACATAGAAATGGTTTTGTGTATATGATATAACATGTGGAATGTGAGAATATGGTTATTGACGAATATCTCAAAAAATTATATAGTGTGATGATATCAGTTCTCAGAATAATATAAATGCTCATTGGAAGGTTAAGTACCTCAAAACCATAAATATGCAATTACTTTGAAGACCATTTCATTCATCATATATGATGGTAATATGAGTTCCTTTTTTATTCAAAATCATTTTCATAAAATTAATCAATTATCATTTACGATAAATTAATATACCAAAATATAATTAATTTATACAATTAAATTTCATAATAGTAATTTTAACCTTTAGTCACACCTTGATTAGTTTCCAATTAATCACTAACTCTATGAAATGCATATAAAATTATTTATTTATTCATGATGAAATAAAATTCACTTTTAGGAAATATTATGAACTATGAAATATGGAAAAATACTTCTATCTTTTATTATCTATTTTCCAACCACCATATGAATAGCACATTTGTCGAATATAATACATTAATCAATAAACCATTACAGTGACACAACTTGTTCAACATTAATTTTTATATTTCAAATAGAATAAGTAACATCCAATCAGATATGATCTATTACATAACAAAGAAAAAAATATATTCAAAACATTGTTTTCTTTCTTTGGTTGCGGTTTCAATCCGTATAGAATTTAGGTATGTGATGGGTTTCGAAAAGGAATGATGTATTTCAATTTAATAAAACTATTATAATGTAATTTCTATAATTGCCAAAAGTTCAATAACTCATAATTACATCTACATGAATATAACATTAATTTTATTGGTTAACAGTACATTTAAATGAATGACTACATATTGAAAAGTTATTCTCCAATAAATAACAATTTCATTAAAACATATAAAAAATGGGCTATATTTCAAAAAATCACAACCAAAATATCATGAATCTTGGTAGACACACAACAGAAAAATATATTATCGGGTGATTATGAGATTTCAATTATGATCTATCATAAACTCATTAACTGATTATGGTTTCCATAACCCTAAAGTAAATAAAGAAATTTATGCTTCATATTTTAACAGAGTGCATATTTTTTTCAATATAATAATATCTAATACACCATTAAGAAGAATAGTTATAGAATAATATTATTAAATCCCAAAAAATACTTCATCTTTTTTTATTTCAACAAAGGTCTCTAAATGGACTACATGTTAACGTTTCTAAAAGGTAATTAACTCAGATAATTCATAGGTTCCCCAATTTTAATACAATTATTTATAAATGGATCCCTATAATGAAATATTTTACCCTCTATCAAAAACTTATTTCCTCAAAAATCGTTTCATAATTCGCTTCTATTAAAAATAGAAATTATTATACTATCCCATTGAGATAGATTCCTAGGTATCTCATTCCAAATTTATTACATGAATGAGATCACTACTTCATTCCTCTAATATCTATAACAGTCGAGATATTATTAAAGTACATTATTCTCTACCATTGATAGATAAGAGTTTGTTAAGGTATAAATTGTTAGTAATATTTTTTTATAACTATGATGGAATAATAATGATATCCCATATTAGTCATTTACCCATTTGTATGTTTATAGCCACCACATTTTCATTCCAATTCCATATAAACATGCTTATTTGGGTCCCATCCATTAATGAAAACAAAAAAACATTGTGTGAGAAATAATCATCAATGATGGAAAAATATATAACCAAGTATATGATTTCCAAATCATGAAACTATATTTTCAATGTAAAAACCATTAGTTTAACCTATGTTATTCATTTTTATAATCTATTTAAATTCAGCGTAATGGTTTGTAAAGAAAATATGAATTCTCCATAAATTTTTATATAGAGTATCAAACTAGGTGTGTAGTATGTATCATTTTTGTGCACAAGGTAATTCTAAAGTCATGACCAAATTTTGTTTCATAGTTATTACACCTAGATACATATGATCTAAAACTACATGCACCTATAGTATCTATAATGGGTTATATTATATATAAAAATATTATAATCATTAGTTTATTAAAACATTATGATTTTATTATAATATTATTCTCAAATTATTTCATAGAGTAATATCCCCACGGTTTATTTTAACTAAATATACTTCCCAAGGATCATAATAAACATCCTCCACTAATAACTTTATTATCCCAAACCCCAATAACATGTATCCATCTTCTAATATATTACATTGAAAACAAATACAATTTATCACATCGTAGAGGACCAAATGGTTTAGTAGTCTTTGTAAACTATATACATATAAGATTCTAATACAATATTTGGATAGATAAATCAGAAAATGAATATTATTCTATATAGTATCATTATTACTTCGACTATATCTTTGAATATCATTCATAGTAAACTTCCTTGATTCTTGGGAGTGGGAAAAAAATAATGGTTAGCTCAAATTCATATTATGAGTTACATAAAGAGGATACTATAAATTATAGTCAATATGTAATATCAATATAGCCATTTAAATATCTTAACATATTTTTAATTTAATCAATAATATGAATATAATGATTCAATATGGAATAATAAATATTAATAGTTATGGAACATAAGACACACTCTATTTAATTTGTATATAGAGAATCAAATGCTTTCTGATATAATATCCATTAAAAAATATCACACAAAATATATTATTAATTATTAATAATTGAAGTTCATAAATATTTCATTTCATTATCTCAGACATCAT
Source organism: Viscum album (assembly GCA_963277665.1). Lineage (NCBI taxonomy): Eukaryota > Viridiplantae > Streptophyta > Magnoliopsida > Santalales > Viscaceae > Viscum > Viscum album. The sequence goes on from OY728165.1 coordinate 1,956,650,593, forward strand.
TATATCTCAACTACAATTATCTGTCACAAGAAAGATTAAAATTTATGTGTATCTATACATAAAAAACTCATTAAATAAAGTCTACCCAACCAATTTGTCTCACGAGACAACCAATGCCTCGAGAGGCTATCTATAACTGATTCAAACCTATATCTAAAACTTTATAGAATTTTGAATATTTAAATTAATTTATTTAATTCATAAAAAATATTCCATATCAATAAATTTCATATTGAGTATAGAATACAAATATACAGGAATTCCCTAGTTAATCAAAAACATTTCAAAAAAAATTTATTTATAAATTATATATGTTTTGAGAAATAAATATATCCATAATAAAAAATATTGATATTTAGGTTAAATTTATAGTTTAATGATTAAATGGTGGTGAATACATCAATGGAATTTATTGAAAATAAAAAATCCAAAAAAATTAGTGTGTCAATACATTTTATTGTCACAATGATTGTAAACCATCTAGAGGAATAAAAATAATGGTTTAAATAAACCATATCCATATTATATCCTCAATATAATAAAGGTTTTATGTTTTTTAAGAATTAAAAATAAATAAAAATGTTATTAAAAAATTCTTGGGGAAAATACAATATTTCCTTTTGAATGGGTTTAAAAAAAGTTCTAAACATGTTTTTTAGTACTGTTAATTTAATATAACCATTAAATCTTATAATGGATTATTTAATAAATATTATCATCATGATGGTGTAAATGTGAGAACATGTTGTAGATGTTAAAAGAAAAAAAAATTAATTATTTTTTTAAATGACAAATTGGCTTTGTTTGCAACATGACTGGATGAATCCTTTGGAAATACTTTTTAATAATTCCAAGATGTGTAAAAATATCTATAATAAATAATTTTCATTATTTAAAAAAATAGTTATATGATTTTTAGTAAAAAATGTTTTCTAGGAGAAATGTTATTTGACCGAAGTTTAAAATGATGTCATTATTTATAAAAAAAGAATATATGATTTCATGTATCAAAGAGAATAATATTTTACTATTACATGAAAAAATCATGAATAAATACATTGAAATAAAAATAATTATGTTTAATATAAAATCATTATACTATTTCCTATAATGGAAAACATTTAAAATAGCATTGTAAAATTAACCCTTATAATGATCAAGATATTTAGGTGATAATTAATCAATGAGTAAATTATGCCTATAAAATTTAAAACCTAATCATTCAAGTAAAAAATATAAATTTATATATCTACAATTCTTTATACATGTATTCATATAATTTCAAAGAAAATGATTATATAGCATAACCCAATGAAAAGAAAATGAGTTTTGGAATTTTTAAAACATGGTAATTTTCACGTCCAATCCCTTTTAATATATTAAATAAAATTAAAACATAAATTACCAATATATATGAAATATTCATAATTTAATAGTTAAAAGGAATAATATATACACTATATAATATTTTTAGGTTCATAACATTATGACATGTCTCGATGAATTGAAATTGAGATGAAGTAACAAAACTCATGCTTCATTTTAGTTGAATACACAATATCATCTTGTAGAGTGTCTTCATAAATTGTATTTAATTATTCTATAAATATATTTACATCAATCAACTCTTTTCATGTATATATGCTACATATTTTTAGATTAATATTCAATGCATTTCACAAATAGCTGCATGCTGACTTTATTAGTTTAACGTATTTGGATAATTGATACAAAATCTTCAAATTATTTGAAATACCTTCAAAATATCACATAAAGAATAATAATAAATTAGTCATTGAATATAATTAAATAATATTATTATCGATATAAAATGGGAAAGAAGAAATATATAAATATTATGAAAGAAGATAGTTCCATAATATAACATTATTAACTATGAATGTAATTTAAGACAATAATCCAATAAAAATTTTGTCACTCTATATTTATAAAAAAAATAATACATAGATCATAAAATTGATATTTAAGTCATAATTATATTTAGTATTACAATATTAAATTTCATTCATAGATTGTATTTACAAGTAATTAGAATAAATAGGTGAAGATTATGGAATGTGTCTCATATAAGTAAAAAGAGAGTAAAAATTCCCTTATCCCTTTATTTATACTTTGAAAAATATTAAGAAATAATTAATAACATTAAATTAAAATTAAAAATAATTTAATTTTTGGTATTAATGAGATAAGATATAAAATTTTTAGTATGTACATCCCACAAAAGAAAGGACTTGTGAATTTTAATATGTCTCCTAAAAAGTAATGGAAGACTAAAAAAACTTACTGATTTGTTAACTATAGAACAATAAACCAAATGTAATAGAAGTCATAAAATGTATAATAAAATACCTATTATTTCTTATAAATGTAAAATAAAATACATTCTTATTTAGTCTATACAACACATACAAAATGTGGTGAATTTGAAATCAGTCTCAAAAATGTAATAATTTAGATTGAAATCCCTTAATACATTAGTAATCTATTGATACATAAGCCCCAATAATGAATAACAACAAGTGAAACATTAAATATCTTTAAAGTTATTAAATACACAATATAACATAATAATAATTCATTATATACACAACACAAAATAAATGAGTGGTGAATTTTTATATGTCATCAAAAAATAAAATAGAGACAAGAAATCCCTTACCCTAAGACTCAAAATCATTATTACATGTACTAATATCCATTATAATAAAGTTATTTTTAATTTAGATAAATTATATAATCTTAAATATATGTATTATACCATATATTATTTACGTATGACCATTTATTACAGGTTTATTGACAATTTCATATCCAAATTGTGTTTCATGTAATAACATCTTTGTTATTATTATATATATTGATTCTTTATTTTCAATAATCATGCACTGATCATGGATAAATAAAATAAAGAAAATAAATATTATAATAATTATAATATTTATAAAACATTTATACTTTTATGAAAAATCATTAATGTTGGGACTAAGAACTGAATTATTTTCATATCATGGAGTTGTTAGGACAAAATTATACATGAGTAAATTTTCCATTTTTCAATGATCATTTTGAAAAGGTGTTAAGTTATATTTTATCATCCCATAAATATAACTATATTATTAATTAAAAATTATATCTATTAATATACTTATAATTTCATCTATGTGGTGTGGTGGTGAAAATGTAGAGTCACATCGCTCTGTGATAGTGGTTCTCCACCTGTACACGAATGACATTATCATCACTCATTCAGTGAAAATCTAATAAATAAAATTATATATTATAATTTATAATGATAAATAATTCTTGTATATAATAAATATTTCATTAATATCAAATTATTCATTCAATATATTTGGTATTATCATCTATGTATTTTATTAGTGAAAAATTAATAAGATCGATTCGTGAAGAGGTAGTTTAGAGTACACATGAGAAAAATTATTGTATGACCTTTTTACATGAAGGTTATAAGGTATATATTATTTAATGATTCTATGTGTACCATAATTAGGTAATAAAATTGATTATTTATTATACCCAACCAGGAGTAGTGGTAATGAAAAAAATGGCCTTGGTTCATGTAGTGGTAGTCTGTTGTACATGCGAATAAATATTTAATATCCCATTTGATGGAAGTGTAGATTTTATTAGGTAATTATATTCACATAACCACATAAATATATATTTAAAATATTATGGTTATTATATCAAAATGGTATTATTACAATTGAATTTGGTGGTGGAATAAATAAAATTGAAATATTCGTTGAAAAATGTTACTAATTATTTGGGTATCAACCTTAGGTAAAAAAACAATTATCACTAGAAAAAATTTATAGAAAAAATAAGGCTTATAGGATGATATTATGGAATTTAAGATTTTATTGAGGAATTTCATCTCTGAAAAAATTGTATTAAGGTGTGATGAATAGTGGAGATATGGTGGCCTTTTATAAGTGTTGTTTGGGGTATTGTTTTAATTTGTGAAAATATAAATGTGTTCCCATGCTTTTACAATTTTAAAAAGTTAAAATGATGTTTTATCTTGAATTATAAATTATTGGGTCAATATATTTACATAAAATATATTATTGAAATGTTTTTAAGAAATTTTAACATTTATCTAATTATTTTAAATGTATGTCATTTTACCTTAACTACAATATTTAATTTTTACTTTTTTCATTAACCATTTGGGTAATAAATTTTGTTAACATTATTAGATAATATAAATGGTTATTTTTATGAATATTAAATATAGGTTTCAAAATTCAAACCATATAAGTGGTAAAATTAAATTTAAATTTATCTCACAGACGCGATGAGAAAGAGAGTGTTCGAAAAGAAAAATTACATATCTTTGCATTATTTTATATCTAATTTCATTATTAAAATGATATTAATGAAAAAAATAGGATTAATGGATAAATATTTAGATTATTTTTAATTTAAATGAAATTTAATACATAGTCAATCATTATGAAAAATTTAAACAAAGGGAATCTTTCAATTAAAATTTGGTATCATTCATTATTCATCTAGAAATTAATCTATTCAAACAAATATCTAAAAATAAAACTAATAAAATTTTTAAATGAATATTAAAAAATGACTATTGTTTTCAATGTAACATTTATAAATGTTCAATTGTTTAAAAAATAATTTTTTAATAAATTTTAAATAAATTATTTTTAGTTTAATACAATTTCTATGTGTAAAATTGCATTTTTTGTTGTCTCTAATCTAAAAAAAAATTAAGGTGAACGTTATATAATTTAATGATTATAATAAAAATACATTTAATTTAAATTATTAACCAAAATTTTTTTGTTTAATTTATTTAGGTAAAGCGAGTTTGTTTACGTAATTTTTTTCCTTAATAAGATTCCCACTACTTTTAAATGGTTTTTATTTTAATTTTTATTAAATTTACATCAAAGGTATAGTTAAATATAATTATGTAAACCATATATTTTCATAATTAATTTAATAATATTTATATAATCCATTCAAATGGTTATGAGATATCTATCATGCTAGATAATAATTTATTAATAATATGTCATCTTTCAGTTAGACTCGGAATTAAGAATAACAGAAGTTAAACCCAGTGATGCTTGTATTCGATGATATAATCATTGTTTTAGGTTGTGAGAATTTAAAAAATATTAAATAAATTTTATTTAATATGTCATTATATATCACGTTGTTACGTTCTAACACCATAAATTGATTACATTTTTACTATAAACATAGGAAACATTGACCTCAATACATCCATAGGTCCCAAGGATTCTTCCTTAATATGGTGGTTTCACCATATAACAATTACTAGGTAACCAGCCATGATTTACAGAAACATATTTATTAGGTACATAATCTCTATTGGTTTTTCCCTATAATGAAAATCGTGCCCCGGTTGTTTGAACCCTCTGTCCAATAAATCTGATGAATCAGGTATGTAGTTCCTCATGATAGATACAAGGAAAAAATCATGAAATTCGGTGTTGTTTGGTGGGATCCCAAAATTATGAGAAAATATCACAATATGATCATTTATTTAGAAGGGAATGATATACCTAGTGTTGAGGATTATATTTTTTCTAACATATAGAAATTAATATAATTATATTCTCACCCACTTAAAATTTAAGATCCCAATAATGATGATCAAAAATTAATTTAGGTCAACATTGATTCATACATTATGAGGTTGAGTTAATTTTATCTTTTATTCCATTTCATCATCTTGCTCAGGTCCTAATAATTTTAAATCTAAAACGTCATTACATTATTTTATATATATATATATCATTTCTCAAAGGGATTCAAAAGGAGACATTAGAATGCTTTAGTAAAAGTATTTTGCAGCAGAAAAACTCTATTTGATTTGATTTTTAATCCTATTTTATATTAAAATCCATAGTACATGATATTAACATTTCCTATAGTGTTTTAATTGTTATATATGACATAAAATCTATATGAGGATTAGACATCATACAATTCCTCAACTATTTTTCATGATCATGATGAAGACTACGCCAAACAATCACAATAAAATACAAATCATAATAATAATATATTTAATATGGTACAACATGTAACATGACCACTTACATACTATATATTATTGATAGAGTATCAAATGGGAAGTCATCTATAATTATAATTAAGTACGCTTAATTCATAAGGCTGTCAAATGAAACCCATAATTACCACATCATTAATGATAAAAAAATGTAAAGATTACTAGTACCATTAATCATATTTCCATAAACTGTAAATTATTTCCACTTGAAATAAATTTTTCAATAAATAATATACCAAACCAAAGTGTTGTACGAATGAAAATGACACATAAAATATCATTTATATTGATTAAAAACCATCATGTTAACCAAAAATATGTGTTTCTGTATGTTTTAATTTCTGATCAACTTTAAACATATAAACCCATTATGGAATACATAACACTTATTTTATTCATTCATAGAGACATATATTCTTCCAAAAATTACATAATACATAAATTTTTCTTGATTATAAATAATCAATTACTATTTGTAATAATACTACAAAAAATAAAACCTAAAATCCAAAAACATAAATACTTGAATACTTCCACATCAATGATTAATTGGGAATTGATCCTTCCAAGTTAATGATGATAATAATTTTTTCATGGAAATTAGTTGGATAATTCACATATTCCCCATACATAATACATTAAACGCCTTACCTATTTATCACTCTCTAACCATAATTTATACATTGAAATAAACTTCCCCTCCATTTGATATATTATTATAAGTGATTCTTCCCACCTCTATAACATATAGTTAGATTGATACAAATTGATCTCGAATCATTAAAGTAAACAATTTTATAAATATCCATCCTCCTCTTATTTGATTATTTGGAAATATAAAAAATGTTCAAATTTTTTATCAAATATAACGATAGAAGACTATGATTAATAAAAGATAATATATCTCATGTCATTAAAAAATATTGATTCTCATAATCATAGAATTTTCCTTTAAATTAAATATTAACATTATTCATTATGGTTCTCTCCATTGACTAAAACAAAAATTTATAGTGTGATAATAGTAATCATAACGAAAAATATATATTATTGAAAACAACTTATAAGATTTATAGTTCATGACACCTTATTTTTACTATATTAAACTAAAGGATTAGTCTAGGTCAGTAATTATCATAATTTATTTAAATCCTTCATGATGGTTGATAATTTGTTTTTTGAATTTCCATATCATATCCCCATAGAGTGTCAATCCTAGGGTACATTAAGGAAAGTACTCATTCACTAGGTGATTATCTAGTCTATCTCAAAGCACATATCATTGTGTTTTCACTACTAAAAACCTTTATTATAGATCCACATCAACTTGTAATATCTATAGAGGGATTAAATTTCATGTAATCAAATATATCCACCCTTTATTAACATTCAAGTACATTTACCAATACATTAACACATATTCAAAATTATCCATATAAATATAACAAGAAATATCCATATATATATATACATAGGCTTATCCCAAATATTTTCTCCCATAGTTTCAAATAGTTAGCTAAACATATCATATGATATAAACTATAGTGACCAAGGCCATTCATACGTAGATATTAAATATTTTTAGTGTAATATATTCAATACATTACAAAAATACAATAATGAGGAAGCTAGTAAAAATGAAATGTATGTACTAACTTATTTATTTATAATCATAACAAACTAAAGTAAATTTATGTATATACACCGCATAAAAAATAGGTTTTGAATATAGAAAGTGTCTCATATAAGTAAAAAGTGAGACAACAATCTATTACAAAATTAGTAATAATTTGAATAGTATTCCCAAATATAGTATAAATTTAAAAAAACAATATATATCAATAAATTTTGAGATTCATGATATAAAATATGAATATATTATTATATAAAACCCATATATGAAATGAGTGATGAGTTTCCATATGTCTACAAAAACAAAAGAGACACTTGAAAACCCTCATCAATTTATTATTTCAGAAACCATAAACCCTATGAAATGGGTATATTAAAATTCAAATATAAATCCAATTAAAATAATGGATAGTAATAATAAAATACATTCATTTTAATTATATAATAAACATAAAACAAATAGGTGGTGAATAAGGAATGTGTCTCATAGAAGTAAAATATTTGATGAAAATCCCTTACTGCTTTCGTAATCATCTTCAATAGAAGCCCCAATAACTTATAAAATCAAATGAAAAATTAATTAACATGGACAAGAGGATAATAGTAAAATAAAATTTAAAATTTTTAGTATAATCTACAGCAAAAATAAACTCGTGGTAAATTTTTATATGTCTCAATGTAATAAAAGAGAGACTATAAATTGCTTACCTTAAGGCTCAAGTTCTCTCTTATGTTTTCAAGCCTCCTGTATAAAAAATATTATATAATTTTAAATCTATTATATAAAATAATTATATATATATATATTAAATAATATAATTTTTAATTATTATAATTTATTACCAATTTAGTAATAATTTCTCGTTTAAATCAAATTTCAATTAATAACAATTTTTTTCATATATTTTTTGATTTGTTATTTTTTTCATCATAACATGATTATGGATCAATTGTATTTAGAATAATAATAATCAGATAATTATAATATTTACAAATCAATTATACTTTTGATAACAACAATTAAAGTAGTTTTTGTTAAATGACGTACAGTGCGGTCATGGGGATTATAGGTCATATATATTCATGCGTGATTTTTTAATTTTTCAATGATCAATATTTAAATAGGTAAGACGTATGCTATCATTAAATAATGATAATAATATAATATATAAAACATTATTTCAAAGAATATACTTCTTATAATCATCTATTTGGTGTTTTTATAAAAATTGAGAGCTACATCACTTTGTGTAGGCGGTAGTACACATGTACATGAACGCTGTTATAAACATTCAATGACTGAAAATGATTGAATGAAAATGATATATAATCAATTATTAATGATAAATATTACATTAAAAACAAAATTATGTCATTTATATAAATTTTTAAAATTTTATTTATATTTATTATCCTATGTTTAAAGAATTAGAGAAAAATGACTCACATCGCACTAGAAGGTGGTAATCCAACGTACTCACAAGTGATATTATCTTGTCCAATATTGAAAAAAAGTTAAGAAATATATATTTATATATAGATATGATAAAATAAACAAATTTATATTCCTAAATTTAAAATATAATTTATATAATTTATGTTCATCTTCACACTCAACTATGATATATGGAAATGGAAAATCAAAAAACACTAGTTCCCGATGAGGTTTTCTTCTTCAAACATGAATGATGACATCATAACACATTTTATTGAAGTGATGATGGTTTTAAGACATGGCATTAACATAATTAAATATTAATATATTAATTAAATCTACATATTATATTATAATTATTATATTAAAATATAATTTGTGGTTGTTGATAAATAATATAAAAATGCACATTGTAGAATATGAACTTTTCTTGGGGTATCATCTTAATGATTTCACAAAAAAAATACTAGGATAGATTTCATCCAATAACATTCTTTAATAATTATATTATAGATGTTGGTAATTTTGTTTTTTAGGTATTGGCCTAAACTAAAAAAATTATGTTGTAATGTTTGTAGGATATAGTTTGGAATTTTATAATATAGGTGAATGGAACAACTGTAATTATAAAAAAGAAACTGGTAAAACCACATTTTTCAATTTCCAAAGAACTTGAAAATGTTTTATTTTCGATCTATAGACCTTATAGGTTCTAAATATGGGTAGAAAATTTATGTTATAAAATTATTTATGTCATTTAAATCATTCTACTTTTAATTTACTATCACCCCACAATAAACCGTTTTTAATTTAACCTCAGTAATTAGTTATTAAAATATTAATTTATTGTTTACAATAAAATTTATAAAATCTTATTATATATGATATATTTTTATGAGTTTAAATATAGAATCCATTTTTTCCATACTCAATTTTGTGAAGAGAGAAATTTAAATTTTAAATTAATCTCCAAGATGCGATGATAAAGTAGGTTTCCAAAATGAAAATTTTAAAATGTTTACACGATTTATATATCCATATTATGAATAAAAATTATTCAAATAACCTCAATTGGATTAATAAATGTATAATTTTACTAATTCTAATTTAAAATTGGGTTAAAATGTACTTTAACATTATAAGTAATGTAAATGCGAAGAAATTTTTTAATTTAAATTTTCTATCCTTTTCTATTCATCACAAAATGAATCATTTCACAAAATTATGAAAACTAACCCTACGATAATCTTGAAATTATTATTTATGAAATAAAAAATAATTTTTCCTAAAATAAAATTAAAATACTTTAAAATATTTTTTAAAATTATGTGTAATTGTTTTTAGAAATGGTCTTTTTATAAAATCATAGTTTTAAGCATAAAAGTGGAATTATTTTATCTATTGTTTAGAAAACACATTATATTATTTTAAAAAATTATATACAATGAATATAATATAAATTTAGTTAAAAAATTAAAATGAAAAATGTGTGTTGTCTTTATTATATTAAAATCTTTTTGTTAACCTAGAAATTATTTTATAAAAATATCACTTTATTTTAAAATAGATTTTTTTTCATATTAAATTAATTTTTAAACAAGCTATAAATTATATAAAACTACAAAAACAATATATTTTCATATATTATTTAATATTATTTAGACCCTATATTCTAATGGGTATTTGAAAGGGATCATATTAAATAATAATTGAGTAATAATATGTAACAAATTTTATAAAATAAGTGTTTTATATAACACATGTTAGACATGGTGTTGTGAATAATTAATGCTAAACTATGTGTTTCATATAATGAAAAATATCAAAAAAATTAAATTCATTTGAAAAATATATTACATAAAAAATCAGTTGTTACATTCAAGCCCACATAAAATGGGTTTTCCCTCACAATTATCAATATTGGTAACAGAAAATGAGGATAAAAATGTGCCATTACATCATTTGGTTCCCACATATTTTCCTCAAGTGCATTTGTTCACCACAAAACATGGACCTGGTAATTGTTATTTTTTCATAATACCTTATCTAATCAATCCATAATCTCTACTAGTTTCCCCACAATTAATATAATACTACATAAGTACTACCAATAAGTTCAGTATATTTGATTTATTGGGTACGTACTACCTCAAATGTGATATATAGAACAAATCATAATACCATGATAAGGTATGTGGATGTTCCATATGATAATTTATTATCCTAAAATGAACATTTATTTTATATGAGAAATCTATTTATGACTTAGTTATCTATAATTTCATCCATAAATAAATTTATAAAAATTACTTCTCACCAACATCAAATTTTATATCACATCTACAGTTGATAGAAAAATATTTATGTTTAATTATTGATACCCTCATGTAGTTTTGAGATTCTATTACTATACCTTACATTTTTTATCCATCTTAGGTACCAATATTTTAGTCTTTGCAACATCATTCTAATACAATATAGTTCTACATTTTTATCTACAAAGGGTTTCATATGGATCCATCTGAGTTCTTGAGTGAAAGTTAATTTTTAAATAAAACTCATCTTGTGTAATGGGATGATACCAACCACATTTGACATCCATATAACATGATAAATGTATATCATCAATTGTTTGAATTATACTCTTAGACTGACCATCCATATGAGGAAAACACAATGTTCTGAAACATAACTCTATATGAAAATATTTTTTATGAAATAACCAAAAAAATAAATGGATAATTAGGATCTTGATCATATAAAATTTAATGTGGTACAACAGATGCTAATAACACTTTAATATTGTATATTTTTTCAATAGTATACTAAAATAAATATTCTCTTATAGAAATGAAGTCTGGTGACTTCATATGGGGATCACATTAATCATATAATTACCTCTACATAAATTATAATATAAACCCCAAGGGATTACGATATAATTGAGAATATGTTCAAAATTTATGAAGACATTTACCCTTAAACAACACTCTAATAAATTGCATAAATACCAAAGGTTTTAATTCCAAAAATTATTATTAAAACATCATTATTTCTTATAATATACCATAATGTAAAACATAAAAATAGGTGTCTCTGTCTTTGAAATTATGATCATCCATAAAATGAAAAAAACATTATGGAATTAATAACATTTAAGTTAATAAAACATAGAGACATATATTCTTTTAACAATAATATAATATAAAATTATTTGTTATTATTACAATAAAAATAAAAATATAATAAGTACATCTATAAAATAATAATACAATCCAAATACATGAATAAATAAATCCATCCACTTAAATGATGTACATGGAATAAATACCTCCTTTGGTATAGATGTTAATTCAAGGGTACATACATTGATTTTGATAATTCCCTTTTTCACCATACACAATACATTGAACTCCTCAATAACTATCCGTATTGTGGCCTTCTTTTCCATACAAATAACATATTCCCCTCCATCTATGATATTTTATTATGTGATTATTCCCACCTTATTAACATGCACGAAGTTGAATCATTATTACTCAATTTTAATTTCCATATGACTATTCATAATATCACATTTTTCTATTATTTGATGCTTTAAGAATCACATTGAAACTCATGTTTTCAATCATATATTTTTTATTCGTGATTGGGAATAATCACAATATCTATGTATCAAGTTATCAACCAATATGGTTTCATCTATTCATATACCTTTCCATTATACTCAAGGTTAACATGATTCCTTCTTATTTTATGAATTGACTAAAACCACAAATCATTGTGTGAGAAACAATAATCATAATTTGAAACTAAATAATCATGAAAATAACATATATGATGTCAAAATTGTGATTCCTTCTATATAACCTAGGATACCATGGGTTTCTTCTATTTCATTTGGGATAATCATGAATTTAAATTAATAATCAATGTTTATAAAGTGATTTTGATTTTCCATAAAATATCCACTGGGATTGCCAAACCCATTGTGTAGTAAGGCTCACTATCATGCACCAGATGCTGATGGAGTATAGAATAATTTTTGAGATTCAGAGTTATTACATGTTGGTATTAATGTGCTAGATCTTAATCCACCTGTAGTATCTAGAAATAGATGCAATTTCATAAAAATAATGTAATCCAACCTTCACTATAATTCAATGACATTTTTATATTCTTTTACTCATCCATATAATTTTCCTTATACAAATCCCTTGAAATATCCATAAAAATATCTCTTTGTATAATATTAATATTTTCATATCCTAGTTCAAAAAGGTTAAAAATTTTGTCCCTTAATGAAAACTATAGATTTGTTAATCTTTCATGAAAATATATTACCTATTCTTATATAAATATTCAATAAATTACAAAAACACATGTCTAAGACTGTAATAGTTTAATATCTTTTGAAACTTGGTACATAATCGTCAACTATAATGAAATATATTCATCGTATCCCATAAATAATTCAAATTTTACAAAATATTGAATATTCATAAAATAGGGATATTAATTATATAACATGTAAAATTGTATGTATATAAACCTCATGGAAAATTAATGAGTCAAAAAAATAGCATAGGACTCCCAGAAGGAATCAAGAGACAAATAACCCGTACATAATTGTTAACTCTTGAGCTAAAAACCACATGAAAGTGAAATTATAAATTTTTTTCTTAATACCATTAATTTAAAAGATAATAATAAAAAAATACATTAATCTAATGTATATAATCCATATAAATAAAATATATGTTGAATTTTGATTGTGTCTTATAAAAGTACAAATATGATGAAAATACCTTATATATTTAGTAATATATTGAATCCTAATCGCTAATAAATCATAACATCAAATGAAAATATAAATGTCATGAAATGTAGGTAATTCAAAAAAAAACATGTCAAATGGGATGTATATACCCCAAATCTTATAAATGAGTGGTGATTTTTAATATATATCCTAGAAATAAAAGAAAGACTATAAATGTCTTACTGGTTTTTTTACAATTGTAATTTAAACCCAAAAGAAAATAGATTATAAAATATATATTTGATTCCCCTTAATAATAAGGATAGTAAAAATAACGTAATTTTATTAGTATTATATTAAACACATAAATGAAATTGGAGGTTACTCTTTAATGTGTGTCTTGTAATTAAAACAAATGAGATGTAAATACCCAACCACATTAATAATATGTTGAATCATAATCCCCAGTACAAAATAAAAAATGAATCATTAAATATATTTAATTTGTAGATACTAATGATATTGAATTTAAATTATTAGTATATACACCACACACACAAATGTAGTGGTGACATTTTATACATCTCACAGAAATAAAACAGAGATTGGAAATCCCTTACCAAATTGTTAACAATTGAACATTAAACCCCATTAAATCTATATCCTCAAATAGATATATAAATCCACCTATTTTAGGGATAATAATATAAAAATACATTATTGTAAATTATATAAACCCCATAAATGAAATCGTTGGTGAAAATAGAATGTGTCTCTTTGAATAAAAAATTTGAGATTAAAATACCTTACCACCTTAGCACTATATTGAATTTTAAGCCCCAATAAATAATAAAATATTTATTTTGGGATGTATACACACTCAATAAATAAACAAGTGGTAAATTTTCAAAAGTATCCCAGATAAAAAAGCTGACACTAAAAATCCCTTACCTTATGTATCGACTTACTTCAAATACATTCAAAATTCTTGTATAAAAAATCAAATATTATATATATATATATATTACCACCATTATTATATATATTATATACTATATTTATTTCATCTAATCATTTATTTTATATTTATTAAAAATACATATTTCAATCAAATATCTTTTGATAACAACATTTTATTTAATATATGTTATGACTTGATATTTTTTAAAACATAAATTCATCATGGTTAAATAATATACATAATAATATTCTTGAGATAACAATCACATATATACATCAATTATAAATTTAAATCCATTTAATTTTTTAAAATAATGTATATTATGTTCATGTAGATTGTTTGTCATAAACATACATGAGTAAATTTTACATTTTTAAATAATAATTACGAGAACAATGTAGAATTATAATATTATTATAAATAAAATATCACTTATTAATATTTAATTATACATATTTTAACACTCTGATATTTTGTGATGTATTATTTGGAATTAATTTATTCGTTTTGATATTAACAAGTTTTGGTAACATTGGAAGTAGTTTTTTGTATGTTAAGAATGCATTATACTCAAAACAAAAATTTAATATTACACTACATGACACATAATTTTTAGATTTATCTACATGGAGAACTGTGGATAGATTGCGTAATAAGCATGAATTACATTCCCCTATGACTTGTATAACATAGAAAGCAATGTTTTGACAAATAATGATATTTTAATAAAAATATTAATATTTAATATAATAACACATAAACTAGTAATATAGTTATATATTATTAAAATTATTAAATAACATATATAAATACATATTTGAACTCAATAGTTACAAATTAATTTGAAATTAATATAAGAACCAATTAAATATAAATACATGTTTTTATAAAAAACAACATCTATTCTCACAAAGTAATTTTATCATAATAAATTTAATTAATTACTAATGGTGATTTATATTAATGAAATAAATATTTTATATATTAGATAACATTTTTATATATTCATATAAAATATTTTATAAGCATGAGAGATGAACAAACCCTATATTACACATTAAAAAGATTATTTTCATAAAAGTAATATTACCATATTTTAATGTTGAATCTATATTAAATCTTAATTATTAAACATTAAAAAAACTTATTTTTCAAAATAATATTATTTTTTAAAAAATAATTATAATAATTAGTTTATGGTTATTTTTATTATTTTCATTTGAGATGCATTTAACATGAATTGGGTGAAATATTAAATTTTAATTCGAAAATGCCATTTACATTAATTTATTATTAAAAATAAATTATATTTATAATTGGATTAAAAGTACAATAATTAAAATAATAAAATATCTAATTTAATTTATTTCATTTCAAAAATTTAAATTTGAAATTAAATATAAAAACATAGAAACTATTTTTACAATTTTTATATTAAAAACTTGCATTGTGATCATGCATGAAAGTTTATTTTTAAATTAATTTCTTCCACTTCTATTATTGGATTTTGAAAAAATTGATTGAATATTTTGAATAATACATATTGAAAATTTATAATAGGTTCATCATATTTTTTGAAATAAATTATTATTGAATGTAATGAAAATGAATTATAATTATTATGAGGAAAATTAACTTATCATGGGGATACACATTAAACATAATGTCCAAAATCACATATACAATATACCAAAATCCATTGGATGAAATTATTTCAACTCGATCCTAAAATTTATATTATTGAGTCCATTACTATATCCACATTACTTGGGGAAAATGTGGGTGTAACTCCTTTTTCTAAAATTTACAAGAGTGCAACCCCTCCACTATAAAAAGGTACTCACCCCTCCCCCTAATTCACACAACTCAATACTATTGGATCGCCAAAAATGTTATCAAATAGTATCCCAATATTCTTCTATTGATTCTGAAATCCTTCCTTTGTGTAAAATTTCATCCAAGGAATCATTATGGTGAAAACCAAAATATGTCACACAAAGAAGAGGAAACAACTTTACTCAAGATCCATTGTTTATTTTTCATTATCCATCCCCTAAAATAATATAATTATATTTATATATAAAAAATAATTATATAAATTATTCATATATGTGTTTATTATAAGTTATATACCTACACTTACACACAAATTCATCTAATCTGTAATGAACATACCATTCTAGTGTGCAGCGAATTATAACCACATGACATCATATTGTTTATTTCTCTATTACAACATATAATGGATGTGAATTATAAAAAAAAAGTTTTAATATTATATTTATAATTTATTTATTAATATTTATTTATTATTTAAAACATAACATCATGAATTCCATTTTGTGTAACTATGATAACTTAATTTGTAGAAGTGTGGACTACCGCCTCCTAAAAAATTATTGATTCGTTCACACATTAAATGGAATTTAATAAAGATGGTTTAAGTAAAATTATCTGATATTTATGAAATTATAATAATAATTTAATGATATATATAATCATATATATAATTCAAATTCATTATTTCAAAAAGACAACAAAATGGAAGCAGAGGTCAAGCATACAGACGACCTACCATATCCATGAACAATGTACTTCATTTAATATTTTTGTCTTATAATGATTTTTATAAGAAATTATATACTTAATACATATGATATATAAATCATTTATTACATTCTATAAATAGTAAAATAATTATATATTTAATAGTATTAAGAATAACAAGTCAAAATAAGTAAGTTAAATAAATCAATTTTTAACCGAAACATTACATTAACACCAAATAGTTTTGAAAAAAGTAATATAATGTAATTAGTTAAACGTATATGGTATTATATATAATAATATGGATATGCTGAATATTTATAAAAATATTATATTTATTATAATGGTGTCTTTAATGTGTTCATGTAAATTCAATACTAGACGTAGGAGAATATCAACTCACTTTTTATTTTTGTTAGATAGATTCCTTATTCACAACTGACTCATTTTTTGTGTTTTATGTAATATAATTTGACATTTTATATCACTAATTTACAATATTTAATTACATTTAAATAATTTAATGATGTTATTATCTAATGGGTACAAAGATCTTAAAGTTAATCATGTAGTAAGGTTTTCCTCATCTAGTTTTTATTATTTATGAGACAAAAGCCATGTTTACCTCCTATGTCTTATATGTTTTCTATATAAATTCCATTTACATATTATTTGACTATTATAAATAAATATATTAATATTTACATATCAATTTTACAAACATTCATTAATGTGGTTTATGTTTCAAATGATAGGAAATAGGTAATAAAATTTAATCTCAATTTTCATTAATTGAGACGCATGTTTTATATGCACCTATAACTTTAATGAAGTGTATATATATTCATTTCAAATTTAATATATTGAATATATTTATATTCAGAATATTTTATGTTTAATTTATTATAATATTTCTACATTGGGTGTATGAATCAATGTTACCGAGTGGTAAGAGTTCAATTGAACAATCTCATCAATTATTGGGATTATTTATGAATATGATTCCATTGATGAAATATCATGATACATATCTCCATAAATCTCATAAATTTTATTATCCTCTGGTAATTCTGGATATCATAATATACTGCTATATTTTTTTCCACACATTTTTGCATAAAATATTTAAGAATGTTATTTTATTAATATCTGATTGTATTTCCCCTATCCATTAGAAATATTTTTCTTTAAAATCCATGTTTTTTTAAAATGTTTTCTAAAAACGATTTAATATTATCTTATGATGTATAAATTTCATTTCACCGATTTATTAAATTATAATGATATATTTTAACAGAAATATTATTTTATTTTTCTCTTTAAGGAAAATTTCAAATACTTTAATGTTTAAATGGAGTGTTCAGTATATACAGACTTACCCACCATCATAAAAATCATTTCCATGAAGCATAAATTATACATTTAAAAAGTTATTTTTAGGAATTTTTCACCTAATATTATAGGAATTTTTTGAATTTATATTTCTTTACAATGAAAAATTATTTCAAATAATTAGATGTTTATAAATTTTTTTATATAATATTCAAAGAAACCATTATATGTTTTCAAAAGGTTATTTTCAATGAAAATGACTATAATGATTGAAAAAATTATTTATATGTTTTAAGAGATACTCTAAAAACGTGTTTCAAAAGGGTTTGTGTTTTGAAAATAATTTCATACATCAAAAAACATATTTTTCTGAAAAACATTTTTAAATTATAATGTAAATAATTATTAATAAGTTAGTATTATAAAAAAAATATACTTTTTTTCAACAAAAGGATATTTTATTTTAGAAATTATTCTAGTTATTTTTCAAAATCATTATACACCTAGTATGATATACTATGATATAATTTGTGATTTATTTGTGATATTATCTTGGAACATCATTATTATTCTTTATTAAACGGTTTATGTTTGTTGGAATGGTGTTTATGACACTATTTTCTCTTTCATGGGTTATACACTCTTAAGACCCACATCGTTTCATAGGTTATACATTGGTGAAATGATTATCATACCTATTTCATTTCCATGAGAAATGGAACGATGGAATGTTTATGATACCCATCTCATTTCAAATTATTTTATATGATGTTTATGAAATACTTTCCCTATTAGGGGTCATGATTAGATTCATGATTCATTATCTTATATAACATGTATGCATTGTTTTATTATAAATGGTATGGACCTATATCTCATGCTCATTAATTGGGTAATGAAAAAAGGTATATAATCTCAATGTGTACATTAGTTGTATCTCAATCCCCAAAATAAGAAGGTACATGGGTTGTATCCCAAGACTGAAAATAAACATGTACATGGGTTATAACCCAATCCATAAAGAAAGTGGGTACATGAGTTTTATCCAAAGACAAAAAATAATAGGGTACAATTTTTTTTTCCATTTACAAAGAAGAAAAACCAGTGATTATAAAAATCCCACATGTTATAAATGTCTGATTTTGTAGCCTTGAACTAATATTTAATATTCTTATGTGTATTCCACAAATACCATATCATACTCTAATGTTATGATTCCATGTATTATGGTCTTGACACTCTTATGATTCTTGTCTTATGAACAATAAATCATAATTTAGTGATTCATGTTTATAAAATTATATATGTAGGTTATGATCTTATAATTTTATTTTCAGGTTCTCATACACCTATTCTTATGTTAATTCCTACATATCTCTAATATTTACCCTTACTGAGCATTAGAGATAACCTCTTTTTATATCTCCTTCCCTGGGATATGATGATATGTACTATTTATTATATTTTTAATAAGGATTATTATATTGGAGGACCTAGTTTTAGATAATGTATCTCACTTATGTATCAAGATTTACATTTCTTTGTTTCAAAAGGCAGGAGACTAATAAGAAAATTTGGTGCTTATTCATGTAATGTATTAATCATTATGAAAAAATGATGAATTGTTATTGTACGAAAATTGAGGATCACTATAGTCTGTACGAGATACGATGTTTATATAAAATTTTTAAATTTGGATGGGAAATAAAATATTCAAAAATACAAGGAAATAACTAGAGGAAATTATAAGGATAAATAAAATAATATTAAATTTTTTCTATAAATTTTGTAAATGTTTTAGAATGTGGATTCCTAGAAATAAATCCCGATCCAGATATAACATGGTGAAATTTTCTATAATATATTTACATAGGAGTAAGTACTATAAAACAGTTTTTTTGATCCTGACTCAAGCATAACCTATACACATCAGAAGTCTATATTGTGCAACATGTTTTTCTCTCTTGTGAAATATTCTATTAGAATTCACAAAATCATAAAAACATAATTAAGTATTTAAAATTAAGGTGGATTTTAATAAACTATTTTGATCCTATGTTTTCAAATAATATAAAAATTACATAATATATACATCATGTTAGAAGATTTTCATGACTATTTGGATCCTAAATGTGAAAATTTTCTAGTACTCATTTATTTTTTGTTTACCCAATGGTTGTAACCCAATGTAATTATGATAATGCTGATTGGGAAGGGAAATGAAACATTATTTATATTAACTATTTGAATCCTATGGGATTTGGAATGAAAAATATTAGTAACATGCTCACCCAGCTTTTTTGGGATATGAATCAGGCAATGATTCCAAATGAGAAATTGAGTGGAAATCATTCTCTTGAGTCCTTCGTGAGGCCAAATACACCTTATTTCACTTGGTCTTCTTATCCACATGTTTCTAAACACTCAATTAGTACCATTTAAAAGAAATTATCTTTTATATTTTTTCTGGATCATGAGAATGTCATTTTAGATATTTTTCGGGTTAAAGGAGAAGTAGAACATTGGTGGAATCTAATCAAGAATACGAGGAATAACAATTAATGAGCTATTATTAATGGAATAATCTTGTAAAGATGGATGTAGGGAATTTTATTAAGTGGAATAATAATTTTTTATGGTGGTATCAGAAGAACAATGAGTTTTTGAATACAGAATTGATTGGAAAATGATATATAATGATGTGTATAATGAAAAACTCTACATAATACCCCTCCAACAATTTGGTGTTTCAATTTTAGGGTCTATGGTAAATATTTCCAAAATTTCCCAAATCCATGGTATAATAATGATGATAATCACCAATATCCTTAGAAGAAAAAGGATAAATGGAAATCTTGTGAAATCACAATTGATTAAGTGATTCATGATAATTGGGTCACTCAATAGTAAATATTTTACTATGGTAATTATTTAAAATAAAATATTTGAAATTATATTTTTCTATCAATTAGTGGAACTCTATATGAGTCTAATAATTAATTATCCCTCTCTACATGAATTTTGGATAAATTAAATCACATATATTTTATATATTTACAAGGATGAACCCAATATTTCCTTATAAATTTATTTATGGAATAAAGGTTGAATTATCTTTTGGATGCATGTATGTTTTTAATAATTAGTTATGGATTGTCATATTTTTAACATGTTCAAAGAGAATACATGATTAATGTATTCAAAATAATTTTCTGTAACATTTAATATATACTCTGTTAAATATGATAAATCAATGATGGATAGTTTTAGAGAAATTTAGTGACTATCTTTTGAATGTCTTCGATTTTCATATTTTAGGGGGGGGGGGTTTAAGGATAACTATTTTTGGAATGTTTTAAAATAATTTTTTTAGTTTTTATAGATTCATGTATAATCACACTATATCATTGTTTATTATAATTTGATAGATTTTATAAACCTTTAGTTTTTTATTCTAATTAACGGCAGATTTATTAACTTATAATTATACCTCATTATCAGTTAGTACTTCATGAATAAAATTTTAGCCTTAAATTTTGAATGGATTAAGTTTAAATTAATCAAGGAACGACAAATGGTGAGATTGTGATAAAATAACATATGCATAACTTCTCGTGAAAATTATCCAAGAAAAAAAATTGGTATTGAAATAATTTCACTAGTGTAATATTGTGTTTTCCCAATGGATTTATACCAATAGTTTGAATAATCCGTTGCTATACTGTAAAAATACCATATTTTCCAATGGTTTGTTCAAACTGTTTGCAATGTGTAAATATACATAATATTTCCCAGCAGTTTGAAAAAACAGTTGGGAAATATTTAGTTTCTGTATGATATACAAACAACTTATTAAAACTATTGGAAAAGAGTGGATTTGCCAATGGTTTTTAAAAACCTTTGGGAATGTTTTCCCCCATGTACCCATAACCCCAGCTCTTAGTCGCCCCATTGCAGAACCTAATCGAGAGCACCTCCAAGAGTTTTCTCGACCCTAAAACCATCTCCAATTGATTTTTTTTCTACACTTAAAATTAGTATGTTTTATGTAAGTTTTAAATTTCTCCTTCTATATTTTTCTATTTGGTGTTTTTATTTTTTCTAAATTAGAGTTCTCAGTGTCTGCGATGTACTGAACCCTTGGATTTATTTTCTGTTATTTGTTCTACACTTCATACATGGTAAATGGTTTGTTTAGTGGGGTGATATGTTAGTTTATGTGGACATTAGATTAGTTTAAAATTTGATTTGGATTTTGTATTTATAGGTATTGATATATAGTATGAATTGGCATTGGTAGTATGATTGATTGGAATTGTGAACACCCCCACCCACACTCCCCCTGGACACCACCCACCTGCCTGGACACCCCGCCTCAACACCCCCCCATTGGACAGGCCCCACTCCCTGCACCATCACCCCCACGGACACCCCCACCCCTTGGAAATCTCCCTTCCCCACCCCTGGACACCCCCACCCTCCCTAGACACCCTCACCAACCATGGACAACCCACCCCTCTCCCAAGACACCCCCAGACACCCCCATCCCCCCGGACGCCCCCACCCCTAGAAAGATCCCCCACCCTTTTAACACCCCATACCCCACTGGACAGCCCTACCACCCCAATGGATATCCAGACCACCCCCCATGGACAGCCCACCCACCACCCTAGATAGCCTTCCCACCCCCCTAGACACATCGTACCCCTGGATAGCCATGCCACTCCTATGGAAAACCCGCCCACCCCGCCTGGACACCTTGTACCCCCCTGAACAACCCCACCCACCCCATGGACACCCCACTCACCCCCATGGACATCCCACCCATCCCCACAGACACCCCCTACCCCTTTGGATAGCCTGTCCACCCTCGTGGACAACCAACCCACATGGACAATCCAACCCCCTAGACAGCCCCCACCCCCTGGACACTTCCGACCCCCCTCGACGGCCCCTCCACCCCATAGACACCCCGCACACCCTGTACACCACATACCCAATTGGGAAATGTATGTGATAAGTCATATTATGTACTAAAATATAAAATTTCTTCGATGTAAAATTTATTCAACTCTTGAATAATTCTCCTCCAAAAGTGTACATGATCTTGTACACTCAAGTAAATTTATTCAATGATATTGTGTTATAAATATAGTATTTTTTTGTCTTTTATATTATTATTCTCGTATAAAGTAGTGTGTTAGTTATGGTTTCATAGAAATAGAACAATTCATGTTTAGTTAAATATATTTTAGAAGAAACATCAATCAAATTGATTTGATTTTGACAAAATGACTTGTAACAATTATTTTTGTACAAAATGGATAGAAGTTTGATGTATGACAGCGATCTGATCTCAAGAAATTTTCAAAATAATTTTGAGATATTTTTAGATTTTTCATTTCACAATGCTTTAGATAGTGTTTGCATACACTACCCACATTCCATTTTTGTTGGCAGACATTGGTTGAGCTGTGAAGAAGTCAGCTACCACATTACCAAATATGGTCTTCAATCAAACTACAATGTGTGGTATCATAATGGGGAGAAAATGAAATCTCAAATTATTGATGATCCATATGAGACGACTGCAGTGGATAATTTGTTATATGACCGGTTTCTATTTATTCATCATCATGAAAATGAAAGGATTCCGACCCATGAAGACATTGATATGAGCACACATGATGCATATAATGAAAATGATGATGTTGTCATGGTGAAAAAATTGAATGATGCTACCACGAATCCAGTATATCAACATTTCGATAAAATGAAAAAGAAATGAATTTTAATCTGAATGATTCATGGGAAAACTATGTATGGGATTTCTAAAACAGTAATCGATTCAATTCTGACTATGGTGAATGATTTTATTCTAGACGATGCAGATATTCCCTCAAACCACTTTATGGCATGGAAGTTAGTTAAGGAACCTGGATATTCATGAAAAAAAATTAATGCTTTCCTGAAAGATTGTAGTTTTTTCTGGGATGAAACCACTAAGCGAAATGATTATATTAAATGTGGCACATCCCGCTGGATGTCAAAATCTGATGGAACACCATCCCACATTCCACATAATGTAATGTGAAACTTAACATTGATCCCTAGACACTAGAATATTTTTATAATTGATGTAATATAAATAAAAATGAGATGTAATGATACCGAGAGAAAGAAGACTAATGATGAGTTGGTTCACCCTGCAGATGGATTTTCATGACAGAGATTTGATGCTCCATATCCTGATTTTGTAGCTGACGTGTATAATGTGAGGTTAGGTCTTTCATGTGACAATTTCAATCCGTTTGGGAAGATTATTATGTCATATAACACATGGCTAGTTTTTATACACATTTATAATCTTCCCCATGGTTTTTTATGAAAAAAACCGTTCATTTTCATGAGTATACAAATATCTGGCCCTTTTGATCCTGTGAATGATATAGAAGTATACATGAAACCTTTAATAAAATATTTTAAACTTCTTTGAGATGTGTTGGTGCGCACATACGATGAAGGTTTGAAAGACATATTTATGATACCTGTTATGCTTATGTGGAAAATCAATGAATTTCCTGCTTAGGCAATGATTTATGGATATATCACACGAAGGGAAAACTATCATGTGCTATTTGTATGAAGAATACATGATCCAGAAGACTGAAAAATCATTGCAGTTTCAGTTTTATTGTACATAGATGATTCATACCAATGTACCATCTATATAGAAATAATCGTCGAAGATTTGACAATACCAAGGAGAATGATGATCCACCTCAGCATATGCTTGGAACTGATGTGCTTAATGAATTGAACGATTTTAGTTTTTCATTCAAGAATGGGAAAATGAAATCTGAAAAGAGAAATAATTTTTCCACTTAAACGTGTTAGAATTGGAAGAAGAGAATTATCTTCTTTGAATTACCTTATTGGTCAAAAAATTTGTTACATCACTCCATAGACATAATTCACATTGAAAAAAAATATGATAAATGTTTTATTTAATTCTTCTAAATGTTATGGGAAAGAAAAAAGATGATTTATATTCTCAGCGTGACTTGGTGGATTGGGGAATCAGATCATAATTGCAACCTCTTCATATCAGTTATAAAAATGGAATGTTTATTGAGCTTCTTATGTGATGACACCTACAGAAAAAAAGAAATTACAGGAACTACTAGAGACTATTAAAGTTCAAGATGGATATTCAAGAAACCTATCCAAACAGGTAAAAATAAGAGATTTGAAGCTAAAATATTTGATGAATCATGATTATCACATCCTTCTACATGAGTTGATTCCAATAGATATTTGTTATATTTTTTTCAATAATGCAAGGGTGTCTATTATTCAAATGTTCCATTTGATTAGGGATATTTGTGATATGAATTTTTCTAAGTATTTCTTGCAAAATATGTTGGAATATGACCCATTAATTATGTGCGAGTGAGAGAAAATACTTCCCCCATGATTTTTCATTTGTATGCGGCATCTAACAACCAATATTAAAACTAAAATACTTATTTTATGACATATTTCTTTTCGTTGGATGTATCTTACTAAATGAAATATGTACACATTAAAGTCTTATGTCCGTACCAGGAATCATCCCAAAGGTTTTATCATGAATAGTTACATGGATTAAGAATGTTTGGATTTATGCTATAAGTATTTGACTGATCATTCTATAAGAATGAACAGAACAGTGAGAAATGAAGAAGAACAGTTTGAGAAAATTGAACTAGTTTTTCCATCACTTCCTCAAACAGGATGAATTCCTCGATCATATACATTGACGACATTAATCCTTGAAGAGCGGGAGATGAAAAATCACACAGTTTTGTTCAAATTTGTTTTTTTGATGACTGCATCTTGTAAGTAAATCCAATATGAATATCTTATATATATATATGATAAACTATTCCAATTTTTATCTATAGGTAACATAAAGCGATGATAAATAGAAAGAATCATTCTTTATCATTGAGAAGGAGGGAGACTTTCCATAGAAAAGTGTTTTCTGCTGGGTTAAAATTTAAGGTAATAATATTACAATTTAAAATAATAAAAAAAATATTTAATTAAAATAAAAATTAATTTATATTTCAGATATTGAGTTATCCTTCTGACTCTATCTCTGAGGAAATAAGAGAATTGTATTTTGGTCTTAATACCATGGTTTGTGAATACAAATCAATTGTTATCAATGGGTACATATTTATTGTCAATGAACGATCAAAGAACATGATAACAAAATATGATGGTGTTATGGATACATCCAAAAAAACAATTATACTAGTGCATCAGATAGTAGACCATGATTTGAAAATGTAGGTTATTATGGATTCATTGAAAAAATAATAATATTGGATTATTATTTGCATGGATGAGTTACGATAATGAAATGATAGTGGTTTGATTCGATGATGATGTAGGACACATATATTGATGATTGTGGATATTGAGTAATTGATATGACTCGCACTCTTACTACTAAAACTCTGAATTTTGAATTGAATTATTTATGTATTTAATTAAAATATGAATAATGTGTTAATGGTGTATGAGTATACTTTTTGAAAGGGTATACTTGTTGTAATTACGTTATAAATTATGTATTACATTTGTATGTGGGTAGAGGGAAATTAAATATAGAATTGGAGGTATTCAAAATTATGTATGAATTATGAGTTGGATGAATTTTGTCGGAATTCATATAGAATTCGATATGTTTTATGCGGGCACACTTGTTAATGGTGTATTGTGTTACTTGTTGGCTGTGTATGTGTTATACAGGTCTGTTGTGTATGAAGTTTTGTTGAATTTCTACACCTCCACATGGGGAATTACTTCAGATGAATAGGGTTTTCTGCACTTACATAGGGGGAGGCCATCAATTCAACTTGTTGTAGGTACAAAGGACATGCCAACAGTTTAAAACCATTGGCTTATGTGTAAATGAACAGCTTATACCAACTATTTTATGTTAATCGTTGGTATAAGTATATTCCAAAGATTTGTAAACCATTAAAATATATAACTTTACATCATATTTACTATCAGTTTTTGGGAAACTATTTGTAAAAGTCTATCCCAATGGAATTTTAAACCGTTGGTTTAGAGAGAATTCATCATATTACCTACGGTTTGAAACGGTTGGGAAAAATTTATTCCAACGGTTAACTGAATGTGTTGGTATATACTGAATTTATCAGACATATCCCAATGGTTCTATGAGAACCGTAAGGATATGTTTATCCATATGGCTCAAGACCAAATGATTTCCATCCATTAGCAACGATTTAAAACTGTTGGTAAAGCTAAAATTTCCAATAGTGTTTGTTTTCCTTTTATCATTATTTTTATGATATCAATGATCATTTTCAAGCAACTCTGGGTTAAGGTTTAGTGTTTTTTATATTTATTTATACCATGATATCTATCACACTAACTCGATACTTCTTGTTGAGATTATTATTCAATATATGTTTTAACTTCTCACCAATGGTCTCATATATGTGAAACTAGTTATGAGTTACCTTGGGTAAGGGTTATGGTTCAAAAATTATTTTTTGAAGTAAGACTTAGTTTTCATTTTTATGATTTTAGTATATAAGAATGTATTTTTAATTTATTTGGTAATTTATAACATGAAAAAATTTATAAGGAGAAATTTATTTTATGGCGTTAGAACATAACCACTTGAAATTTTGTGAAATATTTTTTTATTTAACTTAATCTTATTGATATTTTTCATTTCAATAAATACTAAAAAAGTTTTTATATATGTTTGGATTGAATTATAACAAAAAAAATTTAAATTATCCACACAACTCAACATAAATTTTATAATAATGTACATGGAAAACCAATGTTATCTTATATTAAAAGCAATACAAACATTCCTCGATGGTTTGTGTAACATGCAATATGAGTCTTAAAAAATCATGATATAATATTAAAAATATTATTATATAAAATAATATAATATAAACTATCCATTATATTGGTAGTTAAAAATAGAATTATCCAACATATGAGAATATGTGGTATAATTAATTTGTTATAAATTAATTATAAATGAATATAAGATCCAATAGAATATAAAGGGAATGTTTTCAGAAAACTACGTTTATCCTCACAATGAAATTTTATCGTAATAAATTAAATTAAATACTATTGTTGAATAGTATTAGTTAATTATATATTTTATATATTTAATAATATTTTTTGAAATGCATCAAATGTATATTATAAGCATATGATAGGAATAAACACAGTATTACAAATAAAAACCTATAATTTTATAATAGAATTATTACAACCATTTAATGGAGAACCTATTTTGAATAAATATTTTAAATGTTTTATAAATTTTTTAAGTCAAAATAAAATATATATTTGAAAAGGAAACCTAATAATTAGGTTATAGTGAATTTTTGGTAGTTTTATTTAATGTTTCATATTCCGATTAGTAGTGAATAGTAGTGAATTTTATTTCCAAACTGTTTTCTCAAAATATATAATTATAATAATTAATTTTATTTATAATTTGTTCTAATGTATTATTACACTAATTATACATTAATTTTTAAAATTAATTTAATGCGGATCAATTTCATTTTAAAATAGGATATAAAAACCAAAAAATCTTTTTGAATATTTTTACTTTGAAAACCAACACAGTCATCCCTAATGTGGGATAAATTTTAATATTAGGAAACGAACTTAAAAGAATAAAAAATATGGAATTAATTGAATAATTTAAATTTAGGATCTTTTTAGGTTTAGTTTTTAGTGAATTAGGTCATAACTATTACATTTAATGTCAAAATTTACAAATTATGCACTTCTACATAGTTTCTATTTCCTCATCAAATAAAAACTCTTCAAAAAAAGATTCATGTCTAGTTCCATGTATTAGATTGCAAGACTATTCCTTGATCTCATCCTTGACCCTATTCCACATTATTTCATGTGAAAAACCTTTCAAAAACTTGGGATGAGCATTAAAAGCTCAATAAGGGATACACAAAGAATGAAAATTGTTAGTTTCTCAAAACAATATGTAAACCATGAATACCCTATCATAAGTAGTATTTTTTAACTTTATGAAGTAGTAAATACTCTTCACTAAATAAAATATCATTTCTTACCATTTGTAACAAAAAAATACCATTAAACCCATTAAAAGAACACATAACCTATAAAGGTATAATGGGGCATAAACATACTTAAATGGAATAACTATAAGCTCGAATTCTACACATATCACTTAATAGAATAACCGTACGACTGAATTCCATACCCAATTAATTAGTGGTTATAATGTAACCACTCGTCCTGGTTTATCATGGAACCACCCGTCATTTGGATAATCACATACCCCTCATCAAATGTACAAGTACCATTATAAAATCATAACACATAAAAAAATAAATGAAAGATAACATTTCTACATTTCAATCACAATATATCATTTAAATATATTAATATAAAAAATCCATTATCATAGAATTTTCAATACCAAAATATATAAAATAGTATATGGTATTTATTTTCCTTTTAATAAAATTATGGCTTGTTAATGAATCCAAATATCAAATAATACTTGTGGCGGTAGAATAGGTCATTATCACCACTTATGGTAAAACATTATTTTTCTCATTTAGTAGAATGCTTCATAGAAAAATAATTTTTTTTGAATGAATTTAAATTTAAAATGGGTTAAAATATTTTATAAAATAATGTCGTGTAAAAAACAATATACACCTCAATGAAAATAAACTGAGACGAAGTGCCTTAGCTCATGTATGACTTGGCCCGTTCATTCTTTAATCTCTTGAATAATAAACTAATGTAAATTTCTAAATTCTTAACAACTTTTTTCATGTTTACTATTCCTTTTATATTTCTTATTACCATGTTATAATCATTATGTAATCATTTAAGTTAATAATGGTCATTTTGTCAAAATTTGGTACATGAGTCAAAAATGAACTTCTTATAATTACAAGTTGTTCATGTGTTCAAAATTTAATTATATCCAGAATGGTATTCATAATTTAGATATCATATATATCATATATATATCCATTATATACATGTATTTATAATAGTACATATCATTTGGAGATAATAAATGAAATGCACCATTCATGGAGATAGTATGTCGTACGTACACTTGAATGCTACTTCCATTTCTGTTTCATATTGTAATGGAATGAAAATATAATGATAAATAATTATATTATAATTACATTATAATATCATATATAATTTCATTAAATATACCTTTTAAAAATTAAACATAAGGCAGGAACGAGTCATATCACTTTGAGGTGGTGGTATCCTCACTTCCCCAAATTATGTTATCGTATTTACCCACTTTGGAAACCATAATGGTATTACATAAATTAAAAATACAGAATCATAGAAACAATATAAATATAATATATATAATCTATAAATACATTTCAACCGTAATGGACACTATGATAGCCAGTTGGAGATATTTGAACAATCATCGTTTCGTGAGGCAATAGGTCATCGTCCAAAGAAACAGTATGTTTTTTACATATTAGACGGAGGTGTGTGTAAGTGTTATTATAATCATTCACACAAGAATAACCTAGTATATTTATTATACTATTTTGGTTCCAAAATAAAGGAATAAAAAGAGTTTTTGGGGTTGGAGAAGAAAAATAAAACAAAATAAAACCATAGAATTTTAGATAAACTGTTACCATTAATTCAGGTAACTCCCTTTGGATTGAACCAAAAGGGATTTTTTATGTGCATTATGCCTATGGTAAGGCATATATGTGGAAGAGAGGGGTCTTGAGAGATTATTTGGGCATTGTATGGATGAAAAAAAAGGCATGATATGTGTGTGGGATGGGTTATAGGTGATGGCTTTTTATAAGGGGAGGAGGGGCTCTTTAGGAAATTATGACAATTTTATTTTATCATATATTTATTTTCGATTTCTAAAGGTAAAAAACTATTTAATTTATAAGATAATATGACTCATGGTTTAAATAAAAGCATCAAATATTAATTGGATAGGATTTAAATATTATTTTAATATTTATAATCTTATCTATTTAAATCATTTTTTAATGAGGAAAACACTACATCATTATTGTGTCATAAATAATTTAATTTATTTGATGTCTAAAAATTATGAAAAAATACGATAATGTAGGAAATAGTTTTAGATTTCCAAAAAATATTTATAGTAGAAAAGATAACTTATATAACCCTATGTGAAAATTAATTTACTAAAAGATATTTTTTATGTCATTTTTTCTATTCCATTATGTTAATTAAAATAATGTGTCATTAACCCAATTATGTGTCTCCATAGGGTCCTGAAATAAAACCAAGGGTGCCCATGGTCATCCATGTCAAAAAAATAATTTTAAGACAAGTTTTAAGGTAATTTTGTATTATTATGATATTCTTTTTATCTTAAATTACCCTATTTACCATTAACCATGGTAAATAAATGTCAATAGTTATTATTCACCAAAAAAATATTTTCATAATATTTAACAATATTTTACTTAATAGTAACAACCATTCATTTTAGATTAATAAATTTCAATTCATAGAAGTTGTAAAATTTAATCTAAATGAAAAATTCATCTTTTTAACTACTACTTAGTGTTTTCACTATTTAGCAAAAATTAAAGTTTTGCAAGAAAATACAAAAAATTCAGTTTGAGCTTTATTTGATATACTAAATTCAAAAAATATGTCTATTTTAGCAAATTAAAAATATATAAGTTGGATTAATTAATATAAAATAAATTATTGTTGTCAAAAAATATGTGTTTTTTATAATTATTAACTATCAAAATATTGACACTTGTTTATGTCCAATTTCAACGTAAAATTAAATCAAATGACCAAAAATGGATTAAATGGTAAAAATATAATCTAATTAATATTTAAAACCAATGAATAAGATAAAATAAAAATATAAATAGATTATATTAAAATTTAGTTTTGAATTAAAATATAGTATTTTCACTATTCATAAAAAATGAATTCTATCACAAAAATACAGAAAATATACAAAAAAATTATATTTTGATGTCCCGATTCGAAAGAAGATTTTTATTTTGTCAAATAAAACATCTAAATATGAAAAATACTAGATTAAAAGAGTGTTCATCATTAAAAGGCGGTAAATCAACCTTTTAAAGTAAATTATTCTTAAAATTAGATTCACTCACATTTTAAACCTCTAACTTTTATTGGATAAATGTAAAAAAATTTAACAAAAATGTATAATCATATTGTAGTTAATTATATAAATTCACGCTATTATATGGGCTAGGAGTTATCTACCATTTAAAATAATATTATATTCTTATTTTTTAGTATGACTATGCATTGTGTGTAACATTATACTTCCAAGAATCCCATTGTCACATATAAGGTACGCATTCGAACATAAAATCCCCTTTAAAGTAAATTCAATATTTTAATCAAATATATTAATAAATATGAAAATTTCATATTTATTTATTTACCTGGGATGTTACAACCTTCCCCCTTTAATAAATTGTGTCCTTGAAATTTTATTGACTTGTCAAATAAATGGTGGTATTTATACCTCATAGCATTTTCAAATACCCATGTTGCCTCTTCTACCATATTGTTTTTTCACAAGACAATTACCTGTTGAATTGCCTTATTTTTCAATACCTTTTCTCTAGGGTCAAGAATCTAGATTGGTTGTTCCTCATAAGATAGATTCTATTCCAACTAAACTTCCTCTGGATTTATACCATGATATGGATATGGCATATACTTTCTCAACATTGAAACATGAAAAACATTGTGTACTTAGGAAAAACATGGAGGTAAATCCACAATGTATGCAACTGATCCAACTTTAACCTTGATTACATAATGTCCAATGATCCTTAGACTCATCTTTCAATTCATACCAAAACGCATCACACATTTCCACAGAGAAACATTGAGAAATAAATGATCACCTACCTCAAAAGAAAGATCCTTCATCCAATTATCCACATAACTTTTATTCCTACTCTGAGCTATTCTGAAATGCTTCTAAATCTACTAAACTTTTTCTACCATCACTTCTACCTATTTTGGTCCCATCAACATCCTTTAACCTACATCATCCCAAAAATATGGCGTTTGAAACTCTTTCCATACAATGGATCAAATGGAGCCATCTATATATTGGGATTAAAGCTGTTATTATATGAAAATTCAACCTATGAAAGATGTTGGCCCCAAATTCCCTCGTAATCTGGGGAACAAGAAGATATCATATCCTCCACGGTCTTAATTGGTCATTCTGAATACTAATATTATTGAGGATGAAAATTTGTAATAAAATTTAATTCAGAACCAAATGACTTCTGAATGCCTTTTCAAAAGTTAAAAGTAAACCTTGGATCGCGATCAGATACAATGGAGAGGGGAACACCATGTGACCTGACTATCTCTTTAACATATAACCAAGAAAGTTGATCTCGATATAATTTATCTATAATAGAAAGGAAATTAGAAGATTTAATCAATCAATAAAAAATAACCCAGATTTAATTATTACCTCGAGATGTCTTTGTTAATCCCACGACAAAGTCCATGGATATATTTTCCCATTTCAACATTGGCACTGGTAAATACTGAAGCATAAATTTTGGTAGTTGTCTCTCTACTTTATCCTATTCACAAGTCAAATACTTCACTGTAAAATTAGAAATATCTCTTTTCATTCCATCCCACCAGTAATACTCCCGAAAATCTATGTACATACTAGTACTACCAGGATAAACTGAAAAAGGGGAACTATGATCTTCACATAAAAACTCATTCTTCATCTGTGAATCACAAGGAAAGAATAATCTCTTTTCAAATCACAAGACATAGTCACTATAAATTTTAAATTTAGGAAACATACCCTTCTGAACCAACTCTACCTTTTTCTGTAATTCAATTTATTCCTTCTACGATTGCTTCATTCTGTCTGATAGAGATGATTTCACTGACACCTGAAATACAATAGAAGAATTTCCTGCACCATAAACTTCTAATCCAAATTTCATCAAATCAGAAACTAAACGGTCTTATTCTAAACGTAGAATGGTTAATGAAGCATTACTTTTCTGACTCATTGTCACGAACCAAATCTGGTCACCACCGAAACCAGTGCCAAACCTGGACCATGACAAGGCCCGAAGGGCGTTCCCGATCCCCACGGGCTGGAACAAGTTCCCGGGTATCATGAAATGAGAATTGGGAACGATTTACCCGAGTTTATAAACTTAAAACAACAAAAGAATCCAATAAAACGAATCTGGGTTTTTCAAACCAAACAATCTTTTACATAAATTCAGAACTGAATTACATAGCTTAAAATAATTCAAAAAGACTATACCAAAGGTACAAAACAAAAATGAAACAGCCCAAGAACCCTCATGGCATGGGGAAACTCCCTCAAGCCACCTCCACAAGACTTCACCACCAAAAACCTGCTAGAAACCCGAACCACTGGAACAAAAAAAAAATTGTACCCAACCTGCGACAAAAAAAAATAACCAAGTCTACTTACACCCAAAGGTGTAAGTAGGGTGTGAGCCAATTCCCATTAGGATACCACCACTAAGAGATTCCCTGTGATAAACATTCAAAGACAAAAAGCATGCAAGTTTTCAAAAACATGTAATTTCTAGTTACAATTTCCAAAAGATGCAACTTAAAAAAACAGTTTTCAAGTGGGCTAATTTAAAGAATCAACACTTTTAAAATAAATTCAAAAGATACTGAATTTTCCAGACCAATATACCGTATGTCGACGGTAAGTATAAAGGATCTAATGAGCACAAGCAATAGGAAATAACCCCTAGGCACTAGCTAGCTGTGGGTCTCAGGTACCTCGTATCTCGGTGAGAGTAACCACAAAAATTATCTGTTCTCGTGCATGAGCCACTAGTAGGGAACATACCCATAACCTAGTGGTACCCAATCATCATCATCATAGTTTAGTTATAGTTTTAAGTGTCAATCCTGCTAAGTGAAACTGAGGCCAAACCCCACAGATTCACTAGCATACTAGTACACGTCCACCCACCTAGATACCCAGGTTTTCCCTTTGTGCTCAAACATGTTCAACAAGCCAAGAAATATACTTTTCACATGAAAATATCACTTCCAAATCACACATTATCCAAATATCCCCATGCACATCACACAAGTCAGAAATTTAACATTCCATTAAAATTCATTTTGAAATGAAACTCACACCAAAATAGCCCACAACACTTTTTTTCATAACATCCACAATCCAACACATCCTTTAACAATTTTATGAAGTCCCTAAAAATATTATAAACATCACATAACAGAACTATTTACATCTAAAATGGTTCATTTGAAATTATAAACAATCCAAAATAGTTTTCCAATATGGTTTCACCACTTACATAAATCATTAAACCACTAAAAACTTTCATGAAACAATTCTAAATAGTGCACCAAATCTTTTCAAATAAAACCCATTTCAAAACCATATTTCAAGGCCAAAATCACACCAATACAAATTCAAAACAGAATTGTAATCCCCAAAAACATTTATTAAACAACTCCCATGTGTGATACAAACACCTCAACCAATAGTACAAAAGATCCACATGAAACGCACACGTTTTCAAAATCACTTTCAAGAAGTAAAATAAAGTTTTACACCTTAAACCCTTAAAAAACATCTTTAAGACCTAGTGGCACACCAATACCCCACCAAATCATAATTTTCATCCTAAACAAGATTTATTAAACAAAATTCATATGTTATAAAACAATCCCAAACAATACCCAAAGGGTTGCTAATGAAAACACCAAATTTTAAGCTAGAATGAAACTATAAAAACAAATGCTTTACTAAGTCCAACATAAACAGTTCATGCACCACAAACAGCATATTAGGAACATTAATAATAAGTAATTCAAGCAAACTAACTCATCTAGAAATGTTTACACATGGAATCACCTACCTTTTATGACGAAACCCTCAAAATAAGGTGCGTAACATCAACCGCACCAACCCGGCACCACAAGGAATATAAATCCAGACCTAGACCACCAAAAATTGACCTAAAAGATACCAAATCAGACCTTAGTATAAAACCCAAACTTCTGGACATGAGGAACTTCAAGAAATAGGAAATAAAACAAAAAGAGGATGGAGGGAACCAAGAAGGAGTTCCCTTACTTGAAATATCTTGAAGAAATCGGCCCCAATCCACCCAAATATGAATCTCCAAGTACCCAAAACTGGTATGTAGGTTAGAAGGAGTAATATTAGGTCATGTGGGAACTGAAATGGGGAAAAAATGATGAAAATTGAAGGAGTTATGAAAGATTCATTTTACCTCGTCAAATCTGGTCGATTTGAGAAAGGGTATGAGATATTGCCCTACTTCGCGGCTCTCCTGAGCTCCAAAATTTCGAAACAGATAATGGGGGCAATCCTCGGGTTATTGGATTTGGGAGGGAGGTGGAATCACGGGAAAAAAGTAAAAAATGAATGAGATATGAAAAATTTAAAAAAAAATTTAAAGCAGGAAATGGGCCTACGGGCAGGCCCATTTCCTAAATCAAAAACCCAAATCCATCATGATTTTGGATTTATATGTGGTCCAAAGGGATATGGTGGTTTTAATATATCAGTTTATTCCAATTGGGAAGTGGAATGGGTTTAAAATAGTAAAAATTGAAGGAGTTATAGAAGAAACAAAATTAGTGTTTAAATTTGGAATTAGGCTCGCGGTTTGGCCCAAATTTTCAAAACCCACCATTTTCACCAAAATGAGTGGTAAACCCCCCAAAAAAAATCAGGAATGGAAATTAAATGAAATATTAATATATAAAAAAGTCATGTGTGTGACAATTCTCCCCACCATAAAACTTTCCGCCCTCGGAAATCCACATCAAGGGCAAAAAAAAACACCAAACCCAACCGACAGGCAAAAAAAATGGACTCATTTTCTAAGCTTTTCCCCCAAAGGCCAAAACACCTCCAGTGATCAATTAAGGAAGGAATACTTCACAACCAAAACATACACCTCATTACTGAAATTATCAAGCACATTCAGGATTTTTTTCCCTAAAATAAAACTCCTCAAACACTATCTGAACAAGGCTCAAGAAATTTACCCAAACAAACGAGAACATCGAACAAGGTTACACTTACCTTGATATAACTAAACCATTGGGAAATCTCCAATCCCAACGTTTACTCAAGGAAGATGTATGTGGTTATATAGCTCCGAACGAGACTTCCCACATCCAATCCAAGACCAAGTACAAAAGTGAGTTACTTGTACAAGGATACACAAATGGGCTCCCCAACCATAAGAGACAACTTAAATTTTTTTTTCAAGAAAGAATCAAGACACTAACAGGGGAGCCCTGAACAAACTCCCCAGTACAAGGGGTAGAATCCCATTAGGCATTTTCAAAATAATATACGTGAGACTCATAGTGGTTCTCCCCACCATAAGAACCATCCATCTTAACTGACTAATATGGGCCGGCATAGAAAAACCCCAAAACTTAAAGAGTTGGGGCGACAACACGGTTAGCCCGCACAGTTTGGGAAACTATGTTCTAACCATTTGGATCCTTATACCTACATGGTTTTCTAGGGAATGGTTACTAATAAGTGTTCACTCAACATGTCTAGAAATATCTAAAACCATTCCCCTGAACCGAAATGAAACCAAAGGGGAAAAGAAAGTCATTGGGAGATAACATGGGGATGAGGCCCGCCACCTCTTTCCACCGAACGTGAACAAATGAAGCAAAATGACAACAAGAAATGTTTGAACTATTACCATCTCTCATAATAAGAATAGTTATTTGTAAAAGGTTAAAAAAACACTGGGATTTCCTCTGACTACGCGCCAGCTTCTCTCCGGGACCTATGGCTGGAGCTGGAATGATTGAAGCATCTTCGGCCTCACAGTTAAGATTTGGAAACCCCCGAATAAAATTTCTTCTTCTGATGCTACAAAAAACTACATGCAATCTTATATGGGTTAACCAAGACATAACATACCCCAGAACTCACTTTCCCCTTACTTGGGATTTCACTAAAATAAGGGTTTAGAGGATGCACTCACATCACACCTTGTTTCTTCAGGTGAGAAACAACAGAAATAAAGGACACAAATAAACACCTTCCTCTAAAATAGAGGATGTCGAGATCTCCCAAAAGGAAAAACAGTTTTGAAAAAAAATAGACTCGCATAATATTGTACAACTTCACCTTTACAATCAAACGAGCACGTGACATCACAACATGTCACCGAACAAGACCAAAGTGACTGAGAGAAATAATACAAGGAGGGGGGGCCTTATACAACATCAACAAATATCACAGCATCCCAGAAAGTGTCCATAACATCCTCTCATGTCCAGATTTCCCACACTGGTGGTTTAAAATAAACTCCTTCTTCGAAGAGACTATGAAGGACTGAGAGACCATCTTAGACACTATCCATATTGACAACCCTAGACAACTTCCACCTTCGAAGCATTAGGTAGCTTAAGAAACTAAGGTCTCTTTAAACCATCCAAGAGCACTCTTCCGCAACAAGAGGATCCGAAAAAAAAACCAAGAAAGTAAATGGTGTAGAATCATTCTACAAATCTCAAGAAAAGATTCCTTACATTGATCAACTGGAGTATTTTCCAATGGCAAAACAATCTGCATTGCACTTCAGTTGTGCACTAAATCTTAATGGGGGCGCACCTTATCCAATGAGAGAACCCAAGGACCCAACTAAGCTGATCCATTGGTAAAAACACGAAACAAAACATATCCAAACTCATTAATGGAACCATATTAATGGTGTCCCGAAACATACATCATAGAAGACTACTAACCAGACCTTTTACCTACCTTTCCGACCAAACACAAACCCCAAAAAAACAGTTCGAACAGGAGGGGTTCTTAGACTCAAAACATCCCACAACATCAACATTTTCCAGAAATACAAAATATACACCATCCTAAACAATTCATTAAGAAAACATGTTTTTCTTTAAAACCATTTCTGAAAAAAAACGGTTCAGCGGTGAGCGTATCCACCAATGGTGCCCCATGGGCCTCACACATGCATGTTTTTGTGCCACACCAGGCACCCTCCTCATATCCGTCCTGGAACTCATCCAGTCATTCCATCAACCATATATCATCCCATATAACCCCATTCATGTGGTCACTCATGGAAATACCAAAGGTCAATGCACTAATTCTTTCCACTTTTCAAAACCAAAACGGTCAACCAACACATCATTACTATCAAAACCGCTAACGAGGAGGTCGAACCCAAATTACCGCATTAAAAAAAACTTTTCAGAAAGGCACAATCGTTCCAATGAAAACTCACATTCAGGTTATTTACATAAATTTCAAAACATCTCATCCCATAAAAACATTTTAATAGTTTAGAAAACTTTAATGGGAACACTTTTTCAAAACCAACTTCAATATAGTTTCTGCTTTCAAAAGAGGTGTAAGAACACAATTTTCCATTTCAAAATAATTCTGAATATTCAGTTCCACCATTTCATAAATCAAAAAATTCCATATTTATTTGAAAATAATTTCACAAAAACATTACACTTCCTAAAACCAAGTCACTTTAAAACCAAAGTTCCAAGATTTCAAAACTAAAGAACACCAGACAATGCGAGAGGAAACTAGTTTCAGTGGGTGACTTGGACATATGGTCGGCGGCCATATTCCAATCACTTCACTGTCACAGAGAGTGTTCTAGGGAATATCCCAGGCTCCACTTGGCTTGCCAGACCCTGCGAGCTCATTGAGACCATTAACCCAACTCTCTTTTCATTTCCCCTAATCATCATCAAACCAAGAAAACCAAAAGACATAGACAAATCCCAACTTCCCCTGGTGACTTGAATCCTGAAATGAGGTGTGGTGATCAAGAACACTACCCATAACCAGAATTACATGTCCCAAAAATCATAACTCTAGACTATCTCGACTATTTCCCAAATAACATGACTCCAATGGAGCGAACCTCCTCTGATACCATTTTGTCACGAACCAAATCTGGTCACCACCGAAACCAGTGCCAAACCTGGACCGTGACAAGGCCCGAAGGGCGTTCCCGATCCCCACGGGTTGGCACAAGTGCCCGGGGTATCATGAAATGAGAATTGGGAGTGATTTACCCAAGTTTATAAACTTAAAACAACAAAAGAATCCAATAAAACGAATCTGGATTTTTCAAACCAAACAATCTTTTACATAAATTCAGAACTGAGTTACATAGCTTAAAATAATTCAAAAATACTATACCAAAGGTACAAAACAAAAATGAAACATCCCAAGAACCCTCATGGCATGGGGCAACTCCCTCAAGCCATCCCCACAAGACTTCACCACCAAGGACCTGCTAGAAACCCGAACCACTGGAACAAAAAAAAATTGTACCCAACCTGCGACAAAATAAAATAACCAAGTCTACTTACACCCAAAGGTGTAATTAGGGTGTGAGCCAATGCCCAGTAGGATACCACCACTAAGAGATTCCCTGTGATAAACATTCAAAGACAAAAAGCATGCAAGTTTTCAAAAACATGTAATTTCTAGTTACAATTTCCAAAAGATGCAACTTAAAAAAAAACAGTTTTCAAGTGGGCTAATTTAAAGAATCAACACTTTTAAAATAAATTCAAAAGATACTTAATTTTCCAGCCCAATATACCGTATGCCGATGGTAAGTATAAAGGATCTAATGAGCACAAGCAATAGGAAATAACCCCTAGGCACTAGCTAGCTATGGGTCTCAGGTACCTCGTATCTCGGTGAGAGTAACCACAAAAATTATCTGTTCTCGTGCACGAGCCACTAGTAGGGAACATACCCATAACCTAGTGGTCCCCAATCATCATCATCATAGTTTAGTTAGAGTTTTAAGTGTCAATCCTGCTAAGTGAAACTGAGGCCAAACCCCACGGATTCACTAGCATACTAGTACACGTCCACCCACCTAGATACCCAGGTTTTCCCTTTGTTCTCAAACAAGTTCAACAAGCCAAGAAATATACTTTTCACATGAAAATATCACTTCCACATCACACATTATCCAAATATCCCCATGCACATCACACAAGTCAGAAATTTAACATTCAATTAAAATTCATTTTGAAATGAAACTCACACCAAAATAGCCCACAACACTTTTTTTTCATAACATCCACAATCCAACACATCCTTTAACAATTTTATGAAGTACCTAAAAATATGATAAACATCACATAACAGAACTATTTACATATAAAATGGTTCATTTGAAAGTATAAACAATCCAAAATAGTTTTCCAATATGGTTTCACCACTTACATAAATCATTAAACCACTAAAAACTTTCATGAAACAATTCTAAATAGTGCACCAAAGCTTTTCAAATAAAACCCATTTCAAAACCATATTTCAAGGCCAAAATCACACCAATACAAATTCAAAACAGAATTGTAATCCCCAAAAACATTTATTAAACAACTCCCATGTGTGATTCAAACACCTCAACCAATAGTACAAAAGATCCACATGAAACGCACACGTTTTCAAAATCACTTTCAAGAAGTAAAATAAAGTTTTACACCTTAAACCCTTAAAAAACATCTTTAAGACCTAGTGGCACACCAATACCCCACCAAATCATAATTTTCATCCTAAACAAGATTTATTAAACAAAATTCATATGTTATAAAACAATCCCAAACAATACCCAAAGGGTTGCAAATGAAAACACCAAATTTTAAGCTAGAATGAAACTATAAAAACAAAAGCTTTACTAAATCCAACATAAACAGTTCACGCACCACAAACAGCATATTAGGAACATTAATAATAAGTAATTCAAGAAAACTAACTCATCTAGAAATGTTTACACATGGAATCACCTACCTTTTATGACGAAACCCTCAAAATAAGGTGCGTAACATCAACCGCACCAACCCGGCACCACAAGGAATATAAATCCAGACCTAGACCACCAAAAATTGACCTAAAAGATACCAAATCAGACCTTAGTATAAAACCCCAACTTCTGGACATGAGGAACTTCAAGAAATAGGAAATAAAACAAAAAGAGGATGGAGGGAACCAAGAAGGAGTTCCCTTACTTGAAATATCTTGAAGAAATCGGCCCCAATCCACCCAAATATGAATCTCCAAGTACCCAAAACTGGTATTTAGGTTCTAAAGAGTAATATTAGGTCATGTGGGAACTGAAATGGGGAAAAAATGATGAAAATTGAAGGAGTTATGAAAGATTCATTTTACCTCGTCAAATCAGGTCGATTTGAGAAAGGGTATGAGATATTTCCCTACTTCGCGGCTCTCCTGAGCTCCAAAATTGCGAAACAGATAATGGGGGCAATCCTCGGGGTATTTAATTTGGGAGGGAGGTGGAATCACGGGAAAAAAGTAAAAAATGAATGAGATATGAAAATTTTTTAAAAAAAAATTAAAGCAGGAAATGGGCCTACGGGCAGGCCCATTACCTAAATCAAAAACCCAAATCCATCATGATTTTGGATTTATATGTGGTCCAAAGGGATATGGTGGTTTTAATATATCAGTTTATTTCAATTGGGAAGTGGAATGGGTTTAAAATAGTAAAAATTGAAGGAGTTATAGAAGAAACAAAATTAGTGTTTAAATCTGGAATTAGGCTCGCGGTTTGGCCCAAATTTTCAAAACCCACCATTTTCACCAAAATGAGAGGTAAACCCCCCAAAAAAATCAGGAATGGAAATTAAATGAAATATTAATATATAAAAAATTCATGTGTGTAACACTCATAGCATCATCCACATTATTTTCTTTTCCCGGATGGTAATGGATAGTGCAGTCATAATCCACGATTAATTACAACAATCTCCTTTGTATAATGTTCAATTATTTCTGATTTAAGATATAGTTCAAAATTTTGTGATCAGTATATATTTCATACATTACTCTATACAAATTATGCCTCCAAATTTTTAAAGCCGAAACAAGAGTAGATAATTCCAAATCATGTGTAGGGTAATTTAACTCATTAGGGTTCCACTAACGTGAATCATAATCATTTACCTAATCATTTTGGATAAGGACACAACCAAGTTCTTTTAATGAAGCATCACTCTAGATAAAATACTCTCCATTTCTGGAAGGCGATAAAAAAAACTAGAGCATTCAACATTATTCTTTTCAATTTTGGAAGACAATCATCACATTCTTTTTTCCAGATGAACTTAACACATTTTCAAGCAAACTATGTCATTGGACTAGGTAACTGTGGAAATTTTTCAACAAACCTCCAATAATATCCTGCCAATCCAAGAAAACTATGGATCTCGGTAATATTTGTGGGACTTGGTGACTCTTCAACAAATTTAGATTTAGCAGTATAAACATTTATGCCATTATTTGAAACAATGGCAACAAATAAAGACATTAGCTATAAAAACTCACACTTGCTAAATTTTACATACAATTTATTTTATTTTATGGGTTACAAACAAACCTTAAATGACATTTATTCTGCTCTTTACTTTTAGAATATACCAAAATATCATCTATGAACACAACCACAT
The DNA here is from genome assembly GCA_963277665.1 of Viscum album. Classification (NCBI taxonomy): domain Eukaryota; kingdom Viridiplantae; phylum Streptophyta; class Magnoliopsida; order Santalales; family Viscaceae; genus Viscum; species Viscum album. The sequence continues at coordinate 1,956,695,048 of OY728165.1, forward strand.
TTTATCACCAGAGTCAACTGATCCATCACTGCAACAAACTGTCCAATTCTGATTCCTACCATCTCAGGATGCCTATTTTGGATGTTCATATCATTCTGTATGCCTTATCAGTATAGTTTCCATGTTACTCTATGAAAAACCATTCTGAACATAGAGATATTTTAGGCGAAACAGTATTGTAATCATTAAATGATATATCATTTCAATATTAACATAAATTAATTTATGGATACTAATTTAACAGTACCCAAACTCCTAATGCTATCTAAATTGACCTCTGATACCAAATATTAGAATGTGGGCTTAAAACATTACATAATCTTGATTTAAATGAATAATTCACAATTAGGATCTTTTCAGATTTAGAGCTTTACATAATTAAGTCATTACTATTACATTTCCTCTCAAAAATTAAAAAGTATACACTTATATTCAGTTTGCATTTTTTTCATAAAATAAAAACTCTTTGAAATTAAAGAGTCATGTGTACTTACATGTTTTAGATAGCATGACATTTCTTTGATCCCATCATTGACCCAATTCCACATTATGTCTTGTGAAAAAAATTTAAAAAATAGAGGATGACCATAAAAAGCTCAGTAAGGGATACACAATGAAGGAAAACTGTTAGTTTTCAAAAAAACAAGTAAACCATGAATACCCAATAATATATAATACTTTTCACCTTTATGAAGTAGTAAATACTCTACACTGAATAAAATATCATTTTTTACCAATTTATAATTGAAATATTACAATAAAACACATAAAAAATACACATAACATATAAAGGTAACTTGGTACATAAACATACTTAAATGAAATAACCATATGGTCGACTTCCACACATATCACTAAATTAAATATCCATACGACCGACTTCCATACCCAATTCATTGGAGGTTATAACATAACCATCTGTCCTGGTTTATCATGTCACTGCCTGTCATTTGGTTTATCATGTAACCACCTGTCAAATTTCCATGTACCATTATAAAATCAAAACACATAAAAAATATAGAGTAAAAATAAAATTTCCATATTTCAATCAAAAAATATCCTTTAAATATATTGACATAAAAAATCCCTTATCATAACCATTTTCCATGACAAAATAAGTGAAAGAGTATACGATATTTATTTTCCGTTTAAAAACTTTACGGCTTATTAAGAAAGCCAAAGATCAAATAATACTCGCAGTGGTAGAAAATGTCATTGTCACCACTTATGTTAAAAGATTTTTTATTCAGTTGGTAAAATGGTTCATTGAAAAAGATTTCATTTGAATGAAAGTAAATGTCAAAGGGGTTTATACATCATATAAATGAATGTCATGTATAAAACAATATATGCCTCAATGAAAGGAGATTGAGACAAATTCTCTTATCTCATGTATGAATTGACTCATTCGTTCTTTAATCTATTGAATAATAAACTAAAGTAAATTTATACTTGTGTCACACCTCGACCTGTTTGTTATTTAAATTTTATTATTTTATTTAGTATTAACAAATTATGTCGAGGTTCGGGTTGAATCCTGAATAATATTTTTATGTTTCGACTAAAAACATGTACTTTTGAATTGACGTCGATGAGTGCCTAGGTGGACCACATTTTGGAGAAACCACACGGCTTCGCCAATACAATGGCGCTGTCTGCCAGTCTATGGAAAAATTTAAAATGATTAAATTTTGAATTTTATTTCACTTATAGTTTATTTTATTATTCATTGTTATAGTTGTAATTAATGAATTATTATTAGAATTATTATTATTATTATAGAATTTTTATTATTTAATGTTATTATTTTTTGTTTATTATTAACGTTGTATTATTATTATTATTATTGATATTAATATTAATATTATTAATATAGATTTAATTTATTATTGTTATTAGTAATAATATTATTATTATTATTACTCTTGTCTTTTTATTTTATTTTACTTTTATTTACTTTTTTATTTTTATTCTTTCTTCTTTATTTTATTATTTTTTTCTCTTTTTTTTTGTTTTCCACACGGTTGTCTCCCCCTTCCCTACTTCTTTTGCACAACCCCCCCCCCCCCCCCCCCCCCGCATGCTATGCTTCTCTCCCTTCTCCTTCCCCGCAGCTGCACCCTAGCACCCTCTCCTCCCCTTCTCTCCATGTGGCCGATGACCTCCAGCTGAGCAGGGCCCCCTCAGTGCGCACCCAATTCTGCCACCTCCCTCAGTCGAGCAGCCCATCCTCCAGTCGCGCCTCATGTTCCACCTGCCGCGCAATCTCCAACGCTGCACCTACGGTGACCCTCCTGCTTCGCTGCCCTGGCGCCCCCACACCATGCTTCGCCTGCACCAGCCCAACGACCTACTCCCTATCAAGCGCCCTTGTCGCGCCTCCTATCGCAACAACTTGCAGCGTGCTTCCAGCTGGCCTCCACCTCCCTGTCCCGCACCCTTATGCTGCAACCCTCCTCAATTGCTCCTGTCGTGATGGGAACCCCCCATCTCACTCTGTTTGAACGAAGCAACCAGGGACCACCCCCCAGGCAGCATCTCCCTTTCAGCGCACCGCACATCCACACGTCGGGCGACCTTAGCCTCCCCCTCTTGCCTCCTCATGCCAGTAGCCGCATGTTGCTCCTTTGGCACTACCCTACACTGTTCTCCTCTCCTGACCATGCAGCCATGGGTTAACCACCCTTCTAGGGTGCAGCACGACCTCCGACGACCTTCTCCTTTCACTTCCAAACCTTAAGCCGACAAACACCATCAGTCCAACATCATTGCAACATCCCAGACGCGATCTCACCTTGCCGACCCACCTCCCTTTGCTGCCGGGCAGGCCTTGGATGTGGTCCCCTCCTCCTGCTATGTCCGACCTGCAGCAGCACAACGACGCCCCCATTTCCCCTTCCTTTCCGTCCGAGAAACCTACAGAACCTATTACCGGCACCAATGGCCTCACAGACCCCGCCCCCCCAACGCTGCCTCTTTCCCTTGCTACATTCGAGCGAGCCCATATGTCGACCTTCCTCCTGATCAGCAGACCATGGAGCCATCCCCTTTCCCTATTCCAGTCATCCAGAAGCGGCGCAGCGCCCCTGCGTCATCCAACCAGCAGTGGCTCAGAACCCCGATAATTTCCCATTAGCTGCACTGGCTATGGACCTCCTTCCGGCCAAAGATCCTCTGGTCTGACAGTCACGCGGCCTTCAAACTGGACTGCGGCTACTTTGGGTTTCCTCGTCGCACCATTTTGAATGTTGTGCAACTCCTCTAATTCATCGTGTCTCCATACCGAGGTCACTTTGTGCAACCTATTCATTGAATTATTCTGAATTTGTATTTTTTTTATTTTTAATTATTTTAACGGTGTTGCAGCACCTCAGTGAGGTATTTATGCATTATTGAATTCATCGGCTTGAATGTACTTATGTGCCTGTGTGAGGCGTCTCGCATTGTCGTGATTGGTCTGCAAGTCGAGGTAGGTCTCCCACTACACTCGACAATAAATTTCTAATTTATTAATTTCTTGGTATTTTATTAATTTTAATAAATCGTAAATAATATAAGACCAAAAAAATTATATTAATATTTTCTGTAAAAAGATCCATTTATTTTATACACGAACATGAAATATTTTCTTGATGAATGGACACCCTGTTGTGAAAGAATTCATGTCTGGTCTTTATACATAATTCACATAATTTAAAATGCATTTCTAGTTTATTGACAAATTATTTCTTTTGAAACATGAACAAGTGTTTTGTTTCTCTTGAGAAATGAAGATGTTCATTAAAATTGGTGAAGGTCAGTTTTGATCATTAATAAAATAAACTAATTGTAAAATTCTTTTTGGGGTGACTCTGGGGTGATCTCTGTTTTAATTTGACTGCATGAGTTGTGTGTGATGTTTGTGATACTTGATTGACTTTTTTGACTCACACCTCTTTTTATTATAACTGTTGACAAGGGAACCTAGCATAATAAGTCAATCTTTCAATAGTTTAGATTACAAAATGGCTAGTGGCCCATAGCAGAGAGGTAATCTGTTATTAGTGCTATAGTATTGGGCCTCACTATTAGGCCATGTAGGGAAGCACCAGACGTTTGGGCATTAAAACGTTATTGAGTATGACATGCCTTCAGGATGAGTCAAATGTATTGTACGTTCTGGATTGTTCACTATCTCCTAGGTTCGACCCATATTCCCTTAAGTTTTTATTTGTATGTGGAGGATGATTGAAAGGTCTAGTTCTGTTTCTGGCCCCTGTGTGCCAGTTTTTCTAATTCCCATAGTGTGTGTTGTCTGTTATGTGTGGTTTTCCCTCTGGCTAATAACTGAAACTTGTACTTTCTATATTTTTTGCGAAGATGTTTTCAATAATTTAACACACCTTATCCTCTCAAACATTAAACTAGTGTTTAAATTAAAAAGGGAAATGGACTGATATTTATTTTTATAATGAATGTGTGTCTGTGGAAACTATTATTTTATATACATTTGTTCAAACATGGAATTTTTAAATTTTTTTATTTTTAGGTAGTGCATTGGGAATAGTTTGTTGGGAGCACCTACTAAGTTATTATACTCATGCCTATATGGTTTTCCTATTTTTAGTTATGTTGTAGGTTTGACTCAGCATGCTCGTCGTGGGAGAGAGTAGGTTGTGCACTAGTGAGCGACTCTTAGAGTAACGAGGAGTTTTGGTCATGGATAGGTTAGTTGGTTGTTGTTAATCGTTCTATTATTCATTTTGTTTATGTACTTGGTGTTATTATTTTTTCCACTTATTTATTTATTTCCACTGGGCAAAATTGTTCCCAATTGACCTCTATTTATTCATTGGCACTTGTCGCCAGCCCGGGAGGATAGGGAACACCTCTCGGGTCATGTCACCAACCGGCTTGGGTGATCGGTTCAGGGTAAACCCGAGTTGGTTTGTGAAAACATTATTAAGAGCCTTTTTCATGTTTATTATTCCTTTAATATTACATATTACCATGTTATAAACATTATGTAATCATTTTAGTTAATAATGGTCATTTTTCAATATTTGGTACTCGAGTCAAAAATGAACTTCTTATAATTGGAAGTTGTTCATGTGGTCAAAAATTAATTATATCCAAAATGATATTCATGATTTTGATATAATAGATAAAATATATATCTAGTATATACATGTATATATAAGAGTACATAACATTTGGAGATAAGAAAATAAATACACCGTTCATGGAGACGATTAGCCGTACGTACGCGTGAACGTTACTTCCATTTCTATTTGGAATAGTAATGGAATGAAAACTTAATGATCCATAAGTATTTTATAATTACATAATAATATCATATATAATTTTGAAAAATCTGCACTTTATACATTCCATATAAGCATGAATATGTCACATAACTTTGAGGGGGTGGTAGTCCGCACTTCCTCAAATGAGATTATCATATTTACCCACTATAGAAACCATAAAGGAATTCTATAAATGAAAAATAAAAAAGTATTGAAAAAATATAAATATAATACATATTATATTTATATATAATTATGTCATATTGGAATCCATGATATGCGATTGGAGATATTGAAACAATAATCGTTTCGTGAGACAGTAGTTCTCCGTCCACAAAAACGTTATGTTTTTACCCATTAGATAGAGGTGTGAGTAAGTGTAGTTCAAATCATTATCATAACAACAACATAGTATATCAAGGATACTAGTGTTGTTATAAAATAATGGAATAAAATTAGTTTATAGGGTTGGAGAAGTAAAATAAAAAAATAAAACAAAAGAATTTAAGAGAAACTATTAACTTTAATTCGGGTAACCAAAGGGGATTCTTGATGTGTTTTATGCCTAAGGTAAGGCTTCTAGGTGGAAGTGAGGTATCTTAACATGTTATTTGGGCATAGAATTGATGATCCAATGGGTTTGAGAGATGTGAGGAATGTGTTAGAGGTGAGGGCTTTTTATTAGGTGGAGGAGGGGCTCTTTAAGAAATTATGAAAATATTATTTTATTATATAATGATTTTCCATTTATAAATGTCCAAAACTAATTAAAGTTGAATATAATAAGACTCATGGTCGAAATAAAATCATTAAATAATAATTTTATAGGTTTAGATATTATTTTAATTTTATAATCAAATTTATTTAAATTATTTATTAATGAGGTAAACACTGCATCATTATTGTGCTATAAATGATTTAATTTATTTGATGTCTAAAAATTATAAAAAAAATACTATATTGTAGTACATATTTTTTTCTTTCCAAAAAATATTTATAGTCGAAAAGATAACATATATAACACTATGTAGAAATTAATTTACTAAATGATATTTGTTTTTCAATTTTGCATTTACTTTAAGATAATTAAAATAAAGTGTCATTATCACTCTGCTGTAGCTCCATGGGGTCCCAAAATAGACCCAAGGATGTCCATGGTATACCATGGCATATAAAATAAGTTTAGGAATATTTTTATGGTAATTTTGTCTTATAATGATATTTTTTAACCTTGAATTACCTTATTTAGCTTTACTGTGGTAAATAAAAGTCATAAGTTACTATTTACAAAAAAAATATTTTATTCTTATTAAACCTAATTTTATTAACTAATAACAACCATGTATGTTAGATTTTTGAAATACAAATCACAGGAGTGGTGAAATATCATTTAAATGAAAAATTCATCCTTTTAAAAACTACACTGTGTTTTCACTATTCATCAAATATTTATGTTTTTCAGAAAAATACCAAAAATTCATCCTAAGATATATTTGATATTTCGATTACAAAAAAGATGATTGTTTCACCAAATTCAAAATATAGAATTTGGATTAATTAATTTGAAATTAATTTCTGTTGTCAAAACCAAAGGCATGTTTTTATAAAATATTATCTATCAAAAGATTGACCCTTGTTTATGTCCAAATTCAAAGTGAAATTAATTCCAATGAAAAAAATTGAATTAAAAGAAAAAAATATAATATAATTACACATTAAAACTAATTAAAAATATAATCTAACCATATAAATAAATTATATTAAGAGGCAGTTCTGAATTAAAATAAAGTATTTTTCACTATTCATCAAAAAATCGATTTTATCAGTAAAATACAAAAAATTACCGAAGGTAAATTTTGATGTCCCAATTTTAATGAATAATTTTATTTTATCAAATAGAACATCTATAAGTGAACAAAAATAGATTTAAAAATATTTCTCCATTAATAGGATGTAAATAAACTTTTTAATGTAAAATATTTTTAAAATTAAATTTATTAACATTTTAAGCCTCTAAATTTTATTAGATACTTGTAAAAAAAATTAACAAACATGTATAATAATATTATAGTTAGTTATATGTATTACCACATTTACAATGGCTAGGAGTTAACTACCATTTAATAAAATATTATGTTATTATTTTTCAGTATGACTCAGCATTGTGTGTAACATTAGACATCAATGAAACACATTTTTGCATATCAAGTACTCCATCGAACATATCATCCCCTTTAAAGTAAAATTAATATTTAATTCAAAAATATTAATAAATATGAAAATTGCATATTTATTTATTTACATAAGATGTTACATTTAATGTAAAATGTTTCACTTATATGATTCTAATTTTGAAAAATGGATTCTATATTTTAAATAATAAAAATAAATAATGTATAATAATTTTAACATATTTTTTTACATAAATTATTAATAAATACAATTAAAATTAATTAAAAAGATTAAGAGGAAAATTAGATTTACCAGGGACTAAAACATAATCATAAGGGACAAAAAGACCTACACACAAGTTAGAAATCAATTACAAATTATTATTTCATAACTATACTCCATTTTATTGAATTGGATCCATTATTTTTTCCACATTTCAATGTATAAGTATGGGTGGAAATACCTTTTCCAAAATTTACATGAATACCACTCCTCCACTATAAAAATGAACTCAACCCTCCCCCTTATTTACGACATATCAAGAGATTTGTATCCCTTAAACAATGAAAAACTAATCTCTAAAATAACCAACTTCATCCTAAAGACATATTTTTTGGAACAAATCCATCTAAGGAACCCCATTGATGCAATAAAAAAGAATTGACCAAAATAATACATATAATCCATCTGCAAGATCCTTTGTATTATTTTCATTCTCTACCCTACTAGATATTCTTATTCCATTTTTATATTAAAACCTCAGGATAATAAATATTCTATTTTTATAATGACTCAACCTACACATATACACACATTCATATAATGGTTAATGATAAAATAATTCTTATGTATAGTGAATTATGGCCTCACGAAACAATGTTGTTAGTTTTTGATTTACAACCTATAATAATTTAGAATAATGAATGAAAATATACTATTATGGTTATATATAATATTTTTCATTTTTTAATATTATTTACTAATTTTATATATAACATTAGTTCATGCTTTCTATTTTTTGTAACTATGATAACTTCTTTTGTGGGTGTGTGGACTACCATCTCCACAAAGTGATGCGATTCATTCAAACTTTCCATGGAATGTTTTAAGGATGGGTTAGTAAACATATTATATATATATAATTATAACAAAATGATATTATATTTTTCAATATATATATTTCATGGACATGATCTTTTTCAATACGACAATAAAATGGAATCAATGTTCATAAATACGTACTACCAACCATTTACATGAATATTATATTTTGTTTTATAATTATATCTTGTGTAGTTTACATTAACTGTTTATAGAGTTAATGTATATTATATATACATAATTACTAACTTTCTGGAAATAATTAAATCCATATCTATATTAGTGTCTCAGTAATACCATGTCAAAACACATATGATTAACAAGTTGTAATTACATGAAACATTAAATTAACGTTGAATTGTTAATAAATGGATAATATAATGTTATAAGTAAATCATAAATTTTATTATATATAGGAATATTGTTCTGTTGTAGATATATAATATTCGTATATTTATTATATAGGTGGTTTGAACATGTACTATGTAATTCAAGACTTATGGTGAGAGAATTTCATCTCATTGCTAATCTCCATGAGATAAATCTCGTATTCACCAATACCATCTATTGTGTGTTGTATATAATACATTATGATATTTTATATAATTAATTTACTTTATTGAATAAAATTAATACGTTAAATGATGTTATTCTATCATATGGATCTTGATTATAATGTTACTCAAGTAATAAGGGCTTTTACATCTCACTTTTTTTATGACACACAAGCATGTTCACCTCATATTTCATATATATGGTGTGAATAAAACATGTGGATGTATAAAATTACTACTATACATAAATATATGGGTATTACAATATCCACTTTATTAATGTTTTTTCATGGGGTTTATGTTTCATTAGGTATCTAATCCAGAAAGTAATTTTGTCTTATCGTGCCTTCATTGAGACACGTATGTTCATATACACCTATATTCTTTTAAGATATTTATTTAAATACACTTGAAATGTTATAATATGAATATAATTCATTATATGACATATTAAAAATCATTTAATTTATTTTATTTCATTGGTAGTGTGAATCAATGTCAATAAGTACTATGATATTATTTAAACAATCTCATCATTTATCAATATTGTTTATGATTATGCTTCCTTTGATAAAATATAATGATACATATCTAAATAACTCTATTTTTTATCTTATTATTCATGATATCTTCAGGTATTGGTAAAAAATTTCCACTCTTTTGTACCTAATTTTTTTAAAAATGTTTATTTTGAGATTTTAACATTATTTTACCTTTCGGTTAGAAGTAAGTGTTCTCTCAAATACTTATCTCATAAATGAGTTATCCAAAGTTTTGAACTATCATAATTTAATTTTAAATTAAATTCTTTCTAATTTTATAATTTTTAACTAAAAAGATTTAAATGTAATATACTTTTCATTATACGGTCAAGGATATTTTTTTAATATTTATGTTGAACATGGAATGTTCAAGATATATATAATTACATGCCACCATGACCATCATTTATTTGCTTACCCCATTATAAATTTCAAAGAATAATTTTAAATAAAAGTTATCCCTAATTTTGTATAAATTTTTATAATTTAAATTTTTTACAATAATAAATGTGTTCAAAATATTTTTATGTTATAGATATTATTTTAATTGTGTTTCAATGCATCCATTATATGATTTGAAATGTCAATTTTCAATTAAATTTATTTCCAGGATTTCAATATTTCATTGAAAATTTTCAAAAATACTCTAAATATAATGGTATTATAAATAATTTAGACTTCAAAATTCATATTTCATAGATTAATATATATTTTATATAATAAATTTTTTAAGATAAATATTAAATATTTATTTATAAGGGAAGGATTTTGAAATTTTTTTATAAATAGCATAATAAAATAATGATTTTTTTTTGAAGAAACGATTCATTTAATTTTCATAATCCCTTCCCATATAAGATGATATACATTATTATATTTTATGATTTAATATGGATATTTTCAATGAAACACATTAATATTCTTTCTTGAATGTTTTTATTTTAATAGAATGAAGTTTATGATACATAATTCTTATCCTTCAGTTATATTCCATTGACATATGCTTATTTAATTGGGTTATACTTTTATTAAATGACCATGAGTCATATAAAATATCCATAATTAATGATGTGATTATATTTTTATGAAAACCATTTCATTTCATGGGATGTGATATTATTTTTATGAGTCTCATTCCTTTTTAGGGGTCATGATATGGAGAACGTTTTATTATCTTGTGTCACATCTATGCATGATTTTCTTATGGGATTGGTGAGAACTATATATCCATAACATTTTATAGATAATTATAAATGGTATATTAGATAAAATGGTACATGGGTTGTAGTAGAATCTTGAAAAATAAAATAAGGTACATGGGTTATAGCCTAATAACAAAAATAATTAGGTACACGGGTTGTATCCCAAGTCTGAAAGTAAGAGGTTACATGGATTGTATACCAATCCCAAAAATAATAGTACGAGTGGGTTGTCATACCTATATTAACTTAGGTCAACAAGTAATTATCTGATTCTGACCATGTTATGAAGGTCTTGTTAGCTATTCTGGACAGAAGATTTTCTATTTATATGTGAATCCAAGAATTCCATGCCTTACTGATATTCTATGATTTTATATCTTATGGTCTTGATTCCTTTATGATTCATGTCATATAAACTTCAAAAAAATTATTCCAAGATTCATTTTTATGATCTTTGAAATGCGGGATATGATATTCTATTGATAATATCGTGTTCTTATATCATTATGCTCTTGTTTATTCTTACATATCTATCATGTTTACCCTTATTTAGGATCATAGATAACCCCCATTTAATTCTTCCTTCCCCTTATAATGATGATCGATATTATTTATTATATGTATAATAAGGGTCCTCATCATTGAGAACCATGTTAGAGATAGTGAATCTCATATACCAACTAATGTTTACATTTCATTGATTCCAAGGGTACAAAACTAATGTGGGCTTTGGGAATATTTTTGCCTTATATATTAATTATTCCAAAACAATAATGAACTTTTATTGTATGAAAATAATGTGTCTGAATATATATCATCCATGTGTTTTTTTAATGAAATGGTAGTGTCACATTGCTTCTTAAAGGTGGTAGTCAACACCGACTTGAACGACGTAGTCATCATTTATTGAGTGAAAAGTTTAAAAATGTATAAAATTTTAGAAATGATAAATATATCATTAATATAATAATTATTTAATTATATCTTATATAATTATTATATTTATCCTTATTAATGTCCATGTAATGAGTTAGTTAATAATGTGCCACCTCTCTAAGTAAGGCATTTGTCTAATGTACAAGGAATCTACATTATCATATACCCTATAGAATGTAATTTAAAATTGAAAAAATGATATAATGACTCTATATGTATAATTATTTCATAAATATGACATATAAAATTTCTGTTCATTACCAGAACTATTTGTGAGATGTGATAATGAAAAAATAATTGACATTATTTCAGGAGGGGGTAGTCTATCGTACACATGAATGAGGATTTGATAACCTATTTTATGGATGGTGAGATCAATTTTGGTAACTAAATGAAAATAAAATATATAATAATATTTTATATTATTAAGTTAATATATCAACATGGATTGATAATAATTAAAGTTGGATGATGAAGAATGAAAATGAAAATGTTTTTTTGAAGAATATTGCTTCTTCATTGGGTATTATTCTTTGGTTTGCACCCAAATCATCATATCGATGTATTAATAAGGTAAATTAAAATTCTCGAATAAGAGTTTGGAATTTTGGAAGTCATTAGGGTAGGTATTGGTAGAAAAAAATATCGTTTTATGGTTTTAAGAGGATATGTGATGCGGTGTAATTATATAAGATAGATGAGTGGTACACATTTAATTTTTTGATAAGAAATGGTATAGAAAAGTTTTTTAAATCAAAAAATGTACAGAAATATATTATTCTAGACAATTAGACACTATAGGTTGGAAATATTTCTCGAAAATATGTTATCATTATATTTTAGGTTATTTCATCCCTTATATGTGAATTATAAACCTAGGTAAAAACACTTTTACCTTTACCCCAATAATTAATTTTTTATTTTTTCATTATTCATTTTGGTCATAATTCTAGTTTACCTTATTTGAAAATTTATTTATTATGAAGCCTATTTATTAATCCATTTTTTAAATTCAATTTACATTAGTAACCTAATTTAATTTAAAATTAATCCTATTGTTCATTATGATAAAGCGAGGTTTCAAAAAAATATTCAAAATAATTCATGTTGTTTTTATCAAAATTAAATATGAAAAATATTCTAATAACCTAAATTTTATACGTAGATATAAAATTGAAATAATTGTGATATGAATTCAATTTAACAAATAATTTTCCTATAAAAATATTTTAATTTAAAACGATGTTCTAAAATATAAATAAGTATGATTTCTTTATGATAAAAAAATCTATTATTATGATTTTTAAATATTAAACACATGATAATATTTAAATTATCAATATAAAAAAGAAAAATATTTATGAAAATAATTCTAATAAAATTATTGAAATTTATTTTTAAAATAAGTGGAAAATAATAGGGGAAAATAATATGTCGAAACATTAATGATTAATCCATAAAATTGAATTTATTCTTATATTTTTTTTGGAAAAATATTGAGAATAACTTTTAATAATTTATTGAATATATCATATATAAACATGATTAAAATAATGAAATGAATTTTTATAAAATCTAATACGGTAAAAGGATTGTTTTTTAAAAATCCTTCTGATGAAAAACATTCCCTTTATTTTAAAATGGTTTTTATGTTTGATTTAAAATTAATTAGTCATCAAGGAATTATTTTTATATACATGTTTTACTCTTATATTTTAATATTTTAGACTATAATATTTATAACCCTGATTATAATGGCTAGGTGATAACTATTATAATTAATTATATTTTATTAATTGTATTTCATATTTTATATAAACTCAGCGTTGTGTATAATTCTAACTATACTCAGTGTTGCATGTAACACAAGCTGAACTCAATGATCTCTATGAAGAAAAATATAAAAAGTATAAAATTTATTTGAAATAATAATACAAAAAATCATGGTTTGTTAAAATATATGAAATAATAATATCATGTATGATCCTTTTATAACAATATATAAAATGTCAATTGATAATAATCCATTATTACTATTGTTTTAACAGATAACTGCCTTGTATGATCATACATGTTTTAGAGTGATGTTATGATTCTTGAAAATATTATATAGATACATAATTTATAAAATTATGTTACTGTTATAAATATATGTTTTTAATTAGAAAAAATATTATAATCTTTATTGAATATTAATCATGGAAAATGGATCTCTTAGCTTCATTAAGAAGGATGGACGCACATATGGATGACAAAATTTATCATTTGATTATTGGGTGATTGGATAAAGAATTTGTTAATAAAATAATTTTAAATGATAAATATCATTTCATATATATATTATATATTTATTATATTTGTTCTTATTATATTCCTTGTAATGCTTAAGTTAAAAATGAATCATATAGCTTCATGAGGTGGTAACACCCATATACCAGAGTGGTGTCACTATAATTTAAATTACACAAAAATTGTGTATGTTTATGTGATATTAAAATTAATAATTTATTATAATATAATAAATAATATATATATATATATATTTAAGTTATCATTATATACAATTATCAGATGCATTGATGGAAAATGAGTTACATTAGTTCGTACGGTGGTAGTCAACTACACACATGATGAAAAATATTGATTCCCATTTGATGGAGGAGGATATGTTTAAAGGTAATTAAATTAACAAATCACCATTTATTTAGATGTGAGATATTAATGATATATTAATATCATTATTGAATAATATTTTATAGAGGTGGAAGTATTAGAAAATGAAACTGATCATATAAGAACGTTACCTCCTCTTTAGTAGACCACTTTATGATTAAAAAAAAGTCATCTGATTGTGGACATCATATCAATATTGTTGTTTTTGGTTGATCATATGGGATTATTTAATGGGGTTTTATAGGTATTTTACCAACCAATTGGAAATGGGAGTGTGAAGAGGGGTAGAGAGGGGGTGAAATTTTTATAATTTGGGGAGAGGACACACATTGATTTTTTTTTGAAAAAAATCAACTACACCCACATTTTTATCATCCCAAAAGGCCCCTCGATTTTTTATTCTCAAACCATATATGATATATTGTCACAATAGGGTCATGTAGTGAGAGATTTAATAGTTTTTAGGCCTTTTTACAAATAAAATTAATATTTAACCCCAGTGATAGTAAATAAGGTTTTACCTCAACAACGGTAAATGATTTTTAATGCTTTTACTATTCATTATTGTATCGAATTATTTTAAACTCATAATATAATAATAAATATTCTGAATAAAAATATGAAATAATTTTTGACAAATTAAATTCCCATGTGTGGATGAATTATTTGGAAATCATAACCATATACACAATGAAAAATAGTGTTTTCAAATATGAAATTATTAGAAGTGTAAAAGGTTTTAATTATGAAAATAAAATTCCAAATTAATTTTACTAACAAAAAATTTATTTATTATTATATAATTGAAAAAATGACTTTATAGAAAATTTAAAATACAATTTAACTTTTCATATAATTTAATTCAAATGTTTGTTTTTGGAATCAAATATTTATTTTTCACTATTCATTGAAAAATGAATAATTTATGAAAAATAAAAACAATCACCCTAATGTAAGTTTGATATACTAGATAATTTTGGTTATTTCTTTATAATAAATATTATAAAATTTCACAAATTAATTTTTATATAGGTGTGTTAAAATCGATGAATCCAATTTTTAGAAAAATATATTTTTTCAGAAATCATTAATTTCTTATTTCAAGTGAATCTTAATTTATTCTATTCATTAGATATCAACATAATTTGTTTATAAGTGTATATAAAAAATAATTTTCAATATTTTTTTAGTTCTATTCTTTCTTAGAAATTTAACAACTAGGTTTTAACAATTTATGATATTTACTATAATCGAGCCTTTGGATTTCATTTCCTTTAATCTATCGAAGAAAATCATTTAATTAAAAAATTATTTTCAATTATGGGGGTGATACAATATTCTATAAGATCATTTTTTTTCATCATATATGATATCAAACCTAATTTTTATAATTTATATTATAAATAAGAAACAAATATGGGTCACTAGTTTATTGGTAATGATGTATATATTGTAAGATATTTGGGACTGGAAGCCAGAGTGAACCGTGTTCAAAAAGAGACTACATATAATAATATATCCAATGGAGTGGAACTTAACTAATGAAATAATAGAATATGTAGTGAGTTCAATCCATTATGATACCCTCGAATGTGAGGATTGACTATGTAAAACATTATATCTACTTCTATATATGTCACAAACTTATGTTTTATGCTGATAAAATGTTCTTACGAATCATGAATAAATAATTATGATTCCAAAAAATTATTCAAAAAAATTTTATTATGAAAAATCCTTATTCCTTAATTTATGATTAATCTTAATTGACTGATTGGGTATTATTATGATATTTTATGATCCAATTTTCATACCCTTATGATTTTATTATGTTATCTTATGTTATCCTATAGATATCTTGTATTTTTTTCCTTATAGATATCTGAGATCCCCATTTATATATTTTATTTCCTAATGATTTAATGGATGGTTTTATGCATATTATCTTTAAGAAGTATACTGTGTGATAAAAAATTTGGTATGAGATGTTGAATATCATTCACGAAATAAGATGACAATATATATAGTCTTCAATGAAATTAATCCTTCACAATTCATGGCTGTGTATTATTTTGAGATTTATTAAATATTCTTAAAAAAGTACATAATATATATGTCTATGATGTTTTAGTCACCTCATTAAATCAAAATACTATATTATTATACCTAAAACATTACAAAATTCCATTTAATTTTTTTATCCCTTTGTTTTACTAAAATTCTATATGATCGAGAAATGATAAATTTTTTTGTACTAGGATTAATTAGTATATCATCATGGGGATATTAATTAATGTAGATATTACTTTATTTAGATTTTCTATGGTTTCTATTATTAATTTTGAATTAAATGATATAACTAATAAACTATTATGTAATACAAGAGTAATATAGGATTCATTAAAAGAGACTAAAGATGATAAATTTATATAGCTTGTAATTGACTTAGATTAGTCATTGCGGTATAGTGTAGTGTGTTGAAAATATATTTTTAGATAATATATGATTTTATCATTATTGATGAATGTGTTTTTATTTTTTATATTTCTAATCTTTAGATATATTGTTTAGTTGTTATATTCATAAAATATATAAATCATGTATTTTGGTAGGATGAATCCAATTATAATATTATAAAAACATAACAATTAAACCATTATGAATGAAATTATAACATAATTATGCGAAAATGGGAAAACTCTTCAAAAATAATGACAATATGGAATAGAAAACTATAATCAGATATTATTTTATTATTTTCCATTTTTTTAATTTCTTAAAATCGATAATTTTTATTAAATTTTATTAATAAATTTAATTTCTATATTAAACATGTTATTATCTATTGATAAATTTATTATATATAATTTTTTTTGATAGATAAATGAAAATTTAAAAAAATATAAATTATTAATTAATATATGAAATGTTATTCATAAAATAATTAATTACACTATATATATAATCATATAAAATAATGGAGTGAAAGTAGAAATGAAAATATGAATAGAAAATTAATAATTTTAAATATTATTTAAAGGTAATTTTAAATATTATTTATTCATTAGGAAAATATTTTAGTAAATTAAATAAAACTACTCAATTTTTTTAATATTTATTATTATATTGAATCATAAAATAAATGATATAATTTATTTTTATGTTTTCTATATTGTTGTTTTGAATCAAATACAAAATGAGAAAATAAATATTTTGGTACTCTTAATAAATATGGCACATAAAAAATATGTTTTTATAATTTCATTGAATAAAATATTTTCTATATATGTTCTAAAAAAATCATTGAAAGATAAATATTATTTTAAATAATATTATATTCTTGATAATTTTTTATACATATTTTCTACCATAAATTTTATTGTTATAATATTTTAAAATATTTTCCCCGTATATCACTTTTATTAATGTAATAAAACATAAATACAATTTTGGACATACGGATTTCATTCTAGACATAACATAAAATTGTTTTTCATTAGATGATAACTTGTTGTATTTTTTCATAAGTTAAGGATTTAAATATCTATTGTGATGAGAATAATGGTTGAATATAAAAGATTCTAATATAGATAAAATAAATTTATGGGGAAATAAATATACCCACTGGATTGATGCATAATAAATGACGATTTTCAATACGTAAAAAAATTGAGCGGTAATGGAATATAACTGTAAGAGGTATAGTTTTTATAATACCTTTAGGATATTAGATTTATTAAATTATTACACATAATAGTATATTATTCATCTTTTATAGGATATAATCAATGACTAATGTGCGAGGATTCTTCAATATTATGATTAATTATATTTTATAGATTTATTTTATGAATTTTTATTACGTGAATATAAAATAAAATTATATTTTGAATTTATTTATCCAATATAATATTGATAGAGTGTATAGAATTTAATATATTATATACTTATAACGAGTATTTGAAGAATGTTGGGAATAAATGAGAATAGAATTGGGTGGAATTGTGATGACTAATTCATGTGTTATTAATTATGAATACTGTAATATTATATAAAAGACATACTTATTTGATTTATATGAAATAAGATATAATAAAACTGCCAAGGTGGATGATCATTGATATACTCATAGGAGTACGTAAGAATTTTATGATAATTAGGATCATTATGATATGGATAGATATGATTTCAAGATGACCTAAAGGGAGTTGAGTTATTTTTAATAGTTTTCATTATGTCAATAGATTATTTGAAAAATATGAGAATATTAGAGTTTATATTTTATTTCCAATAGAATGCATAAAAAATTGAAAACATTTTTAATAACATAAAAATTTGAACTAAAAAATGTACTATAAAAATTAAAATGATAAGTAAAATATATATGATCACACAAAATATCAATCAAAACAGAATTTATTGAAACAATGTATTCAAATTTAGGTATATAATATTAACTATATAATATGTAATAATAATTATATCATGCCTATGAATAAATTTATCATATAAGAGATTAATTCATGGGAGTGCGTAAGAATAAATGTATGTTATGTAGGATTAAATATAATAGTAGTCATGAATAACATGATGATTTAAATTGATACATAATATACTCTAGTTTGATATCTATGATTAAATTTATCTTCTACAATAAATTGTATAATAAAAAATTGTTACAATGTGTTGTTATTCAATTTTTTTATACCACAATTCCAAAGTGACCAATCCATAATTTAAGATAATATTTGTTATAATATTATAATATAATGATTCCACAGTGAAATGATGTTTTACACCATAATGAATTTTTCATGTGAGCATGAATATATGGAAAATAAGGATACATATTTAAATATTGATGGAATAAAGAAAACATTTATTTCTGGATAATTAAGTGGAGAAATTCATGTAGATTTGAGAATATCTATAAATTATATTAATAGAGGGTTTAATGAAAAAATATATTTCTTTATCGTATAAAAATCGTTCGGTATTAATTTTGCACGATATTTGACAATTATTAAAATATGTAATTTTTATTTTAAGATAATGATATCGAAATTGAATAAGTATATGTAATTTTACTTTTCATTATTATCCTTATGGTCATAAATATATATATAAAGAATGGAAGGAGAAAAAAATGAAAAAATAAATGTTAGAAGTACCATTACTTTTTCGGCTATATATTTTATTTCAATCAATGAAAATTGATATCGATTATGTGAGGAAATAATATAGAAAACCACAAATATATCCCAAAAATCAATGTATTGAAGGATAAAAGGGAATGTTTAAATCATTCTATTTCAGTAATTAAATATTTGAAGTGTTGATTTTTTTATAGAACAAGAATAAATCCTTTAATAAATGTATTGTTATAAGGACTAAAGAGATAAAGCATTCTATGTCGTATGGAGCTTGTGATATTAATATTTATCATAAATTCGAAAATTCCAAATCAATTCTTGTTTTGAAGATATTACGTAGTTGGTGTCGGAGACTATAATAAACTACATGTGGGAGCCTCCCATGATGGTTGGTTTTATGAATTGTAATGTGATGTCTGCATAGTAATGTTTATATAGTCTATCTGCTTCCACTTAGTTATTTTGGGTAATTTATTTATATACATGTTTCATCTTTATGAAAAAAACCTTAAATAATTTATTAACTCACAAATTGTCAGTTTAATTTGTTTTTATATGTGTGGCCAATTTATTTTAAATTTTTTCTTTCTAATCTTAATTATGATCAAATATGAGATGAATGATTACGATACATTCATTCAAAATATAATAGAGTTAAAATAAAATATATTTTATTATAAAAATAAAACCTTAATGTCACAATTTAAATAATAGATAAAAATTGTGTCTGACCACCCAAAGATATAACATTTACTGTATCAAATATTATATATATATATAAAATAAAACACATGAAAAATTATAACCATAGTCAGGATCATCCAAACACTTTATAAATATTTCATATCATACAATTATCTTCATTACCATTGTAACTGCAACATAATAATAGTGAGAAATCAAAATATCAATAATGGAAAAAAATTTAATAAAATATTAGATCATACAAAAGATATTGAATATGATAAAATTATAAATAATCTAATAATATCAAAATTTATCACTGATTAAAATCATAATACAAGATGGATAAACATATGATTAAATGAATATTGTTAGGGAACCATAAAAGAATGCTCAATGATTAAAAAAAATATTTTTACTCATAAAAATTGTGATGAAAAAAGAGAATAATTAAATAATAATGAGGAATTATCATGTAAATGGGAATTAAATTATCAACAATATGAAAATGTATCAAATTCCAAGAGAAATAAAAATTTATCCTTGTGAACATCGCTAATCACCAACCTCTTCACTTGTAAAATTGTTATTACAGACTAACACCTTTAGACTCACCCTATATGTGAATATCCAAACATAAAAAATACATATTTTATTGATTTTAAAATATAATTCTCATTAATAAATTCTAATGTTTTTATTTAGACTGTATTTATAGAAAATTAGTATAAACTATTATATATTTAAATCATATATTATAATTGGATAATTCTACATAGTATCATATATTCCTATAAAAAATTCTTAATAATTAAATATCATTTCATTTCATGATAAATCACTGTTATTTTCTACTTTACACCATCCATATTCCAAATATCCTTTAAAAAATATGATTTAAATTTAAATAAATGTTATATGATCAAAAAAAAAAGTTAAGGGAATTAAAAATAAATTATTATACAATAATAATTTATAAAAAAATTCCTTTATCAAAATTAAATTTGATGTCAACATAAAATTTTTATTCATAGGAAGTAATGAATTCATCTGAAAGAATTGCATATAATTTATCATAAGATATCAAAAAAATCTATATTTGTTTCTTTAAAAATACGAAACTGATCAAAAACATTTCACAATGATATGTAACATATCATTTCCTTTGAAACTAATATCAATAACATACCTTGTGAAAACATGATATTTATTTAAGAAAACATTAATATCATGATAAAAAATATTGGTATCTTGGGTAATCATTTTCATATAATATATACTTATGATTAAACCGTTATGTATAACATGAAATAAGCCTCAAAGCTACACTCGACAAAACCCTCTTTATTATACATGTAGTAACTTACAAAATTGTATGTGGAATAACAAAAATTATTATATTCCCCAACACCTAATTCAATTAAGGGATATACTAGAGCCACCCATATATGATTATTTGTAGAACAACCGATCATAAAACAAATTTACTTTATCCATAACATAATTATAAAATAGAAATGTTTTCATGATAAAAATATTTATTACAAAAGGTTATTTATTTAAAATAATTATTACATAGATAGAAAAAGAATAAAATTTACATTAAAATATGTTAGGACCAATAGGGGCCTATATACCATGAGAGGGGGGGTGAATCAGGGTATGGATATTCTTTTTCAAAATTCTTCCTGCCCCACTAGATCTTGACCTCTTTATTACAAGGGTCACTTTGTTTGGACTTGTGTGTTTATTATGATCACTTATTTTCTTCTTTGTCTGATGATGATGCTTAAAATGCAATGCAGGGAAGTAAGCAGGTAGACAAAAAGATTTTTACTTGGTTCAACCTCACTGGGCTACGTCCAAGGAGCATACGCCGACAAGTTTTCGTGCATACCAATTCCACTAAACTTCACTAGATGTGGATTACAATGTTCGGGCTAGATCACTTCTATGCCCAGGCTCACTGCCTTTACAAGGTTTAGGGTCAGCTCACTACTTTCCAAAGGGTCACTCCCTGTTTCTCTCTCTCTGGATCACTGCCGGTGGAGAGGATAACCTTCTACCTCTCCCTAAGCTCACTGCTCTTAGAAGGGATTCACTCACAGTTTATAGACCTGTAGGTCTCTTCATTTCCATTAAGGAATGCATCTTTATCTCTATGTAGATGCTATGTTGAAGTTAAACTTTCACCCGTAGATGAATACCCCTTTGCCACTGTCCACTGGGCAATACACTTTGGCAACACCTTCACAAAGCACCCTTCTTCGCGAAGCTCCCAATTTCGCGAAGCTCAAACAAGCCTTCACGAAGCTCCTACCTTTTCGTGAAGCATTCTCGTGAAGCACTCTCGCGAAGCACTCTCGTGATGCTCAAGTCTTCGCAAAGCAACGGCCCTCGCGAAGCTTAGTCCGTCGCAGAGCTCCTGCCTCTCCGCGAAGCTCACTGAGCCAATGTGGGGCACACGCCTTTCGCGGAGCTAGAATAGCCGCCGCGAAGCTCCTCTTTCGCGAAGCACACTGGCTCTGCGAGCCACCTCTGCAAATTGAGAGAAAATATTTTCTCTGAAAATTCTCTCTCTAATTCGCTCGAAGGGGTCGGCCTCTATTTATAGGTGATTCCACCGACCCTCGTCCCTTCCGCTTGAATTCAACCCCACGTCATCTCAAATCGCGAAGCTCAAAAGTTTCTGCCGGAATTCTGTCAAAATCACGAAGCTCCACGGCAATTTTCTATTCACGAAGCTTGACGTAGTCGCGAAGAATCACCGTCAACATACCTTCGCGACTTCTCCACGAAGCTCCCTCACGAAGCCCATAATTCCTTCGCGCCTTCTCCGCGAAGCTCCCTCGCAAAGCCCTTCACCGCCGCGATGCGCTTCAGCCTCTGTCATTCACGAAGCTTGACGTAATCGCGAAGCATCACCGCCTCCATTCATCTGGTCTTCAAGATTTCCAAACCATGCATCTTATCTTCGCAAAATTCATGCCTTTGCCATATTAAATTATGATCTTCATGGAAATCCTATTTTCGCGATGCTCACCAAACTCCAAATTTTGGACCCCAAAAATTTGGCAAACACTGGGAAACGGCGCCACCTTGTGCTGCTCTTTTGTACCGCCTCCAGATCATCCTTTCCTTTGTTATAGTTCTTTGTCAACATGGAATGTCAACAACTTCTCGGGAACTCGACAAATATCCATGAAAACCTGCTTTGTCAACAAACAAAATCAACGCAAAAATACTGCAATGTTACCTTGAGGGATTTTTTCCCAACAATCTCCCCTTTTGGGTTTGTCGACAACTCTTCACAACTCTGCTCAAAATGATTTTCTTTCACTTTGATACCTCACTGAGTCTTCTTCTAGTCGCTACCACCATTCACCTCTTGCGATTCTGATAGCATTCAAAGATTCACTTAACATGTACTCTAATCCCACATGAGAAATGCTCGGCGTGAGAAATAAGAGTAGTATGAAAAGTTCATCAATGAATCACTTCATGTCAGACCCCAATTGTCGATTCCACCCTGATACCAATTCTTAAATTGATACAAATTGTTGAACCACACTGATACCAATTGGTTAATTATTATGTTGATACCAATTGTTGATAGCTAGACACCGTCTCACACCGTTCCAACACCACTGTTCTTCTTTTATCAGGATCCTTAGCTGTCGTGATTTCTATGCTTTGATCGATCACTTCTAGCATCGTCAGATTTAAAAAAACTCTCCCCCTTTCTCATTAATCCCCCTTTATGGCTGCTCCACCTGTAAGCTTCTCCCCGTATCAATTAAGATTTATCAAATCTTCGCACTGTCTCCCCCTTGAACAATCACTATTTTCTACCCTTTTAACAAACACTTTTCTCCCCCTTTGTCAACGAACCCAAAGGACACTCCTTTGTAGTCTGTAACATAGTAGAGAACACATATCATCGTATTAGGGAAAAACACATCATACCTTGGGGAGAGGGGGGGGGGGGGGGGGGTCCCACATCCACACTATTTCAAGTACGGGGAATCGACTGAACTCACAGAGCCAGTCGATGCCTTTCAAATGCTTCCTTGGGTAAGGCCTTTGTCAGAATGTCGGCAACCTATAGCTCTGTAGGCACATACTCCAACTTCACGGTCCCCAGTTCAACTTGCTCCTTTATAAAATGACATTTGATCTCAATGTACTTTGTCCTTGAGTGATGGATGGGATTTTTTCTAAGATTTATAGCACTTGAGTTGTCGCACTGGATTCCGATCGGAGACTTCACTTCAACTCCCATATCTTCAAGATGCTTCTTCATCCACAATAACAATGTGCATGCTTGAGTGGCCGCAATATACTCAGCTTCTGCAGTGCTCAATGAAATGCAATCTTGCTTCTTGCTTAGCCAAGAAATACACAATCCACCAAGATAGAAAGCACCACCTGACATTGATTTCCTATCATCCGCTGAACCGGCCCAGTCTACATCAGTATATCCCAATAACTCTGTCTGTGATTTTTCATTATATGTCAAACCGAAGTCCACCGTGCCCCTGATATACTGAAGTATTCTTTTCACTTTAATCATGTGTCTTTCTTTGGGATTACTCTTATATCTCTCTGCTTGGCATGCGACGAAGACAATATCAGGCCTTGTCGCGGTCAACTACAAAAAACTTCCAATAATTTGCCTCTACTCTGTGATATTAACTGCCCTTCTATCCTCATCTTTTGATAATTTCATCTGGGTAGCAACTGGAGTCTTAATCTCCTTGGAATTTTTTATTCCAAATCTTCTCATAACCTCCATAGCATATTTTGATTGAGAGATGAATGTTCCATTCCTTCTCTGTGTCACACTGTGCTTCATCAGATCTGCCAAATTTTATGTCTTCTTCATAGAACAGCCTCATCATCCTTTTATTACTCATTATTTGGGAGTCTCCTTTTCACACCGGTCGTGCTTTGTTTCCAAATCATCATGCCATATTCATTCATCTTTTCTTAATAGACCCATTTTGTCCTGATGACGTTTTTATCATCTGGCCTCGAAACAATCTCCCACGTTTGATTCTTCTTAAGTCTGATCTACCTTATCATTCATGGTAGGATCCCAGTTTTCATCTTCAGCTACATCAACAAAGCATTTCAGCTCAACCTGAGATATAAAAGATGTTTACTGCAGTGATTCCATTCCCCTTGTCTGAGCTAGAGATAACTAATCACCAATGATATTCTGCATGTCAATTTTAGCTCAACTCTTTGACTGTTGTGCAGATGAGGATTTTTCATTTCTAAATCAGCATTAGTCACTTATGCATCCCATTTGTTGCTTTCCTCCTCATCATGTTTATCAGGAAATTTATCACTGTTTCATTGTTCAGTGAAATCATTCCTTTCAACTACTTCTCGCAGCTTCTTGGTATCCTGAAAACAGTCAGCTGATACCAAAATGTTAGATCAAAATAAATAAGCATGAAATGCTTGATCACTGCTGCTTCTTCCATTTTATGTATTCTCTCTATAGACAACACTTGAGCTTGGTCATCCAATTATTTCCTTGATGGATCTGGAATCTGATTTTGTTGTTGAATGCTCCCCCTATGTTATGCAACACTTCCTGGGGTTAGACCAACTGTTTATACCCATAAACCTCATTCTTCTCCTGCATCATTTATTCTCATCTTCCACCTGTATGATTTATGCCAATATAGCACTCATCATTGAGCCATTAACCAAATCTATAAGCCTACTGAGTTGGAACTCGATGTAGAAAACCAGAGATAAAGCTTATAACACAATCACTTTTAATTGTGCTCAGTTTCTCCCTTTCATTTTCAATTCTGCTACCTGATTTAAATCAATTGAAACTCTAGAGCATATCACTTCTCCACTTCGCATCCTTAGATGCCACTTCCCCTTTGATTTTATCTCCCTAAAACCTGAAACACACGGATCATTAGTTAATAGCATTTATATACATAGGGAGAGGGGTTTTTCTTCTAGACTCCTCAAGATGAGGATTGTGGTTGATCCTGATGGGTCAACCCTTTGATTATTTTATGTAGAGCATCACACTCCTTCCTGGATTCTTCTAGCTTCCTAGCCAACTTCAACTGCTCTGGCCATATGATTAAGCATTCATTACCCGCATGCTGATCCTTTCTCTGATATGTGGATTCTGCAGGCTTGGCCTTTCTCACCTTTTGGGGATTAAACCCATGAGTGCACATCTCCGTCTTTGATGTTCCACATAAATTCCACTTCCCCTGATTCTTTCTCTGAGTAGGAATCTCTTTTCTTTTCATCTTCCCTTGCCTCTTTTGCCATTGCAAGGATTGTTCTCTTTCCTCCACTTCTCGCTGAGGAAAACGAAATGCAGATTTTTCAATGTAATCTTTGTTTATCTTTCTTTTATCAGATGTTTGAGTCACCACACGCTCTTTCACTGGTGGTGAGTCCTCTATTGAACATTCATTCTTCTTCATCACAACTGGAGTAGATCTCCCCTTAATCTTCCAGGTTTGTTCACATTCTCTCCTTGAGAGCGGTTGTGAGTACGACAGAGGAGGTGATTGATACACCTTTCGTTCACCTCAATGTGATTCCCTTGAGGCTCTAAGCATATTTTTCACCTTACCACTTCGTCTCCCAGTGTATAATTTATCATTATGTACCACTGGAGCTGGTAA
This sequence comes from Viscum album, assembly GCA_963277665.1. Taxonomy (NCBI): domain Eukaryota; kingdom Viridiplantae; phylum Streptophyta; class Magnoliopsida; order Santalales; family Viscaceae; genus Viscum; species Viscum album. Next base: position 1,956,722,027 of record OY728165.1, read on the forward strand.
TCTCTTTCTCGCGTCTTTTTCCTTCCCCGCTTTCTTCTTGCAGCACTGTCTGGCCAAATGCCCATGATCAAAACATATGATACATTTTCTATTAAAGGCATACCTCATTTCATCACTTCTCTGCTGAGATGTTGATGCAACTTGTTTTCTTCTTCTGGCATCGATCTCCTGAGCTTCCTGACACATACGCATGGTGTGTCCCATCCTTCCACAGTAATAGCATCTGATGAATGTTCTTCTCTGAGAAACTCTTCTCTCTGATTTATCATGATGCTTCTTCTTATTCTCATATTTAGCAATGTCTCTGTTTTCACAGATTGAAATGTATTCCAGAGCCTCTGAACAGAAGCTTGATGTGTGGCCATGAATCCCACAGAAATAGCACATGTCATCACTACTTTTTGTAACTGTCCTTTTAGGCCTATCTCCAACACCTATAGGATTTCTTTCACATCTGGAACTGTTCACAACTCTCTTTCTATCTTGCACGGGAGGGGATTCATCAAATCCGATACCAACTTTTCCGAAACATGCTAGTCTTTGAGCTGAGAAAATATTCTGTTGTTCCTCTTCAGAAATAGCATACCTATTCTTCATTTTATCATCACATGTCGAAGGATGATCAAATAGAAAGTCTAAGGCATCCTTTATTTTTGGCCTTCCATTATCATTGGATTTCTCCACATCCTTCTTTACTGATTCTAAATCCTCTTCCAAACTTTTAATCTTCGTCTCCCTTGATTCTATTTGGACATCCAGTTCTTTCTTGAGAAGCTTCCCGCTACTCACCTCATCTTCTAGTTCATGTGTGAGATTTTCCACCATTTCACTTTGCTTTACTACTTTTAATTTTTCCTCGGAAACATATTTAGAGACAAATTCATTCTCTTGTTGTATGCTTCGATTCTTCTGAACATCTTCAGACAATTGTGCTGCTAGATCATCATTTATTGCTTTCAGATTCTGTACTTCATCTGACTTTTGTTTTCCTTTCATTTTAGCCATCGTTTGTAGTTCATTGGAATGAGAATCATTCTTCTCTGTTAGGTCAGTAACTATGTCAATAAGCCTTTGATTTAAGCCTCTTAGCTTGTTGACCTCAATCTCCAATACTTTGATCTGGATATCTTTAAATTTGACTTCTTCGGTGTTTCCAATGTCAATTGGAATATCAGGTTCTTCGATGCACTTGACTTGATCATTCACTTTTATATTCAAGCAATCGATCTCCTTTTTTTGTTCTTCAATCTTAATCTTATACTCACTAACCGATTCTGAGTTCTCTCGTGTTGATAACTTGGGATTCTCAATTTCTTCCATCAACTTAGACTTCTCTTCTTCCTGCTGCTGCATATAGAGTTTGGCATAGTGAACTACTTTGTTGGATTTCTTTGTTTTTGCTCTCCAAACATCTATCTCCTCAAGAGAAGCCTCCAACTCAGCTTGCATATCTATTCTTCCTTCAATTTATTCTTCTGTTTCAGCATCACTCTGATGCTCATTCACTTCACTCATTCCAACATCATGATTGAGTGAATCAATCCTTTCCCTGTCAGATTCATCTAGAACTTCCTTCAGTAAAATGTTTGATTCTTTTAATTGAATCACACTTTTTCCATACATACTTCCACACTGAGGAATACCACCTGACTTATGCTTCTTCTTGGATGTTTTTCCCTTTGCCATGGCTCACTGAGATAAGAGCAGACTAATTCTTTAAACACACAGATCGACTACACCAAGTCGGAGCAAACAAATATGATAAAAGAAACCTATCCCTTTAATACCAATTTATAGGACTAATAGGGTCCTATAGACCCTGAGAGGGGGGGAGGGGGTGAATCAGGGTATGGATATTCTTTTTCAAAATTCTTCCTGCCCCACTGGATCTTGACCTCTTTATTACAAGAGTCACTTTGTTTGCACTTGTGTGTTTATTATGATCACTTATTTTCTTCTTTGTCTGATGATGATGCTTCAAATGCAATGCAGGGAAGTAAGCAGGTAGACACACAAATTTTTACTTCATTCACCCTCACTGGGCTACGTCCAAGGAGCATACGCCGACAAGTTGCCGTGAGTACCAATTCCACTAAACTTCACTAGAAGTGGATTACAATGTTCGGGCTAGATCACTTCTATGCCCAGGCTCACTGCCTTTACAAGGTTTAGGGTCAGCTCACTACTTTCCCAAGGCTCACTCCCTGTTTCTCTCTCTCTGGCTCACTGCCGGTGGAGAGGATCACCTTCTACCTCTCCCTAAGTTCACTGCTCTTGGAAGGGATTCACTCACAGTTTATAGACCTGTAGGTCTCTTCATTTCCGTTAACGAATGCATCTTTCTCTGTATGTAGATGCTCTGTTGAAGTTCAACATTCACCCATAGATGAATACCCCTTTGCCACTATCCAATGGGCAAACGACTTTGGAAACACCTTCGCAAATCACCCTACTTCGCGAAGCTCCCAATTTCGCGAAGCTCAAACAAGCCTTCGCGAAGCTCTCTCGCGAAGCACTGTCCCGAAGAAATCTCACGATGCTCAAGTCATCGCAAAGCAACGGCCCTCGCGAAGCTTAGTCCGTCGCAGATCTCCTGCCTCTCCGCGAAGCTCACTGAGCCAACGCAGGGCACACACCTTTCGCGGAGCTAGAATAGCCGCCGCAAATCTCCTCTTTCACGAAGCACACTAGCTCCGCGAACCACCTCCACAAATCGAGAGCAAAGGATTTTCTCTGAAAATTCTCCCTCTAATTCGCTCGAAGGGGTCAGACTACATTTATATGTGATTCCACCGACCCTCGTCCCTTCCGCATGAAGTCAACGCCACGTCATCTCAAATCGTGAAGCTCCAAAGTTTCTGCCAGAATTCTGTCCAAATCGCGAAGCTCCACCGCAATTTTCCGTTCACGGAGCTTGACGTAGTCGGGAAGAATCCCCATCAACATACCTTCGCGACATAGCCGCGAAGCTCCCTCGCGAAGCCCAACATTCCTTCGTGCCTTCGCCGCAAAGCTCCCTCGCAAAGCCCTTCACCGCCGCGATGCGCTTCAGCCTCTGCCGTTCGCGAAGCATGATGTAATCACGAAGCATCACCGCCTCCATTCTTCTAGTCTTCGCGGTTTCCATACCATGCCTCCTTGTACTGCTCTTTTGTACCGCCTCCAGATCGTCCTTTCCTTTGTCATAGTTCTTTTTCAACATGGAATGTCAACAACTTCTTGGGAACTCGACAAATATCCATGAAAACATGCTTTGTCAACAAACACAATCAACCCAAAAATACTGCAATGTTACCTTGAGGGATTTTTTCCCAACAAAATAACTATATATCAATTACAAGGATTACTAGATTAATTAGGGTGTAATTATGGTAGGAATATAAATACATTATGTGTATGTTAAAAAAATCATTCCATTCATATTTCTATTAGAAAAGTCACAAAAAACATTATTTTGGAAAAAATGATTCACTTAAAACTAGTTGATAAAAAATATAAAATGGGTAAAAATGATTTTAAAAATTTCATTGAATCATAGTATAAACTATATTTAAAGAATATTTATAACTAATATATTTTGGATATGGAAAAACATATTTTATAATTAGAAACATTCAAATGATAATTTCTTAAACAACGCCCCCAAAAAGCCATCTAAATAAAAAATTATGTACATTATATTATATAATAATGATGAATAAAAATTAATTAATTTATTGAAATAAATTTACAAGTTTAAAAATCTCCATATTACAAATAATATCATATTATAAAATTTAATTATTTATTTATGGTCTTGTCAAAAACATTGATTCTATTCGGTTCATAAGTCTATAATTTCTTTACTAACTTGATTGTGGTCAAATAGATAATAATAAAATCATATTTGAAATAATATTCAGGACATAATTTTAATTTTATAAAATGAGATATATTGAAAAATTAAATAATGAGATATGGTTTTTTTAAATTAATTATGCTAAAATCAGGGATACGGTAGGCCACACATAATCATGAGTAACATTTCCATTTTCAATGATCGTTAGACAAGGAAGGTGTGTATTATTTAAATTTATAGAATAATACAAATATCATGTATATCATATTAATTATTAAAATGAATATATATCATTGATGTGATTCGGCGTTGAAAAAATGATCATATCACTTCTTGGAGGTGGTATTCTACACGTCAAAGAAATGAAATTATAATGTTACTGTTTTTGAAATGCTAATCATATAAATTATTTATTATATTGTTAGAATAATAAATATTTCATTAAAATAATATACAAATATTAATTTAATCATTATAATCTATTAAAAATATATAGTTATGGTAAATAAAATACATCAATTCATGAGGCGGTAATCCGACACACACCTAGTCAATGAGTTTGTGTACCTTTTTGAGGTCATGTATATGAATATAGACCAAGAAACTGACATAATAACATCAATTTATATGGATTATAATATATTATTAACTTTATAATGGTTGAATTATTTATTTTGGAAGTTTAATAATAAACATAAATTTATTGATAAATCATAATACTTGTTCTTTGGACAATCACATTGCTTAGAAACTTATGGGCGTTAAGGGTAGTGTAATGCCCCAACTATGTTCTTTGTTAATTTTGGATGGATTATCTAAATATATTTGTTCAAGGAATTTCACAAAAAAAATATATATAGTAGGTTCAAATAATTGGTATAAAGAGGTGGAATTTTGAAAGAGAGTGGAGGGTAACACATAAAGTTTCTCAAAATAATAAATTACTATAAATTAAAATTTAATACCAATGATATCCAATCAGAGTTTAATCATATATAAATTTATTATTGGTTGAAATATCCTCATGTAATAAAAATTATATATATTATGTCTATATTTATTCCAAACAATTGGGTTTTAACACTTATTTAACTCATTGAAAATTTTTATTCTAGACATGCCCTTTAATTCGTTATGGATCTATATACACACAATCAAATGAAAAACCCATAAATGGAACAAGGTTGATAATTCCAACCATATCCTATAATTTGGTCTAATTTATGATTTCTTGGATTTATTATATTTTAATAAAATATTATTTATCATAAAATATCAATAATGTATATTTTAAGAACTTTTTAATACAATAAATTTAATAATAAAAATATTTTCATGTCCCCTTCAAACTAATGATTCCATAATAAAGGGAGGTTAATATATAACATTGAGTCCCACCACTAATAAAGAACTGGTTAAGTGAATAGGATCATTGTTAAAAAAATATCATTATACTGGATGAATTACTGTCTATAATAATGTATGATCGACCTGTAAGATGAATCATCTAGTGAAATATTCAAGAAATGATATAGAATAATTCCAAAAACTATCCCACATTAAATGTATAAAAAATAATACATGTAAGATTATCTAATGCAAATATCCAAAATAAATACTAATGTAGTGCCATAAGAAATATTCTAATGTCATGTCTACTAATGTCCATCACATTCTACAATATCCTCATGAAAACATAAAAATAGTTTTACATACATATGTTGGGAATAATGGATTAATCCGTAGGAAAACTAAACTCTCTCATGAATATGATAAAAGAGAATAATAATGTACTGATGATATATTAATATAACCAAATATTTCCTATACAATTATTCCAAACAAAATGAGGATCGCTTACCAAAATAATAATTCATGTATAATAATAGAATATGATGGATATCATTTATGGTTAACTTGCAATAATATCAAATTGATTTTCCACTTCCACAACCATGTTTCATATTCCATATATCTCCCACCACTTCTGAATAACTACACAAAACATCACATCATGCCAATAAACACATGGGTTAACAAATCACATCACATATCATAACTAGTGAACTAGTTTATCATGAAAATGACAGATATAAACCTCAAGAAACCCTCCAACCATGAACGACTCCCAACATAAGCTATATGACCACATTACTTCTAATGACACATGGGCTGTCACTTCTCAACACATCACATGTAGAAAAAAATACTTTTGACTTTTTTTCCATAACATCATATTCATATCACCAACTCCTAGAAGTGGAGGATCTGAATAGAAGCTTAATTTTCATCTATCATCTCATTAAAATATTAGTATAATTCCCCCAATATATAAATATATATTTATATATACTTTTAGGAACATGATTCACAACATGGTTGGTGAAAAAAAAGCAATCGAAATGAAATACAATGTATATATAGAGGCTATACACAATCCCATCATCGCGGTCCACAAAAAATGGTACCAACCAACTCACAACTCCCCCACATTTTTATACTTACACAATATTAATTAGAACAAACAAAAACCAACAAGCCACAAACCTTTTTCAATTTTATCCAATTTCTAGATTATTTATTATCAATCCATTTCACATAAGATTTCCATTTCCTTAAACGCATTCCAAATAATTGATATATGATAACTATAATATAATTTAATCTACACATCAAGATACAATTAACTTTTTTAAAATATCAATTTCATGTTATTTCCCATACTCTATGGGAAAATATCTCAATAGATTACTAAATAGACCACACAACTAAATATCTCAATAACCACATCTAACATACTCATTCCATAATAACAAAACTACTTTTTTACACCACATTACAATAATATTGAACCCATAATCACATTACCACTACACAACCACATCACATACACATCCATACACACATAAACATAAAATCACTGACCATGCATCACATCAAAAAAACTAATCCACAATACCCGACCACCTGAATAACCAGGGTCAAAAATAAAAATATTTATTTATAGATGTATTATAGTGTATTTCTTCCAATTCAACATCATTATTTAAAGGTATTATAACACAAGAAATATATCATGGTGCTACCAAATCATAAGATGAGTATAAGTGGTTAACAATTTATTTTATGTGGTGTCACAAATGTCCAACATCCTAGGAGTCACATCATATATATAATTGGGGTAACTAGTTACAGTGATCCTTAGTGATACAAATAAAGAGTATGATTAAATATTGAAATATCAAAATGTTGTAAAATATTGTGAAATATCCCCCTTCCCCTTAAAAATTAATTTATCCAATTTATTTTAATTTTTAATTTATATGCAATAATTTCATCACTGATAAACATAATCACATAACCCCAAGTGAATCATATAAAAGAGAAACAATGTTAATATCTACATGGTATAAAGTAGTTTTACCAAAAAAATTTGGGTGAAAAGTTAGGAACAATTACAGGAGGAAACCACCCATAGGGAGAACCCAAACCCAAAAAATTAATATAGATCCATTAATCCAATGTAAATTTATCAATAATATCACATTTAAATTTAAATAATGTCCCAAAAAATATGAAAATATATTTTCTTCTTATAGGGTATAATATGAAGTAGTCATATTTTATATGGTTTTAAATAATTTAATAATGTCATATATTATTAAATCAATGAAGTTAGAACATTTAAATTTCATTTTTAAATTTTATAAGTTGAATATTTGATTAATAACCTTTGGAACTGCTTTTTTAATTAATAATTTAGGTATTTAAAATCATTTTTAATTAAAGAAATATCAAAAATAAAAAACAATAAATTTATGAAAACTTTATTCACTGTTCCAAATGAGCCATATTTTGTTAAAAATGAGCTAATATTGGTGATCCACCGTTATTTTAAAATTTCATATCATTGGTTGTCCAATGTTAGAAAAAACTATTCCACACATTGTGATCCACCAATTTTTCAAAATGATCAACCATTGGTGATCCAATATTAGTTAGAAATGTGCATCATTAGTTATCCACTGTTAACTCAAAAAGAGACACCATTTGTGAGACACTATTAATTAATATTTTGAATCTGTTGGTGATCCACCGTTAATTCAAAAAAAGTCACCATTGCTGAGACACTTTTAGTTAAAAATTTGAACTTATTGGTGATCCACCATTATATAAAAATTATCTACAATTCGTGGCCCAATGGTAGATCAAAATTTTCCTCCATTCATGATCTACTATTAGTTAAAAATGGTCCACCATTGGTGATCCCTCATTAGTAAAAAATGATCTATTGTTGGGTATCCATTTGTTGTTAATAAATGATTTACTCTTATTTATCATTTTATTTTTTAAAATGATCCAATATTGGTGATCCCATAATAGTTAGATAGGATCCACCATTGGTGATCCACCATTAGATTATAATGTTCCACTGTTGGTGATCCACCATTAGTTCAAAATGATCCACTATTTTGATCCATAGTTAGTAAAAAATGGACCACCATTGTCGATCCACAATTAGTTCAAAATTATTCCTATTTGGTGATACCCCATTAGAAAAAAATTATCCCTTGATGGTGAAGGACTTCAATTTTATAAAATACCCAGTTTACCTCTAAAATACCTCAAACTCTTCTACTCCTCTAAAAACAGCACTAGACTTTCACCAGAGACCTCAGACGCCAAATTTCCTACAATATAATGGGCTAGAATGAATATTTCAATATATTAGATATCTCTAAAACTATTATATCACTCATGAATTAAAAACCAACATAAATTGTAATAGTGAAAAAATCAGAACAACCACACCACAAGATAACTCACATAGATCTCCTTACATCCAAAACACACCCCCACAACTTAACTTGCTAACCCAATCACTCACCAAAACTGAAAAAACTAAACATTCCAAATATATGAAGTGAGTAATTTCTTCTTCTATGTAATGATATTATAAATTCATGTTGGAATAATAATTTCCACATGATTTTAATCATATCATAGTACAATGTTCCTAGATTGATAACAACTTCCTCTATTTTTCATGTGTTATAATATTATCAAAAAACAGACATAATAGAAGAATAGATAATCAAATAAAGAATAATTATTTTCAAACTCACATACCTAAAATAAAATTAATGAAAAATAAAAATATCATAATAGCTCTAGGTACATGGAACAAACCATTATCTCTGTCTCCAAATTAAACTCTTCTAGTTCACCATTACTCCACTAAAAACGAACAAATGTAATGGTATATCCAAGAATCACCTTCTCTTGGGGATCATGGATCTCTAGTATCCACTCTATTTACATATCACCATACCCATTTTCCAACTCCCCCAATTCAATGATATAGGAGTCATTGTGAAGTTACTTAAGAATATTAGTGATAATAAGGACAACATATATCCTATCTATTCATTAGGGAGACAAAAAATGATACACCACCATTTCTACCCACTAAACAAGCCCAATGGTCCAATAAAACTAAGAGAATGATAACTAACCCTACCCAAAATCTCATAAAATAGTCATGGGGAAACCTTCTTGAACAAGTGGTATCTAAATTCTAAATACAAGTGACCCTTATTATGATATAAATATGAATTTTTTCATTCGTACGCTGCATTTTTCTATCTCAAACCAACCTAACCATATTAGTTGTTTTCTACACAACATCAGGTCCAACAAATTCTGGATCCCTAAAAATGTCCTTGAAAATGGAAAATGGCATAGTATCCCATAAAACTACTCAAAGGGGGCTATAATAATGGATGAGGGGTCACTATTATTATATTAAAACTCATCCAAGGTAATGTTACATACCCAATATCCACCAATGTCTAAGAAGAATGCCTATGAATTATTTGATATTATCTTGATGGTTTTCTCTATATTATCATCTATCAATGTGTGGAGATTAGTGTTGTGGCATAAGATAATAAAAAAAACATGATGAAATCCCCTCTAGACTCACAAAATACTATGTGTTTAATGATCTAAGAAAATTTTACCTAGGGATAAATATAGGTGATCTACATAATCAACATACCTTGGATCTAAAATATCCACCATACCTATCTTCTTGATCGATATGATGTGATATAATTTGGAAAATCAATCAACATTAACACTAATAGTATGAAAAAATTCTTTAGTTCATGGAAAACCAATAATTAAATCAATTGAGATGTCTTCCCATTTCCACTCCACAATATCGAAGGGATATATCGGTTTTCCAAGAACATGATTCTTAGTTTATAAATTCAGTAAGACCAAACACAATCCCATAAACTTTACGAGTTCTTGATTCTTCCATGACACCATAAAATATCCTTCATTCCTTGTCAAATCATGTAAACTAACTAGTGTACCAATAATAGTTTTTAATGAAGATTAGGAAGAAATCCTTTATGCATCACTAATGAAAAAAGTCTCCAGAAAAACATTATCTAGTACATAACCACATCCAAAAATTCATGTGCAGAAACATTAGACCTAACACAATAATATATCACCTATGACTCTGAGTGTCCCCACTCTGTCTTTTGCACCAACCACATCATGTAAGACTACATTTTCATTAGAGACAATATACCTCCTCCATCATCCACACTCACATATAAGTGAATATCTGAAAACTCCTCCATCATTATCTGTGAATATGTAGGGTATTAAACAACACCCTTCTATGAATTTCTACTCAATGAATCAACCATATCATTCCAATTTATTATTGTTTATTATATTTTGAATTCATATTTCTAAAAAATTCCAATCCCTCTTCATTTTCTCAAATTCATATCAAGATGATATAATACATACCCAAACAGTTTTGATCAAGGAAGAGAAAAATGAAATCCCCAATGAGGTAGAATCACCCAAAAATTAGTTCAGACAAAAGGGATCATCTGTCTAGATCATGGGTGTAATAATTGTGAGCATGAGGTAGTAACATCTTAATCTCATAAGAGATCACTCCGATAGTATGCATCAAGAAGCTTCCAAAAATTAGATATTACCTTTATTATAAAACATCTAACAACACACAAATATATGGTATATGAAGCACTGTATAACTAACCAACGTCTAATTATAATATTATAATAATAAATAATGCATAAAATCCCATATGAAATCACGGTTTTTCCTAGAAAACATTTTTAACGAGGATTTAAATCCAGATAAATCATTCGAAAACCTTTAATAATATCATATGAGACCATGTAAGCTACGAAACCTTTCTATGATATTGGGGTCTTCCTAGGAAACAACTCCCGTGACCTTCAATGGTTACACTTCCACACCCTAAAGAGATACCAAATTCTGATAGAAATGCACCTATCATTTCCAAGACATACACTTAGGCAGATTTCAATAGAAATGGTTGTGATGAAGAACCAGTAAAACACATATGATATTCTTGGATTTCTTTTCCCCTGAAATTTATTATATCAAAAATTTGATGAATAAAATGATTAACTATTCCATGAATTCACAAAAAAATAATGTATGAGCCCCATGGATAGATTTAAAGCTTTAGTGACAATGAATGTACAGACCCTGAAATCAATGTTCTAATTAATGTATATGAGTGTTGTCATAGGGATATCTTCATCCATCACACCCATATAGTGATATGACAACCAAATATCAATCATGTAGAACCAATAATATCCCAAAAATAGTCGTTAATATCACCAATTCTTGGTAGATTATATGAATTCATTATTGTCATTTGGATAAAATTATAGAAGTATATACACAACCTCAGACTACCATATTCCTTCATAACGATTAAAAATGAGGCACCGCATGGTGAAAAACTATGAAAAATGAAAATCCTCAACATTAGATCATTTATCTGAATAATCAAATCCAACAAATTAGAAGGTATTTTTTGATAAGAAGTTTTCATAATTAATGGAGCATGAGCAGAAAAGTCTATTTTAATCTCAATGCCTTGTTGATTGGGTAGTTCCAAAACCATATTAGCGAAAAAAACAAAAGAATTCCAAACAAAATTATGGGGCTCCCCTTTCCATGTGTCTACTAATTGATTAGAAAACTCTTCCAACATGGAATAAAGGGGATCCAATAGAAAACTGCCCAACTAGAAACCCATCGCACTAACAAAATCCACACTCTAGACATCAACATATGAAAAAATGACTCTCTAATAGTATAAGTAGATAATAGTTTGTATAAAATAAAACTAGTCATTATATTGGATGAAATCATATGGTTTCATATGATGCATGAAAATATAGACACACAATTGTTGCTAATCGAACCAAAGTGGACATCCCTAGACACTTCAATCATGCTTGTAATACCTTTGACTAGTATAGTCAACACCATGATCATGTGAAACCCCCATTTTTCTAGTGTCAGAGGAGAGAATGGAGGGGTGAATCAATGGAGAGTGCAGATTCCAAATAAAAATATCAATAGAAAAGATAAAAGATAATTGAATATACCTCTAAATGATATCTGTGGCCTATAATCTTACTACATGCACTATCTCCAACTGATAATGACCAAAACCACTTCATATTCACATCCTTCATTGTCAATGAAAGAAAAAGTATTTGGAAATCTATCTTAATATTGACCTATTAAATGGTTTCATCCTTTCATTTACCAAGGTACAATATCAACTATTGGCATGTACTCCTCACATCTGACTAATTGTAAAGGGGAACCAGTACCGCATCAGAGATTGGATCAAGTTGAATGTGTTCTGCCGAACATACAGAAAATCCTTTCTATACATATCATAAATGATTCTGTCATAATTCCATAAATCCTTTCTATGAAAATCTCACAGCATCTTATGTCATTGATCATCATCAATAATGTGACTGTCTATCATGAAATAAATTTTGTCAGGTTGTAGAACATCTAATAATAAATCGAAACATGGATGAAACCAGGATAAATAGCTAAAATGGTATTAATTTTTTCATATTCTAATTATTATTTAAATTTGTTTTGATTCATTTTAAATTAAATAATTAAATGTAACATTACCAAAAGAAGACAACTTAGACCGAATCTAAAGTTATCATAAATCATGTAACTATCTTACACCTATACCATAAAAACTGTTCAACCTTGGTTGGTCAAATAATATTCTCATATTACATGCACTAGATAATAGTGGACACTAAAATCATTTGTCATATCCTATCTCACTATCCTATACCATGCACCGAGGTACCCAAAAAACGATCTTCATTCCAATGCATAAAATCACAATTATTCATAAAATGTAACTCTATATTATATGTTATCCATCATAATTTGATTCCCATGTTTAATAAAACCCTCCCAAAATTGATACCCTAATAATGGGTGAGATATATTAACTGTTGATTCCCTCCTCTAGTAGGCACTGAGTTGGAGACCACCACCGAGGTCATAAAAATTACATTAAATGGGAGTCATTTCCCTCTAAAAGGATATAGGATGGGTAGATAATATTATTCCTAAAAAAATATCTAAGGGAAATAATATAAAATTATGCCAAAAACCATCCCACAATGCTTTATAAAGAAAAATTAATAGAGGAAAAAGTCTATAAATTTATTACACAAAATAAAAACTATAGTAGTGACTCATAAACAGTCCAAAGGTCCAAGATAGTAGTATCTATCTTGGCCATAATGTCTACATGGATACTGGAAAATATATTTATATATATAGGGTGAGTATATAAATATATTGAAACTGAAATCTAATGACTCTCATGAAAAAGTGAATAGATAATACTAATTCATCCATGAGAAAATAGTAGAACCAAACAGTATGGATATACGTATACTAACAATTCCCCAACCTCACCAATGATCTCTCACCAAATAACACATCAATGTAAAATAATTTAATGTTATCCATGATGATAAAGGTTTTTCCACTCCACATTCCAATTAATCTTCCACTCTCACATGCAACATTGTATGTCCTATAAATCTCCTCTCTTCCAACCAAAAACATAACACATCACATCCAACCCACAAAAACATGTTACATCATATCACTTCACATATCACAACATAGGAATTAGAGTATAGTTACCATGAAAGAAATCAATTGTGTTATTTCCTCATTCTATGCATGGCCCCCAATATAAGTCATCTCCTCACATTTATCATGAAGGCTTATAGGACATCAAATCTCAATAAAAAACATTTAGATTGTGAAACATTGGAATTCGGGCCACCAAAACCTATGTATATTAAGAATTCATGGAAAGGGAGATGGGATAAATGGTAGCAATCACACCATCCTCACACCATGATATTAAAAGATACATACTACCATATACCATCCATCACATCACACCCACGTTTTCTGCCCAACTATATAACCACACTGCAACCACGATTGCATCCCAATATCATAGCTGCACCACATCCTCCAACCAAACAAAAGCCACCAACAAATAATTACATCAACAAAACCCATAAAAAAATAAAAAATTATATTTAATCACACACATATATTATTGTAGACTAGGAATAGGTTATTTCATTAAATTCTACTTATTTATTTATGGGTATGATCACAAAACCTATATATCATGGTTTGTCCAATTCATTAGATGAGAATAATTTGTTAACCATTTATTTACAGTGACGTACCATATATTCAACAAAATGCGAATCAAATAAATTATAAAAATTACAAAAATAATGAAAAATTGTTATTATCATTTTTTGGGATACAATAACCTAGATAGCTCAAATATAAAAATATAAAAAATATGTGAAAGCATGAAAATTTCCACCATCCCCCCAAAAAATACATTTATAAAATTCACTATTTGTTATTAATTTATTTGAAACCATTTATTCATAAATAATCATAATCAAACTTCTTTTTTGATACTCATAAATGTTAAAATAATTAAATACTGACGTTAAAGAATATAGTTTTTACACAAACATGATCCATGAAAAAAATGGTCCATATACACGATGGAACAAAAGATCTTGATAAATCAAACCAAAAATGATAATATAGATCCAAAAATATTTGGGGAATTATTATTTACCGTATCATCTCATGATAAATCAAAAAAAAATAATATTTATACAATATTATATTTTGAAAGATTAGATATGAAAACTATATTATTATATACTGTTTTAAATAGGATTTTAAATTCATATATCCTTAAATAGATATTTATTAAATTTTTATGATATCTATAGACATTTTATAAGATAGGTATATTTTAATCACAATTGAAATAGATTTAATATTACATATCTAATTCCTTAAAACCATTTCTCTTCAATGATATTTCAAAAATGGATGAATTGTAAATTTAAGAAAACTAAATTCTCTATTCAAAAAGAGAAACTGTTAGTGATTCACTATTTGTTCCAAATTATCTATTATTGGTGATCGACCATTTTTTCCAAATTTAAAACCATTGGTGCTCCACTGTTCTGTCAAAATTAGCATCCTTTGGAGATCCGCTATTATTTTAAAATTGATCAACTATTAGTGATCCATTATCTATTCAAAATGATCCCAATTGGTGATATACCATTATTTTATAATTCACTTATATTTCTAATAAATCATTAGTTCAGAAAGAGATATCATGGGTGTGATTCCTTTATTTCATACTGGGCCACTATTGGTGTTATACCATTACTTCAAAATGGGACCCAATTTGTGTTCCATTATTAGATCCAAATGATCTGCAATTGGTGAGATCACATTAATTCAAAATGATCCATCCTTGGTGAAAATATTTATTTTAAAATTTACCATTATTGGTGATCTGATGTTATATTATAACAATCCACTGAAGGTGATCCATGATTAGTTAAAAATGATCCATTGTTGGTGAAACATAGTTCGGTAAAAATGTTTCACCATTGCTGTTAGTTCAACATTAGCAAATATTGGTGATCTATGGGTAGTCAAATATAATCTATCTTTGGTGACCCACTAAAAACATATAAAATATTTTTTCCATAAAAAAACTAATGAATCATCCCCACTTCCACCAAACAACCTTGGACATTCTCCGGACACCAAAAACATCAGATCTATTGTAATGTAATGAGCTGGAAGGTCCGGTCTATTTAAAGTATAACACATATTATTATAGAATATTATATTAGTACATACATATAATTTCATGGTCATCAATAATAATAATTATAAAAAAATATATTTATAGAATTATTTTTAATATCAATTTATTAATTTTTCCAATGATTGAATAATTAATCCATAATTATTTGGAAAGTATTTAATGTAATAATTAATTATATAAATAATATATGATGACGATAAATATATTAAAATTTAAAATTTTATTTATATTTAAACATAGCCTCACTATGACACAATATTAAAAAATAACACTTATTTGTCATAAGAGTGTGAGGTGTTTGACATTTCATTAAATTAAATACTATAAAGGTAAAACTAATAATAAAATGGCCTAAAAAGTTAATAAATTATATACTATTAGGACTATGGTTGAGATATGATCACCCAATAAGAATAAAAAAAATATGGTAATTTTATAATTCTAATCATTTAAAATATAAAAATTAATTACTGATTTACCCTTAATGATTGTAAAAAATTACTATTTTTATATTTATATTGTTAATAAAATGAGAAAATTTTTATATATTTTGACAGTATTATTCAAATTAAATCACCATTTTTTTGGAAATTCAATTCATTGAAATTTCAGAATTTAATTTAAGATTACAAAACAAAAAAAGTGAAAAAGTATTTTAGAAAAATGTCCCTATAAGCTATAAATTTCATTAATACTAAATTATAGTAATAATAACAATTAAAAACCATAATTGTGTTAAATGAAATATGAAGGCACTAAAAATATAAAAAATAATCTAATTAAAATTTAACATGTGAATGATATAAAATAAAATACAGTTTCCAATATAAATATGTGTTCACTATTCCTTGAAAAATAAATGTTTTTAGAAAATTATTTAAAAATAATTCTAAAATAATTTTGATTGAATGAATCTAATAATTAATTTTAATTTGAAAAATAAATATTTCTATATTTTATAATAATTATCATATAGAAAAATATTATTTTTTAAATCATATCTTATGAAAAAATATTTATATTACTATAATCATATACTTACCTAAAAATAAATAAAAAATATTTTCAGGAGTGTTCAGTGTAACTCCCACACTCAAGAATCCCATATTCGGTCAATTATTTTTGTACATTGGAATGATTACAAGGAATCGGGTCCTGAAGGACCGATCAATTTAGTAGTCTTGGAAAATAGATTACATACATGAACATTACATTACAGTTTATAACATAAAATACCACATAGAAAATACTTGAGAATTAAATTATTCTTCTAGATAAAACCTTCATATAAATCATAATAAACTTCTTGGAAACAAGGGAAAATAATACATAAGAAAGGTGTGAGCTAGGATGCTCAGTAAGGGTAAATAATTTTGCGGAAGCTATAAACTTTTAAGGAAAGAAGTGTAATAAAAACAACAGCCTTTTGAACATAATCTTGAACAAAATATGGAAAATATAAATCAATGGTTATCATATAAAAATTCACATGTATATCCTACTAGTCCAATAATAGCATGTAATGAGTAGTTTCATAATGAGGGAATGCCTAATGATGGATATCATAAACACACATTTAAGGTCCCGTGCTAATACTATAGATAATTTTTTTTCAAGGCCTTAAGAAATGCACTAATTTGATTCCTGAGTAAAAAATGCACTGGGGATCTATTAAAGACTCCACCCGTCAATTACTATGTCCAATGCATTTCTCATATAAAAATGTTGAAATGTTACATAAACATTAATATTAAAACCAGCATACAAAATGTCAATACATTAACCCTAAATCATGAATGGTCTGAAAATAACACAATCATAGGAAAAAATACCCTAACACATTCAATAAAATATTAAATATTGTTTTTAAAATAAATAAAACACAATCATTAATAATATATACAAAGGATCTTGAAATATTTTTAAATAATCAGTAAAACCCTTTGAGAGAAATGTTTTTTTTTGAAATCATTTAGAAGTCTCACAATTTATAAAGGAAGTCAATTAAAAGAGAGTTATGAATCGATGTGTCCCATACAACATTGAAATATTTTAATGAAATTAACATTCTAAATCAATTATGTCTGTATGAATAAATCCTTAAAATCATTTTGAAAACATGGACATTAATTAAAGAGATTTAGAAAAATATATCTTTAAAATATTTAAAATGATGGTCTAGTTAATGATTATTTTTCATAAAAACTAAAATGATTCATCTTGAAAACATTATTATAAAACATGGATATATATGATAAATATTTCCCTGTAAATACGTACATAAAAAATATCGGATAATAATGAGATTGAGGAATTAATCCTTTTCTTGTAATTTCATTTGGTCGAGAGTACATTTAACCTCTTGTATAATGACCATAGTATGTCATTTTATTACACCAGAACCATATTAATATCTATGATATCATATATTATTTATTTATTACATTATAATACACATTAAATAATAATTTCTATTTTAATGTAGCATTTTGGGTAATAATCTCTTTCTTTACCATACATGTTTTATCTTTTTATCCTTGATCGTATCACTTAGATGGTGATTTACATAAATAAATAATAAAAAGAATTATTTCTATAGAATATATATTAAGAATATAAATATGTATAATATATAGATATATGAAATGGAAAACACCGTTTATGGACACAGTAGGCCGTTTGTACGCATAAACACTGTTTTTGTTTTAATATCGTATTGAACTGAACTAAGTGAATAAGATATATACAAATACACACACACACACATAGATATATATATATATATATATATTTACAATTGCATTATTAAGTCATATATTAAATTCTTATTAATAATATATATTTTTATAATCGTCGTAGAATGGTGAATGTGAAAATGAATTTCATCGCGTCATGGAGATAGTAAGTCGTACGTACGTACGAGGGATGATATCATTCTATTGATGGTGAAATATAGTTTAATTTTATGGTATATTGTATATAATGAACCGATAACATTTTATATTTACGGTTTAATTCAATTATACATCAATATTATGTCGATTAAAATAATTATGTGTTGAATAACAAAAGACGCCACAACGTGGAGATGGTAAGTCGTACATACACATGCATTTTGACTTGGTCATTCATAAGATGGATAGAATAACTAATATGGTTGTACCATATTTATAATAATATCACAGTATATTGAAGGTACTGGAGTTATTATTTTTATATGGTAATGACAGGGAATGAAGAAGTGGAAGAAGAAAAGAACATGAAAGAGGTGGGGAAATAATTACCACTTCTTCAGGTGCATATTTTTGATTTGATTAAAAGGGATTCATAGGTAACCTTTCTAATAAAATTAATGCCTATAGATTGAACTGAGAGTATTTCAAAAGATATTTCAGTGTCTTTTTGCCATGCCAAATGGCTTTGGAGGTGTGAAACTAAGAGAAGGGGAAGTACACTTTCAAAAGAGAGGTTATGGTCACATTAGGAAAAATGTTAAAATATTATTTTATAACAACCTATATTTCGGTTTATAATTGAAAAAAATTGATTTATTTCTATGATAAGGGTGGTATGGGTCAAAACACTTTCAACCAATAGGTTTTACAGAGGTTTAGGTCACCATAATAAACTTCTTTTTAAGATTTAACTAATAGTTAAATAGTTTGACATTTACCATGTCTCCATGTATTTTTATATTATATTGTTAATATAAATTCAATAAACTTCCAGGTGAACCCCAAGTGGATAATTTTTTCAATATATAACCTTATATATAAGTCCGTTGGTTGACAATTATATATTCATGAATATTATATCATTTAATTAAATATTATTTTTTTTAAAAATCATTTATGTTAATTTTGACACAATTTAGTATTTGATTTTTTTATATCTTAGAAAAATTATCACATTGAAAAAAAATTATTTAATTGACCCTAACATGTACTATTAAGCTATAAATTTTTTTAAAGCTTCAATAAACTTAATTTACATTTTTATTAATATTTATAATATAATGTATTTGATTCTTTCACTAATAAGGAAAATACTGTATCATTATTAAGTCATAAATAAATATTTTTATTTTATGTCTAAAAATAATAAATAAAATATCATGATGTAGTAAATATTTTTATCATTATAACGACTATATATAGTCTAAGAGATTAATTATATAACCTCATATACACATTGTTTTAATAAAAGATACATGATTATGTTATTTTTGTATTTATCTTAAATTAGTTAATATAAAATGTTATTATCACTCCCAAGTAGATCCATGAGTTCCAAAAATCTAGAAAAAGATGAACATAGTCAAGAATGTATCATCCAATAGAATTACGACCCATGATACAACATGTTTAATATTATTATAATATTATTTTTTACTCTTATTTACCGGATTTACCATTTTACCAAGGTAAATACATTATTTACTAAAATAACTATTCATTATGTCTAAAAATAAAAGATACCTATTTATGCAATTTGGACCTCCTAATTCCAAATATGGAATATATATTTTCTAAATTAAAAATACATAAGTTTCAGAAATTAATTTAAAATTAATTCGTATTGTTAGAACCAAAAAGCGGGGTTTTTTAAAAATAAAACTAAAAAAATATTGACATGTATTTATGTACAATTTAAATGTAAAATCACATAAAATGAACAAAATTATATTAAATGATAAAAATATATTTTATTTATACATTAAAATCAATCAAATGTTTAATTTATGATGATATGTTATTTCTTTTCAAATAGTAGTTTTTAATAAAAATTTAGTGTTTTTCACTATTCATCAAAATATGAATTATATCAAAAAGGTACCAAAATTTTATCCAAACTATTTTTTCCCAATTCTAAACAAGATTTTATTTTAATAAAATTTAATAGAATAAAATGCAAAATATTGGATTTAAAAATTGTTCGTCATTAAAAGGCAGAGAAACTGCATTTTGGAAAAATATACGTCTTTTATCTGAACAACTTGAATTTTTTATTATATTATCTGTAATAAATACAATATTAAGAATGTAAATATTATATGGGACATATATAAAATTCAAAATGTGGTTATTAATATTCATAACTGCTTTTTAATTATCTTGATAGATAAGTCGTTGTGCACTTGAACTTGGTGTTGTGTACATTTCACACTACTATATTAATCAAAGAGAAATGTACTAAGGATGTTTCAGGTATTAAATTAATCCTTAAATAAATTTCATCCTATCAATTTGAAATTGTTCTTCGAAAATAGAAGGTTAAATAATATAATATACCTTTGTGGAAACCCACATCAGAGTTATGGTTATCAAAATTTAGTCTTAATAAGAAAGAAAGGGAAATGAAAAAGTCAACACCAAATTAGGTTTTCAAATAGTATAAAATTTGTGGAAATTATAATTGGAGGAAATCCATAAATATATATATGGAGAGATTGAGGTCATCAATTACAAACAAGTTAATAGAAAATTGAGGACCTCAAAGCATTAAATCTATGATGATTTAAAATATATTCAGTTCATCAAAACATAATGTATTAAAATAAAACATTTTTGGTTTTAAGATCCTTTCCATAAATTTTAAGATTTAATTTCGTCATAGAATAAGAAAAAAATAATACATGACATGTAGAGTTCCATCCTTAAACTAATATCTACCACAAACTCAACTTTCACTATAAAAGATAATAGAACGAAAAAATATTATATTTATCATAATGATATATGGTTCCAAAAATATACCATGAAGAAAACTAATTTATAATAACTGGGGACTTCATGTAAGCTAGTGTTATGTAATAAATCCTTCTATCAAATTGGTTGTGGGTTCGATTCCTAGAGCATTATCCGATGTGATGGTTTATCGCCCAACCTGTAGGTTTTCATTTTTCAAAAACTATTGTATTATAATATTCTAAAACTGATCTTATGAAATGTTTTAACATTAAATAATACTATCAAAATTTCAAATTAATCCATTCCCACATTCATATTTATCCAAAATACTTCTATCCAAACTCCCTCTAAATGTTCTTTAAATTCCAAAATCAATTGCAAAATCTGATTCCCCATACTATGTAAATTTTCTAATATTGTCACATACTAAAAATATGATTACCTTCATCATATTATAACCATAATGATAAAAAGTTTTGTACTATATTCCTTATATATATCACAATCTTCTTTTAACCATTGTATAATTGTTGAATCTAAAAATAGAAATATATTAATTATTCCTCTTTAACTATAGTAATATCATAATCTTGGAATTTCCCCCTTGGACATTTCTAAGGTAATTTTTCTTGACTCTTAAGACATTAATTTTCATAATTCCCCATTTATCTATAATTGGATCATTCCACATTGATAACCTCTTTCTTTATCTAGCAATCACGAGCCTAGTGAACTTTTTCTCCACATTTTTAAAAAACTTACTTTCCGTTTATGAAAGTATTGGGGAGTGTCATAGAAAAATTATCACATAATGGAAAATCCTTATTTTCCTTTTTTCTTATTATCTATCTCTTACTCCACCATTATCTTCTTCTCTTGCTTCACTTTAATGTCATAATACTTAGAAAATTTCTTTTATATCTCGATAGCACATGAGACTATATCTTCATATGTCGAGAAGGATTGTGAGACTAATGATTAATAGTGAAATTGTTTATCCCATCATAGAATAGATCAATCTTACTCCTTTGGTTTCATATATAATCTACAACATGCCTTCATAACCTTGTAAAGTTATCCTCATACATTGTGAAATTTTCATTATCCTTTTCCCTTAGACTCTGAAATTGCCTTTCCATATCCTCTAGATGGTCATAATGAAAGTATTTTTCTATAAAAATATCCTTAAACAAACTCTATTCTATATTTGTTACTTCATCTTCTTCATTTGTGTTTTGAATCAATGACCACCATTGATCTGCATCTCATGTGAGGTGATAAACTTCCATGACAAATTTTTCCATTTTTCTACTTGCCAAAGCATGAAATATTATCTCTAAGGAAATTATCAATTGCTCAGCTACAAATTTATTTTTAGTCCCATTGAATGTTGGTGGTTGTTTCCTCATGAAGCAGTCTAACATCTATCCTCCACATTGTGGATCAGGATTCTCCATACGGGTAATGATACTATTCATAAGATGAGTGAGTTTTCCTAGTATGATGATAAGAAGATCAAAATTAGTTTAATAACCCGCTCCACTATAACAATATTGTGTAGGAGGGAAGTCCCTACATGGATTATGTCTGTTGATAGAGTTTCCATTCATTCCACTAAGTGACATTTCAAAACAATGTAATTCACTTGATTAGTTTATAAATCACAATACATTATTCCAAACTAGTAAAACACTTAACCTAATTTGAAAATTTTATAGATATAATCTATATTAATAAAAATGTTTTCTTTGAGGAAGTATTCAGTCATAAATCCTTCATGATGGCTGGTAATGAAAATATAAATTATCATAATCATATCTCTCAGGAGTGTCGTAACCAAGAGTGCCGAAAGTCCTATTGTCATGTACCAGGATACCCCAGGTCTAGCCCAAAACTCATTTTCAAAGTATTCAATCCAAGGTACATCTGTGACAGATCCACCTCTACCTAATTGAATCCATACATGGATGTATTTCTTACAAAAAATGAAAAAAAATATCTACATTACCAAAATTATAATAAGTTCTTCTATTTTAATCCTTAATGTCAATCTTAGGGTAATGTTCTCTAATCACAGTATTTATAAATCTAGTTTCTATGGTTTCTACTAAAGATACTCTGATACCAACTGTAATGCCCCTACCTGAGAAGCCCAGAGTCGGTGCATTATTTTAATACATTGGAATGCTTACAAGGAATCATGTCTTTAACAACCAATCTATTTAGTAGTCTTGGAAAATAGATTACATAAAATAACTTTACATTAAAATTTCTAACATAAAATACAATGTAGATAATAATTTTATAATTCCATTATTCATCAAGCTTAAACCTAAATATAAACCATAATACACTTCTTGGCATCATGGTAAAATAAAACATAAGAAAGGGGTGATCTCAGATGCTCAGTAAGTGTAAATAATTTAGAAAAAGCTATAAACAATTAAAGGAAGATGTGTAATAAAATAAACAGACTTTTAAAAAATAATATTCATCATAATATGTGAAAAATAAATAAAAATTTTCCATATAAACATGCACAAGGATATTGTAATATTCTAATAATCACATGTAATAACTAATATCACAGTGAAGGAATGCCAAATTATAACAAACCAACCATGATGTATATGGACATTACATTACTTTTTCAGAATATGTAATATATAACAAAAACAAATGCCCAAATATCGTATCAATTTAGTGACTTTGGAAACTCATAACATATTCTTCTAATCATGGTGAAAGACCTTCAACATCTCCCAAAAAGATATTACCCATTTGATTTCATACTTAAAAACATTGTTTTAATCCTGGGGAAAAGAAAAAATATAAATGGTGAGCTCAAATGCTCAGTAAGGGTATGTATGGTGAAAATAAAAAAACATATACATTTGAACATAGATACAAGAACATAATGTTTAAACATCAAAATCATGAGTAATGAAATAAATTATGCTATTATGTAAGGCATAGATCAAAAAACATTAATAATGATAAAATAGCATGGGAATAAAACCTGTAATTGTAGAAAACCAATAATCATGTCATATTATTTCCATAGTAACCAAGGCATTGTAGCCAGGACCATCATTATGGACAAATTCCATTACTAAATTGGGTTTACATGTTGTTCCAGCCCTATATTACATAAACAGATTTACTTGTCATTCCAGCCATGTCTATCTCATTAGATATAAACATTACCCAATGTGTTGGAGGGATATATAGGTCCCACCCAACTAATAATCATATCATTTTTACGTGTGCCACAAAATAAACATAAATCATTCATCATAACCCATCTAATAAAATTGGTTTCACAAACCACATCCCATCATATCATAATCCATATAAAACAATGGATATTATTTCATCTTAAAAAAAATCAAACCATGTAAATAATAGATACATTATACTTGTAACATAGCCATATTAAAGAATTTCATCATATATGGAAAAATATTTTTGATAAAATATTTGAAATGAATTCTTCATAAAAATATCCTTTCTTCTTCAAAAGTCATTTTATTTTTCAAAATGCCATGAAATTATAAAAGAAAAGTATTTTATTAAAAAAAATCATAAAATATAGTAGAGTAATCTTAATGGAAATAAGGAATTATTAAATGGTAATAATTTTTTCATTACGCGTATATAAAAAACATTCTCCTTATACTTTTTCTGAAAAAGTCAAAAATTTACCTTGTATGGTAAACAAAAGAATGATTCCTTCCATACCATGTGGTAAAGGCCAACAGTGGGTAAAAATGACTTTATACATACATGGATGAATAGCAAACATTTGATGAATTTGTTTACAAAACATGGACATGGATGATAAATATAACCCCTGTAAGTACATACAAATAAACAATCTAATATAATAATGAGGTTGAAATAATTATCCCTTACCATAGGTCCGATATTATTTGTACGTATCCGAACCTCCGGTATAATGATTTAAATAATTCCATTTAATTATTCCAAAATCATATTCCTTTTTATGATATCATATATCATAATATTCTTATATGTTAATTTGTAACATTTAATTGTTACACGTTATTCGGGTGTTAATTGCTTTAGGTTCTTATGCATGTTTTTTCAAATAAATTCTTATTACTCTATTTAGGTTATAGTTATATCATTTAAATAATTGTATTAGAATAATATATGTCATATTTATTCATTTAATTCATTTATATAATCATTCTTCAACAATGATCATGTATAATGAATCACATCACATCGTGGAGACGGTAGGTCGTACGTACGCACGAGCGGCGATATCATTCCCATGATTGTGGAATTTTATTTAAGTGTATAGTTTATAATATTTCATAATATTTATAATTTTATAGTAGTAAAATATAGTTATTTCTTCCATCATTATACACATCCAGGTATGTTGTTGAGGAAAAACAGATTACACCACAGCATGTAGACGGTAAGCCGTACGTACGCATGCGTGGTGATTTTTTTTCATAGGATGGATAAAAGAATTAATATGTTTGCTTAATATTCATAATTACATATCATTAAAAAATTGATTCTATATTTCTTACTTAGAAATTAAACAACTCGTATAGAGGACATAGAAGAAGAATGCAGTTTTAAAGAATTGGTAAAGGATATTACCTCGTATTTGACATGCCTCTTCTAAACCCCCTCTAAGGACACTAATATTTGTCATTGAAGAAGAAAAATACCTCTAGTATGTTTATAGGAAAATTTAGAAGGAAAATGTATATGTTTTGTAAGAGTCTAAAGGATAAAAATGGAGTGAAGTGGAGAGGTAGGAGATGCCCTTTTATAAGAGAGGAGAGGGGCACTTTTGGAAACCTCATAATATTACTTTATAATAACCAAAATACCAACACAAAAAACCTCCAAATATGAGTAAAATTATAATATGAGATGTTATAGGGTTGTAATATCATAATACAATAAAATTTTAACATGTTTGGAATTTATTTTAAACCTTATCATTTTGATTTATCCTTATTTAATCTATTGAATTATATTTGTTGTAATAATATTATAAATTTTAAATTGTTATAAATACTTACTTATGTGTTTCAAATTTTACATTATTAGATAAATTATGAAATTTTGGAACATATCATTTTCAATTTGTAATTTTTAAATATTTTTCATGATTTTTAATCAATTTAATAATATGTTGTTTTTATAAAATCTCAACAGTTTCAATTTTGACACTATTCATTTAATTGAATTTAAATAAAACCCACACATAAGATATATTCAAAAAAAAATAATTTTTATATTCATATCATGTTATATTATTCTAGAAAATTCGTTATGAAATTTTATTAGTTCATATAATATTTATTTTAATATTTTTAAAACCATTTATTTGATATTTCTCTTAATAAAATAATTACTACAACATTTTTGTATAACTATTTCACATACTTATTTGTTGCATAAAAATAAAAATATAATAATATGATGAATATAAATCTAATATATTTCATAAGAATAATTTTAGTTTAATTTATATTCTAAAACACTCAACTTATGAAATGTTATCTTTATTAAATTATTAATGTGACAACTTAGACATAATTTAAAATAAAATAATATAAATGTCATAATCACATTTATAAGGCTTGAAATAGTGCACAATTATACCCTTTTATGATTATGGTATATATATACTACACCGATAAGGTCTGGTCATGTGTTTGGTTCTTTTGATTGATATTATTATTATAATAAAAACTATATTTTTGATTTTTAACAAAATTAATAATTTCTTCATCATTAATGTATAATCTATTGAGGTAATTATATATTTATTAAAAATTAAAAATATATTATAATGATAATTAAAAAAATATTTTTCAAATGAGTATATATAATCTAAATTATATTCTCTATAACCTTATATTAAAAATAATTTAATTAATAATCTTTGAGTGAGACATATTTCACTTTCCTTTAAATAAAATAAAATAATTGTCTCAATCTCATCCATGTGGATTTTAATAGATAAAATTTCGTCCCAAGTATATTTTATGATGAATATAATTATAAAAATATACTAAGACAAGTGTTAGGGTAATTTTATAATATTATTTTTAACATAAATTACCAGATTTACCTTTAACAATGGAAAATTAAAATTACAGTAGTTACTATTCATAATTTATAAAAATAAAATTATCCTATTAACATAATTTCTACATATTGATTCAAAATATATAATCTATTTTTCCAAATTCAAGACACAGAAGTTGCAGTAATTAATTTAAAATTAATCTCGTTGTTGAAAAAAATTGTTTTTGTTTAAAACATTACAAAACATTGAAATGGTTTTACCTATGAATTCAATGTGGAATTAATGCTAATGAAATAAATTATATTAAAGGGAAAAAGTATATTCAATTTATACATTAAAACCATTCAATATTATAATTTTACCATATTAATTATCTCGATGAAAAATGTTGTTTTTAATTAAAAATTTGCCGTATTTTTACAATTCAACAAAATATAAAAGTTATCAGAATAATATAATAAATTTATCCAAAGAAAAGTGTTATATAATTACTCCAAATAAGAAGCTTAATTTTTCAAATTAAACTTATAAAATTTCAAATATTATATTTAAAATGGGTTTTCCTTCAAAATGCAGACAACTGCATTTTTTTAATAATACTACATTTATCTGGAAAATTGATCTTGTTCTCATACTATGTTCCAGAAAATGTGTATGAGGAATTATAATGTTATAAAATTAAAAATTTGATTAATACTATTCATAACAGCAATTTCATAATAATATTATAATAATATATCATTGTTTAGTGATGTAAGAACACGAGTCTTGGTTTTAAGGCACAAGTTTGTTGTTTTCTCTTTTCCTTAAGTATTTTTGAGAAAGTAAGGAAAATGGGGGAAAATCATAAATTTTGGGACTACACGGCGTGTACTTCTCCACAATCGATGTACTTTGGCCATGTGGGATGAGTACACAGGGTGTGTAGCCCTGTCAGCGACAAAAGGTGTAAAAATAGACTACATGCTGCGTAGATTTTATTTACACACCATGCATTCAGTTGACAGGAAAATAGTAAGGTGGTGGAGGCAGCCGCCAGGTGAGCGGTAGTACACACCATGTACTTAGGTTTCACACGTCATGTACTCATGTCGACAGATGAATAGTGCCATGTTGGCATGAAGCCTCCAAAAGAACAGATAAAAAATGAAAACTACATGCCGTGTACCCAATAGTACACACCGTTTAGTCTTATTTTTACTTAAAATGGGCAAGAGACTCCCCTATTCACAGGGAAGTCTTATAACTAGAGTAGGAGTCGGTAGAGAGGGTTGAACCTCCGAGGAGCTCTAGATCGCCCGCCAGGAATCTGTTTTCGCCTCTGACGATCTCTTTGGAATCATATGGGTAATCCTCTCTTTCTCCTGAAACAGTTCATGCCACATCTTCCTCTAAAGGAAGTAATTTATATTTGAATGGGTTTTACTTTCACTTCAGATCTTCATCGTTCCTGGATGATTCATGGAGCGTATCTCACGTATACCGATCGGGGATGATCGAGGTAGGTGGCTTATTGTTTAAATTACAACTACTGTGCGTTTTTGTGTACCGTTGAGCAACGAACCCATGTTGGGGTGTCGTGTGGCTAAGGCCATGGATGTTTTAATAATCTAGAATTGTATAGGTAGTTAAATGTGATAATAAACTGTTTTTTGGGATCACTACATGGATCCAGGACCACCCCGAGGGTGCGTTTTGCTGTTTAGCCGTTTGGCCAGGATACCAGAGGTTATGCCATTGTAATATTGTTTATCCAATGGTGATGAGAGGAATTCTATGTGAATTTATTGTTTACATGTTGGGCATGGCCCAGTTACTTGCACCTGAGGGAAGTGTTCTTTTCAGCCTGAGGTCATTGTTTGTTTAGCCTTAGGTAAAGGTACTACATAGCCTGAGGGAAATGTTCTATTTTGCCTAAGGGAAACTTTTCGTATGCCTGAGGGAAGTGACACTTGTTCTTGAGGGTGACACTTTGTGCGCATAAGGGTAATATCTGTTACGTCTGAGGGAAATTCCTGAGGTCATGATTTTGATTACCTGAGGGTATGCCTTATGGCGTGGTTATATTAGCCTAAAAGAAATGTTCTGATTAGCTTGAAGGATTAGTTATGATTGACATTGAATGTTATTAAATTGAACTGCTAATAGAATATTTAAATGGAAATGAAACTGGTAAAGTTTGTGACTTTGGATTACTGCTTAATTTATTGCATTTACATTCTCACACTGTTGTTGCATGTTTACACACAGTTGAGCACGGGCCTTTGGTGGGTGCCTACTGGGATTTATTTCTCACATCTTGTTTGGGTCTCATATTAGGCCCAAATAGATTACATTTATACAGGTATGGATAAGGGCAAGAGTCCCTATACAGGTACATTATTTTTGCTGATGAGTAGGAGAGCATGGGACCGAGCTTAGGCTCACGATCCCACTGGCTGTTCTGTTTTGCATTTCTATACTTGTACATTAGTTGTATTGTATTTCATTGTAACATGATTTGGCTATTTTTATAGAATAGTGACATGTTGCATCATTATATATATATGAATTTTGGTTTCCTTTTAAATCAGTTATGTATGTTTTACTTCATCCGCTATTGTAGTATGTTTTGTTCTTGTATTCCGCTGCACTACACTTTGAAAAACGAGGGCATTGTTTCCCCACTATCAGACCTGGGCCCTCGCTACTAGTCAGAAGACTCTGGAATTTGGGGAAATGTGCTTGTGGTCACGTGGAGAACTGGGTTCGGGGCACCCATAGAGTGGCACCCGTATCTGGGACGTTACAAAGTGGTATCAAAGGGAGGGTTTTTTTCTTTGACTTACTATTTGGAGCCTTAGTCATGGATACGACGGAAATGGTAGTTGGTAATAAGTTGTGCCCGGGAGTTGCTAACCCGTGTACCGGGAAAATCCAATTTACCTCGTGTTACAATTTTATTGATTTTGAAATTTAAGGTTGATCTGGTTTTCAGCGTTGGGTGACGCACTTGTGATTGTTCTATTTGTATGTTATCCATGGGTTCTATTTAGTTGCAACCCTATTAGTTGAGGGTATTCCATATCATGAATCATTTAGGAACATGATAGAAATCACATGCCATGCATAGTTCCATGCCATGTAGGTGCATTAGAAATTGCATGTTGTTGTGATAGTCGTTGTACTAGAAAAGCATGTTGTTGTGATAGCTGATTTGATAAAAACCTATTATTTGATAGGGTATGTTTGTGGGAGGCCTTGATAGAATGAACGCCAATCTTTGGTTACTTGGGAGTATGGGCCCTCATTGACTGGAATTTGGTAGATCATTAATTTTTTACCACATTTATAACACATATAATGTGTCACGCTTTGATTTGCGGGTAGTATGGGGCCTCACAGATCGGAATTTGGAACTTAGGTGTTGTTTTTAAGTATTTTCTGGGATCCGAATTTGATTAAGAATCCTACTATCTGGAAAACCCAAGATACACGCCGTTTAGTTCCTTAAACACAGGTCATGTTTTCTTCTATTCGGGAAGAAAAAATAAAACTTTTTATGTACATGCAGTGTACCCACAACATAAGCGGTGTAGTCTCTTCCCGAGTCATGGACCGTGTGGGCAGGGACCTGGGGAAGCAAAATTCTTGGGGAAAACACACTGTGTACCAGATGTACACGCCGTGTAGTGTTGACCCAGAGTCCAGACCTGTAACTAACAACACGGGTTGGTGGAATCTTTTTTTAAATGTCGTGTCAATGAGGAACATGCCATGTAGTCTGACCTAAGGACCTGACCATGTAAAGAACAAATACGGGTTGGTGTTACCTCTTCTTGAACATGCCGTGTACCTTAGGGAAATACCGTGTAGTCTTGACAGGTGAGAGACTATGTGGACCTGACCATGTGGTAAGGATGACGGAGTGGTGTACACGTCGTGTGTGGGTGTAACACTCTATGTAGTTTTGGCCGAGTAGTCGGCTGTGTCACAAACAACATGGGTAGTTAGAAATTAAACCATACATGCTGTGTAGAGTATATACATGTCGTGTAGTCATGTTCAACGGGAGATGTGTGGCTTAGTCGTGTAGATAGACCTGGGCAGGGGAAGAGAAGTCAGGTACAGGCCATGTAGTCAGTATACACACCGTGTAGTCTTGTTTTGAAAATCGTTAATGCCTTGTTTCTCCTGTTACCCTTTTGGTCCCCTCATTTTTCGATTGTTAATAATCACTATCTAAGGTGTGCTTTTGACCTTTTAGAGTCATGCCTCCGAGATGAAAACTTTTTTCACCAGGAGAGCGGCGACGAATACACTCCAGAGATGGTGGGACATGGGCTACCAGTGGATCCTCCAACAGAGCCGGATTTGGTGCCAGCCGTTATACCGGACACAGGCACGGATGCACAGTTCCATCAAGACATTATGCGGTTCATGCATACCTTTCAGGGAGCACCACTGGCTGCCACATCTATGGCTGTGCTGAATCTTATTTCCACCAGCAGCATCCACCCACCTTTTCAAGGGTTGGCGGACCACAGGCTACAGAGTCTTGTCTAGGGTCGATGCAGACTATCATCAAGCATCTTTATATGCCTCCAGGGAGGAGTGTTAAACTCGCGACTTATATGCTGACTGATTCTTCCAAGAGGTGGTGGGATGTTACAACTCAGTCTGAGCATCACATATACTTGGCGTTGGAAGATTTTCAGACACATTTCTATGGCTTATTCTTCCCAGAGATGCTGAGGGAAGATAGAGCTCGAGAGTTCATGAATCTGTAGTACGATGCTATGTCAGTGATGGATTATTCTGCTCATTTCATTGAGCTTCAGTGATTTTCACCCGTTATGGTGGGTGATGATACGTTGAGGGATCGATGCTTTGAGTATGGTCTTCGTTATGAAATCCATGCACTAGTGAATGTTTTCAGGTTGCATTCAGTACATGCTTTTGTGAACTAGGAACTAATTACAGAGAGGAACCTTCAGGAAACTAGTGGTGCAGGTCAGGGCGGTTCAGCACAAGTTTCTGGTAATATTTCTATCGGGAAGAGTAAGTGAAAAATGAGTTTCACTCACGGTGGCAGTAATATCCAGGCAATTACTTCACGTGACCTGGTTATTTCCTACCAGTGTGGTATAGAGGGGCACATGGGATCGCAGTGTCCACATGACCCATTGGAATTCTGAGCTTTCGGCAAGATGGGTCATCTACATCACTTTTGCAGGGCGTTTCTACCAGTGGCATGCGAAAGGGGTTCTATGCAGACTCCGCGTGTGGAAGAAGTACCAGCATCTTCTTACCAGTCGGGCAACTGGAATACATCAGGGATTGTAGGAAGGGATGGTGGTCATGGACATGGAAGCCAGACACCAGGATCTCAGAGGCAGTAGGGATGGGCAGCTTAGGGTAGCCAGGCTGTGTTGTAGGGCCGTGACACTGGGCTAGCATATGCAGTGGAACATACCCAACAGGAGCATGATCCCAGGCCTTCTACTATCAGTGGTACTATTCTAGTATCTTCTATCTTATCTTCAGTAATTTTCGATATAGGTTTTACACAAATCTTTGTATCTATACCCTTTGTGGAGAGGTTTGGGCTCTGTGTTTCTTCTAATTCTGTTTTTATGATGCTAGACCG
Organism: Viscum album; assembly: GCA_963277665.1. Lineage (NCBI taxonomy): Eukaryota > Viridiplantae > Streptophyta > Magnoliopsida > Santalales > Viscaceae > Viscum > Viscum album. The sequence continues at coordinate 1,956,755,403 of OY728165.1, forward strand.
TCTATTGGGAACTAGAACGGCTGGTGTGAGTCAGTGAAGAGAGTGTTTCCTAGAGTTTGTTGGGTGTAACATTTTATGGGACCTCTATGTCTTATAGATGATGACTTATGATGTCATTCATGAGATAGAATGGATGGTTCCCTTTCGAGCCATTGTGGACTGAAATTGTTGCAGGGTGAGTTTCACTTCACAAGAAGGTGGAGAGTTTCTATACAAAGGTGAATGGAATGTTCCAGAATGTCGAGCTGGACCAGAGCATCATTGGCGAGGTGGTGTGATAACCCAGATTGCGAGTTTATATCTGGATTATTATGGGACTTGTCATAAGTATTTCCCTCATGTGGTTGATCATTTCACTGATGTCTTTCCGGATGACTTTTTGGGTCTACCTCCAGAGCGTGATGTGGATTTCTCTATTGAGCTTGTGCCAGGGGCATCACCAGTGTCCATTACTCCTTATAGGATGGCTACACATGAGTTGCATGAGCACAAGAGGTAGTAAGAGGATTTACCGGAAAATGGTTTCATCTGACCCAATACTTCTCCTTGGGGTTCATTGGTCCTCTTTTCGAAGAAGGCAGATGGTACCCTCAGACTCTGTGTGGATTATCAGAAGCTTAACCAGCTAATGGTTAATAACGGATATCCCTTGCCGAGTATTGATGATATTTTTGATCAACTTTTTGGAGCATGAGTGTTCTTGAAGATTGAATTGTGATCCATATATCATCAGTTACGTGTTAGACCATCGAACATACCTCTCACAGCCTTTAAGAGTAGGTATCGTCTATACGAGTACTTGGTTAGGCCGTTCGGACTCACGAACACAACAACAATTTTCATGGATCTGATGAATCATGTGTTCCATCCTTATGTGGATTCTTTTGTGGTAGTATTCATGGACGATATCATGGTGTACTCTCAGACTCGACACGACCATGCCACCCAACTATAGATCGTATTGAGTACACTGAGAGAGAACCAGTTATATGCTATGATCTCAAAGTGACACTTTTGGGTAGACCAGATTCACTTCTTGGGTCATATCATCTTAGAGGAAAGATTTTTAGTAGACCCAGAGAAGGTGAGAGAAATAGTTTCATAGGAGTATCCTAAGAATGTGTTTGAGATACAGAGTTTATTATGGATGACTGGTTATTATAGAAGCTTTATCCAGGACTTCTACCTCTTAGTAGCACCATTGGAGGGTTTTATTAAGAAGGGTGTGAAGTTCGTTTGGTCAGAAGCTTGCGAGACAACCTTTCAGGACTAGAAAGGAAGGTTGACATCAACACCAATCCTAATACTCCCAGAGTAGGGAAAGAGCTATATAGTTAACTGTGATGCACCAGGTATTGGGCTGTGAGCTTTGTTGACGTAGAGTGATCGAGTTTTTGTATACGGGTCTCAGTAGTTGAGGCCACATGAGAGGAATTACCCGATGCATGATCTCGAGTTGGCTGCAGTTGTTCATGAGTTGTGTTGTTGGAGACATTATCTCTTGGGAGAGCATTTTGTGGTTTTCACCGACCACAAAAGTCTCAAGTACATATTTACTTAGCCTGACTTGAATCAGAGGTAGTGAAGGTGGGTTAAATACCTTCATTCCATTAACATTGAGATTTATTATAAACCTGGTAAAGGTAATGCAGTAGATGATCCACTGAGCAAAGAAGACTCAGGTACAGGCAGTGCAGGAGTCCAGTGGTGAGTGGCAGCTCATGGCTTTGTTCTCTGAGATGCATTTGGAGGTTCAAAATAGTCAGGGGAAAACATATCTTTCTTCCATAGCTATGACTTCTACCCTCTGGGATAGAGTGAGGATGAGATAGCTATCTGATTCTAAAGGCCTAGTTCTATGGGAGTTGGTGGCGAGTGAGGACCCTCCTCCTGGATGGACGATAGGCGATGATGAAATTCTTCATTTCACTGGACGAGTTTGGGTTCCAGGAGATATACACGAGGAGTTGATTCGGGAGTTTCATGATTTAGATAGGGTAGTTCATCCTAATGTTACCAAGACGTACTGTGACATGAGACATTAGTACAGGTGGCTGGTATGAAGAGAGAAGTAGTTGGTTTTCTAACAAGATGTTCCACCTGTCAGCAGGTGAAGGCAGAGCATTAGAGGCCAGTCTAACTGTTACAACAGTTACCCATCCTTGAGTGGAAATGGAATGATGTGGTTATGGACTATGTGACTGGTTTGTTGAAGTCACCACGAGGAAATGATGTCATTTGGGCTGTTGTGGATAGACTCATGAAGGTAGCTCACTTTTTTCCGATTAAAGAGACATTCGGTGTTGACGAGCTCAAAAGGTTGTATATATGAGAGGTCATACTGCTTCATGGGGTATCTCGTTCTATCGTTTCAGATATGGATTCACACTTTACATCTCGTTTCCGACATAGTTTTCAGAGGGCACTTGGTACATAGGTGCTTCTGAGCACAGCTTACCACCCTCAAACTGATGGCCAGTCAGAGCGTATGATATAGGTGCACGAGGATAGGCTATGTGAATGTATCCAAGACTTTGGGGGATATTGGAAGAAGCACATACCCTTAGTAGAGTTTTCCTATAATAATAGTTTTCAGGTAACTATTAAGAAGGAAACTTATGAGGATTTATACGGTAGGCTATTTCAATAAACTTTATGCTGGATGGAGGCAGGTGAGACAACTTTACTGGGACCACAGATCATACAGAAGACTTCTGATCAAGTCCAGTTGATTCAGAAGAAGATGGTTACTGCACAGTCTCGTTAGAAATCTTATGTTGATCGCCACAAACAACCCTTAGAGTTCGTGGTCAGGGATCAGGTTTTCTTGCGTGTTTCACCGAGGATGGGACATAGGTAGATCACGAGACAGTGTAAACATTCACCGATGTATGTGGGGCCATTTGAGATTATGGAGTGAGTCGGGATGATTGCCTATCGGTTTCAGTAACCATAGAGGTATTGGGCCATGCACGACCTCTTCCATGTATCACAGTTGTGTCGCTATCGTTCAGACTCGTCTCACGTCTTTCAGCCAGAGTAGGTTGATATTTCGATATATGTGTCCTTTGAGGAGCATCTGATTCGTATCGTGATAGGATCATGAAGGATATCTGAGGTCAGTCAGTTCCTCTCGTATGAGTGTTATGGCATCATGGACAAGTGCAAGATGAAACCTGGGAGTGGGAGATTAATGTACGTGCTCAATGGCCAGAGTTGTTCTAGGATTTATCTTCACCACCCTTGGAACGACAATTCGGGGAAGAATTTCTTCAAGGGGGGAATTTTGTAAGAACCTGGTTCTTATTTTTGAGGTAAGGGTTTCTTCCTTTCTATTTTCCTTAAGTGTTTTTGAGAAAATAAGGAAAATGGGAAAAATACTAAATTTTGGGACTACACGCTGTGTACTTTGGCCGTCTGGGACGAATACAAATGGTGTGTAGCTCTGTCAGTGATGAAGGGTGTAAAAACTGACTACACACCGTTTAGTTTCAATTTTCACACTATGTAGTCAATCAGAAGGCAAATAGTAAGGCGGTGGAGGCAGTCGCCAGCTGAGCGGTTGTACAAGCCGTGTACTCAAGTTTCACATGCCATGTACTAAGGTCGACAGATGAACAGTTCAACACTGGTGAGAAGCCGCAGAAGTAACCTTTAAAAAAAATGAAAACTACACACCGTGTACCAAATAGTACACACCGTGTAGTCTATGTTTTCACATAAAATGAGAAATATCTTCTCCTATTCATAGGGAAGGCTTAGAACCAGAGGAGGATTCAGAGGAGAGGGCTGAAGCTTTGAGGATCTCTAGATCGCATGCCAGGAATCTGTTTCCACCTCTGACGATCTCATTGGAATCGTACGAGTAAGACTTTCCTTCTATTAAAACCATTCTTTCCAATTATACCTCTAAGGGAAGTTATTTATGTTTGAACAGGTTTTCCATTCACCTCTGATCTTCATCGTTCTTGGACGATTCGACGAGCGTAGTTTACGTATACCGATTAGGGACAATTGAGGTAGGTGACTTAGTGTTTAAATTCCAACTGTTGTGCGTTTTTGTGTACCGTTGAGCAATGAACCCATGTTGGGGTGTCATGTGGCTGATTCCTTTGACGTTTTAAATACCTAATATTGTATAGGTAGTTAAATGTGATAATAAACTATTGTTTGGGATCACTGCTTGGATCCATGACCACCCCGAAGGTGCGTTTATCTATTTAGTAATTTGGCCAGGATACCAGTGGGTATGCCATTAGAATAATGTTTATTAAATTTCCTTGAGTTTAATTGTATGTGAATTTTTTATTTACATGTTGGGCATGGCATGGTAACTTGTGCCTGAGGGCAGTGTTCTTTTCAGCCTGAGGGCATTGTTTGTTTAGCCTGAGGGAAAGGTACTGCTTAGCCTGAGGGCAACGCTCTATTTCTCATAAGGGAAACTTTTCATAAGCCTGGGGGTAGTGACTTCTTTGCCTGAGGGAGAAACTTCGTGCACCTGAGGGAAATATCTGTTATTCCTATGGGAAATTCCTGAGGGAATGATTCTGACTACCTGATGGTAAGCCTGAGGCCGTGGTTATATTATCCTGAGGGAAAGGTTCTGATTAGCCCAAGGGAATATTTCTTAGGAACATTTAATGTTATTAAATTGAACTGATAAAAGAATATTTAAATGGAAATGAAACTGGTAAAGTAAGTTACTTTTGATTACTTCTTAGTTTATTACATTTACTTTCACACACAGCTGTTGCATGTTTACACATAGTTGAGAACGGGCCTTCGGTGGTTGCCTACTTTGATTTATTTCCCACACCATGTTTGGGTCATGTATTTGGCCAAACAAGATTACATTTCTGAAGGTATGTATAAGTAAAAGAGTCCCTATACAGGTACTTGATTATTGCTGATGAGTATGAGAGCATGGGACTGAGCTTAGGCTCATGATGCCGCTAGCAGTTCTGTTTTGCTTTTCTATAATTGTACTTTAGTTGTTTTGTATTGAAGTGTATCATGACTTGGCTATTTTTATAGAATATTTACATTCTACATCTTCATATATATATATTCTTGTTGGTTTCCTTTTACATCAGTTATGTATGTTTTACTTCTTCCGATATTGTTGTATGTTTTGTTCTTGTACTCCGATGCGCTACACTTTTACAAATGAGGGAATAGTTTCCCCACTATCAGAAATGGGCCCTCGCTGCTAGTCAGAAACTTCTAGAGTTTGGGGAAATGCTCTTGAGGTCTTGTGGCAAACCGGGTTCGGAGGACCCATGGAGTGGCACCCAGATTTGGGACGTTACAAGTGAAGCTCAGTACTACGTACAACACAAGATATCAAGCAAGGTCACTCTTCTCTGTAACACATGAAAAGTATATTGTTGCGTATATTGAAATATTATACAGTGTTTTGTATAGGTATAATTAATAATGGTGTAGCGTAAAATAGAATATATCATAGAAATTAAAAAGAATATATCTCATAAAATATAGTGGTGTTACATTCTACCCACCTTAAAATGAATTTCCCTGTCAAAATTAATCGAGTTTATAAATGGTTTAATATATAAATGTTTCTTTCATTGAAACCCACATCGTAAAAAGGAATAATAAAACTTATTTTTAAAATGAAAAGTAAGAGTCATAATGGTTACCCAGATTAACTCATCACTATGTTTCAACATAGGAAATCATAGGTGAAAACATAGATATGGAAGAGAAATCTAACCATCAAGTTTTGATGGAGAGTGGTAGAGGAACATTTCTATGAAAAATCCAACAATCAAAAAGACATAAATTTGTGTTGGTCTAAGATTCCATTTGATTAATCATATATGAGGGTACTTGGAAAACTTTTTTGGTATTCAAGATCATTTCCCTAATGTTTATGAATTTTTTCATATGGAGAAATACTTACATGATTTCAGTGTAATATCATCATTAGTCATTCCATGAAAAAATTCCACTTCATCTCTTATTTATATCAATGAAGTTGAATTTTTTCATTTTTGAAGTGTTTGAGATCATGAGATAGAATGATAGGTCATTCCATTTTTCTTCTATCAAAAAATGGTTATCAAAAGTTATTAAATATACATAAGTCCATCTATGATGATATTAATAATATATGGTTCCAAAAAATGGATTTATACATCGTCTTTTAAATAGATTGACAAAATAAAACTAATTTATACTAACCAAGGACTTCCTATAAGCAAGTGTTATGAGATAAAGGCTTGTCACACTTCAGTTCTGGGTTCGATTCTTGCATCCTTGTCCGACATGACTATTTGTCTCCCATCCTGTAGGTTCTCTTTTTTCTAAAACTACACTATTTTAACATTCTATAAATAATAAAAAAAAATTCTAACCTTAAACAATACTATCTAATGTACAACTTAATCCATTCCAATCATTATGGTTATCCCAAATACTTTTGTCCAATATCATTGTATAAATAAAATTATTTCTTGAAAGGTCATCTACCAAGCATGGAATACCATAATTTAACCCCCATATATCATATGATATATACTGTTGGTCACATTCCAAACATGTCAATACCTTAATCATGTATTCACTTGAATCGTGAAATACCATATAATCATAGTGAAAACTTGAATGCTATCAAAATTTTACTCTTTCTACATACAAATATCCCAAAATTTCAATATTCTCAAACCATGATATCACTATTTCATTATATCAGTAAAAAGCTCATTAATATTTTCAAACATCTCAATATCTCTTTATACCATCATTATGCGTATATTATGTGAATTCCAAAAATATTTGAATAACCATTCATGGTTTCCACTACCATTCAACATATACTTTCATATAGTTAAGGAAAAACAATATTGTAACAATATTAAGATATTTCTTTATTCCATAGTACCATGAAATTACTTATAAAATAATACTCTTGATAAACATGAAATAATTCCACTAACTTCTAAAACCATTTAATGAGCATAATAATTTTATTCCACAACACTTTTTTCATCTCATATATAATTTATAGTCTCTTCATCATCATTAACATAAATACTACCCATATGACCTTGCTGATTCTCTTCATGAGATTTTTCAATAGGGAATTGGTTTTCATAATTCCTTTACATTCGACATTTAAAACATTTAACCATTGTTTATGTCTTAGAAATACCAGTATTCTTTTCCATTATGTAAACTGATCCTTTTCCTTTTCAATTACTGGGTTTGTGTCATTTTCCACACCCAATGAATCTTCCAGTTCCATTGAAACATTCTCCTTGATGCCTCTTATAACATGATTAACATTATTTACTCTATGTTCATTATGAAACTTCATCTTTCTGTTATTAGCTGAGTCATGGAACTTACCAATGTTGAGTTTATTGATCATATTATGATATTTATGATTAGGAATAATAACTATGTTTCGCCTTCCAAATCTCGTTTCATTTGGTTGCTCATGAAGAATATCATTTCATTGTCCATCATATTCTCCATTAACATGAATCTTCCTGTTTCCAACCATTTTCTAAAACCCAAAACAAATTGTGTTAGAGGGAGAACTCATACTAGGAAAACAACATAATCAAGGGGGAGTACTTTTAATCTCATCATCTTGGGTTTAATCCTAGGTTAATCATGGGCATTATCAAAATTCATTGATTGTAACCTATAATTATACTTGAACTTAGGGAAAACCCTAGAAATACCAGAGAAATATCTCTAGGGATCTCACTATAGTTTTCACATCCTAGTTTCCATAGTTTAACTAAACCTTCACTCTAATACCATCTATACTGACCCAAGCATGATGTATATCGAGATTACATTACATTTGAAAAATACTGAATACATAACAACAAAATACCTAATACTATATTATTTTAGTTTCTTTGGGAACTCGGAACATAATCTTCTAATCACGGTGAATGAACCTTAACATCTCCCATATAGATATTTCCCTTTTTATTTCATACCTCAAACCTTTCATTAAATCATGTGGAAAATAAATCATATAAAGGGTGATCTCAAATGCTCAGTAAGGTTAAGCATGGAGAAAATAAAAAAACATATACATTTTAACTACAAAACATGAACATAATGTTTAAACATCAAGATCAAGAGTTGTGAAATAAATCATGGAAGTGTGTAAGGCATAGATCACAAAAGAAAAATTAATAATGATTAAATAGTATGGGAATAAAACATTTAATTTTAGAAAACCATTAAGCATGTGATATGATTTCCATAGTAGCCATGTCATTTCTACCAAGACCATCATAGTGGAAATGTCTATTACTGGACCGGGTTTACTTGCCCTTCCAACCCTATATTACTGAACCATATTTAATTGTCATTCCAACCATGTCTATGACCTGAGATATAATTCATTACCCAATGCATTTGAGGGAGATATAGGTCCCACCCATCTCATAATTAAATCATTCTATTGTGTTCCATAAAATAAACATAAATCTGTCATCACAACCCGACAAATAAAATGGGTTTCATAATCATCATCACATCTTAACATAATCCATATGAAACAATGGATATAATATCATCATTAATAAAATAAAACCATGTAAATAATAGTGACATTATACTTGAAACAGAACCTTGTTAATGAATGCCATCTTAGAAGGAAAATTGTTTTGATTAAATTACTTGAAATGAATTCTTGAGGAAAATATCCTTTCTTCTTAAAAAATCATTTTATTTTCTCAAAATGCCATGAAAGTTTAAAATAAATGATTTTTTGAAAATAGTAATTAAATATTTTAGAGTAATATTCATTGAAATAAAGAGTTATGAAAACGTAAAAATCTATTCATTCCGTATATGTAAAAAAAGAATTCTCCTCGTTCTTTTTCTGGAAGAGTAAAAAATGTACCTCGTGCTGTAAAAAATAGAATGATTCCTTCCATACCATGTGGTAAATGTAAAAAAGGGTAAAACTAACATTATTCATAAGTGAAAAAATAGTAAACATTTTATGAAAACATTTGCAGAAAACATGTACATGGATGGTAAATATAACCCATGTAAGTACTTACATATAAACAATCTCAGATAATAACGAGATTGAAATAATTATCCCTTACCATAGGACTAATATGCTTTTTACATATCCGTACATCCTGTATAATGATTTAAATAATTTCATTAACTTATTCTATAAACATATGCATTTTATGATATCATATATGGTCATATTCTTATCTGTTTATTTGTATCATTTCATTATTACTTGTTATTCGGGTGTTAACTGCTTTATTTTCATCTTCATGTTTTGTCCAAAAAAATTCTTATTACAAATTTTTGGTTATAGATATATAATTTACTGAATTTTATTAGTATAATATATATCATATTTATTCATTAAATTCATTTATATAATCATTTTTCAATTATGATCATGTATAACGAATAATATCACATCATGGATATGGTAGGTCGTTCCTACGCACGAGCGACAATATCATTGCAATGATTGTGGAATTGTATTGAATGTATGGTGTAAAATATTTCAGAATTATTATAATTTTACAATAATCACATATATTTATTTCTTCCAACATTTTACACCTCCATGAATGCTGGTGATGAAAAACAGATTACCCCACGCTGTGGGGACGGTAATCCGTACGTACACACACTTGGTGATTTTATTTTTCATAGGATGGATAAAAAATGAAATATGGTTGTTTCACACTCATAATAACATATTATTATACACGTTATGCTAGAGTTATTTTTTAATAATTAAACAACTCATATAGAGGATGTAGAATAAGAATGAAGTTTCAAAGAATCGGTATAGGATATTACCTTTTCCTCAATGTGCCTCTTCTAAACCTCTTATAACGACACTAAATATGGTCTTCAAAGAAATCCATGACCTCTAGTGTGTTTCTAGAGAAGTTGAGAATGGAAATGGATAGGTTTTGGATGGTTTTGAAGGCTAAAAATGCAGTGAAGAGGAGAGGGAGGAGGTTCCCTTTATTAGAGAGTAGAGGTGCACTATTGGAATCCTCCAAAATGTTAATTTATAAAAAACTCAAAACCCAAATAAAAAACTTCCTAAAATGACACAAATTTGAAGATGAGATTATATAAGTTTGTAATCTTATCAACCAATAAAATGTAAACATGTATTGAAATTATTTTAAACCTTATCATTTTGATTTATCTATATCTATTCTATTTAATTTTATTTCTAGTAATAATATTCTAAATTATAAATTATTATAAATACTTACCTTTCTCTTGTGAATTTTTCATAATAAGATACATTATAAATTTTTAGAACATATTAATTTAAATTTTTAATTTTTAAATATCTTTTGTGATTTTTAAAAAATTTAATAATATGTCATTTTTATAAAATATCAATAGTGTCAATTCTGACACTATTCATTTAATTGAATTTAAATAAAATCCACACAGAATATATATTCAAAATAAAATATTTAATAGATTCCAAAAATGTTATATTCTTCATGAAAATTCGTTGATATTATTAGTTGCGTAATATAATATTTATTTTAAAATATTTAACAGAAATAAATTTATATATTTCTTAATAAAATAAATACAAGAACATTTTTTTTATAATTATTTAATATACTTATTTATTGAATAAAATTTTAAACTAAAATACTTAGATTAATATAAATATAATTGATTTCATAATAATACTTTTTGTCTAATTTATTGTCTAAAACCCATCTTTTATAATGTTATCTTTATTAAATTATGATGGTGACAACATTGACATAATGTAAAAAAAATAATATAAATGTTATAATATCTTCTTTAATGATCCAAATAGTCCATAATTCGACCCTTGGATTCTTATGGTATATATATACTCGACCAATAAGGTTTGGTCAATTGTTTGGTCTGTTTGATGGGTATTATTATTTTCATAAAAACTATATTATTAATTTATCACTAAATAAATAATTTTTTCATCATTATTTTATAATATATTAAGGTAATTATACTTTTCAAAAAAATTAAAACAAATTTACATTCATAAATAATTTTTTTTTGATTTCCATTTAGTATTTATAATCAAATTTATATTCTCTATAACCATATATTAGTAACACTTTAATTATAAAAGTTTGATTGAGACAAATTTCACTTTCCTTTAAATAAAATAAAATAAATATCTCAATCTCATCCATGTGAGTTCAATAGATAAAATTTAGACCCAAGTATATTTTAGGAAGAAATATAATTATCCAATTATATTAATACAAGTTTTAGTGAAATTTTATAATATTATTTTTACCCTTAATTAACTGATGTACCAATAACTATGGTAAATAAAATTTACCATAGTTACTATTCAAAATGCCCAAAAATAATGGTACCCTATTAACATAATTTAGACCTACTAATTCCAAATATGGAATATATTTTTACAAATTTAATACATAGAAGATCTAGTAATTAATTTGAAATTCATCATCTTGTCGAAAAAACGGATTTTTGGTTAAAACAATGCAAAGGACTGAATTGTTTTTAACATTGAATTCAATGTAAAATTAATGATAATGACATAAAATATATTAAATAATAAAAAAATATTCTATTTATACTTTAAAACCATTCAATATTATAATTTAACCATATAAAGTATCTTGATGAAAAAAGTTGTTTTTAATTAAATAGATAGCATATATTTACTATTCATCAAAATATAAAAGTTATCAGAAACATCTCAAGAAATATTTCAATGTAAATTTTTATATCTTGATTCTAAATAAGAACATTAATTTGTAAAATTGAACATATAAACATTTAAAAATTTATATTAAAAATGGGTTCGCCGTCAAAAGGTGGAAAACTGCTTTTTTTTTTTAAATTCTTCTTTTATCAAAAAAAATTGATGTTGTTCTCATACCATGTTCTAGAAAATGTGTGAAAATAATTATAATGTTATAAAATTAAAATTTTGGTTCTTAAGATTCATAAATACTAGTTCATAACAATATTATAATAATATATCAATGTTTTGTGCAACTCAGAATTGCGTACAACACACGCTATAAAGGAAGGTTGCTCTTGGGTGTAACACAAGCTGAGTATATTGTTGCGTATACTGAAAGATAATACGGTGTTACGAATAGCTCATGATAATATTGGTGTAGCATATAATAGAATAAATCTTAAAAATAAAATAGAATATATCTCATAAAATCTCGGGGTGTTACATTAATGTAGTACATCATTACCCCAAAGTCAAGGCATCGTGCCATGACTACAAATAGAAATTTTGTCAAGGACATCTTCCATGACACAAATTTGTCTCATGATACTTAACGATGCATCGAGGAGCTATATAAGGCTCCACCCATCACTTATTAAGTCCAATGCATTCTTCATATGAAAATGTTGAAACATAACATAAATATTTATATTAAAAATAGCATACTAAATGTCAAAACATTAAAGATAAATTAAGAATGGTAATAAAATATAACATTTATAGTCAAACATACCAGAAATAATTAAATAAAATATTGAATATTGTATTTATAATAAATCAAAAAAAATATAGAATAATATCAGAAAAATATCTTCACGTAGTTTGAAATTATTAGTAAAACCCTTTGTGAGAAATATCTTTATTTCATGAAATAATTTAGAAGTATCACAATTTATAAAGGAAGTAATTTAAAATAGATTTTGAATCATAGTTTCTCATACCAATTTGAAATTATTGAATGTAATTATCATTTTAATAAAATAATGTCCAAAATAATAAATCCTTAAATTCTTTTTTAAAACTTAGACATTAATTAAATAGATTTGAAAAAATAAATCATTTAAACAATTAAAACGATGATCTAGTTAATGTTTTCCTTTCATAAAACCTTAAAATAATTTCTTTTGAGAACAATCTTATGAATCATGGACATAGATGATAAATATGTCCTAATAAATATATACATTTAAACAATCTTGGATAATAATGATATTGAGGAATTAACCCTTACCTTGTACTTTCCTTTGGATAAGGGTACGTTTATCCTCCCATAAATTGACCATAGTATGTTATCAAATTATACCATAACCATTTTAATATTTATGACACCATATATTATTCATTTATTACTTTATAGTACCCATTTAAAAATAATATCCAGGTTAATATAACATTTCGGTTAATAATCGCTTTCTTTATCACACATATTTTAAATTTTTTTTCTTAATTGTATCACGTAGATCATGTTTTACATAATTCATGAATATAAAAAATTATTTCTATATAATATATATTATGAATATAAATATATATAATATATAGATATATGACATTTAAAACATCATTTATGAAGATGGTAGGTCGTATATACACATAATTGTTGTTTCTGTTTTCATATATGATTGAACGGAAATAAGTAAATAATATATATATATATATATATATATATATATCCAGTACCATTATAATGTCAAATATTACATTGTTATTAATAATATATATATTTATAATCATCGTTGAACGGTGAATGTGGAAATGAATAACATTGCGTCATGGAGACGTTATGTCGTACGTACGCGCGAGCAATGATATCATTCTATTGATGGTAATATCATGTTTAATTGGATGTTATATAATATCTAAATAATCCTTATCATATTATATTTAATATTTACATAAATTATACATCATTGTTAGACCTATACAAATTATGATGTGTTGAATAAAAAACTACACCACAACGTGGAGACGACAAGTCGTAAGTATACATGCATGTTGAATTTGACATTCATAAGATGAAAAAATATTGAATATGGTTGTAAAATATTCCTAATAACATAACTATATATATAAGGTACTGGATTTTTTATTTTGGTATGGTAACAATAAATAATGTGGAAGTGGAAGAGGAATAGAACATAATACCTGTGGTGAAATAATTACCTCTTCTTCGGGTACTTCTTTTAGATTTGATAAAAAGGGGTCATTAGGTTGGATTTGTGATCAATGTAAGGCCTCTAGATTAATTTTAGAGTATTTGGGAGGATATTTGGGAATGTTTTGGCCGATCCATATGACTTTGGAGATGTGAAATTTAGAGAGGGGAAGAACCCTTTTCTAAGAGAGGATAAGGTCACTTTCGGAAAAAGTTTAAATTTTATTTTATAAAAAAATAAATTTTAGTTTCCAATGGATCCAAATGGATTTATTTCTAGGATAATGTGTTAATGGGTTTAAAATCTCATAACTAGTAGGTTTTTTACTGGTTTACGTCACCATATTAGCCTTATCATTTAGAATTAACTCTTAGTTAAATAGGTTGACATTTACCATGTCTCCTTGTATTTATATATTATATGGTCCATATTCATTCTATAAACTACCAAAAGAACCCCAAGTGGTTCATTATTGAATTATATATATATATATCCATATCTAAGTCCTTTGTCTGATCCTTATATTTTTAGAAATAATATATCATTTAATATAATAGTATTTGTTTTAAACAGTCATTTATATCAATTTTGACACTATTTAGTATTCGATTTTTGTTAGACATAAAAACTTTATCACATGGAAAAATATTTATTTAATAAATCCTAACATGATATAATAAACTAGAATATTCATATAATGCATTGAAATTCTAAATTTACATTTATTTTGATATTTATAATATCATTTATTTGATTCTTTCATTAATTAGAAAAATTATGCTTCGTTATTCTGTCATAAATAAATATATTTATTTTTTGTCTAAAATTTAAAAATAAAATATCATGATGTAGGAAATTATATTATCGTTCTAATTACTATTTTTGGTCGAAGATAACAATTATATAACCTCTTATTAAAATTATTTTACTAAAAGATACATGCTTAAGTTATTTTTTTATTTACTTTAAATTAATTAATATAAAATGTCATTATCATTCAAAAATGGCTCCATGGGGTCCCAAAACCAACCAAAGGATGATAATGGTCAGTTATTTATCATCCAAGAAGTTTAGGACACGTATTAGGGTAATTTTAATATTATTTTAATATTATTTGTTACTCTTATTTATTGAATTTACCCTTTAACCATGATAAATAAAATATTAACCTACGTAATAATTCATATTGTATAAAGTTAAAATTTATATATTTACAAAATTTAGTCCCCCTGATTCAAAATATAGAATGTAATTTTTTCAAATTCAAAACACAGATGTTTTGTAAATTAATTTAAAATTAATTTCCATTGTTAAAACCAAAAAGAGAATTTTTTAAGAAGTAATACTATCAAAATATTGTCATGTGTTTCTATAAATTTATATGTGAAATTACATAAAATGACCTAAAATATATAAAATTATAAAACTATAATATTTTTATACTCTAAAACCACTGAAATATTTAATTTAATAGCATAAATGATTTCGATGAAAAAAAGTTGTTTTTAATAAAAATTTAGTGTTTTTCACTATTCATCAAAATATGAAAGTTATCAAAAAAGTACCAAAATTTATCCAAACTAAATTTTTATGTCTTGATTATAATGAAGAATTTAATTTAATCAAATTTTATATATAATAATGTCAAATATTATAGTTAAAAACAATCCGTCATTAAAAGGATAAAAGACATCGTTTTTGAAATAAATAATTCTTTTATCTGAAAATTTGAATTTTTCCTTATATTATGTTTACGAAACAGAAAAAATGAATTTTAAAATTATATTGGATATTTATAAAATTACAAATGTGGTTATTAAGATTCATATCCTTTATTTAAATGGCTAGTTTGATAGGTTATGGTTCATTTGAACTCGGTGTTGCATACATCCCACACTATTGTATTAGTTAAAGAGAAACATACTATGGATGTTTGGGGTGTTAATGTAAGAGAGTTCTTGAACGTTTCTCCTGAGGAGGATGTGACTCCACCCCCTTTATGTGACGTTGAGTTCGGGAAAGGATTACAACATAGAGAACGTCCGATTTTGATTGCTCTATATTAGATGGTGCCTTCTGAGTTGTGGGTGTTACTAATTCAAATTGACGATCTGATGAAGAATGGTTTTGTCTGACCCAATGTGTCACCATGGGTTTCTATGGTATTTTTCACAAATAAGGAAGATGGTGGTCTCAGGCTGTGCATAGACTACCATAAACTGAATTGGGTAATTTTCAAGCACTGTTACCCTTTCCAGAGGATAGATGATCTCTTTGACCAACTGAGGGGAGAAGCTTGGTTCTATAAGATCGATTTGTGGTCTGAGTATCACCAGTTAAAGGTGAAAGAGTGTGATATCCCAAAGGCTACCTTCATGTGTCGGTATAGGAACTTTTAGTTTTTAGTCATGTTGTTTTGTGTTCTGAAAGCACCTGTTGTGATCATGGAGCTTGTGAACTCTACTTTCTGCAAGTTTCTGGACCAGTTCATCATTGTGTTCATCGATGACATATTGATCTACTCAAGATCATAAGAGGAACATACTAATCACCACAGGATGGTCTTGGAAATCCTTCAACATCTCCAACTCTATGGGAATCTATCCAAGTGAATCATCTTGACACTGGTAGTGCATTTTCATGGACACATGTGTCTCAGAAAGGGGTAGTGGTTGTTCCATAAAAGGTTGAAGAAGTAGTTTTTTATTAAGCACACAAGAATGTGATGAAGGTTTGTAGTTTCCTGGGTCTAGAAGGATATTATCAGAGGTTATTTCCTGAATTCTCTTGATTTGAAACTTTTTTGTCAGCTATGACCAAAAAAGACTAGGCCCTTGTATGGAGTGAGAAGTGTCGGTCCGATTTCAGCTATATGAAGGAATGGCTGGTCAGTACTCATGTGATCAGGTATCCCTAGAAAGGGGTGTTGTTTGAGGTGTATTTTTATGCTTCTGGACTTTTCCTAGGGTGTGTACTAATGCAGAAGTGTGGAGTGATATATTATTGGTCAAGTCAGTTATATCCTCATGATCGTAACTATACCACCCATGACCTAGATCCTGCAGCAGTAGTGTTTGCATTGTAGTTATGGTGCCATTACCTCATCAAGGACCACATTTTCGTCTTCAAATATCCCAATAGTTTAGAGAATATCCTTACCCAGCTAGAATTGAACATGAAACTACAACTGTGGGTGGAGTTTCTTCAAGACTAGAACATAGAGATCTCTTACACTAAAGGTAAGGGGAATATTGTGGCCGATGCCTTTCATAGGAAGTCGCAGAAGGAAGCTGTTTAAGAATCTGTCGATTCTTCAAAAATAAATCAATGAGTTGGATACTATACACCTAGATACAAGTGTTTATGGTTGTTGATGTTTTCTTTTTCACATGATAGTGAAGTCCTCTCTGTTATAGAAGGTTGATGAGTCTTAGTGGGGAGTCTTTGAGTGTGAATTGAAGCTCGATCGGGTTGACCAAGGAAATGCTCTAGAAGGGTGGTCAGAATAAGATTCTTTTTTTAGGGATGTTTTTTTCAGAGACGATGCACAAGGGAGTTCGCCATGTGTTCCATAACTCACTCATAGCAGTACACCCATGTGTTTCCAATATGTACTGAGGCCTAAGAGAACATTTTTGGGGGCCTTGGGGGAAATGGGAAGTGTGGGAGTTTGTGGAAAGGTGTCGGGTATTTCAACAGGTGATGGCTGAACACCACATCCTATGAGGTTTATTGTAGGCATTAAATGATCCTGAGTGGATTTGGGATGACATCTTGATGGATTTCTAAAAAGGACTACCCTGGGTACAAGGGGGCAGCGATGAAATCTGGGTAGTGGTAGACCGGCTGACGAAATCATCTCACATCCTAAAGATCATGCAGTCGAGTGTGGTGGATGCCATAACATAGATATATGTGGATGCGGTTTTGTAGTATCATAGAGTTATTAGGTACATATCCTCGAAAAGAGATCCATATCTAACCTCATGAGTCTGGATGGGTTTCCAACATGATTTTGGCACCAAACTAAGACATAGTACTGCTTTCCACCCCCAGACAGATCGGCAGACATAGCCGACCATCCACGCATTGAAGGATAATCTATGGAAATGTGTTTTAGACATTGTAGTATCCTGGGTATGAAACTTTCCTCTTGTATATTTCTTTCCAAAAGAATAGTTTCAAATCTACTACATTTATGTATCCATTAGAAACCTTGTACGTGAGACTGTGTCGCTCACCCATCTGCAAGACAGAGATAGGGAAAGAAGGTGTTCACAGCCCAAATGTGGTTCAGAACACCATAGATAATACTCAACTCATACGAGAGATGATAAGGGCGGCTCAAGACCGGTAGAAGTCATATTACGATCATAGGAGGATACCTTTGGAGTTTGAGTTCGAGGACCACGTGTTCTTAATAGACTCTCCTCGATGTGGGAAGTGGGGGTTCGACAAGGGGGGAAAGATATCACTTAGGATCATCGGTCCTTTCGACGTGTTGAGGAGAGTTGGTGAGGTGGAATATAATCTAGTGTTTCCTCATCATTTGGAATGGATCCATGAAATTTTCCATTTCTCTCAACTTCGTCGATATCTACACAATGATTCCCATGTCATTGACTTGAGAGAGTTGGATATAGGGGACGACACTATGATCATAGAGAAACTAGTGAGGATTGAAGATCCAAAGGAGAAAGTGCTTCGGGGGAGACCCATCGCTTTTGTTCGTGTCTTGTGGAGAAACATTGCAATTGAGAAGAGTACTTGGGAGTGAGAAGCTCAGATGTCCGCCTAGTACATAGATTTGTTTTGAGTTTTGTTATTATTTGATTTTTGTGATTTTTTGTGAAGTAGTGATTGAACTTGTTAAATATGATATGTGTTGTTTTCCTTGTTCTATTAATGTGTATGAAGAGTCCTGACTGTGGGGAGGGGAGGACTTGATCCATAATAAAGATGGATTAGGGTGGATATGATTAAACCCATGTGGGCAAGTCAGTGCCACCCATAGAAGATAATATCTTGACATGGAGTACGGTAATCCAAAATCCATATGAATGGACGGTGTGACTATTTTCTGTTTTGTACTAGAGGAAAATGTGTTCCTAGATTTCACGGATTCTTACTCTTGAGAGGTATCTTCAAGGTGGTTATTCGAAACCATCTATTTTATTCGGATTTAGTTTCTATTCTCGAGGTAGAGAATAGTTTGATAGGTATCTTATGTAATGGAACAATCCCTCCTTGTCTACTACATTGACAATTTATTGTGTTAGAGTGACCCAGACCCATCATTGAATCATGAGGGTTGTGGTGTCGGTGGCAGTGTGTCACCGATTAGCCTCACTAATCGGTGTGTCCCTAATCTGTCTCACCGATAGGTTTTCCCCCAATCGGTGTCACAGATCGGTGTGTCCCTAGTCAATGAGTCACAGATAGGTGTTTCCCCAATGATTGAGTCACCAATCAGTGTGTCGCCAATCGGCATGTCATCGATCGCTGAGTCCCTAATCCATGTGTCCCGGTCGGTTAGGCACCGATCGGTCTCACCGATCGGTGCCACACTCAATCGGTGCCACGGGGTAGTAAGGGGTGTCATTCCCTACTTTCTTGTAAAGCATCCTTTAAGGTTTAATTCCTCTTTAAATTGGGTTGATTATATTGTTTTTGAATTAAGTAAATGATTTTCTAGATCTCTAGGAGTGGGGAGACCCTCAACTGACCCAAAGATTGTTTCATTGTTATGTGGTTTCCTCTTTTTAAATGAAATATTTTATCTCACAACTGTTATGGACACCTCTTCGATGATAATTATTAAACAACAATCAATTCGATCATTTTTTACCATTTAACCATATGGTGAAACCACAATCTAATTTTTTTTATTGTTCATGAATTCATATCCTATAACTCCAAGATCTTAACTTTTCTCACACTGGGATTCTTACTTCTTCTTGGATGGTCTCTTTATTTTCCATGGTGCATCTAGATCCCTCCTTCTTGGTAATAGTGATGCACCTATTCTGGATATTTTCCTACTCACTCTTGGTGTCCTCAGAGTTCCACCCCTACAATTCATGCATCCCCAATTCATGTCGCGTGGAGAAAAACATTGATCATTGAGCATCCAAGAAGGGTTTTTTTCATTTTTCTCTCTTTACAGTGTATCATGTTGGGTGGGTATGATACTATTCATAAGGGTATAGATGAAACCAAACCATAATTAAAATAATAAATGGTTTTTAAATAATTAAGGGGTGTGTTTGGTGATGCTACTCAACTATTTTACCATTTCATATATGTTGTGAATTGTATGGTCTTATGTCCACTGAAAATTGTTGTTGTCGATGGCCCTTTATTGCATACTAACGAACTTTGGTTTTCTAGATAATTTTGTGATTGGATGGCTGTATCATGGAAACCATTAATCAAGTAAATTCGATGGATTAAATGGATTTATAATGAATAAGAATCCTTGATTTTTCAGCCCAGTTAACTAAATGGAAATATGGGTATAAATAAATGGTGTGTTTAAATCTAAAAACTATCTTATATCTATTATAGTCATTTGTGTGGTTGTTCTGGTTGATTATTTAGGGTGATGTGGATGTGAGTGGGTTCCCCTGTTGTGCATTTTTGGATTGTGGATCTAAGGATATGTGGGGCCATAATATGGGGCTTGGGTTGGTTCCAGTACTACGAGGGATCTCAATGATCCCATCTTTTTTGTGACATTACAAGAGAACCGGATGTGAATGATTAAATTAGTGCATGGCTATTTTTTATTCCTTGGCATCTGGAGATGTTTGATAGATACCCAGTAGTGAATAATTATTTAAATGGATTCACTTGAATATGATAACTAGAATGGGTTCAATGGGGAATTTTGTTCTGGGAATGAGTTGTGACTTGGTTGTGGCTGTTGTTGTTTTTATGGATGGATAGTTACGTGGGTGTTTGTGTATGGGCTTGTTTTGGAACCCCTAGTTTTGGATGAGTGCTGGTTTAAAAATATGTATAATTTAGTTCTTATATTTATTATTCACATATTACTAATGTTTAGAACTTCATGTTGAACACTACCATTTTTTTTGAGGGAGGATGTTTTTTCCATCAAACTTATGAGTGGCTAGTTATTAGATCTTTTTCTACAACCTTTCTCGAGTAGGCCAAGACTCTTCATGAAGGCTGTTACAGCCTGAGGTCCATCATTTCCCAAGATTTTTCAAGAGGGGTGTATTTTTTCACAGGGATCCGCTGCTCCCCATGCCGACATATAACCATTTCGGGAGCCTCTCCCTTTAATGCTTTGACAACTCACTGCCTTAGGTTGAAGAGGTAGGTGACGTCTGGCCCCGCCCGATCAGAGTCCCATTCCCGGGTCTCCCAGCAAGGACTCCCATCTGGTTGTGTCTGTGCCGCCACCCGATCTTGCTGGTGGAGGAGCAGGTAAGCCACATACCTTCACCTTCGAATCCAGCTCATCTGACCCAATGCCGACGTTGGGCACAAGCTGAAGAGGACTTCAACCACGGAGCATCAACGTCGACAGCTACTGTGGCCCGATCCACCATGGACGAATATCATCAGTCCCTTGTATACACTATGCATGAGCAATTATACACCAGAATAGGATCGAGGCCCCAACCGCCCCATGGGCAAGTTGGGTTGACTCTCTGGGTCACTGGAACTAGCAGTGGCCGCGGTGAGTTAATCCACAGTGATGCCACTAAGTACGAAGGTCTTACCTGTACCACTAGCATGTAGAGCACGGTCCTTCCCCGCTTCGAGGCTCGGAATGGAAGTATGATCTATGTCACCCTCAATCCAAATGAGGATCATCCTCACAGCGGTGTCACTCGGTATGGATGTCTCTCCCGTACCCATTACACTGGGTATCAAGTCATTCCTCCTAACCCCGACCACCGGTGTAGGGACATTGCACCTCCGATATCTCATCAACGTGGGGATCCTCCTAGATTCCTATTAACAGCTGGTGAAGGTCTTCCTTTCCTTGGCAACTGGAGGGGTGAATGCCAGCCTTTCCTCCTTATCACCCAACATAGAGGTCCTACCCGTTTTCAGTTAGACCGACACAAGGTTCCTCCTCATACTGAGGTCACCGGGGGAGAGAATCTTGGAGGTCCTCACCATGCTCCTTCCAGTTCAAACAAAGGTCATTCCTGCACCAGTTCTATCAATGGAGATCCTCCCCATGTCCGCTTTGACATATTTCCCGGTGCTCCTCGTACCTCAGCTTACTCAGGTGGAAACCCTCTCCTTCTTAGTACCGGTGCAGTTGAAGGAACTCATGTCGAAAATCAGCCATGTCCCGAGGAGCCACCCAGGCGTAAGAAGGTGGGTCATCACTACCATAAGAGGAATTCTAGGGAGGTCTGGACAATTATTAAACCAGTTTTCTTCTATGAATCTTATGCAAAGTACAACTCAGTGCAGAAAACCTTCTCTCGCTCATCAGAGTCAAGGGATGGGTCAGGAACAAGGCTCATCGGCCTAGTACTATTGGAATGATAGGTCTACAGGATTCTATCCTCCCTCCATAGGTATATATAGGAGGATGAAAATATAGTACCCCCGTAGGTTACCGTTGTGAAATTTTCATCATATTCACCAGAAGCGCTCTCAACCTCGACAATATATCACATAGAACTATATTGGGGGCCAATTGAGGGAGAGAAACAACGCGAACTATCACCGGTGTCCCTAGCCCCTATACAAGGAATTTCAGTTGTCGTCCCATCCTATCATGATGTAACAATTAGTTCATTACACTCTTCAGAGGACAACCCCAGATTCTGCGTCCAGTCGGCCCGCTTGCCGTTCTCTCCACCGACCAACCTGTCGCCCCACCAGTCTGCCTCAGAACCGATTCCAGTTTCTTAGCCACACCTATTTGACAATTGAGGTAATGAAGGGCCAGATCCTAAATCTGAGCCAAGGAGATTATGGAACATCTTCGCAGTGGACCACTTCCACGACATGTTCTATCCTGTGTCTGTTCCAAACATTCGCGTACCGAAATCCATGAACCCATAGAAGTTTGAATGCTTCCACTAAACCGTCTGGGTGGTGAACTTTCAACTTCATCATCACAGAGTGGTTTATCATAGGATCCAAGTCCATATTGAAGAAAGTGGTTGGAAATGTCGTCTAGTCTATCTGGCGGCGCTCCATGTGGAAGAGAGCCCCGAGTCACCAGGCCGCTGCAATTCCATCAAAGAAAAAAGCATTCAGAGGTTGAAGATACTCTGCAAGATCTTCATGGAGGATTCCCTCCACACGCAAATATGTTGCTGGGGGTAGTATGATGCCCTCCTATTCAGCCCTATACATTGGTAGCCCGATTCCTGAGGCGATATTGTGTACAGGCCACCAGGAAGGGTCACGGTCAACATGGCTGACATAGCGGACGGGGAGGAGGAGCTGGAGCTTCTGGATGAGGACCTACCCCTCTAAGGTTTTCCACCACAATTGGACCCATCAGGAAGAGTTACTCACCAGTAGAAGAACCTATTAGGTCTCCCTACACCCACCGAGGCATTGGTACACAACCGGAATTCTGGTAAGGGAAAAGAGCGTGTCGAAGAAACCAAAAACTCAGACCTGTCACCCACATTGCAGAAGATGGAGGAATACACTGAGAAGGCCGTGTTACACCACATCTTGTAGAGATGAAAAATTAGATAGATTACCTCCTGGCTGAACACGCTGCAGAGCGACATCCCGACTACGGCAATCTTAGACCATTACAACAGGTGCATGAACCACATCCCTTCGGCAAGCTGCCTCCATAAAACCCCAACCATCCTGCCCCCACAGACAAGGTTTAATCCGAATCATAGGGAAACAGGGCGCGATATGTCTCATCAAACCCTCTATAATGGAGCGACATTCCAAGGAACCCATCTCGGCTTCCCCCAGTTACCCTGCAAGTCAAACCACCAGCAGCACCACGAGTCCCTGAGACACCTTACCATGTTGAAGAACCCGCCAACTCACTCGTGGTTTGGGATCCCCATCAAGAGAGGGTCCCCACCCAGATGATGCTATGATGGAACTCATATCCCACCTTGAGGCATTGGAAACAAGACAGGTGGAAATCTCACCTGATGGAAAGCCATACCCGACATGGGTGGATGATATGCCATCACCTCCGGGTTTTGGGAATCCCACCTTTCCCCCTTTAATGGGACGGGGGACCCGCCGCAGCACCCGAGCCACTTCAACTGAAGGTGTGGGCCCATGTTAGGAACTCCTGCACAGTAGGAGGATGCCAAGATCTGATGTTTTGTGTAGACATTGGAGGGGTCCGTGTTTATCTTGTACAGTCAGTATCCCATTAGATCGATAACCAGTTGGGAGGACCTCCAAAGGCAATTCCTCTACCAGTTCAGCTCTACCACATGGAAGAATAATATCACATACCTCTTTAAGTTCAAGCATATTCTTGTTGAGCATGACGCAGAATTTATCATCTTGTGGAAAGGAATTACATATTCCCTTGACATGCCTCTAACTCAGGTGAAATTACTGACGTTGTGTGGGGGAAATGTTAAGACTGAACTGGTTCTCTCTCTGATCAACCAGAACTACCTTGGATGATTCTAAGTCTTCTTAGATAAGGCCTAGTGGATGGAAGAATATCTGCAACATGCCATCCAGGCAGGTCCATTGCTTCCCGTAATTCATTTAATAAGGGCCCCCATGGCCATGCCCAGTTTTGTGGCCCCAATAATGGCCCCCTAACGACTGAAATTATTACCAGTGGATCCGCCTCTATAACCTCGTAGAGGACTGCCACCACAGGAATAGCCTCAAGCCCAACAGCTTCCGCCTCAGAATCGGTAGGTGCCCCCACGTAATGTTCCATCGCCGCCTAGGCCGGAATACCAGGTTCCACGTCCTCAACAGGCTCCTCCCGCTCCACATCAGGGACTGTTTATGGGCCCCCTTTCCAGATAGGCGAAACTTGACCAACTCGTTCAACAAGAATTGCGTCCTCGGCTATATCAGAAGTGACATTGAACAAGGGATTGTGCGTATGACTGAGTGTAGAAGGAAATAAGAGGAGAACCTCACTGATCACCCCAACTACTGCCCCTATCACCAGATCATAGGGCACACCCTTGAGCAGTGATATGTGTTCAATGACTGGATTCAAGACCAGATTGATAAAAACATAGTAAGGCTGGGCCTGGCCCTGACATAAGTGGTGGGTGTCTTTGTAAGTCCAGATAGCGACAACGACTATGAAGGCATGTGGAATTAGGTTTCTAACCACCGGTCCATGAATTATGATGAATGGATGGCTTAAAAAATAGTTTCACATGCCCATTTTTTCATTCACGCATGCCTAAATTAGTCGGAGCAATCAGATGCCACCGCCACTACTTTTGCCTCATCATCTCAACTAGCCTCTTCCTAGAGGAGCAACCATCGACAGTACAAGGAAAGGAAATGTGCCCCGCCAATGTCGTCATCGTACCACACTCTCGGTGACTTCATGCCTCTATCGATGGGTATTCCTCTAAAAATCCACCTTGTAGTGGATGGATCTTCATGTGAGAGTCAAGAGTATGCTTCGGTTAATACCTTGTAGTTGGTAAATACCTATATGACCCCTGACTACATGGAGCACGAGGCGTACCTCCCCAATGTCCCCACCTGATGAAAAAATTAGTGGTGTCGCAACCATATGGGTCATCAAGGCACATCATTTGCCTCCTCCATCTAGGTCATGCATGCCATTGAGTCTGGACAGAAGGCCCAGCGTAGAGTACAACATGCACAACCTCCTCATATGGTGTCATCAGGCCTGCCTCCACTGCTATTTGTGTTGCTCGATTAGTAAGAGCCACATCAACAATACCACGAACCACCTCACCCTACAATAGGCTGGTATCAGTCATACATCCCTCATATGGTAGCTACTCTGTGTCTTCGACTAGTGAGCAGCAGGATATGCCCAGCACCTGTCAGCCGCCAGCCCAGCCAGCAGGGCCCACCATACCTCCTGTCACATAGGGCCCCCTTCAAGTAAAATATTGCGCCTGGAAATGAAATATGACTTTTTTCAAACATCTTTTCAGCATCCCCAAGAGTCTCTCCATCCCCGAGGACCTTCACCCGTCATTAGATATGGGTGAGACCCTCACTGAGGTAGTGAGACGCCCCCTCTAGTTCAAGATGGAGGTAGAAGCAACAGGGGCCTTTCACGTGGAGGCTCTAGAGAATGTTGAATTCCAGTCCATCATATTGTTCTCCTAAGAAGATGATGGTTCTCCAATACATGGGCACATTAGCCCACTTTATATCATCGACCAATTTAACAGCGTGGAGGTTTGCCTCTATCTTGTTGAAACCGGCTTTGAGATTAACCTTATCCTGACACAGATGCTCCAAAAGCTGGGGTTATATGAAGATGACCTGACTCCCTCAGATTTATGAATTCAAGGATACAATAGGATAGAGCAGACCCCAATCGGTAAGATCCATTTGATGACCCAGTTCGAGGGCCTAGTTTCCATCATCAAGTTTATGGTTTTCTCCAAATACACCGTATACAAAGCATAGATGGGCATACCATGGCTCCACCATCATATAGTAGTTACCTAGTCATATCACTAGTGTCTCAAGTACTCCCTCAATGGTCGAGTAGGTGTACTCTAAGGGTATGCGTCTTCTTTTGACTCTTGTGAAGCCCGCTATCTGGTCTCTAACTATTATAAGATCAAGGACAATTAGATTTAGGCCAAAAAGGATGAACCCATGGTCATTGAAGCTATCCCTTGGGAAGGTCTGGATGACGCATACATCTTCTCGAACCATCGATTGGAGGTGATGATGCCCAACAAGGGGAAGTGTTTTGTTGTATCAGGTACAAGGGGGAATCATATTCCAAAGTCTACACGACGGCGGAAAATCACCTCGTACTCCAATACGAATAAGGATCAGGTGATCCTGGAGCCTCATACCCCTGTAAGGTATCAGGATGTCTGCCCCATGGAAATGGAAGTAAGTCATATGTCCATGTTTCATTATGATAGAATTAATCATCTCAAGCTGACGTGCCACTACAACATTGACATAATCAAGCGTGGCCCCTTGGGCCGAATACCATATGGGATTGAGTCGACATCCTTCATCGCTATGGATTCAACAGTACCAGAATCTCCCGATGCAGTGACCACTGATGCTCAGGATGGTACCTACCACCAATTGGAATCTTCCGACCCAGAGGAAGCTCCTCCCACTAGGGATACCTTCTCCACAGGCGAAGAAAACGATTTGGTGGTTTCTCCCCCTACCATTGAAGTGGTAATTTCCTCCACAGTCGATGAGTTTCTATCGGTGAACCTTGGTAGTGAGGTAGACCTAACACCCAAATTAATCAGTGTGACCATGTCCCTCAAGGAGAAGCATCGATACATAGACTTCTTGAAACTACAGCATGGTGTATTCTCCTGGAGCTACTATAAGATTCCAGAGTTAGATCCTCAGGTATTCATCCACCACCTTGGTCTACTGACAAATCATCATGGGTTCAAGATGCCTCCCATAAAGATGCACCCTTCTCACAGTGCCATGGTTGAGGATGATGTTGACAATATCATCAGAGACAACTTCTTCAAGGAGGTCCAATAACCCAAATGGATGGCTAGCATTATTCCAGTCAGGATGAAGAACTGATAGATCAGAGTCTTCAATCACTTCTGATATCTCAACTTTCACTATCCAAAGGATGATTTTCCCCTTCCTGTGATGGAATTTCTAATCGATGATATAGCTGGGTTCCAAGTGCTCTCATTCATGGATGGTTACTACGGATATAATCAGATCGGAATGGCCCCCCAAGGACGTGGAGTCCGAATTTTTCAGGGCACACCAAGGTACTTTTTTTTACTGGGTTATTCCCATTTCCCTAAAGAATGCAAGTGCCACCTATCATCAGGCCATGCATATAATATTTGAGCCAATCCCTAGTAAATAGGTGGAATTCTATGTGAACAATCTAGTGGTCAAATCCCCCCAGTGCTGGTACCATCTCAAGGATGCTGAGAAATTGTTCAGATTCCTATGTTCTCATCACCTGAAGATGAACTTGATGAAGTGTGCTTTTGGAGTCACCTCCAGAAAATTTTTTTGATTCATTGTTAGACATAGAGGCATCGAGATCGACCCAAATAAGATCAAGGAAATCAGCTAGATGCGTCCCCCGACAATATTCGGGTGATTTGAGGCATCCAAGGCCCCTTAGCCTAATTACGCCGATTAATTTCGAATCTGGTTGGAATGTGTATGCCCTTTTCCTGGATCCTGAAGAAAGGATCTGTCTACGAATGGGATGAAGAGTGCGAGATTGTGTTCATAAAAATCAAGCAGTATCTGATCCAGCCTCCGATTCTGATGGCACCTATCACTGGAATACCATTGGTCAATTATGTGACTGCCTAGAATAATCTCTACATGCCCTTCTCTACAATAAAGAACAATGAGGGGACAGAGAATAGTCATTACTACCTTAGTCGCATGCTTGTCGATATGGATACCATATACCCCCTCCCCCCATCGAAAAGAGCTCTCTTGCGTTGGTATTCGCAGTACAAAAATTGTGACAATACTTGCAGCACCACGAGGTACAACTAGTGTCTCAGGTAGAAACATTAAAATACATTCTGTACTACCCCATGTTGATAGGCCTTCTAGTATTATGGGTAGTGATTATTAAGCTGTTCGACATCATGTTTGTGCTTTAGAAGGCTATCAAGGGATAGGCATTGGCATAATTCCTCGCTTCCCATACACCTTTTACTAACCAGTCTCTGGATCTCGATTTCCCTGATGAGGAAATCCTCTAGGTGGACCAAGTCATTCCTTTCTAGTAGTTTCAATTTGATGGAAATTCCCGAAGACCCGCTGGTAGGAGCGTCAATGATTCCAGGCTTAACAGGGTAGGTCTAGGTATTGTCTTCATTACCCCTACACAATCCATTCTGACATACCAATTACTGTTGTCATAAGGCTGCACCAATAATGAGGAGGGGTACCAGGATCTTATCAGTGGCCTCAAGCTGGTTCTCAAAATCGATGATCCCCATTTTCATGTGAAATGGGATTCTAAACTAGTCACCATGAAAATAAATAAGGACTATGTCATCAGAAATCTAGAGCTCATACCATTATTGGAGAACACTCTCCAGGTAATGGCCCAGTTCCCATCTCGGACGAAAGTTACACATGTCCCTCAATATTAGAATGGTCTATTTGATGCCCTGGATGGCCTGACAACAACACTTGATGAACCAGAGCAAGATGATTTCATTATACATGTGGGACATCAGTGAGTCATTGACCTCTTCACCCCAGATGATGACGATGGCATGCAGGTAAGCCATCTAACACCCAGATCTTCTACGTCAGGACCCCTAGGTTCATCGGATGTAGTGGTTGATGTGACTGATGAATAGAGAGCCCCCTTTTCCGAGTATCTCCAAAATGGTTACCTTCCGGCTGATCGGGCCAAGGGAAAGAAAATTAGACATTGCGCGCAGAATTTTACCCTCCAATGTGGTCCCAGTATTCAGTAGATCATCTACAACTACGGGTTCAATGGTTTTTTCCTTCGTTTCATCCAAGTATTTGAGATTTCTTAGGTCATGCAAGAGTTTCATGTCGATTCCTGCGGCGCCAACCAGACCGGGTCAAATCTGTCTCACCATATAAAGAGATTAGGGTAATTTTAGCCCTCCTTGATCCATGATTCCATCGAGTTCACTAAGAGATGTTACACATTCCAAATTCAATCGAACTTCATGCGCTAGACCCCAAAACCTCTCCACTACACCAATTACTTTTTTTCATTTGTGGTATAGGTACTCGATGTCATGGGACCATATCCACCGATGACAACTCGCAAGTTTAGGTTCATCCTGACCACCATAGATTTCTTTTCTATGTGGGTAGAGGTAGTTCCACTCAAGGAGGTCAAGCCATGTTCTATCGTTGACTTCTTGATCTTTAATATCATCTACCGGTTTGTAGTCCCTCACGTCATCCTTACTGAACAAGACACCAACTTCCGAGAAGCGGAGTTGAAGAAGTTGTATGCTAGTGCAACATAAGCTCGAACCATACATCCTGCTATCACGCGGATGCAAATGGACATTTTGAGGCATTTAACAAAACCCTCTCGAGCATTTTTCAGATAATGGTTTGTAATGACCCAGTCTTTTTAATTATATTTGTTTCCTATTTTTGTGTGATATTTTATTTTATAGTTAGCAAAACTATATATTTTATTTAATGAATTGGGTATAATTAAAATATGACCATTGGAAACTATAATCTTAATGTTTTTGTATAAATATTGTTATCTTGGTTAATTAATATAGAAATAATATTGAATGTCCTCATCCAGTAGAATTGAGCCATATGAAGCTCATCTGACAGAACGTGGGAAGGAGGTAGCACCACTAGGCTTTGCTCTGGACTAAACCCAAGCTGAACATTATCGTGTGAAGCTGGAAGAGAAACGACTTTGAGAGAAGTTCAAGCTGATAGAAATCACCGCTAGGGTATTGTTGGCCGAACCGCCGCATGATTATATCACCTTAGAACACCTTACACTTAGGTACTATGCTGGTGTTATTAGGGGCTATGTAAGGATACCTTAGCTGCTTTATGTAATCCTTCGATATGAATAAAAATTGTAATTTCTTATGGTGAAGTTTGTGAATCTCAAGTGTCCGGATATATAAACAATTTATATTATTGATTAATTTTGGAAAAAGGATATTTTAAAATATTTATGAAAACCTTAAATAATTCAAAATGTGTAATGATTTTAAAAAAATGGTTTTCTACAGTTGTGTTAAGTATGAAATTTATAGTCTAATACGATCAACTTAATTTTTTGGTGAATAGTAAATTATGAATAGTGATTCTATGCTTATAATTAGTAATGTGACCAAATGTATTAAGTAACCTCACTTAATAAAGTATTAATATAATTTAGGTACATTGATTAAGTATTGTGATTCAATAAAATATGTAAATAACTGTTTCAAAAATTATTGGTTATGTATTAGTTTTTTCAGTTGAATAGTGTTTTTTATTTAAAAATTAAATTAAAAATATTTAGAAAATTATTTTCATAAAATGGTGTTCATTTTTGAAATCATATAATCAATATTTTGTTACGGTGAATTTTTGGGATTTTTCTGAAATAGTTGAATTTTCAGTGAATAGTGTTTTTATTAAAAAATTAAAATTAAAATATTTAAAAATGGATCCAAAAAAATGGAGTTCATTTTTGAAATCAGAGCATCTATATTAGGTAAAGGTGAATTTTTTGGATTTTTCTAAGAATTTGGAATTTTCGGTGAATATTGAAAATATAGTTTTTGAGTTTCGGGTGTTTATTGTCATCATTATGGATGTAATAATTATGAAATAATTCTATTTTACTTATGAATAGTAATATAAGGTATGAGGTGTCCCATGTGGACAATACCATGGGCAAATTCCATTGGCAATCCCATGGTTTTTTCAATACCACTAATGAGATGTCCCTTGGCTATTAATGCTTTGTTTCCTCACTTCTCCAATAAATACCAAGCCATTAACTCATTAATTTTATTTAAAAAATCCTCCCCAACAATGTTCTGGTCTCTTTACCTCTCAAGGAGTTCTCCCAAGGTGCCTTCATGCCTCCCAAGGTCCCAACCTTCAAGCTTTCGAAGTTACTTTTCAAGGTAAGGGAATCTTTCATCCTCTTTTAAGCGACGACTTCTTTTATGTTCGGTCTTTTAGTTTCCATATATTTTTGTTGATGGTATGTTCATATATTTTTTAATTAATCTAAATTTTATGTCTAATTGTTGATAGACCCTTTCCGCTCATATCAATTTGTTTTCTGAATTGTTATGTGATGTTGTTAGGCTACCGAATTTTTCGTAAATGGAAGCGTGTCTTATCGTTTCCTTAATGTTTCCTTTTCATGTGGTATGTCATTCAAATTTTTATAATATGTTTTAATCTCTAATTTATTCTTTATTTATACTGTATTATAAGTTTATTTATGAGTTGGTTACTCTTGTACCCTCTCTTTTCAATTTTTTCTAAAACCATTTTATATAGTCGTTATGCTGTAGAAATTACACCTAAAATTTTCTATCTCTTTCTCTCTAAAAATTATCATGTTTTATTTATGTGAATACCCAAACATATTTCGTTTCATTGGGTGTTCATAAATATATATTTTTGATGTATTTTATTTTGGAATTGGAATACATATAACCCTCACTCCCTTTCCATGGGTTATAAATGACATAATGATCTTATTTTTTTGAACTTTTAAAACATCACGATCATGAAATGAAACCCATTTCTTTTATTCTCCATGGGTTATTTATGAAATTTCTGATTATGATATATGGTTATCACATGAATGTAAATAAAAATTAAGGGTGTGCCATGATAGTGCTCCAATGCATTGGGTAATGAAATAATCTCTATATATGAAAAGTATAACGATACCTTGGTGAATAACCATGGTAATTTTTATGAAACCTTGGGGATGGACCTTGGTGATATGTTCATGAATTTATAAATGAAATTTTGTAGCAACATATTCAAGTTGTGTTCCAAGTTATTTTCTTTATGATATGCATATACATCAATTTCTCATGTCTTTATTTTTTATTCAAGTTCTTATTGATATCGCAAGTACATTGATTCCCTTGTTTACCCTTGGTCGGACTTCTGCTCACCCTTTCCTTTGATATATGTCTCCAAGATATGAGATGTTGTAATTATACATAGGATGAACCTATGATGAAGCATTAAAAGTGTTTTAGAAGAATTTTTTATGTTGTTTTCATGTATTGTGTTCCGGATTTCCAAGACACTAGACATTAAAGATCCTCAATTTTTAAAATGTAATGAAATGTTATGTAATAAAAAGGAAGGATGCCACAGTTTGTATCAAAGGATAGTTCAGTTATTTATAGAAATTAGGCTATGAAATCTTTAGGAAGAACCCTATAAGAATGTTCAAATATAGGAACTCTTCCTGGTATTTTAGTGAGTATTGACTAAGTGGTTTATCAAGAAAATGAATCCCTGTCTGGATACGAGCAGGTAAAGGTCGATCTTGCAAAGCTGTACATAGGGGTAAAACCCGAAAACACCGCATTGAGCTAGACTCTAACAGGAACTGGTACACGATAAGGGGCCTTGCTGCACTCCTTGTTACGACACTCCCGAGGGAAATTTTTGGTTAATCTCAACCTTTTTAATCATTATTAAATAATTATAGTGAAATTAAAATTTTTAAGCATGAGGTTTAAGACATAAAATCTTTTATAGTTAAAAGATTCCTAAATGAAATAGGTTTCTCATGAAGGATTTATTCTTTTAGAAAATGTCCCCATCATCTAGGAATATGTTGTCATATTTCCTGAGGAGTTACCCGAACCTCCCCTAGAAAGAGATGTAGAGTTCTCCATTGAACTCGTACATGGATCTCATGTGATATCAAAGACCCACTATAAGATGGAATATGTGGAGCTAGTGGAATTAAATAATTAACTCCAAGATCTATTGGAGAAGGGGTTTATCCACCCAAGTGTATCTCCTTGGGGAGACCCTATTCTCTATGTGATGAATAAGGATGGATCGATGCGTCTCTGCACTGATTATAGAGAACTGAATGGAATCACAGTGAAGAACAAATACCCTCTTCTAAAAATTGATGACTTATTTGACCATCTTCGTGGGGCTCAATTCTTCTCTAAGATATATCTTCGATCTGGTTATCATTAATTGAGTGTGAAGAAAGAATATATTCCAAAAACTGCCTTCCTATCAAGATATGGCCATTATGAGTATGTTTTTATGCCCTTCAGACTGACTAATGCACATGCCATTTTTATGGATCTGATGAATAGAGTCTTTAAGGACTACCATGATAACATTGTTGTATTTTTTATTGATGATATTCCAATATATTCCAAAAGACGTGAGGAGCATGGGGAGAATCTAAGGGTTATTTTGAAAACTCTATGGAAGTAAATTCTTTTTGGAAAGTTCAGTAAATGTGAATTCTGGTTATAACATCTTGCTTTCTTAGGGCACATTGTTATCAATGGAGGTATCACAGTTGACCCTGCAAAGAAAAAATTTGTAGAGGAGTGGCCACAACCTATAAAAATAACTAAGATTTTTAGTTTCCTTGGATTATAGGGATATTATAAGAGGTTTTTGAAAAACATTTCATGACTTTCTAATCCATTAACCATGTTAACTAGAAAAGGGGTGATGTTCATCTGGACAAAGGAGTGTGAGGAATGTTTCCAAGAGCTGAAGAAGAGATGTGTTACTATAGCTGTGTTAAATCTACCCTCAAGTGGAGAAGGATTCATTATTTTTAGCGATCCCTCTCTCAATGGTCTGGGGTGCGTCCTCATGATATGGTAATTGCTTATGCATCTCGATAATTGTAGTCTCATGAGCATAACTATCCTACGCATGATCTTGAGCTGGCTGTGGTTTTTTGGATATGAAGATATGGAGACACTCTCTCTATGGGGAGAAATGTGATATATACCCAGACCATCAATGTTTGAAGTATATTTTCACAAAAAAGGAATCGAACATGAGACAAAGGATATGGTGGAACTTCTCAAGGACTATGATTGTTCAATACATTATCATCCCGAAAGAGCAAATGAAGTTGCTGATGCATTGAGCATGGAAGACCTTATTGTTCTTTCCATAATGAGGATTCAATGAGATACTTTGATTAATGACCTATTAAAGATGGACATGGGAATTATAAGGTAATGGACATCATAAAACCTAACATAAATTATTTATCAACCATCATTACTAGAGATGATCAAGAAAGCTCAGAAAGAGGATCCTTTGTCACAGAAGATGCTTGAATCTATGATATATGGGAATTTTCTTGAGTTCAATATTGATCATAAAGGTGTACTAAAATTTCGTACAAGACTATGTGTTCCATCTATTCTGGAAATAAAGAAGGTGCTGATGGATGAAGCTCATAGCTCTACTTTCTCTATACATCCTAGAAGCACAAAAATGTATAGGGACCTTTGTGTTCATTTTAGGTGGAATAATATGAAAAGTTATATTTCTGACTACACTTCATGATTCCTAGTATGTTATCATGTGAAGGAAGAGCGATAACTTCCTGAAGGGGTATTGCAACACCTACCCATACCAGCATGGAATTGGGATAATATAACTATAGACTTTGTCACTGGTCTCCCAAATTTTTTTAATGGAAACAATTCTATGTGGGTTATTTTGGATGGTCTCACCAAGAATGCCCATTTTATCTCCATTCATTACGATTTCTATCATGATCAATGTTTCGGAATGGTTCGAAATACCCAAAAGTTCTGTATCTAATAATATGTGAACCTTCTTTTCAAAGGCAGGCGTTTGCTGGGTGAATTGGACAGAAACGCTTAAGAACTCTTATTGGTTGATAAGATGGCATTTAGGGATCATCATACCCTTTTTGGGGGAGTTATTTCCTATTCTGGGAATCTCTTATAGATTTAAGACATGTTCGTATGTTCGCGAATCGTTGGTTTATACCCAATCATAGTATCCACAGATTACTCTTGGTTGGAAAAGGTCAGCCAAATGTATGGATTCAGAATCATTTAGGCGCGAGGATTACCATCCCTCATTCGGTTAATGAATCTGAGTATTTTGGACTCATTCAGACGGCGCTGGTTTGAAGACTCATAACTGGGCTCCCTTGAATTTTTTGTCATCAAGGGGGGACAGATAACAACTTGAGCATTTGGATTGAACTCATGATACGAGCTTCCTACGTATCCTTGGGAGAGGAACCAGAATCTACGTAGTTCAGTAGTGTAGTTTAACGTCATGTGGGATGTAGGCTAGGGGATTACACTCTGAGGTGGGACAATGACATGGTGGATGGGGCTTAAACTCTATGTTAGCCAATAAAGTTGGTGAACCGACATGAAGGAGGTCGGAATGACCGATTGTTGGGATTGAACCTCGGGGAGTATTCCTAAGTTCCTCGCCTAGGATACATGGATCAAAGTCAACATAGTTTAGAGAAAACTGACATGAAGGATGTCGAAATGACCGGTTGTTGGGCTTGAAACTCGGGGTGGCTTCCTACGTACCCCGCCTAGGAGACAAGGATCACAGTCCACGTATTTTAGAGAAAATGATGTGATAAAGCTCGGAACAACCAGTTGATGGGCTTATAAATCGTGGAGGCTTCCTAAGTACCCCGCCTAAGAGACAAGGATCAAAGTACACATAGTGCTGAGAAAACTGATGTGAAGGAGGATGGAACGACCGGTTGTTGGGCTTGAACCACAGGGAGGCTTCCTACGTACCCTTCCTACTAGATAAGGATCAAAGTCCACGTAGTTCGGAGAAAACTGACATGAAGGAGGTTGGAACGACTGGTTGTTTGGCTTGAACCTCAGGGAGTCTTTCTACGTACCCCACCTAGGAGATAGGGATCAATGTCCATGCAGTTTGGAGGAAATCAAAGTGAAGGAGGTCAGAACAACCAATTGTTGGGCTTGAACCTCGGGTAGGCTTCCTACGTACCCCACATAGGAGATTGGGATCAAAGTCCATGTAGTTTGGAGAAAACTGACGTGAAAAAGGACGGAATGACCAGTTGTTGGGCTCGAACCATGGGGATGCTTCTTAGGTACCCCACCGAGGAGACCGTGATCAAATTCCACGTAGTTCATAGAAAACAGACGTGAATGAGGTCAGAACGACCGGTTGTTGGGCTTGAACCTTGGGAAGGAATCCTACGTACCCCACCTAGGAGATAGGGATCAAAGTCCATGTATTTCGGAGAAACTGATGCGAAGGAGGTCGGATTGACCATTTGTTGGGCTTGAACCTCGGGGAGACATCCTACATACCCCGCCTGGGTGATATGTATCAAAGTCCACATAGTTTGGAGAAAACCGACGTGAAGGAGGTCGGAACGACTGGTTGTTGGGAATGAACCTTGGGGAGTCTTCCTATGTACCCCGCCAATGAGACAGGGATCAAATTCCCTGTAGTTCAGAGAAAACCTACGTGAAGGAGGTCTGAACAACTTGTTGTCTTACTTTAACATCGATGAGGCTTTCTACATACCCCGCATATGAGACAAGGATCAATTTCTTCATAGTTTGGAGGAAACTGATGTGAAAGAGGTTGGAACAACCGGTTGTTGGGCTTGAACCTCGGGTAGGCTTCCAACATACCCTACAATGGAGACAGGGCTCAAAGTCAACGTAGTTTGGAGAAAAACGACGTGAAGGAGGACGGAATGACTAGTTGTTGGGCTTGAACCTCGGGGTGGTTTCCTTCGTACCCCGCCTAGGAGACAAGGATCAAAGTCCACGTAGTTCAGTGAAAACTAATTTGAAGGAGGTTGGAATGACCGGTTGTTGGGCTTGAACCTCGGGGAGGCTTCCTACATACCCCGCCTAGGAGACAGGTATCAAATTCCACGTAGTTCAGAGGAAACTGACGGGAAGGAGGTCGAAACGACCGGTTGTTGGGATTAAACCTCAGGGAGGCTTCCTACGTACCCCGCCTAAGAGATAGGGATCAAATTCCACATAGTTTAGAGGTTGGGGTCAAGGTGGGTTCTTACTCTAACCCACGTGAGCCATGCTCTATGTGAGAAATAAGAGGCAACAGAGACCTGACTATCACATCGCGAAGGGTGCGTCCGTAGGAAGCGGAGTGGGGCTTACAGATGGAGCGGCCCAGAGAAATGGAGATTGGGACATACTCCAGGATGGTGGCCCAGTGGTGAAAAAGCGCAACGAGAGAGGGAAAGGGTACCCCTGTGTCCATCACCCCTCTTGGCCCTTCGCACTGGGGAACTATGGAGGTGAATGGGTGCTACCTCCTGCATGAAAGGCTAGGGGATTACACTAAGGAGGATGCACTGTCACTCTCAGAATAGGGGAGAATTAATCACCACTAGCATCAAAAGGAAACGCAAGAGGGTTCCCCCACTCCTTGCAAGTAGAGAGGCAGAAAGGGGACTCACGGGGTCGGACCCTGCAATACCGTGGGTATGTGAACCTAGGAATGCTTTGGGAGCCCTCTCAAGGGATAAAGAAACCCATTTTCCCTCACCTATTGTGGGTACGTGAACTCAATGCGGAGCACTGATGCGCCTATAGATTACATCATACGGATCTGGTGGCATTAGTAGGGGCCTTGGTATGGGACCGATGGAGATACCACTGAAGGTATTGCAAAGGATCAGGCCTGATTGGAAGGAAATTATATGACTCGTGGGATGGGAACACCGAAGAGTTGGTGAGCCACATTGGTGTATAAGGAGTGGCACCCTTCGCATAGGGGGGTGCTACGCGGCTGGAAAGTTCGTCTGCGTACCAGGATGGTACACGGACTGATAGGCATCCCATGTACTAGAGTGGTATGCTACTTCTGGTTCGGTCCTTTACCAGTTTGGTACGCGGCTGAGTCCGCACGAGCAATGGCGGCCCATGCCGACGCCAGTCGGGGGTTCGTTGGTCAGGGCTTTGCCCGCGTAGGAGGGTGATACACGGTGCGTCGGGTCAAAAAAGGGGTATAGACTCTCTGGTCCGTGGGGAGTACATCCGCGGAGGGGCCATGGCTCGTAGTATTTTTTTAAGTTCGTAGTTCACCAATCTTCTATATGTTTTCCGGTTCCATATTAATTCGTTTCTAGTTTCATACCAGTTCTGGTTCGCGAATTGGAAATTTGCTGTTTGCGAAATCCTAAGCTCCTTCCTTCAAAATCCTTCCACCTGAATCTGATCGATCCCATTATTCACCCCCTAAATCAGCATTTATAGAGTGGGGAAAGAGATGTATCTATGATCATGTGGCACCTTTTTTGGAGGCACATGACTAAAAACCAGGTTTACAGATGACTTGGTCAATCCACAACTCGTGAGGGGCATTGAATGCACCTCATCTGTGAAACAATTTGATGCTTCACGGCCACATAGGGATCCACTTCTATTCCAAGAATGACAGCGTACGTGGCATGTTCTGGTCGGTGCGCTTTTCAGCTGGGGCGGTTCGAGATGGTGGACCGGCCTGGCACCCGTCCTGCTTCGCGCCCGCTGGGGGTTCCCGCCTCCATCTCGCGAACGATGATGGTCCACGGAGGGGGGTGGATTACTGAACGTACCATGTACCATCACTGTTAGCACGAAACATAGACCAATGGGTCTTTTCCAATATTGAGTATTGGCCAACTTTTTTCTAATTCCTTAAGGGAAATTGGGTAGAATCCTTTCTCATATAAAAGAGGTATTCCCATTCTCCTTTGCAGATTTTTCAGGACCTTGAAAATTCCCCCCATCAGAATGGGGTCTGATCAAGACGAAGATGATACTATTCCAATGTAGAGTAGTTCTAAAACTTGGATAGTTTGCGGTAGGGGAGTGGACCTATTGGGGGACCAAAAATATAAATAATAAGGCCCCTCCCCTCTGTATTTTACCAAATTCTTTGTGAACATGAAGATATTTCTTTTTGTCTCCGCATGCTTTATCCTTTGAGAAACTCCCTATTTGTGAACTAGATTCCATTTCTGCGAACCATTCCTCATTGGAATTTGCCTTTACCCACAGACCAATCTCCCACCCGCGAACTAACACTTTTAATCACTAAAAAAGTAAGTTAAAATGGGACGCGTAGGAACTTGCTACACGGTTCGGATGGTCCGCGGACCAGAATTCTTCCAGACATTGAAAAATTATTAAGTCTTCTGAACATAAACATTTAAATCTGAGATTGAGATTCTGTGGAGATTACTAGTTCATGGTTTTCTGGCCAATGCTCCGTAGGCCAGTGTACGATGGACTTCTTCCGTATAGGATTCGTTCGCGGGATGCAACCTTCGTGAACCACCCTTTGAGGCATGCTCGCAGACCACGTCATGAAGGCTCCTTGACAAAGTCCTTTTCCATATATTTATTATTTTTGTCCAGATTTTATTATTTTGGACTGACCATTTGCCTGGTTTTTATAATGCAGGGAGAGAATATGGTTCCTCCTCAATCTTCACCCAGGCCTACTGCTGAGCCTCTCCGATTGGTCCAGGGAGACGTCTAGTCTCCCATAGACTTTTGGGCCATCCGCTATCAATCCGTCCTTATCTTGATGGTTTTGGCCTTAATAACGATGTCCCTATCCCCCTGTCTTCTCAGGTATTATATCCCTTTGTTTGGATGCGCTTATGTGTGCTCAAGCGAACCTCGCCCAATCGATAGATATGATATCTACCAATTGGGATGGATTCCGATCATTGGTTAGATGTATGACAAGTTTTTTCCCACCCTTGATGAATAGGATGATGCCGAACATGTACCCTTGTTGGAGAGGGATCTGAAGGTTATGGCGGAGCGATCACTAGGTCACCCCTTGCATGCCTATTCTTTTATTCCATATAGAACCTCGATAGGGTTATTTTTGAAGACCACTTGTCATGTGTTGAAGATCAAGAGGCCAAGGACTCGTCCTTCTCAACAGTCACAAACTATCCCAGGTTCGTACTGGTCGGTTCTAGAGGTGGGTGACTACCTTTCATCGGGTTTTGAGGTCTTCCCTGGTGTGCTGCCTATGCTTAGGTTGGCAGTTCATTTAGCCAAGTTTTTAAGCGGGTGGCTATTCCCGTCTCAGGATATCAACCTGGGTGTCAATGCTTGCACCCTGATGATGGAAGCTGAGCTGGCGAGAGGCTGCCCAGTGAATTTGGACGTTCCCACTTTGGCTCACATTTACGAATTACTAAGCCACATGCAAGAGGTTGGGTCACCCTATCATCTGAGTGGGCCATTTCAGTTTTTATATGGTTGGGTATAAGATCATTTCCGCTATTATTAGTATCATCATAACAAAGTCATCATGCTTCCTACACATTGGCCTACCTTACTTGATATAGTTGGAGTTCATCTAAAGTCCATCAACTCTGATGAAGTCGTCACGCTTCTTAGTGACTTTTCCTAGTTCGGTTTCACTCCCTACACCACTCCTTCTGACGTTGTGGTTCACGACCACATGGGGATCTTAGAAGATAATTATTTCATGATTTAGCTTTGGTACGGGTTCTTATCCATGTGGATTGATGGGGTTTCAATATGTGATTTGTATGCCCCACATAATTTTTCTTGGCAATTTGGATGCGTGAAACTCCAGGTTTCCCTTCCCCATCCTCAGGCCTGAGGGATGCATCTGGCCAATCTCCATCAATGGTGGTTGATGTTGATGCAGGAGGGATCTGGAACAAGAATTTACATGCCTGAATCCGTAGCGGTTTCCAGCCTATCCTTGGAATATGAGAGAATATGGATTAAGAATTATCCATATTGGATCTTGGGGAAGGCTATCCAGCAATTTCCCAAATCAGGGGCACTGCGACAGATGTGCTTACCTCACATTCCTCATCCTCTTTGAGGGCGGAATGACTGATGGCTCATAGGTTGAAGAGGCTCAGTGAATCTTCCTCTTTCAGCCCCTCTGCGTCTGAGGTTCAGACATATCCAAACCTTCTGGATGTAAATGAGGATGACTCAGTGACATTGGGTTACTGTGATTTAATTCCCGAAGCTCCGCTGGCTGATAGTGGAATTACCATCTTAACTCCTAAGCATGAACCAGAGCTAGAGGCTTCTGACTCTCCAGTCCCAGTACCATCTTCTAGTGCACACATGTCTGCACTGGCCGCAACGCCAAACTTCATTTCTGTTATATCTAGCGATGATACTAGAGACCCTCATGTCATGGAATACCACAGAGTAGTGCGAAGGTGGGCCTAGCCCCGGATCTGTGAGATTGTTGTCGAAACTCCTCTGACTCAAATGGAAACTAAAACTGAAGCATTTCGGAAACTCTTCCTAGGGTTGGGGTATGGTGGGATCGACAATTGACAACATCATTTTCTCACCCTCTAGTTCATCATTGCCTATGGGGAGGCTTCCGCAAGTGAACACAAACTGGCTCACCGTGCTACCTCTCATCACGGGACTCGATCCCTTGAGGAAGCTATGATGAAGCTCAATCACCTGATAGCAGTAGAGGTGATATCTCATGATCAGGAGACCACCCTATCTACAGAGCTTCACAAATGAAAAGCTCGAGCGGCGAGGCTGAGGGATCAGTTGTCATCTCTGACTAGTAACCTTGACGCTACCAAAAAAAGGATAATCGATCTCCAAATGATGGTGAGGCATACTTGTTCAGTGTCCAAAGATGATGCCATGGAGAAGTTCGTGCTAGAGAAAACATGCAATAACCTTCACCGCACGGTTGCCGATCTGATTGAGAGAGCGATCCAGGATCCTTTGTGATTGCCGAAGCTATTTTTGTAAATTATTTTTTTACCTCTTTTGTTGCGGAAAAGGAGAGACTCCGGCTTGTGGACATCCTCCCCATTTTTTCAAATAGAATAAAATCTACTGTCAATTGCCCCTTGCTGTAAAATTTGACTGTTACCAGAACAACTGTTTCATAAATAACAACTCACTAAATTAGAATGAATCATAATTTAGAAAAATGATAAAATAGAAGCGGGCTCTAATTTTTTCCTAGACCATGGGATCCAGCGAGAACAGTTTGACTATTTCTAGGTTTTTGTAGAAAAACCCCACAAAATTATTTTCTTTTCTGCTAATACCCTAATTCATGCCTAGGCCCATTTGGTGTGGACCCAGCAGGTATAGCCCGACTTTCTCATAGGTTGCCTGTTTCAGGTTTTCGGCCTAACGGGCTTTGTGGATTTTTTGTGAGTGGTTTAAAGACCCACTGATAAGACTATCATTTCTGATTTTTAGATCAAATATATTGGACCAGATATGGTGGGGTGAGGGCCCCAATGAGGTTTGGTTGATTAAAAGAATTATCAATACGCTTCATATGCATGTGGGGGAAACAAGTTTAGATTTGAATGACATTCAGGGAATGTCTAAAGACATGGGAGCTGTATCGGCACGTAGAGGTAGGAAAAACATCACCTAAGGAAGACATTCCATTGTTAGATGGGCCAGGGGCGACCAATATGCATAGCTGCGGAGGGAATGATATGTATAGTCATGCAAAGGTGTCCTTAAGTCAATGACTTTCCATTTCTGATGGCCTAAGGACTTCATGGAAGTCTGGATTATGGAATCCACCATGGGTGGCTGGGAGAATTATGAAATCCAACATGGGTGGCTCGGAAGGGGTGTGTGACGTCTGAAAGGGTTTGGGAACATCTGGGTTAATCAGAAGTGTGGACGCTGGGTCCCTGTCCTACACATTTAGTTAGCGTAGAATATGGTTGGAGCTTGGCGTAGTTTAAAGTCATGTAGCTGGGAAATTAATTAAAATGGAATGAATTCTATTGGTTCTCGTTAATCCCGTTAGAGACGTTCCAGTGTATTTAGGTAGGGGTGTGAAAGAGGTTGGTAAACTGTTGCTTAGAGGGTTTCCGAATCCCGGGGTGGATATGGGGCCTCAAAGGCCAATAGGCTTATGGAGAGATGCATTTCTCAAGGAAATAATTCCTTTGGTAGACGGGCGAGGGGTGATCAATATACAGAGCCATTGAGGGCATGGTATGTATAGTCATGAAATGGTTTCCTTAGTTCAATTATTGTATTCTCCAGATAGCTGAGCAACTTCAGGAAAGTTGAGATTTGAGACCACCAGGGGTGGATTTCAATGGTTTAGCTCTTTCTGGGTATAGAGTGTGATTCATGAAGAGAGGGTGCCTGGTTACGGTAGAAACATATGGGATAAATTTCTCATGAATGGGTGAAGTCATCCCTTCTCACACTGGTGGGAGACGGTGGTTCGTGCATGTCTAGCCCATGCACCAAGGGATAGAGGAAATACTCCATT
The DNA here is from genome assembly GCA_963277665.1 of Viscum album. Taxonomy (NCBI): domain Eukaryota; kingdom Viridiplantae; phylum Streptophyta; class Magnoliopsida; order Santalales; family Viscaceae; genus Viscum; species Viscum album. The sequence goes on from OY728165.1 coordinate 1,956,799,296, forward strand.
CCTGACTAAACCCATGGTAGGTTTGACCATGAAGTTTAACATCATGTGGCAAGGATGGAGGGAAAATTAAATTCCATGTAGTTTAACGTCATGCAGTGAGGATGGGGATCATTTTTGAGGATGATGTTCATTTTATCATTGTGCAGCGAGGACATAGATGATGTGAAGTTTAACGTCGTGCAGCGAGGATAGGGGCATTTTTAAACATATGAAAATGCTTGTAGTTGGAGGCATTTCAATGGATGTTTAATTCCTCGTCTTTGCACCTTTTCAACGAGCGGCAAAGACATGTTCCATGTAGTTTCAATCGTCAAGTGGTAAGGCGTAGTTGCAAAGGCCACTAGTGATCAGAATGTAACTAGGCTTGAACATCTCGGCATGTCCAAGATGTGGAGAGGGGTTTTTGGTTTAAATCGTGGTTTTGGGGCTTCTTAGATTTGGAGAGATGATGTGGGGGCTTGGAGGTCGGTAAGCATACGGGGCTAAGAAGATTGTCGCCCAAGGAAATCATGCCTTTGGTAGACGGGCTAGAGGCTGTCAATATGCAGAGCCACTGAGGTCATGATCAGCATAGTCATGAAAAGGTTTCCACAGGTCGATAACTTTCCACTTCTCCTGGCCATGAATGATTATGACGATCCATGATTGACTGGGCCACGAAGTCTGTCATTTGGTAAAGAAATATCTGGACATGTCAGGGATGTTCATCCCTGATTGCTGTTAAAACTCGATGAGTTAACAACGCATATTTATCTTGTGCATGGGTTATATATTTACTCCATGCAGTTTAACGTCGTGCGGTATAGGAGAAGTACTCGTAGTTTAATGGTTATAGAGTTCGGACCATTCGGTAACTGTTGCTACAATTACCCGAAAGGAAACTGAGTTTGGATGCTTTGGTATTCATTGAAAAAGTGTGAGGGAATGAGGGTGTAAATAGTAACTCTGTGATTTCTCAGATCAGAAGGTATAGTATATGGACTATGAGGCTAGTAAGTGTACATGGATAGGAAGAGTACCGCCTGAGGAAATCTTGCCTCTGGTAGATGGGCCAGGTGCTATCAATATGTAGATCCGTGGAGGGCATGGTATGAATAGTCATGCAAAAAGTGTCTACGGGTCAATAAATTTCCACTTACAATGGATATGGATGATTATGAAAATCTAGGATTTTTCACAGTACAGAGTTCAGAAATTGGGGATAATGGCATCCAAGCATACAAGTAACATCTTCACCGCAATTGTATGTCAAGTCAAAGTAGCCTACCACTGATTTGATGTTTGTAGATGCCAATCGACATGTTAACCATGAGCAGATACATAGGCCAACCAGGCAGGGATACCCTGACAACATTTGGATGTTAGAGGGGAACAAACTTGTAAACCACTATTCCATAAATTTTTGGATTGTGAGGTATGATATTGGGGCTCTGAGGCCGGTAAGCGTACAGAGATAGGAAGAGTATTTCCTGAGGAAATATTGCCTTTGGTAGACAGGCCAGGGGCTATCAATATGAAGATCCGCCAAGGGCATGGTATGCATAGTTGTTCAAAGGTGTCCATGGGTTGATAACTTTCCACTTCTGATGGCCATGATTCATAATGAAGATCCGCAATTATCCGATTCGTTGAGTCTGATGAATGGAGAGGATGCATCCAAATGTGCAAGGAGTATTCCCATCTCACTTCACCATATATTTTGGGAGGGTCGCAATGAAGTTCACGCTGTTTAACGTCATGCAGTGAGGACGACGTCTGTGTAGTTTTAATGTTGTGTGGTGAGGACGAAGGTGAACAGACATGAAAAGGGGATTCCGTGCAGTTTAACGTCATGAGATAAGGACGAGGGGTATATATACAAGTTTTTTCTTTTATCGGTGGATGGGGTGGGAGGTAATATCCCTAAGTCCCCACATATCCTACGAGGGCGGGAATCAAGCCTCAGGTAGTTCTTTTTAGGGAATACACCTCGTGCGGGTTTGGCCCATACATGGGAAAGGGGGTATCTTTAGATTTATTTTGGCTGGCCGGGCTAGGATGTGTAATTCTAACATCACTATGTATCCCTCAAGGGAAGGAATCAAGACGTACATAGTTATTTAGATGATAAAACACCTCGTGCAGGTCTGGTCTGTACACGGGGGAAAAAGGCATTTTAAATCCTTCATATCCGTGCAGTCTAATGTCATGTGGTAAGGAGGAGGAATACACCATGTGCAAGGATGGTCCATTAACGAAGGAAAAGGTCATTTTTAACTTTATGTGGGGATGGATGGGCCAGGATATAGAATCCTGGAATCGCTACGTATCCCGCAAGGGCAGGAATCAAGCTGTACGTAGTTCTTTATAAGATAACACACCCCGTGAAGGTGTAGTCCGTTCACTGAGGAAAAGGTCATTTTTAATCTTTCTTATCTGTGTAGTTTAACGTCGTGTGGTAAGGGTGAGGAATAAACCTCGTGAAGGTATGGTCTGTACATGGGGGAAGATGGCATTTTTAATCTTTCTTTTGGGGTGGCTGGACCAGGATGGGGGACCCTGGAGTCACTACATATCCTGCGAGAGTAGTAATCAATCCATACATAGTTTTTTAAAAGAGGTATATCTAGTGCAGGGTTGTCCCGTACATGGGAGAAGAGGGAATTTTTAATCTTTCATTGGGGGGAACAGTCCAGGATATGGAATTTTGGTGTCACTACGTATCCTACGAGGGAATGAATCAAGCCTCACATAATTCTTTATAAGGGAATACACCTCATGTAGGGTTGGTCCATACATGGGGGAAAAGTGCATTTGTGACTTTATTTTTGGATGGAAGGGCTAGGATATTGAATCCTGGCATCGATACGTATCCTTCAAGGGAAAGAATCAACTTGTACGTAGTTATCTAAAATCTGTGTAGTTTAACATTGTGCGGTGAGGAAGAAATACTCTTAGTTTAGGGTCATAGAGTTTTGACATTTTTGGTTTGGCAGTTTAACATCCTACAGCTCGGACGATAGGTGCTTGGCAGTTTAACGTCCTGTTGCTCAGACGAAAACTGGTTTGGTTATGTGAAATACTTATTCAGAAACCTCTCATTCGTAGGAGCGATGGTGAACTTCCCGTCCATGGAGATTAGGACATATTCTCCATTGGAGTAGACCTTTTGTATAACATATGGTCCCTCTCACTTGGGCTCCAAATTTGGAGGTTTCTTTCCGGGTATCATTAGGTTCCGGAGGACCAACACCAATTCTCCTTCCAAGAAAGACCAAAGATGAACCTTTTTATTGAAGGTTCGTGTGATACAGTTCTGATATACTTCCAGATGGTGCAAAGTGTGAAACCGCTTCTCATCTAGCTTTTCCAATTCCCCTAGCCATTTTTTATGAATTCTCATCACTGGAAAACTGATCACAAATGGAAACAAAGGGAAAGGGAAATTGGAGCTCAATGGGAAGGACTGCTTCTGTTCTGTATACTAATGAGTATGGATTATCCCAAGTAGTTGTGCAGATTGTGGTTCAATACGCCCAAAATTCATGAAGTGGTTTATCTGAACATGATTTATTTTCTCTGTCCACCATTTCCTGGAGAATGATGGATAGGGTCTTGTTGAAAACCTCTATCTGTCCATTGGCTACTGCATGGTAGCGAGATGAGTGGTTATTCTTGATACCATATTCTTGTTATAGTTTCTCCAATTTAGCAGAGTAGAAATTGGTTCCGTTATCTATCAGGATGGTATGATAGACATCAAATTTTGTTATGATATTGGCTTTCACAGAGTTGACAATGTTTCTTACCCAGACATCCCTGAGGGGTACAACTTCTACCCATTTTGAAAAGACATCAGTTGCTGTGAGGATATACTTCATTTGTTTGGCCGTGGTGGGAGGATATGGTCCCACGACGTCTATTGCCTAGATGGAAAATGGTCAGGAGTACCTGGCATGATGAAGTAACTCCAGGGGTTGGTGAATGAAGTTGCCATGAATTTGGAAGGAGTGGAATTTTTTGGTAAAGTTCTCACAATCTTGTGCGACTGTGGTCCAATAGTACCCATGTCTTTGAACATGAATAGAAATCTTGGACCCTGACTGATGTGCTCCACATACTCTGGTGTGTACTTAATTCAATACGGCAGCGGTTTCTTCTCCATCAATGCATCTGAGGAGGACTCCGTTGAGGCCTTATCTGAAGAGGACCTCTTGCTAACTCGTGCCACCATATAGGACAATGTTGACTTTCCATCTCTGTATTTTCTCTTGGTCTGCCCTGTATGATGGACGTTCTCCATGTTGAAGGTAGTTTGCAATGGGGGTTATCCAGCTGGTGGAAGGAGAATATGGTTCAAGGAAAGGGCTGACTTCATTGATTCCCTCCCTCTTAGTCGGGACAAACGACAAGACCATTTGACGATGAGCAATACTGATCGATATTTTATCCAGTTCTGGGTTAGCTAGGGTTGTGGCCGCATTAGCTAATGCATTGGTCTAGGAATTTTGAGAACGGGGAATATAGGTTAATGTCGTTTCTTTGAAGAATTCCTCCATTAACATTCGGACATAGTCAAATAGTGGAATCATCTCCTCCTTTTTAATAGCATAGTAACCATGGACCTTCTTGATGACTTGTTCTGAGTCAACTTTTACATTAAGGTTCTATAATTGTGCCTAGAGTGCGAGCTCCATGCCTATAATGAGGGCTTGATACTCTACATCATTGTTAGTACATCCTTCTGACATAAGACGGAATATAGAAAGACTTCATTTTTTGGGTACATGAGTCTTATCCCTAAACCCACCTTGTTAAATCTAGGATCCTTCATTTTTTTCTATCGCGCTTCGGGATGCGCCATCGAAGTACATTAATCATGTCGAGAGATCCTCTTGAACCAACAATATGTCTTCATCCAGGAACTCGACGTCTGGTGCAGTGGTCCCTGTAAAGGGGAGCTCTTCTAGAAAAACAGCTTATGCCTCACCTTTGATGGCCTTCTAAAGCAGAAACCGGATGTCAAACTATTGCAGGATGACTTCCCATCGGGATTGGTGCCCGGTTAACATTGGGAGGCTGCGGATGTACTTGAGCAGGTTACTATGCAAGACCAAATGGTCTTTATGATCTTTTAGATAATGTCACAATTTTTGAACTATGAATACAAAGTCCAAACAACTCTTCTTGATGTTTTAGTATCGAGTTTTAGCATCGATCGTGGTTCAACTGTGGCAATTGAGATAGTTTTCATTACCAGCATCATTTTTATGCGTGAGGAAGGCTCCCAGTGACCGCTCTAGGGCTGCCACATATAAGATAAGTGGTATCACTTCAAATGGGGGCATGAGAACCAGCAAGATTAAGAGGTAATTCATTAGGCTATCTAATGCATGTTGGAAATCATCTGTCCATTGGTATGTAACCTCCTTTTTCATTAACCTCGTGAAGGGAAAACATTTACCCGCCTAGATGGCTATGAACCACCTAATGCAGGCCAGGTGTTCATGGAATCGTCTCAACTCAGGGAGACTGCAGGGAGGTGGTAGGCCGAGGAGAGCCTTTGCCTTTTCAGGATCGACTTCAATGTCATGATGGCGTACGATGAAGCCAATGAATTTCCCTGAGGTAACCCCAATGGCACATTTCAAGGGATTCATCTTCAGGATATGTTGTCGATGTTTGTTGAAGAAGGTTTCAAGTTCTGATAGGTGATTTGAGCGCTGTCTTGATTTGAATACCTAGTCATCCACGTAGCATTTGACGATTCTCCTCAGGATTGGTTTAATGATACGATGCATGGAACATTGACATGTGGAGCCTGCGTTCTTGAGACCAAAGGGAATGACCCTGTAACAGAATAAAAATTGAGGGGCCCTGAATGTAGTGTCCTTTTCATCTTTTTGGGACATCCTGATATTATTATACCTAGAATAGTTGTCCATGAAGGAGAGATCATCATACCTGGTCATTGCGTTGATTAATAACTTGGTAATTGGGAATGGGAAACCATCTTTTGTAAAATGCCGATTGAGATATCTAAAATCGATGTAGACGTGAATTTTTACATTCTTTTTCTTGAGGAGGACAATGTTGTCCAACCAGATGGGGTATTGGACCTCCCAAATGAAGCCCACTTTAATCAGCTTATCAACTTCAACCTCTATTTGGGCAGCATGTGAGGGGTGCATTCTTCTAGAGGCTTGTTTATAGCCTTGGTGGTATTCTGACAAACCTAAGTGGTGCGTTGCCACTTCGGGATTGAGTCCCAGAATTTCCATGTAATTCCAAGAAAAAAATCCCAGTTTTGCCTTAGGAAGGTGGTATATACCTCGTGCTCCTCGGGAGACATGGCTGTACTAATGAGAGTGGGCATCAGGTCTTTTTCAGTACCCAAGTTTATTTCCTTGAGCTCGTCTACAGTGGTGGAGATAACTTCCTCAAATGAAGGTGATGCATCCCTAAGATCTTCCTCCTCTTCTTCCCCGACATTCTCATCTTCCTGATCAGACGGGGGGAGAGTTCCGGGCACAAGATCTTGTGAGTCAAGAGGTGAGGCACCGTGGGAATCCCTGCTTGAGTATTCACCCCCAAATTGAGGGTTTGAGGACATTTCTACATTGTCACGCTCGGCCGTTATGGATGAAGTCATGAGGATAGCTGAGTTTGAGTCCGGACAAGAACCCCTACTCTCAACATGGTTGATGGACAGGATGTATTCTCTGCTTAGTTTTTTGCGGGGGTAATCAAGGACCATTTCCAGGACGTTTGGAGTGGGGATCCAGTCAACACCATCGACTGAAGGGTTCTTCTTTTTTTCTCTCATAAACACCAGTGGTAATGTAGTGTGACTCAAAGAGCTCAAAAGGGACCTTTTCACTGTAAAATGTCCCACTTTTCCATTGACGTAATACTTAATATATTGGTGGTAGTATGAAGGAATGACCATGTTCTTATGGATCCATAACCTTCCCAGTAGGGCATTGAATCCTGTGTTAAACCAGACCCCCAGGAATGCGGGGTAGGCCACAAGGTCGCCCAAATGGGTTTTTTACATGATTTGTCCCATTAGATTCTGTTTACTCTTGTCGTAACCCAACAATGTTGTGGTTGAGGGTACTAGGTCATCCTCATTGTAGCCCAACTTACGAAGTGTCTGTAGGGGAAGGAGTTTAACTCCAGATCCATTATCAATAATGAAATTACGGATCTCAACATCATTTAGAGTGACAGACACATATAGTGGTTTGATGTGTCCTTGAATGATGGTATCTTCATCCTGATCGGTGGTGGAAATCACCGCATTGCATTCAGCCAGGCCAACCTCCGTCCGGTAAATCTTGACTGCAGCTACCTCATCATGAAACTCATAGGGGCTGACCAAGGATTCTATAAGAGCCTCCTTGAGATCGGATGACAAACTCAGGGCATCCAGTATTCACATTTTGGCTGGTACTGACACTAGATGCTTAAGGATATCATAATTCTTCTCCAGCGTCTGATGCTTCTCCGTTGGTGGGAGAGTTTTTGCTTGAACTTTAGGAGTTGGAGTATGTGACGAGGAGGGACCGGCCGTGGGGTCAGAGGTTTACGATGTTCCCACATTCTAGGATCTCATCCTGGTCAGTCTGTTTGTGCGCACTAGGCGGCTAGACGCTTGTTCCACCTCTGATGGGTACCACAGAATAATGGGTCCAGAGTGGCAGCGTGTGGAGGCGGGGTGATATTCTTTCTCTTGCTGAGTCTGTTGAAGGGATCTCCCATGGGTTTCCGCGATATTAACGTTTTGGGCCAGGTTAAAACCATAGGGCTGGTTCTGACCATGACTGTGCCTCCCCTGGTATCCCCTACATCGGTGATTCCTCCTCCCATCCCCTTGCATTTGGAACTTAGTTTCATAGCCATACCCTTCATCAGGGAATGATTTTGTTAGATATATGACGTTGATGGAACTAAATATTAACTCCTCATTTTGTGATAGATTAACCTGGTCGGTTGTCTCTGATGGTGCCATTTGGTTGGTCGGTGCCCGTGGCACCAAGTTTGGGGTCATAAAATCTGACAATGGCGGGGCTATCATCGGCCTCATTGTGGACTGCTCCCCTTGCGCTTGTCTCCTCCCCTCTTGATTACTCCTAGATGAACGGATTGTGGAGGTTTTTGAGGTTGATATGGTCAGCTGTTCGGAATTAGGGGTTGTTGGTGGCAACACCGGTTGCCGTAGTTGAGCTCAAATTATGCCATGATCTCGATTTACAGTCTTCCATGTCATCCAGTCATCAAATTTCTGCCCCTTCTTATTGGTGACTTCCTTCCACCCCTCCCCTTTATTAGAGTCGGTGGTAAATGTATATGTCACATGTGCTGGTGGTGGTTCCAACTCGAACTGCTCATAGTCTTCCATCCTTTGCAAGAGGTCTTTGAAGACGAAACATTCTTGGATATTGTGCCCTAACATTCGATGGTAGGGATAGAAATTTGTCCATTCATTTAGGTTGACTTCTTCGGGCTTCCTTGGATACGGGATGTGGAGAAAGTTGCAATTCATGGTTGTTATGAAGTAGCTGTGGACTTGGTCCTATCGGAATGACTATAATTTTTGTCTCAATTCTTTGAACTGGTTCCGCTTTGATCCTCTCTGATCATCCCTCTTGGGATGAGGAGGTCGCTGATACATAGGGGGCCCTTGATGATTTGGTGGAGGCCTAAGAAGTGGAGTAGGCATAGGGGCTAGCTTGAGCATGACAGAGGACGCCTCAGCTCTAACTGTTCTCTTTTCAGGAGCCTGTGAGGCTATTTGGTACTTCAGATTGGTCCGTTGCAGGGAGTCTTCGACTCTATGAGCAATGGAAAAGAGATTGCAGAAGCCAGTGGTGCACTCCACAAGTATGAGCAGTGTTCATATCTCTTCCCTAAGGTTATCGATGAATATGGAAAGAATCTTATCTTGGGGAATTGGCATGTTCCAAGAGTAGGTCAGACCCTTCCATCTAGTGATGAAATCCAAGACCCTCTTTTTCTCCCTCTATTTGCAATTCATGAGGTCAATGACCATTGTTTTAGTCAGCGTTTAGCTGAATTGGAATATGAACTACTGTCGAATGTCTTCCTACATTTTTATTGAATGACCTGGAAGATTTGTATACCAGATGAAAGAATATCCTTCCAGGGTCCACACGAAGCATCTGAGTTTCACTGCATCTTGTTGTTCCGGAGTTCCCATCATAGGGTCACAATAAGATTTTTAGTGCATCAAATGCTAATCCGGATCGCCTGATCCATTGAAAATGAGGAATACAGTGCTCCTGAAATTGGGTGGGGGTGACGTGTTGCTCACCCAATCTAGGTAGGACTTCCACTCTAGCTGTATCGGAGAGAGTCGACCTTCCATTACTTCCAATCGAGCTGTTAGTGCCTCGACGATGCTGGAGAGTCCCTATTTTACAACATGTTGGGCCCAATCTTGGGTAGGTGTAGCCCAAGGCATTTATTGAGGATCTGGCTTGGCCGGCAACAGGGGTGCATATACCATTTGTGGCACCTTCGGAGGGTTCATACGCACTCTCTCCGGTTGATTCACGAGTAGACGGAAGTCTTGGTATTCACCCAAATCCATGTTTAGGTAGTTGGATGGACCGGGTGCCTCATTGGGCGGGGAAAACCTTGGTCTTTGAGGTGTACTTGCTGGGAGAGCAAGGTGTGGATTTTCTTGGGAAGCACTTTCAATAATATGGTTCCTATGAAGTATCTCGTCATTAAACCACCTTATTTCTTTCATTTCCTCAATCTGTCGAGCAAATCTCTTTTCGAGCATAAGTGGATCGTTTTATCGATAGAATGGGACGGGTTAAGGGTAACCAGTCCTTCATTATTATCCTTGTTGGAATCTCACAGGGTAAGCGGAGGAGGGTTATCTAGAGGGTCTACAATATTTAGGGTGGCCCTTTGGTTCCGGGTGTCCACACCTAGTGGTTTGTTATGAGTGACAACCTGATTGGAACCATCGACTCCCGATCCATCCAGATTTTCATCATCTATGGTGTCACCTATGGGTTTAACCTCTATGGAGTTGATGGATTCATATTACGGGGTGGATGAGATTTCACCTTCCAAATAGGAAGAGGATCTCCCACGCATTTTATTAGTCCTCCCTTTCCTATCCCAGGAATTATTTTGGACTCCTTGACGAATGGTAATGCAGAGAGAGCATTGATGCGTCCTTACGGTATGCCTCCCTCTTCAAGGGGATGTTGATTCAATGGATGGGATAGGGTAGGAACCTCCTCTTCTGACTATCCTCCCTAGATGATAAAATTTTGATTCTCTCTGTGGAAGTTGTTGTCGTGGTAGTAAAAATTCCCCCAGCCCTGAGTGATGGGGTTGGCTCCATCCCTTGTAAATTGAGTCTCTTCCCGTTTTTATAGGTCTTAAGGGGGAATTTGTTGTTAAAAATCTCCCCAACCCTGTAGGCTGGGGTTCACGCTAGATTGTGGCAGTTGCTACTGCTATCACTACCTTCTTGATCTTGCATGCTACCATTTGGGGGTGAACTAGATTTGATGCGTAGTTCACCTAAGAATCAATCCACTCTGGGGAGTCAGGTAATGACCGCTGATTGGACTCTCTTAGGCGAGAGGCATGTTGTACGCTTTCGATTTCCTGATTCAGGTGATCTTGAATGGCTTGTTCCGGTCAGGCCTGACGCTTCTGGGACTTACTCATGGCCTGTCTCTGTCCATGTTCTCCGTAATCCTATAATATGGACTCCCGTCAGAGCATCCCAAATGAGGTGTCTCAATTGGTGCAGTACAAGAAGGCAAGCTAATACACTGTTTACTTTACGCCTCTCAGGTCGATGTTGTCACGCCGAAGGAAGAGCTTCGAGGTCCATGTGATGCAGGAGCTCTCCTATTGTCTTGACAATGTCTACATACCCATCGTAGGAATGGAAGCTTGATTTCAGCTGGCAGAGGGTTGTCCATATATCTTAGTTAATGTCTTGCACACATTCTTCTGTCAACTTTCTAGGTATGTCAAATTGAGAGGTGGCAGTGGTCCAAACCACAACCGGTACATCATTTATGGCCAGTCGTTTCCTCAGTTGAATAATGTTATCATACTCCTCTTCTAGTGATTACTATACCTATTCGGACCAACTGAGATGCTTAATGATAGTGTGGTCAGAGGCAGTGGGTCCAGTAGGAATTGGATTATCATGTGGGAGATTCTGAGGAGGCTCAGAAGATGAACGTGGCCCCAGACCATCTCTTGATTGAAGAAGGGTGTCGTTGGTGACTAGCTGGGTATTTGACATGGTCAATATCATCATTCTGAGTTCCTCGACATTTGAGGGATTTTTTTTGCTTGATTCGGCAGGGGGAGGACCTTCCTGTTGATATGATATGTCACCTTGGGGAGGACCTTCACAATGGCGGCTTCAATGGCGAGGACTACCATTACAGCTGCCGCAGGGAGATAATGTACGGGTTACACCTTGGGGAGGACCTTTTGAATATACCACAACGAGGGGGGGGGATTCTCATTGATCTACATTTAGGCGGGGAGGGCCTATACTATCAATATGTTAAAGGAGAGGGATACCATTAATACTTGACACCTCACTGCATAGAGGAATTTCTCATTGCATACTCTAGCGAGGGCCTCCAAGACGTATCGCAGAGAGGGGAGGACCTTTTGGGTGTGTAAATTTGTTATGGGGAGGGCCTTCACAACGACTTCCATCATGTTGATGATGACCATCATGGTTTGACGTTCGATGTGTATCTTGGGGAGGACTTTCAAGACACACTCCTAAAAGGTGAGTAGCTTATTGTTTCTAGGGATCATTGCGGGGAGGACCTTTACAATGGAAACTGTGGTGGTGAGGAATACCATCACAGTTGCCGCAATAGAGAGGACTACAATCACATATTCCTCATGGAGAATATCTACAGGGTACACCCTTATGAGGGCCTTCAAAATGTACCGCAACATGGGAAGGGACTTCTCGTTGCTTGATGTCTCTATGGGGAGGACCTCCGTTATCAGAGTGGTGAGGACTACCACCGTGATATGATGTCTCGCTGTACAGAGATTCATTTCAACGTAACCCCTGTAGAGGACCTTCAGTGCTGGCTATGACAAGGGGAGGGCCTTCTTGTCATGATGAGATGTCACTACGGGGGGGGGGGGGGGACTCTGCAATTGCGACTACAATAGCGATGATTGCTATCAGAATCTATGGTCCCACTACTTGGAGAGTGTTTGTAGTGTATACCACGGGGAGGACAGTCAGGGTGGACCACCACATGTGGAGGTTCTTCTTGCTGCTCGATCTTCTGGTCACGTGGAGGGCTTCCCTGACTCGCATCATAAGAGAAGCTCTCTTGATCGATCATCATATCCCCATGGGGGAGGCCCCCATGGGTGCTCTGGGGAGGACCTTCAGAGCTGCTGGTAGCGACATTGCGGGGAGGACCTTCACAACTTCTACTGCCAGTCCCATAATATGGTAATTGGTGGGCAGGCTTCCGAGCCTTTGATATGTTCTTAGCAGCATTGGGAACCCCAGATTCTAGTAGAGCAGAGTCATAAACCTGCTCTTTATTTTCTGGCTGCCTTTTGCGCATTTGGGGAGCTTTCTTACAGGAATCGGGGATCGTCTACTGTTGGTAATGACCTTCACATGTTGGTCCCTCTCAAATTGGGTCCCATGATGTTGTCAGGATATGACGACGAACATATTGAATTTTAGTAGGGATATATCCCTGCTCTAGAGCATCCACCATGATGTACGAGTGTACCCCATTTGGAATGAGTGAAGCTACTAGATCCAGTTGCCGTTGTATCCCAGAATATGGCCGGCGACCCTCCTAGGTGGAAGTAGGGATGTAGATCTACTCTGAGGCGGCTATCTCGTCTCTTAGATGAGTCGCCTCAATTAGGGATATGGGATCACAGGGCTGAGTCCATAGTATTTTCGTTGATGCAATTACATTATGGAAAGTCAGCAATATATGATCTTTTATTGATACATGCTCCTCCATCATTTCCAAGATATGAAGAGAGAAGTTTTTGGCTGGAACGAGTATGAAGGCCCATTCCGGTATAAGAGTAGGAATATCCTGCTCCGGTACTCTGGTGGTCAGTGGGTACTGACAATTCTCTTGTGCCAGGGAAGGTGACCGAGTTTGCCCATGTTCCATGATATGCTTGTTTATCTCTCTGTTTTCTACCACATAGAGATGGAAGACATTACTTGAATCCATAGGGAGTTGGCCCTGCATATGTTGGTTTCACACCGTATCAATTCAGTGACCTTTGTTGGCAGGGAGACATGATTTCCTATTAATTTCAGCCACATCTGGATGGTGGACATTGTTGATAGCCACCATATCGAAATGGTAGGCATCAGGGGGACCAGCTAAGTGCTGGTCTTGTAGGCGCTGTGTCACCACCACATCTGGTTGGTGGGCTTCACGTCCCTAGGTAGGGAGAGGTTCCTGCCAGGTAGGTGCCGTCCTGTATGGGTGACAGGATTGATGGAGCTTGGCGGGGATGTGTGCCTTCTCGTATGATGCCACCATGTCTAGATGGTGAGATTTGGGGGAGCAGATAGGTGTATGTTCCAGCTCGCAATACATCCCATGACTGGGAAGCAGAGCTCCTCCTCAGGGACAGTGGTGATGACTGGTCCCAGGTTTTACGTTTTCTACCCTCATCGGGCGGTCCTAGGGGTCGGAGCTCGAGGAGCGTGGGCCTGGATCCTTAGGGCGACATCCTCCCTAGAGTGAAGATATTGAGTTGCGGCGTAACCACGATGATGTCTTCCGACGTGGGCCTTAGAGAAGAACCCCCGTTCAGCGGGGAAGAAGTCATCAGTGTCGACCTCATCCGCCTCTCTAAGGTAAGGGAGGTACGCATTGTCTCGTTCTGGGGATAGACTCTCAAATCTTTTTGAGATAGAAACATGAGACATATGGATCTTATTTCGCGGTCACTACTGGGTAGGAGACCGATGGGTCTTGGCAGATTGGAGGGCGTGCATGGACACCTCCACCGTCAGGAGAGTACCGTTCAAGTGGTACTCTCGGATAAACGCATCTGAGACCTAGAGTTGAGGAAGCTGGGTAAGTGATGGGGTCCTTCGTTGGTGAGGATGTTTGTTCATTGCATTGTTCGAAGTACGTGTCTGTGAGTTCCTTCGTGATGCCATTGGATGTAAGGGAGTTCTGAGTGGTACCTATAAACTATTTTAACAAATACAATCAGAAAACCTGTCAAAGCACCATCTCATGATCCCAAGTGTAATTAATTACATTGGTTGGCCCTACTTGTGAGTATAAGGAGGAAGATATTGGGATTAGGTTAAATCCATCATGCTTGGTTAAAGATTCATGTCGGGTTTACCTTTTTTCGTTTCACAACTAAATCAGATGGAGTGGAATGACGTGCCTGACGGTCGATATCACGGAGGGCTGAGCTCCGATAAATTTCTAAGGTCAGGTATATCGTTCTTCGGTTCGAAACACCCAATAGTTTTGTATCCGATGATACACGGACCTGCTTTCCAAATGAAGTCGTTCGCTGGGTGATTTGTCCAGTGACGCTTAATAAATCACATTGGTCGAGAGGATGGGAACTTGGGCTCATTGCACCAATGTGGGGGGAATTATTTCCTATTCTAGGACTCATTTTTAGATTTAAGAAATGTTCATATGTTCAAAAATCATTGTTTTATACCCAAGTATAATATCCATGGATTACTCCTTGTTAGAAATGGTCACCTAAATGCAGGGATTCAAAAACATTTAGGACCGAGGTTTACCATCTCTCATTGGATTAATGACTCTAATGAGTTTGGACGTATTGAGACAATGCTGGTTTGTAACCTCATAACTAGGAACCCTAGAATTTATTTTCATCTATGGGGGAATGATAAAGACTTTATTGTTTGGATCTAACCCATTATACGGGCTTCTTACGTATCCTCATGAGAGGAATCAGAATCCACATAGTTCGGTAGTGCAGTTTAACGTCATGTGGGATGATGTATCGGGGCTTACACTCTAAGGTGGCCCAATGAGATAGTGGATGGGGCTTAAACTCTGAGGAAATCCATAGAGTTGGTGAACCGACATGAAGGAGGTCATAATGACCAGTTTTTGGGCTTGAACTTTTGGGAGGCTTCCTACATTCCCCACCTAGGAGACAGAGATCAAAGTCCATTTAGTTTGGAGAAAACCGATGTGAAGGAGGTCAGAACAACTGGTTGTTGGGCTTGAACCTCAGAGAGGCTTCCTACGTACCCCGCCTAGGAGACAGGGATCAAAGTACACATAGTTATGAGAAAACTGATGTGAATTAGGTCGGAACGACCGGTAGTTGGGTTGAACCTTGGGGAGGCTTCTTACGTACCCCTCCTAGGAGACAGGGATCAAAGTCCACATAGTTCAGAGAAAATCAACGTTAAGGAGGTCGGAATAACTGGTTGATGGGCTTGAACCTCATGGAGGATTCTTACATACACTGCCTAGGAGACATGGATCAAAGTCCATGTAGTTTGGAGAAAACCAACGTGAAGAATGTCAGAACAACCAGTTGTTGGTATTGAACCTCGGTGAGACATCCGACGTACCCCGCCTAAGAGATAGGGATCAAAGTCTAGGTAGTGTGGTGGAAACCGATGTCAAGGAGGACAGAACTACTAGTTGTTGGTCTTGAACCTCAGGGAGGATTCCAATGTACCCCGCCTATGAGACAGGGATCAAAGTCCACGTAGTTTGGAGAAAACTAACGTGAAGGAGGTCGGAATGACCTGTTGTTGTGATTGAACCTCAGGGAGGCTTTCTACATACCCCTCCTAGGAGATAAGGATAAAAGTACACTTAGTTCAGAGAAAACCAATTTGAAGGTGGTCGGAACAACCGGTTGTTGGGATTGAACCTCGAGGAGGCTTCCTACAAACCCCTCTTAGGAGACAGGGATGAACGTCCACGAAGTGCGGAGAAAACAGACGTGAAGGAGCTCGGAATGACTAGTTGATTGGCTTAAACCTCGGGGAAGCTTTCTACCTACCCCGCCTAGGAGACAAGGATCAAATTCCACATAGTTCGGAGGTTGGGGTCAGTATTGGTGATTACTCTAAGCCCACGTGAACCACGCTAAGTGTGAGAAACACGATGTAGTAAAGACCTGACTATCACATTGTTAAAGGTGCGTCATTGGAAGAGAAGTGGGGCTTACACATGGAGTAGCCCAGAGAAATGGATATTGGGACTTACTCTAGGATAGATCCCCAACGACGACAAAGTACAACGGGAGAGGGAAAGGGTACCCTTATGTCCATCTTCCCTTTGGGCCCTTACCAGCAGGGAAGTACGGAGGTGCATGGGTGCTACCACCTACAAGAATATCTAGGGGAATACACCAATGAGGCTACCCTGTCACTCTCAGAATAGGGGATAATTACTCACTGATATCCTCGAATGGAAATTCCAATGGGGTCCCCCGCTGCTGGAAAGTGGAGAGGCAGAAAGGGGACTCCTGGGGTCAGACCCTGCACTACCGTGGGTATGTGAGTCTAGGAATGCTTTGGATGCCCGCTCAAGGGCTGGAGCAACCCATTTTCCCTCACATACTGTGGGTATGTGAACTTAATGTGGTGCACTGATACAATAGTATATTGCATCATACGGATCTGGTGGCCTCGGTAGGGGCCTAGGCTTGGGGCCGATGGAGAGACCACTGAAGGGATTGTAAAGGATCAGGCCGGACTGGAAGGATTTTATCTGAATCAAGGAATGGTAACACCGAAGGAGTTGGAGTGCCACATGGGTGTATGAGGAGTGGTTCCTTTCACGTAGGGTGGATCTACGCAACTAGAGAGGTCGTCCATGTAACAAGGTGGTATGCGGACTGATAGGCATCCTGCGTACTAGGGTGGTATGCAGCTTCGGGTTCGGCCCGTGTACCAGGTTGGTATGTGGCGGAGTCCGTGCGAGAAACGGCGGCCCGGGGCGACGCCGGTCGGGGGTTCATCAGTCAAGGATTGGACTGCGTAAGAGGGTGCTAAACAGTGCATTGGATCGAAAAAGTTGCATAGACTCCCTGGTCCGCGGGGAGTACATTCACGGAGTGGCCATGGATCTCGGTCTTCTTTTTCTTTTTAATTTATGTTCTTGGTTCACCAAATTGATATTGGTTTTCAGGTTACTTATTAATTCATTTCTAGTTTCAAACCTATTCTAGTTCGTTAATTGGAACTTTGATGTTTATGAAATCCTAATCTCCTTCCTTTGAAATCCTTCCACCTGAATCAGATCGATCCCTTTCTTCTCCCCCTCTATATCCTTTTATAGAGTGGGGAAAAAGATGTATCTATGATCATGCGTCACCATTTTCTGAGGCCCATGACTGAAAACCAGGTTTACATATGACTTGGTAAATCTAAAAAAAAGGGTAATTGAATTAACCTCATCTGCGAACCAAGTTGATGCTTTGTGGCTGCGTAGGGCTCCTCTTCTGTTCCGCGAATGACAGCGTATGCGGCGTGGGATGGTCGGAGCGCTTCGTGGCTGGGGCAGTTTGTGACAGTGGACCGGCCTGGAGCCCATCCTACTTCACACCCGTGGGGGGGGGGGGGTTTCTGCCTCCATCTCACAAACAATGTTGGTCTGTGGAGGTGGGCGGCTGGCTAAACCGGCCACATACCATCACTGTTGGACCAGCACACGGACCAATAGGTCTTTGCCAATCTTGAGTAATGGACACATTTTTTCCAATTCCTTAAGGGAAATTAGGTAAATTGGGTAGAATCCTTTCTAAAGTAAAAGGGGGATTCCCATTATTATTTGTGGATTTTTCAAGACCCTACAATTAACTAGAAAGGATTTACATGAAGGATGTGGTAAGTTTTCATGGAGTTCCACTTTTCATTGTATTTGATCGTGATCCAAGGTTTACATAAAAATTCTGGAGAAGTCTTCACCATGATTTGAGCACTGAATTGAATTTTAGTATGGCCTATCACCCCCAAACTGATGGCCATTCTAAAAAGACTATTCAAACACTTGAGGAAATGGTGAGAACATGCTCAATTAAATTTAATGTTTGATGTGGTCAACATCTCTCATTAGTTGAGTTCTCTTACAAAAATAGTTTCCACCTGAGCATTCTAATGGCACCCTATGAGGCTTTCTATGGGAAGCGATTGTAGAACCCCTACTTGTTGGGATGAAGCTGGTGAGAGAAAGCTTCTTGGGCCTTATTTTTTACAAGAGTTGACAGAAAAAGTCCATGCAATCCAACAACACATTAAGGCTACTCAAGGTCGACAAAATAGCTATGCCGACAATCATAGAAGGGACTTGGAGTTTGATGTTGGTGATAAGGTCTTTCTTAGAATATCACCATGAAAGATATTTATGAGGTTTGGGAAGAAAGGGAAGATCAAGCCTATGTAAATTGGCCCTTATGAAATCCTTGATCACATGGGACCAGTAGCCTATCGGCTATCACTTCCTCAAAATCTATCAAAAGAAAATTATGTCTTCCATGTATCCCTCTTGAAGAAGTACATACTTGAACCTTCACATGTACTAAATCTATGGTGGTACAGCTAGAACATGAGCTCTATTATGAGGAGCATCTAGTGGAGATCTTGGATCATAGAGACATGGTTCTATGCAACAAGACTACCCACCTTTTTAAGGTGTTGTGGTGGAACCACAAATATGAAGAAGCCACCTGGGAACCGGAGTAGTCTATGAGGAAGAAGTACCAAAACCTTTTCTCT
Source organism: Viscum album (assembly GCA_963277665.1). Taxonomy (NCBI): domain Eukaryota; kingdom Viridiplantae; phylum Streptophyta; class Magnoliopsida; order Santalales; family Viscaceae; genus Viscum; species Viscum album. The sequence goes on from OY728165.1 coordinate 1,956,818,071, forward strand.
TCATAGGGTACTAGTTAAAAATTTTGGGGTTGAAATTTCTTAAGGGGGAAAGAATGTAACGACCCGATCATTTTAATTATATTTTTTTTCATTTTTTGTCTGTGTTATTTTATTTATACATAGAAAACTATATATTTTAATTAATGAAGTGGTTATAAAAAAATATGACCATTATAAACTATAAATTTAACGTTGTGTTTTTTATAAATACGGTTATTTGGGTCAATTAATACAGAAAGAACAATGAATGGCCTCATTTAGTTGACACGAGTCATATGAAGCCCATCTGATAGAACTTGGGAAGCAGGTAGCACCACTTGGCAATGCTCTGGACCAAACCCAAGCTGAACTTCATCGTGTGAAGCTGGAACGAAATCACCTTTAGGAGAAATTCAAGTTGATAGAAATCACCACCTGGGAAATGTTGGCCAAGCATCCCAAGGATTCTCTCACCTTAGCACACCTTACACTTTGGTCATATGCTGGTGTCATAAGGGTCTATGTAACAAGTCCTTGGCTGATTTATGTAATCGTTTTATATAAATAAAAATTTTCATTTATTCTTATGGTGAATTTTGTGAATCTCAAGGGTACAGATAAATATTGGATGTATATTATTGATGAATTTTGGAAGAATGACATTTTCAAATATTTTTTTAAACCTTAAATAATTAAAAACGTGTAATGATTTCCAAAAAATTATCTTTTACAGTTGTGTTCAGTATGAAATTTACAGTCTAATAAGATGAACATAATTTTTGGTAAATAGTTAATTATGAATAGTGTTTGTATTCTTATAATTATTAATGTGACAAAATGGATTATGTATCCTCACTTTAGAAAGTATTAATATAATTTAGGCACCATGATTAAGTAATGTGATTTAATAAAATAGGTAAATAACTGTATCAGAATTTTTTTGTTAGGTATTAGTTTTTTCAGGTGAATAGTTTTTCTTATTAAAAAATTAATTAAAAATTATTTAAAAAATTAATTTCTTAAAATGGAGTTCATTTTTGAAATCATAGCATCAGTATATGGTTAAGGTGATTATTTGGGATTTTTCTGAAATTGTTGAATTTTCAGTGAATAGTGTTTTTATTTAAAAATTAAATAAAAAAATTTAAAAAATTAATTTCATAAAATTGAGTTCATCTTTGAAATCAGAGCATCAATATTTGGTTTAGGTGAATGTTTGTGATTTTTCTGAAAAAGATAAATTTTCGGTGAATAGAAAAAATACAGTTTTCTGTTTCGAGTGTTTGATGACATCATTAAGGATGTAATAATTATGATATAATTTTGGCATACTTATGAATATTAAAATAAGGTTTGAGGTGACTCAAGTTTCCAATACCATGGGAAAATACCATGGTAAAGCCCATGGTTTTTCCAATACCATCGATGAGGTGTCCCATGGAAATTAATGTTTTGTTCCCTCACTTCTCCTATAAATACCAAGCCATTCCCTCATTCATTTCATTTAAAAATAACCCCCAACGAAGTTATGGTCTCTTTAACTCTCAATGAGTCCCCCAAGGTGCCCTCAAGTCTCCCAAGGACCCAACCGTCAAGCTTTCGAAGTTACTCTTCAAGGTAAGGGAATCTTTCACCCTCTTTTATGACACGATTTCCTTTATGTTCTGTCTTCTAGTTTCCATCTATTTTTGTCAAGGGTATGTTCATATATGTTCTAATTACTGTCAATTTCTTGTCTAATTGTTTAGATACCCTTTCCACTCTCATTAAATTGTTTTCGTATTTTTTATTTGACGTCGTTAGGCTACCAAATTTTTCGTAAATGGAATATCATCTTCTCATTTCTTTCATGTTTCCTTTTCATGTGGTATGTCATTCAAATTTTCATAACATGTTCTTATCTCTATGTTATTCTGTATTTATACTATATTATAAGTTATTTATGAGTCAGCTATTATTTTACCCTCTCTTTTCAATGCTTTCTAAAACCATGTTATATAGCCGTTATGCTGCAGAAATTTCACATCAAAATTTCTATATCGTTCTCTCCAGAAATTATCTTGTTTTATTTATGTGAATACCCAAAACTATTTCGTTTATATGTATTTTCATATATATATAAATATTATGTTCTTGATTATGTAATTTACGTACATATAACCCTCACTCCCTTTCAATTGGTTATAAACGACATAATGATCTTATTTTTCTAGAACATTTAAAACGTCACGATCTTGAAATGAAACCCATTTCTTTTATTTTCCATGGGTTATTTAAGAAATGTTTAATTATGATCTATGTGGATAACATGAGAGTAAAGAAATATTATAGTTGCGCCCGGATAGCACTCCAATTACTTGGGTAAAGAATTAATCTCTAGAGATGACAACTTTCACGATACCTTGGTGAATAACCTTGGTAATTTTTATGAAACCTTGGTGATAAACCATGGTGATATGTTCATAAATGTCTAAATGAAATGTTGTAGCCAAATATTCATGTTATGTTTCATGTTATTTTCATTATGATATTCATATACTTCCATTTATCATGTTTTTATGTTTTTATAAAAGTTCTTATTGATATCAGAAGTACATTGATTCCCTTGTTTACCCTTACTAGGCCTTCTGCTCATCCTTTCCTTGAATGTATGTCTCCAGGATATGAGATGAAGTAATTATACATAGGAGTAACCTATGATGAAGACTTAAAAGTGGTTTAAGGGAATTTTTTATGTTGTTTTCATGTATTATGTTCCTGATTTCCTAGATAGTAGACATTAAAGATCCTATGATTATAAAATGTAATGAAAAGTTATGTAATAAAAAACTGGGATTCCATATGGTTTGTCACAACATGAAGTGTTTGCAGGAGAATCTCCCCAACGATCTTAGGGCTTATCAGATGAAGACTCATAATTCCACCCAAGTGACTCCAAAATCCCTGGTGTATGAAATTGAGGCTGTCCTACCCATCGAGATCCACCTGCCTTCGTTACGCACAATGGTCATTGACCAGCAGGTTCCATATAAGGTAGCCAATATTCGTCTGGATAAATTGGAAGCTCATGAAGAGAATTGGATTTATGCCCTGCACAATCTGGAAAGGAATCAGAATAAGACATCCAGATCAATTAACAAGAAGGTTCTCCTCCACTCATTCTTGCAAGGTGACCTAGTATTGGCCCTCCAGACACCAATGATCCCTGACAAGAAACCACCAAAGTTGGAGCCCAAATGGGAAGTACCATAAGTAATTCATAGGGTTTACCCCAATGGATCGTACTCCCTGGTGACCATAGATGGTGGGAGTATAACTCCTCCCACCAATGCCATGTTTCTCAAGAAATACTTTTCTTGAGCCATATGGTCCTACAAGACCCTAAACAGCTGGGTCTGGCATGACCCTAAACTGTCTAGTCCTATGCGACCATAAATAATATTGGGTCATGAATAACCTTAAACTGCTTCATCCCGTATGAAATTAAACTGTATGTCATCCTTCATATGTTAAACTACACCCTTAGAACTACATGTGGCCCGATTCCCATCCGCATGGGATATGATGGAATGCTCACGAATTTCTTCTTGAGCCTATCCCCCAAACTATTCTCTTCAACTATCCCCTGGGGTATAGTTCTTTCATAGGGTCTTTAAATAGCATATTATAGGATTATTTATCCCCACTCATGTTAGGATTATGATGGTTGCACCGTGTGGACACTCCCTTTTTTTCTATCGTCCCACTTCTACACCGCACGATGTTAAACTGCATGGCCTTCTTGAACAACAAACGAGTTGTTTCCCATCCTCATGGGATACGTAGGAACACCCATACGTTTTGTTTTCTAGCCTAGCCTAAATTCCTGAATCTTCCCTCAGGTTAATACATATGGTGGGGTGTAGACTTTTTCCCCAATTCACATCGAGCTTATCTCGATCCCGCCATACGTCGTACTCCTTGTAAGTGTCTCCCTCATTTACTGCACTGCTTGAATTTAAAATGTATGTGTGCAACTAGGCTTCACCCATTCCTTTGATTTGGACTCCATCATCCTTCCCATCCAGAAGGGGCCCAGAATGGCATGGATGCTCTACATAGGGGCTCTCATACCACTTCGGGCCAACGCCCTCGAGGATGTCGAGCAACTAATTGATACAAGTCCCACGTTGTGAATACAATCAATGGTCGATTCTCATTTGTTGTTCCCATTATAGGTCACTATAGGGAATATTTATACTAAACATGTTCGAAATCTATCTTTGGTCATTAGAGCCACCCCAAGGTGTCCCAAACATTGAGTACATTGGTTCATTTTTCCCCGTTATATCTTCAAGCGAAAAACTTCATTCGGCTGATGCCATCTATCTGACCCTTATATGAAAGGAAAATTCAAATTCGGCTCCATGGTTACCACACCGAGAACTACTCACATGTGATAAGGAGTTGTGATGAGGCAGTAACTTCACAAGAGAATGTATGGATACCATTGAGCGGGATGCCCAGCCACAGGCCCCTTGGCCATTTCTGGCCACTTGGCCTTTTCTGGCCCCTGGCCCAAGTTATCATTTATGGTTGTGTGATGTGGATTGGAATTATGTTCTCATTCACATTGGGCTATCTCACCATGCCACACATATCCTTTTGAGACATCCCTCGAATCATTTATCAATCATACCGTGAGCACATTCCTTACCGTGCTTCACATGCCAAATCTCAGGCCCCCGTCCCAAATCTTCACTCTTACGATATTGTACGGTGCAGTATAGGATTATGTACTCATTCGTGTCAGGTTAATGACCATACCGTACACCTCCCTTGTTTGGGGTATCTTACCCCTTTCTTCATCCTCACTGTAAGACATAAAACTATAAATTTGTCGGGCATTTATATTCGATGCCCAGCCTCAGATCCTATGGACTTTTCAGTCCCCCGGCCGAGTTTCTCACTTAGAGTTGAATGGAGAGTTAGGGGATTATGTCCCCATTCACACTTGGTTTCTCACCGTGTAGTACACCCCCTTTATTTGGGGTATCTTACCCATTGCGTCCTTATTGAATGATGATAAACTGCACATTACTTTCTAAAAGAACCACGTGTGGCTTGATTCCCATCTCATGGGATATGTAGGACCGCCCAAATATTTAGTATTCGGGTCCAGCCCCATCGTGGTCCCCCCTTGTCCTACAATCCCCCATGAAGAGGAGTATATGGTGTGGTATGGTATTATGACCTCATTCATGTCAGGTTTTGTAACAACCACACAATTTACCTCATCCTCTTGATATTTTTTATCCCCTTGTGTTGTAGAAATCATTTCGAATTGGCCAGTCTCAAGATGATCCCCTCAGTCCTCTTCGGAAAATCACAAATGGGCCCAAGGGTACTATGTTTTAGCACCTGGAATGTCGGATTCTACCCGGACATGCTTTCTCCCATTTCTCATGCTTCATGTTCCCTTCATTAGGGCTTCCATCACATTTCACACCCAAAGGGACCCACGAATGGCATAGATACTCAGCCCAAGGGCCCTCTTACCATTATGGGCCAATGTCATCAATGTTTTCGAGCAACAAAATGATACATGTCACGTGTTGTAAATTTGGTCAGTGGTCGATGTTCGTTTGTTGTTCCTACCTCAGGTCACACGATATGGATTTTGTGTTTCGAAGAAGGTTAATAGTTATCCTTCATCGTCACGCCAACCCCATTAAGCCCAAAATGTCGGTTACATGTCTCACATCCTTCCCAACCTCATCTTTTCAAAGTAGTATTTCAAGAGTCTTGGTACTATTCCTTAGTGTGCATCCGCATGTTAGGAGGAAAAATCCGTGATAAAGAAATAATTCAAGGCTCCACCGATTTCCCCTTTGCATATATTTCACATATTGAAAATAACTTATCCGCCCTTGTTTCCTGTGCTGAGGTCAAATAATGTAGGATTATGGATTGGATTAAGGTCTGAATTTAATTAGAATAGTGCCTCTTCTCCATGGTCCAAATTCTAATACCTTAAAATAATATATTTTCATATTTCTCCTTTTTTTAACTACGTACGGATTGATTAACATTCCATGGGATACGTAGGAACACCAGGAAACATTGTCTACGGGTCCAGCTCAATTGAGAGCTATTTTCCCCTGCCCCTTTTCCTGAAAACCTTTCATGGAACATCCGTACAAGGTTTTGTTTACCAAATCACACACAATATGATATATAACTCACCCTCAATCACGTCGGGAATGATTTATCATGTCCTAAACACACCGATTCAAACCTCCTCCTTCTTGAATATGTCTGAGCCATATGACCCTATACTATGCTGTATACTCCCACATGACTCTAAACTGTTATGTCTATACCATACGACGTTAAACCGAATGGTTGGTCCTATCAGAGGATCTTAAACTGAGACAATTCCATCCCAACCTCAAAACGAAAAACAACAATGCATTTTGATGTCCTCACTCAAGGGACATCATGTTTGGTATCAGTCAAACACTATAAATTTTTTTAACGCCTTTGTTTGGCTTGATTTTTATTCTGATGCCTAGATTCACTATTCTAGGCTCATCACTTCATATAAAAAACACCTCCATTCACCCTAAAGGACAATCAAGATTTATCAAATACCACATCTTTTTTTTGTATGGGCTAAACCCGCACAACCTTATTATACCTGGAACAAGTATCCCACCATAACATATTAAGAAATATGTATGGATTGATTCCCATCCTCATGGGACACATAAGAATGGCCAGAAGTTTTTGTTTTTGGGTCTCGCCCCATGAATTTACAAGTCTTATCACTTATTTTTTGGTCCCTTGACCTGATCACTTTTGGGAAACCACAAAATTGCAACTTTACCCTAAACAAGTTTGGGATGCCCCATGATAACGTTGGTAGGTGAAAATTTCCTCATCAAATAGATCCTATTGAGATGTATGTTTGACCCATGATTAGACTGATGTTCCCACCTAATGCATTCCCACCCCGGTGGCATAATTTCAAGAGTGTTGGACTCTAGTCGAACCACCATTTCCCTCCACTCTCCACGCTTTGTGTGCGCTTTATTCAGATCCTCTCCCTTTTTCATGTCCAGAGGCACCCCCTAACAATACGGATGCATGGCCTATGGCTCGACTACTATCTTGGGCTAACGTTCTGGAAGACTAATGGATGAAATTTTGAGTCAGTCCCCATGTTACGAACATGGTCAGTGGTCGGCCCTCATTTGTTATCCCCATTTCAGGCTATCGCAATAACGAGATTGTGATTCGAACTTGGTCAACCATTATTTACAATTGGAATGCCATCACTAAAGTGTTCCGAATCATGGGTAATGTAATTTACACAATCCATTCCCCCTGTTCAGATTTATTCCACCACCCCTGTCGTTACCCCGTTCGTGCACAAGAGCACTTTGGGAAAACAATGATTCAGCTTTTCAAAGAGATTAATTATCCAGTCAGGTCTCCCTCTTCTCTTCCCATTAATCCCCCCTCTGGTTCCCGAAGCTTGTTTGGCACACATACATTTAGAAACGAAATAATAGTGTGTATATCCCTTGTTTCATGAACCGAGTGTGACCCACATGAGCTTAGGAATAGATTTCTATTTATATCAGGATTGTAGTTGAATGCATTAAACCAAACGAACAAGAAAATGAATCTATCCAAACATCTATCAATACATTCATTTCAGCACAAAAGTTATTAAGAAGGAATGAGATTATGAGTTTGACCAAAACATGGCCCTTAAAGATCATTTCATGGATATATTGCTCCAGTACCACTACCTTTTGGATTGTGCCCTCCAGGATTGCTTCCTGCCCCCTGTGGACCCACTCTTCATTAGAATCCATAGAGCACAGTGCAATTTACATAGCCATTGCTTGTGCATGTTCAGTTTGATGTTTGGTCATTTGGTGACCTGCTTCCACTAGCTGCTCTTGGGCGTACGCTAGCTGGGCCCTCAATTTCTCCACAAGCTCAAAACTGTTGGTAATGAATACAACAATTTATTTTAGTTTTTCTTCAAGGATTCGAACCTATTGATATGAATTCTTGAACGTGTGGTCACTCCGTGACTCTTTTAGAAACTGGGCGATGTCGAAGCGTTGGCTGCTCTCGCGCGGCTTCTCTGCCATGTAGTCATGGACTATCAAATGGAGATGATGAGCATCAACCCCTCCAGCATAGAGAAAGAGCAGCCCGGTGTGAAGCGATCCCATTAATTTTTTCCATTCTGTCTGAGGCTGACTGAGAAAGACTTAATACACATCCATCATTTGTTTCTCATTATCCGGCTCTCCTCGGCTGCCTCTAAGTAATAATCATCTATTTCCTCAGCATCTGTTGGCCGATAGTTGGAGAATGCAACCAAGAGACCAGTATCACGGTCTTTTTTAGGTATTCCACTCAAGGTGTTATACTCTTCAACACCCGAGAAAACATCCCCTCTCTCCTCGGTCTCAGTATCTCCCTCACAAACTTCTGGCCCTGCCCCAACATTTGTACCGCTGATGTCCACCACTATTTGGTCAGCAAGTGATGGGACCAGCTTAGTTTGAGAATTGTGTCTTGAATGGGACAACACATTTTTCGTTGAATCAATCGCGAGTGACCTATGTTTGGAATCCTGAGGAGCCTCCAATGCTGTGATTACTACACAAAAAATGAACACCCTGGTCAAATGTGCTCTTCAACGGTAAATACCGACGTTGAAGTGATAAACTTATAAGATCCCAAAGCGTCATTCTACATTTATTTAGAAGCTATAGGAGCAGTCATTGTATGGGATCTCACAGCACTCGTTAGCTCAATAATTGTTGTCGGATCCCCACCTATTTCTATTGGAACCTTCCCCCTTCATATGGATACTCTTGGTCACCACCAATATTCCCCTGAATCTGATAAGTAGATCCGGTTGGGGGTTGAAAAAAAAACCAAAACAAAACGAATGGGGAAAGGATAGATAAGGGCTGAAACGTACCTCAAGTAGCTCAGTTATATATATATCGGAGCCAATGATCTCACCAATATCTCAGATACTCCCTTGGTGGGTTGCCCCCTAAGACCCTCCACTTTCATGTTTCTCTTATCCCCATTCTTCAACTTCTACTTCTGTGTCCTCCTCTTCCATCTCACATCCCTCCAGCTCCTCATCGATGTCGCCATCCTCGAACTACATCTTGTCTGGATTAAACCCCTGCCCGAGCATTACCTTCATCATGAGGGATGGTTCCTCACGCTGACCTCACTGGCGTGCATATGTTTCCTTGGCTGTTAGGTATGTGTGCCGATGATTGAAGCCAAACTTGTCGTCAATAAGAGTGAGCCCGACCTCTGGAAGCTGGAGTCTCTCTCATAAAATCTTTTTCTAGAGGGCTTCGGTACCCATCGTCTACCGTCAGGTCATCCAGGCCGACCACAGAGAAGGAAAGATTGCGTCATCGAAAGGTTGAAGGAGATACCTAAACTACATCTCTGGGAGTTACATGGCCGCTACAAGAGCCCCTATCCCCCTAGGTGATGATAGTGTGACCACGCCGCGCGATGTCCCTACTATTGAATTGCTTTCCTGTGCAGGCCCAGTTGCCCGACATGCTTCCAACCATTCCCCCACAACATCACCCTATCTGCTCTCTCACCGCCCAGGTTCTACACTGGCTACCTTGAGTTTTCGAACTCGCTTCAGAAAAATCCCCTCAGGGTATGCTCTGGCCCAATGTTCAATATATTCGGCTGAGAGGCCAGCATCATCTCCGGTGGGAGGAATGGTGATAACATCACCAGAGCCATGGGTCATGAACATTAGCCACATTTGGCGAAGAACACAAGGATGCCTTTCCTCCCGAACATCTATGTACACTTTCTTTGCCATCTGATGAAGGAATCCAAACTCATGGAGAACCTATATAGAATGTAGGGCTCACAAAATATATTCCCATAAATCTAGGCCATGAGCACCCCACCTCTGATGCTCTATAAGTATTCCCTTTTCTACAGTGGGAATTTCCCATTATCTATCATCTGGCTAGTCGGGGTGGGGAGTGGGATGAAGGTGAAGTTATAATGATTGCTGATTCTGATCCTTACTCTCTCCTCATTGAGTGTCAACAGCATTACCCCAGAGATGTTTAGTAAGGAAGGTCTCATGCTATTACCTGGATGACAAGTGGTGTTCGAAAAGGTATACCCTGCGTAATGAGCCATGAACCAGCCATAAATGATCAGGAAGGGACCACAGATCCTTCTTGGTGAACCCTCTCTCGAAATGCATCCCAAAATGGCATACAGACAAACCAATATAGGGACTCAAAAATTGAATCTTTGATTAGCAGCCATGATGTCATCTATCACAGGGGTCACTGGATGAAGTCCCATCCATGCGTCCCACACTAGTACGATCCAAAAACATTGGAATGTGGCATGGAATCCGACATACCTAACGTTTGTGTCCCGAATCTCATTTATGCTGAATCTCCATGACTTATAGTCCCCACCTCTAAGATAATCTAGTATGATCCGCTTTAGCTCTTCTATGTCACGGTCGGACACCGTCTCCCTCGCCCCAACATAATGACTTCCATATCTCTTTACTGAAACAAGATAAACCATTTCTTGTAATCTATGTCCTTCAAAAAATCCATAACCCCTTGCCTCTCCTTAGCCAGCTCCAACATGTGCCATGTTAGAATAGGGGTTCGTGATCCATCTCCCCAGATGTTCCTTGGAGGGTGGAATTCATCGTACTGGTTCCCATCCAATGGGATACCCTTGATGCATTGAATGTCCCAAAGGCTGATACCAACTTCCCCATGATGATAATGTAAGCTATTGTTATTAGGGGACCATTGAGTAAATAGATCTGGCCTAAGATCATATATACGGTAGAAATGAAACTATGATGTCCACACAACCTCGGACAAACCGATGTACCACAATTCGACCCCAAACTGGTCACAAGTCTGAAGAACCCAATACGCCCAGTCCAATTCACTCATGAAATTTCCTCTATACCGTATGTCCCAATTCTGCAGTTAGCCTTTAGTCTCTTCAGTAACACTCTGAAGGAAGGTTCTTGTGTAAAAGGCCCGAGAATTCTCTACAACAGGGTCACTCCCCGAAATGGTCATGGTCCCGAGATTCAGGATGTAAACATCCAAATGTATGGTTTCTATAGTGGTATAGCCATTGTAGGTGATATTATACCGAGGTAGGTCCTGTCATGGGTCACCCATGACCGCGGTGTGTTGACTTCAAATCATGGCTCGGGTACCTCCTCCAAGATACCAAAGTCCTATAACGGTAGGTTGGATGATAGTGCATACTAATTCTGAGCTGGGGTCAATAAGTTGAAAAGAGTATGGTTGTTTCATACAATCCTTCGGGTTCCATAGACATTAGTGTTGGAGACCATCTCATCCCTTCGAGCTGCGAATACAGCTTCTCCCTCAATGTCAGCCCGATTGGCGGCCATATATTGCCAACAACGACTTAAGAGGTTGGCCTGAAAAATAAGAAGTTGACATGAAATATAAAAGGATTGTGTGAAATTTCAGATGTTGGGGCATAAAAATTTGGGTTGCATGTAAAAAGAAGGCTGACTTCAGTGAATTATGCCCAACTGAAGACTTTTTTTTCACACTGGGAATAAGAAATTTTTCAAGCGTGAGAGATCCTGGCTTATCATGCAATAAATTCCGTGTAGAATGAGGGACTTGTGAGGCTTTTATAGTCCTATATATGGTTTTTCACGTGCACACAAAAAGAGGATTGCATGATCCATATCGGTTTTACGTGATACTCTAGTTTTGAGCACGCACTGGCCCCAGGGAGTCCTACATGTGAGCGTTTCCCTCAGAATATGACCTTTTCACCCCCTCGCCGATCTGATTCAGAGGGGGGGTGGGAATTTTAGGGGCTGAAAATTAATGAAGGGATGACAGAAATTTTTACGTGACTGAGCGAAGCCTTATTTGGAACTGATGATCCATTCTGGGGGGACCGGAGGGGCCACGCGAAAGAAATTCGGATTTGTGCGAAAAAATTTCTCACGTGGAAAACTACAGGATCTGAGAATGTTTTCCACATGGGTGCAGAAATTTTTTGTGGCCCGACCGTAGGAGAAAAAATTTGCGCGCATCTTCCCCAGGTGGTTCAAATTCCGCAATGCTGACATCGACGCACAAAATTTCGCATTTGCTCGTTTTCTACACGGATCTGTGACCCCAATCACTTATAAATAAGAAGGTTGCATTCTTAGACTTCAGGACAAAAGAATCTAAACTAACTCTCCAGTGGGAAATTCACCTCACATGCCTGAAAAATATGGGTCTCACGTACTGAATTTTTCACGCCCTGTCACCCAGGGGTCCGCCATTGTGTGAACCCACTTTTGCATAATTCCCACCAAAATCCCAAAAAATTCTATCCCTCACGCACATGTATTTTTAATTTGTAGAAATTGGTTCTTCGGTGCAATATTCCATCCATTTGTGTGCCCTCCATTCCGCACCGGCCCAATCTTATCCAAGCTGGTTACCCCAATTGCGCTTCACTGCGACGTTTTTCACGCACCCATGCCGTTTGCGAGCCGCCCTAGAATTTTTGATGCACAAAGAATCATTGTGCACCACCTCAACCTTTTTCACAAACACATGCCGATTACGTGACGCCCTGGCCATTTTCACGCAAGTACCACAAATGCATGTCGGCTCAGTGTTTTCTGTGCAACTATTCCATTTGCGCGCAAGGCTCCCTCCTTGTGTGCACGTGTTCAATGTCTCTCTTCCGGACATAATTTTTGGGCTCCACCCAGGCCCAAAAGACCTTCTCCATACACTCTTTTTTCGTCCGACCCTCTAGGCTTGTAAGAAGTAACATTAAAGACCCTTGGATGATACTTCCAATTACGTTGTTTGGTCTTATGCATCTTTGCATAGGCACACTAATGACTATTGATTCTTCACATAGCCATGCTAACGTGGACCCCAAATGGTTCTCTCCATAACACCCCCAACCACAGTGTTTTCGGTGCATTCCATTCAACATGGTGCAGAGGGTACCGGTTATGTTAGGCCTAGTGGTGCAAAGTGAACGCGCTTCATCCGAGCTGCAGGACGATAAACTACCAAGCACCATCATCCTCAATACTTGTCGTTAAACTGTGACCTCGACCCATGCCTCGCACATAGTGTGCCCCCACCTTGGATGTTCTGCACACCCATTGGTCTCCATGAGAGTGAGATCATTGCTCACATGGAAAGATATCTTCTTCATCATAGCTGTATCTGTCCGTGGGGAAATGGAAACCACCCTTGTGCAATCCCCTAGATTGTCTAGCTAGAGGCACCATATTTTCCCCTCCTTTCATCGGTGCCAAATCCCTATCCCGCTGGGCTTTGTCACCTTTGGGCCTCCATCCCGGAGTAAGTCCCAATACATAAGCCCATGTTTCCTCTTTGGGTTGTGATTACATTTAAGCCCCATTATACTTTCCATGATTTCTCCATTCGCGACATGATCATTAGTTCTTTGCTGTATATTGTTTCTCACACAGAGCATGACTCGTGTGGGATTAGAGCAAGTATCGACCATGAAACCTTTGGATGGAAAGAGTGTATTCCACACAAATTATTACAAACTATGAGGACATTGTTGTATTCCAAGGTAGGGTATGTAGGAAGGCTCCCTAATGTTCATGCCCAAAAACCATTGGACCCCAGGTCCTCCACATCTGTTCACGGACAAAATGAACTACGTGGACTTTGATCTCTGCCAAGGCAAGGTATGTAGGAAGCCCCCACGAGGTACAAGACCACCAACAACCAATTGTTCTGACCCCATTCCTGTCGGTTCCCTAGAACTCTTCTGAACTACAAGGACTTAGATCATTTCCAAAGAAGGATAGGTAGAAAGCCTCCCTAAAGTTCAAGTGCAACAACCATTGGACCCAGGGTCCTCCTCCACATCAGTTCACTGACAACCTGAACTACATAGACTTTGATCCTTGCTCAGGCAAGGTACATAGGAAGCTTCCATGACATTCAAGCCCAACAAAAACCGGTCGCTCCAACCCCATTCATGTCGGTTCACAAACACCTTGGGACGCCTCAGAGCGCAACCCCTAAATGCCCCTATAAAACTTAACTACGTTGTCTTTTATCCTTTCCAAGGCAGGGTACATAGGAAGAATCACTGTTGTTCTTGCCCACCATCCACTGGTCATCCTGAACATCTTCACATCGGTTCACCCACATCAAGCTGTAATCTGTCCGGACCTCAATTAGCGGAAAGCTATTGAGATCTTATTCAGTGGTAAGTTGTTGACATTCTTATCCAGCAGTAAGACGTTGCAACCCACATCTAGTGGTAAGCTATTGAAAACCCCAACTATTGGTATGCCATTGTCAGATGAACTACATGAACATTAATTCCCTACCATGGCGATGTGTAGGAAGCGTATTCGTGGCTCAAGCCCAAAACCATCGTCATCTTCATGATGGTTCCATCTCATTCACCATCCACATCATTCAACTGGTCCATCATTCATACCGATTCTTATATGGGATGCCACATCCTGGTTAAATCATGTCATCCCATTCCCCATTCTCATCAAAAGTAACAGGGAATTCAACCACACATTGGCCTAAACATCATTGTTCCCTCCAGACGTTTGACCTATTTGATCCACTTTAATCAGTGTTCTGATCAGTCTAATCCCTCTCCGCGGGGCATTAAACCTATGAAATACCCTTTTATAAACATGGGAAGCTGAGGAAAACCTCTGAAACATTCCTATGTCATATAATTCTGTGTGTTTGACACGGGATTCTTTGGGCTTCTGTGCCCTCAAAAAATCCCTATAATAAGGGGAAGAAACCTAGACACATAAATGTCCAAATATCCAGACACATCAGCGATGTCCAACATGACTACTACCCTGACTGAAGTTTTCTGCCCTGACCAGACCCTTTGGAATGTCTCGACAGAAGAAGTGTAATTAACTGGTGATAATAAAGATATGACACTAGGAAGAGTTTCATGAAAAACTTCTTAAATCTTTAAGGGAGAATCAGACTAGGTGAAGAGTTTTGAGGAGGAATCCATGGAAGGAAGAACCGACATCCCATCATCCTATTTTGATCATGGAGAAAATGTCCATGAATAAGGAGTTGATGCCGCCCACCTTTGCAAAGCAAGAATGTGGGGAAACAGACAACACTACCGTCCCATGAAAGAGATGGACGACCTCCCCCCTGCGAAAGCGTCAGAAATAATATTTTTAAACCATATTTTACTTTTTTATGTTTAATCTGTTATAATGTAATGTCTATTTTGAAGTCTAAAATAATTATTGTAACATGAAAAATGACTAATAAATGAATTATTTATGATATTTTAGAACATATCCAAATTAGTTTTATAAATGATATACTTATATGAATTGTTTATCAATTATTACTGTATTATTCATTTTAAAAAATAATTAATTTAAATATGAAACTATTCATTATTTCATATTTATGAAATATCATAAAAAATATATATATTCTAATAAATACTATAAAAATATCCCAAATATATCAAAATCAACCATTAAATTTTTATATGACATCAATTTTGTCAAATTATATTTATTTTAATATTTTTAAAATAATTTATTTTATTATTTTATTAATGATCCAATTAGTAAATTATCATTGTATCAAAATTTAATTTAATTATCTTTATCATAAAAAGTATAAATAAATTATCATAATGTAGGTAACCATTTAAAATTTATGAATAAAATTTATACTTTAACATAATCATTATATAAAAACATATTTAAAATATTTTAAATGTAAAAAACAAAAGAGCCCCAAAATTAAATTAATTTAAATACAATAATATAAATTTCGTACTCACAACCAAGTGGCTTATATAGTTTTTAATCCCTACCCAATGAATAATTCGATCAAAAAAACTCATCATGTTAAATTAGGACATGATAAAGGGTGATTTAATATTACATATAATATTATTTTTACCTTTAATTACAATATTATTACTAAACAATGATAAAAAGAATATTAATAAAGACAATATTCTTAACGAAAAAAATAAAATGGACCTATATATAATAATTTGACGTTTTGATTCCAAATATTTAATCCATTTTTTAAAATAAAAAAAAATCACTTTATAAGAAAAATTACAAAATAAGTCCATGAACGAATTGAGAAAAATTGTTTTCAAAGTAAATATATTCAATGTTTTACAATTATTTTATATCACATTCCTACATGAAATTTATTAAAAATAAATATATTTTATTAAAAAAATATCATGATATTATTATACCTTAAAAAATAAAAAAATATATAATTTTAGGAAATTAATAAATTTTTTGAAAATTAATTTTCAATTGAAATTCTATATTTTTTCAATACACATAATCCAATGAATATTATCAAAAAAATAACAAAAATACAACCAATGTAAATTTTGATATGCTATATTATAATAATATTTTTCTAAATCTAACTCCTAATATTTTCAAGAACTAATTTTGAAAAATTAATGCCAACAAAAGGAAGTAGTACTGCTTTTTTGGAAAATAATTATTTTGTTCAAAAAATAAGAATTAATCTTATATGATATATATTAACCACATATTATAAATAATAAACATTAAATTGAATATTATATATATATATATCATCAATATAAGCTAATAAGTGTAATTTCACTATTTTATAAACATCGTTTTCCCCATTCAATTAGTTTTTAGGAAAATTATTTCTTTTTATTTTAAAAAGGATTGTAGATTTATTTATAATTGATATTTCAACAATATTTTTATTATATATACATATATAAAACATATTTTCATTATTAAAGAAATTCTTATCAGTCCATGCATTCTAATGGCTAGGTTGCAACGATAATATGTAAATAATAATATACAGTTATTCATTTAAGACTAATGTGCTGCATCATGTACTTTATCGAACATAGAATTTCTATTTAATAAAAAATGATGTCATATTCTACCTACCCCATTTAATAAATTTATTCTTAGAAATTTCATATTGGTATGAAGTACTAGGGGTTTTACCTTTAAAAATTAAATTATTTAAATCCCACGTCAGAAAAAGGATAATTGAAACACCCATTTTAAAATAACTAAATAATAGAATGAGGGTCAGATGAGATAATAGATAGTCATGTTCCTTATAAGAAAAAATGTATATTGAAATGTAAACTAGTAATCATGATTATATTGAGGGTGATAGAGAACATGGTAATAAGATGACTAACTATTAAGAAAGAAATATATTTTTGATGTGTTAGAAGATCACCAATTTCATATTATGAAGAGTAAATGTATAATTTTTTATATATATTATATATTAGAGTTTAAGAATTCATTTACATCCTTGAAAAAGATCATAATTATATATAATAACATGAAACATAGGGTTTTATAATGATATATAATTATTTTACCTGAATGTTTATCTTATAACTATCATTTTTCATCTCATCCCAAAAGTACCTCAGCTTCATAATTCATTAAGTCATATATATCATGACATTTTTCATTACATTTCCCTATGATTCAGAAAATCTATTCAAATAAGAATGAACTTAATAATGGTTTCCACATGGTTTTATCATATTTTTTTCACATAGATAGAAGTTACATTCATGTCAATAAAGCAGTAGTTATTCCTCAAGGAAATTTTTTCTATTGTACATTTATAAACTATATATCATGGGTTTTATGGGTGTTAGTAGGGAAATTATTTTTAAAAATAATTTTATTTAACGAATAATTTCAAAATACCTAATAAAACGTGATATTTATAAAACATTCAGACTGAGCATATTGTAAAAAATTCAATAACAAGTCATTTTAATATAACGTAAGTATATTGCGAAAGAATATATTCAAAAAAATATAAACAGGCTGTTAATGGGTATTCCTCTTCGATAGATTTTTTAAAATCATAATAAAATTTAAAATATTCTAGAAAGGTAAGATATATACATATTCTTTGATAATATTTTAATTTTTATAAAATATGTGAATACATTGAAGATATAATTTGTTTAAAAAATCACATGAATAATGCTTGTATCAAGGTATAAAAGTTTTTCTTGATGTTTCATACAATGATTTATAACAGAGTTTTATATTAGAAATTATTTTTGAGTCATGAGGACATGAAATTGAAATAATTCATTCAATTATGTAATCACAAAGAGATAATAATGTTGTTTGAGATTATCCTCCTTCTATTTTTAACAAAATTTCAATTATATGGAAATGTTATAGAACAAAAATTTAACTATATTAATATAAATAGATAGATAACACATGTTTAACCAAAATTATAAACCCCAAATTGGACTAAAACTTTCCGTAGATAACAACTATAAGGGATCATCATTAAAACATACATAATACAATGTAAATTTATGAATATTACTTCATTTAAAATTGAGTAGCCTTTCCAGTTTAATGTTTTAGATAATTAGGACATAATTATTACATATAAAAATCATAAAATTTGTTGTTGGAATTTCTGAATAGTTTTAATTTTTTTTATAATATAAAACATTTAAAATAATAGATGAACTCTTTTATGATACTCTTTTCCATATTTAACATGAATTCTTATAATCCCTCACTCATATTTCTGTCATGTGGAAAAATTTAAAAAAATTATATGAGCATAAAATTATCATGAGTGATATAAATAAAAGGAAACCATAATTCCTTTGATAAAAATAAAGCCCACGAAAACATTACTATAAATTTACACTTTTCAACATGATTGTAAATACTTTAAATAAAAAATACACTCATTTCATACCTTATTTTTGTAATCACATGATTTCAAAAAAACCATAGTAGGAACAGATAATACCAAAAGGTAACTTTAGAAATAATTATATATATAACTATTATACATGAATAACCTTGTTGAAACTTCCATATATGTCCCACATACAAATAGAATAGCCACACTTCCCACTGCAAACCTGAATAAATTAGAGGTTATATTGTAAAAAATCCATACATAGTTTATCAAGGAACCAACTATAGTTGGATTATTAAATATCCACACCTCAAATGTCCATGATCTATTATATAATCTTACATCATAAAAGATTGCAATTTACTGCATTTTAGTAAAAAAAAATTAATTACAATCTAATGAAATCATTACAAGTCATTTTAATAAGAATTTTATTTTAAAAAAACAATAATAAAATACATAGAAAAAATAGGGGATTATTTTTCTTTTAAAACATTATGGCATGTAGATCAATACAAATATAAAATAATATTCATGGTGTGTATGAAGTTGTTATCGAAGTAAAAACTAAAATACATTTTTTTTTCATTTTTAACAAAATTTAGTATGAAACATGTTAAAGGATTAATTTTGAACACCATTGAATTAAATTCATAATATAGAAAAAACGTCAATTAAATCATTTTATATCCATATAATAAATATTTAAAATAATATCAATAATATTGACCTGGAGAAAACTACTTGACAATTAAATCAATAATCATTCAAAGTGTCCCCCACCACATTAAATATTTAAATAAAATTTCACACAAAATAAGAAAAATAAAAAAATTGAATTAGGATAGATAAAATATGGTTATGAAATGTCAGTGCAGATTTATATTCCCCTATCAATGAATAAAGTTTAATATCATCAATAAATGCCTCAATGAAATGAGATTGATACGAAATCCCTTATAGTAGTCCGACGCATCACATTAAATCATTATCATGCTAAATATATAAAGAGATTAATTATTTGATTTCATTATTAAAATTTTCATGTATTTTTACATTAATATTTCATATAAGAATGTCATATCATTTATTTAAGAATTTAATTTTATGTCGAATGATTTTATGATATTGAGTACTTGAGTCCATAATGAATTTTTTATGAGGTCTATAGTCAAACTATTCATTAATCGATGATTTATAGAAAACAATTTAGGACATAATAATAATATTTATACAATAATACTAATTTAAAATTAAACCATTTATGCATGGTTATGAAAATTGATGAAGATTATTATCATGGAGACGGTAAGATATACCTACACATGAGTAATGATTCCATTTTTTCAATGATCATTATGGAAAAATGAAAATTATAATTTTATCTATACAGAATGATAATAATATAATTAAAATCATATTTTTGACTTCATTAATCTTTTATATATAATCCATCATATGTGGTGAATAAAATAATCACATTACATCGTAGAGGTGGTATTTCACACGTACACACGAAGGACATTTTTATTTTAATGTGCATCGAATGGTGACAACATAAATGATATATTATTCATTAATAATTATATTTATTTCATTAGGATAAAATATAAAAATTAATTCAATTTTATAACTAGTCTTGGAAGAGGATGATGGAAATATAATTTTATCTGTTCGTGAGATGTTACTTTGATATAAGCATGAATGATTAATTATTTTTCCATTTGATACAAATGGATATTGATTTGGGTGATGATAATAAAAAAATAACATCTTAGTATAACTATGATAATGGATTTATTATTTCACCATGGGGGAAGAATTTTTAAATTTTTTTGTGGAAGAAATGATATAGAAACACTTACTTTAAAATGAAATGACATCCTCAGACAATCTCTATTGATTAATAGCTTAATATATTTAACAATGGTATTCCTACAAAATTAAGGCTTCTAAAACATGGGTGGGGATTAAATTAATTTACTTGGGAAGATATTTGAAGAAAAAAATATGTTTATAGGTGTGAATAAATGAGGAGAATGGGTGAAATTTTATAGGACAAGGGAGGGGCACATTTGGATTGTTTTAAAATATTAATTTAATATAAATAAATTTTTTATTCAGAATGGGTAAAAATTATTTATATATAATATAGTGTGGTTTTTGGTTTCATATAATTCATACAATGAAAATTAGATATGTTTTTAATATTTTATAATCCTTATCATTTAATTTTTACCATTATTTTATAAATTTAACTCCTACTGTGTTATAAATTAAATTACACATTGAAAGTTTATCTAATTATTATATCATTACAAACTATCACTAAATGAGTCAGTTATAACATATAAATATTTATTCCAATTATCTTTCCAATGTATAGATTTTTTATTTGATTTTATATTCCATTATTATTGTATTATTTATATTAAATTATCATCAATGTCAATATTGACACTCTTCAGTAGTTTTCCTTTTAAAAATATCATAATACATGATAACCTAATAGAACACAAATAAATATTATATAACATGTAAAAATAATCCATTAATTTCATGGATGCCTTCAGTTTTATAAATTATATTTTTAAAAAAATTATAATATAATTTAGTTTATTATTACATTAATGGAGCAGTTATTGCATCATCATTAATCAACCAATTAATTTAATAATATTTATTTTCTAAAAAATAAAAATAAATTACCATTTTTTGTTAAACATATTATTGTTCCAAATATGATTTATAATCGAACATATACTATATATAAAACAATATAAAAAATAAATTAGATTTAAAAAACAAAAGTGTGGTAAATTTGACATTCCATTAAATATAATAATATAAATGTCATAATCAATGCCATTGTTTGTAAAAAAGTTATAATATATCTCCAATTATGATTTTGGTCAAGAATAACTTATTTAATTAATGTAATTCAAATGTTATGGTGATTTCAAAATTTGTTATAATATCATTTTTTTCCTTTAATTACCTGATTTACCCTTAACTGTGGTAATAAAAATATGACTATATTCACTATTCATATTGAAGTAATATAATAGGTACCTTTTTATATAATTTTTACCATATGATTAAATATTTTTAATAAACATTTCAAAATTAAAAACATATAAAATGTAGTTATTAATTAAAATTTAATCATGTAGACATATAGTGAAAATATTTTTTTAATATAAAAACGTTCAAACCTTCATAGTTTTTATATCCAAATTCAAAATGAATGTAATTAAAGTTAACAAAATTCAATTAAATGGTAACAAATTCTTTTAATTATACATTAAAACCAATAAAATATAGAATTTAACACTATTAATAAATATAATAAAAAAGTAGTTTTAAATTAAAATGCAATAATTTTTCAGTATTTATCAAAAAATGAATCTTATGAGAAAAATAACAGAAATTCAATAAATGGTAATTTTTATACTTATCATTCAAATAAAAAGATAAAATCTTAAAATATAAATTATAATATTTTAAAAGGGTAGATTGAAAATTGGTGAACCATCAAAAGAAAAGAAAACATCTATTTTATAAATATATTTATTTTGTCCAAAAAATATGATTTGTTATTATATAATATCTAGAATAAAATATGTGATAAATTCTAAAGATTTTATTGAATATATTATATATATCTATATATATCATTAATATAATGCAATCAGCGTAATTTCATAATTTTACAAACATGCTTTTGAATATTTAATTACGTTTTTGTAAATTTATTTTCTTTCATTTTAAAAAGTGTTCTATATTTATTTATAATTAATTAGTCCCCAAAAAAATTATATATACATGTGTAAACCTATTTTTCATAATAAAAAGTACTATTCATTCTTTCTATTCGAATGGAATATTATACCGTTAAAATGTAAAAAATTATATCTAGTTATTCATTTACGCATGATTTAGTGTACCATGTATACTAGAGAACATATTATTTTGAATAAAAATACATAAGATGTTACAATATTATGGTTTGATAAAATCATGTATTTCATTTAATGTATTCTTACTAAGGATGTTTTTGTTTAATGTAATACAATATAATCTCCCTTGTAGAAAAAGATAGAAATTGTATTTCTTGTATTGAAAGTAGTCTTAGTGT
Source organism: Viscum album (assembly GCA_963277665.1). Taxonomy (NCBI): domain Eukaryota; kingdom Viridiplantae; phylum Streptophyta; class Magnoliopsida; order Santalales; family Viscaceae; genus Viscum; species Viscum album. Next base: position 1,956,841,009 of record OY728165.1, read on the forward strand.
TACATGTATTTAATGATATATAATTTATTGAAATGTGCATATAACATAAAGTATTATGGTGATATATTCACTTCTATGATTGGTGTTGCATTCCATACAAACTATAAATATATTTGTTTATTTTTTTATTTCAGGTTGTTAGAATATCCCCACTTTATAAAAATGGAATCATATCAATTGAATCATAATATCGCTGGTCAATGGTATCACATTTGGAAATAAAATTGCTGAAAAAACATCACAGAATGGCTGATAAAATATCCATTTAATAAGGGAGATGGGTATGTTATAAGGTCATTTGGAATAACACATAACTAGGATTCCATATGATATATCATTATTGAAATGTAATGTTATAAAAATGGCAAAAAATAGTAAATAATTAGATAGATTTATTGTGTTATTAAACATAGTTGTGTCATTTATCAATAAATTTTTATGTGACTAAATAACATAAATCTAGGATGATTTAAAAGTGTATTAGTTCAATAAATGAATTTATAAGGATAATGATTTTCCTTCAAGATCAATTTCCTAATTTTGGTGAATTATTTTTCTTGACCAAGAATATATGGATGTATACATAGGTGACAGAATTATATAAGTTAAAATTCAACCAATGGTTGTTTATTGTTTAATTTTAAAACCATCTATTATTTTGAAAAATAAATATTTATAATGGAATTTTTTATGTTGGAAGCACTATAATTCACTTTAATCGGATCAAAATATCAATAAAATGGTAAAAAGTATTTCAATTCGCCTCTAACTATTTTTTTAAAAAAATATGGTTAATAAATTATTTTCTAAACATCAATATTAAAACTATTTGTTCATTAATAATGATAATTCATATAAATTTTTAACTAAAAAATTTACATTTAATGAGTGCATTACATTTAAATGTGGTTGGTGCGAAACCCTTATAATCCTATGGTTATGGGTTCAATCCCCCCCAACTCGATGTATGCTATAAGTTGTCAGCCAACATGTGGGTTGTCATTTTACTGAATGCATATTATTAACATTCAAATATTGTTCCCAAAAATATGGAGGACATCCTTGACATAATGTTTTTACTAATGTTTTCGAAATAATTAATTTATTTGTCTATTGTTAAATGTATAATATTCATATTGTACTATTATTATATTTTCATTATTTATCATATCATCCCTAAATATGAAAATATCGATAAAAAAGATTCATATAATATTTATTGTAATTGTTCCAAAAATAAATTTTTATCTAAAAAATATCCATTTGATAAATTTCTCAAATATATCTTCAATATATGTGGTTTGTATTTACATTAATCCCAATATGAGTTATTAAAGTCATCACACTTTTGGTAAATCTTAATCTCGTTAACCCATGTTGTTATCCATGATAATTATGTTACTAAATAGAAAATTATTTTTAAAATCTATATATTTTTCATTATTATTGTAACCAAAATACCTTAAAAATTAGGACATCATTTTAATTATTAAATCCCAGTACTTGAACCATTTAATTTCCACGTAGGTCCTTCTATAGTAAATGGTTCAACATTATAATATTTTATATTATTTGAAAATAATTAATGTATCATCCCATGTGTATAAAAGAAAACAATATGTTCGATAACGTACATGATAGACCACATCGAGATTAAAAGAACAACAAAGTATTATAATTTAAATGTTACCATTATAACATAGCTATTAGACTAGTGTGAATTAATAGTATTAACTAAATTATGATAATATGGTTAATACATGTATAAATAATTAATTATTTTTAGATCAATTACTTATAATTTTCTGTAAAAAAATTTTTAATATAAAAAGATATGATTATTTTCAGAAAATATATCTAAATGTTAAAATGTGAACCTAATACAAATAAATAAAAAAATTACCCTTTAAGGATTAAAATAATAAAAAGTATATATATATATATATAATTTAATATATAATATAATATTTAAAATTCAATAAATTTGTTTTCTAGACATGATATAAGAGTGAATCCAATTATACATAAAAAAGAAATATTTTTCTAAAAAGGAACATTTACCACCATTTGACAGCGTATATTTATTAAATCTATATTTTTAAATTTTTTTAAATTCTATTTGAATAAATAAAAATATTATTTGAAATATTAGTATCAATATTTACGTTTTTTTTAATTTTTTTTATTTTTCTAATAATATTCATTTTTTGATTAATAATGAAATAATACAAAATTTTATTTAGAAACTAATTTTTCATCAACATTTTTTATTTTGTAAAAAAAATAATTTATTGGTTTTAAAAAATTATTATATATATTTTTAGGATTTTATAAAATTTTGGAAATTGTATTCATTTTCAAATTGATATTAGATATAAAAAACATGAAAATAAATTGAATGTTTTTACTTTAATAAACTATTTCTCACCTAATCATCCAGATTAATTTTAAATTATTTTCAACCATTTTAAAGATTTTAGTTTTATAAAATGGAAAAATTATAAATAATCATAATTTAAAATTTATCTAACAGGTTTATTTTATTTTTTTCACAACATATGAATAATAACATTGATAATTATTATTACTATAGTTAAGGGTTAATTAGATAATTAATGCTAAAAATAATATAATAAATATTATAAAATTACCTTAACACCTGTCCAAATTTAATTGGATGAGTTAATTTTTAAAAAATTTATCATTGGGAATAATGTTTGATATTTTTGAAGAACTTTGATGAATATATAACATTTATAAAATTATATTCAAAAGAAAAGTAAAATTTTGTCAGAACATTGTTTAAATAATTGAAATATTTTTATTTTGGAGTGATATAAGGGATGTGTTAGACTATAAATATTATTTCGATAGATAGAATATTTATATATATCATGAAAATTTTATTAATAATTTTTGGAATGAAAAAATTAAATTAAATGGTGACACAATGATGATGAAATAATAGATTAATTAATGGAATGATAAAATATATGATATTAAAAATATTAAAATAAATATTTTTTGAGAGGGTAAATTTCATTAATGATTTTTCATTACTACTATTACATGATAGTGATGTTTTATATTTATTGTTTTGAATTAATTCAAGAATTTGTTTATTTTTTTATAGGACAATATAATAAATAGTGTAATTTTTTTAATTATTAGTATTTTAAAATAAATAACATTTTTTTAAATGATATAAATTATATGATAACATAAAATTATGAAAATACATTGGGATAAATTTAAAAATTTCTTAAATTACTCTTTTAGTGGTATTTTTTTAATTTATTTTAATTATATTAATCGATATTTCATAAGTTACATAATATCATAGTAAGAGGGAAAAGAGTGAAGTGAGGGTTAAATGAAAATTTAAAGGATTAAAAAAATAAGAAAACAAATCCAAAAATAATTTATGTGTACAATTAGAAACAGATAACATTAAAATATAATAATAGATGTATAACAGTTATATTTCTTGGAAAATATCATATATGTTATTTAATTAATAGGTATTTATGAAATATAACTCGCTTTTTTTAATATCTTTTATGTTTCGAAATACTGAAAAAAATATATGAACTAATATAAACTTATTTTGATAAGAATAAATTTTTTTATTATATAGCATTATTTTGTATTTTTTAAAATTATATAATTACCATAAATATTCCATTCATACGGAAAAAATATTTCATTAATTAATAGAAATTCTAAATAATTGATATAAATTTATATTAATTCTGATATATCTTGGATGATTCAATGTTTATAAATAATTATATACACATATAGGATATAATAAATGTGTAATATAATTATATTTAAATTAAAAAATATTCTTTATTTATATTAAGAAAATTAAATGAATAGAACCACATATTACAATAATGATATTTTTTTAAATTTATACAGTATTATAATATTAAAATATGAAAAAAAATTAAATAATCACAAAAAGAAAAATATATGATCTAAAAGGTCAGATATGATTAATTTATATACCATTTTAAGACATTGGATATATAATTTCTTTACAATATTTAAATATTTTGAATAATTTTTTGAGTACCCCTCCCCTATAAAATTGAACTGAGTTTTCTATTTTTTCACTCTTCAAATTTTTTTTTGTTCAACCATGATATACCCACTCATCTTACAATAATTCCACCCCCTCATTATAAATCCCTTATTTTAGCCATAAAGCCTTCCATATAGATGTTTAGGTGTTAATCAACAATATATAATCTGAAGAAGTTGCATCATTTAAAATTATGTTTTTCTATTATAATTCTTCATTAAATTACTTAAAATATTCTCCAAACCTGATGAAATTTAAAATACACAATCCTCAATATACATAGGAGTTATCATCTGATTTTAATCATCTAAATAATACTCTGCATCCATTATATGCGAAACAAATTAGTAGATTGTTCATACTTGTGAACTAGCACAACCATGAACCGATATAATTAATTTTCTATCAACATGTCATTATATTATTTATAATAACATAATTAATGTTTTTATTTATTATTAAGGAAATATTTATCATTATAAAATTAAAGTATGTGAAATATGTTTTTACTATTCCATTCTAATAAAAACAATAACTTTGATTGTACGACCTGAACATAAATAATTATGTTTTGTTATAATACTATAAAATATTATATAAAAGGAATGATAAAATCATATAATTTCCTCATTAATGATAATAATTTAAATATGGTTTTTATTTTGTAAAATTATTATTATACATGATGAGTGAGTCTGAAGGTAAAAACATTATTTTAAAAAATCATTTGTTTTTACTATTTAAACTATTTTTACAAAAAATGGGTGATTTTTTACATATACATCATGAATGAAATTTATCACCTTAATGTAACATTAATTTTCTTTTGAATCCATAATAATTTAACATATTATCTTTAAATAACATGTATTTATTTCTTAGTGTGCGGCTTTGAAAATTTGAAATGTGATTTCAAGGTGAAAAATGTTATTTTTTTCCGTTTTTATTGTTTTATGTCTTATGATTATTTTTTGGTTCCTGGCAATAGTTTATGAGTATGGGTTTTCCATGGTAAAACGGTGCTATTTGAGCCCTTGATATATCTACAATGCATTGGTAAATTATATAGAGGCAATTTTAATGCTTTCTCCAAAGAGATTAAGGTAATATACTATGACAGGTATTAGAAATGTAACCATAGAAGATACTACCTATATAGTAGTGAAAGAAATTGTAGGAGTAAAAAATAATTTTTTCCATGAGATACCATTATGATTTATGATTCTATAGAGTTTTATACTAATATTATAATTTCATTATGTTTTCTAAAGAGATTTTATTGTATGATTAAAAACTATAACACTGTGTAAATGTTTAAGGGGTTTAATATAATCAAAACTTAAAAATTTTAATCTTTATTTAATGTCCAATAATAAGATATTTTATCACCCCAATATTTAATTTTTTCCAATGGATATATGGACGTGAAAGAGAATTGTTGATGTAACAATTAATGTAATTAGTATTATTACTAAAATAGAATCCATGTTTATATTTAAATGGGATTCATTTGGTTAAAAAACCGATACTTCTTTTTTTAGTATCCACAATGTATTAATTTGGACCTTTATGTATGAATTACGTGATAATACTACAGAAACTACAAACATTCGAAGAACATTAATGTGAACTAAATTAAATTCTTGAATAAAACACAAGATTATGTAATGTTTAATGTCAGTTCCTTAATGTTTCTTTAAAAGACTATTTAGAAAACATTAGGGATTTGAAATTTCGGGTATCAATGGTTAGGGTTATATATATATTTTATTATTTAAATACATCTTTAAAAATATTTAAAATATTGGAATTTAATTTATAAATAGAAGGAGGAGGATTTCTAAGAACATTCTCATCTCTTCTTTTTGTCATTGTTGAAATATTTTTTTTTTCAAATTCAGGTCCTAATTATTTTGAAACTAATTCAAATATACCAAAATCTTTCAAAAAGTTATATGAAATATAAAACACCTACTCTATACCTCATTACCACTGTTCATTATGAGATATTTTTTTTATGAAATATTATTTTCCAAATAGTCTCATAGTATTAATAAAGGTAAATATAATCAATTAATTTTTTGATATTTTATATAATTAGAAGATGTTGAAGCATAATATGATTTGGAAAAACCTTCTAAATAATAAGGCTGATTCACAACCTATTTAGATATGGATTTATAATAGTAATTTTTAGAATTTGATTATATTATTTAAAAATTAACCTTGATTTAATTTTTTAAGAAAACATGGTCTGATTGATTTATAAAAATCATTTTGTCAAATGTTTTGAAAATATATGATTTTCAAAATCATTTTCTGAAACAATTTCTCTACAATCTCTCATATGAAGAAATTTATACTAGGTTTATTTGGAAAAATTATACAAGGGATATTATAGAAGCTGTAGATAACTGTTGCAATGATTGGATATTCTATCTACGTGAACAAAATGAAAATAAAGACAGGTGGACATCATGAACAATGTATGATGTTCTATCATTGTATAATAGTTTTATTAATGAATTTTGAGGTAAATGAAAAATTTAATGTTATTAAAGGCATAATTAATTAATATTTTTTTGGTATTTTTGTTTTGGGATAAAAATGAGAAGTATAAGATAACCAATGAATTTATAGAATTATTTTAAAGTACGAAACTATACATTTCATGTTAGTATATAAATTATACTTATTTTTTTAGTAATTTATAATGTGACATATTAAAAAAATTCTTGAAATCTATGAAAAGGATCCAAAAACATAATAAGTATGGAAATGGTGCCTTACTCTATTAGATCATGATCTCTACTATATCTTTAGATCTCTTCGTCATTATCTTATACCTTTGGTTTTGAGTTCTCCCTGTGGCAATGGATCACCCCTCCCATCTCAACTTCTTTGTATTTCAGCTTCTACGTCCTCCTCATTGGGATTCGTTATCTAATAGAAAATGATAGAGCCTTTATCATTCTATGTCTTCTTCGAGCTTCCTACTTTAAAAGTTTTTTTTTTCTACAAGTTCAAAAGAGTTTTCCAATTTTCTCCTCTACCATCCATTTTCTGACGATATGTCCCTATATACACAACCCCAAAACGGCTGGGTGTGTAGGTTTTTTAATGGGATTAGAAATATGGTGTTAGAATTAGTAGAAACACATTTTTATTCATTTAGATGGATTCCTCTCTCATTTTCTATCAATCTATTTGGGGTTTCACAATAGGGACTAGTCCTAGTTTCTTATAATGGTATTAATCCATATTACCACTTCATTGTTCATATTTATTAATTTTATGGATTATAAATATCTATTTTATCTTAGGGTTCCCATCATAGTGGATCTCTCTCTCGTTCCGTGGTTGTTTGTGTTTGTCCTTTAACCTTCTATACTGCCCCCCTACTTTGGCTTCCTGGTACCTGGCTCCATACTAGGTCAGTTGGGTGCATCAGATCCAAATTGATTTTTGGGATATTTCATATGAAAGATAAGTGTTCTTAGGTGGAATGACATGTGGTATCTTTTTCTAGATACTATGTTCATTTTGATTTCTCTTTTTATAATGGTTATGGTTCTCGATTGATGATGTTTGGTGATGAGGGATGATGAAAAGGTACTATGATTAATGATGTATTGATTAGAGAAGGGCTTTAGACAATAGTGCATTTTTTTAGGTGGTGTGATATGATATAGTGGGTTTTTGTCGCCGTCGAGGCGGTGAATCAGCATGCGATGGACTATTGTTTTGAAGGGATGGTGAGAGTGTGATGATTGCTACATCATTATGATGAAAATTTAGTCAGCTAATTTTCTAGTGGTAGCATTATTGGTGGGATTTGGTTTCTAATGAGGTGGATTTTGTTTTTTATTTTTTATGTGGGCCAATTTTTAATTTTAATCTATATAGTGTAATCATACATGACATGGTTCCAAAATTTCACTAGAAGTGGAATTTAATAACATAAAAATTATAATAATTTTTTAAGAAAAATGTTATCTATTTAATTTTTTAATATGAAATCAATGATATTTTACCCCAAAAATATTTAATTTTTTGTGATTTCTAACTTTCTCAATACCATGTCTTCTGTCGCTCTCTTTTAGGACATGATGGTTTTTTATTCTCCATATCAATATTTTTTTATATGGAACCCTTGAATGTGTTATATTACATGAACATCATACTTCCCATTCATTATTTTGATATGGATGATCCATGAATCCTTTATCTAATGTGGGATTTTGTAAAATGTGATATTAAAGGCCAAACCATTTTTTTGAACCTAGTCTCCAATTATATGGTCACAATTTATTAAATTGGAGAGAATATAATAGCTATGGTTTTCAAATTAAACACTATGTTTGATAGCATAAATGATATGTAAAATCATGCTTAAATGATCAACTAAATATTATTATCTAAATTCTATGGTTATAATATATTCAAAACAATCGAAAGAATTTACATGATTAACTTAACTACGATAATATAGTTTTCACTGGTATTTTATATACCTATAAAAATATCACCCTTGATTTATTTTATTAATGATATATATATATACATATATATAATATTAAATATAATATTTAAAATTCATATTTTGTGTTTTATATGCATTATATAAGATAAAATAAAATTTTACTGGTAAAAAAATTATTTTTATCAAAAGTGATATTTACAACCTTCGGATGATACACTTGTATTAAATATAGTTTTTAAAACAAAGATAAATTATAAATGAAAAAATAATAATATTATTCTAAATTTTAGTATCAATATTTACTTCAGGGTATTTTTTTATATTTTTTAGATAAGTTTCATGTTTTGATTAATAGTGATAATACTATGTTTTATTTGGAATCTGGTTTTTCAAAAAAAAAATTTATAATTTTAAGAGATATATTTCAGTGGTTTTAACATATAATTATATATTTTAATCATTTCATCCAAATTATATCTTTTTAGTAAATTAAATATTGAATTTATATATAAAACAATTTCAACCAATTAAATTTTTTGACTATAATAACTCATTTCACATCCCATAAATGAGAATAATTTTAGTTAATTTTTTTCAATTATCTTTTATAAAGTTTTAAAAATAAACAATATATTTTTAATTATAAGGTACAAATTTAATAAATATATCCCTTATTTTTAACGAAAAAATATGAATAGAAACTTTGTTAATTTTTATTTTTATTGTTTAGGGTTAATCTGGTAATTATGGGTAATAATAATATTATAAATTTTATAAAAATACTGTAACACATTAAATATTTTAATGGATGACTTATTCTTGACCGAAATCATAATTGGGGTGATCACATGAGTTTTTGAAGCGACTATGATGAAATAATGACATTTATAGTATTATATTCTCATGAAAATTCAATTTTGTCACACATTTCTTTTTAACAAGTAAAATGTTTGTAATATAGGATTATATAAGTGATATGTTTTAATATAAATAATATTTTTAATGATAGAATAGTTTTTTACATCATGGAAATATATTTATACTTTATTTGGAATAAATAATTAAAATTAAATTATTACACAATGATGATGTAGTAAATGTTTAATAAGGGGATGAATAAGGGAAATGAATTTAAAAATATTAAAATAAAAAAATTTGATATATTTATTGTAATAATATGATTTTATTGGTTTATTAGACATGTTAGTGATGTTTTAGATGTATTTTATCAAATTTATTTTATATTTTGAATTTTGAATAACTCAAAAAAAATGGAGTGGAAAAATTTACATTTAAGATATTTTAAAATGAAAAATATTTTACAAAATGATATAAAATATAAAAAAAATATAAAACATGGACAAATTGTTGGTAAGAATTTCAAAATTTCATAAATTACTACTTTATTGGTTTTTGTGCTTATATTATAATTAGAATAACACTTACTATATAAATTACATGATATCATGGTAAAAGTTAAAGGGGTAAAATAAGGGTTAAAAAATAAAGAAAATGAATTTATAATCAATTATAACTTCTCCAAAACACTATTCAACTATGAATATAAAATCCTTATCACCTAAATATTGAAATGGAGTTAATTAATGGAATCCTTTCCATGAATATAACTTTAAAATTATTTATTTTAATGATAGTTACAATATGTCACATTCTTTGTATTTAATATCTTTTATATGTCCATATATGGGAAAATATCATGATATGAAGGAATATAAATGTCTATTATAATAATAATGAAAATAGTTTCATTGTTATTTATTTTTATAATATTATAAATTATATAATTACCTAAAACTTGTATTTAATGTTAAAACAATATTCTATAAATTAACCAAAAAACAAAATAATTGATATTAAAAATATTAATTTTGATATATTTTGGAGTATTTAATATCAATAAAAAAACATTATATAGAAATAATGAATATTAGAGAAGTTTTAACGATTTAAATTAGTACTAAAACTTTTTCTTGATGTATTTTAAGTATAATTAAATTAATAAAATAAAATTTTATAATAATTATATTTTATTAAATTGTTTTTAAAAAAAAATATTAAAAAAATCTAAAAATTGTTAAGTAATCACAAAGGGTATATGATATGGTATACAATTTTGTCACCTATTCATTTATAGAACAGTTTTACATATTTGGATCTAGAATAGCATTATTATATTTTAATATTCAAAAGAATTCAAAGTGTTACCCTCCCCTTATAAAATGGAACCAATATTCTCAAAATTTAATACATTGAAACCTATTTTGATCAGAACACATCTGCCAAAATTCCTTTATGGAATCATTAAATTGATTATAGAGGCATTATTTTAGGGATAAAATAATTCTTAGATGTGATAAGGTGTTTATCAAATGAAATAGTCTGAAGAAGATATACATTTTTTAAATTTTTTTTTTATTTTATTTCTTCTTTCAGTTCATTCAAATCATAACCAACCATGGTTATATAATAACATCGGTATCCCCAATATAATTACTTGTTATTATGATAATATAATCACATAAATCCATATATGATTGCATCAAATGGAAAAATAATTAATCATTCGTCCCTAAATGTGAAATGTCACATCCTCGAACCAATATAACTCATTTTACATCTTTATCTCACTATACTTGTCATAATGATGGAATTAATCTTTATATTTGATATTCACGAAATATTTATCATTATTAATAATAATATATCATATAAATTGTAACTACCGAGGTTCTTAAAAAATAATACATTTTCATTAGTATTCATATTTTTAAATAATATATTAGTTTTATATTAAAGAGGACAGTTATTCCAATAGCGTACTCGACACAAAACAACTAGTTTCTACAAAATCATATATTGCACACAACATCGAGTTATACAAAAATATAAAACAATAATAATTTTATTATTTTAAATGGTAGTTAACTCCTAGCCATTGTGATGGGAGGAAATAATAGCATGAAATTTATTTTTAAATATGGTTTAATCATGTTAAAATATTGTTTCATTGGATACAAATTTTTTAAATAACAATAAAAAATGTAATATAAAGGATGGGTTTTATGAAAAACTTTTTATAATAGAACAATTGTTTTTATAAAATCATATAACTCTTTATCGATTTTTATTTACTGAAAAATATATTTTATTTATTCAATGTATTTTTTCAAATTAATCGTATATTTTTTCTAGATATTATATAATAACAAATTTATTCTTTTGGATAATAGATGTTTTTTTCTATAAATTGTGTTTTACATCCATTTAATATATAGAAATTTCTTTATTTATAACTTGAAGACATTATATGTTCTCTTTGATAAAAAAACATCTTATTTATAAGTAGAACATAAAAATTTACATTGAATGAATATTTTAAATTTTTTTGATAACTATCAGCTTTTGATAAATAGTAAAAATACACAAAATAATAATTGAAAGTATATTTTTTCCATTGAGATAATTTAAATGGGGAAATTATATTATTTAATTGTTTTAATGTATAAATATAATATTTTTTATAATTTAACACAATTATGGTTATTGGATTTAATTTCTTATCAAAATTGGACATAAACACAAGTCCATCGTTTGATTGTTATTTAATTATTAAAAATACACTTTTTAATTTTGACAATGGGAATTAATATTGAATTAATTATTGTAACTTATGTGTTTTGAATTTGAAAAAATGGACTCTATATTTGGAATTATAATGCCCAAATTTTTTGAATAGATACCTTTTATTTTTGGGCATTATGAATAGTAACTTTACTAATTATTTTATTTACCATGGTTAAAGGGCAAATTTGGAAAATATGTGTAAAATATAATATTATAATAATATGAAAACTACATTAAAACATCTTATAATCATATTTAAAGAGATATTTCTAACCATGGGAATCCTAGGGTCAATTTTGGGACCCCATGGAGAAACATGGATGTGATAATGACATGATATATGAATTAATTTAAAATTAAGAGAAATATAACATAAACATGTATCTTTTATTGAAACAGTTTTTATATGGGAATATAAAATTTAAATAATAGACTATAAATATTCATTAAAATATATTAAATATGTACTAAATAATGATATTATAATTATTATTTTTAGACATCAAATAAATAAATTTAATTTTGACACAATGATGATGCAATGTTGGATTAATTAATAAAGGATTCAAATAAATGATATTATAAATATTAAAATAAATATTATTGTATTTATGTAATGTGATCCATGATTATTTGGATGATATAGACATATTATAACTAATTTAATGTATTCGTATCAAAAGAATCAGGTTATAATTAGTTTTCAAAATAGTCAAGTATGAATAGTGTTCAAAATCGACATAATTCATAACTGAAAACATAAAATGGGATATTAAATGATATTAAATTCATAAAAATCTACGATTTGTCCAAATTATTGTTAAATTTTCTAATATGTCATAAATGAATTTTATGTGGGACGTTTGACATTATATGTTAATTACATAAACCCACAATGTGTAAATAACATGATATCATGGTAAGATTAAAAAAAGGTAAAATAAGGGTTAAAACAAAAAGATAATGGTAAAAAAATATTCCAAATTTTATAAAAATTAATTTATGATGGTTATTCAAAAGAAAACATCATATATTTGAATGAAATATTTTTGGACCATTTTTAGATGAAATTTTATTTATTATAAATTAATATTTTAATACATTCTTAAAGTGCCCATCCTCCCGCTTATAAAGGGCCACCACCTCTACCCACTTATTCACACCTCCCAATTAACTTGGATTATCCAAATTCTTCTCAAATAATTTCTAACATCCCTCCCATACTCATATAAGTCTTTACTTGGGCATAAGGAAATTTAAGAAAGCCAATTGGCTTAAAGCAGAAGAAGTTAACCGATTTATAGGTAACGTCTTCTCCTAAGTTTCATTCCATTATTTTTATTCAATAGTATTTATGATATTTTTATTCATTGATTACATAAAAAACCACCATCATAAATATAATGGGATGTATTTATGAGAATGATTCAAACTCTACCTGCACACACCTTTATCTAATGGATACAAACACATCGTTTATGTGTTCCGTGAACTACTCCCCTACGAAATTGTGATTGTTCAATTTTTCCCTACCACCTCACATGATTTCCATTATGATATAAATATAATTATATATGATATATTTCATATTTATAATTTCAATATGATTCTTTAATTTTTATTTCCAACATACCGCTATTCTTTTTAGGATGTGTAAAAAAGATAATTTCATTTGAGAAGTGTGCACCATTTCCCCCTCAATGTAAAATGAATCATTCATGCTATAAATGGAACATATAACTTATTTTCTTTATTAAATATAGTATAAATAATTTAAATGAAAATAATATTGTTATTATAATATAAATTTATATCATTTGATTATTATTATTTTAGTACGATAATGAAATGAAAATACGATTCATGCGTACGTACGACAAACCGTCTCAGTGAATGGTGAATTTCATTTATTATCTCAAAATGTTATGGATTATTTTAAATACATATATAATACATATATATGATATTTAAATCAATAATATCATTCTATAGATTATTTAATTTTGACTACATGTAAAATTTATATCAAAACAAGTTCATTTTCTACTCCAATATAGAATATCGAAAAAATAGCCGATATTAACAGAAATAATTATTTAATTTTTATAAAATGGTAATAAGTGATATAAAAGGAATAATCAAATTGATGAAGAATATTAATCATGTAGAAATTATATTATTTTTATAATTGAGGATGAACAATGAATATACATGACTATTTCGACTCAGGTTTAGGGATTTCATTTCTGTATCCTTTTATTTTGGCACATACTGTTGTCATGAAAATTTATTACACTATAATGTGTATATAAACACCTTTTGACTCTAACTATAATTAATTAGTATATTATCATGATATTTAATTTTCAATTTAAATTTATTCCAAAATTATTATTATTCAAGTGTTTCTCATGTGGTAACTTACTCTTTAACAAAAACATCATTTTAAATGATTTAATGATTTATTCATTTAAACCCATATATTTCATATCCATGTTTTCAAAATGTTTTCTTAAATTATATTTATATTGAACAGAATGTTTTTTAATGATACTTTTTTTTCAATGATTCAATGTCATAAGAGACACATTGATTCAAAATTCTTGTTATTAAATGTTTTAAATAGTTTTAGAAATGCGATGAATATTTATATATATTTAATTGATATATTGTGGTTGTAGTATAGAACATTTATTTTACAGATATGCATTTTTTATATGTTATGATTATAAAATGGATCTTATACACTAGATAGGTGGTCACGTTATTAACCAATGATGGGTGGTTATGTGATAACCAAAATGACGATTTCTTCCATGATAAACCATGGATGTGTGTCTACATTTTAACCTCCAATGCATTAGGTATTGAAGTATGTCATATTGAATTTAGATTTAATGATATTTGTGGAAGTCAACCATATGGTTATTCTGTTTACGTATCTTTATGTCCCATGTTTCCATTATATGTTATATGCTGCTTTCTATGGGATTTATGGTAGTATTTTCGTTACAAATAGGGTAAGAAATAAGCATATATTTATTTAAGTGTTTTCAATACTTATTAGTATTGAATGTTATTACATTATGAAAAAAATTCATGGTTTACATGTTTTCACAAGGCACAGTTTTGTTTAATTATGTTTCCCTTACCGAGCATTTTATAATCATCCCAATTTTTGAAATGTTTTTTACATGAAATAAAGATGAATAGAGTCAAGGAAGGGATCATGGAAATATTGTGTTGTAAAAAAATGAAACAATGCCATTTTTATTTTTAAATATTAATTGTTTAATAAATAATGTATAGTGAGTATATTTTTATACCTTTAATATTAATGTTGTTATGTATGAGTCATAACTAAATTATCTAATGCTCAAAACCTAAAAATATCCTTGATGTTAATTACATTAAAATTAATGACTTAACTGAAGATTAAGTAATGGTGAAGGATAGGGATTTAGTGGTAGAATTGGAGGATGGATTTGATAAATTTATATGTTATGGAGTTATTTAATCATAAGTGACATGTTTTATATAACCACACATGTCAGCATATTAAAATGACTCATAGTTATTTCAAATAAATTAAATGAGATTAATTTAACAATAATTGGTTAATATTATTGCCAACCCTTATCATAAGATTTTATATGATGATATTAATGATATACTCACAATGAAATTTTTTAGTACACAGACTGATCTAGCATGTACCAATATAAAAATGGAGTGAAGGAAACTATGACATTTTTCTGAATAAGAAACCCAATGAAATGGGTGTTGCAATGAAAAACCTTGTAATTATTATTTAACCACTATATAGAGTCATGATTTCCCACTAGAACCTTTGTTATTTTTATAAGGAATCATATATGTGAGAAAATAATCCCTATGACAGTTTCAGCAATAATAATAAATGTAATTATATTCAAAAAACAATGTGTCAAGGATGCGGAAATAAAAATGTTTAAAATATTTTCAAAGAGACGTGAAGTTTTTTTAGATGTGTTAATGAAGGTAATAAAGAAATAGCCACCCATTGATGAAGGAAGAGTTCAGTTGACTCTATGGAAAGGAAAGACTTTATTTCTAAGGATTCAGTTAAATTTTTTAAATGTGTTGTGCATGGTCCTTATTAAAATTTATGTCCTAATAAGAATATTCAAGAATGGGATCAGTTTAACCGTAAAAATATATATTGACCAATATATTATTCCATTCCAATTTTAGATGAAGAAACCGAAAATGACCTATTAAATTAATGGATTATTTAATTACTCGTTATTTTTACATTATTCAATAATAGTACATAATACCTTATTTTGTTTGTAGGAAAGAATTATTAAAGAATAAAATGAAAAAACGCAGATAAAGGATCATGAATAATGTTTGATGATTAAGATCTATACATTTAATGAAATGAAAAGTTATGTTAGATCTATGGATGATGATATATTTAGATGTATTAATGTTGGGATTACTTTATAACACCTCTAGTATTTTACCCCTTTTGTTTGTTATATAAAAATGATAACTGAGTAAGAATTATAATTTATTTTTTGGATATAGTTGTAAAAATCCATTAGAGTTTATATGCTCCTTTCATTTGAAGCAATTACTAGTTATTATTTTTTCGAGATGAAAAATATGAGGTATGAGATAACCATTTAGGATAAAAAAATTTATGGTTAATTTTTATGATTTAATATCATTTATGGAATTTTTTTAAAATAATATTTTTTTTGGAAAAGGATGACACGCAGACCATGTGACAACCAGTCATGTTAGACAATGCCGTAGGAATCGAAACCACAAATAAAGTTCGACTGAGATTTATCATTGACCACTAGCCTATATGAAGTGTATAGTTTGTGTGACTTATTATTTTTAGTTAAATGATTTTATATATCATAAATAATTTGATTTAAGTAAATTTTTCTTTATTAAATGGATATCCTTAGTATATGAAACAAAAGTAGTGATTACATTATAAATGTTATTTTTTTTGAGATTGGCTCTTTTGGGAACACTATATGCCTATGAAAACTAGAATACTATGGGATTTAATTTGAGGATTAATGGTTTAATTTTATTTTGGATGAATCTATGTTTTTATTTTTGACATATAGAGATTTGGGTTCTTTATGTACATGGTTAAATTATCTTGGTGAATATGTGACTAGGTTTATTACTTTTTAGTATAAGACTTTATGTGTAGTCAATGTTATCTAGAGATAAATGTTAATATTTATCACAGTTAACAATGTGATCAAATCTTAATGAATTTTGTGTTTCAATCATAGTTTTTATTACCTTGAATAATTTCATGTAAATTTGGTTTAAATGGTCATTATCGATCTTTGGGGTATTTATTGTTGAATTTTGGAGAGTAAGAGTACAAATTTATTATAAAGGATTATCCATTTCTGGGTTACCTAATCTATTACTAACTATTTTGGTTTTGGATAATGATTCAAGAATTTATGATTAGATATTTAATATTTCTAGGATTATTTGATTCTCTATAAGTTTATTCCTTCACTTCAGGTGTGACCAAGTCATCTTGAACACTCATCTTTTAGAGAAAAAAAGGAGGTTGTGGAAGAAATTTATTTAAGGATGAAACCATACATGAAAATTTATTATATTTTGGTATGTTCTCAGTCAATCTCATAAATAAATTCCTCATCATATGTAAAGGTACATAAAAAAATGATTTAATTTACTTTTCTTTCTCTGAAATCAACGACCATTTAACCCATCACAATTTTGTTGTTTTCAGGTTGTTAACATTCTCCTCATCATGTTTTCTATCAATCTACATTAGGACGTGACACTTATTTTTTCTTCAATATCTATGTTTTCCAACATGGAACCCTAGTATTTGTTATATGTAGTGACTTTTTTACTTCTATTTCTTTCAGTTAAAGTGCTTTTTTTATTTACTCTTTTTCTAATGTGGTATTTTTCAATAATGTTTCCAAACCCAACATTAAAATTGAAAGGATTCAATTTCCAAAAAGGGAGGAATAATGAAATAACCTAGGTATTTTTAGAATAATACATTTTCACTTCTATTAATGTTTATAAAAAAGATATTATGTTTACGTTTAAGAGGTTTCTTTTTCCGATAGCTTACCTGAAACAGAACAACGTGTTTCTCTGAAATCTTATCTTAAACCAAACATTGAGTTATACTTCAATATAATACATTATTATTATTATTTTTAATGGTAGTTAATTCCCATCCATTGAAATGGTGGTAATTAATAGTTGCAACTAAATTTTTAAATTTGGTTTACACATGTTAGAATAACGATTCATTTGATACCAAATTTTTTAGAAATGAAAATAAAAACCAATTGAATATAAATGATGTTTTTTATGAAAAACTATTTAAAATATTTTTTTTTATAAAATCATATCACACACCAAATATTTCTATTTAATGAAAAATATATTTTAAATAATAAATTTTATGTTTGAAATTATTAATATATGTTATATAGGTATGATATAACTACAAATTAAATATTTCTAATAAAAGAAGTATTTTTGGAAAAATGCAGTAATACTTCCTTTTGATAGAGAACCCTTTTTAAATTTAGTTTTGGACACCTCTACATTTTATAATTGACAAAACAAACAAATTCATTATAATTTGGACATAAATATTTACTTTGGATTCTTTTTTTATATATTTCAGATTACTATCATGTGTTGATCAATAGTAAAATTAAGACAAATTTTAATTGAAAAAAACTTTTCCATTGAGATGAATTATATTTTTAAATCATATTATTTAATGGTTTTAAAGTATAAATGGAATATATTTTTATCATATAATATAATTTTGGAAAATAGATGTAATTTGAATTTTAAATTGGACATAAAAATATGTGATTTTTTTAGTAATTATCACTTCTTAAAAATCCGCCTTTTGGTTTTGATAAAAGAAATTATTTTTAAATTAATTATTGAAAATTATGTGTTTTGAATTTTGAAAAATATATTCTATATTTTTAATTACAAGTTCCATGTTTTTTTGAATATATTACTTTTATTTTTGGACATAATTAATAGTAAATTCATTATTTATTTTATTTACCATGATTTAATGGTAAATCTAGTAAATACGAGTAAAAAATAATATTATAATAATATTAAAACTACCCTAAAACATTTCCTAATCGTATTTAATGTTAAATGTATGACCAATTTCATCATTGTGTCACTTTTGTGACCCCATTTAGCCATGTGGGTGTGATAATGACATGTTATAAAAATTAATTTAATATATAATGAAATGCAACATAAAGATATATCTTTTAATAAAATAATATTTATGTAGGGTTATTTAATTGTTCTCTTAGACTATAAATAGTAATTATAAATATAAAAATATTTACTAAATCATGATATATTATTTATAATTATAACACATTAAATAAATATATTTAATTATGACATAGTTATGATGCAGTGATGGATTCATTTTTAAAGGATTCAAATGAATGATATTACAATTATTAAAATAAATATAATTTGATTATTTTGATGAAATCCCCGAATTTTCTAGAGGATATAGACATATTATATTTTATTTCACTCCATTGGTTTGAATGAATCAGGTTGTCATGAACTTGTAAAAAAGTCAAATATTAATTGTGTCGAAAATTTGATATAATAAATGACTTAAAACAGAAAATATATTATTAAATGATATTAAATTCTTAAAAATCTATGATTCTGCCAAATGGTTACAAAATTTACAAATATTTATTAAATGATTTTTTTATTCTTTTTACATGATATGGTAATTTGATTAACCTAGAATGTTTAAATAACATGATATCACTCTAAGATTACAAAAGGGAAAATAATTGTTATCCAAAAAAGATAATGATAAAAAAATATTAAAAACATGTCAAAAACTATTTTAGGAGGGGTATTATAATCATCATCAACATATCTTCGAAATTAATGTTTTTAGAGCATTTAAAATCAGTATTTATTTTCTAATAGATTAGTATTTCTATACATTCCTAAAGGGCCCCTCCGCCATCATTTGAATGGACACCACTTCTACCCACTTAATCACACCCCTAAAGCCCCTTGAATTTTCCCAATTATGATAAAATAATATCCCAACATTCCTACCTTCCACTAATAAAAATTAACATGGGAATAATAAAATTCAATCAAGCCTCTTGGATCAACTCAAAACATGTTACCTGATTTATATGTAATGTCTTCTCTCAAGATCCTTTCTTTTATTTTCCTTCTCAATTCACTATGATCTTCTTATTATTTGATCACATAACAAAAACAGTATCCTAAATATACTATAATGTTGTTATGATAATAATTCTAACTAAACCTACAAACACCTTTATATAATGGATACAATCATTCTATTTCTATGTACTATGAACTATAGCCTCACGAAACAATGATTTTTCAATTTTTCCCTACAACCTCTCATGGTGGATATTATGATGGTACTATATTTATATATGATATAAATTATAATTATATTTTTTCTATGATTCTATAATGTTTATTTACAACATAAATTTATACATTCAATGATGTTTAAATATGATAATTTCATTGGAGGATGTGCGGGCTCTCGCCCCATCAAAGTGATATTAATCGTTAATGCTATACCTGGAATGTGTTAGGATGGTATTATTAAAACTACGAGACGATTATGAAATATATATAATAATGATTTTACAATATACATTCATATCATATTATTATTATTTTTTATGGAAAAAAATGAATGTAGCATTTATGCGTACTTATGATGGAAGTAATCAATCGTCTATGAAACCTAGAATGATTTCTGTATCTATTCTGGTCGGCATAGAAATCTCTCCCATTTGTGTCATACTAAGTCTCGAATCAGACCAATGCAGTTGGAGAGGGAGGGGAGTAACAATGAATAAGTCCATAGAGATGTTCAGTTGGATCATTTCGGAGAGGTTCTTTTTGAAGTTGTCCAGCAGGTGGTCAATAGAGGTTTAGTGTACACCTTTCAGCATGTTTCAACAACGTTTTCTCTAACTCACTACAAAATTACTATTGAGCATCATATGGGAACTGGTGGGATTTTTCATCGTATCCAACGAACTATGGAGAAGGAACAAGGATTTACCAATCATAGTTCTTTTGTTTTCGTTGTAAAATTAGTTGGTATTTCTTTACATGGGATGGCACTAGCGGACCAGGGGTAGGAGGCAGGTATGCAAGGTAAGGAGGGCAGTGGACCATTCAAGATCACGGATAAACCAGGGGTATCTGATGTTTTCAAGGGCTTTAAGACTGAGTTGGGATTTTTTTCCTGTAGTGTGAGTGATGATATTGTGGTGGATACAATGCCACATGGACTGGAACTAATTTCTATTGTTCTTAGTGAGAATGAGGGGATGGAGACACTATATCCAAGGCCACCTTTCCTAGTTAGGTTACTACCAAATTAGAATGTATCAAACAAAATGAAATTGGAATCTTACCAATAGAATGCATCCTTTCCTCTTAAGATTCATAACTGGTTTTATCTTTAGCTAGAATTGAGCAAGGAGTCGAATATCATGAAGGGTGGATGAATGTAATATCAAAAAATAATAAAATGGGGTGGTTCAATGTGTGTTGAAAACACCGAGATGATTGATGGAGATAGTTTCTACAAAAAAGAGATAGAGTATGGGCAAGACTAATTTGAGGATATGAATTTTGGATCCAAACTGTGCAATGGAAAATATAGAAACATTTAATCTGGGAATTTCTCAATTCAGAAGGGAGGGACGAAATATAGTCCCGATAAATATTACTCGCAACTCCCCAAAAAAATTGTTTCCAAATCATCAAGTATGAAAGGACAAGAATAAAAAAACATAAACTGAATTACAAACCAACAAACTAAAGCCGAGAAATAGAGAACAATGAAATGAATCATGGAATGTAGAAGAAGATGATGGAGACCCATTGGAGCTTATCCTTTACTATTAAAAAGATATTCTTGAATTTTTTTTGGGTTCAATTCCTCCAAAGATGAGGCTAGAAAAATTTATGAATGGATTTTTCGAGTTGATACAAATGAGGAGCAAGAATAATGGATAAACAAGTAAGACCAAATACTGGAATGTGGATTAAATAATGGTAATATCAACATAGAATAATTCATAAAGATAATAGACAAAATGTATATTCATTTTGACAAGCTTACGAATGAGGATTGAGATCTTCAGGTTAGTCCACTTCATTGGGAGTTGTATAATGTTATGAATTCAAAAAATCTTAGTCTTATTTTTAAAAAATTTGTGAGCTCTATTAGAATGTAGTTCATCAAATAATTTGATTGATGTTTCCCAATTCTCCTCAAAGTGTATTTTTGAATAAAAATTAATATTTGGTGGTGTATTATTTATATCAAAACTAGCTCATTTTCAACTGAACAGCCGAATATCAATAAAACGAACGATATTAACATAATTAATTATGTAATTTTTATAACATATTAATAAGTTATATAAAATAAATAATAAAAATGGAAAATATTCTAAAACAAATATCAATTACCTTATGTTTATTATTTTGGATGAAAAATGAACATATTTGGGGAGATGGACTATAGGTATGGGAGTTCATCTCAATCTCCTTTTACTGAGGCATATCATGTTATCATGCTCATTTATTATACTATAATGTGTATATAAATCCCTTTTGACTATTTATATCATGAATTTATATATCCTTATGATATTTAATGTTTTGTTTACTTTTATTCCTTTATTTTTTTTATTCATGTGTTTCTCAGGTGGTAAGGGACTCAAAAACTGAAACTTCATTTTAAATGTTTTCAATATTTAGTTATTTAAAATATTCTATTTCATGACTATGTTTCAAAAAATTATTTCCGGAATTTATTTATATGGAAATTAATTTTCTAAAATGTATTTTTTTCAAAGATTTGATGTAGTAGGAGACACTTTGGTTCAAAATTCTATTTATAATATTTTTTCAATGATTTTGGAAATGGATTGAATATTTCTACATTTTAAAATGATATCTTATGGTTGTAGTGTGGAAATGTTATTTTTTCATTTATCTTTTTTTTATGTGTTTTTTTTTATAATGGTACTTAGAAATATGGTGGGTGGTTACATGATAAACCAACTATGGGTTGTTATGTGATAAACCAAACGAGAATTGGTTTCATGATAAAAATTGTAGAGGAGGTTACATTATAACCTCCAATGCATTGGGTATAGAAGTTGGTAATAAGGATATTCCATTTACTGATATTTGTGGAAGTCGACCATATTTTTATTCCATTTATGTATACTTATGTCCCAAGTTACCATAGTATGATATGTGTTTCTTTGTTTGGGATTTATAGAAATAATTTGGTTACAAAAACGGTATGAAATGAGATTATATTTATTGAAGTGTTTTTAAAACTTCTTAAATCTTAAAAGTATTACATTATGATAAATTTTTCATGGTTTACATGTTTTCACAAGTCTAATTGTTTTCATTAATTAATTATTCCGTAATGATATATTTGTGATCAACCTTTGTTTTGAAATATTTTTCACAGGACATAATGAAGAATAATGTCAAGGATGTGATCAAGGAAAAGTTGAGACGTTAAAACAATATATGATTTCATGTTTCTTTTTAAATATTTAATATTAAAAAAAAGATATTGAGCAGATATGTCTACTTGTAATATTAATGTTATTGTGAATCAATTATGTCCTAATTTACCCGAACTCTAAACCAAAAAGATCCTTGATATTAATTGAAGTAAAATTATTTATGTAACTTGATATTGAGTAATTTTTAATGCTAGGGCCTTATATAAATTCATACCTTTATATTAACAAAAAAAATTATAATGTCATTAGTGAATATGTATGGACTATCACCCCAACAATGTGATGTGATTTATTTGACATAACTAAATCATATAGATGATGTATAAAAGTATAGTTAAATGATTATTAAAAGACTCGTTATGTTAATACCAATATGGAATGATAAAATAGTACATACCTTATTTTCATAATGATCAATGAAAATTTTTAACTTTACACATTCATAGGTATGTTCTATCATCTCTATGATTATAGTGTTGTTATTTTTTCATTACAATACAAATATTATTTGATTTAAAATTAAAATTGATGTAAACAAGTGATTATTATGTCATGAATCATATTATGGGTATTATTCAATTATGACCACATTGACTATTGACATCAATCCAAACTTATTTTAGACTCATGTACCGTATATAGACAAAAAATACTACTTAAAATTCAATAAATAAATAATTATTATGATATGATAATGTGCCATATAAATGGAATATTAAACAATAAAAATATTATAAAGATATTAAATAATTTTACTATTTTTATTATTCAGGATGATCACAATTGAACATGACATTTCCGACTCAATGTAAGGGACATTTCATAAAAACCCTTTATTAAAATTAATCTTTTAAGTATTTTAATATAAGTAAAAAATGGTGTTTTTTGACAAATAAGATATGAATGGAATTTCATACATTCATGTAATTTCAATATTATTTTTTCTTTTTTTACAACTTTTTCATTTTATTTTCATACATTATTTCTTCATTAAGGAGGAAAAATATTTTTAATAGTGAAATGATATTTTTTAGAGGAAATATTATTTCCATTTATGATTGATTTATTTGTTATGATTATGTTATGGTTATTTGGAATAGCTTATTTGTACATGTGGATCCATTATAAATCAAGAGGGTTATCCCATGATATCTATCAAATGAATTTAGTATTGATAAATATTTTATCGATAAGATTTCCCCTAAGAGATTAAGGGAATATACTACAGTGGGTATTCCCAATGTAACAATAAAGGATACTCTCCTTCTAGCAATGAATTATACTATAAGCGTCATATTGAATTGATGACATAAGATACTCTTGTGATTTATTTTTTATATTTATTTTTATAGGAATATTATGAATTCGTTTGATATGTTAATGAGATTATGTTTAATGAGTGAAAATTATAACATTTTGAAGATGTTTTAATCGTTATAATGTAATCATGAAATAATGGTTTCATTTCTTACTGTATTTCCCTTACTAATATTTTTTTTCCAACCTATTTTTTTTAAATATGAATTCACAGTATATAATTATTGGTGAAATAAAGGATGAATTAAAGATGAGTTTAAAGAAAATTTCATCTCAAAAAAACTTGTCTATTTTAAAAGGGGTGTCATTATATAAAAAAAATATAGTTTATGTAGTATCAAATTTGTATGAATTTGAAATTTATGTATCAATTATAACATAATTTGGTAAAAAATAAAATTTAATATATTCCTAATTTGAAATAACGCAAATTCATTACTAAAACTGAATATTTTGTAATGTTTATTGTCGAGGACTTATAATGATATTGTATATTCACTATAAAAAACCATATAATTACCTAGGATAATAATTTTCATCATATTTTAATTAATTTTTAAGGGTTTGTATATAAATTATTATTTATCTTACGAATATCGCTCAGGACTATCAAACCAGGTGCGTAGTAAGTCTCTTTGTCTTTGCAAAATCTACGATTGAGTCATGATCGATGTTCTCATTTTAGAGCAAGTACCCCAAGGTACATCTGTTTCAGAACCACATCCACTTGTAGTATACAGAGAGTTATTATTTTTATTGTTAAAATACATAAAAAATATCTTCCCAAAACATTATGATATTATTCTATACTTATCATTAATGTGTATCACACGGTTTTTTCCATACCATATATTTTTCGCAATAATTTTTCTCAAGTATTCTAAAATACGTGATCTAATTCAAATTAAAATGACCATGGATTGTTCATCATAGAGTTTATACCTTCTACCATTACATAGTCATATGATAAATGTGATATCCCATCTTGAAGGACTGCATAGTCTATTAGTTATGGAAAAATGCATACATACACAAGTATTATACTACAATTGAATACAAAAATAAAGCATAATTTTTCTTTGAGAATATAATTATTCTATATAGTGTATGTATTAATATTAGTCATTATAAAAATCATGGATTTCAGTTGAAGGGAACATAATAAGGGTGAGATAAAATACTCTCTAAGGGTTAAATTAGTGGAGTAAATAATGAATCAATGAATGTAATACAAACGATGAGGTAAATACCCAGTAACATAATCCATTTAAAATAACAGAAAAGAAATATTCAATATGGAACATTAAATAACATAACAAAAATTCCATTTTAATAGAAGGATAAGTCAAAATCAATATTTAATGTAAATAACTTAAAAACATGTAATTTAATCAATTAAATGGAAATGAAATTATCAAAAGATTATATCATAGTAAAAATCAACAAGATAATAATAATATAAATGAAGTAAATTCATATTTATAAGATTCCATTTATCCCATGTACATGATAATTTTACCATCAATACCTTTAATGAGATAGTTTAAAACATACTCCTCTCACGACTTTTCATAATATATATTCAATGTGTATTCGCTTTAAAATTCATAGGTTTATTGAAAACTGAATTCATTTCATGGAAAAAATGATGCAATGAATAGATTACATTAAACAATCCACAACACATGTCTTACATTTCCAAATAATTTCTCACATGTTGAATAATTGATTTACTTCATAAACATTTTATATTATAATTATTTATCTATATTGAGAAAATTATACATATTTATAAATATTTCCAATGATAATCATATAGTGATCACATAATAATGTGTATGCACAAAAGAATATAATTAATTAAAAAACAGATCCATGGTGAATTATATTTCATTGGGGGTATTTAATGTTTATTATGATGAAAATAATTCAAGGAAATGTTAATAAATATAGAAATATATCGAGGAAGTGAATATTAATACTTTCTGTGGAAAATATGATCATAAACTATATAAAGGTTGATTAAAGATGATATCAATAATATATATAACCAATTAATGAATAATAATGTATTATTATCATTGATGAATCTAAATATAATAAATACATCTTTAAAAACATTCTTGAGGAAAACATTCTTTTAATTTTATAAAATCATTTTAATAATAACTTTTTTTAGAAATCTATTTTCAAAGTTAAATTTTATACAAAATCTTAAAATAGATTTCATGGAAAATATCATTCAAACCATATTAATGAATCTTTTAAACATCTTAGAGGTCATAATGAATGGATATTATTTTATTTTCGTAAACATGAATTTTTTTTTCACATTCTCAGTAATAGGCAAATATGGATTGAATTAGGAAAAAATAAAATTTATTTGAAAACATTATATATTGAGTTAAATTTGAAAGAAATTTAATTTGATAAATAATTTTGAATAGAATGACAATTTCTATAACCATTTTAAAAAACATGGTTTTGGAAAAAAGTGATTTTTAAATGAAGAGGTAAATGTAGTTGAATTTTTATAAATACAATATATAAAAAATTTTATGTAAAAATAGTGTAAAATTGTATTATTAATAGAAAATTTTCATTAATAACTAGTGGATAGTAAAATGAATGTATTAATAAAAATTTATCATATTAGTTCTTTCAATGAAATTGAAGTGCAAAATATTGTGAATAATATGAGTATATGAAGTAAAACCTTGAAAAGATCATAATTTTGAAGTGAGAAATAATAAATGAATAGACTATGTTTATAGAATTTAAATAATTTTTTTTAAATAATACAATATATAGTGAAAAAATATTATATACATAATGAAATAATTTCAACAATGTAGTAATATAAACTTGAGAATAACAATTTCATTATAAAATTCATTACCTCTTTCTAACATTTTATTCATATCCCTTTAACAAAATCTTATCCAATTCAAAGAAAATATTTATTGATTTAAAATATATTCATAATATTAAATTAAATTTTTATAATCTATACAAATTATAAAAGTGATTAGGGTCATAACATAACAATTTCCTCAATAAAATGAAATTGAGACAAATCCATTTCCATATTCATCTAATTGGTTGGACTCTCATTAAACCCATGAATAAAGGATTTAGTAATATTATTATCAAATTAATTAATTATTTTAATATTATTAATATCATATATGATTTTCTCAGAACATCTTATTACCCATTCATTAATAGTTTTTCCTTATTTTCACTAATCTGGGTGTTAATTGCCTTATTATTCTAACATGCATTTTGTTTTAAAAGATCTAATTATTTATCATATTATATATTTATACCATATATATAATAATAGTCATCATATAAATATAAAAATACATAGTATATATTTTAATAGATTAATCCATTGTATTTAGATATGGGCAATGAAATTAAACCTTCATAAAGATGGTAGGTCTTATCAATAGAAGAACATTATTTCCATTTTCATGATGTATTAAAATAATGAAAAGAAATATATATATATATATATAATATCAATATATATGATTTTTTATTTGATATATATCACATATGT
Organism: Viscum album; assembly: GCA_963277665.1. NCBI lineage: Eukaryota > Viridiplantae > Streptophyta > Magnoliopsida > Santalales > Viscaceae > Viscum > Viscum album. Next base: position 1,956,869,784 of record OY728165.1, read on the forward strand.
CTATTAAACCCATCCATTATACATTCCATGTAAAGCAATACGGAATAACTTCGGTTCAGAAGGCGGTAGTCTATCATACACTGGAGCATCACCATCATATTCCCAAAAATTGGATATCATGATGTAATGTGTTATATAATAATTCAAAAATAATAATAAAATAATAAATATAATATATAAACTATAAATAATTCTTTATTCCTAACAATTTAACTCACACCCCAACAATCAAAAATATATTATATTATTATTTCTTTTATTTGGTTACTCTCGTTGAGGATCGGGTTGAGTGTTGATTTTCAATTTTTTAAATTTTTTATTTTTGGTGGGTTCAGGGCTAGGGTACGAGCACCAACTAGTCAGTGTTTACCATGAGGTCTGCCCATGTGACCATTCCATTGCATAATTCAAAAAATAAATGAATATAATGAAAATTAAATTAGGCAAATAATTAAACCATAGCAATAATAATATTATTGTGTAGATAATAATAATATTATTATTAATACATTTTTATTATTAATAATAATATTTCATATTAAATGAATTAAATTATGATTATGATTATTATTATTAATAGTATAATTATTATTAAGATTGTTATTTTATTATTAGTATTATAATTTATTATTTTTATTTTAATTAAATAAATCCCCAACTCGACCCTTTCCCACTTCCACGTTTATTGCACCACCCCCATGCTACCATCCCTCTCCATCACGATATCCCAACATTCTCTTATAGAACATGCTCTAATTACACCTCCCTCCCCCAGCGGTGCTCTCCCATCCCTGTGGACCAACCTGACATGCTCCCCTCTCTGGACAAACCACCCCAATGCACTCCCATCTATAGTCAGAACTCTTAGGCATGCAACCCTATACCCCCAACATTTCTAGTTCACGGTCCTCTTTTGAATAGCCTCTCGGCATGTGGCCCTCCTCTATCTGGCATCTTCTCTATTTCACAACCCCCTCATGTGAGATTTATTATAATTTTGGAGGATTTTTTCATCATCACAAAACCCTAATGGTATGGGTTCTTAATAGTGAATTTTTCTCATAGTCTTGAATGTGATGATTGGTATTTGAGTTATCTCCCCCTCCATTTTGGGTTTATTTATATTATTATACCAGTAAGGTAGGTGTTTCCATGGTCTTTACCTTCCTATTAATTATGTGATTTCTTGCATATTTTTAATTAGTATGGAACTGTGATTCTCATACCTCTAGTTTATCCCCTTATCCTCATGCAGTGTATTCATGATAGAAAACACTGATAAAAAATGGATTTTGAATTGATCCTTGGTTAATGATCATGTGATTAATTGCTAAATGAATTTATTAAATGAATAATTTTATTTCAATAATTTTTTATATATGTTGCACTTCACTCTGATATAATTTTGTTTTCTAGTGTGGTGATTTGGAAGAAGACATTTTTTCTAAAACTACATTTTTAGGTGACTTCAAATTTATGTCTTTGTGTTTGCACAACAAATGTTTTTGTGTTTTTTATAAATTGATAGAAACTATTTCACCCACAAGGTTACTTTTAAAGATTCTTGTAATGTTTTAATGGGGGTTTTGAGTCCTTTGGCTTTATTTTTGGTAATATGGATCAGTTTTGAAGGAAAACAGGAATATTTCGAGGGATGGATGTGTATAAATATATAAATAATTTATCTGAGTGTTCCATAATGTTGTAGGGAAAAAATTAATCCATTTATGGATATATATATATATATGGATGTGGGTGCGAGCGAAAAGGATACTACTTGAGTTAGAAATATTTTTCTTGGAAATCATTTGAGGTAGGGTTTTACCATGAACTCACGTTTCTAATTTTTGGAGAAATAATTTCATACATTTTACACCATATTTTCATAATATATATTAATATATAAACGCTTTTTAGATTTATTTGAGTGTGAAAAATGTTTTATGGGATGATTTTTGGATAATTAGACTAGTTTTGTTAAATAACACAAACCATGTATTTTTTTAAATACCATTTTGGATTTTTTTTCATGTGTTTTGTGACATCTAAAACATGGTTAGTCCATGAGAATATATTTTTTATTTAAAAAATCATTATTTTGGTTCCTCTTAGTGAATTTAAATGTTGTTTTTGATTTACAAATAATGTGTACTGGTTTGAAAATGTGGTTGGGCATGTGTTGTCGATTAATTTCCCAGTATCAATTTTCCAAGGAAATGGTCTTTTTTCGAAAGTGTGATGAAACTTTTTTGAAGGGGTTTTATAAATTTATTTATATAGAAATAATTTTTTATTCCTATCCTTGATTGATGGTTTAAATTTTGATAAAGCTTATTTTTGTGAATTGTTTAAGGGAAGTTTGGCCACTTTTTCAAAATGATGAAAAAATTTTACTATGAAAATCTCTGCTGAATAATATCATACCTTGTCTCGAATAATGAATTGGATGTCCCCTAATAGAAATTCCCAGGTTAATGTCTTTGGGATTTTTGTTGGGGACTATTTGTGTTCTGTTTATTTTATGGAATAATATTATTCCTTAGGGAGACACTAGGTGAGAACATTTATGATTTTTTTTAATATTTGGGATTGGATTCTCAGATGGTATCAATTGCCTCCACCCAATTATATACCATAGAAATGGGATCCTGGGATATTGAGAGATTTGTATATGTTCTTTTTCTGAACTTGTAGTTTATGTTCTGACCAGTGGCCCATAATATGTGGTTATATTTGGTGTTATTTCTATGGGATTGGGCCCCTCGGTATGTCCTTAGTTAGGGTGGTCCCGAATTTTGGTTTTTTTTATTTGACATTGTGTGGGATTCTTTTGGGGATAGAGTCTCGCGTATAGGTTTGTTTTTGAATGTTTTTAATCCTCTGGGTTCACCTATTTCTATTATCTATTTGTTTTATGTAGTAATAATTGTCAAACTTGTATGTAAATTTTCATTACCCTTGTTATAAGAATATTTTGGTAGTTTATTGTGTTTTTTAAATGGAAGTGATGTGTTGGTTTAAAAAATTGATAAAAATACATTTTTATATTATAGGTAAAATTTGAAAATATATGTATATTTTATTTTAAAGGAACTGGATTGAGATGTAGATTATCAACTTATCCTACTATTTTTTAATACTCATTCCAAATTTTTATCACAATTTTTAGCATCATGTTTTACTTCTTTATGAAATTATGTCACCATAGTGTGATGTTGGTTTGAGGTTGGTGGTGAGAAATAGGGTCATGTGAAGGTATGAATGGTTTTTTATCACAACTTCATGTTTTCTTTTTAATTGTTAATTGTTAATTTACTTATTTTTATTTGATTTATGGTACAAATAATTCCCACATATATAATTTTGATGTCATGTACTAATTATAAGCCCATGGGGATAGAGAATGACCCTCGGTCCATGCCATGGGACGACTCCTGTCAACAGTTCAAGGTTGAATCATGTTGGTACGTGAAAAAATGGTATTTGATGACTCCCAAGTAATTTGGTGGGTCCATAAGATATATATTACAGTTTTTGTGGCTTCGGATGTAGGTTATGGGTTCGTCCCTGATCACCAACACCCATGATGAATCATAAGTTACCATGGATAGTTTGTGAATTGAGTATTTGGTCTTATTTTATTGATGGATGACAAAAAATGAAAGCCAACATCACGTCGCATTTTCACATGGAGTAGTGACCCATGTTGATTATGTGAGCACGATTAAAGTACATCATAGTTGTTGATTATTTATTAGGGGAATAGATCACTACCATGTATGTGGGATAAATGTGACTATTAGTTCATCATTCCAGTGGTTTGGTGTAATTTTTGATATGTTGTGTTTACTTGTTGTATGATTCTTTTTGGAAAATAAAACAGGTTTTGAAACAATGCTATTTTCAATAAAATGGATTTTAATTGGTGAAATAAGGTTTAAGGGAAAAAAATTTTGATTGAAAGATTGATGATGGTTTTAGTTGGTATAAAAATGTCTTGGTGAAACTGATGGTTCACTTTCTGAATGTTTTCACATGTGGGGGTATCTGTAAAGAATGTGCATGGGGGGAAATTGTTCAGGGATTACCTGAGGGGAATGTATGAAAGACGATGAAGACATGTGCAATGAGTCAATGGATTATTTGGGTGTGTATTTGAAATTACTATCTTGTAATTTTTTTCTAATGGGATATTGAAAGGGGAAATGTTTTTGGAATATATATTTTGTTTAAAAAGTGAGGTTTTGTATTTGGAAAGTTTTCTTAAATGAAGGATGTATTGAAATTTAAAATGGAAAGTGGAATTATAGAAAGGATGTTTTTGCTTATTCTTGTACGTTTTTGTCACATCAGAATTTTATTTTGGATTCAGTTATTCTTTTAGATTATGTTACAGATTGATTTTAGATTTGAATTCTCTCTTTTTGTGGTTTTAAAAGTATGCCACCCAGAATGTTTCCTCAATGTTCTAATGAGTCATGACCAATCGATGAGTTTTGATGGATTTCCCCTAACATTCACGGTGTTATTGGTCTATTACAGAAATTTATATAAAAAAGAGGTAGTGCATGTCTTTAAGGAGTTTTGAACTCCCAAGGCTATTAAGGTTCATGCAATTTGGGAGTTGTTTTAGTGTCCATTTTTAGATAGGTGGATGTTGGTTATCCCATCTAAATTGGAAGTTTTGGTGACATGTGAAATGTTCGAGGCCACATTTTTTTGATGGTTGATACCCGAGGAGGTGAAAATGAGAAAGCTGGAATAGTTTTTAGATGTTCTGTAGGGTCAGCGGTAGGTAAAAAAATACATAGACTACATTAATGAGCTGGTTACTAGGGTGCAGTCAGTGGTGGTTGAAAATATGGTACCTCTTGTTGTTCGTATGGGTTCCCTATAATTAATTAAGTGCATGATGATGTAATAAATTCCTAATGGGTCTTTTTAATAGGTTCTATAATCTAGTTTGTCCAAACTCTTCCTGATGCACCACCATGGGGGTGTGTTGTAGAATTTGAAGTCTCCTTGTCACACCCCTCCCATATCATGCCATAGATGTAGATATCATTTTCATCTGGAAAAGTTTTGCAGGAAGTGTCACCTAAAGAGGATGTTATGACTGAGGGATTCATGTACATGACTATGAGGATGTATATTCTTCAGATTACATATCCCCATCCATATATCTTGTGGTGATGCTCTCCTAATGTCAAGACATTATAGGATGTGAAACCTTAATCTGGGTTTTTTTTTCCGTGATTCTATTGGAACATTTAATGACTTTTAGTTCATGTTTTTTCACTATTAAATTCTTACCATAATTGAATGTTCTTAATTTTATTTTAAAGGTCCGATGGACTTTTTCCATTATAATCCAGTGATTTTCACATGTTTAAATGTGAGTCCCTTAAAATCATTCATATTCCCAGAATTTTTATGTTGTTCTTGTTTGGAGAAATATTTGTTTTGTAGGAATGATCCCTAATGTATCTAATATTTAATTTGTATTGAGTTCCATTATAGGATTTACAGTAGTCATTGGGGTTTTTTTGGTTGATGGGGATTACTTCCAGTTCTGATGAAATTGTTTTTCTAATCTTTCTATGGAAATTGTTCTAGTTTAGGGTTAAGAATTTCCATATTCCTGGTTTTGTGAAGGTGTTTTTTGGATAGTGTGGAATGGTTGAGTTAGTTCTCGAGGTCTTAGTTTTCTATATTTCCCCCAATAGTGGGTTTCATATTTATGTTCTAGTGTTGTTGGTTGGTTTTTGATGTTTTCATATTAGCTCAGACTTCCTGGTGGGGAGAACGCACCTCGTGTTCTCCACTTTTTTTTTGTGTAGTGGTTTTGTCTAGATCAGTTTTGTGTGATTTGGTGAATAAATGGCCACCCATGAATTTATTTTTTAATCTCTTTGTGTTAGAGAATGGACTCAATTGTTGATTAAATTCTTCCATAGGGAATTTTTGGGGGCAGAAATTTTGTTTTTGGGATGAAATGTCACACATTGAACATTAAATTTATTTTATTTTATTATATTTGGTGTTGGTTACCCATGTCGAGGATTTGGGTTGATTGGTTTTTTAAAATAAATTTGTTTGTTAATTTTTGTGGGTTTCGGGCCAGTGCACAGGAACCTCACGGTCATCCATAACCATAGAGTCGTCTTAAGTGACCATGTCGTTTCCCAATACAAAAATAAATAATTTTTATCAAAAAAAATCATGTAAATTTTTAAACTATAATAATTATTTTATTATTTCTATGTAGATAATAATAATAATATTATTATTCTTGTAGATAATAATAATATTATTATTAAATTATTATTAATAATATTATTATATAAAAATGAAATGAATAAAATTGTGATTATGATTATGATTATTTATTATTATTATTATTATTACATTTGTAATAATATTATTTTTGATTATATTATTAATATAATTTTTTAGTTTAGTTTATTATAATTAAGGAACCCCTAACTCCACTCTTTCACTCTTCCATGTTCCGTGAAACACAACACCCCATCTTTCCTTCTTTATCCATTTTTCTAGCTGCATTTATCTGGACACACTTGCTCTGGCCAAACCTCCCACCACTGAGGAACTACCCCTCCCCTACGGACCTCCAAAGCGTGATCCCCAGTCTGGATGAACCTCCCAAGTATGCTCCCCTCTCTAGGTAAATCACCCAATTGCGAGACCCTCTTATTGATATCCTTATCGAGGAATGATCATCTATTTTCCAACCTCCCATAGCATGGAACTCCCATAGAAGAAATTATCCTTGGAATGAAACCCCATTTTAGTGATTTTTCTATCAATTTGGAGGATTTTTCATCATCACCAAGTCCTAAGGGTATCAGTTCTTTTTTGTGCATTTTTTTTCATTGTCTTGGGCATGAAAAGTGATTTTCTTGGTGTTTAACCCTACCGTTGAGGGTTTCATCTTATTCTCACACTAGTAAGGTAGGTGTTTCCATGATTTTTCCTATATGATTCAAACATGGGTTTTTTCATATTTTTAATTAATATGAATATGTGATTCTCTTAACGACATGGTATTCCCTTATCCTCATGCTCATTTTTCCAGATGGGAAAATTTGTTCAAAATATCGTTTGAACTGATCCTTCGTTCATGATCTTGTGTGTCACTGCAATATTTGTTGATTAAATTTCAATTTATTTTTCAATAACGTTTTATATATGATACACACTTCTATGTTATATTTTTCTAGCATAGTGCGGTGTTTTTGAAGTTGTAGTTATTGCTTAAAAAATTATTTGAGACTTTTCCCTATTTATGCCTACATTTTTTAACACCAAATGGTGTTTGTGTTTTTATATAAATTGGTAAACTTGGTTCACACCCCCATGGTTCCTTTATTTATAATTTTGTATTATTTTTTTAGAATTTTTCAATCTCAATGATTTATTTATGATGTTTCATTTGGTTTTGAAGGGGAACACACATATTCTCAAATAATTGTATCTATATATCTAAAAATATTCTATATATCAGTTCCCTTTTAGTTTTGGGAACATGTGGATCAGTTTATGGAAATATATATTTATATATGGATGCACATGAGAGAAAACATGATCATGATTTAGTAAGACATCTTTTGATTGACCATCCCTTTTACGTAGCTTCTTCCCATGCACTTTCCTTTTAAATTTTAGAATCGTTAAATTCATTATTTTCACACCTTATTTGATTAATATATTTTAATATATGAACCATGATTATATTTTATGGGTTTTTTAAAATGTTTTTGACCTTTCATTTTGGGATATTTATATTTTTTTGTTATATAGTGCAAACCAAGTATTTGTTTAAATGCCCGTTTGGATTTTTACATGTGTTTTGTGACATCCAAAACATGATTATGCCTTGGGAATATATTTATGGTATGAAAAAAGTTTAGTTTGATGCCTAATATAGTATTTCATTGTAGTTTTGGATTAAAAATATATGTTTATTGGTTGTAAAATGTGTTTTTTCCATGGGATGTCAATTAGTGGCCAAGTTTTCACATTTATTAGAAATGGTTTTGTTTATAATTTATGATGAAAATTTTTTAATGGTGTTTTATAAAATTAATTATATAGAAATGTTTATTTTGAAATAACTCCATGAAATATGAATTACAATTTGATAAAGGGGGTTTTCTGAAATGTTTAATTATCCATTTTCCCACATTATAGAAATGTTGAAAAAATTGTATTATGAAAAACTATACTGGATGTTCGCATGCCCTGTCTCGAATAATGGATGGGATTTATTCGCCATGGAATCATCCCAATCCTTTTTTAGGGATCCATGGTTTGAAACCTTTTTTTTCAATTTATTTTATGTCATAATATTACTCCATTGGGATAATCGTGGTGGGAAATGTTATGATCTATTTTTTATATATTTTTGATTGGATGATCTACTGGAATCAATTGGCCCACCCCCATTATATACATGAGACATGGGAAACCAAAATATTGATAGAATTATCTAAGAATTTTTTTTGCACTATTAGTCCTTGTACTAACATGTGGCCCATAGTAGGTGGATATATTTTGGTTTATTGCTATGGGATTGGCCCATTCAGTCTGTCCTGTGTTAGGGTGGTCGGGCATTTAGGATTTTTTGATTTCATCATGTGTTACATTCTACCGAAGATAGGGGCTCATGTATAGTTCTGTTCTGGATAACACTTGATGTCATATGTTCACCTATGTCTATTAGCTCTTGGATGCTTTTAGTAATAAATTTGATACTTCTATGATTATTTTAATTTCCCATTTTATATGAATATTAACGAGATTACTTGGGTTTTGTTTACATGGAAGTGATTTGTTGGTTTCTAAAATCTTGAGAAAATCTTTTAAAGACAAAGTGTTTTATAATTATTATTGGTATAAAAATTGAAATAATCATATACCTTTATTGTAATATTCTAATAGCACTCTCATATAATAGAACCAGGTTTTGAAATGAATATGGGAAATAGGTTTTATTTTTTGTGTAAAATGAGTATAAAATCATTCATTGATATATTGTAGATCAAAATTGATGATTTTATTTTATTTTATTAAAGGATGTGAATTTGGAGGTAGATTATCTAGATATAGTGCTGAGTTTTAATACTCATGCCTATAGTTTATATATGTATTTAGCTTCAAGATCTGATTATATCTCAGATTCAGTCGACACAGTGTGATGTTCGTTTGAGGTCGGCTCTAACATTTTGGGTCACATGGAGCCATGTACAGTTTTATTTTTTCATCTTTTCTATTTTTTGTTTTAATCATTTTATTATTATTTTTATATATATTCATTCATTTTTGGGCCAAATTAATATAAAATATTTAATTTCAATACCTAACATTTATTCCATCCCTTGGTGATCAGTAATTCCCTTTGGTCCATACTTCGGGCTGTGTTGGGTGACTGTTTTAGGGTCAACCATTTTGGGTTCGTGACATTTAATGGTGCTAATGAAAAAACTGTATGACATCTATTCTTGATATGATATTCCTCTATATAGATGAACCAAGAGTTCGTAACCAGTTTTATGGAAGCGTTTGCACTGATAGGTCGTAAATTTAAAATAAATATAATCCAATATATAGATGATAATTAAGTTATTAAACAATCAACATTTAATAAAAGCAGAATTTGGCGAATGTATACCTGAATTTATTTTACACCATAAAATTTTTCTGTTTTGTTTGTAATGAATTAGTTATTTATGGTTCTACCATACCTCTATTCCTTCAATTAATCACAAGGGATGAAAAAGTTGACCTCAATAGGGGGGCTTGGTAAATCCCTCACATCATGTTCGTGAAAAATAGTGGTTTTAGTCCTCTAATAGAACTAATTATATGATATTTCAGTAAAGTGGTCTTGATGAATGTGATATGTTCTAATGTAGAATCCATGAGTCTTGTGAATAATCGAACATACTGATATTATTTCCATATAAAAATTTTAATCAGGTTATTTATAATAGGATTTATGTGTATTTTATTATTCTTTGTACATTTTGTTTTCCCAATACATGATCCTATAATATGGTATTTAGAAGATATTTTTAATAATACATTATCAATCATGTCAGGAACTTTTAGATTATATATAACTATTTAGTATTTACAGATCTCATTTAGTGTTTTGATTTAGCTTAATGGTTTCCTCAAATATTTATTGCATTTATTTGGAATCTTTTTGGGTTTTGTTATACTCACTTGTTTATGATGTTATTAACAAAAATTATGTGATTATATAGATAGTTTAATTTTTCTATGTAAATTTTGTAGATGTGGATCTACTGTATCAAGCGGAGTTGATGTATGATAGCGTATGGTTATAAAGGGTTGATATGGTAGATGTTAGAGTTTGTTCATTAAATCATTAAATTTTGGTGTTTTTATACATACATAGACAAATATGTAACTGATAATGTTGTTTTATGATTTTTTATTTCCCTAAAATTATATTCCTTATAAAAATATATTATATTATAGTTGTTTCATATGTGGATATTTTATAGAATTAGTTACATATATTACTGGTGATTATTGGTCGTATCAAGCCATGGAGTTACATATCTAATGTAGGTTTTTATAGGCAATGTACTCCATTGTATATTATTATTTAATGGTTACTATCACTAGACCATGGACAATTAAATGATGGTATGTGAGAATAACATCTGATCCCTGACATTAGAGGTATTATGGAATGTAAATTTTTTTCCAAATATTGGTAAATACAAGATGTTAGATTATTTCCCTTTATGCCAAGGTAGTGAGGGGTTTGACACATGATGATATGTATCCTAAACCCCTTACTTATAATGAATTGATTGATATTCACATGAATAAATTGGTTTAATAAAAAAAGGGGATAGATATCTCATATATCCAAATTATATATCTTTTCCCTACATTTTTCTCCGTGTAGATGATAAATATTTTTTTAGTATGACATGGATCATCAAAAACCACACCAATATAAATAACATTTTAGTCTTTTTACTACATTGATAAGGTCATTAAAAAATTAATATATGAATAATGAAAAAATTAGAATGTGGTTATATTAGTTACCATTTTATATTTATCATATTTAAATTTTTAGTTATGATCTATATTTTTAGCATTATATGGTGCATGTTTTATATATTTATATAAATAATTTCCTAAATTCAAAAAACATGGTTTCTTTACATCAATTGGGCTAGATAAACTAGGTCATGTGGGGATCTCACATTGACTAAGATATCGTAACGTAGAATTATTTTCCACTAACAAAATTATTATTTGGTTGGTTCAATTGGGACATATATTTTTCTATTTCCTATGTAAATATTGTTTAATTTACATTATTTTAGTATATTTATCATGGAAAATTTAATATAGGACAACCTAGAACATTTTAGGGGGGCATAATAGTGTTTTCCTCTTATATGGTAGCCTCATATATGGGTTATTTTCTCCATAAATATTTTGGATGAGATTTATTGATAATCTATGTGGAAAATACATGTTAAAAATTTTCTAGAGTGGATTTATTTATCATACAAAAATTATATTTGTTGAAAGTTATTTTATAACCGGTATAGATTCATTCAATAAAACATATTCATATTCAATTATTTTATTGGATGTTCCACGAAGACAATATGTTATCAATATTTGATTTGAAAAAATTTGTTTAAATACCCCTACTCTAATAGCCTAACGTTAGTAGAAACATCATTATGTTGTTACGAGAATCATGTGATTGCATCCCAAGGCTCCAAACAATGTTAAATTATTAGAAATCATGATTCACACTTGACTCTAAGACAACATTTGAAAAACAACCAAAACAATGTATTTTCTTTTAGAATTCCATTATTCATTTTAGCATATCCATTGTATCAATAATAATAAAATTCCTAGAATATAGGGGAATGGAATGAATGAATTGAATGATCACATATTCATTGTAATGTTATGTGTAAAACACAGGTTAAACAATCCATTAATAATATAGTTGGAATAATTGATCATAAAATAATTTAATATAAATAATCACATGATATTTAAACATATCCATGGATATAATTGATATTCAAATAATTAAAAAGATATCAATAATTAATTTCATAATGATAGAATTCATAAATCAAGTCAAATGAAGAATATCATAAAGGACTCACGGAAATAAATCAAAACATATTACCTTGTCCCCATGCTAAAAAGGTTTAAATAAATGTTTAAGGACTTATCCAAATACATAATGTAGTTTGTCTCATGAAAAATTCCAATGTGTTGGGTGGATATAAAATTTAGTTCTACACCAATAAGTTAATAATTCCATGAAATTGGTCATATTAATAAAATCAAAACATACTCCCCCTACTATAAAAAATCAATGAATGTCCATTTTAGGAGACCTATGATGCAAAATACTAATTCTTTCCCTTGTTAAACTAGTCATAAACCATTGAATTATGTAAGGGTTCTGGTATCATTAGTTTATATCCTAAATAAATCATAATATTTAACAATGATATTTACATAGATTAAAATACATTCAAAGGACCACTGGAAATTTTAATCAAGAAATTCCTTTTTTACCAATCAATAACTGCTTTAAAATCTAAAAAATAGTAATTAATTTAAAAAATATATATAATTATGAATTAAATTATAATAATTAAATTTTGATTTAATTCAATGATTTGTCATTACTGTGTGATTTTTTTCCATGTGGTGTTGATTAAATAAATTCCTCTAACACTTTTATAAAAAGGCCAAAAAGTACATTATTCAGAAAGAAGAAATAATATTCCATGTAACCATTTTATAAAAAAGCAATTAATTTCTTAAAAGATCATTAAAATATGTATTTTAAACTATTAAAGAATTATTATAAACATTTTCAGTGAAATATGGGCATGAAAGGAAAATATATTTTGCAATACTGAAAAAAAATTCAATTATCCTTAAGAAAAGTCTTCTAAAATATTGATTACATAAAGATAATAAAATTAATAGAATAAATATATATAATATAAATAAAAATAGTATTACAAAATATGTTGTTTTTAATTCATAATGATCAAATATTTTTCATTGAATTTAGTTAAACGCTGAAAAATATTTAAAAATGATGATATTCTGAATTAGACCTTAACTTCCTATCTAAATTCCATTATTTATGTTCATACATAATTAATAATAAATATATATTTATTTAACATCTATTAAAAACAATAATCACATATATCATACTATAAATGATATACCTACCATATTTTACCACGATTTTCTTATCAATTACATGTTAGAATCATTATTTTGAGTAATATTTGATGATTTATTTAATGATAATTATCATTCAATGGTTTTAGTCTTTTAACATTAATCAAGGTTCCATAATCTTAATAATTTAAGTAAATATAAAAATATAATTTAAATAATATATATATATTTTTTTATAATCCATAATAGATATAGATAGGTAAAAAGTACACCATTGTTTTTGAACTTAGTTCGTATATAAATATGAATGCTATATTAAATTTTCGATTGATAGAAAAAATAATATTATAAAAATAATAAATTTTATAGAAATCATATTACATAAAATATAAAATATATATTTATTATATCTACCCTTATTACGATCTATGTAAATCGGGAATGAAAAATGAATCACACCACTTCGAGGAGCCTATAGTAAAAATGCATTCATGGGGGATGTAATAATTTTTAATTTGATTAAAAAGAGTGTGAAAATGGTGGTTTTATTGTAAAAAAATTAAAAATATTTATTATGATAAATATATTTTTTTTAAATAAATATCAATTATTTATAGGAGGTAAAATAATATGTAAAAAAGTGATTGGTGAAATCCATTAGCACTTCATTTAATGAACCCATTCAAAACAGCTCTTAATGAAATTAAGGTTTTTATTTTAGGAATACCATCATATCTAGAACATATATATAAAATTTTAAGGTCACTGCATATATATTGGTAATATTTGGTTTATAAATGTGGTGTAAATAATTGACGGAATAGGTTTCTTTTAGATGTTATGGGTGGAGAACACTTGTAATTTTTGACAGATTAAAATATAAATATGTCATTCTATTGAAAATTGATTTCAAATAGACAAGTATTTGAATAAAGGGATTAATTGTTTTGAAATAATGGAATATAATAATATTTATATAGGGTTATGTGGGTTTTTAAAATATTATATTTTCATTTAACCCCTTAATTAACCTATTTTATTTGTAACCATGGTATCAACATATTAAATTATAAAGGGTTATAATATTACATATAGGATTAAAACTAGAACAAAAAATGAACAAAGGATCATGTTTTAGATCACATATTTTCTAACTCTTCCTCATTAAATATATTTATATTTATATAAAATGTTAAAAAAAATTCATAATTTTTTTCTCATTTTTAAGACTATTCTTTTAATTTATAATCAAATACTAAAACACATGAATGGAATTATAATATAATATTTTAACAAATCACTAATATGTTATATTCAAATAGAACTTCATTAAGACACTAAAACTCACTGATATTATATTATGCTTAATTTTTTCAAAATAATTTATTTTATATTTCTATTATATAAAGAAATAATTTTCTAATATTGTGTATGAGTATATGAATATAATATATTAAAAAATTTGAAATAAATTATCATAATTAAAATAATTTCATTATCATAAAAAAATTAATATTAATTCAAATAAGTCTTTTTCAATATATGAACTAAAAATATATATTTCATAGAAATAGAGTGTTAATTTTTATTTTCATTTTTATTAAATATTATATAATAATTTATTCCCAAAAATCGTCCATTCAAAAATTTAATGATGAACCTATGTTGATAAGGTTCAAAATTACATCACAGTATAAGAATTTAGATGAAAAATGGTTACATGAAGAAATATTTTTAAATTAGGTTATCCAAATATAACCATTACTAAGGTGTTATATTTTACAATGATTACCATTCATAATGCCTAAAAAGGGACCAATTTACAAAACATTGACATCATGATTTGAACTCTCATGTCCATTTTTTACAATTATATTTCAAAATGGCGTAGAAATTAATTTAAAATATAAGTTTTCATGATGTAACGAAAGTTGTTTTTTAATTAATTTTCATGCATAAAACCGTATATATATTCTAATCTCATTATAAAATATATATTAGATAAAATTTGAAACTTTTTATTATATGAATAATACATATAAGTCATTAAATTCAATAAATAATTGTGATCAATTATTTCTTTTAAAGAAACTCACATTGTGTGCATAAAAAATGTATTCCACATTAAAACATCTTTTAATTAAAAAAATACTTATTATCATTTATAATAAATTGATAAATATGCATTATTTAGTATATATTTGTAAACCGTATATTATTCAAAATTTAGTTAGTCATATCAATACCCACCAAATTAATTTCTAGGTTATAATTGTATACTATATTACAAACCATCATGTATAAGGACACACCTAAGACCCATACATAAAGCATCATATTAAACCACATAGCCCTTTTCAGATTCAAGAAAGATCAACACTGGGGATGTAGTCCACCGTCGCATCATCTCATAGAAGGATACATAACATTATGAAACCACACTAACTTCACCTCTTTCTAAGTGAGTGCGATCATGTGAGAATCATGCTGAGAGAAAACCCTAAAAAACGCATGTAGTATTGTACCAAGCCAAGGGAAATCATGATCTCAAACACATTATTTGGATAATCCCATGATATCACTGCACTTACCTTCTCAGGTTCCACTAAGACTCCCTCCTCTAAGATCACATTCCCCTAAAACATCAACTTCATGATCCAAAATGTCTTCTTGGAATACTTTTCATAAAATTGGTGATACCACAATGTATCGAACATGATCTGAAATTGATGTTGATGCCCTTCCTCAGATCTATAGTAAATCAGGATATCATCAATGCATCCCACAATGAATTATTCATGATATTTGTCGAACATCATATTCATGAGTTCCATAAGGACTTCTGGGGAATTGGTCAATCCAAAGGGCATGACCAAGTACTAAATGTGGTTGTTCCTACTTTGGAAGGCCGTCTTTTAGATATCTGACTCTTTAAACCTATGTTGATGGTAAAATTAATGAATATATATTTTATAAAACCATGTTTCCCCAATCAACAGATCATACAAGTCACCTATTTGAGTAAAATGATATTTGTTTTTAATGGATAACAATTTCAACTTCTGTAAATCAATAAACAATCTGAGGGACCCATTGTACTTCTTCGCAAATAGAAAATGAACATCCCAATGAGGGATGCTCGTGAAAATGAATCCTTTAAATTATAAATCATCTAGACAAATCATTAATTCCCTCAATTTATTGGGGGTCATAAAATATGTGGGAAGTGATATGAGTTGTGTTCCATGCGTAAAATAGATTGTGAACTTCACGTCTCTCTCTGTTGGTAAGCATGAAATATAAAATGGGAATACCTGTGAAAGCTCATTCACTACATGAGGTAACCCACCCTCATGAACAATACTATATTGCACTACTGAGAGCAATAATAACTGTTTGATATGATTCCCCTACTCTGGGAGTGGAGGTCTCCAATAATCCGAACGAGGATCCCTTTCCCCAAAAAATACCTGTAGACTTCCATAATATTCCATGAAACTCACCCACAACCTAGAGTAATCGATATGCACCTAAATGTTTAATAGATAGTCTATACCATGTATCATATCTAATAGATCCATATCTTGGACAAGGAGGTCCCACCATATCTCAACACCTAACACGAAAAGAACACACGATGGGAACCTGAGACCTTGCTTATTTTTCCTTCCCAGAGGCCTCACAAAATATATCGAAAAAGGAAAAATACTTTTTAGTAAATTCAGTGTGTTCAAAATATGAGAAAATATGAATGAAATAGAAGAACCCATATCAAAAATATCAACAGCTATATATGATGAAATCAATTATGTACCTCAAACCATTGATGGTCCCACTTCCGATCTCATTGGTGCCTGATCCACCACAAGTAGATTCCTTGTCTATTCCTAAGATTGACTGCTTTCCTGAGGAACATCCCGAAACTGGCTCTACCTAGATGATGATTTGGCCCTTCCACCACAAAAACCAAACCATGATCCCCCCATACTCAACTGTTTTGACTGAGCTGGATCTCTCTTGGATGTGACTGATCCTTGTCCACTCTAGAGTAGATGTGTCGTCCTGAAAAATGCCACAAGTGTCCTATACCCCCACACTGATAACAGGGCATACAAGGATATGTGAATGCTGGTCAAAGCTACCACCTCCCATCATTCTCTACTCCTCTATCTTCCTTTTCATCTCAGAAGTGCTTCCACTACCCATTAACAACACTGTCCCATAGAAAACATCCCTCTATTTAATGGTTGATATCCACCATGAAATCTCTATAAAAAACCTCTTAATAGGTTTTCAGCTTGAGTAGGAAGTCCCGAGAATAGATCTTTGGCTGAAAACCCCGCTTGATCATCAGGGAATTCATATTCTTATTGAATACTATTTTTGGAGCACATCAGACTATCTCAGCATATGTATGGGCATAAACTATTACTAAAAGATCCCCTAGAACAATTTCCATAAACTCTCAAGGTCAATCATGTGTCAATACTTTAGGGAAGTACTGGTCCTTGAAGATATCGTTGATATCCTTCCAGCTGTTTTGTATGTGCTTTCGAACATGAATCACAGATTCCCACCACATGCAGTTGGGACCCTCTACAAAGAAATATGCACATTTCACCCGAACCTCCTCATGTGTTTCCAGTAACTCAAAGATGCGCTCGATCATCTAGAGCCACTCCTATGCTTCCTAGGGTTCGATTCTACCTCCTAAATTAAGAGGCTTTTTCTTTAAAAACTCATGTGCTTTTTCATTCCTAGGACCAGACTCCCCTTCCCTAGATAGAGATGTGGTGGTTAATACTCTCTTTCGTAGGTATTTGACATCCCAAACCATAGATTCTTCCATTATTTGGTCAATCGGTGATGGAGAACTCACTCTGGTGTCCTCTTATGGGTGCTTGGGAGCTTTCTAGGGAGTCATGTTGCTACAAAAGGAAAAAGTCACCATATAAATCAAAAATAAAACAATTTTGAAAAATTTCAGGAATTATATTAAATTTATATAAGTAAAACAGATAAAAACTATGAAATATACAACCACTACACTCCCACATAATGTATACATGCAATCTACAACCTACACTTCAAACATGGAAGAGATGTCAAACAAAAAATCCCATCATCCAATGGTCACTAATTTTTTATCACCAGACAAGAACAATACTCATAACCAAAACTCTATGCCCCAACATTACATGATCCTCTCTAACCATAATCACAAAAAAAATAATATTTTCCAAAAAGATAAACCTCATTTTGCTACCAATTTGTCATGAACTAAATCTGGTGGACATTAAAACCACCACCTGATCTGGTCGTTGGAAAGTCCCTAAGGGAGTTCCCTATCATCATGGGATAGCACAAGTGCCCAGGTATCATAGATACTTGTTTGGGAACAATTATCCTGAGTATGGATATATAAAACATCCAAAACCATCAATACATCGAATCATAAAATTACAATCCAAACACGCCATAAATGAAATTAAGAACTGAATACATGTTCTTAAACATGATACAATAGGTCTAAATATTAATAAAAGTCATACAAATACATCCCATGGAACACCACATGACAAGGGGTCATCACCCACGAGTCTTCCCCATAACACTCCACCGTGGGAGGAAACTAACAACCATAAGCACCATCATCCAATGCATTTCCTTTACCTGTGTGAAACATGATCAAGTCTACATACACACAATGGTTTAAGTTTTATGTGGGCCTAATCCCAATAGGGTACCAACAAAATATTCCATATATTAAGAAATAACAGATAAAAACCATGCATGCTTCAATGAACAATAAATGGTCGCAATAATTTCTAATGAAAGAGTCCTTTAATAGTAATCCTTTTTAGAGAAAGATTATAATGGATGAAAACATTTCAATAAAACATGATTTATACTAAATTTTACAACCAAACACAGCTCAACCCAATGATCAATATGAAATTGACAATGACCACTAATTTTGAGAACATCCCTAGGAACTAGTTAGTTTCGAGCCCTATGTACCATGTATCTTGGATTAAAGTAACCATAAAAATATTTGTTCTTATGCACGTTCCACTAGTGTGGGTAATACCCAAAACCTAGTGGTATCAATAATCATCATTATTGTGTTTTTAGTAGTGTAAATGTCCAAATTTCATCATAAAACACAGAAAAACCCATTATGGATCACTTGCCTACTAGTACACATCCGCCCACCAAGATACCTGGGATTCACCCATTGTCCTCAAAACTATACCACATGTTACCAAATGAAATTTGAATATAAAAAAACAAATTTTGGCCATACTCACTCAAAATGGTATCAACACATTCTTTTCACCATTTTTGTTATTCAATAATCCATTTAGAATTTCTATATAACATTCTCATGGAATATAACTGATCATTGCACTCAAAATCTATATAAAAATCCCAATTTGAAAACTAGATGCAAATCAATATTACCCAAAAATAGAATTTTCAGAATCAGAACATTTTAATAAGACCATACCATGAATATTAAAACAGCCCGAAGTGGTAAAACATTAAACACATGTAAAACATAAATTTTCAAAAAAAAAAGGAATATAAAAATAAAATTATTAACCAATACCACCCAAAAAAAGTATAAAGAAATAATAATGAAGTATGAGTATTATAAAAATAGAAATAAAGAATTTTTAAATCATGTATTAGTGCATACACATGGAATCACCAACCACATGTTTCAAAAAACACCAAATCATTATCTGAATGTTCTACCGTACCACCGCCCTACCACACCCATGTTAAATCTGCCATAAAATCACAATAATAGAACAATAAACCAATTATAATACATTAGGTTCAAATACATACTTTCATGAAATTTGGAACTTCATGAATAATGGATGAAACCATAAGAATTGATGAATAATGACACCCTCTTTCTATAGAGATCTTGAAGAGATGTCACCAAATACACCAATAAGTGAATCTCAAAGCATCAAAGAATGACTCGGAGGTTCAAATAAGTATGAACAGGGAAGATGGAAATTAAAATGGGGGAGAAGAGTAATATTTGGAGGAGTTACAGAAGAAACCAATTATGTTTGAAAATCTAGACGATTTGAGAAATCTGGAGAAGTTTTTCCGTAATCTGTGATGTAGATGACCTCCAAATATGGTGAAACAAACCTGGGAACACACCTAGTTCTTTTGGCCTTGGGTAGTGATTGAATCACCAAAAAAACTTAAATATTTAAACCTATAATATAGATTTTTTTAAAACAGAAAATGGGATCATGGGTTGGCCCAAAGCTTGAATGAATCACCCAAATCCACCATGATTATGGATTATTAAGGCGAAAAAATGGATACAATGTTTTTAATATGGCATTGGAGGATATATGGGAAGTTTAGTTGATGTAAAATGATGAAAAATTAAGGATTTATAATAGAAACAATTTTTTTCCTAAATCTGGAGATGGGATCACGGTTTGGACTATATCTTGAAAATCAATCATTTCCTCCACCAATTCATGGGAATCCACAAAAAAATAAATAATATAAAGTAAATGGAAATTATCATTAAAATAAGTCCGGATGTGATAGATACAGATTAAGATCATGATACACATTATACTTCTTGTCTTAATAATGAATGATGAACTATAACCCACAACCAAAAACAACTTCCTCAGATATAATAGAGACACAAAACTTACATGTATGATAAAAGATAACATTCCATAATAATCCAGGATAATATCATGAAATACTAAAATATTCTTCAATTTTTCTATATCATTATTCTACACATATTATATCATCACATGGATAGATAATTGAATACACATTTGACCATAAAAAAATTTATCATCATTATTCTAGATCTCTATATCCATCATTTGAGAAACCAAAAAAACTAGACCTTGTGTGATCCTCATTGTAGATTTTATTTGTTAATCCTTTAATATTAGGAAATATTAAACATTTTACTCTTGACTATGGTGATAATATACTAATAAATCATAATCATTCATCTCCTATAACCAACTTTTTTTGATAATATTTAAATACATTGTTCTAAATATAAAGTTAAAAAATCATTGATCAATATATATTTACCATATTTCACCATAAAAATTATTCCTACTTTCCTATAACACAAAAAGAACCACTAGAAACTATATATCATGGTTTCGGCTAATTTTCTCTTGATTTTTTAGTTGTCGAGGTGTATATGTTATCATCAAACCCGTATGAATGATGAAACATCAAATACCCTAATATGATGCATCCCTAATGATTAAAAAACCCTATCATTTATTGGGTAATGTTCATAACATCTTAACCAATATTCTAGCTAACATGGTGAGTGAATTAGATAGTAATGGGAAATATCACACAAGACATCGGTAGTAACCTCGAATCAAAAATATTCTATAGATATTTGTTAATATTGTTTATTTAGGCCACTTATAGATAACATCAATCATTAAATAATCTAGAGACACACCCCATATTTAGATTATATGACCAAAGGGAAATAAATCTTATCGGGAAATTCACACATTATAGCTTCATAATAAAATATCTTATTCTTCGTGGGTTCTAATAAATTTATAGTTTTTCATTATGATATACAATTATATTTTAAAAAACAATAATATAAATTATAAATAATTTGAAAATCTAATCCAATTAATCTATAAATACTATATTTATTAAATAGATTATGATAGGATGATCATTTGTAATTCTAAATGGAAATAGTTAAAATTCATAATAACCATACCAAAAGTTGAAGGTAACCTATGGTGTATCCTCCTTCATACTAACTTGATGATGATAACACAATTAATGATAGATATTTGGAAAATATAGAGCTCATTATAACTGAATAAACAAATCAATGATATTTGGTAGAGTAAACTTCTTCTTAATTGTTAGATTGATAGGTTCGTAATAATCAATGAAAATTCCAATTAATCCCAAAATCATCCTAACAAAAAATATTTTTTCAACATAATCATGCACTAGGATTGATAGATCCCATATCTAGACTCTACATGGATATATTGTTTAATAATTATTTCTGAATAAAGGATATTCTATATAGATTCTTTGAAATAGTCATAGTACCTGGTGTGAGATCTATTGAAAACTCAACATCAACAATTTATGAAAGATAAAGATGTTACATAGGAAGTAATTAATTATATATAAAATAGAAACATTTTCTATTTTCTATTTCCCCCATCAATTTTAGATAAATAACCATCGTGAATAGATATAGAAACAAATATAATATAAGTAATTTCTATTCAGGTTTTAGGTTCATTCTCACATTGATTAATGACTCATAGTTGATACATAATATCAAGTTTTACATGTCTTTATTGAAAATGGATTTATAATTTGTAGTTATAATGATTTTCCATAATAAATAACACATGAAATTATAAGAGAGGTAGTATCAAAATATTAATAAGAATAACATTCCCAGAAACTTCTATCATAATGTAGTTATGTACTTGAGAAGTGGGCATCCTACCGTTAATAGTTTTCACGAGTAAATCAATATATAATAATTCTAGTGGTCATGTGATACCATTATAACATTCATTATTTATAATGGCATGGGTATAAATACAATAAAATATGAAATTTGAAATCTTATAGTAGGTGATAATACTACTATTCTCAAAATTTTAAGAACATCCTCTTTCATGTAGTAATTGTATAATGTTGTACTTCTCCCATTTTACTATTTAGTGTTTGTTCCCATTAGATTTATAAAATTGGTTGGAATAGTTTTCCATAATCATAATTTTAATAAAAATTATATTTTGGGACTATCCCTTACCCATAGATTCATGATCATGGTTTATTTATCTCAATACTGGAATAAAATTCCATTTCAATTTATGCTTTTACCATAGATTTACCTTCAAAAAATATCACATGTTGGAAAAATCCCTTTTATATTGTTCCCTCAATAAATTTCACCATATTTTTATATTATTAAATTTATCTTCGTAAAATCCATAAGATATGTATAACTAATTATATCTCTTAAGAGAAAATTATACTTTTTCTTTATGTGATAAGAATGATTGGCAGACTAGTTCCCTTTGAAGGTTTCACACAATCCCATCAATAAAATGGTCAACATTTCTCTTGGTATTATGTATGTAGTCCATGTCATGACATTATATTCATGTAACGTTAGGTTTATACTTATAGAAAGTTTTTCATCTTTATTTCTCAGACAAATGACTTTTCTCTCTATATAATCTCATATTTTAGTAAAATATTTCCTAAGAAAATTTACCTAAAATCATTCCATTCCATCAAAACTATTATTTCATCATCCTTTTTGTATTGAATTATTGAAAACCATTTATCCTCATCCATAAAGTGATGATAAACTATCGGGACAAATTTCAAAATCTCATTACATCCCAATGAATGAAATATCTTCTCTATGTAACACACCGATTTCATAACTATACATACATATATATTCACATTGAATGATAGAGGGTACATGAACATGAAGAAATATAACATTTATAAACAACACTATAGATAATAGGGATTATCCATATTTTCATGGTTATTGTTTATATATTGATTTATCTACACCAATATAGCTATAATTTATTTATCTACAAAAATATCAATATCTCTTTCTTCAATATCATGGCTTAGAGGAAAGTCCCTTACTGGATTACATTCAATGATAAATGTCACATTACATCCACTATTATATTTTTATATATAATGGAATATTAAATAATAGATTATAAAATTATTAATCAAAATGTAATATTTTCAAAATAGAGATCTATTTTCCAAAATTGAAAAATTTATGCATAGATAATTTCATTATAAAACAAATTATTCAGGGGTATCATTGTAAAATCATAATTTTTTTGACATATCGTTCATAATTTTTTAAATATAAATTATGAATTAAATTAATAATTTCCAATAGGAGTGTAAAAATAGATGATCTATAATCACACATTCACCGTGAAGTAAAATTACCGACATGATATTATCGACCAACTCTTTTTATATTTATTACCTCTAGAGTCATCTCTTCTAATTCCAAGTCAACATATTATATCTATAAAAATATTTTTTTTGGAAAAACACATATTATATTCATTAAAAAACATTTGGGCATTATCTTATATGTAGACATTTCCTCAATGTAAGTCATATGTTTTTATGGCATAAACTATATCTTCTTTTATATAGTTCACATGTTTTCTAATAAACATCTAATGATAATAAATATGATGATCATTTCCATTTTTGATCAGTCTTTATGGTTACTTTATTACTATTTTAAAAGATATAAGTGATCATATTTTAAAGGACATAATAATTTAATATTCACAGAAAACTATATTCATAAATGTATATCACATTACATTTGAAAAAAAATAAAACAATATATAGTGTTTTCATTGATAACACCGTCAATACATTTAGCATATCTCACAAGATCAAAAAAAATATACATCCCGAAAACATTAGGAATGAAATCATTAGAAATGGGTGACTTTATATTCTTAGTATGTGAACGTGTAGATCATAAATTATATAATTCATGAATTTTTTTTCATTATTTAATGATAGTAAATAAATTAAAATTAAATAATCCCAAGATCTTTAAACATAGACATTGATATCATAACTATTAAAATAGATAGATTGATATCAATAACTACTTTAATATTAATGGAACACATAATGTCAAACATTTGAAGCTTTTCATTGGCACCTCATGTCGTGACTCCTAAAACAAACTATTAAGGCACCATGAAAAGAAATCATATATAAATGTGTAAGATCACATCGAAATATAGAATTTATTTTCCATCATGAGACCTACCTATAAATATGTCTATTATTTAATTTTTTTTCCAACAAGTTGCATAATAAGATTAATGAATTCATTATATGTATAAAAAACACAACATAATCAATATACTTTCAAAAAAGAGAACTACATGATTTCAATGAACTTTCATACAAAATATATATAAATTCCTCCCGAAAATTGATCAATAAACATCCAATTCAATAAGTTATTTTGTATGAAAATATCAAATTATAGTTAATTAATATGATTCCACAATGATGTTGACATAAAATAAAATATTTTTATAATATTTCTTAAATAATTAATTTTGAAAACACGATCTTCAGTGTGTATGACTTTTTAAAAATATAAAAATTTACCAAATATTAATGAAAATCAGTATCTAAAAGTTAACATAAAATATTTTAAGGGAAACTAAAATGAAATAAATATTCATGATGTTGGGAAATTAGTTCATTTCATATAGTAAAAAAACATTCCTTTAATAATATTATTAAAATGACAAAAATAATTCATTTGTAAAATAATATGAATATATATTTTAATTTTATTAAAAATTAATAAATGTATAAAACATTCATTAATTAATAAACTAAGAATAGAAAAAACATTCATTTATACATTTTAAGGGAAAATTTGGACTTTGAATAAAAATATTCTTGTAAATGTTGAAAACCAATGTTGGTTTTCCTAACAAAATACAATTTTATTATACTGAGAATGTGAATAAATAGATTAAAGGTAATATATTAATATCAATAAATATAAATATCATAGAAATATTTTTTTAGATATAAAGTTTAAATGCTTCCCCTTCTAATGACATAAACAAAAATGATACTAAATAATGATGAGATTTGGATATAAACCCTTACATCTATTTTGACTTCCATTATATGTGTTGGAAGCTCTTATATAATAAATATTCATTTATTATAATCATATTACAAAATAATATTAATAAAAATCATACTATATATTATTTACATTAAATTTTATTCACCCATTTATTAAAAAATCATTCTTTAAATCACTATTATAGGGTATAATTTCATTATCCAATTATGTTCTAGTGTAGTTTCATTCCTATGACAATTAACATGGTTTAATCTTATAAGTAATTTTAAAAATGATATAAATATCATGTATATTATTAAATATATATTAATAGTAATAAAAATAATAAATATGAATAAACTAAATTACCTCATTCATGTATATGGTTGGCGTTATAATTGAATGGAATCTATTTTTAGTTTTCATTATGTAAAATCATTGAAAATTAAATAATAATTCACACTTGAAAATTATTTAATGTATCATTTATAAAATATATATTTATTAAATATTCTCTTATTACCATCTGTCGAAACTAAAAATGAAAATGATTCAAAATGTATTGTGGATGTCGTAGTCTACACAAATGCACATCCAATGTTATCATGTTTCATTTGATAGAAATGAGTATTGATAATAATGATATTATAATAATAAAAAGGATTATATTTAGGACAATTATTTCATTGTTTTACTATAAATACAATTGATTTTTAGGGGTTATAAGAAGATGTAAAAAATATAGTGATCTATTAAATACATTACCTCCTTTTCAAAAGATCTTATTTATATTTTATCTTATGAAACCTAAGGATGGTAATATGGGATATATAGAACTAATGGAAAGTTTATATAGATGTTTGGTAGAAAAATAGGTTGTTATATATTGATATATATTATTCCATTTATTGTAAATAAGACAGGGAATGAGTTCCCATTTATACGTGAGGAGAAGGGAACTCTTCAAATTTCATAACTAATTAAAATTTATAAAATTCAATCTCCATCCAAATGCTTCCAAATTTAATTATTGTTTTTGATAACGTAGTATTGGGTTTAAATAACATCATTCAAAAAAATTAATATTTATATGTGGTGTTTGGGACCATATCCTTTGATTTAACCCTTTTGATAACCGATTGTTACCATAATTGTTGTAACACTGTTTTCACCATTAAATGATTATATTAATAATTACTAGGTTGTAATTTTATCATAAATTTCGAAGGGGTGATATTTTATGTCATATATTATCCAAATTCACCCCATTACAAATTTTTATTATTAATAAATTGTTTAAATTAATATTATTTTGATAAATGGTAATTAATTTAATTGTTGATAATTATCATTTAATTTGAGATTATATACATCAGGAAAAGGTTATAGTTATAATATAATACTATAAATTGTCTCAATTATGTTATATTAAACTCTAAAATATTTTCAAATATATAACCAACTCAAATGTTACTATTGTTCATATTTTTTGAATCATTGACATTATATTTTAATTAATTAATGAAATTCTATGCCAGAATAAATTCCGCATTCAAATTAATTTTACAATCATCAAACGTTTGAAAAAATATTACATTTGTGAAAATAATTCAATTACTCTACAAATAAAAACTAATATTCATTCAAAATTATATTTTTCCCATGTGTGAATTAGTAAAAGGTATTTAAATATAGTAGAGTGACATTTTTTATTTAACATTCCTTCAAATATTATTGTGGTCCTATTCATGGAAAATTATCCCTATAAAATTAATTCTCTAGATTAATATTATATGGATATATGTACCTTAATCCAATAAAAATTAAGTTGATTTTTTTTACAATGAAACTTAGTTTAAACCTAGTTTATCTAGATTAAATGATTTTATGAAGTTCTTATTTTGAACATGACTACTAATCATAATACCTAAAATTTTAATGGTAATATTTACCAAATAGTAACATAACATTACCAATAATGTAATAAAATGTTCAAAACCAAATTTTTATAAATTTTAGTAATGATTTTCTAAAATATTTTAGAAAAACATAATGAAAAACAATTATTTAGAAAACTCATTTAAAAGAATAAACATTTTATATAATATTATGACATTGCTAAGAAATATAATAGATTTATGCTATAAAATTCATTTAATAAAAGATAACTATATAACATTAATTCATTATAAGAATAGTGGTCAATAAATTTATTTAGATAAAAACCTATTATGTGAAAAAAAGAATTTCTCTAAAAAAACATCACACAATTTTATACGATTTTTTATTTTTATGAAAAATTAAATGATTTTATATGATATATTTTAATAAATTTATAAAAAATATATTTTACAATTTTTCATTAATCCAATTAAAACAAATAATTTTTTGAATAGTTTATAAAGATATACTATATTAAAGTTCCTTAATAATTTTGGTTGCTTGTATCACAAGATATAAAATAAGAAAACTATTTATAATATGAAATTATAAAATATAAGTGTGTTACAATTGCTATATAATTTATAATCTTTCCTATGGGTAAATAAAGAATTATGTATGCGACAAAAATATCTCAGAAGCTTGTGTATGGGTAGCATACCTTCTGCATAGGGATTTATCGAGTAACATAATGGTATATTAGAAATCTATGTATGAATAACTTAGTTTTGTATGTGTATCCAAGTATGGGTATAATATTTATAATGGTACTAACATAAGTATACAACGCATGCTATATTAGGAAATAAAAGCCCATATAATTGTACTGGGTGGCCAAGTATATGTAACCTTCTAGCTCTAATGCGTGTTTGATGGTTCTAGATTCCCTAAATAAGGATTAATGCCCCTGTAAAGTAACCGTACTATATTATGTAAGGGTATTATTGAGAGTCACATAATTGTAAAAATAAATGTGTATGGGTATCTGATCACATAATAACACTTGTGTAAACATATAGAGGCTCGAGTAAGTGTACTTGCAACTACATTAATGGTATCTCCAAAAATTTTGTAAGGGTTTCTTCTTGAAGTCATAACCACATTGATTATAACCACCCTATTATACAAAGATAATAATTATTTAATCACCATGGAATCTTCCCTACATCATAGAAGGTCCACATTTACCAACTATTAAGAATTCGTGACCTTGTGGACTATGTCTTATTAATATGATCATGCACCACAAAAGATTTTTTTCATTAGTTTATGAGGATGAATGAAATGTAATTATCTATCCATGTCACATGAGTATAAAATTTACTCCATTGAGATAATAATTACACAAAATAATAATGTGTATCTTATTTTATGTGTTTTTTCATTTAATTGTTATCAACATCGTTGGAAGGAAATATATAAAAAATTGATTTTGTTTTTTTTCTCATTTGGGGATTGTTTCACCATAGTGGAATTAGCTACACTTTAATATGCATGCATGAATATAAAAAAATATTTCAGGTACCTCAAAACTATTTGGAGAAGCATTAATGTATATGGTAATAAATAAATGGATTGTCAACCAGATTTAATTAAGGATTTAGGATCATGCACCTTCAATCGATTAAATGATGAAAACCATAATCATGGTTCTGTAAAAATATGGTATTAAATATTTTATAAGAATACATTCTATAAAAGGGGGATATTCTATAAATATGTTTTATTTTATATATATAAAAATATTACATGTATTTATTTTTATAGAATATATAAAGAGACTCATGATGAATTTAAGAGTGATTTATGAATCTTATAATTTATGTTATATAACATATATCAATGATTGTATAAGAAGATAACATCTAAATCACATGAGAAAAATTCTCAATATAATTTAATAATATGTTTCAAATCTATATCATGAGGCACATCTTTATATGTAAGAGTGATAGTTTGTTCCACTAAAATATATTAATTATAGATAAAGAATATTTTTTTGAACTAAAAAATGTGTATTGTAATAGAAGGAGTTAGTACATATAGAATAGTTATGAAAAAACAACATTATTCGCCATAAATGTTCTAAAACATTTCAATAATGATGAAATATATATATGTTATTGGATATTTGTATTTCTTGAATAAGTAAATGATATTCTGTCCCAGTGAAGGGATGAAAGTCTAAATGATTGTGGAACTACAAAAGTCACCTTCAAATAAAGTATGTGATTAATATTTTTTCATCATGAAAATGTGCTATATCAGTATATTTTTGGATATTGATGAATAACTATGGAATCGATGTGTTTTTAATGATTTTGATACATAAGTAAGAATATAATCAATAGATTATTTACCTTATTTGAAGATAAATTAATTGTTTTTGGTATGGGTCCCTTGAATTCTATATAATGTATACAGATTATTTCTAGAATAATGAGCATAGATGGAATAAGAGGACTGTCTATTACACTAAAAATAATCCAATGAATGAATGTTTGGGGGAGTATCCCTTGGGAGGTTTTAACATATCTGTAAAACTATAATGTAATGAGATTGGCCACATGATTGACTATGAATGTTGTTTTTGATGTAGATATCTAAATTGTGGATTTTCTTCATGGTAAAATGATAATTAATTCCACTTGGAAGAATCATAATGAGGGTGAACTACGTAAATAATCATGCCCAAAATTATTTTATTCATTCAAGCTAAAATTGATCAAAAAATATAATGAATATATTTTTAAAAATTATTAAAATTTTACCACAATGTTGAGTGTTCATGAACCTTATAGGAAGGATATACTAAAAATGTATATGTGTATTAATTTTCATGAATTTTTCTTACAGTAATTCACCTTCCCTCTTGGGTTAATTTTTCATACAGTCATTCACCATCATAATTCCTCAACTTGAATAACATTTTAGTACCAATATCCAATTTTTTATTATTAATAATATCAATTTAAAAATAAGTTTATAATTATATGGGAGATGTAATATATGGTGTGAATTTTATTTAAAATCACATCAATTATTGTGTTATATATACACACTAATAATGGATCTAAATAGTCATATGGAAAAGTAATATTTTTTAAAAAAATTGTATGGTTGTGCCAGATTTCCATGAAATAATTTCTTCAAAATAAGGCATGTATGGTGTACATAAATGTTGGTAACAATGATTATTTTTAAATCAGGAAAAAAAGGTAGTAGGTAATTGTGAAAAATTTGAATAAAAAATGATATTTATAATCCTATAATTAGTCTACTGACATGTGGTTTTTTGTATGGTATTATCGGGTTCATTTAGGATGCGTAAAAGATATTAAAAATGAATAAGTTTTAAAATAAATTGTTACTAATTTTTTTAAAACATCAAGTGATATAAATAATATTTTTGGGATACAAGGTCTCATTGGAAATTGTGATGAAAATAAAATTCCATTAAGCAACAACTAAAGAATATAAATATAATAAAAGTCTCAAAAGAAGGAGTTCAACTGATATAATTTGTTTAATGTGAACCCCTTTAGAGAAAAATTGTTTCATATTTTAATCTAATGGTATCAATTAATTCATCTTATGGAATGTTTCTCACCAAAAGTACATTAATGTTATGTACTAATGGTTTGGATTCCAGTAATGTATTTCAAAGGTTTTACTTTGAAAGTAGATTGTCCAATGCTTTTTTGTTTATAGTAATTATCAAGGGGAAAATCTATAGATTATTTATTGATACAAACACATTTTTCCTACACTATGATCTGGATTACTAAGATTATAATAAAAATTAACATATCATGTTATATTATATAAACTCACTAAGATATTTTCTTAATAATATTCAATATTAATGGATATTATCTTGTTTATTATATGGCTTCAAAATAGGTGGAAAATAATTAGTATTTATGTGTGAATGAATTATATATATTGGATATATTTGGATTAAATATACCGAATATTAAGTCTATCTTTCTTTTTGATTATTCTAATAACTTGTAAGGAAAAGTATTTTAAAATTAAATGAATTTAATGTAAAAAGATGATAATGTTACAGCTAATACATATGATATTTAATAATGGTGAATCCCATATTTCTATAGTTTAGAATAATCTATTGACAGAGGGTTATAATATTTCTTTGATAAATGGATATTTTTCTTTTTCATTAAAAATTATTTTGGGTAGAAGTATATAATCTAACCAAATGTATTTTATTTAAAATATGGGGAAGAATTAAAATTAGAGATTTTATTCACATGGCTTTAAGGTGCTATTGTCAAATAAATACATTAGAGTGATTTCAATTGCTTAATGAGTTTGAAATACATGTGTTAACAACAATTGGAGAATAAATTTCTTACCATATATTTTAAATGGATTTATAGGTCATTTTTTTATATTTGTTGGTAATTCAATGATATTAGTAATTAGTCAATTCAATACATAAATATTAAATAAAATATATTTCAGGAGATGTTCCATGAATGTTGTAGGTTTATTAGGTTTAATATTAAGGAATTTATATTGGATAGGGAAACATATGAATAGAAAATGCATAATTATATATTATAACTAATAATCTTTGATTCATCCACAAGGGTAGAGTTTCCAGTGCTTAACGTTAGACTTGGTTACGTATGGGTATCTCATAATAATTTAGATGTGTATAGATGTTGCATTATGGTATTGATATAAGGGTGCATGTAGTGTAAAGTTAATTTGATAGCGATATAAATATTTTTGTGTAAGGGAAGGGATGAATGCATATGAGTAGATTATTCTTTTGTAATGATATTATTTTATCTACATAGATCACATAATCGTACTGGATGTGTTGTGGAAGGGTACTAGGAAATGTTAGGGTACCAATGTATTTTATATAATGATACTAGTGAGAGTCTCATAAGGGTAAAAATATATGTGTAGGAGTACTAGGTATTGTTAGGGTAACAATGTAGGTTGTGTAATGATACGAATGAGAGTATAATAAGGGTAAAAATTCATGTGTAAGCACATACACTCATATAAGGGTACCTAGATAAGGGTATTTCGAGTATACCGACTCATGTATTGGAACACAAGCATCTATAATTTGAAACAACACCTATGTAAGTGTATGTCCATTAATTTTTACAGGGTTCCTTCATGAACTCTCTACCTCTATGAGAAACCCCCCCATATTCCTATTGATATTAAGGATACCACATAATAGAATCCACCGTCCATCATAGAAGATATATATTTATTGTTAGATAAGAATTAAATATTGAATGGTTTATGTCATATTAGTATGTTCTTGTATTGTGGATTATTTTGTGACTATGTTTATGGTGATGGTTTCCCTATAATTAAACAACCTCATCAAAAGAGTATGGAATTTTCCCTACGGTTATAATTGAAATACAAGATCTTCTTTCCAATGAAATTCATTTTTAGTGGTGAAAGCATCGTATCAAATAAGATACGCTAAATTAATTGATTAATTTATATATTATTTCTATTATACACCATGGAGGAATTGGTTATCTCATTATATCTATGCGTAATGAACATATTTCAAGTGACTACTATCTATCTTTATATTCATGAATGTATGGTGTTATTCATTAATGGTCAGTCAAAACCATATATTGAATGATTAATAATCGTGTAAGCGTAAGATATTAATTGATAAATACTTAAATAATTTTTATTTTAAAATATAGTTACCCATATGTTATGGAAATACATGCTAGAAATAGTATATATTCTCTTTGGTGGGTTTTTATAGATATCCAAATATCCCATGGAGTTATATTCATGTATATTATCTTGAGACTCAATAATAATTTATGAGTTATTCTGACTAATAAATATATGTCACAAATCTTTTGGTAATGAATATAATAGTATAAAATATCTATATCACATGAGAAAAGAACTAAAAAAAGTAAAATTATAAGGGGATGTTTTAAATCATTAGTTATGTCTATAGAAAGAGAATATAGATGAAATTCAAAAAAATTATCTACAGGATAGAGAAGGAATGTTTCTACACTTACAATATTTTAGTTCAAAAGAATGAGTTTCCCAAATAATTAAACTAAAGAAATTTATATATTATTCTATTGTATTTCATGAATTATTCAATATTGAAGAAGGAAATATTCTTTCTTGTAGATAGGTATTACTTAATGACAAGAATGAAGTTTCGTTCTAGTGAGGGTTTACAATTATTAATGATCTGGAAACCATTTAAATAATATCTATTTAGTGTATTTTATATTCATTCCAATAATAGGTGGATTATTAATTTCATATTAGTTTTCAAATGTGATGAAGAAATTCTACATAAATTTTGTTTTCATAAATTGTGATGGAGTCAAAAAAATTACATCATAATTGTATAGAAATTGATGAAATATGTATTATGTGATAGTAATGAAGGTACCTACAATTATATAAACTATTTTATGATTATTGATAGTGTAGGGAGAATAGGGGGAAGGAGAACATGATCCCCATTAATAGTAGTTATCAAATGAAGTAATATTTATAGATGATTCCATTGGGATGTAGAGATATATACATAATATTGTAAGGAATTAAGACTTGAAATAAGATTTGTCATACAAAAAACTATATAAGGTTATATTTTCTTAGTTTATTTTTTTAATGGATCAATGACAAGTCATTCTACAAATATGATGACTAGTGAGAGAAAAAATGTAAATAATCATGTCCATATTTTAATTAAATAGAGACAACGCAATATATAACCCAATTCATTAGTTATATATATAAATAGAATAGCAATTTACCATCATGTTTGATATATAATTATACTTAATTTAATGTTACAGTATAATGGAGTAAGAGTTTTTGTTTTAATTGAACGTTTTTATCCTGATTCACCAATCCCCTCAAAGGGTTTTATCACTATAAGTATAACTTTTATTTCTAATATATTTATTTGTAGAAATAATATTCATAGAAATATATTTTATGCCTAACAAAATCATTTCGATGGATTATTTGAACAAAAGAGTTTAATTATTATTTATCCCAATAGGATTATTTTTGGAAGTGAGATTATAAAAAACAATCCCCACATTATGAAATCTAGTTCTGACAAAATAATCATTTCATATATAGATTTAATACTAATAAAATATAACCAGATGTATATATTGAAAACATAAAACATCAATTGAAAATATTACATCAGATATATATAAGAGGACCTTTTAGGTATAAAATTTTTCGAAAACAATAAAAAATTTAATTTACATTAATCATTTAATTTGTTGAGAAATTTCTAGTATACCAATCACTTATTATTTATGTAATGTCCTGGACCTATCCAGCCCATTCCTTTGTCAAAAAGAGGGTCATGAAGTGTTCTGGAGGGTAAAATGGACTTTTCCCACAATTTTCAGAATTTTGAAACTACACGCCGTGTAGTGTAAGTACACACCGTGTACCCCCTCGCCGGGTATACCCCGTGTTGAAGTCCATTTCCTTGACATGTGAAATAAATGGGAACACACTGTGTACCCCATACTACACACCATGTAGTCCCCCCTCGCGTACGCATTACCCTCAAACCGTGTGTTGCCCAGTCAATGGCCGTGTGACGTGTTGGAGATGTGTCCTTGCCGTGTGAAATAAATGTGTACATGCCATGTAGCCAATACTACACGTCATGTAGTCCATCCCCACATATGCGTTAGCTTCAAACCCTATGTTGACCAATCAACGGCCACGTGTCGTGTTGAAGGCCATGTTTGAAGCCGCATGGTGATCGTGTAAAATGGAAAAGTACACGCCGTGTACTAGTAAGTACACACCGTGTACTAGTAAGTACACGCCGTGTACTTTTGTTTTTCACGCTTATTAAAGGAGGGGTCCCCTCCTCATTTTCAACTCACCCCTCTCTTCCCCTTTCCTCTGAGTAGTGCTCTCCCAAGAGACTCGAAGGCTACTTTTATTCCATAACTTCTTCGTCTAAGCTCCGATTTATGATCTGTCAGTAGACAGAAGATTGTAACGATGTGGAAGAACTTCTATGCTTGGATCCGTTGCCTTTCCTTGGGCCTTTCCTTTCTAGCTTCCACCCAAGGAAGTTTTGTCGAGACTCGACAGAAGTGACAGACACTGACGGATGTCTTTTAAAGTTGATACGGGGGAGCATTGTGATCAGAACCTGTTGAAGTAGGGATCTTACCTTTGTCTCTCTAAATTTGTGCATCATGCGGGGTGGGTATCCTCTTGTTTTCATGAGAAACGGTCGATCCAATAAATGAAGATAATAACAGGTTAAAGAACGAGGATGGGGAAGATGTTATGTTAATCTTTATATCCTGTGATATTATGTTATGAATTGAATAGGATTATGTATACAGAAAATCATGGTCGTTGGGGGGCCTTTGTTTGCACGATTAAATGTTGCCCTATATTTCTAGACCGTTTTTGTGGATGGGAACTTTTTTTAATGTGGAAATTTGGTTAATCACGTAAAGTTGTATGATTGAAAATCTGGAACCGTTGTGTGATCACCCCGATTGAACAAAATAGAATAATGAACATGTGGGTGTTTTCTTTGATACAGGGAATGTGATGGGGGTGTTTTGTGGTTTGTTGTGGATCGGGTGAGCAGCAGGGCTGCGGTTGGCTTTGTTGTGGGGTGGTGTGAATGCTATGTTAGTGATGGGCAGTGGGGCTGCGGTTGGCTTGGCTGTGGGGTGGTGTGAATGCTATGTTAGTGATGGGCAGCGGGGCTCCGATAAATGGTATCAAGAAGTGATGATGTACGGAGTGGTTGTGGTTATAGTTATTGGTAGAGGGGATGTAGGGATGGTATTGAATGTGAAGGATCTATGGGTTATGGATAATAAATAAAAAGTGGAAGAGTTAATAAATGGAGGGGCATGGAAATGAAACAAGATTAATAATCAATGGTTTGTTTGGTTAATAAGAATGGACTTGTTGTGATTCTTGTGTTTTCCTAACATAATTTTTGGATGGCAGGGATATGTTTCATGAACGATTGATATGGTTGGTTGCGATTGGTTTCCCAGTAGATAAAGAACTAAATAAACTAATTCGGCTGAAACGTGAAAAGCTAAATGGGGTTTGGGGTTGTTTGTTGTATGCATGATTCATAGTAGCAGTGCCGAGGCACGTGATTAGTTTCTCTGTTTAGAAGCCATAGGATGAGCTATGTTTTTGGTATACATATATATATCTATATCTTTTGTGTTTTATCGCACCCCACCCATGTTGAGCACTTAGTGTCAAACACTCCCATTTCATGGGAGAGGGTGTTTTCCCCATAGTTACTAGCTCATTCCTGCTCTTTCTTCACAAGGCTGTGATGGCGTGAGGAGACATTACACCTAAGACCCTTCAGGGAGGTTTCGATTGGGGTGGCATTGGTTCAAGACTCTTCGGGCAAGTTTTACTATTTCCCAAGAATCATTGTTATGAGGCCCAGGTGTGTGCGGGCAAGATGTGTGGTTCTTGAGGCCCAGGTGTGTGCGGGCGGGATGCATGGTGGTGAGTCCCAGGTGTGTGCGGGAAGGATCCATGGTTGTGAGGCCCATGTGTGTGTAGGTGGGATGTGTGGTTGTGAGGACCAGGTGTGCGTGGGCGGGAAGAGCATGACAGTTTCAGGACGTTCGTCGTTAGGATGAGCAGCTAACTAATGGAAAATGGTGTCGGGTACCCAATACTCTTGTTCTTATATACTACTACCTATTGTGATTGTGTTATGGTGAGTGTGGCTGGTGAGGTTGGGTGGATATATTTCCTTACTAGGTTTCTTCTATTGTTCTCATAGGATATTAGTATGTCTCCCCACCTGTGCACGATATCTTTAGGTTTCCTTAATGATTATACTTGTATGATCACCCTACATTTAATTTCAGGTTTCTAGGAGGACTTCTAGGGCCGTGCAGGACCCTACTAGTCGGGACAGTTGTAGTTGTTGTAGTTTCTATACCCTTGATTCTTTTTGGTATTTTACTATTGATATTTTTCTTACTTTTACCTTATTTTAGAACTATTTAAACATACATGTGGGATTGGATTGGGTTTATTTCAATACACTTGTTATTTTCCATTATGTTGGTTGACTTGTCCTATTTCCCGATCTTAAATAATAAAAAGGGTAATTCCTCCCATATTTGTGAAAACTCATAGCCTTGGTGCTAGTCTCCACCCCGGGGCCTAATGGAGGTGGGACTCAGGGGTCATTATCTCCCTTTCACCATTTACAGCTCAGGAGGGGCATCTTTGGTGGGAGGGGGTCATGACAGAATGGTATCAGAGCTGATGGTTGAGAGATAGGATGGCGTCTAGAATTTGGCACAGTGAGGATTTCATGGGATGGATGGGAAACAATTTTGGTTAATCTTGGTTCGTGATATAGGCCAGGGAAGACCGGCTAGGACACATAATTTTAGCCCCCCCCCGTGATCCGATGCAAGGACTCTGAGCCTACCGAACGACCAAGTGAGACTACATTGATTGCAGGATAGAGACCCAAGGTGAGGTACATGAATCATCATGAATGTGATTTACTTGATTTGTGTGTTCTGGGAAAGTTATTGAAATAAAATGATAAAGTGAAACCTTGAGAAATTTCCTTACTACTTGGGATTAGGTGATATTTGTTTACCATATAGCAATGAAACCTGGACGTCATCCCCGGGTGGCTCAAACAGCCGAGGCCCAGCAGATTCAGGTGGTCGATCAGTTGAGGATTGACCGAGAGGAGGAAGATAGCCAGTGGAAGAAGACTCTCCATTCTTTCCAGCGACAAAACCTCAAGAAGTACGAGGGTAGTACATCAGATACATAGATGGAGGGGTGGCCTGAGGATCTAGGGATCGCTTTTACCTTGATTCGTGCTCTGAGGGAGTATTGGTTTCCCCTAATAGTTAGTCAACTGAGAGGTGCGGCACGATAGTGGTGGATTCTCTACCTCGGAGAGAGGACAGAAGAAGAAGTTCCATGGGCTGACTTTGAGATGGAATTCCGGGAGGAATTCCTTTCTTCCATGATCAAGGCAGAAAAGCAGCAGGAGTTACTCTCCCTTCAGCAGGGGAGTATGTTAGTACTAGAGTTGGGGATCATGTTCAAGGATCTCCTATGCTTTTCTTCGGATAACTTTTCGGATGAGGAGTCTCGGGCGAGGCGTTTGGAGGAGGCGCTTCGTCCTTTGCTCCAGTATGCTGACACAATGATGATGCAGTAATTACCTAATTAATAAAATATTAAAATAATTGATTTTATAAATATCTAAATAAATGAAATTTGATACTTTTTATGAATTCCAATAATTATATAGGTTAATATAACATGTTATAGTTAGTTAAGGTAATTGTGTTCAAAGTAATAATGCAATTATGAATTTAGAAAAAAACAAAATAGCAAATAGTTTAAAAATTGACATAAAAGAGTTTATAAAAAGAATATTATATTATTAAAAGATATTATATTCTTAAAAATCGAAGGATCAGCCAAAGGACTTATATAATGATATGAGTATCATTAATTAACATCTTGGGGTTTAATTAGAATTATATATGTAAGTTTACTAACCATATTATTTAAAAATACAAAGAGACATGATAAATGTCAAACTCTTTAACTAAGAGTAAAATCTAAATGATAAAGTTAGTATTTTGACCCAAATCTATATAAAACCTATTTTTGAGTGGTTTTCAACCCATCCTACCATAGAATTTCAATATTTCATTTTGTATCCATCATAAACAGAATATAATTTTATTATAAAATAGTATTTCTAGATTTTGTTGAGGTTCCCCTCACCCCTCTTATAAAAGGTCACTCCACCTTCTCTATAATTTACATCGTAAAATCCATTTGGATCATTCAAACCCTACCCAAAAACCCTCTCAAATATCATCCCTTATTCCTAGAGGCCTTAATTTAGACTTAAAGCTATATTAAAGAGCCCTTTTGTTCAAATCAAAAGGAAGAACCCAAAGAGGAGGTAAATATCTCACCACCTTTTTCAAGTTCTTTTCTTATTCCACTTCCTCTTTCATTGTTGTTTAAATTATAAAATAATTACTTCAGTATCTTTTATATACTGTTATGTTATAATAAATATGGTAAAACCATATTCATTATTCTATACATCCTATAAATGACATGTCACCGTACGTACGTACGTACGGATTACTGTCTCCATGTCGTGGTGTAATTATTATTCATTACATTATTTTTTGGATGGATATAATAATGATGTGTAATATATGTAAATAATAAATATAACATTATAATGATACTTTATATATGATATAGCATCCAATTATATAATATTTTAATATCAAAATAATGATATTTTCGCTTGTGCGTATGTACAGATTACCGTCTCCACAAACGCGATGAGATTCATTCCCCATCATATCCATTCAAAAATAAATTTTATTAGATGATTAAAAATACAGTTTAAATAATTAGTATCAAACTAAATATGAATAAGATTAATCCCATCCATAGAAAACATTACTTACATAAAAATGTATATAATGGAAAAGGAATCAGTTAACACCCAAAACGACGATAATACTAATATATTATTAACCAAGCAATTTTAAAGGAATATTTATCTAAGGGGGCCTATTTATCATCCACGATAATACAAATATATTGTTTTTATGTAAGTATCTACTGGGGCCTCTTTATCATCCGCATCCATGTTTCTTAAAAATGTATTTCAAAACATTATTACTATTTTATAGACGTTTAAAGTCATTTATACCATTGTTTGACTTTTTATAAAATGTTTATTAAGGAATATTTTTATCGCTTTCCAATCAAGGTCCTTTATAACCATTTCGACAAAATTAAGGTAATAATTTCTTTTCATGACTTATATGGCGGGTGCGGCTATTTTTGGCCGTTATAACATCATCAAATCTTCCCTTACATGCTTATACGAATATATTCAAAATAAAGTTTTTCTTTATAATTATGTGACTCTTAAATGATTTCAAAATAGAAAGAGATATTTCTCTAAAAAATGTTTTTATTTCATCTATATCAACATCATTTGATGGATTTTAAGCTTATGTGATGTTTATTTATTATGATACAAAACCACTATATTGTATTGATGGTTTTAAGATATGTATGACTATAAATGTGTTACTTATACACCATTCGTGGTTTATGAATAATGTATTGACATTTCATATGCTAGTTTTAATACGAATTTTTTTGTTATGTTTAAATGTTTTTATATGAGGAATTCATTGAACTTAGTATGTGACCAGTAAAGCTTCGTATAGCTTCTCGATGCATCGGTAGGTCTCATGAGACATACTAGTGTCTTGATAAATGGCCTTGAAAAAATATTATTCAAAATATTTGCAGAATGCCTTGACTATGTGATTTTGTGGTCTGGAGTTATGCATTCCATCATTATGAAAGTGGCTATTGATATTGAATGTGATTATTCGACGACTATAATATCCATGTGAGTAAGTAAATGACATTATTTGGATTATAATTTGCATATTATGACGAGGTTTATGTTGAAAAGACTTTTTTTTATGTTTTATACATTGCCTTAAATTTTTATGATAATTTTTGAATGTTTCATTTATATTGTTATCCTTACTGAGCATCTGAGATCACCCTTTTCTATGTTTTAATTTTTACAGGGTGCGAGAATGTATATTATGACTGACCTACAGGGATAGTCTATGGGATCTCAGTGTTGTTTATGGAAACAATGTTGTTGTAGTTTTCCATTTTATGATATAATGCAAACATTTTGAATGTATCTAGTAATTCTAAGGATACTAAACTAATTGTTCTTTTGAGACTTGATATTTTGTGATCATGCTATTATTATGTAATAATGCACCGACTCTAGGTAAGTAAGGTTGGGGCATTACACGATCATGGCATGATGATGGTTTGGCTGTATTTTGAATTTGAAAATTTGAAATAGTAGTTTTGTTTGGCAGAATTGTGGAGTCATGATCAGTGTTGATGGTGGAGGGTGGTTTTTATGTGGATCAGATTAGGTTGGAACA
Source organism: Viscum album (assembly GCA_963277665.1). NCBI lineage: Eukaryota > Viridiplantae > Streptophyta > Magnoliopsida > Santalales > Viscaceae > Viscum > Viscum album. Next base: position 1,956,911,778 of record OY728165.1, read on the forward strand.
TGAAAAAATCTATATGTATTTAGAAATTCTATTTTATCTTAATGTCATGTTTGTTTATGGATTTTGAAGTTGGTGGGATGTGATGGTTTTAAATCTATTGAATGTTTAATCTTTCTAGAACAGTCTAAATGTTCACACATTTCCTTTAAAAGTGTTCTTAGAAAATAAAAAATATGGATTTGAGGATGAGGATAATTTATTTAGATCAACAATGATGTGATCAATGCATCTAAATCTAGATCATGTGTTTAATTGTTAATCTAATTAAAATTCAATAACCAAGATGGGCAGGGTATCACTTTAAAATATTTCATTAGTACACATAAAAATCCATTATTTGAAGCATCTATATATAGCAATAATATTACCCCACATGATAATGAGTACTACTATATCAAGAATCCAACTTTTCAAATCATTGAATCTCTCCTCAAATTAACTAGTATAGAAAAACATTAAATTCATCAATGTCATAATTTACTGGAGGATTTAAAATAAAGAAAATATCTTAAAATATATTCTATAATAAATTTAATGTCAAAAAAAAACAATTAATATCAACGATTGATGTTGTAATTGTCTATTCCTTAATTTATTTTTTCATTTATGTGTCAACACATATAAATATTTTGGAAATAACATTACAAATGAATTATACATCCTTCAGCCCGAACACACATTTTCTATAGACATCATATAGGTAAACCTTTCACTGTTCTTTTAACATGGTACTATATCTCTCCACTTGTTTCTATTTTATTTTGGATTAAAAAACATTATTGTCTCTAAATAATAAATCATATTATTTTTAATCTATAAAAACTGTATCTATTATGTAAAAAACTATTGATGAAGCATTATGGATAGAAAATTTCATAACTATGAACTCATATTGATTAATAATTTATCAGAAGGTTTTTTGGGTATATATTTCTTCATCATTCTTAATGGGTGGTATAGAAATAGAAGGTCCACCTTAGACAAATATTGGGCTACATATATTTGATTAAACAATTCATATATCTATTGAAAGGGATACACATTATTTATAATTATTTATTTGTTTATGATAATAAATGTAGAAACACAATTAATCATACATCATCTTGAAAAATACAACCATCACATCCTATAGTTAAGAAATAAAGAATATTAAAACATTTTATAAAATCCATTATATGTTATTTCTAAACACTTTAGAATCAACTTGTACATTCTATAATGGGTATTAAACTGAGGAAGATATCAATATATATGTTTTATCATGGATCCAATCAATTTATTAGGAGGAAGATCATGATACTAATCATGAAATACTATAGTATAATCCCTCAAAATGGGAATTCTTCCCGGAATAGTTATATCGTTTTTCTCAGTCTGTTTGGGAATATACAATTCTTCTTAGGAAAATAATATCCACATTATATATATTTATACAAAATATATTTTATCATAATCCTTTGATTTGTATAAAATCATATGTTATTTTTTCATACAGATGTGTATATCATTATCCTAAAATTTTTAATTATCTATATATATGTTAATCCAATTCATTCCAATAATTGCATAAAATTTTCCAAAATGATTGTTAATATTTTCTACATGATTTTCAACACACAAAAAATAATTGGGTGGAGTTATATGGTTGGGATGAAATAATTAGCTCATTATTTTTTATTATTGACAATGTAACATCATTTTTTGGAGGAGTTACATAAATAAATGTATTAATAAATCATGATATAAAAAAATTTTACAACTATAATTAAATATACATTTACATCATGAATTAATATATTACATTCCAATCAACAATTCATAACTAGGATCCACCTCTATAGTTGTGATGGAATGAGTTTACACTTTGTCTCTAGTAATTGTATATTAATATAATTGGTTTTTATTTATAGCCCTTGAATTAGTGCATTAGTTTTTATAGTTTCCTTGGGCCTTATTTCAATAAAATTGTAAATTAGGAAGAGGTTCGGAAGGAGTATTTCATCCATCTATTTCAATGGTGGGATTCTATCGATGTCATTTACTAGCTAGGTTCCCTTACTTTATATGCCTAAATCACTTCATTTTTCCTATAATGATAAAATTGTGATAATTACTATAACACTTTTGAATTGTGGGATGATGGAATTTAATTCAAACAATGAATTTATCCATCATAATATCAAAATAAAACTATATTATCCACTTCCTATCACCATCAGAACCAGATTAATTACTCATATCTATTACACATTAAGGGTACATAATAAATTTTCCTCTTATATTTCAATATCATGAGTTGAAAATCTTTTAACATAAATGGATTTTTATCCAAAATGAAATTATCATTTTACTTTTGGGGACATGAAAAAATGGAGGCATACAATGAATTTATTTTTAATTTTTATTTATACTCCATGATGGATTTGTAATCTATTTTAATGATTCTATATAAATCTCTATTCATTATATGGTGAAGTTTGGGGGGGGGGGGAAGTCAAAAAAATATAATTCCTTCAAATCCATATCTTTTATCACTCCTTCATACATCACATTTTTCTCAATTTCAACCATAGATCAGGTTATCCCTCTATGTGAAAAGGGATATAAATCCACTTATTTCTCAAATAATTGAATTAAAAATAATATCTCTTCAATAGAGTTGATACACAGTCCTATAATTACATAATCAGATGATCTAATGATTATCGGGGTTTGGATTATCATAATGTTGTTAATTAAGGAATTCTATTTCTTTTGGGGGATTCCGTAAATACTAATAATTCATGTTTCAATTCAAATATTGAGTTAAATAAGAATGCAATTTAATGAAATTACCATCTCCCACTTCCATCAGGGTTTTTAACCCACCTGGGAAGTAAATTCATTGACCATCACCTGGGTTGTTGACATAGTTTCTCCTATTTTTGGACACTAACTGGAAAATAGAAAAATTAGAGTTGTTGGATTTTTACTATTCAAAAAATATATATGCAATTATGAATATTAATGTGACAACTCATAAATGGATAATATTAAATTAATTATGAAATTTAACTTCTATATATATGTTTTTAGAAATTTATTTCATAAAATAAAATCTTATATGGAGTTTTTTTCACTACATAAGGTTTCTTAAGGAGTTTCTGTACATTCAAAAAAACTCCCTAGGAGTGTCATTAAAGGTGAATATTAGAATTCTTTTAAAAATACTTTCCAATGCATGAGTCTAACCCAATGTACCTTTTTTAGATTTATTACCCCTAATACATGTATTATAGATCCACATACACTTATAATATATATAAAGGGATTTCATTGATCAGAAAACACTCACCGTCTACTAAACCAATATTCGAGTATATTTTCCATTATATATTCATGTCATTAAAAAAATCTATTGGGTTCTCAATAATTATTTCTCATACTAGTTTCCAAAGTATAACTAATATTTCAGTCTAATAACAATTAAGTAACCCAATTAATTAAAAATATTATGATATGTTTTTAGGAATAAATATCCTACAAGTAAAACCCCCTGTATCCTTAGTCCTAGTTCCATTGGAAGAATATGTTCATATGAGATCAAATGGAACATAAAACATTGAATATAAAATTTATTCATTTTAGTGAGCTCATAAATACATTTGACCTCCTTAAATTTAATGTGGTAACCTGGGGAATACAAAAAAGAGAGGGGTGAGCTAAAATCCCTCAAGGGAATAAAATGATAATGATGCACAATATATGAGAAAAATATATAACATTATATCATAATATATAAGGTACATGAGTAGTGAAATTGAATAATGATATTAATGAAATGGTATCATACCATCCTGGTAATATGGATTAAAAAAACCATAATTCATGACATAAACAGAAGTTATAGATAACTAAAAGACAAAATCACCAAGTAGGTAATTCCACATAACAGATTAGGTTCGATCTTTAATACAATTTATTTAAAATAAAGAGGACAAAAAATTTAACCATTTTATTAGAAAAAATAAATAATTATATGAAAAACATGTAGATTCATTTATTTCAGTAGATTATTGGTTTATTATATGTAATTTATCATATGGAATACATATATTAATTACAAAAGGATCTAAAGTGGATCCATAATATTAAATATTAAAATAATATTATGTCTTTTTAAAAAGAAGGATTTTGATAAATTATCAAAGGAGATGTGTTCCCCCATAAAAGGAGGGATAATGAGTTATGTATATATTTATTAGTCATATATATGGATTATAAAATATTTTCATATTATTAAATATAGATATAATGTGAACTAGATAGAGAGTGAGTGGCCATGACCCGAAGAAAATGAATTTTTATATACATCCCCTAACTTGATCCCGATCAATCGTATGCATTAATTATATTCCTAAATAATAAGATTCAGTATTTTTAAATATTATAAGATAAATTTTTTTTCTTATTAGTCACATTAGTTTATTCATCACAACATCACACTCAATTTAGTACTCATTTAGATTCATGTGTGATATTTTGATGAAGTTTGAATAATATACCGAAAATCTATTTTATAATTTGAAAAAGTTCATAAATATTATTAATTCATATTATAAAAAATAATATTGATGAAAAATATATTTTTTTTAATAATTATTATTTATAATTAATATTGTGGATTGATATGGAAAACAATATACATTACAATCATTGAGACCGTAAGTCTTATATACACACGGGTAACATTTCCATTTTCAATGATCACAATGGATTGAAGGAATGTATAATTTTATATTTATATAGATAGAATTATATCAGAACTATAATATTTTTTATTAAGTGGGGATAAATCTACTATCCATGGGTAGAGGTGATAAAATTAATGAATCACATCTCTTCATGAGGCTGTAGTTTATTTCACTCATGAATGATATTAACAATTTTAAAAGATTATGAGGTAAGATTGTATATGAGAAATTAATTTTAAAATTTTTTTTAATGAATAACTATTAAAATATATTAACACTTAATACATCATAATGAATAGTTTTGAAAGGCAGTGATATAAAACAAAATACATTGGTTTTCGAGGTGGTTGTCTAATATACAAACAATTGACAATTTTTTTCCCATTTAATGGATGTTTTCTTGGATAGATATTATGATATAAACATAATAAAATAACCATATATTTGAGATACATGTTTTATTATATTTAAATTTATAATACATTACTGATTATTGAGTAGTATAAATGGAGATTGTTTCTCCCTCATCTCATTAGAACACGCCCCACGCTCTGTATGTTTTTCAAAAAAAAATAGACTGTTATGGTGTAGGATGATTATGATTAGGGGGATGTTCTCGCACAATTGAACTTCAATCATAGAGCTATCATAGCTTGTGTTGATCCTTCTCTACCTTAGTAGTCTACTCCCAGCCATGGTTGGGCTGGACACTCCATTAGATATGTGTTATGTGGATCATCCTAAGGATCCATTCGGTCCTTCTTCCCAGATGTGTGGCCAAAATTACCAATGGTTTCGAAGGTGGGTTATTGCATCTCTCTGGTGGTTCCTCATGAATCATTTTTGGAGGTGGTATCCTTTCTCTAGTAAACCCTCATGGCATGCTTTGGTGTTTAGAGGATGTCCCTTCCTATTTTCAAATAGTTTGTAGAATCCTGAGGTATTATTGGCCCGTCAGGAATATTAGATGTGCATCACAACTCCTTTTGTTTTAACCTAGAGTCAGATTCAGATTTTTTTCAAGAATGGTGCAAATCTCATCAGTACATTGTTCGTTGGTGTTTTAACATGCCGTAATGGTTGATGGAGGCCCACAATGGGAAAGAGAGCTTCAGAGCGGCGGTTTGGATTAGCCTCCCAAGTCTCTAATTACTTTTTTAGAATGGATCATTCCTTAAATCCAAAAGTGACTCCCTGGGTAGGTTTTTATGTGTGTATGATCGCACCCGTTCTTTAGAGGATATGTTGGTGGCTCGAATCTATGTGGATGTAGATTGATCTCTCCTGGTCCAAGATAGAATTGCATTAAATGTTCATGTTTCTATGTCCATGAACCAAGATGTCATATTTCCGGTGTTTATCAGATTCTTTTCCTCATGTATTCTCCTGGGATATTCACTGAAGTCTTGTAAGAAGTGAAAACATGTTGGTAAATTCCCGATCTACAGGGTTACCTTGTGGAATGACCTTCCTCTTCCACTAGAAGGGTGCATTGTACTGGTCACAGAGGCAGCTCAGTCCATACATGTAGCTCCAACTTCCGAGCCACTTCTCCTTTCGACTCTATATCGTGTCCTCACCCCCTTATTGAGATTTAGTGCTATATGCACCATAGTTCTAAACCCTGAGGACTCTCATGTTCTTTTTCCAATTTTTCAGTCCCAACCATATTTTTTAGAGGGGTGTTTGTTGGAAAGGTTCATGTCCTTCCCTTCCCCTTCATCAGATCCTCTGGTTTTGCAATAACCATGTCCAGAGCCACCACAAGGTGATCCTATGGGTTTGGAGGTTAATATTATGGCTATTAATCCCTTAAGTAGGTTTTTTTCTATAATTCCTTACCGTTATTAAACATGTTTGGATAATTGGGTGGTCATGTGTATAAGAATACAATAAATAAAAACACATCTACCTTTTCCCCTACATGTATGGTGAGTGGAATAACCCTTAAAGATCCCTTACCTCTGAATCCCTCGGTTTTCTTCTCCCTTTCATGGAGTCCAAGAGTATGCACATGAGCAAGATTGAGGTAGCTTAGGGATATTTATTCCTCTCACTGTAAAGAGATCGAGGATCCTAGGGTGAAATCCACGGTACTTTCTATTTAATGTTACCCATGATTATTTGTAATTCACATGGTCTTGGTTCATGGGTAAAATAATAACGCATTTCATCAAAGGTTTATAATATGAACACTTCACTTATTGCAGTTATTGGACATAAAAACAATATGGCTATGATTAGTGAGTTATGTCACAAAGTCAATATTCATTATTCAATGTATACAGATCTAATGAAACAAAACATCTCGAATTTCACGAACAAGGATATCTCAATTTATTTAATAAATGTGTGATATCAGTTCATCACTATGAAATCAACTATAGGAATATGCAGCTTATTTATTTCTATTGTGTATGGTAGTTTTGATGCTTGTAGAAGGGAAATTTTTTTTGGAATAACTTAGTGGATTTTTCCCTTTAAAGCCCTCGTGGTATGTGGTGGAGGATTTCAATGTCGTCATTAAAAAAGATGAGAAGAACTAAGGGTTTCATTTCCTCTAAAGGATACCTTTTATTTCTCCCAATTCACAATATGAAAGGGTCTACGAAACATGTGATACTCATGATATCTCTAAACCTTGTGAAACAACCATAAATGAAGAAGGCATTGCTGGAGTCGACTTGATCGATTCCTCGACAACATCAATTCTATAAACATGTATCCTAATGCTAGGGAAAAAAATTTAGTTATTGGAATTTATGATCATTATACATTGGTGGTTTCTTTGTAACCTATTAATATATCTTACGATTATTTCAGGTTCAATCAACAGTGTTCCCATATTTCGGGAAATAAAAATATTGTTATTGAGTTGAGGGAAGATCCAACACAAGGGCACAAATTGGTATCTCTTTCCCAAAAGATATGGAATGTGAATCATGTTCTATAGTTGTGGGACAACAATTTACCCCATATTGACAAGATATTGGAGTCCCTAAAGGTGAGTACTAATAGTTTGGATGATAGTTTAGAGGATGACTTGAATAACATATTGAATGGAGATTTAACTGATATAAATAATATATGCGCTGAAACGATTGTAAAGAATGAATGAATGGCTCGAGAGAGATCCATGATCAAATGGATTCATGATAGTGATAGGAATACAAATTGTTTCATTCTTTATTTATGGAGAAAATGAATCTGATCAAACCCAAAATCATGCTCGAAGATTTCATATTCACAGATAATAGAGACTAAGGGGGTCCATGGCGCACCCTTTCTTCGTGGATCTCTTGGCGATCCCAATTATGACATTTTCTAGTGGCTACTAAAGATGAAATGATGAGATCTGGGAAGCAATTTCCACTCTTTTATCCAATTAGGAAAATCAATTTCTTAAGAGGATACTAGAGGATGATTAGATATTTTTTCCCATGATTAGTCACGAACCTCATAGTATAGCAATTCATGGGTGGTTCTCAAGATTGTTTTATGGGTGGATGTGAGATTTGATTTAAGGAGAAATTATTGATATTTTACATCAACTCTTTCAATTACGTTGCATTCCACAGGTTGCATGTCACACAAATCTAGTGCTGATACCAAAAATAATGGATCACTCCTATCTCATTAACTATAGTCCATTTAACATGTTCAATTTCCCATATAATATTATTGAGATAATTATCAATAGGTGGTTGTCCATGTATATCCCGTGGATGATCTCTATTGGGCTGGATGTTTTTGTGAAGGGTCAATCCATCAAGGGGGAAATATCTTTTCAAATGAAATCTTGAGGGACATAAATATAAAGACCCATGGATCTAAATTTCAGTTAAATTGGACTTGAATAAGGCTTACAATAAAATTAAATGGAGTTTCATTAATCGATGGCTCGTGACTATGTGGTTGTATCATAGTGATTTGGATGACTATAAAAATGTTTCATCTCCCAATGGAGAGTAGTTTAGTTCATGGGGAATACTCACGGCTTCATCAAGACAACATGAGGACATTGTGAGGGAGACCCAATACCACCAGCTATCTTCATCTTCACGCAGGATACTCTCATCCACCTCATAAACTGTTTCCAATCTACTTGAGAAGTTATCCATTATTGAACTAAATTGAACCTCCCTACTCTCTCCCACATGATGATCTCTAATGACACACTTATCTTCATTAATGGTGGGTTTGTATTTTAAATAATTAAGATACATGATGAGTACTGCTATTAGAGTTGGTAGATCACTAGCAACTCCAAATGAAACCATTACATTTCCAAATAATGTGAATCTTTTTTGGTATATTCCTTGTGTATCCAGATGAACATGAAATGTATATCCATCCCCATAGAGTACCTCAGTGCACCAATATTCATAGGTAGACATTAGGTTCAATATTTCGATCACTTTTTTAATCAGATAATGGGTCATGTTCTTAACTATAAGGATATATACTTATCATCTAGGGGAAGGAATGATATGTTTTTTAGTGTCTTGTTAGACATTCCCATAAATGATTTGGCTTCAAAAATTTCTTGAAATATGTCATCAAAACCTTTGAAAAAAATTATATCTTGTTATATATGGAAATATATTTTAGAGGGAAACATTAATTGGGTTTCATTTCCATGGATGGGGAGAAAAATCCATAATAATTAAATAAATATAAAGACTCCAAACATCATGCTCCACTTCATTCATGTTAAAAATTTGCTGCAGATTATTGAGAAAAGTATGATTTAGGGGACGGTCATTTTCTTGAACTATACGAGAGATGCAGAAGATGTTTGCGGCTATTCTTATCCCTTCTGGTCCAAGATATAACCACTCATCCAATTCCTTCAACACCACTCGCATTGGATTGTAGGTTATGGGTATTTCCTATTATGGAAATGAAATTATGAAGGATCTATTAATAAATTCCTATAATTCCCTACTTATACGATCACTTTTATAGAGACAATACCCTACCCCCAGAATTCCAAGGCAGACCTTGAAAATGAACAAAAATAAATATTTGAGTTAATTAAAATCATTCAAGAACATGAAATGTGTGTGTTATATCTTTCTATATCAGGTATATTCACAACCATGTACTTATGTAGTCTTTTATTCTCATAAGACCATCATGAAATATGGAATGATATAGTTTTGTGGAAAAGGTTACCGTAAATGTATAACATCTGTACTAGGAGATTATAGAATACATTAGTGATGATAGATGATAATATTAAGTAGGAGAGTATTTGATTAATATCTAGGTGTTATTGTTGTAAAAAACTGAGGTAGGAGTGTAAAATTAATCTCTTATTCGATGGAGATTGAGATCATGCTTGTTGTACATTCATCGGAAGAATTATTGCTCTTTACTGTCATGATCAGGGTTATTCCTTATTCTTAGAAAGATGGATTCATGGAATGATTGATGTCGGGCTTGGAATGATGGAACAGTCCATTGGTTTTAGCACTGGTTTCTTGTACATGTGTTAGGATAGATACCGAGCCTGGTATGAAGGAGCCATTCCCACAATGAGGTCCATAATTGTAAGAATACAAAATACACTGGTGAACAAGGTATAACTTCTAAACAATAGGCATAAAGTTCCCATGTTGAATTTGTTATATGTTGGAAGCTCCCCAATTCATCTATTTAATGACATGACCTAGGAGAAGTGGATTTGATGGTGGCCTCATGAAACATGTTAAAAACATAATATGGACATGTCTTGCATTGTGGGAAACATGTGAGGATGGGTAGTGGATTGTGACTCTAGGGGGGGGGTGAGTGGTTCTTTCCATCACAACATTTTATAGTATGTGAACTTCCCTGCAGGCCGAGGCCAAATCTATGCTGACCAGGCTCACTCTTTGTAAACAGAATAGTATTTCCAATACTTAAGTTGAGATAGATTCCCCATCCTTCATGATTCCTTACATGGAAAAGTTCCCTTCCCTTGGCCTTTAACATACACCATTAGAAATACTATAGGCCTTCTCAAAAACAAAATTCAGGTAACCTATATAGGGTATGAGAGTAATAAGGTTGCAGATCACCTTGCTTCATTGGAAGCCTGGGGAACCATCAACACATGTATTCTCATCACTAAACTTTCCAATCATGAGGGGGTTAATTTGATAATATGGGATGACCTTGGTTTTTTTACATTCATCCCCCATACACCTGGGGTCCATCATTTTTCTATTTCCTTGTCCCTCTAAATTTCGTTCAATTGAATAAAAAATTGATGTTGTATGGGGGATATGAAAAATAAGATGTAATAAAATGTATATAATTGAATATAATTATCATCTAATACAAGCACCACCATTGGATATTTTATTAAATACCATATGGTAGGAATTTTAGAAATAAAATAAGATCTATAATTTGGATAAGGATATGATACAGTGATTTGGGTAGTTTTTTGTGGATCCAAATAATTTTATAGGTTTGATTAATTAGAATAAGGAATTCGATTTTATATGGGATGAGGAGTAGAAATATTATAGACAATAAAAATTACTCAATAATGGGATGTTATTGTAATTCATAATGCATAAAATATAGAAAAAAATTATTTAAGGAAAGAAAATTTTTATTAACACATATCCCATTCAAAATAATTATGTTTTAATCATGTTATCCATGTTACCTCTAAGGTTACACACTTGTACCCTATAAATTTTTGACAACAACTTTTTATGTTTCATTTACTATTAATTTCATCCAAAAATTTCTGTTAAAAAAATTCTATAATATAATAATAATTGAATTGAAATATGTAATATATTTTTTCAAATTAAATTAACATAATTACAGAAATCTCATTTAAAATTAATCTTGAAGGCGTGATGTAAAAATGGGTTTTCAAGAATTTTTTTTGGATTATAACATGGTCTGATAATAACTATATGAAATTTGATAATAATAACATTAAATTGAATTAGTATTTATATATATAATCTATATATTTATTTTATGAATTACTCATTATGGATTATTTTATTTAATTAAAATAGAGATGTTTAAGCACATTAAATAAATTTTTTGAATGAATTTTGAAGCATATAAACAGACTTCTATTATTATCCAATATAATTATGATTTAAACATAAATAATTGGGATATATAAAACTAAATAATATCTATTTGAAATTAAATTGATATAAAAGTAGAGTAAAACTTTTAAATTAATTTATTAAAATGAATGAAAAAATTTTTTTACCAAAAATTTGTATATTAACTACTAACTAAAAAATATATATGTTCTAAAAATAAAAAAATTAAACCAAAGTTAATATAAATATTTTTATTTCAAAAAAAAATATTTTTCATAAATTAATATTTCTATATTTTTCAAAAAGAATGAATTTTTTTTCAGCAAATAAGAAAATTAATGAAAACCTATTTTTTTAGAGTAATTTTTTTATTAAAAATTTATCAATCAATTTCATGGAAATAATAAATTGAGTGGAAAATTTATATTTATTGCATAAAGTAGTTAATAATATTCATATGTATACATTTAACTGGTATTTATATCAATCATATTTAAATAATCATTTTCATTTGGGTTAAGTGTTGCATGTCGCATAGGCTACCAAACATAATTTTATATATTAAAAAACGCGGGTTGTTACAATATACATATTTCATGGTCACTAAATTATGTGGATTATATATCTACTATTAAGTTCCCCTACACATATTATGATATAACACTTCTCATAACAACATTAATTCCTTCATAAAAATTCAATGAATTTTCACCACATTAATAAATTGAACATTCCCTCTATGAAAAAATTCACTATATTCAGATCATATCACAAAAATATGATCATGGGATCAATTTTGTGACCCCCATTTGGAATTTTTATAATGATTTAATAATAAATACTTATTTTCTTGGAATTAATATTATATTTTTGTTGACAAAGAAATTTATATAGATACCAATATGATCTAATGGTAATTTCACATATTCATGATTGATAGGTGGATGGGTATATATAATTATCATCTCAATCTTAATCGAATCTAGTTTCATAATTAGTTGACGAACTCTATGTGTATTTCATATCCATGTAGATCTCTTATCAAGTTATTATTTTTGGATCTTGAAATATATATTCTCCCAATATAGGAAAAATTATTTGTTCGCATGATTTTTGGGAATAAATTAACCATATGTCGATTCATGGAATTGGACAAAGATTTCCTTTAGGTCAAAATTCTATACCAATAATGTCCTTTTATGAAATTTAATATATGATACATATGTCTATGTGTGTTTAGCATATTATACCATTACTTGTTTTATGATTTAATTCTATGGGTTTGTGGTATGGGATACCCATGAATGATTTGATTTCAATGTCGATATTTGTGTATCTTGTGAGTCCCATTCATGATGTTATACGAATGCTGGTGCATTTGTAGCACATGATAGTATTACATTATATTATTGAAATCTGAGTGTTTTTTTCATTTGTTTGTTTTGGTATTTTACATTTTTATTATGAAAAATATGATGTCTTATTTCAGGATTCATATAGAACGTTAATAATTCTTGTTTCAATGGACTTGGATGATTTACCTTTGTAATTTATCCCCATAGAAGGTGAGTTCTAATTTTGGTAACAGGGTTTTTATGTCACCATCATCGATGGATTGCGATAATGTAGCATTACCCGAATCAGGATAGTGGGTTAATATAAAATTACTTCAGTTTCCTAAAAGAAAAATATTGTTTCCTCATGTGGTAATTAATATTTCCACAGAGTTACAAATTGGTTTGAAATCATGAAATTCCATAAAATTCAGATGTATAATTCTTTTATAATGGATAAATGAGTGTTGTGGATATTTTTCTAGTTTATCAAGCTAATATTTGATCATTTTTTCATGTTATAGGTCATTAAATGATTATTTATAAATTCTAATTAGTCCTAGAGATGAGTAATGTATACTCGGGTTCATAGAAGCTTGGTTATTACATGATTACTCAAAAGTTGTTTTTTTATTTGTACACATATATTATCTTCATGGTGTAAACTTTTTTATGTTTCACACATATTATATATATTCAATGATGGTATCATACTAGTTTTATTCTCACATCTAAGATATTTATCTTGGTTGTCATTTAGCTTTTACAATCATGGATCCAATTAAGGGACACCAACCTATGTTAACTAGATGAGTAGGATATCATGGATGGAAAAAAGGATATTGAGATTAACTATGAATTATTGGTGTAGTGACATATCTTATCTTCTTCTGTCTTAAAAAATTGGTTAATATAACATATTTGGGGGTCATTTCGTTATTCAATATAGCTTTTATTTCATTTTTTATATCATGAATAATGTTTTCAGCATCGACACGTGGGTTTTTATTGTTTATATATATTTTGATATGGTGAGATGTATAACTAATGACACAAGGATGAAATTCCTAACAATCATCCTTTAAGGTAAATACCACTAGTTGTAAAATATTAAATATTGGTAGAAATGCATGATGTCATTGGGCACGTCAGCCTCAACCTACTGATCCTAGTTATGGTGTTACATGATCAAAATAATTAAAATTATTTTATAATTAGACATATCATATTCCAGTCCTCTGAGAATAAAAAAAAGATAAAAGGCATCCTATAGAATATAAAAATTGAGATTAATACTTTAATGGATGTATTTAAATTTAAGCAATTATAAATAATGGTAAAATAATAAAACTTCTTAATGAATATTATAATTCATAAATAACCATTGTAATTTTATAGAATTTCTGTATAATTTTTTTAAATATATATAATTATTTAACAACCGCTAAAACTGACAGCGTGTGATTCCGAGGCTCGGAGTGCCCAGAATGATCTGTCAAAGTTTTTTTTAACATTAAATAGCACTCATAAGCAATTATTATGAAAAAGTAGAATAACCCATAAAATATTTGCTAGATCAAAAATCTGAGGGTACTATTGTACTTAGGATGGAAGGTCTACCCTAGGCGCTACTTATGTTTAGTCGGCGCATACCTCCTATGAGAAAACCTGAAAATGGCTTACCTGAAAATAAAAAAATAAAATAAAATTATTTTATTTATTAAATTATTATAACCCACAAATGGTAACACGAAATAAAAATCTAAGACCACCACTAAACTCGTGAGGGTATGATCTCTTTAGGTAGATACTAGCACTGGCTGGCACGTGCCACCAGTTCAAGTTAGTTTTTTTTGTTGTAAATAAAATAATTAAGTGAAAATTATTTTATTGAAAAATCCAAAACTTTTTAATGGTAACTCGGATCGGAAATCTGAGAGTACCATTGGGTTCATTAGGGAATGATTCACTTATGATAGAGCGTGACCTCACCTGCGCGGGTCAATGGTGAATGTTAATAATTTTCTAATATTTTTTTGGGTACATTTAGTAAACTCAGGAGTGGCATTTTCGAACTTTTGACTTGCTGCTCAGATTAAAAAATTCAGGGAACCATTGAATCCACAACTCTATAATTCTCATAAGGGAGGATTTACTTTGATTTTAGTAGGTCTTGAAAATTGTAATGTTTTATGACTTTTTTAAAATAAATGTAATAAAATAATTTTTTTATTTTATTTCATATCCAAAAACGGAAAAGTAAAGGGGTAAGGACAGTGATGTGTCAAGAAAATAAATGGCTTGACCTGACAACCCTATTTAATGACGTCGTTTGGTAAAGAGGAAGATTATTAATTAATGAGCCTCATTAAGCATCAACATCGTTACTTACCCTCCCCTCTATTATATATATATAGTGATTGGGGGAAGGTATTAGCACAAATTCATGAAGCAATGAAGTGTTGAAGGAGTGTCGTGACACCAGACCCTTAGAAGGTGGAGCCGACCCAATGGGAGGTGATAGATGACAAAGAACCACGAACCAGGGGGAGACGTACGAGTGGTTTCATTGGGAACCGGTTTTGAGAACAAATAAAACCAACCCACCATCATGTGCGAGCGTTTCTATGATTATTTGAGGTAGAGGTTATTTCATTTATGCCTTTTGAATTATTTTTTATTCCCCATTCTTGAATAACAAGAAAAACACGGGTCAACCGACTAACGAGGTGACACGTGACTCATTCATCTTTTCGGGAGGATTTTTGTGGGGAATATCATTGGGTTATTCTTATTGTTTAATTAAATTATTATAAAACCCTTAACACCCTCATATTACGAGCTACCGTGGAAAGTGAAGGAAAAACTAACGTAGCATGAACACTCAGATATTTTTTGTTAAATCCTTGGGCCTCCATGTAAGAACGATAGAACAACGACACTGGCTAGCTACATGGTGGATAGCGTGTCGATGCACGCCACAAGAATAGGGAACGACACAAAGACTCAGTGGTTGTTGGAGCTGCTGACCCAGACCGACCGTGGATGTGGCGTGGTGCACCGTCGCGCTCCACCAATTAACAAGGAGGGCCACGACTCAACAACATTGGTGACCGAATTAGAGGTCATGCGAAACACCAGCCGACCGTGTCAGAGTTGGTGGAGCGGATGTGGGGTGTGGCTCTGATAGCGCTCCCACGTAGCAGCATGACCGTGGCCTATGTTGGCCGCATCGAAACAAGGGGCAGCCAGATCGAGCAACGGACATAAAACGGGGCGCGTGCTAGCGGCGCACCCGATGGAAAAGAAGTGGACCATCGACCAGGGAATGGGGGGCTTTTGGAGCCACATGGAACCGTGTTGGGGTAAAAACACATTAGTTGACCCACTAACGTGGCCCTGCGCCATGTCATCCCAACTCGGACGCGTCACGTCTGAGTATCGATGGCAGCCCACGCTGCCAGGTGGGTGGACAACAGGGTCAGTCCAGTGGGCTGAACCATGGCCCAAAATCATAAACCATGTCTCATCTGGGTTGGGTCGGTCCAAAGATGGTCCGGGTCGACCCAGATCGACCCTGGTTGGCCAATGCCGAACCGGGTGGGGCCAGTCCGATTGAGGCAGACCGGACCTAGACCCATTATCTCCTAGGAACACTTAAAGGGCCTTATCTTGGGAACCAGACGTCCGTTTGACGAACCATCTGTGGTGTTGGGATTTTTGGAGTGATACGATCCATTTGAATTAAACCATGATAGTTTTTTAGAAATATGGAGTATGGTTAGGATATATCATTTCTGAATCCAACCAGGCCATCGGCACTGAAAGACCAATAACACACAGACCGGTTTTTGATTGACGTGTCGTCTGTTGCGTTGGAGACCATATGACATTGCAGATCATCGGGTTACGTTTTCTGAGACTTCGTGCTGGTTGAAATATGACTGATGTCTTGGGGAGAGGTTCCCCCAAGCGTACTATGTATGGAACCCTACGACTATATGAAACCTGACGACAACTAAATATTCGACTCAAAGAGACTAGATGGCCACGATACGCGATGGGGTGGTGTACCTCTTCATTCCATATTGTGGAGAGGTCATGGTACACGATGGAGTGGTGTACCTTTGCAGACTATGGTGGGGAGGGACAACTTTGTTTGACCTGGTAGACCCACGATACACGATGGGGAGGAGTACCTCAGCAGTTTGAGGTTACTGGGAAGCCCCTCTGTGGTACTTTACCTTCATGGTGTTACCATGGGGGTTTTATTTGTCAAATTCTAGGAGACCTTCGGGTTATCAGGTCTCCTACTGAGTATCATTGTACTCAACCATGCACGGGCTTCTCCCGTACCATTTTGTGTCTTGCTCAGATGATGAGCGACTGGGATGAGGTTTGAGAGAGCTTGGACATAGTGGAATGTGAAGGAGATGGATGTGCGTCGAGTTATGAGGAGGCATTCTATACAAACCCTTCAGGTAGGAACCTCAGAGTATGACCCAATACCTATTTCCATTTTTTTCAGTTATATTGTACTTTCAATCATACTTGAACTTTTTTAGTTGGGCTTTTATTTCGACCCCTTTACAATGACACACTTTTTTCTATAATAGTTTGCTTCATAATTGCTTCTTGTTGTGTTATCAGACCGTGTGTTTGTACAGGTTTAAAGGAAATGCCTTTCCCATTTTTGGGTATATGCCTTTCAGTGCATGTCCCCAGCCCCAGGCCTATGGTAGGCGGGCTTGTGGTTGTCATGAAATGGGCCCCGGGAGAAGGGTCATGACAAAGTGGTATTATAAGAGTTTAGTTCTACCAAAGAACTAGGACTCTGATATTTTCAATGGGGAAATAATGTAATGTTTTATGAGTGTGGTTTACAATATGGGGAATCCAGTGATGGTGCAGTAGCCGATGTATCCATACACCATGACCCTGAATTCTGATTTTTGACTCAACACATGAAAACCCTGATTGCGTGTGTTTTTGAAAAGTTTTTTTTGATTTTATTTGAGTCATATCACCATGTATATCTTAATGATAGTGTCTCACATGTTTCCTTTCAAGAATATTCCATGAAGACAACCACCCAGGTTACCTGAGAGAGTACACAATGATGTCCCAATGAGGGATGAGGCCTCGGTGCAAGGCCCCCTTAGAGAATTGGCACCTTAGGGTGGTGTAACAACAACCCCACTACCTGTTGGAGAACCATTTATACCAGCCCCAACAGCATAGGGTGCGCGCCAACTGAGTGCATTGCACGAGTTCTAGTGGTAGATGCCTCCGAGGTTCTGAGGCGAGACAGACATGCAGGCGGTTGAGGACTGGCTGGAGGCTGGGGATAGTGTTTTTCCTCCTAGTTGAGACACCAATAGAGTAGACATTTATCGTAGCTTCTAGTCTATTCTAGTTAGTGTCCATGAGTATGGTACACACAGTGATGAGTCTTTGGTACGTGAACCATTTTCATAAGATAGTACCTTCGAGTAGTGTGTCAGCAATATCATTGTCTATTGGTCTGCAGTTACAACTGATAGTACTGGTAGAGGACACATGTACGCTTAGTGCCTTACACATGTTTCATAATCAAATACCCATCAGGTTCCAAGGTCCGCCCGACTCACATGAGGCTAAGGACTGGATTGATGAGGTACCAGAGATTCCATCTAGTCATGACACCAATCGATCAAATGGTGGTCCTGGTAGAGAGACTTCATTGTGACATAGCAGGTTGATGACATGGTTCATATTACATTGATCTTGCAAAGATGTGACTTTTTTTATAAGCTGGAGAACCTTCCTCATAGAAGAGGGTCTCTTTCCATAAAAATCTTAGGGATGAGAGTTTCTTAGAGCTTCTACAACTTCAGCATGATTACATGTCGGTAGCTGAGTATTAATCGAGGGGTACCGACCATCCTAGGTACTCGATGTATACAATACGATCAGTGCTTCAGGTCTCGGACCTCATAGCAAGTAGTGTTAGGGGCATCCAATCCATAAATAATCCTCAATGCATTCCTACTTATATTAGGTTGATAGAGAGAACATTTGTGGTTGAATTTTTATTGGCTGTTAGAATAGAACCAATGAATGTTAGCTGTATGAAAGTAGGAAACTAACGCCAGTATTTAAGACTTGGCAGTGTAAAATGTTACATGAAGAGGAAGTCATAGGGATATATGAATCTATAGGACAACATATGTGGTAGTGGATCTAGGAGAGTTTCATGATGTGGTATACATTTCGACTTGTTACCACCACCCCCTCAATGTGGACCCCACTAGGCTCAAGGAGATGGATGACAAGGGATATGAGTAGCTGTATGTGGTCAAGGAGTGTGACATAAGGACTGCAAGAATGATTAGAGGCGTCGTCTGTGTCAACTACTTGCTGCTGTATCAATAAATATATGTACCAATCATTCATTCCTTCATCGAATCTCATGTAAGACCTAGATTTTGATATTAAACTTTTGAATTGACCCTCACGTCTGGAGACACCATTATATGGAGACTCAATAATCACACATACACTGACGATGTGATATGACCCTTGAGGTGAGATTTTTGGTTGGAACATCATGGTGGAAGCATCTAGGCCTTATGACGTTAGATTGTGTATGGATCGGTAATCCGCAGTTCATACTCATATTGGCTATATTTGGAAAAAATGATGTGTTTTATATTCAATGTGAGATTAGGATTTTCCTTGGTCAACTAAATAGGAAACCCAAGTAGCACAAGATAAACTCATGAATTAATGGGTAGAGCCAGTCACTCTTTATTCATCTTGACTAACCCTCTTGGAAGCGTGAGTTTTCAGTTTTCAATTCCAAACATGAGTGGTAGAGCATGGATAAATCTTCTCAAAATAGGTTTATAGGATTACCTCATCAATGGGAGGGTGTGTATTCTTTTTATAGGTACTACTAGAGATTTTTACCAAATATTTCCATTGTTTCAGAACCCTTATCATCTTTAAAAAAGAAGGGACAACCTTTCCTTTGGACCGAGATATTCCAACAGAGTTTCTAGGAGATGAGGTAGAGACTGATGCGTGCTCCCATCTTGAGGCCGTGGGAGGAGGGCATTGGGTATGTAGTCTACTAAAACAAGTCATGGAACAAGAATGGATGTGTCTTGATTCAGGAGTGAGTAGTGATCGCTTATAGTTCACGACAGTTGAGATAGAACGAGTAGAACTACGCTACGCATGACATGGAGTTAGCAATAGTGGTCTTTTCGCTGATGATGTGGTGGCACTGCATGATTGTTGAATCGTTTACTATTTACTATGATCACAATTTTCTTAGGTGTATCTTCTCATAGAAGGGCCTGAACCTAATACATCGACGATGGCTAGAGTTCATCCAGAACTATTCCCTTACGATATTAAATATCATGTGAAGGGGAACATGGTAGAAGGAAAATATAGAAGGAGGACTGGTCTACAACTACTGAGTGAGGCATTAGAGAAACTAGTCGCACTATGGATATCCATCGTGGATAACGATAGAGCATCTACCTCTATTCTATGACTGTTGCTCCCCCAATTCATCAGAAAATTTTGGGGGGGCACAGCTTGAGGCGTTTATTGTGAGGCCCCGACCTACTCAGAAATCCTTAAGATGGTTTTATGAATGTTTTTTTGAAGGTGGGATCACATCATCATTTTCAATGGATTCACCTTGGTACCAGTGATTCTTTAGAAGGAGGTATTGATGGAGATCCATACATCCCCTTTAACAGTACATCCGGGAGTGTAGACGATGTACAAGGACATCCGATGTCAATAATGATGTCCCGAGATGAATGAAATAGTGGCCTAGGTTGTATCATGATGCCTCACTTATAAGAAAGTGAAAACTGCTCAGAGCTGGCAGAAGTCTTATGAAGATTTGAGGAGGGAGACCATGTCTTCATATGGGTCACACCTCGATAAGGTTTGAAAAGATTTGGATGGGGAGAAAGTTATATCCAAGGTTCATTATACATTTCATGATTCATAGAAGAGTTGGCAAGGTGGTGTACTGTTTATCTATTTCCCCACATATGCATCAGATTCATAATGTTTTCCATGTGTCGCAGTTGAGGAGATTTGTGCTTGATACATCACACATTATCAACTAGGGCGAGTTATACTATGATGATGGGGTGACTTATCAAAGTTCTTGGTGGATTTTGAGGATCGGCAAGGGCATGTCCAACAAGGGTGGTCGATACCTCTGGTGCGTTTTTGCTGGAAACATAGGAACATTCATTAGAGAACATGGGAAAGGGAGACTCAAATTAGTGCTCAGTACCCCCATTTGTTTCTTCAGTCTGTGTTTTCGATTTTGGGGACAAAAAGCCCTATGGTGGGGAGATTATCATGTCTTGGAATATCCATATATATTTTTTAATTATATGGAACTATTTCGAGACTACAAAATATAACAGCACGTGATTCCGAGGCCCGAAGTGCCTGGAATGATCCATCAATGTTTTTCTAAACATTAAATACCACACGTAAGCAGTTATCCTAAAAAAGTGGAATAAAACATAAATGGTTGCTCAGATTATAAATATGAGGGCATTGTTACTCTCAGGATGGTGGGTTTACCCTAGGAATGATGTATGTTTAGTCTGCGTGAACCTTCTATGAGAAAACCCAAAATTCCAAATCTATAAATTAAATAATTAAATATTTTTTTTAAATTTTAAAATTCTTATAACACACTAAAGGTAAATCAAATTAAAAAACTGATACCACTGCTGATATCGTGAGGGTATGCTTTCATTAGGCATATAGTAACATTGGCCAGTGCGGGACACCAGTAAATGTTAGATTTTACCCGTAAATAAAATTATTAAGTGATAATTATTTTAGTGTAAAATCCATAACTTTTAAATGTTAACTCGGATTGTAAATCCAAGAGTAGCATTGTGTTCAATGGAGCATGTTTCACTTTAGAAGATCCTAACCTCGACCGATGTAGGGTAGAGGGTGACTGTTAATAATTTTATGAACTTTTTTTCAGGTACGTTTAGTAAACGTGCGAGCGGTGTTTTCTATATTTTGAAAATTTCCTCGGAATAAAAATTTGAGGGCACCATAGAATCTGAAACACTGCGATTTGTTTAAGCGACGCGTTACTTTGACCGTAGTAGATCCGGAGAAAATTTAAAGTATGGAAACTTTTTTAAAAGAAATAAAATAAAATAATATTTTTATTTTATTTCATATCCTCCAATGGACAAGTGAAGTGGGAGGGGCCAACGATGCATCAATCCAAAAAATGGCTTGACCTGCCTACCCAATTTAACAACGTCGTCGGGGAATTAAGAAGCTTCTCAATTAATGAGCCTCATTAAAATACAACATCGTTACTTACCCTCCCCCTATACTATATATATGGTACTTGGGGGATGGTATCGGCCCATCTTCACCCAGCAACGAACTGCTGATGGAGAACTGCAATGCCAGACCCTTAGAAGATGGAGCCAACCCAGCTGGAGGTGACAGACAACACCGAACCACGAACCGAAGGGTGACATACAAGTGGAATCATTGGGAACTGGTTTCAAGAATAAATAAAACCAACCAACCTTCTATAACGGGGGTTTATCTAATGATTCGAGTTATGGGTTATTTAGTTTTAGCTTTTTTAATGATTTCATCTTCCCTATTCTTGAATAACACGAAGAACGCAGGTCAGCCGACTGATGTGTTGACCTGCAATTCATTATTTTTTGTCGGAGGATTGTTGTGGGGAATCTAATGTGGTTTATCATATTGACTAATTCAATTGTTATAAAACCGTTAACCCCCCTCATGTTATGATCTAATGCGGAGGGCCATTGGCCTAATGAAGCTAGCCTAAACCCTATGCTATTTTTTGATACATCCTTGTGCCTCCATGGAAGACTTACATCATGATGACACTGACCCGCTACGGGGTCGATTGCACGTCAATGCACGCAGAAAGAGAGGGTTTCTACACAAAGTTATGATGGTTGTCAGAGCGACTGGCCACAGAGGAGTTATGGTGCATTGTTTCACACCGTCGATGAACAAGGAGGGTTGTGGCTCGTCTGCTGCGATGATTGAAGGGGAGGTCAGTCGGCTCATCGAGTGGCCGCGACGAAGCCGACAGAGTAGAGTTGTGGCATTCACCTGGAGGCATGTCCACGTAGAAGAAAGACCACGACCTTCATTGGCCATGGCGGGATCAAGGGGCTGCCGGATCGACTGGTGGCTAGTGGATGTGGCGCGCGCCAACGTCGTGCCCGGCGGTAAGCCGTGACCCGTCGGTCACGGCACGGGGGACCCACGATGCCACATGGTGCCGCGTTGGGGTATAACCCCTTGGTTTGACATGTTGATGGGGACCCACACCACGTCATCCCTACCCAGACATGGTGATTCAAGGTATCCCAGGCAGCCTGTGCCACCAGGTCGGTCCAGCGGACCGACCCGCCACTCT
This sequence comes from Viscum album, assembly GCA_963277665.1. Classification (NCBI taxonomy): domain Eukaryota; kingdom Viridiplantae; phylum Streptophyta; class Magnoliopsida; order Santalales; family Viscaceae; genus Viscum; species Viscum album. Next base: position 1,956,935,392 of record OY728165.1, read on the forward strand.
GCATGCCGACCCGCGGCTTAGCGGCCTGACCCGCGACTCAGCCCTATTGGACCGAGACCAGTGGGCTGAGTGGACTCAAGATGGGCTAGTCCATAGATGGGCTGGGTTGATCCAGATCTACCTAGGTTGGCCCATGCTGAACTGGGTTGGTCTGGTCCGATTGAGGCAGACCGGACCCGAAACCAGTAACGCCCAGGAATAATTAATTTGTTTTATCTTGAGAACTATGCGTCTGTTTGATGAACCATCTCCGGTGTTGGGATAATTCGAGCTAGACAGTCCTCCTGAGTTACTACATGACATTTTTCATGAATTTTGGAATACAACTGGGTTGGAACGTACCCGGATCCAACCGGTCCATCGACACTAAAATGCAAATAACGAACAGACCGGGTGTCCGATTGACGCACCTTCTGCTGCGTTGGAACCCTTATGACAAAGTGAATCATTAAGTTACATATTGAGAGACTTTGTTCTGGTTGAAATATGAATTATGGCTTGGGGAGCGGTTACCCGTATTGCACTATGTATGGAACCCTGCAAGAGGCTGACACCAGACCACTATTGACATTTCGACTCAAGGGACTCGACAACCACATTACGCTATGGGTTGGATTACATCAGTAGGTCGTGTTTGGGAGCATCCATAGTGTGTGATAGGGGGGAGTACCTTAGCAGATCACAGTGAGGAGGGGTGGCTCTATGTGACTCGGCAGACCCACGATATGCGATGGGGAGGAGTACCTCACCAGTTTATGGTTAGTGGGACGCACCTCTGTGTGACGTGGCATCCCCACTGTACTCGATAAAGGAGGAGAACTCTAGCATCCAAGGTGTTCAAAAATGTGACTGGTGATGTTACTTGTTATTACCCCTTGAATAAATCATTATTTGAGATGTATTCACTTTATGATTTTGATTGATTTTATGATTTTTTTTAATTTACCTTTGTGGTATTTTAACTTTGTGGAGATACCCTATGGTTTTACTTTGTGGAATTTAGGAGACCATTGTGGTCTCAAGTTCCCTATTGAGTATCATTATAATCACCCATGCACGAGATTCTCCTGATCCATGTTGTGTCTTTTGAAAATGACGAGAACCCGGGTTGAGTTTTGGGAGAGCCAGGACCTGGGGGTACGTGGTGGAGACGGATCAAAGTAATGTGTTGAAGAGGTGGTATGTCCCTAACCTTTTGGTAGTAACCTCAGAGGATGACCCAATAGCTACTTCCTTTTTTCAGTAATATTTTTTTTTCAGTCGTACTTTTACTTTTCCAGTTGGGTTGTATTCCGGCCCCTTCCCTTTTGGCACACTTTTTACTATAGTAGTTACTTCATAGTTGCTTCTTGTTGTGTTATCAAAACATGTTCAGGTACAGGTTTAAAGGCAATGGCTTCCCGTTTTAAGGGATACACCTTTTGGTGCTAGACGCTAGCCCCTGGCCTATATAAGGTGGGCTTGGGGTAATAAAGGCACGGTCCCCGGGGGACAGATCATGAAATGTATCTACATCAGTAAATAATTATAGAAATTAATTTACATGTGAGCCCAATTTTTTGTAAAGAATATAATTATTCATTTTTGATTTTAATGGAAGATAATACATTATTTCTGATGGATTATTTTCCACTCATTTACAAATCAATATTGGGTATGCTGGCAATTAGATATGATTGGAGGTTTCCATATAACATGCTCTAGAAAAATAAATTTTTCTATTTTTCATTAATATAATGAAAATAAATTATGAATGAATTTATAAAAAATATATATCGATTTATGTTAAACATAATATAACATGTTCTTTAACATTAATATCAAATAAATATTACTCAATGATGTAGATTTATAGTGTCTTTTGAATATTAGGTTCATAAAAAATCATCACAAAAATAAAATAAAATATCATTATTTTAATCTCTAAATGTTCTCTTAAATCCGTTTGTGCTAAAAAACATCAAAGGAAAACATGAGGAACACATTGAAGAAATGGGAGAGAAGTAATGACCGGTAAAGAATAAGCATGATATGAACAATATCATATCAGAAGAAGGTATAACATTATATGATGAAAGAAAATACAGAGGGATAATAATACTTATGAATATCTTAAAAATATTCATCCATATGTTCTTAAAAAAAAGATGTTAGTAAATAATATGAAAGATAAAATTATTATAAGTCAAGACTATTTTCATAGACAACGTAAAATGTTTGATGGAGTCCCATTATGGATTACGTTTACTCCAAAATCCAATACATTTCTTCACTTGTTAACTTTTTTTCCAATTCATTAAAGTATCATATGGTAACAAAAACTATTTCATGTACACTATTTTGTGGTCAAAAATGTAAATAATAACAAAAGAACAAACAAAACAATTACACATGGAATGAAATTTGTTGCATAATCATTACTCATATATTAGAAAAATGATATTTCATAATGGTTAAAAATAGACGTTAGAATTGAATATTTTAAACATTTATATCTAAATAAATAAGTATAGGTTTAAAATATATTAAATTGTTTTAAGAAAAATACTACAAATTTTTTTAGAAAATTGGGTATAAATATGTAATTTATAAATAGTTTTTTCTGAGTTGGTTTTAGACATTCGAATAATGAATGACCATTTGGTTATCGTTGAATACCCTTGGAAGACAATTGTGTTTACCAATAAAATGATATATTTTTTTGAAATAATTAAATGGAATATAAAATTTAAATGTGTGTTTCAAAAAATAAATAATTTACAAAAACATTTCCTTAATCTGGTATGATTATTTAGAAGGAATTTAAGAAATGATATTATAGTTTGTATTAACCCATCAATGGAAGAGATAATAATCTATTTATATATGTAAGTGAAATTCATATATATTGTTTATTATAATTCTATAATATAAAATATACATATATATAATGTGGGTTATAGAGAGAATGGTAAAAAACTAATGTATATACGATTTTTTGGAGAGATATTATGGCTTAATTCCTAGAATAATTATTCACTTACAAATAATGCCTCGATAATTCAAATTATATATGTTAATTACTTATTTGAGAAAATTTTCCGATTTTTTTTTATTTTTTATTTTTTAATATTTCAATGAGGTAAAAATGTAATGTTATACTTAATGAGTTCAATTAAAGGCTCCACAGTTGAATCACATATAGACAATTATTGGAGTTCTTATAAAATATTACTATAACTCCAAAAGTTACATAAAGTTATATTCATGTCCTTATATACTATTAAATGGTCCAAAATATAAATAGGTTAACCTATATTGTGTTGATTAATTCATTACAAATTCTATATATTTACGGTTACATCATTTAGGCCAATAAACTGACAATCATAAACTCAATTTGATTTATTTAATTTAATGTTTATTAAGACATTTTTGAAACAAAAAAATTTATATTACAATTATTATCAACACATTTGACAATAGTAATATATATATTACTAGGAATGAACTAAGTGGTGAAAATGAAGATTATTCTTAAAGGGAGATGTGAATAAACCATTCTATGAACATCATTTACTTTTTATAGAATGAGGAGAGAAGGGAAGATGACAGATGATAGATATTCCATTAAAAACTAAAACTAAAATATATTACAAATACTATTGTCATTATTTCATGTTTTAATGGTATATATGTGGAGGAATTAGAATAAAAACAAATATAAATTAATATATTATGATAGTTACCTCTTAACCATCGTCACTTGAAATAAATATTAAAGAATATCAGTTTTTCCATTGAGTGAGACAAACACTATTTGGATATTTGGGATAGGGTTGGGATGATAATTGGAAGTAAAATTGTCATCCTCAATGACATAGATTGTTATAGTAGAAGGGGTGGTGCAGGTGGAATTTATAAGGGGATGAGATGTGTCTTTTTAAATAATATAATCATTAAAAATTATTTATAAAAAAGAAACAAAAAGTGATGAATCTTGTAACCATATAAAATAACAGTGCATGAGATATTGTTATCATGAATAATTATACCATCAGTTACTCATAAATTCATATATTTATCTTATAATGTTAAATATCGTATTTTTAAAATTTCACTATTCATCCTAAAGGCATCTATTATAGAAAATATCACAAAAATTATTTTTAGATCTAAATATTCTAAATGAGATATCTATTTTATGAAAATAATTTTCTAAATATGTTAAATTTAACTCATAAATAAATAATTATTTTTTAAAAAGATTAATGTTTAATATTATGTACAATTTTTAATCTGACCAGAAATTTAAATATCATCTCATACATTAATATTTTCATTATAGTGTAACATAAATACATTATAAAATCATTTTAAGGAAATAATTTTCATAAGAAATACATATTTTTTTAAAAAATGAAAATAAAAAATATTTTTCTTACAAAAATACAAAAAAATATATTTTAAAAATATATTTACATATTTTTTATAGAAAAATATTATATTTTAATTTTGTAAGATAAAAAAATTATATTACAATATTATATGATTGGATAAATTTCTAATGGTATTATTACTAACCATAATATTCATATTAATATTCTAATCATCTAATTACTATTTCAATATAAAAGCTGTTGTTACAATGGTTAGATTTGTAATAGTGACATACGTTACATATACACAACAAATACATAATACATTAGTCATTAGTATTTCACATATAATTTATACCATGGTAATATATATATATATATATATATATATTTAAAAATAATATTTCATTACTAATATAATGTTTTATTTAAATTGTTGTGTTCAAGAGTGTGATTATTCTAGGGGATCGAGCATATCAACATTTTCAAATTTCTACTGTCTTAGTTTTTATTTCTTATTTAAATGTATTTTTTTATTTTTTATTGAAATACGTATTCTCTGAATGTAATTTAAAAATACAAATAACAATTATTTTTTGGTTTAATAATTTTGTGCATGTGCTTTATATAATAATAGTTTACTAAAAATGACATAATTATATAGGAATGGAAATTCCATTAATAAAACATTGCGTAATTATATTTCTCTCCCCTTAATAATATTTTCCCTCAAAATTCTATAATTTATATTAAGATGAAAAAATTTGAGTCTACTTATGTTTTATTTCATCCAATATTTACCATGTCAACTCATTGTATTTGTGTTTATGGTTTTTTACATTAAATTTTTGTGTTCTTAATTGGGTAGGATGTTCTATTTAATGTCTCTAACCGATTGACCACTAAATATAGAGATGGAATGGCGAATCACAAGTTTTCAAGTGCACCTCAGTATATTCCAGATTCATCCAACATTTAGTGAGGGTGTATGTATGGTAAATTGATGAGACTATCCCTTTATGTAAAAGTAGTAAAATGGTATTTCATAAATAAATAGAATGAATATAAAACAAATGATGCAGTAGTAAATATATGTTATAGTTTCGAAAGAAGAATATAAACTGAATATATATCAAATGGCCAACACCAATGTATAAAATGCATGAATTTCTATATGATCCTACATAAAATTAAACAATAGATACATTGCATGTATTAGTAAAAAATGGAATACAAGATTAATTTAATGAACTAAATCCCAAAATTAAACTCTAGGGAAATCTTATGATCCCTCTCAGTCCCATAATTCTAACCACTATGTACAAGCACACAACAACAATCAATCAACCATGGTCCTATAAACCAGAGATATACTCAGGTAATACAGTGAAATTGTTGCTCGAGTAGGGTGTGAGATATGAATAATAGTATGTTACCACCCATAGTGTCCAAAAATGAATTCAATTTAGGAAAAAAATTAATAAGTTAGTATATATATATATAATAATGATAATAATTGATGAATTATTAAATAAATACAAGTCGTTTATGGTTATAGTAACACATCTTGCTGACTGTACCTGATTATTCTCATGAAAATAATGCTCATATAAATAGTAGAAAAATTTATATAGTTATAATATATACATAGTATAGTTATATATCACATGAACATATATGAACCATGTACATGTTCATTTATGTGTCCATACTAATGGAATACTAGGAGTTGGCTGGACTATGTGTAACCAAATCATCCATATCCAGTCAAAACGAGCTTATAATCTCCATCAATAGAATACATTCCCTACATCCAAATTGAGCCTGATATGGCATCTGCGGCACTCGAGATGTTTAGTGATCCATCAAGTCATATATCTAATATGGGAGTTTAGAGAATCATTCCACCATAATAAAAATTATCAATGATCCAAAATTCTATTAATCAACAACCAATATAAGGGAACATGATATTTTCCCAAGTTATAGAGATCTATTAAATTCATTAAAGAACCAATTAAAGGATGAGGAAGATTATTGTAAGACTAACTACAGGGATGAGGCATTTTCTATCAATATCATAAATTATTAATCCCATCTAAACAAGGTAATCAAATTTATACATAATTATATATGTTGTTCTTATTTAGTTATAAAATAAGGCATGGTCAGAACAGCAAGTTAATTTCATTTCAATGGGATCAGTTAGTAAATTAAAGAAAAGTATGTCATTATTTACATGGTAAAAAAATTAATTCATTGTTTTTAACTATTTAAAATAATGAAATCTATCATGTCATGTCATTCTATTCTATGAATTTAAAAAACCATCATTATATAACTACACGATTAACAACATTTGAATGAATCTATCGATACATGAATTTCCATTTATAAATGATAAATATTGTAATTAGATGTACCATTGTCTAAATTATAAATTTTCTACTTCAGTTATCTCATTTATAATGTAATCCAATAACTTATGAGGATCTTCATTCAATTATAAATAAAAATTGAGACGTAAATCCATCCACATAGGTGGTGACATTTTTTCATAAATTTTATAAAGTAATAGGGAATATCAATTTAACAACATCAACATATTCCTTGTACTATACTAGAATTATAAATAACTCTATAATTTAAAATACAGGAATACAAAATCTCTCATTCAACCATAAAATCAATCATTAAATAAAAAATCTCCACTTTGTAATTTTCAAGAAAACACCCCTTAATTATGGGTATTTTTATGAAACAGGAAATTGTTTATAGAACAATTCATTAATCATATATAATCACCACATTCAAATAATATAAATCTATGCACATTTATGAAAATAAATTTGACAAAAATCTATTAAAGATGAAAAAAACATATATCTTAACATGTCAATTTAGAGGTTCCATTATTACCTGTTCAGTTTCAAACATGGATGGATCCTTTTTAATTCCACGACAAACACATAGAATTTTTTCCGAGTGTTTACCATATTTATTAATAATGGGGAAAACTTGGTGGAAACCCAAGAGGTGTCCAAAAACATGGTTTTGTTCATCCAAACTACCAAATAAAAATAAAAGGATGTATACCATGGTCCAATGATCAATTTGATATAGAGAAAACGTTAAAAAGAAACAAATGGATATGGTCTATGTGGTATAAAATAAATATATTTATTAAATTGTATAAATTTATGGGAAAAGACATGGACAACTAACTTATGCTTAAGATTTTCCACTCATCCAGTATAATGATCTGATTCAGTCTTGTGTGGAAGAAATAGATGAAAGATACATTTCCCTAAAAATTTTACAATTGAGAATGCACCCCGATAAATCATTATAGATGAGATTAATCAGTGAGATATCAAAAATGAATCTGGAGAATTCCATTATAGATTCATAGAGATATATGAATATCGATTCTGAAAGTGGACAAATAAGATCCATGAAATTCAATGATAGGATTTGGAGACACCTTTCATTCCAAGAAGGAGAAGACACCCAATAGAAGGAGAGGAAATGAAAATAAAACAAAAATATTATACCAATTACGTGGATTTTAATAATTTCACACTATAGTCTAGGCTGTATAGTTAGGTTTCATGGTTTAGCTAAATGGTATTTCAGCTGTGTGGTATTCCATACATAAGAAACAACACCACATGATTTGTGCACGAAATATACAATGTGGTCCCACTAACCATGAGATGAATAGTTCATATGCACTACCTATGTTCCAGTAATAGTGAGGGAAAGGTAAAATTTTGGTTAAATAGTTCTCATCCATTGATGGGACTCTATGCTCCCTTACTGCAGCAATAAAATATTCTACTAAGGGAAACACGGTTGAAAATATACCATTCACCGAATTCAGAAATCCAAATCATTTGATTTTTGGGGCCCAATATTCCTGAAACCAAAAGAGACACATGGTGACCCCTATTACCAATATAGAAATTTAACAACAACACATTCACGTGTTTCAACACCCAATATTTTACTCTGATTCTCAGTTTAAATAACAATAATTACACTAAATCTCAAAACTAAAATTCCATTTGAATTTTGTAGTGGCTCTAATCACAAGTCATTATAATCTCTCCACCATAGAAATTATCATCCATGATAAGACTTCATGTATTACATAAACATCCCCCAAACTACAAGGGTCATGTAGTTATGTTCAAAGGGTCTCAATTCCATTCTAAATTCGAAACACACCTTTCATCATTTCATAAGTACCTGATAGTTAATCTATGAACTCCCAAGAAAAAACTAATTTTACAATTAAAAAATGTAATGATATTTTACCAAGACTATTTAAAATGATACATGGTTGTGTCATATTCTCATAAAAATAAGAAAAAATGGTCTTCCCAGTAATAGGTTTTAACAATAAAAGGTGACAACTCTATGCCACAATACCTCAACAATATTTTTTTTAAAAGAATCCACAACATGTTCATGAAAAGATATACTATTATTTATTTAACTAGGAGAACACAATTAAATTTATTGTCAAAACATGGAGTTCACCATAAAGAAATGTTCAAATCTTGATCGATCTAACCAATGCTTTTTTACATGATTTCTTTGAATCAAAAAACCGAACCTTAAACAATAATTGGCTCTACCAGACAACATGATCTAAATGTTTTCTCACATATTATAAAAAGTAAGAAATAAAGACATCCAGTCGATCCAGATCTGGTTGACCATTCAAGGAAATTATTTTCATTAATGGTCAATGTATATCCAACATAACAATAATTTTAAACTCCAAGGAAACTGACATTCACCATGAAGAACCACACTAAAGTCCGCACCTAACATCTAGTGATGTTCAGTGATCAAATCATCATCAATCTAGATAAAAATCCTAGGATAACCTCAAAATCATTGAACATGATCTCATAGATCTGCCCAAAGTAGACTATAATTTAAAATTACAAGTGAGACATTAATAAAAATCCATGACATCAACATCAGATCATTAACTGATCGTAGAGTGGCATCTACCTAATGATGATGTCAAATAAGAACAAATATTATCTTGGAGACCAACAATGCTGTTCATTCATGGGAACCCAGGTACCACTAAATATCAACTAGGGGTGGATAGAAGCATGCATATTGCATGAAATATTGAATGATATAACATATCAAGCCTGAAAAATTTAAATGGTGACCATTCAATATGACATATTCACTCTTAGTGCATCGTTGATGATGTCAATATAATGGAAATTCCCATCGATAAACTAGTGTACAGAGAGGAGACAATAGAAACTAGTATAATACCAATCTAACCACTATTGGTCAACATCTGTGAAATTATGCTTGACTTATCCTGCCACCATACTGCCACAAACTGATTACAAGACATCACCACCCAAGGAATTCTATGAATTTTCAAACAAATCCTCAAAAGTACATCATAGAAATATGATATTTTGAAAGCCCGTATACATGACCAATCTCATCAATATTGTATAGCTGATCAAGAATTGATATGAATTAATACATGAAAGAATAAACGGAAATCAAGAATAACAAACCATTTTTATATGGTCGTACATTTTTTGTGTTCCTTATACAAGGAAGGAGACATATAAACTAGAACTGATGTAAATCACCACAACTTAAGAGTTTCTTATCCAATAAAAAATAAAGGAAAACTATATTCCCATAAGCACAAGGATGAGATTCACATTGACCTCATGTGTGATACTCATCTGATTCATACTCCAATATGTTATTGAATTTGGAAAAAAAGCAAGTACCAATATAACCTATGTAAAAAACAAACAATTATATTGAATTTGACCCTATAAATTGGAAGGAATATAATTCGTTTTAATTCCCCGATCTACGATGTCCAGGACCTGAATGACACTTTAGGGGTGCCCCGAGCCTAGTAGGGTACTTGGAGTCAAGTTAATCTCCTCGAATGTAAGAGGTTGTTGACTAGAGAAGAAGGACAAGGTTGTGTCTATTAGAATTATATTCCTTCATTATCGATGTTTAGTACATTGGATATAAATTAATGAGGTAAATAGTGGAATCAATATAATTAAAAAATTGTAAGAACATAACAGAAATGGATAAATGTTAGATTAAAGAAACTTTATAATTAAAACACAATTCCACAAAAAAATAACTGATTGTGATAAATCATGCCCCTCATAAACCTAAATATAAGGAAATAAGACAGAAAGTATAATGTGTTTAACAAAAGAATAAAAGAAATCAAAGACTATCCTAAGCATCTCAAGCTCTGGCTCGTTCATCTGTTATTATGTTCCATCTTAAACAGTAACCAGTCATGTGTTTGAAGCTATAGGTTTCCATTTTTCAACACATACAACCATGTAATATACCTTGGGTACCATAAAGATCCTAGAGAGGGTGTGAGATAAATCTCAGTTTTCCACCACCAATTGTGTCTGTAACATCCTACCTGTATAATGAAATAAAATAGTATGCACAAATGTATATAATAAAGAATTTTATATAATTTAACTAAATACACATGTACCTGCTTCATCCCTCAGCTTATGTCAAAAAAAAGTTAAAAATTCATCACATTATTGTCACAAATCTATCAATAAGTCTCTTGTTATTAACTGTAATGTTTCCATGATGTAACAAGGCAACCTATGATGTTTCTTATTAATGAAGTTCCATTTTATTAACCATGAAAAAATAATTCTTGAGGGATAATAACTCAGAAATATATATCTCTTTCTATGATTTAAGAGTGTTATCCAAGGATCATAATCCATGTAATTCCACAATGAGATTCGTAGCGAGTCCATCGAGTGAATCCAACGTAAAACGAGGATAAATAAAGACAATCCAAAATTGGCATAAACCATGTAACCTACTAATTAGTGTAGGATTCAAGGAGTGTATCCAAGGAATCATGGATCCATGGAGTGTATCCAAAAAATATAGTAGAAATAAATGAGGGACCTATGGTATCATACCAGCAATCCAATGGATAGACAATGATAAGATTCTAGGTGGGTCTGAAACTAAGCAACCTGTATACTTGAATAAAAATTGGGTTCCCCGGTGCTCATGGTATCCTATGATCAGAATCTAAGGAGGGATCAAGTCCGACCATTCCTATATGATAGTCAAGTAATATGATATCTCCATCAGTTCAATCCATTCCTTTAATTAGTTTGATATGGGGTTATTTTGATATGAAACCTACTATTTATTTACATTTAATTCCAAGTCATATAATTAGTACACTTTAGAATTCACATTTCACATTTAATTGAAGGTGTAAGTTATTGAACACCATGCATGGAGTGCATCATACGTAGGAAAATATCACGATCATGGGAATTGATGCCCACATCCGGTAAAAAAGTAGGTGCCTAAAGTGGCACTCATCGAGGTAAGAATGGAAGCTCAGAGCCCACCTTGTATGGAGCATGATTGTAGCCACAATCCTTTCATATGATACAAGGACATAGTGGCAACATTTTTCTATAATTTCTAATGAAACATCATAGAGAAAACCTATGAATAAAGAAAGAATCACTAGAAGAAAATAAACAGTGGGAATCTCACTATCTAAGTAATTCATCCCAAACAACCTACGTAGACGACCACATATCAGTAAGTTCTAATGTACATGTTTCATTTCATTTTACACTAAATCACCATGTTCACTACTTTACCTATCATAAACATTAAAAATTGGTATTAGGTTGTGAAACCAATTTTTTTATATATTTCATGATTCACATTATAATGGATATCCATTTATGAGGAATTATTTCCCATACACCAATCACAAAAAAAGACAAACATTCATTTATATCATAATGGATCAAATAGGTAAATTACACATCACAACCCATGAGGTACTATACAACTCTTGAATTGCGAGAAGTTGTCACTTAATCACAATCAAGAGTAATACATGTATAAGAAAACTATCACAACATCACTCAATAATAAGAATGAACATAAAGCAATGAAAAGAATTTAAATTCACCCATATATAATGTCAATATGCATGACATGTGAGTTCTAAGTTCCTATAATGAAGCATGAAACAATGCTCCTTTCCCTCATATCATCGTGCCAAAAATAAAATAAAATCATCATACATGATAATAATAAACAACCCCACACAACACGTTCATAATATAATCGTGAAATAATATAAAATATTATAGGAAAAATAAGAACAAAAATTATCATTTAGGGAAATTGTTTTTTACCACGAAAATAGGTTCATGACACCCAAGCACTATTTATGAAAATGTCCCAAGAGTTCCTAATATTTTATCAATTGTCCCCATAGAGTAAATAAAAAATGGAAACCAGCTTTTTTACCACATTGTGACATCCCAAAACGGGATTCCACATTAGGGATTCCCCAATCCTGATGGTCAACATGCCCTTAAGCACATATCCTAAACCACTAGAGGTGTCGGCTATCAGTGAGGGCCGAGTATGTGTGTCTGGGATGACGATTCCCTCATTACCCGAGTGTAGCACCTTAGATTCAAATAACATATTTAAATAGTGGATTCAAGAGAAGTAATAAATGGAAGAAGATAATAGGAATGTATAATCAAGGGATAAAAATCAAGGTATAATTAAAACATCATTCAACAATACAGAAAGAATGATGATAATTCATGTACCTAGAAAACTGGAAAACATGGATAAAATACATAATGAATAATATGTTCCACTAAAGTATAAAGAAAATAAAATAAAATCATGAGAATCACATGTTCTCTCTCGATCTTTTCCTATCAAGATCAATATTAAACAACAAGAAATCAAGTGTTTGAAGTTGTATGTTTTCCTTTATCAATGCCTGCAACCATGTAATCTACTCCAGTTACCAAACGACTCCTTGAGGGGGTGTGAGATATATATCAGTGGCCACAACCAACGGTTTCTATAGAATCTAACATGTGTAACAGACTATAATATTGTTTATGAATTTATATAATAAGTAAATATGTACAATGTATCTAAGTCCCCAAGTACCGACTTCATTCCTCAGTTTGTATATGAACATGGAACCAATTAATTACTTGATTGTTGCCAATTTATCAATAAGTCACTTTTTATTAATATTAATGGTTATATGATATAACAAAGAAACCTATGATGATATTTAATAATGAATTTCCATGTTAGTAACCAAGGACACATAAGCCTCAAGGGCCACTAATTGAGTAGTATCTGAGTCTAGATAAGGGGTAAGAGTGTAATCAATAGAGCATATTCCATGACCTTCCACAATGAGAAACCTACTCAATCCAAGGAGTGAATCTAATTTAAAATAGGGATATGAAAATAATGGGCCCAATGAACTTTAACCAGGGAACCTAATTGTCAATACATGATCCATCGAGTGTATCCAAGGAATCCTAGAACCAAGGAGTGTATCCAAGGAATCAAATATTACTAAATGAGGGATCCATGGTATCATACTAGGCTTCTAGAGGATAGAAAAGGCTTTGGTCATATGTGGGTCTCAACCTAAGAATGTAATATCATTGAATCATATTGGAGTTCTTGGGATTTCATGGTATAATCCGACCAGAATTTAAGGGTAGATGAAGTCAAGCCGTTTTTATTTGATAGTAAAGTCATATTTTATGTCCATCATTTCATGTCGTTCCATTCATTAGTTTGATAAGTTCATGTTGAATACATCCAATTGAATCCATTTAAGGAACATTCTATACTCAAGGATCATTCATATAGCTTCCATTAATGTGGTATGGGGTTTTAAAGATATGAAACCTAGTATATAATTACATTTAATGCCATATTATATTCTTACTAAACATTCAAATTCACATATCACTTTTAATTATCATTTTAAGCACATACCTTACGCAATTCAAGTGGTATGAATACATGTTAAATTCCATTTTGAAATTAATGTTATAAATCATTCCAACTAATATATAAATTCTTAGCAATTGTGTGGTCAGCCCAGGAACACCCGAACCGTGGTGAAACGAGGCAAAACAGTATTTAAAAATTATGGCATAACCTTCGATATGATATTGATGGATTTGTGGTCATAAACAATAGTAAATAATCATATATAAGGTAAGATAATATCAATCAAGTTATAAATATTACAATCATGGAATATTTATTCTATAAATGGAACTCGATGAAATCAGTTAGCCCCACATGATAAATCCAAAATCAATGAACATGAAAGAAAAGTTATTGACTACCGACCTTAGGGTTTTACGATCCATATCCTCCTTTATTGGTCCAAGATTTGGATTAGATTGGATTAGATCTATGAAAAATTGAAAAACACTCATATCCTGATATCTCGGTGGAGAGAAAAATATGAACAGAACGGATCAACAGAACATGAATACTTACCATTTGCACATCTAATGTGATGAACATAAGATCAATTAGTTTTTAGACAAATTAGATCTCTTAATTATAAGATTAGATCATTAAAAAGACAAATATTGATTATTAAATAGTTAAATCCCATATAATTCTAGATTAGGGATGATGGAGGCGGCTTAATTATATCATCAATAAGAAAAGTACAATTTACCCTAAAAATAGCATTTGCACGGGTTTTCTGCACGCTTTGTCAAAATGTGGCCAAACTATGAACGGGTACCTGTGAAAAAGAGGATCTCACAAGGTTATGCCGTATAACCATTAATTAACTTTGATAGATGGATCTGTCCAGAAAAACAAAATCCACACAATTTACTCTAAACTGTGCGCCAAACAAGTTTTCCCCAAAATAATTGGTTATGGGATCCGAACATTCCCCAGACACCTAGGAGAACTTTTCTAAACCCATATGAATCCATATTAGTTCTAAAAAAATATTATAATGGAAATTAAAGGATTCATATATAAGAAAAAATCCGAGTTGTTACACGATGACTCTATTACAAAGATGACTAGATAATGAACATAATATCCCAAATCTCAAATATTCCACTGAAATCAACCAATTATCCACACCATTTAGAACATGAAAACACAATATATGTGATATTATTTTACATTTTCATCTCATAATAATGATGAAACATCCTCGGAACTATCCATAGGATTATACCTTTATGAAACTAATTATAAGGTGGTCCATAAAAGAGATTTAGTTCAAGACTGTATACCCCTAAGAAAATTTACATGGATGATGATATATCTCATCATCTAGAACAAATTATGAATAAAGATTCAAGGATATCATGATCAGTTTTTTGAAATGGGGTATCATTCAAAATCTATGAGGCATAATATGAACAACAACCCATGAATGGAACCAAATGACTGAAAGGAAACAAAATATTCAAGGCAATGAAACTCTAAGGGTGATACCTGTAAATACTTTGTCTTTATGAAGTGAAAAAATAAAACATTAAACTATTTCAATATAATATATTTTACTAGTCCATACTCATATCATTTAACAATTACTAATTTTAATATGAAACAAGGAAAACACTCATGTTTCAATTCCATTTATACATAAAAAAGAAACATAAACAACCCATTGACGATGGGTTTATGGAGTGAAACCACATCTTGTACTATTTTAAGAACATTATATTAATTCATAGTTAATCATTAAATATTCAAATGATTCATATTGACTATCAAGTATGATTAAAAAAATTAAAGCACCTTGTAAAAGACTACGAAACCTATGAGGGTCACACTATGACAACCTACGTTCCTCAAAATGGAACCCAATACTTTTTTTTAATTATTAATATTTCAGACAATGATGGCATGTTATCTCATATTAAACATGCACCAATCTAACATATTTGGTCACTTTGATAAATTTAAAAGTCAGTTGTACGATCAGACTACACGTGTGATAGATTTGTAACAAATTATAGAAGCATCTATAAAATTATTGTTTAAAATTAAAATTCTAATAAATTATATACATTTCGATACATTAAATTGGTTACATAAACAATATCAAAATTACCTAGGATTCCAACACTCAAATCAATAAATAAACCTAAACATTATTTATGTTGGATAAGATCACATTTTATTAAATCCAATTTCATTCAATTATATAATATGCTCATATATAATGGATCAATTATTTTGTTGGACATATACCAATCCAAAAAGAGACCATGAAATTTATTGGTTGTAATTTAGATCCCATTAAATTGATACAAAATTTTCATTACAATTTAAAAATTATAAGGGGTGTGAGGCATGTGGTAAGAGGAGGCACACATTGTTGATGGTCAGTGTGCTATATTAAGAAGATGACCCTAAAGCACGGTAAGGAAAGAAGATGATCATTTGGGTTTAGGTTGGGGGAAATGACATGCTTCAGTGATTAACAGGCCTCCTTGGACGATGGAGGAATAGAAGATGTTGGGGCCACATAGTGAAACTCTATCGGTAGAGATCATTTGGGGGGAATGTTGGGATACACCATTTGAAAAAGTTTGACGATTCAAGCTTCAGAAGAAAATTTATTTCAAAATGAAATCATAGTCAATTACCGAGGTTTTTTTTATATGAGGTAAGAGAAATAAGAAATATTCATTAATTCTATTATATTTGGATAAATGTGAGGTAATTTATTTTACATCAATACCATGATCATGTATGCATGCATAATGATTTCATGTTGTGCAGCTTTCCAGATCAGTTTTTATGGTCCCAAAAAACATTTATCAGATGGGTGGGGAGTTTTGTTGAAAGATTGATCATTATTCTTGTAATGACCATGTATAATGGTTTAGTTTGATAGGTTCTACAAACATTTTAATTGTTACCCATTAACCCATAAAACATGGATTATTAAAAATGAAAACAAATATAATAATTTGTATGGTCAGTAAACTGAATGGTATGGAATATACATTACATGTAAATATTGCTGTCTCTATTTTGGTACATGTGATGTTTCATTCATTCCATACCTAGAAATGTGAAAACACTATAAATTCTAATGATAATTATGCAGTGGAAATTACACCAATCACTCAATGTGAAATAAAAAATGGTATCTTATATAATTAACAACAATCCCATCACATGCCATTGGGTCATATCCCCATGGGGGAGCTGATTAGTCCCAAAAAAAGACATTTTTTCAAATGTTTATAAATTCTTAGTCACATATATTTTTTCCCAAAATAGTAATAAATAGAAAAAATAAATCCATTTGATACCACTTTGTAACTCATCATCTCGAATGATCACTAAAACAATAGCTGTGCCATTTGGTCACATGGCCCATGTTCCCATCCCCTTACGACATAGTCTTCTCACTAATAGTGTGGGTGTAAATGAGGTAAAGTGCAGTGACTACACAATCATGTCGGATTAGAACATCAGTATGACATTAATAAATAGAATAAATAAAAAATAGAGGAGTCAATAATAAATTACTGATAGAGATACTGTTGCATAATATAAATTGAATAAAAATGAAATGGATAACAAAAAAGTATATAATTCATGCATCTTTAAATGATGATAGATATACAAAAGTAGCATACATATATTAGTAAATAACTTAAAATACAATACAAATGTAATGAAAGTATCTAAATCCTTAAATGAAAACTCCATGGGCATCCTGAGCTCGAGACTAGTCATGTGATCCAAACTAATAGCTACAGTCACGTATCAACAAGAAACGATTAATAGTCTTTTGAGCCTTAGATAAACATGGTTAGCCAAGTAAAATTTCAAACCAATTATGTTGTGAGATATAATTCATAGTATTTTACCACCAATGGTGTCTATTACTGATTTCCGTATGTGAATTTAATGAAAAAATGTCAACATATAAGTAGAATAATAACAGGAAGTACATAATAAAAAAATAAATTACAGTCAACTCAGGTTCCTATAAGACACCTGGATGACACTTCCTACTTTTTATGGGGACCCAAGTGAGTGTATGAACATTAACAATATTTATATAGGGATAATATATACATATCATTGTTATATATCACATCCACCTACATTAACCATTTATGTTCCGATGTATGTGGAATATACAAGGAAGACTACGTTATGGATGGACTAGGAGTAACTCATTCACCCATAACCAGTCTCAGTTAGCCTATAATATCAATAAATAGGGTACAATACCTACATCCCAATAGAGTGTGAAATTATAAGAACAACACCTATGATGGGGAGTGTCCCATCATGTTATCACTCAAAATAGGGAGCATGACACCTCATCCCAATGTCTAACATAGTGTCAATGATGCACGAATCCATAAATCAATACCAAATATAAGGGAGATATATTCTCCATGGTCAACTTATCCCTTACCATTATTCCATAACCCCTTTAAGGCATAATCATATATCAAAAAAATTGAATAGATCCATGAAGAGTTACCTCTCATCCACTACATTCATTTATCCCAATTACACAAAGGAATCAGAATTACAACAAACTATTTAATCCATGTTTACATAATTATCACATGAAGCATACTACACCACCCAATTCAATCCCATTAAAATAGGTACATTTAATACACTCATGGAATGTATGACATCGTGTACAAGCTAAAAAGTATAATTCATGACATTAAAATTAGTCCAATATGGAAATCCATCATTTCAACCCATCTCATTATTCTATGGAAAACATACTTTATAAAACAGATATGTGATTAACCACATTACAATGAATATATCAAAGGAATAAAATCCATTTAACAATGATCTAGGAGGTACTTAGAGGTACCGTGGACTAATTGGGTTATTAAATGCATGGGTAATCCCATTGATAATGAAAACCAAACCCTTATGAGGAGTAGGATTCATTTATTATTTTAATAGTAGTATAAAATCCATTCACATATAAGGTTAAATGGCTTTATAACATTTATATTAAAATTGTGTCATACCATTAAAAAACATCAATGGTGGCCATTTTCTTGAAAGTATTTATTCCTATCTCTATCATTATAAATAAATTCATTAGATGTCTCCCATGAATCTTGAAAAATCATATTTCAAAATAAAACTAAACATTTTATAATATTGAATATTGTTCACCTTATTTAAGGGGTTTTATTATGAACACATGACATTGTTTATGAATCAATTCATTTACAATTTCTATGAATGACAATAAAATATCATAACCCAATTCACATTTAATAAGAATTTAGTAAAAATAACACTCCAACATAGAAGCCACATAAATCATAACATGGATATTAGTAGTGATATGATAACAGGTCTAGTTATGTACATGGTAAGATCCATTTTAATTTCAATAGAAACATAAATAAGTAATTAATGGTATTTAAAAATTTTATTTAAAAGGTTTAAAACATACAGGACCCAATGGGTATCCATAAAATATATTCACAACCTCTAAACTACCAAACATTAATCTTTGGATGGATACAATGGTGAAAAATCTAATTTCATATGAAGAACTCAAAAAAATCCCAACACAAAAAAGTTCAAAGTGATTCACAACAAATCCATTTTTAAAATGATTGATATATAACAAAAAATCCATAGACCACCTACATTATTTTTAGGATGTTCAACATGTCCAATATCAAGGTCTGATTCAGTCCCATTTGGAACAAATTTAAAAAAAATTATGTTGAAAATAGTGAAACCGATCTTCCACACCAATAACTGAGTAAACATGAGATTAAACAAATTAATATTAAAAATGAATGGAGAGCATGGAATTATAGATCTATATGGACTGAAAAAAATAAATTCAAATATTCGACGAATGATATCAATGGAAGAGTATGTTTATCGCATGATACAACCACAATGATAATAGGGAGGAGACAGTTGTTGTAGGGAGAGAAATGAAAATGAATTGTGAAAAATCAAATTAAGGTTATTTTCATAATTTCAACCAAACAATTACCTCACTATTTGGAAACATGGTTTTTACAAACCATGAACCAACAGTGTGGAACCCCCATCTTATGAAGCCACCTCTCACTGTGTATGTTTCACGGTTACCCTAACCATGCACCAACTATTGGATTAATATTTCATAGGTACAACCAATGTATTACAATCCATGTTTTCTGGTTTCAGGTTTTGTTAAACCACGTGAAACCCATTCGAGTAATTTATTATCCCATTCTAAATCCATATAGTATTCTTCTTGGTGTGGCGTTGTTTCAGACTAATCGTGTTCCAAATTTAGAAAAACAAAAATATTGGATTTTCGAGGCCCAAAGCTCACAAAATGCGAAGAGACACACAATGAACACCTCTATCATTTAACCATTTTTAATAAAAACTAATTGATTTGTTATATATATGTACCCGACCTTAAACATTACATAATCTTGTGTTATGTCATGAATTCACATTGATGATCTTTTTTGGAATAGGTTTTTAGATAATTAAGCCATAATTATTACATAAGAAAACAAAGAATTACAAATTGGACACTTCAAACAATATCCATTTCATCCATAACATAAAAAATATTACAAATTAACATCATATATTTTCATTTGTAATCACCAAAAAATTTCAATGATTCTATTCTTGACTCTATTCTCCCTTAAATATGGTAAATACATATAAAAAATTAGATATGAAAAAAAATTATATTATAGGACAGAAAAATAAAGGAAAATAATTAGTCTAGTAAAAACCTGATAACTCATTCAATGTTATTTCAGTGTATGAAACAAAAAATTTCCTCCATAATTACATGCATACTTTTTTCCCACTAAAATACATTAATACCAATAGTAAGAAATTAGATCACCTTTAGATGACATGTAGAATCAAATACCAAAAACCATTTCGAACATACTCCAATTGGAATATCCACATGGATGACCTTTAATTTATAGATCAATAATGGTGATCAACAATCATATATTCTATATTGGGCTCACCTGTGAGCTATAATGGGGCTCAACCCTTCGTATAAGATGTGTCGAACTCATCCGTGAGCTATAATGAGTCCGAATACTAGATGATATTTTGGGATAAATCATAAGATATAATGGGGCTTGAACAATCATATATGATATTTCAGGCTCATCCATTTCAAAGAATGCTTGCATAACCTTTCATGAATAAAACACCATCATCACAAACCCATTTTTTGAATGCTTATTCTAATGCCATCTGAAAATCACTTCCATATAAAAATAAAATTTTCATTTAATAGCCCATTTTAAATACCAAGAGACCAAAATAATGGAATAATAGATTTATTTTCATTTAAAATAAAATTAAGGCATATAGAGGATTCCAAATATCAAATAATGATTATGGAGGAACAGAAGTCATTTTCGATGTATCTGTTAAAAAAATATGTTTTCCATTTTCAAGTAAATGTAAAACAATTCGTATGAAAATATTCCAATTGAAAAAATTGACAAAAATTTAGGAGTGAAAAAATTTACTATATATTCCTTTTATACCCTTATAAATAAATTTGTAATTTAATATCAAGAAGTAAAATATTTGATAATTATATCATTAATTGTTAACGGTGTCCCATAATGAATTTATAATTTAAGTATTAATATCCATGATTTAGTAAATAACATTATTATAGAAAAACCATGGTGGAAAATTACATAGTGGTTGTATATTCATCTTGTAAAAGAATAACGATGCATATTGTCAAGAAATGCCTCAATGAAATGAGATTGAGATGAAGTACATTACCTTGAGTATGACTTGACTTGTTCGTTATATAATTTCCCGAATAATAATCATAGAATAATTTCTATTTTCATTAGAACCTTTTGATTTTATTATAAATTTATATCACTTATTACCATGTGATAGAAATTAGGTAATTATTTGATATTATATTAGATGTTTTGTCAATGTTCAGTATTTTAGTAAAAAATGATATTATTTTGCTATAAATTATCCATGCGGTCATAATCCCATTATATCTAGAATATTAATGATGATTTAAATATTATTTCTATATAGTATATATGTATTTATAATATTCCATATAATTTGGATATATGAAATGAAATGCACCGTTCTTGGAGATTGTAGGTTGTATGTACACATGAATGATACTTTCATATCATTGTCATATTAAAGGAATAAAACACAATAAGATACATATATATATATCATAATAATAGTATATTTTCTATGTAATATATGATAAATAATTTAATTGACTCCATCCTTTATATGATAAATGTATGTATTGAATGAGAGATATCACTTTGAGGGGTGGATGTCCACATTTCCTCAGGTGAATTTATCATATTTACACACTACGGATAGAATAAAAGTATGTTCTAAATAAAATATACAGAATAATATATATATATATATATAATATAAAAAATATAAAAATAGATTTACATCATTATAGCCACTCAGATAAGTGGTAGTAGAAAATTAAACTATCATCATTTCGTGAGGCAGTAATTCGTTGTGCACAAAAACAATACATTATATATCCATTAGATGGAGGTCTGTGTAAGTATAGGTCGAACCATTATAATAAAAAGCCCAATATAATTAGGATACTGGTTTTTATATAATATAATTTAATAGAGATTATTTTTGGGGTTGTATAAGGAAAATAAATGAAAGGAACAAGAGATAAGACATTACCACTAAATCAGGTAACTCCTTATGATTTCGCCAAAAAAGATTTCTTGAATATCCTTCATCCCAAGGAAAGGATTTTAAGAGGAAGGGATCTATTTTGGGAGATTATTTTCAAATAATTTGTATTTTCAAAAGGTCTTGGGAGGTGTTTCTAAGTTGGTAGAGGTGGTGGCCTTTTATAAGAGAGATGATGGGAACTTTAGGATAGTATTGAAATATTATTTTTATTATAAATCTATTTTCAAAATAAAATATTTCTAAAGTTATAAATATCTTGGATAGGATTATTATATTTCTACATCAACTCAACTAATAGGTTTTATAAATGTTTAGGTCACAAAATTAACCTTATCATTTTGCGTTAACACTGAGTTAAAATCATTAACTCTTACCATGTCTTCTTGATTTTCATAATATATGGTTAATATAGTTACTATAAAATGAAAATAGATCCAAAAGTGGATAATTATGAAATATAAAACATTATATAAGTTATTTGGACAAATAATAAATTTTTAAGACATTTAAATATTTTAATAAAATATTATTTCTTTTAAAAACTCATTTTTTACAATTTTTTCACTATAATTGTTTTAAGTAATAAAATTTTCATTCCTTCAAAAAAAGCTATCAACGCATCCCTAACTTGTGAATGTCACCCAAAAAATTTGTGTATGGAATAAAAATGTTCAAATTAAATTTATTTTAATATATATAATATCTTTTAATTGGATATTTAATTAATAAGGTATTCACTACATCATCATTGTGTCATAAAAATATTTATTTAATTAAAATGTAAAAATTAAAAATAGAAATCCATAATGAATTAAATATTTTTATCTTTCTATTTAATTTTTATATTCAAATATATCATTTATAAAAAAATTTAAATTCTTTTAGTAAGGAAATAAATGATTATGTTATATTTCCCTTTTATTTAAATTAAATATTATAAAATGTCATTATAATGCCCATATGGCTTTATGGGGTCCTAAATTCCACGCAACAATGATCATGGTCTGAAATAACTCATCCAATAATATTTAGACCCATGTTAATGTACTTTTTTAATATTATAATATTATTTTTTTATCGTATATTCCTTATTTACCTTTTAACCCTAGTAAATAAAAATAATTACAGAAGTAACTATTCATAATATCCAAAAAATAAAAGGTGCCTATATTAATAATTCAGATATTCTGATTCAGAATATTTAATCCAATTTTCCTAATACAAAACACAGAATTAGAAGAAAATAATTTAATATTAATTATCATTGTCAAAACTAGAATACTAGTTTTTAATAAGTAAAGAACTATTAAATGATTGATAGGTGTTCATGTCCAATTTAAAGGTAAAATTACATCCGATGAAAATAATTGGAATAAATGATAAAAACATAATCCAATGATACTTTAAAATTAATTAAAATTATAATATATATATATATATAAATAAATTATATGAAAATGAAATTTTGAAATAAAAAGTAGTATTTTTTCAATATTCATAAAAACTAGATTTTATAAGAAAACAACGGAATTTCAGCTGATGTAAATTTTTATGTCCCTATTATAAATAATAAGTTTATTATATCCAATATAAAAAAAGTGGAATAAACTATTTTTAAAAATCATTCTCCATCAAAACGTGTTTAAACGACCTTTTAAAAATATTATAGTATTTTATAATTAAAATTTGACTCATTCACATTTTAATAATGTAGAATAAATAAGATAAATGAAAAAACATTTTAAATTTTTTTAAAATCATGATATATTTTATTATTTTCATTACGACTAATAAAAAATATAGTAGTTAACAACCATTTCATATAATAATATTATTCTTGTAATATTTTTCGATATAACTCAGGGTTGTGTGCAACATGAGATTTCAGAGAAAATCGTTGTTGTGTGTCAGGTATGCAATCACATATAGTGTCCCCCATAAAAATAAATTATATTATATTCAAGAATATTAATAGATATGAAAATTTATTATTCTATAAATACCCGGGATGTTACATCATTATCGCTTGTTGGAATTACGACCTCGCAATTTTAAAACTCAGCTTAGAAACATCATTGAAACATCCACATTAGAAAAAGTTTCAATAAAAAAATAACAGTAAAAGAAATAAATATAATTACAAAGGTGACCTGAGATACCATATTATAGGGATCCCTATAGGAAGACATGGACATAGATGATAAAACTAAATCTCAAAGACTAAGAGAGAGTGATAGAGAAAATATTCATTAGAAGGTTATGCATTGAAAAACCATAATTATATTATGATTCAACAGACCATTGAGAAAAGTAAATAAATTATGTTTTTGGTTTGTGATCATTTTGATAATGTTGAAGAATTAATTTACATCCTAGAATAAGAATATAATTAATCATAATTACGTGATATATTTCACGTTATAAGCATAATTTCATCGTCATAATATTCCCAAAATATGATCTACATCCCTAAAAATAAACTTATGTATGAAAGATCAAAAAAACCATAATGGTTACCAATATCTTAAAACTGAGTTTCATGAGTAAATGGATACTTCCACATTAAAAATATAGACAAAAATAAACCACAAAACATCTCAAAAAAATATCCTTAATATCTTATTATCACATCACACAAATCCTACGAATATGTTTCTAAGACCTTTAACATATGGTTATCATTCAAAAAAAATAATATTCTCTTAGGAGCTTCCATCACGTCATTATTTGTCTCAATATGGAAAATAGTATCAAAAAAATCATTTCAAAAACCTTTTTATTTCTAATCATTCTGATTTCCTCCCTATGTATTTAAAAATGGATACTTATTTTCACGATGTCACAACTTATTACAGCTAATTCATCTTAATGTAGATAGTATATCTATTATCTCAATATTATATACATTAGGAAAATTTTCCTTTTAGTCATGAACAACGAGGCCAAACATACCACACTAGTAACACATTCTAGATTATGACATAGATTCTATAAAATTTATTTACAATACATGGGAAACATTTGGGGCTTACCACAAGAATTATTAGTTGGATACTTCTTCATTTTCATACACATGGATTGTTTCATACACTTATCATCTCAAGGTAAATATCATTTGGAAAACTCCACTTAATAAATCTTGTCACAACAAAAGACTTTTAATATCATTTTAATTCATAGGAGACCAATTCTCTTTGTAGCACAAGTCTTAATCCTGAGGAAAATAAATTAATTTCACAGTCAATGTCTCGAATAAATTTTAAAACATACCTGGACAATATTGTGAAGTTTTATTCATATGATGAAACCTAATCATTAACCTATTAATTTAATTCCATGAATCGTTTCTCCATCCTATGACGAAAAATCATAGTGAAATATTTCTCACGGAAAATATTCTTAATTTTTTCCCATTCGAGGGAATCAAGATCATTTTTATCTTTATAATTCTCACATAATGACAAGTATTGATCAGTTTCACCTTCAAAAATATTGATGGCATGAGATAAATTTTGGATTTATGAACATCCCATGACTTCAAATATCCTCTCTAAGGTATCAGTGCATCCTTTAGCTACAACTGGGTCAGATGCTCTGTTGAATGATGGGGGTGTTGCCTCGTGGAATGTTTCACTACTAACACATTCTTCAATAGTTGATCAGTATGATCTTCTGCATAGATACTAGTACCATTTATATCATGTGTGAACTACTCTATCACTACATCAAATGTTTTAGATCTAATTCTCACCGCCTCATGTTTTTTATTTGAAAGGTTTTTTTCCTCTCAAGGACTTCCTATTTAAACTTTCCTATTTCATCGGTGGAAAACCTTTTTAGACAGAATAGTTTAAATGATGAAAAAATGTAATATTAAAATACTACATAATTTCAGCTTAACCATAATGTAAAATACTCTAAAATAAATAAATCAACACCATACTAACCTCTATTGTTATCTAAACCAACCTCATATACCAACTGTAAGGCCCCAACCTTAGACATTACATAATATTTATTTATTTGAAGAATTCACAATGAGTATCATTTTCGGTTTTGATATTTAAATAATTAGGCTATAAATATTATATAAAAAAATATAGAATTACAAAGTGGAAACTTCAAATGGTATCTTTTTCTACCATATCATAAAATATTTATTATGAAACAAGGTTTCTTTTCATTTTTAACAGTAATATGTTTCCTTGGTACCATCCTTGACTCTATTACCTATTAAGTACTATAAAAAATTTAAAGACATGGGATGAACACAAAAATCCAAGTAAGAGACATAAAAACAATGAAATCACATTAGTCAAGTTAAAACATGATAACACATTTAGTGTTCGTTGACGGGATGAAAAAAAACATTCTCACATGAATTACCCTCATACTATTGGCTAATTAAAAAATAATAAAACAATTATCAAGAAATTAAAACTATTTTAGTTTTCTTAGAGAATCATAATCATAAAACCATATCAAACATCTTCTATCTAGAATAACCATATCATTGACTTCCAAATTGGAGATCTATAATAGGATCACCCTTTATATAATCTGTATTGAGCTCACCCGTGATATGTAATGGGGATCAACCCTTTGTATAAGCTCTATTGGGATCACCCGTCTGCTATAATATGGATCAACCCTTCATATAAGCTATATCAGGAATACCCGTGAGCTATAATAGGGATCAAACCATCGTATAATCTATATCAGGATCACCAGTTTTATATAATTATAAAGTACCATTTCATAAATAAATAAAATTCATTTGAAAACCCCTTTTCTAAAATCATCTTCTAATACAATATGAAAAACATTATCTTATAAAAATAACAATTTCATTTAAGAACACATTTTGAATACCAATATAACCAAATAAAGTAATAATGTATTTATATTCAACTTAAAAGTCATTGAATCTTATAGAGGAAGCCAATAATCATTTAATAATTATAGCGGTAGAGAATTTGTTGATGTCGTATACATAAAGAAACATTCTTTAATTATTTTGTAATGAAAGTAAAACACTCAGTACAAAAAAAATAATTTTGAAAACATTGAAAAAAATTCAATAGTGACATAAAATTTCATTTATATTCCATTTATATCCAGAAAAATAAATATGTAATTTAATATCAGGAAGAAAATAATTTATAATTAAATAATTAAATGTTCAAGGTGTCCCATACCACTTCGAACATATTAATATTAATCTCCATGATTTATCTAATTACATTAATATAGATAATACATGGTTATGAAATATCATAGTGGTGACATATATGCCTTTTAAAAGAATAATTTTTCATATTATCAATAATTCCTCGATGAAAGGAGATTAGGATGAAGTCTTTTAGCATTAGTTTGAATTGTCTCATTCGTTCATTAATTTCCTGAATAATAATAATAAAATGATTTATATAGGGTGTTTAAATTTTTTATGGTTGATTAGTCATTTCATAAAACATATTATAATGTTATAGCAATTATATAATTATTTTAGTTTATATGTGATGTTTTGTCGATGTTTGATATTTGAGTAGAAAATGAACTTTTTTTAATATAATTATATATATTGTCATAATTCCGTTATCCCTACAATATTATTCATGATTTAAATATAATATATAGCTATTATATCAATATTTTTAACATTACATAACATTTGGAGATAATAAATGAAATGCACCATTCATGGAGACGGTAGCCCGTATGTACGCATTAACACTAATTTCCTTTATTTTTCATATTATTTGAATAAAAAAATAAAATATACATAGTTATATTAAAATTATTGTATAAAATCTATGTTGTATTTGTTATATAATTTCATTAACTTTATCTTTTATATGTTAGTTGCATGTCATTAATGAGTCTTATCAAATTGATGGGGTGGTAGTCTACACTTTCTAAAATGAAATTATAATATTTACACAATATGGAATGAATAATGGTATGTTTTAAATAAAAATTATAGAAGAATAAAGACAATATAAATATAATATATATCATATATAAATACATTTGAATCATAATTTCCACAATGAGAGGTGATAGGAGAATATTTAACAATCATCGTTTCATGAGGTGGTTGTTCACCGTAAACAAGAACATCATGTTATACATCCATTTGATGGAGGGGTGTGTATGTGTGCATAAAACCATTGGTAAAAAACCACAGAGTATACAAAGGATATTGTTGTTGTTATAATATAATGTAAGAAAGATACTTTTGGGTGTTTGATTATGAAAAATAAATGAATGGAACATTTGATAAGATGTTATAAATAATTCAGGTAACTACTTTTGATTATAGCCAAAATGTTTTATTGAATTTCATTATGACAAAGGTGAGGAATCTATATATATAAGAGGTATTATCAGAGATAATTTTAGCAGAAGTTGGATGATCCATGGTTCTTGAGGGGTGTGAGTAGTGGCAGTGGTATTTTATAAGTGGGAATAGAGGAACTTTAGGAATTTCTTTAAATATTATATTATTAATATTTCATTTTCGATTTATAATAAGTAAAAAGTGATAAATTTAGAATTTAAGACGAGGATGGGTATAAATCATCCCACTTAATAGGTTTTATAAATTTTTAGGTCACAAAAATAACATTATCATTTAGTAATAACCCTTTGTTAAAAATGTTAACTTGTACATTGTCTTCTTGTATTTTCATAATATATGGTTACTATGGTAACTATAAAATTCCCATAGAAAACTAAGTGTGTCATTAATTACTTTTTTAACATTATAAATGAAATTTTAAAAAATATAAGATTTTTAGATCAATTATATCATTTAATAAAATTGAATTTGTTTCAAAAACACGTTTATGTCAATTTAGACAGTATATAGAAATTTATTTTTTTGTCATAAAAACATGATTCCTTAGACCAGAAGGCCTTAACTCATTCCTTAAATTTTAATTTCATCCAAAAAATCATGGATGGAATGAAAATGATCAAATTAAATTTATTTTAAAATTTTTATTATCATTTATTCGAATATATCATTAATAAGGTAGTTGCTACATCAACAGTGTGCCATAAATATATATTTTATATTTTATATAAGAAAATATAAATAAAATATAATGATGTTGGAAACATTTTTCACATTCAAAATTATATTTATAGTCATAGAAGTCATTTATTTAAACCTTGTTAATAGTAATTTAGTTATGAGATATATTGTTAAGTTATATTTCCATTTTCATTAAATTAAATATTATAAACGGTCATTATCTAACCCAAGTGGCACTATGTGGTCCTAAATTCGACCCAATTATGGTCATTGTTAGACATATCTCATCTAATAGGATTGAAATATGTGTTAGTCTTGTATTATAATATTATAATTTTATTTTATTACCCTTTTTTAATTGACTACCATTTAACCATGGTAAATGAAAATAATTAATGAAGTTACTATTCATAATGTCCAAAAATTAAATGTATCGATTTACATAATTTCAACCTTATTAATCCGAATAATTAATCCAATTTTCAAAATTTAAAACCCATCATTGGTAGAAATTAATTTACAATTTATCCACCTTTTCAAATCCAGAAAACATGTTTTGTTGAAGTAAAATGTATAAAAAAAGAGTGACATATGTTTATTTCAATTTAAATGTTAAATTACACCCCATGACCATAATTAGAAAAATTGATAAAAAATTTAATCTAATTACATATTAAAACCAAATTAACGGAAAATATAACTATATAAATAAATTATATGAGAAGTTAGTATTCAATAATAATACAGTATTTCACTATTCATCAAGATATGGATTTTATCATAAAAATACAAAAATTTCGACAAAAATTAATTTTGATTCCCCTTTTCAAAATAAAATGTTTATTTTATCAAATAGAATATATTAAAGTGAAAAAACTATTTTTAAAAATCATTTACCATCAAATGGTGGTTGAACGACCTTTTAAAAATATAAGATTATTTTTTTATTATAATTTGATTCATTGTCATTTTAATCCTATAAAATTTATTGGATAAATGTGAAAATTTTAGAAGATATGTAATATCACAATGTAGTAAAGTATATTCATTCCCACTAATACAACAGCTATGTGTTAGATTCTTTTTAAAATTGGAATATTAATGATGTTTTATTTCTCTGTATAACATATTATTTTGTGCAATACAGGATATCAGAGAAACCTGTTGTTGGGTGTCAGGTACGCCATCAAACATAATGTCCCCATTAAACTAAACATGTTTTTAAATTTTTAAATATTAATAGATATGAAAATAGATTAATCTATAATTACCTGGTATGTTATATTTCCATCTCTCAAAATTTTGTTCTGAACCTAGGTTTCAAGAACATCATGTCCACCAATGTAAATAATAATATTTCCTTTCTTACATTACATGTCTCAAAACATAGATAGATAAATTTTCACTATGATCTAAGATCTTTTTTAATTATTATTTTAATAGAGATAGTTTTCCATTTAAACTGTAACATCCTAGTATAATATAAAAATATGATATTTTCATATTTATTAATATTTTTAAATTATATATTAATATTAATTTAAAGGGGATGCTTTGTTCAATGGATTACCTGATATGAAACAACAACTTTCATGGAATCTTACATTGCACACTAATAATATAATAATATTAATTTAAAATGGTAGTTAACGCCTAACTGTTGTATTAGAAGGGAATGAATATACCTAACTACAAACTTGATTATTCATGTTTTTTAATCATTTTTACATTTATCCAATAAAATTTAGAGGCTTAAAATATTAATGAATCTAATTTTAAGACAAAATACTCTAATATTTTATAAAAGGTCGATTTACCGCATTTTGATGGAGAATCATTTTTAAATCTATTTTTTGTCACTTTTATATGTTATATTTGAAAAAATATAATTCTTATTTATAATAGGGACACAAAAATTTACTTTGGATGCAATTCTGGTACTTTTCTGATATTGTTCATTTTTAATGAATTGTGAAAAATAATGTATTTTAATTCATAACTGCGTTTAAATATAATTTATTAATATGGTTTTATTATCTTTTAAATTTTTTTCAAAGTTTAATTAGATTATATTTTAACCATTTAATACTATTTTGGTCATTAGGAGAAATTTATCTTCGAAATTAGACATAATCAATTGTC
Organism: Viscum album; assembly: GCA_963277665.1. Taxonomy (NCBI): domain Eukaryota; kingdom Viridiplantae; phylum Streptophyta; class Magnoliopsida; order Santalales; family Viscaceae; genus Viscum; species Viscum album. The sequence goes on from OY728165.1 coordinate 1,956,967,579, forward strand.
AATCTTTTGATAGTTATTATTTCTTAAATTCATGATTTTTGTTTTGACAACAGCTATTAATTTTAAATTAATTAATCCAACTTCTGTGTTTTGAATTCAATAAAATAGGGATTATTTTTTAATTCACAATATCAAATATATCTATGGTTTATTTTTTGGTATTTTTCTGAAAAACTTCAATTTTTGATGAATAGTGAAACCACTATGTAGTAGTTAAAAACAAGAATTTTCATTTAAATGAAATTTTACTACTTCTGTGAATTTAATTTCAAAAATACAACATGCATGGTTGTTATTAGTATGTAAAATGTGGATTAATAAGATTAATATAGTTTTTTGTGAATAGTAACTTTTGACTTTTATTTACCGTGGTTAAAGGTAAATAAGGCAATTCAAGGTAAAAAAAATTATAAAAAAAAACAAAATAACCTTAACACATGTCTTGACCTTATTGGTTTAGTGATTTAAGACCATGGTCATCTTTGGGTCTATTTAGGGACCCATGGTGCCACATGAGAGTGATAATGACACTTTAGATTAATTAACTTAAAGTAATGATAAAAATGACACAAAAAAATATCTGTTAGTATATTAATTTTTACAAGGGGTTATAAAAGTTATAGTGTAGACTATAAATATTAATTGGAAATCTAAAAATATTTAATATATCATATTATTTGTTTTATAATTTTTAGACATAAAATAAAATAAATTATTTAGGACAGAATAATGATGCAGTATTGACCTCATTACAAAATATTTTAAATAAATAAGATTATATTTTCTATAATAATATCCAAAACCTATCCAAATAAAATTGGATGACATTATTTCTATCATGAGTCATCTTATATTTGACTTTAATATGTTTTTGAACTTTAAAACTGAATATCATTATAAAATAAAATAATAATTTCCCACTTTCCAAAAGAGCCTCTCCTCTCCCTTATAAAAAGCCCTCACTTATAACACATTCCTCACACCTCTCAAGCCCCTTGGTTCATCCAAACCCTTCCCAAATAATCTCTAAAGATCCCTCTTTTATTCTTAGGAGCCTTACCGTAGGTAGAAGGCACATTAAGAAGTCCTTTTGGTTCAAACCAAAGGAAGTTACCCAACTTAAAGGTAATAGTATCTCTAAACATATTTTATTTTATTTTAATTTTCTAACCCATAAAATATTTTTATTACTTTATTTCATAACTACAACATTATCATAAATATACTAGGATGGTTTTTTAAAAGTATTCAAACTACACTTACACACACCTATATCTATTGGGTGAAAAACATGCTGTTTCTGTGGATTGGAAACTAATTCCTCATGAAATGATGATTGTTCAATTATCTCTACCACATATAATGGTGGCCATTATTATGGAACTCTATTTATATATGATAAATATTATTTTTATTTTTTCTTTATGCTTCTGTATTTTCCATTTATAGTATACCTTTACGGTATCCATTATGGGTAAACGTGATAATTTCATTTGAGGAAGTGCGGACTAACGCCCCCTGAAAGTGATATGAATCATTAATGCCATATGTGGTACATATAAATGATGGAGTTACTGATATTATAGATTATATTATACTAGAATTATAATATACCTATGTATCATTATGTTTCAATTTTGTTAAAATAAGAAATACAAATAAAAGTAGTTTTCATGCGCACGTACAGCTTACCGTCTCCATGAATGGTGCATTTCATTTCTTATCTCTATATGTTATTTTCTATTATAAATACAAGTATATAATGGATATATATGATATATGTGATATATAAATCATGAATTTGATCAGGATAAAAATCACATTTGACCACATGAAAAACTTGTAATTATGAGAGGTCCATTTTTTACTCTATTACTATATATCGACAAAATGAAAAATATTAACTTAAATGATTACATAATGATTATAACCTGGTAATGAGTGATATAAAAGTAATAGTTTAATTTAAAAATTATCTCAAGCTAGAAGAAATTTACTTCAGTTTATTACTAAGGAGATTAAAGAACGAATGAGTCAAGTTGGACACGAGGTATGAGACTTCTTCTAAATCTCCTTTCATTATGGAATATTTTATTTTAAACACTATTTTATTTTATACGGTATATAAACAACTTTAAATTATCATTTCATTCAAATGGAATATTTTTTATGAGGTGTTTTAATAAACGACAAAAAAATGTTTTAATATAAGCGATGATAATGACATTTTCCACCGCCGTGAATATTATTTGATCTTTGGCATCCTTAACAAGTCATAATGTTCTTAAAATAAAAATAAATACCATATACCATTTTACGTATTTTGGAATTGAAAATGTTTTTGATAATGTATTTCTTATATTAATAAATCTAAATTATATATTTTGATTTAAATGTGGAAATGTTAGCATTCCTATATATTTGGTTTATGTGGTATGAATTTATAATGGTACTTGGACATTTTATGGGTGGTTACATGATAATCCAAATAACGGGTGGTTCTGTGATAAACCGGGATGGGTGCGTACGTTATAATCATCAATGCATTGGTTATACAATTCAACTTTATTGATATTCTATTTAGTGATTCGTGTAGAATTCGACTGTATGGTTATTCCATTTAATAATGTTTATGTCCCAAGTTACCTTTATATTTTATGTGTTCATTAAATCGCTTTCACAGTAATATTTTGTTTATAAAATGGTATGTATTGATCTTTTATTCAATGAATATTATTTACTACTTCATAAAGGTGAAAAAATTACTTATTACAAATTATTCATGGTTTACTTGTTGTTTTGAAAAAACAAACAATTTTTGTTCTTTCTGTATCCCTTTTTGAGATTTTTATGCTCATCCCAATTTTTTGAAATGTTTTACAGAGGACATAATGTGGAATATTTTCAAGGATTGTATCATGGAAATGTCATGCTATCTAAAACATGGAACTAGACATGACTATTTTTTCAATATTTTTTATTTTGTGAAAAAATAGAAACTGAGTAGATGTGTCTACATGAATTATTCAAGTCATCATGTATATGTTATGGCCAAATTCTCTAATACTATAAACATGAAAAGAACCTCAGTGTGAATTATTCATTTAATTCAAAATTATGTAATGTTTTAAGGCAGGCTTTTTATAGTTGGTATCAGAGGTCGGTTTAGATAAAATTACGAGTTAGAATATTAATAAATTAAAGTCCCTAAATTAATTTATGTTATGATTGAAATGGGATAACATTTACAGATTACCATGTTTATTCGCCTAAGGTATTTCTGTGTTCATAATGGTTTTCTGTAGAGGAAACATGGAAACTATATTGGGACAACATCAGGGGGAAGAAACCCTTCCAAATTAGCAACCTGAGATGGTCGGTATCGGAACTGAACAGTTTGTAAAATTGATGGAACTTTTGACTCACGAAATAAATGGTGGTGGTATCCATGCACGAGATCAGCTAGATCGACCAAAGAGGAATATGTCAGTACTGGATCATTTTATGAGGAAACATCCCCCATCATTCATAGGATCATATGACCCTATTCTAGAGGAATGGTGTATTAAATCACCAGATAATATTTTCTATGTCAGTGGTTGTTCAGAACATCAAATTGTTAGTCTCTCTAGTCACTGTTTTGAAGGTGATGTTGATCAGTGGAGGCCAATGGTGAAAAATATCATGGATAGTGAGAATGCTGATGCTATTGTTTTGGATTAATTCAAAGGTATGTTCCTTGAGAAATATTTTCCTAAAGTGTTTTGACTTAGGATGAAAAAATAATTCATAGAATTATGGAATGAGGATGACTCAGTGTCTATTTACGTAAGAAAGTTCACTCTACTGGCAAGGTATGCTTCAAAATTCATCAGAGATCTTGATAGTAAGATAAATCAATTTTACTCAGTACAGAAGTCATGATATCTAATAGCATTAGCCTCTCGTGAGTTCAAAATTTATGAAAAACTTTTTCGATTTGCAGAGAAGGTGGAAATGGAGTTTTCCAATGATCTAGTGTTCTTTGACAAACAACTAAATAAGAGGTCCAGTTGGAAGGAAAATGGAAATAATTCATCAAATAATCCAAGAGGTATGAAAATTAAATATCAATCTTGTGAGAAGTGAGGTAAAAATAATCCTGGACATTGTTTATAAATGTCTAGGAAATGCATAAATTGTCATATGTCTAGTCATGTTACTCATAAATGTAAGGAATATGATCAAGCATGAAATGAAAAGCCATCAGTATGATGTTTTAAGTGTTATTAAATGGTTCATTATGAAAATTAGTGTCCAAAAAAGAACTCAAATAAGGGAAATCAGTCGTACTACAAGAAGAAAGAGGTGGTAAAATCCTTTGCATCTGCTTTAGTAGATGTTGGGCCATCGAATGAAGTAGTATCAGGCACACACTTTGTATGTTCAGATTATGCCAATGTGTTGATTGATTTAGGGTCTGGACATTCTTTAATTTAGGATAATATTTCTAGTAAATTGGGAATTCCATCTCCTGATATGAATATTGATCTTATGGTAAAAACACCTAGAGGAAATGATGAGACAAAAAGAAATAATAAGAACATTCATTTCCTTGTGTGTGGAAAGAATATACCTGCAAACCTTTATGTTTTTTCTCTGGTAGAGTTCGATGTTATTTTGGGCATGGATTGGATGTCTATATTTCATGCTAAGATTTACTATTGAGCTAAAGAAGTTTCTTTTCAGAATGATTTTATTTTTGTGTACAGAAATGAAGACTTTATTTTTATAACATATCAGGAAGCTGGGAAACTAGTAAAAGATGAAAATTAATATAACCGTGAACATATAGTTCAGAACAATGGAACTGTCCAGATTACTTATGTGCTAGTGGTAAATGATTGCCTTGATACTTTTACAGATAAGTTTCATGGTACTATACCCGATCAGGAATTTGAATTTACTATTGACATAGTTCCTAATGCTATGAAAATTTTAAATCCCCCATATTTAATGGCTCAAATTGAGCTTTTAGAGTTAAGGAAGAAATAGCAGGAGTTATTAGATAAATGTTTCATTAGACCTAGAACGTCACAATGGGGTGCTCGTGTCTTGTTTGTTAAAAATAATGATGGTTCAATGAGACTGTTCATGGATTATAGATCATTAAATAACATCACTGTTAAGAAAAAGTATCCTTTTCCTCGTATTGATGATTTATTTGATCAACTCTAGGGAGATCAGTATTTTTTTAATATTGACATGAGGTAGGGGTACCATCAGTTGAAGGTAAAAGAAGCAGTCATTTTGAAGACCACGTTTCGTACTAGATATAGACATTATGAATTTGTAGTTATGCCTTTTTGGTTTACCAATGCACCTTCTGTATTCATGGATCTTATGAATACAATTTCTTCTGAGTTCTTGGATAAGTTTGTGGTTATGTTCATTGATGATATATAGGTTTATTATAAATGTAAAGAGGATCATGAAAGTCATTTAAGGGTTGTGTTGAAAACCTTAAAAGAAATGAAACTGTTTGTTAAATTCCACAAGTGTGAGTATTGGTTAAAAAAGATTCTTTCATTGGTCACATTTTTTCTAATGATGACATAACTGCTAATCATTCCAAAACAGAAGTTGTTGCAGAATGTCCAAGACCCACAAATATAACCATGATCCATAGTTTTCATGGTTTGGTACGTTATTACTGGAGGTTGGTTGAGAATTTTTCATTGTTATCTAGTCCAATGACTTTGTTAACTCGAAGAAGTATTATTTTCATTTGTAAAAAAGAATGTGATGATTGTTTTCATGAATTTAAAAGAATATTGGTGAATTCTCTTGTTTTTTCACTGCCTTTTATAAATGGTGAGTTTGTTATTTATAGTGATTTCTTCATTGAAATCACATGGTTTTGTTCTTTTGTAGAATCATCAAGTAATTTCTTATTCATCATGTCAGTTGAAACCTATTGACTTTAAATGACCCTACACATGATTTGGAATTATCTTCTGCTATTTTTTCTTTAAAAATATGGAGGCATAATTTGTATGGAGTAATGTGTTAAATATATACTGACCACAAAAGACTAAAGTATATATTCAATCATAATGAATTCAACATGATACATAGGAGATGGTTAGAATTAATCAATATTTATGATTGCACGATCCATTACCATCCAAGAAAAGAAAATAAATTTTCTTATGCTTTGAGTCGAAAAAGTAATGTTTCATTAACCATGATACGTTTGGAACGGGATCCTTTGGATTTTGATTTGATGAAATTTGTCTTAGTAGTACACATCCCAATACATTCATTGAAGAATCATTGTATACCATGAAATGTTCCCCTCTTCAGGGTATTGCGAGTACTGATATAGTAATAACCCAAATTTTCAATTCAATGACACACTCTTCACATAAATTAGAAAAGAAAAACACCTATCACTTCCATGTTATCAAAAATATTTGGTTATAGATTCATCAGATGTTTCTCATAATTCTTCAGTAATACGAATCTAGTCCAATGAAACATCTATTCTGAATTAGATAATTGTATCTATGCTATTATTCAATTTCCATTATCCTATAAGATTCCATAGATAACCCTATAATAATCATAATTTTCATAATGAATGATACACCATCCATACAGAATAGTAATTTATTATACATTTCATATATCCTATCCATTTGAAAATTAATTTATAATAATATTCCAAACTCCCCATCCTCATCCATGTTATTTGAGTATATTAGAGTATAATCTAAAAATTCTATTAAATTTTAATTTAAATATTTTTTAAATACATCATTGGTTAGGTACATGAATATTTGTAAGAATTAATAAGTACACTAGAAAGCCCATTTTTTACTCATCGTTTTTATAACATATTCAAAAGTCTGTGTTAGGATTATATTCTTTCTTCACATATAATTTTTTATATAATGAAATAAATTAAACCTTACAGAATAAATCATCCAAAAATAGTTATCAAACAACTAATAAATCTATTATAAGAGAGACTTTTTTTAAATGTTTTTTTGTTCATGGTAAATAATACAATGGAATATGGAACCACACTTTTTATTGATAAAGAGAAATGATACACAACATTATAAAGCACTCGTGTTTATAAAACCCATTTTAGATTCTCGTGAAATAATTTTTTAGTTATATCTTTTTAATTGTGGGTATTCTAATTTTATTTTGAATATTGAAAGGGATTCTGGTATATGTTCAATAATAACTCAACAACTCAGTTAAGAGGAAGGAAAATTAAATCATATAGGGTGTACAGGAGTATATTATATCACAATGGGCATATCATCCAGCATTATTATCACCTTTTAATTTATCAATTTATATAGAAATATTTACTAATAATAAAATAATATTAATACTTTTGAAGAATATTCCAGAGGAGATTCATTATGCACCATACAGTTCTACAGAATTTAAGGATGACTCAAGATGATATGAGTTATTGTCCTCTCCTAATAGTTGATGATGGATTTATATAATGATATCCAATCCATGCACAACATAGAATGAAATTACACTAAATGAAGAATATAAAAATTGTTTTAGGGATTTAAACCTTAAAAATCTACTGGGTAAATGTTATGTATATTAGATATGATAATAAACCTTTTTTTGATATTCTTGATAATTCATCATCAATGATTTTAGGTAGTTTTTAAATAGTTATATAAAAAAATATTGATATAAATAAATGTATAGATCTAGAATCAAATAGTGTGTATAAAATTATTGAATGAATATGTAGAATAACTTCCAAATATCATGTTCATGTTTAAATACAGTAGTAGGGATAAGATATTCCCTTACCTAATCATGAGGCATCATATGTTTTTGTTCTTGTTATTTTTATTTGACAATCCCTAGCTTGGGGAATTGGATTAAATAGTTTTCATTCTCTTTATTAATTAATGAAAAGATCGTATTCTAATTTTTTTCCTTCATTTCATTACATTGTAATAGTGTACTTATTTATCTCCCTATTGTATTTGATAGCATAATGCCCTACATTTTCACATGTAATGAATCTCTTGTGTTAATTATTTGAGTCAAAAATTACATTATATGTCTTTATATTAATCCACTAATTAATTGGTTCATATTATGTTCATTATTTATGCCAAATATGGAGTCATACAATGAAATCCTTGTGAAGATTTCTTTATAACTCCGATAGACACATCCTGACCATCCTCCTGACCAAATAACACCATCTCCCTTTTATGATTGAGATATTATAGAAAAAAATTATTGAAAAATGTTTTCATGAATAATTATAATTTCATGCAATCAATATCCTATTTTTGACTTCGTGTTCATGATAATTTTATAATAGTGTTCAACTTCCCCCACAATGTAATGATTAGATAATATGAATTTCTATTTATCATGGAATTTGTGGATAGATAATATCTTCTTATTTGAGTAAATCTAATGTCACACAATGAGTGGATCAGAAGATCCCATAAATATTTGAGGATGTTTTTTGTATAAAAGACTCAAATAACACATTCCATTTCATTTGATAACGAGATAGTTATGTATGATGCCTAATATATTCATAACTAGGGTCATTTAAACCATTACCCACTTGATGTTATCTAATCTCTCCCACACAACAAAGAATTATCATTATGAGAATAATAACATATACCAACTCATTGGGTATTTAAAAATCCACCCATTTTACACCACTAACTAAAATTTTGAATCCAAAACTATAGATGAAAATAATAAACTAAAAAAAATATAAACTGAAAATGAAAATATTTAATGGAAATGCATATAAATGAAATGCACATTTCATTTGATGAGTCTTTATACATCAATCAATGTCTTCCATGGTAATTTAAAAATTATAATTTCTAACATATCCATCATTTCAAGTCCATCATAATGGTTCATAACGAGTTTATGAATTTTACAAATAATATCTACACGGATTATAGAAGTAGTTATGCATCCAAGAACATTTTTCAATTACCATGTATAGGTCATGATATTACCTATCATGTGATTTATATGTAACTAACATCAGCTAAAACTATAGTAGATAAATATTCACATTTATTATCATCCATGGGATTTATTTTCATAGAAACCACTCCCTATATACATAATAATAATTCATTGATATATTCATATAAATTGAATTATCAATATTGATATCACAAATTAAATTTAGTTCAGAAGGAAGAAATTTCTATAACATGCTTTTATATGATATTTCTAGACCCAATTATCTTAGAGAGAATATAACAGGATTCTTAAAAATTTATTCAACAAATATCACAAAAAATGTGTGTTCTTTAAAATTTTTGGAATAAAATGTTCATAAAACATCATGAAAAAAATAATATAAAATTTTACCCTCTTAATATCCTTAATTATCTTCCAAACCACTCTTTTCTTAGAAGAATACATAAAATATCATTAGAATTTCATAAAATAATGTAGTGAGATATAAATCCTTGTAAGGTTATAAGAATAATATAATATCATATGAATACATAATATGATATAATATATTAATGGACTCTTTAATAATCATATGTAAGCACAAAAAAGAAAATACATGTTCATGATCATGTCAATATAGAAATGTGGAAACAACATGAAACATGAAAAATGAAAAGACCTGGATAATTATAACAATATCATAACATTAAGGATAGAGTCCCAAAATTGATTAAGAATACTTTTTAATCCAATATATATCATCTCATGAGACTATAACAATACCAAATATATTTAAACACTTTCTATGTGAACCCTTCATAACATGTAAATTCTTATGCATTCTTCAAATTATAATGAAATTAAAGGAATATATATAAGAACATACCATGGAAGAAATGAGTTGTATAATTGTTTCCCAAATCATTATAAAAGGATCATTAATTATTATTCAATTGAGAAAAATGAATTAAATATTTTGGATATTAATATAAGAATAAATAATCCTATGCATAAATATTTTTATTCATTTAAATTAAACATCATAATAATCAATTGATAATTTAGAATAATATGATCATTCAAACTAATGTTATATAGAATTGGTTTATGAATTTCAAAATAAATAATGATTAGAAAAAACATATTTGAAAATAAATTATATATTATAATGGTTATCCCAGAAATAATTCAATACATTATGAAAAAATTATTGTGAATAAAGACTCTAAAATAGTTATCCATAAATAGAATATGAGATATAAATGTTCCTTTTTTTCTAGATTTATCCAAATGAAGGAACTTGAAAAAATGAACTTATGTTATTTCTAATATATAATTAAATTATAGAAATCACTATCGATGTATGTATAAGAAATGAATATTAATTTAGAACCATTCAATAGCACAAATGATATATATATATATATATATATTATTTTAAAGAGATCAATTTCATTGAAAAGAGTGGGCTTTAGCGATCTCCAAGTCCATAGCTTTGAGAATTATTTTTCACATTCACTTAATATCCTAAATCATAAAATCAGAAAAATTAATTATATAATATAAATTAATCCATTTATATATATTATATTTAATATAATTATATTCTGACCATTTTAAACTATTTCATTGAGATATTTTGTTTTTATTCCAAGGGTAGTCATTTTGTGGTTTTAATGGTAGATTACAAAATGAAAATATATTGAGTTATTCTCTAATGGAACTATAACTCCGAAATTAAAATTAGGTGATATTCATGTATTTATGAAAATATAAGGTTCCACAAATAATAATATTTATTCGGTCATTAGGATGATCAATTTAAAATTAACATTGTTCTTATACATTTTTTTTCACATAGGCAATTTTAAAGACCATACTGAACAATATTTATACAATTTAATTTAAAAGTTTTTAATATAATCGATGATCATGAAATACAATATAATATAATTATTATCATAAAATTTAAAAAAAATTCTATAACCAACCTAGAATGTTGTGTAAAAAAATGTTCATCATTTATATAGGCGGAGAATCCAACATAATCTGAACATCACTTTTCATTAATCAGGATAAAAGTTATTAGAATGGATGATAAATTATACATTAAAATAATAAAATAATATTATATTTAGAATAGTATATTCATGATTTCATTTTTTTTGGGATTTTGAGGAGGATGTTGAAGGAAAAACAATTTTAAAAGGGAATGATTCAGAATAATACATCTTCTACATCATCAATTGAATTACATAAAAAGGAACGTTGGTTTACAGTTTTAGTGGGACTAGAAATAATTAGATTTAAGATTTAATGTTTGGAATATAATAAAACATATAATTTTAATGATCCTTGTCTTACACTGTTTTTGTAAAAGGGGTGGGGAGGGATTATATATATATGTGGAAGAGAAAAGTGTTTTTTAATATTATCAACATAATTTTTTTCCTCAACAGAAATAGTTATGATGAATCATCAGATCATAAATAGTAAATGGGTAAAAAAGATATTAATTTTTTTTCATTCTTACAATAGTAATGAAACTTAAATTCATGTATTTATATTTTAGTGTTATAAATTTATATTTTTTATTTCACGAATCCTTAATGATTAAAAAAATAAGAAAAAATAACTAAATTTAACCCTAACCATATTTCAATGGGTATATTAAAAAATTGAAATCCATTTTATAATTTTTATTATGTAATAATAGTAATTTAGTTTTTAATTAATATCATTATTTATATATAAAATACTAATTTTAATTTTATGATCACTTTTATGACCTTTTAATGAATTAATCAAGGTCTCATAAAACTATTTTAACCTTATAATTATACATATAGTTTTCTTATAAATTTTTTTAGGAACATACATTTTTTTAAATAATTAATTTTTTATAAAATTTATATTATATGGAATTTTTATATCAAAAATAAAATAAATTATTTTACCATTATGAAAACATTTATTTAATTTCACCTTGTTATAAGTATGACATATATTCATTATATATGAAAAAATAATAATATTGAACTCATATAGGTGAGGATAATATTATAATGAAGGGATTAATATTAATAATGGTTATATTTCAATTAAAATGTTCATATTACCATTCCATCAATTTAATTTATAATGGTCATATTGTTTCCAGAGTCTCCATTAATACCTCATATTTAAATAATTCTTCCATCAGTTATATTTTATCGAAGGTTTATATTTATTTTTATTCTTCAGATGAATTATGAATAAATATTATTCTATTTTATTTCAAAAGTGTGTTTTTATAGTTCTATTACTCTAGGAATCGATAAGATCCTACTTTTCAAATTTATTTAACTATATTATTTTTATCAAATTTTATTATTTAAAATTCCAATGTCTATAATTATTCTCTAAATTTAATGTTAAAATTAAAATAATAAATATTTTTTTTATCATGTGGTACATATTCTTTATAACAAACTGTATTTTTAAATATGATCAAATTAAATGTAGGGGGAATTCCATTGTTAAAATGTTGGGTTATTACATGAAAAGTTTCTGTGATAATCTCATATGTTGATAGTAATAGAAATAGTCATAGGATATATAAATTCTGATATTATATAGATAATACAATTAAGATAATTTCAAATATGGAGATGAAGTGTTGTAAACTACAACATTATTTGATCAATAATCTTGTTATGGTTGTCTATATCATGTGTTTAATGTTAGAAAGGCATATGTAACACCCCATGATTTTTTGATATAGTTTTTTTCCAATAAATCTAAAAAAATATATTTTATTACAATAAAATATATTGTAAACATTTTTTACATGCATCATAGAGTGTAACATGCAAGACACAATAAAACGATTTTAAAGAAAACATGACATACTATTAAATATTATTACATAATATGATATTTATCACATTGATGTTACAATGGAGGGTATGAGTAGGATTAAATATATTATGAAAATATATAGTATATATACATATACATATATATATAAATTTTATTCATGTTTGAGTAAATAATTAGAAATGATAATAAAAAAATCCAGGAAATTAAGGAAAACAATTTCTAAAAAACTTTCTATATGCACATAAATGTGATTCACCTCAATAAATTTAAAAAACAATATTTCATTAACGATTATAATGAAAATTTTATATTTTGTATTTAATAAAATTAGTAACATTGATCCTGGGTTTTATGTTCACAAGTTAATATATAAGTTCAATTTTATGATAAAAACAATATTTTCCTATAAAATATTATTTCACCATACTATGAAAATTATTTCAAAATAATTTTGAGTGTTTAAATAGTATATTTAAAAAAATTATGTTTAATTTTTTGATAATAATTTCAAAAATATGTTCAGGTGAATTTTAGTGAATTTTATGAAAATATTTATTTTTTATGAATATTGAAAACATTCATTTTAATTTGATGATTACTTTTCATTAAATTAATCAAAAATATAAATTACATTTTTTTTGATTTAAATTAATTTTTTTATAATAACTTTTTATTAATCCAATTTATATTCTTTGAATCATTTTTATATTGAATTTTTATTTAAAAACTTATTAACATTTGGTCTTTTTCACTTTGAAAACCAACTTCATCATCTATTTAGTGGGATTATTTTTAAATTAAAAATTTTCAAATATATTAGTTGAATTATGAAAAATAGATTAATTTTATGAAATAATAATAATTTATTTTATCTATTAATATAAACATAAATTTTTAGCAAAAATAAAAGTGAAAAAAATTTATTTACCGTAGATAATATAATTTTTTTATACTAATAGAAAAAATATAAAAACACGGGTTAAATTGACTAAAAAACTTTTATAATATCAATATTTAAAAAATCATTCAATCATAGACTTCGAAAAAACCAATATATGTTAGTTTTTAGTTTTTTTTCATTGTGAATGACCACATTATTTTGTATTGTTTTTTAGAAATTTCCAAGAAGTTTTTAAATTGGTTCCCCTCCCCCACATATAAAATTCTACCACCAATATCCACATAATGACATATATCAAGCCAAATTGTTCAAAAAAATTATTAAAAAATACATCATATACATCATTATCTATGATATTGAGCTTATATTCCTCCACTAAGACCTATAGTTGGGTCTTTAATAAGAGATAAAAAAGAGGTTCATCTAATAGAAGGTAAATGAATTCATCAAGATCGTTCTTTTTGTTTCACCAATTTACTCCTATAATCATGTCATAAAATTTATAACATAAAAAACCATTATATATTATATATTTTTAGTTTATTATGTTAATTTAATAATTTATATCCATTTCCATGAATATAAAATAGTAATCAGAACTTTTGACCTTGTGAATGGTGTATTAATACCTTATATTGAAACATAATTTGTTGTCCATACCCAACAAAATGGTCAAGTGTAATGATGGATTTAGTGAATTTATATGAATTTTTTTAAAATAATATTACATATAGAGATATAATATCTTATGTATCCATTTTTAATGTCCATTCCATGGTTAATACACTAATCCCTCCCTTGTGTATAGTTGCATCCACATCATGAAGTGATTGGATTCATTTTGAATAAAGGTTTAAATTTAAGTTAATAAATATTATTTCCATGAAAATAGTTGATATATTTAAAATAAATATTTTTATTTTAATATTAATCATTATTTATCCGTATTTCAATATATTTGTAAAAATATTGAATCATCATTCATGCGTACATATGACCTTCTTTCTCAATGAATGGTTCACTGTATCATTATATCTATAAAATATATAATTTAATATGAATATATATATATATATATTTATTAAAAACATGCGATATTAATTTCACATTAAAAATTATCTTTATTATATAATGATAATTTATGTATACGAAGACGAAATACTGAACAAAATCACTCACTATGAAACAGTGTTAAAACAAATAAAATTTGATTTCATAAATGAATTATTAATAAATTTGAGTTGAATCATAATAAGGGTATCATATATGATTTTATATGTATGTTTATTATTCATTAATATATGTTAACAAAAAAAAGGGTATTATATTTAAATTTCAAATATGTTTGTAGGATATTGAGATTCATGTGGTAAGGGATTTCTATTATCACCTTTATCTCTCAAAGATATATAAAAATTCATCACTTGTTTCTTCTATCTAGTTTATATACATCAAAATTATTGTATATTTCATCAATTTCAATATTTTAGTTATGTTTTAATTTTTATTTCAATTTATGATTAATTGGTGTAGTGATTCAGAATATTACTAAATGATTAAAGTAATTTTTTGTTACTTTTTATTTATTTAAGACATATAAAATATTTTTAATCAATTTACAATATGTAGAGTATATACTATACATGAATGTATATTATTATTTTTACCCTAAAAATTATGGCGATTATATATCAATTATATTATCTATTTAAATAGATATTATGATTCCAATTATTACCAATGTGGAAATATATTTATTTTATAATCTCATCATTTATCAATGAAAAATTATGAATAATACCATTAATTAAATGTTTTTTAGTTAAAAAATATAATCTTATAAATCTCAATATGTTTCATTAATGTATTTATCATCTAGTCATTCATTATATTATTAGGTAATAGTACCATTAATTAAATGATTTTTAGTTAAAAATAAATGAGATCTTTCTTAACAAAAATCATCATTATTTCACACTTCGAATGAAAAACTATTTTCCTCGAAAGATATGTATTCAGAAATAAATATTTAATAATTTATAAAAATAGTCTATAAAAATTTATTAAATAAATTATCACCCATGAATGAATTTTTTCAATTATTTGAAAGAAATATCAACTTTTTATAATCAATTCATGTTTATCTTTTAGCGAAAATGTGAATGAATCATTGTTTTTAATAATGATTTTCGTTAAAATTATTATTCCTTCAGAAATGTCCCATGTGATATTTCAAAATCATTATATATTCTTGATGTTATCTTTTGATATAACTTATGAACGTTTTGGGATATGAGCTTAGGATAACATTCTTATTCTTTATCGAAACTTTTTTTCAGGACTAGATGTTTATGAAACATGTTTCTCATCCACGAGTTTCACCATGATAAAATTATTATTAAACCAACTTCATTTTCCATGGATTATGATATAATGAAAAAATGAATTTTTTATATAACTTATATATTTTCTATAGATTATGATTTGATGAAATTTATATAAATCCAATTTTATATCTTATGGTATGATATTAAAAAAATTATTATATCTTTTTCAAACACATATATATAATTTTAATTATATGATGAATATGAACTATATATCCCTTAAATGTAGTGGGTAAACGTATATAAGTCATGAGTAGATACGTTATGTCTAACCATTATTAAATATTTACAATGTTCTTCATGATCCTGATTACATTATCAAAATGTAATGTGTAAACCTTTTTACATGATCAAATTTTTATGAGTAAACCTATTTATTTTTTAACAGTGGTATCTGTGGACTAATCAATCAGTTATGTAATCTTATATATAGAACTTATTTAATATTTATATGTTAATTAAGGGGTCTTATTTCATGTCCATAATATAATGATTGAACCAAAATCTATTTACACATGTTCACAAAATTATTAGATTATTTGTATGTCATAAATAAATTTCTTTTTCAATGTTACGCTCTCATAGATCATCTTATTTTATTTACATATGATTCTTCTATTATGAAGATATAATAAGCATGAACTGTCTCATTATTATGATCTTTTATATATTGTTTATGGTTTTCAAATGTTATTCTCATGTTCTCATACCTTTATGATGATTTTATGATTATGTATCTCCCTTCCTTATCCATAATAAGAATATTATCTCAGCATTTCATATTGATTTTATTTCAGTGGGTTGTGAAGAAATGTTTTATTTATTTTATTCCATTTAATAAAACTAAAGGGGAATAACATTATGTAATATATTTAATATAATTAACAAAATTAAAATATTGTATATCTCTTCCCCAAATAAACTAAACTATTGTGTTTCTCATGTGTTTTTTGTGTAATTTATTAAAAAATCACATTAAAAATTCGTATATCCATGTAAATGAAGAATTGGTATCAATATATTATATCATATTTATGTATTAATTATAAATTTGAGACTATGATTAGAATATATTAATGGTATCCCTATAGGTATTTCTAATGATATTCATAGGTACGAATCTATGGATAGTTCTATGGATGTATCAGTGAATTGAAAATGAACTAGAATGATGGTAAAGAATAAATCTAGTGGTTTCATTGATATTTTATCCCCCTATAAATAAAAAAAATTGATTTGGCTCTACATCATAGGTACTTAGTAGTGAAAACAATAAAAAGGGAGAATTTATATGGGTTCTATTATCACCTTTTGCATGACAAAAATTATTTTTCCATGCATGTTTTCATTCTCCCAGGGGAAATTATTTTGAAGTTCACACATTCCTTATTATTGAATAATATATTTTATTACTGTTAATGAATACAAATAATCCTAAGGTTTGATATATTAAAAATAATGTGACATAATATAGAATCACTACAATTTAGTTATCATGATTACGTGGCTCACAATGATTATTATTCTTTCATACACTATGATTTTTTTTGTTTTTGTGAATGAGTAGAACCTGAAGCATTAATGGTAATGCTAAAAAAATGCAAAATTCAATGATCCACCCCAATGTAACCCAGTGTTATAGGGGATGAAATGAGAAACCTCATTGTTATTATAGAATAACCTTATCATGATATGAATCATGGAAAAAATAATAATTAATGGATGGAAATTTTTATAATGATTCCATCTTGAGTAAACAATTACATTCATAAAGTTGTTACAAAGATACCTTAGATGAAAATAAATATATTAGTGCTACTGAACAAATATTTTATATTCTCTTATGTTTAGCTAATTCAAATTTATTTTCAGGATTTATTGTTTAAAAGGTGAGTAAGTTCGATAATGTACACATAGTACTATTTTTTAGTAAATTATAAGAAATTCAATTCATGAAGTGGGATTAGTATAAAATTATATGCTTTAATATGAACATTTGTAGTATTCTTTTTTAAAAAATATAAATAATTCCATGAGCATAAGAAGAAGGTTAATCAATCTATTAGAATCTATGAAGAAAAATTTATACCACATGAGTGGTAATATTCAATTAATATCACTAATCATTAAATTAATATTGAAAATTTATTCATTGGAATAAAACTATATATATGAAGGATGTTGGCCATTAGTGATTTTTGATGAAAGAGTGAAATCATTAGAAGTGAACTAAAAGTAGAAATGGAAGTTGGAAAACATCATGGATCTAGTGATATGAAAATTAATATAGGGTTACATGGAAATTCAAATGTTATTTGATATGTACGTATAAAGAAATTTCAAACATCCTATTTTTAAAACTATACGAATGAGCACATTGGCGAGTTCATAAATGGAACTAGAATGTGTTTCAAGAGAATGAATCTGGGTTATTTGAGAGAATTATATACAAGTATTGTGAAGTGAACAATAAATAAATGAAATGGTGAGATATATCAATAGAATACACTCATCACAATCCATTTTTTCTAGTGATAACACATTAGGATTTTTTTGAATAAACACCCAAATCCTAGGTCTAATATGGATGGTAATCCATAATAACATATGAATACAATAGTCAATCGGTAATCTTATGAAATCATAATGGATGAATTGAATTTTGATATGTAGGGAACACTTATCTTCTATTTCATTTATTGTAATTTAGTGAATGAGAGTTCTCAAAATATTATTATTCATTACTTATTGGTATTTCATGTGATTTTATACCACTATATAGATTCTCGAAAAATGAAATCATAGTTGATATTCTATCCGTAAAATGATGAAACCATGAAATAAATTATCTATTTAATATGATAAGATATTATGTATAGAATAAATGAAAAATTATCATTTGGATGTGTACATGTATCCCTATAATATTAACTTTTATGTTATGGATACTATCATAAGTTTCTATGTTTATGGTTTATCTTAAGTACAAAGTCCATGAAACAACATATAATGTTTTATGTGATTGGTTTTAATTAATTTTAAGGGTATATTAAAATACACTTATAGAAATACAAACCATTAGATTTAAATATGTTTTACTAAAACATTATTTGAGGGGATGTGACTTTAAAATTTGTGTAAATATGGTTAATGGTAATGGTTACCTTTATGTATTATCATATCCTAGTGTTGTGGTAATTATGGGTTTCATATGATCACTATAAAAAGTTATAATACATTGTTGAAACTAATGAATGTTTCTATCAACACCCTCTTTCCAAGATATACCTTATTAAAATGGTTAATATGAATGGGAACCAAATTCTTTTTTGACTAATAATAATATGATGTTTACCTCAATGGTTTGGGGACTTCTATAGTGATATCTTGATTTATATTTTTCTTTTGCATCTGCATATCATCTACAAACATATAGTATGTTTACAAAAACAATTAAAACCCTATAAGATATTCAATATCCTTGTCTTATATAATTGAACGTATTTTAGGAATAAAATCTTCATCGATTTGAATTTTCAGGAAGAAATAAATTTCAATCAATCATTCTGGTGATTCCTTATGAATACCTTTGTAAAATGAAGTTTGGAAGATTAATGTACGTGAAAGAAGTAGTATAAAGAAAACATTTGGAACTAGAGTTAGCTACTAAAATTGAATATATGGATAGAACTATTCAACATCAATTATGAAAATAATTGCTAAAATAATAATGAATATATGCTTCAGAAAAATATACAATTTAATGTTGGTGTGAATTACATTCTATAAATTCCTCCAGTGGAGAAATAAGGGAAAACAAGGACCCATATATATTTTTTCCTCTTAAATATTTTATAACATTTAGAGCATAGATTATCTCTTATAAATTCCAATGAAACTCTATTCGATTCATAATATTTTACATGTGATTATCCTGAGGATGTACATGCATAATCCATCCCATTTACTAAACACAAACTTCATACCACCGGAGAGATATATTCTACACAAGGGACAATAGGAAGATATTCTCTGTCAATTTGCGATGGTTCTATGAATCAAAGATAACATACACAGCCGATGTATTATGGAGAAACCAAATTATTTATAAAGCCATGTCATATATAGAAGTTATAATGAGGAAGATTAATCCTCACCAATTTGAAATATTAAATTAAATTTAGAGTGGGAAAATATTAAAATGAGGCATCATGATGCACCCTAATATTTTTTAATGACCCTGAAATTTTAAAAAATAGTTTACTTTTAATAAATTTTTATTTAATTATTTCTTTTATTAATTAATTTTTTTAATTTAATATAATAATAGTTATTTATTTTATTTATTTTCTAAAAAAATTTACCTAAAATATTATATTTATTTGTGAACATATTTATTCTTAAATAATGTTTATATTTTAAATCCATGAATGGATGTCATAAATATCATATAGTAAATTTATTTCCATTAATGTATATAAGTTTTAATTATAAGATTATTTATGATATTTTATTTTATTTTTCTAGTCATAATACATTAATCTTCACAATATATTTATCTTATTAAAATATCGATGATGGATTGAAATTCATAAAGTAATGCTAACCTATCTTAAAAAATAATGAAGATAGTAGCTATAATAACAAAAACATTAATAATGTTTGAATATATTAAAATTCATGATGTTATAGAAAAACAATAATAAAAATCTAATTTATAAACAGAAAATATTTAAAAGGAGTAATTAATCAAACAATTGAGTTAGTTTTATTTAATTCACACACACATATATAAAAATTTATAAATATGCCAAAAAATTAAAATAAAATATATTATTTAATATAATATGCATATATTGTGTTTGATTTATTTATTTCATATAGACACACGCACACACACACACACATATAACTGATTCTGTACACAAACAATTTAAATGAAAATAATTCAAATAATTATTATAAAATTAAAATGAATAAAAAATTAAAATTAATGAAGGATTTCAGTCTTCTATAGGATATTTCTAGAGTGGTAAACTGCCCTCCCTTAAATTGTAGCCAAAGAACCCCAACAATCGATGTTCCTCAACCAAAGTTGACAAGATATTTCAATGCCACCAAAATCCCATTCTTCCGTCGGCCACACCATGGACTCCAAACTAGCGAAGCACTTCAATATGACAACAATTTTCCAATCTTGATGAATTTCATGGTGTTTATTCTGATCCTTCTCCTTCATGTTTTGCTAGAAAACACATGTGGTCAGCAACATTCTTCATATCCACGGTTGTATCCCACCTCTCGACCACCAAATATCATAAAATATACTTCTACATCACCTATATGAAAAGAACAATTAGATAATCCCACCCTCGTCTTCATTTCCTAATCTGGGACATATTTCTCATCTCTTCATTCCACTTCATGCTACGCAATATAACTATACAGTGTGGAAAAATTCCCATATTATCTTTTGCTTCAAATATTTTTCAACAACTCTAATCATATGTGCACCAAATCAGCATCATTGTTCTTTACTAATCCATGAATCATTTAACACATAGTGTATATTTTATATTTAAGAAAATTTATATCATATTTAGTTATATGATTTCAATTATCCTAGAATAAATCACTGATTCATTTATTTACCAATACATGAATGTATATATTTAATCGTTATTTAGATCTCTTAGGACTATTGGACCACTGTAATGTCATAATTGAATTATCCCCTTAGAATCCCAACATCATGTGGAATATCAACCAACTATATATATATTCTCTTTTATACATCAAGGGATGAACCTAGTTACCCTATTAAATAACCTCATTCACTTTTTAATCTATTTATTTTTCAAATTACACCTCATGAAAGGATGAATCCCACTTCCTTCACCCAATCTTGGTAGACAAAGGATATTACAATTGTTTATCATTTATGTAAGATGATTTACTTCTTATACTATTATGAATAACTCATATCCAGAGTTTATGGTCTTACACTTTACCTATGAGTTTACGTATTCATGATTGGGTACTACAATTTTTATTAATTATTTATTTTCAATTCAAATTGGTTATAAATTTATGTAAGGGTCTATTATTTTCTAATTTAAAAAAATTAGTTTTATTATAAGAACATGTATATATATATATTATATGAACTTATTTTTTTTTCAATTTCTTCAATTTAATGGTATCAAATTTAAATTTGTGATATATATATATGCATGTCATGTAATTTTGACAAAAAGATATATTTAAGTACTTATTAAAACACCCCTCATGGGATATAAATATTTTTTATACTAATGTTTATGAAATTATTATGGGAAAATAAAAGATTATTTTAAATATATTCAAATTTTTTATTATTAAATTATAGATAGTCATAAATTCTTAATTAATATTTTACAAACATTATAATTATTTAATTGAAATATTGTAATTACTATTTTTATAGGTGTATTATATACATATGAATAAAATATAAATAGATATGTCTATATATATAATTATATCTTTAGTCTAATGTTCATGATTATTCAATTCTTAAAAATTAATTCTTTAGTATACGTTAATATTTCTGGTTATCAATCCATGATTCAAAATGAATAAGAAAATCATTTCAATACATGATATCATATAAAATAATATTTTAAAATTATGTAATGAAGAGTTTTTAATTTTAATAATATTAGCTTTATAATTCTAATATTTGTTATACATATTTTATTTTATATTCATAATTTTTTTTAAATTTACTTTTACTTATAACTGTTCATGAATCTAAAATTATATATATATATTTATAAATTATTAATTGAATTATTTTGTGAAAATGTAATTTTATAATTACTATTATGTATTCAATTATTTTATGTTAATATAATCAATGTGAACATGATAATTCGAATAGAGAAAAATTATAATTTTATTATTTAATGTGAGTTTCAATCTAATATTGGCAATATTTATTGTGAATTATAAAATTATTCCTATGTTTATTCTATGGATCTAAAAATTGATACCTATTATTTCATGTGAAATTAATTTTAAAATTTCTATCATATTATTTGTAAGTATTATATAATATTAAATGAATCATAAAATGAAATTTTGATTTAAGAAAATGATTAATTATTTTGCTTATTTATGGAAGTGTTTTAAAGGAAACTTTTTATCATTTTATTGAAATGTAATTTGATGGAATATTTTAAATACAAGAATGTTAATTTTTTTTCATATAAAAGGAAAAATAAAAATGTCTTGGGATTTGGTAATAAAAAATCTTACATGTTATTCATTAATAATGTTAAAATTTATATATATATATATAACAGGCAAGTGTATTTAATGCATTATCATTATTTTAAATAAAAATATCTCATAGTAAATTTTAATATCTTAGTTATGATAATTGTTTTCTAAAAATTCACACACATACATTTTACACATGTAAGGGATGGGAAGTCAACGTGTTCCTAAGAAATGTCGGTTTTTCCAAGACAACCTAAAATATTTAATTTTGTCATATTTTTTTTCAAAATAATTCTTAGTATTTATAGACAAATCATGGGATTATATTAATGTGTTTTCAAAGAGAGTTTTTTTTCAAATGAATTATTATTTTTGTAAATGAAGAAAAACATTATAGGTCATTAATGAATTTTCAAATGCATAATTATTTTCATAATATTATATTTATATGAAATACAATGAGAAATTATTTTCAATTTTTTTTCCAAAAAAAATTAATGGATTTTTCAAAGTTTTTCTAAAAGCTTTTATATTTTGAAAAGTATTTTAAAAAAAAGTATTAAAAATTAAAACTATATTCATATGTATTTATCATAGTTATTTTCAATGAAAATTTTAAAGTTATATTAAATGATATTTTCAAATGTATTTTAAAAGATATTCTGGAAGTTATTTTTAAAATGTATTGTTGAAAAGGTAAATGCATTTTTAAAAATGGTTTTCACTTGATTTTCAAAAATCTATTATCAGAAAATTTTAATCACTATATGTTTTAATAAAATGATTTCAGGATTATTTAGAGATTTCATGATGTTTAAATATAATAACTATATTTTGTACAAAGTATTAAGGCTTCCATTTTTATTTATTATTTTAAAATAGATAATATATAATAGAATTCATTTTTCACAAATTCCAAAATCAAAAACTAAAATTTTATGTAATTTTTTGTATATTTTTTAGGTTTTTCTTTTTAAAAAATAGACAACTATTTTTTTATCATATCTGGATGTGCTAGTATGTGTTGTTAAATTTTGTATCAATCGAACAGTTCAATTAAAATTGAAAATTAGGACACTTGGCTAAAATCAAGTAAATTTTTTTATGCATACATTTTAGTAAGTCCCCTATTTCTTAAAAATCTATATTAGACAAAATATAAGAGTTAGAAAACTACTTTTAAAAACCATGGACGTTAGTTAACCATTATAAAGATAGAACCTTATTACATATAGTTTTCCAAATTCTAAAAAATGGTATTTTTTAGGTACTCTTAACTACATGACACAAATTTAGAGAATGAAGTTATATTTATGTGGGGTAGAATGTAAGGCCCAAAAAATCCTAGTCATTATTTTCATTTATTAAATGTTTATTAAAATACTAGTTATGTAAACTAATTTATTGAATTTAATATAATTTTATATATTTAAATCATTTGTTTATATATAAATATTAAATATTGTGTTTATGGGTGAAAATATTTATTCTTATATAATTATTAAAATTTAAATCTACAAATGAATTCATTAATCATATTCTAATTATGATATTTACTTTATTAAACATATGTTTTAATCATAATAAAATTTATGATATGGTATTTTATTTTCATAGACACAATAAATGAGATGTCTTAGTAAATATATCTAGTTAAAATATCAATGATGGTTTGAAATACACAATGTATGAAAACCCTAACATAAGAAATTATAATATGAATAATAAACCACTCCCTGGCAACGGAACTGGCGCAGGTTCGAGTCTCGCCACTCTCGAATTTAGCTGGGGACGAGCGGCGCGCAGGTGGTGAATGGGGCCCAGAATAAGCGTGGCGTGGCAATCACCAATACCTCGTTACCCACAACTCGTTTGGTGATAACCAAGAGAGAGAGAGATGAGCCCGTAAGGGGCACCGTGTCCGGCTAGGGTTCGCTCGCGCCGCCTCCCTCATCCCGGAGCTGCGCGTCTTCTTCCCTGGTTCGGAGATTTGAGGTGGGATTTCTTTTCGGCTCGGCCCTGCATCGGCTCTTCTTGCGTGCACCAGGGTCTTCGCGAATCGGTGTTGTTTCTACGCCGGAGTCCCTGGCCTGACGGTACAGAATCTTCACCTCGGCCTCTGATCTGGGTGTTTGGAGGTCGGGCGTTGCTTTCTTGGTGATCTCGGATGGCGGCGCTGGGCTTTTTCCTTGGTTCGTGCTGATGAAGGCGACGTCGGGAGGTGGATTTTCTGGTCATGTTCATTTCTCTTCACTGGAGTCGATGAGGATGGTTTGTACCGACAATGGAGGGGTCGGGTCCTACTCCGGCGTCCTTGCTGATGTTTTTTGCGGGGTATGCGGTGGTTCCGTCGATGGCTCTGCCGCTTTCCCCGGTGAATGGTGGCGCGTGGCGATCCGGTCTTTTCCGTCGTCCTCTCCGACGACCTGCACGGCGGATGGTGCGTGTTGATGTGATCTCCTTCTCTATGTCGGTGGATGAACGCCGATGAAGCTCGCCGACGGTTCGGATAAGTTTCTCCGGTCGTCTCGCATGGTTTCGAGGCGGGGCGCGGTTCGAGGTGCTGCTGGTTTCAAGGGTGCGTGATTCGAGGCGGTGACGTGGGTTCGTGGAACAAGGGGATGAGCTGGCTGATGGGGTGAAGTTCGAGGCCCTGTTTCCTTTTGATGTTTTAAATTTTGAATGTTGGTTTGGGTGCTGCTGGTTTGGTTTGCGCATTTTCTGCACTTTTCTTTATTTTAATAAATAGTCAGGGGCTCGCCTCTGACCACCTTCCTTGCTGATATGAATAATAAATATAATAATAATGATAATAATAATAATATATTATTATATGAAAATGGATTATGTTATAGAAATATAATAATGAAATATAAATTTATAAATTTAACACAGTAGAAATATTTATTGAATCAAACTATTGTGTTGGTTTTATTTAATGCACAATGATATTTACCATTATATATATATATATATTAAAGAAAAATAAAATAATTGAGTCACATTATTATAATATGTGTATATTTAGTGTGTTTTATTATTTTATATAAATACTAACACATATATATAGCAGATTCTATACAAAAAAGAGAAATTTAAACAATAATAACAATAATAATGACAATATAAATTATTGAATAAAATGAAAAACATTGAAGGGTTTTAGTCATATTCAGGATAATTCTCATGTGTCGAACATCCCTGGCTTCCCCGATAGCTGAAAACCACACCAAACCACCCTTTTATAACTTATCAACCAATGATCTACATGGAACCATATTCATCTTAATCCGAGGATCACGTCATCGTATCTGAACCAATGAGTCCCTTCACCATCACTACCATTATCTAATCTAAATGAATCCCTCGATTTTTAATTGTATCCTTGCATTGAAATTTAATCTTGAATAAAATAACAGTAGCCATCATCCTTAAAATATCTACATGTATCCATGCTCTCAACCATCGAATCCTGTGAACTATGCATCACCCTCACCTACAAGCCACACTAAATAAAAAATTTCCATGCTTTTCATCTTCACTAGATCATGTTTGAATTTGTCATTTACTTGTTTAGGTGAAATAAAAACATGGTAATTAGAAAATATTCTTTAAATTGCTAATTTTATTTTCCATAAAATCATTTTCAACATCTCATACAACATGAGAGCAGAATCACTATCAAATATTTTTTCTTCCCAATGAAGAATTGATGATAACAAGTATATTTACCATTGGAAAACAATTATCATGTTTTGTTATCACATTTAATATTTTTTATAAAAACACTTGGTTAAACTGTTTATTAATTCATGAAACTGTATATTAAAAAATGATTTAGGTCTCCTAAGGCTATTCGACCACTGAAAGGACCCCACTGAATTGTCCACTCACAATTCCTTCTTTACGTGGAAGCTCAATCACGTATATATATGAGCATCTAAACATAACGGGAACCCCTAAATCAGCCTATTAATAAATCATACGACCTTCTTTCCATATTTTGGGTTTGATTTTATCGCCATGAAATGTATAAGAATGCTTCCTTCAACCGATTTTTTCATACTAAGAATCAGACTTCATTTCTCTGTTAATGTGATGTGAATTTATTTCAAAAAAATTTATGCATGATTTCTCATCATTATTTATATTCATACAAATAATATATATGTGTACAAATTCATGATAGTGTAAAATGATCTTTTTTAATATAATTATTTAAAATGAAAGTATTTTTAATTGTTTTATTATTTTATGATGTTATAATTTCAAACATGTAATTTTTATATTAATACATTTCTGTATATATATATATAATATTCAAATATGGTATTTAATTTTATCTTTTTTATTTTCTTGAATTTAAATATCTGATGTATATATATATGAATGACATTTCTTGTTTTTCAATAATATATATAGTTACATATTAGAATATACCTCCTGTGATGTATGTATTTTTCATATATATGTTTACATAATTAATGTATGCATATACCACATTTTTTATAAAATAATCCATGTTTATGGTTTTGAATTAATGAAAAAAATTAATATATAAGTAATCTTATTCAAAATTTAAAATTATTTGCAGGAAAATTACAGAAGTTATGTTTTTATAGGTATTTTATATACCAATATATATAATATAAAAATATAAATATAAATATATATATATGATTAATCCCATGTTCAATATGATTAAATTATATAACTTCTTATATTATGTTTACATAAATATTTATAGGTATCATCAAATAATTTAAATTAAATTGGAATTTCATGTCCAAACATTATATAATCCATCATAACTTTATTAAATTAAGTAATTATGAGTTGTTTATTTTTAAAATACATCCTTTAAAATTCTTATAAGTTTTATATAATATTTATTTAAATGTTATAATTTAAGGGTACATTTAATTTTACTTATAATTTTTCTTGAATGTGAAATTATATATTTGTATATATTCTGAATGGAATTATTTGTTGTAAATAGTAAATTTACAATAAATATTGTGTATTCTATTAATTTATGTTTTAAACTTTTTGTGTTATTATAATAATTATAAGAAAGTAAAATTAGATTTCTATTATTTTATGTGGATTTCAAACTAATATCGATAATATATTACCTTAATTATATTATTATTCCCAAGAATAATCTTGGGATGTAAAAATTGTAACCTATTATTTCATGTCACTTATAATTTAAAATTTCAATTATTTTTTGTAAAACCCTTCAATATTATTTTGTGTTTCAAAAAATATAAATTTGTGTTTTTGAAAATTATTTTTAATTATATTTTGTTGGTTATTTTAATAGGATTATGTATAACATTTTAATGAATATAAATTTAATGGTATTTTAAAATACATGAATGTTAATTAATTCTATTAACAAAACCTATTGATGAAAAATTTCAAGAGATTATTTTAATGATAAATATCAAAAGTGATTTCCTAAGAATGTTTAAATTTATATAATTAAAAAATTTTATTGTTTATTTAATGTGTTGTTATATTTTTAGTTCAAAAAACCCTAGTGTAAAATGTATATATGAAAGTCAAGCTAATTTTTTTTATAAAAATTGGAACATGGACATTGTAAACATGAATGAAATGGGGAGTTGACTTATTTGTAAGGAATATTGGGTAGGCCCATTACATCAATCATTGTTTAATGTGTCCCCTTGTTTTTCTTTTTAAAATATTTTGTAGAATTTTTGGACAAATCAGTGGATTATATTAAAGTATTTTAAATGCTTATGTATTCACAAAAGCAATATAATTTTTTCAAAATATGAAATATTTTCATAGGAATTAAATAATTTCTAGAAGCATATGTTTGTTCAAAATAGTATATTTATATGTTTTCAATGGTGTAATTAATTTTCAAGGTGTTTTGAAAATTATATATTCAATGGGTTTTCAAATGTGTTTTTAAAATCTATTAAATTATGAAAACTGTTTTAAAACTACTTCTTCAAAATTATATGTATTTTCAATGGTGTTTTCAAAGGTATTATCAAATATTTTTTCACCACGATATTCAAAGCTATTTTCAATGAAAATTTTAGAACAATTTTCAAATTTATTTTCAAAACTTTTATCAAAAGTATTATTCAAATAGTATATTTATTTAACATAAATCATTGGATTTTTCAAAACCTAATGCTTGTAAATTTTTATCACCATATGTTTTTATAGAAAAAATTATGTTATATTGTAGATTTCATAGAGTTTAACTTTGATATGTATCTAGCACATGTAAATTCCAAAAACCGAGTATTTAATTATTATTTTATGTTTAATAATATGAATGATTGTTCAATTTCTTCCAATTACTAAACTAGAAAAAATATTCATATGTAAATGAGTATATATTTTTTATTTAGTTTCAAAATGAATATTCATTAATTTTTTTGTATCAGATGTGGATGTATAGGTCTGGTTCGTTAATGATTTTTTTAGAATATATAATTTTTACATAAATTTTGTTTATGAAAATTCATTATACACAACAACTAGGTTACATTTTCTTACCCAAAACTCCAACTATAACATTAGATAATTACTACATAGTGTTGAAATGAACTCTAAAAACTATTAAAATAATATTTTTCATTAAGATATTTATCACATAACTATTAGAATAGTGATTATGAAAACGATTGAATAAATAATAAAAATATACGGCCTAAACATGTATATATATTTAAATATTTGGGGTCCGATTACTTATAATTGAAAAAAACAATTAATAAACAATTAAAATATTCTTCTGAAGAATAAATTTTAATTAGAAAACATGTTGGAAGTCAATATATTGAAGTAATAGCTTTGAGTTAATTGTTTTAATGATATATACATAAAACTATGACTAAATTCATTAACATTCTTCTTATGTGTTTTATATATAATATATATTAATAAATCCATTTTTACACAGAAAACTATGGTTTCTTTAAAAAAGCTAATTTGTGGAATTTTGTGCACGTAATTTAATATAATTTTTTGAGAAAATTTAAAAAATTATTTTTCAAATAAACCATTTTTTTTAAATTATCCATAAAAAATAACAATAGTGAAATTATTAAATTTCATGAACACATTATTTTTTAGAAAAATAGTGAAAACTACTGAGTTTTAACTGAAAAATAAAATTCTGATATAATTATTAATTAATCTAATTTTTTTTTTCAAAATTGGTTTAAAATTATAATTTGTTCCATCCTAGATATATTAATCCAATTTCTGTCATTAGAAACCATTTTCATTGAGTTTTTATAAAAAAATTAAATATATATACATTTTCTTTTTTAAAACCTGGTTTCTAGTAACATTTATGGTTTTATTTTTTGATTAATTATATAAAGTACATTGACTTATATTTGTAAAAATTGATTACACATTTTAAATACTAATAATTTATATAATATAATATGATAAAATAAATTTTATAAATTTTATAAATTAAAATAGTAAGAATTAATTACCACGGTTACGATAAATGTGGGTTACTAAGGGCTAAACTGTGATGATAAATTATTAAATGAAAATAAAAATCTTAAAATTCATAATTTTATTGATATTTCTCAATATAATAATTCATTCATTTTAATATATGGTAATTTTTTTTAAAATTTTAAATTTCCTTTTTAATTTGAATTCCTTTAGAATATTTTGATGTAAATTCCTAGTGGGAACCCTTCCCCACATATAGATGTCCACTCCCACCCTCCACACAATTATAAAATTAAATCCATATATTCAAGAAAAAACCTAAACAATATCTCTCAAACATCCTAATTCATGTTATAGATCTAATGTTCCTCGCAAATTACTAACACAAGTCTCGTCAATAAGAGATCTAAAGGTGGTGCTTAATATGATGGTAATAATAATGACTAAGATCAACCATTTTATTTCTTCTTTTTTAAAAATTATATATTAAATATCACTAATAATATAAAAAAATTATCTTATATATTTTTATATTCTATTATGTTAATTTAATAACATATATCCATCTCCACTTCCATAAAATTGGAAAATAAAGCTTTTATATTGTATTAGGTGGTCTATTACCTCATGAACAAACAAATGTTTTTCCATAACCACCTTTTATTGTTGGGTGAAAGGATGTATTTTCTATATTTATATTATATTTTAAATATTATTTATCATCTTGAAATAAAATATCAGTGATAACCATTTTTTATATTCCATTCCTTGGGAGATACCTTAACAATAATAATGTCTACAATGAACTGTCTCTTTGGGAAGTGATATGATTCACTCTCAATAATTATTATCATGGAATGGAATATGGACTATGATAAAGAAATAATGAGATATATATTAAATAATAATATTTATTAAATTTTTATCAATTGATTACTCTTCATCCATTCTATTCATCAAAATATGGAAACATTGTTTACACATACGTAAAGCCTATCATCTTTAGGAACGATGAATGTTTTAATTATATATCCAACTTTTTTAATGAATCAAAAAATTTATAAAAAATATATGAAAAAAATTCTAAAACTAATCAATCTTTAGACTATTAGATGAAGATCAAAGGAAAATAACTATAACTACTCAACCAAACCTGCAATAATAAAAGAAAATGGTTAACTCCTATAAATAGTAATTTCATTAAAGAAAAACTAATAAATGGGTGTGGATACATTAAAAGGGGGTCATATATGATAATAAAAGTATTTTAATTATTAAATAAAATATTTATATAAAACATATATGTTTTATACAATATGTTTGAAAATGTATATACATATTAATTTACATTTAATACAATTAACATTATATATTTAATTATCTTTAATGTTTCATTTTATGTTATTATTATTTTTGTCCTATAATTGAATTGATTAACATAACAGAAAGGTATTTCAATATCATTTTTTCTTCAATGAATGAAATTCCTTAGTTAATACCTATTTCATTTATATTTTGTATATGAATTCCATGAATTTATTTTATTAATATTATAATAAAACTTATTTTTATTTCATATCAATTTTATAATCTCCCTTACATGGGTATTATGTTTCAAATGATTGGAGAAGTGTTAATGGATTTATGTAAAAATATAATTATTTATCATGATTTTTTTTTGTTATAGTATCCAACGTGGAAATCATATGATCTAAATCTCTAAAATTTTCATATATTTCCATCTATGTTGTTTATTCATGATATTTTAATGTAATATATCAAATTTTCACTATTTGGAAAATAATATAATTGTGAAAATGTTTTTATGAAAAATCATCTATACTTCACTCTTTGGTCAAAACCCATTTTCATCAAAAATATATTCTAAAAAAAGTTTTTGAAATTATTTTCAAATTAAATAATAGATTAATAAATAATAAATTAAGACATTTTTACATTTTTACATTTATTTTTAACATAAATTTTTATGCTTTTTTTCAATCAATTCCTATTTGGATTTTACAGAAAATGTTTAAAATTAATTATATAAAAATTCGTGGAATGGATATAATATCTAAAAATTTTGTAAATAATTTTATTATAATCATTATTTATATTTAATCAAGTATATTTTAAAATAATCATTTTCCATAATGTTTTATGAATTTTTTTAAAAGTTCTTTAAGTATAATTTTTCCCCATAAAATATTCTAGGTGGGCTATCAAAATAATTATTTATCTAAGATGATATCAAATTATATAACATATTATTTTTTGGGGACATGAACAAAGGAAAAAATTATTATTATTCATCAAAATATATATCTAGAAAATAGCATTATGAAAAATGTTTCTCTTATATGGGTTATACAATGATAAAATTCACATGAACTCCAATGCTGTTTCCAAATCTTATTTATCAATGAAATGATGAAATTATTATAATACCTTCATATTTTGAATAGGTTATGATATAATTAACTGTTTATAAAACCCAATTTCCTTCATGTGTTAGGATATAATTAATATTATATGATCTTCTAGAATACATATATATGATTTTAATTTTATGATGGGTGATAACTATGTCTTCCTTCAGTGAATTGTTTGAATATGGAATACTAATGAGTATATATGTTATACATGAACCTGGTTACATGTTCATAATGTTATAGATATTTTTGATTAAATTTTAACAATGTTATAAGTGAACATGATAACGTGATCACAATGTTATGAGTTACCCTAATTACATATTTAATGCTCTATGTGTGGACCTTTCATTCATGTCCATAATGTAATTTTTTCACCTAGTGGCATGTCCATAAGATTTTTTAACGGCCTTAATTCATTTACATAACATAATTTCTGAACATATATCTATTTAAACATGATCACAATGTTATAAGATAATTTCCATGCAACAAATATAAGTCATATGCCATTTTTATTCCCCAAAAGCCCAATTTCACTGATTCAATAATGATTCATGTATTATCTACTTCACATCATCATTCATTAATCAATATTGTGATCTATATTATATAGGTTATGGTTTTATAATATTATTATCATGTTGACCTACCTTTATATGTGTATTATTATAGGTATTTATTTAATAATACTTATTCATGTCAACTAAAATATTTTAATTTAATATTAATTTATTTTAAATTGTTCACTTTGTATGATAGTGTACAAACCACGCAACAACGGGCTTTTCTAATGTCTTACGTTGCACACAACATTGAGTTATACAGAAAAACAACACAATAATAATATTATTATTTTAAATGGTAGTTTCCACTTAGCCTTTGTATTGGACAGAATAAAAATAATTAACTATATTATTATTATAAATATTTTTCAAATGTCTATATATTTATCCAGTGAAATTTGGAGTTGTAAAATGTGAATCGACCAAATTTTT
The DNA here is from genome assembly GCA_963277665.1 of Viscum album. Lineage (NCBI taxonomy): Eukaryota > Viridiplantae > Streptophyta > Magnoliopsida > Santalales > Viscaceae > Viscum > Viscum album. The sequence goes on from OY728165.1 coordinate 1,957,001,876, forward strand.
AGCATAAAATACTCTGATATTTTAAAATGTCATTTAACAGACTTTTGATGGAGAACGCTTTTTAAAAAAAGTATTTTCACTTTTATATGTTATATATATAAAAATAAACATCTTATTTAAAATATATAAATAAAAATTTACTTTTTGGTATTTTTTATAAAATTCAATTTTAATGAATAGTGAAAAATGGTAGCATTTAACTAAAAACTACCTTTTCATCTCATTCATTTATATAGATCAATTGTCCTTTTAATTTTTTTTAAATTGTAATTGGATTATGTTATTATCATTTAATAATTTTTGGTCATTTTATGTAATTTCTCATTTTAATTGGGCAATAAAGCATGCCAATCTTAAATAGTTTTTCAGTTAATAAACCTTCTTTATTGGTTTTGGTAATGGTAAATAATTTTAAATTAATTTCTACCAATTATGTCTTTTGAATTTGGAAAATTGTAATAAAAATTTTGAATTATAAGGTCCATATTTCATAAATAGGTACACTTTATTTTTGTAAAATATGAATAGTAAATTTGGTAAATATTGTTATTTACCATTGCGAAAGGGTAAATCCTGTAAATATGTGTAAAAAATAATATTTTATTAATATAAAACTACCCTAAAACATAACCTAATACTATTGGATAAAAAATTACTGAACATTAGAATACATAGGAATATATTTAGTAGTTTTTTAGGCACTTGGGAGTGAAAATGAGATTTTATAATATTTAATTTCAAGAAAAGGAAAATATAACAAAAACATGTATCTTTTAATAAAAAGGTTTTAATATAGTGTTATATAACTGATATCTTTGACTATAAATAGATATTTTAAAGATAAATATATTTATTAAATTATTTAATATTATGTAGAATGTTTATAAATTAAAAAAATAATATATTTTGGGACACAATAATGATGCAGTGATTACCTTATTAATGATAGATTCAAATAAATGATATTATAAATATTAAATTAAATATAATATGGATATTTTTTGGAAATCCACGAATTTTATATATATTATTGACATTTTAGGTATTATTTTATTCCCTTTTTTAAAAGTAATCATGTTGTTATGATTTTTAAAAAATTATTTACTAAATAGTGTCAAAATTAACATAAATGAGTTTTTAAAAAAAATACTACATTATGAAATGTTACAATATTCCTTAAAATATTATTTTTTCCATCAAAATTAAATAATATTAAAAATACAATAATCTATTGACTTGTATTTCTACTGTAACTTTATTGTTACTATAACATCCATATATTATGACTATACTAGAAGACATTATATGAGTTAATATTCTTTACTATGTTTCAATGAAAAAATATGAGGTTAATGTTTTGGCCTAAAAATGACTAAAACATATTTATTGATAGGATTTAGACTCATCCTCATATAATCATCTATATTTATCACTATGTAACTATTACAATTATAAATAAATTTTCTAATTAAATAATATTTTAAGAGTATCTTTAAGTGCCCCTCCTCCCTCTTATAAAATGCTGCCACATCTACCCACTTACTCACATCCCTCTAGAATATTGGATTGTCCAAATAATACTAAAATAATCCCAAAAAACAAAAATAAATCCTATTATAGGTCACTCATTGGTTATAAATCAATCTGACGGAGACCTTTTTTGAAAATCAAAAATTGATACTTGAAAAAGTTATATTTGTTTTATCAACTCTTTCAAATTTATTTTCCTCTTCTACTTCCAATTATTATGTAGTTTCCATAATATATTATTAAATTGATAATATTTTACTTTCGTATATGTTATTTTAATTTTTGGGAAAACCTTTTATCTCTTTTTATCCATCTGACAAATAAAAATATCACCATCTGTCTGCATGTACAACTTATAATCTCAACGTCGTGATGTAATTTGATATTATAAAAGAAAGAATTAGGACGTGTATAGTGATGAATATATTGGATTTGAATGTTTTATATAAAATTATAGTCATTCTTTATAATTAATATAACAATAAATTTTATATTTGTTAATCATTAAGTGAATTATATCATCCCTCGTGTGTACATACAGTCTACCTTCTCCACGATGCGATGGGATTCATTTTAAATGACCTCAATTAAACCACGGTTATATACACGAGTTGAATGAATAAATAATAAATATATTATATTTGTATTAACTCTCTATTTTGGTAATTTTAATTTAGTACATTCCTTTATGCTTTCCATAATGTTTCAATACGATAATTTCATTCGAGGAAGTGTGGAATACCTCCCCCTAAAAGTGATATTACTCATTCATGTCAAACATGGAACATATAAATGACAAAATAAAATAACTTATGTATAATATATAACATATATATTATACTGGAATTATAATATACTTATGTATCATTTTTTTCATTCCTTTAATTTTTCAAAGACAAGAAAGTATCATTCATGTCTACGTACATCCTAACATCCCCATGAACAGTGCATTTCATTAATTATCTAAAAAAGCTTTGACTATTATAAATAAATATATAAATATTATATATTATACAAAAATCTTGAATAATATTATAGATATGATGTAATTTTGACTACATAGAAAATATACATCAAACATGTAAATTTTTGACTTCTATATCAAATATCGACAAAATGACAAATATTATAATAACTCAATTTTCATTCATTGAGTAAAATATCCATGTCATTGGATTTTTTCCCAATAATATGTCATAATAATCTGTTATTTTTTTAAACTAAATATCAACTTATATTTGGTGTGTTTATATTTTTGACACATATTTATATCATTTATTTATCCTTAATCTAATTACAAGATCATTGTAAAGGACTTTATATCAATCTCCTTTAATTAAGGAATATTTTTTTTATAAAGGACCTTATTTTATAATATGTATAATAAACCTCTTTTAAATTTAATTTAATTAAACATCATTCAAAAGGTAATTTTATTTAAAGAAGCATTTTACTAAAAAAAATTATTGAATATTTATTTTTAACGTATTCATTGAAAACAAACATTTTTCCATCGTGAGAATTATTTGATATCTGAATTCCTCTACAAGCTGTAATTTTTTTAAAATAAATAAATACCATATTTAATTTTTAGGTATTTTTGTTTTGAAAATGGATTTGAAAATGGATTTAATATATAAATATCATTAAGTCATGTCTTACAATTACAATGTGGAAGTGTAATTTTGCTTTAATGATAGTTCATGTGTCATAATTATGTAATGGTTCTTGTTAATTGCTTAAGTGTATGGGTGTCTACATAATAATACATGGGAGGGTGAGCCCGTGATAGCTCACCAAGAATTGGGTAACCTGAAAAAAATAAACATTATGCTTTCCCCTAAGAGATTTAGGGAATATACAATGAGGGGTAATCCAAATGTAACCATGAAGGTTACCCTAGTTTGGAATTGAAATCATTAATGTATACATGTTATGGATGCTAAAAGTTACCTATATATATTTTTTTATTTCTATGATTTATTTACAAATATTATGATTTAATGAGTTTTATTATTGAGTTCCTGTTTTATGTGTAAGATGTATGATTTCATTTTTTATGTATTAAAGGACTAATGTTTTTATTTTTTATTTTTATCACTTTTTGATATTTTTATGCTCATCCAATTTTTTTTAAAAAAAAATCACAGTTTATTAGTAAATGTTAGAGAATAGAATAATCAATGAATATTTTACAATAATGGATTTATTGTTTTTAAAGAGTTTTGTTTTTTTGGAAAATAATTGGACCTAGTAGATGTGTCTAATTCATAATAATTGAGATTTAACGTAATAGTTATAGGATATTTCTCAATAACTCTAAATCCGAAAATATCCTCAATGTGAGAGAAATAAAATTATTCAACCAAAACCAAGATTATTTAATTCCTAGGGTGTTATTTTAGGATAAGTGACATTTTTTCTATAACCACAATGGTTAACATATTAGAAAGAGTCATAATTAATTTAGATAAGTTAAATGATCTTATAATATCATGAATAATTATATATTAGTGGTTACCCTCCAAATAAGATAATATATGATGTATTTAACGATATAATCACACTAAACATTTTGGTTTTTGTAAATGGTTGGATCTAGCATTCGCTAAAGTAACAATGGATATGAGAGAAATTGTGGTCACTTTCTAAAGTAGAACCAGAATGAAATGGGAAATGCAACGAGTATAGTTGTTCTCATTCGTATCTAAATATCTGGAATCAATATTGACCATTTGAACCTTGTTTATTTCTATAGGGCATCATTTTTCTAAGAAAAAAATCCATATGGATATTTATATAATAATCATAATGGTAAGAATATTAAATAAAACTAGGTGTTAAGGATATGGAAAGAAAAACCAAGGAAAATGTTTACAAAGGATGGGAATATTTTATATATGTGGTAAAAAATGTCATAAATAAATAACCTTCCATGTAAAATGGAAGAATTTAGTTTAATCCAAGAAATGGAAACAAGATCTTTTTGAATTATAAATTGAATATTTTTAATATGGGTAGTATAGTAATTATTCAAATAGATGACTGATGAAGATGTGTCATGAATGAGATCAGTATTAAACTATAACTATATGTTTATAAATACCTAATTAATTTTTCAATTTAATATAAGGATACTAGAACATAATTATGAAAGGTATGGATTATTTCTTATCTCATGTTCTGAAATTATTGACTCTTAGGACACATTCAATTATTTTATTTTTTGGAAATATTTATTACATAATATTTGGAAAAACCATGGATAGGTATAATAAATAAGGATGGATGATTACAATGTCTATATTTTTGAAATATAAGATTTATTTTAGATCTATGGGTGACTAAAGGTTTACATATATTAATGTTTTCTTGTGAATGGGATTACATTGGAATACATTTCTTTGGTATGTGTGAACCTGAAGTTTTTTATGTTAAAATTATATTTTAGGAAGAATTAAATTTTTGTATTTAGATAAAATTATATATTTTACTTGATCCATGATTTGATGTAATTATAGATTAATACATTTTGAGAAGAAAAATGAAAGGCATGAGATAAACATGACATTAAATTATGTTATGTTTATTTTTGAATATTTTATCTCAACTTGAGAATGTTTTAATAATTTTATAGTTTTAGAAAAACGAAATCCCATTGGATGGGTGAAAACCTTTCATGTCATACAAGGTCGTGTGAATGGATCCCACAACCGATGTGCGATATGGCTTTATCGCTTACCACTAGCCAACAGGAAGTGCGTAGTTTTTTTAACATATTAATTTTTTATAAATGAGTTGATTTTGGGAACTTATGTTTTGTCAAATTTGATATCATTTATATAGGGAAATGATCTGGAAATTAAGTGATGAATGTTATTTTGTAATTCATTCACTCTTTTGGGAACACCATATACTCGAAGAAAATATAATACTATTGTATTTTATTAGAAGATAAATTGTTGAATTTTAATTTCGGATAATCTACATAATTATTATGGACATATTGATATTTTATTTATATATGGGAATGATTAATATATCATGGAGAATATATGATTATGTAAATTACTTTTAATTATGATACTTTAAGAGTAGTTGATGTTATTTGGGGATAAATGTTAATATTTTGCATGGATGTCTTGGGGATCAAATACATATGAATTTTGGGTTTTAATACAAGTTTAGATTAAATTTAATAATTTTATGGACAATTGTTTATTTAATTATCTTTTTTGAAGATTTGGTATTATTTTTTGAAATTTGTAGATTAACAGTTGTATTTATTTTTATAAAGTATCATATTTTCAGGGTTTATCTAGTCATGTGATCACCAATTTCATTTTGGTTAATGTCTAAATATATGGGTAATATAATGTTCAAATTTTGTGGATTTTTTGTTTCTCTTGATGTTCATTATATAGCTTCGGGTGTGAAAATGTTATCTTGAATACTCCGTATTTGTATAACAGATGTGTTTGTAGTAGATATTTATTAATCGATGAAACACCACTTGACAATTAAGTATGATTCCATATGGTCTTAGTAAAGATCTTAAATAAATTCCCCATCATTATAAAAAAGACCACAAAACAAAAACTTTTTCTATTTACTTTTACTATTAGGAAATAAAAGGCAGTTTAACCCATCACATTTTGATGGTTTTCTGGTTTTTATATTTATCCTAACCATGTTTATTATCACTATCCATCCTAAAAATGGTTATTTTCTCTTAAATATCCATGTTCTGTTACATCTAATCCTAGTATGTGTTATCTCGAGTTACTTTTGAACTTATCTTTCATTTTTTAAAGTGATAGATTTATTGAATCTTTTATCATGTTGGGATTTTCCATGATGATTCCTAGCCCAATTTTAAAACTGTCAGGACAAAATTTTCAAAATGGGGGAATGATCTAACATCCCAGGTATTTATAGAGGAATAAATTTTAATATTTATTAATAATTTTTAATTTAGTATTAATTTTTGTTTAAATGTGACACTATGTGTGGTAGCTTACCTGAAAATAAATAATTTGTTTATCGAAAATATTATGTTTCACAAAACACATAATTATAAAAAAATACAACAATAATATTTTAAATTAAAATAGTATTTAACACATAGCCTTTGTATTGGTGGTAATTAAAAAAATCAACTATATTATTATTTTTTATATTTTTTAAATGTTTATACATTTTTAATGATTTTTTTTGCTTAAAATTAAACATATCTAATTTTAAGATTAAAATTATCTAATTTTTTAAATGGACTTTTTACAATAATTTAATGGAGAAGCATTTTTAAAAATATAATTTTTCAATTTTATATGTTCTATATGTTAAAATAAAATTCTTCTATAAAATAAGTACAAGAAACTATACTTTTGGTTTTTTTGATAAAACTCATTTTTTAATGAATAATGAAAAATATTGGATTTTAATTCCAAACTACATTTCATGTAATTTATTTATTTAATTATATTATCCTTTTGATTTGTTTCAAAGTTTAAAAGTATCAGATTTTTATAATTTAATTCATGTATGGTCATTGTATTTGATTTCTCAATTTTATTGGACATAAACACATATCAATATTTTGATAGTTTTTACTTTAAAAAACATGTTTTCTTGTATTGATAACAATAAATAATTTTAAATTAAATTATTCCAATTTTTTGTTTCTAATTTGTAAATTTTGATTCCATATTTGTAATGGGAATATAAAAATTATGTAAATCGCTTCTCTTTATTTTAGGACAATTTGATTAGTAACATCTGTAATTATTTTTCCTTCCCATGTTTAAACAAAAAATAAGGTAAATAATGGTAAAAACTAATATTATAATAATATAAAACAACCAAATAACATCTCTTCATCCTAATTGATGAGATATTTCGGAACATTATAATCCATAGGACTAAATTTTACCATTTTGGATCCACATGTGGGAGTAAATTACATTTTATAATAATGAATTTAATGAAAAAGGGATTATAACATAAACATGTATATTTTAATAAATAAAATGAAAAGAGGGAAATATAACTGATGTAATTGAATATAAATTTAAATTGGAAATAAAAAAATATTTCCTACATCATGGTTCTTTCTTTATAATATTTTTACATAAAATAAATATATTTATTTTTGACAAAATGATGATGTTGTGATTAGCTTATTAATGAATAATTCAAATAAATGACATTTTAAATATTAATTTAATTGTAATTTGATAATTTTTGATTCCATACTTGATTTTTTTTATGACATTGACATGTTAGGGTTGAGTTAATGCCTTTGGTTTTAAGGAATCATGTTTTAATGTCTTTAATAGAAATCAATTACTTAATGGTATCAAAATTGAAAAAAAATGTTTTCAAAACAAATAATGCCTTATTATATGATATAATCATCTAAAAATATATGATTTGTGAAACTGACTTATATAATGACTCAAATGTAATTAATTATCCACTTTAGGTTCAATTTTGTTTTTATTGTAACTATAATAACCTTATTTTATGAAGAAAAAACTACATTATAAGAGTTACTGTTTCTAACTAAGGGTTAATGCTAAAAGACAAGGGTAATATTTTGACCTAAAAATGTCTAATACAATTTTTTTGAGATGATTTTGACCCATACTCAATTTATTATCAAAATTTATCACTTCGGATGTATTTTAATTCGAATATTTTTATATAGTAAAGTAATATTTCAATACATTCCTAAATTGACCCTCATCCATCCAATAAAAGGCCACCGCCTATACCCACATATTTTCACATTTAAAGTCAATTATATCATCAAAATTATGCTAAAATAATCTCTCATCTTCCATAACTACCTCTTAGGGGGCTCAAATGTTCCATAAATTCATCATAAGGATACTTTTTGTGAGAATCAAAAGAAGATGCTGAAAAAAGAGGTATTTGTTTTGTCACATATTTAAAAAGTATTTTCTTTTTCTACATCCTCTTATTATTTTGTTTCCATATTAAATTAATGAATCCAATATAAAATAATTTTTTTTATGTAATTATAATTTTTTCCCAACCATATATCTTATTTTAGCCAACCTACAATTAACAATATCACTATGTGTGCGTACGCACTGCTTACCGTCCCCAAGTTGTTGTGTAATTTGTAATTCAAAAAAACATAATTTGGATGGGTATAATGTTGAGTATAATGACTGTACATAATCAATATAAAATTATGATTATTCTATATAATTTATATACCATCTAATTCATTATCTTTTAACCATTACTTGAATGATATCATCTCTCATACGTACATACGGTCTGCCGCCTTCATGATGCAATGCTACGTAATCAACACAGTATTCAATAAAAAACAATTATATTTATGAATGAAATGAATAAATTTTATAATTATTATATTTATATTGATTCTATGCATCATTAATTTTTATTAACAACATAACATCATGCTTTCCATAATAATTAATTACAATAATTTCATTTGAGGAACTATGGACTACCGCCCCATCAATGTCATATGACTCGTTCATAAAATATATGGAACATATATAGGATGAAGACAGTGAAAATATTTAACATATATAACAAAGATAATATTCTAAACATATAATATACCAATGGATAATTTTTTTTCATTCCTTTAATATGTCAATGAAATAAATGTAGCGTTCATGCATACATATGACATACCATATCCATTAATGATGTGTTTCATTTATTATATAAAAATGTTATGGACTATTTTGAATACATATATACTAGATATATATGATATATAACTCCTAAATAATATTATGGATATGGTGGACATTGGATCACATTGAAAATTTACATCATATAAGTTCATTTTTGATTCATGTACCAAATATCAACAAAACAACCAATATGAACATAAAGAATATTGTAATTTTTTTAACATTATAATGAGTGATATAAATGGAATAATAAAAATGAAAATTTTTATCCATCATGTTGAAATTAACCTTATATTATTATTTATAAATATAAATAATGAAAAATACAAGTCACATTCGAGGTAAGGGAAATCATAACTCAATCTTCATTCAGTGAAAAAAATATCCTTGTCGTCGGTTTTTTCCAAGAATATGTGTTAATCACCTCTAATTGTTTTACACTTAATATCAAATTATATTGGGTGTAATTATATTGGTCACACATAATAATGTCATTTATTTTTCCATAATCTAATAACATGATCTTTTTAAAATACTACATCTCAATTTCCATTCATTGAGGAATATTTTGGATTATATATGACCATATTTTATACATTGTATAATAAACCACATTGGAATTTAATTTGATTCAATGGTATTAAAAAGGGAATATTTTTCATTGATCATTTTAATAAATTACCAATGAAATTTTTCTTTTTAAAAAACGCTGAGACAATTCCCTTTTCATCACCACAATAATTATATGATTTCTTGATTCCTCTACACGCCGTAATGTTTTTTAAAAAATTGTAAATACAATATTACTTTTTTAGGTATCTTGGTTTTGAAAATGGTTTTATTATATAAATACATTGATATATTTTCTTATTATTGCAATGTTGAAATGTGAATTTTTATTATGTTTGTTCATGTGTTATGATTATATTATGGTTCTTGGGAGTTTATTAAGTATAGTATTGGTTACATGAAAATCCAAGGGTGAGTGATCTTATGATGGTTCTCCAATTCATTGGGTAACATTATAGATGTAAACATTATGGTTTCTCCTAAGAGATTTTGGGAATATAATATGATGAGTATTTCAAACATAACCATTATGCATCCCCCTTTGTAGTTGTGAATGCTAAAATGTAAGTATGTTATGGACACCACAAGCTACCTTTATGATTTATGATTTCTTTTTGTTATTCATAAATCTTATGATTACATGATGTATGATAAATAGCTTATGGTTTATGAGTAAAAATCATGATTTAATTTTTTTGAATGCATCCATATACTAATGTTTTAATTCCTTATTTTTTATCTATTATTTGGATTTTTATGAACATCCCACGTTTTCGAAATATATTTCATAGGGAATAAATATGGTCAAGTGAAAGTAATAATTCAATAATATATTTATCAAAAAAAGAAATCATTTTTAAACAGTTTTATTGTTCTGAAATAAATAAAATATATTAAAAGTGTGTACATTGTAATATTTGAGATGTAATGTAGTAATAATGTCCTAATTCCCTAAAACTATAAACCTTAAAGGATCCTCAATGTTAAATAAAGTAAACTATTTGTGAATAATCAAGATTATGTAATATTTAAGGCTAGGTACTTTCAATATTAATATAATGCTTATGTATCACACTTTATTACCTTTACTGAGCATTTTATCTCACCATTTGTTATGTTTCTTTTCCACATGATATTAGGAATGGTTTTAAATAGGGTATTTTTTTGAAGAGCACTAAATGTGAAGATCATTAAGTGAGATAATTATGATCTTTCTGAAAATTTTAATATTATGTACTTATTCTCAAATGTCCCTAAACATTTATGGACCTTCAGTGTATATTTGTGCCAAGTATTTAATATTCACCTAAAAAAGATTTAATATCTATGAATGACAATCCTACCTCATAATAAAATAATGATTCCATATTATTAGGATATCAATAAGAAACAAATGGTATTTGGAAACTCTATTGAGTGGCCATGTCATTTATAAGTGTTATAGAAATTGATTCATTTTTAATGTATGGTTTGTAATATTAAATGATTATTTGAAAAAAAAATTAAATATAACATATTTCATTCCAAATGAAATATTTTATAATTGATTTTTTTTTTCATTTAGGTAATGAAAAGAATTCTGTGTGCATCAAATATTAAAATTTATCATTCTCAGATGAACATATGTAATGAAGGTGTTTTTTCGTTTCACTTATATTATATGACATGAGCTACTGTAAGTTATTAGTGAGACGTTTTAATATTAGTAAATAAATATAAATTATTTATGATTCATATAATTCAATAAATTTTTCATAGAAGGTTATATAGTGAAACATATTATATTCAAAGATAATGTATTCGTTGTTATATTTTTTATAATATGGCGTAACATGATTCCCTAAAATTAATGATTTATTTAAATGATGAAAATATTACTTTTATGAAAATATACCAACCAAAAATAATACAATATGTTATATAGAAACAATTTACTATATATTTGCTCATTATACTAAAATGAAATATGTGTTATTTTTGTAACAAAAAAAAGATATTTCTTAATAATATCAACATAATCACAGAATAATTTAGTGTGTATGAGTGTAGAGGTATTATGTTTTATCATAGTGATATATATTTTGGATTATATTTATTTTTTAATTAATATCCAAGGACATGTGATGACAAATAAAAATGAAAATATTTATATATACATGTTGGGAATAAGTGAATATCAATATATCTAAAATAAAAATACCAATAAATTATAGATGATATTTTTAAAATATGTTCTAAAATTATATTTAAAACATGGGTGTAAAATTAAATCTAAATAGTTACACATGTGTTGTAATTATAATATGGATATAACCTTATACTAATAGGTGGCTGGGTTATGAAAGTAATTTAATAATGTAAAATGATTAAAAATAATTTCCCTAAATGTTTTTAAGGAAATGCTTCAAAAAATGATGTTAAAGAATTTATAAATAATTCATCATAGAAAAAATTGACATCATGACATATATATGTAATTGAATTAAGGATTTTGATTAAAAAATTTCATAAACGCGAGTTGTATGCATATGATTCTTAAGGCTCATAATTTCAAAAAAATATTACTTCAATTAAATTATTTATTAAAATAACATAGTGGTATTATATATTCATATGGATATATAGTGAAGTGATGTGAATTTCATTTAATCTCAATGTATTGTCAAAACTATTATATTAATAGAATATTGAGAGTCATATATAATCTCTTGATATATGATACATGATAGATTTATATAGTGGTTATAAATTAATTGGAAAACTTATTAATCATTCAATCATGTGTACATTAATTTTCATAAAATATGGAAGCATGAATATGCGCTAAATTTATAATTCAGTGAGTTTTAAATATTCTATGATTATCATATAGTTTTATAGTAATGTGATGATATATTATATCTAAAATGAATTAATGTTTTTATTAATTTAAATTTGTTTTATACAATATTCCACAAATAGATTCATGATGTAATAAGTAGATGGATAATACCTATAATAGACCACTAACATATATCTTATGTAATTTCACATGGTTTCCTATATGGAGAGAGATATATGGTTATTACTTATCGTTCATACCAAAGGATGATTATATGACTCAAATTAGAACCTTTATACTTTAATAACATAATTATTCAAGGGAAAATATATTTATTCATAATTAGTGGTGGTTGGATATATTTGTGATTATATTCATTGTTTGAGTGAAAACATGAAAGGATTTTTACACATGTATTTCAAGAGAAGGCATCTGATACTATTTTAAAGAAAATTAGATAAGTACTTACATAGTGTGATTACTTTAATTATGTTTTTGTTATTTGATATTAAACATGTGATGTGATTTTCAATAAAATAAATGAAATTATATTTATTCAATATGAATGTTAATATATTTAATATAATCATGGAAAATTGAATTATACTATAAAAAATAGGTTTGATCCATGTCTAGGGGTCATTAAATGTCACAGAAAAAAGAAATATACATTTTCAAATATGATCTATATGATATATATAAAACTAGAAATTGTGGTATAATGTTTGAGTATGTTTGATAAGTAACACTAAATTCCCAATAGTAGAATGAGTTTCATAGATTCATTACTAACTGTATCTCTTTTTAAGAATCATTAAAATATGGATTTTATATTTGTTTTCAATTATATTAAATCCCAAAGGGATATACATTTCAGGATCATGATAAGGATATTTTTAAAATGTTCTTATGTTAAAATAAATATAATATTATAATACTATATCAAAACATAGAATAGAGTTGATTCAAAAAGATTTGAGATATTTGGTAAAAATGTATTATGCGATTTTATTAAAATATATAGACTGTTGGATCTGTACAAAAATATTAATTTCAATGAATAAAATTAAACATGTTATATAATTCTATTTAGATTGGTTTATATTAATCAATTATCATGTTATTAAATGGAAGCCATTATAAATAATATAAATGTATTTCATTATTTTAATTAATTTATTGATTTTTTCCAATATGAATAAACATCTCTTATACTATTCAATATAAACTATAAATTTTTTAAAATTTGATGTGTTAATGTTGGGTATATAAAGAAATTAGAATTATCATATTGAAAATGTATTGTTGTACGAAATCATATGGATTTTCTATTATTATTATTACCATATTTCCCATGATAGGAAATGATATATAAATCTTTTTGTGTATCAGGATCATGTAATTATGAATGTGGATCACCATGTTATTTTACTATGTTTGGAGGCTAGAGGTTCTCATATACTACTCTAGTGATCTTTATCAAACATATTATATGATTTACATGATGTATTAGAGGCATCATTAGTGTGATTTATTCATGTTTAATGAAAGTTATTAATTTATAGAATATTTAAAATTTCAATATTTATTCGTAGTGTTATTAGGAGTCATGGTTTCTTTATTACATCCTCTTTAATTAATAAATAATAATTATTTGTTTGTAATCCAGATCATGAAATCAATTTCACATTTAGAGAATAATTTATTTATTATCTTGAGATAGACTATAAATATTGTATTTGATATACACTCATTGTTAATGTTATTTAAGAAATCTCAATGTTTATAGGGAATATATGGAATATATTTTTCATTAATTTGATTAAGAAATATAAATTTATATACGGAAACAGTATAATATATAAAATTTACATTTTTAACAATAATAATTCCATAACTTATCTGAAATGGTATCATCTTCAATACATTATTAATATGGTTATTATACTAATAATGACTATTTATTTAAATCATTAATAATATGGATTTTATTTTTCTTGGTGATTTATATATCACCCATGGTTATGTGATTTAGTGGCTTAAATAATGATTAGTATATGTTTAATGACCAATTATAGGAAAAAAATAAATATCAATAAATTATTATATACCTTTTATAGTGTATTTTTCTCTAATGATATATCTAAATAATAGGTTACATTATGAATACTATAATATTTTACCAATGATTCATAGTTTGTTACAATTTCATAGATTTTGATTCTCTCTCCATATAGGATAATGATGTTAATATCATTAATAGATATTTAGTGAAAATTATATTTAAATTTAAAATCTATGATAATGTTTGCTCAATCATAATTAATAAGAAATCACATAAAATAGGATAATAGTTATAAAACTATTGATGTTTTAACACATCATGATTCTCTGGTGTGAAAAATGGAAGATCCTTAATATTGGTTGACATCATTATGAGGGAGGACTCCTATAATGTTTCTTATTGTCTTGATAAGGATCCTAATGATGATTCATGATGGTCTCATTTGGCTAACCACAACAATATATACATTCCCTAAAAAATACAAAGTAATATTTGAGGTTTACCAATGTTTTTATATAAGGACAATGGGGGATCATAACAATCATTACATTCAATTATACATGTTGTTTGATTGTAATAGAAATGGTATAATTATAGTTTTGATGGAAAAATATTGGAAGTGATATCCCTTTGATGTGAAGGATTGGAATACCCAATATAGCTCCTCAAACTACATGATCAATATTAGGTATCTGATGATGGAGTGTCTATTTGATTCTCTACTGTAACTAAAAATTATAGATAATGATGATAACCATAATAAGTGATATTACATTGGGTAGACCCCCAATATTTTATCTAAAAAATATGCATCCTCGTTAATCATTAAAATAAACAAAATAAGGGGTTTGTGTTTAGAAAATAAAATATTGAATCTATTGAGGATTCCTTCAAAATATTTTTTATTAGATATCAAGAAAACATGTGTAAACTCTTCCTCTATAATTTCTTGAGTGAAAAATCTATCACATGGATCATTACATCATGTATATAATGATGTTAGAGTGAATTAAACATCTATTCATAGAGGTACTCATATAGAGAGAGTTGGCGATAATACCTATGAGATGGAGAAAACGTAGAGGTGGTACTTACCAGATCATTATTAGTAAAATAAATATTGAAAGGATTTATAAATATCATGAAACAATCATTTATTTCATATTTTCTGTGAGGATATTCTACATTGTATTTTGTTTTTATTCACCAAGATAAATTTTAATTTTTTTAGTACATATCCAAAATAAAAATAAGATACCCATAAATGTTGAAACATAACTAAATATATATTATTTATTGGAATATTTTATAGAAAATTAATTTCAAGACTAGTTGACCTTTTTACATATTTTAAATTTGTAGATGTGTTATGTTCAATCTATTCAGAAATACATGTTGAATCTAAGAGGATGTTTGGTTGAAAAATATATATAGTATCTCATTGCGTATTATGGAATACACATAATGAAACAACTGAGGTTCATAAAATAAACTAGGAAAACTAAAAAGACATGAGAATAATGATTAAATTTTAATGTGACATTGAAATATTATTCACATTATAACATTCCTAATTATAATATAGGTTTTATGTTTTATATATTTATATCATAAATCATACATAACAATCAATATAATAAAAATTGGACACATATATTTATTCTCCATTTTTTCAAAAAATAAATCATTTATGATATTAAATACATAATTTCATTTCATATCATCTAAATATTGATTAATATCATATCATTGTACCTACTAATATATATAACCTATGAAAAATCATTTTTAGATGTGTGATGATGAAAATTTTCATAGTAAGGTATATAAATTTAATGTAAAACATTCATAGGTTGTCATGACCCCCTCCCCCAAAAGTGATCCCCTCCTAGGATTGTAAAGTTAGAAGAGTGATAATGAGTCCCATGTACTGACTCTAGTAGTTCCCTTTATGAAGACTAAGACCATGGGTAAAACAAACACATAGATGAGAGGCAATACCCTATAAGATAACACATGAGAAAAAGAGAGATAAGATAGACACTAACCAACTCCTGATAATACTATAATATAAAAAAGAAATATTAACTAAACATATGTAATTTCAATCAAAAACTACTGAAACATATTGGGGAAACTCCATGTACCAAATTAAAGTAAAGCTATACCTACCAAGAAGCCCTAACAGCTCTGATAACTTCAAAGATATTATTTACCAGCCTTATCTACAACATGTTCCAAGTGATCTTAAAATAGATTATATAATTTTGGGTGAGTGTAACAGAATACTTAGTGAGGTCTTCCCCAAAGCCACTCATAAAAATGTAAAGAGATCATGACAATGAAGAGAGAAAAACACATAAAACTAAATCATCACCTAAATAGTTATGCATTGTTCCTATCATTAACATGGATACTCTAAAAAAGTATCACATAGAAAATTAAATAATATAATAATGAATATCATGTATACTTCTCTACAACTTCCCTACTGGTTTTACTATTTTACCAAATGTCAGAGATTCAATTCCATCTCTCTCCAAAAAAGCAGGTGTGAAGGATCCTAGGCGAGCACCACAATACGCACCATAGTGAAACACAATGATTTCTCACAAACACATAGGTGAAGCACCACACCATCAACACTACTATATATAACAGTGTAGTTTCTATGGGACACCATGTCCTATATAACTTGTATCATATATTGTGTATTATTCCTGAAGACATTATAACCCATAAACAAAGAAAGGAAAATCAAGAAATAGCATACTATATAGGTTATAACTATATTATTCCATAGGAAACTATATCCAAAATATATTTTTGTGAATAACGATAATATTTTAAATCCCTCTTCATACATATATGGGGAAAACTAATGGGTTTGCCAAGCAGCACTAGTAACTACCAAGAGTATGGGGGGTAAAGTGGGTAGTCAACCATCTATTCTCCCACCAGAATGTTGGGGAAAACACCCCAGGCTCCAAAATACCCGGGGTGTTAGTTTCCTTAACTGATCAAGTGGTTTAGTGTATAGAATTACAAAATTAAAAAATATACAAAAGCTGAAAGGAACAATATGGGCATAATCTAGTCTTAGATTCAATTACAACTAACATTTCTCATACTCTTAGCTGGAACTAGTATGACTATGTACCATATAAGCACACAACCATTTAAAGATATATAGTATATTAAATTATACATTTTTAACATTTTCAATTTATGTTAATTAATTATTTAACCATTAATTAACAATTATCATTCCCCAATACATTTAATTATAATCACACCCAAAGTTCAACACCCTCCAGGCATAACAAAACTAAGTCCACATTTCCATTAAATTTAAACCTTACCACTGCATCCCAGGAAGCTCCAACCCCATGTGATAACATCATTTATTAAATAATTTATCAATATAATTATAAATTTTCTATAATTTTAGTTATTCTAGAAAAATAAATCTTTTCTTCCAACCATACGGGCTTGAATATAGTGAGTAGATGAATTACCTATCATGTATTTTCCACCTATATCTTGAGTTCAAGAACCTCTATCACTAATAATCTAAAAATAGAAAGCACATGGAATACCCAATGAATCATATAATCTTTTGAATGGAGGGTAAGAAGGAACGTCTACCTCAATATGCCTGTATTGTAAATAGAATAAACGTAGAACAAGATTCAAACAGAAATCAAAATTCACATACAACCCATTCCAAAATCACGGGTGTCATCCCCAACACCCACATGCATAAACCGATGTATCTCACCACTCTTGGTGGAAACTACTACCACAACCAGAAGGCCCACTACCCCACATACCACAATAGCTATCTAGGCTCACATAATGTATGAATAAGTTGGAAACAACAAGAAACTTAGATCTTTGTCCCAAAACATGCATCGTCCATCACCCATAATGAGAAATAAAAGATATAGAGAATAAGGCTCTTGGACTTTATAAGAAAGATGGTATCTTTTAACCCTACCAGTAATTATCCTTTATCAACAACTAGTTCTTAAATCCATCTAGTATTAACAAATTCATTACTAGTATGGAATAACTATGGGAAACATGAAATTCAATCTATCATGGCTATTAGAAATAATCAAACATGAATTTGGAAATCCATTGATCAAAATAAATTAGCTTGTTTATGTTTTATCAATCAACATGATTAATTATAATCTTCTACATTAATTTGATTAAAATCAAATAAAAAACTACCAGATTCATTTACATTCATCTTTATCATTAGAAAATTAATTTATAGTTAAGTACAGTTGTACATTCATTACCCATTTCCAATAATAATAACATGCTAATCATCAAGGAAAGATATCACACTCTCTAGAAAAACATTTATCAACAACAATTGATCGATACCAATTATTTTAATCTAGTTTGAATACATATTATGTCAATTACATTGTGTTACATTGGGATAAAACATAATAACTATACTACGCTACATAAATAGAATAGAGAATCCATGAATTCCCTACCTCAAATGTATTCCAATGTTTTCGCACGAGAATGGTCCAACACGACGACCAACGATTACCTCACCCAAAATGATTGCATTTATATGAGGACATTGAGGTGCAACCACATCAACAAAAACCAAAGAAGTATCCCATAGTAACATGATGACCACATTCCATTACATGGAAGGAAGAAATACGAATAATCCTATCCTAGAACCCAGAATAATAGTTTTAACACAAACCTTATCGAAGACTGATCGACACTTCCTAGTTGTACAGAAACTAGTACAACACATGTAGTAAGAAGAAATATCAACATGAAAATTTCCAATGATTACACTATGACTGCATGAATCATATAGAAAATAATGGTATAGGCATATCATATCATTGAAAAAACAATCACTGAGGAACTAGAAGAATGGTATCTCACATTCAGAAAGATCGAAACATAGTGGTTGTTTACAAATATTATATAATCATAATAAATGTGGGTCAGACTAAACAACATGGTTTTACCAATTAATAACCTCCATATTTTTTAGAAAATCATAGATATGATTTATATCCCATGAAATGGCTTCAAAACCACTTAAATATGGAATTTAATTCATTTTACGTCTTTGAATGATGTCAAAAGGGAAAAATTGGGAAATCATGAAAATCATGGAATTTGGAAATCTGTAGGAAATGTATCACTATTTTGGAAAAATTGTCCATGAAACAATTTTAAATTTTTGGAAATGGAAATGGATCATCATTCTGAAAACACTATTCATGATACCGTTTGATGTCTCAATGTTCTGGAAACACAGTTCATGAAACCGTTCTGGATATTTTGAAAAGGAAATGAATCACCATTCTGGAAACACTATTCATGATACCATTAGATATCTCACCATTTTAGAAACACTATTCATGAAACAATTCTGAAGTTCTATCCGTGGAAATGACTCAATGTTTTGAAAATACTTTTTTTGGAACCATGCTAAAAATGTGAAAAGGAAAATTCTCACAGTTCTAGGAACACTATTAAAAGAAATATATTCTTAGAAAAGTATTGGGGATAAGTAATATTGACCACCCATAATACCTCAAACACCATATTTTGGAAAAGGAATAAACTAGAGAGGTGTGAGGCATTAAATCTTATAACTATAGAAATCTTATGTCCTGGAGAATCCAAAACAAACCCACATAGGAAACAGAAAAATGGGTCCGAAGAACCTCCTACAAAGATAGATCTCAAGACTCTTGGCATCAAATGAGATCAACCACCTCAAAATATGGACACACGAAACCACCTGATAACCACAACATGCTCTCAAACACTCTATGAGGGGGAGATACCTCTCAAAAGATTGAATGCCACAAAATGAAACAAAATAATGCCATCTCATAACACAAAAAGGTATAAATACATGAAACAAACATTATTAGAGAAAATAGCTACACATCCAACATCTCAGGGTACTAAGTTAGTATTGGGAACCCATTTTGCAAGGAAATTTCCTCCATTCCATCGTACCTCCACCAGATACCAACAAATGGGATATGATACTAGTGTTACACCTTCTCTTTGTTGTAATGGATCTCTATATTCCACTCCTCAAAGGTCACATCATCGTCAACATTGATCTCACCCCAATCGATGAAGTCAGAGTCATCATGGATATAATGAAGGAGATATGACATAAGAATAACATAATGTATTCATGTCATCTTTGGGGGATGTGAAACAAGATATTTCATGACACTAACACATGCTAACACCTCGAAAGGCCCAACAAACCGAGGAGAACGATTACTCCCATGACAAAATATTCACTTCCATTACATGGTTTCACAAAAAAAAAATACATAATCCCTACCATAAAACTCTAGATATCTCCTCCTATGGTCAACCTATGACATCTAATGATCATTTTCTGCCTTCATCCTCTAACAAATCACCTGAACCAACTATATATTTTTTTTGTACTAGTTCATTCAAAAGAAATAATTACCCTCTAACCCCATTCCAGCACGACATAAAACTGTATGGTTTCCCATAAAATTATTCATAAAGGACTATAATTATGATGGAGTGGAAACTATAGTTTTAGAGAACTCTACAAAGGTATGTTTCCTCATCTAGGATCCTCAAAAATCCAAGACATAAGAGCACAAAATGTCTTGAATTTTCAGGATGGTATTCTCTATGTAATAGTCTATATACAGATGAAATGGTAGTAATATGCATAGATGAAAAAATAATATTGGAGACCTCTCAACACTATATAAGATAATGATAATATCAATTGGAAATGACATTCCTCGGTACTTCATGTAGTCTCACAACCTCATCAAAATACATACACAAAAAATAGTCCACTATGATCGAATCCTTGATTTATATGAAGTGGGATGATTTGATCAGAAGATCCAATGCCACACATATGGAGTCTTCAAGTCCTTGAGATCAGTGTAAAATTGTATCAATGTGCATAGAGATATCCCCCACTTCAAATGAGGATCATCTAGTGGATGGAGAAAACAACTAGGAACATGGTACTTAGCCTTCACCATCCGGCAAACAAAAAAAGCAAGACACAAACTCTGCACTGCACCCTTAAACCCAAGCCACAAAAACCGACTCCTCAAAGATCGACACATCTTTTCCACAAATTAATTTATAGTGAATTATTAACTATGAAACTCCCTATAAACCATCTAAAACAGCTCCAAAGAATCAAAAAAATCTTGAAATAACACTCGATGTTATTCATCATTAGAAAAATCACTAAAGGCCTCACCAGACACAAATCGGCCTCTCCATACCTCCACCTCATATTCCCGAAACTGGTACTCTTATACATACTATAAAAGAGTATATTTCACTATCATCTTCAAAAATACAACATTTATCCCAAACATCTCCCATATCCATATGTACAGTTGACCGTTCTTTCATCACCCTCCATGAATCACCTAATTCACACACTACATCACTATGTGACTTACTACTCAGCACATAAAATACGACATTCCATTTACTATGTGTATATGATATTTCAATGTCTTAATCCTATATGAACTCAATCCATCGACATTATCACAAGTTCAAAATACGTAGGAAAAAATCATACCTCATCATCTTATGATCAGTGAAAACCAAAAAGTGATTTATGATGATGTAATGTCTCCACAATAACAGAGAAAACACCACTATAGCCCACTCAAAATCATGGGTGGCATAGTTATGTTCATGGGGACGTAACTACTATGACCAAAAAGATACAAAATTTATCTACTTCATTAGAATTAAAACTAAACCTAGGCATGTTTCATCGAAGAAAATGTAAAACTGAACTCCCTCTACAGGTATAAAAAGTACCAGAGAACTAACCAAATTTTCATCCAAATAGTCGAAAGCTTCCTGAAACTGAGCAGTCCAGATACATGCATGATCTTTATTTATCAATGGTGTCAGAGGAGTCACAACCACAGTGAATTTGGCTACAAACCTCCTTTTATAGCCTTCGAGATAAAGCAATCATCGCACCTATGCCACTATCATGGGTGATTCCAAGAAACATCTGTTTCTATCATCGATTAATCCATATCTAGTCCCTGACATGACAAAAAATCCCTAACAAATTGAATTCTCAAGACCAAAACGCACACTTCGACAACTTACCAAATTGATTCTGTAGACTAAGAACTCCCCATATGGTGCGCAGATGATCTACATGATCCTACTCATACACAGAGTACATAAGGATATGGTTGATTAATACCACCACAAACATTTCCTAGAACTCATGGAACACAATGTTCAGAATTCACATGAACACAAATGGACAATTTTTAACACCGAATGATGTCACCAAAAACTCATAATACCCATGAGGACACTATAATATAGTCTTTAAAATAATATCATCCTTCAGCGGGGACCAAAAATCGATCTTTTATGAACCATCATTCACCCTTCAGCTATTAAAAATCATCAATCTGCAGATGAAAATAACAGTCCATCACTACCACTTCATTCAAGTAATGATTATCGATAAAAATGACAAAATACTATTAACTTTCTTCATAATCAAAACTGGTTATCCCATTGGATACACACTTGACCAAACAAAATAGCATTATAACAAACCATCGAGATATATACGCTGCTATCTCAACTCAAAATTTGACATCCTAAAAATACATCAAGATAGGAGACAAGCCAAGCTATAGTTCAATAATGAACTTGATCTCCCATCCAAGGGGTAACACCACAACATCTTCTGTAATGACATAAGGGTAATCGTCAACACACTATGAAACATTGACTGCTAATCCTCTGATGAACTCATCATCAGTTATGCCATCAATGTTGAAAAATAAGTCACACGCCTCTTGCCCCATCTAAGGGGCACTGTCACTAACAGACACTATTGGCTCTCCATCAGCATTTAAGAACACCAACTACCTCTAGAATAAATCCATGATATCCTGCACTAAATACAACTAATACATTTTGAAGATGATGTCATATTGTTCTATTCATTATAATAGTAAATCTCCCCAAGAGATGTGATTCCCCAACACTAGCTTGTAGTCTCCATATACATCAAACAAGTAATCCTGAACTCTAACTAGCATATTAATTGCTAACCACACTGGAATTATATCTACCACATTTTCCAAATCATAGACGAGGAATGTTGATTTGAAGTAGTGTGCCTCACTTTAACCAGACATGGAAAAAAACCATGTTGAAAGAAAGTAATGGGTTCCTCAATCAACATCAAGATCTCATGGCACTCGAATCACTACACCATGATGCTGACCACGACCTACTCGACGAACTCTCTAACCTTTATGAAGACTGCAACCATGGTCGTGCACTACTGTTGAGGATAGAGAGCGTATCCATGGTTTTAATTTTCCTTCACATATTATCTATGATGTTCCGAATATTTTGAAACCTTATATTGTTTCCATGGTTGGAGTGCCTTAATTATGGATCCTATAGTGGAACACCTGGTGCATGCTGATTGCTCTGAATGGTTAGGCACTCACGATTATAATTTCAATTTCCTCCACAACAAAAACAAGAACCTAACCCATTGGAACAGTTCTGAGATCCTTCACTAACTAGATAACTATGATGTTGAGGAATAGGACCTACCCCTGGCTGAACAGAATCCCTTCTACCCTGATTATATATAACAACAGAACATAAATCTGCTTCATTAGGAATCCTGATGACTCCCCTATCATGATGATCAAATTTTTTCTGACGTCCTCTTGATTAACTATTCTTTCTCCAAGATCAAAATTTAGGTTTGTAGTATAAACAAGGGGACCTGGTATTGGATTTCTAGAATCAAATCCACATATAAATTCCTTTACCTAGCCTCCTCATATAGAAACAATTAAGAATCATATTGCATTAGGGTTATGAAACATATTTGAATCTCTTGCTCACTAGTGACCCCCTGCGAAATTCTAAAAATATCATGGTAAATGGAAGCCTTCGATGAAGAAGAAAGAAACTTATCTCTTCTCTTCTATCATATCATCTACCATAATATTGTCAACTTCTTATAATCCTTGAGGAAGAAGAACCACCATTTCTGCCCTGCCACTCACAACGTCATCACAACTAATGATGCCCAGTGCTCCTTCCAAGAAATGATCAAACTGATCGTGATCTCAACCTCCTCCAATAAATCTTCTATGACTGAATCTAAAATAGAGACCTCAATTTATTATTGACTCTGGCACTGAAACTCTTGGAGTTTCCTCCTACATGTGTCATTATCCTCAACTTCTACTCTGCGGAAATACTCTAGAACCACTGGTAGAACATCTTTAGTGTGAAATTGATACCTACAAAATAAAAAACAATAAGATCTTATAATCCTGGAATATAGAAGAATTAATCATTAAATAATTGTATTATTTTATTCATTTTAGGTTAACCTATCCCATGGTCTACCCATTCAAAAAAAATGAGAAAAGAAGAATAATTCATGACCCTTTCCCAGGTCTCTACCCTGGTACTAGTATCAAATAATTTAATAGCCACTATAATCATAAAGGATCCTTCCTCAGATCATAGGCGTAACTAAATACCTAGGTCTCAGCTAGCCTCCATGTTTTATAGTGCCTTTTAAACAAGGCTTAAAATATTTATCTACCAAACCATGAAACCTCACATGTTCCTAAATTCAAAACCCATCATATCCATCATCATGTCCCATGATAACTCTCTATACTGACACCCTACCTACAATGTACACCCCTCCTGGTCTAGCAATGTGAGATGACATATAATGACCTCTAAGTCTAGCATCTAGTAGGACTTGAGTTTGTGACTATAACCAATGGAATAATAAAGACATATATGGGAGGAATTACCCTCTATGAGAAGACATGCGAAATAGACCCGGTAAGATATATACCAACCAACTCCTACTCACACTACAATAAAAATGAAATATCATGTACACATATGTAATTTATTAAAAAATATAAAACAACAGAATGGGAAAACATAAAGTACAAGAATAAAGTAAAACAATAGAATCCACGAAGACCGAGAAACTCCTATAAACCCAAACATAGTGGTAACCATATTAATCTCCAACATGCTCCAACTAACAAGGAAAATATTTTATATAATGTTGGGTGAGTATTACTGTATACCATGAAGGATCCTCCCCATAGCCTATCGTTCAAATGCAATGATATCATTCTAATGATTAATGAATAAAAAGTGAAGTTAATGTGACACCTTAATAGTTTTGTTATGTTCCCAACCTAACCATGGATACTATCACCATGTATAACATACAATAGTATATAAAATAATAATGCATATAAAGGTTACCATGTTAAACCATCCCTCACTATTTTTCCTATATTAACGGATGTCACACATCATAATCCATCTCTCTCCAAAAAAAGGATGTCCAGAAGACACATAGGAGAGAACCACAATATAAACCTCATGTAACTAAATTCTTTTCAATAGATACCTATGTGTAGAACCACACCATCCTCAATACAATAAGTAACCCTGTAGTATCCAGGATCTACCACATCCTTTATAACGTGTTTCATAAATTCAGTATTATGCCTCAGTTTATTACAGCCCATAAACTATGTAAGGATCCTTATTCCTTCACAACCTATTAAAGATACGCCAATAGTATTCCTTAGGAAACTATATCTTGAATATATGTGTGAAAATAATCCCAATCCATTACATCCATCTACATATATATATGAATAATACAAACTGGCATGCCTACCAGCTCATGTAACTACCCAGAGAAGAGAATGGGGCCAAATAGTGTAGTCAGCCATCCTTCCCCCCACTGGGATGTTCGGAATACAACCCCTATGATCAGAATCACCATGGTCTTAATTTCCCTAACCAACAAGGTGGGGTATTATATAGATACACCAAATGTAAAGAATATATTATAGCTTAGAACCACACTATGTGCATGATATTGCCTTAGACTAAACTGCAGCTAACGTCTCTCGGACTCCCGATTACCACTAATTTGACTAACTATCATATAAAAACACAACCAATTAATGTTTCAGATTTTATTAATTTATTCATTTTTGTCATTCTAGCATTAAATTAATTAATTTATAACCATTAATTAATCATTAAAATTCCATATTACATTTTATTAGCATCACACAAAAACTTCCATGTTGTCCAGGCATAACAAAACCCGGACTATAGTTATGTAAAATTGTGACCCATGCATTGAATCCAATAAATCACCAAACCCATGGTTATCATAATTTATTCAATCATTTATATTCTTAATTATAACTTTTCTATAAATCTTGGTATTATAGAAAAATCATTCTATGCTTCCAAACCCAAGGGGTACAGTACAGTGATTAGATTAGATACCCATAGAGTCTTTTCCACCTATATCTAGAGAATAGACTCATACATCTTTAACAAGATAAATGCAAAATGAACATGGAATACCCTGCATTCCATCACCTCTTTTGTAAGTAGGGTAATAAATAAAATCTACCTCAAGGAGTGAATAATTTAAAGAAGATGAAAAAATAACAAGATTCGACAATAACATAATATTCACAACCAAACTCTTTAAACACCTTCGGTATCATCCCTGATACATACATGCATAAACTGATGCATCTCGCCACTCTAGGTGTCATCTGTTGCCAAAACCAAAGGGAATACCTGCCTTACATACCACAACAACCTTCAAGGCCCACATCACATCACAAGTAGTTGGAAATATCAAGCATCGCGGTTCTTTTCCCCAAATAAGGAATTAAACGATCAACCATAACGAGAACTCAGTTCTCTAAAGGATAAATATATTTTCCATTACAAGAAATACGGTAAATCAGAACCCTATAATGTAGTATCATTTACTTGGAACCTATTATTTATTACATTTGGAATTAACCGATTCATTGTTATTGGGTTCCAACTATTGGAAACCAAAATAGCATGCTATCATCGATAAAAAAAATTAAACAATCTAATTGACATGCCTTAATTCCACATGATTCATTTTTATTAATCAATTCAATTAAATATTCTCTCCTACATTAATTTCATTAACCTAAAATTAAAATAATAAAAGGATTCATTTACATGCCTAATCATCTTAGGACAATAAATTTACAGTTAATTGAAGCATTATATTTTTATCAATTTCTATTTAAATCACCATGCTAAACAATATGGCATATATATCACACTATGATAAAAAACAAGAGGGAACAACATATGATTGATAAAAATTATTTTAATCTTGTTAGAATATTTATTATGTCAATTAAATTGTGATCATATGGGATAAAACATGATAACTCTACAACTACACATAAATAAAATATAGTATCCATGAATCCTCTACCACCAAATGTTTCCAAGGTACATTGAATGAGAAATAGCCAAAACGACAGATCATGATCACCTCTCCCTCAATGACTGCTTTCACATGAAGATGTTAGGGCATGAACACATCAAATAGAACCCAATAGGTATCGATTAGGAACAAGTAAATCACTTACCATTACATGGAACTACGAAATGGGATTAATTGTATCCCCGAACCAAGAATATGAGTGCTAGATAATAAAATATAAAAGACTAATTAACACTTCATGGTTGCACCAAAATAGGTGTGCACATGTAGAAGGAAGAAACATCACTGGGAAAATATCCAAGGATTAGTGTTTTATTGAACAACTCTTATGGTAATGAATTGTATGGACATATCAGGTCAAGGAAAAAGAATAAATAACTAAATGAATGGTTTCTCATCCTTATAACTATCTATACATGTCGATTGGTTTGATATGTATTTGATTCAATATTAAAAGGAGATAACATTATATCATTGGGTTTGACCAATTGAAAGCCTCATGATTTTTTAGAAAATCAAGGATATGATCTACATCCCTTGAAATGGATTCACACACACTTGAATATGGCATTTAACTCTTTTTTATTCAATGAAATACATTAGAAGGGAAAAATTGGGAAATTTGGAAGAAAAAATGAATATGGAAAACTATATGAAATTTCTCACCATTTGGGAAACAATATTCATGACACCACTATAAAAATTAATAAATAGAAATGACTCATCATTCTATAAAACTATTCATGACACTGTTGGTTGTCTCAGCATTCTGGAAACACTTTTCATGACACTGTTCCTAAAATTTGGAAAAGAAAATAACTCATTGTTCTGGAAACAATATTCATGACATTGTTCTATAATTTTGGAAAAGGTAATGATTCATAATTTTAGAAAAAATATTCATGACACCATTCAAAAATATTAAAAAGGAAATGACTCACCATTATGGAAGCACCGTTCACAACACTCGAAATTTGGAAACGTTTTGGGGATAAGTCCCCATGACCTCCAATAACACCTAAATCACCAGATTTCAGAAAAGGTATGTACAAGAGATGTATGGGCCATTATATAGGTTATGGATAAACATTTTTTTATTCCACAAGTGTCATAGTGATAAATATAATGATTTTATTACTGATGATATTTGCTTATAAACACTATTGTTTTCATAAAACATTTTATAATATATATTTTTGAAAAAATAGAACTCATATATGTTACTTTTAAAACAAGTGAAACTCATAATAACTCTTTCAAAAAGATTTAATTTTCACCACTTATTGAGTATACTATAAATTTATATAAACAAATGATCATTATCAAACCATATATGATCATGATATTCCTTGATAAATACATTGAAAGAGTAGATATAGATAATATAATACATGGGAAATCATTTTCATATCAAATTTACTAATTGATTAATTGTACAACCAATTATTTAACCCAATACATTAGTGGGATATCATAATCCCAACAATATGTGGCATATGATCTAACCATCAATCATTTGTTTATAACATAATTTTTTTACTTAGTTTATATCATATCCATCCATCATCACAAATATTCCCAAACACCATAAAACAATAATGCTTTGTTTTCTATCAGCACAATAATACAATATCTCGGATTAAAATAACATATCTAATTTGTTATTACATATCTAAAAACTATTAAATAATAATGCAAAGAATTAACCTTTAAATTAACCTTGTAATATTTTAAAGGATGCATAAAATCATCAATTATTCATGAATATTGAAATGTCTTGTCGAGTCGTATGAGATAAAAAATATCGATTTCCACATTTAGAAATTATAATGGCCTGGACCCATCAGGTCTATTTTTTCTGAAAATTCTTTATTTTTTGTGTTCTGGGAGGACCTGGTGAAAATTTGAAGTGTTTTTTAATTTTTTATTTTTCCTAAATGTAGGTCATGTTTCTGTGTCATGTACGTGACTCGATGTCATGAGTTCACATTAATTAGTAATGTCAGTGAATTTCTGTCAGAAGGTCATTCCAGGGGGTCACATAGGTGACTCACTAGCAGTGGGTTTCATTGCCGAATCACCATTGGAGAGTGGCATCAGGGAGTGGTGTCCATATGTGGTGTTGGTTTGCGGTGTTAGTGAGTGGAATCGGTGAGTCACTTTAGTGAGTCGTGTTAGTGACATGAGTATGTATCGTACCCAATGGTGTGTCATTTCCATATTTTCCATGACTTTATAGCTTCAACCATCATACCTTTTAGTTGATGTAAATTGAGTTTAACACCAGGTTTTATTATTTCTGAAGTTGTTTCAAGGGATATTATTTATATATTCAATATCATAATTCCCAAAATAAATTCAAACTTCCATGTCATGTGGTCATGGAACTAACCAAACTGTTAATTAATTTGAAATCCCTTTCATTCCATTGATATAGTATCTATCCATTTTCAAAATAAAATTACATCTCTTCTGTGAAACCTTACATTTCTCTTGGTTCACCTAGATCTTTTATATACCATGGAGTTTTGTGTTGTGTTTTGGCCTTTGGATCTAGTTTCTTTGCTGTTGTCTTTCTTATTTCTCACACACCCCCTATATTAGCACAATGAGGAGTGTTAGATTGACTGTCATTCCATGTAGGGTTTCCTTCACCTCTATTTTTAATTTTCATCATGCGGGGTGTGTATAAAGATGTATTTTTGTTAATATAGTTTAAATAAAATTTAACAAAACAAAAATTAGGGTCATATAATATTATGATGATACAAATAATAGAACATGTTATAAAGATAATTTGACATGTTACATTAGTAATCAATGAGTGGAAGGGAAGTTGATGATGAGGGTTGTTCTGTTTTGTATTTTATCACAAATCCATGTTTTCATCTATATTCATCGTATGCCTTCAGAAATTAATTAACACTGGTGGTCTCTGATTGGAAACATGACTCATGTATTCTTGTTGTTAATATTATTTTGAATAGTTGTGATCATTGAAACGTGATTAATCACATATTTCCGGTTAAATAAATGTATTCCTCATGATCAAACTAGTTCTATGATAAACCCATGAAATATAAAAGTTTAATTAGAGAATTTGTGTGTTACATATGAATAAACCATTCCTTGTTGGTGTGGCTATGAGCTACGTGTGGATCTTTTCTATCATCTTCTTTGTACGTGTTGTGCAGTACTTCTTTAGAGAGAATGATATTTTTTGTGAATGGTTTTTGGTTGTAATGGATTATGAGGTTAAAAGATTGTTTTATTGTGCAATTGATGATTAGTGGTGTACTATTGGACTGCAACTAAGTTATGTTCTGTTTGATTTGTGGGGCATGGTTTGGATATGACGTGGGGCTACCGATTATGGTTGTGACTTGATAAGTTGGAGTGTACTTTTTTGATTTTGAGGTTTTCCACAGGATGGGATGAATTAATTTGAATATGATAATGAAGGTGATTTTATAGTGTGCTAATTAGAGGGGATGTGTGAAGTGGGGTGTTTTATGATAGTTTTATTCCCTTATTTGGCTTGGTTTTGAGGTTGGTTGTGTGTTTTGCTTTCTAGTTTCCTCGGTAGGGATGTAATTTCATTTAATTTCTAAATAACATCAAAATTATTGTATTTTAGTGGATTTCATTTATCATCATCAGATATGACCATCATTTGTCCTGATATGAATATTTATAGGTAACAACATAGGTAGTTTTCAGTGTTGGTTATCTTAAGGGAGCCCATAGGTGGGGCTGAGAGATTGATACTTATGTATATACATGTAGTTCCTTGTGGTTTATATACACTCCCCATCATAGTTTATAATTATGTGTCGAACTCCCCCATTTCCCGGGGGGGGGGGGGGGGTTCTTTCCCAAACCTTCCGATTATAGGATGGATGATTTTGCACCTCCTCTTCCCTACTAACACTACCAGGTGATGATAGGGAAAAACTTTTCCGGTGGGTCATGGTTTCGGAGGCACATGTGTGTGTGGGCATGATGTCCGTCCTTAGGTTTTGGGATGTGGTGTGGTTTGTGTCCTAGGTGTATGCAGGAAGGATGTGATATGGTTTTTGGGCCTAGGTGTCATTGGGAATGATGTGATTTGGAATTTTTGGAAGATATTGATGCACTATGACATCATATGTTAGGGTGTGAGAGATTCTAGTCAATGGAAAAGTTTTTAGGGTACCCTATCAGTGATGCACATAATATATTATGTTACTTAACATTCGTTGTTGGGTGAGAATTCATGGGTTGGGATAGGATGGTCAGTCTTCCTTGTTAGGTGTTGCTGGTTTCTATTGATTTCTCACAGGGGAATTAGTATGATTCTCTAACATTTTCATGGAATACATTTCCATTTTCTAGTGAGTAAAATTTAATGCTCACACAACATATATAAAATTGTTTTCAGGTTTCTGGGAGTATTTTATGAACAATGGTAGACCTTACTAGCTCAGAAGTCGGTACCGTTGTGGTTTCACAACATGGATTTTTTATTTGGTACATTGGATATTTATTAGATTCAAAGTATTTTACTTATGAACATTCAAATGGGATGGATTTATTATTATTATTATTTTTATTCTTGGATATTTTTGGTATTCATTATCTTATCTCCTAATCTTATTTTTATAAAATGGTGATTCCTTCCATTTTGTGATATTATATACCCTTGGAGCTAGTTTCACCCTTGGGGTAGCTAAATATATGATTCCTAGGTCATTATCTCAATTTTTTTTATTTCTAACTCAAGAGAGGTTGCTTTGGAGGGATGGGCCAGGATAAAACGGTATCATAGATAGGATGAGAGATAGGATGGATTTTGGAGTTAGGCATTTTGAGGATTGCGTGGGTTAGTATGAAAAATGTATTAGGTGACCTTGATGTGTGACATGGTATAAGGATGACTAGATATGACATTAAATTTCGGGGCCCATCATGATTAGATGTAAGAACTTTGAGCCTACCAAACAACCAAGATAGGAAACACCATTTTCATGGTAGAGAAACTAGCAAAGGTACGTGAATCATTCTTAAATGTTTTAATATTTTATTTTGTGTGTTTTGGGAAATTTATACAATAAATTTTTAAAATGAATCTTAATAAATATATACTACTCAGGCTTATGAGTTACTTCTTTACTTTTAAGCTATGGAACCATGTCTTCGTCAACGAGTGGTTCAGGCATTTGAGGCTTAGGAAGATGATCCGGCTGATTAGTGGAGGGTCGATCAAGCGGACAAGGAAAAATAGTATAAAATAATGTTAAATTATTTAAAGAAGATGACTCTTGAAATGTACGAGGGATTTGTCACAGGCATGGAAATATAGAACATTATTGAAGAGATTATTTAAACCTTCATCATACTTCGGGATCTGACATTGCACTGAGTTCCATTGGTGGTTGGTCAGATGAAGGGATATGTCTGTCACTATTTCACATTGTATATGGGGAAGAGAAAAGTGGTTGATGTGCTGAGTGTCTATTTTAAGATGGAGTTTGGGGTATATATCCTTCTCTGTCAATGAAGGCTGAGAAGAAAAATTATATGCACTCCCCCTAGTAGGGTAGTATGTCACTATGGGAATTAGAGATCATGTTCAAATATCTCCTTTGCTTTGCACTATATCTCTTTCCTAATGATGAGTATCATGTGAGACGCATATAAGTGGCACTTCTTCGTTCTCTCCATTACATTGTTTCTCTCTTGACCTTCCCAATATATATAGAGGTCCAAAATAAGGAGGAGGTAGTTGAGAGAATTCACTCATGAGGATGCCTACTATGAGAGGGGAGCCACCAGGTATCTTCAAAGGAAATGTCTTCCAATAGTAGGTTTTATGCTCCATGGACTTTAAGTTTTCAGCTATTAGGGAGTCGACGTCCGTAGTTTTTTTGACCTTTTCACCCTTGTTCTTATATTTCATGCCTCAATATGGTGTGTTTTATGTGTGTAGTTCATGGGAAAATTTATAGAAAGTGTGTGATGGCTAGTTGGTATTGGTTTGGATGAGTTGATTAGGTTTTATACTCTCCTCAATAGTAGTTTTCGGCCATTCCAATTCAATAAATGGGACAAAAGGATCCTACTTGGCCGATGGGAGACAAGGTAGGTGGAGTCCAACCTCAGGGGTTTCTTCATGGACCCAGAATCAATAGTGGTCAAGGAGGAAATCATCAGTAAATTTTCATAGGATATGGGCATGGTTAGTTACATGACACTGATGCAGTATTTCTAGCAGTACCAGATATCATTTCTAGTGATGTATACAGATGTGGGGGCCGCATTAGGACAATGAGGATCTATTTCATCCAAAGATGTATCCCTAAAATTTTATCCATGGAATCGACTAGTTATTTTCTATGAATAATATTATCGAATTCATCTAGAGAAGAGATTTGTTTTTATACATGGATGGTCAGTGCGTGAATTTCATTGGTAAGAAGAGTTTCCAGGTGGGAAGATGATGTATAAGGAATATTCCTTCCATGATGGCTTAGTTGTCAGTGGGACCAGTAGATGCCAACATATTGGATGCACCCAAATGTTTCAATGTGTACGTGATGTTTTTCTCTAAGTAGGTGGTGACTCTACCCCCTCGATGTGTCGTTGAGTTCAAGACAGACATTCAACCTGGTTCCAGTTCAACTTTTATGGATCCCTATCAGATGAAACCTTCTGAGTTGCAAGATCTTTCGATTTAGGTTGATGACTTGATGATGGAGGGATTTATCTAGCCTTGGGTGACTTCGTGGGTTGCACAAGTCTTTTTCTCAAAGAAGTAAGATGGTTTTCTGAGGCTATGCATAAAGAAATGAAGGTTTAAATAGGTGATGGTGATGAATGGTTACCCTCTATTAAGGAGAGAAGAACTTTTAAACATGATTAGGGGAGAATTTTGGTTTTCTAAGATTGATCTATGGTCTGGGTATCACCCCTTGAGGGTGAAGGAGGAAGACATCCTGATCACCAATTTCTGGTGCAGGTATAGGGACTTCATGTTTATGGATTTTCCATTTAGTGTTAGATCCTCACCAGTAATGTTAATGGGACTTATGTTGTCCATCATACATAAGTTCCTCGACCGTTTCTTCAACTTATTCATTGATACCATTCTGATCAAATTTATGTTAGTGGAGGAACATACTGAATATCTCCACACTAACTTGGAGGTTCTTCAATTCAACCCGCTCTATGGGATGTTTTCCATGTTAAAGTTCAATATAAGATATGCACACTTCCTTTGACATGTGATGTATCATTAGGGTATAGATGTCGACCCATCGAAGGTTGGGGTATTTTTTTATTTGAAAGACCCTAAGAACATGGTAGTGGCTCATAAAAACCTTGGTCTAGTTGATTATTACCGATGATTTGTTCCCAATATTTCTTGAGATTTAGATACATTTAAAACTCTAACTATAATGGACTAAAACATTTTCCTACTATGAGTAGTGTAAGGCTGTTTTTTTCTACATGTAGGGGAAGATGGTTGGTGCAATAGTGCTCCATTTTATAAAGGAAAGAGATATGTTTGATGTGTTTTATGATGATTCCCATGTGGGATTGTGATGTGTTCATAATTCACCATCTAGGTGTTATCACTAATGGGTATAGGCAGTTAGAACCCACTAAATGTAAATATTCTATCTAGGATTTGGACATACTAGGTGTCTTGTTTGCGCTAATGTTGTGGAGAAATTACCTCATTGGGGAGTGACTTATAGTCTTCACGGACCACAATATCGTGAGGTATATCATCTCATAGTGAGATATGAACATGTGAAAGTGGGGTGGATGAAGCCTCTCCAAGATTAAGACATTGAGATATCATATAACTTAGGAAAAGGGAACATTGTAGCTAATTATTTGAGCAAGAAATCAGAGAAATATGTAGTTTGGGAATCTGTAGACACAAGGAAGGTGATGGAGGAGATAGCCACCATTAACATTGATGGAAGAATGTATGGTGGAAGGGGTTGTCTATTTTAGAGATAAATGTAGTAATTTTTTTATGGTGTAGGTGGAGGAGTCTTAATGGGAAGTCACAGAGGCAGAGGTGATAAAGGATCACATTGACTAGAGTGATTCTCTAGAAGGATGGTCAAAAGATGGTGAAAATCAGATGATGTTTCATGGGAAGGTATTTTTTTAAAGAGATGAAAGGGGGAGTTCTGAATGAGTCTTATAGATAACCCTTAGTGGGGAATCTATGGGTTTCTAATATTTACTGTATCATGAGGGACCAATTTTGTTGGCATGGGATGACGTTGGTTATTGAAAACTTTGTGGTGAAGTTATTAGTTTATCCGTATGTGAGAGCCGAGAACAATGCACATAGTGAATTATTTCAACCCTTATATGTTTTTATGTATTAATGGGTAAAAATCTAAATTTATGTTTTCACAAGGTGACCCAAGGATCATAGAGGATACGATGCTATCTAGGTAGGGGTGGATCAACTGAAAAAATTACCTCACTTCATGGAAATAAATTAGTCGAGCGTAGTAGAAAATTTTTCTAGGAGGTATGTAGATGAGGTGGAGTGGATAGATGTATTTATGAGTACCATTGTCTCAAATCAGGATACACACTTTATGTTAGGAGTCTGGAAGGGATTACAACAATATTTTGGCACTAGGTTATGCCTTAACACTTCCTTTGACCCTCATATTGATGGTCAGACATATAAAAATATATATACATTTTGGGACATTCTATGAGCATGTGTCGTGGAATAAATTTGGACTTGGGTTCTCCAAATTCCCTTGGTCAAGTTCTCATATAATAATAGATAGCACACTTCCACTAGCCTGGCTCCATTTTATCTTTTGGTATGGAAGGTTGGGACGTTTATCATTGTGTTTGATTGATGTTGGGGAGATAGCTTTTATCAGTCCTGAGGTGTTCTAAACCATAAAATAGACGGTTAAGGTTTTCCATCAAAGGATGAAGACACCACAATACATGTTTTAGGAATATATCTATTGTAGCATTATGACCTTGGATTTTGAGGTTGGGACAAGGTTTTTATGAAGGATTCTCCTCTACGTTGGAAGTAGAGGATCAGTAAATGGAGAAATCATTCTCTTATATTCATTGGACCTTTCTAGGTGTTGGGGATTATTGAATAAGTTTCATTCCTTTTCACACTTCCACCATATTTGGAGAAGATACATGATTTCTTTTATGTCTCTCATCTTCGTCGGTATCTTCACAAGGAATCCAATGTCATTTATTGGGGATAGATAGATATCGAAGATGAATCAATGTTCATGGAGTGGATAGTGGAGATATGTGATTCTTGGGAGATAGTGTATATGGAAAGAACATTCCATTGTTTCGTGTGTTGTGGATTCATGGTGATCTAGAGTAGAGTACTTGGGAGTGAGAAGTGTAGATGTGTTCCTTGTACACGAAGTTGTATTGATTTTCTCCCTTATTCTCATTTTATTTTGAATGTAATCTTTGAACCTTGGTTTATATGAGGTGAGTTTTTTTCTTCTTCTACAATGTGTGGTAAAATCATGAAATTTGAATATATGAGGACCTAATTCCTAATTGAGACACATTTTTGATGATGTGATTAAACTTCTATGGATGAGTCAGTGCCCCCCCCAAAGAGGATAATATGTCTATATGGAAGATGATATTTCATGCTTGATGTTTCCATAATGTGTGGGTATTCATGCTTATATCGTGTGTATTTAGGTTGGATGGGTTAGTGGATTTCGAAGGTAGTGATCATGGATGTTGATGATTTACTCAAGATGTGGAGAAAAAAGAGTGTATTATCCATGGGAGGTATATTATGGGGTGGTTTTGGGGACCCACATTTCTTTTGTGTTTGGTTTTAAATTCTCTAAGGAATGAATAGTTTGAGAGGTATCCTATGTAATGAAATAAAACATTAATTCCATTCAATGGAGAAAATCTAGTGTTAAAGGTGTTCTGGGAGTAACAAGTGACTCATTTGAAGAGTTGTGGAGTTTTCAAGTTTTTCAATGGTTTGTTGTGTTAGTGGGTTACATCAGTGATTCTATGTTACTAGGTCACCTGGGTGGGACACGTCAGTGACTCTCTATCGGTGAGTGCCATTGGTGGGTGGAATCAGTAGGTGGTGTAAGTGTATGATTCCCATGAGTTGCGTTGGTGAGTTATGTCCATGACTCATGTTAGTGACTCACCCACTGGTTAGTCATTTCAATCATATCTTAGTGTTTATCATTTCTATCCTCTTAAAACTTATTTGATGTAAATTATGATTAAAACCATTTTTTTAGTTTCTAAAGATGTTTCAACGGATAATAATTATATCTTTAATATCCAAATGCCCAAGAGTCATTGAAAAGACCATGATGCATGGTCTTGTCAATGACCAAACTTTTATGTACAATGAAATAATTTCTTATCAATTGATATAGGATCTGACCCTTTTCAAAATCCTAGATCATATCTTCCTTGTACACTTCTGTTTTCTATTAGTGCTCACAGATCCTATCATCATTGTGGAGGCTTGTGTTTTTCTATGGACATTATATGTAGTTTTCCCTTGGAGTCTTTCCAAATACTCGCTCAGCCCCTATTTTCATGCATGATGGAGTTGTTGATCGATTACTGTTCTATGTATGTATTACATAATCACTCTATTAATCATCTATCACGCGGGGTGGTTGTAGTGATGAATATTTATGAATATATTTGAACCCAAATTAAAAAAAGTTAAATGATGGACATTGATGATGATGATGATAAAGATAATAGATCATGTTACTAAAATAATACGACTTGTTACATTAGTAATATACAAGGGGCCTGTATATTGATGATGAGGGTCATTTTTAATCTATTATCTCTGATCTGTTTTGTTATTTGTATTGACCGTATTACTTTTATAAATCAAGGATGTTTGTGGTCTCTATTTTTAAACATGAATCATGAATTCTTGTTGTTAATATTATATTAAATCCTTGTGAACATGAATATTTGATTAATCAATGATATTTGATTAAATAGATGGATTCCCAATGGTATAAATTTTTCTTTGATAACCCCTTGAATTATCAATGTTGAATTAAATAACGAGTGTGTAAAATATTAATAAGAATTTCCTTTTTGGTGTTTCTGTGAGTTTTGTGTGGTTATTTTCTATATTGTGCTTCATATGGGTTGTGTGGTGCTGGTTTTGAGAGAATGAAAGTGTGTTTGTGTGGTTTGGCGGTGTAATGGAATATCAGGGAGATAGATTATTTGACTGTTGAATGGGTGAGTGGTGTTGTGCAGTGGGATTGCAACCAGGTTGTGTTTTTTTGTCTTGATGGGTATGGTGTGTATATGAATATATGCTTTAGATTATGGTTGTGATGTGATACGTTGGAGGGTGCAATTGTGAGTTGGGGGATTTGACTTATGTTTTACGTCATTACATTGATAAATGATCATAGAAGTGGGTTTCTTGGGTGAAAGGTTGATAAGAAGTGTGAAGTGAGATGATTTATCATAGTTTTCATCCTCTATTTGTCTTAGTGAAGTGGTTGATTGTGTGTGGTTGTTGTTATTTGATCAGGTAGGGATGTAATAAATAGTAAATTCTTAATAATGTCAAAATTATTATGTGTTAAGAATCATTCTATTATCAGCTTCGGAAGTGACCATCGTTTGTCATGATATATACAATTAGTGGTATTAACAAAGGTAGTTTTCTTGACTAGTTATTGTTTGGAACCCCAAAGGTTTAGCTGACTGTTTGATACCTATATATATACATTTAGTTCCTTGTAGTTTCTATACGCTTCCCAAACATTTTTATAATTATGTTCTCAAAACCCCCATTAATATAGGGGAATATATTTCCCAAACATCATAGTGGGAGTATGTATAGATGTAAACCAGATATTACCTTCCCCTCTTCCAGGAAGTGATAGAACATAACTCATTGGGAAGGTTGTGTATTTTGTGTCCCAAGTGTGTGCGAGCATGTTTGGATTCCCAAGTCTATCCAATATGGGGTGTGGTTTCTGACCCAAGATTCTTTGGGTATGATAACATGTGGTTTTGAGGCCCTTGTGTCTATGGGAGGGATGTGGTTTCGATTTTTAAAAAAATATGAGAGGGCTAGGACATCTGGAGTAATGGGTTTAAGAGTGGTTAATTAGTGGTAATGTGGTGCAGACTACCTTATCATTGTTTTTCTTACTATATTACCTTACTTGACTTGCGTGGATTGGTGAGCACAAAGTGTGAGGTTTGGATGGTTAGATTCCCTTGTAAGGTGTATTTTATTTTTTTTGTTTTTTTCACATAGGGGAATTAGTATGATTCTCTCACTTATGTATGAGATACATAGTCTTTTCCTTCTTATTATACTTGTATGCTCACCCTTCAAATATAAAACTCCTTTCATGATTCCAAGAGGAGTTCATCGACAATGTTGGGCCTTAATAACTAGGACGTTGGGATAGTTGTGGGGTCTCTTTATAGATTTGTTCATTGGTACAGACATTAGAGATTTATTGTATTCATTATAGTTTACTTTTAAACATGTATATGGGGTGGATTTATGATTTATTCTATATTTTTTATGTGGAGTAGTATTGTATTTACCATCATATATCCTGATATTTTTTCTAATAAAAGTGAAATTCCTTCCATTTTGTTCGATTATATTCCCATGATGCTGGTACCCACCCTAGGGCTTACTAAAGGTGAGAATCAGGGGTCATTATCTCCCTCTATTAATTTCTATCCTAGGAGGGGTATCTTTGGTGGGAGGGGTCGTGACAGTAATAGTTATAAAGTACATCGTTCAGAGAATGAACAGATTATTCCATTCTAATAATGTTATTAAAATCCAAAATCTGTAAAATCAATACTTTAATATATCATTTGATAATAGTAAAAAACATGTTAACTTTTTTAATAAAATTTATTTCTATGAAAAAGTGATTTTTAAATGATAAATTAGAAGATTATTTTCCAAAGAATATCCTTTACCATGAGTTTGATTAATCAAATATATTCATTATCTACCAGAATAAATGAAAAATATATATTCTAAATTTAATTAATTCCAAATTTTAATTTCTTTATTATGTTATTTTATTAAATATTATTTTATATCTAACTAATAAATTAGTTAAATTCACATCGAGTGTTTTTGTGATATTCGACTCATATGTCAAAAATGAATTTCATTTGTTGGGAGTGGTAAAATATGTCAATATTCCACCATATCTAGAATAATAATCATTATTATAATATATATAAATCATTTAATATTTTTTAGAACCAACCATGAGTGATGGTAATGAAAAATGGACAGGTTTACAATCATGTAGTATATATGTTGTATATATTCCTATGAAAATCATCAATTTCCCATAGATTATTATGGAAAAATGTAAGTATTATTTTGGTAGATATATAATGTTAAAAATATAATATATATCACATTAATTGGTTAAAA
Source organism: Viscum album (assembly GCA_963277665.1). Classification (NCBI taxonomy): domain Eukaryota; kingdom Viridiplantae; phylum Streptophyta; class Magnoliopsida; order Santalales; family Viscaceae; genus Viscum; species Viscum album. Next base: position 1,957,043,471 of record OY728165.1, read on the forward strand.
TATAAATCAATATGTATCATTAAACTCATGTGGTGATGAAAAATGAATCATATGAGTTTGTTGGGGCATTAGACAACATATAGGCATGAACAACATTGTAATTTTTTAGGTAGTGAAAGGTTAGTAATCTAAATGATATATTTTATATACCACATAAATAATATTTCAAAAAAATATAATATAAACATTTATTTCATCATTATATATAGTCATGAGTGTTGGTTAAATAAAAATAATTACATTGTTCGCAATAATGTTGTCCGCCGTATACACAAACTATGTTTTTAACTATTATTTTATTGAGAATAGAGATGGATATAGGTATTTATAAGAAGGTAATAAATTCATATAATATTTATTATATTTTAAATTTTATTTTATAATGGTAAAATATTATTTGAAGTAGGAGGAATAGTATATAAAATAGAAATTCTTAATTAAAAATAATACATCATCTTCTGAAATATTCCAATTATTAATAGCTAAAGACTAATAAGTGTGCTATTTTTTTCTATTAAATCATATATAAAGATGGTATAATTTTAATATGGTATTTTGGTTATAAATATTTGAACCATATTGGTGTTTATGTGTGAATAAAAGATATGATGTAGTTTCTTTTTATTATAGAAGAGAGATAGACTCAGTGACATCCTCAAAATATTAAATTTTAAAAAAAAATTCAATAATAAATCAGAAAAAAATAATTTATTTCAAACAAATGACTGGTTTGGGTCACTAAAAAATCACAAAATATTATTTTTATATTTTTTTACTATGTTTTTTAAAATATATATTTTTTACCCCTCCATAACCCGAGTCACACATAATGTGACAATTTAGTATTTTTCTAATTTAGGGTCAATATAGTTTCAATTAGTTGAACATTGCATAGAAATGATTCATAGTATAATTTTGAACCATATAAAATCACATATATAACTAAATGATTTTAATAATTTTAAATTATATGATAAAATAATATTTATTATAATACATCATTAATGACATTTTTGTGAAATATTCACCTTTTTGATTTTAATAACATCATGAAATTATGTAAAATTTGATATTTTTTTAATATATCAATATTATGCCTTTTTAATATATAAATTTCATTAGTACAATTAATTATATAAAATTATATTCATTTATATAATTGTAATAACATTTATTTTGATTTTCTATTTATTGAATAATTATTTCCTTCAAAGATGGAAATAATAAATGTTGTTATATAAAGAATATAAAATAAAATAACATTATTATGTTGAATATAGATAAATTATAGTGAAAAATAATATTTATAATTGAACATATCACAAATTTATAAACAAGATAAATATTTTATTATAATTAAAAACAATAGTTTAACATTATATAACTTTTAATTAAATAAAATTTTATAATAGATATAATGATATTAAAATAGCCAAAAAATTAATTATGACCAAATATTGGATGATTAAGGATGAAATGAAAACATAATATAAAATTATGTCATGAGTTTGGGTAATATTATTGTACATATCATCTTCCTTAAAATATGAATTACCTGATTTACTCTTTACAATGGTAAAAGAGAATTATAAAGGATACTATTCTTAATGGCTAAAACTAAAAGGGATCTCATTAAAAAATTCATCCCCACTCATTTAAAATATTGAATCAATTTTTAAAAAATTTGAGACATATATATTGAATAATATTAATTAAATTATTGTTACAAAATTTGATGGAATCATGTTTTCCAGAAAAATAACATTTTTAATTAGAAAATATTGTTATATTAAATTCTGCAATAAGAATAATTAGAAAAAAAATAGATTATATTTAATAACTAGGAACACATAAAATTTTATAACAAATCCAACCATGAGTATGATATAGTAATAAATATAAATGATAACCGTGTTTTCAATAAAATTATTTTTTTTTTCATCGAAATTTTAATATTATTACAAAAATCAATAAATTTTAGAATAGTATAATTTTGATTTGATAATTTTAAAAATGATATTTATTTTATCAAATATATTTATTATTTGTTTTGTAATGTCTCTCATTTTCTATGTAATTTTATTTATTTATATGGAATTATTTCAGGATAGTGAAATTCGATGACATGTAATTCTAATGTCTGGAGAGCCCAGAAATTTTTTTTAAACATTTTTAAGGTATCTTCAGTAAATGTGTGTGCGGTATTGTTTATCTTTTGAACCATCACATGGATCAAAAATATGATGGAATTATTGAATTCAGAACACAAGGATTCGCCTAGAACTGACTTAACTTTGGCCGGTAAGGGCAGATGGGAAACGTTATTTTTTGGACTTTTCATGATAAATGATAAAATTATTTAAAAAATTATTTTATTTTCTTCCTCAATTTTGAGTAGAGGATGACAACGAAGCGGTGCAGTGACATGCCGATGACATGGCACATCAATGAGGCTCATTAATGGCTCGTTAAACTCATAGTGCAATGACACTTTATTTATGCATAACATTGACATTGTTTCTTAAATAAAATAATGTAATAATGTGTTATCACATATTAATGGGAACACAGTGAAAATATTATATTTATAGTTCGACATATTTGGAAAATATGGATTAGAAATTTGGGGGGTTCTCTCGAGAACCTCGGACAGACTTACACCCCATCTAGGAATGAAGTACGCTGACATATCTTCAAAAACTTGGATGTATTACCCCCTTCGAGGATGAATGTCGCGATATCGGACTTCTTAAGAGGTATGGTTTTTTATTCGTTCTTCTTCCCAAAAAAATTTAAAAAAAGAATGCGTATTAACCCATGAACAACTTAATATGTGGATCATGCGTTATAACGGGAGGGTGACTTTTCATATGAGGTGATTATTCATGATTAAAACTTGGCATGAATGATTGAACACAAACCTCAGAGAGCCTCCCTCTTATTATAACCTCTAACATGTAGGGCCCAAGACGACACGAACAAGGCCTGATCACCTCTTCTCCTGGGTTATTTGTGGCTGAATTCTCAAAGTGATGACAAGTTGGTTGTGAAAGCTTCGCGGTAAAGAAAACCAATCCTGGAGAACGTTTCCGCATGAATCATAAGGAATAGACCATCAAAGTGAGTCCAATAGCCTGAAATTGATTCTGCAGAAGTACTGGCGGTGAAAATAGCAGCGGCAGCCATCTTGGTTGGTTGCGTGGAGGCAGAGGCCCCCACCGGCCTGTCAAATTGAACATCAATCTACAACTTGTCCTCCATGGTGGTGCATTAGAGGACACGACACAAGTTGGGAGTAGTATGAAGGAGTGGCCCACATTTGGGTCACCAAGTACTCTGGAGGTTTCGTTGGCCTTCGGCTGTGGAATGATTCACACTTGGTTCTATGAGGGCTCTATTCCGGAGGTGTGTGCGACCCTTGCGGGCCACATTCGTACAAGAGGGGAAATGACTAAATGTTTTATCCCAATGGATGTCACCAGCCTCATCGGGTTGGTGATACCCTTACTGGATGACTGATCCCCGAGCGAACTAGGCCGGTCTCACTTCCTAGTGGGCTGGACCCACAATAACAGGCTGCACCCGCTCTTACAGGACAGACCCGTACCGACGGGACCGGCTGGCCTTACCAAAATTGACCAAGTCACCGGGCGCCCTGACGTGTTGGACCCTCATCCAAATCAGGCCAAGTCAAGTGGGGAATATTGGGCCCACCTACTGGCCAAGCTGAACCATATTGACCTTGACCCATACTAAGTCTGGTTGAGTCTGTCTTAATGAACTAATGTATGGGGAACCCCCAGGCCAGGTTGGTCGGGACAATCTGACTAGGTCATATCATCCCTCGTCGCAACCATCCCCCTGGTAATAGAAACCCTTGTATCTCACAAACGAAATGTCTGTGATGGTCCAACTAAGTCAGACCATGCCTCATCGCAACTACCTCCCTAGTTATAGAACGCTGGTATCTAGAAAATCTCACATCTGATTGATTGTCCATATGCAGTGTTGGGATACCCTCAAGGAGCGGGATCTTTAAGAATGCTTTTGGGTGACTTCTAGGGATGCCGAGAAGTGAATAATGGCATGAGAAAAGGTTCTCCCAATCGTTCTATGTACGTAACCCTGTGGTTGGATGAGACCTAAAAAATGCTCAAGGATGAACTAGTGGAAAGCATATCTATGTGACCCAGAAGGCCCATGGTTGGGAGCGACCCTACGGGACACAAAAGACCAACTATACTCAATAGGAGGAGTACCTCAATTCGGCCAAGGTGGGAAGCAGCTCTGTGTGACCCGACATGCCCACGCTGGGGAGCAGCTCTATGTGACACAACATACACATTTTACATATCAAGGATGAGTACAACAACAGTTCATGGTTATTGGGAAGTGGCTTTGTGTGACCTAGAAGGCCCAATGTACTCGATAGTGGAGGAGATCTTTAGCAGGCAAAGAGATCGATATTTGTGACGGACAATGCTACTGTTACTACACTGGAATATACCTACTGTGAGCTAACGTGTGTTTCGTGAATTACGTTGAGGAATTTCTATGGGTTATTTCTTTTTTTACGGGTATATACTAAGTAAGGTGTTACTCACCCCTTCATGAGATCTTCCCACACCTGTTGTGTTTGGTGTAGAAGACCGGAGTTTCGACATGGGTGCTTTGAAAGATGGTGAAGACAGACATTACAACTATGGAATTTGTGGCCTAGGACTAGGCATGGATCAGTAGGCTCGGGCGGACATGTTATACTAATTTGTCTTTGAGTAGCTTCAATACTCTCACAATCAGGGGGTTTACTACAAATGTCCATCAGATCAATTCTCGTACTTTGTAGTTTTCAATACTTTTCTTAGGTTTTTATTCTGGAACAATTTCATTCACCTATACATGAACTCATTTTATTCAGTGGTATGTTTTTACCATTTTATTAGTTGGGAATTTTTTGGGTGGGTGTGTGTGTGTGTCTACAGGTATCCAGACTAATGACACCAACATGAAGGTTGACACCATTAGCGCTAGTCACCATCCCCTGGCCTTCGAGAGGCTGGCATGGGGTAGTCATCACAGGGGAACCAATGGATGGGTCTTGAAAAAGGGGAATCAGTGGGAGGTATATTCCCCTTCAATGATCTGGAGTATAATGTTTTGCTTTTGAAAAAATGTGTTAGGTTTATCGAGTTAGATATTAAGATTCGTGTAGTCCATTGTTTGTGTGGTGACCGATATATCCATACACCATGACCTTGAATTCTATTTTCGGCCCAATACATGAAAAAAGTGATATAAGGGTATCCTTATTTTTTAATATGATTCATCCCACCTGGAATAGCCTTCTAACAGTGGTACATCATCATCTATCTCAGGATGTCTCCACGTAGATGACCAACCAATATCCCGATACGAGGCCGTGAGGACATCCCACCCATCAATGAGGCGTCTGTTAAGGGACCAATTCTTGAGAGGACCCCACTGGGTGGTGCACCAGTGCTACCACCACCTTATGACCATCATCTAGTAACAGTGGTTCCATCATAGGAAATTCATTGGTTTAGTTCCCTACATGAGTTCCAGAGTCATATACCACCCAGGATCAAGGGAGAGATAGATCATCATGTCACTGATGACTGGCTGGAGGCTGTGAAGTAGGTCTTCCACTTAATGAGAACACCACCTTACCAGATGATGATCATGGTAGTGATCCTTCTTCAGGCCTTAGTAGGGAGATGGTGGAGTTTGAAAATCCAGACTCACCATGAGGCGACCATCACTCGAGGTTACTTTTAATGGGTTTTCTAAAAAGTGTTTTTTTCTACGAACATTCTCTATGTGTGAATCCTGGAGTTGTTTCACCAAAAACAATACATCATGATGGTGGTTGAGTACTCATTGAGGTTCAACAATATTTCATTCTACCCCAATGATATGGTGTGATACCCATTCCTTTTAGTTTGAGCTTTTTAGAAGCGACTCAATAAGGATATCATGGCATCATTGGTGTATATATGAATCCCTACCTAGGTCTGGGTTCTAGAGTGAGACCTTATGATGGAGATCTTCTTTACAAAAATGGAACCCACAGCTAGAGCTACCTGCAGACCCCAGACGACAGAGTCTTTAGAAGTTAGTAGACATCTGACTCATGGGCCTAAGAAGACCAGGTCATCCAAGGGACGACCATGGAGTCATGGTTGGCAGTGCGAGGCTCCCAGGATAGAGGGAGATAGACATGGGCTAGGATTTTCTAATCATGTGGTGGGCTGAGACACATGGAAGGTGACTTCCCAACCAGCCATAAAAATGACTCACAGATAGTCGCATGGCTATAGAGGTAGCGACAACAATTTGGGCAAGGAGGTCCATAGGGAGGCGGGAATGGCAGGGGATCTGGCTGAGCATCAGGTGGTGGGAGATGTTTTTGGTGTTACAACCACCACCCTTAGGGTGTCCACCCTTACCCTACAGAGCCATTAATCATGGGAGAGATTAGCTCTATGCAGAAGAGGCTTATGACCATGGTTCTCTAGATATTATTTGAGGTACGATCTGTGTCCTCTCCAACATATTTGTCGTAGTTATAGACATATTTTCTAGTCAACCTTTCGTTTATGTGACTCTTGTTCAGATCTCAGATATTCTAGTGGATCCATTGGCTCGATCCTTGCATCTAGATACACTTATCAGAGGGATTTTGATGATTAAAAACGGGTGTCGGCTATGTGATCTTACTCTTGGAGGTGAGAACTTCATCTGAGATCTTCTAATAGAAGTGTCGAGGCCTTATTACATCATATTGGGAAGTGACTGGTTATCTACAGTCCATTCTCAAATTGAATGTTTTAGGAGTATAGTACGGTGTGTCATTGAATAACGGACCGTGTTTTCATTCATTAGATAAAATGAAACCCTTGTAGTGTAGGACGAACAATCTCAGTGGAGGGTCCAGCCGATCACTCACCAGTTGGCTACCCTCAACCTTATTGTAGTGTAGGAGAGTATTCCAAGACTCTCTATATTGGTGGGCAAGTACACAGATATTTTTCCTAATGAGGTTCTTGGGATACATCCTCAAAGATAGGTAGATTTATGTGTCGACCGATACCACATGACAACACCGATAACCACACCATCATATGGAATGGAACCCAAAGAGCTTTATGAGTGAAGGGTATAATTATAGGTATCGTAGGTGAAGGGATTAGTAGGGCCTTTCATTCCGCCTTTGAAAGCCACAATCCTTTTTTCCAAGAAGTTATATTGGAGTTTGAGGTTGTGCGCGGACTTCCGGTGCCAGAACCAGTCGACCGTGATGAACAATTACCCACTGTCGAGGATTTACAAACTCATCAAATAGATGAAGGGAGGGAAGTGTTTCTTATTGAAAGACCAATGATAAAACTATCACCAACATTAGGTACTAGATGAGGATGTACCAAATACATACTTTAGGTTCCATAATGGCCATTTTGAGTTAATGGTGATGCCTTTTGGCATGAACAATTTTGAAATATTGGTCATGGGAAAGATTAATATGATATTCTCTCCATACCAAGACCAGTACATCATAGTAATCCTCGATGACATAATGGTGTATTCAACATCATTGTAGTAACGCACTAAACATCTACAGATCACCCAAGATACACAATGAGAGAACCCCCATTATGGAAACCTCACGAAGTGTCAGTTCTGGATACAAGAGGTCCACTTTCTGGGATACTTCATCTTGGAGTATGGTATTATAGTAAATCATGAGAAGATAAAGGTGGGGCTTTCTTTGAATTTTCATCAGAGGGACAACCCTTTGTGTGGATGGAGAAATATCTTTATAGTTTCCAAAAGTTTAGGAGGAGACTAAGTAGTTTCCCCATCTTGAGACAACCTGAACAGGGAGTGGGGTATGTAGTTTACAGCGACACATCAAGGAACAGAGTGGGTGGTGTCTTGATGTAGGAGGGATCATTGATCTCCAACGGTGCACGAAAATTCAGTCGTCATTAGCAGAACTACATTACCCATGACTAGGAGTTGGCAGAAGTTGTCATTGCATTGATGATGTCACTGTACTACTTGTTGGGAGACCAGTTAACAGTTTACTTCGACCACTTGAGTCTCAGGTAAATATTATCCCAGAAGGACCTTTACCCAAGATAGAAGTGATGGCTATATTTCCTACTAGTCTATGATTTTGAGGCAGTCTATACTCTTGGAATGTAGAACGTGGTGGAAGACGCACTCAGCAGGAGGAACGGGTTGTAGCTACTGAGAATTTAGGCACAATGTTGGTATTCTTTGTGGATGATTGTGTAGTTGTTTCCTTTCATTATATGTTTGTTACTCCCCCACTCATATAATTATTTAGTGGGGCGCACCTGAGAGATGTTGACTTCGAGGCCTGACATGCTTAGATATCCTCTAGACCGGCTCTTGATGGATTTCTAATATGTTGGGAGATGTTATCCTTATCATAGTGCACGCCTTAGTATGAGTGGCACTGCAGGAGGAGGTGTTGAGTGAGAAAAATACACCCCCTCTATAGGTATATCCTGGAGTAGAAACGATGTACCAAGACATAAAGCGTCAGTACTAGTGTCCAGGGATGATGTATGTAGTGTCCGAGTTCGTTTCATGATGCCTCACATTTTATCAAGTGAATGCTGAGCACCAGGTTCCAACAAGATTGACTCAACCACATGAGGTACAAGTTTGGAAATGAGATGGTATCTAGATGGAAATCATGATGATGTTACCACGTAGGACTACATGTCATGACTCTACATGGGTGTTCGTTGATCGACTAACCATGTTGGATAGATTCCTTCAATCTGAGAGTAGAGAATGGCTGAGGGCTTTAGACACCTATACGTTTAGCAGATAGGGAGGAATCATGGGTTTCGTTTGACTATCATCATAGATCAGGACAACTGATTTACATCCAAGTTATTTAAGGTATTACATGAGGTGTTATGGACACATCTACACATGAGAACAACTTTTCATCCCCAAATAGATGGTTAGACGGAGCAGACCATACAAACCATAAAAGACATGCTTCGTTCTTGTGTCCTTGAATATGGATATTGTTGAGAAGATCACCTTCCACTGGTGGAGTTTTCAAACAATAGTAGCTATCACTTCCCCACTGGCATGGAACTGTTTGAGGCATTGTATGGACGACCATTCATATCACCAATACGCTCTTCAGACTCAAGGGAGTCAATACTCATGGGTCCAGATGTGGACTACACATATCATTCAGGAGAAGATGTGGACTACACATATCATTCATAAGTCTTTTTCATGATGTACATAGAGACCCATGGAGATCGAGGAGGGAAATATTGTGTTCCATAGGGTATCACCACTAAGAGGTTTATTGATATTTGGTACGGGAGAATCTATGTTCAAGGTTCATTGGGCCCTTTTAGATCCTAAATATAGTTGAAGTGGTGTAATACCGCCAAACTCTTCCCCCATAGATGCACCAGGTGGATGATTGTTTTCAATTTGTTGCTTATGAGGTGGTACATGTATGTTCCATCACATGTCATCTACAGGGGAGAGATGGACATTAATGATTGGGCGACATTTGTAGAGTTCCCAGTGGAGATAGAGGACCGAAAAGATCGGGTCCTATGCGGACAGTCAATTCCTCTAGTGCACATCCAATGGCATCATAAGAATCTCTATGAGAGCATGTGGGAGCAGGGGGCTACAATTAATGCTCAGTACCCACATATTTTTGTATATATATGTTGTTTTGGATTTTGGGGATGTAAAGTACTATGTTGTGGAGTATGTAATGTATTGGAATTTAAATGTAAATTTTTATATTTAAATGTAATTATTTTGAGACTGTGAAATTCAACGACACGTAAATTCAAGGTCCAGAGATCCCAAAATAGAATTTTGAATATTTTTTAATGTAAGTTTATTAAATGTTCAAGTGGTATTTTGTATATATTAAACCAATTCTCGGATATAAAATATAAGGGCACCATTGAATTCAAGAAACTAGTATTCAACTAGGAATGAATTAACATTAGACGGTAAGGGCTCAGTGGAAATGTTATTTATAAAAACTTTTTTGAAAAATAATAAAATAATATAAATGAATTATTTTATTTTCTTCCTAATTATTGATTGGAGGATGGTGACACATCGAGGCTACGAAATATCAGTGACGTTTCACATTAATGATGTTCATCAATTGCTTGTTAAACTCGCAGTGTAACGAGACTTTAATAATGTGTAACAGAGACGTTGTTTCTTAAATAACACAGTGTAACGACGCGACATCACACAATAATGGGAATGATGTGACATGCTTTTATTTGCAGTTTGACATGATGGGGATATATAGATTAGAATTTTGGAGGATTCTGCATATAAATTTTGAAGATCATCCACCCCAGGAATGAATGAAGAATTTTGATGGATCTTCACCTCCTTCGATGTATTAACCACTTGATGATGAATGTCGTGACATCGGATGTTGTAATATGTAGGGGTTTTTGATTCGTTGTTCTTTTCTAACTATTTATAATTGACGAACATAGAATAACTCGGAAACATCATATTACCTGGATCGTGTGTTATAACAGGACAATGACATGTCTTTTGGGGTGATTATTTGGGATTAATCAATGTCATGAATGATAGAACAAAAACTACCCCGAGCCTCCCCCTTATTAAAACCTCTATTATGTAGGTCTTGGGACGACACAAAAAAGGCCCAAGAACCTCCTCTCATCTGTTCTTGGTGGACACATTCTCAATGAAACAAAAAGGCATGTTTGAAGTCTTTTTGGTAAAGGAATCCTTTCTTGGAGATAGTTGGCACAATTAGTGAATGAAACAGACCACTGGAGCACATCTAGTGGCTCACTGAATATTCTACCAATGCACCAACACCAACAATAGTAGAGGTGGATGGCCTCACTGGCTGGATAAAGGCGGAGGACCACACTGGCAAGCCATGTTGACCAGGAAGCCACTGCTTGTCAGCCGCAATGACACGTGGGAGGAGGAGGCGCCAGGAGGGCGCTATGTTAGAGGGTTCCATGAAAAATTCCACCGTAAAGGAGGTGTGGCTTGCCCTTGTTGGATGCATTTGGAACCATGAGGATGAAGCTGACTACTACATCCCAGGGGATCACACTGGCCGCACCGCACGACTGGTCCTCTTGCTGGCAGGCTAATCCCCCAAAGGGCAAGACCCACATAGGCGGGCCATACCCATGCCAGCAAGCTGAATTCACACCATTAGGTTGGACTCACACCCCTTCGGGCAGGACTTGATTACACTAGGCCGTTGGGCGACCCGACAGTCCGATCCCTCGTACAAATGAAATCGGGTCCAGTGTGGCCTACTTGGCATGGCCCATTGGCTTGGTTGAACCATACCGACCTCGACCCATACAATGTCAGGTTGAATCTATCTAAATAAATTGGGATATGGGGAACCTCCAGCCCAGGTTTTTCGGAATGGTCCGATTGGGTCGGACTGAGCATCGTTGCAACCTATACATAGTTACTAAAATGCCCATATCATGCAAACCATGTGTTTGATTGATAGGATGTTTGCAGTGTTGGGAGCCTCTCGATGTGGTATATATTTCAGTATGATTTTGGGTGACTTGCAAGGACATGGGGAAGTGGTGAATGGGTTGAGGAGTGGCTCACCCAAGCACTCTATTTACAAAACCCTGTGGTTGGCTGAGAGCCGAAGACTACTCAAGGATGGCCCATTGGTAAGAGGCTCTATGTGACCCATCATTCCCACGGTGGGGAGCGACTTTGTGTGACCCGACATATCCATGGCACTTAAAAGGATGGGTACCTTAGTTCGGCCATGGTGGGAAGCGACTCTGTTTGACCTAGTAGGCCCACAGTGGGGAGCGAATTTGTGTGACCAAACATACCCACAAAATTCAATAGATATGACTTCCAAAATAGTTCATGGTTAGTGGATATAGGCTCTATGGGTCCCTGTAGGCCCAATGTACTCGATATAGAAAGAGTTATCTAGAGGTCGAGGAGATCGACGTTTTTGACTAATGATGCTACTATTATTACCCAAGAATATAGATAGTCTATGATTCCTTTTGTTTCAGGATTTAATTTTAGGAATTGATATTTGTTATTTCTTTTCATTTAGGGTTCCCTACTAGGAACTATGTTACAGAACCCTGAACGGGATCTACTCGCACATGTTGTGTCTGATGCAGATGACTGATGTTTTAGCATGAGTGCTCAGGGAGACGGGGAAGAAGGATAATACAATGCGGAACTTGGTGGCCTAGGACCAGGAGGGGCACAGTCGGATCAAGCGATCCATACAAACAACTTCAGCTTCCAGTGGCATCAATACTCTCACGATAAGGTGTGGTTTACTACATATGGACATCCGAGCACATTTTGTACTTTACAGTTGTCAATATTTTTCATTGGTTGGTACTCTGTAGCATATTCTTTCGCCCATACTTGCACTCAGTTTATTCATTGGTATGTTGTTTCCCTTTGGGGAGTTTAGACTTGGTTGGGTGTGTGTGTGTGTCTAGATTTTTAGGATAATTCCTCGCACTTGTAGGTTGACAAATCCGGCGCTAGTTGCCAGCCCCTAGCCTTCAAGAGGCGGGTTTGTGGTAGTCACGACATATGCCACAGGGACGGGTCATGATATTTTTAGAAATCAATTATATTATTTTTTCACAAATGATAATCGAAAACTAATTTTGATTGAAGCATAATATTGAAAACTAAAATTGTTTTACTAACTTTTGTGTGTTTATTTATTTATAGTTATTCAATTAATTTATATAGAATATATTCATTATATATATTTAAAAAATTACTTAATCCTTTTCATACACTATAATTTAATATATATTTTATAATGGTTATATTTAATAAATAACACTTTTTGGTCTATTTAATCTCAGCATTTCTGATATTGTATGACATGAAACACAATATATATTTCTAAAAAACATTATGATAAATTCCCACTACCCATAATAAATTTTATACTCAAATTTTAATTATATTATAGGAAAAAATTGGTTTGAATTTCCAAAATACTATTATTCAAATCCCACATGATTTTTTTATAAAACATCCATTTGAATAGAGGAAAAATGCATGTAAAAGGTTATCCGGAATAACAAATATGTAAATTTCCATATAGGAAACAATTTCTGAGAATTCAATAAATAAGAATTTAAGGGGAAAATAATTCACATATACTGATAGAGATTTATAAATAACCTGTTTAAGAGATCATTAACCAATAAACGATTGTAAATCATTAATGGGTTAAAAGGATAATGATTCCTTGAAGATAAAAGTAGATAATTTTTTTTCATGATACTTTTCCTAGAATTAAGGAATTATATTTTCATATAGAATATAAAAATAAAATAATATACATAAATGAAAAATAAATTTTAATCCTTTCATAAATTTTTACCATAATCTCATATTATTCTCGAAATAATGAGTATTCAAAAATATTTCATCACAGTAAAATATGTAGATAAATCATCTAATGGATCAAAATATTCAACAAAAGTATCACATCATATTCTTTCTATTGATAAACATCATCCAATACCTAAATGGTTAAAATATTTTATGATAATTCAAAAAATAAATAACACTTCATACAAAGAAATAATAAATTAATATCCAAAATTTAATAGTAATTAAAAAACTAGAAAATAAATCATTTTATAAATAATAATTTGGAAAATTATTAAATAAATTCCAAATAATATAGATTCTCAAAATAAGTAGTTTTTTTTTCACTTTTTCTCCCATGAAATATGTATAAATTTCCTAAAAAAATCAATTAATCTTAATGAATCGTATCTGAAATGTTTATTCCCTAATCATATAATATCTTAGATATTGTAATAATTTAGATAAATAACATGAATAATAATAAATTGATACTAAAATCATATATTCTATTAATATGATAATTCATCATTTATTCCTAAAATAAATCTATCAAGATACTATTTACCATTTCTAATTAATGTTTCCAAAATAATACATATTATATAAAATAATATTAACCATTTAATCAATAAATCACATATCAGAAAAGTTGATATGTATATATATGATAAAACACATCATCCCCAAATTTTAATAACCCATAATTTACTCAATATCATGGATCATATAAACCCAAATTTTTATCAATACCATTAAATTTATACCAATAAATTCGAATTATTTCATCCTAAAATGACACCATTCGATGTTAAACATAACAGTCACATATACCCAAATCAATAATAAAAATTTAAAAAATTATCAGATTTTTATTAAAGCATATTCTTCCAAAAAAAATCAATAATTGAATGTTCCATATGTGTTTTATTATACTTATTTTATTAATTATATACAATAATATCACTGATAAATAACCATTATATCATAACTATGAATCAAAATTACATAAACAATAATTTATAAACATTAATCTTAAACAATTAATGACTTATTATAATGAAATTATATAACACATAAATTATACAATTTGAAATATAAATTTTTCTTCAAGACTAAAATATATATATTTCATCATAGTTCGATAATAAAATTTATAATAATGCATACCATTGAAAAAATGACCACCATTAAATCATATCCAAATTATAATTTCTAAGGTCCCATGATATGACATTTAAAGATCATATATACAAAAACTACCTCAAAAATTCCCTTTTCCTATAATTTTATTATCATTTCATATATTTTATTTTTTGGATGAAATTGATATTCAAAGTGATCAAAAATTGTAAACAATTATGAGTTTTGAAAATAATGTTTGGAAACATCCTCCCTAACTAGTTATCTAAAACACCTAAGGATATGGTTTAACATGAGTTTCTATGAAAAGTGATGACACTAATGATAAATAAAAATTCAGATAATTGATGAAATATATATGATTAATGTACATCACATTCTTTTTTGATGAAAATATTGATTTTATCATTTCTTCCAAATCATCCATTATATTTACATAATAATGTCTCAAATTATATTTCCTCAGATTAGTAAGATGGGAAAATTTATGCTTATAACTTAATGAAATGTATCCAATGATCCGACCAGATATTTATGAATATAATAATATTGTGACATATTATATAGTGTTTTGATTTCAATTTTAAGGCACTAAAATGATTATGGGATGCATGAGACACAATTTGTTATCATCATTACATGTGAATCCCATGGTTGAAAAATTAGAATTTTTTTTCATCCTTTAATATTGTATAATATCATTGACATAGTTGAAATAAATATGTGAATTATTAACCAAAATTTTCTTTTATGATATCAGATATATCATTTAAACAAATTAATATACCACTCTATGAAACCCTTCTTTTAAATCTATAACACCTCATGATTAATATACGTTATCCATAGTCATAATTAAATTATGTTACAATATTTAAAAAAATTCATGGAATATCCCTAGGACTATAAAACCAGGGGTTCACTAAGTAACATTCATCATGCATCAAATTGATGGTTGAGATATATTATACCAACCCAATTTGGGGTTATTACCTCATGATGATTTTCTTCTAAATTATCTCCCTCATATAGAATACATATAGAGATGTATTACTATTAGAATCACCTAATAAATACCTTAATGTATCATTTGGATATTATTCTATATTTTTACGTACCCCTACTATGTTAAATAATTCATTTTTTATAATTTCTAAAGTTATGTTGACCTTTACTCTGACAAAAAATTTAATAATATAAAATTAATAATCTCTAATTCTAGTGTAATTTAAAAAAATTAACATTCATATATTACAAATGATATTTTCTATTTCTTGTATTAGATATTTTTATTATTAAATTGATATAATTACTCTATATTATATAATGTTGATACTTTTATTCATTATCCATTATTCCAAAAAAAAAACAATTTTTTTAGACATAAAAAGTTTTCATTTCATGATACATATTTATAAATTTTTTGACCTCATGATCATTTATACTAATCCATGAACCAAATGAAAAAATTATATTTTTTAAAATTAGATCTGCAATAAAATCTCGGCAAGGGATAAAAAGGAATGGAAGAAAACATTATCCAATGAATATATAATTACCTTTTTTCAAATAAATATTTTCCTCAAACAGTCATTCTTCAAAAAAAATTATATAATATTATCATACAAATTCATATTATTAAAATTCCATACAAAATATTAATGGAAAAAATTAAACTCATAAATGATATTTGTGTAAAAACTGATAATAACATTCTCTTAATATTATACTATTCACCCATTAAGATTAGAATATGATATCCTTCAAAACAAAAGATCATTATCATAATTTTGGAAAACATATAATTCCATTATAAACACCTAGAGAGAATATATTAAAAAATGTGGGTTTGTAGGGTTTAACACCCCAAGATTTCATAGTATGTTATTTCTTCAATGAAATTCAATAACTTACACTACAAGAAATATTGAGTTCAAGCACACCATGACTTACCAAAATAGCCATTCAAAAGAGGTTATGAATAGTATTAACAAAATTTTCAACTTTATATAACCCTTAAAATTTTAGAATCCATATTATGAGTTTCTTAGACATTATGTAAGGAGAAATTCATTTTTTCATATAAGAGAAGTATTTTTAAAAAAATTTCGATTTTACCTTCGTTTAATGGAGAACCATTTAAATCCAATATTTGAAACCATAATATAACCAATTTGACAAAATGAAATTATTCTTGAGGATCAGGACATAATAAATTAGTTTCAATAAATTATTTGTGTTAATCTGATAAATTTCATATTTGGGTGAATAGTGAAAAATACTTAATTTTAAATGTAATCAACTTTTTAATAGAAATAATTTATATTGGTAAAATATAAATATTAATGTTTTGGATGTATAATTAGATTATATTTTTACCATTTAATTCAACATTTTTCATTGGAGGTAATTTCACTTTGAAATTGGACATAAATAAGTGTCAATATTTTGGTAGTTGTTATTTCTTAAAAAAAGCCTTTTGGTTTTGACAACGGTAATTAATTTTAAATTAAAAAAAATGTAATTTCTGTGTTTTTTGTTTGGTAAAATAGAATTCATTTTTTATTTTTTAATAAAAATATTAACATAGGGTGATTTATTGGAATGTTTATGTATACTCTCAATTTTTATTAAATAATGAAAAACACTGAGATATTGGTTAAAACCAACTTATCATTTAAATAATTATTTATTTTATTTAAATTTATTTTAGGACAAAATAGATACATAATAACCATATCTGTTCAGTGTAATTAATTGGAGTCATTTTTTGAAATATAAGATATATAGAATTTTATTAAACTTCTTACTGTCTTTTACCCACCTCCTAGGAGCATTTGAAAATTTATATAAAACATAATTTTACCGCTTCTGTGGGTAGAATTTCAAAAATCCACGATATATGGATGATATCAGTAATTAATATATGGTTCAATAAGATGAAAATATTTTTTGGTGAATAATAAATTTTTACTTTTATTTACCATAGTTAAAAGTAACTAGGGTAATTATGGGTAAAAAATGAAATCATTATTACTGTAACACAAGTCCTCAATCAATTGGAAATGTGTAATTTGACCAAAAAAACCTTAGTAATAAAATATGATCCTTTATATCCACTTAGATTAGATTAGGGAATTTATTATTATTTAACTCAAAGAAGAGTTAAAAGTGTTAAATTCAATGTTTAATAACAAATATTTTTTTAATATAGGGTTAAACATATGATAGATTGGACTATAAATATTCAATAGAAATATAAAAATATTTCCTATATAAGGGTATTTTATTTATTTATTTTAGACTTTAAATAATTTAATTTATTTATGACAGAATGATGATGCCGTAATTACATAATTAATGAAATATTAAAATAATTAATATTATAAATATCCAAAAGAATTTAATTTTAGAATTTTTTTTAATTATGATAATTTTATAGGTTAATATGACATGTTAGGGTTTGTTAGATGAATTTTTATCGATTTAATATTGCTGTTATTAATTTAGAAAAAACAAAAAACCAAATACTATCAAAATTGACATAAAATTATTTTTAAAACACATATTATATTATAAAATGATATTATATTCAAAAAAATCTATGATTCGGCCAAATAACTTATATAATTATATATGTACCATTAATGAACCACTTAGGATTCTCTTTGAATTATATAATATATTTATTAACCATATAATGTAAAAATAAAAATAGAAATGGTAAATGTCAAACTATTTAACTAAGAGTTGAATCTAAGAGATATGGTTAATATAGTGACCCAAACCTGTCTAAAACCTATTGGATGAGTTGTTTTCAACACATCACCCGATTTTCCTTTAAATAAATCATTTTGGAGCCATTAAAAACAGAAAATTATTGTATTATAAAATAATATTTCATGGGTTTCCTAAGGAGCCCCTCCGCCCTCTTATAAAAGAGAACCCCCTCTCCTCTATAATTCACACCATCAAAGCAATTTGGATCGACCAAACCATAACCAAATACCCTCTCATCTGTCATTAATTTATCATAGATGCAATTATTTAGTCATAAATCCATCATAAGGAGCCATTTTGAACAAATCAAAAAGAAAGAACCTGAATAAGAGGTAAATATTTCATCCCCACTTTCATGTTCGTTTCATCTTCTACTTCCTCTTTATTTTTTATTTCCATTATAAAATAATAACTCTAGTATATTCTACATACTGTGATGTTATTATAAATATGGTACAACCATATTCATTATTCTATCCATCTTTTGAATGACACGTCACCATATGTGTAAGTAAGGCTTACTGTCTTCACGTCGTGGTGTAATAGTTATTCAATAAATTATTATTTGGATGGGTATAATAATGATGTATAATTGGTGTAAATAATTAATATATAAACATTATTATTCTGTGTATATGATATACCAACCAATTATATACTATTTTAATATTATAATAATTATATTATCACTCGTGCGTACATACAGATTACCGTCTCCACGAACAAGATAAGATTCATTCCCTGTCGAAATCATTCAAGAATAATTATCATTTTATTATTAAAAATAATGTTTAAAGACTTAATATTATTTTAAATACGAATACGATATATCCTATCCTTATCAAACAATACTTACATAACCAAGCATATAAAAGAAAACGATTCAGTTAACAACGGAAATGACAACAATACTAAGATATTATTGACAATGAAATGATAAAAGATCATATATGATATCATATTAATTTATTTGATTCTTGTATAATTTCACAACAATTATTTCACCATTATACAAGAGGTTTACCTACCCTTTACCAAGGAAATTTACATGGTAAGGGGTTTCTTATCTGACTTATAATTTCACGAGATTTCCATTGTTCACCACTTATTTATTGCATGTGGTGTATTGTGTACTACCATTTGATATATATAATCAGGATTCAATTTATATTCATGATATTTTGGGATTCATTTGGTGGTTATTGACTATTTTTCATATGACTCAACTGATTACAATGAGTTAAGGTTTATTTCCTGAATCTCATTATTATCTAATGTTGTTTACGTGTACGTATTTTCTAGGACATACTATTTATAGATTCCCATATTTTAAAAAAATGATTTCAAAAAAAATATTATAAGGTTTTATGGGAAGGTATATTTAACTAGATAAACATTTTAAATGTTTTAAATATTTATCTTTTTAAACCCTTTTAATTAATTTCCATGTTTCCAAAAAGATTTTAAGGATTTATTTTTATGGACTTGAATGTTTTCAAATGGAAATTATTTTAAAAAGTATCAAAGTGGTATGGGAAATTTGATTCAAAAATCCCTTTTAAATGAATGCCTTTATAAATTGCGAGAAATTTTAAACGATTTCATGAAAAAATGGGTATTTCTCTCAAAATATTTTAATGATCATTTTCATCTATTTTAAAATCTATTAATGGATTTTTAACTTGTTTGAAGTTGATTTGTTATAATAAAATTTTCCAAAATGTAGTGAATGAGTTATGTTATTTTTGACAGTGGATGTTCTATTTTTATACCATTCATGGTTTATGGTTAATGTATTGACATTTCATATTCTAGTTTTAATACAAATGTTTATGTAATGTTTCATTTTTCATATGAGGAATGCAGTTGACGTAGTAAGTGACGGGTGGAGCCCGCTATAGCTCCTCGATGCATCGGTATGTCTCCTCAGACAAGTAGACTTGGAATTGGCCGAGTCCATTCCCAATTTGATATATGGTTTTGTCCTAGGCCTTAATCATTTTTATACATATTAGCCGAGGACTTGACAAAATTTTTCAAGAATGTCCGGCATAATACATTCCCCCATTATGGAAATAATATTTATGGTTCATGTGGTCATTCAACTAGTAGAATACCCATGATTATGTTTTATTATGGAATTATTTACTCAGCTCATATTCATTCCATAACATTGTAAATTTTTATTATTTTTAATGTCATGTATTTTTAATTAGTCACCCGGCATAATATTTATTTTATCTTTCTATGTATTGGTGACCCTTACTGAGAATTTGAGATCACCCCTTTCTATGTTTTATTTTTCTCAGGATGTGAGGATGTATGTTATGACTGACCAGCAGGAATAGACTATGGGATCTCAGTGTTGTCTATGGAAACAATGTTGTTGTAGTTTTCTATTTTATGATGTAATTTAAACCTTATGACTGTATCTAGTACTTCCAAGGCTACTAAACTAATTGGTATTTCATGACGTGGTCTTTTGTGATCATGCCTATGTTATGTAATAATCCACCAATGATGGGCTTCTAGGGTTGGGGCATTATAGTTGGTATTAGAGGATGTTTAGTGCAGACCATGAAATACAACTTAAAAAAAAACTATATTTAGATCACATTATCCTAAGATAGACATTGAGTATTAGTGTAGAACATCCTAGAATTTTGGTACTAGAGATATTTTATTAGTATTCCAAGCAATACATCGCTATCTGGATACGAGCATGTAGAGGCAGCTCTGGGACATATCTACCTAAGGGTAAAACCTAAAAACACCACATTGATCGATACTCAAACGAGAACTAGTGCAAAACAACGGGCCTTGCTGCACTCATGGTTATGACACTACTAGGGGATATGCTTAGAATAATTATCATTTCCATTAGAAATCATTGTGAAGGTTTTATGTGTATATACATCCATAAAAAAATTTATGATTATGGATAATATCCATTAACTATTTAATCTATCTTATTTATTTTACAAGTTTGGAATTATTCATTGCAATTCATAAACTAACATAGTGTATTCAATTATATAGAAATGGCACCCAGTAGAAGAAATGTGAACTCCAAAAATAAGTATGATCCAAAGAGTAAGAAGAATTATATATTTCACTGTATTAAGGGAACATTTAGCAGGGAAATTGACACCCATGTATTCTCAACAACTGAAAAAATAGTATCATGTATTAATAAGAAAATTTATGAATTTTCTATGTCTTATGCCATTGAATGGATGCATGAGAAGAAAATTATTGAAGAGATAAAGACAGATAAAGGGAAGAGGGAAAATAATGATTTTCCCATATATTATAAATGTTGAAATAATCACCTTGGTAAATTCATGAAGGGAATAGGAGTTTGTTATATGTGTAGAGAAAAAGGACACCATGTAAGTGATTTCAAAGGTAGGAAAAAGGGTTCGAATGTAAAATGAATCATCTGTAAGGAATTGGGAAACTAAGAGAAACAATATCCCAGTAATCCGAGTATACCACAAATGATGCTATTGGATAATAATAATGTTATGATACTTCCTCAAATGAAGAGGAATTACTAGTGTTCATATGTTGTTATTATATAATAATTTCATTTGTTTGTTGTATCAACAATATAGTTGTTATATGAATTATGGATATTAATAAGGATTGTACTGCAGTACTATTTTATTGAGGATTTGAGATTATACAGTTCTATGAAAAGTGACATAATAGTAAGGTAAACTTTTTGAAAAAATACAAGGTTGAATGAAAGGTAATCTTTAATATGGTCCTGATACGAGGTAGTGATGTATGATTAAGAGAAGGTTTATTTGGATAAATTATATAGGATATTCATGACTTCCTTGGAACTGATTAATAGTTTTTTTATTTAATCATTGTAGGAAGATTCAAATTTTTTGGATATAAGGAATATATAAAGTATTATATAAATGATATTTGAGAATGAATGTAATAAATAAGGTTTTTTGGTAATTTAGGGTATTAAAATGTTTTAAATTAATACAAAATGAAGGTGTTCACATGTTATTACATGTGAAAAAGAATTTTCATTGTGATTAACTTCCTTATAAATTTTGGAATGTGAGTTTGGATAGAGGTATTTTGGATAAGGATAAAGGATGGAATGGATTATGGCTAAAATTGGATAATATTGTTAAGGTAATTTTTTGGATTGTATTAAAATAGACAACACACAGACTGTGTGATGACCCATCACATCAGAAAAAGATATAGGAATCGAACCCACACTCATAGTGCGATTGGGATTTATCGCCTACCACTATGATACATGAAGCCTCTAGATTGTATAATGTAGTTTATTTTATGAATGGGTCTGATAGGTGAATTATAAATTCATTATTTTTGTAACCCTGTATTATTAGGATAAATATATTATATTTTTTTGAAATCTTTTGGAGTGAAAGATGAGTATTTGGTAGGAATTTGTTGAAGAATGAAACACTACTTGTAAATTATATATATATATATATATATATATATAAATTTTCCCTCCTATTATATGGTTAAATTAATTCTTAAACATTTGGGAATGGATCTTAAAACCAAAAATGTGTTATCATAATACCTTATGTTTTGTTGAACCGATGTTATTTTATATCATCATAGATTGATGGATTTGAGGCCCTCAATTTGACACTTGTTTGTGATTGATGACCTCAATCACTCCATATAAATATTTATGTTTTCCTCCAATTATGTGTATCTAATATCCACTAATGTTCTCCTAACCGAGCGCAGAATTTGGTGTTGACCCTTTCATTCCCCATTTTCCTCTTATTAAGACAAAATTTTATTAACCCAATTTCCAATTTGGGTTTTCCCACAATGTTATCTTCTATTTTAAACCATTTATTTTCTAAAAACAATTTAAAATTGCGAGGTAGTAATTTATTGATGGAGGGAAGAATGTAACAACCCAGGATTTCATATTACATTATTTCTTCAATGTAATTCAACAACTTACACTACACACAACACCGAGTTCTAGCACAACACGATTTACCAAACTAGCCATTCAAAATTGGTTATGAATATTATTATCATAATTTTTAACTTTATATGACCATTATAATTTTAGAATCCTTATTATGAGATTCATAGACATAATGTAAAGACATATTCATTTCTTTCAGATAAAAGAATTATTTTTCAAAAAATGCAATTTTGCAGCCTTTTAATGGAGAACCCTTTTTAAATCCAATATTTGAAACTATTATAGATTAAATTTGACAAAATAAACTTATTCTTTATTACAGGGACATATGAATTTATCTTTAATAAATTTTCGGTGTTTTTCCGATAACTTTCATATTTGGGTGAATAGTGAAAAATATTTCATTTTAACTAAAATCATCTTTTTTAATCAAAATAATTTATAGTGTTCAACTATACATATGAATGGTTTGGATGTATAATTAGATTATATTTTCACCATTTCATCCAATGTTGGTCATTATAAGTAATTTCACTTTGAAATTATATATTAACAAGTGTCAATATTTTTGTAATTATTATTTCTTAAAAATATAATTTTTGGTTTTGACAACGAGAATTAATTATAAATTAATAAATGAAATTTCAATGTCTTTAATATGGTAAAATAGATTTCAGTTTTTAGATTCAGAATATCAAAATTATCTTAGGGTGAATTTTTGGTATGTTTCTGAAAACATTCAAGTTTTAATGAATAGTGAAAGATACTGGGTTATTGGTTAAAACCAAATTTTCATTTAGATATTTATTTATTTTAATTAAATTTATTTTTGGTCAAAATAGACACATAATATCTATATATGTTCAATTAAATTAATTAGAGTCATTTTTTAATAATATTAGATATATAAAATTTTATTGATCTTTTTACCGTCTTTTACCCACCTCTTATGAGAATTTGCAAATTTACATAAAACATAATTGCACCACTTCTGTGAGTTGAATTTCAAAAATCCAAGAGATATAGTTGATATCAGTATGTCAATGTGGTTCAATAATATGGAAATTTTTTTGGTGAATAGTAACATTTTACTTTTATTTGCCACGGTTAAAGGTAAATAGGCTAATTAAGGTTAAAAATTATATTATTATTACCCTAAAACATGTCTTAATTCTATAGGATAAGTGTTATTAGACCATAAAAAACCTTAGGAATAAACTATGATCCTTAATGTCCACTTGTATTATATTTGGATATTTATTATTATTTAATTCAATGATGTTTTAAAAGTGTTATATTCAATGTTTAATAACTAAAAAAATTTTAATATAGGGTTACACATAAGATAAATTCAACTAAAAATATAAATTAGAAAGATAAAATTATTTAATACATAAGAGTATTTTATTTATATTTTTTATAAATTAAATAATTTAATTTATTTAAGACACAATGATGATGCAATTATTACATAATTAATGAAATTTTAAAATAATTGATATTGTAAATATCCAGATAAATATAATTTGAGACTTTTAATGAATTAAAATAATTTTATATGTTAATATGAAATTTTAGGGTTTATTAGATTAGTTTTTTCTATGTAATAATGATTTTATGAATTTATAAAAAACAAAATACCAAATAGTGCCAAAATTTACATAAAAGAGTTTTTAAAACAAATATTATATTATTAATTGATACTTTATTCCTAAAAATCTATGGTTTGGAAAAAAATAATTATATAATGATTGGTGTACCATTAATTAATCACTTGGTGTCATATTGTAAGTATATTGTATGTTTCTTTACCAAATTATATAAAAATAGATATAGACATGGTAAATTTCAATCTATTTAACTAAGAGTTAAATCTAAAAGATAAAGTTAATATAATGACCCAAACCTATAAAAAACCTATTGGATGATTGTTTCGGACCCATACCCACCTTATATATTAAATAATTCATTTTTGAGCCATTATAAATTGAAAATATTACTATTATAAAATAATATTTCCAGCTTTTTCTAAGGTTCCCCACATCCATCTCATAAAAGGGCACTCCCCCTTCTCTCTAATTCACACCTTCAAAGCCATTTGGCTCAGCCAAAACCTTCCCAAATACCCTCTAAACGGTCCTCTATTCATCATAATGGCTATCCTTTAGTCATAAATGCAAACTATGTAACCCTTTTGATCAAATCAACAGGAAGAACCCGAAGAAGAGGTATATATTTCATCACCTCTTTCAAGTTCCTTTTTTCTTCCACTTCAACATTATTTGTTGTTTAAATTCTAAAATAATAACTCAATTATCTTCTATATACTGTGATGTTATTATAAATATGGTATAACCATATTCATTATTCTATCTACCCTTTGAATGACATGTCACCATTCTTGCGTATGTATGGCTTACCGTCTCCACGTCGTTGTGTAATTATTATTCATACATTATTATTTGGATGGGTATCATAATGATTTATAATTGGTGTAAATAATGAATATAAAAAGATTATTATTCTTCATATATGATATACCATAAAATTATATAATATTTTAATATTAAAATAATTATATTTTCACTCGTGCGTATGTACAGATTAAAGACTCCACGAACGCGATGAGATTCATTCCCCAACGAAATCATTCAAGAATAATTTTCATTTTATGATTAAAAATAATTTTAAAATACATAATATTATTCTGAATATTAATATGATACATCCTATACATAACAATCATTATATATATAACAATGCATATAAAGGAAAATGAATCCATTAACACCCAAATTGACGACAATACTAAGATATTATTAACAAAGAAATCTAAAAAGATCATATATAGTATCGTGTTAATGTATATGATTCATGTATAATTTAATAACAATTATTGCACCATTATACATGACTTTATCCTACCCTAGAACAAGGAAAAATAAAGTAAAGGGGTTTCTTATATCACTTTTAATTCTATGAGATTTGCATTGTTCACCACTTATTTATTTCATGTGGTGTATTGTGTACTGTAATTTGATATATATTATCTTGAGTATCTTTATATTCACGATATTTTGTGATTCATTTGGTGGTTATTGACTATTATTCATATGACTCGATTGATTACAATGAGGTATGGGTTATTTCCTCAATCTCATTATTATCCAAGGTTGTTTATGTGTATGTATTTTCTGGGACATACATATCCAAGATACCCATATTTTCTAAAAATTATTTCAAAAGTAATAATTTAAGGCTTTATCGAAGGGTCTATTTAAATAGATAATCATTTTAAATTTTTTAAAGATTCATCTTTATAGACCATTTTAATTAATGTTCATGTTTTCAAAATGATTTTAAGAATTTATTTATATAGACATGAATGATTTGAAATGATATTTATTTTAAAAAGTGTCAAAGTGGTATTGGACATTTTTATTCCAAAATCCCTTTTAGATGACTACCTTTATAGATTTTTATAATTTTAAATGATTTCATGTAAAAGGGGTATTTATTTTAATGCATTTTACTGATCATTTTCATTTATGTCAACATCCGTTAATAGATTTTAAACTTGTTTAAAGTTGATCAATTATAATACAATATTTAATATTGTATTGAATAAGGTATGATATTTTTGACATTGGATGTTCTATTTTTATTCCATTAATTGTTTATGATTACTTTATTGAAATTTTATATGCTAGTTTTAATAAGAATGTTGATGTTATGTTCCAAATATTCATATGGGGAATGATGTGGACTTAGTAAGTTACAAGTGTATACCGCTACTACTTCTTAATGCATTGGTAGATCTCATGAGACTTCTATACATGGAATTTTCAGAGGCCATTCCTAATATGATAAATAGATTTGGTTGAGGCCTTATTCATTTTTAGACGTCTTGGCTAAGGCCTTGAAAAAATGTTTCAGAATGTACGACATTATACATTACCTCATTATGAAAATAGTATGGATGGTTCATGTTGTTATTCGAGTATTAGAATACCCATGATTATGTTTTATTATTGAATTAAATACTCACCTCATATTACTTCTATAAAAGTGTTCATGTTTACCATATGTAAAGGCATGTGTTTTCAATTATTCACCATGATTAATATTTCTATTATCTTCGGTTGTACTGTTTACTCTTGCTAAGCATTTGAGCTCACACCTTTTTAGGTTTTATTTTTCCAAGGATGCGGGGATGTAAATTATGAATAACCTACATGGATATCGATGGGATCTCAGTGATGTCCATTGAAACAATGTTGTTGTATTTTTTCCATTTTATGATGTAATGTAAACCTTATGAATGCAAATACTACTTCCAGGGCTACTAAATTAATTGGTCTTTTCAGACATTATGTTTTGTGATCATTCCAATGTTATGTAATAATTCACCGAATTTGGGATTTTGGGGTCGGGGTGTTACATAAGAAAATCAAATCCATATAACTCTTACAGTAACACATTTAAGTGGAATTACATTACCATTGAATTCCATAACTGATGTATTTGAGGGCTATCACGGATCCACCCACCATGGGATTATCACAAAAACAATTGTTATATATTTGAAATATATATACCCTTACATTGTTTAAAATACAACTATTAAACATAAAAAAATATTCCCTGAACCCTAAAAAAAGAAATCATTTATTTTGATAAATACACTCATAAAATATTATTAAGTGAAACATCCTTTTTTAATTTATTATTTCGCATAAAAAAAGACACACAATAATAAAAGAAAAAATTACCCATAAAATTACCCCAATAAAATATTTACAGAAGCCTCATATTAAATATAATTCATCAATATGGGAAAATATTTTGGTATAGTATATTTTTAAAATCATTTCTATTACACATTCGGTAAATGAAAAAATGTACATAGTCAAAAAAAGGAAAAATACCTTTCAAAAAATTTATTTTTTAAAAAATGAATTCAATTAAAAATTAATTTGTGAATATTAAATACCATATTTGAGACATTTGTTTATAATATAGAAATTGAATAGATAATGAAATTTAAAAATAATATTAATAGATTAGTTTTAATAAAAACCCCCTTAACCGAAGTCTGAATAATCAATTATCTACTTTATCATCTGGAATAAATAATATATTTTTATTTTATTCATTCCAATGAACCATTATCAAAACATTGAACCGACTAAATATTAATTTTTTATTTTATTTTCAATGAGTGGTAAGCAAAAAACCCCCAGGAGGGAACCATAAACAAAATTTACCACCTTACACGAATTCAAAATTCAAAAACGTTCACATCACCTGATGAGAAGATACGAGGATCACCCACAATCATCATGAGTACCAATTTGGTTGTTTCTAGTCATCACCAGCCTGAGTACCACTGTTGACATCACGATCCATCATCCCATCATCGGCAACATCCCACCAACGCACCGGGCACCGAAGACCATTTGAGACATCCGGTTCTACTGTAAACATTGCACATGTCGTCGTTCTCCATCGAGTCAACAACATCAAAAACACCAAAACCAAAACTAGGCAAGAACATGACAATATACTTCAACACACCACCATCAAGAACAAAACAATCAAACCATCATCAAAAAACAAAAATCTTCAATCGAATAGCTGCATCTGGAACGATGGTGGTCGCCTAACTATACCTCCCAAAACCTTGTTGTTACCACCGATCTGGTTTCAACCACGAGAGGAGATGCAGAACATAAGGACAGAGCAGATATTGAGTAGTCGAGAGTTCCAAATGACAGTAATGATGATGAGGAAAAAATTGGAAACAATCAAAAAAGGAGAAACTGACCTAGTAGCACCTTGAGATCCACCGACCGCCGAAATGCCTAACCCAAAACCTCCTTGAACCACCGCTCCATATCCGACCTGGATAGACACCGAAGAATAGTGGATCAGAGCCGCGGAAAGGGCGACTAAGGGAATCCTCAATAGAAAACCAGCGTTGGAACCCCATGAGCTCCTTACAGCATAAATCGGAAATGCAAAAGACAAAACATCAACACTGGATCAGATGTGAAATCATGGTCAAAATAATGTCTTAGGCGCGAACAAGCCACGAAAGAAACACCAGGGGGAAGAATCCAATGAGTGCTACATCATCTTGAGGAAGAAACATCATCGAATGAGGATAATCCCTAGAAAGGGGGGGGGGGAGATACGCGATTGTAGAGAACCATAGTCGAATGGGGATAAACCCTAGAAGAGGAATATGGATACGCGAGGGCGCTGGAGATAGGGGAAAGAAATGGTTCTTACAAATGAACTATATTACTATCATAGAGATGGTAGAGCATATATATGATGAGTAATATTTCCATTTTGCATGATCATTATGGAAGGAAGGTATGTTTAATTTTATCTTTATAAATTATTAATAATATAATAAATATAATATTATAATTTTAAATACACAGATATTTTATCATTCATGTGATGTGGATATGGAAAAATAATCACATCTCTTCATTGAGGTAGAAGTTCCAACATACACACATACAACATAATCATTTTTTATTGAATGTATTGGTAAATGGTAAATGATATATTATCATTACATAATGAAAATTATGTTATGAATATAATATATAATAATTAATTAAATTATTATATCCATTTGAATATAATTTGATTTAAAATTAATTACATCATTTTACAAGGCTGTTGTCGAAAATACACAAGAATTATAAATTCCTATAAAATTTTATGGATGTTGGAGGTGGATATACTGTATTAATTTAAAATAATAAGAATTATATATATTGAGGGTCGTTTTTTTAATATAATTATCATAGATGTAGAATATTTAATTAAGTGTAAGATTAAATAAAATCAAACCATTTGATAAAAATGGAAAAACTTTTTCCACCAACCACCATTTCTTAACACCTTATAAAAAATATAAACTTGTAATGAAAAATTAATTACATATATAATTAGGTTAAAGGTCCGAGGAAGTTATTTGGGTAGTTATATTTTAAAAAAAAAATTATTTTTAAGTGCTTATAAAAGAGATTATTTTTTCCCATTTATAAGATATGGGAGGGGTTCTATTGGAATTACTCACAATATCAATTAATATAAATATTTCTTCATTTCAGAATTGATAAAAAAATATTATTTATATGTTATTATTTTTTTGGGATAAAATACCCTAATATAGAAATCATTAATCAATATTTTACTATTTTTTTACCATTTTATTATTTTTAAACCCAATTTAATATGTTTCATTTTTTTTACGATTAGAATTTTTTCTATATGAGGGTCAATATTGTTTATATAAATATAAAAAGTAAAATAAATGAACAATTTAAGAAATTATATACCATATGATAATCCAATCAATTAATATAATATTATCATGAATATTGAAAGATTTAATATAATATTATTTATTATATCATATAATTAAAGTCAATATTTAGATTTTTTACTACATTGTTTTAATTAACAATAGGAAAACTTGTAAAATACAATAAATATAAATTAATAATTCCATATCATTTCATATAAATTTATAAAACTTTTGTATGACATTAATAATATAAAAATATATTACATTTTTAATTTTAATAGAATTTTTTCATTTTTCTATTAATTGAAAAAATATTATATTTGTATTGGTAAGTATTTATGGTAAATATGTTTTAACTATAAACAACAAATAAATTATCATTATAATAATAATTCATTTATATTTTTAATTCAATTTTATAATAGAACATATCTTTTTTTTAGATAAATTTTAAAAATATTAGTTTTATCTAAAAAACAATGTCCAATTTTTAAATTTTCATTAAATAAATTATTATAAAACTGATAATCACTTTTACATTTAAATGAAATTAAAAATAAAATATTAGTCATTGTTTATGGAATAAATTTAATCATCTAAACAAAATAAAACAAGTTTTTGGGTCAATTAATTTTGTATAAAAACTTATTTTCAGTATCAATTACCTACTTTACCCTTTAACGTGGTTACAAAAAATTGTAACACCGCTCTTAATATTGAAAAAAATTTAAAAGAAAATATTTTCAAAACTTGGTCCCACATATTTAAATTATAGAACTAATTTAAAAAATAGTACACTAAATTTTATGGATTGAAATTAAAATGAACATTGGAAATACGATGACAAATTTCTTTCTGAGTAGCCCACTTATAAATATTAATTTTTTTTTGGAAAAATTCACGTATAAATTTCATTTCAAACACAAAATTGGTTCATTATAATTAAAAAATAATTAATTTAATAT
Source organism: Viscum album (assembly GCA_963277665.1). Taxonomy (NCBI): domain Eukaryota; kingdom Viridiplantae; phylum Streptophyta; class Magnoliopsida; order Santalales; family Viscaceae; genus Viscum; species Viscum album. The sequence continues at coordinate 1,957,075,119 of OY728165.1, forward strand.
CAAAACTAATCCAAAATTGAATTTTACTATTTCTATTATCTACAAAAATATAAAATTTTCATTAAAAATCAGTATTTTTATCTATTAATTGATAAATTATTATTTTCAGAAAAATAAAATCAATTTATTTGAAGATTAATATACTATTATAATATCAAAAATTATAACTACTTTAAGAAATAATTTTTCTATAATTTTAGGAATAAATTATATTATTCATTCACAAACTATACTGATAACCCATATTTGGTAAAAACATATAATTGAAGAAGAAAATGGTTTTGATAAAATTTGGGAGATAATTTTATAACAACTTCTAAATAAGATTGGATTTATTAATATATATATATATATATATATATAATTATACATAAAATACATTTTAATGTCGAGGTTATAACCTTCATGTTTTTAAAAATAATATTTCATGATTCATTTAAGCTCATTATTGAGTATCATTTACACTTTTAAAAAATATCTCATTTTAAAGAAAAGGATATTTGAATAAAAATATCTTTTTCTTATGAATTTACACCATATTGGGATGAAATTTTATTATGATTATAATTGATATATTATTAAATTACATGGATCTTATATATAAATTTAAACCATTGACACTCTTAGTGTAATGCATCTCATATTGAGAGCATGAGGTTGTTTATAAACATAGTCCCACTATATATTAAATATGTATTTTTGGGAACTCGTGAATTTAATTCTTTCATGTATCTCATGAATGAATTCGACGAATATTCACATTTCATACAGATGTATTTGACATTAATTTCCCATCACCATAAATATATGTGATTAAGTTAATCATTTTTAATTCTATGATTTATTATCTTATTTTTACAAGAATATTTTTTTTTGTTCTTTTCATTAGTTGTATGGGGTTTATAATTATGATTTTAACAAAATCATGGATTACTAAATATTTTCTAGTTTATTTAGGATTACTATCTTATCAGATACATATGTATATATCAATTGGCTCCTAACTAGTGGATTTAAGAATTAACTAGATCATTAGTATTAAGTATAATTTTTACCACCTAGTAGACAATATAATTATAAGAATAAATAATGTCACTTGTAAGTTATGGTTTTATGTATCACAACAACTACTATGATGTTTTATATAATCACTAATATTGGAATGTGTTTAGGTATGAAATCTATTTTTGAAAATATAGATTATTAAAGTTTAACACCATGTTTTTTAATGTAACACCTTAATATTTTAATAATATAAAATTATATTTGAATGAGTTATACACAAGAAGAACGGATTTTATCTTTCTATTAATGGAAGAATCAATTTAGCAATATGTCCTAGTGACCCCATGAATTTAATGTACGATGGTGTATTCAACAAGCCATACTGAACATCAATGACCCATTATTTATATTACTATTATAACCTAGATGTATAAATCGCAGATATTAGCATGAATAAAAAATTTATGAAAATATGGTTTACATATATATATATATATAGTGAATTCTACTCTGACAATTTAGTTCTAAAGTGAAAAACCATACATAAAAATAAATGGAATTATTTTCCTTAAACACTATATTATGTGCATTAGTGTGTTTCATACCAAAAAAATTAAATATCACATTTTTCTAGTATATAAATGAAATATATATATAATTTAGTCAATCTAAATTATATGTTTAATCATTTTTGTTTTAAATATTTAAAGTAAAAAATATATCCAATTTTACGCAGAAGAATATTAAGTTTTCTAGAAAAAAGATTTTTTTCTTTCTTAATGAATTATAATTATAATTATAATTTTTTTAAAATATATAAATTTTAAATGAAAAAATTATGTTCATTTTTTCTGTGGAATAGCAATGTGTATTTTTATTCAAATTTTGGGATTTCATGGAATTAATTTATTTCTTAGTGAATACTGTAAAAATAAATTTATGTAAGATGTATTTTATAATTATAAAATATTGTCATTTAAAAGTCCCAATAAATGGTTATTATGTTTTACTGTAATCTATGTAATATATAATAAACTAAATTACTTTTAATTAATGTTATATGGTTTTTATTATATGTTTTTATTGAGAAGAAAAAATATTCTTTTCAAAACATTGATTGGAAATGCATATTCATTCTTATTTTTAATTAATTGAAATAATATATAAATATAAATGTTTTAAATTTGAAATATAGGATATATAAAAATAATTTTAAATTTAATATAATTTAATAATTATTATTATACATATATTTAACATCGAATCAAATATTTTAAAATATAATATTTTTTAAAATAAAAATGTTTTATTGTGTATGCGAGAATAATATTAATTCAAAAAATTTGAAATTTTTTGAATTGAATTTTGGAAAATTGAATAAAGATTAGGACTGAGAAATATTTAAATTTTATATTAAGGAAATCTTAATTATTTATCTATCTGGATTGTGAAAACAATTAATATTAATTACAGCTTGTTGGGTAAAAAATATTTAATTAGTGCTTAAAAATAGTCTTATAGGGATAAATGACAAAGAAACATTTCAATAACCCTTTTTCTAGACATATTTAGTCATTATGTCTCCATATATTCAGTTTTGTTCCTTATGTATTCCTTTTTCTAGGATAAAATGCTTGTAAACTATATATTGTTTTGAAAAATATCAAATTTGCCTTCTCACCATCATTTAATATGCCACAACTATACTCGTCTATTCACCCATTTATAACCAATTTTATCAGTGAAAAACATATAAAAAAACTTTTAAACATCAATACATTAATTGTAGAATCCATATATTTTGAATAAATCAATCATTTATGGCCTTTTTTTAAAACCATAATTAGTTACTCGAATAAGAGGTATCATTTATTATCATGCATTTTTTATTAATTCGCCACCCCATTACAAAATTTATATAAGATCAAAATATCATAACATAAATAACCTCAATATAATTGCAATTTTTTATGTTATTTTTATGACCTATAAACACACACACTTCCATCAACTCGGTTACAATGTCATCATTTAACATTACGAAGGACTAATGCCACCTGAAATAAGGTCATTAAATTTTTATTTACAACCTCACATGGTTCAGAATAATTAAATAAATAGTCTGTACCTATTATTTTAATGATATTTATAACATTATTATACTATTTATGTTTTTATATTATATAATCAATTTTTAGATTTAATATCACAGAGGATACATTAATTTTTCAATTCAGAATGGTGAATTACTCCCACATTAAGAGATGTGAAGAATTTTTTACTAACATATAACATGCAATGTAATAAATAAAACTAATTTAATATATATTATATAAAAATAAATCATTATGAAATTTATTAAATAATAATCATTCCTTAAATAAAATATATCATTTTATTTATTAACTTTTGACACTATGGAAAAGTGATAACATTGTTTGTAGACGTTTGTAATACCACCTCCACAATTTGGTGATATACCTACGACATCATATAAATATATATATATATATATAAGAATATATAATTAACTATCACTATAGTAATTTTTTAGTTATCATTATGTATGGATAAATGGTTACATCCCTTATTTCCATAATGATCCTTGAAAATATGGAAACGTTACCCATGAGTACGTATGACGTACCATATCCCTGATCATAACGTTAGTACATTTTTCATAACAATATTTTATTATTGGTTTTAAATGAATATTATATAAATAAGTATTATAATTTTTTTGCATTTATATAATTACTTATATGTTTAAACAATGCCCCCTTTGACCATATATGATCTATTTAAATTGTTTTGGACATATAACATAAATATGGTTAAAATAAATTACATACGGTTAACTGAGTGAGTAAATATATATAAAAACATATTATGTTAAATTATGGAAATATTAAACATTCATGATATTCAAATTAAATATAATGAAAAAATTAATTATTATTATTATTATTATGTAATATAAATAACTTTTATGATGAATCGTACTCATGGTAACAGTTTTCCCCGTCTGACTTTTAGTTTTATGAGATATATGTTGTATTTACCAATAATTATTATTTTGTGGTTTATATAATTCCAATTAATGTATATTTAAATTCATAAACATATATTTATGTATATTTACACATCAATTTTATGATATCACTTTCATTAGGATTATAGTTTCCATGAAATAAAAGTTGTTTGATATTTTTGTGTCAATATTCTTTTTTTGAGTTGATTGTTATGTTACAAAACTATCATATTTTATAGGGTGTATATACTATACCTATGAAATATAATATCATTAATATGTTTATTAAAATGATATTTTAAGGTTTATCTAATGTTATTATTTCCTGGGGATTATGATTCATCTTTACAATTTCTGTAAGTCTTATATTAAAATCTAATCATTTTTAGGTTATTTATGATTAATTGTGTGATGTTTCAATATTATATTTATCACGAATTATAATATAATATATTCATCCATGTTATTTTCATGTAATAGTAACATTTATACAATATTTGGCATATAAATTTATTAAGAATGAATTTCTAAGAAAAAACAACATGATATCTCTCTTCGGTTGGAAATATGATTTCATACAAAAACATGTTTTATAAAAGAATTCAAAAATGATTAATTTTAATTTTTCAATGATGAATTAATATTTCTTCAATAATTGTTTTAAATGGAATTTAAATAGAATCAATTATAATTTTACACTATTATTTTCAATTAAAATTATTTTCAAAAAGTTTTACGATTAAAATAATGTTTTCTGAAATTTAAATGATATTTTCCCCATGAAAATTTGTAATGATATTTAAATGTTATTTACGTTCATAAATTTTAAAAAATTTATTATAATATATGCTCCAATAGTGATATATATATACCAACCTCATTATTTGTCATGAGGAATTAATTTTTATTCAAATAGATTATTATTAAACTTGTTTATTTTTCAGGGGTTAATCATGATTAAATGTTCTATTTTCATAACCCAATTCATTTACATGGTTTTATCAAGATTCAAAGAGACTATTGTGGAACCCATTTCGTTTCCATGGGTTAAAAACATTTCAATTTTATTATTATGGAACTCATTTCTTTAGATCAGATTAACAATATTTTAAAGAGATTTTAGGGAACCCATTTCTTTTATATGGGTTAATAATGTTTTAGAGATATAGACATGAAAACCATTTCATTATAAAAGGTAAATTAGTTAATCAGAAAAGAAAAAATTTTTCTATATGTTTTTTGATGAAATAACTGACCTGTATTCAATTTTCATGTTGCAGTTCTTGGACATTACAATATAAACGTGATGTAGCCCTGATATGAGTGAGTAATCCCATTATATCTTGACATCCAGTCTCCCATATAGCACCTAGTACAAAAATTTTAGATTAACTTATGATAGCTTTGATAGTGTGAGTATTCCTATTACATCTTAAAATACTATGGCTCTGATAGAATTGGGGAAACCCATTGAATCATAACATGTGGAGGCCCAAATAGAGTTCGGAAATCCAGTTACTAAATAACATTGAGTTGCCTAGATAACACAAGGTAATAGCGTATTTTTTATGAAATGGGATTACAATTAAACACCCTTGTTTATTATGATTCTTTTTGTAATAAATAAATATTCATTGATGTTTTTAATTATATTAAACATTGAGTTTCTACGAAACAAAATTTCAATATGAAATTATTTTAAAAATATTTTTAGAATTTTTATTTTAAAAAATGAATATGAATATTAATGATTACATTTTAAATGTTATTAATAATTGTTTCAAATAAATAAAACATATTAATTAAATTTTTTAATAATTTTTGAAAATTATTTATGTATGAAAATACAATTTCTTAAATGAACTGCATTATATGTCCCTCAGTAAACAATAATACAAATAATTTTATAAAAATTTAGAAATTAAATTTTATATTTTTTTAAATTAAAGATGTTAAAATAAACTTAGTTTGATATTTTGGGTGTTTTATAAAAAAACATCACTTTTTTGGATGAATATTGAAAAATATTAAATTCTAATTAAAAAAAGGAATTTCCATTTAATATATTATTATATATAAATTTTATTTTAATTATGTTTTAAAGTTTAAATATATATATTTTATATCTATTAATATAATGTACATTATTTTAACCAATTTCACATTGCAATTAGATTTAAAATAAATTTAATCTTTTAAATATTTTAATATAAAAAATCGTTTCCACAACAGGTTTGTGGGACTAATTTTAAATTATTATGCTTATGATATATGAATTGATTTTGTAAAAATTAATAAAATATTTGGAATCAAACCAATTTATAATGTCTAATAAGTTCATCATATTTTTTTTACCAAAAATCGTAGTGAAAGTAAATAAAATTAATTTTTTTATTAATGAAAACTGATATTAATTAATATCTAAACATCGAAAATATGTTTTATAAATGACCGTACACATGAATAAATAATATATAATGGAAATATGCATCCATTACCCAATAAGAATCTAAAATTATCTATTTGGAAAACTTTCAGGGCATTTAAAACAAGGGGCACTCAAATCTTTTTAAGAATACCCAATGTTTCTTTTTCCTATATTATAAAAGGCATACAATCATACCCCTATTTATACTTCTAATTCCATTTTTTCCCAGATATACCTTTCCAAATATCCACTTATTAATCTTATCTTAATCCTAGATTCCACCCTATGGAAAAAAATCAAACCAAGGATCCCATTGTTAAAAACCATATATTTACCAAAAGAAGAGGTCACATGCTTCCTAATTGTTTTCATTTTTATTTTAATTCTGAAACCCCTAAACTCATTTTATTCCATTTATATATAATAAACATACTATCAACAATATACTATGATTTCTTTCTCATCATTTATCATACACCAACACACACATCCATTAAATTTTTATTGAACATGTCGTTCATGCGTACTACTAACTACCACAAAAAAATGTTTTCTTCGATTAACTACATATATTGGATTAGAATTATCAAATAAAAATAGTTTTTATATGAAATTTATGAAATTTATTTTTTATTTATGTTTTTGAAGTATTATTTAACAAAAAATTTTATTTTGTTTCTTTTTTTGAAAATATTGTAACTTCTTTTGTGGATGTATGGAATACCATCTCCTCAAAGCGATGTGTTTCGTTCAAACTGTACATAGAATATATTATGTGATGGTTTAGAAAAATACATGATATACATGAAATATTAATTATAGTTTAATTATTATATTTATATACCATTTACATTTTTTCATTAAAATTGATAATTTAATGTAAACAGAATTCATGAAAACGTATGACTTACTATCTCAATAAATTGTGTTTTCGATTATTTATATATATAATTTATATATTATTATAAATATTAATAATGTGAATATCTATGAAATTTATATAATTTTTTTTATTTCTGTGAATCAATTAATTATTATATATGGAATATGATCAGGAATAAAAAATCAAATTATATACGGAAAATAAGAGGATATTTTATTAAATAAAGAACTAATATAGAATTGTTAATTAATAGGTAATAGATGTTCATAAATAAATAATATATGGTCTGATGTAAATATAATATTTTTATAAATAAATTTATAAGAATATTATATTTATTATATTGAAGGTTTCAACAAGTTCAAATTGAGTTATGAAATATGGTAAGGGGATTTCTCGTCTCACTATTATTTTGGTGGCACTTACACTTTTTTCAGCACTCATTTATTTTACATGGTTTATATAGCTACTTGTAATGTATTATAATATGTTTACACTTTATTTATTTTTATATACATTTCCAATTGATGATTACTATTTTACAGGGTTATACGGTTCATAAATTTTCATGATAGTAAGGTAGTTTTGTCTAAATTTTTCTTCTTTGAGACACATCTTCTATTATTCTCCTATAATAATTAGAAGGTGTATATACAACCATTTTAAATTTAATATCATTAATATAATTATATTAATGATAATTTATGCTCTATATAATTTCTTCCTTTTACTCAAGGAGTATGATTCAATGTTTCCATGTTGTAGGTGTTGATAACAGCATTCTGATCATTTATCACAATTCTTTATGGACATGCTTTCATTTATGAATTCATATGATCTATATATCAAAGAAAATAATGACATTTATTATTCAATGTGTAATGATTATAACTTCATTAATTATAACCAATTTTTACTATTTGTAATTAAATATAAATATTAAATGTTTTAATGAAAATCATACATGATTTCTCTCTTGGAATGAATTCTATATTATGAAAAAAATGTTTTCCAAAATGTTATAAAAATGGTTTTTAAAAAAAATATTTTTATTTTATTTAAAATGAAATTGGTTTTCAAAAATGATTCATTGTTTTTATATCTTCTATTATATGTTTTCAATGTTAACTTCAGATAAAAAGTGTTTCAATAATATATTTTGTTTTAAATATAATTTTTTCAATGAAGAAATTATATTTTCATTAAAAAGTTATTTCGGAAAACATTTTCTTTCTATGATGAGATATTTTCAAATATTTTGTTATTGCAGGACACCATTATTAATTTTTCTAGGAATATTTTATGATTAATATGGAATGATTTCTATGACACTTGTTCCTCTTAAAAGGGTTATATACATTTGAAACATGCTTTTATTCATGGGTTACACATTGATGAAATGATTATGATACATGTATCTTTTTTACATGTTATTATATAATGACACATTTATGATACCAATCTAATTTCATGTAATATTATATAATTTTTATGAAACCCATCTGTTTTTTGTTGTCATTATATGATGAAATTTTTATTATCTTGTCAGAAATGAATGTATGGTTATATTATGTCATAAGTACGACATATATCTCATGAGTTAAATATGGCAATTTTGTCAATGATATTTCTCCACTAGGGAATATGGGGATAGGGAACCCACTATATTAATTTTGGGAAAGAAGATCCACTATGGAAATATGGGGATGCTTAATTGAATATTATAAAATGGGGAAACCCGATCCTCTACGGGATGATGGGGAATCCTGATCCCTTATAATGAAATGGTTATTACTGGGGGTGGTAGTGTGTCATGCCCACTAGGTTTTTGTCCCCATAAATTTCCCTAATATGTCTTCTAACTCTATGATTTCAATATTTATTCTGTAGATTAACCCCAAAGTAATTACATTAATGTTGATTTTGAAAAATAATGTAATGGCCATTCTCATGTGAAAATAAATGATAAGTGATCACGAATGAAAGTGGTTTTTGGTATTCTCACTGAAATTTTCAATCTAAAATCCCTGATGGTGTTCCAAATGCTAAAAACAGGGAACAACATTCTATTTATTCCTTCATGATGGAATGCACAATATCATTAATCATGTTTATAGATCTAATTTTTTCTAAATAATGGATCAATACCACTGAAATGATATTCTCGGTCCTCAAGTGTCTGGAACATGAGAAAGTAATTCAATTTTCATTATCAGGGAGAATAAATAGTGAACTAGTTGTTGAATCTAATCAACAATACAATATAAAAAGATGAAATTGTATCCATGGATTTTATTGAGTTAAATTTATACATTCAATGATCTAAATATTCCTCACATTCATAATTATTAATAAAAAATATGTTCCTTGAGTTGTTTAAAAAATATGATGAATCCATCAGTACCTATAGATATATTCTTATAGGACTTGTGTAATAAACATCAAGAATTATCCTCAAACTAGAAAATATGTCTGATCACTTCTTCAATGTGTTAAATCTAGGAATAAATTTTTTATTATCCGTAAGATACATTAGTAGCATTGAATTGATAGTGCATTGAAAACTAAAGTTTGAAATAGTTATTGGTGTTATGTATCAATTTCATGGTTTTTACAATAAAATAATTAAATCAAACAAGTGAAAATATAAAAAACAAGAGGAATAAAATATGATAATTCATTTATTATCTATTTGTGGAATGTATCATTGAGGAAATTATCTTACTATGTCTAATAAATATTGTGTGTGTAGAAGGAAATTCCATAGATAATGTGATTGATGAACTGATGGAAAGATGTTGGTAAAATATGTGAATAGAGGGAAATCCAAACATGATACACCTACAACACATCAGTTCTCTATGTGTTAGGAGAAATGTAATTTTACTATCCATTTCCCAAACCCATGGTTTACTGATGTTGATATTTATCATTATCCTCTTAATCTGAGTGACATGGGTTAATCACTTGCAATACCTATTTATGATGAGGGGCGTGGTAACGACATGGTGAAAGGTACATTTACCATCCATTCTACAATTAATAACATATTATTTCATTCTAAAGCTACCCACTCATTCATATCTAATTAATTTTTAATGGTATACTGATTTAAACCTAATGATTAAATGTAGAATTATAATTACAATCCACTAATCATATGAGTATTTCATCTGATATATAAGATTACAGTCTAGTTGATTTTGGTAGAAATGGGTTTCTGGAATGTCTTATCATTTTTCCTCAGGTTGATTTTGAAGAAATATTTGGAATTTTTTAGCATTCAATGAATATAAGACACATCAATTTTCAAGGAATAGATGTTATGTTTTATGTTTCCAACAATAATATTATCATGTATCAATGTTTTGACAGTAAAAATATACTTGGATATTACATCAAGTTTACAGGTATTAATTACTATTCAGAAGGATTTTTTATCTTAGATTATTGGGTATAAAATCAACTTCAATGGTATAACTAATGTATGGGAATTTTTTGATATATTTTCGAATGTGTTTCGTAGCCTTCCACCAAAATATGATGTTTAGTTCCCTGAAAGACCTCATACGTGGTTTCACACCAACATCAAAGACTCCCTCTATAATGGATTCAATTGAGTTTCAGTAATTGAGGAAAGTAATCTAAAATAGAATAGTTAAGTAATTCATTTGGCCAAACATGTAACCTTGGGGTGAACCTATCATCATTGTGAAAAGTAATGATGGATCAATGTGACTCCACTTTGATTATTGTGATTTTAACATGTTCAAAAATAATAAAAATTAACTGTTTCTTTTTATTGATGATTTGTTTATAAATTTTCATAGAGATCAATATTTTTCCAATATTGACCTCCTTAAAAGATATCATCAATTGAGGATCATGAATGATGATATACCCAATATAGAATTCCATGAAAGGGATGAAAAATAAGAATATATACTAATTCCTCATTGACATTATAATTCCCTAGATATCATCATAGATTTAATTAACAATGATTTTAGATATTATATAAATAATTAATGGAATTATTTGATATATGATATATTTATTTATTCAAATATCCTAGAAGAGAATGGAGACCACATTATAAATTAATTAAAAACCCTAAAAAATTAGAAAATTTATAAAAAATTTACAATTTGGTAATTTTTCATACAAAATGATTTATTATCAGGTATAATATTCTAAATGGATGGTATAAAATAGATCCATCAATGATAGTGTCTATTGAGTGCTATCCTGGACCAATCGTGGTGACTCAAATCCGTAGTTTTAATGGTTTTTTGGGATATTATTGTCATTGTGTGGGGAAGTTTCCATTATTATCTAGTCCTATGACCATGTTAACACGGAAGGGTTCCAAGCTCTTATGGATAAATGAATGTGAGGAAAATTTTAAGGAGCTAAATAGAAGGTTGGTCGGCCCACATGTTATTACATTAACCTATAGTGGTGAAGTGATTGTAATATATAGTTACACATCTATTAATGAATTTAGTTATGATGAATTACATGGTTATCGCTTATGCCTCACATTAGTTGATAGTTTAAGTAAACAAATATCTAACTCATGATTGGAGTTTTCTTTTGTAAATTTTTCATTATATATATGAAGGCATTATCTTTTTGGAGAAATGTGTGATATTTATACCAACCAATGAATTTTGAAATTTATTTTAACCCATAAATATTTTATCATGACCAAGAGAAAGTGTTGATTGTTGATATTTTATTATGAATACTCAATACATCACCACCCTTGGAATGAAATTAAATTTTCTGATTGTCTTAGTCTAATGGATCATTATAGAATATCCATGACGAGGATTGAAAAATATCCAATATTTCTGTATTTTCAAAATATTGAACATCAAAATATTGAACATCAAAATATTGAAGGAAGGGGAAAAATATTATCCTGATAAACTAAGATTTAAACTCTCAATCAAATAGATCAATAAACTCGCATCGATGAAATATGTAGAAATGAAAATAAATTATATCAATTTTCTATATATTAACCTTAATCCAAATAGAATGATAATGTTCAAGAAATTTTTTTGTGATTCTTCCATCACAGTTATATAAAATGGGCTATTAAAGGATGCTCATATTTCTTAATTATCTATTCATCTTTGATGTATGATGATGTATATATATGTGAATGAATACTTTTTTTTCGGATGAAATAACGAGAGATATCATTGATTTTGTATCTCACTTTTTGGTAAGATATAAAATTATGGATAAAATTTAATTACCTATATAGATGTTGCATCCATTGAAAATTCATTAATAGGAATGGGAGATCATGAATATATATTTTGTCGTTGTACTCCCCAAAACCTAAAAAGGGTTTAATGATATGTGGGTGGAAGTCGATCACCTGAAAAAATTATCATACTGTATTGATGAAAGATTTGAATTCTCTCTATATTAACTCTCTAGGATATAAAATAATAGATAGGTAAAATTTTATAGAGTACCACATTCAATTATATCTGATCAGTATTTTAGGCTTTCCTCATTGATTTGATGATGTCTTTATAATTAAAAAGATACATAATTGTGTATTAGCTCCAGTTATCGTCAACAAACTGATGGTCAACCTAAAAAACAATTCAAATTCTTTTGGATATATTTAGATATCATTATTTGTATTTTAAATGCAGTTTGGATCAATTCCATTATCAATTTTTGTTTCCATAAAATAGTAACATTAACTCAAGAATTTAGAAGTCTCATTATGATACCATATATGGGAAGAAATGTTGAAATCCAATGTTTTTAGATTTATTTTGATAATGAATTCAATTGGGACACCACATTACTAAAGTGATATGTGAGGAGGGAAGAACAACTGAGCAGTATATTAATGCATCTAAATGTATAATGAGAAGTTATTTTGATAACCATCATTATGATCAAGAATTTGATTTTGGTGATAATTTTTTTCTTTGAATACCTCCCTACAATATTTATATGAGAACCAGGAAGAATTATAAATTGATAATTATGTATATCGGTCCCATTGAGATTATAGATCATATTAAGATGGTAGAATATCGCTTGGAACATACTAAAAATCTCTCTCATGTCCATGATTTGTTCCTTGTATCTCTCTCCAGAAATTACATGCCTAACCCTTCACATTTATTGAATTATGTGGTCCTGCTATTAGATATTGATCATTAAAAATAGGAAACAAGTTATAATTCTTGATTATAGTGTTAATGTTATAGAAACAATATAACTCACTTACATTAATATTTGTGGAAGCCTACTAGTTCAAGAAATCTATGTGGGAACATGAGGATTTGTTGAGGAAAAATTATCCTAATCTGTTTGTATCAGAATGAAAAATTTCAGGGGAGAAATTAAATTTAATGGATGTAGAGAATAATGTATCACCATGAGTTTCATCATCCTTTTAATCAAATAAATTTATTTTCAATGATGTCTTCTGTTAAACTCAAAAAAGTGTTTTAATGAATCAAAAGTTTAATATTATAATTATTTAAAGAGGATAATTATAACATAAATATTATAAATATAAATCTAATTATTAATAACTAAATTATATATATTATTTATAATTTTTTCACTTAAATAAAATATATTAATTTTGGTAATGGCATTATATGTCTGAAAATACAATTTTCTTAAATGAAAATCATTTTATGTCATTATATGAACAATAAAAAATTAAAATACATATAATTTTAAAAATTGGATTTGATAAAATAATATTAATTTTTAATTTATATGTAAATATTTTCTTATGGTTATTGTTCAGTATTTTTCTGAAAAATGTCATTTTTTTATTAATTGTAAAAAATTAGAAATCCTAAATCCAAAATAAATTTTAACTAATTTATTTATATGGTAAAATTATATTCTGAATCATTTTTAATTTTTCGTTAAATTATTTATATAAAAATAAATCTAATATAAATCGTTGAACTAATTAAAAATTTAAAATACATATAAAATAATTTCACTCATTTAATCATATTCGATTAAATAAAATGGGTGTTAAGAATCATCTATTTGAGTAATTTTAAATAAATTTATTAAACACATGACATTATAATTTTTAATTTTTTTTAAATAGTTAGAATCAGAAAATTTTAAAATGTTTAATATGATCAATATAGTTTTTGAAACAAAATTGAAATTAATTACAATTAAATAGTTTGTATAATGACAAAATCAGGTTAATGAAGGACTATACATAGAAAATATGTTTTTAAAATGACCCTAAACATGTATAATAATTTTTATTTTTATATATTTAATCCATTCAAATTATCTCTTTTTTATAATTATGATAATTATAACCCTTGGAGGAAAAGTAAAATGTTGTTGGAACTCAAATCATTTCAATAATAAACAATGTGTCATTTTGTGCACCTATAAAACACCATCTATATTCTCACCTATTTACTACTTCTCAAACAATTTGAGTATGCCAAAAAATGATCTAAAATCCTTAAAATGTCCCTTAATTATTCATATAATCATCCCTTATGGAATAAATGCATCAAAGGATGCCCTTTGGTGCAATCAAAATGGAGCTACCCAAATAATAGGTAACATCCTTCCTCAATCCCTTCTTTATTATTTTCATTATTCACACTAAAAAATATAATTTTTTTCATGAAATGTTAACTAAATAATTATCTGAAATAAATTGAGATGTTTTATTTTGTGTACTAGACATACTCCCATATATTATTCTATAAAATTTGTAATAGATTTACCTTTCTTGTGTACTGTAAACTACTGCACCACAAAATTATGTAGTTCATTTTTTCTTTACCAGCACATATTTTTGTGAATAATCATGGAGAATATATGTTTTTATATTATATAAATGTGGTATATTTAAGATTTATTTATAATCCTATAATTATTACACAACACATAGCACAATGATTTCAATTCTTTGTTAATACAATATCTTCATTTGTGGACATGTGGACTAGACCTCCTCAAAGAGATGAAATTTATTCATACTCTAAATTGAATGTTTTTAAGATAGACTTAGTAAATTAATATGAAATATATAAACTGATAATTATAATGCAATTCTAATATATATATATATATATATATATATATATATATCTGTGTCATTAATGTCCTCCCTTTCAAATCGATAATTAAATAGAAAGAGCATTCATGTGTACATTTGACCAACCGTCTCCATGAATGTGATATTTGATTTTATAATTATAACATCAATTTATTATAATAAATATTTTTATAATTAATATATATCAATTTAATATAATGTTATAAATATATTAAATAATAAACTAATTATCTACTTAATTTGATCAATAATAACACGAAAAATCCCATCTGAAAAAGTTGATATCACCTGAAACATATCATTAACATGTAATTGTTAATAAATAGGTAATACCAGGTCATAATTAATTCATATATTTTATTATGTAATTTTATATGGTTCTATAATTTATTTATAAAAATCATAAATTTATTATATAATATGATTGAACAAGTACTATGAGAGTAAATACATATGTTAAGGGGATTTATCGCCACATATTTATTTTTGTGAGACTTATGCCTTAT
Organism: Viscum album; assembly: GCA_963277665.1. NCBI lineage: Eukaryota > Viridiplantae > Streptophyta > Magnoliopsida > Santalales > Viscaceae > Viscum > Viscum album. The sequence goes on from OY728165.1 coordinate 1,957,091,079, forward strand.
TGATAAATCATTTATTAACATAGTTTGTATAATGAACATGAATTTGTTCTATTATTTATATAAATAATGTTATGGGTACTTACATATCAATTTTATGCACACTATTTCTTGGGGTTTTACAATTGAAAATATTCCATCGAAGTTTATTAGTTCTGTCTCATGTTGCCTTCAGTGACACACATGTTTTGTTATGAACCAATATTTGTTTACAAGGAATATATACTACAATTTTACATTTTTTATTTGGAATATCCATATATTATTGTTATTTTGAGATTAATTTAATTTCATTTTCTTACACAGATAGTATGATTCAATGTTACCACGTGGTAAGGGTTTATCCAGACATTCTCAATAATTATTACTATTATTTATGATGGTTGTTCAATTGAATAAATATTATTATCAATATAGCAAGGAAACTCATGATATTAATTCTCTTATGGTTATTAATGATATATTCATGAATTAGTACAATTGTTTCACTCATTGTTAATTAATATAATTATGAATATGTATTTAAGAAAATTTGACCTCATTTGTCTTTTCAGTGGGAAATGTGTTATATTCAAAAACTGGATTTCAAAATTATTTTCAAATTATATTAAAAAATATATATTTTAAGTACATTATATTAGGAAATAGATTTTTAAATTATTTTATTGTTTTAATATATGATATTATATGTTTTTAAGCTATATTCAACGAGAATTGGTTTAAAAAAATTTATGTATTAAAAAGAATTTTTATTAGAAGAATGGATGTTTTATGTCATGAAATGTTTTCAGAAGATAATTTTCAAATAAAATAAAAGGCATAGAAATATTTTATGACACTAGTACATTATTATTATTATTTCTATTAATGTTTTTTGTTTATGATGGAATGTTGCCTATGACACCCATTGAAACAATATTCTATTCAAACATACTTCTTTTCGTGGTCAATGAACTGAAGAAATGATTATGAGAGATGTATCTTTTCCATATGATATGATATGATGACATGTTTATGATACCCATTTTATTTCATGGCTTATGTTATAATGTTTTTAAATACCATCACATTTTATGGGACATTATATGATGAATTTTTTATTTTATTGTGAAACATGTATGTTTGACGTTATTATGTGACCAGTGAGACCTATATATATTTTAATGGTAATGAGAAAAGATTTATAAATCATGATATAATTATAGGTAATCAATCTGATGGTATTTATCCAATAGGGATGATGGGGAAACCTGATCTACTATGGGAATTTGTTGTGAGGTCAGCTATGTGTCGTGGTTGTTAGTTTCCTAGGTAAGAATGTAATATATGGAAATTACATAATAACATAAAAATGATTGGTTGATAAGTGGATTTCTTTTATTATCATTTGAAGTGACCATAATTTGTCCTGATATGTGCATTTAGAGGTAACAACATAGGTAGTTTTATGTGTTAATTGTATTTTGGAACCCCATAGGTGGGGTTGAGTGTTCGAAACTTATATATGTAAATGTAGTTCCTTGTGATTTATATACACACCCCACCCTACTTTAGAATTATGTAACGAACACCGCCATTTTCATGGGGGAGGTTGTCTTTCCCAAACCTCTCGATGGGAGGATGGATGGGTGGTCACCCGCTCTTCCCTGGTTCCATATCCAGGTGATGATAGGACAAAATTCTTCAGGTAGGTAGTGGTTTGTGAGTCGCATGTGTGTGCGAGCATGTTGTTCTTCCTAGTTGATTCGGGATGTTTTCTGGTTTGTATCTAATGTGTCTGCGAGAATGATGTGGTATCTTAGTGAGGCCAGGGTTTCTCTGGGTGGGATGTTATTTGGTATATTTGGATGACGTTAGGGGTTGTTGGTGTATATTGTTTTCTCATAGGGGCATTAGTATGATTCTCTAACATGTTCATGAGAGACATTAGATTTTCTTATTGAGTATAATTATATGCTCACCATATGTATATAATAATATTTTCATGTTTCTAGAAGTATTTTCTGAACAATGTTGGATTTTAGTAGCTTAGATGTTAGTAAAGTTTTGATGTCACTATATAGAATTGTACATTGGTACTTACATGGGAGATTTATTTTATTCATTGAAGTTTAAATCTAAACCAGCATATGGGATAGATTTTTGTTTATTTTATATTTTTTTCTTTGGGATGTTTGGGATTCCCAATATTATCACCTTATCTTATTTCAAATGGTTATTACATATATTTGGTGATATTATATACCCTTGGTGTTAGTTTCCACCATGGGCCAAGGAGATTTCTAGAATATGGGGTAATTATCTCCCATTTTACATTTCTAAACAAAGAGAGGTAGATCTAGATGGATGATTCTAGATAAAATTGTATCTGTGTGATATTTAGAGATATGATGAATTTTGGATTTAGGTATAGTGAGGATTGCATGGGTTAGTACGAAAATAGTTTTTGGTGAAAGTGGTGTGTGACGTATGACATGGATGAATGGCTTGGACATGAGATTTTGGGGGCCCTCGTGATCTGATTCAAGGACTCTGAGCCTATTCAATGACCCTATGAGGCTAGGCTGTTTACAATGTAGAGACAGTATGATAATTATATGGATCATAATGAAATGTTTAAATATTTTATTATGGGATTTTGGAGGGATTTAAATAATAAAATTATAATGTTATTTTTTAAAAAAATAATACTGCTCGAGATTATTAATACCTTGTTTACGTTTCACCTATAGAACCTTCCCTTCGTTCGTGAGTCGTTTAGGAATTTGAGGGTCAACAGGATGATCTGGCTGATTGGTGGAGGGTTGATCTAGAGGTGGAGGAAAATCAGTATAAAATAATGTTATGTTATTTTTAGCAGAAGACCCTAGGAATGTATGAGGGATGTGTCTTAGAAATGGAAATATAGAGCTGGATAAAGGATCATGAGATCACCTTTATCCTACTTCAGGTTTTAACATAGTACTAGTACCCAATGGATGTTAGTTAGATGTTGGGATATGTCAGTCACTGTTGGAAGTTTAACATGGTGAGAGAAAGGTGATGTATGGTTTGAGGATCTATTTTGAGATGGATTTTTGGGCAGAAATAATTCTTCAACCATAAATGATAAAAATAAAATAGAGCTACTCTCCCTCCAGTAGGAGAGTATGTCTCTATGGGAGTTGGGAATCATGTTCAAGGATCTCATTCACGTATCACTATATCTTTTACCCAATGAGGAGTCTCAACTGAGATGTATATTGGAGTCTCTTCATCCTTCACTCCAATAAATATTTTCTCTCTTCACCTTGCTAATATACAAATAAGTCCAGTAGAAGGAGGTGGTAGTTGAGATAATGCACACCTAAGGAGGACTACCGCGATAGGGGAGACAGTCAGTTTCATCAATGGGGATGTCTTCCAACAATAGGTTTTATGCTCCATGGACATCATGGTTTCTGATGTTATGGAGTCAACCTCAGAAGTGTCTCTTTTGACCATCTCATCCTCATTCTTTTCTTTCCTGTCACAAGTTCTATACCCGCATCAAAACTTGTTTCAGGCAAGGTTGTTTCAACAGCTAGGATAATAGGCTCATAGTCAGCCATAGGGAGATAGGGTATGTGGAGGCCGACCTCATGATTTTCCTCACTAACCTTTATTCATGAGTCGTTGAGGAGGTAGTCTTCCGCAGAGGGTCATAAGATATGGGAAAGGTGAGTTATGAGGAATATATACAGTATTTATAAATGGAAAAAATATCGTTTGAGGTAAAATTCACTTGTTCAATACTCTTTATTGTTCCTTGTTTGATTCAAGATCGTATAAATCCATCCATTTACCCAATCTATCCTTTTTTCCAGGATTAGAAATTGGGAGGTTATATTTTCCCATGGTCTAGAGTACACAAGTAAGAGGCCATCATGGATTTTTTGATGTTTTCTAGGGATGTAGACTGATGTAGGGGCCACTTTAGTCCAATGTGGATCTATTTAATCCATAAAAGAATCTATAAAATTTTATCTTTGGCATCGACTCTTTATTTTCTATGCATCCAATTATTGAAAGCTTCTAGAGGGGAGTCGTGTTTTTATACATGGATGGCCCGTGTTTGGATTTCATTGGCAAGAGGAGTTATCCGGTGGGATGCTGACATGTAGAGAATAGTCATTCCATGTTGGATGAGTGTTTGGTGGGATTGGTAGATTCTGACATAGTGGATGCTCCCAGATTTTTGGGTGAGTACTTGAATATTATCCCAAAAAAGTTTGTGACTCTACCCCATCGAGGAGACATTGTGTTTAGGATAAACATACAACTAGGTGCAAGTCCGATTTTTATGGATCCATATCATATGAAACCTTCTATGTTATATGAGATGTGGATTTATGTTGATGAAATGTTGAACAAAATATTTATCTATCTGAGTGTGTCCTTATAGGCTACACCAATATTGTTCTAAATGAATGAAGCTAGTGGTATGAAAATATTCATAAACTACTAGATGTTGAATCAGGTAATGGTGTTGAACATTCACCCTATCCTAATGATAAAAGTTCATTTATACCAGTTGAGGATAGAATGTTTATTTCCTATGATAGATCTTTGGTATGGGTATCGGCACTTGAGGATGAAGGAGGGTGATATCTGGAAAACCGATTTCAAGTGAAGATATGGGGACTTCCGGTTTGGTTATTGCATTAGGTTATAAAAACACACCATCCATGATCATGGGACTTATTATGTCCATTATACATATGTTCATAGACCAGTTATTTATTATATTCATCAATTCCATTCTGATCTACTCGATTTTAGAAGAGGATCATATCGCACATCCCAATACTATATGTGAGGTTCTTCAATGCCACCCACTCTATAGGAATTGGTGCATGTTCATGTTCTATATATGATAGGGGAACTTTCTATGGACTTTGGTGTATCATTACTGCATAGAATTGGACCCATCAAAGGTCAGGGTAGTTTTTTCATGGGAAGACACTAAAAATGTGGTAGTGGTTCATAGATTCCTTGGTCTAATAGGTTATTAGCAATGTTTTTTAGCCAATTTAACTTCAGATTTAGCTTTATTGACAACTCTAACTAGAAAGGACTGGGTCTTTGTAATGTTTCCGTAGTGTTAGGTAGTTTTTTTCTACATGAAGAGGAATATGGTTGGTGTTATAGTGCTATATATTTTAATGGAAGGGGGGGTGTTTGAGGTTTTTTGTGATGCTTACCATTTGGGATCGGGATGTTTCGCGATGAAATAATGAGGACTTATCTCTAATGTATATAAGCAATTAAACCCCTATGAATGTAACATTGCCATGTAAGATCTGTAGAATCTAGGTGTTATGTTCAGGATAATGTTAGGGAGGAATAACCACATTAATAAGTGAATTTTTGTTTCATGGACCAAAATATCATGAGGTATATCATTTCATAGTGAGATATGAACATTTAATGTGGAGGTGGAAGGAGAATCTCCAAGATTAAGACTTCAATATATCATACTCATAAATAAAATAGAACATTCTGGCTGATTCATTGAGAATGAAGTCATAGAGAGAGGTTTTTTGATAATCTGTAGTCACATGGAAGGTGATGGAGGAGGTAAACACCTTTCACATAGATGATGAATGGATGGTTGAAGGTGATGAATATTTTTGATGATAGTATAGTTATTTCTGATAGAGTAGGTGGGAGAGTATTAATGGGGTGACTTGGAGGCGTAGATGATACATGATCTCATTGACTAGGGTGATGCTCCAAAAGGATGGTCGTAAGAAGGTCAAAATCAAGTGAGGTTTCATGGGAATCTATTTGTTCTTATGTAGATTCATGAAAGAGTTCTACATGAGTTTTATAGATCTCCATTAGTGGTTCATCTATGAGTTTCCAAGATGTACCATGGCTTGAGGAGGCATTTGTTTTCCTGGGATGATGTTGGTTATGGTGGAGTTTGTGGTGAAGTTCATAGTTTCCATGTAGTTTAGGTCTTAGAACACTGTTCCTAGTGGATTTTATCCACTGTAATATGTGACTATGTGGATGTGGGAAGAAATATCCATGTATTATTATATAGGGAGACATAGTGATTATTGAGGTTGTGATGATATCTTTGTAATATATGATCAGATGACAAAATAGATACACTTCTTGGAAATCAATTAGTATAACGGAGTAGATGTTTTTTCTAGGAGGTATTTGGTTGAGGTGGTGTGGATTGGTGGATTTATGATGTCAATTGTCTTGGACCATGATAAAAACATTACCTCTTGAGTATGGAGGGGATTAAGAAAAACTTTTGGAACTCACTTACGACTTTGTACTGCCTTCCATCCTCAAACTGATGGGAAGACTGAGAAGTACATCTAGACATTTGGGGACATGCGACTGGCATTTATCTTGGACATTGGTGGGTCTTGGGTGCCCCACATGCCTTTGTATGAGTTTTCATACAATATATATATAACACACTTCCATTATCATGGCTCTATTTGATGCTTTTTTACAGATGGATAGATCATTCACCATTATGATGGATAGAGGTTGGGGAGATAGCTGCTATTGGTCCCAAGGTGGTGTAGACCACGATTGAAAAGGTAAATCTTGTATGTTAGAGGATGAAAGCATCAAAAGACTTGAATAAGTCATACATCGATTGTAGGATGAGGCCCTTGGAGTTTGGGGTTGGGACCATGTGTTCTTGAAGGTTTCACCTCAATGTGGACAGTGGAGGTTCGATAAAGGGAGTAATCATTATCATAGATTCATTAGACCGTTCGAGGTGTTGGGGAGTGTTGGAGAAGTGGCATACTAGTTTGAACTACCTCCCTATTAGATATTATACAAGACATCTTTCATGGCTCCCATCTTTTTCTGTATCTTCACAATGTCTCCCATCTTAATGAATGGGGATAGAAGGATATAGATGATGAAGCAACATTTGTGGAGTGACTAGTGGAGATCTGTGATCAATGGGATAAAGGGCTACATGGGCATAACCTTTATTAATTTCATATGTTGTGGAGGAATGGTGTCCTAGTGGAGAGTATTTGGGAGTGATACATTTATATGTGTTGCTAGTACACAAAGTTGTTTTGTGTTATCTTCATTGTTCTCATTTTATCTGTATTTTGATGATTGATCCTTGTTTTATTTGAGGTGAGTTTTTTCCTTCTACAATAATGTGTGATAAAATACTAAAATTTGAAGAGTGGAGGACCTAATTTCTAATCGATATTCATTAGTGATGATGTGGTTAAAATTGCATGGACAATTCAGTGCCCCCCAAGGTGGGTAATATATCTATATAGAAGAAGGAATTATTTCATTCAGGTGTCCGAAAAGTGTGGGTTTTCAAGCCTATATGGTGCATAATTTTATTAGTTGGGTTAATGAATTTCTAAGGAAGTGTTTATGGAGGACGAGGTTTCACTCTATATGTGAAGAAAACAATTGGGATTACCCTTGAGAGGTATCTTATAGGGTTGTTGTTGGGACACCTATATCCATGGTGTTTAATTTTAAATTCAATAAGGAGAGATTAGTTTGAGAGGTATATTATGTAATGTAATGACCCATTCATTCCATTCCATTTCACAATTCTAATGTTCGAGGTGTTCTAGAAGGTCCCAGTGACTCATTTGAATAGTTTTCTAGTTTTCTAGTTTTTCTAACAGTATGTTATGTTAGTGTGTTACGTCAGTGATTCAATATCGGTAGGTCACATTGGTGGGATGTATTAGAGAATCAATGTTAGTGAGTGGCATCAGTGGGTGGAGTCAGTAGGTGGTGTAAGTATGTGATGTCAGTGTATCATGTTGGTGTGTTCTGTCAATGACTTGTGTTGGTGACTCACCCAATGTTGATTCATTTACAGCTTTTCCCATTTTTTACTATTTTTCTCCTCTTGAAATTTATTTAATGAATATTTAGATTAAAACTATTTATTATTGTTTCTGAAGTAGTCTCAAAGAATATTAATTATATATTTAATATCCTAATGACCATGATAATTTGAAATGGCCATGATGAATGGTCTTGGACATGACCTGAATTTTATGTACATTGAAATAATCTACATTCCATTGATATAGGATCTGACCGTTTTCAAAATCCATGATCCTCTCTTCCTTGAACACTTTTATTTTCACATGGTGCGCCTAGGAAATTTCTTCCTCATATAGTTGGGTGTTGTTATATGGACATTAGATCTAGTTTCCCCTTGGATTCATTCCAAATACTCGCTTACCCCTATTTTAGTGCATGAAGGAGTTTTTGAATGATTATTGTTCAATATTGGCATTCATTAATCTATCTTTTAATTCTATATCATGAGGGGTGGGTGTAGTGATGTATCATTATGAAATAGTTCAAACCAATTATAAAAAATATAAATGCGGGGATTGGATGATGATGATGATAATGATAATAGATCATGTTAAAAATATAAAATGACTTGTTACATCAGTAATAAACATGTTTCATGGAAGTTGATGATGAGGTTCATATTTTTTATATGTCATCTGTGATCTGTTTTGTTATTTCTTTTGGTCGTATTCCATCAAAAAATCATGGATGTTGGTGGTCTCCATTAGCTCACTTGAATCATTAATATTTTTTTCTAATATAATATTAAATGGTTATGAGCAAGGAAATTTTATTAATCTCAAATATTTGGTTAAATAAATGGATTCCCTTGGATCAATCTTGTAATTTTATAACAACATGAATTATCAATGTTGAATTAAATAATGAGTGTCTAATATGTAAATACACCTTTCCTTGTTGATGTGGCTATGAGTTATGTGGGGATATTTTATGCCTTCTATATCATATGGGTTAGGTGGTGCTTGTTTTGAGAGAATTTATTTGTTTTGGTGTGGTTTAGTGGTGTAATGGAATCTCAAGTTTAGAGGTTGTTTGATTGTTGAATAGGTGAGTAGTGTTATGTAGTGGAATTTCAACCAGGTTGTGTTTTTATTGTTTTTATGGGTACAATGTAGATATGTAGCCCGGATGCATATTATGGTTGTGATGGGATATACTGGAGTGTACTATTGTGAGATGGGTGTTTTTTCTTAGGTTGGGTGAAATTACATTGAAAATTGATAATGGAAGTGGTTGTCTTGGGTGCTAAGTGGATAGGAAGTGTGAATTTGGATGATTTATCATAGTTTTCATCCCCTATTTCACTTGGTTGTGAGGCCCAATATCTATTATAGTTGTTATTTAATTGGAAAGGTATTTAATAATTGGTAAATTAATAATAATTTCAAAATGATTAGTTGTTAATAATATTTCTTTTATAATATTTGAAAATTACCAGTGTTCATCCTGATGCGTACATTACGAGGTAGAAACAAAATTAATTTAGTGGGATAGTTGTTTTTCAGAACCCCATAGGTTTTCTTGAGTGTTTCATACATACATATATACCTTTATTTCCTTGTGATTTCTACACACACCCACCCTTTTGGTAAAATATATTCTAAACACCCCCATTATTATTAGGGAGCATGTATTTCTAGAAAATCATGGTGGGAGGATGGATGGAAGGAAACTTGGTCTTACCTGTACCCTATTACAGGTGGTGATAGACTAGAACTCCATGGGTAGGTTGTGGTTTGTGAGGCCCAGGTGTGTGCGAGAAAGTTTTGAATCCCAAGTGTCTTGGGGATGTGGTGTGGTTTGTGACACGAGATTTTTTGGGTAGGATATGATGTGGTTTTGAGGACCTAGTGACTATGGGAGAGATGCGGTTTGGATTTTTCGGAAGATGTGAGCGGGCTAGGATGTTTGTCATAAGTGTGTTGGTGGGGTTAATCAGTTAGAACGTGGTTTAGGATACCCTATCATCGATGTTCTTACTATATTACATTACTTGAGTTCCATTTTCTGGTGATCATGGTTTGGTGGGGTTGGTATGGTTTGATTCCCTTGTCAGGTTCTATTGGTTTTTGTTTTTTTATCTTAGTGGAAATACTATTATTCACCCACATATATAAGAGACATTATCTATTCCTTTTGAGTATACTTTTCTGCTTACCCTACGTATATAAAACATTTTTCATGTTTCCTAGAATATTTTTTGGACTATGTCGGACCTTACATGCTTGGAAGTTGGGATAATTGTGGTGTCTCTTCAATGATCTTTTCATTGATACATACATTGATGTTTTATTTTATTAAATGTAGTTTAATTTTGTACATCCATATGGGATGGGTTTATTTTTTATTATATATTTAATTTATGGAAATTTTTTGGATTTACCATCATATATCCTGATATTGTGTATATTAAAATGGTAATGACTTTTATTTTGTTAGACTATATAACCATGTTACTGGTCCCCTCCCTAGAGATTAATAATAGAGAGAATCAGGGTTCATTATCTCCCTTTACGCATTTCCAGCCTAGAAGGGGTATCTTTGGTTGGAGGGGGAATTACATTAATAGTAATAAAGTACATCGTTTAGATAATGAAAGGATTATTCCATTCAAATAATATTGGTAAAATCCAAAATGTGTAAAAATTACATTAAAATTACATTAGATAATAGTAAAAAACTACTTTTTCTTATAGTATATATTTAGAAGAAAAAGTAATTTTTTAATGAATATTAGAAAATGAATTTAGAAAGAATATCCCATACAATGATTTTGACTAATATAATACATTCATTATCTTCCAAAATTAATGAAAAATATCAATTCTCAAGTTTATTAATAATAATCTTTAATGTTTTTTTCCATTATTTTATTTAATACAATTTTATATGTGACAACTAAATTATTTAAATTTACATCATGTGTTTTTTGATATTCCAATCATATGCCAAAAATGAATTGGATAGGTTTACAATTGTAAAAGAGGTCACTATTAAACCATATCTAGAATTATAATTGTTATTATAACATATATACATCATGGAATATTTTTTAGAACTGAACATGAGTGATGGTAATGAAAAATGTACTAAATTACATAAATGGATACTATATGTCATATATATGTGTATGAAACGATTCAATTTCTCATATATCATTATAGAAAAAATGTAATCATTATTCTTGTAAATATATAATGTTAAAAATATCATATATATCATATTAATTGGTTAAAATATATTTATATATGTGTCATAAATCTCATGTGGTGATGAAAAATGATTCATATCAGTTTGATGAAAAAGTAGTCCTCATATAGGCAGGGACAACCATATAATTTTTTAGGTAGTGAAAAGGTTGTAATTTAAATGATATATTTTGTATACAAAAGAAAAAATAGGTCATAAAACTCAAATATAAAAATAATTTTCATAATTATATCTATTCATGAGTGTTGGGTATGAAAAAGGAATTACATTGGTTATTGAGGTAGTTGTCTACCGTACACAAAAATAATGATTTCCCCTATAATATTATAGACAATAAGGATGGATATAGCTATTTATAATAGGATAATAAATTCTTATCATCTTAATTAAATTTTAAAAATTATTTTATAATGGTAAAATATTTTTTGAAGGAGGTGGAATAGTAAATAAAATATAAATTCTTCATTAAAAATAATGCATCTTCTTCTTCAAACCACCAATGCATAATAGTTGAAAACCACTAAGTGTGGTGTTTTTGCTACAAAAATAATTTATAATGATGGTAGGTATTAAAAGATGGTATTTTGGTAAAAAATATGTCAACGAAATTGGTTTTTATGTGTGAAGAAATGATAATATATTGTTCCATTTTATATGATAGTGGAGAGAGTCTATTTGTCTTCCATAAAATATTAAATTGATAAAAATTATATTTCAACAATATATGGGTAAAAAATAATTTATTTCAAATACATGATTAGTATGGGTCACTACAACCTCATAAAATAATATTTTTACATGTTTTTAAAATCTTTTTTCATTTATATTTTTTAACCCCTCATTTACCCCATTCACACAAAATGTGACAATAAGTATTTTTTACTAATTGAGGGTCAATAGAGTTTGAATTAGTTGAAATTTTGGTAAAAATGATTCATAGTAGATTTTGAACCATATAAAATCACATATATAAATAAATGTTTCTAATAAATTTAAATTATATGTTAATATAATTTTTAATATAATACATCCTTAATTCCATTTTTTAGAAATAATCACCATATAGATTTTAATAACATCATGAAAATATGTAAAGTTTGTTAATATTTTATAATATATCCATATGATGTTTTTTTAATATATAAATTTCAATGATTAAAATAATTATATAAAATTATTATAATTTAAATAATTCTAATATCAAATATTTGGTTTTCTATTAATTGAATAATTATTTCTTCAATAGATTTAAAAATGAAATGTAGTTATATAAACAATATAAAAAGAAAATAAATGTATCTTGATGAAGATAGATCACTTAAAAAGAAAAATAATATTTATAATTTATCATATCTAAAATTTATCAACAAATAAAAAATTTATAGTTGTTTAAGAAAATAGTGTTCCATTTTTTTTAATTAAATAAACTATTATAATAGATATAATGATATTATAATGTTCAAAAAATTAATTATGACCAAATATTGGACGATTTTGGAAAAATAGAAACATTAAATAAAATTATGTCTTGTGTTTTGGACATTTTGTTATAGTTATCGTCATATTTAAAATATTAATACATTGATTTACTATTTACTATCATAAAAGTCAATTTTGATGGTTAATATTTATAATGGAACAAAACTAAAAGGTTTATAATTAAAACATTAATACCCACTCATTCAAAATATTTAATCAATTATTAAAAAAATTTGAAACATATATTTTAAAGTGCTTTATTTAGATTAATATTTAAAAATGTGAGGGAAACTGGTTTTTTGAAGAAAAAAAAATTAAATAGAGACTATTTTAATAATAAATGCACATATTAAAATTAGTATGAAAATAAATACAATTAAATTATTTTTAATAAAAATGAATAAATATAATTTCAAAACTAATCCAAACTGAAATATAATATTTTAATAAATAGAGATGACAACCGAGTTTTCAATAAAAATTAATACTTTTGTGTTTTCATTGAAAAATTAATAATTCTATAAAAATAAATAAATTCTATGATACTGTAAATTTTATATGATAATTTGAAAATTGATCTTTATTTTATCGAATAAATTTATTATATATTTAAAATTGAATTATATTATTTTTTTCATGAATGACCATCAAAAACTACTTTTAATTAAACCATAATATTGAAGACCAAAACTGTTTTACTAACATTTGTGTGCTTATTTCAGTATAGTTATTCAGTAAATTTATATGGAATAGATTCATTATATATATTTTAAAAAAAATAATTAAACCTTTTCATGCACTCTAGTTTAATATCTACATTATAATGGAAATATTTAAATAAAAACACTTTCTATTATATTTAATCTTAGTGATGCTTATATTGTATGATAAGAAACAAAATATATGTTTCCAAAACTCAAGATTCTACATTCACACCAACCATAATAAAATATATCTTCAAAATTTGATTGTATTATAGGAAAAAATGGTTTTAATTTTCAAAATATCTCTATTGAAATCCAACTGTAAAAAGTGTTTATAAAAAATCCATTAGAAAAGAGTGAAATGGGATGTAAAAGGATCTGTGGAAAAAAGGTAGGTTTTTATATAAGAATCAATTAATGAGAAATAAAAAAAATCATCGAAGAAAAAAAATAATTCCCATGTATTGGTATAGTGTGATAGAGAACATATTTAAAAGGGTGTTAACCATTATAAGACCATAAATAAATGATGGGGTAAAAGGTTAATGATTCGTTGAAGAGAAAAGTAAACAGTTAAATTGTTTTAAATATCCTTTTTATATAATTAATTAATTATATTACCACATACACTATGAAAATAATAAAATATACAAAAATGAAAATTATTGTTTAATCATTTCATAAATTTTCTCCATAATTTCATATTTTCCTCCAAATGATGAGTATTCAAAATGATTTTTTCACAATAATATAAGTATAAAAAACATCAAATGGATAACAATATTCGAATAATGTATAACATCCAAATCCTCTTATTGATATACATTATCTAATACCATAATTGTTAAAATAATTTAATAATAATTCCAAAATTAAATAATGCTTCAAATAATAAAATAATACATTAATCTATAAAATTAAATAGTAAATAAAGAACTGGGAAATAAATAATTTTATAACCAATTTTTTTTTTAAAATTCATAAAAATATTCGCAAATAATATTGATTCCCAAATGTAGAAGTTTTTTATCACATGTACTCCCATGAAAAAATTAACATTTACTTCAAAATAAGATCAATTAATCTTAATTATCCATGAAAGAGATCTATATTACATAATCTGATAATCTTTTCGATATTTTAATAATTTAGATAAATAACATGAATAATATTAAATCAATATTAAAATCATATATTCTTTTAATAAGATAAGACCTCATTTATTCCTCAAATAAATCCATCAAGATTCAATAAACCCTTGTCAATTAAGGTTCACAAAATAATACAAATTATCTAAAATAACATTAATCATTTAATCAAAAAATAACATATCAAACATGTGGTTATATATAAATATATATGATAAAACATATATTCCACAAATTTTAATAACCCATATTTTTATCAATATAAATTATCATATATATCCAAATTTTTATCAATTACCTAAAATTTAAACCCCAAAAATTCAAATGAATTCATCCTAAAATGACACCATACCATGTTATCCTTAATGCTCACATATAACTCAAACAAGGATAAAAAATAAAAAATTTATCAGATTTTTAACACACCATGTTCGGCCAATAATAAATAATTGAATAATCTATATCTGTCTCATTATCCTTATTGATTTTATTATATTCCATAATAACAATATTAAATTACCATTATATCGTAATTATGAAGCCATATTACATAAAAAATAATTTTTTATACTTTAATATTAAACCATTAATGATTCCTTGTAATGTAATTCTATAAGACATCCATTCTATAATTTGATATACAACTCACGCTTAAAGACTCCAAAATATATATTCAATCATAGTTCAATAATAATAATTATACTAATTCATACCATTGAAAAAATGATCATTTTAATTAATTTCCCAATTTTAATATTTGAGGCTCCATGATATGACTTGTAACAATCATATATATGATAACTACCTAAAAAAAATCCGTCTTCCTTTACATATATTATCATATAATAGTTCATACATTTTGGTTGAAATAAATATTCACAGTGATCTAAATTTGTAAATAATCCTCAGTTTAGAACATAATTTAGTGAAACATCCTCCCAAATGTGTCTTCCAAAACACCTCAGGATATGGTTTAACATGAGTTTAGATAAAATTTCATTGGACTAAATGTAATGGCCCGGACCTCCCTGGTCCATTACTTTGTAAAATGTGGTGTTGGAGGTGTTCTGGGAGGTCAAGGTGACTTATCCCCTAGCTGCTGCATACCGGTAGCCGGTCTACCTGTAGCTG
This sequence comes from Viscum album, assembly GCA_963277665.1. Taxonomy (NCBI): domain Eukaryota; kingdom Viridiplantae; phylum Streptophyta; class Magnoliopsida; order Santalales; family Viscaceae; genus Viscum; species Viscum album. The sequence goes on from OY728165.1 coordinate 1,957,106,629, forward strand.
CTGATTACCGGTAGCTCGGTCTACCGGTAGCTGCTGATTACCGGTAGCTCGGTCTACCGGTAGCTTCTGCCTACCGGTAGCTGGTCTACCGGTAGCTGCTGATTACCGGTAGCTCGGTCTATCGGTAGCTGCTGCCTACCGGTAGCTGCCGCTTACCAGTAGCTCGGTCTACCGATAGCTGCTGCCTACCGGTAGTCGCCGCTTACCCGTAGCTCGGTCTACCGGTAGCCGCATCCTACCGGTAGCTGGGTTTACCGGTAGCCGCGGCGTACTGATAGCTTGGTATACTGGTAGCCGCAGTCTAGCAGTAGCTCGGCAAACACTTTTCCAAATTTCTAGTTCTAGGAATAGTGTTTCCAGTTTTATGAATAGTATCGGTAGGTGAACAATGTTTCTATCGGTGAGGTTCAGTGAACAATGTTTCTATCAGTGAGGTTCTATCGGTGGACTTCTATCGGTAGACTTGAATAGTGTTTCTATCGGTGAGGTTCTATCGGTGGACTTCTATCGGTAGACTTGAACAGTGTTTCTATCGGTGAGGTTCTATCGGTGGACTTCTATCGGTAGACTTGAACAGTGTTTCTATCAGTGAGGTTCTATCGGTGGACTTCTATCGGTAGACTTGAACAGTGTTTCTATCGGTGAGGTTCTATCGGTGACCATCTATCGGTGGACTTGTACAGTGTTTCCAGAATCCTAAGAGCTACCGATTCCATACTTTGCCAAATTTCACGAATGAACAGTGCTTCTAGACTTCATGAGAGCTACCGATTCCATACTTTGCCAAATTTTGAGTATGTGAACAGTGTTTCAAGCTTCACAAATTTGACGTTTTCTTTGACGTAAAATACTTTTAAAACCTTATTTTAAGGACTTTAAGGCCGATTCAAAGGCCATAAATCATATATTAATTATTCCTAAGGCCGAGATGTTTTTACTTGGTCAAACCGCGGGGGTTAATGCGATCCGTTTTTAATGGAGAATAAATCGGATCTTAATCCATCGCCTCTCTAATTTTTTTTAAAAGGGAACGAGATATCATTCTTCGTTGTTCTTCCTCCTGGTTCTCATCTACGAGATGCTAGAACCTTGCAATCATTCCCATAGGAGTTTCACAATCAAACGTTACTCGGATCAGTTCTGCTCTGTTTGATGCAACCAAGTTGTGTCGATCGTTCTTCTATATAAGGTATGTTTTATCATCGTTCCTTCAGGGATCACCTTCTCTTGTTCTCCCTTCCATATTAGCATGTAATCTCCATGGTTCTAATGGGTTTTCTTGGGGTTGGTTGGTACTATCGTACCGTGGCATCCTCCGGTGGATGCAGCTGTCATGAGGAGAAGAGGACTATGACCCATTGTGTGGATAAAGGACATCAAGAACTCTTCGAGGTAGGGGATTCATGGCTTCTCTAATTGTGTATGTGCTATCGTAGAATTAGCATGATTTAGTCATTTGGATCACAATGAAATTTACCTAATTAAATACTTGAACTAGATTAAAATAATTGGTTGATCGCATGTTGTTGCTTTGTACCGTGATAACGGTTTGCCTCATGTTTTCCTAGATAGAGTGATATCTATGTTTTCCTTTAATTAGTTGCTCATTCATGATGGAAATTGATAAAGAATGTAAAACCGGAATTATTTGTTAAATAATTTGGTAAAGATAAAGAGGCATGTTAATGAATCTGTTAATTCAAGATGGATTAAAGAACTATTAGTTCGATAATTTCAAAAGGGTTCTGAGTTACCCGCTTCCTTGTAAGGCTGAATTCCTTGTGGTTTGGAGCTCTGAGTGATCATCTTGTATGAAGGCTGAATGCCATGTTAAAGGGTCGAGATCCCATTTTGTGATCTTTGATTTCCTGCTGCTTGTGATTTGATGTGAGCCTGGATGGCTGTTGTGATATGTGGAGGCATGGGGACTTGTGGTTGTGGCAGCGGATGACGCCCAGTGTGGTGAGATGCATCAGTTTATGCATGTGGGTGTCGGGGAGGACACCAAGGATGATGGTATGAGATGAATGTGATGGTTTGATGTTGGTGGTTTGGTTTGGTTGTTTATCTGCTTTACTTTTCCCCACTGCTCAAGGCAGCTGGTTTTGCTTACCCTCTTTCCGAAGGAGGCGAAGACACGCGGGGTATGCCACTTGCTTTCCGTGTTTAGCCTCTCAATAGAGGATGGGTCTATGCTCTTGCTATAGGCAACAAAGACTCGACAGGTAGTATATCTACTCACTGTGTTGAGCCCTTTGTGTTTAGTAGCATAGGATGCTTTTCTAGAATGCCTGGAAATATGGGGAAGGTAATTCCATAATGAAAGTTTGTTTAAATGGTAATAATCCACGGGGATGGAAAAAATGGAATTTAATAGTGATGTCAATCCTAAAAAGGAGCAGTTTTTGAATGTGATGCCAATTTAGTTTAATGTGGTAAATTGATCATGGTTAATTAATGTTTAAACAATTAATTAACATACAGTGGAACTGATAAAATGAGAATGGAGTAATCTAATAAAGATCTTCAAATGGTTGCGTGCTTATAGGATACCTAGTCTTAGAGGTAGTAGCCCGGAGTCCGAGAGACGTTAGTTGCAGTTGTGCCTATTACTAGGTAATGCCCATAGTGTTGTTGTGAGTTATATATATTATGTACTTTTTTTGTTTTCTATACGCTACTCCACCCTGTCGGTAAGGGCAACTGACACCCCGGGGATTCTGAGCCCTAGGGAGGTGTTTTCCCCAACATTCTGATGGGAGGTTGAATGGCTGACTACCCCCTTTGGCCCCACTCTCTTCTCTTGGTAGATACTTGTGCTATGAGGCACAACGGTTAGTCACCCCATATATGTGTGTAGAGGGCTGTAATGGCTTGTGGTTATTCACACACATATATTCTGGATATAGTATCCTATGGACTACTATAGGTGTAATGTGTATAGGCTATAATGGATTGAGGATCCTTACTCGGAGTATGGGCTGTAATATATTGATGTATTATACCCGATGTATGATACACGTTATGCGGGATATGGTGGCTCCCAGAAACTACCTGGTTACTATTGGTTGTGAGGACGGTGTGGTGCTTTGCCCAGGTGTCTGTGGGCAAGCCTATGTGGTGCACGAGGTGCAGATTGTGGAGCTTAGCCCAGGTGTCTACGGGCAAGCCTTTGGAGAGAGATGCACAGGACGTATGTCGTTGGGGAAAAGCGGAAAACCAGTGGGGAAGTAGTAGCGGGGTACCCTTGATATTCTTTACTATATGCTATATTCTTATATGCATTAATTTGTGAGAGTAGCCATGATGAGGTTGGGAACATAGTATACCTGTTTAGGTAACGAGTTAGTTTCACTTGTTGTTCACTGGGCTTTAACATGCTTTCTTTACTTTTGAACGAGAGGATTGGGGAGGATCCTACTAAGTATACTGTTATACTCACCCTATGTACATATAAACTATTTTTCAGGTCACTTGGAGCAGGTTGGAGATCAAGATGGTTACTACTAGCTTGCGGTTGGAGGAGGAGCTGTTCGGGCTTGTGGTCGCTGCCGTTTCACTTTCTTTTGGGTACTTTGAGTTTTCCCCCTTTCAGTTGTAGTACTTTTGCATGAAATTTCATATATGTACTTGGTTTCCTTTTATATCTCAGTTCTAAGTTGGAGTTGATTGGATTCTATTCTATCTCTCTCTTCTGCATCTGTTCTCTTAGAGGGTAATGCCTCCCATTTGTATGTTATTATACCCTCGGTGCTAGTCGCCAACCCGGGGCCTACTGGAGGCGGGACTCGGGGGTCATTATCTCCCTTTTCACATTGCCATCCCAGGAGGGGCACACTTTGTGGGGAGGGGGTCGTGACAGAGTGGTATCAGAGGTCTGGTTGAGGGATTGGATGGAGTTTGGAGTTAGGCACAGGTGAGGATGCATGGGATGGTAGGGTAACAGAGTCATTCATGTTTAGAAAGTGGGGTAAAAACTGGAGACCGGCAGAGACATAGGCGTTTAGGGCCCCCTATGATCTGTTGCACAGACCTTTAAGCTTACGATGGCTACTAAACAAAGTGATACCGGTTGCAGGGTAGAGACCTAGTAAAGGATCATGCATCATTATTCTTTGCGCTTGTGTTTGAATGGGTAGACCTTGGGATAGGTAACCAAAAATAAATAAAACAAAACAATTAATTAATTAATGCAGAGTCTTCCATATTCTAGGATTAGGAGCTCTAACAGTTGTTATTTTGCAGGTATGGCTCCAGGTCGACGTCCTCGTCAGGTTTGCGCAAGAAGATGCCCATCAGGCTGTTCCAACAGATCGCCGCCGAGTAGAGGTTGACGACGATGACACTTGGAGGAAGACACTTCGAGAGTTTCAGCTCCAGAGTCTACAGAAGTACAAGGGATCCGTTTCAGATGCAGTCACAAAAGACTGGTTGGAGGAGATCGAGATGGGATTCAGTTCGATTCGTGCTCGGAAGTAACACTGTGTGTCCTTGGTTGTGACGATTCTACATGGAGCAGCAAGGCAGTGGTGGTTCTTGTTCCTCGGTGATCGTGAGGAGTCAGAAATCTCATGGGAGGAGTTTCGAGACAGGTTTAGAGCCAAGTTTCTTTCTTCGACTGCGAAGGCGTCTAGTCGCCAGGAGCTTCTTACCCTTTGACAGGGGATCTCCAGTGTTTGAGAGTTTGGAATATGTTTCAGGAACCTTCTAAGATATGCTTCAGACCTGTTACCAGATGATGAGGCCAGGGCGAGGCATTTCGAGGAGGCTTTGCATCCAAGAGATCCAGCGCCAGGTCACCCCATTTATCCTAAAGACATATCTTGAGGTGCTGGCGAGGGCAGAGGTTGTTGAGAGGACTTTGGCCAGGACTGGATCGTCACGAGAGGGGAATCGTCATGATTCCTCACAAAGAAGAGCTGTGGTCCGGGGTTACCTGTTTTCAGGATAGAAGAGTTTCCGTTCACCTGGGGGTAGGTGCCAGCCCTTCCCATCTCGTTTCTCCGGAGGCAGCAACTCTCAGGCCTATGCCAAGGGATCAGGCGCTTGTTTTTCTTGTGGTGGTCGTGGTCATCAGCAGCGGAAGTGCCCGACCTTTCAGAGCAGTCATCATGCACCAGGCGCTCTACTCCAGGTTCCTCCGTTGAGGCAGTTCCAGCCGAGGCAGCAGCAGTAGGTTGCACCAGCTTTAGATCACCAAAGGGTAGATGGAGCAGGCAGAGGACAACCCCATGACGCTCCCCGTCCTCAGAGAGCAGAGCGCGGCCATGGTGGTGGTCATCATCAGGGTCAGAGAGGCCGTGGAGGAGGTCGTGGTCAGCTTCATGCTCTAGCGTTACCATCCCCAGGCGAGCCAGATGTCGTTCGAGGTACCGTTTGCTTGTTTTCTACCTTGGTGTATTCCTTGTTTGATTCAGGAGTGACACAGTTTTTCATATCACCTACCCTTGTCCATGCTTTGGGACTTGAGGTAGAGAGGCTTCCAGTTCCCTTGGTGTTGACTACGCCAGTTGGAGGTCGAGCTTACTTGTTTGAAGTATGTAGAGACTGTGAGCTAGTGTTGGGGCAACACCGCTCTTGGAGATATTTCCTATGTTTGCGAATATAACCATATGATGTCATACTTGGCATGGATTGGTTGTATTCGGTGCAGGATGTTGTGGATTGCTACAGGAAGAAGGTCATTTTCTTTGATGAAGATGGAGAGAAAGTGGTGTTTGTTGGTGAGAGAGATCCTCAGATGAGTCATAGACGAGTTCCATCCTTATCATCCATGATGGCTGGGATGACGCTGAGTTCTTTAGAGGTTGAACAGTTGGCGTTTCCTAGGGTCATAGAGGAGTACCCTGACGTCTTTCCAGAAGAGGTTGTATCCTTACCCCCTCGACGATAGATCGAGTTTGGGATCGAGCTACAGCCAGGAGCGTCTCATATCTCTATGTCTCCATATAGGATGGCCCCTTCTGAGTTACGAGAGCTACGTATTCATCTCGACGGTCTGTTGTAGTGTGGTTTTGTTCGGCCAAGTGTGTCACCGTGGGGTGCACCAGTTTTGTTTGTAAAAAAGGCTGATGGCAGTTTGTGGTTGTGCGTCGATTACCGTCGGTTAAACAAAGTGACAATAAAGAACCGCTATCCTCTCCCACAGATTTATGACCTATTCGATCAACTGAAGGGTGCAAGTTGGTTCTCAAAGATAGACTTGCGGTCAGGATATCATCAGATGCGTGTAAAGGATGAGGATATCCCGAAGACTGATTTCCGCTGTCGTCATGGGCATTATGAGTTTGTTGTAATGCCATTCGGCGTGACGAATGCTCCAGCTGTTTTCATGGGGTTGATGAATGCTGTGTTCTGTGAATTCCTAGACATGTTTGTTGTGGTTTTCATCGACGAAATCCTTGTGTACTCTACATCTGAAGAGGAGCATGCAGAGCATCTACGAGCCGTTTTGGGAGTTCTTCGCCAACATCAGTTGTTTGGGAAGTTGTTCAAGTGTGAGTTGTGGGCTCGAGAAGTTCGTTTCTTGGGACATGTTGTGTCCCAACAGGGAGTAGCTGTGGATCCTTCGAAGATAGAAGTAGTGGTGTCTTGGCCAGCCCCCAAGACCGTGTTAGAGATGCGAAGTTTCCTTGGTCTTGCAGGAAATTATAGGAGGTTTGTAGCTAATTTCTCCCGAGTTGCGACTCCTATGACAGCTTTGACCAAGAAGGATCAAGCGTTCATATGGACTGATCAGTTTCAGACAGCTTTCGAGTATCTAAAGGAGAATTGGTAAGTGCTCCAGTCCTTTGTCTTCCAGCGGAGGGAGTGCAGTTTGATGTTTTCTGTGATGCTTCACATCTGGGGCTAGGTTGTGTTCTCATGCAGCAGAGGTCAGTTGTTTCTTATGGGTCTCAGCAGTTGCGTCCCCATGAATGCAACTATGCCACCCATGACCTTGAGTTGGCAGCCGTGGTGTTTGCTCTGATGTTGTGGAGACATTACCTCATTGGTGAGAACTTTGTGGTTTTCACCGATCATAAGAGTTTGAGGTATGTTTTCTCCCAACATGACTTGAACATGAGGCAGCGTCGGTGGATGGAGTTCTTGCAGGAATAAGACTTTGAAATATCGTATACACCTGGAAAAGGGAATGTTGTAGCTGACGCACTAATTTGAAAGATACATAATGATGTTGTGCGTGAATCTGGTGATTCTTTGGAGAGTGATGGAAGAGCTATCAGCTTTGCGTCTTGATATGGGAGAAGTTGGGGGTAGAGGTTGTCTTTTCCAGATGACGGTGCAGTCATCCCTGATGCAGAAGGTGGAAGAGTCTCAGTTGGGTAAACTAGAGGTGGAAGTTTGGAGAGACAGAGTTGTATGTGGTGAGCCCCTGATGGTTGGTCGGAGGATCAACAACACCGAGTGTTGTATCATGGCAGGCTTTTTGTTCCCTTGGCAATGCGCGAGACGGTTCTCTGAGAGTTCTATAGTTCACCCTTGGCAGTACATCCTGGTGTGACGAAGATGTACCAATCCTTGAGGAGTCAGTTTTGGTGGCCTGGGCTGAAGCGTACAGTTGCAGAATGTGTGTCTCGATGATTTGTCTGCCAGAAGGTGAAGGTCGAACACCGTGTTCCTGGTGGTCTTCTCCAGCATTTAGAGATTCCTCAGTGGAAGTGGGAGGACATCTCAATGGACTTTGTTACAGGTTTACCTCGAGCTCCAGGAGGACATGATGCTATATGGGTGGTAGTGGATCGTTTAACAAAATCATCCCACTTCATAGCGATCAAGGAGTCGAGCTCAGGGGAAGTTTGGTCAAGGCAGTATCTAGAGGAGGTGGTGAGACTCCATGGAGTACCTAGGATGATAATTTCTGATCGAGATCCTCGTTTTACCTCCAGGGTGTGGAGAGGTCTCCAGCATGCCTTTGGCTCTCAACTGTGCCTTAGCACTGCTTTTCATCCTCAAACGGATGGTCAGACAGAGCGAACCATCCAGACTCTTGAAGACATGTTGCGCTCTTGTGTTCTTGATTTTGGAGGTTCATGGGTGAAGCACTTACCCTTGGTAGAGTTCGCTTACAATAATAGTTTTCACTCTACCATCGGTATGGCGCCGTTTGGAGCCTTTTATGGCCGGCCATGCCATTCTCCGTTGTGCTGGACTGGGGTCGGAGAGTCAGCAATTCTCGGACCAGAATTAGTGCAGAGTACAATAGAGATGGTTCAGGTGATTCGTGAGAGGATGAAGACAGCACAGGATCGTCAGAAATCATATGCTGATCAAAGAAGGAGACCGTTAGAGTTTAATGTTGGGGATCATGTGTTTCTAAAGGTGACTCCCCGTCGTGGGCAGCGAAGGTTTGGTCGTGGAAGTAAGCTTTCTCCCCGGTTTATTGGGCCTTTCGAGGTGTTAGCTCGTGTTGGAGCTGTGGCCTATCAAGTAGCACTTCCCCCTCAGATGAGTCGGATATATGATGTTTTCCATGTATCACAGCTCCGTCGTTATCTTTATGATGAATCTCATATTATCGATTGGGGAGAGATCGATATTGACGATGATTCAACCTTCGAGGAGCGACCTGTGGAGATCCAAGACCATAAGGAGAAGGTGTTGCATGGGCATTCTATCCCCTTAGTTCGTGTCTTGTGGAGACACAGTGGCATGGAGGAGAGTACCTCGGAGCGTGAGTCACAGATATGTGCTCAGTACCCAGATTTGTTTAATGTTTAACTCTTTTCATGTAATGACGTTTCCTTTATGGTTAGACCATTAATTTTTTATTTATGTACCTTTTTTTGTGTGATGTTATGATTGAATTGTTTGGATATGGATTGTTTGTTTCCATATTCTCGGATGTCGTAGTTTTGTTCCAGCTTTCGAACAACTCATGGTGGTTTTCCCATGAGAGGTATCTTATGGGGTGGTTGTTCGGACCCCTCTGTTCCTCTGAGTTGGTTTTTAATTCTCGAGGACGAGAATGTTTTGAGAGGTATCTAATGTAATGGCCTGGACCTCCCTGGTCCATTACTTTCTGAAAATGTGGTGTTGGAGGTGTTCCGGGAGGTCAAGGTGACTTATCCCCTAGCTGCTGCCTACCAGTAGCCGGTCTACCGGTAGCTGCTGATTACCGGTAGCTCAGTCTACCAGTAGCTGCTGATTACCGGTAGCTCGGTCTACCGGTAGCTGCTGCCTACCGGTAGCTCGGTCTACCGGTAGCTGCTGCCTACGGGTAGCCGGTCTACCGGTAGCTGCTGATTACCGATAGCTCGGTCTACCGGTAGCTGCTACCTACCGGTAGCAGCCGCTTACCAGTATCTCGGTCTACAGGTAGCTGCTGCCTACTGGTAGCCGCCGCTTACCAGTAGCTCGGTCTACCGGTAGCCGCATCCTACCAGTAGTTGGGTTTACCGGTAGCCGCGGCGTACTGAAAGCTCGGTATACTGGTAGCCGCAGTCCAACAGTAGCTCGACTAACACTTTGCCAAATTTCTAGTTCTGGGAACAGTGTTTCCAGTTTTATAAACAGTATCGGTAGGTGAACAGTGTTTCTATCGGTGAGGTTCAGTGAACAGTGTTTCTCTCGGTGAGGTTCTATCGGTGGACTTCTATCGGTAGACATGAACAGTGTTTCTATCAGTGAGGTTCTATCGGTGGACTTCTATCGGTAGACTTGAACAGTGTTTCTATCGGGGAGGTTCTATCGGTGGACTTCTATCGGTAGACTTGAACAGAGTTTCTATCGACGAGGTTCTATCGGTGGACTTCTATCGGTAGACTTGAACAGTGTTTCTATCGGTGAGGTTCTATCAGTGGCCTTCTATCGGTGGACTTATACAGTGTTTCCAGAATCCTAAGAGCTACCGATTCCATACATTGCCAAATTTCACGAATGAACAGTGTTTCCAGACTTCATGAGAGCTATCGATTCCATACTTTGCCAAATTTTGAGTATGTGAACAGTGTTTCCAGCTTTGCAAATTTGACATTTTCATTGACGTAAAATACTTTTAAAACCTTATTTTAAGGAATTTAAGGCCGATTAAAAGGCCATAAATCCTATATTAATTATTCCTAAGGCCGGGATGTTTTTACTTGGTCAAACCACGTGGGTTAATGCGATCCGTTTTTAATGGAGAATAAATCGGATCTTAAACCATCGCCTCTCTAATTTTTTTTAAAGGGAATGAGATATCATTCTTCGTTGTTCTTCCTCCTGGTTCTCATCTAAGAGACGCTAGAACCTTGCAATCATTCCCATAGGAGTTTCACAATCAAACGTTACTCGGATCAGTTCCGCTCTGTTTGATGCAACCAAGTTGTGTCGATCGTTCTTCCATATAAGGTATTTTTTATCATCGTTCCTCCGGGGATCACCTTCTCTTGTTCTCCCTTCCTTATTAGCATGTAATCTCCATGTTTCTAATGGATTTTCTTGGGGTTGGTTGGTACTGTCGTACCGTGGCATCCTCCGGTGGATGCAACTGTCGTGAGGAGAAGAGGACTGTGACCCGTTGTATGGATAAAGGACGTCAAGAACTCTTCAAGGTAGGGGATTCATTGCTTCTCTAATTGTGTTTGTGCAATCATAGAATTAGCATGATTTAGTCCTTTGGATCACAATGAAATTGACCTAATTAAATACTTGAACCGGATTAAAAGAATTGGTTGATCGCATGTTGTTGCTTTGTACCGTGATAAAGGTTTGCCTCATGTTTTCCTAGATAGAGTGATATCTATGTTTTCCTTTAATTAGTTGCTCGTTCATGATGGAAATTGATAAGGAACGTAAAACCGTAATTATTTGTTAAATAATTGGGTAAAGATAAAGAGTCATGTTAATGAATCTGTTAATTCCAGATGGATTAAAGAACTATTAGTTCGAAAATTTCAAAAGGGTTCTGAGTTACCCGCTTCCTTGTAAGGCTGAATTCCTTGTGGTTTGGAGCTCTGAGTTCTCATCTTGTATGAAGGCTGAATGCCTTGTTAAAGGGCCGAGAGCCCATTTTGTGATCTTTGATTTCCTGCTTCTTGTGATTTGATGTGAGCCTGGATGGCTGTTGTGATATGTGGAGGCATGGGGACTTGTGGTTGTAGCAGGGGATGACGCCTAGTGTGGCGAGATGCATCGGTTTAAACATGTGCATGTCGGGGACGACAACAAGGATGATGGTATGAGATGAATGTGATGGTTTGATGTTGGTGGTTTGGTTTGGTTGTTTATCTGATTTACTTTTCCCCACTGCTCAAGGCAGCTGTTTTTTCTTACCCTCTTTCCGAAGGAGGCGAAGACACGCGGGGTATGCCACGTGCTTTCCGTGTTTAGCCTCTCGATAGAGGATGGGTCAATGCTCTTGCTATAGGCGGAAAAGACTCGACGGGTAGTATATCTACTCACTGTGTTGAGCCCTTTTTGTTTAGTAGCATAGGATGCTTTTCTAGAATGCCTGGGAATATGGAGAAGGTAATTCCATAATGAAAGTTTGTTTAAATGGTGATAATCCATGGGGATGGAGAAACTAGAATTTAATAGTGATGTGAATCCTAAAAAGGAGCAGTTTTTGAATGTGATGCCCATTTAGTTTAATGTGGTAAATTGATCATGGTTAATTAATGTTTAAAGAATTAATTAACGTACAGTGGAACTGATAAAATGAGAATGGAGTAATCTAATAAATCTCTTCAAATGGTTGTGTGCTTATAGGATACCTAGTCTTAGAAGTAGCAGCCTGGAGTCTGAGAGACGTTAGCTGTAGTTGTTCCTATGACTAGGTAATGCCCATAGTGTGGTTGTGAGTTATATATATTCTGTACTTTTTGTGTTTTCTATACGCTACTCCACCCTTTCGGTAAGGGAAACTGACACCCCGGGGATTCTGAGCCCTGGAGAGGTGTTTTCCCCAACATTCTGATGGGAGGTTGAATGGCTGACTACCCCCTTTGGACCCACTCTCTTCTCTTGGTAGATACTTGTGCCATGAGGCACAATGGTTAGTTACCCCATATATGTGTGTAGAGGGCTGTAATGGCTTGTGGTTATTCACACACATATATTCTGGATAAAGTATCCTATGAACTACTCTAGGTGTAATGTGTATAGGCTATAATGTCTTGAGGATCCTTACTCGGAGTATGGGCTGTAATGGCTTGAGGTAATATACCCGATGTATGATACACGTTATACGGGCTGTGGTGGCTCCCGGAAACTACCTGGTTACTTTTGGTTGTGTGGATAGTGTGGTGCTTTGCCTAGGTGTCTGCGGGCAAGCCTATGTGGTGCACGAGGTGCAGATTGTGGAGCTTAGCCCAGGTGTCTGCGGGAAAGCCTTTGGAGAGAGATGCATAGGAAGTATGTCGTTGGGGAAAAGCATAAAACCAGTGGGGAAGTAGTAGCGGGGTACCCTTGATATTCTTTACTATATGATATATTCTTGTATGCGTTACTTGGTGAGAGTAGCCACGGTGAGGTTGGGAACTTAGTATACCTGTTTAGGTAACGAGTTAGTTTCACTTGTTGTTCACTGGGCTTTAGCATGCTTTCTTTACTTTTGCATGAGAGTCTTGGGGAGGATCCTACTGAGTATACTGTTATAGTCACCCTATGTACATATAAACTTTTTTTCAGGTCACTTGGAGCAGGTTGGAGATCAAGCTGGTTACTACTAGCTTGTGATTGGAGGAGGAGCTGTTCGGGCTTGTGGTTGCTGCCGTTTCACTTTCTTTTGGGTACTTTGAGTTTTCCCCCTTTCAGTTGTAGTACTTTTGCATGACATTTCATATATGTTCTTGGTTTCCTTTTATATCTCAGTTCTAAGTTGGAGTTGATTGGAGTCTATTCTATCTCTCTCTTCTGCATGTGTTCTCTTAGAGGGTAATGCCTCCCATTTGTATGTTATTATACCCTCGGTGCTAGTCACCAACCCGGGGCCTACTGGAGGCGGGACTCGGGGGTCATTATCTCCCTTTTCACATTGCCGTCCCAGGAGGGGTACACTTTGTGGGGAGGGGGTCGTGACACTAAAGATAAATAAAAATTTATATAATGGATAGAATATATATTATTCATGGATATCACCATATTTTGTGGATTAAATGATATATTTTATCATAGTTTGAAAATTATCCATTATAATAAATTAATAATAACTCAAATTATATTTCCTTAGATGAGTAAGATGGGAGAATTTATTTCAATAACATGTTTAACTGTATCCCATGATCCACCATTATTTTTATGAATATAAGAGTATTTTGAAATATTATTGAGTGATTTTATTTCAAGGCAAGGGCACTAAAATGTTTATGGGTTACATGAGACACCATTTTTTGTTATCATTACATGTGAATCCTATGTTTGATAAATGATGATTTTTTTATTTTCATTATTTAATCTTTATAATATTATTGAAATAGCTAAAATTAATAAGAGATATAGTTGTAATGGAATGGACCTCTTTGGCCCATTCCTTTGTCAAAAAAAGGTCATGAAGTGTTCTGGAGGGTAAAATGGACTTTTCCCACACTTTCCAAAATTTTGTAACTACACGCCGTGTAATGTGAGTACACACCGTGTACCCCCTCGCTAGGTATACCCCATTTTAAAGTCCTTTTCCTTGCCATGTGAAATAAATGAGTACATATAACAACCCATAATTTATATACATTTTTAGTACTTAAAAATTGAATTACACTTATTACAACATATAACAAAACCATGAATGGACCGTATAGGTATAGTGTATTTGGAAACTGGGAAACATAAACAACTGATTCATAAAGAATCCACACTATCTCCCATTTATTTCATCATATCTAGAGTCCCTTTTGGAATATCCTACTTAATAACCTTCTTCCGGACCTGGGGAGAGAAAACATACAAAAGGGTAAGCTCAAATGCTCAGTAAGGGTAAACAAAATAAATATCAATCACATCATATTCATAAGAACATAACATTTTGGAAATCTTAACCTGCAAAAGAGATCATAATTTCATAACATGGGATAAATCATAGTAGTGAAATAGAATCCCAATAATCATAACATAAAACATGAATCTTTGTGGCATAAAAACATAATCATAGAGAATCATTTCTTAGTAGTCAAGACTCATTTCCAAGACTATCTTAGTGGACAAAGTCCATTTCTGAACCGATTTCACTCCTCGTTTCAGTCCTGTTTCACTGAACCGGTTTAAACTTCCATTCCAGCCATGTATATCTCATGAGATATAAATCTTCAACCAATTCATTAGTGGGGATATAGGTCCCACCCATCTCATAATGATACCATTCTTATGTGTTCCACAAATTAAAAAAACATACATCATTGCATAACCCATGTAATAAAAATAAGATTCTTCAACATCGTGACATCATAAAACAATTCATATAAGATAAATCAATTCATAAAAATAATTCCATCACATCATAATTAAATCAATTTAATAATATGGATAGAAACATAACCCTATATTATCTTATATGGAAAATAATTTTGATAAAACACTTGAACTCCATTCATGAGGAAAATATCCTTTCTACTTCAAAAACCTTTTTCCTTTCTTAACATGTCATACAAATTTAAACTAAAAGAAGTTGATTAAAAATAAACGTTAAAACTTGTGAAGGAATCTTCTTGAAAATAATGTTTCAAAAATCCATTCATGCCGTATATGTTAAAAAAACATTTTATTCGTACTTATGTCGAAAAAATCAAAAAGTACCTCTTACGAAAAATGACAAAAGATTGATTTCATATATTTTATTAAAAATTCCCCGAAGGGTAAAATTGGATTCAAAAAATTGTACGGGGATATAAATTATATTACATATTGAGAAAACATGGATGTGGATGATAAATATTCCCCAGTAAATTCTGAAGTATAAACAATCTCGGATAAAAATTGAGATTGGGTGATTTTCCCTTACCTTAGGTCTGATTTTCTCTGTAAGTGTCCAAACCTCCTATATAATGATTTAAATAATGTTATTTACTTATTCCAGAATCATACATATTTTTATGATATCATATATGGTCATATTCTTAGCTTCTTATTAGTAGTATTTCATTGTTACTTGTTATTCTAGTGTTTATTGCTTTTTGTTCTTATGCGTGTTTTGTCGAATAAATTATTATTATTTTTTTCAATTATAGATAAATCATTTACAGAATGGTAACAGTGTAATACATATCATATTTATTCACTCAATTCATTTATGTAATGATTATGAAATGAAAATCATGTAGAACGAGTCGCATCACATCGTGGAGACGATATTCCGTACGTACGCACGAGCGATGATATCGTCCCCCTGATCGTGGAATTGTATTGGAATGTATGTATACTATTTCATAATCAATATAACTTTACAATAATCATATATATTTATTATTTACACCATTATACCCATCCAAGTAAGGTGGTGGTGGAAAATAGATTACACTACCGCGTGGAGACGATATTCCGTACGTACGCACGCGCGGTGATTTCATTTTCCGTTGGATGGATAGATGGTGAAATATTGTTGTTTCATAATTATAATAAAATATCAGTATATTATTGATACTGATGTTATTACTTCATAATGAAACAACTAAAGAAGAAGAAGTGGAAGAAGAAATAAAGTTGAACGAATCGGTAACAGACATTACCTCTTCTTTGAAGCGCCTCTTTGAGACCTCCTCTTAGGGAACTAAAATTGGTCTTTGAAGATGACCAGGACCTCTAGGATGTTTATATGGAAGTGGAGAAGAGAATTTGGTATAGGTTGGCAGATCTTGAAGGCTCAAAGTGGTGTGAGGAAGAGAGGGAGGAGGCGCCCTTTTATAAGGGTGGAGAGGGGAACCTTTGGAAAAACTAAATATATTATATTATTATAAAGTCATATTCGGGTTTTAATAGATCCAAATTGATTTATTTAGAAGATAAGGTGGGGTTGGGTCGAAATCCTCTAATCCAATAAAATTTATACAAGTTTAGTTATTTATTTTAAGCTTATCATTTAGATTTAACTTTAAGTTAGATAATTTAACTTTTACCGTGTCTTCTTGTTTTCCTACAATATAAGGTTAATAGACATACTATAACAAGCCAAACGAACCCAAAGATGTTTATTATTAATATATATAACCTTATCTAGGTCATTGGGCGGAACCATAGATTTTTAGGAATAAAATAACAATTCATTATATAATATTTGTTTTAAAAACTATTTTATGTCAATTTTGACACTATTTGGTAATTGATTTTTGTGAAAATCATAATAGAAATATTAGATCAAAAAAGTTAATTAAATCAGTACTAACATGTCATAGTATCATTTATAATTTTCGTAATTCATAAAAACCCTCAAAATTACATTTATTTGGGTATTTATAACACCAATTATGTTAATATTTCATTAATAAGATAATTACTGCTTCATCATTGTATCATAAATAAATTAAATTATTTAATGTATAAATATTATAAATAAATTACAATTATGTAAGAAATTTTTTTATATTTTTAATGAATATTTATAGTCGAATTTATCTTATTTATAACCCTATATTAATAATGATTTACTTATTATGCTCTGATTTTACCTATTTTAACCCTTCTTTAAATAAATTAATATTAAATGTCCTAATCTAATCCATGTGGCCTTAAATGGTCATATTTTATTCCTAAGGTTTTTTTGGTCAAATTACACTTATCCAATAGAATTAGGACATGTGTTAGGGTAATAATAATATCATTTTTACCCTTAATTACCCTATTTTCTTTTAACCGTGCTAAAAAAGTAAAAATTTACTATTCACCAAAAATTATTTTCATCTCATTGAACCACATTTTAGTCTTTGATATTAACCATGACTCTCGGATTTTCGAAATTCAACTCACAGAAGCAGTAAAATTAGGTTTTATGTGAATTTGGAAATTTTCCTAGGAGGTGGGTAAAAGACGGTGAAATGTTCAATAAAATTTTTATATATCTAAAATTATTATAAAATGACTTCAATGAATTGCATCGAACATATATTAGTATTATGTATCAATTTTGACCTAAAATAAATTTAAATAAAATAAATAATTATTTAAATAAAAAGTCGGTTTTTAAATAATAACCCAGTGTTTTCACTATTCATCAAAAATTGAAAAATTTTCAGAAAAATACCAAAATTTCACCAAAGGCTAATTTCGATATTCCAAATCCAAAAATGAAGTCCTTTTTCAAAAAAAATTTAAAAAATTAAAAAAAGTGGGTATTACTATTCATAACGGCTAGTTTTAATAACATTTTAATACCATATCATTGTTTAGTGAAACTCGGTATTGCGTACGATGGAAGCTATCGAGGAAGGTCGCGATTGCGTATAAAGAAAGCCTAGCTAGTGTTGTGTGTAGTGAAATATTACTTTGATGATTTATATAACATAAAAACAAAATATTTCTCATAAAAGTCTCTGGTGTTTCATTCTACCCCCATAAAAATGAATTTTTCCCTCTAAATTCATCAATTTGTGACAAACAGATGAGGATACCTTTCCCACATCATATCCTATAGCTCCCATGTAGCTTCTTCTAATTGGCGGTTCCTCCATAAAACTTTCATCAAGCGAGTGGTCTTGTTCTGTAGGACTTTTTCGCTACGATCCAGAATATATATCGGCTATTCTTCATAATAAAAGATCTTGCTCCAACAGTACAACTTCCGAGCTGAGTACATGTGAAGGATCAGTTATGTACTTCCTTAGGAGAGATACATGGAACACATCTTGAACATGGGAGTGATTCAGTGGAAGCACCAATCGGTAAGCATCCTTCCCATCACGATCCAGTATTTCGAAAGGACCGATATATCTAGGGCTCAGCTTTCCCTTCATTCCAAATATCATTACTCTCTTCCAATGAGATATTCGTAAGAACACATTATCACCCACTTCAAACTCTATGTATTTTCTTAGATTGTCGGCATAACTTTTTTTGTCGACTCTGAGATGCTCTAATGTGTCGTTGAATAGATCTGACCTTTTCTTCCATCTCTTCAACAGGATCAGGTTGTAATAGCTTTCTTTCCCCATCTTCATCCCAACAAGTTGGAGTCCTTCATTTCTTTCCATAGAGATCTTTCTAAGGAACCATCTGATTAATGGAGTGAAATATATTATTATATGAATATTGCACCAAAGGTAGGTGTTGATACCAACCACCTTTGAAATCCATAGTGCAAGCTCTCGACATATCTTCTAGAGTTTGAATTTTCCTCTCAGACTGACTGTCTGTCTAAGGATGATAATTAGTGCTGAAACTCAAATCTGTATCCAGAGTTTGCTGAAGTCTTCGCCAGAACTTCGAGGTAAATCTCATATCCCGATAATATATAATGGAAAGTGGTAGTCCATAAAATCTTACCACTTCCTTTACATATATCCTGGCAAGCTGATCCAGAGAGAAATCCTCTCTAATAGCAATGAAGTGTGCCGACTTTGTAAGACGATCAACTATGACCCAGATAGCATTATTTCCTTTGGATGTTTTAGGAATTACAGTGAAAAATGACCATATATGTATAGTGTCTTTGGAAACTGGGAAACATAAACAACTAGTTCATAAAGCATCTACATTCTCTCCAATTTATTTCCTAATATCTAGAGTCCCTTCATTCATATCCAACTTAATAACATTTTTCCTGACCTGGGGAAAGAAAACATACAAATGGGTGAGCTCAAATTCTCAGTAAGGGTAAACAAAAGAAATATCAATCACATCGTATTCATATGAACATAACATTTTGGAAATCTTAACCTGCAAAAGAGATCATAATTTCATAACATGGGATAAATCATATTAGTGAAATGTAATCCAAATAATCATAACATAAAACATGAAACTTTGTGGCATAAAAACATAATCATAGAGAATCATTTATTAGTAGTCAAGACTCATTTCCAAAACTATATTAGTAGACAAAGTCCATTTATGAACCGAGTTCACTCTTCGTTCGATTCCTATTTCACTGATCCGGTTTAACGTGTCGTTCCAGCCATGTCTATATCATGAGATACAAATCTTTACCCAAATCATTAGAGGGATATATAGGTCCCACCCATCTCATAATGATACCATTCTTATGTGTTCCACAAAATAAAAAAAAATCATACATCATTGCATATCCCATGTAATAAAAATGGGATTCTTAAACATCGTGACATCATAAAACAATTCATATAAGATAATGGAATTCATAAAAATAATTTCATCACAACATAATCAAATAAATGTAATAATAGGGATATAAGCATAACCCTATATTATCTTAGATGGAAAATAATTTTGATAAAATACATGAACTCCATTCTAGAGGAAAATATCCTTTCTACTTCATAATCATTTTTCCTTTCATAACATGTCATACAATTTTAAACTAAAAGAAGTTGATTAAAAATTAACTTTAAAACTTGTAAAGGAATCTTCTTTGAAATAATGTTTTAAAAATCCCTTCTTTCTGTATAAGTTAAAAAAACATTCTTCTCGTACTAATGTCGGAAAAGTAAAAAAGTACCTCGTACAAAAAACGAAAAAAGATTCATTTCATATCTTTTACTAAAAACTCACCGATGGGTAAAATTGGATTTAAACAATTGTAGGAGTATATAAATAATATTACCTATTGAGGAAACATGTATGTGGATGATAAATATTCCCCATTAAATTCTGAATTATAAACAATCTCGGATAAAAATTGAGATTGCAAGATTGTCCCTTACCTTATGTATGATTTGCTTTGTAAGTGTCCTAACATCCTGTATAATGATTTAAATAATGTTATTTACTTATTCCAGAATCATACTTATTTTTATGATATCATATATGGTAATATTCTTAGCTTCTTATTAGTAATATTTCATTGTTACTTGTTATTTGGGTGTTTATTGCTTTTGGTTCTTATGAGTGTTTTGTCGAATATATTCTCATTCTTCTTTTTATGTTATAGATAGCTTATTTACAGAGTGGTAATAGTGTAATACATATCATATTTATTCACTCAATTCATTTATGTAATCATTATTCAATGAAAATCATGTAGAACGAGTCGCATCACATCGTGGAGACGGTATTCCGTACGTACACACGAGAGATGATATCGTTCCCATGATCGTGGAATTGTATTGGAGTGTATGTATAATATTTCAGAGTCAATATCACTTTAAAATAATCATACATAGATATTATTTACACCATTATACCCATCCATGTAATGTGGTGGTGGAAAATAGATTACACCACGACGTGGAGACGGTATTCCGTACGTACACACGTGCGGTGATTTCATTTTCCGTAGGATGGATAGATGGTGAAATATTGTTGTTTCATAATTATAATAAAATATCAGTATATTATTGATACATATGTTATTACTTCATAATGAAACAACTAAATAAGAAGATGTGGAAGAAGAAATAAAGTTGAAGGAATCGGTAACGGACATTACCTCTTCTTTGAAGCGCCTCTTTTAGACCTCTTCTTAGGGCACTAAAATTGGTCTTTGAAGAAGACCAAGACCTCTAGGATGTTTCTAGGGAAGTGGAGAAGATAATTTGGCAGTGATTGGACGTGCTTGAGTGCTCAATGTGGTGTGAGGAAGAGAGGGAGGAGGTGATCTTTTATAAGGGAGGAGAGGGGCACCTTTGGAAAAACTAAAAATATTATTTTATTATGAAGCCATATTCGGTTTTTAATAGCTCTAAATTGATTTATTTCGATGATTAGGTGGGGATGGGTCGAAATCCTCTCATCCAATATAATTTAGAGAAGGTTAGGTATCTATTTTATCATTATCATTTAGATTTATCTTTAAGTTAGATAATTTAACTTTTACCGTGTCTTCTTGTTTTCTTACACTATAAGGTTAATAAACTTACTATAATAAGCCAAAATACCCCCAAGATGTTTATTATTAATATATATATATCCTTATCTAGGTCATTTGTGCGAACCATATATTTTTATGAATAATATAACAATTAATAATATAATATTTGTTTTAAAAACAATTTTATGTCAATTTTGACAGTATTTGTTAATTGATTTTTATGAAAATCATAAAATAAATATTAGTTCCAAAAACGTTAATTAAATCAATACTATCATGTCCTAGTAACATGTAATATTATTTTAAATCATAAAAAGTCTCAAATTACATTTATTTGGGTATTTATAACATCAATTATGTTAATATTTCATTAATAAGATAATTACTGCATCATCATTGTTTCATAAATAAATTAAATTAACTAATGTCTAAATACTATAAATAAAATAAAATTATGTATGAAATCTTTTTATATTTCTAATTAATATTTATAGTCGAATTTATCTTTTGTATAACCCAGTATTAAAAATGATGTACTTATTAAACATTGATTTTAACAATTTTAACCCTTTTTTAAATAAATTAATATTAAATGTACTAATCAAATCCATGTCAGCCTAAATGGTCATATTTTATTCGTAAGGTTGTTTTTTGGTCGAATTACGCTTATCCAGTAGAATTAGGACATGTGTTAGGGTAATAATAATAATATAATTTTTACCCTTAATTACCCTATTTATTTTTAACTGTGGTAAAAAAGTAAAAAGTTACAATTCCCCAAAAATTATTTTCATCACATTGAACCACATTTTAGTCCTTGATATTAACTGTGTCTCTCAGATTTTCGAAATTCCACTCACAGAAGCAGTAAAATTAGGTTTTATGTGAATTTGGAAATTCTCCAAGGATGTGGGTAAAAGACGGTGAAAAGTTCAATAAAATTTGTATATATATAAAATAATTATAAAATGACTCCAATTAATTGCATTGATCTTATATAGGTATAATGTATCAATTTTGACCTAAAATAAATTTAAATAAAATAATTAATTATTTAAATTAAAAGTCGGTTTTTAAATAGTAACCCAGTGTTTTCACTATTCCTCAATAATTGAAAGTTTTCAGAAAAATACCAAAATTTCACCCTAGGATAATTTCAATATTCTGAATCAAAAAATGAAGTCCATTTTGAAAAAAAAAATTACAAAATATAAAAAAGTAGGTATTACTATTCATAACGGCTAGTTTTAATAATATTTTAATAGCATATCGTTGTTTATTGAATATTGGTATTGCGTATGACACAAGCTATGGAAGAAGGTCAAGATTGCGTGTAAAAGAAGCCAAGATAGTTTTGTGTGTAGTGACAGATTCCTTTGATAATTTATATTACCTAAAAACAAAATATTTCTCATAAATGTCTCGGGTGTTACAGTTCACACTGTGTATCCCATACTACAGGTCGTGTAGTCCCTCCCCGCGTACACATTACCCTCAAACTGTATTTTGACCAGTCAATGGATGTGTGGCATGATAGAGATCTATCATTGACATGTGAATTAAATTAGTACACTTCGTGTATCCCAGACTACACGCCGTGTAGTCCCTCCCCGGGTACGTGTTACCCTCATACCGTGTGTTGACCAGTCAACAGCCGCATTCCGCGTTGAAGGCTGTGTTGGAAGCAGTGTGGTGACTGTGTGAAATGTCTGTGTACACACCGTGTACTAGGATGTACACACCGTGTACTTTTGTTTTTCTCGCCTATAAAAGTAGGGGTCCCCTCCTCCTTTTTAACTCACTCTTGTCCTCCCCATTCCCTCGAGCAGATCTCTCCCAAGAGACTCGAAGGCTATTTTCCATCCATAACGTCTTTGTCCGAGCTATGATTTACGATCTGTAAGCGGCCACGAGATCGTAACGACGAGGCAGAACTTCTAAGCATGGATTTGGTGTCTTCCCTTTGACCTTTCCTTCCAAGCATCTAATAGAGGAGGTTTTTCAGGGATTTGACAGAAGTGATGGACGCCAATGAACGTCTTCTAAAGTTGAACCAGGGAGCGTTGTGATCAGTACCTGTGGAGGTAGGGATCTTACCTTCATCTCTCTAAATTGTGCATCGTGCGGGGTGGGTGTTCTCATGATTACATGAAACACTTTTGAACCTGTTTAATAAAGATAATAACTAGATTAAAGAACGGGGATGGGAAAGTTGTTATGCTTGTCTTTTCTTATCCTATTGATATGTTGTGAATTGAATAGGCTTATTCCTACTGAAAATCATGGTCGTTGGGGGCCTTTGCTTGCGCAATTAAATGCTGCCCTATCTTTCTAGACCGTTTATGGATGGAAACCTTGTTGAATGTGAAAATTGGTTAATCACATAAAGTTGGATGATTAAATGAATAACTAGAACCCTTATGTGATCACCCAGGTTAAACAAAACTGAAATAATGAACATGTGAGTGCTGGTTAGGGTTTATGTGAAGGGAGTGTATGTGGGGGTTTTGTGGATCGGGTGAGCAGCAGGGCTGTGGTTGGCTTGGTTGTGGGTTGGTATGAATGTTATGTTGGTGATCGGCAGTGGGGCTGCGATAAATGGAATCAAGTGATGATGATGTACGAGTATCTTGTGTAGTTGTGGTTATGGTGGTTGGCAGCGGGGCTGATGGGATGGGTTGAATGTGAAAGAACGATGTGTTGTGAATAATAGATAAAAGTGGAAGAGTTAATGAATGGTGGGTCATGGTAATAGAACGGAAATAATGATCATGGGGTTAGTTGGTTAATAAGAAGGGACTTTTTGTGTTGCTTTTGTTTTCCAAAAATTGATTTGTGGATGGCAGGGGTCGGTTTTTCGAACGATTGATATGGTTGGTTGTGGATAATTTCCCAGTAGTTTTGTAACTAATTCTGTTGAAAAATGAAAACCTAAATGGGGTTGGGATTGTTTGTTGTATGGATGCTTCGATATACCAGTGCCGAGGCACGTGCTCAATTTATCTGTTTAGAATCCAGATGTTGGGATGAGTGTTTGGTATATATATATATATATATATCTGTATTTTTGAGTTTTGTCACACCTCATCCATGTTGAGAACATAGTGCCAAACACTCCCATTTCATGGGAGAGGGTGTTTTCCCCTTAGTTACTAGCTCCTTCCGGCTCCTTCTTTCATAGACTTTTATTGCTTTAGGCGACCTTACACCTAAGACTCTTCATGTAGGTTTCGTTTGAGGTGGTATTAGAAAAAGACTCTTCGGGCATGTTTAAATTTTCCCAAGAATCTTTGGGATGAGGTCCAGGTGTGTGCGGTCGGGATATTTGGTTGTGCAGCCCTCGCGTGTGCGGGCAAGATATGGGGTTGTGAGGCCCAGGTTTGTGTGGGAGGGATATGTGGTTGTGAGGCCCTGGTGTGTGCGGGCGGGAAGAGTGTGGTAGCGTCAGGACGTTCTCCGTTAGGAAGAGAAGCTAGTTAGTGGGAAATGGTGCTGGGTACCCAATAATCTTGTTCTTATATACTACTACCTATTGATTTGTGTTTTTGTGAGTGTGGCTATTCAGGTTGGGTGGTTAGAATTCCATGATAGGTTTTGGTTTCTTATGTTGTTCTCACGGGACATTAGGATGTCTCACCACTTGTGCACGGGAGCTTCAGGTTTCCCTACTGAGTATACTTGTATGCTCACCCTACGTTTACTTTATGGTTTCCAGGAGGACTACCAGGGCCGTGAAGGACCCTACTACTCGGGACAGTTGGAGTTGTTGAAATTGCTGAACTCTTGCTTCTTTTGGTATTGTACTTTTGATCATTCTTGTACTTTTACCTTGTTTCAGAACTATTTAAACATGCATGTGGGATTGGTTTGGGTTTATTTACTTGTATTTACTTTTTTTCCTTTTGGTGGTTGAATCATCCTATATCCTGATCTTAAATAAATAAAAAGGGTAATGCCTCCCATATTATGAAGAACTCATACCCTTGGTGTTAGTCGCCACCTTGGGGCCTACTAGAGGCAGGACTCAGGGGTCATTATCCCCCTTTCACCATTCCCAGCTCAGGAGAGGAATATTTGGTAGGAGGGGGTCATGAAAGAATGGTATCTGAGGTGATGGTTGATAGATAGGTTGGAGTCTGATGTTAGGCACAGTGAGGATTACATGCGATGGTAGGGAAACTGTGTTGGATGGTCTTGGTGCGTGACATAGGCCAGGGAAGACCAGCTAGGAAATTGGATTTTAGGGCCCCCTGTGATCCGATGAAAGAACTATGAGCCTACCAAATGACCAAGTGAGACTACATTGATTTCAATTTATAGACTCTAGGGAAAATACATACATCATCATGGTTGTCTTTTACTTGATTTGGGTGTTTTGGGAAAGAAATTGAATAAAATATTAAAATAAAACCTTGATAAATTCCTTACTACTTGGGATTAGGCGATCATTGTTTACCATACAGTTATGGCACTTGGACGTCTTCCCCAGGTGGCTTAGACAGTCGAGACCCAGTAGATTCAGGCGGTCGATCAGTTGAGGATTGACCGCGAGGAGGAAGATAGCCAGTGGAAGGAGACTCTCCGTTCTTTCCAGCGACAAACCCTCAAAAACTACGAGGGTACTACATCGGATAAGGAGATAGAGGGGTTGCATGAGGAGCTATGGATCACTTTTACTTTGATCCGGTATCCAATGGAGTACTAGGTTCCCCTAGCAGTCAGTCACCAGAGAGGTGCGGCACGTTAGTGGTGGATGCTCTACCTTAGAGAGAGGACAATGACAGAGGTTCCGTGGGCTGACTTTGAGAAGGAATTCCGAGAGGAATTCCTTTCTTCCATCATCAAGGCAGAGAAATGGAAGGAGTTACTCTCCCTTCAGCAAGGGATTATGTTAGTACGAGAGTTGGGGATCAATTTCAAGGATCTCCTATGCATTGCTCTGGATCTCATTCCAGATTAGGAGTCTCAGGCAAGACGTTTGGAGGAGGCGCTACGTACTTCGCTCCAGTATGATGTCACCCCTTCACTCTTCGGACGTACTTGGCAGTACAAAAGAAGGAAGAGCATGTTGAGAGGATGAACTCACAGGGATGTGCACCATGAGAGGGGATCCCACCAGGTTCGTTGAAGGGGAAGGCAGTCAGCAACAGGTCTCCACCGACAAGACCTTCCAGGTTCAAGCCATTAGGGAGTAGGCCTCAGTAGTTCCAGTTCAGATCATAGGGTCCTCATCCCTTTTTCACGCGCCCAAGATCGAAGTGTTTCTCTAGTGAAGGTTTCGGGCACATTAAAAGTCGGTGCCCAGCCCAAGCTCAGTACGGTGGAGGTGGATAGGTTCAGCACCCACCTCAATAGCACTTGTTGCCAGCAAGGCCCTTATAGCAGTAGCAGGACCCTTCTCCTCTGAGGGAAGACTTTGCAGGAGGAGGCCGACCTTAGGGTGCTCCTTAGGGACCTTGAACAGGGCGTGGTCAGGGAGGTGGTCAACATCATAGAGGTAGAGGAGATGGGCATGGACAGTTGCACGCAGAAGAGTTGACATCTTCGGCAGGACTAGAGGTGGTGCGGGGTACGATTTGTTTTTCCAACACTCTCATTTCTGCTTTGTTCGATTCAGGAGCATCACACTCTATTTTTACACCCAATATAGCCCATGATTTGGGTCTAGACATAGAGAGACTTTCTGTACCCCATGTGTTGAGTACACCAGTTGGAGGCAAGACTAGCATATCTTGTGTTTTCCAGGGATGTGGGCTGACGTTGGGACCACATCGATCTAGTGGGGACATTTTTTCCTACAGATGCAACCATACAATGTCATCCTTGGCATCGACTGATTTTTTTCTGTTAGTGCCGTTATGGACTGATTCTGAATAAGGGTCGTATTCTCCTACGTGGATGGGCAGTGTGTATCTTTTTTTGGTGGGAGGAGCTATCAGGTGGGAAGCCGGCATGTGAAGCCTCTCCTTTCCTTGGTAGTCAGGTTATCAGTGGTTTCTGCTGATAAAGAGATAATAGATGTCCAAGAATTTGTTGGGGAGTTCCACGATGTTTTTCCCGAGGAGGTTGTGACTCTACCCCCCCCCCCCCCCCGACGTGGAATTGAGTTTGGGATAGACATATATCCAGGTGCCTGTTTGATTTCGATGGCCCCTTATCGGATGTCACCTTCGGAGTTGCAGGAGTTGCAGATTCAGATTGACGATCTAATAGAGAAGGGTTTTATTCGACCCAACGTGTCTCCATGGGGTGCTCCAGTTTTGTTCATAAATAAGGAAGATGGTGGTCTCAGGCTATGAATAGACTATATAAGGTTGAATCTGGTAACCGTAAAGAACTATAACCCCCTTCCAAGGATAGATGATCTCTTCGACCAACTCAGGGGAGTAGGTTAGTTTTATAATATCGACTTACGATCTGGATATCATTAGCTGAGGTTAAAGGACCGTGACATCTCAAAGATGGATATCAGGAGTAGGTATGAACACTTTTAGTTTTTTGTGATGTTTTTTGGAGTTACAAATTCACCAGATCTGTCATGGGACTTATGAACCTTGTCTTCCGAGAGTTTATGTACTGGTTTGTTGTTGTGTTTATCGATGACATCTAGATCAACACAAGATCTGAGGAGGAGCCTGTTGAGCATATCAGGGCAGTCTTTGAAGTCCTTTGACACCACCAAGATTATGGGAACTTGTCGAAGAGTAAGTTCATGAAAAAATAATTACACAACATTAGGCATGTAGTGTCTCATCATGGAGTGTCAGTGGACCTATCGAAGGTGGAGGAAGTTTTTTCTTGGGTGGCACCCAAGAGTGTGGCAGAAGTTCGTAGTTTCCTGGGGTTGTCAGGTTACTATCAGAGGTTTGTTTCATACTTATCTCGAGTTTCTTCTCCATTTACGGCTATGACAAGGAAGAATCAGGTCTTCCTATGGAGCGAGTAGTGCTAGAAATCTTTCGACTACCTGAAGGAGAAGTTGGTCAGTGCTCTAGTACACTGGTTTCCAGAGGAAGGGTTGTTGTACAAGGTGTTTTGTGATGCCTCTAGCCTTGTCTTGGGGTGCGTACTGATGCAGAAGAAGGGTGTGATCTATTATGGGACTATGGAGTTGCACCTTCACGAGTGTAACTATGCCTCCCATGACCTAGAGCTTACAGCAGTAGTGTTCGATCTGAAATTGTGGTGACATTACCTCTTTGTGGAGTGCTTTTTGGTCCTCTCAGATCACAAGAGCTTGCGTTATATTTTCTCCCAGTGTGACCTGAACTTACAGTAGAGAATATGGGTCGATTTTATCCAAGACTATGACTTCTAGTTCTCTTACACTGAAGGTAAGGGAAACATTGTGGATGATGCCCTAAGCAGGAAGTCGCATAAGGAAGTGGTTCAAAAATCCGCTGATGCTTGGAGTTTGATGGGAGAGTTGGATGCCTTGCACTTGGATACAAGGGTAGTGGGTGTTTGAGGCTGTTTGTTTTAGATTACAGTATAGTCCTCCTTGTTGCAGCAGGTGGAAGAGTCTTAGTGGCGAGACTCTGAGGCAGAAGTAAAGTAGCATCGTATCGATCAAGGAAACACTCCAGAAGGATGGTCAGAGGATAGGCGACATCAGATGCTTTTTCATGGAATGATGTTTGTTCCAGAGGTGATGTGTGAGGGAGTTCTCTGTGAGTTCCATAGCTCAGCCTTGGAACTATATACATGGGTTTCAAAAATGTACTGAGGCCTGAGGGAACAGTTTTGGTGGCCGGGGGTGAAACAGATAGTGGCAGAGTTTGTGGCTAAGTGCGTAGTGTGTCAGTAAGTGAAGGCTGAACATCGTGTTCCCAGTGGTTTATAGAATCCTCTAGATGTCCCGGAGTGGAAGTGGGATGAAATCTCAATGGACGTTCTCACAAAACTACCCATAGCATAGGGTGGTTATGATGCTATCTGGGTATGGGTGGATCGACTGACGAAATGAGCTCACTTCATAGCAATTAAGGAGTCCGTCTCGGTGAGTACCTTAGCATAGAGGTACATAGACGAGATAGTGTGTTTGAATGGGGTTCTGAATAACATCATCTCGGATCGGGATACTCGGTTTACCTCACGAGTCCGGAGGGGGTTACAACCTACTTTTGGCACCCAGATACGCCTTAGCACTGCTTTCCACCCCCAAACCGATTGGCAGACAGAGCAGACTATCCATACATTGGAGGACATGCTGCGAGCATGAGTTCTGGATTTTGGAGGGTCGTGGGTATGGCACTTGCCTTTAGTAGAGTTTCCTACAACAGCA
Organism: Viscum album; assembly: GCA_963277665.1. NCBI lineage: Eukaryota > Viridiplantae > Streptophyta > Magnoliopsida > Santalales > Viscaceae > Viscum > Viscum album. Next base: position 1,957,135,758 of record OY728165.1, read on the forward strand.
GCTTCCACTCTACTATTGGAATCGATCCGTTTGAGGATTTCTATGGAATACCATGTCGTTGACCCATTTGCCAGGTATAGGTTGGTGATACCGGTGATCTTGGGCCAAAGGTTGTACTGGGAACCACAAAGAAATTCCAGCTTGTGCATGAGAGGATGAAAGCATATCAGGACCGAAAAATGTCTTATTCTGATCTTCGGAGGAGGCCCTTGGAGTTCGAGGTGGGAGATCATGTGTTCTAGAAGGTTTCCCCTCGACGGGGGCAGTAGAGGTTCAGGAAAGGGAGTAAGCTCTCCCCTAGGTTCATTAGACCTTTCGAGGTGCTGAGACGAGTTGGTGAGGTGTCATATCAGCTAGCCCTACCCCCTCCATTGGAGAAGGTTCATGAAATCTTCCACATTTCCCAGCATCGTCGGTACTTGCACGTCGACTCTCACATTATCAACTGGGGAGTGTTAGATATGGGAGAAGATGGGACCTTCAAGGAGCAACCAGTCAAAATCGAGGATCGTAAATAGAAGATGCTCAATGGACCAACCATTCCATTGGTTCGTGTGTTGTGGAGGCATGGAGACCTTGAGGAGATAACTTGGGAGAGGGAGGCTCAGATGCACGCTCAGTACCCGGAGTTTTTTTGACTTGTGTTTTGCTTTGTTCTTTGGAGCTTTTTTTTGATGTTATACTCTGTACCTTTGATATCTAGAATGCTTGGATTGTTGGTTGTGAGACCTTTTGTTTCCTTGTTCTCTGGAAGTGTGTTGCATGTCTGGATGTGTGGGGAAAGGGAAAAACCTGATCCTTAATTGGGAGACATTAATGCAGATGCGATTGAACCCATGCAGTAAAGTCAACGCCACCTAAAGCGGATAATATCTCGACATAGGATAAGTAATTTCCCCAACCCACTTGTTCAGGACGTGTGTTGGTTGTGTGGTGTTGGGGGTAGTGAATGTTGAAAAATACTAATGTATGGAAGTGGGAAGACCCAATTCTTAATCGTGATGCATTAATGAGGATGCGAATAAACCCGTGCAGGTGAGTTAGTGCCTCCTAAAGTAGATAATATATCAACATAGGATAAGGAATTCCTAACACATATGATTAGGGTTGTTGGATGGGTTCCTGTTATAACGAGAGCCCTAAGAGGTATCTTGTTGGGTTCCTCTTGCTTGGATTTTTAATCCTCGGGGATGAGAATGTTTCAGTGGTAACTGATGTGATGGCCTGGACCTCTCCGTCCAATTACATTGTCAAAAAGAAGGTCATAAAGTGTTCTGTAGTGTAAAATGGACTTTTCCCACACTTTCCAGAATTTTGTAACTATACGCCGTGAAAATGTTAGTACATGTCTTCTACCCCCTCAACGGGTATACCCCGTGTTGAAGGCTATGTCCTTGCCTTGTGAAATAAATGAGTACATGACATGTATCCCATACTACATGCCATGTAGTCCTTCCCCGCGTATGCATTACACTCAAATCATGTGTTGACCAGTCAACGGTTGTGTTCCATGTTGGAGACATGTCCTTTCCATGTGAAATAAATGAGTACACACCGTTTATCCCATACTACATGCCGTGTAGTCCCTCCCCACGTACGTGTTACCCTCAAACAGTGAGTTGACCAGTCAATGGTCACATTCCGCATTGAAGGCTGTGTAGGAAGCCTCATGCTAACCATGTGAAATGGACGAGTACATGCCGTGTAGTAGGAATTACATTCCATGTAATTTTGTTTTTCTCGCCTATAAAAGGATGGGTACCCTCATATTTAACTCACTCATACCCTGCCCATTCCCTTGGGCAGAGATCTCCCAAGAGACTCGAAGTCCCTTTTCCTTCCATAACATCTTCGTCCGAGCTCCAATTTATGATCCATTAGTGGCCACATGATCATAATGACGAGGTGGATCTTATGAGCTATGATTTGTTGTCTTTCCTTCGGCCTTTACTTCCCTGATTCCACCTGAGGATGTTTTTTTGGGATTTGATATAAGCGACGAACGCCGAAGAACGTCTTCTAAAGTTGATCCTAGGGAGCGTTGTGATCAGAACCAGTGGAGGTTGTGATATTACCTTTTTCTCTCTAAATTGTGCATCATGAGGGGTGGGTGTTCTCTTGTTTACATGAAACACTTTTGAACATGTTTAATAAAGATAATAACTGGCTTAAAGAAAGGGTATGGGAAAGTTGATATGTTTATCTTTATTTATTCTTTTTATATGTAGTGAATTGAATAGGCTTACGCCTACTGAAAATCACGGTCATTGGGGGACTTTTCTTGTGCAATTAAAAGATGCCCCATCTTTCTAGACCGTTTCTAGATGGAAACCTTTTTGAATGTGGAATTTAGTTTATAATTTCATTTTGGATGATTAAATGAATAAACGGAACCCTTGTGTGACCACCCCGGTTAAACAAAACTAAAATAATGAACATGTGAGTGCTAGTTAGGGTTTATGTGAATGGAGTGTTTGTGGAATGTTTTGGATCGGGTGAGCAGCAGGGCTGCGGTTGGCTTGGTTGTGGGTTGGAGAGAATGCTATGTTGGTTTTGGGCAGCGGTGCTGCGATAAATGGAACCAAGTGATGATGATGTACGAGTTTCAGTTGTGGTTGTGGTTATGGTAGTTGGCAGCGGGGCTGCCGAGATGGGTTGAATGTGAACGAACTATGGATTGTGAATAATATATAAAAGTGGAAGAGCTAATGAATTGTGGGGCATGGTAATAGAATAGGAATAATAATCATGGGGTAGGTTGGTTAATAAGAAGGGACTTGTTTGTGTTGCTTGTGCTTTCATAACTTGATTTGTGAATGGAAGGGATATGTTTTACAAACGATTGATATGGTTAGTTGTGGATATTTTCCCAGTAGTGAAGGAAATAATTCTTTTGAAACATGAAAACCTAAATGGGGATGGGATTGTTTATTGTATGCATGCTTCGATATAGCAGTGCCAAGGCATGTGCTTAGTTTCTTTATTTAGAAGCCATAGGTTGGGCTGAGTGTTTGGTATATATATATATATATATATATATATATATATATCTGTATCTTTGTGTTTTGTCGCACCACATCCATGTTGAGAACTTAGTTTCGAACACCCCCATTTCACGGGAGATGGTTTTTTCCCCTTAGTTACTAACTCCTTCTTGCTCCTTCTTCCATAGGGTGTGATGGCTAGAGGCGACCTAACACGTAAGACTCTTCAGGTAGGTTTCGTTTGGGGTTGTATTAGCCCATGACTCTTCGGGCAAGTTTACTTTTTCCCAAGAATCATCGGGATGAGGCCTAGGTGTGTGCAGGTGGGATATGTGGTTGTGCGGACCAGGTATGCGTGGGTATGATATGTGGTTGTGAGGCCCAGGTTTGTGCGGGTGGGATATGGGGTTGTGCAGACTAGGTGTGTGTGGGTGGGATATGCAATTGTGAGGCCCAGGTGTGTCCCGCCGGGAAGAGTGTGGTAGCATCAGGACTTTCTCCATAAAGAAGAGTAGCTAGCTAGTGGTAAATGGTGCGGGGTACCCAATACTCTTGTTCTTATATACTACTACATGGTGATTTGTGTTTTGGTGAGCGTGGCTGGTTAGTTTGGGTGGTTAGAATTCCTTGATAGGTTTTGGTTTCTTCTGTTGTTCTCACGGGACATTACGATGTCTCTCCACTTGTGCATGACAGTTTTTGGTTTCCCTACTGAGTATACTAGTATTCTCACCCTATGTTTACTTTTAGTATTCCAGGAGGACAACCAGGGTTGTGCGGGACAGTACTAGTCGGGACAGTTGGAGTTGTTGTAGTTGATGTACTCTTGTTTCTTTTGGTATTGTACTTTTGAGATTTCTTGTACTTTTACCTTGTTTCAGAACAGTTTAAACATGCATGTGGGATAGGTTTGGGTTTATTTACATGTCATTCCTTTCTATTTATTTTGGTGGTTGACTCATCCTATTTCCCGATATTAAATAAATAAAAAGGGTAGTGCATCCCTTATTGTAAAGAACTCATACCCTTGGTGCTAGTCTCCACCCCGGGGCCTACTGAAGGCAGGAATCGGGGGTCATTATATCCCTTTCACCATTTCCAGCTCGGGAGGGGCATCATTGGTTGGATGGGGTCATGACATTAGAAACAACTTTTTTATAATATCAGATACATCATTCAAATAAATTAATCTACCACTCTATAACAACCTTATTTTTTATATATAACAGGTCATGATTAGTTTATATTATCCATAGTCATAATTAAATTATATTAAAATATTTTTTCACATTCATTGAATATACATGGGACTATAAATCTAGTGGTTCATTAAGGAACATTCATCATGCATCAGAAATATGTTTGAGATATACTCGACCAACACTTTTGGGGGTTATTACCCCTAGATGATTTTTTTTCTAAAGCACTTCCCTCTTATAGTATCAAGATAGAGATGTATTTCTAAGAAAATCACATAATAAATACCTTAATAGATCATTTTCATATTATTTGATACGTAGAAATATCATTACTATGATAAAATATGTATTTATCATTATATCATTAGTTATATAGACCATTACTCTAATACCAATTTTATTAACTAGGCATTAATATTAACTTATTCTAGTGTCATTAAACAAAATTTCAGTTTCATATATTCCCAATGTTCGTTTTGTTTTCTATTATGAGATAAAATATTCAGTACACTATTATATGGATTCTATATTATATAAAATTTACTTTTATTCATTATACAATTTAAAAAAAACAAAATTTTTAATATATGACAAGTTTTCATTTCATGATACATATTTTTAATTTTTATTTTGACCTCATCATCATCCCAATTAATCTATAAACCAAATGAAAAAATATATTTTTGAAAATTAGATTAGAAAAACCATCTCGTTATTTGATATAAAATGAATGGATGAAAGAATGTATCCATGAATAAAATATTAACTTTTTCCAAATAAATAATGGGCTCAAAACATTCATTCTACAACCCATAAAATAACATTTTCATACAAATTATAATGATAAAAAATTTATAAGAAATATTAATTTAAAAAATAAAAATCATAAATGAAATCTGTGTAATGAAAAAAAAAACTAATAATAAAATTCTCTTAATAATACACTTTCCACCCCTTAAAAATTTGAATATGATATACTTTAAACATAAGATCATAATCTTACCTAGGGAAAAATATTATTCCATTATAATCACATGGATAAAATATATAAAAATAATAATCTAGTTGGGGCATCACTTCCATATAACTCTTATAATCACTCTTTCAAATGGAATTACCTTACGATTAAATTTCATAACTTAAGTATTTGAGGGCTATCACAGACCCACCCACTGTTAGATTATCACTAAACAAATTGTTATTTATTTATATCATATATATAATTACATGGTTTATAACCTAACCACTAACCGTAAAAAAAAATCCCTAAATAATAAAACATGATATCAATTATTTAAATATATACACCCATAAAATATTATTAAGTGAAATAACCTTTTATAATTTTTGATTTCTGATATAAAAAAACACACAATAAATAGAGAAAAACATTACAACTAATTTTAACCCAATAATATATGAACAAAATCATCAGTTGAAATATAATTTATGATGATAAGATTATATATTCATACAACATTTTTTTAAAATCATTCCTTTTAGACATTCGATAAAATTCAAAAAGTACATTATTATAAAAGGAAGAAAAAATTATAAATTTCAAAAAAATTATTTTAAATTTAAAATATTTATAATTGTAATTTAAAATTACTTGGGGAATACTAAATTCCTTTTTTTAGACATTTTTTATAATATTAAAATTTAAAAATTAGTAATTTATTTAAAAAATAGTTAATAGATGATTTTTAATATAAAGTCCCTTACTCGATGTCTAAATCATCATGCATGAAATTTATCATCTGGAATAAAGAATATATTTTAATTTTATAAATTCCAAATACCCTTTAAAAAATAATTCATTCTATTAATTCATTTGAAACAATTATATATATAGTTACTTAATCAATTAAATTAATGATGGGATTTTGATGATATTCTCCTCATATGTCAGAAATTAAATTGATTGGTTGATAATTTTAAAATTTTTCATTATTAAACCCTATTTTTAATAATATATATAATATTTATTTTTATACATCATTATTAAATTTTTTTGAACAAATTTTTAAATATGGGTATTATAAATAAACTATGTTATAGTCATAGTGATGTTAGTCTGTATATATGATAAACAATTTTCTCATTTTCTATGATCATTATGGAAAGAAGGTATGTTTAATTTTATCTATATATAATTTTCATAATATAATAAATATCATATTATTATTTTTAAATAAACATATAATTATTCATTCATGGGAAGTGGTGATGGAAAACTAATCATAACTCTCCATGGAGGTGGCAGTTCTATCATACCAACATATACCTTAATCATTGTAAAGTGAATAGAATTGTAGAATCTAAATGATATATCATAATTACATAATGAAAATTATGTTATTAATAAAATATATAATCATAAATTTTATTATTATATCCATTTTTATATAATGTGATTTAAAATGAATTACATCGTTTGACAAGGTAGTTGTCTTTAACAAACACGACTAAGAATTCCTATCCAATTTTATGGATGTTGGAGGGGGATAGAGTGTGTTATTTTAACATAATAAAATTTATATAAATTGATGATATTATTTTATTTTCTTTATCATGGATGTAGAATATTTTATTAAGTGGAAGAAGATGTAAAATCAAAAGGTTTGATAAAATATGGAACAAATTTTCAAATAATCACCATTTCATAAGACCTTATAAAAACAATTGATCGACTAATGGATAAATAATGACATATATTATAATGGTAATTGTCCTAGGAATGTATTTGGGTTGTTATAGTATGAATGTTTTTTATGTTTTTATAAATGATAATATGTTTTTTCTTTATAATATAGTGAAGGGATTCTCTTTGAGTTCCTCAAAATATAAATTAATATAAATATTTATTCATAATTTTTTTTAAAAAAAATGTTATTTATAAGATATTTTTTTATGGGTTAAAATAACCTAATCTAATAAACATTATACATGATTTTACTATTTTTTTACATTGTTCATTTTTTGAGAACAATTTAATCCATTTAATAGTTTTTGTGATGATTATATTTTTTCTATTTGAAGGTCAATATTGTTTCTATAAATATAAAAAGTCACATAAATGGACAATTTGTGAAATTATCCACCATATCCTCATAAAATAAATTAATATAATATTATCTTTAATATTAAAGTTTTTATTAAAATATTATTTATTATAACATATATTTAAAATCATTTTTTTATAACCATCACTATTTTTATTTTAATAACCTCGGGAAAACAAGGAAAATTTATTAAATATATATTAATACATCGATAAAATTTTATATAAATTTATAATTTTTTAGTATGACAGTAAATATCAAAAAAAATATTTCATTATTATTTTTAATAACTTTAATTTTATTTTTCTATTAATTGATAAAATAATATATCAGTATTGTGTAAATATTTACGGTATATATTTTTTAACTAAAAACAAGAAATAAATTACCACCATAAAAACAATTAATTTATATTTTTAATTATTATTTATAATATATCATATAGTCAATTTATATAAATTTTACATATACAATTATTCTTAAAAAAGTGTCAATTTGTATTCATTTAAGTAAATAAATTATTATAAAACTAAAAATCACACTTAAATTTCAAGGAAATGTTATATAACTGATTATTCATTGATTATGGACTAAATAGAGTCGTAAAATGGAAATAATATAATTTTTATGGCCATAAAATATTATATGTCATCTTATTTTTAGGATCAATTACCAACTTTACCATTTAATATGGTTATAAAAAATTTTAATGTTACTCTTAAAATTGACCAAAATTAAATTGTACACATTTTTAAAATTTGGAGTAACATATTTTAAATATAGACCCATCTTAAAAAATAGTACACTAAATTTTATGGATTTGATTTAAAATTAAAATGGGAAACAAGATAAAAAAAGTTTACTCGGTAACACCCTTTTAAATATAAATTGAGTTTATGCTAAATTCAATTATAAAATTCATTTAAATCACTAAATTTTAGATTTTTAATTAAATAATAATTAATTTAATATAAAAACAATTCCTAAATTTAATTTTACTTTTTACCAAATCAACAAATAAATTCAATTTTCATTATAAATATGTATTTTTTTTTCTATTCATCAAAATATTATTATATTCTACAAAATACTATCGATTTCATATAAGATATAAATAATATTATGATATAAAATATTAGAAATGTTTTATGAAAAAAAAATAATAAATTTCTATAAATTAATTAAATTATTCTTTCACAAATTACTATAAAAAAATCATATATGACGAAAACATATCCTTGAAGAAGAAAATGGATTTGAGAAAATGTTTTTGATAATTTTCTATGAAATAATAAAAATGATTATACTGATCAAAAAAATTATATATATATATATAAATAGTTACAATTATTCATAAAATTCATTTTATCATCTAGGTTATAACCATTATATTTAAAAATAATAATATTTCATGGTTCATTTAAGATCATTGTTCTGTATCATTTACACCATAAAAATATGTCATTTTTAAATTAAGGGATATTAAAATAACAGTAGAATTTTTTTATCAACTTATTCAATATTGGGATGAAACATTATTATTAATATAACTAATATATTAGTAAATTTTATGGATCATATATAAAAAACTAACCATTAAAATTCGTTGTATTATTCATCTCATATTGATATCATGAAGATGTATATATACATTGTCACAATTTATATTAAAGATGTATTTTTGGGAACTCCTTAATTTAAATCTATATTTTTTATCATGAATTTATTCGATGAATATTCCAATTACAAACATATGTATGTGATTTTAATATCCCATCACCCAAAATATATGTGATTAACTTAATTATTTTAAATTCAACGATTTATTTTCATCTTGTCACTAGAATATTGTAATTTTTTCTTTTCATTTTTTGAACTAGGTTTGTAATAACAATTTTAGTTGAATCATGGATTACTAAATATTACATATTTGAGGTAGCTTTACTATCTTATTAGAAACAATGTTATAGATCAATTTACTCATCACCTATGGATTTAAGATTTCACTATATCATCAAAATTTGGTATAATATTTTCCACCTTTTAACATCATAATTATATGCTTAAATATTGTAATTTTTAGGTTATGGTTTTATATCTCACAATTACTACTGTAATTTTTTGTATCTTCACTAACATGGGAATGAGTTTTGGTATGATATCTATTTTCAAGAATATAGATTATTAAATTTAACACCATGGTTTTTGTGTAACACCTATATATTTTGATAATATAAAATTATATTTGAATGAGTTATTCCTGCACAACACTAACTATATCATCAGAATAATGGAATAAAAAATTTAGCATTATCTCCATTCAACCCACTAATTTTTATGTTCGATTGTGTATTCAAGAGGCCACACCGAACATAAAATGACCAATTATATATATTATTATTATAACATAGATGTTGTAATTTCAAGTATGAAAATGAATAACTAATTAATTAAAATATGGTGTACACATGTATATATAGTGAATTATTCTCTGACAAATCAATTGGAATAGAAAAACCATATTTAAAAGTAATTTGAAATATTTTCCTTAAAAACTATTTTTATATTCAAAAGTGTATTTTATACCCAAAAAAATTAAAAATCGCTATTTTTGTAGTATATTAATATATTTTATATGTAATTTATTCAATCTAAATTATAACAATAAATTTTTTTGGTTTAAATATTAAATTTTACAAATATATCCTATTTTATGCATATAAAAATATTACGTTTTCTAAAAAAAATTATTGTTGCCTTATTAAGGTTTAATTTTTATTAAATAATTTTTTAAAATTTATAAATTTTAATTGAAAAAATTATACTTATTTATTAAGTGGAATATAAAAATTTACCTTTGTTAAAATTTGGGGATTTCTTTGATATTATTTATTTCATAGTGAATATTGTAAAATATAGATTAACGTAAAATATATTTTATATTCAATAAATTATGTAATTTAAAATTCCCAATACATTTCTATTATGTTTGAATGTTAAATATGATATATATTATCAACTAAATTACATTTATTCAATGTAATATTGAATTTTAATATTTTTTTAGAATAAAAATGTTTTCACTTAAACATATATTTGAAAGAAATATTATTTATTCTTTTTAATTAATTGAAAGAATATCTAATTTTAGATATTTTAATTTAACTTTATAGTATATATATCAATAATTACTAAATTAATATCATAAGATAATTGTTATTATAAATATATCTAACATAGAATCATATTTTTCTAAAATAAACTCTTTCTAGAAACCTAATTTCGTATCATATATGCGAGAATTATGTTCATTTCAAATTTTCAAATATTTTGAATTAAATTTTTGAAAAATAGAATCAAAATTTCGAATTATAATTATTTATAATTTATATTATGTACGAATTAATTATTGAACAATGTGAATTTTGAAAACAATTATAATTATTTAATGTTTTTAGGGTAAAAAATAGTTACTTATTGCTTAAACAATTGTCTTATAGGGCCAAATGGCCTATAAATATTTCAATAACAATTTTCCAAGCCATATATAAACATTATAACTTCATGTATTTAGTTTGGTTCATTATGGGATTCTTTAGGTAGGAATAAACCATTCTTCATACTATATTCTTTTTAGAAATATTGAATTTGTCTTCTCACCTGCTTTTAAGAGGCCAAAACTATCCTCTTCTGTTCACACATTCAATACCAAAATTATAATTCAAAAACACCTAATACAACTTTTCAAAATCACTCCATTAATCATCGAATAATTTGTTTGGAATAAATTTATTATGTGCGTCCTTTTTTGAAAACCAAAATAAGCTACGTGAAGAAGATGTATTGTTCCTCAATATGATTTTTTTATTTCTAGACCCCATTAAAACATTTTTATATACTAAAAATATCATAATATAAATAACCTAATAATAATTGGAATTTTTTTTGTTATGTTTATGACCTATAAACACACAAACTTCAATCAACATGGATACGATGTCATCATTTAACTTTATAAAGGACAACTGCCACATGAAATGATGTTATTAATTATTTCATTACCACATCACATGGTTTGGAATAATTATGAAAATAATTTGAACTGTTATTTTTTTGATACTTAAAACATTATTATATAGTTTATATCATTATATTATATAAAACATTTTTTGATTTAATATCAATGGGGATATGATAATTTTGCTCTTGTATACGGTGAACTACTGCCTCTATAAGATATGGGAAGCATGTTTTACTAACATATAACATGAAAGGGAATAAATATAACCAATTTAATATATATGATATTAAATAAATAATTATGAAATTAATTAAATAATTAACTTTATTTTAATAAAATATATCAATTTCTTTATTACCCTTTTACACAATAAATAAGTGATAACATTGTTTGTGGACGTGGGTAATACCACATTCTCAATGTGGTGTGATTCATAATACTTCGCTAAATTATATATATATATGTATATTTATTTATCTATCATCATATTAATGTTATTTTTATCAGTATGTATGGATAAAATATTATATCCATTCTTTCTATAATGTTATTTGAAAATGGAAATGTTACACATGATTACGTACGACCTACCATCTATATGATCATAACGTTAGTTCAATTTTCATAACCATAATATATGATTGGTTTTCAATTAATATAATCTGAATAAGTATTATAATTGTTACATTAATATAAATATGTATGTTTTTAAAATGATGACCGATTTGGCCATATATGATCTATATTAATTGTTGTTGACACATGACCTAAATACGGTCAAAATAATTGACTTTTAACTTATTGAGTGAGTAATTATATATAAAAACATAATATTATAAATTATATAAATTAAATACTTTATTGATATTGAAATTAAATAAAATTAAAAAAGTATAATATTATTATTATTATGTAATATAAATAACATGTTTGAGGAATCGAACTTAAGGTAACAATTTTTCCCATCTCAAAATTAGTTCTATGAGATATATGTTGTATTTCCACCTCATTATTATTGTGTGGTTTATATAAATCCCATGAATTTATATTTAATTTGTTAAACATATATTTATGTATATATACATATAAATTTTATGATATCACTTTTATTCGGTTTATAGTTTCAAAGAAGTTAATGTGGAATGATATTTGTGTATCAATATTCCTTTTTTAGATATGATGGTTATGTTACAAAAAAATATTATTTTTATAATGTGTATATACAATTCATATGAAATATAATATCCTGAATATTTTTATTATAATGATATTATATGATTTAATTAATGTTATTATTTCTTGGGGATTATTATTCATCGTTAAAAAAGATGATGGTGTTTTATTAAATTCTCATCATTTTTTTCGATTATGTATGATTAATAGTATAATGTTGATATATTTTAATTATCTTGAATTATATTATACATTATATAACTATGTTTTTTTAAGTAATATTAACATTTATAAAAAAATAGGAAAATAAACTTTTTGAGAATGAATTTATATAAAAATACATCTTCATTTCTTTATTTGGTTGGAAATTTGATTATATAGAAACACATGTTTTATATGAAAAATAAAAAAGGTATTAAATTTTTTTTCAATGTAGAACGGATATTTTTCTCAATCATGGGTTTTAATGTAATTTAAATAGAATTAATCATAATATTTAAATGATATTTTCACTGAAAGTTATTATCATAATGTTTTACAATTTAAAAAAAATCAAAATGTAAATGATATTTTCTTCAAGAACATTTTTAATGATTAGTTAATGGTATTTCCATTCATAAATTTGAAAGAAATTTAATATAATATTTTCTCCAATTGTTATTATATATATATATCTTCCTCATTCTTTCTCATTAATAATTAATATTTCTTCAAATATATTCTTAATGAACAAGTTTATTTTCTATGGGTTAATCATGATTTAATGTGATTTTTCACACCCCAATTCATTTCCAGGGCTTTATCATGTTTCTTAGATATTTGATTGGAACCCATTTTTTTACATGGGTTAACCACATTTAAATGATATGTGTGTGGAAGTCATTTATTTTCATCAAATTAACTATATTTTAAAGAGATTGTTTTGTACCCCATATCCTTTCTATTGGTTAATCATGTTTTAGAGAAGTATACATGAATCCCAATTCATTAAAATTGGATAGTCAATTAATTATAAAATTAAAGTAGATCATATATGTTTTTTGATGAACAAATTGCTCAATGTACTATTTTTATGTTGGGGTTCTTGGAAATTACAACATAAATATGAGGTGGCTCAGATAGCGTTGAGTAATCCCATTACATCTTAACATTCAGTGTCACATGTAGTTCCTATTAGAAATATTGTAGATTAACATGTGATTGATCTGATAGTGTGAGTAATACTATTACAAATTATCATATTTTGGCATAGAGAGCACATGGAAAACCCATTGAATCTTTACATGGGGTGGACAAAAGAGAGTTGGGAAAGCCTGTCACTACACAACATTGAGTAGTCTGGATAAAACCAATTAAAAAGGTATTGTCTTAAATGATGCGTTTACGCTTCAACACTATGGTTTTTATGATGCTTTTTTTTCTAATAATTAAATTTTCAATGATGTTTTGGGTTACATGACACATTAAGCTTCTACGAAACAACATTTAGATACGAAATTATTTTAACAATATTATTGAAAGTTTTATTATAAACATAGTAATAAGATTAATAATGGATACATTTTTAATGTTATTTATAATGGTTTCATATATATAAAATATATTGATAATAAATGATAAAAATTTTGGAAAATTATTTATGTTTAAAAATACTATTTTCTCAAATGAACTGCTCTTTTTGACCTGCGGTGAAAAATAATAAATTGAATTTTAGAAACATTTAGCAATTTAATATTATAATATGAGTTATATATGAATTAATGATGATAGAATTATCTTAGTATCATATATTTTAATTTATCTGAAAACCAACATTTTTTGGATGAATAATGAAAAATATGAAATTAAAATTAAAAAAGGATTTTTATTTTAATATATTATTATGGATGAATTTTATTTAAATTATTTTCTATTATTTAATTAGGTTTGTATTATATCTATTAATCCAATTTACATTATTGTAAGAAATTTCAATTTGAAAGTTGACATAAATTCAATGTAATATTTTAAACATTTTAACATTAAAAAATTCGTTTCAACAACACATTCATGGGATTAATTTTAAATTAGTTTTTTACATGTATGATTTTAATTTGTAAGAATTAATTACATATTTAGACTCAAATCAATTTACAATGTTTAATAATGTCATCATTGTTTTTTTACCAAATATATTAGTGAAGGTAATTTAATTAATTAATAACTAAACATATAAATAATGTTTTATAAATGACCATAAACATCAATAGAAATAATTTATTGGAAATATTAATCCTTTATACCAATAAGAATCCATAATTATCAATTTGAAATCCTTTAGGGGTATTTTTGGAAAAGGGGAAATCAAATGTTTTCTAGGATAAAAAATGTGTCTTTTTCCCGTATTAAAAAAGGCCTCCTCTCTTTCCCCTATTTACACAACTCATTCATTTTAATCCCAGAAATATCGTCCAATATATCCTCTCAATAACCCTCTATTAAAGAGAGATTTCACCCTATGGAAACCAATACATCGAATGATTCCTTTGTTTTAAACCAAATAGTTCCAAAATAATAGGTAACATCCATCATCAAGGTATTTAATTTTATTTTAATTCCCCAACCCCTAAATTATTTGTATTCCATGAAAATATAATAACTTTAATATCACTAATATAATATTATTTTTATCATAATTTATCATAAACCTACACACTCTTTCATCAAATGATTACTGAACTTGTCGTTCTTGTATACTAAGAACTACTGCAACAAAAAAATGTTTTTTTTATTATCAACATCTCTTAGATTGGTATTATAAAATAAAAAATATTTTATGATATATATGAATTTTTTTTTTATTTTAAACATGATCATATTTTTTTTCTTTTTATGTAAATATCATAAATTCTTTTATAGATGTATGCACTAACACCTCCTCAATGTTTTGTGATCCGTTCACTATGTACATTGAATGTATTGAGTTTGGGTTTAGTAAAAATAAATGATATGTTTGAAATATTAATTATATTTTAATTTTCATATATATATATATATCTCATTTAATGTTTCTCATTAAAAATTACAATTGAATGTAAACAACGTTCATGAAAACGTATGACTAACTGTCTCCAAAAATAGTTTATTCGTTTATTTAATTATAAAATTTATTGATTATTATAAATATTTATATAGTGAATATATATTATATTTAATAATTTTTTTAATTATTTAAATCAATAAATAATTTTATATGGAATAGTATCATGAATAAAAATCAAATCATATACAAAAAACAAGAGGATATTTCATGAATCAGAAAACTAACATTGAATTGTTAATAAATAGGTAATATAAGTTAATAATTAAATCATATATGTCATGATGTAATTATATATTTTATTTAAATTAATTCATAATAATATTATATATATTATACTGGAGTTTTTAACAAGTACAAAGAGAGTTAAGAAATAAGGTAAGGGGATTTCTCGTCTCACTTTCATATCTGTGACACTTATTCCTTATTCCAAGTTCATTTATTTTACATGGTTTGTATACATCCTAGTAATTTATTATGTGATATTTCTACTTTTATTCATTTTTATTTACAAATCCAATTGATTATTTCCTTTTATAGGGTGTTACAGTTCATATGCTTACATGAATGTAATTTAGTTTAGTCTAAATAATCTTTCATTGACCCACAACTTTTATTATTATTCTATAATCATTGAAAAGGTGTATATGAAACCATTTTACACGTAATATATTCAATAAAACTATTTTAAATATAATTTATCCTTTATATAATTTCATTCTCTAATAGAGGGAGTATGATTCAATGTTACAATATTATAAGCATTTATTACAACATTCTAATTGTTTATCACAATTATTTATGAATATGATTTCATTGATGAATTCATATGACCCATACATCAATGAAATAGTTGAAATTTGTTATTTTATTTTTAGTGATTATATATTTAATAATTAGAACCAGTTTTTCAATCATTGGAATTAAATAAAGATATTAACTATTTTTATAAAAATCAGACATGATTTCTCTCTTTGGTCAGAATTATGTATTATTCAAAAACACGTTTTTATAAAATTTATGAAAAAATGATTTTAAAAAATATTTTACACATATTTAAAATTGAAATAGTTTTCAAAAAAATTTAATGGTTTTTATATTATCAATTCTATTTTTTCATATTTAATTCCATAAAAAAGTGTTTCCAGAATACTTTATGTTTTAAAAATCATTTTTTTCAAAGATGAAATTGATATTTTCTTAAAGAATTTTTTTTGGATGATATTGTCATTATATGATGAAATATTTTCAAATAGCTTATTATCGATGGACACCATAATTTTTGTTTATTTTAATATTTTCTCATTAATATGGAATGTTTTCAATTACACTTTTCCTCTTGAAAGGGTTATATAATTTGGAAACATGGTTCTTTTCATGGGTTACTAATCTATGAAAGTATTATGAGACATGTCTCCTTTCCACATGTTATGATATACTGACACATTTATGATACCAATTTATTTTCTTAGATTATTATAAAATGTATATGAACAGCATCCCTTTTTGGGGTCCTTATATTATTATATTATTATTATCATGTCACACATGAATGTGTGTAGTTATTATATAATATTTAAGGCATAAATATCCCTCATATCAATTGGTTAATTATTTATATATCATGATTTAGTTGTGGGAATAATTTCAATGAGATATATTCCCTTGGGAATATTGGGAAAGCGAATCAACTATATTAATATAGGAAAAGGTGATCCTATAGAAGAAGATGGAGAAACTTGATCGACTATGTGATGATGGGGAAAGCAGAACCACTATGAGAAGATGGGGAAACACAATCCATTATAATGAAATGAATTTAACTAGGGATGGTGTTGTGTCACGGTCACAAGGTGTTGTCCCTATGAATATCATGAATATGAATTTTAAATGAGCCCTGCCATATAAAAAGTATCTTTATATGACTTTCTGAATGCCACTATTCTTTTCTAAAGCCACCATTATTATCTCACTAATCATTTACATTGATTACATTTTGATTAATATCTTATAATGTGTTATAATTTATTCCACGACTCATTTATATGATATTTAATATTCAGGTAATGGTCTTGTGATGTTTTAATCATCATATCATATCTTATGTTCATGATTTTTCTTACAAAACTCCCTCGTTTACCCATAATTAGCATTTATGAACACCCATATTAATTATTACAGTAACCATGTTTTGAAGATGTGTTTTTTATGGTGTGAATTTTGAGGGTTCCTTTCTTAATGATCCTAGTGGGATATAATGTAGCTCAATTATGTAATAGTGTTTATGTTTCCATGGATCCATTGGAAAAAAATTAATATTGATTTTGGGTGGCTATTTGTGTAATGATTTATGTATTCTAAAAAATGATGTATTAATAATGAATCTTATGAAGGGGTACCAATAATTGGTTTCATTGAAATAGTTTATATATCCTTTCTAATATATGATGATAAAACATTGGTGATGTTCTTATGTATATGTCTAAGTATGTGTTTAGGAATGTAGAAATGTATCAAAAAATGTCATAGAATTTTGGTATAGAATAGTTTGAGTGGAATAATATAAATACAACACTACCTCAATAATATATGTGGATAAGGATATTGGAAAATTTTACAAGGTTTAACAACCCCAAAACATTGTATTGATCTAGACTCGATCATGAAATAGTTCACGACAATGATCTTTTCGGCACATAAGGTTTGAAACTCTCAGTGGATATGATTTGAGAATTTTAAAATTACTTACGAACAATCATGATTGATTTTAATATATGTTGTATATGAAAAACGAAAGAAAATATTAATTTGTCATTGACTAAATAATGTTTAAATATTTGTACATTATATAAGTATATTTCATTATTGTGTATTTACTCCCTATGACAACTATTTCTCACTCTATGATTTCTAGATTTAGTCGATGGATTGACCCCAAATAACAACATTAATTTTGATTTTAAAAAATAATTAAATGTCCTTTATCCATGGAAATTGAATTCTATGGGAGCTAGAGTGAAAATTGTTTTTGGAATTCTCAATCAAATTTCTCAAGCTATAATCCTTGATTTGGTTCCAAATGAGAAAAATAGGGAACACAATTTTATTTATTTATACATGAGGAAATTTACACCATAATTCAATAGTATTATAGATCTTGTTTTATCAAAATAATGGATTAGTACAACTGAAATTATCTTCTATTTAATCATGTTTCTGGAACATGAGAAATTCATTCTAGTTATTTATTGGTGAGAGTTCGTAGAGAACTAATGGTGGAATATAATCAATAATATGAGTTAGTAATATTAAATTGTATGTATTGATTGGGATTATATATATATATTCATAGATATAAATATTCGTTATGTTCATCATTCAAAATGGAAAAGAAGTACCTTGATTTTCTGAAAAAACATATGAATTCCTCAGTATCTATGAAGATTATTTTATAGGACATGAGACATAATCTTATTGAATTATCATCCAAGTAGATATTATGTTCGATTGATTCATCAGTCTGTTAAATCCATGTATCATATGGTTATTATCTATAGGATACATTAGTGTCTTTGATGTGATAGTGAATTTTCAACTAAAGGATGAAATATTTTTTGGAATTATGTATCAATATCATGGTTTTTACAATAAAATAATGAAATCCTTCAAAAGAAAATATAAAAACATGAAAAATAGAATATGATCATTCCTTTATTTTTTATGCATGGATAAAGTCCTTGAGAAAATTTTCTTACTGGGTCTATTAAATATTTTTTTTGTGGAAGAAAAGTTCATAGGGAATTAGATTGTTGAACTAATAGAGAGAATATTGTTAATTATGTGAATAGAGGGAAATATAAACATGACACACCTCCAACTCTTTAGTGATCCAAGTGTATGGAAAGCACTAATAATAATAACTAGTTCCCAAACCCATGGGTTATTTATGATGATAGTTATCCTCATCCTCTAATTCGGAGTGACATTGGGAAATCACATGAAATCAATATTTCTTACGAGGGCTGTAGTAATGACGTGGTGAATGGTACATTTACCATCCATTATGGTACTACTAATATCTTATTACATTATGGATCTAGGCACATGTTCAAATATAATTAATTTTATAACTGTGTAATGATTAAATCATAATGATTAAATGCTGAATTATAACTATAAACCACTAATGGTATGGTGATTTCATCTGATGTATAATATTAAAATCTATTTGATGTTTGTATAATTTTGTTCCTGGAAAGTAATATCATTTTACTCATGATTATTTTGATTAAATGTTTAGAATGGAATGGATTTATATTCATGTAAAAGACATCATTTTTCATAGAATAGATGTTATGTTTGATGTTTACACCAATAATATTATCATGTATCAATGTTTAGATAAGTAAAAATATAGTTGGGATACTACATTATGATTGTGTTTATTAATTACCATTCAAAATGATATTTTTATCACAAATTAATCAGTAGAAAATGTACATTGATGATATACCTATTGTTTGGGATTTTTTTGATGTCTTTCTAGAATATTATCATAGCCTTCCACCAAAACATGATGTGTAGTTCCTTGATAGACATCATACTTGTATCTACACAAATTTCAAAGACTCCCTATGTAATAGCCTCAATTGAGTTCCATTAATTGAAGAAACCATGTAAATAATCATTGATAAGAAATTCATTTGGCTAAGTGTGTCACCATGGGGTGCACCTATCATCATTGTGAAAATGAATGATAGATCAATGTGACACCAAATTGATTATCGGGATTTGAACATGCGAAAAAAATAAAAAGCATCCTCTTCCATTTATTGATGTTTTATTTATCAAATTTCAATGAGATCAATATTATTCCATGATTGAACATAATTTTGGATATCATAAATTGAGGGTCATAAAGGATGATATACTTAATATATAATTACATGAAAGGGATAGAAACTAAGAATATATAATTAATCCTCTATAAATTTATAATTCCCTAATTATTATCATAGATTTGATGAATATAGATTTTAGTTATTACCTAAATAATTTTTTGGTATTATTTTTTAGATGATATATTTATATATTCAAATAGCCTGGAAGACCAAAGATACGACATGAAAAATATAGTAAAGACCCTAAGAATGTAGGAAATGCATAAAAAAAATTAAATGTGTTTATTTAGGATACAAAAGGATTCATTAGCAGTTAAAATTTACTAAAGGGATGGTATAATAGTATATCCATCAATGGTGGAGGATATATAATGCTAGACTTGACCAAGCATAGTGACTTAGAATCAAAATTTTCATTGTTTTGTAGGATATTATCGGCATTGTGTCGTGAATTTTGAATTACTATTTAGTTCTATGACCATGTTAACATGAAAGTGTTCCATGTTCTTCTAGGTATATGAATGTGAGTAAAATTTTAAATAGCTATATATAAGGTTGGTCATCCCACATGTGATTACATTACTTTATAGTGGGGAAGAAATTGTAATATAATGTGACACATCCTCTAAGGGATTGGGAAGTTTTATTATGATTAATTACCTGGTTATCATTATGCCTCAAATTGGTTGATTTTTTAAGAGAGAAAAAAATACAACTCTTTATTTGATGTTAGCTATGGCAATATTTTGACTAAAGATGTGAATGTAATATATTTATTGAGAAACATGAGATATTTATACTGACCATATAAGTATGAAATATATTTTCACCCATACAGAGTATATCATGAACAAGAGCACAAATTGATTGTTGATATAGGATTATGAATACTCAATACATTACAACCTTGGGAAAAAAATTCGATGGTTTGAGTCGAAAGGATTCTTATAGCTTATCAATGATGAGGATTGAAGAAGATCCAAAATTTCAGGATTTAAAATAAATGGAACATGAAAATATTAATGGAAGGGGAAAAATATTATCCTTCTCAACTATGTTTTCATCTCTCAATCAAATATATGAATAATCATGCATAGAAATATGATGTATACATAAAACAGATGTATAGAAATGGTCCATAGTTTGACCTTGATCATAATGGAATGAAATTTTCATGAACCATGTATGTGTTCCTTCTATATGAGATATATAAAATAGACTATTAGAGGATTCTAATATTTATCATTATCTATTCATCTTGGAAGAACGATGATGCATATATATATATATATATATTTGTGTGTGAATGAATACTTTTAGTGGGATGAAATAATGAGATATATCATAGCATTTGTATCAGTTCATGGTATGGTAGAATGTTAGGGATGAAATACAATTAACTATATGGATGTTTCATCCATTGATTGTATATTAATTGAAATGGGAGATCATATTTTTTTTATTGTCATTATGGACCCCCCAAACTCAACAGGGGTTAATACTATGATGGTGGAATTAGATCCCTGAAAAAGATAGCTTACTTTGTTGTTGAAAGTGTTTTATTCTCCTTATATTATATTTTTAGAATATACATTAAGTAATATATAAGGTTTTAGGGAGTACCACATTCAATATATGTGATCTGTATATAAGGAAGACCTCAATGATTTGATGAAGTCTTTAGAATGAACTTGAAATATAGTTTTACTCATCCCCAATTATCCTCTTCAAATATATGGACAACATAAAAGAATAATTATTATTCTATAGGATATGTTATGATCATGTTCATTAGATTTTGAATGTGGTTGGGATAAACACCTTAATCTATTTGAGTTTTCTTACAATAATAACATTAACTCAAGAATTTAGTAGTCTTCTTACGATTACAGATTCGGGATGAAATGTAGAACTCCAATGCCGTTGGATGGATTTGGATAAATAATTCTTTTGGGTCCTTACATTACTAAAAATATGGGTGATAATGATAGAACATTTTAGTAGCATATCAATGTATCTCAATGTTGGAAGAAAATTTATTTTCATAACAATAATCATGATATATAATTGGATCATGGTGAGAATGTGTTTATATAAATACCTCCCTATTAAAGGATATTAGAATCAACAATAATGAGAAACTAAAATATATGTATATTGTTCCCTTTGAGATTATAGGTTATATTTGGATGGTAGCATATCTCTTGGAAGATACTGAAAATCTCACACAAGTGCATGATGTGTTCCATGTATCTCTCTCGATGATGTACATCCCTAACACATCACATCTACTGAACATGGAGGTTATACTACTGGATATTGATATTTCATATGAGGAAAAATTATATAATTCTTTAACATAATGTTAATGTTCAAGAAAACATACCACTCACCGAGTTAATATTTTTTGAAACCCACCAGTTCGAGAAAGCTATGTGGGAACATGCGGACTTGATGAGGCATAAGTATCATAATTTTTTTGTATAAAAATGAAAATATTCCTGAGAGAAATTAATTTTAAGGTAGGTGGAGAAGGATGCATCACCATGAATTTTAAATTCATTTTATTCGAATAAATTAATTTTTGTTGATGTCTTGTGTGAAAGGCAACAAAGTGTTTCAATGAAACAATAATTTAATATTATATTTATTTACTGAAGATAGTTCTAACATAACACTTATAAATATTAATATGAATAGTAATAACAAATTTTTAAATATAAATTAGAATGGACTCACATAAATAAAACACATTTCAAATAAAACAAAGTAATTTTGGTAAAGGAATTATATGTTTGAAAATACTATTTTCTCAGATGAAAAGATTTTAATGTCCTTATGTGAACAACAATAATTTTAATTACATATAATTATAAAAATTAGATTTTATAAAATAATATTAATTTAAAATTCATAATGTAAATATTTTCTTAGGGTGATTATTTGATATTGTTCTAATTTTTTTTTTTTTTGATTAATAGTTAAAAATAACAAATCATAAAAAATTTGAATTTTCAACTCATTTATTTATATAGTGAAATTAATTTTTTATTATTTGTAAAATTTTAGCGAGACTAATTTTATATAAATTATTCTAATGTATATAATTTAACCAATTTATAATTTTAAATGTATATAAAATAATTACATTCATTTAAACATATTCGCATAAATAAACTCGGTGTTACAAATCAAGTAATGAACATATTTTAAATAAATTTACTAAACATAATAGATTTGATTTTTTAATTTTTTTAAATATTTGGATTAAGAAAAACTTATAATTTATAAATTTTTCAACTTATTTTTTCCCAAATAATATTTTTGAATGCGATTAAAATTAATTACACTGAGTACGGTCAAAATTAGGTTAATGAATTAAAATACATAGAAAATATGTTTTTAAAATGACCTTAACCTGTCTAATAATTATTTTTATATATATTTATTCAATTATAATCTAAATGCGGTGAATTATTTATTTATTATACTTTAGAGAAAAGTAAAATGTTTGCTGAACTCAAATCATTTCAGGAATACCCATTGTGTCATTTTACCTACCTATAAAAGGCTACCTCTCCCCCCTTGTTTACTTCTCCCTGAACTGTTTGATTTTCCAAACAATGATATAATATCCACCCAATGTCACTACATTAATCTTATAATACTCCCGTTGGAAGGAAATGCATCCATATATGCCCTTTGGTGTAATTGAAAAGGAGCTACCCAAAGAAGTGGTAACAACCTTCCTCAATCCCTTACTTATTCTATTCATTCATCACACTATAAAATATAATTTTATCATGAAAATTTAATTAAATAAATATCATAAATACCTTGATATGTTTTTATTTTTTATTCTAGTCTTACACCCACATCCACTTATATCAAATGTGTAATGGCCTTAACTTTCTTGTGTCTTGTGAACTACCGCTTCACAGAATGATGTTGTTAATTTTTCCTTTTCCACCACTCATGTTTGTGAATTATGATGGAGAATATATGTTTTTATATTATATATATCTGTGATATTTATTATTTATTTATTATTCTATAGTTATTACATAGCACATATCATAATGTTTTTAATTCTTTGTTAGTACGATAACTTCATTTCTGAACATGTGGACTACGACATATTCAAATAAAGAAGATTCATTCACACTCTACATGGAATGTATTGAAGATAGATTAAGAAAATTCTTATGATATACATATATAAATAATTATACTAGAATTATTTTATAATATATATATATATATATTATTGTCATTGAAATCATATCTTACAAATCTATAATTTAACAGAATGATAGTTCATGCTTATGTATGACCAACCATCTCCATGAATTGTGTATTCAATTTTTTTAAAACATTAATTTATAATAAGAAATATTTATATAATTAATATATAAGATATTAATATAATGTATTAAATGTATTAAATAATTATGTAATGATCTATTTAAGTGGATCAATAATAGAATGAAAAAACCCATATATAACATTGACCTATTATTGTAAATTAATATGTATTATATGGTCATAATAAAATCATAAAATTTATGATGTAATTGAATTTAGATATATAATTTATTTATAATAAACCTTTATATATTATAAAATATGTTTGAACGAGTCTGATGAGAGTGAAGACAAATGTTAAAGGGATTTCTCGCCTCACATTTGTTTTTTGAGACTTATGCATTAATCACCACTCAATTCTTTGTGTTATGGTTATAATGAACATAAATGTATTCTATGATTTATATAAATATTTTCATTCGTACTTACATATCCATTTTATGTACTCTATTTCATGGGATTTTATGGTTTCAAATATACTAAGTATGGTAGTTTTGTCTCACATTGGCTTCTTTGAGACTCATGTTTTGTAATAAAACTATATTATTTTACAATGTTTATATAATACAATTTCACATGTTATATCATGAATATACATATATTAATTTAATTTTGAGATCAATTTAATTTCATTCTCTTACATAGGTAGTATGATTCAATGATACCAATTGGTAATAGTTTATTGGGAAGTTCTCATTTTTAACCAATATTGTTTATGATGGTGCTTTAATTAAAGAAAAATTATTATCCATATATCAAGGAAACTCATTTAATTTATTTACCTATGTTTTTTCATGATATATTTATGAAATAGTAGTTTTTTCAACTCATTCGTAATTAATGTAAGTACAAAATTGTATTTAGGAAAATTAAATGTATCTTATCTTTTCAATCAGAAATGTGATTTATTCTCATAAATATTTTAAAATTATATTAAAGATTATTTTTTATGAACATTGTATTAGGAAAGGGATTTTTTAATTTTTTTTATTATTTTAATATATTACATTATATGTTTCAAAGCTATGTTCAAATAGAAATGGTATAAAAATGTTTTATGAATTAAAAAGAGTTATTCATTGATGAATAGATGTTTTCCTCCAAATTTTTTTCGAGTGATATTATTCAAATAAGATGATATAGATAGAAATATTTTATGACACTAGCACATCATTATTATTATTTCTTTTAATTTTTTATGTTTATGATGGAATGTTGTCTATGAAACACAATCAAACCTCCTTATTTTCAAACCGGATTCTTTTCAGGGTTAATGTAATGAAAAATGATTATGAGATATGTCTCTTTTCCACATGTTATGATATGATGACATGATTATGATAAACATTTAATTTCAATGTTTATTTTATAATGTTTATAGAGACCATAAAATTTATTGGGATAACATATGATGAATTTTTTTTTGTATTTTGATACATGTATGTATGATGTTATTATATGACTAGGGTGACCTATATCTATTTCCACTATAATGGGAAAGGATTTATAAATCATTATATAATAATGGTAATCAATCCGATTGGATTGATCAACTATGGATGATGGGGAAACATGATCCACTACATCAATATGGGGAAAATCAATCTTTAATGAGAATATGGGGAAACCATATCAACTATGGGGTGTTAGGGAACCCCGATCAACTATAGGAATATAGGGAATCCTGGTCCCCTGTAAGAAAGGTACTATGATTGTGTATGGTGGTGTGTCCCTCCTTGTATGTATAGTCCCCACGAGGCACTCTGATGAGTTCCAGAGATGTGTTATGACTTATAGTTAATGTTTTTAAATTATTATTTGAATTCCAAAAGTATGTTTTTTATGCCAACATTTTGCTCTTATGAATCATGTTCATTGATTACCTTGTGTTTCAAGTGTTATGAAAATCCAATAATTATACCATTAATGATGTATATAATTACTGATATAAATTTATAATCATATAATGTTATTATCATGTTCTCAAACCGTTATATTCATGTTTTTAAACATGTCTCCCTTTTTTACCATTCCTTATCATTTCATCTAAACCATATTAATGTTTCCTTCATTGTGTTATAAATATAAGTATTAAGTATTATGTGTCTATGGAGGGTTCCAATCCCGATGAACCTAGTGGTAGATAATGTATCCCACTTTTTTATCAGTGTTTAAGATTCCATGTTTCTAATGTGACTAAACTAATACAACCATTTGGAATATTCTTGTGTAGTAGTTTATCTATTTTGAAACATTGATGTAATGTTAATATATTTTCTGTGATTAATTCTATAGAAAAAACAAATTATTTAATAAAATGGATAATGATTACGATCTCTAGAGAATAATATAGGATGTTAGTTATGTGGTTGTTCTAATTGTATGTGTTATGTTATGGTTATGTAAGGGTTATGTAATCATTATATGAGATGATGTTCAAATATTCCAATGAGTTTTATCTAATTTTTCTATGGCATAAATATGTTTCATTTGATAATATTGATATCACAACACACATGATTATTGATTATTATGAATTTTTTATTTTTTAATTTCCTATATAATGTTTTCAAATCTAATGATCTAAGAATTGATGGGTATGAATATTCATATTTTATACTCATGCACAATTATTGCATCATTATATCATTTTCTTCTTTTTATTCTCACTGATGAAAGAAATATATTAATTCATATATTTTCCCATAATGATAATTTGAGATCACACAACTTATGTTTCCTTTCCCCTAGATTATAAATAGAGAGGTTAAAATAATTATGTCTAGAATAAATTTCGTATGAATGATAATGGTTTCTTAAGGTGAAAATCAAAATCTGGATGAAGTGGGAGAAATTATCATTTAATTTCATGTGACTTTTTTATATCACAGTTCATCCAAATTATATAAAAATGTCAAAAAAATATTCTATAATATATCTCATCATGTTTTTCCTTTTGATGTTGAATGGTTTTTATGTATGAAATTGGAAATCCTCATCCGATTCAAAGAACGAAATGAAATTTTTATGATTAATCACTAAATCTAGGAGTGTATGATCTAGTATATATTATTTTGTGAAATACTTCTGAATAAATAAAATTTATTTGATAGATTGTGATACAAAAAACACCATGTTATTCTTTTTCTACATGAATCACTGAGATACCTTTCATTAGAAAAGAAACATAATCTTTTAAAAACCAACGTATTTAATTAATATAATTATTTAAATTAAATGTTTATAAACAAAATTTTTGACATATTGATATGAAGAGTAAAAAATTATTTACAAATAATAATTATTGAGGTTTTATATTATCCACACATATGGATAATTAATTTACATTTTTGTCGTTAAATAAATTATATGTTTTAAAAAAAAAATTTCTCAGAAAATTCATTTTAATTATTTATTAGAAGAATAATGAAATTAATTTTTGGAAATTTATTATATTTAATTTTTTAAAATAAATATAATTTTATGAATCATCATGTGAATTTAATTATTGGGTGATTTTTTGGAATTTTTTGAGAAGATTTATTTTGCGATTAATATTGAAAAATACCGAATGATAATTTAAATCTATTTTGTATTTAATTTATAAATAATTTAAAAATATTTTATATTAATACTTGTCCATAAAAATAAAATAATATAATTAATTCAAATATAATACAATTATTACATTCCAAATGATATTTTTTTAGAATATTTTTCGATAATTATGTCATAACTCATACTTGACAACCTACAACCATACAAAGCTAAAATTAATAAAAAAATATCCATTTTTTCATAATGCTGACGTTTTTAATATATCATGAATTATTATCATGAAAAAATTACATAATTATAAATGAGTATTTTTCTACTATCGATCAATAAAAACCTATGAAAAAGATTCTATAGCATTTATTGAGCACAAAATGATCACTAAGAAACATATTAGGTAGAAACAAATGTTAATCCATGAATACATATAAACATGTGAAATAATTTTCCCAATGACATAATATTATCCTATAAAATATCATTTACTAATATTTTGAAAACAAGATATTTCCAAAAAATATGGAATATATAAATAATTATTTTTGTAACATAGGGAATTATTTTCAATTTATTTCAACCCACATTTTGACAATATAACTTTTAACTCTCATGGATACCACATAGTGTAACCCTGATGGCTATACCGTAGAATGTAACCATAACAACCACATCATAGTGTAACTATCGTAGTTACTCTTTGAGTAAAAATATAGTCGACCTTCCTAAAAAACATACCCAATGCATTAAACGAATATATATTCCCATCCCATCATGATAAATTATTCCCATATTCAAGAATAGAAAAATTAATTAAGAATACATGGATCATAAAAACATTAATTTTGGATATTATAAAAAATTAAATTTAATAGAGGATATTTGATGAAAAAGCCCTTACCTTGGGTTATTATTACATAAAACATGTTCATGACTATTGTACAATAGTTTTAAGTGTATTAATAATTTATTATATATCTATAATAACTTTTATTCAACTATATATAACCATTTAAAAGTCTTCCCACCCATTTATTGACAATATTTTGTTATTTCCATTATTCTGGATGAATTGTTTTCATGGTTTCAGTTGTTGGATTATTATATATTATCATTTTGAATTGAAGAAAAACTACATAAGTGTATGTAAATTGTATTAATATGTTTCGATAATATTAAATGACACCATATATCATTTTTTCTTATATGAGGATGATTCATTAGATAAAACATTACAGAAAATAACATACATTATTTGGTTATTTTTTAAGACTATCACAAACATATAATATTTTATTTCATATCATTTATATGTATTTTTTCTAGAACATTATATAAATTATAAATTGTAAAATAAAATTTAATTTAACCATAATGAAGGTTTTATGACCGATCGCAATGGAGTTATAATATAATGAAAATGCATTCTCCATGATGGTGGTAAATCTACACATCTAGGATGTTGTCTAAATTATATGAATAATAGGGAGTGGAAAATGAGATTGATGATGATATTTTCTACCAAAATGATAATAAACTATATATATAATAAATCTGGATTTTCATTCCACATTGATATGGTTAGTTTATGATAGAAATAAAATAAATTATAAATTAAATGTAAATTAAATGAAAATGAAAATTAATTTCACCTCATAACCTATACTTCTACAAAAAACCCTTATGGCACCTGGTATTGGACTTTTGGTGAGAGAAGTAGGTCTTGGACGTGTGTAAGAGGATTGTGAAGGTAATTTCATTGAAATTAATTAGTATACAAGGCATTGAGGTGTAAGGGGAAGAGATGCTGAGGGGTGGTATTTATATTTGAGGAGAAAACTATTTTTTGACAATAATATTTTTTATTTTGTCTCAAATCTATGAATATTATTACATTTATCAAATCAATATATTAAAATAATTTGTGAGATTTTAATATTATGGGATTACATAACCCATAGATAATATTTGACTCAATAGTTCATGTATTTGTTAAATACCTTAAATTACGTTATTTCATTGTTCAACAAAAATTTAATTACTTTATAAAAATATCGTTAGACACACAATAACCATTTCTGAAAATTATAATTCTAAAATTATATCCAATTTAACACTATAAATTTATAAATTTTTGAAATATTTTAATAATTAAAATAATAATTTTTTTTTAAAAAAATACCAAGTTTATACCTATAACTTAATTTGTAACACTATGGAAAATTAATTATGATCTCATAAAATTGTATTATAATCATAATAAAATAAAGTATTAATTTATTAATCTATTTTATGAAAATAATTAATATTTTATATTTTAAACTAATTATAAAAATATAATTAAATATTTTTCATTCGAAAAAAACCAACACATAATATATCTCATTAAAAACATTAATATACATATTCAGTGATACAAAAATTTCATATTTTCACAATTAGGATACATGAATTATATTTACACAATTATAGGTGAGGTTAATATATTGTCAGTTTTTATTCCTTAATTTTAATAATTTTCACTTATATAATTATAAATTTATAATGAATATAACTATTTTACTTTTGAATGAAAAAATATTATTTTATAAGTATCTAGGCTATTAAATTATCACCCCCTTTTTGAAATTGGATTATTACAATTTTTATTTAATTAATAAACATGTTTTGATTCCTTTCACTCATATCATTTTTTGATTTCTAGGTTTCTTTTGTAGCAATGTATTTTCTACACAAAACATTAACAATGTGAATTAACATATTCTATAGTATATGCTCTTTACAATGTAGAATGTAAAAGGATTCTATTAATATGGGAGGTTCTCTTCTTGATGAAAAACTTATAGGTTAAATAATAGATGTTATATCAGGGCCAATCTTTCTAAACATAGAAATAGGAAAAACTATGTCTTCCTGAGATAAATATGGAGGAAAAGCTACTCTGTTGGAAATTAGTACAAATTTCTCATAGATTTAAAAAGTTATAATTTATAATGGAAATACATTTCTTTTTTAACCAAAATGAATTATATATTTACTATGAGGTTTTATAAAGAATGAATGAAAACCTTCATCACAATAATTGTATCACCATTGGGTTAGTTTATAACATTTCAATCTTCTCTCAGTTTTCCTCATGAGTTACACGATTATCATCACCTTCTCATCCATCACCTCTACTAATTTTTGACCCATTTACTTCCTTTC
This sequence comes from Viscum album, assembly GCA_963277665.1. Lineage (NCBI taxonomy): Eukaryota > Viridiplantae > Streptophyta > Magnoliopsida > Santalales > Viscaceae > Viscum > Viscum album. Next base: position 1,957,167,304 of record OY728165.1, read on the forward strand.
AAAAACATCAAAAATAATTTCATTTGTTTTACACCATGTTCTATAAAATTCCCAAAAATCATACATCTACACACAAGAATGAAAAATAGTATTAAAATAAAACTCAAATGAAAAAATGTGTTGATCCAAAATTCCATGATAGTCAATTTATAATTCCAAAATAATATTATTCAATATATTAATAATTTTCGCTAACATTACATTAGATTTTGGATTAAAATAAGTGCTAAAATAAATCCAGTTCCAAATGACTTATGGAGTTTTTTTTTGAAAATTAAGAAGTGTAACTGGGATGATGGTTAGATAATTGTATTGATGAAATATATGTAATATGACAATATCATGGGGATATATTCAAGAAATATGATATAATTAATGATTTCATGAATAGGAATTATGTTTTAAAATTTAATTATAAATCAATAATAACCAAAATCACATTGTTAAATTGAGAAGAATTCAGAACTATTACTACGTAATCCATTAGTATATTTATTCATTTACACTATGTCACCGAATGAGGATAAATAATCCCCATTGTTATTTGATGCTCTATATTAACCTATTGAAATGTCAAACAATTCATTTTAATACCAATAATGTAAATTTTCATTCAATTCCACCACTAATACTCCCGAAGGACATTGATAATCATAGTTCTTCGAGAACAAATTGAAACTGGAGAATAATACGGTTCACATATCAATTATTTATTCTTATAGAAATTAGAATTCACATATAATATATTTCTTAATCATAAGAAACAATCATTATCAATACTAAATTAAATAATGTTACCTTACTTATCAAATTATACCTTTATTTATAAATCACAGTCTTCTTTATGCAGTTTCTCATATCATCATGAGAGAGACAACTGTACTGGAACCAGAAACAGTACAGTGGAATTCATTATAATATCAACACCCATTCAAAAATTAATCCACTATTAAACCATGTATTTATGTTCCAAATTTCACCTGGTTTACGTAACACGATGTTGACGAACCTAGGAATCTCTCACTTTTTTTTTCATTTCACATATTCATATTTAATGTGAAAACATAATCCTTTACAAGTTCTATCAATACTATTTTCTTCATGTTAATTTTTTTTCTGAGTAAATATATATATAAATATTTTATGGTAAGTATATATTTATCACTTATCTCCATATGAAATTTACCTCAAAAATTTTAAACAAAAAATTATAGAAACTACATCAAAATCATTTGTGAGATAATTCAAATCCTGCTATTTTTGTTGTCTTGAAACATAAGAAATGACCTATTCATTTTACATTTTGAAGAAACCAATCTACTTCAATAAAGCATCATTATAGAAGATGAAATTATAATTTCATGATGGTGGAGAAAAATTGGAGAATTAAACAACTAGTATTTTAATTATTATAAAATATCACATTCTTATATAAAAATAAATTTGACCCCTTTTTCATGTAAACTATGTTATAGTTCTAGATAATAATGAAAATGTTTTATCAGAACCTTTTTAATAGGCTTCTCATCAATGAAAACTATAAATCCCAGAAACATTAATATGTGTTTTTCATTCCTCAATTACTTTTTTTTATTAAGATCAACTATTCTACCTCCCTTATATACAATCATCAAAAGAAAATAAATACATTGAAATTTTTTTTTTTTTAATTTAGAAAATAATATCCTTACATTATGTGTTTGAATAATAATACTTATATGTCATTCATGGTCATCATGAATATTATTATAAAAAATATAAAATATTAAAACAAAAATAATATTGGAAAAATAGTCAAAATATATTCTATTCAAAATATCCATAAACAAAACATTGGAATCTATTAAACCAAATGGAATAACAACAATATTATATTACCGAAATATAGTAAGTAACGTATTATTGGAAAGAAATATTCCTTCACCTTTAGGTGATGGTACCCCAGACCTCACATAAAACATGTAAAAATATTTATCTTATAACTACCCGATATTAAGGTATACAGAAATTAAATTAGTTTGTGGAATATATAAAAAATTAAACAAATAGATACACAATGACCATGGTAGTTTAAAGCCTATTAAAACATGGAATATTAAACACTAGTACATAAATTATATACATTATTTACCATGAGGTTCTTCCTACCTATAACCATCATAAGAAAAATCCAAGTGAATACATATCTTCATAACCTAGGTACAGAAACATAAAAAGGGGTGAGTTAAGATGCTCTGCAATAGTAAACAAGGGAGACATGTAATCATAATCATGAGAATTCATGTATAAGTACATGATCATCACATTAAAATAACACACCTTTATATCAAATATCATAAATATTAATCATATATTAAAGAATTTAATTTAATAATAAATGAATAATAAGGAAACAAATAAGATAATCTATGAAAAATAACATAGAAATAACACGTGGAATTGTGTCATATATAAAAATTTTATATCATTACTTATAATTCATGATATGCTTCTAAAACATATCATGGAAATTCTGGGGAATTTCATCTTCTATCTGGGACATGGAACCATCCCCAATTATTTTCTATTCCATTTAATATTTATGCTTTCCCCATATTCCATATTTAGGATGACCAATCCTATGAAGAGGGACACACCACCATCCCTAGTTGTAGTTCATTCCTTATAATGGGTATGGTTTTCCCATCATTATATAGATGATCAAGACCACTTACTAGATTCCCATCACTATCACATGAGATATAAATCATTACCCCAAGAATTGGAGGGAGATATAGTTCCCGCCAATCTCATAAAAATTATTCATACATATGTCATGAGATAATAAAACATTAATAATATAACTTAGAATAAGAAGGAATGTGTTTTTATGAACATCATATCATAATCCCATGAAATGAAATTGGTGTCATAAACAAGCAACAAAATAATAACCTATGTAAAATATAAAGTTTTCAACATAATTTCATGAAATCCTAACTCATGAAAATAATTGAGTTTCACAATCATAAAACCCATAATAGAGGAATGAGTATCATAAATATATAACTTGTAAAATATAATCAGACATCATAAAAATATAACTCATGAAAGAGTAACAGGTTTCATAAAAATCATTCCATCAAATTTCAGTGAATGGTTATAAATGTATCCATTAAATCCTTTCAGAAATGGTATCAAGTATCATCAAAAAATGTCATCATAGATGGAAAATAATTTTGATATAAATATTAAAAACATTTCTGGAGAAAAATATCATTTATACATTGAAAAATTATATTTAAAACTTAAAACCTATAGAAAATAATTTTCATGAAAATAATATATATAACATATAAATAATTATTTTTAAACATTTTTAAGCCATTTTTATTGAAATGATATAATGGATGGTTGAAACTATTTTGAAAACCCTTTTCCATGAAAAAATATATAAGTAGAATAAAAAATTTTGAAAACCACTTTTTTAAAGAAACACTAAGAAAAAATGAATTTAAATGAAAAGAGGATTTTTTTTAAAATAGTTTTTTCAATTTTTAAGGGAATCATTAATTGAGTAACATCAATAAAGGTCCGTAAATCCGTACATTCCAAATATTCATTTTTCACTATAATAATTAAAAACATGTTTCTAAATATAATAAAATCAAGATTATTGAAAATATTAAATCCTTTTTTAAAAGGTAATAAATGGGTTAATATTTAATTTATGGATCATAGGATAACATTATAGTATTTCATTATTAATATTAGATATCATGGTTTGATGAAACATACATTTCTTCCTATAGAGATGTGTAATGTTGATATATCTTAAAAAAACATTTCTGGTCAAATTTTATAATATCGAGTGGAACAATGGAAAGATTACAATGTTATAACATGAATAAAAAGTGGGCAAAAAAAATCCATGGGATTTATTGATAGATGTATCATAATATTTTATAATTGAAATCATAATCATAAACAATCATTATAAATGATAATACTAATTAAATAAAATCTTACTACTATATAACATTGAATCCAACTCCACATATAAGAGAATTAAATTAAATGATTATTAACATTTCATTAAAAAAAGTGGATTCAGTATATAACACATTCAATTTTGTATATGTAACATCCCAGTTCCAAGTGCAGCCAATATATTATCCATACCCAATTGATCGTATGGCCTCAATTTCATTTCCCTGAATTCCAAAGGATGTAGACTAGCATCTATGGCCTTGTGTGTGATAGTGGGGGAACTATAACCTCATTGGAAGAATAACACAAAATAATAAATAGTTAATAGTAGTAGAAGTAGTAATAATTACTTTCAACAGTAAACATCCAAAAAATGCATTTATATAATCCACTAGAGCACATATATAAATGATACATGTCACATATGTATCAGAAAGCAGCCATACAAGTCATAATGATGTAATAAAATTCTAAACCAATGTGCAATGGAAAACAAGTAAATAACTCCAGCAGCATCGCAAGCCTCAGCTTGGTCCCATGCTTTCAAACTCTACAACAATCAAGTACTTGAAGTATAAGGGCACCTTCCCTTTTCTATACCTGCAACTATATAATCTTTTTGGGCCCAAAGCATGACCTAAATAGGGTTTGATAGAAATCCCAATAGAAAACCACCAAATGAAAAGTGCCTAAAATTAAATGAATATATATATATGGAAGTCATTATTAAAAATGAAGTAATAAACAAGGAAATACTCAAAAGTAAACAATCATACAATTTCAACTACATCCATTTACATTTATTAAATAAAGAACCAAACAATTGCAAGAAACCCTCTATGATGTTCTCACAGTCTGTCCTCTATTGTTCATCTTAACAAAGACTTTATGAGGAAGCACTTACTGGAAATTACACATGTGGTATCATATTGGTGAACTAGAGACACTCTGGGGATTCCCTCAACATCTAATTACCAATGTGGTCTCATATCATGGAACTATAAACACTTTGATGGAGAACTCATGTCCATCCCCCCTATGGTCCCACAATGTGAATGTATAACAGACACTCTGGGAAAGCCGTCAACGTCCATTTCCCCTATGGTCTAACTACACCACGTTCCAAAAGCGCTGTGAAATTCATTCTTGCACAAACGATACCCAAAATTCAAAGTAAATCACATTATACTACTAGTATCAATAGATACAAAGCATGGAATAAGTATTTTAGATAATATAACTCCATAATAGTAGCAATATGAATGAAAAAATGAGCAGCTTATCCGGTGAAACCAGGTCTTATGGCCAATATCAGTTCAATCATGGGAAACACATCCATAACAAGGTAATTAAACCCTATTCTCAAACAATATCCCTAAATCAAGAAATCAAGGAATAACATTCCTTAAAGGGTTAAATTCCCTAAACACACAATACCACGAAAAAGGTTAATTAACACTTTTTCACATATAATTCAATAAAAAAAATCATATAAGAACAAACCACCTACCTCGATGTTGTATGATCGATAGAGTTGAACCACATATTTTGATTTGACCTAGGACGCCGTATATCTAAAAAAATCCATAAAATGTTCAACCAAGAATATCTCACGAAAGAGGATAAAACAAGATATGAGGCTCTAGAAGAAGGAAGAATTCACCGTGGTGATTCCCACACAATCAACGACGTTCGATTTGGAGCAAGGACTGGAATTCGAGGGCTTAGAGGGGATTCGTCACTCTAGGTCAGTATAGGATGAGACAAAGCCAGAATAATTGAGTTCTATAAATTAGAATCATTCCATATCCGATAAAAATAATAAATAAGAAAATATCACGACATGTTCATTTAATGTAATCTCCATGTACATTCCTTAACCAACCCCAACATTAGGCGGACTCCAGCTCAGCCCACACGGGCATGTACTTGGTCGTTACACATCTAGTACACAACCACCCACACAAACTGGATAAAGGACGTGTAATCCTATGTACACGGCGTGTAGTCATTAAATTTAACAAAACTACCCTTCTCTCAAAATACCGTGAAACAAGATCCATACATGAAAGGAATATCCAGGTTCATAAAAACATCAACTGTTAAAGAAATTACTCCCAAAATTTCAATATGAAGAATGCAATGAATTATCCATGAAAAATTCTATCCACTATGATCTCACCATGTTCACCCTCGCCCATGTCTCGTCTTATACTTGCATGTGCTACCATATTCCCATACTAATGGAACATACCATCCATGAAGAACCTTCGCACATCTATTATCAATCCATATAGGATTCTCCTCAAATGAGGCATCCACTTGAATCATATACTCCTTGGGATGAAAAACTTGAGATGGGTCACAGATGTAACGTCAGAGCTGAGAAACATAGGAGATGTCATGCATAGACTGGTACATCAGATGTAACTATAAATGATAGGAAACCTGTATGACATTATCCAAAACCTCAAATGACTAGACATATCATATAGAATTGTTACCGTATCTCCTAATCCCCATCTGTCCAAAACATAGTGTGACATGTATGAAAACTTAATATTCGACCACGAAATTGAGTGGTCATCTCTATGTATCATCATAAGAATTATTTCATGACTGTTCAATATCCATCATATTCCAAAAAAATTCCACCAACTCGGTGGTCTCCGGAGAAGACGAGGTCCCAGTATAGCTACCTCTCCTGCATCCATCCTACATAGGGTTGATTGGCATGACCAACTGTACAAATCCTTATAAGGTTCCATCATAATAGTTTCTTGAAAACTATTATTTTAGTAAAACACTACTAAAGGTATGTTCTTCTTCAAGGAACCTACAAAATCTAGGATGCATGCCCGAAGAATGTCCCCCAACACCTAAAATGTGCGCTCTGATTGGCCACTTATCTAGGGATGGTAAGGTGTTCTCAGATGTAACTGTGTACCCAATAACCACTATAGTACTTGTTAGACCCGAGAAGTAAAATTTTCATTCTTTTCTGAAACAATGGAGTTTGGATACACATATAAATGTACGATCTCTTAGATGTACAACATTATCAACTCATCAACACTAATTTTCTCCTTGATCAACAAGAATGTTTTAACCATTGTGAGTCTGTAAATGAAAACCCAAATTGAATCATTTCATTGAGGTGACCTAGGAAAACCTATAATGATGTCCATCATAGAATCATTCCACTTCCACATAGAAATGGGTAATAGCGGCAAAATACCTACTAGTCACTGATGCTCTACCCTCACCACCTAACTGGAAGAACACCTCCTCAAAAAACCAGAAACATTTCTCTTCATTCCTGGCCACCAAAGGCTAGAGAGAGGCTTGTGAGAGGCTTCTAGGGATCTTGGGAAACCTTGGTAGGATCCTAGATAGAGTAGGGCAGATGTTGGACAAACTCTAAAGGCTTTGAGTGAGGAGGAAGCGGGAGAATGGGTGGGTTTATATAGGAAATGTGAGGGAATTATTTATTATTTAGGTTTGGGACCCCTTATATTAAATTAATCAAAAATAAAAATCATACCATTGTTTTTTCCCATGGTTTTTGGAAAAGGGAATAAGAAAAAAATATTTTATAAGGCCAATTTCCGAACTTCATAAAATAATAGGGTTGCTTATGTGGAGGTGAGTCACACTCCCAGGGAAATTAATTTTAAAAGACAAGGTGTTTAATAAGTCTTGAGGGGTCCATTAATGCTTTGAAAAGTAATCCAAAAAAACCCAAAATCACATTATTTTATTGTTAAAACATATATTGGCCGAAAATAAATATTATAGTATTTTATTACTTCACTATTGGGTCATTATGATTTCATAAAACACATTATATATTTAAACAGTATTTAATATTTACTAAAAAATGTGGCTGTCTCAGAAAATTATGAAAAATTCACCGTTGGATAATTTTGACATCCTGATTCCAAAAATAACATTTATTTTATCTAAATAATTTTCTAAATATGTTAATTCTCACTTTTAAAATAAAATCGACATTTATCAAATATTCACGGGTTTTGACAAAAATGGCTTTCAAACCATAATAAAAATTATAATTGCATACATACAATTACATGGTAATTTATATATAATAAAATTAATCTAATAATTATAATAATATTTTATTAAAATATTATATAATTCAAAAATCCCTTAATTTAATAAAATATATTTCTTAATTAAATAATAACTAAAAACACCATTTCTACTTTAAAAACTTTTTACAATGTATCAATAATGACAAGAAATTATATTCATTATTATATACACAAATAATTTACATTAACATAGTAATATCGATTAGTTACATACCCCCTTAAAACAGCCGCATAAGACCTAAGGGTAAGATGTGTGATGGTGACAGACTCTTGGGGTGGCTCGGATAACATCGCTCGAGTGGTAATTTCTATCAACTTCCACTTATCCTATAGACGGTCCCGTTGGAGCATGACATGGTGAAGCTAAGCTTGGGCTTGGTCAAGAGCGAAGCCTAAAGATGCCACCGCTTTTTCGAGCTCCAATAAATGGGCTTCGTATGGGGCAATTCTACTGGATGAGGCCATCAAATCCTTTGTCTAAGTAAAATTGGATGTGTTAAAGCCCTATATTTATACTAATCATGTGATCACTATTCAACGGCTATAAAAGTAATGGTCACAATTCTTATCATAAAACCAATGAAGTTGACATTTTATAATAAAATTTTATATAAAGAGAAATTTAATAAGATCAAGAGGGATTTTCTATTAATGAAACTTTGGGTCGTTACAATATTCCCCACTTAAGAAATTTCACCCTCGAAATTTTCCTTTTCCCACACTAAAACAGATGTAGGTAACTCAACTTCATCACTTCCTCTGATTCCCAAGTTGCTTCTTCAAACTTGTGGTTTCTCCATAACACCTTGACAAGGGTCATTGTCTTATTTCGTAGAACATTTCTTCTACGATCTAATATTTTCACTGGTTGCTCCTCATAAGAAAGATCGTCTTCCAATTGTACCACCTCAAAAGAGAGTACATGTGAAGGGTCCAGAATGTACTTACATAAGAGGGATACATGGAAGACATCATGTACTTTGGCCATAGTAGGCGGAAGTGCTAGTTGATAGTCCATAGCCCCGACACGATCAAGAATCTCGAAGGGGCCGATGTACCTTGGACTTACCTTCCATTTCTTTCCAAACCTTATGACCTTCTTCCATGGAGATATGCGTAGAAAAACCATGTCTCCAACATTAAACTAATGGTCTCGTCAACGATTATCTGTATAACTCTTCTGCCGACTCTGGGATGCCTTGATATACTGTTGAATGGTTTTCACCTTCTCCACCATTTCCTCAACCATTTCTGGTCCAATCAGCTTACGTTCACCGACCTCATCCCAATATGCCATTGTTCTTCACCTTTTCCCATACAGGGCTTCATATGGTGCCATTTGGATGCTCGAGTGGAATGTTTAATTATAAGAGAACTCAACCTGAGGAAGATGTTAATCCCATCCTCCTTTAAAGTCCATTGATCACGCTCTCAACATATCCTCAAGTGTTTGGATAGTCTGCTCAGATTGCCCATCAATTTGATGTTGATAGGCCGTACTAAAGTTCAGTTCAGTATTCATAGCATGTTGAAGACTCTTCCAAAACATAGAGGTGAATCTTGAATCTCGGTCAGAAACAATAGATAGTGGTACTCCATGCAACCTTACCACTTCCCTGATATATATCTGTACAAGTTGATCCAATTAGAAATCCCCTCGAATATAAATGAAGTGTCTAGTCTTTGTAAGACGATCCACAACAACCCATATTGCATTGTTTCCTTTGGATGTCCTTGGAATTCCGGTGACAAAGTCCATGGTGATGTTTTTCCCATTTCCATTCTGGTATGGGCAGTGGTTACATCATCCACTTAGACTTCTACCTCTCTTCCTTCACTTGCTGACATACCAGGCACTTTGATGTATATTTAGAAATCTCCTTCTTCATATTATCCCACCAAATGTTTTCTCGGAGATATCGATACATCTTTGTGCTCCCTGGTTGAATAGAGAAATTTGAACTATGCGCATCATCAAAAAGTTCCTTCTTCAACTTCGGACTTGATGGAACACATAGTCTTTCCCCAAACCACACAATTCCATATTTATTAAAATTAAACTCCGAGGATTTCCCTTTTTCGATAGCTCCCACTTTTTCTTGAATTCCCACATCATACTTTTGAGTATCCTTTAACCTTTCCAAAAATAGACGGCTGAGCAATAATTTGGGAAAGGATTGATGATGTTCCCGTATCTAAGATTCCCATGTCCATCTTCATCATGTCTAAGAAGATTGGATCCTTCTCAATTCTCATCATTAATAGAATCGCTGGATCCTTTCTTCTTAGGGCATCTGCCACCTTGTTCGCTTTCCCAGGGTGGTAATGGAATGAACAGTCATAATCCTTGATGAGCTTTATCGATCTTCTCTGGCGCATTTTAGTCTCTTTCTATGTGAATATATATTTAAGACTCTTGTGGACAGTATATATCTCACAATTCTCTCCATCAAGATAATGCCGCCAGATTTTCAAGGCAAAGATCACCGCCGCCAACTCCAGATCATGAGTTGGATAGTTTCGCTCATGGATTTTCTACTTCCTTGAGGAATATGATATCACTTTATCATTCTTCATCAGCACACATCCTAATCCATTCGTTAAAGCATCACTGAATACCACAATAAACTCCACAATTGTGTGTAAAGTGAGAACGGGTGCAGTGATAAGCCTCCTTTTCAACTCCTTGAATCTTTCTTCGCATTCATCACCCCAAGCAAACATTACCCCCTTTTGCGTTATCTTGGTAAGAGGGTTGGACAATTGTGATAAATTTCCCACAAATCGTCAATAATATCCAGCTAACCCCATGAAGCTATGTATTTCTGTCTCCGATGTTGGCCTCGTCCATCTCTCAATTGCATCTGTTTTGGAGGGATCCACATATATCCAATTGCTTGTGATGATATGGCCCAATAATGAGACCTTTTTCAACCAGAACTCACAATTGATGTACTTTTCGTAGAGGTTCTCCTTGCAGAATGTCTCTAGTACAGTTCTAAAATGCTCCTCATGATCCTCATTGGTTTTGGAGAATAATAGAATGTCATCTATAAAGACTACCAAAAATTTGTCTAGGTAATTATAAAGACTCTATTCATAATGTCCATATGGATTTCTGGAGAATTGGTGATTCCTAAAAGAATTATTATGAATTCATAGTGCCCGTATCTTGTACGAAAAGCAGTCTTGGGGACATCATCCTTCTTCACCCTTACTTGATAATATCTCGACCACAAATATACCTTGGAGAAGAATTGTGCTCCACGGAGCTGATCGAACAAGTCATCAATTCTTGGTAGAGGATACTTGTTCTTTATTGTGATTTTTTTTATGTTCATGATAATCGATGCAAAGACGCATTGACCCATCCTTCTTCTTGAAGAAGAGGACTGGTTCACCCCTTGGTGAAGCACTTGGGTGTATAAACCCTTTATCCAGATTCTCCTGTAGTTGTTTCTTCAACTCTTCAAGCTCTACAATAGCCATTTTATATGGAGTCATGGATATTGGTAAAGCCCCGGGTATAAGTTCAATTTAGAATTCAACATCCCTTCTAAGAGGAAGACCAAGCAGTTCCTCGGGAAACACTTCAGTGAATTCCCTCAAAATAGGCATTTCCTCAAGGATGGATTCTTCCTTGGACTCAATCATCTGAGCCAGATATGCATGCTCATTGGGAAGTAATATCCATGCTTGAGATGATGGAGCTAAAAGAGATTCATCTTCCTCCTTACAATTGTAAAGAATCGGGGGTCGATTCTCCATATGGAGTGTTATTTCTCTCTCCTGAAAATTTATGTTGGCTCTATATAAGGAAACCCAATACATGCCAAGAATTGCATCAAAATCTACCAGAGTGAGTATGACGAGGTTCACCGAGAAATTCAATCCACATATTATAATAGGGGAGGACTTATATTAGTGGGATGAAATGATTGCCCCATTTTCCGTACTCACAGACATCTTCACTTCCATGATTTGTGGTGGTGCTGGGATTGTTCTACTAAACATTTGAGATATAAACGAATGCATAGAACCTGAATAAAAAATTACATTCACTATTCTTGAATGAATAACTAGCGTACCTATCAACACTTAGTTTTTGGTGTTCACTTTGGCAGAAGTGATGGAAAAAGCTCTTCCTTGCTGCCTTGGAGGTTGTTGGCTGTCTTCGAAAACCCTTTGGATTAGGGCACTGATTTCCAAAATGACCCGGTTCTTTTCATTTGTAGCATTGAACAACGCGTTGAGGTTCGAACGGAGCGTTCCTCTCCTCTGTCGCAGCCGCGAGTCTTTCTTGCCGACATTTAACAGCTAGGTGGCCTTCTCTTCCACACCTGAAGCATTTGCTCATCCCACTAAGGCAATTTACAGGGTGCTTATTTCTGCACATTATTCAAGTGGGTCCTGGATCGTCTTAGCACCATTAGATTTATCCATCGACCCACCAGCATTGAAGTCCACCTTACGCTTATTTTCCCCATGTTACCCCTATGATTCTCCGATCTCCATTTCGACCTTGAGGGAAAATTGGACAATTTCCTCATAGATGTCGAAGTCACGGATCTCTAATGCATTCCATAGGCTAGGCTTAAACCCACCAAAGAAGTGGTCAACCTTGCATTCGGGGGTAACGACAAATCCGAAAGTGTATCGTGCAAGCCTTTTGATGTTTTCCTCATATGCTCCAAAAAAATTTCATGTTTTTTCTTGAGGGAAAGGAAGTCTTTTTCCATCTTAAGCTGGAGGGTGCATGGAAAATATTTATCGAAAAACATCTTCCCGAAATCCTTCCATTCGAACGCCTCGATCTCCTCCTCAGGCTTCGTATTTTTGATCAACGTCCTACACTGATCAGCTTCACCCTCCATACGATAAGCAGCCAGGAGAACCTTCTCTTGTTCAGAACATTGAAGGATGGAGAATATCTTTTCAATGGAGTTGATCCATTGTTCAGTGATCATGAGATCAGATGATCCACTAAAAGTAGGAGGCCTTTGTCTCATGAAACTATAAATAGTGACTTGTTCTTTCTTAGGGGGTTTGGACGTTCCTCTTAACCTGTGTTTCTATTCAAAAATTGAGTTAGCTGAGAGAGAAGCGTGACAAAGTTCATGATTCCTGCTCCCATTGGATTGGGCATCTCATTAGTAAAGTCATCCCCCAGTTCTTCACAACGGTTGTTAGCCTGAGTCCTCCTATTACCGGCCATTGGCTGGAATAAAAGGATATATAGGGGTAACACATAAAGGGTAATCCAAAGACAATAGATGATGACTTATAAATAAACTTTCACTTCCTTATCTCATGAGTATATAGGCATCAATCTAGGCTTTTCATGATCTACTTTCTAACATATATTCTTAGGGGAAATTTTTTAATTCCCTTAATAAGGGTTCATACTATGCTTGGGAATTTACCAAAGTATATCCCCCAGGAGTGTCGTAACCAAGTGTTTGGAAAGACCTGTTGTCTTGCACCAGTTCCTGTTCGAGTATAGCTCAAAGCAGTGTTTTCGAGTTTTACCCCTAGGATAAATCTGTGGCAGAGCCGCCTCTACCTGCTCATATCCAGACAGGGATTCATTTTATTGATAACCCATTTACTCAATGCTCACAAAAACTTAGGGACATTTTTATTGTACTTAGTCTTGTATCTATGGCTTTACTAGGGTTTTCTAATCCTAATCCCAAAAATAACCAAACCTATCCTTTGATACCATCTATGACAACCCTGCTTTTTATTACTACTTAAACATGATTTATTACATAAAACATCACTTGATACAACAAATAAGAACGAGAGGTTTAGTGTATATGGGGATTAGGATCATTACATAAAAACTTAAAACAAGAAATACAACATCTTTATTGAAAACATCCATTAATGACCACTACATTCCCTCGTACTTAGCATTGCATGGGATAACCTGAGGACATGCATAAGAAAAGGGTGAGCTATAAAGTCCAGTAAGGGAGTACCCATGGAATAACATGAGAAGTACAATACATGTAAAACAATAGGCGTATCAATAGAGCATAAGATAAACATGAACATAGAGGCATCATAAAGCATGATAATCATAACATGGAAATGTTGCAACAACACTTAACATGGAATTAGCATGAGCCAAGGCTCACTGCACATGGAGCATGAGTAAATCCTCATTGCACATAAAGCAATAGTAAAACCTAATTGCACTTGAATTAGCATGATTCAAAACTCATTGAACATGATGTATCATGATACTACACTTTACCCAATGCATTGGAGTGCTATAAGGGCACACCCTTTTTAAATATTTCATTTCATGCATAAGTGTGTCATATGGATCATAAAACATGAATTCATAAAACATAATCATTTATTCCAAGATAAAGGAATGTGGAATTCATAAATGAAAGTTTAAAATAAATAAGTAAACGTGCATAAAGGTGAATACCCTTGATGGAGAAATGAGCATGGTATTCACTACACAATGACATTGGCTTAGAAAATCGGTGCGATTTCGGCAGCATAACGGCGTGACATAAGAATTCATAAAAAATGGATGATTAGATAGAAAGGGGTTCCTCATCATATTTACAAATAATGGACAGTAATGAGGTCATATAGATACATGTACCAACAATTTTAATGGAATTTAGATTCATGATACAAAAGTATTGCTTGAATGTAAAAAAAGAGAGAGAAGTTCCTTTCGGAATTTCGACATAGTAACAGGTGTACATGGGAGGCATTTAATGATAGATAAAGGGTCTCCCATAATTCAAAAATAAATAGGGAATTATGAGGGAGGTGAGAAACCATACCCCAACATATATAATTGTAATTAAAAGGGAAAAACAACTTAAAGAAAACTGGACAAAAATGAGAAAGGAAGAAAAAACCCTTACTTGGAAGTGTGATTCCAAAGGCTAGAGAGAGGCTTGTGAGAGGCTTCTTGGGAGCTTGGGGCACCTTGGGAGGATTTTAGAGAGAGTAGGTCAGAGGTTGGACGAACTCCAAAGGCTTTTAGTGAGGAGGAAGTGGGATCTTGGGTGGGTTTATATAGGAATGGTGAGGGAATTCTTTATTAATTAGGTTTGTGACCCCATATATTAAATTAATCCAACCCACAAACCATACCATTGTTTTTCCCATTGTTTTTGGAAAATGGAAGAGAAACAAAATATTTTAGAATTCCAAATTCTGAAAATCTTAAAATAATAGGGTTTCTTATTTGAAGGTGTGTCACACTCCCATAGAAATTAATTTAAGAAGACAAGGTGTTTAATAAGTCTTGAGGGGGCCATTAATGCATTGAAAAGTAAGCCAAACAAACCCAAAAGCACATTATTTTAATGGTAAAACATATATTGACCTAAAATAAAGATTATAGTATTTTATTACATCATTATTGGGTCATTATGATGTCATCAAACACTATATATTTAAAAGGTATTTTGTTTTTACTTAAAAATTTGACTGTCCCAGAAAATTATGAAAAATTCAACGTTGGATAATTTCGACATCCTGATTCCAAAAATAACATTTATTTTATCTAAATAATTTTCTATATATGTAAATTTTTACTTTTAAAATAAAAACATACATTTATAAAAAATTCACGGGTTTTGAGAAAAATGGTTTTCAAACCTTAATAAAAATTATAATTGCATTCATACAATTACATGATCATTTATATATAATAAAATTAATCTAATAATAATAATATTTTATTAAAACATTATTTAATTAAAAAATCCCTTAATTTAATAAAATATATTTCTCAATTAAATAATAACTAAAATCTTCATTTGTACTTTAAAAACTATTTACAATGTATCAATAATGACAAGAAATTATATTCATTATTATATAAAAAAATAATGTATATAATCATAGTACTATAGATTAGTTACATAAACCCTTAAAACAGCCATATAAGACCTAAGGGTAAGGTGTGCGATAGTGACAGACTCTTGGGGTGGCTCGGATAACATCGGTCGAGTGGTAATTTCTATCAACTTTCACTTCTCCTGTAGACAGTCCCATTCAAGCTTGACATGGTGAAGCTAAGCTTGGGCATGGTCAAGAGAGAAGCCCAAGGACGCCACCACTTTTCCGAGCTCCGATAAATGTGCTTTGTATGGGGAAATTCTACTATATGAGGCCATCGTTTCCTTTGTCTATGTAAAACTAGATGTGTTAAAGCCCTATATTTATACTAATCATTTGATCACTGTTCAACGACTATAAAAGTAACAGTCACAATTATTATCATAAAACCAAGGAAGTTCACATTTCATAAAAACATTTTATATAAAGAGAAATTTAATATGATCAAGAGGGATTTTCCATTATTGAATCATTGGGTTGTTATATTTGTATGTGAACCTCATAAAAGATTATTACGATATAACAAAACATGTGTCCCAAAGAGTACAATTTGAGAGGTATTTCATTTGACATATGACTTAACTTCTTATATAGATGTTTTAAAATTAAATAAAATCAATATTACTATTTATAAATAAATTAAGAAACCAAAACCGTATGTATAATCCCATATATAAATTATATATTACCTTGTATTTCTTATTTATTAATTATTTATTCTTAAATTAATGTTTCGATTAATGTTGTTTCATTTTTGATTTCCTTTTTGGTTTTTTATTTTTGGTCCTTCTTTGATCATGATTCCATCATATCAATAATGTTATAAATCACATAAATATCATAAATATTTATTATATAGTTATTTTTACTATTCATATCATGGTATATATAGAATGTTAATTTACCATTCATCGAGATTGTAGGATATACGTATGCAAGATCAATATTTCCATTTTCTCAATAAATGTAATAAAATAAAGGTAATGAATATATAAACCATCAAAAAATAATATATATATATATATATATATAATTTATTCATTAAAAATATTAATATTAGCTTCCACCTAAATGTATAAAAAGAATTAATTGCATCAAATTGTTAAGTGACAGATAGTCATGCACAGAAACGACATTACCATATTAGACTGAAATGGAATATAATTAGATACATGTGATTTTAACTTATAGAATTATAATAATTTCATAAATAACACTAAAAAACATACACACACACACACACACATATATATATACTAATTATATCCAATAGTTAGAGGGGTGACAGAAAATGAACTACATTCGTCTATGAGGCGGTCGTCTTCCATACATATGATAAATAGATTGATTTCCCATATTATTAATGTTGATGTAGATATATAATATTTATTAAATTTAATTACATATCAGAATATATGGAACAATTATTTTATTATTCCATCATAGTTTAATAAAAAATATAATGGTAGAATAACAAGAAATAAAATTCAAATTCTATGTTATGAATGTAAACTCCTCTATAGAGATCCTCATTAGGAAAGAACAAAAAACATTATTAGGAGGCTATAATACTAAAAATAAGTCTAATAGGTTGTGGGTAGTGTATTAGGGAATGGATATTTTTTTTATGGTAGAACCACATGGATATGGAAGAGTGAATAGTATAAGATGTTGGGGTTCCCTTATATAGGTTTTGGAGAGGACACACTAGCGATTTTGAAAATAATATTTACCCATATTTTAAAAATTACAAAGGAATATATAAAGAAACAATATCAAAGAATAATTCTAATTAGGATGAAATATTTGTAGAAAATATTATTTGGAAAATTGTCAAGCTCATTTAAGACATTTTCTTATGTTAAACCTTTGGTTCCATTGTTTTATTCTATGAAATAATTTTCAATATATTAATATTAATTAAGACCAAAATTTATGCTGAATATATTATGTAATATAAATTTTACTTGCTCCATATATATAATTCATCTTTTAAAATCACATTCAAAAAATTTGAATATTATTATTGTTAATTAAAACAATAAATGTGACTAAATGGATGTTTTCCAATGTGATAATTTTTCATAAGTATACAATGTATTAATAAAAATATTAAACATTTTATCGATTCCAAAGTCATTAATTTGATTTTAAAATTTATAAATCATCCAATTTTATTTTCAATATCATATAAAATTAAAATAAATCTTGTAATTTTGGAAAAAATAGTGGTTTTAATAATAATATTTATTTTAATATAATTCAAAAGGAAAATATAAAAACTATCAATATTTTGAAAATTTTAATTTAAAAATAATAATTAAAAAATTTTATGTATATTTGAAAACAAAATTGTAACAAAATTAATATTTACTATCTCAAAAAAATTTAAAATCGTTTTTTAAAAACATTTTTGAAAATAATATAATGAAAATTCTACTAATTAATTAACATTATATTAAATAATCAAAATAGGGTTATTAATATTCATTCCTCCTAGTTTAATGGCTACTTAATTTATTAATTTTTAAATAATTATATAAAATTTTATATCATATTTTGTAGCATCTAGATGTTTCCTATAATATAATTCATTGAATTATTTTAAAAAAAATCCTAAAATCTATTGGTGTCAAATTAGACCACCATTGAAATGACATTTTCCCCTCAAAAAAATATAACAATGGTAAAAAATGAGGATATTTCTACCTACATACATAATATAGTTCTCTCTTATCTTTTTCATATTTTTTGGTTTCACTATAACACTTTGACTGGGTGAGTAAGCTAATTTCATATATCTTTCTCACTAAATATTATAATCTCCAACAATTGTTCATCAAAAGACATATCATAATACATCGATATGTCCCCTATGATCTATACATATGAAGGATATACTATATACTTCCTAAAGAGTGTTATGTGGGAGACATCAGGGATATGTGAAATTGTTTGTGTAAGTTCCAATCAATAAGATGAAATCCTGATATAATCAATAATTTCAAACATATAGATATACCTAGGGCTTAGTTTCACCTTCATTCCAAATCTCATTACCATATTCCATAGATAAATTATTAGAAACACAATATTCCCAATTAATATTAAAAATAACAATATGGAGTTTTAACATAACATATTCTTCAAACATTGTGATACCGTTAGGTCTTTTTTAATGTCTCTAACATTATTATCCATCAATCAGCTAGCTCATATCCATAGATTATAATTATCCAACATCATTCTAGTTGTTTTAATTATAAATATTTTTAAATATAATGTATTATATCGATCCATATAATTTCAGTATTAAATGTTATTATTTTACAAAATTTAAACCAAATGAAGTTTTTTATCACATCAAGATTTGAAATACATCTATTATGACCTCAACATGTCCGATTTTTTTAATTTGTTATCATAGACTAACCATCTATAAAATGATGATAAAATTTATTAAATCTAAAATATATTTCAATTGAATATCTAAGACTTATCTTGAACATCTATGTAAACCTATGATCCAGATCATATACAATGAATGTGGAACTTGATAAACAATTAACATTAATTTCTTCTATATCAAGTCATTAAGATCATGATAAACAATTTATCTTCTAGTGATGTGTGTGATGACATAGTAAGGTGATTATCTATGAACCATATAGAAATATTCCCTCTATATATTTTTTTGGAGTCTAATGTAAAAATTAAATATAAGGTTTTCCAATTTCATTTTTGTTATTGAAAATGGTTTTGAAAATCCCTTTTATACTTTCTCTGAGACATAACTTACCAACAAACCGTGATTTGACAGACACAATATACAATACCACACATTATTTCTTCCCAAAAAATATTCCAATTAATCTCTGTTAATATCCATAAATTATGGATTAGATAATGATGAACTTTGAGACGCATCCTATAGGACCTTTCAAATAGGGTATTTATCAAACACATAAATAGTTATTCAACAATATCATTCCATTAGGATAAATATTAAACCCAATAACATTTCTCACCATCTTTTTCAACTCCATATCATCCTAGTGAACCTCTTTTATCCTGACATGGATATATAGTATGATGATTATTTGAGAAAAAATATATAACCCACCTTACATCAGTCATTAATGATCCATAATTTTAAAAGACATAAATATTTGATCCCTTATTATTATCATCAAATATAAGTAAGAATAATCCATTCCACCAAATTCATAAACCATTTTTTCAATTTCACAAGATGGTATATTATTTTATAGTCATAATATTTAATCTAGTCCAACAATATTTTATTTTAAATATTCATATCCTATCTATTTGAATATATAGTATAATTTTTTTGATATGTATAAATTTAACACACATTCTACATAAAGATAAATCATGTATATATTTAATGTAAAAATTATAGCATATAACTCCAAATAATTAGTTAGGGAATATTCATCATCATCCACCATTTTTTCCATGGATTTATATACGATGTGTTAATAAATCATTATAACACATCCAAATGAATTCATGGATGCATAACTATAGATTATAAAAAATTCCCTACCAATTTGAAATGTATGAATTGATGCGCTGAATAATTTTACATTATGTTCAAAGAAAATTTCATCGCAATCATTTTTCTAGATGAAATTGGTACCATTATGATTTGACATGGTGATTTTATTACATTGTCATGTGAAATTATCCTCAAACCATTGATAATATCCACCCTAAACAGGATAACATCATATCTCTGTCATAATGATTAATCTAGGACAATGTTCAAAAAAATAATTATATTATTGATTCAAATATATACACTTAATTTATATTTTATTACAAATAACTGAAACCATTAGTAGGAAAAAATAATAATTTATAAGTCAGTTATACACTTTCTACAATAATAGTCTCATTTTTAAAACTCTCAAGAGACATCATTCTCATAATTTCTCTATAATGAAAATTTAATATCTATGACAAATACATCATCCAAATTATAAATATAATATCTAAATACAATTTAGATTTAATCGAAAAATATAGTGGGGAAATTAGTAAGACAAAATGGAATCACTATATATTAATAGTGTCTGTACAATTTATGGAATGTTATAGTGACAATATAATTATTCACGACCCACAATTGATGATATTAATACTAAAGGATATTCATTTTATAGTATTTTATTTTTTGGAGTTTATTAAAAAAGACATCAATACAGGGTACATGATACATTTTTTTGATTTGGATATTGGTCATATCCCAATAATAATTGTAGTTTCAAATAAATCAACCTTTCTATTTTAAAAAAATAGTATATTTACCCCATCATGAAACACATGGTGAAATTATGACCTTTTCAGGATACTCCTAGAGTTTTATCATAAATTTCTACTAACAAATCAGTTGAATTGTATATATAATATAAAATATATTTGTACAATAAGTAATTGTTTTTATTTTTAAATAAATATCAAATTTCGGTGGAAGATAAATTAAATATTATAAAAGTACATAATCAAACATTTTGAAAATATGAATATTGTTGATGTTGTAATTATTTAAATCCAATAAAGTAAAACACCCTTTTTTAATTTTAATTAGAACCAATAAAATTGATTTGGGTTCCCATAGAAATTAAAATTTATCATAGCATAAATATAATATAATAGGGTTGTTTTTGAAATAATACATGACAACGATCGATAGTATTTTATACGAGATACATTCATTGAAATCCAATCCATAAAATAGATAACATCAAATTCAATAAAATGAAAATTCACATGATTTATAGGAAGTATATTTCCACAATGATCTAAATGAAAATAATCATATTCATGGGATTTGATCATCATTCCATTAGGAGTTTTCATTGGTAAGTCAGTATCTATTTATTAGAGAGGAAGTGTTATTCTATTTAATGATTAACCAACTATAAATATGTAGGTATATCTAGATTTAAATAAGACATTTATAGTTCTATAGTTCATGGTTGGTGTATTATATCCCATATTGTGGTATCACCCTTTGTGTGGAATATTAATTGTATATGATTTTTATTTGTATCTCATCATAAGATTCTTTTAGAATTGACCACCATTATTAAAAAATTCATTTTCATACTGTTTAGAATAATTCATATACATCTTGATATTTAAAAATTTAAATGTGGGTCCTGTGTTTTGTGGATAATTATCTATATTCAGATCATTTAATAGAATATTCACATCACATTAGAAATCTTTTTCATGACTACGTTCATTAGAAATAATTAAAAAAAATTCTAACTTGCTTGTGATATGATCCCCCATGTTTCCATCCACACTTCACCAAATAAAGAAATATCATCATTTTATCTCTATGGTTATTAATTTTTCTATTAAATTAAATCATTCTCTTCTTATAAAAACAATGTTATTTATGTTTAAGACTAATATCTATTTCCAACATAAAATAATGTTTAACGATTTAATCATATGCACTAAATTCATATCTAGGAACACCCCATAAAAGACATAGTTTTAATCCTATTAATAATTGATCAACATTACATTCATTTTATGTGATAATAAAATTACAATACATTGCTTTTATTATAATATTAATATCATAGGTTCTAACCAATTCTGAATTCTTTTAATTTATATGAAATAATTTCTACATTATTTTATTATGAAGAAGATAAGGAAGGTAATTATTGAAAGAAAAGTTCTTGAACTCATCACATGACATGGATTGAATTTTATCTTATTTACTTGTATTCTTTATATGAGTCCACAATTAATCTACCTCAACTTATAAATAAAAGACAAACATATTTAAATTTTTATTCTCCAAACATAAGATAATGGAAAATAACAATTCATTTTAAGCTTTTTTTGATCAGCTAGTAGTTATTTTATGGAACCATAAAATGAAGCATCATAATGTATCAGGATGGACTAAATAGAATTTTTTTAATCACTGACCATATTTATATTTACATTAATTCAAATTTTGAGAAGTTTTTATGACTATAGAAACTATATTTTTCATTCCACATCCCATAATGATATATTTAATATGAAGAAAATAATTTAACATTAATTTGACCATATTATTTACATGGTTTATCAATCTAGCCATCCATTGAATAAAACCAAAAAAAATAGTGTATAACACAATTAAAAGTGTATGAAAACACATAATCAATGAGAGTCATATAAATGATTTCTAAATCATGAAACATATTTTTCAATAAATAAACCCTTATGAAAAAACATATGTCATCCATTCTCATTATATCAATACATTATTATTATTTATAATGATTTCATTAATTCCCAAAAACATATCCCCCATGTAACATCCTAGAAATTTTAATAATAATAAGTTATTTTTTTATATATTATATTAAATAAATTTGGATTTAAATGTTAACATTATATATGATAAATTAAATTATAATACATTGAAAATATATTACTTTATTTTTAAAATATTAATAATTTACAGAGAATAAGTACATAAATAATTTAAAAAACTCTTAAAATTTAATTATTTAAAAATTTTATGATTGGATAATTTTATCAACGAATTTGATATAAATTATACTAAAATATATTCCTTGTGTTTTTTCTTATAGATTTTATTTTCATATTAATTTATACCTAAATACTTGAGTATTTTTGAAAATAGGATTTCATACAGATTAATAACAATGATTACATGACATTAAAATCATTAAAAACAATTATATTGAATTAATTGATATGTTAGAAAAGAAGATTATAAATTAATTTTTTTAATAAGAAATGGTTTAATATATATATAGTTAAATTTATTTATGAATTTAAATATTTTATAAAATATAAAATTTAATGGTATATATGAAATATAAATGATTATTTTTCATAACATATAATATAATATTTAAATATATAATGTTTTTATAATGCATAATGAAATAGACATAGAATAATATTAATTTATAAAATATATTTAAATGAGTATTAATAAAATTATGAAAAATAAGATAATAAGATATAAATAAATTATGATAATATTGTAATTTTTATTTTGAAGTTAACATATATATTAGAATTTAACAGTTGATTAATTTAATTTATAACTTATTGAAATTTATAAATTGATATAAATAAATATATATATGATGATATGTGTATTTTAATTTATAAAAAAATGAATAATATGTATAATATTATATAATTTAGTATATAAAAGAAAAAACCGAGAAATAAAATATGAAAAATTAAAATAAGACGATGAAATCGGGATAGGAATCCGTTTCGAGTAGAGGATCTTTCTGCTATGAGAGATTCCATCCCAGTCGAGTATCAGTATAGAGATTGAGTTTTGGGGAATTCTAATGGAGAGAATTCATGGGATTCGTCCTCAAGAGTGAAGGTCAATGCAGATCATGAGGGAAGAATCATCCACAGATGAGAGAATGTCCACATTTTTGAGTCATGGACAACAAAGGGAATCCAATTTCGATGAAAATTTGACATCAATCTCATGGTGTTCTTTAAGATTATTTTCATGATGTTAATCACCAACCACATATCTATGGTATCACACCAATACAATGTTGGTCTAAATCCTTGTGAATATTATCATCTTCAGTATAATTAGTCCGGAGTATTTCTTTTTGCATTTTATTCTTCTTTGGATTCTACTAAGAATCTTATCATTTATCCTTGTTTAATTTTACTTCCCCTAGATATTTATATTTAAACAATGATATCATTTTTATATATATTTTTTCAACAATTTCATATGAATATTAATTTTGGTTTCATCTATTTCAATTTATTGTAGAAATAGATTTTTATATATATTGTATCTGTGTACAATATTTCCTGACAAGCCTTTTACTAACCCCATATACTACAGATATCCTTAAGATTTGGTTGTTTCTACTACTTGAGTTAGATCCATCAAGATTCATCTTGGATGTATTCTTCTCAAAATAATTAAAAAAAATATATTTATTTTACATTCAAATATCAACTTGCATCTACCCAATCCGTCCATTATACTCTGGTAAAAAAGATGGTATATTTTATGTATATTTGATAAACATTATAGTTGGTCTTGATCCAATAATTTTATTAAGTACCCTTATGAGTTTATGAATATTCCATTAATCCTTTTTATCTAGTTTTTTTCAATATTAACCATTTTTAAAAATCTTTTTTTTTCATGTATGTAAAGGGATACATTTTTTTCCAAATTTAAATTTATGATTCAAAATTATAAAATTATTAAGTAAAATATTATGAATTTATTTGCTTTCAATATTATGATTTCTAATTTCCCAAATTATAAAGTGATTCGTCTATCTAATTTTGTGTATGAAAATGATCTCTTATGTTTTTTTATTCTTCAATTACATAGGGGAAATTATGTTACATCCAAATGCCAATTAAACTAAATGTTTATTTATTTAAGGGTGTACTTTATTAAAGATATATATATATATGTACATATATATATATATATATGAATTTATTATTAAAAATTTATAAGGGAAGGGATAGTATATATATATTTTAAATATTTATCTTTATTACAGGCTAATTGTATGGGATATGTTTTTAAAAAACATGTTTTATATTATATATATATATATATTTATGATGAATTAATCTTATTGGTATTTTATAATTTTGATGCTTTTGTTTTATTGTAGAATGGTGAATTTATTAAAACATCATTTTATGCAAAAGTCATGTATATTTGAAGAATGGTCATTTCTGATAATTTCATATGTCTTTAAAGAAACTATTTAATGTTATGTCAATGCATAGGCTTATATGTTTGACACCTGTATAAAATTCATGTCCATATTTTCACTTCATGAATTGAATATGCTTGGTTTGGTTCAAACATTACATTTATTATTTGTACATATATATATATATATATATATATATATATATCTGTGTGTGTGTATATTTATGATATGATGAATGTATAAGAAATTATATTTTGATAATTTCATGTGCGACACACATTCATCTATTGCATAAAATTATTGTTTCTATAACTTAATACATTCATGTCACTATTTCATGCATAAAATAAATCAAAAAAATACTTCTTTGATATTTTTATTTAAGATAGTGTTTTTATAATTTTTTATGTTATTACCATATATAATCATGTATTTCATAAAATGATTGTGTACATTGATGTTTATAAAAATTATAGGTGGAAATTATTTTGGACGAAACCATACTTTAAAGATAAATGCAATGAATGTGAATATATTGATATATATACATACTCATAAGTGAAATGTGTATTGTAACATAATGATATTTTTGAAAATAAAACTCAAGTGAAAATATATATAAGTAATGAATTCTCAAAAATATTTTTAGAAAATATGGCACATGAATTTTGAAAATGTGCATAGATTTGTGGAGCGAACCCAATCCCTCAACAAGTGGGTATGTACAAGATAACCTCCAATTCTAAAATATTCCACAATCCATAGTGTTCTGTTTTAAAAACATTTTGTAATTTTTTCTAAAAATCCCTGGTCTATATTTAAATAAATTATTTCCAGTACGTAATTTCAGAGTTGGAATATTATTTTAAACGTAAGTAATTTCTATTATGTTTTTTGAAGGGGGTTCAGAAATATATTTTTATCATATCAATAATGAAATTTCTCAATTTTTTTTAATGAAATATTTTCTAAAATATATTCAATCAATTTAAAAACTATTTAGTCGGAAATTGAATGATGACCCATTATTTTGAAATGATTATCCACAGGTATCTTAGAAGGTCAAATTTTGATGTCATCACTTTTGGAGACATCCCAATGGAAGCATATTAGGCATGTGTTTTAGTTTTTGTTCAACATTGATAAATGTATTGTGTTGTCAAATTCTTTAGAACGTGACCTGTAAAAGCTCCTTGTTTATTTTTAGTGTTGTCTAATTGTTAAATTACATTATTAAAAATTTAAAATCAATTATATGTGATGTTTCTAGAAGTGCAGGCTCAGTTCCTTATATTTGGTTTTAGAGAAAAAACCTTGAAAACTATGGAAATTATATGTTTTATTTGATAGAAACAAAATATATGCAACAATGATTTCATTGGATAATTTTTCCCCATTTGAAATTCTTTAATTCATAAGATATAAATTTAGAATTTTCATTAATCTGCTAAATAATTACAAGGGATGAATTCATTTAAGGGGTAGGGAATGTAACATGCCAGAAATTTGAATAAGAATATGTTCATTGTTATGTAAATTAAATTAATTAAATTTTAAATTAATTGTTAACATTAAATTAGTAAAATTAGATTACAATACATAAAAATGATGTTACCTTATTTATTATAGAATAATAATTTACACAAACATGTGATTTAGTAATTAAGAAAAAAACTCATAAAATGGTATTTTAAATATGATTTTCAATATATAATATTATAAATTAATTTTATATAAATGTTATTAAAATATAAACTGCATGTTTTTGTTCATTGTTTTAATTTTTATACAAATTTGTACATGAATGATAGATTATTTTTGTAAAACAGAATTTTTTCATACTGATACCATTGTTTACAAGAAACTAAATCCTTATAAATATTTATATTAAATTAGGTGATATATTAACTAATATGATTATAAAATAAATTTGTTAAACTATGAAATGATTTAATACACATATATATAATATATTTAATAAATGAATGTATGTTTTCTTTAATTTAAAATATAATGTTATAAATGAAATATGAATGACCATATTTCATAAAATTAAAAATAATATATCTATAAATAAAATTTTTATAATAGTAAATAAAACATAGTTTAACTAATAAGAAATCATAAACATTTATTAAATAATTATTAATAATTTTATGAATAATAAGATAATAAGATATAAACAAATAAGGATAATATTGCTATTTTTATTTTCAAGTTAATAAATATTCGAATTTAATAAATGATTCATTTAATTTATAACATCCTTAAATATATAATAAGAAATACACACATATATATATATACGATGATGTATTTTTATTTTAATTTGTTAAAAAAATGATACATATAAATAAGATGATATAATTTAGGATAAAAAATGATAAAACATTGAAATAAAATATTAAAAAACGAAAATAAGAGGCTCAAATCAACATAGGAATTATATTCAATGAGAGGCTTGTTCCATTTTGAGGGATTCTTGCTGATTCGAGTCATGGTGTCAAGCTAGAGCAGCAAAGCGAGTGAAGAGCTCAATGTTGCTTCATCATCAAAAGTATTGGATGATATAGATCACGAGTGAATAATCCTTTTTAGATGTGAGGATGAGTACATGTTTCAGTCCTAGAAATATTAGGGCTTCAGCTTAAGATGAAACTCTAATATTGAGCATGAGGTGTGTTTGTGGTTGATGTTTTGATGCAAATTTCTTACCACCTGTTTCAGTTTTTATATTTGTACAAATTTGGTTGAAATCCTTTCAAATATGGATGTGTTCAGTATAATAAGTAATGAGTATGTATTATTCCATCTTCTTTATTCTTTGATCACCATTGATAATTTTTTCCCTGATCATTGTTTAATTTTTATTCCACCGGATATTGATATTTTAACATTTATAGAATTTTTAATATAATTTATCAATAATTTCAATGAATATTTGTTTTGGATTCTTCTATTTCAATCATTTTCAACAATATATATATATATATATATATAGTCTTTGAGGGAATGATTTGTTGACAAGCATTATATTGACACCACATAGTGAAGATTTACTTAAGATTTTGTTGTTTCCAATTATTTATTTGGATCCATCTAGATTCATCATTGACGTATTCTTCTCATATTCATCAATAAAATTAGTAAATATATGTTTTATATCTATATCTAAATTTTCCTCAACCCAATTAGTGCATTAAACTATGATACATAAGTGGATATATTATATGTATATCAGATAAACACTTCTATAGGGATTGAGCCATTAATTGTATCAAGTAGCCTTATGATTTCCTGAATCATCCATTAAACCATCATATATAGTATTTTTCAACATCCACCATTTGGGAACCTCATTTTTGTTTACATTTAAGTTAAGGAAAATATTTTTATCCAATTTCAATTTTTTTTGATTCTCAATTCTAAAATATATAAGGGATATACTGTGAATTCATTTATTTTCTAAATTATGATTAGTAATTTCAAAATTATAAATATATTAATTTATCTAATTATGTTTATGACAATTATCTGTTTTGATTTTTGATTATTCCATTAGCGAGGGACAATTATTTAGTTTCTAAATATTTATTAAATTTATTGTTTATTTATGTAAGTGTCATGAAGCGTCCTAAGATGACCCTGAACCGGTCAACCAGGCCAGCCCGTGGAAAGTCCGAGGAGAAGTTCTCAATCCTCTTAGGATGAAAACAACCATCGATGTCATAAATAGAGTATACCAAGGTACAATTTCTCCCTGATATAAACAATCAAACGAACAATGGAATGAAATGGATATCCCATTATACATTTACCTAAAAATTGAACTGAATATTATTTGTAAAACAAATTGAAAGTAATACTAAACCAAAAACACAAATGACCGAACATGATAACAAACTATATCCATGTTACCCTACAGGTTACTCTCCAACACAATGATCACACATCTCCCAAGGCGATCAAACTCTTAATGAAACAAGCACAAGTGCTAAAAATTAATGAATACTATTAGTGTGAGTATAAAAAAACCATTTGGTAAGCCCAATATTATTTTCCCTAGGAACATCCATTAAAATAAAATAAAAATTAATTTCATGTTTTAAATACAAGGTATAAAGGTATGTTTTCCAAATTTGGCCCCATGCTATAAAAAGTTACCGAAAAAAAACATGTATGTTTTATACACAATAATAATAGTAACAATTTTCAAAGAGGTGAAACATCAAAATGAAAATAAATATAATGAGGGATACTATAAAGATTGTTAACATTTAAATAAATCACACATGATGTTTAATTTTCTAACCAATGAAACAATGTGATGAAGGTGATTACAAAAATGCCAATGATCACAAGTCACAGGAAAAACCCAAGGCACTAGTTAGTTGTGAGCCCCAGGTACCTTGTATCTTGCTAAATGTAACCATAATAAATATCCATAATCATTCACATGATCCACTAGTAGGAAGAATAACCATAATATAGTGGTCCACGAACCACATCATCATCATTGTTTAGTTAGTGTTGTCATCGTCAAACATGCTATGTGAAACAGTGGCCAAACCCCATGAGATCACTATCATACTCGTACATGTCCTCCCACCTAGATACCCAGGATTCTCTTTAGTGCCATATCAAGATACACATATTATCAAATAAAAATTCCACATGAAAATTATTTTCCCAAACAATAAAAAAAACATCCAATAAACATGTATCACATTTCATTCATAGTTCAATAAACTAGTTAACGTTTTCATAAAACTATTTCAAAGATTTTAATGAGGCTTTCTACATAAAACTCATTCAAAAAAATGTGTTTAATGATAAACACACAAATAAAACATACCCAACCATATTTGGAAGCCCTAAAAGATTTTAATAAAATCATTTAATTGACCATAAAAGAATCTCAATTGATCCAACATGTTATATACATGTAAAACACTCTTTCATTATTTTTATGAATGACTAAATTGGCCTTTAAACATTTTACCAAACTGACATTTCTCAAAGAAATAAATACCACATTTAAAAAGTATGGGGAACCAAATATTTTATGACTCAACACATTGGTAACCACCATGAAAATATTTATATTTTTTATCAATTACAAAAACCTTTTTATAAAAGTTCCATATGAACCTTCCATTAGAAACACTTTATAAAATACCTTAAAACCAAACCAACTTCTTTCAAAACACCAATACCTACCAAAAATCAACATAAGTAACCCCAAAAAACATCCCACTTCCAATATGATTATAAATCAAAAATATTAATTTTAAACCACTCTCACACATAAAATCCAACATGGGAACTTACTGAGCACATGACAAGCATTTTTTTTATCCAAACTATTTCTGAAAGGCACTCAAAAAGGAATAAAACATCATAAATTTCCAAAAATTTATTCAAGATACTGAATAATTTTTAATAAACCACAAATCATGTGAGGAATCTAATAAATCATTTGAACAAACATGAAGTGTACACAAATTTAAAAAAACTACCCACTTTACAAAAAATTAGGTTTTAACCGCTACTTGTCACACCAATAAAATTTATGAAAAAAATAAATTTAAATTTTGACAAAATTATTAGGATAAAAACATCATGAAATTAATTGATCTTAAATAAGAATTTCATGTGCAATTAGAAACCAATCTAAAATCCTTGGCAGAATGGAAACACACAATCGAAATCACCCACTAGGGGTTTATATACCCTAAAACTATTAAAACCATCCAAAAACTAATATAATAACCATAAAAATTTATTAAAAATCATAACCCTATTTTACTAATGAACAAGGGAGAATAAATAACCATGAAATAATGGGAAGATGAGGAAGGGGGAGCACAAAAGAAAGGGGATTTCAATATAGAAACTACAAAACTCATAATATTCCCTTATATCCATAGTCATATAGGGGAGATAATGGCTTGAAACTATGTGGAGGGTTGTCTTAGGTCTAGAAGAACCAGAGGAAACTGATTTTGGGAAAAATTATATGAAATGAATGTTTACGGGTGAAACAATTTAACTTCATCAATATGGATTATTTGAGGAAACATGTGAACATTTTCTCTAATATGTGATGAAAATGAGATCCAAATAGGAAAAATCAATAATGGGGGTGAGACTATTTATGTTTTATTTGAGTGGGAGGTGGAATCATCAAAACATCTAAAATATTGAAATGATATAAAAGAAACAATTTTAAAAAAACATGAAATGGGCCCACATGTTGGCCTAATACCTAAATAAAAAATCCAAATCCCCCATGATTATGAATTATTAAGGGTTCAAAATGGATATATAGTTAAATATGAAAGGGGATGGCAAATAAGAGGTGTAATGGGTAAATTTTTTAAAAAAATTAAAGAGTTATAGAAGAATGTTTTTTTAAATATGGTAATGGGGTCATGGTTGGCCCATATCCTGATGTAACCACCATTTCTCCAAAAACTCCCAAAAAACAAATGGGAAACCCAATGTAGGATGATTATACATATATTGAAGTTAAAAAAATATTAATCTCACCCAACAACCATGAAAAGAATTGTGATTTTCAATGAACCTAATGAAATCTAAGGCATGAAAAGAAAAAAATGGGTGGGCCAACTAACCCCACCATTAATGCATTCTCCCACCAAAATGCCATAACACTTTACAGATTCTTGATGAACATATAACTATATTAAATCAACATAATCCATCCTATAAAGAAAAGTGAATTTCATTCACCATCAAAGGAACATAATATTTTTTTCCCAAACAAAGCACCAACTCACAACAACATTGTGAAAATCAAGAGAAAGGTCAACCGATCACCTCCACAACCAAGCCAAGTACAATTTTATTGGTAATTATAAAAATGAACCGAATTATCACCCCAACCAATGTTCACTCATGAAATACAATGACATTGGGAGGGATTCGGAATAGGCTACTCACCATTAAATCACAACTACCATCCGAGAAATCCTTAATGGAATGTTCTTCGAGAACCGTAGTGGGTCTCCTCCCCATTAGAGACCAATCAGAAATGAACAAAAAGGAATTAAACATGAACTAAAAGTGGTACTCAACCACACAATACCACCAAAACTCTCCAAAAACATCCTATAAATCGAGGTTAATAGGGTTAAAATATGAACATCTAAACCACCCACTCTTGAATGGAGGGGACTAGGATTGGGCCAACACTTTCTGAACGGATCTGGACCCTACCCCAAATATTGGAGGGTAGGGAAGGGGACCCAAACATTAGTCCATGAAAAAAACATAAACAAAGTATCTACACAAAATTATACACCAACAAACATGTAACACCAAGGCCGCACCCGATTTACACAGGCATTCCACATATGGTCATTGTTCTGAAACCCACATCCATGAAATCATAACCATAATCTATGTGGTAGGTGTAAGTCCACCATGCTCACTGTTACAAGATGAAGTCCACTGTGATGAGAAACCAAAATATATACATATAAAAATACTTACAACAATGGTGGAGGTAGGATACTAGATGAGCTCCCCACCCCTCTAGAGATTTCTTGACTACGTGAAAATCATCACTCCAAGGCCTATAGATAGAGCCCAAATGTTTGATGCATATGTTGCACTATAGTCATGAGCTATGAATTACATCATCTAATGATATTCACTAGCTCAAAAAAATCTCCAACAACCAAAAGAGACTGAGGGATGGACACCACCCATTTTACTTACATACAATGAGGAGTGAAATGAACAAATAACACAATGAAACATGCCAAGAATCACTGAACATAATCATTATAATTGATAGAGTAATCAAAATAGGAAGTAACTATAAATTGATCCCAAACAGATCTATATTACAAAAATTGTTACAATGTTTTTTTATGAAGAGGTGTTTCTGGCTTGTGAATCATGAGAATGAATCGTTAGTTTGATCAACTAGAAATCCTGAAAATAGGGAACTATCGGTGGGCACATCACAACATCTAACACATATTTAGAATCCCAATAATCATTACTCCAAAAATAGATCCTCCAAAAAGATCCTATCTCATGAAACATCTTGAGTATGAATTCCAGATCTAAAGGTGCACACTCAATAATAAAATCTTCAATGACATAAAAAACAAGACACAAATCCAGTGGTTTATAAACAAATGACACAATTTTCAGGTCAAAAAAACTTATGAAAAATTTAAATGTGGTGTTTTTCCACATTCACAAATGGGGTTTTATAAAGTGTCACTCACATGAACATTTCCTTTTCACCCAAGGCTCCCAACCACCATGACATATAGACAATAATCCTAGATATCAATAAAACCATGCATGTGAGCACCCATTAAAACACAAAATGCTAAAACAGTACATCATCATTCCAAAAATCATGTACCTTACAATAGAACAATAACCACCAAGTCAAAAATCTTATTCATATTTCACAAAATAGACCACACTTCATCAATAACCCTATTCTTAAAAACCAACACCATTTCATTTTTAAATTTTTTTTAAACAATGATACTCCAATCAACCCCTTTACATTTTCTAAAATTCAGCAATGATTATTTTCATAATATGATGGCCATTTAGACCAATACTGTATCTAGGAAAAGACAAACTATTCAAAACCAATTTTCAAACCCAATTAATAAGATTCAAACACTTTTCAAAATCCGAAAAAACCCCATTTAAAACAATGATTCCAAAGAACCTCAAAATTATGTACACATTCAAAATATATTATTTCATAAAACCTCATGTTCAGATTTGGGAAAATCCATTCCTATTAAATAATTACCACTTCATCATAAAACATTGTTTCACAAGAAGAACAACCTTCTAAAAATATTCTTAAATTTAATTTTTGAAACCCCTTTTAAATTTTTTAAAAAACAACCATTCATTTAAAATCCATTTTTCCAATTATCATACAAGGATTTTCAAAACAAAATTACAAATTTCTGAAATTTCTATGAGACCAAAAAATGGGAATTAATGTCAGTAGGTGACATGACCATATAGTTGGCAGAAATATATCAAACACAAAAAAAAAACATTGAGGGTCTTATTTGGGCCATTCATTAGGCTCCACATGGAATTCACATCATTGATACCTCACGAAGACCATTACTTCAACACAGCTTTTTATATCCCAACACCAAACAATAAAAATATCCAAAGAAACTAATAAAACAGGACTTCCCATTAACACCGGAGGATCAGAATGAGAAAGAGTTCACAATTCCCTTCGCGAAACTACACATCAAGTCCCAAAATCCCACTCTATATTCCTTTACATACCCAAATAACATAGGGTTATCTGAAAAGTATGTTTCACTAAGGTCCGACTTCCTTTGAAACCATTTTTTCATGAACATGATTGATTCGACACAGAACTAGACACCCATGCCAGCCCATGATAAGTCCCGAGAGGAGTTCTCAATACTCCAAAGATAGTGACAAACATTGAAGGCATCAGTAGAGTACATAAGGAACTATTTTTCACTAATATAAACAATCAAACAAAAATCAAAATGAAATGGACTTCCGAAAATACCTTTACATAATAATTGAAAAGAATATTATTTGTACAAGAAATTGAAAGTACAAAAAACCCAACAGCTGAATTGACCAAAACTGATAACCAACTAACTCAATGTGACCCTATTTGACACTCTCCAAAAATAATAATCACAGGTCTCCTTAGGCGATCCAACTCATGATGAAACCTACACAAGGGTTAAAAATAGAATAATACTATATGTGTGATTATTAAAATTCAATATGTTAGCCCAATATTCAATTCCAAATTCACCTCCATTAAAATATTTGAATCATTATTTTCATTTTTTAAATACATGATATGAAGGTATTTTTTTCCAAATGATGCCCCATGCTATAAAAAAAATTCTATAAAAAACATGCATGTTTTATAAACATGAATTCTGGTAATAATTTTCAACGAGGTGAAACATCAAAATGAAAATAGTTTTCAAGAAGTATTTTTAAAATAATTTAAAATTTTAAATAAATAAAAACTCTTCTGAATTTTCTAACAAAAAAATCGTATTCTGATAGTGATTACAAAATATCCAACTAGCCCAAGTCATAGTAACACCCCTAGGAACTAGTTTGTTGTGAGTGTCATGTACCTCATATATCGGTGCAGGTAACCATAATAAATAAATGTTATCATGCACATGAGCCACTTGTATGAAGAATACCCATACCTTGTTGTCATCCAAAAACCAAGTCATTATAGTTTAGTTAGTTTTTTCATCATCAAACAAGCTAGGTGAAACAGGGTCCAAACCCCACGGGATCACTAGCATACAAGTACATGTCTTACCACCTTGATATTTGGGATTCCCTTTAGTGCCCAATCAAGTTACACATATTAAAAAATACACATTCTACATTAAAATTCAATTTCTCAACCATAACCATAAAAAAATCACACAAACAAGCTTCAAATTTCTTTCACGAAAAAATAAACTACCTAAAATTTTCATAAATCAATTTATTTTAGTGCAGTGAGGCTTTGCACATAATCATCATTCATGAACACTATTTTAAGGTTAAACACAGAAAGACTCATACCCTAACATATTTTTCATCCCACCCAACATTTAATAAAATAATTTCATGGAATACAAAACAATCCCAATTAACACGACAACATATATGCATTTAAAACACTCGTTCTAAATTTTTAGGAATTCCCTAACGACCCTTTAAACAATTCAACCAACCAAAATTTTTCAAATCCAAAAATACCTCATTTAATAGGGATTGTAGAACCCACCATTTTATGATTCAAAACATTGGTTACCACATTTCAAATATTCATAATTATTATCCATTAATTTTTTTATAAATGTTCCTAATGATCCTTCCATTAGAAACACATGAAAAATAATTTAAGAAAAATAAGCATTCTCCAAAAAAACAAAAACCTGCCTGAAATACAAATAA
Source organism: Viscum album (assembly GCA_963277665.1). NCBI lineage: Eukaryota > Viridiplantae > Streptophyta > Magnoliopsida > Santalales > Viscaceae > Viscum > Viscum album. The sequence continues at coordinate 1,957,204,019 of OY728165.1, forward strand.
GGATCACAAAAAAAAATTATTTTCCTACTTTTAATATTATTAAAAATAGAAAAAAATCATTCTAAACCACACTCAACACATAAAATCCAGCTGGGAATCTTACTGAACACATGAAATACATTTAAAAAAATCATTTTAAGAACTCAAAAAAGGACAAAACATCAATGGATTGTCATAAATTTATTCATCCTACTGAAAAAAGTTCAAAATACCACAAACCAAGTGTATAAGCTATGAAATCATTTGAACAAACATGTGGTGTGCATCATTTTAACAAAACTATAACACTCTACAAGAAACATGGTTTTAACCTCTACTTAGAACACCAAAAAAATTATCCAAAGTACTGATTAAAATTTCCAGAGTATGAGGAGGATAAAAAAAATTTTAAATTGATTTATCATAAATAAATATTTCATGTACAATGGGAATCCTACCTCAAATCCTTGGCATAATGGAAATTTACATCCGAATTCACCTATCATGGGTTTATAAATACTTACTCACTGAATAAAATACATAAATTAATATAACATCCATCATAAATCCTTCCAAAACAACACCCAATGTTGTTCATGACCATGGGAGAAGAAACAATTATATAATAAGGGAAAGAGGAGGAAGTGGGAGGACAAAACAAAAGTAATCTCACCTTGGAAACATGAAAACTATTTGTCTTACATTAGATTCACACACATAGAAGAGTGATAATGGATTAAAACTAATTAGAGAGTCTCCTTTGGCAAGGAAGAACCAAGGGAAACATATTTTGAAGAGTAGTAGTATGAAATGAATTATTTATGGATGAAACAATATACCTTCTAAAATATAGATGATTTGAGGAAACCTTAGAAATGTCTCCCTAATATATGATGAAAATGTGATCTAAAGAGGAAACATAGATAATGAGGGTAAGGCTATGAACATTTGGCATTGATTTGAAGGTTTAATCACATAATCACATTAAAAAAATGAAAACTATATAAAACAAAAATATTAGTATTTTTTAAACTAGAAATTAGCCCAAAGGATAGCCCAACACCAGAATAAAAAATTCAAATAAACCATGAATATAAATGATTATTGTTTCCAGAATTATTATTTACAGGCTCGAGAGTGCTTGAGGTGGCGATGGAAATGCCCTGAGTGGAGATGCCCGCCCTGGCCCCTCCCCTTCCAAAGGGTGAGGATCCTTCGCTGCTGCTCTCTGAAGCTTACCCAACGCCCTTCGTCCCCTTTTCAAATCCTGATTTCTTTCCTTCTTTTCCACAGATTTTTAAGCATGAAAGTCATCAAACGCTTCAGCGGTCTCCCACAATTGTCGATTTCATGTTCAGAATTCACTTAGGCGTCCTCTCTTCTTCATTTATCCTTAATCGCGAACATTAAGCATCATTAGCTGTCGGTTGACTTCTTCGGTCATTGGATTTTTGAATCATGGGGTCTACAAGAGCGAGCGATGTCTGGGCTACTGGATTCCAGATACAACATGGGCTGATTTGATTCTGAGGATGATATTATTCTTGCCTGGTCGAGCGCTCCTCGAACCTATGGTGGTTCCTAATTTCTGCTCGTGAAATGATCGTATGATTTTCATACGCAATGAGGCACATCATCAATGGTGGTTTGGGAAACTGGGGCACAATGTAGAAGTTTGCAGGTGCAGGTGTTTGAGCCACTTAGGTGCTGGGAATGTTCAGGCGTCTCGGGCCTCAGTTTTTCCCACAGTTGGGAGTAGCAAGTCACCGAAGCATAATTTCGAGGATGGGTTTAGGGGAGTTGAAAGGGCAGTGTATGATGGTCCTATAGGTGTAGCGACTATGAAAAACTAGGAAGGGGTGTTGCCTCCTTAACTGAGGGTCACTGAAATATTCAATAGGTTGATACATGACTTGGTAGGGGCTCCAGGATCTACTGATGTTGTAGTGGTTGCACAGAATGGTGGTGATCTACAAGTTGGTTGGAATGATGGCTTGGAAAACCACAATGCAGGGGCATCATTTTCTGGGGTTAATTCTAGTCTATTCAATGCATTTATGCAAATCATCAAGAGGCGGAGGCCGATTTGGATCCGAGTAAGGAAGTGGGGGATCAGTAGGCTAGAAGTAATGACCAGGCTATTAGCAGCAGGGTTGAGGGGGTGAAACCCTTGGTAGTGTAGAAAACAGGTCCTGCAGTTCATGATGGCCCTGCTATGGGGGATTCAGAGGGATGTGTTGATAAAAGTGTCCGTAATAAAGATAATGGAGGGGAGCTCTTTACAATTCCTATAAGAAACTTTTTTCAGGGTTTGGAACAATAGGATGCAGAGGTGACAAACCCATGAAATACTGGTGCCAATGCAGACACTAGATCTTAAGAGGCTACTGATTCAAATGACGAAATGAAGATGGTTTTATATGATTATAATGAAATAGTTGAACAGCCGCAATGCTTAGAATTAATTTATTCTAATTCACAGTTTCACCATAATCAGTCAGCACATTATAAAAATGTGGTTATCCCTAGGAAATGGGTGGAGGTCTCTGAGAGTGATAAAGAAAATAATGGTGGAATGTTGTGGCCCTTGTATAGAAACATTGTCCAGGGGGAATGTAAACGTAGTTGAGAACCAGGAGGCGAGGATTTCCTCACCACGAAGGCGGATGTGGAAGTATTAATCCACTTTTCCAATGTTGATGTCCACTAGGTCATCGATAAAAAAGTAGGCAGGGAACGTCTATGTAAAGTCATACAATCTATTAATGCATTTATTTCATTGGAGCGGTTGAATTTGAAGAGGAAGTACGCCAAAATCCTGATGCATTATGAAATATCAGAATGTGAATCATTCATTGTGGAGGAAGATTTCTATCATGGGTGTGGCGACTGGTGTGTTTCTGATGGTTTCTAGTTGTTGTTTTTAGCTTCTTTTCTTCTATACTGATATTTTCTTTTATTTTAATAAATGTTTTGAGGTTAGCCTCTAACTGACTTTCTGGGTATTAATGTGTCAAAAAGGATACGTATGATCGAATATTCAAGGGAAGGCCAAATATGTAATGTAATCGGTAAAAATATTTATGAAATTAAGGATTTAAAAAGGAAAAAAAATTATGTTTTTAAATATGGAAATGGGCTCACAGTTGGACCATATCTTGAAAGAACCACCCTTTCTATGAAAACTACTTAACAAGAATTGGGGAACCAAATGTAGGATTAATTGAAATAAATGTTATCTAAAAACTCAAAATTAATCTCACTCAACACCAAATAAATGGATTTGTATTTTCAATTAACTGTATCAAAACCAAGACATGAAAATAAATTTAATGGTATTGATAGTAAGGGTGTAGTATTTCAAATATATATATATATATATATGAATATATATATATATATATGAATTTACATTTGATATTATATAATGTAAGGGATAAATTAATTTTATTATAAAATATTTCTATTCATTAATGTTTTTAATGGTATATTTAATAAATAAATCTTATTTATGTTTTAATATATATATATATATATATGTGTGTGTGTGTTTTTGTTTTTGTGTGTGTGGGTGTGTTTTAAAGTAAAATGAATCCTATTTATATTCACTAAATTTGAAGTCTCTATTTTTATTTTAAAATTTAGAATTTATTAAAACAACCTGATATGTGGAAGTCATTCATATATGAAGAATATTTTTGTACAATAATTTTATATGTTGTTTAAGTAATTATTTAATTTTATGTCAATTCATAATGATTTTATATTTTCATAATTGTATAAAATGAATGTCCATATTTAATATTCATGAAATGAATATGTGTGTTTTTATTTTATTTTTATAGTCATTGTTTATATATAAATTTGTGTGTGTGTGTGTGTGTTTATAAATATCTCCATGAAAGAATGAATGAATAAAAATTTCTACATAGATAATTTCATGTGAAACACACAATTATATATTAATTTTTATTTTTTTATATATTACATTATATAGTAATGTTATTATTTCATGCATAAAATCAATTATACAATATTTATTTGATATTTTATTTAATATTTATTTTTAAAAATTCTTAGAGTTATAAAAATATGTAATCATCTTTTTAATAAAATGATTTGGTACATGGATGTTTACGAATGGCCTATATGGAAATAGTTTTGGTCAAAACCAAACATTCAAGAGAAATGTAATGAATGCTCATATTTTTTTATATACATATACTCATAAGTGTAATGTTTATTTTAACATAGTGACATGTTTCAAAATAAAACTCCAGTGAAAATATATATAAGTAAAGGAATATAAGAAAAAAGTTCAAATAATATGTCACATGCATGATTTAAAAATGGTAAGGAATTGGGGAGTGACCCAAATACCTATATAAATGTTTAGGACCAAGATATCCTTCAATGATTCAAGTTGACACAATCCATAGTGTTTTGTTTTCAATGTTTTTTTAATAATTTTGATAAATTACTAGAATATATTTAAATTAGTTTTTTATGTATTTTATTTCTATGGTGGTATATTATTTTACATATAAGTAATTTCAATTAGGTTTTTAAATGGGATTTTGAATAATTTTGTTTTCTTCAAAAGACTTTTTTAACGTTATATTTTAAAAAAATATTTTCTTAAAAGTATTTATACAATTTAAAAATTCATTTATATGAAATGTAATGATCAACCATTGTTTTTAAATGATTTTTCATAGGTATCATAAAATTTAAAATTCATATGTCAATGCTTTTGGAGATAGCACAACGAAAAGATAGTAGTCATGTGTATTTGTTATTGTTCAACTCTAATAAATGTATGGTGTCCTATAATTCTACAGAACATAGACAAGTAAAAGGTCCTGAATTTTTTTTGTGTAGTGCTATATTTAAATTAATGTATTAAAAAAATTACACTACATTTATATTTTCTTATTTTAGAAGTTCAATATTAGGTCTCTATACCCCAGGGGTGTCAAACCAGGATTGTAGAGATGCCTTTTTTCATGCACCATGTGATGATCGAGTCATGATCAATACACCCAATTCATATTCATTCTCCTAGGAAAATTTCTTCCATATCCAAATCCACTTGTAGTATCCATAAAATGGATGTAATTTTTCTAAATCCACATTCTTTATCCTTTACTATAATTATAGAATATTTTTCTCTACTTATACTTATCAAAAATCATAATTTTTTTCACATCATAGTTTCCAATGGTTAATCTTAACAATTATCTAGTACTAACTACAATTATTAATACATGTCATATATATATATATACATTACTTTGTAATAAATATATATTAATTATATAACATAATGATCCATACCATAATCCCACAGCTATACTATTTATTGATCATGTAATCACAAACAATTAGTTGAGAAGAGTTCTACATTGTCTTCACTGTAATTACTAATAACTATAATCCTTCTTAAGAATATAAAACAAAACAAATTTATTCAAATGGTTGTAGATGGAATCATAAGTAATGGTAACCTCATATGAATAATATGTTTACACAAGGGAGAAAAAAATAATAAGAAAGGCATAACATGAAAATACACATTTGAGAATTTGATCATTTCTTTTCAAAACCATACATTTTATTTCGTAGAACATAATATTGAGATATGGAAATAATCATAAAAGATAATAAGTCATGAATCATAATGTAATCAAATAAATTAATACCTGAAGGAATAATGTTTTTTAAACAATATATATTTATTGCATAAACACCATCATTTGGTATTATTTTCATATTAGTCTAGGATTACATCAAAGGATCTCATTGTGAATTGGAATAACTATTAAAATCATCGTAGTGTTGAAGGTTCCCTCCCAAAAATATCATTATGTACAGAGATCCAAAAAAACAGGGTTCACTCTCAATTCCAATATAGTATATCTCATTATATTACAATCCTTTCATAATGAATTAGTGTGTGATATATGTCATTCCTATCACATAATTACAAGAATACATATGCATTCGATAGGATAAAGAACAATCCCCAAATTAAAACACATGAAAACTAATGGTTAAAAAAATTATTTATGGTATAAATTATGGGAATGGAATTCTTTTTATAACCATTTAAGCATTTCATCAATACATTAAACATGGAAAATTAAGTGGATTACTAAAAATTTCACCATTTATCAAACCATAACCATAGAATAAGGTAATAGTTTCCAAACCATAATAACATTATAAAAATAATAAAATTGTTTAAATATGAATGGTGGTATAATTAATTCATATCCTACATAAATCTCTTGTATAATAAATTGATATCATCCTATATAGACAATAATATTGAAAGACAGCATGAAACATTTCTTGAAGAGGATATGCTTTTAACATTAAAATAAAAAATATAATATAAAAAAAATATCAATGTTTTTGAAAATTAAATTTCCATGAAAACAAGAATTTAAACTTTTAATGGAATCATTAAATCATTGTGCATTCATGAAATAGAGAAATAATGTTCCTAACATACATGTCAGAACAAAGATTCCTTTCACATTTTCGATAAAACTAAAAATTTTCTATATATAAATAATTAAAAAGAGATTAATTTTATACATTTCTAAAAGAATAAAAGGAAAAATTATTTTAACAATAATTAGGTAATAGTAAAAAAAATCATCAAAATATTTTTAGAATACATTGACCTAAAAATGGATTTTTTTATTGAAAATATAAATAATATTGGTTTTAATTTAGAATTTAATTTGGAATATTTCTTATATAATCATGTTAAAATGAATCAAAAACATATATTTTCATCAATGAACTATATGAAAAGAAATATCATGTTTTTATTGAGTGATATGTAACAATAGATTATAGTTGGTAGCACAATGATAAAAAATCCTGCTAAACCATGATGTTATAACATAAAACACTACCAATATGGTATATTTATAATCATAATTCTCATAAAATAATAAATTTAAAAGAATAATTAAATAAATAAAAAATAAATAAATTATCATATAAAATTTTAATCAGGATGTACATAATACTCAAAAAAATATATGTGTCCACGATATAATTTATGTATGAACAATACAACATGAAATTAATATCCATTACAATATGTATCCATTTTCATCATACACATCCATGACACCTATATAATTAAAATAGGATAATTAAAATTTATTATAAAACCATATAAATATTTCTAATACATATATTATTTACTTATAGCATTTTATTACCTTTTTTATGATTCTTTGTCAATGTCGTGTTTCAGGTAATAACTGCTTTGTTTTTTATGTATGGGTTTGTTTGGTATTTTTGGATCATTTACATTTTTCATGGATCTATCATATCCCAAATTTTTTCAATGATAGAAATACCATGGGTATACATTATATATATATGTAGAGTAATCTAATAAATTTAGAGATATAAAATTAATTACACAATTAATGTAGAAATTTGGTCATACATATGCATGAATTTGGTTTCCATTTTATCAGTAGATGAAATGAAATGAAATTAAATAATATAATACCTTTCAAGAATAATATTTTCAATCATATCACATTATTTCATTATATCTATCCTAGTTACATTCTATTTAATGTGTATGCATACAATTAATCATAACACTTTGTGAGGCGGTTGTCTTCTGTAAAAATGTGAGACATTATTGTATTCACACCTAATGAAATGTAATATGATATATGTTATATTATAATTTCAAAAATGAAATAATATCAGTAATATCATATATATATATATATATATATATTGTATCCAATATTTCATATAATCTTGATGGGATGTGATATGATATTAATTATGTTTTTTTCGAGGTGGTTTTCTCCCATACACACGATTAATGGTTTCATTTCCATGTTGATGAAAAGGAGATAAATAAAATTAATTCAATTAACATAGTAATTTAAACAATATAACCCACAAGGGACTACCCAACTAGTTGTTGTTTTGGATTATGTAACAACAATCTTACGCCTTATAGGCTTGGGGTTGGCAGTATGTGGAAAAAAGTACAATATAAATTAAATACATTTTTCAATTGTATATATATTAATTCACCAAGCCATCTCATGTTAACAGTGAAATGGAGTAAAAATAAGTACTGTAATATCATGAGTAAAACCATACATGTAGTAAAATCTATTGAATAAATTGGATTATTTTATAAAACCACCAATGTGTAAAAGAAAAAAATTCACATCTAACAACAAGAAAATCTAATCTTGAAAATAACTAGAATAATGGAACGGTTTGAGGGAATATCTCTTTAACACTAATCATGGATTTTGTGCAAGGTCTAGAAAACCGAGTTTCCTTATTCTCCCATAAAATCACCATTTAATTGTCCTTTTACTTCATAAGACATGACACATATTATAAAACCCATATAGGGGTGTGTTTATACATACCTTGCAAGATACCCTAAAACCAATTGCCGAGGAATAGAATATACATAAAAAATATTCTTCTTAAAAAAAATAAAAATGGAAATAAAACACAAATAAACACACATATGAAAAATAGACACATGGACACACACACATATATATTATCACACATTAATCCCAGATGATAGCTAAATTGGATTTCTATCTCACAATCTAGTTATGGTTGATGAGACTTCCAACAACTCTAAAAGGATTATAATTGATTTCAAACATCACAGTTATCGATAAAGGTAACAGTGTGGTAGACCTACAACTCAACAATATGAAACAAAATATAGTGGGAAAAATTTCCAATATAATACCAATTACCTTGTCAAATATAGGTTTTATACTCAATAGATAGAGGAAAGTCATACTATTACATCAGGGGGTGTTACTCTGTAGGTAGATGTCCCACACCCTATTACAACAGGGTTTTAAAACTCAATAAGAAATGATAAGAACCAATGTATATAAATGGTTGAAACTAATTAGGTAGAGAACCCATGGCCAATTCAATTATACTGTTCCACTGTAAAGGTAGAGAACCCAGGCATATCATCATCATGGGGTTATTCTTAGTGTTTATGTGACACACCATCTGATCCATCAAGGGGGTTCTACTCATTAGGATGAGTACCCACACCCATATTCCATAGGTGGTACCACTAAACATATATCATTGAGAATGGTGTACCCAATACCTAATTCCCTTCAAGGGTTTCCAACCTTTGGCAAGCTCCGATGATCCCACATGATCAATTTTATTATCATGAATCGGATAAATAAAAGTCATTCTCTAAAAATTTAACCTCATATCTCAAAATCCACTGTGAGGTATTTTATCGAAATTTTTAGGGAAAATATATTTCTATATTCTAATCATGGTATAATATTATAGTCCAATCAAAGGGGATACCAATGCCATATTTTTCTCAAATGGAGTACACAATGTTTTTTTTCAACATGGTTGGTGGTCCTACACCACTTCATGGTCATATTCTCTTCATGACATGGAATAGATTCCATTTAACCATACATGTTGTGTAATTGTATATACATGGTATTTATTAGACACATGGGGATCCACATATGCTTCTATTCAGTCTCATGTTTTTCGGGTTGTTCATGTCTAACTAGTTGTGTTCCTTGCAATGCCTCGGTGTCATCACATGTTTATGTACTCCTAGAGAACATAAAAAGACATTATAAATGGGTTATTATCTATATATATAAGAACATGTATATATCCCAAAATGTGGGTCACATTGTTTTATAACCCATTCAAACAACGTGTCGCCCTAATCATTCCCTAAAACCCTTGGTAATACCTATTGCTGGCACTAAAAAATGTGAGTTCTTTAAATACATGTTTTGTTGTAATGTTTTACATTAAAACCACAATTTCTCCATGAGTTAAAATCATTCCATTTTATCTACTGTTCACACCATGAAACCCACGGGCATTATCTAGTATAGGGTTATCCTTCCACGGTCCATCATTTGTCATGAGGTTCTGGAGACCCGATCCCCACACGCCATCCCATGATTTTCCGATTTCATTACTTAGACACTATGGATCAAGGATCAACCAACATGACACATAAAAATAATAACTATCACCCAAAAATAGTTATCCGTTAACTTTTTCCCCTTCCATTATGAACATGTGGGTTCGTTCAAAATCAATCCAGCACTGCAATGCCGAAATGTGACCCCAATGACCAATAGAGAAGAATGATGATAATTATGGGGATCGATTAAAAAAATCGATCATATAACCATAGTTTAATAATATTTCTTTTCCAATGATCTAAATAATTTGTAAAAATTAATTGTATCTATAAAAATAATAATAATTATTTTTTCGAATTAATTTTTACACAATGGCTCATGAGAAGTGTATGAAATTATAGATCAATGAATAATAGGTAAATATACAATCAAACACATAATTAATGAAATAAAATTATATTTTTTTTGGGAAAACATGAAAAATTGATCGATCAATGGTGAAGAAATAATTATCAACTGACATAGAAGACTGAGTATGTTTATAATCACTCAATCCAGGATGATTTGATCACCATTTTTCACCGCTGATGATTTGTACTTGATGAATGATCTCATCCTCCTCTTATATCCTCACTTGGATTTGAAGGATTCCATTGTGATTTTTCATTGGAGTTCCTTTATAGAGGATTTATATTATGTAATTTAGAACAAAATAAAAAAAATTAATCTTTTAAATTAATTAAATACTCGCCTTTGGGATTCCTAAACTAGACGTTCGACTCTAACAAATATTAAATCTCTTCTATGTTAAATCCAACATAAATATTAACCAAGTTATCATTTTTTTATTTGAGGCTATGATCAATATTTTTCAATTTATTTCATGAAAATGATCATCATAGATAATAATAAATTTAATGTTATTATAAAATCATTTTGTGGATCATATGGACTTCTAAAATAGCGCGGTGGTAGTTACCATCACAGAAAAAAATTTGTAATATAATTTAATGTTCTATAATTGAAAAATAGGGTTACTAAATTAATAACTAATTCATGTATTATCATCCCAAAAATGAATTTTCTATTATAAATTTTGCGATATTGAGCCCATATATAGATCTCTCGTGCCTAGAGGATCTCCATTACCATCCTCTTCATTTACAACACATGAACACATGTATTTTTCTATCATCCCAATATCCTATCATATCGATCCTTGAACTGCTGGTAAATTGTTAATTGTATCCATACTTGATGTCTATATCATCCAAATCAATGACATGGATTAGATCATGCATGTATCTACTCATCTGCAACACATATAATATTGCACCCATTCTAAATGTGGGAGAAAATCTCGTTTTTATTCAACCTCACCACCCCTTAGTATGACATCAAACATCCTGATTAACGTTAGGAATATATTAACTATAAGTGAAGGTTTTGAAAATCTTCATAGCGGGGATACTATATAGAATACATTTCCTCCATGTTAAAACTCCAAGGCCCAACAACATTAATCTTCATATGATTTATGTCATATCTCAGTGATCCTCATACACTCAATGGTCCCATAAACATTATACTTCATTGACCACACTATATCTTCTCCAATAATATATTTCTCCCCAATATCAATGTAGTATAATGGATACCTATAGGGTGTCCCATTCATGGCCATGAATGGGTAGAAAATGGTCATAGAGTCAATGTTATTACTATATTAAACATTTAAAAATGGAATGTGATCCTCCCAACACTAATTATATTGAAAATAATAATACCTCTATATGTCCTCCAATACATGGAGTTTGAAAACGGATTATCAATGTATCTGGGGTTTGAAAACTATAGTTTTCCCCAATTGGTTATTCAATTCCTCCTACAAGACTATCTACAACTGATAAAAAAAGTGTGCATAAATGTCGATGGAAATTATCAATGGTACCCAATGGGGTTGGAAAATATCCCACATGTATAACTACCTAAAAATATCCATGAAAATATTCTCCAAGAATGAAATTAAGTGTGATGTCTTTTTAAGTCAGTTAACAATCTGTAGATGGAATTGTTTCCACTCATTTTCAGTAGATTCACCATCACATTTTCCTTGGATAATCAATCCCAATTCCCCTATAGGATTTTAATAATATATGAAAAACATTCAAAAACATTTGAATGTACTTCACATAAAACACGTGAGACAAAAAGATATGAATTTGGAACCTCTCCACCTCCTTCAAACCCACCAAATCTTTTGTTAAATGTCTGTGTACAAGTTCCCTAAAATGATATATAGATACAAGAGATAGGTCTGAAAATCTTACATCACCATCTCTCACATCATTAAAAGAACCACAATCTTTCCGTGGAAAAGTATGACATGTTACCCCCTTTACAAAATCAATCTATAGATTCTCAGGAATATATCTTGTCATTAATAACATTAGATTCGATGTCCCAATTTTATCCTCCCTTGAGATGATTCAACACCCTAGATTGATGATAATATAAACCCCTATCCTCCACAATGTTATAATTAAAAAATGTGAACTCTAAATATGTGTTCTCTACCAAATGAGAATGTTAATTCCTATATAAGAGAATCTATCACCACTTTTCAATTACCAATTATATATATTATATCGATGTCATCATGTTTTATGATAAATAAAATTGATATCTATGTTAGTTTCATATCATGCTACATGAATATATATATATATATATATGTCTATTGGTATGAGTAAACAAAATCACTCTCCTAGAAGATATTGAATCCATATAATTAAAATAAAGACTACCACTACCAGCATAAGGTCATGAGTGTCTTAGTTATTATATTTGGGTATCAATATCATTGACCAATGTTTGATAACTTACTCTCTATATATCAACACAAATTCAAGACCAACCCTAGAGGAATTGAAATACACAAAATTCTCACTGCCTCTTCGGTTAGTGTCAAAATAGAATAACCAGTCCTGCTCATCATCAACACGTAAAAGTATTTCTTAAATTATTTTTCTACGTACAAATATTCACATTATACATTAAATAATTCAATTTTAATATGATCCCAGAGATGAATACGAATAACCTCTTATAGTACACTATCAATCCATGAATGCTCAGAACCCATTACACACTCTTAGGTGTCTCCCAAGAAGGAATTTCATCATTCTCGACTAGTTTCACAGCTAAACCATGATTATAAATGACATTACATAGGATGTAATCCACAAAAATTCATAACATGGCCTTCAAGAGATTACCATATACCTACTTTTTTATGAAAAATTCTTTTACCAACCTTATGTTCGTTGTATTCTCCACCTATGATGTAGATTATATGAGTATGTCATTATTAAATTAGAAAAAAAATCAAAGTACATTTAGACGATATAATTAATAAATTATATAATCATGGAAGGATAAATAAGAAAAACAAAATGCATAACCAAGATCTCATAGTGTTAATATCAAAATTGAAATACCACCTTCAAATATCATCCTTATTAATCAAAACATCATTTTAGTATGATTTGTGGTCATTCTTTATGAACTAACTTGTAAATTTCAATAGATCATAGATCCTGTCAACAATTAGTATGAGGTACATTATCATTTTCTTCACCAAGTTTATGAGATAACAATAAATAAAAATATGTAATTCCATTTCCATAATTTTCAAAAACAAATTAGCGCTATCTACGAGGACTTAGTTTATTTTCTAAAACCAATCTATTGATGTTCTTCAAAAAACACCTTGAACTTCCAAATCATGGTATGGGTCATCCAATGTTTTGAATAAGATAGTAGAATGGTAATTTGGTGTATTTTAGTGCATAATTATGTCTCCATCCATGGTGGTAGTCCCCATAAGTTCATAGGTAAGACTCCCATAACATCCTCTACTACTTAATGAATCCATATGACAGAATATCGTGTTTACCAAAAGGATAATATTTCCAACTGATGGGTGGTGGGATAAAACCTCTTTCATAGAATAACTACTCACCCAGTGAAGGAATCTCTCAGACCCATATAGGAATATCTCATCTCATATATATGAAGGTATCTAACCCACATGCAATGAAATTGGTTTTGGGATCATAATGGTGACTACCAGCCCATATCCATGATAACATCATAAGGTTTTATCCTGATGACCATGAGGCCCCACATGAAATTATCTATAATAAATGATAGACAACGATGGTGTATATTAAGAGATATTGAAGATTCACACATAGTCTGATCCTATATAAATAGCCAGTATAAAAATGTTTAAATTGGGAGCTCTAGAACTCGAATAAGGGAATAAAAAACATGTTAATTGAATGTATTTCTTTAAGTACTGAAGGAAATTAATAAAAAAAATCACCAATGGAATTATCACATGAGATTTTGGGTTATAGGACTCCATGTCCAACAACTACCCATGTCTACATCAGTTAGCTCCCTGAGCTAGATGTGAGATGCATATTGGTGGTGGTTGAAGTTTCACACAACATCTCCCCACGACAACATATCCTCTCCTTGGAATACTACTATTACTCTTCCAAAACCACCACCATTGTGGTTTCCCTTGCATCCAAGTGAGATCTATGATCACGATTATGTCTCAATCATGGTGGAACAACTCATATATTTTGACCCTCCATGGAATATATGCTTCATTTAATTCATTCCATATAACAAAGAAATATAAATGAATAATTTCAACCATATTCAATTTAATATGGTCCCCTACATAAACCCTATGACGCATTTCAACATGATTGAGACCATCAAGGATAAGATCTTATATAGTAAAATTCAGACGATTAGTTCCTATAAAACATGGTAGATGGCATAACCCATGACACCAACTACTATCTACAGCTACATAGTTCCTCTAAGATTAGAATCTCTCCAATAATAGTTTCCTATATTTCAATCCAATATTTTAGGGAATGAAAAGGGGACCAAAATAGAAATGGATGTCTCCCTGAATAACTTGTTCCAACTTTGGTGGCCATATTTATAAATACAGAACCATTTTGAGGGAGTACCATGTAAGTTATGTCAATGTTGTGACATACTCAGCAATATTAATACTACCATATTTTTATTCTAGAATATCCTTATTCCTAACACAGCACTATCATTATAGTTATAACACCCCATTAAATTTCTTCTAGAATTCAGTATGTGAGAGTTCTGAATCATATTGCATATATGTGACTAGACTCTAAAAGCACCCTCATACTCCATCTAACAGACTAGATCCATTACAAACATATGATCAGTGGTGGTCAATATATACCTGAAGTATTGGATAATTTATCAAGACAATAATTTTTTATAGATGTATATGGCACACTAATGAACATCAAATGACTTTGGAATTGGAACACATGTATTGTGCTAGGCCTATATAAATCCATTTCCAGCATTGATTGTACAATTTTATACTCGATAGGTGTCAGTACTACGACATGCCTACTTGGAGTAGAGGTTTCTTGATAATGATGTTTAATTGAGGAATCATTGCTCAATTTTTCATCAACATATTCTTGAATTGATATCCTGGTTGTCTTTCTTCAAGGATTCATCCTGAATTAGAGGAATACATGGAACGATAATAATAGAATTTATAGATTGGGATTTAACTCAAGAGGTGTAGTCAAGTTAATAAATCCTATATAATGAATTTCCATTTTTATCTATAACCATTGTCTCTATATGATGATTTTAGAAGTAGTTAGTTACACATGATATGTATTTTTATGTTGGCTACTAAACCTAAAATTAGTTCATTTATTTAAAATATACACATGAGACAGATTAAAATCATTTCACTATGTCCCATAAATATCCATACTATGGATATTATTCAATATCTAAACTGATGATGGAACACTTTTGATACCAATCTATAATGACCTAAATCACAAAGGATAACCTTGTTGGACGATGGACTGACATTCATAACTCCAAGACTATCTCTAAAATGTTGAGTGCTAGTGGAATGTGTTGAGATGTAATGCTATAAATGGGATTAATTTGAATAATATACCTATACACACACAAATAACTATCACTCTGAAATTGCGGAGAGGAATAATTCTTATAATATCTTGAGTAAATATAATCATGATGTAACCTATATGGAATACATTAGACTGTGATAGAACCCCACTTAATTGTAAAAGGGAAATATGAATTCTGAACCAAAAAATATAATATTCAGCAAAAAACAATAATAAATGACATATTTGAGTTTTCATCTCTTGATCTCCATCCCTATCCACCGTATGTATACAATGCACCAACGAATATATTTTCCCCACCAAAATCTCTGAAAAACTATATCTTGTTTTCATAAGACCCATCTCATAAAGTTAATTCACATTTAATATTGATTATATGAATACATAGTAGGATTCCTTGATAATTGAAGTGTGTTATATAAGATATGATAGATGTATATAGATATGACCAATGTAAGGGGTAAATAAAACCCAATACAACATATATAACATCATAAAAGAAGAATAGAAAACATAGAAATGGGATATTTATATCACAAGATAGAACTTGTCGATGATAATGAAAACAAATCCAATGTTTCCATTAATGATTCCCATCATCTCAGCTATTAATAGATAAAATTGCGGGGAGGAACCAATCCAAGATAATATTCCACATAGTCAAGTTGGGTCAATCTATAACAGAGGTCTAATTCTGTGACGACCTATCCACCAGGGCCTATGTCGTGACTACCACTAGCCTACATTCTATAGGCTAGGGGCTGGAGACTACCACCGAAATGGAATATCCCTAAAAAAATAAGGCATTTCCTTTAAACCTGAAAACTCACACAATCCATGTACGCAACAAGAAAGAAGTGAAAAGTAAACTATAAAGTAAACATGGTGTGTACAGTTAGTAAAGGGGATGAAATACATGCCCAACCTGATTGTACAAATAAAACTAAAAACTGCTCTTATGGACACAGGCCAAGGATCCTTCCTGAAGGGTTGGTACAACTCTTGAACGGTTGTCTCTAAGGTATGAATCGTGTATGGTATACTTCCATGCATCCTCTAGTACTAGTACCATCGACTTCGATTAGTGATGTATGTCATCTCCATAGGACACATCAATGTGTCGGTATAGCCCGTGCAAGGGTGAGTATAACGATACTCAGTAGGGACTCTGACGCCCCCTATGGTCTCTCAGAATTCCATATATTACAAACCAAAAATCAATACTACATATCAAATCAAGAAGCAATAATAAATTCTACTTAGGTATATTCCCATACATATACCAATGTTACCTAGTATACCCATCTTGTTCATGAGGAAACACAAGTCCCAAATCTTTATCAAAAATCACAACAATTCCACTAAGGAATGAATTCCCTGAAGGTAACTCTGTTGGATCGAATATATGTATATGTATGTCTATTAGATGGAACAATACAAGAGGGGGGTGAATTGTAGGTTTAAAAACCTTTGAGTTTTTGCAACAAAGAGATTAGTTTAAATGATCTTAAACTAATACAAATATAAACACCCACAATTGTATGGAATATAAAAGGTATGTTGTAATGTAATAGTAATGTAAAGAAAAACAATTGTATTCAAGGTGAACACAATAATCAGAGAAATACAAAGATGAATGATTCTACCTTAAAGCGTATAGAATCAATCAATACAAAAAGTAATAGAATGATTGTAATTGAAACAATTACAATTGAAAATGTAAAGAAGAAAGGAAACAATACAAATCCCTTTCTTATACAAGTAACAGCGGAAATGTAAAAGTATTACAATTCTTTTGACCCAAAGAGAAGGGTTATCCTTTCACCTAGGATAAAAGGTCTGTCTCACCAATACCTTGGTGAGACCTCGATACGATGATCGGCACATCTGTCTGCCTATCCCCGGCAGCCCTCGATACGATGATCGGCACGTCTGTCTGCCTATCCCCGGCAGCCCTCGATACGATGATCGGCACGTCTGTCTGCCTATCCCCGGTAGCCCTCGATTTTGTAGGTAATCGACACCTCTGTCTTTCAATTACTTGAAAGCCCTCGATACGATGATCGGACACACAAGGCTGATGAGAGAAGTCACAGTGTCTCTCTCTCGAATTTTGGTAGTTCACAGAGTCTCTTCATTCGTTCTCTTCGTTCATCGTTGTTCTCTCAGCTTCAAATGACCTCCTATTTATAGGCTCTGGGTTCCAACGGTCATATTGCCTCCAATGGTCATATTGAAACAGAAAGCACGACATCGTTTTGATTAGTTTGTAACTAACTCAATGACATCGTTTTGTTAGGAAAAGAGATATATAGAAATGAAAAACATGAGTACGATTCAAATGCAGAGAGTGTTTTTGACAAAGTACCAAAACAAATAATGATCATCTGAATAGCAGAGTCAGTACGATATGATTGACAGAGTTAGTACGATACGATTGAAAGAGTCAATACGATACGATTGACAGAGTCAGTACAATACGATTTGGTCGGTACAATCAACATCGTACGATACGACAAACATGATAAAAGACAATTGTAATTTATAAACATATGATAGAATACATTTGTGATTTCCAAAACATGATATAGAAGTCAAAAGAAGACTTTTGACTTAACAATCTCCCCCTTTTTGGAAAGCACAACACACAAAGTAAATGTAACAAGAAATACTTATCTCCCCCTGAGTTATTGAAAAATCTTCTGAATAAGAAATTGAATACAACTAACTCCCCCTTAGGTATGGACTTTCCTAAGGATTGTATTCGTAGATTTTCCTTAAGAGCATTGTAAAGCATTCTCCCCCTTTGTTAAACAATATTTGCTTTGTATATATTCTACCCCTTTGTGACTTACAAAAAGAAAGGAGTAATCTTGAATTGTCTGAAAGAGTTAGTGAAGCAATACAAGACAATAGATAAAAGAAAAGGATCATAAAAGTTATTAAAAACCAAATACAAGTTCCAAAAGAACACAAATACAACAATCATTTGTTTTCTCTTTCCTTCTCCTTCTTTATAAGCTCATGAAGAACAAATTTCATCTTCTTGATCTCCTTCTTGTCTTCAGAAATTGATTCACCCTGAGTTTTGAGAAGCTCTTGTTGATCCGCAAAAATATGATCTTGATTTCTGATGGTCTCCTCCTGGACTCTGATTACTTCTTCAAGGGTATCAATACTGTTTTGAAAATTCTTGTTGTCTTTGGATAACACAGAATTTTGATTCTTCAGTAAAACCATTTCATCTTTGAAAGATGAAACCTTCGAGAATTCAGATTGGAAAACATTCATTCTTTCTTGCAAGTCTTTCACTGAAGGAACATCGGCTCTTTGAGAAGACAAAAGATTCATCCTTTCAACCGTTTCTCTATCAAGATTGTTGAAAGCAATTGCAAGCTCATTTGATAACCTCCTTATATCTTCAATAGCTATTTCATGATCATTGATTGAGCTCTCTGTTTTGTACGACCACTTGGTCATCTTATTGCAAGCCTTCTTATGAGCAACCGAGCTTTCGGAAAGAACTTTCAAATCGGCTTCTACTGACAAAACTTTCTTCCTCAATTCTTTTACAGAGCCAAACTTCTTCCTTTGATTTTCAGTAATAAAATCAATCTTCCCTTCCAGCCTCAGGAAATAAGTAATGGTTTTCTCCACCCTTCTCAAAACATGAACAATGTAATCACCCTTCTTGAGAGAGATTGTATGCTCTGAATCAGTATCCTCATCATACGATGGTAGTTCATACGATTTGCTTGAGTCAAAAACTGGTTGTTTCCCTTTCGCTTTTTCTTTCTGTTTTCTTTCTTCTTCCACTTTGTCACTAATGACAACAACTTTATCAGAATGAGAAGATTGATTACCTTGCCTTTCTTGAAAAGACATTATGTCCGGAGATTGTGCTTGATCGGCATGAAGGATTTGTTGAACACCTTCACTCGTCTTTTGAACCGATTCCTCTCTACTTTTCTTTGATTTTTGAAGAAATTCTAAAAGAAAGTCTCCTTCTTCTTCTTCTTCTATTTCTTCTATCACATGTTTTCCTTTTTCTTTCTCAGGAAGCCTCTGTACGATGGGCTCTTGGTGCACTTCTTCAGTTAGTTGAGCACTATAATCTTCAAATACTTTCAAGAATTTAGAGACATCAAAGTCATGAGCCTTCCTTTTCAAAAGAACCTTCTTTTTCTTTTCAGCCTGAAGGGTTTCTTCTACCCTTATTCTTTCTGCAAAAGCCTCAGCAGGGTCAAGACCAAACTTCGGATCACCTTCTTTTCTCTATTCCTTACCTTTTCTCCATTTTGCTACAACCTCCTTACTGTATCTTGGCTTCTTCTTCGGCTTAGAACTGGTTTGCGGATCAGACTTTTGAGTAACACCGGTGGATTGAATGTCCTTGGCTGGCATAGGTGCCGATTGATTCTGAGCCAATTCAGCTTCTACATCTCTGACAAAAAGTTTTGAATTTGAATCAAAACAAACATTCAGCTTTTTCATCGTACTCTTACTAATCCAATATGGCCTCAAATCCATGGGTTTTCCTTTCAAAGGAATGTTACAAAACTTCATACTTTCAAAAATGAACTTCGTAAGGATGGCTGGATACATAATCATCTGGGAGTTCATCCCTCCTGTCTTGACATTCATGATGTTTTCAAAAATATACCCCATGAGATTTACTTTTCTCATATTTACAAGATAGTCGAGCATGAATATATCAGAAACTTTAAGAGTTTCTCTATCCCCTTTCCTTGGGATAAGAAAACCATGCATCCATAAAGTGACAAAATGATTGTCTGGTGAAAGATGAGACACTTTCCTCTTTTCCTCATTAATAAGAAACAAAGACTTTTCAGCATTTTCTCTATTAAACGTACCAACTTCCTCTGGTAGTTTGTACGATGGACAGAATGAATCCCCTTCTACAGAAACATTCAGAAAATGTGCCGCTTGTTTCACAGACATAGACAATTTTCTATCGTACACAGCAAAGTTTATAGTCTTGTCTTTGTCGAAAGAAACGGTTTTGTAAAATAGATAAACTTCATAAAAAAGAACCGGATCTTGAATATCAGGCTTTTCAACACACAGATGTTACCATCCTTGAAACAAAATGATCCTCCTGATTGTAGAATCGTACGTATCGAAAAAGTCTTGGGATACTAACCTTTCTCTGTTAAAGTCTTTCTCTGTAAAAGTCATTGAAGACATTTTGGCGGGAGTATTAGCAGAGGATTGAGACATAAAAGTTCTGCCGATGAGAAGATCGTACGATGGTTTATAGCTAGTGGAGCAGAGCTTCGCCTGAAATCCTGAAAAACCAATGTGGGTTTGGGGAGGGGAGGGGGGTATTTATAGGCGATAAAGAGATGACCGTTGATCTTCTACGGTCAAAAAAGGGTGACCGTTGATATTCTACGGTCAGGATTAGTGAAAACCAGATCAATGGTTAGGATTAAAACAAAGAAAAAAAAATTAAAAAAATGAAAAAGATACCTGTCAGAGAACATAAGGTGATTGTTATTTTTGGTAAGAATCAAATGAAAATAAAATCGTAAGGAGAAAAAATATGATGCCGATGGAAAACAAAGTCATTACTATGATCGGACCGTACGATGGAAAATAATCTTGTTACCATGAACTGATAGTACGATGGAAAACAATCCCAATACCATCATCGGTCGATACAAAATTATTGAATGATACAATGGAAAAGAATTTCAATACTATCATCGGTCGATTCAATACCAAGATTGATTGGTACGATGGAAAAAAAATTCAATACCATCATCGGTTGATTCAGTACCAAGATTGAATGATACGATGGAAAAGAAATTCAATACCATCATCGGTCGATTCAATATCAAGATTGAATGATACGATGGAAAAGAATTTGATTACCATCATCGGTCGATAGTAAATGATACTATAAAACTGTCAATACGATAAACAGAAAAAATGAACGAAACGATAAAACTGCCAATATGATAAACAGAAAACTAAAATATACATATTAATAGAGTAAATAGTTAATGAACATAAAATAAACATAAAGACATAGAAAGAAATGTCCTCCCCCTTTCTACGAGGAGTTTCTTACTATTAGGAGAGATTTAAAACGGGAAGTAGATATGAATGATTATTTTAATGTAATCATTCCTAGCTTCTGTTTTATAAATTCAAATCTATCGGAAGGTAAAGGTTTTGTAAAAATGTCAGCAAGTTGTTCTTGCGTTCCGATGAATTGTAAAATAATATCTCATTTCTATGTGTGATCCCTAAGAAAGTGATGCCTAACATCTATGTGTTTTGCAAGAGAGTGATGTGCTGGGTTTTTACTAAGAGCTATGGAACTTGTATTATCATAAAGAATTTGATTTTTGGAGAAACTCAAACCATAGTCAGTGAGTGTGTGCTCCATCCACAATACTTGAGCACAGCAACTTCCAGCTGCTACATATTCAGCTTCAGCAGTGGAGAGTGCTACTGAGTGTTGTTTCTTGCAAGACGAAGAAACCAAAGAGTCTCCTAAGAAATGACATGTTCCAGATGTACTTTTTCTATCCATTCTACAACCACCAAAGTCAGCATCTAAAAAGCTTTTTAAAACAAAATCATTTCCAGAAGAGTAGAAAAGGCCTAAATCCATAGTGTCTTTTAAATACCAAAAGATTCTCTTTACGGATATTAAGTGAGACTCTTTTGGATTAGATTGATATCTTGCACATAAGCATACAGAAAACATCAAGTCGGGTCGACTAGCTGTCAAGTATAGCAAACTCCATATCATACCTCTAAAAATTGTTTGATCTACTGGTTTCCCAGTTTCATCAAGATCAAGAGTATTTGAGGTACCAATTGGGGTGCTAATACTTTTAGTTTTGTCAAATCCATACTTTTTGAGTAAGTCTTTAATATACTTATGTTGAGATATATAAGTTCCTTCTGGTTTTTGAGAAATTTGAAAACCTAGAAAGAATGTTAACTCTCCCATCATACTCATTTCAAACTCATATTTCATTAAGTTTGCAAAAGAATCGGTTAAAGATTTCTGAGTTGATCCAAATATGATGTCATCAACATAGATTTGGACAACCAAAACATTTTTGTTTTCCATTTTGATAAAAAGAGTTGGATCTGCTGTACCTTTTGTATAATTGTTTTGTAAAATAAATCCTGTGAGTCTATCATACCATGCTCTAGGGGCTTGTTTAAGCCCATATAGAGCCTTGGTAAGTTTAAAAACATGATCAGGATGTTTTGGGTCTTGAAAACCAGGAGGTTGTTCGACAAAAACTTCTTCTTGAACAAAACCATTTAGAAAAGCACATTTGACATCCATTTGAAATAGTTTGAAATTGAAATATGCTGCGAAGGATAATAGAATACGAATAGATTCAAGTCTAGCTACAGGAGCATATGTTTCTTCATAGTCTATTCCCTCTTGTTGATTATAGCCTTTAGCAACAAGTCTTTCTTTATTTCTTATAATGATTCCATTTTCATCACACTTGTTTCTGAAAACCCATTTTACACCAATCACAGTTGTTTCTTTAGGTATTTCAACTAAAGTCCAGACTTGATTCCTTTCAAATTCATTTAGTTCATCCTGCATTGCTTTGATCCAATCATCATCACCTAAGGCCTCACTTGGACTTTTAGGTTCAAATTGGGAAAGAAAAGCAAGATGTTCTATTTCATTTCTTAAGGAATTTCTTGTCCTTACAGGTTGATTTATATCACCAATGATGTTATCACTGGGATGATTCCTAAGAAACAATTGATTTGGGTTTTGTAAAACCTGTTCATCAACATATGGTAGAAAATCTTCTGTGTTAAATGTTTCAGGAATACTTTCTTGAACATTTTCCTTATCAGAATGTTCTTCTAATAAAGGTTGATAAACATTTTTGGAAAACACATCCGAGGATGTAGGATTGGTTGGTTGAAAACAAAAGGGTTAGTTTCATCGAATTTTACATGTACTGTTTCTTCAACAGTACAAGTGTTTTTATTGAAAACTCTATAAGCCTTAGAGGTTGTAGAATAGCCTAGAAAGATTCCTTCATCAGATTTTGGTGCAAATTTGTGTAGATTGTCTTTTGTATTCAGAATGAATACTTTTCATCCAAAAACATTGAAGTATGAAAGTTTAGGTTTTCGGCCAGTCCATAATTCGTAAGGGGTTTTATTAAGAAATGTTCTAGTTAAAACACGATTTATAGTATAACAGGCAGTACTAACAGCTTCAGCCCAAAAAGTTCTTAGCAATTGAGTATTCACTCAACATGGTTCGAGTCATTTCCTGAAGAGTACGATTTCTTCTTTCAACAACCCCATTTTGCTGAGGAGTTCTTGGAGCTGAGAAATTTTGAGTAATACCTTTCTTACTACAAAAAGTTTCAAAATCTGAGTTTTGAAATTCACCACCCTGATCACTATGAATAGTTATCAATGGTAGGTTTTTCTCATTTTTAACTTGGGCTCTAAAAGTTTTGAAATAGGAAAAGGCTTCAGATTTCTTTGTGAGAAAGTAGACCCATGTAAATATAGTAAAGTCATCAACTAAAACAAATACATAGTATTTGCCTCCAATGCTTCCAGATTGTGAAGGACCAAACAGATCCATATGCACAAGCTGTAATGCATTATATGTTGAAACTTCATTAATTAGTTTAAAGATAGTTTTATGTTGCTTTCCAAATTGACAAGCATCAAAGACTTTTGAAAAATCATATCTAAGGTCCGATAGCCCTTTTACAAGTCCTTTAATTGAGAGTTTTCTTAGGTTTCTCAAATTACAGTGTCCTAGTCTCCTATACCATATCCACGATTGGTCTTCTATTACACTTAAACAAGGTAAGTTTTGGTTCCTAAGGTCTTCTAAGTTAATAGTGTAAACATTCTCTTGCCTATGGGCAGATAGAATGAATTCATCCTTGGAATTGTGAACTAGACACTTATCATTTCTAAAATTCACAAGGTAACCTTCATCACATAATTGACTTATGCTGATGAGATTGTGCCTAAGACCTTTAACAAACAAAACATTTGAAATAAGAACTTTTCCAAGAAAAACGATATTACCTATACCAACAATCTTTCCTTGAGCATTATCTCTGAAGGTAACTTTTCCACCTTTTGTTTTGATAACCTTTTCAAAGAAATCTTTGTTTCCAGTAATATGTCGAGAATAACCACTATCCATGTACCAAATCTTCTTATTGATACACTTCTCGTTTTCCTGAAAAAGAAACAATTAGATTTTCGGAATCCAAACTTGTTTGGATCCAGAAGGGTTAGATAAAAGAATTTTAGGAATCCACATTTGTTTTGCAAAATGAGCTTTATGAAATCCGAAGGATTGAGTTTTGTTAAGAGAAAAATCACTTCTCCAATGTCAACCACATTGACACTTGGAACAGAAAATGGTTTTTTGAGGAACAAAATAGTTATTACTAAAAATAGGTTTGGAATAAGTATAACCAAGACCAGAATGATTTCTCAAAGGTCTAATTTGAGAATACATCCTATCAAAGTTTTCTTTTCCATGAGTAAAGTTTTACAAACACTTTTTCAAGGATAAAATCTCTGACTTTAGTTTTAAAACCAAATTCTTGTTTTCTAAAACATTTGAATTTGAACTAGAGTTAGACTCTAAAATATTTTTCTTTGAAATTACAGTTTCAAGATCCTTAGAAAGTTTATCCTTATCAGATTTGACTTTCTCAAGGGTTTTTAAAATACTTTCAAAATGTGAAGTTTTCTCATCAAGATCTTTAGAAAGATCTGATACTTCTTTAGTCAAAATAGAAATTCTATAATTTGCTTTTTCAAATCTCTTTTTGAGTTTAGAATTTTCATTTTCAAGTAACTTAGGAAATCTAGAGACTTCTTCAAAAGAAGGTAAATGTAACGCCCCGACCCCAGCTACCCAGAGTCAGTGCATTACTTCGTAACATTGGCATGATCACAAAAGATCAAGTCTCGAAAGACCGATTAGTTTAGTAGCCTTGGAAACACTAGATACATTCATAAATGTTACATTACATCATAAAGTGAGAAACTAATAAAAAAGTCTTCACAGTCCACACTAATATCCTCTTCTGACTATCCCTGCAGGTCATTCATAAAATACTTCTTCACATCCTGGAAAATATTAAAACATTGAAAGGGGTGAGCTCAGATGCTCAGTAAGGGTAACAATATTGCGGAAGCTTTCATAAATAAACATAAACATTTAAGGAAATGTATAACTAAAACAAAAGCCTTTTAAACTTTAACATCAACATAATATGGCAAAGGTAAAATGAGAATAATTCCATTTACTTCTTTACATGGATATTCTACTGGTCGAATAATCACATGCAATATCAATAACCACTTTCATAATGATGGAATGCATAATGCCAGACTATCATAACCACGTAGCCAAGGCCTCGTGCCAAGACCACAAATAAGAATTTGTCAAGGCCTCGTGCCAAGACACTAGTTTGTCTCATGAGACCTACCGATGCATCGAGGAGCTATAGCGGGCTCCACCCGTCACATATTAAGTCCAATGCATTCCCATATGAAAAGGTTTAAACATAACATAAACATTCGTATTAAAACTAGCATACGAAATGTCAATAATTTCACCATAAACTATGAATGGTATAAAATAGCACATCCACAGTCAAACATATCACAAAAACCTTCAATACAATATAGAAGTTTTGTATTATAATAAATCAACTTCAAATAAGCATAAAATCCATCAAAGGATGTTGACATAGATGAAATCAAAACACTTTTTAGAGAAATATCTCTTTCTATTTTTGAAATCATTTAAGAGCCATATAAAAAAAAAATATTTTCTTGAAAATATTCTTATAAGCTTGTAAGGAAAGCTTTGAAGATTATATAACGGCGGAAAATAACCGCACCCTCCGTATAAGTTAAAAAAACATTCTTACCTCAATTCTGTCGAAAAGGTTAAAAAGGACCTTGTTTAGAAAACGACGGAAAGATTCCTCTTATAAAAAGTCAAAAAGGGTATAAATGACTTTAACCCATATTCTTTTAAATAATAAAAATGTTTTGAAATACATTTTGAAGAAACATGGATGTGGATGATAACGAGGTCCCAATAGATAATTATGTATAAACAACCTTGGATAATGAAGAGGTTGTGAAGTAAACCCTTACCTTGTAATTTTCCTTGGTTGGGGTAGGTTAACCTCCTGTATAATGGTGAAATAATTGTTATTAAATTATACAAGAATCATATACATTCATATGATATCATATATGATCTTTTAACATTGCTTTGTTAACAATATCTTAGATTTATCGTTGTTTCGGGTGTTAACTTACTCGTTTTCTTTTATATGTTTTGTTACATAAGTCGTGTTTTTCATGGATAGGTTGTATCTTATTCATATACATAATGATATCATGTCCTTAAACATTATTTTTAAATCATCAAACGATAATTATACTTGAATGGATACGACGGAGAATGAATCTCATCGCGTTTGTGGAGACGGTAGTCCGTACGTACGCACGAGCGACAATATCATTATTTTGATATTAAAATAATATATAATTGGATATTATATCATATATACAGAATCATTATCATGTTATATTTATTATTTACATGAATTACATATCATTATTATACAATCTAAATAATAATATATTGAATAACAATTACACCACGACGTGGAGACGGTAAGCCGTACGTACGCACGTATGGTGACATGTCATTCAAATGATGGGTAGAATACTGAATATGTTTGTTCCATATTTATAATAACATCACAGTATATAGAAGATACTGGAGTTATAATTTTAGAATTGAAATAATAAACAAAGAGGGAGTGGAAGAAGAAAGAAACTTGAAAGAGGGTGATGAAAATGTTACCTCTTCTTCGGGTTCTTCCTTTTGATTTGATCAAAAGGACTCCTTAGGATGGCTTTCTGACTAAAGTAAAACTTCTAGGATGAAGGGAGAGATGTTGGGAGAGTATTTTGGCAGGGGTTGGCCGAACCAAAAGGCTTGGAAGTGTGAATAAGGTGGTAGAGGTGGGGGCCTTTTATAAGAGGAGAGGAGGGGCACTTTTGGAAAGATTGAAATGTTACATTATTTCACAATGCTTTTCGGATTCTAAAGGTCCCAAATTTATATAATTCGAGGCTAAGGTGATAAGGTTTCTAAATATCCTCATACAATAGGCTTTGGACAAGTTTAAGCCTTGGATTTTGAATTATCTTATCATTTTATTTAAATCGTTAAATAATGAGGTCATCGCTGCATCATAATGATGTCATAAATAATTTAATTTATTTAATGACTAAAAATTATAAAAAAAATACCATGATGTAGGAAATCTTTTTATATTTCTAATGAATATTTATAGTCAAAATTTGGACATGTGTAACCCCACTTAAAAACTGTTTTAGTAAAACAACTCATGTTTGTGTCAATTTAATTTTAACATTAAATAAATATATATTAATATCATTTTCCAACCAAAGTGGCTCCATGGGGTCCCCAAGTTGACCCATGGGTTGTCTTGGTCGGCCATGACTCATCCAATAGGAGTAGGACAAGTGTCAAGCTCATATCATATTATTAAAACATTATTTGTACCTTAAACTACACTAATTACCTCTAATCGCGATTAAGAACTTAAAAGTTACTATTCACCAAAAAATTATTTTAATCTAATTGAACCACATTTTACATCTTAATGACAACCATGTATGTCGGATTTTTGAAAATCAAATCACATAAGTGGTAATATTTCATTTAAACGAAAAATCAGTTATTTAACTACCACTTAGTGGTTTCACTATTCAAAAAAAATTGAAGTTTTTCAGAACAAGGCCAAAATTTCACCCTAAGCTATAATTGATATTCCGAATTCAAAAATATGTCTATTTTACAAAATTACAAACATATAAGTTGCATTAATTAATTTTATAATTAATTCCCGCTGTTACGACAAATAACGTGTTTTTAAGAAACAATTTATATCAAAAGATTGGCAATTGTTTATGTCCAATTTCAATGTTAAATTAATTATAATGACCACCATTGGATAAAATGGTAAAAATATATTCTAATTATACCTTAAAACCACTAAATAGTATAATTTATCACAATAAATTATTTTGATTAAAAAAGTTGTTTTAAAGTATTTTTCACTATTCATAAAAATTAGAAGTTCTCAGAAAAATACCAAAAATTCAACATAGGCTAATTTCGATATGCCGAATCCAAAAATGAAGTCCATTTTGAAATATAAAATTTCTAAAATTTTAAAAAGTGGTTATTACTATTCATAACGGCTACTTTGATTAGTCGCGGTGTTTTAGAACTCGAAGTTGCGCACAATGCAAGCTATTGCATTTTCGAATGAGAAGCGTATCGTGGAAGCTCGGGATGTTAAATTCTCCCCTCCTTCAATAAATTGCGTCCTCGCAATTTGAAATTTTTCTTTGAAAATAAAAGGTTGAAAAGAGAAAATACCTTTGAGGAAAACCCACATCGGAAATAAGGTTAATAAATATATAACATTAAAAGAAAGTAGGATAAGTACAAAGGTCACCCGATATAGCCCATTCTAGGATTATATGAAAATATGGATATGGATAAGAAACAAACCATCAAGGTTTGATGGAGAGTTATAGAAAACAGGATTAGGAGAAAGTTTAACCACAAGAAAATCACAAACTTGTGATTGGTTAAACGGTCATTGAATCCCCAGTTGGAAAAGTTAACCGACAACATTTTTGTTTTAAGTTACCTTTTATAATGTTGAGGAATTTATTTAGGAGATTTACTAAGAACGTAAGGGAATATACATACTTGTTATGTATACTTTCATTCGTTAATAAATTTTTACCACAAACCCAACTTTTACTCTAAATGGTAACGAAACTCAAAAATAATCTATTTATCCTAATTGTATAAGGTTCAAAATGTTAACACATACCATTTAGATTAGTAAAACTATTTTGTAATAACCAGGGACTTCCTGTAGGCTAGTGGTAGGAAATAAAGGCTTGTCGCACTATGGTTGTGGGTTCGATTCCTACAGCTTTGTCCGACGCGACGGGTTATTCCCCACCCTGCAGGTTGTCCTTTTCCTAAAACTATAGTATTATAATATTCCAAAAATAATCTTCAGAAATTCTTTAACCTTAAACAATACTATCCATGGTTCAACTTAATCCATTCCAACATTAATAGTTATCCAAAATACCTCCGTCCATACTTTCTCTAAAAGGTCTCTAAATTCCAAAATCAATTGTAACATCAGATTACCCAAACAAAGAAAAGTTTCTCTTATTGTCACATACTAAAAATATGATTACCTTAATCATATTAAAACCTTACAGAAATCAACAAGTACTGCAGTACAATCCTTATATATATATCACATTATTCTAATAACCAGAATATAATCCATGAGTCCAAAAGCATCAATACATTAGTTATTCCGCTTCAACTGTAGTAACAGAATAAGATTGTCCTTGATCCCTTGGCCTTTTCTGAGGTAAGTTTCCCTGATGCTTAGGAAATTCATTTGCATAATGACCCATTTCTCTACAATTATAGCATTCAACCTTGATAACCTCTTTCTTTCCCTTGTAATGACGAGCCTGGTGACCCTTTCTCCACATTTATAACAAATTCCCATTCCTTTTAGGCAAGTACCAGGGTGATTCTTCCCACAATTATCACATAATGGAAAATCCTTCTTTCCCTTTTTCCCTTTATCTGTCTCTCGTTCCACCGTTCTCTTCTTCTCTTGCTTTACTTTGTTGTCATAAGACTTAGAGAATTCCTTTTCTGTCTTGATAGCACACGAGACAATATCTTCGTATGCTGAGAAGGATTGTGATACTAAAGATCGACGAAGAAATGGTTTTAACCCATCAAAGAAACGATCAATATTACTCCTTGGGTTACGTATATAATCGGCAGCATGCCTCGCTAACCTTGTAAAGTTAGCCTCATACTTTGGGACATTCTCATCCTCCTTCTGCCTCAAACTCAGAAATTGCCTTTCCATATCTGCTCGATGGTCACGAGGAAAATATTTTTCTAAAAACAGATCTTTGAACTCCCTCCATTCCATATTCGATACGTCATCATCTTCCTTTGTGTTTTGAATCAGCGACCACCACTGATCGACATCTCCAGTGAGGCGGTAAACTGCCATGACAACCTTCTCCCTTTCGCTACTCCCCAAGGCATGGAATATTTTCTCTAAGGAGTTTATCCATTGCTCAGCTACTAATGGATTTGTACCCCCATTGAAGGTTGGTGGTTGTTGCCTCGTGAAACGGTCTAGCATTGATCCTCCACGTTGCGGATCAGGGTGCTCCAAATGAGTAAGGTTATTATTCATAACCTGAGTGAGTTGTCCCAGTATGGTAATAAGTTGATCAGCACCAGTTGTATCTCCAGATCCACAATAATTATCTTGAGCAGGAGGGAAATCCCTACATGGAGTTCGTGCATTGATACGGTTTCCATTCCTTCCACTAGGTGCCATTTCTAAACAATGGCATAAACTAGATCAGCTAATGAATCGAAATACATAATCCCATACTTATAAAACACTTAACATAAATTGAACTATTTATGGATATAATCCTTAATCATAAAAATGTTTTCTTTGAGGAAGTATATACTCATAAACCCTTCATAATGATTTGTAAAGAAAATGAGAGTTATCCTAACCATATCCCCCGGGAGTGTCGTAACCAAGAGTACAGCAAGGCCCGTTGTCGTGCACCAGTTCCTGTTCGAGTCTAGCTCAAACCGGTGTTTTCGGGTTTTACCCCTAGGTACATCTGTGCCAGAGCCGCCTCTACTTGCTCGTATCCAGACAAGGATGTATTTCTCGGAAAACTCACAACATCTCTACAATACCAAAATTCTAGGAAGTTCTTCTATATTAATCCTCAAAGTCTATCTTTGGGCTATGTTCTCTAATCAGAGTTTATCTAAATATAGCTTCCAAGGTTAGTACTAAACTGCCTCTGATACCAACTGTAACGCCCCGACCCCAACTACCCAGAGTCGGTGCATTACTTCGTAACATTGGCATGATCACAAAAGATCAAGTCTCGAAAGACCGATTAGTTTAGTAGCCTTGGAAACACTAGATACATTCATAAATGTTACATTAAATCATAAAGTGAGAAACTAATAACAAAGTCTTCATAGTCCACACTAATATCCTCTTCTGACTATCCCTGCAGGTCATTCATAAAATACTTCTTCACATCCTGGAAAATATTAAAACATTGAAAGGGGTGAGCTCAGATGCTCAGTAAGGGTAACAATATTGCGGAAGCTTTCATAAATAAACATAAACATTTAAGGCAATGTATAACTAAAACAAAAGCCTTTTAAACTTTAACATCAACAAAATATGGCAAAGGTAAAATGAGAATAATTCCATTTACTTCTTTACATGGATATTCTACTTGTCGAATAATCACATGCAATATCAATAACCACTTTCATAATGATGGAATGCATAATGCCAGACTATCATAACCACGTAGCCAAGGCCTCGTGCCAAGACCACAAATAAGATTTTGTCAAGGCCTCGTGCCAAGACACTAGTTTGTCTCATGAGACCTACCGATGCATCGAGGGGCTATAGCGGGCTCCACCCGTCACATATTAAGTCCAATGCATTCCCATATGAAAAGGTTTAAACATAACATAAACATTCGTATTAAAACTAGCATACGAAATGTCAATAATTTCACCATAAACTATGAATGGAATAAAATAGCACATCCACAGTCAAACATATCACAAAAACCTTCAATACAATATAGAAGTTTTGTATTATAATAAATCAACTTCAAATAAGCGTAAAATCCATCAAAGGATGTTGACATAGATGAAATCAAAACACTTTTTAGAGAAATATCTGTTTCTATTTTTGAAATCATTTAAGAGCCATATAAAACAAAACATTTTCTTGAAAATATTCTTATAAGCTTGTAAGGAAAGCTTTGAAGATTTTATAACGGCGGAAAATAACCGCACCCGCCGTATAACTTAAAAAAACATTCTTACCTCAATTCTGTCGAAAAGGTTAAAAAGGACCTTGTTTTGAAAACGACGGGAAGATTCCTCTTATAAAAATTCAAAAAGGGTATAAATGACTTTAACACATATTCTTGTAAATAATAAAAATGTTTTGAAATACATTTTGAAGAAACATGGATGTGGATGATAACGAGGTCCCAGTAGATAATTATGTATAAACAACCTTGGATAATGAAGAGGTTGTGAAGTAAACCCTTACCTTGTACTTTTCCTTGGTTTGGGTAGGTTAACCTCCTGTATAATGGTGAAATAATTGTTATTAAATTATACAAGAATCATATACATTCATATGATATCATATATGATCTTTTAACATTGCTTTGTTAACAATATCTTAGATTTATCGTTGTTTCGGGTGTTAACTTACTCGTTTTCTTTTATATGTTTTGTTACGTAAGTCGTGTTTTTCATGGATAGGTTGTATCTTATTCATATCCAGAATTATATCATGTCCTTAAACAATATTTTTAAATCATCAAACGATAATTATACTTGAATGGATACGACGGAGAATGAATCTCATCGCGTTCGTGGAGACGGTAGTCCGTACGTACGCACGAGCGACAATATCATTATTTTGATATTAAAATAATATATAATTGGATAGTATATCATATATACAGAATCACTATCATGTTATATTTATTATTTACATGAATTACATATCATTATTATACCCATCTAAATAATAATATACTGAATAACAATTACACCACGACGTGGAGACGGTAAGCCGTACGTACACACGTATGGTGACATGTCATTCAAATGATGGGAAGAATACTGAATATTGTTGTTACATATTTATAATAACATCACAGTATATAAAAGATACTGGAGTTATAATTTTAGAATTGAAATAATAAACAAAGAGGGAGTGGATGAAGAAAGAAACTTGAAAGAGGGTGATGAAAATGTTACCTCTTCTTCGGGTTCTTCCTTTTGATTTGATCAAAATGACTCCTTAAAATGGCTTTCTGACTAAAGTAAAGCTTCTAGGATGAAGGGAGAGAAGTTGGGAGAGTATTTTGGCAGGGTTTGGCCGAACCAAAAGGCTTGGAAGTGTGAATAAGGTGGTAGAGGTGGGGGCCTTTTATAAGAGGAGAGGAGGGGCATTTTTGGAAATATTGAAATGTTACATTATTTCACAATGCTTTTCGGATTCTAAAGGTCCCACATTTATATAATTCGAGTCTAAGGTGATAAGGTTTCTAAATATCCTCATCCAATAGGCTTTGGACAAGTTTAAGCCTTGGATTTTGCATTATCTTCTCATTTTATTTAAATCGTTAAATAATGAGGTCATCACTGCATCATAATGATGTCATAAATAATTTAATTTATTTAATGTCTAAAAATTATAAAAAAAATACTATGATGTAGGAAATCGTTTTATCTTTCTAATGAATATTTATAGTCAAAATTTTGACTTGTGTAACCCCATTTAAAAACTGTTTTAGTAAAACAACTCATGTTTGTGTCAATTTAATTTTAACATTAAATAAATATATATTAATGTCGTTTTCCAACCAATGTGGCTCCATGGGGTCCCCAAGTTGACCCATGGGTTGTCTTGGTCGGCCATGACTCATCCAATAGTAGTAGGACAAGTGTCAAGCTCATATCATATTATTAAAACATTATTTGCACCTTAAACTACACTAATTACCTCTAATCGCGATTAAGAACTTAAAAGTTACTATTCACCAAAAAATTATTTTAATCTCATTGAACCACATTTTACTTCTTAATGACAACCATGTATGTCGGATTTTTTAAAATCAAATCACAGAAGTGGTAATATTTCATTTAAACGAAAAATCAGTTATTTAACTACCACTTAGTGGTTTCACTATTCATCAAAAATTGATGTTTTTCAGAACAAGGAAAAAATTTCACCCTAAGGTATAATTGATATTCCGAATTCAAAAATGATGTCTATTTTACAAAATTACAAACATATAAGTAGCATTAATTAATTTTATAATTAATTCCCGCTGTTACGACAAATAGCGTGTTTTTAAGAAACAATTTATATCAAAAGATTGGCAATTGTTTATGTTCAATTTCAATGTTAAATTAATTCTAATTACCACCATTGGATCAAATGGTAAAAATATATTCTAATTATACCTTAAAACCACTAAATAGTATAATTTATCACAATAAATTATTTTGATTAAAAAAGTTGTTTTAAAGTATTTTTCACTATTCATAAAAATTAGAAGTTCTCAGAAAAATACCAAAAATTCAACATAGGCTAATTTCGATATTCCAAATCCAAAAATGAAGTCCATTTTGAAATATAAAATTTCTATATTTTTAAAAAGTGGTTATTACTATTCATAACGGCTACTTTGATTAGTCGCGGTGTTTTAGAACTCGAAGTTGCGTACAATGCAAGCTATTGCATTATCGAATGAGAAGCGTATCGTGGAAGCTCGGGGTGTTACAGTAAAGTTTCATCTTCTGATGATAAGGGTTCGTCATTTGAAGATTCATAATATCTATTATCAACATAATTTGCATTTAAAGAGACATTTGTAACAGCTTCAGCATTATGTACCTTAGCCATGAGACAATGATCTTCGATTGGTAGTCTGGCTAGAAGTCCAATATTTCTTTGTCCTGATGTATCATATTCTGAAGAATCATTTGAGGAATCACTACCACTTGCACTCCACGTATCAATTGCTTTCAAGCCTTTCTTTGTCTTATAAATCCTTTTCTTGTTTCTTTCAGAGTGTTTCTCTTTTCTATCTTTCCTCTTCAGTAAAGGACAATCAGGCCTTATATGTCATGCTTTCTTGCATTCATAACAAGTTACCTCTGAATCTTTCCTATCTTTCCTGTCTTTCTTTTTGAATCTATATTGAAAATCTTTCTTTCCAACAATCTTGTTCATCCTTCGAGCAAGATTGGCTAACTCATTATCCGAAAGATTACAATCACTTGAATCAGATATAACAACTTTCTTGGATTTAGACATTGTAAGCCTTTTAGGTGTTTTAGCTTTAGATGCAAAAGCTACACTTCCATTCCCATTCTTCTTCTTATTAAAATAATCATCTCTCTTCATTCTTGTCTCATGCTGTAGAAGAGTTCCAAAGAGTTCATCAAGAGTAATCTGGGAAACTTTTCTATTTTCATCAATAGCTGTCCTTTTTGACTCCCATTCATTTGGAATAATATCTATAATCTTATCAACAAGAGCTTCATAATCAAGTACTTTTTCTCCCATAGATTGTAAGCTGTTGACAATTTTCATAAACCTTTGTTGCACTTTACATACAGGTTCTCTATAAGGAAAAACAAATCCATGATACTCTGCTCGAAGCATTGCTCTCCTTGTTTCTATAACTTTGGATGTACCAAAATGAGTGACTTCTAATTTCTTCCAAATACAGTTGGCTGCTTCACATGAAGATATCTGACTATATATATTCCTGGTCATAGAGCATAAAAAAGTATTGCGTACCTTGTAATTCAGTTGATATTCTTGCTTCTCTTGGTTGGTGAAAGTGCTAATTTCTTTGTCAGGAATTTTGTAACCCCCAGTAAGCATAATAAAATTGTCTACACCAGTATTGATGACGAAAGTCTTCATACGATCTCTCCAATACTCATATTCATTCCCATCAAATATTGGTGGTCTAGAAGGATTCAGATTATCTATTGATCCGATATTCATTCCTGCCATCTAATATAACAAAAACAACTTTTCCACTCCACACGTTAGTGTAGTAAGTATTCAAGATAGTAATAAGAAGTAAATCTAGTAATACAAATCAGTGGAAAACCACCTCTGATACCAATTGTTGGATCGAATATATGTATATGTATGTCTATTAGATGGAACAATATAAGAGGGGGGTGAATTTTAGGTTTAAAAACGTTTGATTTTTTGAAACAAAGAGATTAGTTTAAATGATCTTAAACTAATACAAATATAAACACCCACAATTGTATTGAATATAAAAGTTATGATGTAATGTAATACTAATATAAAGTAAAACAATTGTATTCAAGGTGAACACAATACTCAGAGCAATACAAAGATGAATGATTCTACCTTAAAGCGTATAGAATCAATCAATACAAAAAGTAATAGAATGATTGTAATTGAAATAATTACAATTGAAAATGTAAAGAAGAAAGGAAACAATACAAATCCCTTTCTAATACAAGTAACAGCGGAAATGTAAAAGTATTACAATTCTTTTGACCCAAAGAGAAGGGTTATCCTTTCACCTAGGATAAAAGGTTTGTCTCACCAATACCTTGGTGAGCCCTCGATACGATGATCAGCACGTCTGTCTGCCTATCCCCGACAGCCCTCGATATGATGATCGGCACGTCTGTCTGCCTATCCCCGGCAGCCCTCGATACGATGATCGGCACGTCTGTCTGCCTATCCCCGACAGCCCTCGATTTTGTAGGTAATCGGCACCTATATCTTTCAATTACTTGAAAGCCCTCGATACGATGATCGGACGCACAAGGCTGATGAGAGAAGTCATAGTGTCTCTCTCTAGAATTTTGGTAGTTCACAGAGTCTCTTCATTCGTTCTCTTCGTTCATCGTTGTTCTCTCAGCTTCAAATGACCTCCTATTTATAGGCTTTGGGTTCCAACGGTCATATTGCCTCCAACGGTCATATTGAAACAGAAAGCACGACATCGTTTTGATTAGTTTGTAACTAACTCAACAACATCATTTTGTTAGGACAAGAGATATATAGAAATGAAAAACATGAGTACGATTCAAATGCAGAGAGTGTTTTTGACAAAGTACCAAAACAAATAATGATCATCTGAATAGTAGAGTCAGTACGATACGATTGACGGAGTCAGTACGATACGATTGACAGAGTCAATACGATACGATTGACAGAGTCAGTACAATACGATTTGGTCGGTACGATCAACATCGTACGATACGACAAACATGATAAAAGACAATTGTAATTTATAAACATATGATAGAATACATTTGTGATTTCCAAAACATGATATAGAAGTCAAAAGAAGACTTTTGACTTAACAAACTCCACCAAGGTAATACCAAAAATGTAAACACCACATAGATAAATACTACAAAGGTATCACCACACATAAGTGTTCAACAATAGTAAGTACCAAAAAGGTAAAACTACATAGTATAACTACACAATGCTATAACCACACATAAATGTAACACAAAGGTAAATACTAAGATAACCCCAGGTATAACATATGTAAGAAATTTTAAATGATTATATATTTTGCTAGGTTATCTTATTTCGTCAAGAATCTCTATTGTTGACCCACATAGGATCGAAGATGACCTGCATAGTACCTAAAGATGACCCATACAGGATCTGGAGATGACCCACACATGATCTTGAGATGACCCACACAAGATCATGAAATGACACACAGAAGATCTGAAGATTCAGACCCACACAAGATCCGAAGATGACCCACATAGGATCTAAATATGCTCATGTACAGCCAACCAAATAGTTACCGCACTAAACATGCTTGATTATGGGAGGTTTCTCTCCTCAATTCATTGGACGATACATCAAAATTCAAAAAGACCCATGAAGAAGTATCGTGGAGGTCCCTCGGGTCATATGGTACCAAACGCGACCGACGACGTGTCAATCATATGCTCGATCTATAAGTTATTAGCCTTTTAGTACCAAGGGCCTAGTTGGATATGGATTCGATTCAACCCATCCATAACCCAACATTATCATAAACTCAAGTGGAGTATACAAAATACAACGTCTTGATCCAAGGATACTTGTACCATAGATGGTTCTCCAAACAGACACCCAGTTATCTTGTTATGAACAAAAAGGCATAACTTGGTCTAGTTGGGACCAGGTTTGATCTGACTAGGATTGACTAACCCAGACCGACCCTACCTAGGATGAACCAACCTAGTTTGGGTCTCCTCGGCCCGATCCGGGACGAGACCTACCCACAAAGGGGTTGTCCCAGCCCACAGAGCGCGGCTCATCCCGTTCTGGGTGCGGCCCGCTTGGCACGGCCCACAGCTGGGGTGGCCACCGTGGCAGGGTTTTCCTAGCTGACACTCGGGGGAGGCGCCCCCCAGATTCCCGAATGGCCAAATGGTCATTCAGTTTTGGCCATGCTAGTGGCTCCACGTGGCACCGCCTGCTGGTACGTGGGATCCTCCGTAGTGGTCCTGCTCCGCAGAACATGGCCGACTCTCCTCCCTGTGTTGCGATGACTCCGCTTTCCTCCAACTGCCTGCCATGTGTCGGCCGCCCACTGGGTGCACCATCACAGCTATGAAGTCACGACCTCCTCCTCTAACAGCTATGTGGACATGCACCACACCGCCTCCACATGGCCGGCTGGTGTGTCAGCCGCCACCTTCCACCAATGTAGCCGACGGGCCATGACCTCCTCTAGCTGCGCGGTTGCACGACCACCACTATTGCAACTGGCCGATGTACATGTTTCCGTCTTGTACACTGCTGATGTTGGTCGCCAGCGATGTGGTTAGGCTCCACTCAACCCATCAATCCACCATCAAGAACACATCGACATTGAAGTAGTGGAGCTATCAGGACATGTTTGTCTAGAATGAACCCTCTTAACTGTGTTGGTAATAGGAAGATCGTAGATGGAAATCAATAATTCATCACAAAGATCATAATTAAATATTTCCCTACCTTGATCAATGGAGATGGCGTGAAGAAGAAGATAAAGACGATGAACAAGTTGATGTCCATCAACAACGCAACATGCTTCGGAACCACGCTCCAATGTGGGTACAACATTCTTGATCCAGAGAGGTGTTCGTTTTTCATTGGAGCTTCCATGTTTCCTCAACCATGTGTTCTCCCACATAAGCGGTTTTCAACAATCTCCCCCACGAGTGGTGAGGAGCCAACTTTAATTGAGTTATTTTTATTAATTATATTAATTTTGTCCCATTAATTGGGGGAATTATAATAGTGAACTGACATTAAAATAATAGTTTGGGTGGTCCCCACCACCATGATTCAAATGAGAGGTTTAAAAAAAAAATTAAAATTTGTTTGTTTTATTTTATAATTTTTTTAACTCTCCCACGAAATACTGAAAAACAAACATCCACCCTTGACCTACTGTGGTCGAGGTGTAGGTCTCTTTAAGTGAATATTGGTGCTATAAGTTGAACAATGTCTTGGATTTCAATTCCGAGAACTAGTTCAAATGTTACAAAATGACACTCACGTGTTTACTGAACCTACCCAAAAAAAGTTCAAAAAATCATTCTAGGCACACCGGGCCAGATTCATGCACCATTAATATCAGTGGGCTCATAATATTTCAATATAATTTAAAAAAATTCATAGAAAATAACGATTCTTTGCAGTATCCCAACATCAGGGTTCTGCCTGCCCAAAATCCACAACTCAAACTGGGGAAACAAGTGGGTGTACTAAGCATTAATCTGAGACTCCCACTCCCATGATTTTACTGGTGGTTCCTATGCTGCAACAAACGCGCACCAGAGGTATCGAACACCCATGAAGGACCCTCTCCTGCCAATCTTATATTTTCACTAGAACCTCATAAAAAGTCACCCATCGTCGATATCCATATCCCCACATTCAATGATGTGAGAAGGATATTGTATGCATCTCCTAAACTGGTATATGTGGAAAAAATCATGTACCCGGTGCAACAGAGTGAGAAGAGCTAAGTGGTATGACACCTTACCAACTCTGCCGAGGACTTGGAAGGGTCTAATGAACCTCATAGATAATTTTCCTCCCTAGGAAAATCTCTGCAAACCTCATCGTGGTGAGACCCATAGGAAGACATGGTAACAATACTCGAACTCTAGTGGTCTCTGTCTCCTATCACCATATGACTTCTTCCTACTCTGTGCAGTCATCATCTTCTCTAGGATTATCTGCACCTTCTCCGTGGTATCTTGTGCCATCTCTAGTCCCATGACTTCTGACTCCCCTGGTTCAATCTAGCATAGAGGTGATCTTCATGGTTTACCGTACAATGCCCTGAATGGTTTCACACATATAGTGGCATGATAAATTTGGTTTTATGTAAAATTCACCAAGGGAAAGTGATCCTCTTAGCTGTGGCCAAAATCTAGGACGCAGGAACACAAAATTTACTTGAGGGTTTGAGTGGTCTCCTATGTCTGACCATGTGTCTGAGAATGGATGGTGGTGCTCAACAGAAGTTGTGTCCCAAAAGACTCCAACAACACCTTCCATAGTCTGGAAGTAAAAGATGCATCATGATCGAATATAATAGTATATAGAATTCCTTGAAGCCTCATAATCTACATCACGTAGAGGAGTCCAAATCCCCATACTAGTCCCTTCTCCGTGATAAGTAGGAAGTGGGATGAATTGGATATTAGATCAGTGATCACTCAAATATAATCACAACCCCTGTACGTGAATGAAAGTATTTTCACTATGTCTATGTAAATTCCATCCCCCTTCCACTATGGCACCTCATGTGGCTGAACTAAGCATGCTGGAATCTAGTGCTCTGCCTTAAATTTCATACAAGTGAGGAACCATGAGACAAACTCTGCCACTGCATTCTTCATTCCCAACCACCAGTGCTGATGTCGGAGGTCCTAGTAAATCTTTGTCACTCTTTTATGCACCACTAGAGGGGATGTATAGAACTCCCTTAACACTTCATCTTTTAGCCTCGAGATGGGGGCACTCATAAGTCTCTACCTCTTCTCCTGGAAACTCTGATGTCATCTCTATGACCACATAATGGGTTTCCCCTTCTTAATCAACGCTGATAAGGGTGCCACAAATCTGGAAAAGTCAAGTACAAACCTACGGTAGTAACCAGCCAATTCTAGGAAACTCCGCACCTCCATCACACTTCTAGGTGTCTCCCAAGCAAGTACAACCTAGATCTACGCAAGATCCACCACAACTCCAGCCTCCGAGATGATGTTTCCTAGGATGTGGACCTCTCATATCTAGAACATAAACATAGAGAGATTACCATAAATCTGGTTCTCTTGGAGTGTTTTCAGAACTATCTTTAGATGATAGGCATGCTCCTTCTCTATAATTATGTAAATCAATATGTCGTCGATGGAGACTACCACAAAACGATCGATGTGTGGCTAGATGATTATGTTAATGAGTCCCATGAACATTACTGAGGAATTGGTCAAGCCAAATGGCATAACCAAGAACTAAAAATGGATATTCCTACTTCTGAAGTTTGTCTCCTGCACATCCTGGTCTCGTACCCTATGCTGGTGATAGCCTGATCAATTGTCTATTTTTGAAAACCACTATTCTCCCTTCTACTTATCAAAAAGATCGTCAATCCTCATGAGTGGGTAATTTTTCGTTACGGTCACCTAGTTCAGGTTTCTGTAGTCAACAAAGAGTCACAAACTCCCATCATACTTTTTGGAGAACAAAATCGAGGCTACCGAAGGAGACACACTGGACCTAATGAACATGTTTCTCTTAATGTCTTCTAGTTGTACTCGCAGCTCTCGAAGATTCATGGGAGCCATCCGATATGCTGGTGTAGATATTGTTTCCATCTCGGGGTACATGTCGATATAAAATTAACCGTCTCTGTGAGGATGTAGACCCGGAACATCATCAGGTAAAACATCAGC
This sequence comes from Viscum album, assembly GCA_963277665.1. Taxonomy (NCBI): domain Eukaryota; kingdom Viridiplantae; phylum Streptophyta; class Magnoliopsida; order Santalales; family Viscaceae; genus Viscum; species Viscum album. Next base: position 1,957,246,795 of record OY728165.1, read on the forward strand.
ATATCGATCCACCACTACCAGATAACTCCGACTCTCAAAATCAATTGCCCTGAGGGTAAGGCTATCCAACTGATGTGTGATCGGCTACACCCTCTTCTAGGTAAGTCCATCCAATGCTATAAATGTTACCTTATCATAGGTGAAAGAAAACATAGTCACATCCTCACGGACATACCACACTTTTCACGTAATACAGTTGATCAGATCATGGACTTTAGATAAATAATCCACACCCTAGATGACATCGTATGGCCTCGACGCCATTACTTGAAGATCTCAGCCGAGGATATATCATCATTGAGTAATCTCACACTGCCGGTACCAGTTTTTAATCATCAAATACTCTCCCATAGGAGTCTCCAGCCATAAGAATCGAGCCAACGACTCCACCTGAATCTCTGAGCTCTAAACAGGGGCCCTGGAAATAAAAGACTAACTGGAACCTGTGTTTATAAATATTGCAGGTAAAGTGGAGTAGCCACAGATTATTCCTTGAATCATCTCCAGAGTTCCCTTGTCGTAGGTATCTGCTTCCTTGAGCTAAGCTCATCCATGTCCACCTGCTTTGTTTTGTCTGGGGGTTCACCAAGAGGTGGTGGCTCTAGAACCACGAATCTCTGCCCAATAAATGCTGCGTAGTCAGCTCCTCTACCACTTCCTTCCCCTACCTTCTGACCACCTCAATCACATCTTTGTCTCTACCTAGGTGGTCCTTTGACCTTCATCTGGTCGTCTGTACGGCATGTCGGTCAGTCGCGAGCCATGTGACCCTGCCCACCGCTTATGTTAAACTAACTACTAATCGCTTGTCCTGCTCTGTCCGAGATCCTCGCACAACCGACCATGTATCTTGTGGTCATCCAACTATAGGTCAGTTCCACATGGATCTTTGCATCATGTGTCTGCTACCATCTACAGATGACTCTACTATATGATTTCTGGTGGTGTGTCTTTCTACCGGTGACTGCTCCATAGGGAAACTCTCCACTTTGAGTGCTCGCTCTAACACCCCCACCTATGTCAGGATGTTGAGAGAAATCATAGATGCCCTAATCTCTCTTCTATTCCCATGCTCTAGGGTCTGGGCTGTGAATAAAGGGTCTCACACCAGGCATGTGGAGTTGCGCGAGAGGTCGGTTAACCACACTAAATACCAATCCATGGTCATGTTTCCCTTCTACAGATGGAGAAGTTCATGTATACGCACTGAGACTAAGGTCGCTGGGATGAACATTTCTCAGAAAATACTCTCTATGTCCACCCAGATGAGAGTGACCTCATCATGAGCCTAGCGAGTCAAGATCCATCATCTTCCTATTGTGGCCTGATGAAGACTAGCGGCAAGGATCACCATGAGATCAACTGGTGTCCCAAACAATCAAAAATTCTGACCACGACCTCCATCAAAGTCCTGAGCCGCTTGTGCATCTGTCTTTCCCCAAAACCTCAGTGATCTCTAGAGCTAGAAATCATGCAACGTGCTCAAGCGGCATGCACCCTCTACTATTTGGGATGGTGGCATCAGCTGCACAACAGGTAGTGGTGCTTCCAGTATACCACCTGGAGGTACAATTGCCATATGGGGGCCCTGCACCGAAGTCTCTTTGCTCGTTGGGAAGTAAACACATACTCTACCAGGAACCCTAGTTGGATGTCTACGTGCAGGAATCATAAAAGAAACAGGAGCACCACGATCTATATGTTATACCATGTGATATGGATCAAATACTTCACAAAGAAAAATTTTAAAAGACATACATGATATCAGTGTTTTCGGCACTGAGTTAGAAATTATAAGTCAGGGTCCTGATTTATGGATACGTTAGCTGCCACACCAACATTGGATTCCCCAAATAAAAAACCAGATTCATCACACATAACATTATTACTAAATCATAACATTAGATTCAATGTTCTCTAGTAGAACCGACTTCTTTGATACCAATTTGTCCCGAACCATCCCCCGGGTCCCATTCCTTGACTACCCCAAGCCCGCCTTCCATAGGCCAGGGGCTGGAGACATGCACAAGAAGAGATTATCCCTAAAACCGGGAAGGCATTGCCTTTATACCTGCTAACTCACACAATCCAAGTACACATCAATGTACAATAAAAAAGTAAACTATAATGTAAAAAGGGTGAGTACAGTATTTAAAGGGTCCAGAATACATTCCAAACTGGAACATACAAGTAAAACTAAAAACAACTTTTGTGAACACCCACCAAGGATTCAACCGGAAGGCTAGGCACAACTATTGAATGGTTGTCACTACAGTTCACCTCATCTAAGGTCCACCTCCGTGCAGCCTCCAGTCCTGGTACCATCAACCTCAATTAGCGTTGTCCATCATCTACACAAGAAATAATAAGGTGCAGGCATAGCCCATGCCGTGGTGAGTATAATGATACTCTGTAGGGAACCCGAGACCCCATAAGGTCTCTCATAATTCCACATTGGATAAACCACAAATCAAGAATACCAATCCAATCAATAAGAAATAATCAATCATACATATGTATATGCCCATACATATACATAAGTTAACAAGTGTACCCATCTCGTTCATGGGGAAAGACAAGTACCAACACTTCAGCCAAAAGCACAACTTTCCACGAATGAATGAATAACATGAAGCTAACCCCACAAAACTAAGTACCCCAAAGGTAACACCACATAGAAAATACCACAAAGTTATCACCACATTGAAGTGCAACATAAAGGTATATACCACAATGATAATGCTATAGAGTAGAATACCACAGAGGTATCACAACCCAAAAATTACCACAAAGGTAAATACTCCGATAACACCAGGTATAACGTAAGTATGAAAGTTTTGATGATTAAATGTTCTGCTAGATCATATTACATCGTTGAGAAGCTTTGATGTTAACCCAAATAAAATCGATGATGTCCCACATAGGATTTAATGATGACCCATACAGGATCTGGAGATGACTGACATAGGATCTAAAGATGTCCCACACATGAAATGGAGATGTCCCACATAGGATATGAAGATGCTGGCATACACAGGATCCGAAAATGACCCACACAGGATCTGAAGAAGCTCAAGTAAAACCATCCACACAGTTCCCACAGAAAGTGCACTTGATTCCTGGAGGTTCCGCTCCTCATGATATCGGTCGATAATTTAAGTTTCATGAATTCTAACAAAAAAGTATCATGATATTACATCACGACATATGGTACCTAACATGATAGATGTCACATTAATTAGATGCCCAATCTCTATGTAATTTTCCTTTTAGTGTTGATTGTCGAGTCGAATTTAGGTTCGATTCAACATGAATGTACCCCAACATTATCCAAAAAGTAATTGGAGTATACCAAAATGACCATCTCGGGCCATGGATTCTGGCACCCAAGATGGTTCATCAAACGGATGCCAAATTATAATTTTCGGACCAAAAAAGGGGTAACTACGTCTAGTTGGGCCTCGGTCCAATCTGACCCACTCAGGATCCGACCCGGATGGGTAGGGCCGCGGAGGGCTCAACCTGCTAGGCCACAGTCCACCTCGGCCTGCAAAGAGGGCGGCTCCACCCACTCGGCCAGACCCACTAGGCCCGACCCACTGAGCGTGGCCCACTGGGTGGAATTCATTGTGGCCCGCGGCCGGGGTGGCCCTCCATGGTGGGGTTCTCCCCAGCGGACACCTGGGGGAGGTGCCCCCAGATTCCTAGATAGCACATTGATTTTCCGGTTTTGGCCATCTCAGTCGCACCACGTGGTGCCGCCTGCTAACCCACAGGACCCTTGGAGTGGTCTTGATCAGCAAGACACCGCCTTCTGGGTCTCTATCCAGCACTCCTTCTAGAGGCGTGATGGCGACGTTGTACTCTCACAGCCCGTTGGGAGTCGGCCGCCCTCCGGGTGCACCTTCGCTACTAAGCAACCGTGACATCCTCTTATACTGTCCCAGAGGATGTGCACAACCCTGTCTCCATGTAGCTGGCCAGCTTACCAGTCGCCACCTTCCACCACAGCGGCTGACGGGCTGCGGCAACCCTTGGTAGTGCTGTTGAGCTACCGCCACTATCATGGTCGGTCGGTATGCATGTCGCTGCCTTGTACCCTACCGACGTCAGTTTCCGGTGACATGGTGGCGTTCTAGACAACATGGCGATCCAATGTGATAGACATGTCGACATTGAAGTATTAGTGGGATCATGACATGTTTGTTTGTCTCGTACTCTCCACGCTATGTCAGTAGCAATAAATTCTTCTATTAAAATCAATAATTCATCATGAAGAGAAAAATTAATGATTTCCATACCTCGATCGTAGGAGATTCCGTTATGAAGATGAATTGGAAGACATCAACGTCTGTCGCTCCAGCAACACGCTTCTAGACTATGATTGAATGTCAGTTCAATGTTCTTGATCTGGATAGTTGTATGTTTTTCATTATATCATCCACGTTTCCTCCACCAAGAATAATCCTACAAAATCTTTTTTCCAATGATCTCCCCCATGAGTGGGGAGGAGAAAACTTTAACTGAGTTATCTTTTTAATTCAACTAATGTTGGCACATTAATTGAGGTAATTTTAAGAGTTAACTATCATTAAAAGAGGAGTTCTGGTGGTCCCCACCACCAATATTCAAATTATAGGGATCAAATACATAAAATAAATGTTGTTTGTTTTATTTTATTAATATTAATATATCCCATGGAAATCGAAAACAAAATCTTCCACCATCGACCTACTGTGTAGAGACCCGAAGCTTAACGTACATGGACATTACATTACATTTGAGGAATACTTAGTACATTACAAAAACACACACACAAGGACTGTAATAGTTTAGTGTCTTTGGAAACTCGAAATGTAATCATCTAATCATGGTGAAATATCTTCAACATCTCCCATAAAGATCTTCCTTTTTTTCTTAACTAAAACCATTATTTATATCCTGGGAAAAAGAATGCATAAAAGGGTGAGCTCAAATGCTCAGTAAGGGTAATCAAAAGAAATAACAATCACATCACATTCATAAGAACATATCTTTTGGAAATCTTAACCTGCAAAAGCGATCATAATTTCATAACATGGGATAAATAATAGTAGTGAAATGTAATCCCAATAATCATAACATAAAACATGAAACTTTGTGTCATACACACATAATCATATAGAATCATTTTTTATTAGTCAAGACTCATTTCCAAGACTATCTTAGTGGACAAATTCCCTTTCTGAACCGAGTTCACTCCTCGTTTCAGTCCTGTTTCACTGAACCGATATAACCTACCATTCCAGCCATATCTATCTCATGAGATATAAAATATTTACCCAATGCATTGGAGGGAGATATAGGTCCCACCCATCTCATAATGATACCATTATTATGTGTACCACAAAATTATAAACCATACATCATAGCATAACCCATGTAATAAAAATGGGATTCTTAACCATTGTGACATCATAAAACAATTCATATAAGATAAAGGAATTCATAAAAATAATTCCATCACAACATAATCAAATCAATGTAATAATAGGTATAAAAACAGAACCCTTAATTTTCTTAGATGGAAAATAATTTTGATAAAACACTTGAACTCCATTCTTGAGGAAAATATCCTTTCTACTTCAAAAACACTTTTCATTTCTTGACATGTCATAAAATTATAACTAAAAGAAGTTGATTAAAAATAAACTTGAAAAATTATAAGGGAAGCTTTTTGGAAATAATGTTTTAAAAATCCATTCATGTCGTATAAGTTAAAAGAAAACATTTTTCTCGTACATTTGTCAGAAAAGTCAAAAAATACCTCGTACGAAAAACGACAAAAGATTCCTTTCATATCTTTTACTAAAAACTCACTGAAGGTTAAAATTGGATTTAAAAAATTGTAGGTGGATGGAAATAATATTACATATAGAGGAAACATGTATGTGGATGATAAAATACACCCCAGTAAATACCAAAGTATAAACAATCTCGGATAAAAATGAGATTGTGATATTTCCCTTACCTTCGGTCTGATTTGCTTCGTAAGTGTCCGGACCTCCTATATAATGATTTAAATAATGTCATTGATTTATTCCAGAATCATACTAATTTTTATGATATCATATATGGTTCACTTATGGCTTTATATTACCCGTTCTTTTGTAAATTCCATGTTAAAGAGCGTTTTGGGTAAAATCGTTTCATTTGCCGTAGGTGTTTGGACTTGTTGTTATTGATATTATTATTACTTATATCAGGATTTACTTGCTTCCAAAATATAAAACATGATTTATATATCATATATATTCAGTATATATATATAATAGATAGATAAATGAAATCAAACACATCGTTCATGGAGACGGTAGTCCGTACGTATGCATGAACGCTGTTTTCCTTTCCTTATTGTCATGAATGGAAGTAAGTAGATGACATAAATATATATATATATATAAATAAATCCAGTAGATTTAACATGTCATATATTTAATTATTATTCATTATATATACATTATAATCATTCATGAATGGTTAATGTGGATAATGAATCTCATCGCGTCGTGGAGACGGTAGTCCGTACGTACGCACGAGCGATGATATCGTTCTCATGATCGTGAACTTGTGTTGAAGTGTATGTATACTATTTCAGTATCAATATAACTTTATAATAATCATATATAGTTACTCATTACACCATTATACCCATCCAATTAAGGTGGTGGCGGAAAATAGATTAAACCACTGCGTGGAGACGGTATTCCGTATGTACGCACGGGCGGTGATTTTCTTTTTCCGTAGGATGGATAGAAGTTGAATTAGAGTTGTTTCATATTTATAATGACTTATCAGTATATTATAAATACTGATTTTATTACTTTATCATGAAACAACTAAAGAAGAATATGTTGAAGAAGAAAGAAATTGAAAATGATCGGTAATGGATATTACCTCTTTTTGACGCGCCTTTTCTTAACCTCCTCTTAAAGAACTAAGGATGGTCTTTGAAGAAAACCGGGACCTCTATAATGATACTAGGGAAGTGTAGAAGAGATTTTGGCAGGGGTTTTCTGAGCTTGAATGCTCAAATTTGTGTGAGGAGGAGAGGGAGGAGGTGCCCTTTTATAAGGGAGGAGAGGGGCACCATAGGAAAATCTCAAAATATTATTTTATATTTAGGTCAAATTCGGTTTATAATGGTTCAAGAGGGTCTTATTTCAAAGCTAAAGTGGGTATGGGTCTAAATCCTCTCATCCAATATGATCTATACAAGTTTAGGTTATTATTTTAACCTTATCAATTATATTTAACTCTAAGTTAAATAATTTAACTTTTACCGTGTCTTTTTTTTCTTACACTATATGGTTAATAAACATACTATATCAAGCCAAACGAACCCCAAGTTGTTTATTATTAATATATATAACCTTATATAAGTCATTTATCCTAACATTAGATTTTTAGGAATAAAATTACAATTAATAATATAATATTTGTTTTAAAAACTAATTTATGTCAATTTTGACACTATTTGGTACATGATTTTTATGAAATTCATAACATAATGATAAGTTCTAACCAAGTTACTTAAATCAACATTAACATGTCATATTAACCTATAAAATTAGTGTAAGTCATAAAAAGTCTCAAATTACATTTATTTGGGCATTTATAACATCAATTATGTTAATATTTTCTTAAAAAGGTAATTACTGCATCATCATTGTGTCATAAATAAATTAAATTATTTAATGTCTAGAAATTACAAATAAAATATAATTATGTAGAAAATCTTTTTAGCTTTCTAATGAATATTTATAGTATAATTTATCTTATGTATAACTTTATATAAAAAATTATTTACTTATTAAACATTGATTTTAACTATTTTAACCCTTCTTTAAAAATATTAATAATAAATGTCCTAATCTAATCCAATTGGGCTTAAATGGTCATATTTTATTCCTAAGGTTTTTTTGGTCTAATTACACTTATCCAATAGAATTAGGACATGTTTTAGGGTAATAATAATATCATTTTTACCCTTAATTACCCTATTTACTTTTAACCGTGGTAAAAAAACGTCAAAAGTTACTATTCACCAAAAATTATTTTCATCTAATTGAACCACATTTAAGTCCTTGATATTAATCGTGTCTCTCGGGTTTTCGAAATTCCACTAACAGAAGCGGTAAAATTAAGTTTTATGAAAAATTTAGTTTTTTTAACTACCACTTAGTGGTTTCACTAATCATCGAAAAATGAACTTTTCCAGAAAAATACACAAAATTTGGATTAATCTATATTTGATATATGAATTCAAAAATGATGTCTATTTTACCAAATTAAAAACATATCAGTTACATTAATTAATTTAAAAATTAATTGCCATCATCAAAACAAATAGCGTGTTTTTGAGAGATAATAACTATCAAAAGATTGACACTTGTTTATGTCTGGTTTAAATGTGAAATTACATCCAATGACCAAAATTGTATTAAATTGTAAAAATATAATCTAAATATACTTTAAAACCACTCAAAATAATAATTTATCACTTTTAATTATTTATATTAAAAAGTTGTTTTTAATTAAAATTTAGTAATTTTCACTATTCATCAGAATATGAATGTTGTCCGAAAAGTACCAAAATTTCACCCTAAGATAATTTTAATATTCTGAATCCTAAAATGAAGTCCATTTTGAAAAATAAAATTGAAAAAATTTCAAAAAGTGGTTATTACTATTCATAACGGCTAGTTTTAATAATATTTTAATAGCATATCGTTGTTTAGTGAAACTTGGTATTGCGTACTACACACGCTATCGAGGAAGGTCGCGATTGCATGTAATGCAAGGAAAGTCAAGGATGAATGTTGTGCAATATACTTTTGGTGTAGCATACAACACAAGACATTAATGAAATTAAAGAGAATATTTTTCATAAAATCTCGGGGTGTTACATTCTACCCCCCTTAAAATGAATTTCGCCCTCGAAATTCGTCGGGGTTATAAATGGTTTACTACTTAAAAGTTTCTTTAATAGAAATAGACATCGTAAAAAGGAATACCAAAACCATTATTTAAAAACAAAAGTATGAAACATAACGGTTACCCAAATAAACTAATCACAAGGTTTCCACATAGGTGAAAATATGGATATGGAAGAGAAATCTAATCATCATGTTCTGATGGAGAGTGGTAGAGAACATGGCTATGGAAAATCCAGCAATCACAAAGCCATAAATTTGTGACGATCTAAGGTACCATCTAATTTATCAGATATAAGAGAACTAGGACAACATTTTTTGTTTTTAAGATCATTTCCTTAAAGTTGATGAAATTGGAATTTGAAGAAATACGTTCGTTATTTTGGTACTGTGTCACCGTTGGTCATTATTAGGACAATTTCCACTTCATCTCTTAAAGAAATGAAGTTGGATTTTTAATTCTTGAAGTGTTAGCAGATCATGTGATTGAATGATGGGTCATTCCATGTGTCTCAAACAAAAGGTTACAAAAGTTATCAGAAATACATAAGACTATCTATGGTGAAGTTAATCGTATACGATTCCAAAAATGAACTTATATTTCATATATCATACCGAATAATAAAATAAAACTAGTTTCTACTAACCAGGGACTTCCTGTAGGCCAATGGTAGGTGATAAAGGCCAGTCGCACTTCGGTTGTGGGTTCGATTCCCACTGCCTTGTCCGACGTGTTGGGCTGTCGCCCATCCTGCAGGTTGTCCTTTTTCTAAAGCTATATTACTATAACATCCCATCAATAATATCGAAAAAAGTTCTATCCTAACTTATGTCCAACATAATCCATTCTAATCTTTAGGCTTATATAAAATACTTCGGTCCAAGCTCATAGTATAATGAAAATGATCATATGAATGCCATAATCATGTATTCTCTTGAAGAATGAATACCCATTGAACCTTTGTGATAACATGAATGCAGTCAAAAGATAACTCTTTCCACATACCAAAATTTAAAAATTCTATATACTCAAACCATGATATAACCTTCTCCATATATCATTCATGAGCTCATGAATACTATCAAACATTTAATTTTCTCCTTATCCCTTCATTATGCGCATATCATCTACATTCCAAAAATATCTGAATATCCTTTCATGGATACTGGTACCATTAATCATACACTTTCAAAACTCAAGGAAATACAACAGTGTATCAATCCTTATATGTCTCTTTATTCCATAGTACCATGAGATTACATATACAACATTACACATGATAAACATGTAATCATTCCACTACATTCTTAAACCATTGACCGAGCATCAATAATTCTTTCATCTCACATATCATTTGTAGTCTCTTCATCATCATCAACATAAATACTACCCATACGACCATACTGATTCTCTTCATGAGACATTACCTTAGGGAATTGGTTTGCATAATGCCCGTACAATCCACATTTAAAACATTTAACCATTGTTGATGTCGTAGTAATACCATTATCCTCATCCCTGGTGTTAACTGAGCCTTTTCCTTTGTACTTAATGGATTTGTGTCCTTCTTTTCCACACCGAAAGCATCTTCCAGTTCCTTTGAAACATTCTCTTTGATGCCTCTTCCCACATGATTTACATAGGGGAAATTGAACTTTCTTTCCTCTATGATCATCATGAAACACCATCATTCTCTTATTAGCCGAGTCAGGAAACTTACCAAATTTTACTTTATTGATCATATTATGAGATTGCTGATTCGGAATAATAATGATGTTTGGACTTCCAAATCCCATTTCATTTGGTTGCTCATGAAGAATATCATTCCATTGTCCATCATATCCTCCATTATTGTGAGTCATCTTGTTTCCATCCATTTTCTAAAACCCAAAAAGAATAGTGTGAGAGGCCAAAATCATAATAAAGGGGGAGTAACATCAATATCTAAAATCTTTTGTTTAATCTAATATCATTACCATAGTTCTAGGACTATATCCTATACGTATACTTATCCTTAGGGACATCCATAGACATACCTTAGAAATATCTCTAGGGATCTCACTAACGTTTTTGCATCCTAGTTTCCAAAGGTTGACTAAACTTTTCATCTTATACCAACTGTAGAGACCCGAAGATTAACGTACATGGAAATTACATTAATTTTGCGGAATACTTAGTACATTACAAAAACACACACATAAGGACCGTAATAGTTTAGTGTCTTTGGAAACTCGGAATGTAATCATCAAATCATGGTGAAAGATCTTCAACATCTCCCATAATGATCTTCCTTTTTTTTCTTACCTAAAACCTTTCTTTATATCCTGGGGAAAAGAAAACATAAAAGGGTGAGCTCAAATGCTCAGTAAGGGTAAACAAAAGAAATATAAATCACATCATATTCATAAGAACATATCTTTTGGAAATCTTAACCTGCAAAAGAGATCATAATTTCATAACATGGGATAAATCATAGTAGTAAAATGTAATAACAGTAATCATAACTTAAGACATGAAACTTTGTGGCATAAACACATAATCATAGAGAATCATTTCTTATTAGTCAAGACACATTGCCAAGACTATCTTAGTGGACAAAGTCCCTTTCTGAACCGAGTTCACTCCTCGTTTCAGTCCTGTTTCACTGAACCGGAATAACCTACCATTCCATCCATGTCTATCTCATGAGATCTAAAATCTTTACCCAATGCATTGGAGGGAGATATAGGTCCCACCCATCTCATAATTATACAATTCTTATGTGCGCCACAATATCATAAACCATACATCATAGCATAACCCATGTAATAAAAATGGGATTATTAAACATTGTGACATCATAAAACAATTCATATAAGATAAAGGAATTAATAAAAATAATTCCATCACAACATAATAAAATCAATGTAATAATAGGTATAAAAACAGAACCCTTTAATTTCTTAGATGGAAAATAATTTTGACAAAACACTTGAACTCCATTCTTGAGGAAAATATCCTTTCTACTTCAAAAACACTTTTCATTTCGTAACATGTCATAAAATTATATCTAAAAGACGTTGATTAAAAATAAACTTGAAAACTTATAAGGAAGCTTCTTGGAAATGATGTTTTAAAAATCCATTCATGTCATATAAGTTAAAAGAAAACATTCTTCTCATACTTTTGTAAGAAAAGTCAAAAAATACCTCGTACGAAAAACGACAAAAGATTCCTTTCATATCTTTTACTAAAAAGTCACTGAAGGGTAAAATTGGATTTTAACAATTGTAGGTGGATGGAAATAATATTACATATTGAGGAAACATGGATGTGGATGATAAAATACAACCTAGTAAATACCAAAGTATAAACAATCTCGGATAAAAATGAGATTGTGATATTTCCCTTACCTTAGGTCCGATTTGCATCGTAAGTGTCCGAACCTCCTGTATAATGATTTAAATAATGTCATTGATTTATTCCAGAATCATAATCATTGTTATGATATCATATATGGTTCACTTATGGCTTTATATTACCCGTTCTTTTATAAATTCCATGTTAAAGAGCGTTTTGGGTGAAATCGTTTCATTTGTCGTAGGTGTTTGGACTTGTTGTTCATGACATTATTATTACATATATCATGATTTACTTTACTTCCAGAATATAAAAAATTATTTATATATCATAGATATTCAGCATATATATATAATAGATAGATAAATGAAATGAAACACACCGTTCATGGAGACGGTAGTCCGTACATACGCATGAACGCTGTTTTCCTTTCCTTATTGTCTTGAATGGATGTAAGTAGATGATGTACATATAAATATATACATGAATCCAGTAGATTTAACATGTAATATATTTCATTATTATACATTATATATACTTTATAATCATTCATGAATGGTTAATGTGGAGAATGAATCTCATCGCGTCGTGGAGACGGTAGTCCGTATGTACGCACGAGCGATGATATCGTTCTCATGATCCTGAACCAGTGTTGAGGTGTATGTATACTATTTCAGTATCAATATCACATTATAATAATCATATATATTTACTTATTACACCATTATACCCATCCAATTAAGGTGGTGGCGGAAAATAGATTACACCACGTCGTGGAGACGATATTCCGTACGTACGCACGCGCAGTGATTTCCTTTTTCCGTAGGATGGATAGAAGGATAATTAGAGTTGTTTCATATTTATAATAACATATCAGTATATAAGAAATACCGATGTTATTACTTTATCATGATACAACTAAAGAAGAATAAGTTTAAGAAGAAAGAAATTGAAAAAGATCGGTAATGGATATTACCTCTTTTTGACGCGCCTTTTCTTAACCTCCACTTAAAGAACTAAGGATGGTATTTGAAGAAGACCAGGATCTCTAGGATGATACTAGGGAAGTGGAGAAGAGATTTTGACAGGGGTTGTCCGAGCTTGATTTCTCAAATTGGTGTGAGGAGGAGAGGGAGGAGGTCCCATTTTATAAGGGAGGAGAGGTGCACCTTAGGAAAATCTCAAAATATTATTCTATATTAAGGTAAAATTCGGTTTATAATGGTTACAAAGGGTCTTATTTCTAATATAAAGTGGGGATGGGTCTAAATACTCTCATACAATAGGATTTATACAAGTTTAGGTTATTATTTTAACCTTATCAATTAGATTTAACTCTAAGTTAAATAATTTAACTTTTACCGTGTCTTTTTGTTTTCTTACACTATATTGTTAATAAACTTACTATATCAAGCCAAACGAACCCCATGTTGTTTATTATTAATATATATAACCTTTTCTAAGTCATTTGGCCGAACTTAATATTTTTAGGAATAAAAGAACAATTAATAATATAATATTTGTTTTAAAAACTAATTTATGTCAATTTTGACACTATTTGGTACATGATTTTTATGAAATTCATAACAGAAATAAAAGTTCAAACCAAGTAACTTAAATCAACAATAACATGTCATATTAACCTATAAAATTATTGTAAGTCATAAAAAGTCTCAAATTACATTTATTTGGGCATTTATAACATCAATTATGTTAATATTTTCTTAAAAAGGTAATTACTGCATCATCGTTGTGTCATAAATAAATTAAATTATTTAATGTCTAAAAATTACAAATAAAATATCATTATGTATGAAATATTTTTAGATTTATAATTAATATTTATATTCTAATTTATCTTATGCATAACACTATATTAAAAATGATTTACTTATTAGACATTGATTTTAACTATTTTAACCCTTCTTTAAAAAAATTAATAATAAATGTCTAATCTAATCCAATTGGGCTTATATGGTCATATTGTATTCCTAAGGTTGTTTTGGGTCTAATTAAACTTATCCAATAGAATTATGACATGTTTTAGAGTAAAAATAATATCATTTTTACCCTTAATTACCCTTTTTACTTTTAACCGTGGTAAAAAAAAGTCAAAAGTTACTTTTCACCAAAAATTATTTTCCTCTCATTGAACCACATTTTAGTCCTTGATATTAACCGTGTCTCTATGATTTTTGAAATTCCACTCACAAGAGAGGTAAAATTATGTTTTATGAAAAATTCAGTTTTTTTTAACTACCACTTAGTGGATTCAATATTTATTAAAAAATGATCATTTCCAGAAAAACACAAAAAATTAGGCCTAAGCTATATTTGATATTATGAAGTCAATAATGATGTCTATTTTACCAAATTCAAAATATATTAGTTACATTAATTAATTTAAAAATTAATTCTTGTCGTCAAAACAAATAGCGTGTTTTTGAGAGATAATAACTATCAAAAGATTGACACTTGTTTATGTCTCGTTTAAATGTGAAATTACATCAACTGACCAACATTGTATTAAATTGTAAAAATATATTCTAAATATACTTTAAAACCACTCAAATTAATAATTTATCACTATTAATTATTTATATTAAAAATTTGTTTTTAATTAAAATTTAGTAATTTTCACTATTCATCAGAATATGAAAGTTATCCGAAAAGTACCAAAATTTCACCCTAAGATAATTTTAATATTCTGAATCCAAAAATGAAGTCCATTTTGAAAAAAATAAAATTTACAAAATTTCAAAAAGTTGTTATTACTATTCATAACAGGTAGTTTTAATAATATATTAATAGCATATCGTTGTTTAGTGAAACTCGGTATTGCGTACTACACACGCTATCGAGGAAGGTCGCGATTGCGTGTAATGAAAGGCAAGTCAAGGATGCGTGTTGTGCAAGATTCTTTTGGTGTAGCGTACAACACAGGACATTAATGAAATTTAAAAGAATATTTTTCATAAAATCTTTGGGTGTTACATAATGCGCTCGAGGTGTAGGTCTCAAAAAGAGAATATAAGCGTTGCATGTTCAACTGTGTCCTCTGTTTTCAATTCCAAGAACCAATTCTAAATTTTACAAACACCACTCAATCATTTATTGAACATACCAAAAAAATGTTCAGAAATTCATTCAAGGAACACCAGGCCTCAGAATCACGCGCCGTTAATTTTTGTGAACTCGTAACATTTCAATATAATTTAATAACAATTAGACAGAAAAATCCAGGTATTTACACATTATCAATTGCCTATGAGAGAGAAACTACACATATTGAGATCTGAATCACAAATAACTCAAGGCTATAAAATCAGTAGGTAGAGTAAAATTCACAATTCCATCATGGTACCACTTAGTTGGATGAGGAATCATGTTGTAGTTAAAAAGGAGGGAACCACATAGTAGTTATTGGACCCATACCATAGTCTTTCAGACGGTTGCACAAATTAGATACATGACACGCTCCCTATTTCATCATGTGGGTGACACTTATTAAGTAGAGGAACACACCATAATCCATTAGAGGGGGTTCTGCTCACTAGGTATAGGATCCACACGCTTAAAGAATAGTGGGGTTTGACTCAATACATTTGACAAAGTGTGTGGGAACCGAACAGTGATGCAATATGAGTGTTTCCTGCACTGAAATCTCTCTGACGATTTCACCCAATCAATACAATCATCATATATCTCTTAATGAAACGTATGAATCCAAAATTTCCACATTTTATAGAAACCCCACTAAGAATAATATAATCACATTCCACATATAACACTTAACAAGAAAGTAAAATTATGAGTCAAAATACAATCCCAAGAGAAGGAGATATCAATTGTCGTTGTTCCTCAAAATGGGTATCTAATATGTATGTGTTCATCAAAAAATGTAGTCCCACTCTTATGTTTGGTTGAGTTCACCTATAAGTATTGTTCAGAGGCTATTCCACTATACAAGCCATGTAGGGGGTTTAAGAAGAGTGTCTCAATGATCCATTCCCCACCCATATGCACCAAGTTCTACTAGTGATTTTCAGGTAATTCCCATTTTCCAATCCATGAATCAATTCATGCATGTGTACTAGAACATTCCATGGAATTCCTAGAGAACACAATGTTTCCTATTGTATAGGACATGATCATGTGTAGCTGGAATATGGTTTGGTCTCTCATGGTGTGTCATGTAATATGTTCACTAAAAAACCATTTGTAATCCTTATATTAAAATAATCCCTATCAAATTAAGTTGCATACTTCTATATAGTGTGTGTTCTTAGAATACACTGGGTGTAGTAGGTATTTTCCATGAATCCTTATATTTTTCAATAATAAACATCATGCCACTACATCAAATAATCATACTGTCAATTGTGTGGGGGTTCTCAGATCAGTGGCTTTCCATGCCTAATTATAAATCTCTGTCTAGTATCCATCCACCTTAACCCCAGATCAATTCATGTATTATTCTACTAACATTTCATAGCATATCTAAATCTGGGATATAATAGGAAACACTATCAAATCGTCTAGATGGTATATAAATTAATTTCCTAATCATTGTTCCCTAATCCAATATGAATCTGATTGGTCAATCAGGCTCTATCTCACTATGCAATGTTCAACTATTACCTTATTCGAAAATGAAAAATAATGTGAATAATGGTGAGGTGAAATGGACTCAAACAAAGGTGTAACCATAATTCACCAATATTTCATCCCCAAAAACATCACATGATATGAGAAAACATGGGTTTTATCATTGGAAAATATGAATAAATTAATTTAATATTTATTTTATCCAAATAGATCATACAAAGGGTTTGAAATCATATGTCAATGAATAATAAAAAAATCAATGATCAAATATTTAGTCAAGGTTTGAAATAATAATTGGAGAACCATGCCTCTGAAATAAAATGATTATTGGTGATGATTTCATTCTCCAACAATATGGAAGAACCACTACATTCATTTTATCTCCATTCACATAGATCAAATATTATTTCATCATCATAATTTGTTCTGATAATGATTACCCTTCTCGACGATGTTTGAAATCCTTTTTGGGGTATAATACTAACCATATAAAGTGTAAATTAGAGGGTTGTTAAAGTGGGTTTATATTAATTTTTTTTCAAAATTATATAATTAAATTTAATTAATAATTTTTATAAAATCTTCCAAAAATGACTTTCTCAAATATGAAATTTTTTCTGACCAATCATCTGTCTCTCTAAGGGTATTATTGTTTAATCATTCACCGTTTCAATGATTTTTTATGTTTTTTATGATTAATTTTTTCTGAGAAATTTATTTTAAAGTTATTATTTAATTTTTATATTAATAGGAACTATGTATTTATAAATTCTATTCATATAGCCGAATTTGTTTAATTTAAAATTAATCCCTCCTACACAATGAACAATAGTTTTTCGATAGAGATATTTCTTAATAGAGAAACATTAATATATAATTTCAATATGAAAATGATTCCCATTACAAAAATCGGATTATCAAATATTATTCATCTAAAATAATCTTAAAATAATAGACATACTTTAAATTCATTATATAAGATATATATTTTTTATATAAAGCTATAAGTTTTTACTATTCATTTCGAAATTAATCTTTTCAAATAATAATAAAAAAATAACCAAATTTTAATTTTTTTATGATATATTTCAAAAAAAAACATTATTTGTAATATAAATATTATAAAAAAGTAAAAATTTATGATAATAATTTTTCACAAAAAATTAATGAATATCATTTTTTGAGAAATAGTATTTTTGTTGAACAGAAATATATTTCTAAAAATTTAATAAATTTATACATATTTTTAATATTATGATTATTCAAAAACATTTATCCATGTATAATTGCTAGGATAAATTTTTCATGAAGGAATAATAATATTCAATTGAAATTGAATTGCTTTAAAACACTATCTTGTGGGTATTATAAACTCTCAAAATTGTTTAATTCAAAAAAATATTATTTCATAATATTCTTTATTGTTAATTCATTATGATTTTCTTCCATTTTAATCTATTTTAAATAAATGATTATGTTCAATAAATTTAATATATCATAAAAGAATATCAAAAATTAATTTTTATATAAATATTTTCACCCTTTAATCATTTCATTGAAACAATCCATATGGATTTCATTTTCATATTCTTTATTATTTATATATTGTATTAAAATACACGAAATTTCATTATAAATATTTAAAAATTTATTATATTCATATTCATATTTATTATTTGTATCAATGTTCAATTATATTTAATGTTTGAATAATTATTTTTTCTCTCTTTAATTTCATGATACACATTTTATCATATACTACTTTGATAATAAAATACATTATATATTTATCAAAATTATTATTTATATGTTTTGTTGTGAAATAAAAATATCTATAAAAAGACTGATCCATAACTACCTTTTTTGTAATTACCAACAATAAAAAAAAAAGAAAAATAATTCAATATATTTTTCTTGTGAAAACCCAATACTTACTTACCCTAATTGATGAGTGTGAATCAAAATGAATATTCCATTACATTGATAAGGTAAATATATTATACCCATTATATACTAATTTATTATATAAAATGTGATTACCTTATTCTTCGACTACAAATAATAGATATTTACCTAAATATCCACATTATTGATCCATATTATATTTATACCTCATTATAGTAGAAAGAAAATATATTTTCCTAGGTTATTAATGACACTATAATTTAGAAATTTATTATTAATTTTATATATTTATGGTACATATATATAACAATATGTCATTACTTAATTGGTTGGTGTAGAATTATGTGTTCTTCCATCACAATGGGTAATGGTTATTAATTATGGTATACAATATTTAAGGAATATTGATGTTATATTAATCCTTTATGTCATTAATATTTTTTAATAATTATAATAAATTATATTCTGATTCTTTATTAGATAATTAATCAAAAAAATTATTATTTTTTACATATGATAATGTTACATATCTATCCGACATCATAGTGGTTCATGATTAATTTTTTAATATACGAAGACGTATATTAGATGGTATTTTTTTTGGTATCATTATATTTATTTTTAAAATTCTATTGGATGATTCCATGTTATTATATTATTATTGATGATAAATTATGTTTATTTCATCAAATTATTCGATTAATAATTAATTTTGTTTCTTGATTATGATTATATATTTTATGTGATCTAATAAAAACATTTATTTGTCTCATGGATATTGTTTTAATAGTAACCATGTTTAAGTGCTCACTCAATTATTATATCACTTCATTCCCCAATTGAATATTTATAATGGTATTTTTCTTGAAGATGCTTATATATATAATATAATTAGGTATTTAGTTGAAGATAATATCACTAATAATATAAATAACTAACCAATCTCAATATAACAAATCTATTGGATTACATAAATATATTTATTTACTGATTCATTATATAGAATTAAATTAAATTAAATTATATATATGTATTTTTTTGATGAATACATACGAAGTAATTTCGTATAGATATTAATTTCATTGTTCATCATGGAAGAGTATTTCTTCTACTAAATTATACTAATAAGGGAGTTATTTCATGAATGAAAAAATTGATCTAACCATATGTTACATATTATTATAATAAATAGGTAACTCGTTTTACATATATTTCAATCTCATTGATATTTAATTTTTCAAACACATCACTATGATTATCTAATAAATATATTATTGATGAATTATAGGGTTTCACTTTTGTGCTAATTCATCAACATTATAATATACACCATTGAAAAAATTTATTTCCCTGTAAAATTCTCGAGATTATTTTCATAAATCTATTAAATAGTCATATCAAATGAGACTATTTCATTAAAAAAATTCAAAAATATATTCAAATTAATTTTTATATTCCTTCATCAATTTCTTTTAATATTTAAAAAATTTATCTTGAATCATTTTAGGACAATAATATATGTCCCAACATTTCTTGTACATCAATAATATGACTTAGAGAGTTAATATTTTATGTCTAAAAGTATTTCATTATAAGATTAATTTTCCCTATAAATATATGTAATAATATCTTAAGACAAATTGGATTTCATCAAAGAGCATACATTCAAAATTTTAGCATATATTTGTGGTGGATTCCTCTTCAGATTCATTAGACTTGTATGATGGCCATGTTGACAGTAAATCATATCATAATTGAATGATTCCTTCTTTAAAAATTCCATCATCTAATTTTATACATAAAAATAGTGAGAACTAAATTCAATTATATAATTTAATCGACCTCATTTCCTCATTCTGGATTGTGAAAAGTTTTAGAATGGAAATTTTATTTTGAGTTTTGGTGAATCGTTATTTAAATTATTTTATCCCGTTTATATTTATTGAATTATAGTTTAACAATTTTTCCATTTCCCTCTTACATATAGATTTCTTAATACATTTACACATTTAATTTTTTTTATCTCCCATTCTATTTTGAAAATTCTATGTTTCTCAGACATCATTTTCATTATAATACATCCTTATCTTTTTCTTATTTCATATAACTTTTTAATTGATTATATAACAATAATAAAATTTATTTTTTTATATTTCCAATAAACATAAAAATATAATAATTAATCAATATTAATTGGGTTATTTATTCAATTTGTATCTACCAATTAATAGTGAATCATCGTTTTTATACACATGTCAAAAGTAATATTGAAACTCTTCTAATATGTACTGTTGAATTTTATTATTGACTACTCTATGTAATCATTATTCATGAAATTTATTTGGAATTCATCATATATGTTAATAAATTTATTCTATTTAGATTTATAAAAAATCATCAATCCCGTGATGGGTTTCTCATTAATTGTATTTCCAATAAATTTTTTTGTTGTGTCAATGATTTAGATAAAATGTTCAAGATAAAATGTATTTCAAAACCCTATTAATATTAAATATTTAAGGTATAATATATAACATTATATATTTAGAATTATTATATTCATTATAATCCCATATAAACCATTTTAAATCTTCATATGAAAAATATAAAATCAATAATGTAGATATCTTCAATCTTATTTGAATTATTATCTCATTTAAATAGAACTGTTATTTTGAGAAATCATTTATATAAAAATAATTATTTTTTTATATAAGACGCCAATTTTATGTGGTTACATTTTATTTAATAAATAAAATTATTGTTACTTTTTTATTTTCAAGTTGCCTAATGTTTTCCAGAATTTTATATAACAGTAATAAAATGATACCTCTGAGTGGTTACCCAAAAACGCATTATAAAACTATCCTAGAAACAATGAAAACAATTATCATGAATTTTAATATATCATCTATTTAATAAACAAATAATATCATGTTTTAATATAAAAAAAAATGAATAAACTGATTATAAAAAAAATATCTCGAACATGTCAACATGATATTTTTGTACTTTTAGAATATGAGGACACTATTCAATAGTGATTAATGATTATTTTGTCACTAAAAGTCAATTATAATTCCATCACGAATCACTTTTAATGTATTCATTATTTATTTATATTTACTATTGAATTTATTTGAATAATGGATGGTAACACAACTTTATATATCAATGATCCCATGTGATCTCAAATAACTAAAAAATAAAATATATATAAAAAAATTATGTGGGTGAATTTTATTGAAGATCATATGAATGTCCACTTATGATATATGCGGTGATAGACCCCATTTATATAAAAAAAATTTAATACGATGTTGTCCTTCAAAAAAATTATTTCCATTAAATTCTTTCTAATTTAATGATTAGGAAAATTATAAACAA
The DNA here is from genome assembly GCA_963277665.1 of Viscum album. Classification (NCBI taxonomy): domain Eukaryota; kingdom Viridiplantae; phylum Streptophyta; class Magnoliopsida; order Santalales; family Viscaceae; genus Viscum; species Viscum album. Next base: position 1,957,269,010 of record OY728165.1, read on the forward strand.
TAATTTTTTATATTTATTCCATGATTGAAGTCTATTTTATAAAAATTAGTGTTAATTATAATTTTTTTAATGTATAATTTTTATATAGAATATTTTCAAGATGATTGTTAATTTTTCATGAATATATTGTTCAATACTTCATATAGAATAGTTCATTCAATATTTTTATTATAAAAAACATATCTGATATATGATATCATAATATTATGATTCCAGTAGTAAATATATAAAAATAAAAAAATGTTATACAAAAAATTGATCTGCCCTTTAATAAGAAATAACGGGTTTGTGTAATTAATTTTTTATGTTCAATTGTAATTAATCATTCCCATATTTATTTAATGTGGTTGAATATTTTTTGAATGTCGGTCATGGTAAAAATATCAACTAGATAATATATGGTTCTGATAAAATTAGGAAAAATATTACCATTTTATGTGTGATCATGTAGATTGGGGTGTTGTAATTTTTTAACATTTTTGATAGATTTACATGATTCTTAATAAGTTATACATGACTAATATTACATTATATAATCATAGTTCTTATAATACACTTTAAAACCCATCTTATTTATTACTACATATACAACATTTATTAACAATAACATCCAACTGACATATATTCATCATATGTATTTGTGAGTAATACTAAATGTATCCTAATTATAAAACATAATATAAATGAATATCATATGAACTTAATATTTTGATATGTCTATTTCATTCCATATCACATTTGTTGAAATTTATATACAAATAATATGTTTCATTATTTTAATTTATAAAGGATATAAAAATCTATATTTTGATGTTCTTGTTTGATTATAGAATATATATTTTTCTTCTTCTATAATTTATTTTGTTGGATTCTTCTCCCGAACAAAACTGTGATTCCATAAAACTTGAAATCTAACCTGGATCGAGGCATGTAACAAAGGGAATTAAATACCCCCACAGGCCGACAACTTATGTTGGACATTATAATAACATTGATGGGAATAATTTATCAAAAACTTAGAAGATCATTAAATAAATGGAACTTGTGGAAGAACCAATAATAACTGAATCTAAAATTAAATACTACCTTATCAAGGGAGGGATACATGTGAAAAAAATTCAAAATCAAAACACATCCAAACTGTGACTGATATGATCATTATATGAAATCATGTTCAACTCTTTCCATAAAAAAATCATCCACACAACCAACATTTTCCAAATATGATAAAAAAACTGAAAACAAAAACCATGAAAACATCCCAAGTCTATTGATATTGATTTATAAAAGTAGTGTGTGAGATTGAAATCTTGGTTGTAAACCACCACAAAATCCATAAATTTCATTCTGAGATATACTCTATAAAGATTATTTTGAAAATAAAATATAAAAACTCATTTTTTTATTATTTTTTACAACCAACCACTATATTTTTGGTTGTTTAATTTTTTAAAAAACACATTCCATATATATTTTAAAAACATATTTACAATTTTAGAAACCTAATAACAACTGTTATCCCAATAGAGTGATATCAAGTGATGTTTTTGATAAATAAATAAATAGTGAAATAAAAAAAGTGTTATTTAATAAAAACATAAATATAAATATAATAACCATTGGGAATTTATAAACACCCTTAGAGAGATTTCTAGATGTAGTCAATTAAAACTCAATTTTTGTAATATGGTGTAGATCTATTGTTAATAACCAATTGGACGTTCAAAATTACGACCAGTGGTAGAACCCACATAGACTCTTAAACATCCAATGGAGATGAATCTAACTTAATAGAGTTGATAAGTAACTGTCACACAACCCTCTAATGATTCTCATGAAACTCATAGCTATATAAAATTGTTAAGGAGGATATCATCACATGTGTGCCTCACCTCACATGCCACCACCCCATATTAAATCCAAAAACACCAACACCACACACGAAAAAACCCATATTGGGAAATCCTCCATATGATATTATATCATACAAAAAAATAATTAAAAATAACCAATTGGGTTGTCACATCACCTAAACATTCAATAAATTTTTCTAAATATGAATATTTTTCCAACCATGAATGCATATTTCCCAGAAAAAAGAATCATTTATAGAACACCATAAAATAAAAACCATTCCTATAACATTTCAAACATAATATAGATATTAAAACATTTCCAAAAACTATGTTAAATCACAATATGTATTAGAATGTTCCAGATGAACCTTCACACCATGATAATTCCAAAACACATATAAAAGTATTAAACACGCCTAGATTCGGTGGAAACCATTAAAATGATATTTAAAATAATTTAAATCACCAATCTCTAATTTAAAAATAAAAAAAATTGGTTTGATGAAAAAATAAAATAGATGACATTTCATTTGTCGAGGTTCTATGAAAAAATGAACGTAAGCGCCTTCTTTAATTTAATTCTCATCTAAGTGTGCACCTGTAAAACCATGCATGTTCCAACATTCAATGATAAATTCTAAATATCCATGTTAACAGACCAACACATATATACATAATTACCACTTGAATTTAAACAAAACCAAACCCCGGAATTTTACATAATGAAAAAAGTAAAACTTAAATTTAAAATCGAAGATAGTGTTTTCCATAAAATTAACCGATAGATATTAATCCCTAAAGAGGAATATATATGCCACAAGTTTCCCAATGCATTACATAGACCATTTTTTCATATAACAATGGAGAAATATCCCAATAAGTGTTCCATTTCTTCATTGAAAAAGAAAGGGACATTTCATCAAAAACGTTACACTCTTTTAAATATATGAAAAAAATTAACCATTTTTTAAACAATGTTCACTCATTTTTATCATAAAACCCCAAAAAATTGTACCTACATCCCCAAGAAAAATAATAATATATTTAATTGATAAAACTAGAAATCTAGGTATAATTTTAATGCATCAGAAATAATATGGACTAAAACACGTACATCAATAGAGTATCAAAGAAATGAAACATCTGGAGAATGGAGATCCATACCTAAGAGATGCTACACACACACTAACATCCCTGAAATAATACCATGCAGAACCCATATTATCGATACTTTAGATAAGATAGTAACCCAAACTAAACCTATGAAAACCATGGGAGGAAGATGAAATGACGAGAAAAATAGCCATAAATTAGGGAAAAATTCATTAGAAGATTGTTAATTGATCTATTGGGGAAGGAGAATCATAGGGAGATGGATATGGAGACCCTATTATAGTCAAAAAAACTACCAGTTTAGAGTGGTTTCAGTTTGGGATAGAAAGAGATGAATGAGAAATACGAATTTTAAGATTTTAAAAATATAGTATGGTCACATGGTTTGGCTACATAGTTTGATAAACTGTGTGAAAACCTTGCACCCAATACTATATTAAAGGTGTGCACTGCATGAGCTGGACACACAATATCAAAACCACGATGAAACATTAATTAAAACCTCTTTCCCATTATATAACTGAACCACACGGTTACCACACAATTTCTAAAACCTTATGCAACCCATTATAATCACTACTAGACACCCAAAACATATTGTACGTTTATCTCGGCCAATCCCCAAAATTTTTGTTAATCGTGTTAAATCATTTGACCTATTTCTGTAGAACCAAAAAAATATTTTATCATTAAAAAGTAATAAAGTCAAACTTGTTATCAACCCAAACCACAATAAAAATATCTATGATCATGTGGAGAATATAATATAGGAGTATACAAGGTTTTGGTTTGACAATTCTCTACACCATAGATACATTATTCACCCAGAATGTTACCCAGATTAATGATAATCAAAAGATGAATCCATGCATGATTAAAACTGAAGGAAAAAAATAAACCTCAGGCAGACATTTCACTCCACTAGTCACACCAAGTCATTCTTGAACATAGAACAAAAATATAATTATGGGAGAACACAATATGATTATATCCACAAAAATAACTCAATTATCACATCCAAGATAAATGGGAACTCACAACTAATAAAAAATGAATTTTTTTTACCATAATTATGAAACACCCTCATTGTGACTGGGAACACCCAAACCGAACATATCTATATTATTCAAAAATTTTGGACAACAGTTATACTGAATCTAGAAATAGCCCACCCAAAGTGAATCTATATCACTAAGGGAAGCATATGAAAGTAATCCAACTTAATAGTGCACGAGAACCACCACCATAAATTCCAATAATATCATGTATCATTATATGAGATCTTTTAAAACTGAAAACAACCCAAACACGGTCTAAGAACACTCTAGTATTTAAAATGATTCAAAGAGTCACTTTCAGACAGAAATAACATCAATTTTTCTTACAAAAATGGAGATACTCATAATCTATTGAGGATTATAAGTGGTAACTTCATATTTCTATACTCGGTCATTCAAGACAATACTAGGAAAATGTTTCCCCACACACTCAGTGGTTGATGACATCACAGTAGCTTCACTCAGAGTCTTATGGCTGGAGTTCTGATATCATAGGCATCTACTTCCTGGAAAACATTATCTGAAATCCTCTTATTGTTAATAAATGTTCAGGAAAAAACAATAGAAAATATATCTACGTAATCTTGATTTCCAAAATGATGAAATATTTTTAATGTATTGTTGTATGATGGCTTTTATTGCCAAAAATGGAAACATTGGTGGCACACAATCAAACAATATAATGAACCGTGAGTTGTAATCAATGATGGAGACTTTTCAAAAACAGGTTTCCTTACAACACCCCTATCACCAGATGGGGAACTTTTGTGAGATCTAACCAACACTGATTATACCCTGAGAACCAACTCAGCTAAAAATTAATCTCCCAACAACATCTCAATATTGGTTTCCTCATTTGAGATATCTTTTTACACGATATATAGATGAATACCCCGCACAGAAAGAAGATATTTAAACTTATATTATAATGATACCTCTATAGAGAAGGGAGACAACTATATGAAGTATTAAACTAAATATATCATTTACTATTGTCCCAATAAGTCATCCAAAAACACATCCAACTTTCTTGTATTCACTATCTTGTGTATGAACTTTTCTAAGAAGGTGGACTTAATGATTTCCAAATTTATGCCATTTTGCTACGATGAATGGAAAATTTCTTTCCACTAGTCAAACACATGGCACTAGAATAACCGAGAGCTATTTGGACTCAAACAGCCTAATGATATCCCAATGATCATTAAACACTCAAAAAAACATCTATAAATTTCATATCCTCGAATAGACCATGAACACCAAGACCAACTAAAAACACATGAGAAGATCCAGAAATTTTTCATGATTCACTAGAATATTTTGGTCCTTTATAGGTGGCCTCCTATGAAGTGAACATGAAGAAAACATGATTTAAATTCAACTAGGAACTCAATAAAAAAGAAAATCCAAATACAAACCAATCATATCCATTAAAAAAACAAACCAGAACAACCCAAATCATCTTTTCCAAAGCCCCCATTTCAAATTTAATGATACAAAGCCGCCTTCTATAATAGAAACCTCTGAAATCCATGGGAATTTGTTTCAAAAAAATTCCCATTATTCCAAGAAAAACTATATTAAAAAATTCATTTTCTATTAAAAATCTTTTTAAAAAAAAAACCAGTTCAAGATTTCAATTTCATACTTGAAGCCATGTAATCCAATATAACAATTGCATATGTTCTGATACAATTCCAATAAACTATGGTTATCATTCTCATACATACCCACACTCATAACAACATCCATATTTAATACTATGATTAATAATTACTAGATCATCACCAAGCCAAAAATTTTGAAAAACATTTAAAAATTGGGAACAATTGTCTCTATTACAAAAAAATCATTTCACATTTCAATTAGAATCAACATAAACTGATTATTTACTTTTTACAAACAATTTCAATATCAAAACCATACAAACACCAACCAAAACCATAATGATATATTACTCTTACAAACAAAGTACAAATTCAAATGAACAACTCCCATCGAACTATAGAATTGAGAAACTAGTGTATATACCTAACTCAGTGACATGGTAGTGTACCATGTCCATTTAAGCATAAAAACTTAAAGGTCCATCAACCATGTACCTAGTCTCCACATGGGTCACTATTCCTTATGTTATCATAATGATAAACTACATCACAACCATTTTCATATGTAAATCATAAAAACAGAATGAAATCAAATCATGGACTTTCCTAGGTGACTCGAGGATCAGAACAAGAAGGGGTTCATGAATTCTTCTTCATACCTACCTTTGGAGTCCTAAAACACCTAATCTCTAATCTATATGACACCACAAATAACTAGGTCCTTCTCTGATACAATATTTCCATGAATCAAATTAGGATTCCATCCAAACCAACATCTGACTTAGAATGAGACATGGATCAATGGGAATTGTAGATCAACACAGGTTGTAATCTTGTTTCAGACATCATAATATTATTATTGGGAATGATTTATCACAAAAAACATGGAACAATAAAGAAACTGAATGTGTATATGAACTAATAATTTCTAAATCTCATAGAATATTCTAAATAATGTATGTAAAAATATAATATAATGAAGCTAAATCTTGAAACAATTGATGCAAAATTACAATGACATGATCTCTATATGACCACTTGTTAACCTCCATCCATAAACAATTCAGAACCATAGAAATCCTTCTCCAAATATGATTACTTGGACCAAAAAATAGAACCATTAAAATAGCATGGGACTATCGACCCTGACTGGTAGAATTATTGTGTGAGATTGACACCTTAGCAGGAAACCACAACAGAATCATTAAATTTCAATATGTGAAACAATCCATAAAAAATATTTTAAAAAAACCCTCTAAAAATATTTTTTTTCATTATTTTTACAAACATGAAATACTATATATGCTTTTTCCTTTTCAGAACAACACTTGATTCATTCCTTTTGAAAATATATTTACCATTTTAGAAACTAAATCCAAACTAGGATCCCAACAGAGTGATATAAATTGTTTTTAAAGATAATAAAATAAATAGTGAAATCAAATAACTGATACATAATAAAAATAATAATACACATATAGTAAATATTGGGTGTTATTAAACATACCTAGAGTAATCCATGGACATACATGGTTTGGACTCACCTTCCGACATATATTGCAGCTCAATAGAAATTAAAAAGTTGGTAGTTCTAAACAAAAACTAGTGGAACAACCCACTTGGCCTCAGAATCATCTAAGTGGTACCAATAAATATAATAAAGGATGATAAGAAACCTTCACTCAACCCTCTAAATATGCCCGTGAAACCCTTGGATGTTGTACATAGTGGAGGAGGAGGCCCTCTCATGCGTAAATCACCATACATACAGCCACCAAAAATTCTTAACCCGATCACCTGCAACACCCATGTGATAACCCATATAGTGAAATCCTCTATAGGGGTTCCCATATTATAACAAACTACTCACAAGATCCAACCAATTCATCACCTACCAGAATATTTTAAACAACAATTCAAAAAATATGATTTGTTCATAAATTTGAATTTATATTTCTCAAAGCCACATTTATTTAAAAATCACAACAAAATAAAATCCATTCCATTATAATTAAAACTCAATCCCTATATAAAATTATTTCTTAAATATTTCCAAAAACCAATATAAATCACTCCATGAATTAGAAATTGCGAAACTACCTTTCCCACCATGGGGCTTCCAAAACTCATCTAAAAATTTTTAATTGACCAAGACATAGAGGAAACCATCAGAAAGACCATAAAATTCATTAAAAACACAAACACAACATTTAAAAAACAATAAAACATTTTTTTATGATGGATGTGGAAAAAATTTAGAAAAAATTGGAGAATATGAAGTTCAAGGAAGAAATGATCCTAAGTGGCGTCTTCATTTAACTGTCCGACTCTGTGTCCACTTCAACTAATACAAACATGCCAACATCTAATGAAAGAATCTATATATCCCCGAGGACATCCAAAATCACTTTTATATAATCTCTAGTTAAATTCAGTCCAATCCAATCCCATCAATTTAAAGTAGTTATAGAATTTCAACATACATTTAAAAACAATGATATTGTTTTCAAAACATTTCACCATAATTAACTTCTCAATAATGAGGAATCTATACCAAAAAAAATCCCCAATGCGTTATTTAACATATTTTTCCATGAAATAATAGGGGAAAAATTACCAAATAATTGATCAATTTCGTCCTTAGAAAATAATGGGGCATTTCATAGAGCACCTTCCATGCAATTAAATAAAGGAAAAACAAAATAAACATTTTTTAAAACCATTTCACAACAATGTTCCATAATAAAACACCAATTTTTTTAAAACATCCACAATAACGTATAAAATATATTTAATGCATAAGATGGACATCCCAATCATTAATAGAATGTGTATGGATATAAATACATAGAAACCTCTACCTTTACGGAGTCTGGATGAAAATAAACATCTCTAGATTTGAAATCCATTAATGAGACATTATCAATAAAACATTCCTCAAATAAATCAAATAATACTCAATCCCATACCACAGGGGTAATTCATAGATATAAACCCCACAAGGAAACATAGGGAAACTAAGGGAGGAGGAGTTAATGAAGTTAAAATGGCCAAAAACCATATAAAAATTCCTTATAAGTTAAGTGGTGGATCAATTAAGGGAGGAGAATCAAATGGGAAAAGAATTTAGTGATACCCTCTTGCACAAAAAATGACCAACGAAAGTGGGGTTATTTATTTTGGATAAAATAGTGAGAGGTCTAAATAAAAATTTTATGGTATTAAAATTTTTGATTGACTGCACGTTTTGGCAGCTCTATTTCAAAAAAACGTAGACAAACTATTTATATATACTACATTCAGGGGGTAACCCTATCCGGGATGGACGTACTTTCTCCAAACCTTGTTCCAACCATGTTGAATGCATATTTCCATTTATAGAAGTAAATAGCATGGTTCTAGCAGTGTTTTCGAAACAGTGCGCAACACTAAGCCCTCTGAATTGGACACCCAAAATAGACCACACAATTACCTGGGCCAATTTGAATTATTTCCATTACCATTATCTCCCCACTTATAAACACCAAAACACATCATTTCTCAAAAAAATATGAAAATTTATTAATGGGTACATTACCCATACCTAAAACAAAAGATCCATGATTATGAGAAGAATAACATGAGGGGGAACTAGTGGTTGGTGTGTGGTAATTTTCTTGAATCCTAGAACATATATATATATATATATATATTATTTATTCTATTAATAAATATTTATAATAATCCTTAGATAATAAATCTAATGTTTATTTGATAATACATCTTTTTAATTTTATTATGAATTTTTAAATAACATTCTACTTTAGAAAAATATAATTCATTATTAAAACAAATTTTTTAATGTAAATCACTTATGTACACATGGTTATATTATATTAATTCTTTTACTGATAAGATAACATGAAACCTTTATATTTTTTAATCTCCTTCATTGTAATCACATCAAAATCAATTTTCATAATTTTTCCAAAACACCATATAACTAATTTATAGGTGGTTAAAAATTTCATGTCATATTAATAGATAAATTTAATAGATTATATATATTAATAAAATTAAATGATAATTGTTTAATTTATAAAACATTCTATGAAATATTCTAAATGATAAATTCATCTAATTAAACATTCTAGTATATCGAGGCTTGACTCAGTTCGTAAGGCACAATTGGGTGTTACTGTATATAATCAAATTATTTTGAAATATTAAATGTAAAAGTTTTTTTAAAAATTAATTTCTTCTTAAATAGATTAATTTAAGATGTCCCTATTTAAAAAAATATTTCAATAAAATCTATTTAAAATAAATAAAAATGATAATTTAATTTGAGTATATAAATGAATATATAATTATGAAATTTCTTAATAAATGTGTATATACTCATCTAGATTATAAAAGACAGTATCAAGAAAACATTATTCAAAAAAATATTTACATTATCATAACATTTATTTTGGATGACCATCTTATTTCATATAACTATGATATTACCATTTCATTTTATTATTCTATAAAATATGTTATATTATAGTTGAATTAGTTATTCACGCATATCAATTATTCAACATCCATCAACTATGGAATTATCAATGATTTTATATTAAATAATATATATCAATGCAATATTTTTACACTCATTCCGAAAAAACATATCTTTTTGTGGATTTTCTCATCATTTTAAATAATATAAAAACTAGGATGATTCTTTTACCAATATGAAATTTCTAGGAAAAGTGAAATTATTTACCAAATCAGTTTCAATTTCATCCATATAAATATTAAATTCCATCATAGTGATATTATATATCTGGGGATAATTTATCATGACCAAAAATATTTGATTTGTGAAATCGTATTCAGACTACATTCATAATTTAGTTGGTTTGAAATATATTTTGAAAAATAAATATATCATCTAAACATCACATATAATAATTAATCAATAGGTTGTGATCGTATATTAAAAAATAAATATATTTTACTAATGGTGATGTAATTTTGACAAAAAAATACCTAATAAATTTTTTTATATTATTTTATAATACTATCATTATTATTTTAAATTGAATATTATGTATAAAAACTTATTAAAAACATTTATTAGTTTCATATCATTCAATAATTCATATTTTTATTTCTTTAAAACCATACAATGGATAATATTATTTATAGTGTATCATTTAGTATTAACTGATTCACACCAAATGTTTTTAGGAACATCATATTTACAAAATATAAACAAACATATTACTTTGAGAGTTTTATTTATTTTGATATTAAACCAAGGATTATTACTATTTTAGGGACAATATGATTTCATAATATTTTTCCTTATATAAATACTATGAATCCAATAATCTCATATTCTTCTATATGATAATTATAAAGTGTGAGAAATGAAATTTTATTCACATTTTAAACCAAAAATTGATGACTTTTTAAATAACAAATTTTCTTCAAATTTATGATTGAGAATGAAACAATACTATTATCTAATGCAGTCTCCTACTAGGTCATTAATATATTTTTCTTATGTTAATTTTAGTTTTTGGTGGTTCAAATAAAATCAATGACAACAAATTTATGTGATTAATATGATGATTCAACAATACTATGATCAAATATACCATTATATTTCAAAACATATTGTCAAAGGAAATAGATTTATGATAAATTAAACTTATATTATTGTGTTTTATATATAATATCCTTCATAGAAAATTTATTTAGGGTTTATATTTTATATTTTCAAAATAATATATTCCAAATAAATGAAATATCATCTATTACACTATGACAATGAATGATCAGTTAGTTCTCAAACATTAATTTTGTGGTATAATCATTATATATAAAATTTTAAAAATAAATTTCAATTACTTTTCAACAAGGTAAACCCCATTTATCAATCCTAATGTTCATAGTTCTACATTATTAAAATATTTTTATTTTGGTGATGATTTTGGGTTTATATTTTAAATCATAATGATCATTTGATTGTAATTTCTCACCATGGATTTATATATCTCTAAACCCAGGATCTAAACATCTATACTGGCTATAAATTAATATTTCCCCAGAAAAAGTTATGTTAAGTGAATTTTAAAAAAATTCAATAGTATCCTTTGGTTTTAACATATTTAAAAAATTTTACACTTTATGAAATAAACAGTTTAAATAAAAAATTTGTCATACTATATAGGTTAAACCATTAAAACACTAAGTTTTAATCAATTATTTTTATGTTGAGAATAAATTTAATTTAATTTATTTATTTCATTATAATCAACAATTTGTTAAATTTGGTTACATGCAACTACTTGTTTTCTCAATTTTATTCGGTGCACATAAGACTCCGTTTTTTGGAATAGAAGTATACTATTGAAATTATTATTTAATTTATAACATTTCCATTAGAAATGAAGGTATAAATATAAATATATTAAAAAAATAAATTTTTTTACACCAATATATTAGTTATATATTGGATAAAAATAATATAAAATTAGTTAAAAAATAAAATTGTTTTCTTAAAATCGTTATTTTATCTAAAAGACGGTTCACTCACAATTTGTTCAGGTAGTGTAAAACATAATTTTTCCAATTTCAGAAAATTAATTTGATAAAAACAAATTGATTAATCGTGTAAAAATTGTGATAGGGTCAATTTTTTTAAGGTTAATAAAAATTATTTTTTTGAATCATTAGGGAAAATACTCAATTTTATTTAAAAGAAACATTTTTTAAATCTTTATCAATATTATAATAAATATTTTATCTTTTATAAATATGAATTTGTTCAACATTATATATATTAATCCAAATGTTTTTTTATATTATTTTTAATAATTGTTTTTTATATAAAATTATTTATAATATTTTGAAACCTTTCTTTTTTAAAAACCAACTTTCTCCTGTATATGCATGATTAATTATTAAACAAAATTTTGCACCGCGGTAAATTTTATTTTGAAATATTAATTCCATATTTTGAAATAGATAAATTATATTTTCTAATATGGCTGAAATAATTTTTATAGAAAAATGAATTGTAAAAATATTTCAAATTAATTACAATACATATGATAAATTTGGATTTACAATGGAGTTATACATAGAGTAATGAGGTAAATATGAACTGAAAACTGGTCCTACACCAATTTCGTATCCATATTTCAACTGTAAATAATATATTTATTATAATTTCCTATTTTTTATTTTTTTTATTATATATACATGGGTATTATTGAATCTTATCAAAGAATTAAAAGTTTCCCACTTATCTCACTTATAAAATTCCATACACACTCATATCTTTTTCACAACATTAATATAATTTGGGTCAGCCAATACATACCAAATTCATTAAAAAATGTTCATCCTCACATCCTATAATACTTATTATGGATATAAGGTAAATCGATGTGGGAATTTAGTTCATGATTTATGAGGGCTCCATAATAAGAGGTTACATTCCTCAATGAGGATTTTTAGTTTTACTTCATCCTCCATCAAATTCAGTTCTTATTACAATGGTCTGAAATAATAAGGTTACAATATTAATTATAAAGAGATTTTTATGTGTTAATAGGATCACAAAAACCATCTCCACATCCATAAAATGAGTAATGAAATCCTCATTTTTTCGTACAATAGATATCTACCTCATAAACCAATGTCATTTATTTTTCAGTTTCCACCTTACAAGGATGGATTTTATGATAGATTATCATGTATATATTATATCTATGATATTATTATACATATATAACTAATAAATATAAAATAACATCTTTAATTTTATTTTATTAAAATATAATAATGTCACCCTATGCGTCTGATGAACGACAACCTCATGAAACGATGCTATTTTTTCTCAAAATATTATTATGGAAGATAATATGGATAAATATATATAATAAATAAAATAATTATGGTATTGATGAAATGTATATAATATTTATGTATAATATATCATTTTATTTCTTACCCCTCCACTCACTTATAGATCAAAACATTGTTATTGTATATCTGGAATACCACCATCATGAAGTAATGTGACCCTATTTTCTTCAACACGTCACACGAATGTTTAATATAAGAATATTTAAAGAAATAATATGGTATTTATTATATTATTTTAATTATTGAATGATTAAATAATTATTTTCTATTTTCTATAAGTATAATTGAAATATTTATGTGTTACCAATGCCTACGAACGACTGAACATCACTATTTTCATAAGACACTTCACATTTAAAAAATATTTCTAATGATTTAAAATAAAAAAGTCATTAATAAATATGATAATTATTTAATTATTATTATTCTTGAATTTATGGAATCTTGATCAACATAATTGGATATAAAATAAAAAATCTATATATATACGAAACAAAAAGTTATTGTTACCCAAAATGGTACATAAATAACTAGTTGTCAGTAAATGTATAATAAAAGGACATATTTAATTCTTAATATGGATTATATAAATAATTTTTTAAACTAATATATTTACAATACAGATAAATATATTACAGAATAACATCAAATGATTGTGACGTATGTCGAGAATTACAATAAGGGTTTTATAAATCATATTAACTTGATGTGAGAAAAATACCATATTCACCACATATTTCATTTACGTTGGTTATATATTAAAGATAAATTAATTTTATGATGATAATAATATAATTTTTTGGTATTTTGTTATCCATTTGTGGTCTCTCATTTGTGGGATTTAAATATCATAAGATCCCAAAAAGGGTATGTTATGAGATATATGTTATTTTATAAAAATATATTATTTTATGAGTTTTATATATAGAACCATTGATATATATTATCAACAATTTCTTTATCCTTAATATATTTTTAGTTTCACATTTTTAATTTTTTTGGGGTAACGAATAAATTTTACCAAATCAGTTAAGATTTTGTTTTTAATCATGTATTTTATTAATATTGTTTGTGAATATGTTTTGTATAATAAAATACTTTGATCCACCTATCAAGAAATACATGACCATTCATATCCATTGCTAATGTCATTATAATACATGTTTTACCTTCATTTTCTTCTTGATGTGTACTCAAGAGATCGAAATGTTGTTTTAAGAAAAATCATCTTTTTCTATCAAAATACAATTTCCATCAGAAATAATTTTTTCAAATAACAAATTCAATATTGTTTGATTTATCAAATTTATTTTTTGAGGATTCATTCTTGATTTTTCACTTTTTTAAAAAAAACATCATTTGTAATGTCATAGAAATTCCATGTAATTTTATTTAATTATATTGATTTTTTTGAGATCATGCATTGAGATGCCTTGTGATTCAAAGGCCTAGAGGGCATGTAATGATTCATCAAAAAATTTTATGTTCTAAATAGTTCACAGGAGTTGTTTTCCCAAAAAAATTGGAATAACTTTTATACAAAAACCTAGAACAAAATTCTATAGAAACCATTTCATTTAAGATAAATGGTTGGCCATAGTAATGGCTTAAGATAATTCAACACATGAATCTTGAGAGAAACACCGAAAATAGCCTAATGTTATATATAATTATTAAATAAAATTATAGTGTTTTTCATTTTATTATAACTAATGACTGCCAAATCATATTTAAAAAATTATACCACCATTGATTTCATGAGGGTATTCTTTCCTTAGGAAGAGAATAACAATGGCTGGCATGGGCATACAATGAAATTTACTTTTTGGATGTAAATAAAATAATTAAGTGACAATTATTATTTGGCCAAATCAATATAAATCCTAAATGGTAACTGGTATGGGAAATATCAGAGTACCATTATTATTTTTTTGGTTTGTTTCTATTAGGATGATCTTAACCTGTACTGGTATAGATTTATAGTGAAATATAGTTTTTGGAACATTTTTATGCGAATTAATATGTCGCTCGTGCTCATTTTTGACAAAATCCAAACGGTTTCCCTGATTCAAAATATGAGGGAAATGTTGCATCTAGAATGGTGAAATTTCATAATAATGGAAATTACCTTGACCGGTTCAGGTTGAGTTAAAAATTAAATTTTTAGACATTATATGAAAAATAAAATAAACAAAATATAGTTTATATTAATCAAAAAACATTTTTCTCCAACGCAGCGATGAGATAATGGTTTTTCCATAAATGGAACATTTTAAATAATCATTAATTTAAATCACAACTTAGATGTTTATTCATAAATTAAACAACAAAATAACATGATGATAGAGCTTTATAGACATAATGTGACACGTTTCTCTTTTAATGTAATAACAGGTTAGAGAAACAGAGGTTATTCTGGGCATTCCTCTGACGAATCGGCAGTGAGGAATCCTTTCCAATGATAAATAATGGTGAATCTATAGTGACAATAATATCATCAAAAAATGGGTCTGGTACAAAAGAGCAACAAATTCCAACCCCCATGTACGGATCGCCATCAACAATGAGCTTCCCAATGATCGAACCTTCTCTAGATAGGGGTTTACATTTTGTACATTGAATTATAAATTATTAATTGTAATACAGTAAATGAATATGAACCCACAAACATGTTGATATATAGATCAATTATTATAATAATAGTGAGTTTATTATTGGGGTTTTTCATTCAGAGTAATTTTGATTGAATCATAATCCTAACACCCATGTTTTAAAGAATCTCTAACACAGAGGGTGAGAGCTGATACGAACATGGCCCGATACCCTCTACCTTGTATATTACTATGTGTTATTCATGGATACAAATCATGATTGATGGAAAGAAACATTTGAAGAGTTATCAGGTAAGACCACAACCCATGCAGTCTGGAGTCATAGACAGTCTAAAGAACGGATCACCATAGTGGACCTTGTGGTCCGTGGAACATCCTGTCGGTGCACTGTTTCCAATATTTGTGGAACGCGGTGATGGCCATGACTATGTGGTGGCATGCCATGATGGCCCACCAAGTTGGTTCATGGATGGTTCGTATAGAATCCCTCCTTTTTATAACATAAACATTCATTAAATTACAAAAAACTGAGGATCTTTATGGTTTAGTGACTTGGAAACCAGGAACATAATACATGGAAACAATAGAAAACATTCTTCATAAACACTTGAAAGACTTATCCTTATGTTCATCCTAGGTTCAGTACTTCATCTCATAACCTGGGGACATACATCAAAAGAAAGGGTGAGCAGAAGGCCCAGTAAGGGAACAAGAGAAACATTTAACATGTGAACTTGAGATACATCAACTATGTCATGAAATGAACATTAAGGAATGAGAAAGAAATCATGAGATATCTCATAATAAAAATAATATTTTTCATAACATGAAGATGTGTCTACATCATTTAATATAGACAATCATGAACATATCACCATGGTCCATACCCAAGGTGTCATTTGAAAATTACCAAGGTTAATCAACAAGATATCGTGAAAATTGTAATCTCTAGTGGTTACATCATTACCCAATGCATTGGAGCGCTATCAGGGCGCACCCTTAAATTTGCCTTTATTATCAGGTTATCCACATATATCATCATAAATCATTTCATAAACAACGTATATAGCATAAAATAAATGGGGTTAATTTCATAATCATAACATTTTAAAAACTACTTTAAAGACATGATCTTTACGTCACTTTAATCCCACGGAAGGGGAGAGCGGGTCTCATGTATGTAAATCCCAGAATATATTATAAATCATTTTGTTATATATGTGAATACACCTTTTGAATAACGATCATTGAGTATATACATAATAAAATAAAAGTACTTTAGAAAAAGAGAGAGACATTTTGAGACGGAAATTCTGCAGCATAACGGCTATGTTTCGGTGTTTTAGAAAACATTGAAAAGATAGTGGACATGGGTCAAACACTCATAAATGCCCCATAAAACAGTATAGGGACAGAATATAAATGATTTGAGAACATTTTAATGAAATCTGAAAGATATACCATATGAAATGAAGAACATGAAAGGAAGTCAAAAATAAGATTTCTCTTACGAAAATTCGGCAGCCCAACGACGTCACTTAAACATCAACAAAAATGAATTGACGAGATCAAATAGGGTCTCTCATCATATGAACATAAAAGATCAGTATTATATATATATATATATATAGATCATTCCCAAACAAATTACAAAAGGAACTCGAAATACTTGACATGAAAGTAGATCTTTGAAAAATGAGAAAGGCGAACGAATCCCTTAAAAATTCGGCAGCCTAACGTCGTCACATAAACTTCAACCAAAAATTAATTGACAAGAACGAAATAGAGTCACTCATCATATTAACACAAGGGTTCATTATGATAGATATATATATCATACCCCAACATTATAAAAAAAACTTTAAAGACTTGACATGAAAATAGATCTCGAAAACGAGAAGGGTGAAAGAATCCCTTAAAAATTCGACAGCCTAACGTCGCCACTTAAAACTTAAAAATACTGAATTGATGAGATAAAATGGGGTATCTCATAATATGATAAAAAAATATCTGTATGATAGATATAGATATCATACACCAACATAATAAAAAGGAACCTGAAAGACTTGACAATAAAATAGAACTTGAAAATGAGAATGGTGAAAGAATCTGTTACAAAAATTTTGGCAGCCTAACAGCGCCACATAAACTATTATAAAATGAAATGATTAGAGTAAGAGGGGGTATCTCATCATATGAACATAAAAATTACAGTTTAATTAATATAAAATAACATCCTCCAACATAAGAACATGGAGCATAAAAGGAATGACATAAAAATTATTACTTGAAAAGAATGATAGAGGTCAGATCCCTTACCTTAAAACATAACTCTTAAAACACAATGGTTGGGACCTTGAGAGGCTCGAGGGAACCTTGGGAGGACTCATTGAGAGGTAAGGAGACCATAACTTCTTTGAGAATTATTTTGGAGTCCAAAGGATGAGAGAATGGCTTGGGATTTATACAGAAAGTGAGGGGACAATACATTAATGGCCAAGGGACACCTCATAAGATGGTTTCTCAAAACCATGTGATCTCCCATGATATTTCCCATGAAGTTAGGAAAAATGGGTCCCTAATACAATAATTCATCACCTTTGGTCGGCCAACCCATAAAATATCTCATGAAATCATCATGACACAGTTATGATGTCATTAAACATATCGAAACCCAAAAACTGTATTTTTACTATTCACTGAAAATTCAACTTTCTCAGAAAAATACCAAAACTTCACCTTAACCAAATATCGACGCTCTGATTAAAAATATGGACTTCATTTTATAAAAATAATTTTCTAAATATTTTTAATTTAATTTTTAAATAAAAACACTATTCATGGAAAATTCATTTTGTCAGAAAAAACCCCAAAAATTACCATAACATAATATTGGTGCTCTGAGTTCAAAAATGAAACCCATTTTATAAAAATAATTTTCTAAATAATTTTTAATTTAATTTTTAATTAAAAAACACTATTGACTCGAAAAACTAATACTTGAATAATAATTTATGAAACCGTTATTTAACCATTTTATTGAATCACATTACTTAATCAAGGTGCCTAGATTATATTAATACTTTCTTTAAATGATATTACTAATCCATTTGGTCACATTACTAATCCTAAGCATAAAATCACTATTCATAATTTTCTATTCATCAAAAATCATGTTTGTCTTATTAGACTCTAAAATTCGTATAGAACATAATTATAGAAGACCTTTTTTTGAAAATAATTACACATTTTTAATTATTTAAGGTTTACATAAACTTTTTTAAAATATCCTTTTTCTAAAATTTATAAAAAATATGCATTCTATATTTATCCGGTCATTTGAAAATTCATAGACATCATCATAAGAAGAAATACCAATTTGTATTTAAAACAAAGGATTACACAAGGCACTTATGGTCTCTATAGATAGCCCCTTATCACACCAGAATTGGATCTAAGTGTAAGGTGTGCTAAGGTGAGATAATCTGATAAAGGCTCGGCCAACATCACACGAGTAGTAATTTCTATCAGTTTGAACTTCTCTCAAAGGTGATCCCATTCTAGCTTCACACGATGAAGTTCATCTTGGGTTTGGTCCAGTGCAAAGCCCAGTGGTGCTACCTCCTTCCCAAGTTCTGTTAGATGGGCTTCGATCGGTCCAAGACTACTGGGTCATGCCATCTAATCTTCTTTATATATTAATTAACCAAGATTACTTGTATTTAGAGACAATAATCAAAACGTTTAGTTTCCAGCAGTCATTTTGACCAATGGTCATATAACAGTCAAAACCCAACGGTCTCATTTTAATTATACTCAAGCTATCAAATGAAAATTTTTTGTTGAGTATAAAAATAAAATAAAATAACACATAAAATTAGGAAAAAAATTTATTCAAAATTTCGGGTCGTTACAATCTTCCCCCCTTAAGAAATTGCGTCCTCACAATTTTTAAATCGGGTTTTGAAATTTCATTGAATGTACTACATCGGAAAAGGAGTTAGTAAAACTATTACTTTTAATGAAAGAAAGGGAAGTACAAAGGTCACCCGAGTTAACCCACACAAGGATTCCATGTAGGAAAACATGGACATGGAGGAGAAAACAAAGGGTCAAGTTCTGAGGGAGAGTGATAGAAAACATGATTAGGAGAGTGTTTACAATAAGAAAATCCTAAAATTATGATGCATGTAAACGATCTTTGATTATCTAGTAGGAAACGTAAAGCAAAAATGTTTTTGGTTTATGTTCCTTTTCATATTTTTGAGGAATTCATTTACTACATAGAATAGAAACATAAGAAAATATACCTACCATAAAGTATAGTCTCATCCTTTAATAAGTCTCTACTAAAACTAATCTTTTCTCAAAATGATGAGAATTCAAAAACACTTGGTCTCATCAAAATCACAAGAATCATCTTCTAGATAATCACATAATCCACCAAAGATTAACTATCTATTTCTTCTATTATCCCAAAAATATAAAGGGTAAGATAAAAAAAAATCTTCAAAAAGAAAGAATCCCATAGGAAGGGAAACTTATTTAAATCTTCAAAATTCCATGGTACTACCTAAAGTTCATCATAGACCATTCCATAAATAACTGTCCTTAAAATTCCTCAAAATAAACCAAAATAAGATTGAAACCCAAGTACAAGATGGATTTGATAACAAAGTTTTCCAAAATAAACTTCATCGTTCATCTCCAAAACAACACAAACCACTCCTAACATCTTATAACAAAAGTATCTAACCTAAACATATTTTCACCAAGATAGGTTAATCATTTCCATAAGTAACCTATATTACCATATGTTCACCTTAAATTCACTGATTCTTCAAAATATAAGTCAACTATACTCCTTAATGAAAATATTGTAGTAATCTATTTACCTCGATCATATAGGGTCCCGAAAATAGTGAACGTCTTCCAAAATAATATCCATCTTTTAATCCACTAATCATCTCTGTCATATTAATACGGCAATCATCGCATTTCCTATCACATTGGTTGTTGGGACATGTTTTCCATTTCCCACCATTAACTAAGAAGAGAAAGTATAATTAGGGGCTTCAATACTTAGCCAATAATCATGAAAAGGAACTTAAAAAATATAAGGATAACTTATAGAAGAAAAGTATACCCTAAATTGTGATCCCCTAGGTTTCATTCTAGGTTATCCATGATCATATATTATTATGTGAGTCTTTATTTTATTTTATCTTTGTTCCTTTAATAATGGTTCAAAATAAGCTTATGAATTTACCAAAGCATATCCCCCGGGAGTGTCGTAACCAACAGTGTAGCAAGGCCCGTTGTCGTGTACCAGTTCCCGTTTGAGTCTAGAACAAAGCATTGTTTTTGGATTTTACCCCTATGTACATCTGTGCCAGAGCCACCTGTACCTTCTCGTATCCCGATAGGGATATATTTTCTTGGAAACCCATTACTCAATACTCACCAAAATACCAGGAAGATTTCCTATATATAAAATTTTCTATAGGCTTCTTCCTAATGTCTTCATATCCTAATTTCCACAAATAAATAAACCATCCTTTGATACCAACTATACCATCCCGCCATTTTATAACATAATCTTTCATTACATTACACATAACTGAGGATATTTAAGGTATAGTGTCTTGGAAACCAGGAACACAATACATGAAAACAACATAAAACATTATTCTTGAACACTTGAAAGACTTCTCCTTATGTTCATCCTAGGTTCAGTAATTCATCTCATAACCTAGGGAAATACATCAAAAGAAAAGGTGAGCAGGAGGCCCAGTAAGGGAACAAGAGAAACATTTAACATGTGAACTTGAGATACATCAACTATGTCATGAATAGAACATTAAGGAATGAGAAAGAAATAATGAGATATATCATAATAAAAATAACAATTTTCATAACTTGAAGATGTGGCTACATAATTTAACATAGAAAATCATGAACATATCACCAAGGTACATCCCCAAGGTGTCATAGGAAAATTACCATGGTTATTCACCAAGATATCGTGAAAATTGTAATATCTGGTGGTTACATCGTTACCCAATGCATTGGAGTGATATCAGGGTGCACCCTTAAATTTTCCTTTATTATCATGTGGGCCACCTATATCATCATAAATAATTTCATAAAAAACCCATATAGCATAAAATAAATGGGTTTCATTTCATAATCATAACATTTTAAAAATTGCTTTAAAGACATGATCTTTACATCACTTTAAACCCATAGAAGGGGAGAGATGGTCTCATGTATGTAAATCCCAGAATTTAAAATCAATTTTTTTGGTATATATGTGAATACCCCTTTTGATGAAATATCTTTGAGTATCCACTTAATAAAATAAAGTACTGTAGAAAAAGAGAGAGACATTTTGAGACGGAAATTCTGCAGCATAACGGCTATGTTTCAAGGTTTTAGAAAACATTTAAAAGAGAGGGGACATGGGTAAAACACTCATAAATGACCCATAAAATAGTATAGGGACTGAATATAAAGGATTTGAGAACATGGTAATGAAATTTGAACGATATACCATATGAAATGAAGAACATGAAAGGATGAATAAAATAAGATTTCTCTTATGAAAATTCGGCCGCCCAACGACGTCACTTAAACATCAAAAAAAATAAATTGACGAGATCAAATAGGGTCTCTCATCATATGAACATAAAATATCATTTTTATAGATATATATATCATACCACAAAATAATACAAAAGTAACTTGAAATACTTGACATGAATGTAGATCTTTGAAAAATGAGAAAGGCGAACAAATCCCTTAAAAATTCAGCAGCCTAACGGCGTCACTTAAACTTCAACCAAAAAGTAATTGACAAGATCAAAATAGGGTCTCTCATAATATGAACATAAGGGTTAAGTATCATATATATAGTGATCATACCCCAACATAATAAAACGGAACTTCAAATACCTGACATGAAAATAGATCATGAAAATGAGTAGGGTGAAAGAATCTCTTAAAAATTCGGCAGCCTAACGACACCACTTAAAACTTAAAAATACTGAATTGAAGAGATAAAATGAAGTCTCTAGTCATATGATCATAAAATATCAGTATGATAGATATATAGATCATAACCCAACATAATAAAAAGGAACTTGAATGAATTGTCAAGAAAATAGAACTTGAAAATGAGAAGGGTGAAAGAATCTGTTACAAAAATTTTGGCAGCCTGACGGCGCCACTTAAACATTAATAAAATGAAATGATGAGAGTAAGAGGGGGTCTCTCATCATATGAACATAAAAAGGACAGTATAATGAATATAAAAGAACATCCTACAACATAAGAACATGAAGCATCAAAGGAATGACATAAAAGAGATTACTTGAAAAGAATGAGAGAGGTCGGATCCCTTACCTTAAAACATAACTTTTACAACTCAAAATTTGGGACCTTGAGAGGATTTAGGGCACCTAGGGAGGACTCATTGGGAGGTAAGGAGACCAGAACTTCGTTGAGAATGATTTGAGAGTCCAAATGATGAGATAATGGCTTGGTATTTAAAGGGAAAGTGAGGAGACAAGGCATTAATGGCCAAGGGACACCTCATAAGTAGGTTTCTCAAAACCATGTGCTCTCCCATGATATTTCCCATGAAGTTAGACCACATGGGGCCCCCATACAATAATTCATCACCTTTGGTCGGCCAACCCATAAAATATCTCATGAAATCATCATGAAACAGTTATGATGTCATTCAACATACCGAAACCCTAAAACTGAATTTTTACTATTCACTGAAAATTATACATTCTCCGAAAAATCCCAAAATTTCACCTTAACCAAATATTGACGCTCTAATTACAAATATGAACTTCATTTTATAAAAATAACTTTCTAAATATTTTTAATTTAATTTTTATATAAAAACACTATTCACTAAAAATTCATTTATTCAGAAAAAACCCCAAAAATTACCATAACATAATATCGGTGCTCTAAGTTCAAAAATGAAATCCATTTTATAAAAATAATTTTCTAAATATTTTTAAATTTACATTTTAATTAAAAAACACTATTCACTCGAAAAAAAAATACTTGAATAATCATTTATGAAAGCATTATTTAACCATTTTATTGAATCACATTACTTAATCAAGGTGCCTAGATTATATTAATACTTTCTTTAAGTGATATTACTAATCCATTTCGTCACATTACTAATCCTAAGCATAAAATCACTATTCATCATTTAATATTCATCAAAAATCATGTTGGTCTTATTAGACTTTAAATTTTGTACTGAACATTATTATAGAAGACCTTTTTTGAAAATCATTACACATTTTTAATTACTTAAGGTTTACATAAACAATTTTAAAATATCCTTTTTCTAAAATTCATCAAAAATATGCATTCTATGTTTATCCGGTCATTTGAAAATTTATAAGCTTCATCATAAGAATAAATCCCAATTATTATTTAAAACAAAGGATTACACAAGGAAGTTATGGTATCCTTACATAGCCCATTATCACACCAGCATAAGACCTATGTGTAAGGTGTTCTAGGTTGAGAGAATCCGAGGGAGGCTTGGTCAACATCACACAAGTAGTAATTTCTATCAGTTTGAACTTATCGCAAAGGCGATCCCGTTCTAGCTTCACACGATGAAGTTCAGCTTGGGTTGGGTCCAGAGAAAATCCCAGTGGTGCTACCTCCTTCCCATGTTCTATTAGATGGGATTCGATCGGTCCAAGACTACTCGGTGAGGACATCAAATCTTCTTTCCCTATTCATTAACCTAGATTATTTGTATTTAGAGACAATAATCAAAACGTTTAGTTTCCAGCGGTCATTTTGACCAATGGTCATATAACAGTCAAAACCCAATGGTCTCATTTTAATTATACTCATGCTATCAAATAAAACATTTTTTTGAGTATAAAAATAAAATAAAATAACACATAAAATTCGAAAACAAGATTTATTCAAAATTTCAGGTCTTTACAGTTCGGGCTGGTGGCCGGTTTACCGGGACGCGGCCCACATGGTGGGTCAAAGCTTTATGTAGGAATGCAGTTCAGCAAGGACTGTGTGAGGGACAAGGTGGAGGCCGCCCCCTACCAATTGCATGAAGCAAAACCTGACTCCCAATGGGTTTTTGGTCTAGAAAAGATCAGCCAAAAATTTGGGCCAGGTTCGAGGCCAAACTGGGCCACCGAGAATTAAGGGCTGGAATTATGCATGCCCTCATTGGTAGGGCGGGACAGCAGAATAAAAATTGGGCCGCTCCGCAGCCCGGGTTGGTAACAAAATGCCCCGCCTATTGCGGGCGTGCCATATGAAACAGGCTATTGGGAATCCCAGTTGTCTTGACCCCCGGTGGAACCATTCTTGGTCCAACAAGGCCCAATGGGCCTTCTTGAGTGGTCAAGTCAGACCAGGTTGGCCTAGACTCGAACTTTGTTGAGTCAGTTATATCAAAAAGAGATGGATCCAACAAGTCCCAATGGGCTTGACCTAGTGTCCACAGCAGTACTAGGCTAGTCAAGACCCTAAATGGGTTGTGTCTGGTGAGTCAATCTGGGACGGGGCATGTGGGTCCCCCATGTCAGGTAGTTCGGGTCGGTCCAACCGGGTCAGACCGACCCTGGATAGAACCAACCTCTGTTCACTAAAATATAAATATAATTCAGACTAGGTGTTTGATAGAAAATATGTTTGTGGCATTGGAACCATCACAAAAAGAAGATTCATATAGAATTACCTATAGAGGTTTTCATGGAATACGGAAGAAGTCAAATGCCACAAGGACTGGATTCTCCCACAATCAAGTGTGACATGTGCAGAAAATAGGCAACTACCTGAGTCCCGAAGTCTGCTGACAAGAATCTTCAAGTGTATCTGTATGGATCAACTACATGTGACCCTATGTGGATCATCTCCATGATACCCTGTGTGTTCTGCTCTACGAGAAACTATGAGGATCAACTACTACCGACCCTGTGAGGATCAGCTCCGAGCTACCCTATGTGGATTAGCTACCAATTTCTCAAAATGGATCAACTACAAGAGGCCACTTGTGGATCAGCTCCAAGAGAACCTATCTTGTTTAGTTACATGTAGCCCTATGTGGACCAGATATAATGGACTAAGTGGGATGTGGCTCCGTGGAACACAGCAAACCCACATTACTCATAACTGTTGAGTACCTCAGTTGTTCATGGTGTTTAGTGTTACGAGTGATATTCATGCATTATATACTTTAGATTATACCAATGTTATCTAAAAGTAAATTATATATAATCTCCCATTTGTTATTTCCATTGAGTTTTGGGATCCCTAATAATTATTTTGTTAGTCACCCCTGCACGAGATTCTCCTTCACATGTCATGTCTCAGACATGTGATGGATACTTTGATGGAGACCATGGTTCTCTAGGACCATGTGGTTCTTAGTGATATGGAATGGAAGGATTCATTGATACAGACCATTGTGGTCCATGGCTAAGTGTTTCTGAGTGATATGGGAAATATAGATGTACTTCTACGGCTAAAGGATGTTTCACATTGCATACCCTAGTGGTGGGGTCTTCTGTGGATGTCTTTTTGATATATTTTTTACTTTCATATTTTCATCTTGTATATTGTTGGGATTTCACTGTTCACTATTTGACTTATAATGTGTTATTTTGGTCAGTGGTTGTTTAGTGTAATCCTTTTTTTTATTTCCAGTTATGTGGGACATGGTTGTGTGTGTGTGTGCATGCGAACATGTACTCAAGAAAAATGCATCCCACCGATGGGATAATTCTTTTGGTGATAGTTTATAGCCACTGGATATTTGGACGCAGTCTTGGGGTAGTCATAGCATGGTCCCCATGGGACGTGTCATCAAAAAGTGGAATCAAAGGAGTGCAGTTCTAGTAGAGAAACTATGATTATTTAAATTTTTATGGGGTAACGTGGTTATGTGTTTTTAATTCGACGTTTAGTCAAGAAATTCAAGTGTGGTGAATCTGTGGGGTTGTGTTTCCAAATAAATTTATCTAAATCCTATGATTGTATCCAACACATTCTAATATTTAGAGATACTAATGAAAAAAAGGTACATATGAAATAAACACCTTTCATAAAAATAATTATTTAATTTTTTCCATTTAAAAGTCATTCCATTTAATAGACCTATAGGTTCATTCAATTACATTTCATAAACATGACATGTTAAATCAAATACAAGATACCATTTATCACCTTAATTGCCTAATCATTTAATTGGTTCATTCTGTTACATTTTGATAATCCTGAAAATGTTAATATGGAAATTATCCTAGTTATGTTTAAATTAAATTTATCTCGGAAATGTAATATTTATAAATATACATTCAATTTAAAATTTCAGTGATCTATTTAATAATTATTTAACACAAACCGTAACAATTACAAGTGAAAACACACCCGTCTAGTGTGAGGTAATCTAAAAAATTTGAAAAAAGGAAGAACATGATAGACACTCTAATTAGGTGGAATGTGTGGAGTTAAGCAAACTAAAATAGTCTAAATGAAATTTAAAATAATTCATTATAATATGATAAAAATGATTATAATAAAGGCATATGAATTTTTGGGGTAACTCAGTGAAACAAGAATGCACAGTACAAAGGACATTTAAAAATGAAGGGAATTTCATGGAAAAAAATATATATAACATAACTTATTGATGTAGTACTATCCATTTCCAATATTAGAGCATTGTTTATATTGGATTGGATGAAAATTTAAGAGAAAATTAACTCTCTAAAACAAGGAAATATAAGACTACATTAGAACAGTGTCATCGTGATGATGACAAGAAACAAATGGATCCCAGAAATTATATCACATAATGATAGGAATCTAATGGGATGAATGAATCTTGAGTCAATGTCAATATGTAAAATAAATCCATGAGCCTTACTTAAATGGGGATGTTGTGTGTCCATGGGAGGGATAGTATTCTTCTTATCCCGTGGGGGAGAAAATATGAAATGGGTGAGGTGTATAAATTTTTTAAGAGATAAATAAAAATTTTATCAAAAAATTACTAGGTCACATTAGTAGGACAAATGTTTGTACATAATATAGAAATATAATTCTTATAAAACTATCCCTAGTCACGAGGAACACATCTCATGCACATTTTTTGTAAAATATTGATTAAACATGAATTATGCCTTTGTTAAAAATAGAAGAAGATATTAATGGAAATAAAGACTTGAAAACCTAGTTAGGGAAACTATAAAAATGAATTATAGTAAATGAAAATCCTTAAATGGTTATATGAAACCATGTGTTTAGGGCATCACAATTTCTAGTAACAGTGAAACCCATTGTTTTCTCCCACTGATAGGGGTTTCATCCACTGAATAATCCCCTAACACCCTCAGTTCCTCAGTGAACACACTTTTATTCTATATTATGTCAAAAGTAAAACGATAAAATAACAATTAATGGTTTAATATATTATATAAAATTTGAGTTCAAATATTATTTCCACCTTAATGTAACTCATCTATGATCTACCCATCCATGGGTGGTAGAATGTTATCTAAGAATAACAATGGTCAATGAGAAAATATGTCAGCCTCCCACTCCCAAGTCTCATCTTGTACACACACCAAAAGAAAAAACTATCATTATATATAATTAATTCCCCAATCAACTCTGCTTCTGTGATACTACAAAAAAATAATATTCAATGTTGAACTCATAATCTTAGAGATAAAATGTATGATATGTGTTAATATGATAATGTTGAAGTTGGGAAACCTAGATGCCTTCATTCATGAAACAATAAATCTGGGCTAATATAAATAAATATTCTACAATCTCAACACTCCCCATGATCTCAACAAACCGTAAAAAAGCAACCCGGAATCCCCCCATACCTCAGTATCCATTTATTCCCATGATTGGGTAATACACATAAGAATACATGATCCCAATTCTCAATATATATAGGTCATCAATGAGGAACAACATATTAATGTTTTCCACACTATGTAGTAGACATAAATTTCATAATAATCTATAAATTTTTCAAAGTCTCATATATGAGACGGTTACTTAGTATAATTTCTCCTTCTTCAAATAAATAGAATATGGGTGATTGACTTGACCAACAACTTAATCCCTCATATGGAGAAATTTGAACCAACTCCTGATACATGTTAATATATGATGAATTTATTATAAGAATATTATTTTAAAAATAACAAAAAAATATGTCTCATTCATGTAT
The DNA here is from genome assembly GCA_963277665.1 of Viscum album. Lineage (NCBI taxonomy): Eukaryota > Viridiplantae > Streptophyta > Magnoliopsida > Santalales > Viscaceae > Viscum > Viscum album. The sequence continues at coordinate 1,957,298,431 of OY728165.1, forward strand.
ATTGTCCACGAAAACATTTATTTTTTGTTCTGATTGTCTATTACTTTGATGTTGAAATACGTTCTCAATAGAAAATGTGTACCCGAAAAATTGGTTAAATACTATTAGAACCTGAACATGAACTTATTATACCTATTATAAATTCAATTATGAGGGACACTATGTATCCATATGATCTCATAAACATAAATTCTTCCCCGCTCATCTAATGAGATACTCTCCCAAATATGATGGAAGTGTATGAACATAATATATAGATCCATAACTACCAAGATTACGTAGTTACCCTAAGGTGACCTCGATAAGCCTACTAGAAACCCCATGAAAAAATATTCATATCACCAATAAAAGACTAGAAGTGGTTGTAATATTCTACAAATCCCCTTGTCCTCTACCGTCACCTAATGACAGGTAGGACATTTAATGATAAAACCTATTATGATATGTTAAATACCATGACATCATTACAAGTGACACATATCACATTGCATTTTGTAGTTACTAGGATCAAACACCAATATATATGTGTGGGAATATTGAATTAGTTACTATATCATCCTTGTTGTGACCTAGATATTCCATTGTATATCTTGAAGTTAATCACATTAAAAATACCAATCATTTGGTAGTTTCACATTAGAAATTCTCACATGGAGAACCAATCCATCATGATCTAAAAATAGACATCTCTGCATTCTAACCTAGTGTGATGAGATAACTGCTAAGGATAAAATAAAATTACACATGTGACTCTAATGATATATTAAATTAACATCTATAATAATGACCATCAATTTACTGTCATCACAGGAATCTAGTATGATATATTTTTGAGTCTTCTATCTCAAGGAACCAGTTACTTCATTTCCCATTAATAGACTACATACAATCTCAATGGAAAAATACTGAAGGTATTCAACCCATATTAGTTATCTAATTTTCAATTCATACAACAGAAATATATATTTGAGTCACCTTTGTTATACAAACACCACAAATCACTAAAAAATAAAATCGTTTCTCCATCTATATAAATCATGGAAAAATTCTTCGTTATCCGAGTTATGTGGTAGGTAATTATTTTCATAAGTTCTTGACTAGAGAGACCCTTACAAAAATAATTTATCCTTCCACCTCAATACTACACAGAGCTATATGATTTCTTCATCATAGAAAAATGTATAAACTATGTTAGGATCTACAATAATAAAAATCAATAGTGAAGTAATACTTTTATTATGCTCTTGAAATACCTTCTCTCACTAGTTTCATGCATCTTCAAATGATTTTTCATGAAATATCTGAGTTAGAGGTTGATCACCAGGTATAATATATTAATTATGAATCATCTTGATCTCATAAAAGAGTCCTCCAAGAAGAAAGTCTACCAATATTCCAGTGTGTGACCACAAGGATGGTTCAGAGAGTAATGATGCTTCAGTAGAAATATTGTTGCCTAAGATGGATCCTTCAGGCGGTATCCCAGCTTTTCCACCGAAATGTTGGGTAGCAATTACTGATGTTTCTATCAGTATAAGACACATGTGGGATTAGTGACATACATGGGTTTCAATGACAGATGCCACTCTTGTTCCGAGGGGAGCCCAACTGATAGCTAGATAAGGACTGGCTTAAGGGGGTAATCATGTTTTCCATTAAGTTATGGAACAATTAGATTAAATGGTAGTATTTTTAGTTACCCCTTTAAGAGGTTATGTGATTTGATGATCTTTTTTAGTTCACCTAATCAAACAATGAGTGATTTTTTTTGGACAGATGTTGAGAACCTTTCTCTATGAAGGGGATCTTTGCATAATAATCAAAAGTCTATGCCTGAAAAAAGATTTTGCTGCATTGAAAGGAAAACATGTCAGTATCTCAGTATTCAATGAGGTGTACCGTCCCTTCTAGGTAGTCAATCAATACGATGTGACTATCGCTTCAAGGATCAGACCTCCAGGTGAGATGTGTTCAGGGTCTTCCAAACTGTCACTATTCCTATGAACATTACATCTTAGGCAAGGGTTTTAGAAAGAACCAATGTGGTTGAATGTTCTTTGAACGAGAAGATACATCCACATTATATCATTAGTGGGATTGAAGGAAATTGAAGTCACTCTAAGGGACTAGGATGATTATCAGGATGCCTTTACACATGATGTTCCAATACAACCTCTTTATAGAGAGAAATATTTAATGACTGATATTTACCCCTCGACGATATCAATATCTACACATGAAAATTGCATCGATTTTGTAGAGGGATATTATTTGAGGGAACAATAGGAAGACTTGTAGAGGAAGGAGTTCGTAATGCCCATCATTTCACTATAGGGCGGACTGAGTATAGTTTTACCAGAAGAAAAATGTAATCTTGAGGTTATGCATGGACTATCGATGCCTGAACTAGGTGAAGATGAGGAACAAGTATCCTATTTCAAGAATGGATAACCCCTTCGATCAACTAAATGCTGAAATATGGTTTCTGAAGATAGTCCTCAGATCAGGCTATCACCAGCTTCGAGTACGATATGTAGAAATCTCGAATATGACTTTCAGAATTCACATTGACCACTACGAGTACATAGTGATACTGTTTATCATGAAGAAATCCCTACAAAAGTTCATGGGACTCAAAAACATGATCTTACATCCAAGAATTGAGATGTTTTTAGTGGTCTTCATTGAAAAAATATTATTGTTTTTAGCGTCCATGGGGGAGAACGCAATAAACCTGAGGTTGGTTCCTCAAACATTCAGAGAGATCCAACAATATAAAAATCTTTCAAAGTTTGAGTTTTGGATATAATGATCTACTTGATGGGAAATTTCATTTCATAAACTGATGTTGCAATGGATATAGTGGTGATCAAGGTGAATCTTGCTTTGGAGCAACACAAGATAGTTACTGAGATGCATAGATTCTTCTGGTTGGTTGGGTACTATCGCGGGTTTGTAACAAACATATCTGTATTGAAAATACCGATGACAGCGTTGAAAAATAATGTAAAACCCCTCATGTGAATAGAAGGATTCTATCAGGGCATTCAGCAGCTGGGGTAGAGATTTGTGAGTTCTCCTATATTGAGGTTTTCAGAGGAGGGTGTCGACTATGTGGTGTATTGTGACGCATCATGGACCGGTCTTGGTTGTGTACTAATTTAGGGGAAGGAAATGATTGCATACAGATAATGACAACTGAAACTGAATGATTTGAACTATGTGACTCATGACCTTGAGTTGGATGTATTAGTCTAGGAAAAAAATATGTGGAAACACTACTTGATGGGTGAATAGTTCATCATCTACTCTGAACACAAGTGTCTCATGTATATCTTTTCTCAAAAGGGATACGGATATGAGACAATGATTCTATCTAGAGTTCCTTGAAGACTATGAATTAGAGGTAGTCTATACTCTAGGGAAGGGGAATGTGGTGGTAGATTCTCTCAGTAGGGGATCAATTTCATTCCTAATGAATGCGGCCTCAAAGTATTTGGCCTCACATAAGATATACATTGTGGACAGAGTTGAGGTATCTTATCTTTAGTTGATGGTGGATTCCCATCCACTCTTATAGTGATTCATGGAATCATATCTCAATGATTCTATCTATGAGACCACACATTACTAGAAGTACACAGTGCACACCCATAATCGATATTTGATATGTGGGAAGTAAATCATCATTTTTAGAGGATGCATGATTATAAAAGTGTAGTTATGGGAGGGAGTGTTGTGGGAGTTTCATAAATCCCCATTTGCGGTATATCTATGTCTGGTGAATTTATAATATGAACTCTGTCATACATATTGGTGGTCTATGATGAAAAATTTAGTGGTAGAATTTTCCTTGAGATGCCTCACTTGTTAGCCAGTAAAGGTTGAGAACCATGTTCCAATGGGTTTGACACAACCCCATTGAGGTACCAAAGTGGATGTTGTATGGGATATTGTTAGACATTATGGAAGTGTTAAAAAATAATTCTAGGGTAAATGATACCATATGGGTGATCATATACCGACTCACCACATTAGATCACTTCCTACCCATTCTTGTAAAAAGATCAGTAGAGAGCCTGGGACACCTCTACGTGCAGGAGATATTTCTACTCCATTATGTCCCAACTACGATAGTCTCATATAGTGATGTGTGATTGACATCTTGTTTATGGAAGGGATTACATGTGGCATTAGGGACTCAACTGCTCTTGATCACAACCATTGTCCCATATATAGACTACTAGATATTGCAGACCATATAGACGTTGGAGGACATTCGTCGTGCTTGAGTTCAGGATATTGGTCATAGATGGGAGGACCATATACCACTGGTGGAGATTGAATACAACAAAAATACCACTCAACCATCGGTATGGAACCATTTGAGCCACCATATAGAAAAACATTCAGGTCACCATTGTACTGGACAATCCTAGGGGACATAACACTAATTGTTCCAGAGATGGTACATGCTACCATTGCGAAGGTGTAGGTCATCTGAGAGTGGATGTAGTCTGAAAAGAGCTAATAGAAGTCATGTGTTTATAGGGGACATAGACCCTTATAGTTTGAGGTGGGGGACACCATATTCATACTAGTCGCTCTTTATTGAGGGATACTTATATTTTTCTTTGGTAGAAGGTTATCTCTAAGGTTCATCAACAATTTCTAGATTTTGAGCAATGTTTGCGTGGTGGTGTACAACCAAGAACTTCTCCCACAGATGCAGCAAGTGCATGACGTTTTCATGTTTCATAGATGAGGACGTACATTAATGACCCATCACATTTCATTGATTGGGGATATAATTACATTGACGATGGGATAAAAATTGTGGAGTTCATAGTGGTGATAGAGGATCGATATAATCAGGTCCTTCATGGATGGTCTAGTCATCTGGTGTGCATTAAGTGGTAGTACATGAATCTATGCGAGAGAAAATGGTAGTGAGATGCTCATATTCATGCTTAGTACCTCTTTTTTTTTGTTTAGACTTGTTTTGGATTGTAGGGACCTCATGACCTCAATGTTAGAGTAATGTAATGTATTAGAAATTCCAGGTAATTTCTATTTTATATGGAATTATTTTGAGACCAGCCACTAAGACAGCGTGTGATTCCGAGGCTCGGAGTGCCCGAAATGATCCATCCAATAATTCTATGTTTTAAATAGCTCACATGACATGGAATTTAGAAAAAGGGTAATAACTCATAAATGGGTTCCTGGATCTGAAAACTGATGTTATATTTTCATTCAGAATGGTGGATTTAACCTAGGAATGTATTAAGTTTAGTCAGCACAACCCTATAATAAGAAAACCAAAAAATGATATTATTGTAAATAAAATAAATAAAATAAATTATTTTATTGTTAAAATGTTTATAACTCAAAAATGATGACTCATATTAAAAATATGATTCCACCGTTGAGCACATGAGGGTATGATTTCCTTATGTGTATCCTAACATTGGATGGTGTGGGCTAATAATGGAAGTTAGTTTTATCTATATCTCAAATAATTATGTAAAAATTATTTTACTATCAAATCCTTATAACTCCTAAAAAATAACTCATGTTATAAATCTGAGTGTACAATTGAGCATGTGAGGGTGTGTTTCGATTGGGTGGAGCTTAACATCAACAAGAGTGGGTCTAGGGTGAAAGAGAGTTCTTTTAAATTTTTAAGCGAATTAAAATGGAATGTGTACGAGTATTTTAAGACATATAAACTGGTGACTTGATTGAATATTTGAGGGAACTATTGTGTCTAGAATGAGGAAATATATTATTAATGGACCTAACTATGACGGTCATTGGATGTGAAACAAATTCAATTTTTGGATGTTTTATGAAAAATAAAATAAACAAAAAAGATTATTTTATTCAAAAAATATATTCTATAATGCAACGATGAGATAATAGTTTCATTAAATAAATGATATAGTTTAATGAATCATTAATTTAAAATTTAATAGAAATGGTATTTCATAAATGAAAATTTGTAATGTCGAGGAAACACAATGTAATAGAAACACTGTGACACATTTCTATTTTAATGGAATAATAGGTTGGAGAAACAGAGTAAAATCAGTGAATTCCTCTAATGAATCGACTATGGGTAATTCATTACAATGATAAACACATGAAAATATCAATATAAAATGAATACCTATATAAATGGGTTTGGGACTGAAGATTAACGAACACAAACCCCTTGAGATGGATCACCATCCTAAATGATCTTCCCAATGATCGAAAATTCTAATGGAAAGGTATTATTTCGTTATTTTAATTCCTTTTTCATCATTCTAAATCAACAAATTTGGATCAACCCACAAAAAATATGATCTTCAGTTTTCTTGTTCTTGAGGGAGGGATTTTATTCTTGGAATCTTGAATCCAGATTAATTTTGATAGAATCGTAATCATATCCCTCAATGCATGAATGATACTCGAATATGGAGCATGCAGGCCGAAACGAACAAGACCTAATCCACTCTTCCATGTACGTTTTTGTGTGTTCGTTATGGTTGAATCTATAGATTTATGGAAATGAACATTGAGAATGTAGTAGGGAAAATGGTACCCCATGGAGGAAAGAGGCACATACTATCCGAATAACGGACCAGAAGAGAGGGCTCTGTGGTCCACCAAATATAACGACTGAGTGCTGGATCCACTAGCGACGACCTAGAGAGGTGGTTTCTATGGCCCGTAGTGGTGGCTCTGATAGAGTGGCAGCATGCCATGATGGAGCACGAGGCGAGGAGTGACCGGCTCAGGCCCCGACGGTGCTTCTGGAGCCACCTATATCAGGCCTGAAGCTTGCGGATAGGGACACGACCAACCAACTGTGTCAGGAGAGCAACCCGTGTAGTGTGGGCTACATCATCATGTTAGGATGCGGTCTAGAGAAAACCACGTGCGATACCATGGGATAGCCGACTCCTGTCGGCCGCGTGCATGAAAACCGGTTTCCCATCGAGCATCTGTGCTAGAAATGACTATCCCTACATGTGGTCCGGGATAGGTGGAAATAACTGGGCTACTGAGCACCCCAGGCTAAAATTAAGCTAGCCCACTTTCCCGTTAGGAGTATTGGAATAAAAACCAAGCCGTTGTGTAGCTCGAGTAGGGAGAATCCAACCCGTATATTCCGGGTCATGTCAGATTGAACCAGGATTCATAGTGACCTGGTGGTATATAACCCTGCTCACACTAAGATGGGTTTGGAATGTCTTAATGGGACTGGCCTTCTTTGACCCAAAGTGGGTTAGATCTAGTAAATCAAACTAGGTTGAGGCATGTTGGGCCCAAGGGCCGGGATGAACGGGTCGACCAGACCGGGTTGGCCTGGGCCTAGACACAACCAACCCCTGTTCACTAAAAAATCAATGTCATTCAAAATGGGAATCTGATGGGAGATTCATTTGTGGTGTTGGAACCATCACAATGATGTGTTTGTTTTTGGAACACTAAAAATAGGATTTCATGGAAGTTGGAAATAAGTTGAATTTCATGAGGGGTGGATTCTCTCTGAATCAAGCATTCTACATGCTCAAATCTTGCGGCTGACTGAGACATGAATAGTACTAAAAAGTATCTCCAAGTGAACCTATGTGGATCAAGTACAAGTGACCCTATGTGGATCAGTTCCAAGTTACCATGTGTGGATGAACTCTAAGTGACCCTCTGTGGATGAGCTACCAGTGACCCTCGAAGGATCACCAACCAATGAACCTCTATGGATCTACTAAAAGCAAACATGTGTGGATGATATCGAACAAACCCATTATGTATTAGCTACAAGTTTCCCTTTGTGGACCATCTGTGATGGATTATGTGGGAAGTTGATCTATGAGAACCACCAGGCCCATGGTACACATCAGTGATGATTACCACAACAGTTACAGGTGTTTAGTGTTATTACCAATTAAATTTATTTCTATACATTATATTATAACTTTTTTAGATGATTGTGCGTCTTGAATACCTTCTTTTGTGGTCATTACTCTGTGTTTTGGGGTCCCTGATGAGTATTGTGTTACTCAGGACAACAATGGATTCTCTAGCATATGTCACATCCCATGCTATTAATCGACGCTTCGACAAAGACCTTAGAGGTCTAGGACCAGGTGGTGCCTAGGGAGACAGGATAGACGAATGATTCGATTGAGACATTGGTGGTCCAAGACCTTGTGGTTATTAGTGAGATGGGATAGATGAGGATTTTTTTACAACTATTAGGAGCTACACAATGCCTACCCTTCCGGTGGGGTCTTCTGTAGACATCTTACTAATATCTTTTGTACCTTCTTATTTTTAGCACATATTTTTTTAGATTTGTATTCTTTCCCATTTTACATAATCATAGTACATTTTCACAGTGTCTGTTTAGTTTCATGCATGTTTTCTTTTCCAGATGTTTGCGATGTGGTTGTGTGTATTTATGTGCATATTGGTACTCAGGAAAATTCTTCCCACTCGGGGGACAATGCCTTTGGTGTTAATCGCCCATCTCTGGCCTTTGGGAGGCCATCATGGGGTTGTGAAGCCAGAATCCCCAGGGTACCTTTAGTGAAAAACTAATGTAATTTTATAGAATATTTTTTTATATTTTATCAATAATGCAAAATAATCAGTTTTTAACATGTTATGCATGAACAAGATTTTCATCCATCAAAATTTTTCTTCTTATTTTCATTATAATATTTCGTCGCTATTTTCAAAGAAATTTTTTTATAAAATATATCTATTAAAATGTGTTTAAAATTTCTAATGGATATTTTCCACAATAATGTATTTAAAATATTTTTAAAGAATATATTATAAATTTTCATGACTATTTTCAAATTTAAATATTTTAAAAAGTTTAGTATGTTGTTTAAAAAATTAGTTTCAAAGAAATGTCATTTCTCATAAAATAAATGTTCCAAATTCCATTTCAAAATAATTATCCATATATGATGAAATATTTTGATAATTCTAATTATTATATATGTTTATTATTTAATTATATCATTATTATTCTTTTTCTTGAATGGTTTATGTTTGTTATTAAAATATGTTTAAGAACCTTGTTTCTCTATCAAGGGTTATACCATGATAAAATTACTACGAACCCATTATCTGTTTTCACTAGTTATTCTTTGATGAAATGAATAAATGAATATGAAACATATCTCTTATACAAAATATATGATAATATGTAATTCTTATGAACCCCATTTAATTTAATTTTTATGATAATTTAAATATTTTATTATTTAATGGAACTCATAAGTTTTATTTTCATTAAGTGAAAAGTGGAACACAAATATCCCTCCAATGCATTGGGTAAATATAAAATGTTATATAAGATCAGTTCGTAAACATGTTCTTAATGTATTCATGAGATTTAAGGTACACGGTTGTTTATCCAATGCTATGATATCTTGGTACTCTAGTGGTTAGAACATGCTCGAAATTTGGAACATGGGAGGTCATCCGAAGCCCAAATAATGTAAATGGGTGGTTACCCAAGCATAAGAAGTTATAAATGTTATCGTGGATATCCATTAAATATGATATTTTATGCATATTCATATCCCAAAGGTTTATGACTTATGGAAATGTTATTTTCTGATGTTATATATTCTTTGATTCTCTGATAATTCATGTCCTATGAATGGCATACAATTATTTCATCACTCGTGTTTATGATCAGTGAAGGTTTGGGTTTGAATATATTGTATGTGTTCATTATCATTTACATGTATTCATGTAATATGATTACATATAATAATATAATGAAATATGTTATGTCAATACCTAGTGAGAATATGAGACCACCAATTCTTATGTTTCCTTAACCATTATCATGTCTCCTTTCACCAGGATATGAAGAGATTTTTATGAATGATATGTCTATATGGATTATTATATAGGAATATTGTTTTGGGAATCACTGAATATCATTTACTATATTATAATAGAGTGTTCCATGATTCCAAATGAACTAATCTATTACATTTATCATGAGTGTGTTTGTGTACTATAAAGAATATTCATATAAAAAGTTATAGTAACCTTGTATAAGAATCTTGTATCACAATAGTTGGTCTCAAAGGGAATGTATTGTTATCCTTTCAAAACTAGGATGAAATGAAATTAGTAATATCTATTGGGATATTTTTATGGAATGTGTAAAGTTTTCTATATGTATAATTCTATAGAAGAGTACATGTTAATTGAAATGTCATTGAATTCAAGAATGGAAATTTTTTTAACATGAAATTACATCCCCATTTGGATACCTAATGTGGATTTGGATCTCGAGAAAATTTACCTAATAGTTACTATCCAATAAATACATTATTGAGCTATAATCAATTGGTAACTTGTGTATGATAATGCATGTATCTGAAGGCTGGGATCGACACTCATTGGGGATATGATTTATATTTTTTTTGATAAACATGTAAAAATGGTTTAAATGGATTATGATAATGAATCACTCTAGATAAACCTAATGTGTCATATATTTAATAATTTTTTATTTTATTTAGAAATATTTTTCGTTATTTTGAATTATTAATTGGTTATAGAATATTTTCTGTATTCCTCATGCTATTATATTTGTTTTAGTTAATGGTTGCAAACATAAAGAACAATGTTAATGTTTCGGGTGATAGAGGATAGAATAATCATTCTCATGGTCATCCATAGGTTATGTTGATGGGACTCAATAATCTTATTGTTGTGCTCACACAACATTTTCAAGATATATATCATGTTGGCCATCCAAATTAACAATGGAGGGAATAACATTATATTAATTCATTTATGTGGAAACATCCCCAATAATTTTGTTAGACATCTAATCCAAATGATGTTGAGTAGTGGATCAACACCACTAAAATGAAATTTTCCATTCACTAGTTTTCAGATAATTACAATGTCATAATAGATATCTAAAATTTTGAATCCGAAGCAGATCAATGGTTATATCTTATATGAATATGAATGAATTTTATGAAATTTATTCTATGAATTTGTATGAGTATATGACCTTATTTGATAATATATACATTCCATATATTGTTCAAACTAAAGTGAATAAGGACATTCTTAAAATAAATATGAAGGAAAATGAATTCATTGTTACATTGTAGGAATGTTTTTCTAGAGAAATGATGTACATTTATGATAATATCATTCATCCAAAAATTTAGATTGGTCATTATTAGGGTCTTAAAAATGAGTCCCTTTATCGAATTATCTATAAGTGAAATTAGTAGCTGTGAAGAGATAATTCGATGATCTATCTAGTAGGAAATATATGTTATAGTTACATATGGATCAAATTGTTTGATAAGAAGATAAAAAATTAAATAAAAGGATAATATATTAAATTTTCAGAGTTAAATATTTTCATGTATTTTTTTTATGAAGTGTATAGGGAAATAAAGATAGATTTTAAAAAATATTCCTCATGAATTTTCATATATGAAATGGATGGTCATCTAGTGGATGAATGAAGAAGTGATGGGATGATGTTAGATAATGATTTTAATAATGAAAATTCCCTATATAATACACCTCTATCGATTTAGTATTTTAATTTCATGGTGTTTTTGAATCCTAAAAATAATCATCCAAATATGATTTATAATAACATTTATCAACCCTGAAAACCTCAGATGAAAAATTTCAATGTGGAAGCTTATAATGTTATGAATGATGAAGATAACAATTACAATCATCAAATACTATTACACAATAATTATTTTAGTGTTTCATCATTGATTTTGTACTAATAATCCATGTGAAAATCTTGTTGTTCATTCATTAGTGAAATTACGAGTTATTATGTACATGTATATAAATTATTTCATAACTAAATCACATATTATGTTCTATTGGTTCAATGTTTATCAAAACATTCCAATGGGAATATTTTTATATAATATATTTCTTTATATATGGAAAAAAGTTAAATTTTATTTTTAATAAATTTACGTCTCCATGGTATATTTAATTCAGTGTTATGGATACCATAATGTGTTTTTGATTTAGAAAATGATAGTATGTTAAAAGTATCTTACACTTCTTTGAGGTTTTATGTGAATTATTTTTATCAAGATAAATGATATTTTTAGAGATATTAATGAAAATCCAACTCTTTGGTTTTATATAATGACCATGTTATTTTTAGAGGAATACCTTTACACTATTTGGACATATGATTAACGGTACAAGTAACATTTAGGGTAAATCATATCATATATAATCAATTTGGTATTGGTTACAGTTGACCACATTTTAAAGTAAGTAAAATTAATTCTTTTGATATAATATATCACTTGTAATCTAATTTATAGTGTATAAATTAAACATGAGATAATTTGGATGGAGTTCAACATTTCATTTTATTTTCATTGAATTTTAATTTACCTTGATGTTTTGGTAAAATATTCCACAACATCTGGATATGGAGTTGAGTTCCATTACATCATATCATATTTAGAGAGATCATTATTTTGATAGAATAATTAAATCCATACATGATAATCTAATATCATTTCATATAATTTTTTTGGTTGATTAGGATCAACAAATTCATCAGGATAATGTTTCATAGAATGATATATTTCACATGTACATACATATAGTTCCCAATGAATACCTTAATGGACGGAAGAGTATAACTGATACATACATGAATGATTTTTAGGAATGAAATATATTGCGAATTTATCAATATGATGTGATGGTAGAGATGTTGTGATCCATTCAGCCACACATAATGACAACAAAATAACGACAGAAATGGTATTCTGATTATCATCGATGCAATACAGAAATTGAATTTTGTGGGATTTTCCTTATATGAATATATCCATGGAATAAATAATGGAATAATAAGACCATTGTATATGAACATATTAATATAATTTTTAATAATGAGACAATATCATATCTTTTTATACATACATTGAACATCTATTTGATTTTTGATGTGTTCCATGTATCTCTCTGGATAATGTGCATATTTTTTTCATCACATGTACTAAAATCAGAGTTAATACCACAACATCATGAACAATATTATGAGGAACAAGAATTTGGTATTTTTTATCATACATAAAAATTTCCATGAATAGATACAACTCAAATGATCAATGAATTTTGGAAAACCCACCATTTTGAGTAAGATATGTTGCAAGTTGAGGATATTATGGGTGATATGTATCCTCATTAGTTTGTATTAGAGTGATAAATTATGATGGGGAAATGATTTTTAAGGTGTAAGAATATAAAAAAATGAGTTTTTATGAATTAGATTTTGTTAATTTAAAAAATTAAATTTATTTCATAGTATTTATTGCACAGAATAATATTTTCCAGTCATTACACACGAAATGTCATTCCTTGGTAGCTTTTATTAAATGCATGAATGGGTTTCGAAGAACAAAATTACACTTTAAACATTATTTTTCAATATAAAACCTAAGAGTTTCACTTATGGGTATTAATAATATTAACTAACTTATGAAAATAAATTTTATAGTTATTTATATATCTATTTTTTAAAAATAAAATAACTATTATTTTAATTAAAAATAAATGTTTTCTGAAAAACATATTTTTTCCAAATTAAAGTTCAGTCATGATCTGTAGAAACAATTTAAAATTTCCTACTACAATAATTAGAAAATTAATTTCATAATATAATGATTGTTTTTATTATTAATTTCAAACTCATATTCGGGTAAATGTTTTTTTTGAAAATATATAATTTTTTTGATGAATATTGAAAAAAATAAATTTAAATTGATATCATCCTTCTCATTTGAATATTTTATGTTGTTAAATTCTAATAGTGATTTTTTTTAAAAAAATATTAATTCATTTTTACAAAATTAACCCAATTTGCGTCATTTGAATCATTTTCATAATGATTTATTATATATAATTGTTGAAATATTGTGTTCATTATCTTTTTAAAACACACTTTTCTATTCTATTATATGGGATTAATATTAAATTACTATTATCCAAATACGTTAATTGAATATTGAAAAAATGATTCCATAATTGGAATAAGAATATATTATAATTTATTATAAGTCCAATAATAATTATTACCAAAATGTATAGAGAAAATTTTAAAAATCAATTAATAAGGGTAATGTATAAAATGATTTTACTATTGGGATAAAATAAGAATATATAGGTAAAAATTACAAATCAACATTTCCAAAAACCAATTTCTAGAAAGATTCCCATGTTATCTCTTTATTTTGATTTTTTTCTATATTTTTTGAATTTGGAATGACTAAAACATGTATATGATGAAACTTTTCAAAACATTACTTGTTTGATACTCACCTAAATTATTGAAGAAAATCCCCACTCATATCTTCCTCAATCCTTCAAACCCATTTTGTTCATCCATGAAAATACAAAATTTGCACATTATGTCCCTCAAAAAAGCCGAAAACATTATTTTTGGCATAAATCCATCTAAGTAAGACTTTTAAAACAAACCATAAGATTATACCCTAAGAGGTGGTAATATTCATCAATGAGGTTATTTTGTTTTATATATTATTCAAAATAATTAATTTATTATTATACCATGCTGATATAATAACCTCATTATCATCTATATATTATGATTTTTTTGTTACATTCATGACCTATATAAATCATCATTTCAATAAATTAGTCTATGGAATAACAGTTTGTGTGTATGGAAGACTGCAACCTCATTAACTGATGACATTAATTTTTAGAATTCCACATTTTTTGGTTAGAAACAATTATTGATTTATTTTGAATACATCATATTAGGATATTAATATGTTTCAATAAATATTAATCCACACATACCTTTATGATTTTAATAATTTTTAAAAATTATAATGTTTCTCATGTGTACAGCAAACTACCGGATCACGAATTGATGTGATTATTATTTTTTAAAAATCTTTACCTTGATTTTTATTGCGATAATTATATGGGACATTCATAACATAATAATTATATTAATGAATTTTTTTTATTATTTAGAATATATGATTTCATATACATTTAATCATTTTCACTCACTGAACAATGACAACATCATCCATGTAAATATAGACTACCACCTTCATGATAAAATGTGACTATGTATTAATCGTCACACCACATTGATTGTTTATATAATCATATTTAATAAAATAATATATTATTTATTATATTATGAAATTTTTTGAAATATAATATATTTATTTACAACATTATGAAATGATCATTGAAAAATGGAAACATTCCTCATGTGTACGTACAACATACCATCTCCATGATTATAACATAATTCATTAATAAAACCGATATATAAGGAATAATATTCATTGAATAATTTAAGTATAAATATGATTTTTTACGATTATTATTGTGTATGCAATGAAAATATGAAAATAATAACAGGTTAGAAAATATCAATTATAGATATATATGAAAAAGCTATTATTACCAAAAAAATGAACATAAAATTTAATTGTTAATAAATAAATAAAAAATAAAAAAGGAAAAACATAGATTATAATATAAATATTTCTAATTTATAAATATATCGTCAAAAAAATAATATTTATTATAAATGCGTTTTGAAAGAATTTGATATATCTCCATACTTATTGTAAGGGATTTATATCTCCCATTATCATTCTATGTGAAAAATGAAATAATCACAACAATTATCAGTTGTGTTGTTTAAGAAAATTAATTTATTTTATGATACATATGAAAAAATTATCAATATTTAAATATCCACTCTAGGAAAAATCATTTATGTGCTTTACAGTTCAAATTTAACAATTCAGAAATGTAATTTTTTCTCGATTTTCCATCTTTGAGACAAATGTTATGTAAGGAATATATAATAATTTATTAATTGTATTTACATCTTCTATAACATGTATAATAAAAAATTATTTATCCTCATTATATTATTGGTTTAATTTTATTATTCCTTCATGTGGCCTCCAATTCAATATTACCGATATGGTAAATATTTTATTTTATAGTCTCATCATTTGGGGGATTGTTTATGACTATGTTTCTAAAGATAACATCATATGAATCATATCTGAATAAACACATTAGAATTATTATCCATTAGTTATGTAATGAGAAAACATTATTTCCATTCACAATCTACCATTAATATACCCATGATTTCATATGAATGTTTTCAAAAAAAACATTTTTTTTAAAAACCCTTCTTTATCCAAAACCACATTTTCAAAATATCATTAGTAGAATGAATTTAAATTTTTTAGAAAAGTAAATTATTAAATTCATTTTATCGTAATTTAATTTTAAATAATTGCAATAAATAATCCTCCATTTATTTTTTAGGTATAATATGTTTTTTGTATTTCAGATGAAGTCAGAATGGAATTTTTGTTTTAATGTGTACACCATAAATATAAATTTACACCATCTTGACCATTATTTCATTCGATGTTTACATTATAATGATTCATAATTTTATCAATGAAAATTATTTTAAAAATTTTTAATATTTAAAAAAACTAAAATATGAATACATATTTGCGTCTTTTAATGTTTTAAATTATTTTAAAATCATCCTTTATAATTGTTCAATATTATTTTATTATGAAAAATATTTCCTAAATATTTATGTTTTGAAATTTTATTTTCATTGAAAATTTATTCTCATAAATCAAATTTTCATTTTTATATATCATAGTCATTTTTTATCTTATATAAAATCATTTGACATTTGTAATTCTTTACTATAGTTATGATTAAATGATAACATTGTCATTATTTTTCTAAATAGTTTATATTAATGATCAACAGATTATTAAGTAAAACATTTATACAATAAGGGTTATATTGTGATTAAATTATTATTAAACCCAATTATATATACATGGGTTATTCTACGATGAAATGATAAAATGATTATAAAACACGTGTTTTTTACATAGGTTATGATAAGATTAAATGATTATGAAACTCCTTTGATTTAATGGATTATGTTATCTTGAATGGTTTATGATATTTTGGATCATATTATTTTTTATTTTCATTAACTGATTATTGGGATCTATATCTACTTCCAAGGCATTGGTTAATGATAAATTTTCTTTGAGCTCAAAGTCTACATGGTTTACTATACCATTCTTGAAAATGATTGTAGAATCATGGATCACCCAAGGCGAAAAATATGGGGGCATGGTTATTTATCCTATTCCCTAATGCGGGTACATGGGAGGTTATCCATTTCCTGAAGTAGGAACACTAGTGGGTTTCCCTAGCCTAACATGTCATGGTTGTTTTGCTGGGTATCCTTGGAATAATATTTTAAAAAATTAATTTCTATGTCACAAATCAATGACTTATATCATTATTATTCTCTCATTGATAAATTTTATTGATTCCCCTATAATTCATATAGTATAATCTATCAATATTAACACAATGACTCATGTTTTTGATCTCTGGTTTTTTGGGTTTAATATTCATATGTTATATGTATTAACATGGAAATTTACACTTATATAATGTATTCATGTGATCAATGTTTGATATCTCTTATTCTTACCGTTACTAATAATATGAGGCCACCCTTTTCTATTTTTCATTCCCACATGTTTTTAATAATTGTTTGATGTATGGTATATCTATAAAAATTATTAAATGTAATGATCATTGTGAGAATAATTTATGATTCTTCACCAAATTAAATGATCATGTTCCATGTTTCAAAATAAAAAAACTACTATGATCGCTAACATGGTTTTATTGTAATGTAATTTAATATCTTATAAAAATATGTAATATATATGTATGAGTATATATGGTCTCTTTAATCTCACTATAAAAAATTAATAAGTGGATTTAATATACCTAGGAAATAATTCATATACATCCATGGTTACATAAATATTCATAAATTATTATTTGGGATATATAATTATGAATTTAGTTTAACAAATTAATTTTCATGACTTATTTATAAAAAAATAAGATATGATTGATAATTTCATCCACATAATGTATAAAAATTAAATAATTTTATTTATAATATTATACCATAACATTTATATATTTAATTTGTATCTTTTAAAAAGGTTTATTCAATTCATTTCCTAATGTAATTAATTTTTTCAATATACAAAAAGAAGTATTCCGAATTATTGTTATAATCAATATAATATATAAATGACATATAAAATATTAAATATCATAGTCAATGAGGCTTGTTTTATAATTTTTAATAGTTTTTTCTAATTAATATGAAGATTTAACTATTGTCATTAATATCTCAATAACATTGTGAAAATGAATCATCATTTTATTTCTACATATCAGCAAAATTTATTTACCATTCTATAATATATATACTTTATCATCATCATTATATATTATGTTTTTATATTTAAAGACCTCATAGAATAAAATAATATAACATTGATGGATTATTTTCATTATTACTATTTATCAAATATTTGATGCGTTCAATTTTTAAATTTTAGGTTATTTATTTATTTATTTATTCTCTTTTAATGATACAGTTAGATCAATTTGTAAAATGAGCTAACTCATATTCATTATATTTTACATAAATTTGATATTAATGATACATTAAAGGAGTTATAGTTATAGAAATCCTTTCTAATAATTCTATTTTCCAGAAAATATTTTAATCTTAATTTCACAATACAATAATATTATGATATGATCATGAACAATGATATTTTAAGAATTCTTATTATCCTCTATAGATGTTATTTTGGAATCTCAATATTTTATAATGATATTAATGTTATCCAAAAAATTCATTTACTTAAGCAAATTTATTTACCCTACGTGTAATATGTTTTCCATAATAATCAATAATGTATGATACATATGAACAACATTATGTATTGAAATAAAATAATTGTATTTATATCAGTCTATTAAAAGATATCATCATTTGAATCAAAATATGATCTAAAATTTTTGATTAAAAATTTCTTCCATATAAGATTTAATAAGTCAATATAAGATATATTTATATGTATATACATATATATCATGCCATAACATACAGAGAATCAATCAGAACATTATAATTTTTTTAAACTCGTCTTTTTTGTAGTTTAAAATTTAAAATATCAAAAATTTTATATATTTTTTCATAATTGTTAATTTTTATCACTTGTGTTGATAATATAATTTAGTATTAATTTTCACTAATAATTTAATCATTCATCCTAAAATCTATTTTGGTGATTTGAATTAAAATCTCAAATTATTCATACAAAAAGAATAGTATCTATAAGAAAATATCTGTAATATATATATAAATAAATAAATATTTATTAATATAGTATAAATTAATATATTAATCACACATAGAAATTGATTTTCTACCTCTGAATAATTAATATGAGGTAAGATGATGATTATAAAATATTATTCCATGAATCCCTGTATAAATATTATAATTTATTGTGTATTGTGTGGGGTGATTTTTTAAATTGAAATACAATAAATTATGAAAATAAAATATTGATTTTGGATTTCTTATTCCCATTGTTATAATTATATGTAAATAAATCTGTAAGGTTAATAAAAAAATAAAGAACAGAATAAAAATTATTATAATAGTGTTATAGAAAAATAACCACGAACGATGATAATATTTTGTTAATATTTTTGTGTTTCTATTCGTTAGTCTTCTTCTGTTTTAATCATAATAAACAGCTAGATTACAGAAATGATCTATACACATATATAAAAAATAAACACGTCATCGATAAAATATTATATCAACAAATCTCTAAGGCTACATTTATCATCATTATTATATAAAATTTTACTTCCACTTAGGATTCACTTATAAATAGGGATCAAAATAAAATAAAATATTTACAACATTGTGATTCTTGTTCCATTATTGTGAAATATAAATGAAAATAAATACCATAAACTAAAAAAATATATCATAAAAGATTTAAAAAAAATAAAAAATTATAATGACTTATATTTTTAACAATTGGGATTATGCTTGATTATTGGTATTTAATTATATTTATCTAAAAAAATTCTTTGTAACATTTCTACTACAAATATTTATTGTGTGATATCTTCTTGAAACACTCATATTATTTGTTATCGTCAATAAATATTTTAGAATTATAGAATCATTTCAGAACAACTCCTATATTTATACATTTTAATGTAGAAATAAATTATTTTTTATATGAATGTAGTTTTTAATGTCTGACTTAATAAGTAATAATAAGAAAATATATAATATATAATAAAAAAGTAATTAAAAATAGGATACAATAAAATATTTATATCTTATAGTTTATTTAGTAAATAACACAATGGCAAGGCCAATCATGTTTTCTCCATTAAAAATATGTATTTGAAATTATTATTTATCATTGAGTAATGATTATTTAATAGATAATAAAATAATTATTTCATTATTTCACTAATTTTTAGATAAAAAACATACTTGTTTATGAGTATAAAAATAAGATACCATTGAAAACATTATTCAATGAGTATGAAATGTGTCATCATATTGTGAGTGATATTACTTCATCATTTTCACTTAAAGGCTAAGTGATGAAATATTATGTAAAATTTAATTCAATAATATAGATTATTATGTTTATGTGGAATTATGTGTTGAATTTTTCATGTTAAATGATCTATATTTTATATTGAGTTTTCTCGAACATTCATAGGTGATTATAAAATTATATGAAATGATTAATAATTACCTTTTTTAGATATAATTTTATTAATTGGATTTACTAAATGAAAATATGAATTTTGGTTTTATTATCACATGAGATCAAAATTTTTATTATATATTATTGAGAATTTTCTTCTTATAAAATTATTATAGAATATATTCATTAGATTATGGGATTGTATGATATGTTCAATTATGATGTTTTACTCCCTAGACGATGAGTAAAAAGAATTAAATAGTTTGGAAATATAATTTTTTTTTCATTTTTCACCTTGAAATTAACATAGAATTGGAATGAAAAAATGGAATTTATTTTTTGGGTTGAACAAACCTTTATTAGTAATAAATATTGTACACATAAGTTATTATATATATTCATTTAAAAATATATTGAATATTTGCCTTTATTTTTTATTTGACATTAGATTTATGAAAATAGTGTATAGTCTAGGATTCATTACACTTGTGGATTATATATAGTGAACATAATCTTATTAAATAACATGATGTTGTAAAAAAATATATTTTATATTCATGAAATGGATATAGATTTTGGGGAAGTAAAAACATATTATTTAATCTTGTATATTTGTTTAACCATATTAAGGATCCATGGAGACATTATGAAATGTAATTGAGTAATTAGGATAGTGTAAAAGTATTCTTTCAAATTAGTTCTATTTAATTTATAAATTTTATTTTATGGACGAAGACACTAACTATGGGGAGGATATAACATCATATTTTATTCTTAGGAATAAAATATTTTTTAAATATATTTTTTAAATATCATTTATATTATTCTATCAATTATTATTTAATTTTAATTTATTTTTAAGATAATCTTAGAGGTAAAATAAAAAAATTGAACAAGAGTTTATGTTGTTGAATATATATCAAGCACGTGGGGAATAAAAATTAAATTTTATTATCACAGTATATAATTGGATAAACTATTAAATATTTATTTTAGAAATTATATTGTTATATTTGGGGATTCTTATATAAAATTTTGTTTGTAATATTCTTTACTTATATATATTTTATATAGCTCATCATGTAATTTCTAAATTACAGATATCATAAGAATATAAATGTAACATGATTTACACTATATTTAAATTAATTATACCCCCATTTATATTATTTTTTTCTCTATATGAATCATTTCTTTTATAATTATCATGTATTTTAATTCATATAATTATGAAATTAAAAATAATTCATATTTAAATTTTGAATAATTTTTCCCGATATAAATGGTTAAGGATTCATTAACCACCATTAATAACATCAATAGGATTAAATTATTGTTACTTTTTTAAATCATAATATGTTTGTTATTTTAGAAATAAAAATCAAGACATAGGATAAGTGGACCCACCTATCATATGAAATATTCTTGTAGGGAAGTCAGAATGGAAAAATCATTCTATTGTTCCATACTAATATATATATATTTATATCAACCATTTAATAATTGATATTGTTCCAATTAGTGTAGTTTTTTGTATTATATATCTTATAAACTACTCTTATTAATATAATAGTTAGTAAATGTGATGGTACTTATTTTGATAAAAAAATGTTTCACTAGTATGATGTATCATTATTATATGGGTGAAGGGGGATGCCATTTGTTAAATTAATTTCTAATACTATTTAATTGTTTTATTCATGTTGATTATTAGTTTGATCCATATATATTCTTAAAAACTTTTATGAAGTGATTCATAAATTGATTATTTCTTACCCTAAATATGATCAGTTTAAAAAAACAACATAGACCACATACTTTGGCATGTTAATGTTCAAGAAGGTGCATCAAAATATCTATTGTAATAAAAACATCATGTTTCTAATCGTGAAAAATAATATAGGTATTGTGAAATATATTTAGAATCAATCACTTCCATCATTATAATGGAATTATGAAATGGACTTTAAATGGATTTACATTGTTCTATAATAAATGATCATTTAAACATTTATATAACGAACCATTTTACCAATATATAATATTTTTTTATTTTTTAATATAATTAAATTATGTTTTACAATTGATTTATTTTTCATTCGTTTGAGTGATATTCTTTGTATTTTAAAAAATTTATAACTGATCTGGAAATTCCACTAGATAAGAATATTTTAAGATAATGATTCAATTTTAATTTTGTAGAATAACACAACATTATAATCCTTTTAATTATTTTAATCTCAGAAGACATTTTTTCATCTAATAATATTTTATATAGGACTTAAAAATAATATTTTGTGAAGAAATTTATAGTTATTTTGAATGTATTTTCCATTTATTGAAGTTATTTTCAGTGATTATTTATCATGAGAAGCTCATTAGAGGTTCTAAAATTATATTTATTACTTTGATAAATAGAGAGAATGATGGGTTAATATTTTTGAAATTTTTTGAATAAATTAAAATTGAAAATTATGATTAAAAATCAATGATTAAATTTGATTATAATTTGAATATATATAGAAAAAATATAATAGATATATCATTGAATGAAAAGATAGATTAATATTATTGTAAAACACATGTGTTTTAATGATTCATTTCTAGTGTATGGTTGTTGTTATATAGTTTTCTTTCATGAAATGTGGGATTTATATAGGGGTAAAATATTTTAACTGGAATGATTATAAAACAAAAAAATGTATCTTTTTAGAAATTCAATTTTTTGACCAAGATAAATCAATGAATGATATGACTTATTAAATCACATTTTTAGATAGGTTTTTATTGATCAAAATTTGATATAGTTTCCATATCTATGTTGCAAGTATTGATATAAATGAATATATTTTTTTGAGATAATAAAACTAATGTTTAAATAATTTGTTTTATTCTGTTTAATTTTGTTATGTTTAGATAATAAAAAAATGTAAATATTAGTTATAATTTCATTAATGTATTTATATAAAACAGCAAATGGTTTTGTATTATTATATGAAAAAAATTATAGTAGAAAACCACTATATATTATAAATAGTAAAACTAGAAAAATTGGTTGTTATTTTCAATTTAAATTAATTATAGTGAAATTTTCCTAGAATTATAATTTAACCATTCATGAAATAGAACTACACATTTTAAGAGTTATCATTAAATTACTAGTTGTTTTGAGGAATCCTTTTTCCAGAATTATTCTCAACACACTTTTATCCTAAGTGATGTTGTTATATTGTCCCATTAAAAAATATAGTTTTCGTGCTATGAGAAACTGAACATATATAGTTTCATTCATTTTCGGGTCAGGGGACATTATTTGAACAATAAATTTTGGGTATGTTACTAGGATAATATATAATTTTGTTAAGAAATATCATTAGTTGATTCTGGATATTATTTATTTTTGTGATATAAATTTTTTAAGATAAATTATAAACACATTAACTAAGACAAAAAAAAATATATGATATACAGTAATATAATTTGGTTGATATCATGGCATTATTAATGTTTTACCATGAATAACAAAATTTGGTCTTCCGAATAGATTTAATATGATATGTCACAAATATATATGATATTATAATTAATTTTGGGGTTCATTTACATGACCTAACATGATAGTGTTATTTATGATAAAAATATAATATATATGGTTTAATATATAAATGTATTGTTCTTATAATTGTTGTGATAATTTATATATATATATATATGTATTAAAAATTTTCCACGATTATGGATCAAAAAAATTATAATAATTTCTAGTCATAATGGGAATATGTTAATAATATGAAAATAATATTACTAAATATACACTAGCTGTTATAATTTAATATGACAAGAAAAATTTGATGCATATATATTATTTTTTAAGGGATAATAATAATTGGAAATATTTTTATGAAATTTTTTTGTTGGTAATCACCATGGTTCGTATATTATGGGGGAATGGTGAACAATAAAAATGAAATGTGTATTTTGTAACATTAGATGTTATAATATAGAAGCACTCATATTGATCTCATAATATGATGTAATTATTCGTAAATTATAAACAATAATTTAATTATATATTTGATGAAGGGTAAATTTTTATAAGAATTATTAGGGTCAGATACTATTAGTTTTGAAGTTAATTGAATTCCATTACTTGAATGGTTTAGACCAAATGTTTCACGATTTCATACCATAATAAGATATCATTACCTATTTGACTGAGAAGGTTCTTCATTGATAAAATCCTTTTACACGTGTAATAGATAATACTCTATATGAAATATTAATTGAATGAATAAATAGTCAATAAAATTGTTGAGGAAAATTGTATTCATCTTTATTTTTTAGATATCCTTAAAAAAGATTGTATTATATTGAATGTTTTCTTTGTAAATGGAATCACTAAAATGAAATATAATAATCTATTTTGAACGAAAAATATATTACATGATTATCCTTGAAGTCTATGAATATGAATTATCTTTATAATAATATTTCCAAACATGGTAATGAAAAAATATGTCAATAATTAAATGAATTCAAAACAATTGGATTTTAGGTAACAGTGGGATGCATACCCATGGGCTAGATATTGAGCATATTTTTGTGATATCTAGTAAAAAATAACTAAAACAATTGAATATAATTATTATATTTAGACTCTGTAATTAAATTTTGTTATCAGGGCATGCATATGATTATTCTGATAAAATGCTAAAATTTACAAAATAATTTTTTGATGAGTAAATGAAATATATAGTTTGTTATACATGTATTAAAGGAGTGAGCTAAAATAATGGTATTATATAAGTGAAATAAATTAGTTATGAAAATGATATATCTAGGGATTATGATAGTTAAATATAATGAAATTACTCAAAATGAAATTTTAATTCTATGAAACTATAAATATTTTAATAATAAAGTTATATTTAAATGAATGTAACCATCCTGCAAATTGAGAAAAAAATAAAATAAAAACAATTAATTTAATTAGATAGAATAAATAACCTCCTCAAAATTATTAATTGAATAAAATACATATTTAAAAAATCAATTAATTAATCCTTTATTATTTGATCATAGACCTTTCATTTTATATCTTAAGGATGAAGATTTTAAAGTTCCAATTAGGATGTTTTTTAATATGTGTGGATGATGTAAAGAGTAATTAAATTAGACTATTATTCTTCAAAACATTTAATTATTATTATATTATAGATGGTTCAAGTCAAAATATATCCAAAAAATTTTATATAGTTTTCCATATGAATAAATATATTTTTTATGATCTCTATGTAACTGTAGGTAACCATAGTTATTATATAGTGTTTATAATGTAATATATTTTGAAAAAAAATGAAATATCATAATGAATACATTTTTATAACCCATGTATTGTAAAATCATATCAATCTAGTTATATAAAAATCAAATCAGTATTTATAATTCTATTTATGTCATTCAATTTATTTGTGGTTTTCAAATTCCTAATAGATAATGAAATCATAAAAGTGTTGGTAAGATGGTCAATATTATACCATTTAAAAAATTTGGAACTGTTTTGGAGACTTTATGTTTTAAAAAATATCTCATAATCATTAGAGAATAAAGAAAATGTTCAATATAATAGATTAATTTGTATAATTAATGTTCTATTATTATTATTATTGTATTAAAGTCAACACATTAATATACATTTTTTTTATTTGAGTGAGTTGGATTCACCATTAATAGGCTCCCATCTAGGATGACCTAACCTAGTTTCAATAGGGTTTGTGAAGGGATAAACCATTACCTCATAGGATAACTCATATTACTATTTTAATAAGGGTCCACATCATGATGTTGGAACCTTGGAATTCCAAAACAATTACTGCTATTTAATTCAAAAATGAATTAATGTTTTTGAAATTTTGTGACTGTTATGAAAATTAAATTTATACAGAAAAAGAATTATAATGATATGACTATATCATATTAGAGAGTATGTTTTTTTAATTTTAATTACATCATGATTCTTGGGCATGAAACAATGAATAGTAAATCTATTATATAGTGATATTTATGTATTTATTCAATCACCAAATTAGATTATAGAATTATTTATCCACTGTAAAATTATTAAATGTTATTCCAATATACTATGTTCAACCAACATTCTTATGAATACTTTATTTTTAAAAATGGGGGACCATATGATGGTTTGTTTTATGTGATCATTCAGTGTATAAACAAACATGAACAAAAATAAGTCAATAATTATAATATTGTTGGTTTAGTTATGATGCATCATAATTAAATTCTCAATGGTATTTGATGGATTTCCTTTTATGAGACAACTAAAAATTATTTAAAACGTTGTGATTCAATAAATAATTTTTTTATCATTCTCCATAGTTAATTATAATAATGTGTGTATATAAATGGTCAAATATAATTATAAACAAGAATGTGTAGATACAAAACTATTACTCATCATCAAATGCTTTTTATTTATGCATTGTTAATTAATATAAATTCTATTAAAGGATATAATTAATGATTTATGATAAATTTAATATAATTTATTTTAATATATAAATATAATAATATAAAATACTTTATATTAATATTATGTCATTTATGACTTACATTAAACCAAAATATAGTTCAGGTTACTCATGCACCACATTTCAGGGTAAAAGAACCTACTGAAGAGATCTAAAATGATGGGATCCTGGAAATAACTAATGATTTCAAAAAAGGAATAAATAGATATATTGGATTAAATTATTCAAAATTTTCCTTATTATTTCATTGTTATAATTTGTATGAAAATAGAATAAGGAAAAAAATAATGTGTATCTACCTTTTATAGTTTTCTGGAAATAATATTACCTTAATAATTTCTATAAGACGACATAGAAAAATATTATACAATTATGTGGGGTTGGGGGAACCATTCCCACTCTAATATACATTTTATTCAATTTTTTCCTCACAATGATTTTGTAAAATTATGATTCAATGAAAATATTAAATGGAATTAACAAATAATAAATCAATATTATATTTATTATTAGTAATGAAGTTAAAATATCTAAAATCCTATAATTTTTTAATAATTATAATCTGGTAAAACACCAATAATTTATATTAATGATAATATATAATTGTAAATGAGAACATTTTGAGATAAAAATACTTCCAATATTTTAATAAAAAAAATTACATTGAAAAAACATAATGAAAATAAATTGCTTTGATAATGTAACCATTTCATATTATTACTACATAGAGAGAAATTAATGATACAATAATTGTTTTTAGTGATATAAATAAAATTTATTATATATCTAGTTGTTTAATCTATCATCAATACTAATAAAATTCAAAAATAATTATAAAAAATTGAAATAAAATATTCTCTTATTCCAGGAATTATAGTATAAGAGATAAATTATTAGAATATAATAAATCCACAGTATCTTCTACTTATATTCTTGTCGTATGAATATATATTATCCCACAATTAATCTATATTACTAGGTATATTAATAAAAAATAATATATATGTTCCATAATCATCAATAAACTATTAACCAATACATTTATCATCATTACTATCTAAATTCCCAAAGCTTATTTTTCATTATAACATGACTAATATTGAAGAGGCTTATATATTTATTATGGACATAGTATACATACATTATAATGAAATTAATCCAAATTAATCATTAGTTATTAAATATAATAAAAATATTAATGTAAATTTCATGTTTTTATATGTATGTCAAAGATAAGTTCACATAAGTGTTTCTGATCACTGGTAGAAAATATACATAGGTTGTGAAATTTAAAATAATATATTTATATTATATGAATAAATAAGGGCTACTATGAGAAAAACTAAATCACATGGAAAAATTATCTTGAGGAGGCCTCATTATTTGTTATAGTTTTTATTGAATGAATCCATATTACTTCAATAATTTATATTTATGATACAAGATGTAACTTGAAAAATGTTTTCAATTATAGGAAACAATAAATTTCTAATGGATTTCAAATGTTGATGTTGATCTCTTAACAATATATAGGGAAGTAATAAAAATATAAATGATATAAATATATCATTGCTCTTTTTCATATATAAATTCACTAGTACATTGAAACACTTATTATCTTATATACATAAACATAAATTGCACCCCCTCTATTATATTTTCCTATAATGGGATTTTATTTAATTTTATGAAATAATAGAAGGTTCATTTGTAAGAATGACATATGATAGAGTATAACATATTTGAAAAATGGTTTATAAATAACTATAAACTTAAATCATGTTTTTTACATCATATAGAAATTCATTTGATATAAAATCATGTCCCACCAATTTATGGTTCCTTATTAGAGCATAAATAAAAGAAAATGATTAAAAAATATTCATGGGTGTTATAAATAATTTTTATAAAAACATATTGATGCATATTATGTTTTTTATAAATTAAATTTCAAAATCATTCTTCAATGTTAAATGAGAATATTATAAAAATAGTATAACTAGTTAAAAATAGTGTGTATAGTCATTTTTCAATAGAAATAAGTATTTGGTTATTAAATTTCAATATTTTTTTAGTTTTTCATATATGTTATTTTTTACTCATAAGGATGCATATGATAAATCACATAGTTGTTGTTGAATAATAAATTGATATACATAATCACATAAGAATGAAATTTATGAAAAAAATTAGATCATGGTTGATAATATATAAAAATAATATCATAAATAATTTAAAATATTTTTGGAATGATTCCAAGATCAATATTTATATACATAAATGGAATGGGGTAATTATAAGTCAGAATGGCACCATGCATGGATTTATGGGAATGACCAAGATTCTATTAATTACTACTGTTGGTTAGAGTGGAATCTCAAGAGGGGGTGAATTGAGTTCCTACTTAAATATCTGTTAAAAACTATATGTTAAATATCTCCCAATTTTGAAATGTCCTAGTTAATTAAGGTAGTAGATATATAAATGTTTAGTTATTCAATATGTTTTCTCAAGGGGTGAGTAGTCCTCAGTTTAATTAGTGTAAATCACTTCTTCAACTTTGGAAACATGTTGACTGGATTAAACACATACCCAGACAATCCAAAACTAACTAGTAGAGTCAATGTAAAATAGTTTCCTTTTTTTGAAATTATAATCAATGAAAAATATATCAAACAATGCATTAAAAAAACATATATCACATCATATTTAAACAAGAGGATCAGTCTCAAGTCGAGACTTAATCCTCTCTACTTTGAGATCACCTTCCAAAAAGTAGTTTATATAAATAATAAACATGACTCACAGCCTGTATCGGGCATTACAATAGTTTTCACAAACTATCTAGGGTTCACAGTCCCTAACACAGTTCATTGTGGAAAAAACAAACAATACAGACCACACATGGTCTCTTCTAAAGTTATAAGTGTGATAAAAGGTGTAAGATAAGTTTAATGTAAGGATGTTCTGTATCATCCAGATCCAGCACAAGTGATAGTATGTGTAACAGAAAAACACACAGACTTCTCAGAAATGTAAAATAAAATAACAAAATATAGCTAGTAATTTAAGATTGAGTTTAGAAGTCTCTACATCTTTAAAGTTCCATTCTTCACTTCAGGGAGTGAAGAAATTGTAGTTTGAGTATTTCTATGGAATTTTTCCTCAAAACAGAGTGTCAGAACTCCAAGATCTGTGTTTTGGGAACCAAAATGTTCTTCTTCTTGGTCAAATAGAGAGTTGATGAAGCATAAAAGCTAGCCTTGAATTTTTTCTCCTAAAATGATCTTATTTAGACTCTTGAGTTCTTAGTGTATGTGCTGGATGGGGTTTTTATCACATTTATTTAGAGAGTAATCACATTCTCATGTATTCCAATGTCTTTACACACTTCTAACACTATATCCTTTTCTACCTCAGTTTTCTCTTTTATATTTTATCTTTATCAATATGAATAACTAAACCACATGTGGTTCTCCTCATATCTCGTACTATCCCTAGATATGGTCGCATGATATTTATACAATCAACATTAATTAATGACCAAAGCATTAAATTGACCAAATATGACCACTAAAAAAATATTATGAATTTTGAAAAGTAAGGAGTTGATGAGTGAGAATTAGTAGACTAGTATCGGTAGCATTCAATGCAGTAGGCTTCAACAGTTGGCTTCATCGGTAGACTACATTGGTATCCTTCAGTGATAACCTACGATCGGTGACTTTCAATCGGTGACTTTTTATTGGTGACCATCATTAGTGACCTTTCATTAGTGACATTCATTGGTGACCTTTCATTGGTGACCTTTCATTAGTGACCTTAATCGTTTAACTTTCATCTCTTACCTTCATCAATGACCTTTCATCGTTGACCTTTCATCGGTGACCTTTATTGGCGACCTTCAGCGGTGACCTTCATCGGTGACATTACACATAGCAAAATTTTGAACTATAAATTTAATCGATAGAACAATGTGATTAAAGATATATAGTAATCACTTGATTGAAAATATAAATATTAATGAAACACAGTTATCATATAATAGAAAAATTATTATCACATAAATGAAACATGATTTTTGATTACAAAAACAACTCAATCATATAATCTCCCTGTTTTTGATAATCACAATTTATGTTTGTGATAATTTTGATTTAAATATTATTGAATCAAGGTTAAGAACATTTTCTAAGACATAAAAAGGTGTGTATAAGTAATATTTAACCAATGTTCATTATGGAAAATATAGATACTGGAAATAGGCAAGGACTCCAGCCAAATTAAAACATTTACCCCTTTCTGATTAAAAAAAAGAATGAAATACAAAAAGTAAATAAAGATGAGTTTATTATTAAATCAGAAATAGTTCAGTATAAAAAAAGTAAAAAGATCCTTATAAAATAATACATCCTACATTTAATCCAAATCAAAAATGTCTAAGGGAGCTTTGTCATTGGAAGATGAGGACTCAGGTCCAGGAGATGGAGGGATAGGCAATGGAATGACAGTGAGGAGTTTTGGAGGAGCTTCTACAGAGGCATCAGTTTACCTATAGTGAGTATAAATTTGGGGAATTGTAGGAGTCAAGCTTCTGATGTACTGTGAAAAAGTTTTCAAAGGAGCAACACTGGTAGAGCCTGAGGCAGTTGTGAAAGAAGGTAATTCTGGTAGAAAAGTTATGGGATTGTAGTCCACATGGACAAAGGGTAAATTTAAATTTTTGAAATATATAATAATGCTTCCTCCATTATCCATTGTTGATATAAAATCATCTTTATTCTCCCTGAATGTCTCTACGGAAGGAGCCAACACTCTGAGGGAGATAACATGATCCCTAAATGCCCGAGTGATAGTTAGGATCCTCATGTTTTCCAACAGTACATTAATGTGAACATCCATATGATACTTTGTGTACAAAATTTTGTATTAGAAATCAACTTTATCTTTGATGGAATTATGTTATTGAGCATCATCCCTTAAATAATTTTCCACAAGATTATGAATTTATCTTGAAGTGGAAATGAACTATGTCATAGAAAGAGGGTCTCTGGTACAATAACTCGAGAGCATCTCTACTTCTCCTCTCAAAACTGATCTGGTAGCACCTAGATCAAAATGTGGAGAGGCCGAAGTTGAAGCAAATGCACACATAGGTGCTATAGTGAAAGCCATGGTCTCCTTAGACGATTTGGTCAGACAATTGATTAACCTCTTTCCATCATCACCTTGTCTACTCAGATGTGTCTCCATAGACATATAGATGTCCTCAAACATAGTAACCATCTTCTTTACAACACTCTTGGAATATTTATGATATTTTTCCAATTGAACACTTGAATCCATATAAGAGTCCAAACTGTCAATTGATTCTTTCACAGATTCCATAGACTCTACCATGTTTCTGATCCGATTTTCACAATCCATTACTTCATGTATTAGATAATATTGAGAGGTATAAATGACTATTTCAAAGGCATATGACACTACTTCGTGTATGAGAGCCATTATTCTCTCTATATCAAAATATCTCTCATCAATGTATCTCTTAAAATTTAATTTTAATGATTACAAATCATCTTTCATCACATAGTCCAAGATAAAGGAACTGGGGGTTGTCTAATAGTAGTTTATGAAACATTAGTAATTTATGGTATTCGGTTAGGATTACCATCAAAATATTATAAATAGTCTAATCCCAGGACCATGAATCTAGGGTCTTCTGACCAGTCTTCTATTCCATTATCAACAAAAAATGATCCTATAGAAAAAGTTTCATCCACCTCAAATTGATCATTCTCCTGATTAATTATATCCATCACTACTATACCTCTTTGATCTACTATATCAACAGGATAGTCCACTTCCACTTCGTATATAGTATCTTTACTACTGCCATTCCAATTATAGTTTAATCCAAATTATCAACCTCTTCCTCTACACATTCAAAAATTTTTTGTATGTCTTATTAGAGAACTAAGACATAGAAATTCCTCTTCACTTTCATTATAAGCTGTCTCAAAATCATCATGACTGGATTAAGTGTCATCTTCCTCCTCTGAGGTCTCTTTAATATCTCTTAAGACAATTTCTTCCACTTCTTCTTCAATGGTTTCCTCATCATCAATTTCCCTTAGGACAGTCTCTCTTCTAAGAAAACTATTTAGTGGTCTAGGCTCACCAAAGGATATATTATTTTCATGAGGGCTTGGGGGAACATCAGGATCACTCCTATCGTCTATAGGAGAATCCTCTCTTTCATGCATAACAATAGACTCTTCTTCATTGTCTGAGTTTGTTGGCTCCACTTCATCAGGCTTTAGACCTAGGTCTCTATTATTCTATGTCCTAGTAGGATGGGTGACACTGTTGAATTATTCTTACAACATTGCCTCACCATTCACCCATCCTATTTACCAAGGGTTCCAGCTGATCATCACAAACATGAAGATCATATTTTTAATACAGAAGTTGTATCATATAACCATAGTTTCCTCTTTATTTCATGCAACTCCTTTTACATTAAACATCAAGGATATCAATCTGGAATGAAACAAATCATTGGACTTGGAACTAGATTACGTCATATCATCTAATTGAATCACCAGAATCCTACACAGATTTATCTTCTGTACATGCATCAAGAGATACAAAAGAAACATGTCCTTCCTTTTCAAGGTAGAAAAATCTTCTCTCCTTTTACTCAAAACATACTAAAAAAACATAAATAGAAATGTACCTCCTCCTTCCATTTCTATAGCAATAAATTTCCTAGGGAATCCATTTCATGTCAGTTCATCCAAGGATTCTTCATAACAAAAGAACATACTAGTGGGAGGAACCACTCCATAGTAATAATAAAAAATCCCTTAATTGGGGACTCTTAAACACCCAAGCCATTCAATATAGAAGAATCTTAAACATAATCCATTTAAATTTAAATAAAATCGGTTCTCAACCTCAGACAACACGAATATCATATATTCATAAAATTCCTTTTCTAAATTCTGGTAAAAAGGCCTATTGTTATTTGAAAAAAAATCGACCAAGTCACGAGCTTCATGTTCCTTTCGCACCAGAGACATGCTTGACAGAAGCCATTTCGAACATAATTCCTTCTCAACAACGATTTACCTCTCATATAAATGTTTTTTGATCATCTTTTACACTACCTTTCTTTCACTACTAGACCCTGCTCGAGGTATCTAAGGATTCAGGGCATCTCTTTCATCACAAACCATCCGTCTATTAAATCATTCCATGTAATATGTAGCAGTTAAAGGGTATCAGGAGAGGGTTAGGGTCTATGTTTATGTAGCAAGAGGTTTGGGAGAGGTTTGAAGAATATTTAAATGTGTAGTGTACTTTGATTTGATCATTTAGTGATCGAAAAAATAAGTAAAAAAAATTAGTAATACTAGTAATAATTTAAATTACGACAAAAAAACACAATGTCCCAGAAAAGGAAACTATTTGTAAGGTTCCAATGGTTAGGTCCCTAAAGTGAGGTTCCTAACGGTGAGGTCCAACAGTGAGGTTCTTAATGGTGAGTTTCCTTAGTGTGGTAAAAATGGCGAGGTTACTAATCGTGAGGTCCAATGTTGAGGTTCCTAACGGTGAGGTCTAAACTAAACAATTTATCATTCCCATCTCATGTTTGATGTAATTTTACCTATCATAGCTCAAAGGCATTGTGAATATATAAGATAATTGGTGTCTAGTTCCAATGAATTAATGAGTAATATCACCTCTTATATAATGATCTCTCAAGAAGTAATCTCTCACATCAATGTGCTTTGTCCTAGCATGAGATACAGTATTTTTTAAGCTCTTAATAGCACTTGTATTATCATAGTATATAGATACATGTTTGAATTGATATTAATAGTCTAGTAAATTTTGAATAATCTATATAATTTGAACACAACAAATACAAATATCAATATATATAGATTTGGTAGTATATAATTCAACATAATTTTGTTTCTTACCACACCATGATATTAGTGACTTGCCGAAGATGTTTTGTGTTCCAGAGGTTCTCTTTCTATATAACATGAAACCATCAAAGGAAGAATCTAAATAACTTATTAAATTAAATGAGTATACTCTTGGATAATATAGTCATATGTTTGTAATATACTAGGCATACTAAAAAGTATTTTAACAGCAGTTAAATGAGACCCTTTGGGATTGGCTTGAAAATGAGCACACATGCATATAGTGAACAAAATATCACGTCTGGTAGCAGTAACATAGAGGAGACTCCCAATGATACCTCTGTAATTGGTTTTATCCACTGATTACTAGTTTCATCGGTAACCAACTTACATGTGGTACACATAGGTGTATCAATTCCTTTACTACTGTCAAAAAAAAAATACTTCAAAAGATCCATAGTATATATAATATGATTAAAACAATAAAATTTTTAATTTGAAAAATTTGAAATCAAAAGATAAATTTATGTTACCCCATTAAAACCATTACAAATTCATCTTTCATACTTTCTGAGAAGTCAGTACAAAATGTATTTTTAGAGGATCAAAAAATATTGTCATCTACCTTAATTTTTTACTATTAAAACATCTTTGGAAATACTTTTGATAAAAATAGTAGGATAATCTATTCTTTTAGTAAATCCTTTTGAAATAATAAAAGAACTAAATTTATCATACCACACTCTTCGAATATGTTTTAGACCATATAAGGGTTTCTAATGTTCAATGACATGGTTTGAAAAAATGGGAATTTGTTAAACCAGTGGTTATTCAACAAATACAAAATCAACTATGTACCAATTTAGAAATGTAATTGTTACATCCATTTGATAATGTTTAAAATTTTTATGAGATAAAAAATCAAGTATTATTCAAATTTATTCTGGTCTAGCTATATGGGAAAAGTATTCCTCATTGTCTATTCCTTCTTCTTGACTATATCCTTTTGCAACTAGTCTAGCTTTGTTTCAAACTATGTTACAAGATTCATCAAAATAATCTCTAAACAACTATTTAGTGCCTATGGTCAAAGTGTCTTTATATATTTCTACTACTTCCCAATAATGTTTTCTTTCAAACTAATTTAATTCTTCTTGAATAGATATCACCCAAAATTCATCACTGATAGCATCATTGATATTTTTAGGTTTATGTTTTTGAAAGAAAGGATTGATATTCAACCTGGTTTCTCAGAGAAGCTCAAGTTGTGTTCCTCTATTTAGATCACCTACTACAACATCTAATGGATTATAAATGAGGGTTCTAATAGCTCTAGAAGTAGTTGAACTAGACTCCTCAAGGTTGTATAATGGTTCAGATTCACCATGCATAGATTTATAAAAAATTCCAGAACTTGTTGTATTCACTAAGGGTTCACTATCATTATCAATATGGTCTATAATTGACATATCATTATCAAGATATTCAAAAAAGGATTTATGTTCATGCGAATCATTATTATCAAATTTTACATCAACTGGTTCATCCACACATTTGGTTCCCTTATTAAATACACTGATATCTTTACTAGAGATTGTGTAACCTCAAAAAATTCCTTTGTCTATCTTGGAAGAAAAATTTTCAAGATTATACTTTGTGTTATGAATATAGACATTTTATAAAAAAACTCAAATGTTATTAACCTTAGGAGTTGAATTATTTCCTAGACCAGAAGGGGTCTTCTTTAGAGTAGGTATAATTTAGACTCTATTAATGATGTAAGAATCTCTATTAATAGCTTCATCCTAAAAATAGATAGGTAGATTATACTCATTTATAATAGTCTGGGAAATCTCATGAAGTTTTATGTTTCTTATTTCTACCACTTCATTTTTATGAGGTTTTATAGGAGTAGAGAAATTGTGATTATAGCCATTTTGTGAAAAAAAAGATTCACATTCATGATTTTCAATCTATTGTCTATGATCACTTCTTGAGGACTTAATTCTAAGTCCACTGATATTTTCAACAGACTTGGAATAGCTTATGATGTAAGAACATGTTTCACTTTTGTGGTCATGAATGTATACCCTTGTATACCTAGAAAATTAATCTATAATAACATAAATATAGTGCTCCCCAGTTAAAATTAAATCTCTAGATTTTCCAAACAAATCAATGTGAACCAACTTAAGTAGTTGGGATGTGGAAACATTTTTATTTAGTTTGAAAAACACGTAGTGTTGATTTTCATTTTGACATGGATTATAATGTTTGTTTTGTGGGAAATAAAATTTATTTATGTATCTAACTAAACCATTAATAGTTAGTTTCCAAAGTGAGTTCACATTTTAGTGTCTTAATCATCTGTTCTATAGTCAGGATTCCTTATGAAAAGCATTTAAACAAGAAACATTTTGATTAGCTATAGAATTTAAATCAACAGTATATACATTTTTATTTCTAAAAGTAGTGAATATTAAATTATTTCTTGAATTAAAAACATTTCATGCATCATTTTCAAATTTAACATTGAAACACTCATCACACATCTGAGATATACATATTAAATTAAATTTTAACCAATCAAAAAATAAGTAATTTTGAAACTTATATTGTATTTATGTATCCAATCTGGCCTAAGACAATGATCATCTCTTTATAATTATAACCTAATATGACATTTCCACCATCAAAATTAATTATGCTGTTGAACTATAAATAGTCTCATATCATATGTCTTGAACATCCACCGTCCATGAACCATAGAGTTCTATAGGACATCTTTAAACAGTTTTCATCCAAAATAGATTAAGAATAGCGTATCTTTGGTAGCAAGTAAATACTTGGGAACCCATACTTGTATCACATGTTTCCTATAATAAAAATATATGTTATTATAAATGAACACTTCTTTATGTCCTTTAAGAAAGTGTTTTCCAAAATATAGTCCATAACATGAACTAGTAGTAAAATGTCCAAATTTTGGAAAAAAATATATTTTTAATAATCCTTCTCTGCCCCAGATGATATCCTAGACCAGTTATATATTTTTGATCCATCTGTTTTCCTAGTAACTAAGTCAAGGTATCATTACCTATAATAAATCTCTCAATATCCCTTTTTAATTTCTCATTTAATTATTTATGTTCGGTATTTAATTTTATTAGATTGGCACATTTATCTTTCTCAATATCTAAAACAGACATATAAATAGCATTTAATGAATGTGGTAATTTATATAAATTATATTTATCCTTGAGTTAATTAATGTCAACCAGAAGAATTTCACAGTATTTAAATAGTTCATCCTTAGTCATATTTCTATCATTATTTGATTCACATTCATTCCAAGAATAATAAGCATTATTTATAGTAGAATTGGGTATTACCTCAAATGTTTTTGTCCTAAAACACATGTTTGTGTGTTTGTTCTTTTCAATATCAGAAGTGTTAGATCCAATAGAGGTATCTTTTTATGAACTCTAAGTGGATTTCATAAATATTTTATCCCTTTCCCTTGCCTTTATATTTCTTCTTAAATTTCGTCATGGAGAAATTAGCCTTCACCTGGCCTTTTCATTTACATTCATAGAAGACTATTTCATTTGTGTTGTCATTCAATTTTATGTCCTTTTTCCATGTTCCATTACTATTATCCCTTATTTTGTTGTTTGATTTTCCAAATAACATCTTCTTACATTTTACTTTGTTAATCTCCTTGCAAGATGAGCCATCACATCATAACTTTCAGAGTCTTAGCCTTCACTAGTGGATGATTCATTTGGAGTTTAAAATTTTACTTTATCTTTTCACTTTGAGGTATCATGCTTGAATTT
Organism: Viscum album; assembly: GCA_963277665.1. Lineage (NCBI taxonomy): Eukaryota > Viridiplantae > Streptophyta > Magnoliopsida > Santalales > Viscaceae > Viscum > Viscum album. The sequence goes on from OY728165.1 coordinate 1,957,337,505, forward strand.
TATAGATTTCATTCTATGTTCTTCGTCATCTTCTTGATTTACCTTATGCTCTTCTTCATACATCATTGGTTTTATAATTAGTTCCTTCACTAATATCTTGCATATGTACTAGGATTCTCGGATTGAATCAGAAGATCCTATCTATCTTTCAGGTAGGCAATGAAGCATCCTCATAATATGATCCTTATTGTCCAATTTTTTCCCAATAAAACTCATGATATTTACTTTTTCATTGAACATGAGATGAATTTCAGATATAAGTTAATCATGATTTATTTTAAATTATCACATTTAATAGTATAAGTATTTAATATCATTTCGTTATCATTAGTTTTTCCGTCTTAGGAAACATCCAATGTATCCCAAATTTCATAAGCAGTTTTACAGGGAGATATTCTATTGATTCTTCATCACCTAAAGTACAGTCCAATGCATTAATTTCTTTTCAATTATTGTTATATGTTGTTATAATCAACTTAGATGATGTGTCCTTAGTTGTATCAGGAAATGCATGCTGTTCCTATATAGTGTCACAGATTTCAGGACTTATGCTCTCTAGATACATTTTCATTTTTACTTTCTATTATGTAGTGTTATTAACATTAAAGATAGGTGGCCAATTAGTATCATCACCCTCAAATTTGTTATCCAATGTTAATTAAAATTTAATGAACATAAAATTTAGATGTGATATAAATTTTATGATCGTTAAGATACAAAAAAAATCATAGTTCAAAAGAATTTGTAATATTCCCCAACAGTTCAGATAGTAGAAATAAGATAATCCTCTAATACCCATTTTTGTTTGGAGTGGAATCTCTATAGGGGTTTTAATTTAGTTTCTATATAAAAATATTATTATTTATATTGTGTTAATGATCCCTAAATTTTGAAATTTCCATGTTATTTATGAAAGTAGAGATATAAATGTTTATTTGGTAAAAAGGTTTCTCAATGGCTTATTATTACTCAGATGAATTAGTGTAAAACAGTTCTTCAACTTTTGGAATTGGTTTACTGAATTAAAAATATACACACACAAACTAGAACTAACAACCAGAGTCAATGTAAAATAGTTTTATACTTTTGAAATTATAATCAGTGGAAAATAAATGAAATAGAGTATTAAAAAAACATAGAAGACTACAGAGTTAAACAAGAGGTTTAGTGTCAAGTCGATACTTAATCCTCTCCACTTGGAAATCAATTTCCACCGAGAAGTTTTTATAAATAATAAACATTAAACAAAGAATGTATTGGTCTTTACAATAGTTTTCAAAAAATATATAGGGTTCACACCCCCTATCAATGTTCTTCATGGTAAAAACAAAAAATACAAAACACATATGGTCTCTTCCATTGTTATACATGGTAAAAAATGTGTAAGTGGTTATTTATGTGAGGATTATCAATATCCTCTAGTTCAAGCACAAGAGATATCCCGTTTAGTGGACAAACACACACACATATCAGAAATGTAATATAAAAGAACAAAATAGATCTAATATTATAAAATTGGGTTTAGAAGGATCTATGTGTATGTAGTTCAGCTCTTGACACATTGGAGTGACGAAATTTCAGTTTCAGTCTTTCCCTGGATGTTGTCCTCAAAACAGTGTGTTGAAACACCATGTTCTGGAATTCGAGAATTGAGATGTTCTTCTTCCAGGTCAGATAGAGAGTTGATGAATCACAAAAGGAATCCTTCACATTGTTCTCCCGAAATGATCTTATTGAGGCTCATGGGTTTATAGAGTAAGTTATGGATGGTTCTTTTTTGTTCTATTTGATCTGGTGATTGATCTATTTCTCATCCATTAATATATCTTTACACACATCTCACGCTATATTATTTCTTCCTCAGTCTTCTCTTTAATATTTGAGATCTGACAATATGAATTAGTAAACCACAGGTGGTACTCCTTATACCTCGTATTTTCTCTAGATACATACTCTTGATATGTCTACAATCATCATTAATTAATGTAAAAGAATTAAATTTTCAAAACATGACTGTTAGAATAATCTTAAGAATTTAAAAATATATGGAGTAGAAGAGTGATCATCAGTAGACTAGTAACAGATGATTTTTCAACGGTAGGATTCTATATTAGGCTTAATCGGTTGGATACATCAGTATCCATCAATAGTAACCTTCAATTAGTGACCTTCATCAGTGACCTTCAATCAGTGACCTTTATCGGTGACATTTTAACTATTACCTTTATAAAGGACCTTTCATTTGAAACCTTTTCTCGGTGACTTTCATCGATGACCTTAAATTGTTGAACTTCATTGGTGACCTTTCATCGGTGACCATTCATTAGTGACCTCTCATCGGTCACCTTTATCATTGACCTTCATCTGTGACCTTTATCAGTAACCTTTCACTTAGACAAATTTATCACTATAATCATAATCAATAGAACACTGAAATTAAATATACGTAGTTATCACTTGTTAGAAACTATAATTATTAAATAAACATAATCATATTATAATAGAAAAATGATTTGGGATTATCAAAACCGGTGAGTCCAACAATTACCTTATCCTTTTGATAATTTGTTTTCTTGTATTAACATGTATATAAATTTGAGAACCAATATATGAATGATAGAATCCATAAGAGTAATATTTTGTAATGAAACATGTGTTGTCGAAAAACTATATTTAAGTAAAATATGAACATAAAAATTATCTATGCAATTTGAGTCATTCATAATGGGGATAAAAATTAATCATCATCAGATGTTTTAGGAAAACAATATGAAAATACTTATATAACACGTATATTGGAAGAATAATTTTTATATGACATGACGAATTTCTAAAGATGGAAAATATTTCCAACCTAAATAGATTAAGTAATATTGAATTTATGAATTTAAAAATATAAATTCATGTCTATTTATATAATAACAACACCCCCATGAATTACTTGATTAAGAATTTTTTTTGAATAAGTACTATAATAGTAAAAAATATAGTAAGGCGTGAAAAAATTATAATGATTTCTTATAGTAAAATCTAGTATCGTAGTATTTATTTTTTATAATAAACATATTACACACATGGATATTATATATAAAAAAAATATTCCATTTTTAATGTGCATATGAATTTTCTATTGGGTTTCATGTTTTGAAATAATGTATGAACATTGTACTTAATAATAAAAAATTAAAAACCTATTTGATACAAATGGGTTATTTAGATGAATACTGGTATGTGTAGTAATATTATATATACATCAGATAATGGTTATAAAAAATTTACATCACTTATGTTAAAACAAATAATTTAAAAAATTTCAAGTGCTGTTGAAATAGTGTGATTATTTTTATTATTTTTAGAATTTATGAATTTTAACCCTCGAAACATGATTCTTTTATTTCCTAACCAATTTTTTTAAAAAATATAACAATCAAATAAAATATCATAATTTATACAAGGAATGATTAATTTATAATTATAGGATTTAGTGTGGGAACCTACATAATGTCAATGGACTCTCCCATTCATCTATATAAATTCACTATTATAATGAAATTAATAAAAACATTCAACGTACTAACCTTAATCACTTTCTATATTTTAATATTTATGGTTATACTATCTGTTATTTGTTTACATTTGTTTCTTAAAAAACTAAGACCTTACCAAAGGATTGTTTTTCTTAAATTTTTACAAAGGATCTTCCATAATGTTTATCTAGTTCCCCTTTCTATATCTTGTAAATATCCATATATTACGGCTCACTAAAAATAGAAACCAGATATAAACTAATTTTTTCGAAATTATCCCAAACCATCACCTGAGAGAAATTAATGGAATCTATCCATGATGTTTCTATTTGGTTCATTGAACAATAATTGTATCAAATTATTCTTATGAAATAAATACATTTCCAAATATTATCTTAAACCTTAAACTTATATTCAGTTTAATTCTCCATTCTCACACAACATTTGTGTTATTTCAACTTTTTTGTACACGTGAACAATTTATTGTATGATATAATTTTAACCAATTTACATTGGTCGAAACTGAATGAAAAATGTGGTAAAATATTTTCATTTTATTTATTAAAAAAATTGCAAAACTGTTCTCAGTAATTTCATAACCACTTGTATTATTTCTTAGGCTTTCTGAATTTTACCGAGACCCACCAATTTTCAAACATCCAAAAACATAGAAAACTCACAGACATCATTATATTAATATGTTTATGAACATAATAATACAATTTCTGGGGGATGTTTATCCATGTTGAGTGTGTGATAATTTTTTATCTTCATTACAAGAATCAAGCATATTTTAACATTTAATAAAACTCTGAACTAAAATGATCATATAAAATGTATGTTTTGTTTCTTTATATTTCTATGTCTATTTATCTTATCCCTACTGAAAAAATATATTTTTATTTTTCAATTTATATGGATTTAAATAATATTTTTGGCTCTATTGTTGAAACATTTATATACTTCAGTCACATGAATAAATATTTGTCTGATTGAAGGATCTTACCATTTGTAAAACCACCATTATTTTTTTCATATAGATCACATTTTTCATTCAATTTTAATTTTATCATTCTCATTTTTGTAGTGTAGATAAATCAATTTATATTTCTCATAAAAGTTAGAAATTCTCCCTGTTGGTGTTTCTTTTTATTATTTTTTATCCAATAAAGTCATACAAACATTATTATATCTTCGTAATTTCAAAAGCAACCACTTGAAATATTGTAAAAAATACAATGTCAAATGATCTTATTTTCAACATATATATTTTTTTACAAAATATACATTATTATTGTATTTTAATCTAAAAAATCTTCTGCAAAAATCTATATATTTGATCAAATAATAAATGAAATATTAATATTTAATAATAAGTAATAATATGAACTCATCACTATAAAATACTCTTCTTATAAATGTTTCCACTAAAGTTATGCATAGTAAATCAAATTTTCATTGTTTGGTAATAGTTTTTTCTTGTTATAAATTTTAATATATATAATTTTTTTAACCAAAATCAACATTTTGTTCCCTTCACATATACACACTATATATTTTTTCAAATAGATCAGAATATTTTCAATTCCAGTTTTCCTAAAAACAATCTTCTCTAGAAATGTTCACTTTGTACATCTTATGGCCAATTTGTACTATTTTTTATGTCTAATTAAGACTATTGAGAATTCCCAATTTCATGACATATTATTTTAAACAACTCCTTCCTATAAATAAATAATTGTGTAAGTTTATATCAATATAGGTTCCTATGAGAAATCAACATAAATTTACTTCAAAAAAATAAACATCTAAAAAAAGTCATTGATTAAAAAATATTTCAGTTCAACTGTTTCTAGTGATTCTATTCAAAACAATCCTTTATATTTTATCATAATACTTTACACAAACATAAAAATTTCATTTTCTAACATTTATACAAATTATACATTCAATATTAATATATAGAAACTTAATATACCTTATTATATAATGAATTTAGAAAAAACCCAACTCTCTTTGCTTTAACTTGCATCTGAATTGGTAATGAATTATTCATGTAATTGGAAACACGAAGAAAAAATGGAATCATCTAACATAGATTGAATATTCATTATCAATTTTAAGGAAACATCCCATAATTTTTTCATTCAGAACCCCTCCTTCTCTAACAATATCAAAACACCTAACAATACTAATTTTACTTATTTAGATAAAAATTCATAATTAAATCATGTTGAGAAAAACTATAGATCTTATATAGAACCCATGAATGTGGATCATTAATAACATCAATAAATTTATTATAATAAATGAATTTCACCTTTTATGATTTAAAAATATATTTATTATAAATATTTAATAATAAATATAAAATATTATGATATTTCTAAATTGGATGTAAAAAACTAAATTCAATAGTTGTAATTTGGTTGAATATATCAATATGAAAAAACTAGATGTGGTTTTTAAATCCCTTAAAGAGACGAAGGTATGAAATGTGGATTTTTAAATTTATAAAAAAATTTAGTTATTATGATTATGTATTCTTATTTTGGATTAGTATATACATTAATTATGTCATCAGAAAAAGTGATCTATGTGTATTAAAAAATTATTGAGGTAATATCATCATTTTAGAAGCATTATAATTTTATAAAATTTTATTATTTGGAAATAATAATTAAATATCATAGAAATTCATGACCTTATAAATTGAATTATTTATTTAGAAGTAATTAGGTGAATTAGGATAAATTTTAAAGACTGAGATCTATAAAGATTGTTGATAGAGGTTTCTTTGTCTATGTCAATGTATATAAAATTCTAATAATCTAAAAACTATAATACAAAATATGAAATATGAAATTATTTAATATTCCACCAGAAAATAATAATACTACGTTATATTTTCTACATAAACCTAGAGAAATTTAATGAATATGTTTAAATATGTAGGCTTAAATAAGTGGATCTATCATACATATCATGATATGTACTTGGTTTTACAATTCAAATACATTGAAAATGATTGGATCATATCATTAAAATATATGTCTTATACTAGAAAAATTTATAATATATAAGTGTAAATTTTATTTAACAAGTATATGTTTCTTTCTTATAGTTCATATTAAATGAGGGTGGTGAGGATGTATGTTGATCCCGAATTTAGATATATCATGAGGATTCAGAATCATAGTTAGACTACTTTATTTTCTTGAATTGTGTTACACTAATCTATGTAATATTAATGTTATCTTTTATCAGTAATTTTATAACAGAATCTCATCATATATATGTTTTATATAGATCAAAATAATAAATATGGTTTTTGAGTATTTATATTAGATCATGGTATAATACTGAAATGTGTACACCATGGTATAGTAAATATAGGAAATACTATATTAGTTAAAAATTTTCATGATCATAAATAAATATAATGAAAAAAATATGATTCAAATGTTTTATATCATGTTTTAATTTAATTAAATTGGTGAAATCATAACATGAATTGTATAAATATATGAAAATTTGTAAAACTCACTAAATAATTTCATATAATAATAATATGATAATAATCATAATACAGTTTGTGTGTTCAATGTGGTTACTAAATTATTATTTTGAAATGTTTTGTTTTTTAATATTGGCTTCCATTAACCTAGATAAATCATGAACATTCTAATTTTTAGACCATATATATAATAGGTCATAGATTTTTATTATTATATCTATTATATTATTAGTAGTTATATTATATATATTTTAATTTAAATAGACTAGATTCCATATCAATATGTTATATTATTACATTATTATACACAAAACCTAATGATATTCTGATAAATAATATTAATGAATGTTCTCAAGTGAACATAACTCAAATTTATCATACAAAAAAATTTATAAATAAAAAATATCATGTAATCATAAAAATTGAACATTATTTGGGTTATTATTACACTAATAAATCATTATATATGGTATATTATAATGATTCACACCAATATGAAAACAACAAGTTTTATGTGTCATTATATTTTCCTAAATTCTTTAGTAAATAATGAAAACAATTTCAATTTTTTTGGTGTGGTAGGTTGTGTGAAGTGAATTATTAATGGATTGATTGTAAAAAACACCAATTAAATAGTTTATTACATTCATATATATATAATGGTATTTCTTTCCTTTCTACTAATATAATAGTGAAATAAATAGTCCATAAAAACATTCCATAATTTATGATATGTGAAATTAACATATTAAGAAATGAATAATTAAAAATAATATCATATTGTTAAAGTGTTATTATTTCATTGATAATAATATGATTATACTATCCGGTAACACACCATTATTTCATAATATGGTATCTTCAATATATTGTGTTTCTCACATCACTGACATGGCTTGCGTAACATGTATATTTGAGATTTTGTGAAACAACACATTATTGTTAAAATTATTCAAATGATATATTAATATATTTTACATTAAATAGTGTAATATAAATATTAATGAATAATTTTTAAATGTTATTTATGAGGTTTTCACATTAATAAAACATATTATGAGTGAAATGTAAATACTTTGATAAACTTTTTGTATGTTAGAAATACTATTTTCGTAAAGGAAATAATTCATAAATCATTTTTTTAACAATATTAAAATAAATTAAAACTCATAGAAATTTAATTTGGTAAAATATACTTCATTTTTTATTTCTTAATATCATAATTATCTTAAGTTTATTTTTTTTAATTTTCTAGAAACCTTAAATTTTTGATAAAAAGTGAAAAACACTGCATTATTGTTAATAACATCCATTTTCATATAAATAATTATTTAATTATAAATTTTATTAAATATCTAAATAGATTAGTTATAAATATAGTAATCCAATTTAGGTTGTTGGAGTTTTTTACAATATAAAATTATAAAATAAAATTAATTGATTTTTTTACGTCCTTTTACATGCCTTCTAGCCACATTTTGAAATTAGCATTGAACATAATTTTAAGACTAGTATGAATGTTATTTTTAAAAAATTAGATATATAGTTGTAATTGTTATGCAAAAATTTATTAAATATCATCAAAATAATTTTTTGGGAATATTAACTTCTGAATTTTACAAACCGCGGTTTAAGTTAAATGGGGAAATTAATTGTAAAAATAATATTATAATAATATAAACCTAAACTATAAATTTTCATACATTAATTTTATAAGTATTTCAAAAAAATATAAAACATAGGTCAGAAAAATATCCCTTTAATACAGTTCTGTCATACTAAGATATTTACTATATTTTATTTAGTGTAGAGGTAAAAATGTCATATTCAAATTTTTATAATTATATTATTTTTAATATGAGGTTATGTTAATAATATGATAAAATGTGAAATTTATTTATATATCTATAAAAATTATATACATCCTGTTAATTTACTTAAAATTTTAATTCATTATATATTAAAATTAAATAGTGACACAATGCTGATGCTTTAATTGTTTAACAAATTGAGATATTTAATAAATGATATTAAAAATATTCAAGTAAATATTATTTCACATAATAAATGACATACAAAAATTTTATAAAAAATTATACATGTTAGAGGCATATTATATGTATTGGATTAAATATATCATGTGGGTTTGATACTTTTAAAAATGGAAATGTTGTATATTATTAAAATTTATATATAAGATATTTAAAAATTAATGCTTTGTTAAATGATATATAATTCATAATTATATAAGGTTTGGCCAAAGATAATTTATAATGTCAAATATTTCCAAAATTATCCAATTGGGATTATTTTCCAATTTATGGGTAATTATATGAATCCTATAGTGTAAAAATAGTTGAAGACACGGTAAGAGTTAAACTGTTTAACTAATGGTTAAAACCAAATGATAATCGTATTATTATAACCTTTATGTTTATAAAATATATTTTCTAGGGTATTTTGAAAAATAAAAATATTTTACTTGAAAAAAAATCAATTTTTATATATTTGAAACCCAAAATGAATTTTTTATAAATTAGTATTTCATAATAATCCAAAAGTTCCCCTCGCCTCTCTTATGAATGTGGACTTATAATTCTAGTTAATTGAAACCTATAAATCAATTTGGATTGTAATAGACATCTAAATATACTCTACCAACATCTATAAATTCATTATAGATTCCATTAATTTGTAATAAATCCAAACTAAGAGGTCCTTTTAATGCATATCAAATGGTGGTACCTGAAAAAAACGAAATTATTTTACCACCTCATTCAAAGATCAGTTCTTCATCTACATCCTCTATATTTTTTTTCTATAAAAAGAAATAAATTCAGAATATATTATTTGTTGATATGCTTTTATTATTTTTTTACAGAATTATTCCTCATTTTACTTATCGTATGATAAACAATACAACCATGTGTGCTTGCATGTGACTTATTGAATCCACCTCATGGTGGAAACTATTTTTCATTACCATATTATTTATATGGGTAAGATGATAAATATAATATATGTAAATAATAAATAAGACATAATATTGTTTCTTTATAGATCATATATCATCTAATTCCCTTCCCTATTCCAATAAAGCATCATATCCTCACTTGTGAGTACGTATAGATTAAAATCTCCATGATGTGATGACATCCATATTCCACGTTAACCATTTAATAATTAATAAAAAAAATATATCTAATGAATAAGTATGAAGTACATTATATAATAATACAACTGGAATAATATATATAAATATATATGTTATTTGCAAACATCAACTCAGTGCAATACGGAAATAGAAGCAATGTTCATGTGCATATACGACCCGCTATCTCAATGAACAGTCAATTCCATTTCCTATATATATATATCATATGTATATATTTATATACCAAATATATATATGATATATACATTATGTTATATATTATCAAAAAATATAAATCATGGTCTAAGTAATATGATCAATAATAACTCATCAAAATACATATTATAAACAAATAAATTATTACCTAATACGTTTCATTAACATGAAATTGTTAATAAAAGATTAATATAAATCAATTAAAAATCATATATGATATCATAAATATTATTATGAATCTATTATAAGTTAATAGTATATTTAAAACCATTATATAGGAGTTTCAGAAGAATACAAAGAGTATCAGATATACGGTAAGAGAATTCAATCTCACTTTTAATTTTTGTGGCATATAAGTCTTGTTCACCACCTATTTATTATATGTTGTGTATGCACTACTAGTATTATATTTGATATCATGAACAAATTTATCTTCATTCTATTTAATTATTTATTTGATGATATTGTTCTTATTATTTAAATGTGGAATGTTGTATGGGACGCTTTTAATGATTAAATATTTAATTCATTCTCCATTTAAACATTCATGATATTATCATACATATTTATTTGTGTATATATTTATAGTATTATAATCTAAATTTTATGTCTATTTTTAATTTCATTCAAATATTTTCAAAATGAATAATTTTAAGGTTGTATTAAAGGGACTATTTATTTAAAACATCTTTTTAAATATTTTTAAATTTTTTCATCAGACTATTTCTCATTAATGAAAATGTTTTCAAAATGGTTTTCATGTTTTTTTTTAATTACATGTATGTTATAAAATTCTTTTTCCATATAAATGTTTCAATATGATATGGAAAACTTCGATTCAAATGTCTCTTTTTTAATCTCTTCTTTTATAGGTGTGCTTCTTTTGAATAAATTATATCAATGATAAAAGGGTATTTGTCTCAAGATAGTTATAATGATTTTAATAGTTCATTTTGGTCTATGTCAATACCCATTATTAGGCCATTTTATTATTTTTAGTTGATCCTTTATGATATCATTTAACATTTTTTTTGAATGGATTATGGTCAATTTGATTGTGGATGTGGTTTGTAGATAACATTAATTGTTTATGGATAAATTATTGATATTTTATATACTAGTTTTCAATATGAATGATAATTTTTTTATGTTTCACCATTTTCATATAATAAATGTATTAGACATTGTATGTTATTTGTGGGGCCCACTATATCCCATGGATGAATTAGTATGTCTCAAGAGAAAAACTAGATATAGACTTGGTCGAGGCCTCAACAATTTTATTTTAATATGTAGTTGGCAATGTCCCTAACTATATATTTTGAGATTTCATGGAAAATTCCTCGATTGTATGATTTAGATCTATGAAATTATGCATTCCCTCATAATGAGATTATTTATTATTATTACATGTGATTATTAGATAAGTATAATATCTATGTGAATGTTTAAATCAAATTATATAATTTATTATTTCCTTATTATGTAAAAGTTTATGTTTAAAATACTTTTTTTTCATTTTATACTTTCCTTAATTTTTATGGTGATTTATGAATGGTTCTACTATATTATTTACCATTACAAATCCTATAATATCCCCCCATTATTTTATTTTTTTCACCATGATTCCATGAAGATTATTATAATTTATATAAAGGGTTATACTAGGATGATAATGGAGTTCTCAATGGATTATCTACGTTGTATTTTATGTTTCAAATTTTAATGTAAATTTCATGTATCTAATATATTTTTCAAGACTGGTAAACTAATCGATCATTCGGATTTAATTCCATTGAGTCATGCCAATGTATTAAAATAATTCACCAGCTCTGGGCATCTAGAGTTGGGGTGTTAATGTTGTATAAAATTAAGTATTGTAACAAGCTTAGAATGTAAATTTAAAAAATATACATAAGAAATCATAACCCTATGAGTGACATTAAGGATACGACTAAGTATTGGATAGTATCCTTTATATTTGGTAATGGATAACGAATGATAATCATATGTACTTTTGTATTGAGAAGTATATTACATTATTTTGAGATAATCTAAATATTTTTTCATGACTTCATCATGATGATTTGTCTCTCTTACTTTGTGCATTGAGTTTTGGTCAATGGTTTGAATTTGAATGGTTATAAAAGATATTTTCATATAGCAAATTATGATGTTGATAAAAAATAAAAATGGGAATATGGAGGTATTAGGAAATATATTTTGAAGCATGGTAAATGGTTTAAGAGTGATGTGAAATAATTAACATCATTTTGTATTTTTATTTAAGAATTATTACATCAGTGGTTATAAGAATCACAAGGATTGTACACCAATACTTGTTCGTTAAATATTTGGAAGGATAATTGTTTCAATTATCATTTTAATGGATATCAAATATTCGGTATGTAATAAGAAGAGATACAATACATTTTTTGGGTAATCTGATGTTATTATTGATTTTGAAAATTTAGAGACCTTTTTAGACTGTTAATTTGGACATAATTAATTTCCATAAATTCATAATGTTTGAATAGATTAATTGAAACATTAGATATCATTTTTTTAGGTTACTGTATGATTTATTTTATACTTTTGGGTCTTATAATATATCAAAATAACTTCTGGTGTTAAAAACTAATTATAATCATTCATTTCCCGGTGTTATGGATGAAGTGCAAATATATCAAAACACAACCAGAGGATTAGATTATTCTTATAGAATGTAATGAAATCAATTATGTTCTTATATAAATAGTAAAATACAATTCAACTAAAGTTAATTGATCTAGAAACCAAAAAAAATTCATGTTTCATTTTTTTTGATGAATCAAATAAACCTGTGGGTCATCATAGATTTATAACTATGTGGCTGTTAAATTTTTTATAATAATCATTTCTATCACACTCCATCAGAACATGATGGTTACATTTTATATCATGTTCATGTTTTCTAGCATTAAACCCTAGTATGTGTTATCTGTCATTACCTTCATACTTCCCTTTGTTTATTTTAAAATGGTTCTATCATTAATAAATTTTCTAATGTGGGATTATAGTAAAAACAATTCAATAGTCCAACCCATAGATTTCAATTTTGAGTTTAAATCGAGAGGACAGAATTTATTGAAGTAGTATATAATGTAACACCCCAATATTTCATGGTATGTTATCATCAATAGCTTATTTTTCACGCAACACATATTTGTTATGCGTAACAAGAATGTTTCTGTTGTAGTGAAAAAACATCAGTGTTACAATTATTTGAATGATATATTTATTACACATCCATTAAATATATCAATATAAATATTAATAAGTAATTTGAAAATATTTTTATACTTTTCCAAATAAATAAAACATATTTATAATGAAATAATTATTTTTTATTAATATAGTTATATGTATACAAATACTATTTTCTTAATGTAAATAAATTTTATGTCATTTTTTGAACATTTATCATATTAATTTTATAAAGTCATAGATATTGAATTTTGAAAAATATACGTACTCTTTGAATTTGGAATATCAAAATTTTCATAGGGTTAACTTCTTGTATTTTTGTAAAAACTATCAATTTTGTATGAATAGTGAAAAATTCTACATTACTGTTAATAAAATACATTATCATTTAAAAAACAATTTAACATTAAATTTATTTTTATGACATAATAGAAAAATAACACATATATTATTCCAATATTAGTTATTTTAGTCTTTTTTGATAATAAAATTAGATATATAAAAATTCACTAATATTTTTAATTTCATTTTACACAACTTCTAGCCGCATTTGCAGATTAGCATTAAACATAATATTACCACTTCTCTAAATTGAATTTAAAAAAAAAAGTATATATATGGTTTTTATCAATATGAAAAATTCTATTCAACTAGATGAAAATTTTATTTGGTAAATAGAAAATTTTGAATATTATTTACCACAGTTAAAGTCAAATAGGGTAATTAATGGTAAAACTAATTTTATTATAATATAAAATTTCCCTATAACTTTTTATAATTTCATTGGATAAGTATGATTCAACCAATATAAACTATATGATGAGAATATGATCCTTTTAGGGAATATGGGTTAGATTAAGTCATTTATTATATTTTATATATTGAATAGAAAAATATGTCTTATTCTATATTTAATAACTATTTTATTTTTAATATCATGTTATATAAGTGATATGGTCAACTATAAATATTATTTATAAATATATGAAGTTTATTTAAATTGGGATTATTTATTTATAATATGTAGTCATTAAATTATTAAATTAAATGGTGACACTATGATGATACATTAATTGTTTAGTTAATTGAGATACCATGTTAATGATATTGAAAATAATAAAATAATAATAATAAATCTTAATTAATGATATCCAATAATTTTATAAATAATAAATAAAAGTTATGGAAATATTGGATGTATTTTTTTGATGTTATAATTTTATTTTCATATTTTTTATAATGAAAATATTAAATAGTATTAATATTGACAAAAAATATATTTTAAAATAAATATTGTTTTATTAAATTATAATAATGTAATTATAATATAATAAATAATGAACTAACTTGGATATTTTCTAAAAATTCATAATTTATCCAATTTGGTATAGTATAATTTTTTTAAATATATTAACCCTACAGTGTAAAAATACATGTAGACACAATAATAGTTAAACTATTTAACTTAGTGTTAAATCAAAAATATAAGGTCAATATTATGACCTGAACATATATAATATTCATTGTTTTATATGTTTTTTCATATAATCATATTACCCTAGAAAAAAGTCACTTTATATCTATTCAAAATATAAAATCAATTAATAATAAATCAATAATTTAAGAACTTCAAAATGTTCTCCCACCTCTCTTGTAAATGAAAAACCATCTTCTCAATAAATTACACATCTATTGCCCTTGGTAAAAGCCAAATTCTGACCATTTACTCTCATAGCTTCCCTTAATTCATCATCTTGTCCATAGATTGTGTATAAATTCTTCATATATAGACTTTTTGGGAAAATCAAAATGAGATACCCGAAAAAGATGTATTTGTTTTATCACCTCCTTCAATGTTATTTTCTTATTATACTTCCACATTCTATGTTTTTTCCATAATAATGTAATAAATAGAGCAATAAATATATTATTATATGTTGTTATGATGATGGGAAAACAATATTCCTCCTTTTACTCATCCAAAAAATATCAATATCACATTATGTTCATACACCTTACTTACCTTCTCCACGCCTTGGTGTAAACATTTTTTCATTTATACATTAATTATATGTGTAATATGATAAATATAATGGTTTTAATTAATAAATATGAAATATTATTTTTTTTATAAATCATATTTAATCTATTTTTATACCCTATACCAAAATGGAATGATATCAGCGCTCATATGTACACACCTTTTACTGTCTCCACAACATGATGAGATTCATCTTCTGTGTTAATCATTTAAGAAAGATTATAAATATATAAATAATTAATAAGTATTATATATATGACATAATATTTATAATAATATATATATATATATGTTTTTACTTACTTCTAGTCAATATGATAAAGAATGTGAATCAACATTAATTTGTAAGTACAGACTACGACCTCCCTTAATGGGGTATTCCATTATATATATATATTATTTATATAATGAAATCATATATGATATAAAAATTATGATATACGTTTTGGAAAAAATTAAATCTTTATTTATGTAATATGATCATGAATATCAACTCAAAACATGTAGAAAAAATAAAGCAATTATTACCTAAAAAATTACTTTAACATATAATTGTTAATAAATGATTCATATAAAGCTATAAAATAATCATATATGATATCATAAATATTATTATGATTATTTTATAAGTTAATATTACTTTTAAAACCATTATACAGTAGTTTCAGACACATATATAGAGTATCACACTTAAAGTAAGGGAATTCCAACTCACTTTTAATTTTTGAGAGATAAAACTCACGATACAAACCTATTTATTGTATGTGGTATAGGTATTACCCCAAATTTATCTGATATATTGATTTCATTTATCTTCATGTAATTTTATGAATCATTTTATGTTATTGGGAATATAATTTAAATTTTCACTAATGTGTCAGACCTCTTGAATTTTTATATAGTTATTCTATTATCCATATCAAAATTCAAGATACTATCATACATATTAATTTTATGTATATAACTGATTATAAAGTAAATTTTATTTTTATTTTTATTTTCATTCAATTTTTTTCAGAAGGTATATGAATGTGTTTTAATTTAAGGGACCCTTTAACTAAAACATTTTTTTAAATGTTTTAAAAATTATTCTTTTAAATAGTTATAATTAATATACATTTTAAAAAAAATGGTTTTATGGATTAATTTATATAGACATGAATGTTTTAAAATGATAATTCCTTTAAAACTATTCAATGTGATATGGGACACATTGATTCAAAAATATATTTTTTAATTTCCTCATTTATATGATCATGTCTTTTGAATAATTAATTTCAATGAAAAATGCAGATTTTTCTCAATATATTTTTAATGATTTTAATATACTATTTTAATCTATGTCAACATCCATTATTGGATATTATGAATAATTGGTTTTGACTTGTTCTGATATCATTTACCTTAATTTATTGAATAGATTATGATTATTTTGAATATAGATGTGATATTTAGATGCCATTATTGATTTATGCTCAATGTATTCCTATTTTGTATACTAGTTCTTAATAAAAATGATTGTGTTTGTTACGTTTCACCATTTTCAGATGAGTAATGTATTTGAATTAGAATTTGTTGTTTGGGGTCCTCTATAGTCCCATGATGAATTAATATGTATCCTAAAGAAACTAGATATTGTCTTCACCATGTCCTTACCTATTTATTATTAGATACTGATTTGGGAGAGGCCTTAATAATTTACATTTAGATGAGTTTTTGGATTCCTAAATGGTATGTTTTAGATGTTTGATATTATAAATTCCCTCATTAAAAGTTGATTTGTTGATATTACATGTGATTATTTGACAAATTCAATATCAATTTTAATTCTTAATTACAATTATTTGGTATATTTTCCCCATATTGTGTTATATTTTATGTTTCAAAGGTTTTTGTTTCAGTTTTATACCTTTCATAAAGATTATGGTTATTTTCGAAATCATTTTCTTTATTGTTTAACATTACTGATAATCTATGCTCCCCCCATTTTTTGTTTTTTCCATTGATTCGACGATGTGTATTATGATTTATTTATAGTGTTATTGTCGGAGAATAATGGTTTTATAATGGGATTATCTATGTTATATTTTATTTTTCTATTTATAATATAATGTTTATGATTGTAATATATTTTCATAGAATTATAAACTCATTAGTCCTTTGCGATTTTATTCCTTGTAATCATGCAAATTTTTTAATATAATTCACAAAATTTCGTTATTTGGTGTGGCAGTTACATAACTCCACTACTAGTGTATAGAATTAATATCCCAGTAATTAATTTTTTATTTACATCACATTATTTATCAAACATAATAATTGAAAATAACACGAATTACATTAGAATATCAAATGGTTATTTATATGATATATACATGAATTATAAATAAATATTTCATATATTCCATTCATATTTCATAATACTTAATTTCATAGTAATGTACCATGTGATATAAAATGGTGGGTATGTAATTGTTATATGTTCATGTATTGTGTCTTTAACAATGATATTGTTGATTCTCCCAAATTGAATTGTCTCAAATTCTCCCACATGTAAATTGACTATTGCAATAATTCCATAGATAAAATGTGTTTTATTCTTAATTTCTCGGAGATTCATCCAACATTTTTATACACCATTGGGTGAAGATTACATTAATTTATCCATATTGATCAATTTTAAAAATAAAAAATATATGATAAAATATAGAGGGAATATACGGTATAATGAACATAACAGTTTATAGTTTCAATAAATATAGGATGTATACTTTAATATCTAGATTACTATGTTATTAGGGGCTTGTATTTACAACTAATTCTATAATTATTTTTAAATCAATCAATATAAATCTATAAACAGTTATAGTGATTCACCATGTAATTTCAATCACAAAATCGTGTTTAACTTTTTTAAATATTCATGTATTTTTACTAAAAATTTAAACATAGAAATATATGAAAACAGATTTCATAAGAACATATTGAATTCCTATTTAATTTAATTAAATGGAAAATAATATTTTAATACTTCATTCCAAATAATATGTGATATCATTAACTTTTATATTATCACACCATGTGATATAGGATATTATAGAGGGTAAGGGAATGTGGCCCTTAAATTTTTTAAATATCTCAAATTATATTACAAATCAAATTATAAGAGATTATAATACTATTCCCCATTTTCAAAATATATCATTGTATAAACATTATAATATATCAAAAATACTATGAAGTTCCATAACACACATCGATGTTGATATCACCATTGTAGTTTCTCCATCATAGAATATAATTTATAACGTGAAACATTATAAATTATCATATATGGATATCATAAAATATAATATTTATTAAAATAATAATAATAATAAATTCCAATGTATAATAAAACTATATAATTTATCAAATATATGAAATCATGTAAAATTATATTATTGGACACTTATTAAAATTTAAAAATCATTATGAATTAATTAATTATACATTTTCTATAATTAATTAAATATATGTTTATAACTTTTTTATTAAAAAAATATTCCAAAAAAATTGGTATTATTAAATTGAAAATGACTTCTGTCATAATAAGTAGTAAAATTAAGATGAAATAATATTTTTTGGTTGAAATTGGGTATATTTCTTGAATTGAGACTTCTATCAATAATATATGAGTAATAATGTATCAATGAGATGTTTTTGGACATTGATTTTAGACCAATGGGATATTTGGTCTGGTCAGGGAAATATTGGAGTGGGATAAGGGGGACCCATCCACTGTCTATATTTGACTGAAGGTATCATGTAAAACTGTAACCTAAATGTCGCACCATGATTTGAAATTATATAGTAAATAATGTATTCAACATTAGGATAGTCAAGCCGCCACCCCTATTTGGTAAAACCATGATTGAAAACCATAATTTTTCTCTTTGCACTAGTTGAAAGGGATACAATCTGTTGATTTGGGACTATGTATGTTGGTATTTAAACATGTTACATCACACCATGAACATGGTGGGTACAATCCTAAAATTATTATCATATAGTTCACCCCTCTATATGGGGGTGTTCAAACTGTCACCATCATGGACATTCCATTATCTATCTACATGACAGTTTTTTAAAATTATTTTTATTAATTCCACAGACATTATTATTTGGAACCCCTCTAATTATTCCTCATTAAAATCATATGATGTAATATAGAGGACCCACTTGGCGTCTCCCATTCATCACCATTTCAGACCCATAATTCAGGTATATTTTTGAGTTTTTTTACATTGATTTTTTATTTATTATAAATCCCCTTTCCCAATTTTTCATTTCTCATTAATTCCAATAATTTTTATTCATTACATAATATTTTAAAGAGATCATCTCACTATATTATGCTATAATAATCGTAAATTATAGGGATTTAATACATGTTTCATGTAAGATGTATGGTAGGTGGAATTTAGGTACCATTTTTCATTTGACATGAGGTATGTTGTTCCAAATCAGTAATTATGGTCAGTTGATGAATTTTTTAAATTTATATTAGATTTGATAATAAATTTTTTGATTTTATGTGGTAAATAGCTTGGTGTATGTTATGAGATGGAAACACTATATTTTATCATGTAATTAGTTTCATTAGTTTTATAAGTGATTTTAGTATTTGTAAATCAATGTAGGGATTTTGGTTTACAATGTCTAGTTTAATAATTTGATAGTGTTTATTAATGAGATATTTAGTCATGAAATTAGAGGTGGTTGGTATTATAAGGAGAAATACATAAGGATATAACGTTGAAGTTGTTTGACCTTTCATTACTATGTCTCTTAATATATTAGATATTTTATGTTCATATTTGATAATTATATTATTCTACGGATTTTTCCTTCCTTGTATGATTTATCTCATTGATTGGATGGGAACAAATCTGCCTCATAATACGAATAGATCATAGAACTCATAAAATGGTAAGTTGTATATTCAATTGGTCAAATAGATATTTGGATCCTATTTTGGGTTTCTTGTTCCAAAAATTTATTTTAATGAAAATATATTTATTCATTAAAAAATAGGATATGTGGAAATTGGATGTCAAATAACAATAATTCAATTTTGGTAGTTGTATTTTCAATGGTATTAAAATAAAAATATAGTATTTAAAGAATATTTAATATGTAAATATTGAAAATGTCATAGTTTGAGTAAAATATCAGGTTAGTACATTTAAATGTTATTTGAAAATAGTATTTTAATAATGCCTTTCAATTTTGGAAAGTGTGTTTTGGTTTATCTTTTTTTGATCTATTTACTATTTTATGGGAGATTATATATATTCAAAATAGTAATTTTTTATTCATTAACATATTCTTTGTTTCTTATTGATTATTATGATCCAATTTCATGTATTATAAATTTTTATTACATAATGATATTTTTTTGTATCAAATACTATGTTAAATTGTGACATTTTATCTTAACACATAGGTGTATAGATATGTAATTGTCTTGGGATTAATTATTTGATGATGTGAGGAGGGGTTACCACCTTGGGTAATCATATCCTATTGTGAGTCATTCAAGATATTCTATGTATTGAGAGACTATGGTGGTATTTAGTAAATAATAATGTGGAGATATATGGGTAATGATATGTGTGGTTTAGGTCGGGAGTTAGTAGCATTGTAGTTATCAGATAATAATTTTTTAAACTAGTTGGGTTACATCGTAGATATTAATGATGTTTTTACTAGTTCTGGGGATAATAACTGAAGATAGTGGATATTAGGACATCCATGAAGAATGATTTTGTACCCAAAGTCATATAGTGTTTCCCATCATAAGAGGATAGTGTTATGAATTATACAGTTATTGAAAAACATCATTAGAAGGTATTGAATGGGAATGACTAGATATAGATGGAAGATGTACTAAATTTTAGATAGGATAGGCCAATACTTATAATGATATAATTCCTAATGAATATTTGTTTGGGTAAATCTCATTGTGACCATCATTGAGGGAATTATGTGTAGGGTACATTTCATTTCACCATTTTATATAATGGATTCAATTTTCATTTATTTATTACTACCTTCCTCAATCAGTATCTAGTGGGTTTCATTATTTACACACACAATTATAAGAGTACAGGGTTCATGATCTATTTATTTCTCTTAGTTATGGAATATCAGACTTTGGGTCCTTACCATGTTCACTTACCAAAGAGGGAATTTTTATAGGAACAATTTCCTACGATTATTCCAAGGTGGATGGTATTTTTTACTTATCATGAAACATGAACTGAGTAACGATGTATGAGATGATATTTTTTAATTTGATTACATCCTCAAAACATGGGGTAGAAGTGGGTAGGTCCAATTATTCATCTCTCATATTTATCATTTAAAGAAAATATTTTTGTTGTTTATTATTTACAGTGTTTTAATCTTCATTGTGTTTGTGTTAAAAAATAATAACTTCAATAAAAATATATAATTAAATTAAATCAACTATATAATCTCAGAATGTAGTACAATTGAATAACATGGGATAGTAATTGTTCATTGGACTCATCTCCTACCAGAAAACATGGAATAAGATTATATATGTGAGGGTAGACAAATCATATTTTATTATGAGAAATTTATATCTTAGATATAGAAACAAATTTTATTCCATGGGATTTTATAGATGAGAAAAATTCCTAAGAATGTATATGTGTGTGGGTTTGGATGAGAGATTCGATTATTTTTTGTTATTATTACCTATTATTACTGTACATTGTTTCATTGGTCTATTATACACTCATAAATTCATGTGTTTATACTAGAATGTTATGTTTTACTACATAATATTTATCATTTTAATATATTCTATTTTATACTATAGTGTGTCTCATGGATCCCTTATATTAAGCTATGAAGAGAGGTATATAATTTTTAGATATTGTTCAATTATTATTATTTTTAAATTTTAGTAAGGCCTATTAGATTTATTTTATATGGAATAGCCTATCCATGATTATATTAAACCACCTTCACTAGTCACTAACCTCTACTATATAAGGTGGAATACCTGAAGTCATATGATAATTTAGATTCAAGGTTATTTCAATGATATAATTCAAGAAAATTTAAATGATATCATAGTGTGTTTTGTAATGGTAAAATATCAGTTAGAGGGTTTTTTTGTTTATTAGGGATCAAGAGGTATATGAATTACATGTCTGGCTATAATAGAATCAGATGAAATGCACGTGATGAAGGGACATTAAATGTTATTGTTTTGAATTGTTAGAAGTGTGAGGAATTGCCTTAGAATTTTAATCCCAATGATGAATTAGGGTGTGTTAGGATTAGTTATAAAATAAAAAATGTGATTTATTTTGTCATTCAAGATTCATGACAATTACATTCTTATGGAATGACATACACAGATATGGGATGTTTTATCGTACATGTTACTGTATCAAATTATTATATCAATTGATGAAACTTATATTATGTTTTTTTATCTATTGAGTTATATGGGGTGAAAATATTAATATGTAATCAAAGGGAATAATTAGTTTCCCATGGTAATTATTTTTTAGTAATGATAGGTAAATGTGTTTTGGGGTGGTTTGGTTTTCTAATGATTGCCATTTTTTAAATAGAATACTTTTTTGGCATGTCAGGTGTATGAAAATTCTTAATATGATGGATCTAGGTGGAAATTAATTTGTTTCAAATGATATTGTTTTTATTTTTAGAACATATTTTTTGATAATCATAAACTAAGGATTTTGAAATTGGATCTCATGCTGGATTTACAAAATAGTATATATTTTCTGGAATGTGACAAACTAGGTCTGTGTTTTTGTTTTAATGAAAACCATATGTGATATAATTGTTTTGAAAACATGTGAGTTTTTCATTTCTGTAATTGATTTTAAGAATGGTTTTAAATAAGAAACAATTATATGTTTAAACAATATTTGAAGGATTTTTTTGGTTTTTTACATAATGTGATGGACACATTATATTTATACAAAGATCATATGTCATGTCTAATAATATTGTTCCATGTCAAATTTTGTAGTGAAAATATGTTTTGTTTTAGTGATGGACACATACTATAAGACCTCAACAATAGAAAATTACATAATCTTGATTTAAATCAAGAATTAACATTGATTAAATTTTCAAGGATGGAGTTTTATATAATTAGCCCGTAACAATTACTTTACACCTCAAAAATTAATAGCAGTCACTACTACTCAGTATCAATTTTTTTATAAAATAAAATCACATAAAATAATACATTAATTTATTTATTCATATAATACTTCTTGAATTCATCCTTTCTTTTACCCTTCCTTATACACTATTATATTTCAAAAAAAGTTGGATGAGAATAAAAAAGCTGATTAAGGGTTATATAAAAATTAAATAAAACATTAGTTCATCAATAGAAAAAAAATCATTATCCCTTTTACAAACCTCATGAAATCATAAAATTAATGAATAGCGGAAAGAAATCATAAATAATAAAGTTATCTTGTGGAATCTGTTGTGAACTGTGTTGCATTTGTTGTTAATAAGGTGTCAAGGATTGAATAGATGACATGGAGTGTCAATATGTGAATGAAAAGGGAAGTGATGGTGATGGTGATGTTGTCAATAATATGTTAATGATTGAACGGATGAAAAGGAGTGTCAATATGTGAATGACAAAGGAAGTGATGGTGATGGTGACAATTGTATAATGACAATGGTACTAAGAATCATGTCACTTAGGAGAATCTCTAAGTGGCATATGAGGTAATGGTTGAAACACTCTCCATACCAAATCAGACGATTGTAGAGCTGATCATTAGTTCGAAGAACTTGTATCAAGAAGATACAATGTCACAACATTGTTAGAAGTCCATTCTTTGTCTTAACAGTGCACGAGGAGAGTAATAAGGGGTTCATACACAAACTCTAAGTGGATGAAGTGGTCTGAAGAAGACCATACACTATCTCTTAGAGCATGAGGATTTGAAGATGATCCAACCTCATCTATGATTGGATCATTGAAGAACACTAAAGGAATATAATATTCAAGAGCAACGATTGAAGAATAACCTTTGGGAATTCCTTTCTAAGTGAATAATGCAGGTTGAGAGGAGTATATAATTCTAGTGAAGAAGAGGACAATGGCTTGAAGTAGACTTCTTCCTACTTTTTTTAACCAAGTATACAAGTGGAGATTATGTAAAAAAGGGGCATTCCCATAAGCTAGCTACTCAATCTTCAACCCAAGGCACATGTGGGACCACAAGGGGTTGACCGCACCCATGAGGAGGCCTAGGCAGAGCCAGCCCATAGGAGGCCGGCCGTATGTATGCTCGAGCCACATGGAGGTAAATCCCGCACAACATGGGTGCCAAGGGCACGCTCGTGGAGGAGCATAGTGGGCGCTAGAGAGCGCTTGTAGGAGAACCGGTGCGGGGTGGCACTGAAGGGGGGAGGGGTGTAATCTGAACTATGTTCGAGAAGAGCTGTTTGTTAAGCCGCGCAGGAACTACTGCACATTTCAATGAGGGACAAGTTTTTAAAGATGCGGAGTTGATCTGCACTGTCCATCTGATCCACGTGTAATCGCGGCCGCTCATCTAATCTTGCCACACCACGTTATAATCCTGACCGTTAGAGACCATTAAATGATGATCCAATGGCCAAGGTGAAAAATAGAGGTTGTCTTCAACCACCGGAAACCCGAGCTCCACCCGACGTGAACCAGTCGTCGTTGCTATTGCCGATCCACCATGATCGAATTCCTGACCACCGTTGAAGCTCAAATCAAGTGTGTGATGATCGTTTTGACGATCCGAATACATGTAAGAATTAAAAGATTCATGCATGAAATGAAAAGAATAAATTAGATAGAGCCCGAGGCAAACGATGTTTCTGAGGGTGCACTACCCCATTCGACGTACAAAGAAAAACAATCTTCGCTAGCGTGTGATGTGCACACCAAGAACGAAGGATCCCATGGTAGGAGAAGAAAAATGAAACAACTGAGATTTTTGGGATATCTCATCCGCGTTTGAAATACTCAAACCATAGATAAAGGGTATTCAATGATTTGAATTCTGCGGAATCCCAGATGGATTTTGAATGCGCTCCTTGCCTATAAATATGAGAAGCTGATTACTTGAATGATGCTGCTGATCACTTGAGAAAAACGGAGGTCACGTGAAGCTCCTAGCCTCGTGAAGTTCGAAGCTGCATGTACATCCTATGCAGAAGAACATACCGGAGCCACCTGAGGCTCCGAGAGACATTTGTTCACAACCCCTGCATGAAAGAAGTTTAGGAGGAGGCCACCCTACGTGCTCCCCTGCGCGACAGGGAATAATTTTGGCCTTGTGCGCCCGCTTCCTGCAACACTTGCGCGGTAGAAATTGGATGCACCCCGCACGCCCTCTGTGCCCATGAACTCGTGCGGCTGGAGGAGGCCACTGCACCACCTGCGCAGTAAGAGGGAGTTACCGCACCTGCGTGGCAGAAGGTGTTTCCACGCCACCCGCGCGGTAGATGCCACTCTTGCACCCTGCGCGGTTGAAGGCAGGAGTTGGCCGCATCCTTGCGTGCCTTCCTTTGAAGAGGTACTAAAGTGGAAGGACACACCCAGATGGGTTTATGTGTGTGTTCATGGGTTTAAGAAGGAAGGTTGCGTGTGCAGGCTGTGTGTGCAAAAGGAGAGGAAGGCCACACCATCTTTGTGTGTGTCTGTGTAAAGAAACAAGAAGGTCGAAGCATAATTTATGTGTACATGAGAAGGAAGGCCGTGTGTGCATAAAAGAAAAGGTGGCCCAAAGGATCACACGTGTGGTTGATGGGTGCATGCCCAAGGCTCTACTGGTTGAGTGTGATAAACCAGTGAATAGGCCATTACCTTAGTGTTTGTACAAGTGGAGTGTCCACAATTTGAAGAAGAAGGAATGAACAAAGGAAAAGAAGAAGGTGTTTGTGCAAAATGAGTTTACAACCATTTAGGGTTTTATCACACCAAGAAGAAAATGGGAGTGCATGCATTCTTGCATTTACATGAACACGGAAATAAAGAATCATTTGTGTGTGTGAATTTGTGAAGTCCAAGATCAAAGGTTCTTGAGGATATTTGAGATTACATGAAAATAGTGCATGAAGATTGAGAAGCCATGAAATCAGTGCATGAAGATTCAGAGATTCCATGTACTCAGTGCAAGAAGTTGAATTAAAGTGATACCGAAGCCAGACTGAAGTTAAAGACATAATTCATATGAGTTATTAGTAGTGGAGAAGACCAAGAATATTGAGTGAGAGTACTCAATGCATGAACATATTTTCCCATCAATATTATTGAAGATAAAGGCCAGGTCATCCTATGAAGAAAGATATAAACCTGAGCAAAGAAGAGGAGTCCTGATCACCACATGTGATCAGAAAAAGTGAGAAAGGACAACAGACCTTATCCAAGGCTGTTGAAGACTCTTGAAGTCCTTCAAAATAAGAAGAGCCACTCGTGTGACTCGAGGAGAGAGAAGAAGACCCCCTGTGAGACTCAGGGTGGAGAAGTCTTCAGTGGAAGCTGAATCAGCCCTGTAGGACTCTGGTAACACTGTGGGATGCAGTATAAAGAACCTCCTGTGGGACTCAAGAGAGATACAATGTGACTCTGTATCGACCATTGTAATTACTAACCGAATTATAGTAGAGAAACCACGTTGGGGAATTTAACCAACATGGAATGGATGTAGGACTTTGGAGCCAAAACTTGTAAATCCTTGTGTCCTGTGCCTTTACATTTACTAAATCACTCATGGAATGGCTGTGAGAAACAAGAAGAGTGGATCGAGGCCTTAACTAGCCATACAGGTTTAATTGATAAAGAATCAAATAGTAAAAATTTTAAAAAATGATCACTGATTCACCCGCTCCCCCTCTTAGTGATCACACTGATCGGGCACTTCAGAATCCATATCCAAATAACATTATAGCTTTAATAGCTACATGGGGAGTTAGGTTTGGAATACCCATGACAGTATATTCTATAAATCTATTAGAATAAACATTAAGGTTTACCTCGGTCACATTACCCAATGCATTAGAGAGCTATCTTGGGCTCACCCACCGTAGTATTATCAGAGAACCAGCCATATACAAAAAATATTCCCAAGAAACATAATATAATAATAACACCTAAAACAAGAATAATGGAAAGATAACATTTCCACATTGTAATCACAATATATCATTTTATAATATTTATATAATCAATTAAAATAAAAAAACAAAAAGAATAGTTTTAAATCAAAGTTTCCCATACCACATTAAAAATATTTAAATTAATTTACACATAAAAACACTCATTTCCATAAAAATAATTCTTTAAAATTTTAGAATGATGATTTTGATAAATAATCCCTTAACACTTGAGAAACCCTTGAACAAAAATCCTCAAAGAATAATATAAAATGAAAGTATAAGTATCAGGAGAATATAGATATTAATTATATAAAATGTAAAACGATAGTATATAAAATTTATAAGATAATAATGGTACACACTATCAATATATACCTCAATTAAAGAAGATTGAGATGTAGTCCCTTACCTTGATTATATGATTTAATTAAGGATAAATCAATGACATTATTATGCGTGCCAAAGATAAAAACTCAAAATATAAGTTGATATTATGTTAAAAACAATAAGATATCATTCAAAAAAATTGGTAGCATGACATAATCAAGAAGTAAAATATGAATCCAATTAATGGAAATTGGATTACGATGTTCCATTACGAAAATTCAGCAATCTAACGACATCACTTTAGATTATGAAAATGAGTTGATGAGAGAAAAAAGTGCATCTCATCACCTGGAGATAAAATATATGTAAATAATGATATATAATAATATTTCCCATCATATGAAAACGAAAATTAAAATATGTAACATAAAATAAGTCTTGGAATAAAATAGGAGGCAGGAAGCATTCCCTTACCTCGAGTCTGACTTATCTCATATGTTCCTTGTTCATCCAGAATATTTATATTAAGTTAATTGTTTGCTTTTTCATAACCATTTTCATGTTTATTATTACTTTTTTAACACTTATTACATTGATATATCAGTTAGTTAATTATTTGAGTACATATCAGACATTTTTTCGATGTTCAGAACATGAGTCAAAAATGACCTTCTTATAATTATAAACTGTCAATGTGGTAAAAATTATATTATCTCAAAAAATGTATTCATGATTTAAATATCATAAATATAAAGTATATATTTATTTATATCCATTTTATATGTATTTATAATTGTCTATAACATTTGGATATAATAAAATGAAATGCACCATTCATAGAGATGGTAAGTCGTACGTATGCATGAATGCTACATTTATTTATTTATTTCATTTATAAAGGAAAAAAATAATTGATATACTAGAATATTATAATTCCAGTATAATATAATTATTATATATGTTACAAATTTTAATTAATTACATCTTTTATACGTTCTATGTATAGCATGAACGAGTCATATCACTTTGAGGTGGCGGTAGTCCGTACATCCTCAAATAAAATTATCAAATTTATAAAACATTAAAAGAATAATGGTATGTTATAAAAGATAATTACATAAGCATAGAGATAAAATAAATATCATATATATAATATAAAATTACAGTTCCCTCATAATGGCCACCATTAGAGGTATATTGAGAATATTGAACTGTTATCGTTTCAAAAGACAGTAGTTCGTCATCCATAGAAACAGTATGTTCTATACCCATTATATAGAGGTGTGTACAAGTGTAATTAAAATATATACCCTAAAAAATAATATTATATTGAGGATACTTGAATTGTTATTTAATTAATGAATATGTATAGCATAGTGAGTGGAGACAGAAATATAAAGGAAGGAAACATGAGAGAAGACCTTACTTCAAATTAGGTAACTATTTTTTTCATCTAAGCTAAAAGGCCTTTATGATTTTTCTTATACCTTGAAAAGGATTATATGAGTAATATGGGTATGTTGGTAGCTTCTTATAAAAAATATTGGAAGAGGCACGGTGCATGATAGTAGTGTATAATGGGTTAGAGGTGGTGACCTTTAATAAGAATAAGAGAGTCTATTTTGGAATGTTTGAAAGTATTATTTTATAATAAAATTATTTTTGATTTCAAAATATAATAAAATAATTATATTTGAATATAAGATAAATATAATTCTAAATAAAATCATCTAATATTAATTGGAAAATATTGGTATTTTTTAATCCTTATATGTTTTATTCAACCCTTTTTAAGTCTTACCATTTTATCATGCATTTAACACTTTGAGAATCAAATTATATAAAAATCCTGAAAAATATTCAAATAATGAGTCATTGATAAAATTTTATAATTATTATAACTATATTTCTAAGTAATTGAGTTTTTTTAATTTGATAATATTTAATAAAATATTTTATATTTTAAAATATGAATTATGTCAATTTCACACTATTCATATCATGAATTTTTAAATATCCATAAAAACCTAATTGATTGATAGGAAAATAATTATAACTAATTTAAAATGAAACTATCATCCAAAAAACTTTTGGATGAAATTAAAATAACAATATTACATTTATTTTAACATTTATACTGACATTTATTTGATTCCTTTATTAATGAACCAATCACTTTATACCATTGTGTCACAATTAAATTTATTTATTTATTGTTCAAAAATTATAATTAAAATTAAATGATGCAGAAAATAATTTTATATTTCAAAATAATATTTATAGTAACAAATAATAGTCATATAACCCTGTAAAAATGGTTTTTATTGGATGATATCTTTTTATTTTATATTTTCCATAAAATTAAATTAAATGTAATTAAATGACAATTTCACATACAAGTGGATACATGTGGTCCCAAAATATAAACGACGAATCCCATGGTCGGACATGTATCAGCCAATTGGGTGAGGACACATGTTAGGATAATTTTATATTATTATAATATTTTCTTTTTTACCCTTATATTCTATATTTTCACATTAACCATTGAAAATAAAATATTTTCTAAAGATAATATTCATAATTTCTAAAAATAAAATCTTCTTATATACAAAATTTGGACCTCATGATTACATAT
Source organism: Viscum album (assembly GCA_963277665.1). Classification (NCBI taxonomy): domain Eukaryota; kingdom Viridiplantae; phylum Streptophyta; class Magnoliopsida; order Santalales; family Viscaceae; genus Viscum; species Viscum album. The sequence goes on from OY728165.1 coordinate 1,957,368,390, forward strand.
AACGAATTTATTTTTCAAAATTCAAAAACACAAGTTGCATAAATTGTCACGAACCAGCCTGCGACAATTCCCGAGAGGCGTTCCCGATCCGCCCGGGATGGTGACAAGCACCAAGGGCATCAATAGAGTATACAAGGGAACGATTTCTCCCATATATAGACAATCAAACAAACAGCGGAAATAAACGGACAACCCAAAATGAATTTATATAAAAATTGAACAAAATATTTTTTATAGAAGAAACTAAAGGTAGAACAAAAACAAAAACTCAAATGAAAAATCCAAATGACCAACTAACTCCATGTGACACTTCTGGTCACTGTCCAACACAATGATCAAAAGTCACCCAAGGTGATCGAACTAAAGATGAAACCTGCACAAGGGCTAAAAAAAAGAAGAAGACTATAGGCGTGAGTATTAAAACTCAGTAGGTTAGCCTGATATTCTATTCCCAATGCACATTCCTTTAACATTCAAATAAATAACACATACTACTGAATTTACCAACCAAACACACTGTATGCCGACGGTGAGTACAAAATAGCCAATGAGCACTAGTCACGGGAATACCCCTAGGCACTAGTTTGTTGTGAGCCCCAGGTACCTCGTATCTCGGTGAACGTAACCATAATAAATATTCGTTCTCGTGCACGAGCCACTAGTAGGGAACATACCCATAACCTAGTGGTCCCCAATCATCATCATCATCATAGTTTAGTTAGTGTTGTCATCGTCAAACTTGCTACGTGAAACAGGGGCCAACCCCCACAGAATCACTAGCATACTAGTACACGTCCGCCCACCTAGATACCAGGGATTCCCTTTAGTGCTCAATCAAGTTACAAATATTATCAAATAAACATTTCACATCCCCATTCCATTAAAAAACCATAAAAACACAAACATCCCGTAATCATTCTTCACATTTCTTACACTAATCAACAAACCGCTAAATATTTTGGTAAAACAATTTCATGAAGTGTATTGAGGCTTTGCACATAAAACTATTTCAAAAACACTCTTTAAATTATAAACACACATCATAACCAAACCAAATCATATTTGGCATCCCAATAAACATTTAATAAAATCATTTAATGTACCATAAAACAATCCCAATTGCACAAATTGTTATATACAAGTAAAACACTCCTTCATTTCTAGGAAATGCCAGACAGGCCTTTAATTATATTCTCAAAACTATCCTTTGAAGAAGGTATTAATTTTAATTCTATTAAGGATCTGTATAAAAAAAATTTACAGAAGAAAAACACATTCATAAATCTCTTATAATACTCAGGTTACATATTCAAAACTCAACCATTTTCATAAAGATGTGAAACAGTCCATTTTTGGGCAACTCGGGCCAAAATATGTTGTAAATCAAAACCCACTTGATTGTCAAAACAAATACAAATAGGAAATACATATAATTACCCAAAAATACCATTTATCATTATTCCAATTCCTTTATAAATCCAAACAAATAACTTTTAAATCACACATCACACATAAAAGCCAGCCGGGTAATTTACCGAACACATGTCATGCCCGTTTTAAACAAAACAATTTATTTTATGTACATGAAAAGGAATAAAACACCAATTGAATTTCATATTTTCATTAAAGATAATGTAACATGTTAAAAATACCATAAAACAGATTATAAACCTCACAAAATATTTTCAAAGATAATGGAACATTTAAACAAACACTTGTTGATTACTTTCATGACAAAACAACACTACCTTTCACATAACAGTGATTAAACAACGACTTTGCACACCAAGAAAATTATAAAATGGATTTAAAACAATAATATACATTTATATCAGTATAGTATAATATTAAAATGATGAAACTTCTATGATAAAAGCATGTGAAAGGGATATCCTACCTCAAATCTTTGGCGTAATTGAAACGCACACCCAAAATCACCCGCCGCGGGTTTATAAACCATAAATCTATAAATACCAGACCTAAACAAACATAAAACCCATCAAAAAACATTGTATTACAAAACCCTAGGTCTATCAAGACTAGGGTACAATATAAATCAAATAAATAATGAAAGGAGGGGAAGAGGAAGGAGAAAGGAGAAGGAATCTCACCTTTCACCCTAGAAAACGCTTCTTCTTCCATTAGATATGCAACCCTAGATGAAAGGTAATGGCTTGAAACTTCATGGAGAGACTCCTAAGATCAGGAAGAACCAGGGAAAGAAAATTGGTGGCCAAAGGAGTACGAATTGATTAATTTATGATTGATACAATTTACCTTGTCAAATCTGGACGATTTGAGGTATCTTGAGCATTTTCGCCCTTTTACGCGACCCATATGAGCTCCAAAGAGGCAAAAACGATATTGGGGGTGAGGATAGGGATATTGGATTCTTGTGGGAGGTGAAATCACCGAACAATATTAAAAAATGAAAAAGATATAAATGAAAAATATTAGTTTTTTTAAAACAGGAAATGGGCACATGGGCTGGCCCAATACCTAAATAAGTAACCCAAATTTACCCGGCTTACGAATTTCTAATGGGTCCAAAAGGATAAATAAATTTTAATATATCAGTATATGACATGTGGGAAGTTTATTGGGTGAAAAAGGATGAAAAACAAAAGAGTTATAAAAGAAACAAATTCAGTTTGTAAAACTGGGAATGGGCACACGGTTGGCCCAAACCATGAAGTAACAACCCTTTCTTCAAAAACTCCTAAACAAGCAATGGGGATCCCAAATTATGGTGGTTATACATATATTAAACATAAAAACTCAAGATTAATCTCATAAAATACCCATTAAGAGGATCAGGATTTCTAATTGGCCGGATCAATACAAAGACAGAAAAAAACCGTGTGTGACAATTGTCACCACCATTAAAGCTTTCCGCACCCGGAAAGCCATAACACTTTCCAGCTGAAACAAAAACAACCCCTAAGGATTCCAGAATGTACTCCCCACCATTTAGAATCAACTATCCCTAGAAATTTTCTTATGATGAAAATCCAGGAGAGCCATGGTGGGTCTCCCCGCCATTAGAAACCAACTAGCAATGAATAGACAAGAATTGAACATGAGCTAGAGTTTGGACTCACTCACACAAGCTCAAAAAAACCCTCCTACAAAAACCAACTATACCATGTTAATAGAGTTAAAACATGAACATATAAACCACCCACTCCCAAATGGATGGGACAATAACTTGTTCGACACATTCAACACAATTCTGGACCCCGGTCACTTGGGGATGGGATGGTAGGGGACCCAATAATTTGGCCACTGAAACCACAAAAGACACAAATAAACTACCCAAAACTCTCCACCTATGAATAGGTAACACCAAGAGAACACCTGATTTTTACAGGCAGACCACACAGGGACATTGATTGAAAACCCACATCCATGAAGGAATAACCATAGACACTGTGTGAGGGGTTAAGTCCACCACACTTGTTGCGACAAAGGGAAATTCATAGAAATGAGGAACCAAAACATTGACATAGTAACTAACTTACCAAAACAGAGGAGTAAGGATCTTAATCTAGAAATCCAAACCTCTGTTTATTTCCTTACTGCGGGAAAAGCTTCACTCCGAGGCCTATGGCTGGAGCCCTGATTCTTGAAGTATTTGCTGCACCGTAGTGAGGTGATAAGGATCACACCACTCAAAAAAACCACACTTGATCACCAAACAAAAAACTTCATCTAAATAGGAACTCATAGATACATATCAAAATTCCTTATCACTCCAATTGAGGGGCATAATAGACGAGGAATTAGACGAAACACATCAACATCACCGAACACATCTACTCTGTCCAAAAGAATTATCACGACCTAGAAGCACTTTTAATAGATCCCAAACTACTCTCTATTCCAACAAACAGGTTGAGGCATCATCAAAAGAGGTGGATTGAATATTTAAAATGAATCCTTAGCTTGATCAGCAGGAAAGATTTCTAACGGAGAACTATCCCTGGCCACATCACAACATCAAAGATATCTTTAGAAACCCAATGAAAATTTCTCCAAAACCAAGAAACCAACAAGATATCATCTCAAGATACAACAAGAGTATGAATTGTAGATCACAAGGAAGCTTACTGAATAAACAACACTTCTACACCATAGAAAAAAATAGGCCACATAACAATTGGTTTATAAAAAAAGGACAACATTTTTAAACTCAAAACACTTTTGAAAAACAAACTAACTTGGTGGGTTTCAACATTCACCAATGGTGTTTCATCAAGTCTCACCCACATGCACATTTCCATGCCACCCCTGACACCCAAACACCATACCATATAGGCCATACTTCCAAATATAAATAAAACCATGCATGTGAGCACCCATGAAAACACCAAAGGATAAAATTAAATATCATATTTCAAAAAAAACAATTTACCTTCAAAAGGAACACCAACCACCAAGTCAAAAAACATTTTCATGTTTCACAAAAAAAAACCACAATTAATTAAGAACCATTTTCCTAAAAACCTACCCCTTTTCATTTTTAAAAACTTTTTAAATAACCAAGCCACTCCAAACAACCCCTTCCCATTTTTTTTGAAAAAAAAAATTCAGCGAGGTATATTTTCATAATCCGAGGTCCATTAAGACCAATACCGTTTGTAGTAAAACACAAACCGATCAAAACCAATTCCCAAAAATAATTTATCTGATTCAAAAACTTTTTAAAATCCTAAAATACACCATTAAAAAAAAGATCCATAATCACTTTAAAATGATTCACAATTTCAAAATATTTTATTTCAAAAAACCACAAGTTTAGATTATGGATAATCCAATCCCTTTAAATCATTTCTGCTTCCCTCCATGTTTTTTTCACAAAAACACAACCTTCCAAAACCATTATTATATTTAATTATTGAAAACCCCTTTTTCCACTTTTCAAAATTTAATCCTTACATTAAAATCCATTTCCACAATTCTCACACAAGGATTTTAAAAACAAAAATTCAGAATTCAAGAAAGGTTCAAGAGACCCAAAAAAGGGAACTAGTGTCGGTGAGTGACTTGACCATATGGTTGGCGACCATATGCCAAACACAACACCAACACAGAGAGACTTATTAGGACCATTCCCCAGCTCCACATGGCTTGCCAGGCCCTGTGAGCTCACGAAGGCCATTGGTCAGACTCCCCTTGTCATATCCCAATACCAAACAATCAACTAGAACAATGGACACTAATAAAACCAGACATCCATGAAAACCTATGGATTAGAACAAGAAAGAGTTCGCGATTCTATTCTTCCACATACCCCTCAAGTCCCAAAAATCCTACTCCACCTACCTTGACATCCCGAAAATAACAAGGGCACTCTAAAAAGAAAGGTCCGTTAAGAGCCAACCTCCTTTTATACCATTTTGTCACGAACCGGCCTGAGTCGACCCTGAACCGGTCACCCAGGCCAGCCTACGAAATGTCCCGAGAGGCGTTCCCGATCCTCCCGGGATGGTGACAAGCACCAAGGGCATCAATAGAGTACAAAAGGGAACGATTTCTCCCATATATAGACAATCAAACAAACAACGGAAATAAACGGACATCCCAAAATGAATTTATATAAAAATTGAACAAAATATTTTCTATACAAGAAACTAAAGTTAGAACAAAAACAAAAACTCAAATGAACAATCCCAATGACCAACTAACTCCATGTGACACTTTTGGTCACTCTCCAACACAATGATCAAAAGTCGCCCAAGGTGATCGAACTAAAGATGAAACCTGCACGAGGGCTAAAAAAAGAATAAGACTATAGGCGTGAGTATTAAAACTCAGTAGGTTATCCCGATATTATATTCCCAATGCACATTCCATTAAAATCAATGAAACATCAATTTATAGTTTGAAATTAAAGATATGTAAGTATGGGTTTCAAATGAGGTTCCATGCTATAATAATTATCAGACAAAAACATGCATGTTTAATAAACAAAAATGCAAGTAACTATTTTTTTCAAAGAGGTGCAACTTCAAAATGAACATAGTTTTCAAGAGGGCTTCTATAAAGAATTTTAACATTCAAATAAATAAAACATACTACTGAATTTACCAACCAAACACACCGTATGCCGACAGTGAGTACAAAATAGCCAATGAGCACTAGTCATGGGAATACCCCTAGGCACTAGTTAGTTGTGAGCCCCAGGTACCTCATATCTCGGTGAAAGTAACCATAATAAATATCTGTTCTCGTGCACGAGCCACTAGTATGGAACATACCCATAACCTATTGGTCCCCAATCATCATCATCATCATAGTTTAGTTAGTGTTGTCATCGTCAAACGAGCTACGTGAAACAGGGGCCAACCCCCACAGAATCACTAGCATACTAGTACACGTCCGCCAACCTAGATACCAGGGATTCCATTTAGTGCTCAATCAAGTTACACATATTATCAAATACACATTTCACATCCCCATTACATTACATAACCATAATAACACAAACATCCCGTAATCATTCTTCACATTTCTTACACTAATCAACAAACCGCTAAATATTTCGGTAAAACAATTTCATGAAGTGTAATGAGGCTTTGCACATAAAACTATTTCAAAAACACTCTTTAAATTACAAACACACATCATAACCAAACCAAATCATATTTGGCAGCACAATAAACATTTAATATAATCATTTAATGTACCATAAAACAATCCCAATTGCACAAATTGTTATATACAAGTAAAACACTCCTTCATTTCTAGGAAATGCCAAACAGGCCTTTAATTATATTCTCAAAACTATCCTTTTATGAAGGTATGAATTTTAATTCTATTAAGGATCTGTATAAACACAATTTATAGAAGAAAAACACATTCATAAATCTCTTATAATACTCAGGTTACATATTCAAAACACAACCATTTTCATAAAGATGTGAAACAGTCCATTTTTGGGCAACTCGGGCCAAAATATGTTGTAAATCAAAACCCACTTGATTGTCAAAACAAATACAAATAGGAAATCCATATAAGTACCCAAAAATACCATTTATCATTATTCCAATTCCTTTATAAATCCAATCAAATAACTTTTAAATCACACATCACACATAAAAGCCAACCGTGCAATTTACCGAACACATGTCATGCCCTTTTTAAACAAAACAATTTATTTTATGTACATGAAAAGGAATAAAACACCAATTTAATTTCATATTTTCATTAAATATACTTTAACATGTTAAAAATACCATAAACCAGATTATAAAACTCACAAAATATTTTCAAAGATAATGGAACATTTAGACAAACACTTGTTGATTACTTTTATGACAAAACAACACTACCTTTCACATAAAATTGATTAAACAACGACTTTGCACACCAAGAAAATTATAAAAGGGATTTAAAACAATAATATACATTTATATCAGTATAGGATAATATTAAAATGATGAAACTTCTATGATAAAAGCATGTGCAAGGGATATCCTACCTCAAATCATTGGCGTAATTGAAACGCACACCCGAAATCACCCGCCGCAGATTTATAAACCCTAAAACTATAAATACCAGACCTAAACAAACATAAAACCCATCAAAAAACATTGTATAACAAAACCCTAGGTCGATCAAGACAAGGGTACAATATAAATCAATTAAATAATGAAAGGAGGGGGAAGAGGAAGGAGAAAGGAGAAGGAATCTCACCTTTCACCCTAGAAAACTCTTCGTCTTCCATTATATCTGCAACCCTAGAGGGAAGGGAATGGCTTGAAAATTCATGGAGAGACTCCTAAGATCAGGAAGAACCAGGGAACGAAAATTGGTGTCCAAAAGAGTAATAATTGATTAATTTACGAATGATACAATTTACCTTGTCAAATCTGGACGATTTGAGGTATCCTGAGCATTTTTGCCCTCTTACGCGACCCATATGAGCTCCAAAGAGGCAACAACGATATTGGGGGTGAGGATAGGGATATTGGATTCTGGTGGGAGGTGGAATCACCGACAAATATTAAAAAATGAAAAAGATATAAATGAAACAATTTATTTTTTTTAAAACAAGAAATGGGCCCATGGGCTGGCCCAATACCTAAATAAGTAACCCAAATTCACCCGGCTTACGAATTTCTAATGGGTCCAAAAGGATAAATAAATTTTAATATATCAGTATAGGACAAGTGGGGAGTTTATTGGATGAAAAAGGATGAAAAACAAAAGAGTTATAAAGGAAACAAATTCAGTTTTTAAAACTGGGAATGGGCTCACAGTTGGCCCAAATCATGAAGTAACCACCCTTTCTTCAAAAACTCTTAAACAAGCAATGGGGATCCCAAATATTGGTGGTTATAAATATATGAAACTTCAAAACTCAAGATTCATCTCATCAAATACCCATTAAGAGGATCGGGATTTCTAATTGGCCGGATCAATACAAAGAGAAAAAAAAACTGTGTGTGACAATTCTCCCCACCATTAAAGCTTTCCGCCACCGGAAAGCCATAACACTTTCCAGCTGAAAAAAAAACCCCTAAGTATTCTAGAATGTACTCCCAACCATTAAGAATAAAATATCCCTATAAATGTTCTTAGGATGAAAATCCAGGAGACCCATGGTGGGTCTCCCCACCATTAGAAACCAACTAGCAATGAATAGACAAGAATTGAACATGAGCTAGAGTTGGGACTCACTCACACAAGCCCAAAAAAAACCCTCCTACAAAAACCTACTATACCAAGTTAATAGAGTTACAACATGAACATATAAAAAACCCACTCCCAAATGGATGGGACAATAACTTGGTCGACACATTCAACACAATTCTGGACCCCCGTCACTTGGGGATGGGATTGTAGGGGACCCAATAATTTGGCCACTGAAACCACAAAAGACATAAATAAACTACCCAAAAATCTCCACCTATGAATAGGTAACACCCAGCGTACACCTGATTTTTATAGGAGGACCACACAGGGACATTGATTGAAAACCCACATCCATGAAGGAATAACCATAGACACTGTGTGAGGGGTTAAGTCTACCACGCTTGTTGCGACAAAGGGAAATTCATAGAAATGAGGAACCAAAACATTGACATAGTAACTAACTTACCAAAACAGAGGAGTAAGGATCTAAATCTAGAAATCCACACCTATGTTAATTTCTTTACTACGGGAAAAGCTTCATTCCGAGGCCTATGGCTCGAGCCCTGATTCTTGAAGCATTTGCTGCACCGCAGTCAGGTGATAAGGATCACACCACTCAAAAAAAACCACACTTGATCACCAAACAAAAACCATCATCTAAATAGGATCTCATAGATACATATCAAAATTCCTTATCACTCCAAATTAGGGGCATAATAGAATAGGAATTAGACGAAACACATCAACATCACCGAACACAACTGCTCTGTCCAAAAGAATTATCACGACCTAGAAGCACTTTTAATAGATCCCAAACAACTCTCTATTCCAACAAACAGGTTGAGGAATCATCAAAAGAGGTGGATTGAACAAATGAAATGAATCCTTAGGTTGATCAGCAGGAAAGATTTCCAACGGAGAACTATCCCTGGCCACATCACAACATCAAATACATCTTTAGAAACCCAATGAAAATTTCTCCAAAACCAAGACACCAACAAGATATCATCTCAATATACAACAAGAGTATGAATTGTAGATCACAAGGAAGCTTACTGAATAAACAAATCTTCTACAACCTAAAAAAAACAGGCCACATAACCACTGGTTTATAAAAAAAGGACAACATTTTTAAACTCAAAACACTTTTGAAAAACAATCTAACTTGGTGGGTTTCAACATTCACCAATGGTGTTTCATCAAGTATCACCCACATGCACATTTCCATGCCACCCCTGACACCCAAACACCATAACATATAGGCCATACTTCCAAATATAAATAAAACCATGCATGTGAGCACCCATGAAAACACCAAAGGCTAAAATTAAACATCATAATTAAAAAAAACAATTTACCTTCAAAAGGAACACCAACCACCAAGTCAAAAAACATTTTCATGTTTCGCAAAAAAACCACAATTAATTAAGAACCGTTTTCCTAAAAACCTACCCCTTTTCATTTTTAAAAACTTTTTAAATAACCAAGCCACTCCAAACATCCCCTTCCCATTTGTTTTGAAAAAAAATTCAGCGAGGTATATTTTCATAATCTGAGGTCCATTGAGACCAATACCGTTTGTAGTAAAACACCAACCGATCAAAACCAATTTCCAAAACTAATTTATCTGATTCAAAAACTTTTTGACATCCTAAAATACCCCATTAAAAAAGAGATCCATAATCACTTTAAAATTATTCAAAATTTCAAAATATTTTATTTCAACAAACCACAAGTTTAGATTATAGATAATCCAATCCATTTAAATCACTTCTGATTCCCTCCATGTTTTTTTCACAAAAACACAACCTTCCAAAACCATTATTATATTTATTTATTGAAAACCCCTTTTTTTCACTTTTCAAAATATAATCCTTACATTAAAACCCATTTCCACAATTCTCACACAAGGATTTAAAAAAAAAATTCAGAATTCAAGAAAGGTTCAAGAGACCCAAAAAAGGGAACTATTGTCGGTGGGTGACTTGACCATATGGTTGGCGACCATATGCCAAACACAACACCAACACAGAGAGACTTATTAGGACCATTCCCCAGCTCCACATGGCATGCCAGGCCCTGTGAGCTCACGAAGGCCATTGGTCAGACTCCCCTTGTCATATCCCAATACCAAACACTCAACTAGAACAATGAACACTAATAAAACCAGACATCCATGGAAACCTAAGGATTAGAAAAAGAAAGAGTTCACGACGCTCTTCTTGAAATTACCCCTCAAGTCCCAAAAATCCTACTCCATCTACCTTGACATCCCCAAAATAACATTGGCGCTCTAAAAAGAAAGGTCTGTTAAGAGCCAACCTCCTTTGATACCATTTTGTCACGAACCAGCCTGAGTCGACCCTGAACCGGTCACCCAGGCCAGCCTGCGACAAGTCCCGAGAGGCGTTCCCGATCCTCCCGGGATGGTGACAAGCACCAAGGGCATCAATAGAGTACACAAGGGAACGATTTCGACCATATATAGACAATCAACTAAACAACGGAAATAAACGGACAGCCCAAAATGAATTTATATAAAAATTGAACAAAATATTTTTTATACAAGAAACTAAAGGTAGAACAAAGACAAAAACTCAAATGAACAATCCCAATGACCAACAAACTCCATGTGACACTTCTGGTCACTCTCCAACACAATGATCAAAAGTCGCCCAAGGTGATCGAACTAAAGATGAAACCTGCACAAGGGCTAAAAAAAGAAGAAGACTATAGGCGTGAGTATTAAAACACAGTAGGTTAGCCCGATATTATATTCCCAATGCACATTCCTTTAAAATAAATGAAACATCAATTTATAGTTCGAAATTCAGGATATGTATGTATGGGTTTCAAATGAGGTTCCATGCTATAATAATTATCAGACAAAAAACTACATGTTTAATAAACAAAAATGCAAGTAACAATTTTTTTCAAAGAGGTGCAACTTCAAAATGAACATAGTTTTCAAGGGGGATGCTATAAAGAATTTTAAAATTCAAATAAATAACACATACTACTGAATTTACCAACCAAACACATCGTATGCCGACGGTGAGTACAGAATAGCCAATGAGCACTAGTCATGGGAATACCCCTAGGCACTAGTTAGTTATGAGCCCCAGGTACCTCGTATCTCGGTGAAAGTAACCATAATAAATATCTGTTCTTGTGCACGAGCCACTAGTTGGGAACATACCCATAACCTAGTGGTCCCCAATAATCATCATCATCATAGTTTAGTTAGTGTTGTCATCGTCAAACTTGCTACGTGAAACAGGGGCCAACCCCCACAGAATCACTAGCATACTAGTACACGTCCGCCCACCTAGATACCAGGGATTCCCTTTAGTGCTCAATCACATTACACATATTATCAAATACAAATTTCACATCCCCATTCCATTACAAAACCATAAAAACACAAACATCCCATAATCATTCTTCACATTTCTTACACTAATCAACAAACCACTAAATATTTCGGTAAAACAATTTCATGAAGTGTATCGAGGCTTTGCACATAAAACTTTTTCAAATACACTGTTTAAATTATAAACACACATCATAACCAAACCAAATCATATTTTTCATCCCAATAAACATTTAATAAAATCATTTAATGGACCATAAAACAATCCCAATTGCACAAATTGTTATATACAAGTAAAACACTCCTTCATTTCTAGGAAATGCCAAACGGTCCTTTAATTATATTCTCAAAACTATCCTTTGACGAAGGTATGAATTTTAATTCTATTAAGGATCTGTATAAACACAATTTACATAAGAAAACCACATTCATAAATCTCTTATAATACTCAGGTTACATATTCAAAACACAACCATTTTCATAAAGATGTGAAACAGTCCATTTTTGGGCAACTCGGGCCAAAATATGTTGTAAATCAAAACCCACTTGATTTTCAAAACAAATAAAAATAGGAAATCCATATAAGTACCCAGAAATACCATTTATCATTATTCCAATTCCTTTATAAATCCAAACAAATAACTTTTAAATCACACATCACACATAAAAGCCAACCGGGCAATTTACCGATCACATGTCATGCCCTTTTTAAACAAAAAAAATTATATTATGTACATGAAAAGGAATAAAACACCAATTTAATTTCATATTTTCATTAAAGATACTGTAACATGTTAAAAATACCATAAACCAGATTATAAACCTCACAAAATATTTTCAAAGATAATGGAACATTTAAACAAACACTTGTTGATTACTTTCATGACAAAACAACACTACCTTTCACATAACAGTGATTAAACAATGAATTTTCACACCAAGAAAATTATAAAAGGGATTTAAAACAATAATATACATTTATATCAGTATTGGATAATATTAAAATGATGAAACTTCTATGATAAAAGCATGTGCAATGGATATCCTACCTCAAATCTTTGGCGTAATTGAAACGCACACCCGAAATCACCCGCCGCGGGTTTATAAACCCTAAAACTATAAATACCAGACCTAAAAAAACATAAAACCCATCAAAAAACATTTTATAACAAAACCCTAGGTCGATCAAGACTAGGGTACAATATAAATCAAATAAATAATGAAAGGAGGGGGAAGAGGAAGGAGAAAGGAGAAGGAATCTCACCTTCCACCCTAGAAAACTCTTCGTCTTCCATTATATCTGCAACCCTAGAGAGAAAGGAATGGCTTGAAAATTAATGGAGAGACTACTAAGATCTAGAATAACCAGGGAAAGAAAATTGGTGGCCAAAAGAGTACGAATTGATTAATTTATGAATGATACAATTTACCTTGTCAAATCTGGACGATTTGAGGTATCCTGAGCCTTCTCGCCCTCCTACGCGACCCATATGAGCTCCAAAGAGGCCAAAACGATATTGGGGGTGAGGATAGGGATATTGGATTCTGGTGGGAGGTGGAATCACCGAAAAATATTAAACAATGAAAATGATATAAATGAAACAAATTAATTTTTTTTTAAACAGGAAATGAGCCCATGGGCTGGCCCAATACCTAAATAAGTAACCCAAATTTACCCGGCTTACGAATTTCTAATGGGTCCAAAAGGATAAATAAATTTTAATATATCAGTATAGGACATGTGGAAAGTTTATTGGGTGATTAAGGATGAAAAAAAAGAGTTATAAAAGAAACAAATTCAGTTTGTAAAACTGGGAATGGGCTCACGGTTGGCCCAAATCATGAAGTAACCACCCTTTTTTCAAAAACTCCTAAACAAGCAATGGGGATCCCAAATTATGGTGGTTATACATATATGAAACTTCAAAACACAAGATTCATCTCATCAAATACCCATTAAGAGGATCGGGATTTCTAATGGGCCTGATCAATACAAAGACAGAAAAAAACAGTGTGTGACAATTCTCCCCACCATTAAAGCTTTCCGCCCCCGGAAAGCCATAACACTTTCCAGCTGAAAAAAAACAACCCCTAAGGATTCCATAATGTACTCCCCACCATTAATAATCAACTATCCCTAGAAATTTTCTTAGGATGAAAATCCAGGAGACCCATGGTGGGTCTCCCCACCATTAGAAACCAACTAGCAATGAATAGACAAGAATTGAACATGAGCTAGAGTTGGGACTCACTCACACAAGCCCAAAAAAAACCCTCCTACAAAAACCTACTATACCAAGTTAATAGAGTTACAACATGAACATATAAACCACCCACTCCCAAATGGATGGGACAATAACTTGGTCGACACATTCAACACAATTCTGGACCCCCGTCACTTGGGAATGGGATGGTAGGGGACCCAATAATTTGGCCATTGAAACCACAAAAGACACAAATAAACTAACCAAAACTCTCCACCTATGAATAGGTAACACCAAGAGTACACCTGATTTTTACAGGCGGACCACACAGGGACATTGATTGAAAACCCACATCCATGAAGGAATAACCATAGACACTGTGTGAGGGGTTAAGTCGACCACGCTTGTTGCGACAAAGGGAAATTCATAGAAATGAGGAACCAAAACATTGACATAGTAACTAACTTACCAAAACAGAGGAGTAAGGATCTTAATCTAGAAATCCACACCTCTGTTTATTTCCTTACTGTGGGAAAAGCTTCACTCCGAGGCCTATGGCTTGAGCCCTGATTCTTGAAGCATTTGTTGCACCGCAGTCAGGTGATAAGGATCACACCACTCAAAAAAAACAACACTTGATCACCAAACAAAAACATTCATCTAAATAGGAACTCATAGATACATATCAAAATTCCTTATCACTCCAAATGAGGGGCATAATAGACGAGGAATTAGATGAAACACATCAACATCACCGAACACAACTGCTCTATCCAAAAGAATTATCACGACCTAGAAGCACTTTTAATAGATCCCAAACTACTCTCTATTCCAACAAACAGGTTGAGGCATCATCAAAAGAGGTGGATTGAACATTTCAAATGAATCCTTAGGTTGATCAGCAGGAAAGATTTCCAACGGAGAACTATCCCTGGCCACATCACAACATCAAAGACATCTTTAGAAACCCAATGAAAATTTCTCCAAAACCAAGACACCAACAAGATATCATCTCAAGATACAACAAGAGTATGAATTGTAGATCACAAGTAATCTTACTGAATAAACAACTCTTCTACAACATAGAAAAAAAACAGGCCACATGACCATTGGTTTATAAAAAAAGGACAACATTTTTAAACTCAAAACACTTTTTAAAAACAAACTAACTTGGTTGGTTTCAACATTCACCAATGGTGTTTCATCAAGTCTCACCCACATGCACATTTCCATGCCACCCCTGACACCCAAAAACCATACCATATAGGCCATACATCCAAATATAAATAAAACCATGCATGTGAGAACCCATGAAAACACCGAAGGCTAAAATTAAACATCATAATTAAAAAAAACAATTTACCTTAAAAAGGAACACCAACCACCAAGTCAAAAAACATTTTCATGTTTCACAAAAAAAAACCGCAATTAATTAAGAACCATTTTCCTAAAAACCTACCCCTTTTCATTTTTAAAAACTTTTTAAATAACCAAGCCACTCCAAACAACCCCTTCCCATTTTTTTTGAAAAAAAAATTCAGCGAGGTATATTTTCATAATCCGAGGTCCATTGAGACCAATACCGTTTGTAGTAAAACACCAACCGATCAAAACCAATTGCCAAAACTAATTTATCTGATTCAAAAACTTTTTAACATCCTAAAATACCCCATTAAAAAAAAGATCCATAATCACTTTAAAATGATTCACAATTTCAAAATATTTTATTTCAACAAACCACAAGTTTAGATTATGGATAATCCAATCCGTTTAAATCATTTCTGCTTCCCTCCATGTTTTTTTCACAAAAACACAACCTTCCAAAACCATTATTATATTTAATTATTGAAAACCCCTTTTTCACTTTTCAAAATATAATCCTTACATTAAAACCCATTTCCACAATTCTCAAACAAGGATTTTAAAAACAAAAATTCAGAATTCAAGAAAGGTTCAAGAGACCCAAAAAAACTGAACTAGTGTCAGTGGGTGACTTGACCATATGGTTGGCGACCATATCCCAAACACAACACCAACACAGAGAGACTTATTAGGACCATTCCCCAGCTCCACATGGCTTTCCAGGCCCTGTGAGCTCACGAAGGCCATTGGTCAGACTCCCCTTGTCATATCCCAATACCAAACAATCAACTAGAACAATGGATACTAATAAAACCAGACATCCATGGAAACCTAAGGATTAGAACAAGAAAGAGTTCACGATGCTCTTCTTGCACTTACCCCTAAAGTCCCAACAATCCTAATCCATCTACCTTGACATCCCCAAAATAACAAGGGCGCTCTAAAAAGAAAGGTCCGTTAAGAGCGAACCTCCTTTGATACTATTTTGTCACGAACCAGCCTGAGTCGACCCTAAACCGGTCACCCAGGCCAGCCTACGACAAGTCCCGAGAGGCGTTCCTGATCCTCCCGGGATGGTGACAAGCACCAAGGGAATCAATAGAGTATACAGGGGAACGATTTCACCCATATATAGACAATCAAACAAACAGCGGAAATAAACAGACAACCCAAAATGAATTTATATAAAAATTGAACAAAATATTTTTTATACAAGAAACTAAAGGTAGAACAATAACAAAAACTCAAATGAACAATCCCAATGACCAACTAACTCCATGTTACACTTCTGGTCACTCTCCAACACAATGATCAAAAGTTGCCCAAGGTGATCGAACTAAAGATGAAACCTTCACAAGGGATAAAAAAAGAAGAAGACTATAGGCGTGAGTATTAAAACTCAGTAGGTTAGCCCGATATTCTATTCCCAATGCACATTCCTTTAAAATAAATGAAACATCAATTTATAGTTTGAAATAAAAGATATGTAAGTATGGGTTTCAAATGAGGTTCCATTCTATAATAATTATCAGACAAAAACATGCATGTTTAATAAACAAAAATGCAAGTAACTATTTTTTTCAAAGAGGTGCAACTTCAAAATGAACATAGTTTTCAAGAGGGCTGCTATAAAGAATTTTAACATTCAAATAAATAACACATACTACTGAATTTACCAACCAAACACACCGTATGCCGACGGTGAGTACAAAATAGCCAATGAGCACTAGTCATGGGAATACCCCTAGGCACTAGTTAGTTGTGAGCCCCAGGTACCTCGTATCTCGGTGAAAGTAACCATAATAAATATCCGTTCTCGTGCACGAGCCACTAGTAGGGAACATACCCATAACCTAGTGGTCCTCAATAATCATCATCATCATAGTTTAGTTATTGTTGTCATCGTCAAACTTGCTACGTGAAACAGGGGCCAACCCCCACAGAATCACTAGCATACTAGTACACGTCCGCCCACCTAGATACCAGGGATTCCCTTTAGTGCTCAATAAAGTTACACATATTATCAAATACACATTTCACATCCCCATTCCATTAAAAAACCATAAAAACACAAACATCCCATAATCATTCTTCACATTTCTTACACTAATCAACAAACCGCTAAATATTTCGGTAAAACAATTTCATGAAGTGTATTGAGGCTTTGCACATAAAACACTTTCAAAAACACTCTATAAATTATAAAAACACATCATAACCAGACCAAATCATATTTGTCATCCCAATAAACATTTAATAAAATCATTTAATGGACCATAAAACAATCCCAATTGCACAAATTGTTATATACAAGTAAAACACTCTTTCATTTCTAGGAAATGCCAAACGTGCCTTTAATTATATTCTCAAAACAATCCTTTGACGAAGGTATGAATTTTAATTCTATTAAGGATCTGTATAAACACAATATACAGAATAAAACCACATTCATAAATCTCTTATAATACTCAGGTTACATATTCAAAACACAACCATTTTCATAAAGATGTGAAACAGTCCATTTTTGGGCAACTCGGGCCAAAATATGTTGTAAATCAAAACCCACTTGATTGTCAAAACAAATACAAATAGGAAATCCATATAAGTACCCAAAAATAACATTTATCATTATTCCAATTCCTTTATAAATCCAAACAAGTATCTTTTAAATCTCACATCACACATAAAAGCCAACTGGGCAATTTACCGAACACATGTCATGCCCTTTTTAAACAAAACAATTTATATTATGTACATGAAAAGGAATAAAACACCAATTGAATTTCATATTTTCATTAAAGATAATGTAACATGTTAAAAATACCATAAACCAGATTATAATCCTCGCAAAATATTTTCAATGATAATGGAACATTTAAACAAACACTTGTTGATTACTTTCATGACAAAACAACACTACCTTTCACATAACAGTGATTAAACAATGACTTTTCACACCAAGAAAATTATAAAAGATATTTAAAACAATAATATACATTTATATCAGTATAGGATAATATTAAAATGATGAAAATTCTATGATAAAAGCATGTGCAAGGGATATCCTACCTCAAATCATTGGCGTAATTGAAACGCACACCCGAAATCACCCGCCGCGGGTTTATAAACCCTAAAACTATAAATAACAGACCTAAAAAAACATAAAACCCATAAAAAAACATTTTATAACAAAACCCTAGGTCTATCAATACTAGGGTACAATATAAATCAAATAAATAATGAAAGGAGGGGGAAGAGGATGGAGAAAGGAGAAGGAATCTCACCTTTCACCCTAGAAAACTCTTCGTCTTCCATTATATCTGAAACCTTATAGGGAAGGTAATGGCTTGAAAATTCATGTAGAGACTCTTAATATCTGGAATAACCAGAGAAAGAAAATAGGTGGCCAAAAGAGTAATAATTGATTAATTTATGAATGATACAATTTACCTTGTCAAATCTGGACGATTTGAGGTATCCTGAGAATTTTCGCTCTCTTACGCGACCCATATGAGATCCAAAGAGGTAAAAACGATATTGGGGGTGGGGATAGGGATATTTTATTCTGGTGGGAGGTGGAATCACCGAAAAATATTAAAACATGAAAAATATATAAATGAAACAAATTATTTTTTTTAAAACAGGAAATGGGCCCATGGGCTGGCCCAATACCTAAATAAGTAACCCAAATCCACCCGGCTGACGAATTTATAATGGGTCCAAAAGGATAAATAAATTTTAATATATCAGTATAGTACAAGTGGGAAGTTTATTGGGTGAAAAAGGATGAAAAAAAAGAGTTATAAAAGAAACAAATTCAGTTTGTAAAACTGGGAATGGGCTCACGGTTGGCTCAAATCATGAAGTAACCACCCTTTCTTCAAAAACTCGTAAACAAGAAATGGGGATCCCAAATAATGGTGGTTATACATATATAAAACTTCAAAACTCAAGCTTCATCTCATCAAATACCCATTAAGAGGATCGGGATTTCTAATGGTCCGGATCAATACAAAGACAGAAAAAAACCGTGTGTGACAATTCTCCCCACCATTAAAGCTTTCCGCCCCCGGAAAGTCATAACACTTTCCAGCTGAAAAAAAACAACCCCTAAGGATTCCAGAATGTAATCCCCACCATTAACAGTCAACTATCCCTAGAAATGTTCTTAGGATGAAAATCCAGGAGACCCATGGTGGGTCTCCCCACCATTAGAAACCAACTAGCAATGAATAGACAAGAATTGAACATGAGCTAGAGGTGGGACTCACTCACACAAGCCCAAAAAAAACCCTCCTACAAAAACCTACTATACCATGTTAATAAGGTTACAACATGAACATATAAACCACACACTCCCAAATGGATGGGACAATAACTTGGTTGACACATTCAACACAATTCTGGACCCCCATCACTTGGGGATGGGATGGTAGGGGACCCAATAATTTGGCCACTGAAACCACAAAAGACACAAATCAACTACCCAAAACTCTCCACCTATGAATAGGTAACACCAAGAGTACACCAGATTTTTACAGGCAGACCACACATGGACATTGATTGAAAACCCACATCCATGAAGGAATAACCATAGAAACTGTGTGAGGGGTTAAGTCCACCATGCATGTTGCGACAAAGGGAAATTCATAGAAATGAGGAACCAAAACATTGACATAGTAACTAACATACCAAAACAGAGGAGTAAGGATCTTAATCTATAAATCCACACCTCTGTTTATTTCCTTACTATGGGAAAAGCTTCACTCTGAGGCCTATGGCTGGAGCCCTGATTCTTGAAGCATTTGCTGCACTGCAGTCAGGTGATAAGGATCACACCACTCAAAAAAAACCACACTTGATCACCAAACAAAAACCTTCATCTAAATAGGAACTCATACATACATATCAAAATTCCTTATCACTCCAAATGAGGGGCATAATAGACGAGGAATTAGACGAAACACATCAACATCACCGAACACAACTGCTCTGTCCAAAAGAATTATCACGACCTAGAAGCACTTTTAATAGATCCCAAAATACTCTCTATTCCAACAAACAGGTTGAGGCATCATCAAAAGAGGTGGATTGAACATTTGAAATGAATCCTTAGGTTGATCAGCAGGAAAGATTTCCAATGGAGAACTATCCCTGACCACATCACAACATCAAAGACATCTTTAGAAACCCAATGAAAATTTCTCCAAAACCAAGACACCAACAAGATATCATCTCAAGATACAACAAGAGTATGAATTGTAGATCACAAGGAAGCTTACTGAATAAACAACTCTTCTACAACATAGAAAAAAAAACAGGCCACATAACTATTGGTTTATAAAAAAAGGACAACATTTTTAAACTCAAAACACTTTTGAAAAACAAACTATCTTGGTGGGTTTCAACATTCACCAATGGTGTTTCATCAAGTCTCACCCACATGCACATTTCCATGCCACCCCTGACACCCAAACACCATACCATATATGCCATAGTTCCAAATATAAATAAAACCATGCATGTGAGCACCCATGAAAACACCATAGGCTAAAATTAAACATCATAATTCAAAAAAAAAACAATTTACCTTCAAAAGGAACACCAACCACCAAGTCAAAAAACATTTTCATGTTTTAAAAAAAAAACCACAATTAATTAAGAACCATTTTCCTAAAAACCGACCCCCTTTCATTTTTAAGAACTTTTTAAATAACCAAGCCACTCCAAAAAACCCCTTCCCATTTTTTTTGAAAAAAAAATTCAGCGAGGTATATTTTCATAATCCGAGGTCCATTGAGACCAATACCGTTTGTAGTAAAACACTAACCGATCAAAACCAATTGCCAAAACTAATTTATCTGATTCAGAAACTTTTTAACATCCTAAAATACCCCATTAAAAAAAGATCCATAATCACTTTAAAATGATTCACAATTTCAAAATATTTTATTTCAACAAACCACAAGTTTAGATTATGGATAATCCAATCCCTTTAAATCATTTCTGCTTCCCTCCATGTTTTTTTCACAAAAACACAACCTTCCAAAACCATTATCATATTTAATTGTTGAAAACCCCTTCTTTCACTTTTCAAAATATAATCCTTACATTAAAACCCATTTCCACAATTCTCACACAAGGATTTTATAAAAAAATTCATAATTCAAGAAAGGTTAAAGAGACCCAAAAAAGGGAACTAGTGTCGGTGGGTGACTTGACCATATGGTTGGCGACCATATGCCAAACACAACACCAACACAGAGAGACTTATTAGGACCATTACCCATCTCCACATGGCTTGCCAGGCCCTGTGAGCTCACGAAGGCCATTAGTCAGACTCCCCTTGTCATATCTCAATACCAAACATGTACTGGAAAATGAAGATTTTTTACATCCAAAACAAGGGTATTGACAATATATTTTTTAAAAATTAATATAATAGGATCATATAAGATCTCATAAATATTAATATGGTTATAGTATTCATTAATAACATTTTTTAGTAAATTATGAATTATATTGAATAATGTTCATCTAAAGCAATGTGAATGGAAATGGTTAATTTCACAGTCTCATTATGATTCAGGATTATTTTTAAATACGTATCAACTGGGGAATATTTTTTATACATGCCCATTTTTCTTAAAAATGAAATATAATTTTTTTAATATTACTTTATAATATTAAAGGTATTTTTACCCATGTTTTACTTTTTATAAAATGGTTTAAAATGGTTCTTTTTTTCATTTTCCAAAAAAGGTACTTTATGATTTTTTCGACAAAAACATATGGTAGGATGGTCTTTTATATTATAAAGAATGACAATATTTGGCTGTAGTTATAACACCTTAATGTATTGAATAATAATTTACATGTTTAAATGGATATTTTCAATGAAAGTTTTTCCTTTTAAAATATTTTTTTCTATTAAAAAAATGATTTCAATATAAAAATGGGTACTTATCTAAAAAAAATTTAATTGCTTTTTAATGATTATTTTCATATATAAGAAAATAATTATTTGGATATTATACAAAATTGAGTTTTATCTCTAATGATTCATTATATCATATTTTATTAAAGGTTTTATGATTAGTTTGATATAAGATGTTCTATTTTGTTATTATTCATCGATTTTGATTACTGTATTCACATTAAATATACTAGTTTATCAATATGAATGATTATTTTATTTATGATTTAATACTTTCATATTAGGGCTACATTGGACTTATTATTTGGCCAGAGAGGGTCATTATAGTAACCACAATGTGTCATAACTTTTTTTCCATGTTTTGGAATATATTATGATTCTATGGGAATCCGAATATTATCTCGTGTTTCAGGTGTGATAGTTATTGTGTTTTGAAGTGTTCTTTTGCCTAGTAATTTACCATGTTTGTATCATTTTTTGTTTGTGATAATGATGAATATGGAGACTTTGTGACACCTATAGGTCACTATATTTAGTTTAAATCATAAAATGGTCTTTTTGTGGGCCTCCTTGGGGTATGGGATGTCATTTTCTGTTTTCTAGAAAATATTATAGGTCACATGGTTTAAGAATAATTTTCCAAAAAAATTTATCTTATACATATTTAGGTGAATATTTTTAACACATAATTCATATGGTTTGTGCAGACTTTTTTAAATGGTGCACCAAATCCATGAAACCATTATTACCTAAATATCATTTAGTTTATATATTCAATTTATGTGATGAAACATCAAATTTAAGTCATTGACTATTGGTTATTGATCGCAGGGTTCCCACCATTCATTCTCCTTCGTTTCATGACAATTTTTGGCTGATATATCACCAAAGGTTAGTGATTCATTATGATTTCATTATTAAATATGTCCATTTCCTCTTATCCTCTCTTACCTCTAACTTATTCTTGAATTTTTTATTTTTTTACTCTATTACCCTAGCCATTAATGTCCATTTGTTCTTTTTTACTATGATTTTGATGGTGGTTTAGGTTTTTTAGTGTTTTGGTACATCAGTGTATGGTTTTGGAACCCTCATCGAGTTATTTTGGTTGTGAATTTCCATTATGTCATGGATTTGAGGTCATATTCTCATTTTACATGCCCTTTAATTTATGATTCATTTATTTCATGATGTTTTAATATTTATTTATTAATATGTATTGTTAAATGAGCCTTGGATAAATTATTGAGTGTGAAATGAAGTGTTTTATGCCATGTTTTTTGATAAATAGTGTTGTTTTGTAAAAATTGTGAAGGAATAGTGTTTGATAGAATGTTTTAATCGCTTTTAAACATGGTTTGTGAAATTTAATACATGGTTGAGAAATATAGATGAATTTATTTCTTTAAAAAAAAATTTAATTCCATGCAGTGTGTTAAATAGAAATAATTTAATTCATTGTTGCATGCTTAGTGTTTGAAGAATTCATGACCGGTTAGATTTTATAGTTTATTTATGATATAAAGTGAATAGTTTGTATTTAGAAATATTTGACAGCTTGGGAAGAAATATTTTCGTGAACTAATATTGTTTACCATGTGTGTTTGGATTTATAAAAAATGATTATTGGTTTTTAATTTGATTTGGTATGTGTTGCTGATGAATGTCATGCTTGTCATTTTTATGAAAGTGTTTTGTTCTTTAAAGGTGTATCCTGAAATATTTAAAAGTGTTTATAACTGTTTTTATTTGGAATAAGCTTTTTTAAACATCATTATGAGAGGTGTATTTCAAATCGTTGATAAACATTGGTTTTGTAAAATGATTATTGGCATGTTTGGGAATATGCTAAAAATGATGAATGAGTTTTTTTATAAAACCCAGTTTTAATTATTCTCATTACAATTATGTGTTTATAATGGATATTATTTCAATCCTATAGAATCCATGATATCCATAACCCATTTGCCTCATGTTGGACTCTATGTTTTCTATTTATTCTATGGCCTAAGATCAATCTTTGTAGTGGCTCGGGCTGATGAATATTATTGATATATTATTATATATAAATGTGGTTGTTTTCTTGGTTGGTATTTATTGCATCATCCCTATTATAAAAAATTTACATGTGATCCTCACATATTAATGGAGTTTTCGTAGAATGATTGTTTCACTGGAGTCATCGTACAGTCTAGTGGCCCATTGTGGGGAAATATATTTGGGATTTTTGTTGTGATATTGGGCCCTCAGTTTTTCTTGAGTTAGGGTGGTCAGGAGATTTGGTGTTTTTATTTCATCATGTGTTTCATTCTATCATGGATGAGGTCT
This sequence comes from Viscum album, assembly GCA_963277665.1. Taxonomy (NCBI): domain Eukaryota; kingdom Viridiplantae; phylum Streptophyta; class Magnoliopsida; order Santalales; family Viscaceae; genus Viscum; species Viscum album. The sequence continues at coordinate 1,957,393,234 of OY728165.1, forward strand.
CATGTATTATTACGTTCTGGATTATTATTGATCTTCCAGTTTCACCTATATCTATTGGATATTAGTTTCAAGTAGTGATGAATGTGAGACATGTCTACTTATTTACATTTACCTTGTTATATGATCATCATGGTGGCTTTTCATGGTGTTTTTACTTTGTAAAGTGATGTGTTGATTTCAAAAAGGTTTTACAATAAATTTTGTGATAATAAAAGTTTTATATCCTACGTGTGCCAACTGAAAATATAGACATCACTTTCCCCTTGAAAATTATAATGTCTCCCTTATTGAATGAACTTGGTTTTGTAAATGAATATGATAAATTAATTGTAATTTTTTTTGTAAAATGTGTTTAAAAGCATAGTATTATATGTTTTTGTTCAAACATATGATTAATGTTTTTTATTTTAATGTATATGAATTGGTAATATATTATCAGGCTATCCTGCTATGTTTTAATACACTCACCTAGAATAATTTTATATTTTTATATCTTGTGTAGGTTTTTTCTTGAGTTCGTTCACTATGAATGAAAGTTAATCATGTATTGGAGAGTCACCCATGGGGTCACAAGGAGACAATGATTTCTTTTTTTCTAGTTATTTGTATTGTGTAGTATTGTCCTATTTTATGTTTATAGTAAAAATACTATTTTGTTTGATTTAATTTATAAATTTTACTATTCTTTTATCTTCTACTATTTAGATTATTATTTTTTAGTAAAAATAATAGTCATGTGTACTCTATTAACCCAAAAAAATAGTTTTCATCCCTTTTAGATCAACAACGTCCTTCGTTTCATGCCATGGATCAGATATGGTGACAACATCAAGGTTGACCCGAGCAGGTTCATGAATAAATGGTATTAGAGATAGTCACATCTTATCATACCATACATTTTGTAGCACCATTTATTACTTGGGGATTTTTTAGTAGATGGAGTAGTATTGATGGGACATGACGGGTTGCAGTAGGAAGAGTGACGTGAAATTTTTATCATTTTCATCCTCATTTTTACATTGGAATTTCTTTTTTTTTAGTTTCTAGGTATTTATGGATTATTTGGTGATTTAAATATGACAACAAGATTTGGGATAATGGTCTTTGTGATCATACATGGCTTGGAAAGCCATGTGGTGGAAGGGGCATCATCCTAGGAGGAACACAATGTTGTTAGAGTGTTTGGAATATGGATGGCTACTATATGGCCTTGTCACCCACCAACACTAATTCCCTATTTTTGGTCTCTTTGAATCTTCTTGAGATCTGAAAGTTTATTTTAAAAATGCCTTCGTTAGAATTTTTTAAATGATTTTTAATGGAATCGTTGGATTTTGAAAAGTGTAAAGTGGATTTTCATAATATACATTATAAAAAACTTTTTAGAGTGTTTGGTTTTTATAAAAAAACCTTTGCGAATGTGAAAATATTTGAATAATATTTTTTGAAATTTTCAAGTATGCTAAATTGTTTTTTGAAATCGAATTTGAATTAACGGTGTTTTTCTGATGTGTTTTTGTGAAATTAAAAAAGTTCCATATTTGTGGATTACATAATATGGAAATATGCTTTGATGAAAATTATAAAATAGGAAATGATTCTTTGAATGAGAATGTTTGATTTTAATTTTTTTAATGAAAAAATATTTTATATTTGATCAAATGGTATTGATGATGTGAGATTTTTTACATTTTTGGAAAATGCTTCGAATGAAACCAAAAGGATTTATGAAGAAAATATGTTGGATTTTATTTTATTTTATTGAAAAAGGGGTTTTTTAGAATCTGATTAATTAATTTTATCTTGGTGGTCAGTGATTCTTTGGAATGTTCATTCTATTTTTAAAGGGTTAAATGAATTGGATTGGAAGAGTTAGTTGATTTGTTTTATACTGTGGTGTTATCATGGGTGATCAAATGTGTGGTGGTTTTTGGGAATTTGGATGATTCCTAGTATGGAAGGGTGGCTGGATGAACGAGGTGGCATTGAAATACAAATATTGGTGAGACCTAATAAAAAATATTGCAGAGTGTTAAACAAATCAACCAAGTTGTTTAGTTTTCAAAAAGTGTTTTATGATAGAAATAAGGGTTTTTTTGAAAGCCAATGGCTATGGTTATAGTTTGAATGTGTATTAGTAATGTTTTTTATTTATTATGATCTACATAATTATTTATATTTTATTCTCTTATTTCTTCTTTATTTGATATTTTTTGGTTCCTTTATTATCAAATGGTGTCCTAGAAGGCTTTTAGAATGGTTTTCTGGAAGTATTTCGGTATTTTTCCTTCTGAGTTAGTGATTAATATTTATGATGTTATGGGTTCATGAGCTGGTTTTTATAGATCTCTAGTTTATTTTTAAATTTTTCATATACCCCATATATATTTGATTGATGTTGTGGTATGGAAATGTATAGTTCTCTATTGGAAATCATTCCAGTTTGTCAACCAATGAATTTATTTTACAGGTTTCAAATTTAAGTCTATCGATTTGAAGGATTACCTTACCCATTTGTTTGAATAAAGAGCTATTTAATATCAATATAAAAATATTTCATTTTATGATAACACTTTCAGGTATAATATTTCTGTTTTATGTTGTTTAGTGTGTTTTGACATGTTTCATGGTCATTTTTCTACTCATTCATAGTTAGAAAGAATTGTATTTTTTTTTCACATGATATTATTTGGTTAAAATTGAGTTGTTTTAGGAGGTGAGTTTTTTGGTGTGTCATAATAAATTGGTTATACCTGGGAGTGTATTGTGGTATCATGTGGAACTAGAATATTGAGTTCTAGTCTTGGATTAGCAGCTCCTTTATGTGAGATAGTAGATTCATCACACATCAATTCTCCAGCCATAGGTCTCGAAGTGATGCTGGCATGTAGTCAGGGATCTTGAGGGTTTAAAGAGTTTGTTTATGTTCTCTACATTACCTTTGTGGTGAGGGTTTTTATGGTATTTATTGTAGTTTCACATCATTATTAATTTCCTTTTGTCTCAATGTGAATTATGGAATTACACCTCACGTAGTGATTGTGGTTATTCTATCTCAGATATGAGTTATTAGTCCGAGTTGCTATGTAGACCACCGATGTTAATCGACTGGGGCCTTGGATTTTATAATTCCATAGGTAGTGACTGGTGGGTAGTTTTCGGATTTTGTTTCAGTGGTCCAGTCCTTGGGCCCCTTCCCTCCCCTCCCCCTATGGTGGGGTGTTTTGGTCGATGCTATATGTTTTGATCATTTCTTTTCTTCTCCATTTGGGAGTGGGTAGTTTAAATTATATTGATGATCTATACATAACCATTGTTCTAATTATCTTGGGTAGTTTAGGGATGAATATATATGGTGGGACTAGGTTTTAATGTCTATGTTTTGTTTCATGTTTATTTTTCATTTAATCATTCATATTTGGTCCTTAATGGTGGGGATACCCACACCAATAATCATTGAGTTTTCTATAAATAATTCTTCGGGATCTAGTTGATTAATAATTGTGGGGAGTCCACTCAGGCCTCCCCTCTGATGGTGATATTTTTAGTGTTTTTTTGTTTGATCTGGTTGAATTGAATTCTTTTAAAGTATTTGATTTTTCAGTTTTCACCTATGTATTTGTGAGTACTGGGATTCATCCGAGAAGGCCCAATGGTTCATTTTTTTTATTTTGTTGAGGATGTGGTAAATTTATCATTCATTAGTTCGCCATAAGTGTTTGTGAGTTGTTGTATTTTTGTGATGTAGAGTTATGTTTTGTTTTTTTGATGAGTGAAATGATCACGGTTTTGGTGGCTATATCATGTTAATGTAGAATCCTTAGTAATTTCTCAATCATATGGAAACTATCATGTCATTCTAGGGTAGAAAGCGTTAATGGTGGGAATAATTTTCACACTTAGGGTTTCCATGTTTTGTATTATGGTCTGGTTCGATGGGTATATCTGTATTTTTTTACGTTTCTGGTGTGATATGTGTGGACTATTTAAGTGTTCTGTAGTCTAGTTTTTCCTTATGATTAGCCCTTGGATTCTGTTTGGAGAATGGTTCATTTTGGATGGTTTGTGACACCAAGAGTGTAACTATATTATGTTTAAATCAATCAAGGATCCCTATGGGTACTTTCCATGTATTTAGGGTGTCATTTGAGGGGTTGGGAATTTTTTTTACATTGCACGACTTTAGAAAATTTTTCCCAAACATTTCATCTTAAATGTGCAATGTTACAGAATCATTCCAATATAATTTTCATGGTTTAAGAATGGTGTAAAAAACCATACAACAAAACAATATACCTGAATATGGGATAAATATATATTAATTTATAAATTTGATTTAAGTAATTCAACCTCTGATTTGAATGCCTACATTTTGTTTATTGACCATTCATCTCCCATTCTTTTCCTTATTCGTTTTGGTCTAGTTTTTGGGAGATTTATCAAAAATGATAGTGATTATTCATGATTTTTTCATGAAGTCTTTCCCTTTCCTCTTCTCCTCTCATCCCTCTTCCTTATAATTTGATTTATCATTTTTTCCACTTATACCATGGTCATGATGGATCTAGGGTGATATTTTCTCTTGATTTTTATGGGTTATGGTTTTTTAGAAGTTTTAATAATTAATCTACTGTTTTGGAACCTCCACCAAGTGATTTTTGATCTGAATTTCAATTCTTCTATGGATTTAAGGTAGGTTTCCCATTGAACTTGACCAATTTTTTACAATTCATCTATTTTATTGTTTATAAAACTCTATTATTCATCGATATTGTTAAATGAACCTTGGATATACTTATGGGTGTAAAAAGTTGTGCTTTATGACTCATTTTATAAAAAATACTATCGATTTAATAAAAATGTGACCACTATCTATTTGATAAAATGTTATTTATTCTTTTTAATGTGGTTTTGGATTATTAAAACATGGTTCTTCAATTTGAACGGATGTTTGGAATGAAATGTCTGTTATATGCCATGTTTGGTGTTAAATGGAAATTATTTTATCAAATAATGCATGGATAGTGTTTTAGTAATTAACCCATTAGATTTCATGGGTTATGTGTGATATAAAATTAATATTTTGGATTTAAAAATACATTAGAGGAGTTTTAAGTAATATTTTGGGGGTCTTATGTGGTTTCCCATGTGGTTAATATTTTATAATGAATTGAGTATTGGGTGTGTAGATGTATTTTCACATGTTTCCAATGAATGGATCGTTTGGGGTTTTTATGAATATGGGTTTTGAATTTAATGAGTTAAAAAATGTTCTTTAGGATTCTATATAAGATTAAATATTGAAAATTGTGTTTCTAAACCTCTTTATTATTGTGTATTTTGTATCACTGATAAACATTGGTTTGGTAAAATGCAATATTGCCTTTTTGGAATCTTTCTAAAATGAAGAATATTTTTATTATTAAAACCTCATATCAGGATTAATATTCCATTATTCTTTATATAATGGATGTGACTTCCTTAATGTGGAATCTTTGTGATCCATTATAAATGTTCCGCAGGTTGGGAACATTGTGTTCTGTTTAATCTATGGCATGAGATCGGTCCTCAGAGTTGTTCTGGGTGATTATTATTGTTGGTTTATTCTTTTATATACTCATGGTTAGATGCTCAAAAGTAATTAGTTTTCCCACACCTATTATATAAATGAGACATGCGAACCGGTAGTACTTACCAGTGGCCCATATTAGGTGGATATATTTGTGTTTATTTCTATTGGATTTGGCCCCGCGATCTTTCCTCTGTTAGGGTGGCTTGGAATTTTGGCATTTTTATTTCATCATTTGTGCCATGTTATTGGTGTTGGGGTCTCATGTATTAGTATGTTTTGGGTTATTCTTGATATCTTGGGTTCATCTATGTCTATTGGATCTGAGATTCATTTAATGATAAATGTGATACTTGTATTACTTTTTACAATACCCTTGTCATGTGATCATCATGGTTACTTATTATGTTTCTTCCTTTTTTTTATGTGATGTGTTAATTTGAAAAGGGTTTTTGCCAAAAAAAATTCAATGGAAATAATCGTATCCTCTTTGTGATTTTTGAAAATATAAACATCACAATCCCTTTGAAATTGTTATTGTCCCCCTAATGTATTAAATATTTTTTCTAATTCAATAATGGAAATGGGTCTTACATTTTTAGTAAAATATTTATAAAATCATACTTCTAAATATTTCACTAGAAACATGAGATTGATGTTTATTTTTTTAATATATGTGAATTGGAAATAGATTATAATGATAGAATAGTAAGTTTTAACACTCAAACCTATATATCATTTGTATTTTTATCCATTTTTCAAGATACATCTTGAGATGGGTCACCATGAATGACCGTTTGTCTTGCTTTGGAGAGTGATCTGTGGGCTCACAACAATATGATTTTTTCTTCTTCTTCGGTTTCATGTATCATGTATCTTGGTATTTTTTTATTTTATTGAATCTATGATGCTTAACTAGGATTCATTTAAAAATTAAATTGTTTGTACATATTCTGTTATTTAGTTTCTTATTTATTTAATTGAAAAAATCATTCCCTTAAGTATATTGTTGATTCCCGACACGAGTTTCTAACTGGTGGGGGTTTGGAATGCCCTTCAGCCCAGGCCACAGATTGGCTCAGGTGATCAGTTTAGGGTTGACCCATGACAGTTCGTGACATAATACATTTGTATTTATCATGAAACACAATTGATTCGGTATTGGATGAGGCCATACACATTTTTTACGGTGTTTTGGCTAAAGCCTATATGATATGATAATGATGCTAGGAATTATTACTTCACTCATTATGAAATTATTTATTATATTCCACGTGATTATTAGTTTAGTATAATATCAATGTTGTTATATAGAAGTAAATAATTTATTCTTATTTATTTTTTCATATTATGTATAAAATTATGTTAAATGTTATGTGTTTTAGATAAACACATTTCTATAATGAAAATGCTTATTTATTTAATATAGATTCTATTATAAACATACCCCTAATGAATATCAGATTTCATCCATTTACTATGTTTGTTCTCCCTAACATTCCATGTTGTATATTATGTCTGATATGCATTGATAATATATTAGAATATTGGTTCTCTCAATGTATAGCCGATGATATATATTATAGTGTGAATCCAAGTGTTTGTTTTATGTATGTAATATGGTCTCCAAAACATCTATAATGATTGGTCTTTTAAGATTCATGTATTGTATCTATGATAATGTCTAATGTAGGGCACCTATTATGGGCTACTGTTGTAAGGGTCTTAAGTTTGTATCAGAAAAAGATTAATAGAATATTTGGAATCAAGATTTTCAAAATATAGGTTATGGGAATGTAACCATATAATACATATTGGTAATAATACCAAAGAAACTAAAAATATATTTTTTATATTAGTTACAGATAAATATTGAATTTATGTTATGTTTTTTTCCTGTTCAAAATCATGATTTATGACACATATCACTATTTTGTATATTCTATTGTTTAAAAATGGCTCATAGTTTGTGGAATTGAAACCATATAAATAAATTTACATTATATAGAGACATTCATCTTATGTAAGATAAAGATTTTTGATCTAGAGCTATGAGTATTGTTGAGAATTATATACCTCTGTTGTGATAGCTAACTTCAGATATGAATAATTTCCTAGCGTTCATAGAGCATCATGATCCACAAAATTGATGAAAATTTTAAGATCGCTTCCCCAAAAAGTAACCTACATCATTCAATGAGACTATAAATCAATTTTCACCTAAGAAATGAAAAAATTCCATAGATAAGATATTTTTTTTCAGTGTGAAGTAATGAAAGGGAGAATTTAGTCATTGAAATTTTTCATCTCTATGGCTAAACTTATCAATGGGGATCATTTATTCGATACAAGTTGAGGGAATATGTCAAAAACATAGAATGGAATTATTTAATGGAACTATTATTAGAATATTATTTTTCCCATGATGAGCTAGATAATTTTGAGAGAAAATTTATGAATTTTAGGGAATATGATGATGAAAATGTTTCTAAATGTGAGTCCAAAAATTCAATTATTTCAATAAATGCTATGGATTTATATAAATAATATAAATATAAATATTAGTTGATAATTTTATGGGTTAAAACATTCTTCTTATGTGAAGGAATCTCCAAAACATTATTATCATACAAAGAAATAGTATCTTTTTCTACCGGTACAAAGACACATTTCTATATTTTTTTATAAATTATTGGAATGATGAAGAGGGATTATATACTATCTGGAAAATAAAACACATAAACACGAAAGAATAAAATATTTTCAATCCATTCTGTATTTAATGTGGAGTGAAACATAGTGGAACATTCCAATTTGGGATGAGAGTTTCTAACAAGTGTGTATAAATAGGCCACTGAGCCTATGATTTTCAAAGAAAATAAAGAAGATTGATTTTTATATTGTTTTAACTATATAGATATGGGACCCTATACAACCTATTTCTCTAACAATCAAGTAACATTCCCCAGAAATGGAAAAGGGACAAATTCCATGATTATAAAGTCATAATTGATGAGTATGAAGTTTATAATTATGTGTTGGTAGTTACATTAATTTTTCTATCCAATTAGTGAAATTCTTTATTGATTTATAGAACACAAAATATTTTATATCATCATATTTTTTCATCAAAATTAGAGTTTTTTATTTTTTTTCAAAAATGGAATGTTTAGTCAAGACTCATTTGGAAAGTCACATTGCAAAAATGGTTTTTTTTTTCAGTCACCATTTTAGAAATAGACATACTTTACATTCTAACATTTTCATCGTACCTATAGTTTAATTTAATATAATGATTTATATGGACTGTATTTCAAAACATTATGACAAAATTCAAAAATTTGTGGGGAAGAAATTCAATGAATTATCGTTAGAGACGAAACATTATCAACTAATTTATATATAAATCAAGAACTAGTATCTATAATAAAATAAAATATTGGGTAAAATGAGAAAAACATATTGGAATGAATTTTTTTATAATAAAATTTAGGATGTAACTGTAGTAAATTAATACATCTTGGTTTTTTCAGAGGAATTATAGGTATTACCCTCTGAGCATGATGTTGGGTTTTATATTGATTTAATCCCTAATGTAAGACTAATTTTAAGGTCTCCCTAATAAATTGAAAAATGGAATTATTGTAGAAAAAAAATATATTTATAAGTGGTTTGTAAAAAAGGATTTCTTACACATTTTATTTCTCCATAGGGAACTGCAGTTCTCTTGGTTTAGAAGAAATATGGATATATGAGGTTGTGTATTAATTAGAATAAGAAAATATTATAATAAGGAATTTGTATATTCAAACATCCATTCATGGTTTATTTGATCAACTTGATAGAGGTAAATTATTTTCAATGTTTGACCTATATTAAGGATAGAATAAATTGTGATTAAATACGGAATTCACTGTGAAGATAGATTTTTTTATTAGGTCTGTAAATTTCGATTTCAATGAAATGAATTTTGGATTAACTAATGCACCATTTCTTTTGATGGATATAATGAACAATTTATTCAGGGATTATCTTTATGGTATTTTTGAGGTAGTAATTAATGATATTATGGTGTACTCAAATAGAAAAAAAGACCTTGAGAATCAAATATTGGTCATTATTAGGAATCTCAGAAGGAAAGAGTTATATGGGAAAATTAACAATTATGAATTATGGAGTCATAAAATTATTTTTCATGTCAATATATTCTCCAATGATGGAATCCTTATTGATCATAAAAAGAAATGGTCATCCAATAATGTCATTCGTTGATGATCAGAACAATGGAATATATTTTAATTGGTTTATCAATTTGCTATTAAAATTTAATTCATAATTTTTCACCTTGTATAAGACCTATTAACCAAGAACACATGGAAGAAGGATATGTTGTTATAGAAATATAAATGAAAATAATTTTATGAAAAATCAAAAAAATGACTACTCATTATTCCGATCTTGACATTGTCATCTGATATGGTCCGTTTTTATTTAGAATGATGCATAATGGAATAGACATTGTTTTCAACTTTTAGATAAATATATAGTTATTATATTTCAATACAGGATGATAAAAACTCATGAATATAACTATCTAACTCTTTTTCTTGAGTTAAGAGCTGTAATATTCTCTCTAATGATTAAGAGAAACTATATCTATGGTGAATGATGTGAGATATATACATATGAAAATAGATTGAAATAAATTTTCTCATAGAGAGTACACAATACAATGAAATTTAGATGGTTATAACTAATCATGGAATATGATTTTATAATACACTACTACCCATGGATGGAAAACAAGGTGTAAGATGCATTGATAAAAAATAATCATGGTGTTATCCACAATATGTGAATTTAAAGGGGTCATGTGTTCATTGATCTGGTAAAAATAGACATGGTAATTCTCTTGGAATGTGAAACACCTCTAGTTTTTCAAATTTATTTAAAACCATATTTATTGGAATAGATAAAAATTTAAAAGTATGATGATGATAATTTTAAAACTAAAATTTATTTTATGAATTATGGTAAATTGGTACACTTCACATATGAAGATGAATATATTAAATTTTGGGAAGAGATATCGTGTTCCCACCAAAAAGTGAAATTAAGGGTAATTATTGGATGCTAATCAAATATTATATTTATTTATACACCCTAGTATTACTATGATGTATGGAGATTTTAGGGATCATTTTAGGTTTGAAAATACGATGTAGGAAATTAAGGATTATGTGCAATGTTTTTTGTTGTGTCGAAAATTAAAGGACTAAATAAAACATGCTTTACGGTAATGAAACGTCTACCTATTACTATATTGAAATGAGATTTCATTACGATAGAGTTTGTCACATGACTACTAATTTTTCTTTGACAGAATGAGGAGATATTGATTGTTATTGATCACCTTATAATATCATCACATTTTATTTCTATAAGATATTATTTAACTCTCGAATAGTTTTACCCACATCCTAAAATTTATGTATTTAATATTTTATCATTATTTCAATATATATTATATTCATATCATATGAATTAATATAAATTTTACTCTAAAATGTTTCTATTTTTCATAATTTATTTCATTTTATTTTTATAGAGCGCATTTCATAAATATAGTTTTTGAAAATTTTCAAAATTTTATGTTTTAAAATAAACTATTTTTTAAATATTATTTCAAATATTTAATTTTTTTTTGAATTTGTAATAATAGTCATATAAATTTTCTGTTTCAATTAATTTTGAAAAGTACATAACTCGAATTCAAAACTAACTTTTCATCTAAATAATTTTTTGTATTAAATTGTATTATTAGTTTGTTTTAATGAATTATTAGATCCATTATATTTATTTTTTTCAAATATCTTTCATTTGAATCAATTATATATTGGTTTTTTATATGAATACATTTAAATCTTTTGAACGTTTTCACATAAAAAACTTATTTTTTCATTCTGTCAACACAATAAATTTTAAATTAGATACTCAAACATTTATAATTTTTATTTTAATAAATCAAATCCATTTTTTGAAATAGTTGGTCTGAATTATGTAAATATGTTTTTTATGTCATTAATAATAGTCTCAATATTAAATTTTATCGTAGCATTGTTAAAGAAATATCGACTAAATATGGGTAAAATTTATATTTAAAATATTAAAAAATTAACATAACATATATCGAAATTATTTTGGATGATTGTGTTTCAAACAAATAACCAGTGGACTGGGATTATATCATTTGGAAGACACATGGATGACAGTATGACATTTATTAAATTTTATGTAACCAAAATTTTATGTTGTCATATCAATGATTTTAATAAATATATAATTGTTATGGTTCAATAAAGAATTTATCGACGACTATATATCATCATTTAATCGAAAAATAATTATCTCATACAAGGTAACTTATTCAAAAAATTTAAGAATTATATAATTACTCTATATTCAAAGAAATTGATGGTGAAAAAATGTATTAATTTGTTAGAACATTAAATAAATTTAATAAAATAATTAAAAATATATAATTTTATATAATAAATGTCATCCATGAACTTTTTGGAAGACCATGATGTATTATGGAATCGTTAAAATAACATTAAAGATGTTATATTTTGTTTTAATGTTTTTTTATATTCATTGTATTGAATATTTTATAATTAACATTATTATTATATGAAAATAAATTCTATATTACGAAATTATATAAAATAGAAAAAAATATAAAATATATCTAAATGATTATGATAATGATTAAAATTTAATCCATTGTCAATTTTTCTATATTTTTTCATTTTATAGTAACTATTTTAATCATCAAATAGTAAAATCACATGTTTCCATGATACGAGTTAAAGAGATTAAGTAATTGTTAAAAACAAAATATAATAGTATGAATGAGAACTAAACATGTAAAAAAATTAATGGATAAGACGATTTCATCCCATAAATGTATTTACCATCAAATTAATATCTTTAGAATCATTTTTAGTTGGAAATTTTTTAATATTAATTTAATATTTTATGAATTAAAAAAAGATACCCACACCTCAATTATTAAATGGCACCTCCTACCTCACTTTCTTAGACCACATTCAACTTTATAGCATTACTAAACCATTCCCATTTCTTCTCAAAACATCCTTTACCATTTTTTTATGTCATGTTATTCCAAAAATACGAACTCTAAATAGTATTACCAACTTATGTAAATGAATTCCATGAATGAAGATGTTATTATTTTACCAACACATTCAAATTCATTTCTTATTCTAATTCATATTCATGTTTTGTTCCCATAGTAATGTAATAGATGTAGTATCAAATATATTATGATATTTCATTATGATTATGGGATATCATATCCCACCTTTTATCTATCCTATGTAAAATGATAGCACTACGCGTGCCTACATATGAAATACCATATTCACACCACGGTGTAATTTTTTATTCATCCAGAATTTAATTGGATGGGTTTAATAATGAATATAATGAAATTATGTAATAAATACAAAAAGATATTTTTTCTCTATAGTTAATATACGTTCCAAATCCTTACCCTTTCACCATTAATGGAATGATGTTGTTGTTCATGCATATGTATGGCCTACCATCTCGAAGATGTGATGTGATACAATTTCCATGTTAGCCATTCAACAATCATTTAAACAATTGAATATAATGTGTAAATATAATATATATGAACTGAAAAAAATGTTGAAGATAATATAAATGTATCCTATTAAAATTAAATATGAGTTATAATAAAAAACAGAAATTAAAAATGATGTTGTTTACACGCAAAACAACGGTAATAACAAAATATTATTAATTATACAATATAAGGGGAATAAATATTATATACAAAATATTAACATGGATCATCTATAAATTAATAACATTATTTATAAAATTATAATGTATTTAAATAAAATTCACCTAATGTAATGTTCATGGTATGAGTTAATTTCACAATTTCATTATTATTTTGGATTGATTATATGTAAGTATATATTGGGAAGTATTAATCATAAATCTTCATGTTTCTTAAAAATGTTTTAAAAAATATTTTTAAAACTATCCAAACAATGTTTACAGTATTTTTATCCATGTTCTACTACATATAAAATGGTTTTAAATGAATATTTTTTACAATTTCCAAATTTGAAACATTATTTCTTTTTCATTAAAATATAATAGGAATGTTTGTTTACATATAGGACATGATTAGAAATTTTCTCTCTCATGAAAACATTATGAATTGATGAATAATTTACATGATTAAAAAATCCTATTTAATTAAAACATTTTCTTTATAAATTTCATTTACTTTATAAAAAAATATTTCAAAATAGAAAGGGGGCGTACCTAATGATAAATTTTTAATGATTTTGTTACATTTTTTTCATCTCTATAAAAAACCATTCTTAGATCATAATATAGACTGAGGTGTATCTCTTATGATTCCATATACCATATTTTATTGATAGCATTATGATTATGATGACTATAGATATTCTATGAGAATACAATTCATTGGTTTTGGTAATATTATTCACATTCCATATTCTAGTTTTTTAATACGATAATTTTTGTTGTTTTGAATCACTCATTTTATATTTGGATATAATAAGACATAGAAAATCATGGGAGGGGACTAATATAGTTAATTGATTATTTTTTAGGCAAAATGTTGTAAAATGTTAGGGTATTGGATGAGGCCTTACAAGTTTATGTATAGTGTCTAAGACAATGATTTAGCGGTATGTTTATGATGTCTAACCCCATCCATTAACTCATTATTAGATTATTTATTGATATTATATGTGATTAATAGATTAGTATAATATAAATTTTATTTGCTATATTGTTTTATTTTAATATCATTTATACATTCCATATTATTCTCAAGATTAGTTTAAAATGGATTTTGTTTCATTTATACACATTTCCATAATGTTTATTCATATTTATTCATAATAGCTTCAGTTTTTCACATACCCTTACTAACTATTGTGATCATCCCTTTCATGTGTTCTATATTATATAGGATTCCATAATGAATGTAATGATTTATATGTAGGGTTGCGATTGGATAATATTGGGCTCTAAAATAATTTACTATATTGTATTTTATTGTTTCAATTGTAATTTATGTCTCAAGTATATAATCATGTTTCAAATGAAGCTAAGCTCATTAATCATTTGGGATTCGTGTCCTGTATCTATGCCAACATAATATTAAGGCAATTATTTTGAGATATTTAGGCCAGGGTCTTTAAAATATTGTTTGATCAATTTGAGTTTCTTTTATAAAATGATTGTCTGATTTCAGTTCCATGTAGACTTATTTGTGTTTTGTTATTTTTATTTTATAATGGGAAATATATTTTTTATCATTTAGTGATTTATATTTCAAAAATCAATATTTTTTCAAATAAGTATTTTCTCATTTATTTTAACACATGGGACTACCATAAGAATTAGTATCAATTAGTGGTTACTAGATTATGGTATTATGTAAACCCCCAAAGTTGAAATAAAAGATTGATTTATTTTATTAGTAACATCATTAATTCAATGTTTGTAGTTATAATAAATTAAACGGATTTAATAAATATTATAACAACAGTATAGTTTTAAATTTATCCTTAATTTAATATTCTATGAAAAAATTGTTGGATTGATTTGTTTGAAAATTTATATTACTATTTATTTATATGATAAAATAGTTTTAACTACAAAATTTATTTTAAATTAATAAATTTATAAAATTTATATATATTATAATTAATATATTTCATATCAATAATGAATTATATACTTATTTGATATTAAATTATACTAATTTTGTATTATTTGTATTAAATAAAAATAATCATATGTTAATGATTTATAATACTGGGTATGATATTAATTTCCAGAATTTTATAATCATATTTTTTATTAATTTTATTAAATTCATCATTATGAAACAAAATAAAATTCTAAATATATTTGTGTTCTTATAAATTATAATAAAATGTATTATATTTTATTATGTTATTATAAAATGTATTAACTATAATATTATAAAATAATGTTAAATGATATGATATATATATATATATATATATATTAAAACGAGATAAATTTTAAGAAATGGAAAATGAAAATTTATTCAGGTTTTGGAGTTTTGACGGGAGGTAACATGAGGTATAGGTTTTTAAGTAGAGAAAAATATATGGCATAACAGAGGCATTTTTTTTAGAAAATATGGAGGAAGATGAAGATGGAGGAGACGGGTTCGTCCACAAGTGCATGGGGGTGTCAATACAAGCTGAGCTGTGTTTCGAGAGTCCTCTATAGGTCGTACACAATCTATGAGTCCGAGCTCAACTTAGAGTTTTCAAATTCATATTTTAAGTTAAATTCAAGAGACATGACCCGATTTAGATATTAGTTTGGATATAAAGGCCATCATGCCCAATATCTGATTTACTTATAGAATCCTGATAAGATTTTTCGAAAAATGACCTTTTAGATTGTATGAATCTTCACATGTTATTGAATTACATGTAGGAATTAATCCATTACTTTTTAGTTTTCAAATATTATATGAGATCTTATATATTATTTTTCTTAGTTTATTAACTCTATTAATTGTTTATTTCTTCAACTAGTGTGTCCTAAAATATCAAAAATTTTGTCATATTTCATTTTTTATTTTTGGCAGTTTTTAAATAATTTCAACGATTTAATTAATTTTTTATCATCTATGGACCAGTTGTATGTTATATATATATATATATGTATATACTTTTTTCAAGGATTAGAGTTGTTATTTCCTTCTGTCTGTTTCATGTTACATGAATTGGTTCATTATTTTTTGAACTGAATTAGGAAGTTACATTGCAAATATCCAATCCCTAAATTAATATCTTATCATCATGAAGTAAATAGAATACATATATATTAAATAGTAATACAAAATATAAATATATCATTAGGCATGAATTAATAAGAAGTGTTGGCTCTACACTACATATATTATGATATGATGTATATATGTGGATAACATGATAGGCAGTAGACATTCCGTTACCTTATTTCCCTTCTTGGGAGAGTATTTAAATTTAATCGGTAATAATTGTATGAATAAATGTAGGATTAAAGGTCTTCAAATATCTTGTAAGGGAGTTTGTTTATTTTTTTATGTTATAATCACTTTTTTTTTGTTTTTACTAAGGGGTATATAAATGTAATTATTTATCTATTTTATGATTATCGAACCTCAAATTTTTAGGAGAAAAATTATTTTTTAAATTATGTAAATTGATTTATTGTCATGTAATGGAGTTTTTTTAAATCTAATGTTTCCCTTTTTTTATGGAAAAATTAATGTAATGATAATTTTTCTTCTGAAATTAATATTTAAAATTTATAATTTATGTATATACATATATATGTATTTATAAACAAAATTGAATGATTCTGTAGGATATTTATTTTCAAACATACATTATAAGGGTTTAACTCATTCTGTTAGTTTGAGTTAAATTTACAAATTATATATCTAACATTTATTATTTTCATAACATATAATGAATGAGTTGTTATATATTTTTAGAATTCAGATAATAATTGCAATGAGTTATTTTCTAAATCTTACCTAATGTGTTAATTAATGGTTGTATTTTATTTATAAAATTATTTTTTAATAAATCTACTATAATAGATATTAAAGCATATCAATTTTTTTTAAACATGAATTTATTACATGTAAAAGAAATTATACGCTTTATACATTTCTGTTTAAATATTTATATTATTTGAAATTTTTTTTGTCAAAAGCTGAATCATTATTCTATTTTCATGAAAATATTGGAAATATAAGTAATATATATATTATAATCATTATTCAATAGAATTAAATTTATAAACCATTCATGAATAAATTATTTGTAATAACAAATTTATTTAATAAAATAATGGTTAAGAATATCATGAATTTTATGAAATTCATTCCATTGATAAACCATGAATATGTCTATATATTAATTATTATATATAACCATTTATATATTATTATTCTATGTATATATAAAGGAATATACATTTATGATTTTTCATTATATGTGTTTGTCATTTATCGGTAAAAATTTAGATATAGAATCCTTATTAGTTTTTGAATGAGAATTTAATTACGTGGAACAAATTAAACATCCAATAAATCATGTACTGCCAATATACATGGATGTTCCAAGCCTATTTAGGGATTGCCAAGATTATTTGAATTTATATATTATATACAAATAAAATTGTACGATCATTTAATACTCAATTATGTTTTAAAAAACATAGTGAAATTATAAATAAGTAATAGAAATGGATGATTTATATATATAGATATATATGTGTGTCTCTGTGTGTGTGTGTGTTTATATTCATGTGTATGTAATACATATAAAAAATGTTTACTTTTTTCTAATCTATGAATGCCCTATGAAAAAATGTTCACATAAATTAAGAAAGATGAAAATAATTTCCATAAATGATGGCACATACACATTGAATATATGTTAGGGTATTTAAGAGTGAACCTAATCTCTCAACAAGTGGTTAGGCCGAAGATAAGCTTCAAAATTTCATGTTTCCCCAATTATTTTTTGTTTTGAAACAAATTCTTAATATTTTATGTAATTCACTTGATTATATTAAAAAGATTTTTAATGTTTAAATTGTTCAATTAATTAATGTATTAGGGTTTTCAATGGTGTTTTTAGTATTTTTTCAAATGACTTCCAAGATTAGTTAATAAGATGTAATTTTCGATGAAATATTTTAAAAAAAGTATTTCAATCATTTCAAAACCATTTATTGGGAAATTGAATGCTCACCATTTTTTTAAATGATTTTTCACAATAAACTTTGATGTTAAATTTCATAATACATCACTTCTGAATTTATTACACAGATGTTTTAAAGGATACTATTTATTTTTTGGTCAAATTTGAAAAATTTAAGGTTTTTTCTAATCCATCCAAACCTAGAAAAGTAAAACATCCTTATTGCTTTAAATAGTGTTGTGTAATTTTTTATTTACATTTATAATAAAATAACACAGTATTTTCATGCACTAAGTCTGGAAGAGAGGAAATGCCCTTATAATTGATATATTTCAAATCAATAATGAATTTTATAATTATTCTATACTAGATTATGCTAGTTAAAGGTTATGTGTATTAATACAATTTTAATGAAATATGATAATGAGTCAGATAGTAATTATTAACCTTTTTTAATATATAATTTTATAATTTGACTTAAATTTATCATTATGAATCACAATAAAATTATATATATATTTGTACAATTTTAAATTATATTATTTATATGGTATGTTTTTAATGATATTTTAAATATTAATAATTATTATAATATAAATTTAAATTAAACAATTTAATATATATGTATATATATATATATATTAAATAAATAAATTTCAAAAAATTAAAATGAAAATTAGTTTGGGTATATGAGTTTCGATAAGAGACATCTCGATGAATATATTTTCGAGTAGAGAATACTCGAGGGCATTGTAGGGGCTTCATTTTTGGTGAACATGGAGGAAGCTGAATACCATTGAGAGGGGTATGTCCACACGTTCCTTGGGTGTCGATCCAAGATAATCCAAGTTCCGAGAGTCCTCTGCAGGTCGTGCATCATCAATGAGTAAGAGCTTAATTTAAGGTATTCACATTTTGGATTTGACTTAAAAGCTGACCAACATGACCATATTTATATCTTAGTTTGAGTATTAATGACATTGCACACCATATATGAGTTTACTAGAAGTTCAAAGTGATATTTTGGGGAAAAATCATTAGGATTGGATTTCTCTTAACCTTGATTTGATGTACACATCGGTTTTACACATTTAATTTCATGGTTCAAATCTAATTCTTGATCTTGTCAGTTATTTTTCTACGTCTATTAATCCATGAATTGTCGAATTCTTAAACATTCATGTCCTATTAGGTATACTATTTTTATTTTTTTTGGTTCTTATTTTCATTAATTTTTGAATCCTTTCTTCGATCTCGGATTTAAGTTATCATATATGTACTGTTAGTATGTTAAATGTATATATACATATATACTTTTTTTCAATTATTACTATTGTTAATTTAAACTATCTATTTCATGATATAATAATTGATTCATTGAATCTCATCTATGATTATTTTCAGATACCAATTAGGAAGATACATTATTGATATCAAATGAAGATGTTAATTTTTATCAGAAACTTTTAAACAAAATACTTATATGTTCTCTAGTAACACTGACTATAAATATACCCTTAGGATTGAAGTAATGAACATCACTAGAGTAGCACTGCCTATATTTTAGTATTACATATATTAGAGGACGACATGACAATCAATATCTTTTCCTATCATTTCCTTGCCTTCATAATATAATATGATATTCTTAATAATAAAAATATGAAGAATAAAAATTAGAAAAATAGCCTTCAAATATCATGTATGGAAGGTTTTTTATTTATTTTATGTTATAATATTTATTTTTGGGTTTTGGATATGTGATATATATATTTTTTATCTATTATCAATTTTATGATAATGATATCGAAAATTTTAATGCGAATAAATTTATTCTAAAATAATTTAATTTATTTATGGTTATGGAAGTGAAATAATTTTTTAGTCAAAAACTTTTTTTCTCTTGTTTTCCAAATTCAATTCAAGTACATGGAATTTTTCATCTGAAATTTTAATTAATTTTTTTATATATATATACATACAAATATATATATATAATTATAACCAATTATAAATTATTATTTAAGATAATTATTTTCAAAATTACTTTATAAGTGTTTAATTCATTATGTATGATTGAGTGGGAATTAAAAATTTTATATCTAAATTTAATTATTTTAATAACATATTATAAATGAGAGACTACATTTTTTTAGTATTAATATTATAATTGAATTGAATAATCTTTAAATATTTATTTATGTTATAATTCATGGTTGTATTTTTTTATAATAAATTTTTTTAAAAAATCTATTTTAAAATATTTTTCAATTTATTGAACTGTTGATTAAATATGAAATTATTAAGTGTCTTATAAACTTCGTGTTGTATACATATATGTTTAAATATTTATTTGATTTGTAATTATGTATGTGACACATTATATCATTATTCAATTGTTATGAAAATATTTAATTAATAAGTCATGTATATATTATATTCATTTTTCAAGAGAATATGATTTATAATCTATACATGAATAACTTATTTTTAAGTATTAATTTATTTAATAAAATAAAGGTTAATAATATCATGAATTTTTTGAAATTATTATAAATTATAAATCATTAATTTTGACATCTATTAAAGATTATAAATGAAAATTTATATATTATTATTTTTTATATGTTAACATAAATGCATGTACAATTAATATTTTTCATTGAAGGATTTTATCATTTATGGGTACAACCTTTGAAAATGGAATCCTTATGAGATTATGAATGAGAGTTTATGTAAGTAGAACCAATTAACAATCCATGAAAATATGTAATGTTAAGAGACTTAGATATTATAAGACTATTTATTGATTTTCATAGATGATTTGAATTTATACATTATATAAAAAAACAAGTGATTGATCATTCAATAATTGTTTATATATTAAAAATTCAAGAGAATATATACCCATAAGTGATAGTGATGTATGAATCTAAAATATATATATGTATATATATTTCTGTATGTAATATATATAAATATAATAAATGATTACATGTTTTTAATGTGTGAAAGATTAGTGAAAAGTTTTCATAATCATAAAAAAATCATAAAAATATTTCCATAATAGCCAGCACTTAATCATTGTAAATATGGTAGGGTCTTGGTGAGTTCACCCAATCCGTCAAAAAGAGGCTAATCCCAAGATAACATTCAATGATTCATGTTTCAAAATATTTTTGTTTTAAAAATAATAATAATTATTTTCTAAAATTCACCGGATTATATTAAATTTATTTTAAATGTGTAAATATGTTCAAATTATTATTGTGTTAGTGTTTCAAATGATATTTTCAGGATGTTTTGTCAGAAGAATAAAAATATTATTTCATAAAAAGTTATTCAAATTTTTTTTTTGTCACAATTGTTTCAAAAATTTGAATACCTATTACTAGAAAATTTTATACTCACCCTTTGTTTTGAAATAATTTTTCACCGGTATCTTAGAAGATAAATTTAACACTACATCACTTTTGGAGTTAGCATGCCAAAGAATAGTATAAATCTATTTAATTTATTTTTAACTCTAATAAATGATATGTGTTTCCTAATCCATTAAAACATATACTAGTAAAAGGTCCTCATTTATTTAAGTAGTGTGGTGAAATAGTTCATTTACTTTTATAATAAAAATTACACTGCATTTACATGTTCTATGTCTGGAAGAGCATGAACAAGTCATTATTATTAGTATCAGAGGAATGGTCTAGACAACATTAGAGATTAGAAATTTTCTTTTTTTGAGAACTGAATCATCGTATTAGAAGAATCCTTGGATTGTTAAGTTCAATTAGAAATTCATTAATTCTTAATATGGAAATTTAGATATTTCTTATTACCAACGAACAATGGCAATGGTGCAATTCATTTAAGGTGGGAGAATGTAACTCCTCGAGATTGAATAAAATATTTATTTATTTTATTAGTAACATTATTAAATAAATATTAGTAATTATAATAATGGAAAATAGGAATATATATATTATCAGAATTGTAATGTTATAAATTTAACATAAAATTAATATTATATAAAAAAATATTGTATTTATATATTTGAAATAATATTTTATTATTTTTTAAATTGATAAAAAAAATTATTATAATTATGTTTAAATGGATAAATTTCTAAAATGTTAATATTTTGAAAGAGATATATTTCATATCAATGATGACAATTATAATAATTGATACTAAATTATTCTAATTATGGATTATGTGTATTATATAATGTGATCCTATTTTTATAAATTATTATACCCGATATGATTGTAATTACTAAATTGAATAAAATTAATTTCTATAATTTGACATAAATTCATCATTATGAAATATAATATAGTTTTAAATATATTATTATTCTATTAAATTATAAATTCAACGTAGTATATTTTATGATGACATTTTAAACAGTATTAATTATTATATGTTAAAATAAAACGGAGCGATATGATATATATATATATATATTAAAGCAATATAAATTTAAAAAATGAAAATTGAAACTATTTTGGGATTCAGTGTTGTGATGAGAGGATGCACAAGGTATAGGGTTTCGTGAAATGAAAACTTGAGGGCCTAATGGAGGCTTTGAATGGGGATAATGTAGAGGAAGCTGAATACCATGAAAAATGGTATGTCCATGAGTGCCTGGGGTTTAGATTTGACACGAGCTATGTTCTGAGAGTCCTCTATTGGTCGTGAGACATCCCCATGTTTGAGGTCAGTTTTGAATTTTAACTTTTATATTCGAGGTCAAAGTAGGGACACATGAGTAGATTTAAATATGAGTTGTAGTTTTAATGCCATCACGCACAAGATCTGAGTTTTATAAAGGTTCTGAATGTTATTTTCTGGGATAAATCCTTCAGTTGTCTATATATACGCACCTTTTCTCTATTTACAAGTAGGTTTCATACCATTAATTTCATGGTTCCCAATATAATCATAGATCTTATCAGTTATTTTACTCACTGAATTAAATCTATTAATTATTGATTTATTCGACAAGCATTTTATATCTACCCTACTTTTTTGACTTTCTTTTGGTTTATTTCTTCAGTACTTTATAAATAATTTCTTATATTTAATCTATTCATTATCATCTATGGACCAATATTATGTTCAATGTATATATATATATATAATTTTTGTCAATGACTACAGTTTTAATTTTCATCTGTCTATTTCATGATACAAGAATTGGTTAATTAAATCTTTTTATTGATTGTTTTTAAACTAAATTAAGAAAATACATTGTATATATACAATACAATGATAAATTCTTATCAGAATGTTGAAAATTATATACTTATATATAAAATAGGAATAATGACTATAAAAATAATTTCATGATGGAAGTAATGAGCAGCACTGGATTTGTACTTGATACATTTCTATAATGCATGTATAATAAGATAAGATAAAATTAAGAAGAAATTTCTAGCCATTCTTTCTCATCCTAGAAGAGTATTAGAATATTTTCAATGATAATATGATGATTAATTCTTGGAGAAATTTTTTTCAATTACTATGTAATCGAGTTTGTTAATTTATTTTCTATTATAATCTCTGTTTTTTGGGTTTTCAGAATGGATATATATACTAATATATTCATTATATTCTCAGTATAATGATTATCAAATATATAATTGGAATGAAATAAATTTTTTTCTTAATTGAGGAAATTTATTCATGATTATGTAATGAAAATTAATTTGTTATCAAAAATATATTTTTATCTTCTGTTCCTATAGAAATTCATGTAAAGGGAATTTTTCTTATGAAATTATTCTCAAAAAATTACATTTTATGTATATAAATATATATGTTTTTATAACAAAATATGCATGATTGTGTAATATATTTATTTCCAAAAATAATTTATAAGGGTCTAATTCATTCTATCCATTTGAGTTAGAATTACAAATTATATATCTAACATTCATTATTTTCATAATCTATAATGAATGAGATAGTATATATTTTTAGCATTCATATTATAAATTAAAAAATTAATTAAAATTTTTAAATAACATATTATTTAATTGATTCAGTTGTGTTTATCAATTTATATTTTAAATAAATCTATTATAACATATACTACAATTTATAGAATATTTTTTTAAACATTAATTTATTACGTGTATTATAAACTACATTTTGTATACATATGTTCTTGAAAATGTATTTTTTTCAATTATATATGTCACAAATTAAATAATTAATCTATTGTTATCAATGTATTAAATTTATAGTTAATATATATGTTATATTCATTATTCAAGTGCCTTGGATTTCTAAACTATTCATGAATAAATTATTGGTAATTATAAATTTATTTAATAAAATAATGGTTTAGATGATCTAGAATATTATGAAATTTATGTCATTTATAAATAAAAAACTTAGACATATATTAATTATTATACATGAAAATCCATGAATTATTATGTTTTATATGTATATTTAAACGCATTTATAGGTTATATTTTGGATTGAAAGAATTTATCATTTATCGGTATAACCATTGGAAATAGAATGCATATGATATTATGAATCAGAATTAAAGTATGTGGAACAAATTAACCATCCATGAAAATATTTAAACTCAAGGTAATTTTATTTTCCAATCCTATTTAGTTATTTTTGAAGAAGATTTGAATTTATACATTATATAAAATTACATGTCTATGATCATTTAATACCCATTTATGTTTTAATAATCCAGTCATAGTATATAGATATGAAACATTGATGGATGATTTTAATATATATATATATATGTCTATGTAAATATAAATTAAAAATTCACATGTTTTTAATATTTGAAATGTTGGTGATTAATATACATATACATAAAGAAATCATAAAATGGTTTCCATAAAATCAAACACATAATTGTTATTAATATGGTATGGTATTGTATAGTGAACCCAATCCTTCAAAAAGTGTGTTGGCCTAAGTTAACATTCAATGATTCAAGTATCCATACAGTTTTTGTTTACTAATTATTGCCTAATATTTTCTGAAATTCACAATATTATTTTAAAATCATTTTCAAAGTGTAAATATGTTCAAATTTTAAAAGTATTAGTGTTTTCAATGATATTTTCATTACTTTTTTCAAAAAAATGTGTTTATTTAATACTAATTTTTTTAATAGATATATTTTCTATGAAGTTATTCAATGATATCAAAACAAAAAATGAGGAATTTTTTGATCACTCGTTGTTTTTGAAATGATTTTTCATTGGTATCTTTGAAGTTGAAATTTATACTTCTTCACTTTTGCTGTTAGCGCACAAAAGTATAGTATTCATCTGATAAATTTTTTTCAACTCTGATAATTGTAATTTGTTGTCTAATCATTCATTTCCAAGACCTATAATAGGTCCATATTTGAGTAAATAGTGTTTTTTATTTTTTTCATTTTCATTTATAAAAAAATTACACCACATTTTCAAGCACTTATTCCAAAAGAGCGGGCATAAGTTGTTCTCTATTTCATTTATTAGGTGTGATTTATTAAATTCTAATTTTATGTCAATAGTTATTTTGGTTTTTATTTTGTGATGTGTGATGTCCCCTTTTGGAGTTGTTACACATGGTAACATATGTGTTAAGGGTTACATATAAGATATATCTATTTAACTTGATGAGGGATGTGTACATATATTTAGGGGTGTATAAAAATGGTTTTGGATGCAGGACCGTCATATTATATAGTTTTAAAGAAGTTTTAGACATTGATAGTTACACTGATGGGAGTCATGATTGTACTATTTAGTAGAGTACAAATGTGATGATATGTTTTGGATGAGGTTCTAACCATAGAATAACATCATTTGTTGTTTTTGAACTTTAGTGTGGAAATTTATGGTTTCCATGATTTCTTAGGGATTAAGGGAATTATGGTCAATTGACGTGATTTTGCATCATTAGGAGAGGTAGAGTGTTTCTGAAGTAATTATAGTAGTGGATTATGGACATTATTTTTTTACATGTAATGTTATAGTCAGGTAATAACACCATTTGAGTAATTATTCAAAACATTATTACATTTTTTTATGAAGGTATTGATGATTTTGAAGAAAATAATGGAGAAGGATAACAATATGTCAAACTATGTGTCAGTATGGATCTATATTTTCTAAATATGGTTATTGTTGTAGTAGAATAATATTTTAATGATGGTGGAAATTTAGTAATTGGACACAATGTTTTTATAATAAATTAATAATTGAGATATTTTAGATGTGTGGTAGGTGGACTTCCCTGGAATATAAAGGTCGATAACACATTGGATGGGTAGTTTTTAATGAATTTCATAGCTAATGGTTCTGATATATAGAGGACAAATGAATTATTTTTTATAGAGGACCATATTTTTCATGAGATATGACTCGATAAAGTAATCAATTGAATTAGAAATATATATTATTTGAAAATTATCATGTATAAAATCCATGTGGATGATACGAGTGAAAATGATATTGTTAGAACAGGGTCAGAGTGACCACCAATGTTTTTATTTATGGGATATTTGATGTAGGACACATTTGGGAGCCCTTATATAGGCCTTATGGATTTTGTGAGATGGTTGGTCACAATACAACCCCATTTTCCCCACAATGGTGGACTAACATATGGTTTAATTCAAATTTTGACATGAGGGTTAAATTGTGAAGATATATGGATATGTGGAAAATTTATATCATAAGGCACATCATGTCGTCAACCGAGTGAGTCATGTCACTGTAGTGATTTCTTGAAGGGGTTTCCCTCTAATTGGAGTTTGTGAATTATAAAACCTATCCAAAAGATATAATGTTTAAAGGGATTCTCTTATTTTTAATGACGGTTCTATTTATATAATCCTTTGGGTTCATCTCTTTCTATTTGGATGAAGGAAGAGTATGAACCCATCGTTTTCCTCACACCCTTCGATGTTTTATTCCCCTTTATCTATACTACTTTGGAGTGTTATATCAGGTGGATTTTGGGTAGGATGACCCCCTATCAAATTATTAATCAACATTAATTTATTTGATTTTTATCACTATATTGGGTTTCAATGGGATGACATAACTACATAATACAACTTTGATACCTCTTGTTGGGTCTAACCTATAATAAATTTTGAAGAGGTCACTAATGTAGGACTTCAAGATTATGCTAAATAGTTGAATAGTTTTATGATTCCCAATGATTTATTTTGTGGTATTCACATATTTTTAAAAAATATATTTTATTATCTATGTTATGGGTATGGTTGGGGTGTGATTCGTACCCCATTTCCCATCAATTATGTATTTTGAGGCTAATAAATGCAATTTTTGTGAAATATTTTGTAATGATTTTTTAAATATTAAATTTCATAGTTTGAGTATATTTATCGATGAAATTGGTTCATTAATGACATAGACGAGGGAATTATAGGCTTTGTATATATATAAGGATAACTAATTATGATAAAAATACATTTATTTATTTATTCTCTTATTCTCATGAATATTTTACATTAAATCAACAAATTTAAAAATTATTCTGAACATGTTTTGTATAATGTGTTGTATCTCTCATAGTTTGGTATGGATTCATGTTTTCCTAATATAATATATATATCATATTAAATGCTTAATAGTTCAGTGGTGGTACCTCGTTCAACGAAGTATTGGTATCCCTTTCTTTGGTTTTTTGTTGTATGATTTTATTTTCAAGGGAAGAAATTGTTTCCATTTAGAAACAATTATTAGTGATAGTGAATTCCCAAGAAAAATTAGGTGATATTAGGTGGGGGTTTTAAAATGAAATTTCCATCAATTAAGGGATTATAATTGAATTTTCTGATAGGATTTTGGCAATGTATATAAATGAGTGAAATGAATTGTAGTAAATTTTCTAAATAAGGTTAATATGGTATTTTTTTCATGGATCATTAATGCAAGATAGAGTGTCTTGGTTGGGCTGGAATTTTCCTATCAAAACTTTTACAATATATAATTTTCATTCTAAACCCTTTGACTAGATGTGATCCCTGAATTTGATTTCATTGTGACATATTTTTTTTCTGTGATGATATATTTTTTTATATTCATTGATGATTAATGGTTTGGGTACCAGACCGTAGATTGGGTTGTGATGTTTTAATTTTTACATTTTTGTGTAGAGATTGTTAATTTATTATGTTGATTAGAACATTGAGGAAATAAATTATTTATGGAGGGCCTACCCATTATCATAATTTTTTAATAGAGTGAGTATCAGGGTAATATTTAATGTTTGAATGATCATTATGGGATTCAAGGGTTTGTATAGTTACATGAGATGGTTAGTGAAATTTCATGGAATCATCTAATGTTAACATATCTTTTATAATGATATAAAAAGTAGTGTTATGGGATTCATAATAGTGGTATTTATTCATGGGTATGATCCACATGTGTTTGCATGATGAAAAGAACATATGTTTGGCGGACCATGAGGAAGAATACTGGTGCCTGAGCCCTACAGGGCACCCATTACTAAGGGGATTAGTTAAGGTATTAAAGAGTGTTACCTAACATACATATGCAGGTATTTGTTTGGTTTGTGTAAATTTGGACAGATGAACTTCACTATAGAAGATGATATAAACTATACATTATATTGGACCCTCTATTTGGAAGGATTATGTTTGGTATCGGTGATTGTGTCTTTCCGAATAGAGAAAGGTGTAGGAAACTACTGAGTCCAAAATTCCGGGTGAGAGAACATGTTGTGATCTATTTTGTGGACCTCTCTTGGGAATGAAATTCATTGGGATAGGATCATAATTCCCTCAACTATAAGGGAAGGTGGTTTTTCATTTATTTACTACACCAATACATATTGAGTATGATGGTTGGTAACATAAAATTCACCCTTCCCTGATTAGGAATTGATTTGAATCAATTACTTTTAACCATCCATGAGGGTATTAGATTCGGTAGATCACATTAGACAAATACAGTGTCATATTATATGGTTTATAATTTTATTTTTATATGAATTCCTTATCATTTGGGATTTTAGTACACAGTTTTATATGTCGCGTTGTGATGTTTGTAACATGATGAATTTTTTTTCTTCTATTTGAAGTGTTTGTGATGATTCTTTCTTTTTGTGGTGCCTGATCATGGATTCACTAATTATATTTATTGTATGCACATACATTGATCACAACACAACATTAAATTTTATGGACTTTTGGATTCCTTTTGGTTCATTAGTCAAAATACCTATCAATATATATGACATTGGTTTCAATGTACATATGACGAAATTCAGGTTATCTTTTGGGTATATATATCTCTTATAGATGGACATATTAGTTTTGTATAGAAAACTTCATAAGATCAGAATTTGGTATATTAGACAATTTTTTATTATAAAATTGGTGTTCTTGTTTATTTTTGGATATTTATTAGAATTTTTTGTTTTTATTTTAGAAATTCTTTATTATATGATGATTCCACGATTATCTTCTACAACTCTATTAAAAATTAAAACCTTATTTAGATTGTTTCACTAGCATAAAATTGTGTCAGTTTGGACCATTTGGATCACATATATATGTAATAATATTTTAGGATTTCTATTATAGAAATGCATAATTCCCATTTTTTGGTAAAGACAAGAATAATAATTGGGAGTTATATTTCATGGAATATTCTCCCTACAACTATTTGAGAAACTCATTGCTAGTTTATATAGTCTGGTATATGGTAATAAACACATTATGTAACATTAAACCCTTCCATTGATTCTATTTGATCGATCTGGGTTAGGTAATTGAAAATTTATTTTTTACAAGTTATATTTAATGAAATATAGCTTTCATAAATTACTAAATATTGAAATTGTAATTGTAATATGTAATTTGTTTATAAATTGAGAAATTAGGGATAATGTGGGGTTGTTTTAATTATATTATGAGTTCTTATTAACCCACACACACACACATAGATATATATATATATAATTTTAATTTTTATAAATAAAATGTTGTATTTTTAGAAATTATATAAACTATATCGAAATGATTTTTTATAATTGATATATGACGATGCCTTAATGATTATTATAATTTTTGATTCCCTAAATATTTTTTTAATATAGTAATTCTTTATTTATATATTAATTATATTCCCTTATTCATTTATTTAATGTATATTCTATGTAATTATTAATATATATGAGTTCATGTTGTTAATAAAGAGTCGTTTTTAATTTTTTTTAAATATGATAAATCTCTATGGTATGGAAAATTTATAATTTTATTATAAATCTTAATTTATTAATTCTTCATAAATATTTAATCACACGTTTTATGTATATGAACTAATTATAAATTTAACTCAATATATCCTTTATAAATTGATAAAAAATTATATAATGTGTGTATGTATGATATATTTTAATATGGTAATCCACTTATATAAATTGCCCTTAATTCATATACAGAGTTACACACAAGGTATGATAATTGATTTAGTCTTCTCCTTCTATAACATTAAAAAATATTAGGTCACGTAACAAAATTAAATAGGTATTTATAGATGATTTGAATTAGGTGTTACAATTATAATATAATTAAGGTCTTTAAATAGTAATGAATTAATAGATACATTGACTACGGGTCGGACAACCAACTGGCATGGAGGCTAATAACATATCAATAAATGTAGTGGTCCGATATCTGTCACTCAAAGCTTTATATTTTTATGATTTATAATTTCAGATGATTATAAAAACTATATGTAAGTGTTTTGATTGACAAATACATTTGATGAATAAAAAATTATAAAAAAATGGTTCCCATTAATATGGGGTAGTAAAACAATCAATTAGTTGTGTAATGAATTATAAATTTTATGTGGTTTGAAATCATCAATTTAATATAAGGAATAATATTAAAAACTATATATTTAGAGTCATTCATACATTTAATGTTAATAACATTATTTTATATTTTCACATTATTTTTTTTAATAAAACGATGTGTTGTATTATTTCCACGATAAGAACCTTTCAGGGACATGATCATCCATTAAGATAGTTTCTTTCTAATTTTTGTGCCACTAGATCATCTAGTGTAATTAAATAATGTAATGAGATGATCCTAAGAGTTTGTTTCTTTTTTTTAATTATTTTTATTTGGTTACCCTGAGCATGGAAATAATTAATAATGATATGAGATGAATTTTTTGAAGTGTGTATAATTGATTACATGGGAAAACTATTTTCCAAAAAAACATCCAAGTGTTATATATGATATGGTTGGATTGATAACCGTTTGAAATAAATAATTTGTTGGATGAAAACAAATTTTGGCATGTTATTTATTTAATTTTTTATAACAGACCACTAATGGGTATGATCAATTTTAAAACGTCCAATCATTTAATCTAGTATAAAATTAATTAAATTAAAAATAAAATCATAAAGAAATAAGATATTAATCATATTAAATATTTCATTAAATAATTAAATTTCAACATCATAATTCTAAATAATAATGAGATCAATCCATTAGAAATAATAATGTAAAATTTTAAAACATCTTATATTAATGATGAATATAAATGATAAAATCATCATAGATTGATAAATATACTTATGAATTATTACAAAAAAAGAAGAAAATTATACGTGTTTGAGGAATAAAACCACGAGTAATCAATTTTAGATGTCTTAAACAATTATGCAAGGTAAAATTAATTTTAATTCAATTATTCATATATAGTATAAAAACAATTATCTGTAATATGATAAAATTAATTTATGTTTTAATGAAATTCCTCAATTTGATTGGGTATCGTAAGGATTTTGAGTGACTATTGATCTACCTATATCTTATTTTTGGTCATGGAATTCATTTTAGAATACTTTTCTGACATGTTTTGAGAAAATGAATTATTTTAAAATAATATTTAGATGATATTCATTATATACCAAGGCTATATGGTATGGGTATGCGATATTTATGATTTGGTTCCATATTGATAATATGTGTTTTTACTAATAAAAAATACATAATAAAATTTTAGTTAGAAACTATAATGTTTTTTTCATGTATCAATTCTGAGTCATTATAATTTAGAATATTATTATAGGTGAAGTATATTTCATAATATTATGGACCATAAAATATTATAATAAGAATGTTGACAGACACTATTGAAATTACATGGATGGATGCAGTGTTTTTTAAAAACCAATTGAACATATTAAAAGGATTGGAATAATTTTATAAAGACACCAATTTTAATTTCATTTCACTTTAATGATTACATATGTTGATTATTAATAATGAATTCATTAGAATTTTTTGGATAATACACTTTCATAAACCAGATTTCCCTAGGCCATTCCATTGCGTAAATCTAGTGTTTGAGGTATTCAGGGAGCTATCGGTAGCCCACTTCAATAATTTTCCATATTACCCATTTTTATGTTGGCATGTCAGTGAATCCCCTTGTTTTTGCATCGTCCTATTATTGTGATAGCATGTGACTACCTCGGCGTGTTAGTGCTTCAACATCGGTGAATCAGGTGTGGTGGAATCGAGGAGTTAGTTGTGTTGGAATCAATGTTTTAGGTATGTTAGCATAGTGAGTCATGTGTGTTTCCATCAGTAGGTCGGGGCGTCATAAGGTTCGAGCATCGGTAGGTCAAGGTGTTAGAAGGTTGTTTTATTGGTAGTTCACGGAATTAGTAGATCATTGTTAGTAGATCAGCGTTGGTAGATCCTGATCTATGGCTCAACATTTTTAGGTCACATTAGTAGCTCACCATTCGTTGTCTCATAGTCGGCAATTCACCGATCAGTGACTCGTTTATAATATTTCATAGTTTTCTAGTTTTTCCCCTCTAAAGATTTATTTGATGTTAACTAATATTAAATTTGTATTTGGGTGTTTTAAGTGCGTTTTAATGGGAACTAATTATATCTTAAAATTTTTAACAACCCATGCGATTTGAGATACTGAAACCGCATGATATTGACCATGATCCCCAATGATGTCTTTTAATACCATTCTACGATTAAAATATGATATGTCTCTTCAAATCTAGAACCATCCCATTCATGTGTGTTTTCCTTTTCCCCTTGGGACACCTAGATTGATCCTCTCTTGTTGAGTCATGTGCCTATGAAAAACGCCTTCCTGCTCAGTTTTCTTAGAGTTCTTCCAAACTACTCCTGCGAACAATGTTATTGGTGTTCATAGTGAAAAGATGATATTCAATCCGTTGATCATCTAGGTAGGAATTTGTCCTAACTCATTTTAATTTTTCATCATGTGGGGTGGGTTAACTAGTGATCTTTTATGAGGAATGAATGAATACTTATCATTAAATGAGAAATTAAAAATGAGTAAATATTATCAGAAGATAACATGGGTTAATAAAATAATGTGAAGGGAGTGGTTTCATGATGATCACATCTTTTATTTTTTATCTTTTATTATATCGTGGTTTTCATGGCAATATATACTTTCTAAAAATAATGGTTGTTGGTGGTCATTGCATGTTCACTATTGATGTTTTGTTTTGTTATGATTCTTTGATTAATGGTTGTAACATGAGAAAAAAATAATTCACTTGTAATTGCTTACGTAAATTAATGCCCAAGGATCAAGCATATTTTGTGATCACCCATGCCATAATTATGTCTAATTAAAGATCCACTTCTATATAAAAATTTATATATACAAATCTTGTTGATAGGTGTGGTTGAGTGCTGTGTTCTGTGGAGTTTTGTAAACTTGTGTGAGTTGTGTGGTCTTTTTATGGGAGAATGGTGGTGGGTACAACATTGGGTAGAGAGGTAGGATTTGTGAGAAGGGTGTGGTTTGAGTGTGCAGTGGGGCTAGAGTTAATGGTAGTTACCGTTGGATTTGTTTTTGGGTGATAAATGTGGTTATATGGCTTCTCAGTCTATAATATTGATTAATTGTGGAATGAATGAACATCTATGTAGCTGAAAATCATGTGTTTTGTTGTGGTCATAGAATGATTTCCGGTAGTGGTATTGCTTTGTGGATATATAGTTTTATTGTAGTGGGAATGAAAAAATTTGGTTTTGGGTTGTTGTGTTGTGTAAAAACATTTGGATTTTAACTTTTTAGTGTTTAGTAACCTTTAGCCTTCATCGAACGGGTATAGATGTTTCGCTTGAATGTTTTCCTAGGTAGTTCTGGAACAAGTTAAAGTGATCCCAATAATTAAAAAATGGAATGATCTTAAATGAAAATGATTAGGCTGGTAGTTTTTATTTCTATTTTTTTGGTTGTGCATATAGGGGTAGTAGAAAAGGTGGTTGTGTGGGCTGGTTTCTTATTTTCAAACCCATAGGTTGGGATAAGAGTTTTTTTATCTATGTATATATATTTTATTTTCTTGTTATTTCAATATGCACCCCACCATTGATGAGAACTATAGAAAAAACACCGTTATTTCATGGGGGAGGGTGTCTTTACCATTATCCTGGTGGGAGGATGGATGGTTGGTTACTGAATTTCTACAGAACACCCTCTTCTAGGTTCATACAACACAAGCATATCTAAGAAGGCTATAATGGAATGAGGCTTTACATGGTGGAAGATATATTGAGTTAGGGTTTGTTGAAGATAAAAGTACTAGGTGTTAGCGATCTTGTGTTGTTTTCCCATGTGACTTCAGGATGAGGCCCATGTCTTTGCGGGAAAGTGGTGGGCTTGTTGTGGACCAGGTTTCTACAGGTGGGATTTTGTGTGGATTGGGGCCCAGGTGTGTGTGGGTGGTTTGTTCAAGTGGGAATGTGTATAGGTAGCCTGGTAGTGTCAATACATTATCCATTATGAATAATCATCAAAACAATGAGAAATTTGGGTGAGGTAACCAAATATTGATGTGATTATACTATTAAATTACATGACTTGTGTTATTTTGGGAATGTTCCTTATTGAGGCTAGGCTAGTTAGTATTGCTAGGTAGGTGGTTTGAGGTTCTACTATTTTCTCATAGTGATATTAGTCTACTCCATCACTTGATCATGGGTGGTTTTAGTTTTCCATAGAGATTATACATGTATTCTATCCCAACGTATATAAAATTGCATCAACGCTTCAACGTGGACTTTGAGGACTGTGATGGAATTTACTAGATCGGTTGTCAGGAAAATTTGTATTTACTTCTTAGTCTCTTTTCCATTGAATATTTACCTTGGATTTTTTTTGTACATTGAATCAGCTTTACTTATTGAAATTTAATGTGGGAATTGAATTTTTCTTTTCATTTACCTTTAGTATTTGGAGTCTATTTGGATTTAACATCATATCACCTGATCATGTTCTATAAAAATGGTAATTATTTCCATATTATGTGAGATTATATACTATTTGTTCTATTTTATGCTCCTGGGCCCATTGATGGTGGGACTCATGCGTCTTTATATCTCCTTCATATTGAGTAAGGAAGGGAATTGCACAGTGTTGTCCCTTCCCTCATCGTGAATATGTTGGATCATGAGAAAATGTTATCAGAGGCAAGTTATGTGAGTCTAATAGGTAGGATAGTTTTTGGAGTTTCGAATAGTGATGATTGAATGGGATGGTATGGAAATGTTGTTAGGAAATCTAGAAATGTGAAATAGGCCAGGGAAGACCGGCATGGGCACATGATTTTACGTCCTCATTATCTAGTTCAAGGACTCTGGACCTCTTAAATGACTATGTTAGGCTATACTGATTGCAAGGTAGAGACCCCAAGAATGGTGTATTCCTCATAATGACATTTCTTCTCCTATGTATTTGGTGTTTTGGGAATTAAAAAAATGAAGCATTAAAATAAAACTAAATTAAATTTCCCACACTACTCGGGATATGGAGATCCTTATTTACATTTTTTTGTTTTGGATCTCGGATGTCGCCCCCCGTGTGGTATGAGAAATTGAGGCCTGATGGGTTGACCCAATTGATCACCAGAGGTTTGATTGAGAAGAGGATGTTGACCAGTGGTAGACAACATTTTTTTCCATCATGAGAGAAACACTATGGAATTATGAGGGCAGTATCTAAGACATGGAGACAAAATTGTTCTCTAGGAAATTGTGATCTTTCTCAGCTTAATCCGTACTACAAAAAAGTACTTGGTTCTTCTAGTATCAAGATAGATAAGAGGATCAACATGTAATTGGTGGATGCTTTACGTTAGGGAGTGGAATGAAACTAAGGTCTTGTTGGATTTCTTTAAGAATGTGTTCCAGATGGAATTCCTTTCTTCCACAATGACGTCCATGAAGATTCTAGAGATACTCTTCCAATATTATGGGATAATTTCCATGAGGGGACTGTGGATCAATTTCAATAATATTCTACACTTCACACCAGATCTCTTCTCGGATGAGGAGTTTCGAGTGTGAGTGATAGAGGAGGCACTCTGACCATCTATTCAGTATATTTTTAATCCTTTAACTATACCGATGTACACATAGATTCAGAAGAAGGTTGGGGTAGTGGAATGTATTGAGAAAAATGGGGGGTGTTCCAATATAGGGGATGTAGTCGAGTTTGTCAAAAGGGAAACCCATCAACAGTTGGTCTTCAGCATCAGGGCCTTCCACGTTTTGGCTATCAGGGTGAACGCCCCAACAGTTCGAGTTCTGATCTCTTGGTCCTCTCACATTCATTATGGGCCCAAGTCGGTGGTTTATTATTGGATGAGGAAATGAAAATGATTGTAACTAGTTCCCTGTTTTTACATTATAAGTTGGGGGTGGGTAGGTTCAATGCCCACCTTAGCAGTAGTAGTGGCCAGTCATGACCTTTTATCAACAGGGGTAGCGATCTCGTTCTCCAATAAGGGAATATAGTGATGTGTATGGTTCACAACTCGGAACTCATAAAGTACATCAATAATGGCGTGGTTTTGTAGGCGGTGTTCAACAGAAAGGTAGAGAAGCTTGGTGTGTGTAAATGCAACTATTGGAGGTAGCTATTCACACGGAGACAGAGGTTGTTTGAGGTACGATCAGTCATTTTAGTACCCTTCAGTATCCCTTGATTGATTCATGATATTTCCACTTCATTTTTTCCCACATTAAATCCCATGTACTAGGTTAGACGTATAGATACTTCCCATTATCCTTGTATTGACTACACAAGTTATAGGTAAAACCAGTTTGTTTGATGTTTTTGGAGGTTTTAGACTAATGTTGTGGATTTATAAGTCTAACGTGGATCTTTTTCTACAATAGATCCACCCATAAGAAGTCATCCTAGGTACGAATTGGTTGTTTTCTATTCACGCTGTAATAAAATACCATCAGAGAAGTGTCGCGTTCTCAGATTTGGGTGGCCAACACATAGCTTTCTATTGTGAGTGGAGTTTTTAGGAGTCCAACCAATGTGAGCATCCTCTTTTTTTGTTGTTGGATGAGATCTCAGTGGGATCAATAGATACAAAGATGATGGATGTTCTGGGGATTGTTAGTTAATTCATGTATGTCATCTAAGAATAGACTGTAACTCTACCCCCACCCCGACCTCAGAATGACATTGAATTCAGAATATACTTGTAATATGATGCCTATCTTATTTCGATGGATCCCTATCAAATGGTTCGTTATGAGTTGCAGGAGTTGTATATTTAGGTTGAAAACCTGACGAAGAAGGGTTTTATCTATCCATGTGGTCACCATGGGGTGATCTAGTCTGGATCAAAATTATGGAGAATGATGGTCTAAGGGTATGAATAGACTATCGAATAATGAATCAGGTGAAGTTAAATAACTGTTACTTCCTTCCTAGAATTAATGATCTTTTCAACTAGTTAATGGGAGAAGGATGGTTCTCTACAATGGACCTACTGTCTAGATATCACCACTTGAGGAAAGAGGAGATTGAAATCATGAATAATTCTTCCAGGTTGAGTTATAGAGCATCAATTTCATGGTCATGTCC
Organism: Viscum album; assembly: GCA_963277665.1. NCBI lineage: Eukaryota > Viridiplantae > Streptophyta > Magnoliopsida > Santalales > Viscaceae > Viscum > Viscum album. The sequence continues at coordinate 1,957,431,612 of OY728165.1, forward strand.
TTAAGTGTTGTAAATGAACTAGTCGTGTTAATGGCGTTCAAGAAATCTATTTTCCACATGTACCTAGACCAGTTCGTCATCATGTTCATCAATGATATCCTGATCTACTTGAGGTCAAAGGAGGAGCATGGCAGACATATGAGGACATTATTGAAGGTCCTCAAACACTACTATCCCTACAGAAAGTTTTTCATGTGATCTTTCTAGATGCAACAGGGACACTACCATGAACATGTAGTGTCTTAGTAAGGGGTAACAGTGGACCATTCAATGGTTGATGTTGTTTTTATTAGAAAGTGCATATGAATTCAGTGCTGGTTATTAGCTTCTTGGGTCTGGCAGGATATTACTAGATGATATTACCCAAATTCTCTCAATTTTCAGCTCCATTGAATGCATTGAACTGAAAATATCAGGTCTTCGTGAGCATTAATATGTGTGAGGTGGAGTTTATCTTTCATAAGGGTATGATTTTAAATTCCCCAGTGCTTAGGTTTTTTGGAATAAGGGTTGATGATAGAGGTGTTCTTTCATGTTTCTAACTTAGTCATGATATGTGTATTGATGCACTGAGATAGAGTAATCTCTTATGGTTCAAGTAAAATACGTCCTCAAAAACATTACCATTCCACCCATGATCTATTACTTGTAGAAGTCATGTTCACGCTGATGTTTTGGTAGAATTACCTCATTAGGGAGCACTTTTTGGTCATCATGTATCACAAGAGTCGTACGTATATCTTCTCCCATCAAGACCGGAACATGCAACATCGAAGGTGGATGGTGTTTATCCAATACTAAGACATTTATTTCTCTTAAATCCCTAGGAAGTAGACCATGGTGGTTGATTCAATAAGACGAATGTTGTTGAAGGAGGTTTTTAGGGAATCCATCAATTCTTATAAGGAAATAGATGTGTTTTCTACTTTTCTCCTCGACGATAAGAAGGATGGTGGACAAGGAAATATGTTCTAGATGATAGAGAACTCTTCCTTGGTGTGGTAGGTAGAGGTGTCTCAATGGGGAGACTCAGAAGTTTAGGTGATTGATTATCAGGTTGACAAGGATGATACTCCATAAAGATGGTCATTGGATTTCCAAAATCAGATGTTGTTCCGTGGGAAGATATTTGTCCTTTTGTAAATGTGATACAGAGTTCTCAGTGATTTCTATATCTCACCTCGAGCAGTTCCTCTAGGATTATCCCCGATTTATCAAGGCCCGAGGGAGTATTTTTACAGGCCTGTGTTGAAACGAATTGTGGCAGAGTTTGTATCAAGGTTCCTAGTCTGTCAGTAAGTGAAGGTTGGGCACTGTGTTCCATGTGGTCTATTGCACCCATTAATTGATCTCGAGTGTAAGTGGGATCACATCATGATGGATTTAGTCCGAGATTACCTAGGGCATTGGGAGAATGTGATGCTCTCTAGGATGTAGAAGAATGGTTGACGAAGACAAATAACGTTTTGGCGGGGAAGGAGTCGAGCGCAGCAGATTCCTTAGTAAAGTGGTATGTGGAAGTGGTGGTTTGGCTTCATGGAGTTCCAAAATCTATTATCTCAGATCAATATACAAGTTTTATTTCGCGATTACATAGGGGAATATAGAAGGATTTTGGCACCCAGTAACTTTTTAGCACCACTTTTTACCCTTTGACGTATTGGGAGACATAAAGGACTCTATAGAAATTGCATGATATGTTGCAAGCTTTGGTTATGGACTTTGGAGGGTTGTGGGTATGACACTTGAACAAGTAGAGTTTTCTTACAATAATAGATATCACTCTAATATTTTCATGGAACTGTTCTAATAATTCAATGGATGACCATGTTGTCCACCCATGTGCCAGACAGATAAAGGGGATGTACCCCTTCATGGACCAGAGGTAGTGGAGAGCACAACAAAAAAAGTTCCAATTGTGTGTGATGAGATAAAGGTGGATCAGTACTAGAATAAGTTATATTACGATCATAGGATGAGGCCCCTTGAGTTAGAGATTGGGGAGTATGCTTTTATGAATGATTCAACTCAACGCAGACATCATAGGTTCAGTATGTGGAGAAAGCTTTCATCAATGTTCATTAGACCTTTCGAGGGGCCGGGACGATTTGGCGAGGTAGAATATCAGTGGGAGTTGCAACCATGGTTGGATAAGATCAACAACGTCTTCTATGTATCTCATCTTTGTTAGTATCTATATGACGAATCTGACATCCTTGAATGGGGTGAGTTGGATATCAAGGATGATGCGACATTCATGGAGAGACTAGTAAGAATCGATGATCATCGGGAGAAGGTGTTGTGTGGATGAACTATTCCATTGGTTCTTGTGTTTTGGAGTCACAGTGGCCTCAAGGAGAGTAAATATGAGTGATAAGCACATATCCATTCCTATTACCTGATGTGATTATGATTTTCTCTTGTGTTTTTTTGTACCTCGCTTACGATTAAATATTTGAACTCACTTTATATGTGATAAGTTGTTTCGTTGTTCTCTGATTGTGTGAATATTCCATACAATGATAAGCGAATAACTGGATCCCTAATAAAGACACAATAATATGGGAGCGATTAAACTTGTGTAGATAAGACAGTGCCGCCCAATAAAGCTTATATCTTGATGTGGGTGAAGGAGCCCCATAATCAATGTGTCTAAGCATTAGGACATTTCCTTCTTGTGTGGATACCTGAGTATGTAGAGTGAAACTACTTCTACTATTTTTTATGATATAGATGATTATGTGGTGTTCTTGGATGTCGATGTTTTCACTCCATATTGAGAATAAAACAAGGTGTTTAACACTTGATAGGTATATTTAAGGATTATTGTTCAGACCCCCATTCCTCTGGGTTAGTATTGAAATTATCAGGGATGAGAACAGTTTTAGAGGTATCTGATGTAACAAACCAGATTTCGCATCTCCTTCCTTTGTCAAAATATAGTGTTTGAGGTGTTCTGGGAGGTGTTGGTAGCCCAATTCATGAATATTCAAAATTTCTAGTTTTTCCATCTAATGTAAGATCATCATGAAGTATGTGCATCATCATGTCAGTGCGTCATCACGTCAGTGCATCAACACATCAGTGCATCGGCACTTCAGTGCCTCAACATGTCATTATGTTAGCATTTCAGTGTGTCGTCATGTCAGTGTGTCATCAGCAGTGAGTCAGGTGTTTTGGAATTGGTGATTCAAGTGCATTAACATCAGCGAGTCACGTGTGTCCTTATCGATGAATCAGGCGGGTCCGTAATGGAAAGTCATGTCGTCAGTAGGTCAGGGCGTTAGTAGGATAAGGCGTTAGTAGGGTGTTGTGTAGGTAGTATGTGGTTTCAGTAGAATAGCATTGGTAGATCAACGTAGGTGGCTCAGCATTGGTATTTTTCATCTGTAGATCAACTATCAGTGTATCATCATTGGTTTCTCATCCACCAGTGACTCATTTTATGTTTTCCTACTGTTTCCCTGTTTTCTAATTTCTCCCCTATAAAATTTATTTGAACGAAACCATATTTAAATCCTTATTTTGGTGTTTTAAGGGGGTTTTAAAGGGTTTTAATTATATCTTTATATATCCAAATACCTCGAGGGATTTGGAATACATAAAATTAATTATCGTGACCACGATACCACAATGACATCTTTAAAACCCGATCTTCCTATAAAATATGATCAGAATCTTCCAAGATGGGATCTTCCCTTCATGTGTGTTTTCTATTTCTCATTGGTGATCTAAGATCATTCCTCACTAGTAGTTTGATGATCCAATTCTAAAGTCCCTCCTACTAAGTTATCTTTGAGTTTTTCCATGACTTTAAGGTGACCCATGATATTGCTATTCTTGGCCCAAGGAGGATCATTGATCCGTTGATCATCCGGGTAGGGATTTATTTTCTCCCTTGTTAATTTTTCATCATGATGTGTGGGTGTACTAGTGAGTTCTTATTAGTAACTGCTGAATACATTTCTTATAATTAGATATAAACTTGAAGTACATATGTTTATAAAAGTGTATTGGTAAATAAAAAATAGGCAGTGATTGGTTTATTGTTGATTGTGTGTTTTATTTATTATAATTGATTATGTTGTGGTTTTCATAGTTATATTGAATTCTGAAAATCATGGATTTTAGTGTACCTTTCTTGTGCATTTTTTATGTTCTATTTTATTGTGGTGTTTTGAAAAATGACCATAACATGAAAAAAATGTAACCACATATCCTTGGTTAAATAAAGGAATTCCCAAGTATCAATCCTATTTTTTGATCACCCCTATTATATTTATGTGAATTAAGGAACATATGAAGGATAAATATATATATATATACATCCTATAGATATGTTTGGTTGAGTTTTGTGTTCTATGGAGTTTGGAAACCTTGTGTGAATTGTGTGGTGCTTCTATTGGGAGCATGGTGGTGGGAACAAGGTTTGGTAGTGGGTTTTTCTCCATGAGAAGGGTGTGGTTTTTTTGTGCAGTGTGGATGGGGTTAGTTGTACATTCAATGGGATTTGTGCGTGGGGTGTTAATGGTGTTGATTTGGCTTCTTAGTATGAGAGATTAATTGATTGTGGAATTGATGAATTTGTTGGCAGGTTCACAAAAAATTTTGTGTTGTGGTCGCAGAGCGACGTTGAGGAGTGGGACTACTGTGTGGATCTGGAATTTTTGTGAAGTGGGGTCACAAAAATATTGGTTTTTTCTATCATGCAGTGGGACTGCAGTTGGGTTTTCCATAGTATTGTTAAGTGCACTTTAGCCATATGTGAATATTTGCAGATGTTGTTCTTGCCAGCGGCCCCGAGTAGTGCTGGATCAAATAAATGTGAACCACTTAATTAGATAATAGAAAGTGGTTAAATGAAAATGGGTTAGTCTGGGGTTTTATATTGGTTGTTCGTGTGGTTTTTCATATATTGGTAGCAACAATGGCAGTTTTTGTGGGTTGGTTTCTTATTTGGGAACCCATAGGATGGGCTGAGTGTTTGTTTACAAATATATATATATAATAATTTCAAGTGATATATATACACACCCTACCTTTGTTGAGAAAAATGTGTCGTACACCTCCATTTCATGGGGGAGGGTGTCTTTCCCAACATATTGGTGGTAGTATTGATGGATGGTTACTAAATTACTTCCTCAAACCCTCTTCTGTGTTCATACTATTCAAGAATATCCGAAGATGATTAATGGAATGGGGATTACCATAGTCCAATACTCATCAAATAAGGGTTTTTTGTAGATATTATTCTAATGTGATTGTTGGCCTGGTTCGTTTTCCCATTTGTCTTCGGGATGATCCATAGCTATCTTCGGGAAAGTTGTATGGTTTTTGTGGCTCAAGTGTCGACAAGACGGATTGTGTGTGATTTAAGGTGCATGTGTGTGTGGGTAGTATGCAGATGTGGGACTGCATATGAGAATAGTGGTATCATCAAAACATTAGCTTATAGGAATTTTCAGCTAACCAGTGGAAAAGTGGTGTCAGTTACACAATTTTTTTTTGATTATAATATTACATTACATAAAATTCACTATTAGGTGTGTGTGACTTGGTCAGGCTGGGCTGGTTATTATTGGATTGTATGTGGGGTGAGGTTCTACCATTTTCTAACATCGACATTAGTATTCTCCCTCACTTGTTCATGGGTGGATATAGTTATCCCTATTGATTGTACTTGTATGCTCAACCTAAATATATAAAACTCTTTTTAGGATTCCAGGAGGACATTGAGGTCCATGAAAGACACTCCTCGCTCAAGAATCAGGATTATTTATCATTTCTTCTTAGTCATTATTCATTTTGTACATTACATTGCAATTTTTTGTAACTTATAACATATTTACTTATTGAACATGCATGTGGGGATTTATTTGGAATTTAGTTTTACTCTTATCATTTTTTGATTATGGTTATTTACCTTCACATATCCTGATCTTGTTCTATAATAATGGTTATCTATTACATATAATTTGATATTATATACCCTTGTTTCAAGTCTCCCATCCATGCCCTATGGAATGCGGTACTCCAAGGTCATTGTCTCTCCTAATCATAAGGAAAAAAGTGCATAACACTTTTCTCTCCTTTCGATCATCTTGAAGAAGGATGTTTTAGACATTCAAATAATTTCTATATTCATTAGATTATAAAAAATGTTTTTGTGGATTAATATGGTTAAACAATTTTATTCTGGAAAATTTTTTTACAAATGTTTTCTAAAATGTATCAAATTGGTTCCCAAAATCTGTGAATTATTTTTTAGAATTAAATATTACTTTTCATGCAAAACTCTAGATACATAGAATAAATTATAAGTTATTAATATTTTTTATTTATTTTTTAAAAAATTATACTAAAAGTACATTAGATGTTTCTCCTAAGAAAATGGTTTTTCATGGTTCATGGCAACCTATTTGTAAAATAATATAGTGAATTATTGATTAGTGATAGAATTTTAAGACTTATAGAATTAAAATTCATCAAATAAAATATTAATCCATCCCCAAAATAAATATAATATTACTTTAATATCATTAAAATTGTTTAGTATATGTTTGTGAAAAATTAATGTAAATAATTAAAATAGTAATAACAATTTTAAATCTAAAATTTTAATGTCCCATTTATAACAATGTTGATGATTATTTTCATAAAAATATTAATAACTAGAGAAATAAATTTATTATCATAAAAGTAATTGATATTGTGAGGTAAATGATTGTATACATTGATCATGGATTTCATTGTTTGGAATATGATTCAATGTTCTTAACATTATTCAAACTAGCATAAATCATAGTTGTTACTCGATAGTGGTGTTAAATTTCGTTTTTTTGACTGATGGGCACACATATATGTGGATGGAATTACATAGAGATAAAATTAGTTGTAGAGAAAATTAATAGTGTAGAAAATATAATGTTGATATGGTGGCCTAGAATATCTGAGGTGTATATATGATAACTTCTTTATAGTTTTTAAGTATTATTAAAAGTGTTTAAGAGTATATGTTATGAAAAAGTTTGTCTTCACTATATCATTCTTTAATATTGACTACATGCAATCTAGAAGTTAAATTATAATCGACATCTCAATTTGTGTCATTGAGTTATCACTAAATGAAATTATTAATGGATTATTTTTTGTTATTGTTTTATGTCATCATTATCGTGAGTAAGAAGTAGTAAAGAGATATAAAACATGATCATGATGTAAAAATTGTGTTCTGATCATTATGACCCCAAAAATATAAATCATTTCATATTATAATTATTTATTTGGTATAATAGGATTTAATGTATAATATTTGACTTTTCCACAAAAAAAATATTTTTAATATACCCAGGTAATGAAACATTATACATGTATTTTTTAAAGATTTATTAATGCATAACTAATGATGTTTTCATTATATATGTTGATGATCTAGTTTTTAAATATAGGGTAACCAATATGTTGTTTTTTCATTAATATTAAGAGTGTAACATCATCCTTCTCAATTGATATAGACATAGGAATATCATAAATCTAAATCGATAAGTTTTATGTTGTTTTTATCTATTTGGTTTTGGTCATGTTATATACTCATCTGAAATGTTGAAACACGTATGATGAATCAATTGACTTGGTGAGTCAAAAGGTAGAGAGTTGATAATGTATGAGTAGATGTTTGATATTTATATACCCAATTTCTTATAGTCTGCAACTTTCTTTTAAAAATTGTCTATTTAAAAATTCCTTCCCAGATATGATACAATTAATACCCATATGTATATATATATATATTCAATTTTCAGTTGGAGATAATTTTAGATACCATTTCATTCTGATAATAATTAATCTGTTTCCAATGGAAATATTTATTATATCTCTAATCATGATAAATTAAAATATTTTTCATTTATATAATTACCAATGGGTAACAATATTTGGTTTTTTCAAAGGGTCTTGATTTTATTAAAATTCAAAAGAAACTCTTATTGAATTTTTGACTGTGCACAATTTTTTTGATGGATATTATCAAGGTGTTAAATATGATGTGGAATGATATAATTTAATGATATAATTCTAAAAGTGTTGTTGGTTTTATTCAAAAAAATATTTTTTTATTAAAAATATTAAAATTAAACATGATCATGAAGGGAAATAAAATGGTTTTAATGGGAAATAAATATGTTCGAGGATTGTCTTTGTGTAAAGATCCTTCATATTCTAACATCTGTAATACTTAATTATTCTTCCTCCTTTATATCAGGATGCAGTATCAAGTTATTGATAAATTGAAATTGAAACCCATGCATTGATTGAATAATCTAACTCTTGGATACACTATAGAGAGAGAAATATTTTTATTTTTTCTTAGTTATATTTATATATAATGGTAAGATAGTTCCACATGACGAAAAAGATGAAGAAGAAAAGAGAATTATTGAGGGGTTAATATAAATTATCGTAACACACACACAATCCATGAACACATTCAATGACATTGAATATATAGTACTAGAAAACTATTTTTAAGGAATAAATTCTTCACTATTTATTGTTTAAGAAATATTTTGGTTTTTATACATAAATACTATTTGTATTTGTAGTTTTATGTTTCAAGTGATATGTTTCTAAAGTGATTATTCTTCTTTATAAACATATCATCATGTAAAATTATTAAATCCAGTTCCATGGAATGTGGTATAATTATTATCCAATAATGTCAATGAATAAATTAAAAGATAATATAATGAGAAAACATAATAAACACATTATGTTTTTCGGATATTACAAAACAAATATGTTATATTTAATAATGAGTGATTATATGAGAGGTTTTAATTGATTTGAATTATCATTATATATTTACGATATGTTAATAGTTAATATATAATAATATATCACTATGAGTATAATTTAATGTTATTATGATAGGGTACTATATTGCTAAATTTAAAAAAGATCACGACTCTCATGAAAAACACATGAATGTGAGATTAAGAAAATATGGAATCCAGTTATATGAGCTTGTTAATTTATATATGTGAATTACTAAAAATAAATAAACAAATAAATAAAATCAATTATATGATAATCACTCAAAAATAATATTAAATAAATTTATTTTATATATATTAAATTTTAATTATTCATAAATATGTTCATATTGGAAATAATATTTTAAGAATAATTTTTATTATTTTTTTTATCATTCCATGGAATGTTGTCTAAGAATCATTGGTGGTGATCAAATTTTATTAAAAACAAAAACACGAATCTAAATATTATTAAAATTATCATGCCTATTAAACTGTATTTTTAATTTATTAATCGAATAAAATTAATGATATAAATTGAAAAAAATAAATATATTTGATATAAGAGAGTTGAATGGAATATGAACCCTTTTTATAAAGACTCTTTCTATTGGTTTTCAATAGAAAAAATCTTATATACCCATGCTTTATTCTTACAATCAACAATTATTAGAGGGAATGTGAAAAGTCATGGTCCAAATATCTAATTATATGATTGACCAAAAAAGGGTTCATAAGTCATTCAATATTCTTTTTTCCTATTACACTTCCACAAGATGATGGATATGTGTGAAAAATTGTTCTTCTCCAAGAACCATTATGTGATAATCTAAAATATTACAAAAACTAATTTTAAAAAATAGAAATTCTTTTCAAACTTTTAAAAATAGAACAACATTTATATAATTGATATATATATATATATATTATTTTTTGATATTAATTCTCCCCATGATTACCCTAACATGGTAGCTATGATAAAACCTCATAGTGTCCCAACATGTATAGATCACCAAATTCATATTTTTCATTATTGGCCCTATCAGGGTCCACAAGACCCCAATACCTCACCATAATATGTATATCATTGTTTCCCCTAAAACATAAAACCAGAATCATTTTTATTAGATATTAACCCCCTGATATAAACATTAAGAAATTATCAGATTAAATAGTGCATATATAAATTATTAAAAGATATCATTTTTACTGTTTACTACAATATAGTTCATGTATTCATGGCCATATAAATTTTTTTATTTATAATGATACTCCTAAAAAATTAATGATCTATGAATGAAATGAATCAATGATGATGAGAGATATAGAACATGAAAAAATTCATATAATATATGATATTTAAAACTATCACACTCCCATTTTATCATGTTTTAAAACCATAGTGATAAAAAATTTCAATCCATATACGTATGATGATATAATATATTAAATTATAAGTAGAATGATTTTTCGATTATATGTTAAAATGATTAATGTAATGCAATAATTAGTGAAAATATCCACAAGTTGAATAATATTTCTTAACCCTCATCTAGTTCCTCTAGATGATAGATGTTTTTGAACTATTTTCCATATTTACTAACAAATATAAATTATTTTGAGGCATATCCCCATTAAATTTCAAAAGCCATATCAATGATCTATCACACTATTCTATAACAGAAACTATATATATAATATTACGAGAAGAAAATAATAATGATGACTAACTATATTAAGGATCTTCTATTTAATGTATTTTATTAATATATATGTATATAAAAATTTAATCACAAATATCAATGGTACATTTTATTTAATTGATCATTATTTTATTACTGACATTGAATATTTATTATGTATATCACTTGGATTGCAAAAAAACATTAAAAGTGAAAGAAAATTATCACTTCTATTAAATCAGTATTTATATATTTTTCAAAAATTGATTATTTCCACCATGAAAATTATTCAATATTAATAACCTCCAATATAAAATATGTCAATATTTTAATAACATTAAGAGTATAAACTACAACATAATATTCCTAAAATCGATGAAAAAAATCACTATGTGAATTTCAATCAATAATATTCCATAATCTAGTTGGGTGTGATATTGTTAATATTTTTATAAATCTGTTCTAGAACTATATAAATCTATTCCCATTGAATTATTTTCCATGATACACTTTATGAGTCATCATTAGTATACTATCTATGATGGTTTTTGGTGGGAACAATTATATATATATTATGAAACATAAAAAAATTTCATTTATTGGCATCTATATTAACACTAACTAACATCCAAATCATCCATGAATATATTTATAATTGAAATATCATTGAAACAAAAACATCACTCATAATTAAATCATATCATTAAATAATTCATAAAATTATATTATTGTAATAGTTATATAAACAAATTTTCATTAGATTAAATTATATATTTACATTTCCCCATACATTGATATAAATATCAGTAATAAATTTATCGTGTTTCAATTTATGTCTTTTATGATAACCCTTGAAATATTCAATGACTAAGATCGCATAAATTAAACAACACCTCAAAGGGATATTATTTATTATCTATTGTATGTGATGGAGAGTTGATAAGAAATTTTTTTATCATTAATAAACTTCGTCTACATTGAAATCAAGTCATATTTTATGGAATATATATATATATATCATATTTATAAATTCCATATTTAATAATTATATATCCCCATTTATAATAATATGACTATAATTATTCTATAACATTATTGAAAAATTTATTGTAAAGGGTTATAGAAAAAAATTCAACTAGTGGGTAATTTGGGAGATAATATAATATCAAAAATAATTATATTAATGAAGATATCATTAATTTGGTGGTATACATCATATACAATAAATTATTACTTTTTAAAATATATATCATATAAATATCTCTATTTTCCACATTCTAATGGATGATATAGTTCATGAATTCAAAATCATATGAAATTAAATATTTTATTATATTCCTTTCAAAGTGACAATAAATGAACTATAAAAAAAATAACAAATGTTTATTTAAAAATGACACTCATTTATTCTTTCTAGAAATCAATCTATAATATTAAAATTATGGGTTTTTATTACATAAAAACTCAAATTATATTTTTATTCTATAATAATTTTTTCCATTGAGTTCTTCTGAAAATGGAATCTTCATCTAAAAAATAACCCACCCAAATTAATATTTTTATCTCCTGCATACCTCAAAAATAAGAATTAGTTATACTATAAATAAATAATGAATATGTTTTTTTTCATAGAACATATTTTAGGTATCAATTAATAATTTTCAAGATCCCTTTTGCATCCAAATAATGTAAAACTGTTGAAATTCATTCAAATTGAGGGCATACAATTATGAAAAATATTAATATATTAGCTACATGATATCATGAAAAATTTTACTCTAATTTCCCTCAAAAAATATTATTTTGACTATTATGTACCATGTATAAGGAATGAATAGTCTCAAGTGCTATATGAGTTTATTCATCACATATTTTATCCATTGATAGTATTTTTGAGAACTCACATTCATTATTTTATTATCAGATTAATATGAAATAGTTTTGTAATGAACAATAATTCCTTATCACAAATAAATAATGTTTTACCATTATTATTCATTATTTTATAATATTCTTCAATTTTAGCACTTTATTACCTGGGAAAATAATACCATTAAAATAAAAAATTACGATAGTTGATTCTATGTAATCCTTTGATATAATGATTGTTATACAAAATTATATTAAAGAATGTTTTCTCTAAAATAAACTATATAGTTTATAATTTTAGGATTGGGGATTGTATTCAAGTTTATATAATGGATTATTCATTTTATATATAAGTTAAATTAATCCATAAACTATGAATCTATGTGGTTATTCAATTTAAAATTATTTCTCATGTCCTAAAATATTGAATATTGACTTGACATCAATAGGAATAATTTCTCATCTTCTTTATGAACATAAAATAAGATAATATTGAATCGATAATAAAATATTAATGGGAGAAAACTCACATACATTCTATTCCACTAATTATTGGGTATTTTTTTTAAATTTAGTCGAATTTATTTTTGTACATCTCTCTTATAATTGAGAATAAAAAACACATTATCATTAAATCAATTTTAACATTGGGATACAACCATGATTAGAATATTTCATTAATTTCAATTTGTTCCATATATCCTTATATTACTATAATATAACAATTTTAGGATTATTAATCAATATTTTTTTATTTACTTGAAGAATAAATTAAGGTATGATTTGAATTTTTTCAGAATTCCTAGTGTTTTCAATCAATTATTTATATCATTATTTATATTTTAATGATATATTTTTTTCTAAGTCATTAAAATATATATCATTTTTTAGATGAACCTTTCTCATCACTAGAAGAATCATAGTCAAATAGATTTTTTTAATGATATTATATAACAAATGAATCTGTACACTACATCCCATATGTATTTCACTGATCATTTATAGAATCATCATCATAAATAAATGATGATATTAGTATTCCATAATCATCCAAGTCACAATATTTTTAGTTTCAACTAATTTATTTTGACTTCTATTATAACATTGGTAACTCATTCTACATAATGTATAGCTAAGAAATATTATCTCACTTGGTTTCTCATAAAATTTTACTAAATAAATTTCTTCAATATACACAATAGATGGGAATCAAAATAAATTAAATATATTCATTTTAGGAATAATATAAAATAAAATATTATAATGAATATTTTCATAATTTGAACATGTTATGAACTTATAAAACATTATTCTTTCTATTGTTGTGTGTTTTCTCCAAACATGCTTATAATTTTTTTAATATGATATCATAGTTCTACTAATATTAACCAAACATCATACCTTAATATTACATAGTAGTTTTAGATTTACAATATTTGAAGACGTATCTTCACACATTCTATCTTTCTTCCCATAATATTCTTTATTTCAATACACTCATATTTGAATCCATAATAAAATCAATATCATTAGATTGAATATCAAACATGATTTTGTTCACCTCTATACAAATTCAAAAACTATAATGTAATTTTATTTTTTTTATTATTGAATAGGAATAATTAATTTAAGTAATACTTATTATAATATTGATAAAATAGTTTTGTAGATTAGTTGAATTGATACTTATAATTCAACAAAAAACCATTTGGGTTGATTTTAGTGGTTCATTGTTTAAATTTCTAAAAACATAAGGAAAATCAATATTACTTTTCAATTTTAACACACTTCACAGCATTTTATACTCTAAAACATAACATTTCATATCTTTCTAAATGAATTATTATTGATAAATTTTGTGATCTTATTCATAACTAAATAACCTTTTATCCTATATAAAATTTCATTCTCTTCATTTTGAAACACATAACATGTTTTTTTCATCAATAATTATATATATATATATATATATATATTTCTGAATTTCAATCTATTTTAATAATAATTATTTTATCTGTAATCCTATTACTAAAAAAATCTCTTTAAAAAATTGAATGATACATAAAATAAGATATTGAATAGTCACTAAAGTGATTGGACTTCATCCAATTAACAAATAGAAAATCATTTGATTCGATTATTGATTCACAAATTATATTTCATAAAACACTTAATTAATTTTAAGAAAAAATTTTCCAAAGTAGAAGATCTGTTATAATACATACGGATATCCATTAGTATACATTTTATCTATGTAAAATACTATTAGTATATAATATCCAACATCCATTTATTTTTTCATTTAAATGATTCATTGGAATAATTGCTAGAATTTAATTATTTTGATCATTCTCCAAATTGATATATTGTTAATATCAATTTTTACACAAATATTTATGTAATAATTTTTAAAAAATCTATTCATATTTGTAGAAATGACATATTTATATTATGTTTTTTTGGGATTATTAAAATAAATTTTCTATTTAACATGTTCTGATTAATATAGTCTCACATCCCAACTTTTGTCTTCAAATTTTATTTCATTAATTCATTATATGTTTTTATCTATGTATTTATTTATATTTTAAAAAAAATCAACAGAAACAACAAAATAAATGTTTCCTTGAAATAAAAATATCTATGATTGATAAAATATTTTTTAAAACATATGCATCAATACTTACGATTTTGGAATCTCACAATATCTTGTCATTCTCATTATGTTTAGGAATATTATTTTTCATATGTAAATTTCCCGAATGGTCTAAAGGCCTTATTTTTTAATGATTTTTGATAACACATTTCATGGGATGTGGGAGAACCCTTTCATGGACCACATGCTTAGAGATTTCATGACCTATAGGTCTTATGGAAATATAGATACTATAACTACAAGAAACTACTCCTCCCTAGCTTCTTCATAGTGATGTCAGCTATCCACTATCGTGTGGCTTGTTTGTTTAGGATTCCCGTGCTTTCATAGCTGGTCTCGATGGAAATTATATACCATTTATTTCTGAAAATCCACATAACTTCTGATCTGGTGAATGTACCTTCTCCAAATCCCCAACTGGTGTTTGCTCCTTGTTGAGTGTTTTTGGTCATTAACTACAATTTCAGGTGGCCTGAAGGCCTTGCGGTGGCCCGAAGTCCTTGAGGTGGACCGAAAGCCTTAATTTCATAAAGGCATTAGGTGAACCAAAGGCCTTGGGTGGAAAAAAGGAACAAACAAATGAGTAGATCCAAATGATATAGTACTAATCATTGATTCCTATAGTAACTGATATGGTACATGCTTCCATACAAATACAGTATCATGAATTTTATGTCTCCACCCAGTTTTGAACTTAGGTTTCATGGATTCCCTTACCGAGTCGTCACCATAATGGATAAGGCTCTTGTGTATTTCAAATGAAAAATTATTTTGTTTTTATCCACAACATTTTTACTCTTCCATAATTCATTGCAATTCTAAATTCAATCCACACAAATTTACATAATAGTGTGAGTTTCTCCAATATTCAATGTAGGTATCATTATCTTCAATCTATTTTAATTAGTTCTAACCATTTAATTGAAATCATGATTGTACAATATTATATGTCATGGAACCATCTAATGATTTTATTTTTAGTATAAATATTATATTCATATCCCTGAATGATATGTTTGTAGCTTCATTTCAATTTTTAACTCGATCACTAAATTATATAAAAATCATCCCATTTTTTCTTGAACCCTTAAACTCTTTATTCATAGAAATAATTTAATCAATGTAATTTAAATTATATTATGTATCAAATCATGAAATTTATTCATCTACTAAATCATTGTCAAATAACCACATTATTTTAACAAATGTTTTAAATATTTGTATCAAATATAGATTATTTCATTGAAAAAGAACACATCTATTAATTTTTTATGTCCCATTCCATGTTTTATATAATTATATAAATGAACCACTAACTATATTATATGATAAAAATTATTTGGATTCTCCTCATATTCATTACAATCATTTTTAACTTTGATTTTTATTCTCTATAGGATTATTTTCCATTGTTTTATTTTTGTATAATATTAGGAATGATTCTAGAGTCCATATATTCTTTTAAATTTTCCAATGTACACATAACAAATGAATCCTATTATCTTTTGAAATAATATAACATTAATATGATTTTTTTTTCTTTTTTTGTTGTGAATTTTTATTCATTCGCACCACTCATTACCTTCTTTCTGATTGATGACTACCTTTGTTTAATATCATATTAATATCCATCAACCTTTGACGAGAAAATAGACGGAATGTTTCTTATAATGATATCATTATAAAATATAAACTATATTTTTTCAGTTATACATAATTTTTTTTATATTTTGGGTCTTTGAAAAATGATATGAACTCATGGATATTCATTTAATCATATTTGGAACCAAAATTATTTTCAGGAAAATTTCATTATTTAATTATTATTGTGGAGTATAAGTATTTCAAATAGCCTCAATTTTTATCTTTTACATTATTCATTATCAATTTTAACGACAATATGTAATATGGTATGAAGATATTATTGATCATATAAATTGTATATTCATTAAAGTGTTTATCAATATATTATAATTTATTACATCGATCGTTTGTAGTAGTATTCTCATAAATTTCATCACAATAGTTGTGTCTTCATGAATAGTTAATAATAAATATATGATTATATTGACCTAAAAGACATAAAAATGTTATTAGATAATGTTTTTCTTAAATTAAATAAATTATAACATTAAATATTACGGACTAGGGTGACATACATATTGGATTAAATAATTTAGAATAAAACCCTTAATTTAATTTTACTTGTCATTATTCACCCATATTTACCTTTATTATTTTATCATTCAATGTAATATCATGGATACATAAAAATATATAGGATCATAACTAATTATTATACATGAAATTCATAGTAAACACTTGGGTGAGGTATCATCGATAATATATTTATAAAATATATGTATCAAAAATATCTTCATGAATGTAATGAGTTGAAGGAATGTTATGATAGGAAAATTATATTCATGAGAACAATGATTATTTTCATAATAAAATATGTTACGTATATAAGTAAATTATAGCATTCATCCCATCATAAGATAATAGTATTGTCTAACTACCCATTAAAAATATGTGTTAGCTAAAGGGATCTAAGAGTAATCTAACATATTGTGGGGGGGGGGGGGGGGGTTAGTTTATGTCCCATCAATTTCATTATAAAATTTCATTTATATATATTGAAAATTTTATCATTTTTCAAAAATCATGGATTAAATTAATTATTCCCATGTGATGAAAAGGTATCACATAAAAGAGTCTTAATGGATAATATATTGATAAATCATAGTCTTACCCTGAAAATAGTGCGTAAAATTATAATGTTTTAACAAAATTATAGATTGAATATTTCTAAATATAGTCTATTATATGAAAATTTCCTTTATTATAGAAGAAATATAATATTATAATTTTAATTTGGGAAATTAATTTTTTTTGGGCACAGATAAAACGTCTCAATACAATTTTTCATATAAAATAAATCCGTTAATAAATTGGAATAATTTAGTTGATAAAGGTTTAAATATAGTTTGTATGAATAAGATGATAAAGTACGTAATTAGGGGATCAATACTTTAATAAGAAATAATTCAAAAATTAACCTCATGCAACGATTCCGATGGGCCATGAATACTTCTAAAATCATTTTAAATAATCATGCTATGATTATTAATGAATATAATTTGACCCTATTTAATTTTTATTATAATATTTTATATATTTATCATGTAATAGTTTCGTATTATTTGTTATTTATTTACTTTTATCATCACAATTTTTGATTTGTTGATAAATTTTTACAGTGATGGGATTGTATCAACCATCAATGCTCATCCCATGGTTGTATATGATCAATGTGTATAAAAGTGATTTTCAATTTTATCCCATTATAATCAAGCATCTATATTTATGTTGATACAATATAGTGTATTCAAAAAGTAGTGTGTTTTCTAATAAACAATTTTTTTAATTTAAATTATTTTTTATTTTTTATATTTTCAATTAATAATATAACGATTACATAATAAGTGAAAAAATTGAAAATATATTAAATTGATCATTATTATTATCATTTTTATTGAAAACTATTTATTAAAAAAATATTAATGTAGTGGTGATATATTAAACTAAAAAAAGGAGTCATAAAACTACCTTGGTGTGAGAGTTCTTCTTGAGGAAATAATATTGTGACGAAATATAATCAATAAATTTTTTCAAAGTACCATTATTTAAGAATTATAATATCTGAATGATCATATTAGTGGGTTATTATTTGGTTTTGGAAGTTTATGTAGTGAAATAAAAATTTAAATATGTGTCAAGAGAAAATAAATTTTCATTGAGGATGTTTCATAAGACTACTCTGTATGGATTCTTGGAGTTTTATTTTATTTAGACTAAATCACATGGAATATGATAAGAGGTTATTTAGGAGGTATTTTAGTTGATCTTTTTCATTTTATGGAGTTTGGATGCTAATATGAATAGGTCTAAGAGGATTTTATTTATAATTGAAGCAGATGGATGTATTCTAAATAATATATCATTTATTTTATAATTTCAAATGACCACATTGAATAGAAAATATTGTTTCACTTGATAATTTTTTTATATAAAAACCATTACATTTATTCTCAAATAATCAATTTAATGTTTTAATATAATAATTAAACATTATTATTTACGTGAGTGAATAAAAAATATAAATTTATTATAATATAATATCAATTATTCTTTAAAATTATCAATATTAGTTTCTAATAAAAAATTAATAATTTTAGTTGTATTATTTTACAAACTAAAATAGATTATATTTAATATATATACATAAACATTATTTTAATATTATTTAAGTAATTATAAATATATAATAGTTATAGTATATGAAAAGATTGTTTTATTACATTTAATTCCAAAATATAATATTTTAGAAAAATATTCTTATATATAACACCAATACTTTGGTATATATGACTATAAATGTTTGGTCTATTTTTTCAATTATAATTTAATAAAAATTTAATTATAATATTCCTAAACTTATTTAAAAAATATTAATTTTTTAAATAAATAAGATGATATATATTAAAAATTGACACTTATATATACAATGAATCATGTAATTGGAGAAATAATTTTATATTATAACCATATTTATATACAAAATATTAAATAATGATATGTACTTTTTATTAGATATTTAACACATTAAAAATTTTGATTACTACTCTAAATTATCAATTAGTATTTAAAATGGTTAATAAAAATCCAATAGATTATATAGCATATATAATTCCTATAAATACCACATATTTAAAATATTCCCCAACACAAAAAATCAATCACATGTTTTTATATTATTGAATTTATAAATTATGATTTTATTTTTATTGCCTTTTTTATATTCATTGATTTTATTCGCATGCGATTATGAAAAACTATAATTATATATATTTGGATTTTTATTTAGGATCTTTTATTTTACCATTGTAATATTTTCAATATTATAGAATGTAATTATCATTTTTATTTTATTGTCATATATTAATAAAATAAAAAAATGTCAGTTTTTTCTATTTGTTTCATTTGATTCAGTATATAACACGTATTCTATGTGACACATGGATATATTTTGGTGTAAATTTTCATATAGAAATGTTATTTTCATAAAATTATTTCAATATTTACAAATTGAATAAAGGAAATGAAAATGAAAAATTTATATAATTGATATATGATAGTATTTCATTTTTGTTTCACCATAATATTCACTTCTTCTATAATTTAAATTATATTTTCTGAAAATTATATTGATACGGTCATTTTATAAGTTCCATAAAATATTAGATCAATATGATTTATGTTTCAATGAAATGACCCAAGATTCACTATCAAAGATCTTAATATATCAATTTACATTGAAAAAATTTTATTCTCATTCCCTATGTTCTAAAAACAATTGTTGAGGGTGTTAATATTACCCGATGGGAATTATTTCTCTAGACAAAATTCTTAGGATGGATTCTATAAAAAAATATCACATGACCAGTCCTTTTATTGGATAAGATATCAATATGACATGAAATATTTGAAATAAGACTATAAATAGATTGAGAATACTAATAATATATGAAATTTAATAAAATTAGTATTAGGAAGAATTAATATAATTAAACTATTTTAAAATCATATATCAGTTCCCATTTAAAATAAGAAAAAATGAAACCAGGATAGATAAAAGAGAAATGAGAAATTATGTGTGGTTTTATATATAAGGAATATTCAAATACATAGTAGAAATATAAAACTAAATTTAAATAATCCTTATCCTTTTCATAAGAAATACAACTACATTTACAAAAACCAGCATACCATACCCAATATAGGGGTCACCCACTACAATAATTAGTACCATCCTTCCAAAAATAATAAACAAATAAAGGAAAACATTACACTGAAGTTATATATATGGTGTGTGAAAATTCTCTCAACCAGATTCGAATAATCAATTCATAAATAACCTTTTCACAATAGACTATACTTTTCAATTTTGTTTTACATTTTGAAATTGAAAATTTTTTACGTTTATGAAAATATATTTTTATTCTTTTATTTAATTTCAATATATATATTATATTAAATATTAATTATTCCAAAAAGCATATATAATTTAATGGAAATATTTGTTTTTAAAATTAAATTATACAATTGATTTTATATAGAATTGTTTGAATGTAATATTTTTTTATTTGATATAACCAATATTATATTTATTACATCAAACAGCAACCAATGTGGTATATGAACAATCATTATAAATGTACATTTAGAGTTTAATTGTCTAATTCTTTTTTAATTGGATGTCATTAAACATTAATGATGTAATTAAGAAAATTATATTAAATATTATCTACTATTATGTCTCCTATACTCATTGATTGTATTATAATGTAATTTAATGAATGAATAATTTTATATAATGTAACACTATTAAGATGTAATACTTTTACCCACATTATAAATAATTCACGGAATGTAGAATAAGGGAAATTAATAATTGAAATAATAAAAAATAATTAAAAATATACATCATAATTTGGAAAACATATTTCCAGGAAATTAAATATTGATCATATTCAAATATTTTATTCATACATTTATTAATATTATATAATAAATAAGACTGGTTATATTAATTTATATTAATAATAGAACTATAGAAAATGAGCATAATCATCAATAATTGCATAACGTAGTTATGAATGTGTTCCACACTCAATGTTTTTGAAATATATTTTCTAAAATAATTATACCATTTTAATATTTTTTTAACCACAAAACACTGAGTTTAGGATGCATTACACACAACACTCTATCTGTCTTTAATTACACGCTACACCAACATTAACTGAAAAGTGACAAACTATTTAGTTATTGTTATTTAAGATTATAGGTCTAAACTAGAAATTATATTGATGTTTATAAGTTGGATTAACTTAATAATGATAATATTGGGTTTACAAATGTAAAGACCAGTATATATAATGTAAGATCATTTTATTTGATAGTATGTATAACTTGCACCACCAAGTTTGTAATGGAATATAATTTAATGACAATTTTTAATATATTTTAATTTATAATGAATTAAATATATATTTTTTGAATTGAATGATTCATTGAATTATATTACGAAACATTAAATAACATGTTTCATTGATGGATTTCGTTAGAGGGATGGAAGAATATTAAAAAAACAAAAATATATTATTAAAATAGTATTATTCGACATAATTAGATTTACCCATTACATTAAATTTTTGATTATTACTAGTTTTAATTAACTTATGAAAATATGTGGTTTAAAAAATATATGGAATGTATTTATCAAGAAAAAAAATTAAATAGAAATTAATATAAGAAGAAATTGATTATTAACAGAATATTTTCATAGAAAACTATTTTGATGATCACAATGTTGTTTTACCTAAATAAATCATGTAATTTGTAATAATTTAGAGATATTAATATATTATATATATATATATATATTCAATATAATATTTTTTATATTCATCCCATATATTTTATAAGAATATGATAATATCTAACTAAATTGTATCGAAAAAATACAATATTTTTATTAATGTTATTTTACATATTTTTAATTAAGTTTCTATTTAAATAAAATAAATTCAAATTTTATAAATATTATATTTCAAAATAAACATAATATTTAAACTATAAACCTAAAAATTGGGTTCTGGTAATTTTTTTATTTTTAGTTGATTGTTCAGTATTTAATGAATAGTGAAAAATACTAATTTTTTGTGAAAATAATTTTTCATATAATTTATATAATGGATAAAAATTGATTAAAATTTCCATTAAACATTAATTATATCATGTTATTATCAATTTATAATATTTAGATAATTGTAAAAAAATTCAATTTGAAATTGACTATACAAAATAGGAATCACTCAGACATTTTTATACTAAAATCCTATATTGTCATCCTGTCTGTGGTGTTGGATTAAAATTAATTTATACCTCTTATGTTAATGATTTTTTAAAAAAATTTACATATATATATGCACAATAATTTAGGAATTTTAATAATTTCTAATTATTGTTAGTCAAATATTATTAGTGAATGTGATAAAAATTAATTACAACGAATAAGGTAAAATTAAGCTTATTAGGGGACTAAATATTCATGTTAATATATCAAATGACCTAGAATATTTTCGAGGATCCATTTTATGCCCATATTTAAACCTTATCCACACTTGTATCAGTATTATAACCCTATGAGATTCATGATCCATGGGAAAATCGTATGTGGAATTCATGTTCCCATAATTTACAAGACTGTCACTCCTCACTCACTATGATGGCATCCTCTCCTCCCACAATCTCACAGCTCTCAATAATCATTGGATCGACCAATATATTTAAAAATAGATTCCCAAAATCCCAAAGTAGAAGTTTTTTAATAATACCATTTCATATAAATCCATCCATAGAATCCCTTTGTGACAAATCAGAGGAGTTACCCTATTAAGAGGTAACAAACATTCTTATGATTTTTAGATTTATTTCCTTTATCCACACCCAATAAACATCTTATTACATGGTTATATATTAAATATCTTCAATATACACTAATATTTTAATGTAAATTTTTAGACTTACACAGATAGAAACATCCATATAGTGAGTAAGGATCATACAATTTATGTGTACAACGAATTACAACCTCACAAAATGATGAATGTTCATTTTCCCTATTACACCTATCATTTTGGTCATTATGTATAAAAATATATTTATGTGGGATATATATGATATTTATAATTTATTTATTGTTAATTAATTATTTTATAAAGCATTCCAATTTATATTCAATTTTTTTCAAATATGATCAAATCTATTATGGAAGTGTGGACTACGGGCCCCTAAAAGAGATGTGACATGTTAATAAAATAAATGGAATATATAAAAGATGTTTCCAATAACAATATGTAAAATAAATAAATAAATATTAATATTTAATTATAATAATCATATGTACCATTCAATTTTTATTAATTTAATATAATAATGAAATAAAAGTAACATTCGTACATACGTATGGTCTACCATATCTTTGAATGGTGCACATTATTTCATATCACCAAATAAAATGAAAAACTATAAGTAAATATGTAATTAATATAAGATATAATTAATTAACGTTTTAAATTTTTAATGATGGTTAATTAATGATCTATTTATAAGAAAAACAAGTTACAAGTCAATCCGTAGTTGAGAAATCAATGAAATTGACACCCGGAATTGTTAAAACAATAAATGAGTGAAAAAAATGTTAAATAAAATGTTATAAGAAGTTAATATATGATATTATAAATTTATGTATGGTTATTCAAAATGTTGTGAACATATTTAAAACCATATTATAGCATGTTATATACCACACTACAAAATTAAGGTTAAGTTAATGGAATTTCATCTCAATTGAAATTCCACTTAGACATATTTTTTATTATGAACAAATTAACATTTATTTAGTGAATATATTTCCATTTGACATGTTTTATAATGAATCACATTACCATAATTATATTGATAGTATTATTTAATTGTATTCTTTCAGGGGGATTATGATTTAAAATTTTCAAACTGTGATAGGAAAATTTTGAATGTTTAATGAATATTATCCTCAATAATGTTCTTAATGATTATCTTTTCAAAATCAAATTATTTTAGATTGTGAATTTTATAACTAAATAATAAAATTATTTTAATACTTTTTCAAAGGAAATTTACCTGAAAATCCATATTCTCATACAATGTATCTTACTTTTTCCTAAACTATAAACCAATTTACATATGGTGTCTACATTGATATTTATTTGGTATTTTTTGGAAATATTCATAATTTGGTATTATTTTTTCAATTCATATATATGATATGTAATATTATTTATTTATATTACTTGATATGAGTAATTATTTGATTGTAAATTTTGGTAGGACCTTGGAAATTATATAGCGCCTTTATTCCTTAGTAGATTATCATGAGATAAATAAGTAGGAATAATTAAATTAGTAGTTATACATAGTTTTAAAACTTTTCTAAAAGGTCTTGATGTTATAGGATTTCATGACCCATAGACATTAATTAATTATTAAAATGATTTAATTCATTTATATTCAATTATTATTCATCCGTTATATTTTGTGTACACATATCTATTGATATATATAATTTTGAGTTTATTGAAAATATGGCATCTGTTTTGGTTTCATTCCATTCCAAAATATTTACGCACTTGCATCATAGTTTTTAAATTACATGGTATATATTTTCGATGATTTGAAATTACATGATTATTATTCTCAATTTTTATTTATTTATTTCACTATAAATTATCCATACTGATCATTTTATCTCACCATTATTATGTATTTCACAATAGGTTACGAAGAATAATCGTTTGAATAAGCATTCATGGATGTAGTTTATTTGTTTTTATTATGTATCATGATTGGATTGTATTTTTACAAATGAATTATGTGTATCATGTATATATTCTAGTTTTCTGAAAAAACTAAATTTATTGGTCATTTTGGAATAGATTAATTGAAATCATTCCTTATAATAAAATTTTTCACAAACACTAGGCTTCTGGGGTCGGAGATCTAAAGATGAAAACAAATCAGTTATGCAGCATCCTTAGAAACAAGAATTTAAAAATTTATATGGGGGATCATAACCCAGACATAGAAATTGAGGATTATTATACAAGAAAATCTATAAATTTTTTAAAGGCATGGATTTTTTGGGTATTCCTAGTAATACATTCAAGTATGAAATGTAATGTGGTTGTGGTACTGGCATATATGTAACGACTGGTAACAAATCTTAAAAGTTTCCCCAAGCCTCAATCAAGGTAACCTGGTAAAGAAAAAAGTACTTAATGCCCACATGGTTTGACCCTCTTATTGGATATGATTAAGATAGTTCAACATTTCATTTCCAATCATTATAAAGGTTTTTAATGTAAAAATTTACCTAAAGTAACCAGTGTTTTTGATTACAAGATTCCTGATGCATATATTTTAGTTATTTATTGTATAATATTTTGAGTTATACAAAGTTCATTACATTATGAGAAAATATAGTATATTCCATTATTTAGAAATGGATCCTTGAAAAAAGGATGGCATAAATACTTGAGGTCAACGTAGAGGATTCCCTACTAATAATTTAAAGGTATTAGGAAATAGAATTGAGCATGATATGGATATATTAGGGAAACATAGTTAGGTAATATTAAATAACCTTCCCCAAAGTGACCAACCTATGATGCGGAAAGAAACTCGAATGTTAGATTTATTTTTGTAATAGAGCACACTATTATTTAGTGGTACTTCTAATCAAATAAAATATTACAAGTTTATGAATTTTTTGGAGAAGATATATATGTACTAGGGAATAAAATTAATAAACAAGGTTACACTTTTAGTGTATTTTTCTTAAGGTGATGTTGATCAATATAAGTAAATTACATAGAATAACAGTGAAGAAGAAGAAATATTACTCATAGAATGGACAAATTTTAAGGTGACATTATTTGAAAAATAAATCCATTGTGATCAAAAAACTATGATGAAGAGAATATTCCTTAATATAATGAATAAGGATACCGATATTTTTGGGATTATGAATCTAACTTTACATGGAATTCCATATATTATAAAAATTATATACGCAATATAGTGAGAAATATTGACCACTTCTTATATAGACATAATCTAAACCCTTAATGGACATAGTTTTTTTTATAAATTATTATCCAGATAAGAGATATTCTTAAGTACCATTAAACAGAAATTGAATTCTAGATATCCAATGTATTCATGCAAATCCAAGTGAGGAAGTGGAATTCTAAATAGTATGAAAAACAGAATGAGTCAATAAAGATGAAGGGAAAGAAGGATTTCCAAACAAGTAATAACTATGGAATCAATCACCCAGGTAAATAGTTGAAAGGATTTAGAGTTTGTTATATGTGATTAGAAAAGGGTCACTAGAAAAAAAATGAATAAAGTAGAAGGAAAATACTGTTATTTAGTATAAAAAATGTAATTATATGGGTCACTATGGAAACTAATTCCCAAATTATCAAGAAAATATACCATAGAAGATGATAAAAGCTCAATCATAAGTTATTGTTACAATTTAATTGATATAATTAATGTACATCTAAATTTGGAACTATTAAAAATAAATGTAAATTTTTATGGTGTTCCATAATATGATTAATAAATTATTTATTGATTGTAATACACTATAATTTCAATATGTTTTTGAGATCAAATGTTGCATAATACAAAGAATAGATATTCGGTTTAAAGTTTATATGTAATGAAAACAGATGATTTATGGGATGAAAACACATAATATTTTCCCCATGTTGTGAAAATGAGGAAGAAATGATTTATTTGGATAATTGATGACTACCTTCCAATTTATTAAATACATTTTTAATAGTAGTCTGGGATATGATTAATGATGTTTACAATACTTTTGAATATACATAATATATCATGTAAAATGGATTTTTATAAGGAATAATGAATAATTCATGTATTAAATTATGATTTATAGTATTTGAAGCTATTAGAATAATTACATATTATGTATGTGACAATTAAAACTGACTTTGTTTTTTTTATACATTCATTTTGGATGTTCGGTCACCTTATCTATAATTATTTGGATCAAATCATTTTCAAATGCTAACCATTTGTGAAATTGTTTAAGTTGATCATTGGATATTGTATCGATTATGGCTATATTAACTCACAATATAATGAATCTTATCATATGATATGATGTATAAATAGTTCACGGAAAAACCAAATTATTTGATTATATGTATAGAAACAAATATTTAATTATAAAAATATATATTAAAAAAATTGTAAACTATATAATAGAAATTGTTTCGGGAATTATTCCCACTATTATCATACTTTTATGATATCAATAACCATCATTCACACCTTTAGTTTATGATTTTTTAGTAGAATAATATTCATTAGAACATTCTCTATAAAAATCCCTCTTAGATAACGGTTGTTATAATTTTTTATATATCTATGTTTCCATTTCCCATATATGTTCTCCTTCTAGAGAAAATAATTACAAAACCATTGTACTTTCATTTCTTTATTAATAATAATATTTATTATAAAATTAATTTATGATTTTAGATTTTCAAAGATAGTTTATTTTTAAATGAAAATCCCATGATTATTAAGATATATTTAAAATTTCTATGATGCTATTTTATGACATAGGAGAGAAGGTAACACCCTGAAAATCTAATGTAGGAGTAATGTATTTAATATCATGTATGCTACAGAACCCCAAGGGAATAAGGGAATATAATATTTGTTGATTTTGTAATGTATTATATATATTAGATGAAATAAATATATTTTACATATTTCCATGAATGTCCCACTTAGTTATTATAGGACACATGAAATAATAAGTTTCCTTTACTGCTTCTGTTACACGCAAGTTAGAGTTTGAATTGAAAAAAATATATTATTTCAATATTAATATTTAATATAATTGGACATATCATCAATAATAAATGATACATTTTAATTATTGATTAATTTCATAAGAAAATATATGTTTCAAAAATATATAAAATGAATTAATTGGTTACAAATTAATTACAAGTGAATATAAAATGAACTAAATGAAAAAATAAATATTTTTATAGAAAACCTTTATCCAGATCAGAAAACTTTTTTAAACTAATAAATTAAAATAAATATAATTATTGAGTGATATAAATGTACATTAAAAATATAACTAACATGTATTCAGTAAAATATCTTTGATATTATTTTAATTGATTTGAGATAAATAATATATAAACTAATCCAATTTTACTCTTAAAATACTATATTTCAATTAAGTCACGTTGATCTCATTTTAATGGATAATTTATTGTAAATAATATTTTAGGAATTTTTATAATGATTATATTTCAAAATAAACATCACTTTTTAAAGAAAAATATAAAAAATATGTTTAGTTTAAATTTTGTTTTATTTTTCATTGAATATTAAATATTTAATGAATGTTGAAAAATAATGAGTTTTATTTCAAAACTAAATTTTCATCTAAATATTTTAAACAATAATGAATATTAATTATTTTGATGTTTAATTATATCATATTTTTAGGAAATTATAAAATATGTGGTCATTAGAATAAATTTTGGTTTTAAATTTACTATAAAAATATATAAAAAATATGTCACTCTTACTTTAAAAACACACATTGTCATCTCATATGCAAGATTAAATTTCAAATAAATTATGCCACTTTTGTGACTGGAATTCTGGAAAATGGATTCAATATTTGGAATTATCATAGTTTAATATATTTAATATGTTTAATTTAGTTATTTACCAGTAATTTTATTGACTGTAATTAAAATTAATTACAATGATTGACGTAAAATAAATCTTTATAAGGGATAAACCCTTAATATTAAATGTCAAACTTACTAAGACACTTGTCCAAGATCCAGTTTATATTCATATATTATCCCTATCTATGTTTTTTTTATTTTTAGGCTAATATGGGATCCACATTAAATATGGAAAAAGGGTCTAGAATTCATGTTCCCAAAATTTACAGAATTTCCACTCATCATGCATTTTAAAAAGGCCTCACATCCTCCCACTTCCTCACACCTATCAAGACACTTTATCTCATGAAATATATTACCAAATATCTATTCAAAATCTATACACTCATCCTAGATTACTCCCCTTGATAATAAATCAATCGCATGAAACCCTTTGGTGAAAACTAAAAGGAGTTACATGATTAAGAGAAAAAAAACATTCTTACGCCTTTTATTTTTATTTCCATTATCCTCCCCAATAAATAATTATTATTCAATGAATATAAAAATATAAATGTATCCAAAATATAATTTAAATTTTTATGTTATATTTTCTACCTAAATTCACACACACTTCCATCAAAGGGGTAATGAACATACCTTTTACGTGTACGACAAACTACCACATCCCGAAACAAGGATTATTTTTTTACTTTATCTCAGATAATGATTCAATTATGATGGAAACTATATTAAAATATTAAATACAAATATTTATAATGTATTTATTATTATACATTTATTTTATATCACATACCTAAAAAAATTCCATTTTTTTAATTACGATAACATCATTTTTGGAAGGATGCACTACCGCCCCAACAAAGTGATGTGGCTCATTCATACTATACATGTAAGTTATAGAGTTTTATTTTCATTAAAATAAAATGAATATATAACATTTTTATGAATCATTATTGATAATATAAATATGATTCAAATAATTTTCAATATTTTAATACAAAAAATAAATGATAGTATCTTTGTTGCGTACGTACTGTCTGTCATCATGTTTTCCCATTCTCACACTTCCCTTTCAGAACCCTTTCATTTTTCCTCTCATTGGAAATTTTATGGGTCATTACCAATGTTTTGATTCAATAACTAATGATGTTTTTCACCCAATCTGCCCGAGGATATGCGTGGAGGTTAATGCTTCAAAACTCGTAGTTGAGTGGGTGTGGATCCCCGATGGGAAAGATTTCCGGTGGAGGCATGCCGTTAAGTTCGAGTTATGGACAGACTTATAGGAATCATGTAATAGGTTGCCTCATTGTACTACGTCTTTTCGGAATGTCTCCTTGAGTAGGCAGATGCATAGGTGGGGATTGGAAGCTGCTGTTGTCTGTGATGGTTCTGTTGGGGTGTCTCTAAAGTAGTAGGTGATGATTTCATCAGATGGTGGGCTGAAAAATCAACCCATGAGGGAGGATGCTGGGGTCGGTGGAGAGGGAGGTATGCTGAAGCAGCCAAGTGCAGTGCCTCATGGGCCTAGGGCCAAGGATTTCTTCAACAGACTGTTGCAGGATTTGGGGGAGGTAGGTTCTATGAGTGGAAATGAGCATGCTTCTCTTGCTGCTTCGCCTATGGTTGTAGGGGACTCTGATGAGCCTTCTGTTGTTGTGGGTTCCTCCATTGTACAAATTCACAAAAACACTGAACCTATGGTCCAAGATGCAGTTAAAGATTTGGATTCGGCTGGGAAAACTGATGATGAAAGCTCCTTTGGACTGCTTCAGGAGGATACTACCATCCCTCTGAAGTAGGTGGTCAGTGAAGATGGTGTACAAGAAAGGAGTTCTCATGGGCTAAAGATAGCTTTTGTGAAGCAGGCAGCTGGTGTTGCTCTTAGTAACCAGTTTTCTGGATTGGTGGATGGTGTCTCGGCTCTGAATCATGATAGGGGTATGTCTTCAAGTGAAATTGCTCCTGAGGATCAATGTGTTGTAGTTACGGGGCTCTTTGCTGGCTTGTAGGAGCAGAATCCTTGAGATAGAGTTCTTGAAACTATTTTGAATGGAAATAGCACAAAAGAAGTGGATAATGGCAATGTCGCAGCTTGTGAGGAGGCTGTGATTAATGGGTTAAATGTTATCCGTGATTTCATGGATCATTCACACTGTCTTGCAGTGATTGACACTAACAATAGACCTCAAAAGGAAGGGGAGGTGAAGGAGGGATATCGTGCTGTGAATATCTCTGGGAACTGGGGGTATTGCACTGATTGTGATAAAGAAAATACTGGTGGCATGCCTCTAACTTCATACAATGATTCTGTGCAGGGTGGAAAAAAGGTGTCTGTGCATGGCGAAGTGATGACTGCCCCACCATGAAGGAAGATGAGGAACGAGTATTCTCACCCGCCAAAGCCAATCTCCACCAAGTCTTCTGTAGGGTAGGAAAGTTGGCAGCGAATTCTTCAAAGGAGTATATTGCCTTGGAAAAATTGAATCTCAGAAGGATGTATTCCATGATTTTGAAGCAATATTAATTTTTAGATTGGGAATTGACTACGGTGGAGGAAGCACTTCATTATTGAAGCGGTGATGGGTCTAACTTTTATGATATGTAGTTGTTTCTTTTACCTTGTTGTAGCTGCTTTCTGTACATTTCATTCTCTTAATAAATGGTTAGGGGCTTGCCTCTGACTGAGATTTTCTGGTACGTACTGCCTGTCATCATTATGAACAATATACTTTATTTCTAAACTCTGAATATTATGAACTAGTCAAAATACATATGTAATAAATATATAAGGTAACTTATCCATTTTTTCATTCTGGATGATGATGATATCATGTTCTTAGTAATATGAACAACATGTATCATGTCAAAATGTACATGAGAAAAATAAGCAATTAATACGTGAAATAGACTAAAGAATGAAATATTTATAAAAAATAGGTAAGAAGATATTTTAGGATGATAATATATGATATTTAAAAATTTATTATGGTTTTTTATTTTGTTAGTAAAATAAATTGGACCAGAATATTGCAGAATAAATACCCCATTACAAAATAAAGGATAAGGTAAGGAAATTTCATCTCAACATAATTTTCATTGAGACCTATTGGTAATTTCCCCATAATTAATTTTTATTTAGTATATAAGCTACCTTTCTTAAATGATATATCATAAATCACCTTAATATAAAGGTATTATATGTTTCATTTAATATTATTACATCATGATGATTATGAATAAAATTTCATCAATGTGGTATGGACACTTTTCAATGTTTATTTTTTATTCTCCTCAATAATGTTATTATTGATTCTATTTTCAATATCATTTTTATTTCTGATTTTTAACTTTATATTGAAAAAATATCTTTATTTTATTCCATTTATAATGGAAATTTACATGATTATTTATGTTCTCATACCATAGAAATTAGTATTTCATAAACCATATACCATAATACATATAGTGTGTACTTTGACAGTTATTTTATTACATTGTGGAAATAATGATAATATTGTATTGTTTATTCAATAAATATATTTGATGAGTCATGTTATCCACTTATAATATATTCTATAAAATTAATTATTTGGATATGAAATGATGGGGGATATCAAAAATTATATAGTTCTTCGATGCATCAACATGTTCTCATGAGGAAAATAAATTTCCTAATTTAAATGAGTTTCTATATTTGGTTTTAAAACATATTATTAAATTTCTTGATGGTATAGGATTTCCTATGCCTTAGAAATAATATCAATTTAGAAAGAACTTCCTTCATTGAGTTTCACTTATTATTTATCCATGATCCTTGCGTTGACATATCTAGGGATATATTCCATTTTATTTTCATTGATTAAATGGAATTTATTTTTGTTTCTTACCTTTCTAGATTATATACTCACATGATACTATATTTTATCATTAAGTGATATGCATGACGAGTTATTTAACATACCATAATTTTTATTCTTATTGTTTTATTATTTCTTTCACAATTCATAAACCTTATGAAGCATTTGATATCACCCTTATTATATTTCTTTCTTTGAGGATATGAAGCGGAATCCATTGAATATGATTTCAACAATTTCATTTATTTTTTTCTATTATATATCATTTTTATATTCTCTATTTCCCAATGTGTTTTCGGTACCATGTATGTAATCTGATATTCCAAGACTGCTAAACTAATCAGTCCTTCAGGATTTCATTCCTCATAATCATGTAACTGTAATAAAATAATTCAGCAACAGCAGGCATCTAGGGTCCTGGTGTTAGAACGCATTCATATAAAACTTTTTTTGATGAATTATTAATTAAATAAGAAAAAAAATTAATATAAAGTCAATATTTTATTGAAAAACTATTTATATTCAAAAAAAATTCTTTACCTCAATAAATTCATAAAAAATAAATTTCGGTGATTGATTCTAAAGAAACTATTATAATATACATTCATTAAAATGTTTCAAATTCATCTTACATGTTTTATAGATAACACATATGAATAAAACCAAATTTATAATTAAAACAATATTGTTCAAAAAATAGGTTTTTACGACATATGTATACATCATTTGAAAAATAATTTTTCATAATATTTGGAAAATATTTTATAAAATTAATGTTCATTTTTAATTAATTATGTACAAATTATAATATTATGGGTTTTTATAATTTTTTGGGAAGATAATAATTTTGATTAACAATGAAAAACTGTTTTAATTGTGAAGTTTCATTTAATATAATGATTTTAAAAAACATCAAATTTATTTACTATTTTTTGTACAGTAAAACATAGTTCATATATATACTACTTTTCTGATTAAGATAATTTGATTTATTTACATATTCCATTTTTAATATAATAACTATTTATTTATTTTATTATTTTTATCTATAAATACACTTCTTCTTGTTGTTTTCTTGGATTAACTTTAAATAAAAATTTAAACTTCTATGAATTAAAAGTTTAATATTGATTTCATTTATATATTTAAAAAAATTATATTTTATAACATGTATTATATAATTTTCCAATACAAAGAATTGTTAAAATAATAAAATAATTTACAATTTTTTGGATAAAATTGTGTTTAATAAATGAAAAACATAATAGATACTGGTTAAAAAGATACAAATATTTTCAGTGTTATGATTTTATGACCATATTTAAATCATATAATAAAATATTTAAAATAAATGGTAATAAATTATTTTTTTATGAATTTATTATTTTATAATTTTTTTTGGATATTTCATCATAGTTTCCAAGGGTGTTCCTTTCCAAAAACTATAAAATGTGACCACCACCCTTTAATTATCTACAACCTTAAAAATATATATTTTTTTCCTAATAGATATAGATAATCATTATCTTTTTATAGGGATTATGGATATCCAAAAATAACGGAACATAGGATCTTACTAAGATATTCAAATGTATTTTTTCAAGAGAAAGGTAATTTTCATCACTAAGTACATACTTTTCATTATTCTTTTTAAAGAATCAATTATTTCATAATACAACCAACTTAATAAAAATAATATATCCTAAATAATTATAAGATATTATTTTAATTTAAAAACCTATATCTCTTTTTAATTCCCTCAAGTATTTTTAGAAATTATCATCATTGATTACGGTAGACTACTGATTCTGAACAAGTGATATTCATTTTACATCACCACCTCTTTTGACTGGTTTTATTGATTTTTTATTTGATTACATATGATATTAATTATTTTATAATAATAATTATTCTACCATGTCTAACTTCTTACATTACATTACATTAAAATATGATATTGTCACTTGTGTGTACTACAGACTACCGCCTAGTGGGGTGATGTGATTCATTCATCTCGTACAATTTATATAGAAGAATAAGGATAAATTTAAATAAATATATGATATATATATATGAACGAAATGATATTTTATAATGATAAAATATTATTCATCATTTATTTTATCTATCTTATGGGAAAATATAAACTAGTTTCATGAGTTCATACGACCTTTTATCTCACTAAATAGTCTATTTAATTTTCATTCAGTACCCGTAATAGATTAATATAATTATAGATATAATAAAAATATATTATATTAATATATTTTTTAAATTCACGAGATGGTGTAACCCTGATAAAATTAAGAGGTCCAATAATAAAAATTTGATTCATACAGAAAAAACAATGTTGTTGGTATCTGAAATGTGATTTTAACAAGGACCTATTAATTTGAAGGTAATTAAGGTTATATATAAATAAAACAATATATTATAATTTTAAATTTTTTTAAAGAATAGATTTAAGGAATAGATTAATAATTACTTATAAGGACTTAATTTGTTCTATGGAATTCGAGTCTAATAGTAACCGGTTTTGTCTCTACTTTTTCTTCTAGAATAAATATTCCATATTCACAAACAATATCATTTTTATGGTGTGTATATTTTCCTGGATTATATTTTATGATTTTATCCTCTGTAAATATTGGGATTTAATTGTCTAAATTTTTATTCCCCTCTCATGGGGCTTACATTTAAATTTTTATCAATGTGGTAACGTGTTTTTTACATAAATTACCTTTTTATGATATATCTTTTTTTGAACTTTTCTTATTATAGGATTCATATATACTACTAATTTTAGATTTAATATTAATAATAAATTTTTTATCATGATATTTTATGTTTCATTTTATGTTAATCTTTAATTGGACATCCGAAAAAATATTACGAAAAAGGAATGGGTTTCATCATACAATCTCATCAGTTATCATTATTTTCCATTATTAATATTCCAATGATGAAATTAATTTATCAATTAACAAGAAAATAATTTATTTTTATCTCATATATTTACTTATAGATAATAACTGGGTATTCCTTTATTTTTGAATCTTAAGGAACTGGATTATTCACAAAAATGGTTTATAAAAAATAGAGTTATTTCTCTTTCTATTATAAACCATCTTTCTCCAAAAAAACATATTCAAATAATAATTTCAAATTAATGTGTTTAAATATACCCAAATAATTAATAAATGATTGTTTACACATTTTTTATCTTTTAAAAATATTTAGAGAGTAATATTTATCTAGTTTTCCAAAAAATTCCCATTGAGATTTTAATGATAGTCTAATACAAATAATTGTTTAAACATATATGGAATAAAGGTTATTTTTATCTTCCATGACCAACACATTGATTGAAAAAATATTTTAAAATATTTAAAAGGATATGTTCAATGAAAAATATTTTCATAATGTTATATATATATATATATATATTTAAAATGTGTTTTTCATGATGGATAGTATATTTCACTCATGATATGTTTTATATCATATATAAAAAGAAATTACTATTTTTTCTAGTTTATTTTTATAGATTGGAATTTAAAATATAATTTATGATTTTTTATATTTAAAAATTTGATTTTTTGTAAATTTGAAACATCTATTGGAAATGTTTAAAGTATATTTTGTAAATATTTACACATATGTGATATCATAATTTGGGATTAATAATTTTTTAGATATATGATATTCATATATCATTCTTATTCTTTACATGAATGGATTATTATGATGATGATAACATGTTAATCAATATCTTTTATCATCCCTGTGTTATACCTTGAGAAAATTCTTATGAAACCTGCTTCTACATCAAGGGTTTATTCTATGATGATATTATGAAATTATTATGTACCTTGATTATTTAATAATTCTTATGTTATGATGAAGTTATTTTGAAAACCATTTCTTATCTTGGGTTATGTTATGATGAATATTTTGTGATCTTATCAAATAGATCCATATGATTTAAATTATATGATGTGTGGGATCTATATCTTCTCATATTAATTAATTAATGATTATTATCCCATGATATATAAAATTTACATGAATGGGGAGTGAAATAAGATCAGTAATGACTTTTTCTATGATGATGTACTTGGGAGTAAACTGTAACTACTTTGAAAATTTGGCGGTGATCCCATTCCACTATAATTTCCTTATTAGTGAGTAATGACTACTATAGAAATTATTTTTATGATTTTGTGTATGCCATAATTCTTTGTTACATGTAAATTTAATGATATCACATATCATATTATTTTATTTCCGTAACATTAATGTCTTCTAAACATCCAATCATTATACCATGACTAATGTTGTTGAAATTTTCAACTGAAATTATGGTTTTCATATGTTATGTTCATGTTCTCATAACCTTATTCACATGTTATGATTATGTGTCTCCTTTAATTACCTATACTAGTAATATGATTTCAACATTTCATACATTTCCTTTCCTTATGATATGAATACTGGTTTTATGTAGGGTATGTATAATAAAATAAATATGTGGGAATACATTTAAGGGTTATTTTGAAGATCATTCATGAGGGAAAAATATATTTTACATATTTTCCAAAGGTAATAAATCACTACGATGCGTAAAATTGTGTTTTTGTAATGTGATGATTATTAATCGTTAATGATTTAATATCTATGTGTGAGAATCCTGGGTTACTACAGTTGGTATCTGAGGAAAGGAATTATTATCCACTGGAAACATGGATGAGAAAATTATAGTGAGATCACTAAAGGTATTACTATGGATACTTCTATAGAAACAATAATTATAGGAAAATTTCATGGAATTTTGGAAAATTTTAGAGTTATTGGTATCCTAAAAATAAAATCCCTATTTAAATAATAACATTGTATATAGGTCTAGAATAGAGGTACCTAGTGGTAATATCTCTAAACAAGAATATTGGCATAGTCTTGATCATCACCTATTGTATGAAAATATTTCCTGAAACACATCATGTATGGGACTCCTAGGTTATATGATTTTTAAATTCAAAATCACCTTATGAACCATCATAAATGATTTTTTGAGGCAATGGTGTGAATCACATAGGTTAAAAATTAGGTTTATTTTATAAAAAATTAGATTTAATGATTTATACTTCCAATAAATTATATTTCATGCTTATGTAGTTACCCACTATGATTAATATTTAACAACCTATGATTTTTGTTTTTATATATTCCTATGAACTAGAAGAATATCGATTAATTTTGATTATTATATAATTTTTTTAATGAGAATCTAAATGGTATGACGACTGGAGAGTGGGATTTGTGATTATTCCAAATCATTTATTATGATAAATTATTTAAAACATGCACCATAAAAAACACTCGAACTCAAAAAAAAATATGAGAAGGGTAGAGTTTTCCCAATGTTTATGTTGTATAAAGAGTGGTGGAAACGGGATATAGTTTCTTATATGTTGAGAATTGGTAATATGCACCAAAGTTAATGTATCAAATGTATAAAAAAATTTATTTATAAATAAAATAAGGACACATACAATGTAATTGTAGAGGAATTATGAAATTTATTGTTAATATAATGGATTTGAATTATGGACTCCCAATGATATCTTATATTGTTGAATTTCTTAAATTTGAAATATATAGGAATAATAAAAAACGATTTCCTATAGGAGATGGTAATAAGGAGAATATGATAGGTGTTAGTGGTAATTGATATATTGTTGATAATGAGAGAACTAAAAATAAAATATTAATGGTATGTTCTATTTTAAAATTATTTTCTATGCTAAACATTAGATGCATCATAAATTTCAGTTTGATATATGATAATATAATATCCATAGGTCATATTTTATGAATTTTATTTCATTGAATAATATAATGAATAATAGTTAATGGGTTATGAATGAAATGGGATAATTTATGTTCTTATGTATTATAATTCATGAATTATGATATATGAATAATGAAATATGTTAGGATTATTCAATATAATTTTTTATTAATTAATTATGAGAATATGCAAAATCGATATTAATGAATTTTAGAAGTGATTTATTAATATGATGTCATTATTTGAAAAACACATGATTAATGTAACCTAAACCATAATACATTGTGGATATTGATTAAGTAGTGATTATTTGAGATAAATATATTATTTTCATGGATAATGTAAAGTGGATAGTTTTGATGACTATGGAACTGATTACTATTTTTTTGAAAAAGATGTATATGTTATCATTGATGGAGTTTATTAAAAATTTTGATTTATGGAATTATTTAAATAATATATCAATTTTTAAAAAGATATGTATTTATTTAATAGAATGTATTTATTCATTAATGTTTTACGGAAAGTATCTTTGTTAATAGGAATATGGATAATATATGATCATGGTACTCACATATTTGGAATGTGATGACTAAGTGAAACATAATGCTATTTTTAAGATTACAATTATGTTGATTTTTGTAAATTTAGTAACCTTTTTTCTAGATTTCTAGATTCAAATTTTGTTTTGACAAGGAGTAGCCTTATGGTTATATACTCATCTAATTGATTAAGATAATTTTTTATGTTATTAAATAAACAATTATAACTATATTGGTAAAACTAGATATAGAATGAATGAATTATCATTATATAATCGATCATGATATCATCTAGTTCTATATGAATAAAAATTAATTCTTCGTATCATAATGTAAATTTTTTTGTGTAAATAAATCAAAATAAAACAAAATGTTTAAATTTATCATATAATAAAATGTTAAGCTAATCCTTAGTTATATGGGTACCATTGAAATTTTTGGTGTCATTGAGGAAGTAACCATTCAATTGGTAATTCCATCGATCATCTATTATGTTATTGATTTCTTCAATGTATCTTTCCTAATGAAGTACATGCATGATCCATCACCTGTACTAAACTCAAATTTTTTTTACCATTAGGTCATGATATATCTCACGAGTATGAATAGATACAAATTTTAGATTGAATATATAAATATCTATGAAAAATGGTCACATTCCTTGTTAATGATTTGTTGCGAAACAACCAGCATGAGGAAGATATGTTGGAACATGGGATTTAATTAAGATGTTGTATAATTATTATTTGGTAACATAGTGATATTTTTTGGGGGATAAAATATTTTAAATGGGGATAATGTAGAGCCTTGAGATTTAATGAAATATCAATTACCAATTAAATTTATTATTGTAAACATTTTTCATTACTATAATGGATGGGGTAATGTCATATTAATGACTTTGACTAAAACATGTTTCAATCAAACAGTTCCACCAAAATGGTGGCACCATTCATGGTCGCACACCGAAACGATGACACCGTGAGGGTGGAACCGTGACAGTGGCACTGTAACGATGACACCGTGACCGTGGAACTACATACAGTGTCTTTCCAAATGGTGTTACGCCCTTGTTCTTTTCCATTTTCGGACATTTTTCGCTCCTGCAACATATCTTTTGACATGAAAATGTTTAATACTTATTTATAATTCTTTTTAAACCCCATAAATGATATCTATAATCCTCCAAGATTCAGGCGACCCTTGTCTTACCAAAATGTGTGGATTTTCCATGGTGGCACACCTCTACCTGTACATTCCAGTTCATCCCCTGTTGCGCATTTCCAATGGATTAAAGGAAACTTTTTAACGCACAACTATTATGGTTACACCTCGAATGAGAATTATTAAATGGAAGTTAATTCCATCATGTGCAACCACCCAACCACTTTGTGAAACTAGAATCCACCTTTTATATCATTCAAAATTATTATCATGTAACTCCATGATCCACCATTTTTATCGTTCTATAATTCGTTCCTTCTTCTTCTTCTTGGTTAGTTTTTTTCTTCCCCCTAGTGTGTTTGGAGGCCCCCTTCACGAGGCAAGTGGTTCACCTGTACAGGATCTTTTCCGATCAATTATGGAGTACCCGAAGGTCCTCCTTAGCTTGTCAAGCTTCCCCAGTGCTTGGTGTGTGGAGAGAAACATCCATCCTTGATCATCCAGGTAGGGGCCTTCCTTCGTCTCTATTTACTATGTATCATACGGGGAGGGTATGCTAATGTTTCTATAGGAATGGGTGGAACCAAACCTTAATGAATATAATAATCATACATTTAAAGAATGATGGGGGTTTTTGATGACATTGGTGTACTATTCAACATTTTCATATTGGTTGTGAATTATATGGGATTCTGTCCACTGAAAATTGTGGCCATTGGTGGTTCTTCCCTGTGCACTAATGAAACATTGTTTTCTACATAATTCTTGTGATTGAATGAATGTAACATGTAAAATGGTTAATCATGAAAAAATGGTTGATTAAATAGATTCCTAATCTATAATAATCCTTTTGGGATCACCATGGTTAACAAAACAGAAAGACATAACTAAAAGAAGGTGTATCTAAATCAAAAAACACTCTTACTGTATTCTGGTTATGTATATAGTTGTTCCACTTGACACTTGTTAGGTGACATAGAAGAGGATGTGATCCCATGTTGTGTATTTGTTAGCTTCTGGATTTGGGGATGTGTTGGGTCATATGATGGGGATTGGTTTTATTCGAGTACTTTGAGGGATCTCATAGATACCTTTTGTTGTTGTGACTTTACAAAAGAACTGGGTGTGAATGCTTAAATAGTTGTTTGGGTATTTTTTTTCCTTGGATTGTGGGTGTAACTATTAGTTTCCCATTAGTAAAGAATCATCTAAATTGAATCACATGAATATGAAACCAGTAATGGGTGTTTTTTGGGAATGAGTTGTGACATGGTTGTGGTTGTGGTGGTTATTATGAATGAATAGTAACTAGGGTGTTTGTATATGGGATGGTTATGGAACCCCATGGATGAGAAGGATGGTTGTTACCTATATGTATAATTTATTTTTTATGTTTATTATTTTCTCCTTTCCCAAGTTGAGATCTTCATGTCGAACACCCCCATTTCATGGGGGTGGGGGTTTTTATAAATACTCCTTTGAGTTCCTGGTTATTATCTCCTTTTATACTCCATATCTCGAGTAACCCATGACTCTTCGGGTAGGCTATGATGTCCTGAGGTCCATTATTGCCAATGATTTTTTAGGCAGGGTAGTTGCAGTGGTCGACCCAGGTGTGTGCGGAAAGATTGTTTCCCAAGTGTCTTTGGGTTGAGTTCTAGGTGTCTTCGGGCATGGAAGTAGTTCTTCAGGCCCATGTGTCTTCTGGAGTGGCAGTAGTTATCCTGGCCTTGGTCTCTCCCATGTTCCACCAAAATGAATGTGAGCCAAGATAAAATAATAGATGTAAGTTATCTATTATTTATTTGTCGGAAAAAAATTCAAAAACATTTAAATTAATTAATTGATGTGATCAATTAATTGATGGGGAGTATTTGGCACATTAAAGTCTAGAGTATTGGCAGAATTAACTGGGTAGAGGTGGTCAAGAGGCTCCCCATATTATTTAGTGGAGTTGAGAGATCATTCATAATTAAAGTGGGGGTTTAGTCCTGGGTGGTCCCCACCACCGTAACCTCTCGTGGGAGGTTAGGTTCGGGTGGGCCCCAGCACCATAACCTCTCATGGAACGTTATGGTCGGGTGGTCTCCACACATCAACTCCCAAAAGGAGATTTATTTTTGGTGGACCCCACCTCAAACTTTCACATGGTTTCTCAAAAATAATATAAAGTGTAGTTCATTTTCTTTTATTATTTTCCTCAAAAAACCCAAAAACTATATTTTAATCTTTATCCACATCCATCTAGGTGAAAGTATCCTTAAGCGAATACCGGCGCTTCAGGTTCAACGGTGCCCCCAGATTTCAATTCCGTGCACCGGTTCAAAAGTTATAAAAACACACTCGTATGTTTACTAAAAGTACCCGATCAAAACATCATAAATTGATTTCGAGAACACGAGGCCTCAGAATTACATGCTATAAATTTTTCCAGACTATTAAAATTAAAATTTATTTTAAAAAAAATTACTTGGAAATTTTAGGTCTTTACATGATGAATGTTAATTTATGAGAAATGTAAATTGTTCAGTTAGAGATGAATTAGTGTAATAATGAGAAGAAAATCATGAAAATGGAATTTTCTATAATGCATGCATGTGTGTGTTTGTATTAGATTCCTATAGTGGATATTTAAAAATATATTGAAAAATGATTGAAGTTAATTGCTATATTGATATCATTGGAAATTTTTTTAGTGTTGTATTTTTCTATTGGAATTCCCTTTCATTTGGTATTAACTATATTAAAATTATTTGAATAAATTTATTAATTTATATTTACCAAGATTTTCTATATTTTTTGTGCGATTAGGGATGTAATTTGTAGAAATTCTATGGTGTTTCATTATTCACCCCTATTTTTTAACATTGGTTATTTTTTTATATTTTTTATCAATGAATATTTAATTCAAAAGTGTATCAATTATTTAGTGTTGATTCATGATACATTGAGTTTGTCTTATGGAGTTGGAGCATGCAACATTTTGCGAACGATGGAGTTAGTTACCTTAGAGTCATTTAGAATTATTGGTCATTTCTTTTCATTATAGTTTATATTGATATTTGTTTTAAATTGGCACTCTTAAATAGTTTTTTTTGATTTTTATATGATGATTTATGTTATATTTTTATCATGCATCATATATTGGTTTTTAATTTATTATGTTTAGTTGGGATTGTTTTATATCAAAATATAGAATATCCATTAATTTTATTGATGCCCTTGCATTTATTTCCAACCATTGGGGTTATGGTGATGACCCTAATTAAAATTATCATTTTTTCCATGACTAAATACTTTGTGGAGGAAAATATTTTACATGTGGTATTAGGTTTTTTGTTTAATGTTAATCTAATGTGTTGGTCTTGGTGATTAGAATTCATTCTAGCTTAATACTTTAGTTTGGATGGTGGAAAGGATTAGGATTGTTTGGACATGAATATTAGTGTATAAAAATACATTGCTTACATATTTATGTTTAACATCATGTTAATTTTGGTTACAGGTACATAATTATATTGGAGAAAATTATAGGAGTTTTAATTTCATTGTCATGTAATTGACCAATGAGAATAGTACATCATGAATTTATAGAAATGAACTCCCAATTAGAATGTATATTTAATTTTGAGTAATTATTTATGATATGTGAAAACTTACTAATATTGGAAATACGTTGATATTATTTTAAACTAATTAATTTTAAAAATGAATAATTTTGGTTTTTTGAAAATGGTTTGATTTTCACA
Organism: Viscum album; assembly: GCA_963277665.1. Taxonomy (NCBI): domain Eukaryota; kingdom Viridiplantae; phylum Streptophyta; class Magnoliopsida; order Santalales; family Viscaceae; genus Viscum; species Viscum album. The sequence continues at coordinate 1,957,476,230 of OY728165.1, forward strand.
AGAATAATAGACTATTCAAAAATTTGTTCAAACCTGAAAGTGCATAATTTTGGAAAGAAATTCTATTATATATTATTTTATAGAATAAAAAAAATTAATCATTAAATTTATAGACAATGAATATTAATTCAATATTGTTATTAGTAAATTTCTCACATAGTATGGATCATAGAATCCAAATAGAAGACACTATTGAGACTGTGGTATCTACTGAGGAAATGGTTAACCAACTACTTATTTATGGTAAAATTCATGAGTTTCATGCTCTAGATTGAGGGAATTTAGGGGAATAAATTATCCAGGTGGATAATTCTATTTACTCCATGAAGCAGAATACACTAATCATTTTTAGGCATTCAGAAATAGAGAAGGCAGAGATGTGACTGTATAGGATGAATCAAATTTTCTGTTTTCTTGGCACACCATCAGAGCATAGTTCCATAATGAAAATAGTTATTTCATAGGATCATCCATGATAGTGTTGGGATTTAGGAATTCATGATAAATTGGAAGAAAGAACTCATGAGGTTATTTAGAATACTTATTATAATACATTCAATGATTATACATTCAGGATTGAAATAATGGTAGAAGTTTTTAGTTTAATGAAGGTTGATATCTCAGTGGTAGAGTATGTTGCTAAATGTATTAATTTAGATAGCTATAGACAAGAATATTCTACTATTTCATCTTTAATATACAAATATTTGAATCAGGGATGATTAAGGATATTCTCAAGAAGATTTCCATTCTATGTATAACAGATTACATAGAGATGGAAAATATAGGGATATTGACTAAACTAGACATATTGTGAGTTATGGGTGGATAGATAATGTAGATACATATTCTATATAGTGGGAGCAGAAATGATGGGAACAATATATAGAGGGACATATATTTACCATGTAGTGGGGTGACTAAAAATCTTATGATTAGAATAGTAGATCTTCATAGAAAATACAAGGGTAAATAAAGATGTTTTAAATGTATTTCATTATATATAAGGAAGGGATATTTTAAAACAACACATAAATGATTGCATAATAGAAACTAGATTAGGAATATTCAGCACTATGATATCATGGATCCATGGATGGGGTGTTCAGGACACCTCAAACAGGTCGCATACGTTGTTAGAGTCAACAATAACAGTGCACAAAAACAATCTAAATAGATGAAATGATCTGGATATAGTTACTCTACAAATATAATGACTCCTTGGGGATCACAATCTTGAAAGGTAAATAATAAAAAATTTGCAGCGATTAAGCAATTATATAGAGCTAGGAATGTTATTGTGGATGATCAATCTAGTCCCAAGATAGTGAGAGGTATAGTTATTTTAAATTACACACATATTAAAAAATATTTAATATGGGTTATTCCCACTCCTTAATTAAATCTTGTGATGTTTAACTTCTATGATTAAATGTTGAGATGATTTCGTCTATTTTAAAACCTAAAATTCCGCTTGGTTGATGATAATGTAGTGAATTTTTATAGATAATTCTCTATAACTATTGATGGAGCTAACTTGATATGAAAATTTTATATTTATAATAATTATGAGCATGTAATAGTACTTATTAGGGATTATATGACTATGATAAGGCTGACATTGATTTTTATTCCTGAAGAATTAGTTTTAATACTTTTGATGGCGTTCATGATCTCTTTAAAGAGACAGAAATGTAAAAGAAGGTTTAATTGGATTGTGTCCCCCTGTATTTGTAATTTTCACATATTTTTTGGAAGAATTAAAATTTGAATTTATGTAAGAAGATCACAAGTAAGAGTAATCTAGTGGTGTTTGATTAGTTTCATGATATTTCTTCTAAATATTTCATAGGGATTACATTTACTATATAAGTTAATTTCATGATTTATCTCCTTCCAAGGAGTAGTCCTATTCCCCTTAAATCATAATTGACGAACCAATTATAGTTAATGGTAGTGATAGTTCAGTTGGAAGAACTCATAAATATGGTTAACTTTTCAGAGCACATCCCTATGGGCTACAACTGTCTTGTTTTTTAAAATGGATGTTGGGTATCTTAATTTGTGTGTGGATTATAAAATCATAACAATTCATGACAATGAATTGTTATACACATCCATTAAATGATGATCTATTTGATTAATTGATAAGATTTCAGTGGTTCTCTAAAACCAAATTTCGACTTGGATATCCGCAATTGTGAGTTTAAAAAGAGGATATTCCAAACATAGATATTTGGATTATATATGTTGATTATAATTAAGTGGAACATCCTTTTTGTCATTAAAATATTTATATAGTCATTGTGGAATTTATTAATTGGATATTTTAGATATATCCATATTATTTTGTGGTTATTTTTTTGGAGTACATATTCGGGTATTCATGGACATGGGATTAGCACTAGCAGCACTTGTAGACAATGTTTCATATTTTATGATATCATAATGTATATTAAAAATTATCATTTTGTGATTTTTGGATAAAATAGGAATGTATAATAGGCCATATAATCTTTAAAATAGATATTTCTATAGATATTTAAATTATAGTGGTTGTTATCTATTGGAAAAAGATAAATAAAGTCATTGTGATATATAGTATCACATTACATACATGTTGTTACATATATTATCTTCTTTATTTTTTGTTAATAGATTCACTTATGATAGCTATTAATAGTAATAATGATTTATTTCAATGGTACTATTAATTCTATAACTCATTTCAAGAGTATCTGGTTCTCTTTATATTAGTAGAAATCTTGGTTTTGGAAGAATCAAGATCAGGGTATATTGTGTATTGTGATGATTAATAATATGGGATATGATTTATTCCCATTGATAGAGATCGTATTTTTTCTTATGGATCCCAAAAGATACATTTGAATAATAATAAGAAATCAAGATATGGTTTGGAATTATCTATCATAGTTCATTCTTTGAATACATGTAATCATTACCATTTTGGTGATAAATTTATAGTGTTTAGAGATCATTATGGTTGGAGACATGTTTTCTCACAAAGGGGTTTAAACCTAAGATAAATATAATAGATGAAGTATCTAAAAATTTATTAAATTTACATAATTTATACACAAATTAAAGGCAATTATATTATAGATTCATTAATTATAAAGTTTTATTTTTAGTTGGAAAATGTAGACTCATAATAGTTGTAGTTAATGTCAATGGTAATAGCCAAGTACATGGAATGATACCACTAAGGTAGTGTCATGGATTTATATAATGATTCTTTTTTTCCTAAATTGGTTGAGGTGGATATAGTGGGATAAATATAATATTTTTAATGTGTTTCTATATAGTTATATCTTTATAAAGGGGAGATAATTTTGTGATGGATAATGGATAAGAGTTATGTTTTGTTTTGTTTCATGAAAATATAGTCGGACCAATTTCTTATTAAAAAAATCATCTTCATTTTTAATAAAATTTTATAATTGTTGTTCATCCTAGAATACGAATTATGTATAAGTCATCAAAAGAAAAAATTTAGTGGGTCTATATGAAAATAATGGTAGGATTATTTTTTATTGATTATTAACATGTTATTATGTCAAGTAAAAATATAGAGGAAAGATCCTTTATTGTAGTCGTTACCTTATCCTATTTAGAAATGGTATCAGATAGGAATCTATATTATACTAATTCTTAAAAAAATAGTTTGAAAAAAAGAATATATATGGGTGATAGTGTATCAAATCAAAAAGTGTGCCTATTTAATCCCTATTCATGAATCTCTTATGATGGAGGTGTTGCCTAAAATGTATCTCTGAAAAAAATAATGATGAATGAAGTACCAGTTTCAATAATGTTAGACCTATATTCTAGGTTCTCATATCATGTATAGAAATATATAAAGAAATCCCAAGGGGATTAGTTGAAAATGGGTACGGTTTATCATCCTTATATTCCTTGACAATCTCAAAGCACGAATAAATCATTGGAAGACATGTTTCATTCTTATGTAAGGAATTTTGGTGGTACATGGTATAAGAAAATAATATTAGTTTAGTTCTTGTGTGATGAAATTTATCAGGCCTCGATACATATAGATCCTTTTGAATAAAAAAATTGGATTACTAGTTATTTTTTACTATGTTTTGTTGAAATAAGTGAGAGTTCACTGGTTGGGAAGATCCTTTTCCCAAAGAGAACAAAGAATATTCAATTGATCTGGAGGATAATGGGGACGAATCAATGTTGTTATTAATCCTATATTTATTATCACCGACGTCCATTGTTGTTCAAGGTGAGTTATCAAATTTTATTGAGATTCTATCCAAGGATTGGGCTTCCTTGATTTGGGAATCATGTTACATTATATCCTTGATATATAGGCCCTTTGGATATATATGAATGCGTTAGTGAGTTGGAATATGAGTTGTCTTTAAACCACTGTACATTTAATTGAATAATGAGTTTCATATATTTTAGTTGAAAAATAATCATCCCAATCCGGACCATGTGATTCAATGGCCTTGTTGTCATAGAGCTGGATGATTTGTTGGTTCATATCCCAATAGAATGTGTGGATAAATAAAATAATGTATTGTCTAGAAAATGAATCAGTCTATTATGCCATTTGGGGAAACATGGCTAGATTCATGATGAATCATGTCAATAGGGGAATGAAATGGTCAATAAATGGCCCAATAACTATTAGGAAAATGGTGGTTTTGTATATTTTGGGGTTGAAAGGATAATGGTGGGGAGTATATGACACCCAACATTTCAAGTAACAATTTTTTTATATATTTTAGGTATATAAAGTGTTTGGGAGATGTTAGTGTGGTTTAAGTGGATTTTTCAATATTTTTTGGACATTTATGGGGGTGTGTAGTATGAGAACCATTCTATGAAAATGATTAATGGAAAAATGATACCCTGATAATAAACACATTGTGATCTGGATAAGTTCATGGTTAGGCCAAAACAATGCATCCATATAAGAGTAACTTTGAAAAGTGGAATATGTAGAGAACTATATTACTAAAAACATTGTATAAAAATGTGGTACAAATTTAAGATGGGTGTTTGGATGCTATAGATGGTGGAGGGTCGAAGCATTGTTTTCATAATATTGTGATCCACTAGTGTACAATCCTAATTAAATAATTCAACAATAGATCAAACATAGGATTACACCTAAACAACTCATTTTTCTTCAGTTTCAACCTAAAAATAATTTTTTATTCTCATAAAAAATATATATATTATCTCTTTTAATCTAGAAATGGTCTATTGTAAAATCATGGGGCATTGAATACTAGATTTCCTAGTAAGTCTCTATTATTGATGGTTTTCCTTAGATATAATCCACTTACCTCACTTATATCTATAGATCTAGTATTATTGGTATAAATTAATAGTATTTTAATACAATTATGATGCAATATGGGTATGTTGATGTCATGAAACATGATCTAAGAGGGTTTTTAGAGATTCAAACCATGTTTTGATGATGAATTAGGTTTTTTCTTCCTTTCCATTTTATTTTCTAAGGTATGTGCATTTAACCTAGAATCTTATTATTAGAACATGTAATCTTATTTCTATATTTATATATTTACGTGATATGAATTTTAATATTTATTAGTATTTAAATTATCGAATTCTTTATAGGTATGGTAAGTGGATTTGTGAAATTGCATCATTATGAAAAGTGTATGATTTTTGGATTTTAAAATGATGGGTTTTAAATGATAAATTTTTTATTAATTTGAATTGTTTGGTTTTAATGTTTTCAATAAATGATATGTTTTACTATAATAGCTTGAAATGGTTGATTTTGATTGTTTTTTTAATACACAGGTGCGTGTGAGTTTATGATTTCGACATGAACCATAATACGAGTCATATACCATTGGGTACAAGGGACGTTACCCTAGATAAGGTTCATATTCTCTTGGGGGGAATGATATTGGAAATATAGTGACTAAATTGTTGATGGAAGGTAATACACTCATGGTAATGTAAATTTGACTTCAGAAAGAATGTCTGTGTTTATGTGTAAAATATTGAATAGATATTCCAAAATATTATTTCATACATATGAATTAAATTATTGGTTGAATTTAGTTGTTAAATTTATTAGTGTGAATTTATTTTTTTAATTTGGATTTTATATAAAAAATTTTAAATTGATTTATATGAATTTTTTTCTATAATTTATATAATATTTTCTATTCTTATGCCATGAGTGGGGATTTTATATTGGGAAAAACTATAAATATTATTACTTACCCCATAATTTGGAACATTTTTTATTTTAATGATACTATTTATCAATGCACATGTAAAGGTATATTAACTTATTTCATTAGGGATGCTTCATTATACATTGATTATGTTATTTAGAGTTAAGGATTTGAGAATATTTGGATCTGTCGAGTTGGTGAACTTGGAGTTTTAGAGCATTGTTAATTCTTCCTTTTTCATTGTAGTTAACGTTGAAGTTGGTTTCCTCTTGAAATTTAAATTTTCTTTTTTTATTTTTTATTTATTTTGTTGTATTACATTGAAAAAATTCTTCATGTAGTAGTTTGGGTTATAATATTCTAGTTATGGTTAAATTATTATCAAAGGGGAAATCATCCACGAATTATATTGATGAAATTAAAATATATTACTTTAATTTGACATATTGGGAATGCCATCCATGTAATAGTATCAATTCCACCTTGACTCAAGCTAATGAGGAGGGATGCGATGTTACAGACATTGTGTTCATCCAAATTCCACACGGGAAGAGGGTTATGAGATTTTGGAGGAGAAGGATGTTATATCCTTTGAACATTAGTCCATTAGAAATCCATCATAACATTAAGGTTATATCCTACAACGTATTACTCCAACAACAACTATAATAAAGTCATTATATTTTCCATGAATCAATTTCAGTATGTATATAACAGATCCATCACATGTACCCATTTTGAAATTTGTACTAGTTTAACTAAACCATTTATATATTTAAATCCATGTATAAATATTCAATCAAAGATAATTGGATATTCGTAACAAGGCCAATCAATGGGTCATGTTCATTTAGAGGAATGGAATTATTGAGTAATCCATTTGGGAAAATATGTATTTAATGATTAAAAACACACTCACATATTTTCATCCCAGAAAAAACATTGCACATAATAAATTAATTTTAAGCGTGGTATAATATAATTGCCCGTGAATTTAGTGACATTATCCTACATAAATAGGTATTGTGTTTGATATATGTGTAAAAATGTAAAATAAGACCCTAACATATAAGTACTATTTTTACTGATATAGATATTAATCAATATATGGTAGTTATTGAATAAAATATTACAAATAATTAAAACATACATTTAAAATACATGTCACTTTTTAATAATGTTTCTGTGTCTGCATTTAAGAAAATGAAAAATAATTTTTGTTATTAACCTCTATTTTATATAACATATAATTATAAACCTTTTATATTTATAATTATAACAAACTTTAGTTTAATTAGTTTTATACATTTATATTATTTTCAATCAAAATATTTTTTATATATAATTTTATGGTATTATTTTAATTTTATGATTAAAAATTTTATTTCGACAATTTGAAAAAAAAACAGAATATAAAACATATAATCAAAAAAATTTAGAATATTAATTTTTTCGTTTTTTTCTAAAAGAGATTTAATTATGTTGGTTAATAGTGTAACCCTTTATTTTTACAAATAATAATACTCGTATGATAAATTTTTTAATAATTTTGAAGTGCAAATTCAAGAAACCTATTTATCAAAAATAATAATAATTTACTAAGTGTATTTTAATGTTCAAAATATATTCTTGAATATTGAAAACCATATTAGAAAATTTATTACATATGTTATATTTAAAAAAATTAAATATATTATAAACTTAGTATATTAAAATTTATTATTTTCACATGAGAAAAATTAGTGTAGTAAAATTTACGTCATTTTTAGAATCATTAGTTTCTAATTATATAATCATGTTCATTTAATATTAATTTATATTAGAATAAACACATTAGTAAAAAATATTTACATCGATAAATATAAATATGGGTAAAAAATATTAACAAAAAGTTAATGACCAAAATCAATTTTAACAACTTTATAAGATTATGAGATTGAGTGAAATCACAACCTTACCACATCCCCGCTCTATTATTTCCCATTTTTAGTTATATTTCTTCTCATTTACTTACAATTATTAAATTATTTTTTTTATTTATAAAAATTCTACCCCTTTTAACTTATAAAATGGGATGTCCTCTCCTCCCATTCCTTCATACCACAACTATATTCCATAAAAAAATTCAACATAAATGTTTAGTATGATTTAATAAAAATGATTATGAAGTAATGTTATTCTCAACATTGAATCCCATGAAGTCTAAATCCCAATATCGGTTGATATATTAAATGAAAGGATTTATAAATTTATAACCAGTCTCCTCTCATATATATATATTTATACCATATTTTTCTCTGTAATGTATATTTACACCATCATAAAATGATAAAAAATTTAAAAATATTATATTTTTATATTATTATAGTGTATGAAAAATAATTAACCACCATCCCCATTTCAATTTAGATGAATGAATACATTAATCAAGTGTATGTGAAGACAACCATCTTTATGAAGTCTTTTTTTGCATCTCCTGCAAAAAAAGATGTTTTAAAATGTGAATTTAAAAAATACTTATTATATATATATCATATATATGGTCTTTATGTGATAAACCAGGTTAATTTTTTCTTCTCCCCATAAAAATATGTAATCACCATCCATTCATACATAAAAATACCATATCTATGGAATATTGATATTTAATTTTTTTACTTCTTTAATTGATTATTTATATTTATATAATTTTTTAAAAATAATATATATATTTCGGTTTGTGTTTAATATATGAAATTTATTTTTTTATTGTTATCAAAAAATATAACAATCATTATAACGTACACAATTGATAAATTTGAATAACCCAAAACTAGTTTCTTATCTTTTACATGTTTATAATGCACAACGAAAACTCATATTTTTTTTAATTATAAGAACATTTATATTTCTATAACATCCAATTAAAATACATATAATTTTTTTAAAGTTGATATCATTTGGATAAAAAGTAAAATCAAATTTTTTTTACCAACCTAATTCAAAAATGATGATATTTTTAGCAGCTATTATTGAGAAGAGATTATACTAATAAAAGGGATGAATTCATATTTATTTAATGAATGATAAAAATGGAAACATATCTGAATAGGATTTTGAATTTGGTTTTTTAGATTTAAATATTTATGATATATGATGTTAAAATTATTAAATCAAAATCAATTTCATGTTTTAGGGAGATGGTAAATTAAACACCATTCATTACATTATAAAATATAAAAATAACTATTTTCATCAAGGATATTTAATTCTGATTGATGTTCTTTAGGGATAATTTTTTTTACACAAATACAATTATATGAATATTTTTCTTTCACGTTTTTCATTATTGATACTTATTTTAAAGAGACACATTATTACGACTTCTACAATTTTGATTAAAATATCTTTTGAATAAGTGTAGTTTAATAATTTATTTTTTGTTTTATTATATATGATGAAAATGATATATATTTAATGGAATTTTTATTCATAGTCCACTTTTTGTTCTTCATTTATTAAATTTTTATTTTGGATGATCATCATTTTAGTTAAATATGATTTAATTCATGATGTAATTATATAGTGTTTTATTTGTTTTCTTAATCCCATATTTTACCCATGTTTTCCATAAAAAAATTATTTATTATATTAGGATTTTTATGAAAACAAATTTATTTCATTATATTAATGATATAATTATATTAATATATATGTTTTAAAATCCCCAATTTATTTCTATGGGTTATTTATGATTTTAAAATTAAAGGTTTTTTATGTGGCTTTTTTAAATATAGATAAATTTAGGGTGGGGTCCTATATCATTCCCTAATTCACAGGTTAAGAGTTTATATTTCTATAGATGCTTATTAATGAGTACATTTTATTTTTTCATATTCATGTTAATGAAGTTTGTGGGTCGTAATGTTATTTTTTCCATATATTAATTCTTATTCACAATTAAGCAATATTATTCTTTATGATCATAGATTTTCATGATTCTATATTATGGATAAATTATTCATAGCCATGTTATTTAAATTATGCATAAATGTTGATATTTTTTTTGAATAAGTTCATTGAATGTTTTACCTTAAGATCCAAATTTTCTTATGTTAATTAATCATGATGTTATGATATTTCAATTATGATCAGGTTTTATTTCATATTCTTACAACTAAAAAATGATGAAATGATTATTTATCAATTAATGATAGTTTTATTTAAACCATTTTTTATGTTTTCTTTCCCTTTAATTTTTGGTTAATACATACTTATTAGATTCCTATAAAAATGTTTGTTATAGTGTCCTTAAAGATAAATTATTGTCTGTTTAAAAAAAATTATTATTATGTATCTAGTCCCAAAATAAACTAAACCAAAATATTATTGTGTTATTATTTATTAAATAATATGATTTATAAATCATATAAAATATGTAAAAAATGGAATTGTTAACATTGTTCATTATAAAAAAATTTATAGTTTAATATAAACTTAAAAATGAACAAATTATATAATAACTCCAAAAACAAATTATTATTCAAAATAATATTAAAAAATTAGAATTTTATTAACAAATAGGTGGATAATTTCAATATTAATGACAATATGGTCTGAACTGGTAGAGACTAATAGAATTTCCTTTGTACAATTTATTTTGAATAATGGAATGGGGATCCAAATCTCGAGTAGATATTCATATACATGTTAATATCTCTACTGAAACCTAGGATATCATCATCCATATAACTCTAATGATACGGGTGTTGTTTATTAATTTACTTAAAAAATATACCACTTCATATAAAGTTTTGATAAACATTCAACCACAGGGTAGAGGATAAACCATTTGTGAAAATAATGAAAAAATATGACTGCTATTTAAAAATAGTAAGTTTATATTATTGTTATTTGAAATATAAAGTTAATTGGGTAAGTCTACAAATTATACACTAATGGAAAAAATTACCTATATTAATTGATTTATTATATAAAGCATAAGACAATACATCTTGGATTATAACCCCAACAATCATTATTATTTTCTCATTGTACCGGTGAAAATTGAGCTTATATCCCAATATGGGAGGGCTACATTGCAGATATCACACATCAATTGATATGAAACATTGAATAGGAAAAAATAAATGAGAAAACTTATGTTCCTTGTAATATAAGGCACATTGTAATAAATAACTAAAATAAAATATGTAAATCAGAACAAATCATTTTATCATGAAAAGATTGATAACACTACATACCACCACCATTAATCATAACTCCATTAAAAAGAGAAATAACATTAAAAATATTTACCACACATAATATTTCAATATACTTACTATGTATACCATGACATAAATGGAGTAAGCTATAAAATATAATTTTTTCGTGTAGTATTACCCCAAACACTGCATGTATAAACTTTTTTTACTAATTTATACAATTATACTTTAAAATAAAATAATAAATTACAATTTTTTATAAATATATTAAAAATAAATACTTAATTAGGATATAACATGATTTTAAAATATTTTCATTTACATAATGAAGTTGAAAAATTGAATGGAAATGGTTTCTATGGAATCAATGTAACAAAAAAATTTCATATTAAAAAAATTTCCTTAATGGTGACAAGTTAACTATGTTTAAAACCAAACATGAAATTTATTCCTCAAAAATAAAATAAACGAGTTAAAATATAATCCCTTTTAATACTACATTGAGGATATACTTGTCCATTGCATTATAAATCACCGTAATTCAATAAATGATGATGTAATATTTAAAATTTATGTCTAATGGGTATATTTAAATAGGTTTCATGGATATATTCATAAGAAGATAATTTAATTCATATAAAATTTCAATTATTTCAAGTTAACTCTTTAATAATATGAGAATAACAGTTCAATTTAACATAACATAAAGAAGAAACATGATTAAAATAAATTAATAGTGAAATCTATCATTTGGAATTAGTCATGTTAATCATCTATTTAAAAATAACATTTTCCATAAAATGAAAATAATTTATATCATTAGAAGATACACACCATACCATATTGAATTTAATTGAGAGGAAATGAAATAATAATTAATATACATAATATATATATAAAAATTATTCATGAACCACATTCATGGGATGATTTTATATCCACACACACACTATTGGACAATATAATAAGTTAATTTATGTAATTTACATTCATAATGCATCCCAACAAAAAAAACCCTATGTTTTACAATTGCTATTCTGAAATATAGGTAAAATAACCAATGAATATTGATGTATTCACATAGGGAAACAAAGAAATTGGAAATCACACACTATTACTATACCCAACAATTAATTTCCAAAAAATAATAACAATATATCAAATGATATATATATTGAGGTTAGAAATAGAATCATGTATAATGATATAAAAATAATATTTTTAATTAATGAACTCTTCATAATTCAGATAACTATTAAAATTATCATCCTCATATATGTGACATCAATGAATAAAATAAAATATCAATTAGCACCAATAAAATTCAATCCAAATAATAAAGTCACTACTAAATCCACATTTCACATGTACATCATAAAAGGGAATCCCATAAACATCAGGTAAAAAATCAACATCACTTTTTAAAATTAATATTATTTTTTATAAAACACAATCTTTATAAATGAAATTTAATTTTATTTTAAATTCCGTTATTTTTTCAAAATAAAACACTCTTAAAAAAAGAAATCATATAACTATAAAATAATTTTTCTACTATAATAAGAACACTTAAAAACTACCTAATGTGTGTTTTCCTCCCAAAAACATTACCACAAAGGTGATATTAAATCATTTCATATAATAATAGTTAAACCCGTTAGGGTACAGTTTTAGATTATTATGAATAAAAAAGGCATTCATTTTAAGAAAAAATATTTTGTGCACCAATTAATTGTTATAAATACATAGTAATTAAAATGTGAAATAAAACGTGACATCAGTTAATAATTTTTAAAAAACATATAATACTCATTATCATATTGTTATATAGTTATTATGACATTTATTTACTTAAAAAATATTTTTTATAAAACTACATAACTTATAGTTCTAATACTAATGGTAGATACAAGTAGTCACCTACTAATTTTTTTTATAATTTATAGAAAACTACTGTTACTTCACAATGAGACATAATATGCATTCACATATGAAGATTATATTCCCTAAAATAGGGTAACCAAAGAAACTCAACCATTATCGAACAACAAAAATAATATACACGCAAGTGTATGAACAAAAATAATATTGGGGTGAAAAATGATGTGAATTGTTTTTCAGTGGCCTTCCTGATGAAATAAAATCAAATTTCCAAAAAAAAGATACATATAGATTCCTAGAATTATAATATAAATGTATGGGTCATTTAATGGTTGATTTTAATGACATAGGATAATAAATTATGACAGCTGTCACATAAATTGGGTTTTCAATAAAAATGTTATTGGGGCTTTTTAGGGTTTCCCAATATGGTTAACTAAATAACACACAACATATAAGTATGATTTGTATTTTTTCATTTAAATAAATGGTTTAAATAAATGTGTTGTTAATAAATTTATTCAATAATGATGCATGAAAACCTCTTTTAAAATTGAAAATGGTCACACCAAACACTATCATATGTTTTTCAATTTATGTCTATAATGTTTTATTTTGTGTTCATCAAAATCATTTAATTTTTATTGGTTTACATTCCAAATAGAGAGCTTTTTTGTTGGTTAAAAATTAATATATATTAATGGTTTTCAGCATGATGAGTAGATATAGATTACACCAATATGTAATGGGTTTAATAGTATGAAAATGTAATTATGGATCTATATGTGATTAAATCATCTATTATTTAGTAGTAATCATTGAATTCATAAAGATTCATATTTTTCATTCATGTTGAAATATATTCTCAATTCCATTGTATATATATGTTATAAATATATTGGATTTGTTTATAAAAGTAATAAAAATGTTTATTGAAATTTAAAATTTTCATATAGGATTCAGGATAATTTCATTATGTCTTAATACATGGATTCGATAGAACATGTAGAGAGGTTGGCTCAATGATCATATTTTCAAAATAAGACATAACTCTTATTATGGGATTATGGAACCATTTAACCATGAAACTAAATGTTTTATCACCGTATGTTTCTTTTAATAAACAAATCTATTTGGAAAACTATGTCAAGGAAAATTAATATTAGGTTTTAAAAAAAATTAATTATGTGGGATGAAATAAAAAATCATTATATGATTTATATTATACCAACTGATATTTTATAGAAAAACCAATGTGCTAAAACACTATATTTGTATCCAAGAAATTATTAGTTTAAAATGATTATTTATAAGAAAAATTTATTCCCCTGTATTTGGAAGAAATTTTGATGGTATTTGAGATGATCACTAACTATCTAAATGATGTTTAATGGAAAAGTATTACTTAGAGTTGATCTAAAGGATTAATTTTTATAAATGGAAGATCAAAGTTGTTTAAAATTTTAATTTTAATATTTATGTAAAAATGTTATAGTGATATAAACTAATTTTGTTTTTCAAGAATAATTTGGACAAATAAGAAAAGAATATAAAAAATAAAAGTGGAGAAGATAATAAATTTTATATTTCAGTTAAAATTATTAATTTAGAGATTTACATTGGTTAATTATTATATATCATTAATGGTCATGATTGGAAATGGGATTTCTATATTCATTCATTTGATGATCATTGGGTGATGATAAAAACATAATGTAGAACACACTCGAAATATTTTTTTATTTATCTAACTAGTATTCTTAGGTATTTGACCTCCATGTCAAAATTATTATATCATGTAATCCTCAATCTATTCACTAAATAGATGATATTATGAGGTATATAATTGTGTATATTACCTAATATTTTCTAATGTTTGTAATCACAACCCATAGGAGTGATGGTTGTTATTTATATAAATAAATTATTGATGTTTTCTCTTTAGACATATCTTATTGTAGTTAACCAATTATTATCTAAATATCCATTCAATTAATATTTATTTATTTAGTTTTTTAAAATTGTGGATCTTTGGATAGATATAAAATCTCTTCCAAAATGAGATGATAATAATTATTTCATTTTTTGAAAGGAAAAACTAACTAACACTCATGATCAATATCCCTCTTAGGGGAAATATGGGGCCCTCATGTGGAAAAAATAGCATCAGAGATTCGTGTTCATTTATGGTGAGTTTCTGTTGTATATTTTAAAATATATTTGAGAAGCATGTGAATTTAATGAGAGATGAAAATGTTTATCGCTCTAAAAATGGAAATTAGAAGAGGTGAATTAGGCCATAACTATAAACAATCCTGATTAATGTATTCCTAATATATGATCATTCTTCAAATTATGCCATTATTTTGAAATATCATTGATATAAGTGGGTTAGACACTATTCAATTTTTCTGAAACAGATCATACTTCCATATCTAGATCATTTTATAATTTTATATACATGATGTTGATAGTTCCACATCAACGTAATGAGTGCCCATGAATCAAAATATCAATTATAAAGGAACCAAAAACATGAAAGTGTAAAATCTATTTCTTTATCATAATATATTAGATTATTTATATATGATCTTGAGTTAAATACTTCATGGTTACAAAAACCATCTTATTAATGATTTTGGTATATCATAGCACATCTTTAAAATCCTATGATTATAATAAAATTATATGGTTAATAATAATCTAAACCTAATGTCATTTACTAATTAAATATATTATATTATGTGTTCATATAAAAACTCATGACTTGGTTGAAATACAGTTTATGGAATTTAAAATAATCAATAGATATTTATTTAGAAGAATAGTGGTGAAATATTTTAGTTTTAATTCAATATTGCACAATATGAAACATTTTATAAATTATTATATCTTATTATAGTAATTTTTAGAAGATAAATTGGCATTTTATATTTTCTACTAAAATCATGATGATGAGGAACACAGTTTTTTATCCCCTCTTTAAATATATTATTTCCCTTTCATATTGTTGATTACATAGGATTATGATTAAATTAATTGTCTCAATTCATTTTTAAACATTACCATCTAAATTGTTTATTTTTGAGGATTATAAAATGTTAATCAGAAAATGTGATAAATTTTAATTTCATAATCATATTATCAATGATAATGGAATGATAAATTGAAAATTTTAAATAATAAAACATGAACTCAACAATACTTATTAGGATATTAAATAGAAAAATAATTCACAAACACAGAATTCACCCACAATTAATTTACATTTACATGATCAAGAGTCATTTACCTCTTCATTCTATAAATGTGATCATGAAAAAATAAGGAAAATAAATTCTATAAAAATTGTGAACAAGCATAATCATATATGATGTATGATTTCATCAATTCATAATTAGGTCTATTATATATTCATTGATGATTACAAAGAAATGATGTATATGTATTTGTATGAATGCATATATTATTTAGTTTCCTAAATTCAATGAATTCATCCATTTTATATGGTTGAGTAAATCACCGAGGTTCCATGATGAATTGATTGTGGTCTTGAGAATAATTCACCAAAATTAAAAACTATGAAATACCATCACTGTGTTTAAATGTGTTTTAAATGGTGTCGTAAAGTTGTATTTATTCTCCACTATCGAGGATCATATTAACATGTGTTGTAATAACTAATTTAATACCAAATCTTTTTATATAATAAAAATGTGTTTCATGACATAAATTTCTATTTTATACTATATTTTCTTCATTTCAACTTTTTTTATCAATTCTGAGCCTTGAAATAAATCCATGACAAATCCCATATTGTTTGACATTATTTCATGATGTAAGTCATTTTATAATGTTATATTCATTATTTTTATCTACATTTAATCATATGGTATCACCACTCATATTACTTGTAAAGTATTATATTTTTTGATGTCTTATTTTTATCAATAATATAGATTGATTTTGATACTTGGTGTTATGATGGCATGTGATTTTGAGGCCCAGTTTTCGTATGAAATTTTTTTGAAAATTATTAAACTGTTAATATCATGCATGAAAGGTTATCCAAAACAGAATATTAACACTTAAAATGGTGCTTGAGTTAGAATCCTGGGGGAACTATTGCGTTCAGAGCAGTGGATTTACCCTAGGTGCGACATAACATTTCTCAGTGCTAGTCATTTGAAGAAAATTTCATGGTAGTGGATATTGTAAATAAAAAATTTCATAAAAATATTCTATATGGTGAATCAAATTTTTATTATTTCTTTGACATAAATTTAGGCTTACCATAAAAACAAAAAAAAATTCTATAGACGTGTAGAACGAACGTCAAGAGAAACTGTTGGAGTATGCCGATGAATCGATCTAACAACGCACATCATATTCGATGAACCTTACAAATTATGACGCAAATTCATCAATATTCATCATAGATCAAACATAATTGAGAAAGGGAAGTTTTTTTAATTTTACCCCATACATTTTTCCATGATGAACTTAGGTTAATCCACGAAGAGATTGTTCTACAGTTTGATCATTGCAGAATGGTTTATAATTTTGCTGTTCATTTTAGGATTTTTATTTTTTTGGTTGTTTCTTCTTCATTCTAATGGGAAAAAATTGATAAAAAGCAATGTCCGAGGTTCAATTCATTGGTTTTTATTTTTTCATTTCTCCTCGATTCAACTTGTACTTCAATATTTGATCCTAGTAGTCAATGTTTAAATTGTCGGGTGACCCCAACCTCGATCAGACCCTCGAATTAGAGGTAAATTTACCAAAGATACCAGTACATTTTAGATCAGGATCTAAGTAGCTATTATATATAATTTTGGGGTCCTTTGGGTATTGTAGGAGGACTGGTGGTCTGTTGAAGGAAACAATAGCAAGGCACATGCGACCGGCAAAGACGACGATGACATGGAGTTGGTGGGTTGTGGGATGTTGTAGGAAATTTTAGGCAGTGTCCATGAGACACTGTGGATGACTAGATGGATTTAATTATATCACACCAATAAACGACAAGGAGAACGTTGAATCGTTCCAAGCCTATGTGGTCCAAGCGGAGTGGACATGGCCAGGTGGGTCTTGCCCTGTTGGGTCAGACCTAGGGTGACTCGTCTAGAGCCAACCACACATGACCTTGATCGTCAAATGTGAGCCATGATACATCTTTATGATATGCGGATAGGAAAGCTGGATACATTTGACCATGGTTCTTAGTGGACCAGTCATTTTGGCAATCCATAGGCCCAATGACCTTCCTTTGGAAGTTTTAAATTCAATAACATTCAAATAGTTCATCTGTTTGACAAGAATTCAATGGAATTGGGTCCGTAGTGATGAGATAGACATTTTGGGATATGGGGTGTTTTTTCGTTATTACCATTATAGGTTGATAGTGTTCACTTAGAAATTTATTCATATTTTCATTATTGTATTTCATTCACATCACTAGATTATAATCCACTCAAGAGGTTGTATCCCTATAGATAATGGTATCCCACCCTAGGACTAAAGTGTGATCCTATATGACTCCCAGTGGAGATGTGGAATCGACATAACCTTCTAGAGATAGTAATTTGTCTATTACAAATCACTCTAGAAATATTTGTACCTGGTATCCCTTAGTATGTGTCGGTGCATTCAGGGTATCACCTGATTAGTTATGGGTGTGATCCCATACACAACACATTGATCTAGATTTGGTATTTTTTATCCCCAAATATTTCTAGGTGCAATCTGTGGTGTCCCCCAATCAGTTACTGGAATAACCTCCACTCTATTTATAATATTATTCCTGGAACAATATGTTATCATTTGGGTGGTTCCTAGATAATTCATCCCACTTCGTGAGTGTCTCCAATGATGTAATTTCTCAAGGAGGGAGTTCTCTCATAACATGCAAGCAAGGAAATGAATCATGTGGATGGTAATTGGTTATGACTTACCTCTTTAAAATGTGTCTCTGATTGAGTATATGTGGATATTATTGCTACATTTTTTCTAGACATATTATTATATGAAGCTATATGTACATTAATATTTCCTATTTAATTTTGTTAATTGTGTGTTGTAATTTTGTATTGTATTCCCTTCAAATAATCCTTTGTGGTATTCATTTATGGTATCCAATTGTGGAATTCTGTTATAGAAATCCTTTGTGTTATTTAATTTTTGTATTACTTTTTTTTATTCTTTATGGTTTTCGGTTGTCATACTTAGTATTTTTATACTCCCCCATGAATGGAATTTTCCACCAATGGTTGTGTCTTATATATATTATTGTCCTCTTATTTCTTTTTGAGGTAGTAGAATAATAGGCGATTCTTAGTGTGGCAGGGCAGATGAGGTTTTTTAATGCAGTTCAGACATTAGTCACAGTTCCTTTTTTCATAAAGGCTGAAATTTTGGTTATAGAGTCATTTTGGTGGGAATTTATTATGGTCCAATTTACTTTATTATAATTCCTTTGAAATCTATTTTGGTGTCCTAGTTATTATAATGTCTGTATATTTTGTTGGTTTTTTCATTTCGGCCTTTTTCTATTGGAGATGTGTGTGTGTGTACAAATACACTTGTTAACGCCCTTAGTTATAGGATATGACTACTCTGGTGCAAGTCACTATCCCATGTCCAATTGGAGGTGTTATTGGTGTAGTTTTGTCATGATCCACTTTGGGACATGTCTTGATAGAGTGGAATCAGATCCATGATTATTCTACTTTATTATTGGGAGTCCGTGAGTTTGGTTTGTGGGAAATAATGTAATGTTTTTTTATTCATTTTTGCAAGGGACCCCTATGTTGGTGTGGTGACCAATGTATCCATACATAAGGACTCTGATTAAATATTTTTTGACTCATTAAATTAGAGCACTAGTTTCATGGATAAAAACTGTACATGCATCATTTAAGAATGGTTGTGTTTTCTATATCCTTATTGAGTCACCTATCTAGATATACTCTATTGAACCTGGTACATATTTGTTTTACTATAGGATGCATCTCTAAAGATAGATAGCTAGGTCTGCACTACGTGACCATGGTGATGATCTTCCTAGTAATGAGGCTTCGGTAAAAATCAATATACTAGAGATACAACATAGGGTGGATTACGAACTATAACACCACGTGTGGAGAAACAACCACTCCTTGTACTATCAGGTAAGGGTGTGCTCATTCATATTTTTTTTCACGAGTTTAAAAGGATGCAACCTCCATGGATTCATGGTGACCCAGACCCTCAGTTGGATGAGGATTAGTTAGAGGCAATGACCTATGTTTTCCACCTTGTGAGCATTCCTACCATCCTGATCGGAGTCCGCATCATGAGGCATATTTAAAGAACTGCAAGGAAATGGTGGAACTTGGTGACACAATATCATGATGATAAAACCCTCTAGTGTATTTATTTTTAGTGTATCTTCGGATAGGTATTCTATAAATCCCTATTGTGATCAGTTGTCATATAGTAGCTGATGCATATGAAATAGGGAATTATTACTTTAGAGGAGTATTTAATGAGGCTTAATGATCTTTTGAGCTACTTCATGGTAGAGAATGGGAAAATTTATTTAGGGATCAAACCGTAGAGTATGTATAACAAAGATACATCATGGAATCAGTTGTATCTCATAACATTTCTACTTATCGTGGGGTACTGAAGTTAGCCCTTCTAGTGGAGAGTTTTCCCAGAGAGAAGACACTTGTAGTGGAAGCTAGTATTGTGCACCTGGTAGCTAATACCTCAGCAGCATGTATATAATGGTAATCATAATGATCCAGGTGGTTCATGTGCTTCAAGGGATGATCCCAATAGACATGGTCAGTGGTAAAGGGATCCTACTACAGCTTGAGTCAGACCAGGGACAAATGGTTCTAATCATGATGTGGTCTGGGGCATCTGGAATGAAATTTCCAAGAACTTCATTCATATCACTAGGAGACGATTAATGGACCATCGAGTAAGAGAGATATACAATATAAAGGTGCTATATTTGGTGGAAGACATGGTAAAGGGGGATGGAATGTAGCAGGGGGTGGTCGGGGGTTTGACATATTCCCACAACGACCCCTATGTGGTCCATTCCAGGCTCAATGAGCTGGTGGTCAGGGATGAGGCTAGCTGTAGTCGATGAATAATTATGAACCAAATTTTATAGGGATGATACAAGTTGTGATTCATGTCTATTCAACAGTATATACAATTCTGATAGACCCTAGTTAAAGTCATTATATTCAATCCTCGAACCTTCTTTTGGACTCAAAGATTCTAGTTGTATAATTGACTCAGCCCTTAGACATGGAGACTCATATGGGAGTATATTAGATTATCACACCGTAGTGAATCCATTATAACCTGACACATTGAGGTTGGATAATCTATGTGGATGCTTTGGTAGGGGCATCAAATCCTTATGATGTCATTCATAATATGTACTGGTTAATAATTGTTCAAGATCATATTGACTGTATTAAGACCATAGTGTAGTGTGTCGTATTGATGGAAGTTGTTTTCCTTTTTTTTGGTGAAAAGTAAATACATGCATCATTGGATGTACTGGAACATATGATGGTGCAACTGATTTCTCATAAGCTGTCTTCTGTCACTCTCAATGTATTGGATGTTATAAGTCCTTAGTTTCCTATAGTTATAAGGCCCCAACCTTAAACCTTACTTAAAATTGAATTAAATGAATAATTCACGTTTAGGATCTTTTCAGGTTTAGAGTTTTAGAGAATTAGAACATAACT
This sequence comes from Viscum album, assembly GCA_963277665.1. NCBI lineage: Eukaryota > Viridiplantae > Streptophyta > Magnoliopsida > Santalales > Viscaceae > Viscum > Viscum album. The sequence goes on from OY728165.1 coordinate 1,957,498,301, forward strand.
ATTACATCTCAAAAGATTACAAAGTAGTCACCTCTTCTAAGTTTCCATATTAAAAAAACTATTAAAAAGAAACGTGTCTAGTTCCATGTTTTATATAGGATGACATTCCCTTGATCCCATCCTTGACCTTATTCCACATTAAGTGCTGTGAAAACATTTCAAAAAAAAACTTGGGGTGAGCATAAAAATCTCAGTAAGGGATACAGAAAGAATGAAACCTGTTAGTTTTTCAAACATCAAATAAACCATATATACTCTATCAGAGTAATACTTTCACCTTCATGAAGTAGTAAAAACTCTTCACTGAATAAAGTATCATTACATACCTTTTTGTAACCAATGGATTACCATAAAATCCATAAAAAGAACACATAACATATATAAAGGTAACTTGGGACATAAACATACTTAAGTGGAATAACCATACGGTCGACTTCCACACATATCACTTAATGGAATAGCCATACAGCCAATTTCCATACATACTTAATGGAATAGCCATACGGCCGACTTCCATACCCAATGCATTGGAGGTTATAACGTAACCACCCGTCCTGGTATTCACGGCACCACCCGTCATATGGTTTATAACGTAACCACCCGTTAAAATGTCCAAGTACCAATATAAAATCATAAAACATAAAACTAATATAAAAGAATGATTACATTTCCACATTTCAATCACAATATATCATAAATATATTGACATAATAGAATCTTTTTTCAAAACCATGTTCAATACCAAAATACATAAAAGAGTATATGGTATTTATTTTATTCTAAAAACATTACGGCTTGTTGAGAAATCCAAAGACCAAATAATACTCGCGGCGGCAGAAAATGTCGTTGTCACCGCGTACGTTAAAAAAAACATTCATTTTTGTCGTTTAGTAAAACGCTTCGTAGAAAAAGATTACTTTTTTATAAAAGTAAAAGTCAAAGGGGTTTGTACTCCGTATAAAAGAAAGTTGTGTACAAAACGAAATATGCCTCAATGAAAGGAGATTGAGACGAAGTCCCTTACCTCGGGTCTGACTTGACTCGATCGTTCTTTAACGTCCTGAATAATAAACATGAGGTAATTTATACTTGATTAAGAACCTTTTTAAAGTTTATTATTCCTTTTATATCACTTACTACCTTGTTATAAACATTATGTAACCATTTATGTTAATAATGTTTGTTTTGTCAATATTTGGTTCTTAAGTCGAAAGTGGACTTCTTACAATTACATGTTGTTCGTGTGGTCAAAGGTCCATTATATACAGAATGAAATTCACGATTTGGATATAATATGTATCATATATATCCAGCATATACATGTGTTTATAATATTACATAATCATTTAGAGGTAAGAAATGAAATGCACCGTTCATGGAGACGGTAAGCCGTACGTACGCATGAACGCTACTTTCATTTCTTTGTCATATTAATGGAATTAAAACTAAATGATAGGTATGTATATTATAATTACAGAATTATATTCATCATTTAGATGTATCATTCATCATATATATCCATTATATACATGTACTTATAATAGTACATTTCATTTGGGGATAAGAAATGAAATGCACCGTTCATGGAGACGGTAAGCCGTACGTACGCATGAACGCTACTTTCATTTCTCTCTCATACTTTATTGGAAAGAAATAATAATGATATAGAGGTATATTATAATTCCAGTATAACATCATATATAATAACTTTAAATCCATCCTTTACACGTCCCACATATGGCATTAACGAATCACATCATTTTGAGGGGGCGGTAGCCCGCACTTCCTTAAATGAAGATATCGTGTTTACCCATAATGGAAACCATAAAGGTATACCCAAAATGAAAAATACATAAGCTTAAAGAAAAAGAATAAACATATTATATATCATATATAAAAATAGTGACATCATAATGGCCACCATTGAAGGTGTTAAATGAGTATTGAACAATCATCGTTACGGGAGGCAGAATTTCACCATCCACGGAAACTATATGTTTTTTAACCATTTGATGTAGTTGTGTGAGAGTGTAGCTCGAATAAATCTTATAACAACATCCTAGTATATTTAAGATACTTTTATTGTTACAAAATAAGTAAATAAAAAGAGTTTAGAGGGTTGAAGAAGCAAAATAAAACAAATGAACAATAGAGAATGAATTACCTTTAAAAGTGTAACTCCTTTTGATTTGAGCCTAAAAGATTCCTTTGAAAGGCTTCTGCCCAAAGGGAATCCTCTAGGATGAGGAGAGGGATGTGGAGAGAGTAAATGGTCAGGGGTTGTCCGAGCCAATGGCTTGAGGAGTGTGTGTAAGGTGGTATAGGTGGGGGCCTTTTATAAGAGGAGAGGAGGGGCACTTTTGGAAAGTAAAGAAATATTACTTTATTTGAAAATGTGTTTCGGTTTTAAAAGGTCCCACATTGAAATAATTCGTGGATAAGGTGATAAGGGTTCGAAATCCACCCATCCAATAAGTTTTGGACATGTGTAGTTCTTAGATTTTACATTATCTTTCCATTTTATTTAAATCGTCAAATAATGATGTCATCGATGCATCATTATTATGTCATAAATAATTTAATTTATTTAATGTCTGAAAATTATAAAAAAAATACTATGATGTAGTAAATCTTTTTAGATTTCCAATGAATATTTATAATCAAAAATATGATCTTTATAACCCCATGTAAAAATTCTTTTCGTAAAACATATTATGTTTGTGTCATTTTTACTTTAACATTTAATAAAACGTTATTTATGTCATTTCCCAACCAAAGTGTCTCCATGGGGTCCCCAAGTTTACCCATGGCTTTTATTGGTCGGCCATGACACAACCAATAAGGTTGGGACATGTGTCTAGGTCATTTCATATTATTAAAGCCTTATTTATACCTTAAACTACACTAATTACCACTAATCGCTATTAAGAACTTAATAAGTTACTATTCACCAAAAAATTATTATAATCTCATTGAACCACATTTTACTTCTTAATGACAACCATTTATGTCGGATTTTTGAAAATCAAAACACAATGATGGCAAAATTTCTTTTAAACGGAAAATCAGTTTTTATAAGTACCACATAGTGGTTTCACTATTCATCAAAAATTGACGTTTTTCAGAAAATTACCAAAAATTCACCCTAAGATATATTTGATATTAAGAATTCAAAAATGAAGTCTATTTTACAAAATTCAAAACATATAAGTCACATTAATTAATTTAATAATTAATTCCCGCTGTCAGAGCAAATAGCGTGTTTTTATGGAACAATAAGTATCAAAAGATTGACACTAGTTTGAGTCCGATTTCAAAGTGAAATTAATTCTAACGACCACTATTGGATTTAATGGTAAATCACTTTAAAAATAATTCAAAAGATAATCTAATCATATAAATAAATTAGATTAAAAAGAGGTTTTGAATTAAAATACAACATTTTACACTATTCATAAAAAAATGAACTTTATCAAAAAGGTACCAAAAATTTACACAAAGTAGATTTTGATGTCCCGATTATAAATAAGAGTTATATTTGGTCCAATAGAATTTATAAGATCGATAAAAACTATATTTAATGACGGTTCTCCGTCAAAAGGTGATAAGTGGACCTTTCGTGAAAATTAGGGTATAAATGCCTAAAATTGAATTCTTTCCGTATTTTAAGCCTTTAGCTTTTATTGGATAAATGTAAAAACATTTAAAAACATATATAATCATATTTTAGTTATTTCTATCCATTCTCGCCAGTACAATGGCTACTTGTTAACTAACATTTAAAATAATATTATTATATTACTTGTGTGCAACGTAAGTTTTCAAAGAAACTCATCGTTGCGTACCGAGTACGCTATCAAACGTAGAAACCCCTTTTAATTAAAATTAATATTTAATTCGTAAATATTAATAAATAATAAAATTCTTTATTCTTTATTTACCTAGGATGTTACAATAGTGGTGGCAGAGTATGAGTAAATATTTGGTGAATAAGTTCTAGGTTTACTATCCCACTATGAGAGGGACTGCATAAATGTTCTTAACCCATGGATATCACTGATATCTAAACATATATATTGGATGGATCCAGTAGATATTCATCAACTAAGGGTGAAGATGGAGGACTTGATGAGGAAGGGCTTATTGAGAACTAGGGTTTCATCCAGGGCACCCCTAGTTTTTGTTTTACAAGAATGAATATGGGAGATTTATGTTATCTGTATATTATAATTAGTTAACTATTTGACCATGAAGAACATGTATAACATACTAATAATCAATGGTCTATTAAATTAGTTGAAATTGGTGGGATGGTTCTCCACAATTAACCTGAGATCAGGATAACAACACCTTTTAGTATAGGATGAGGATATACCGAACACGAACTTCTAATGTCATTGTAGTCACTATGAAGAACATGGTTATGCCATATTGGGTGGTGAATTACCTATAAGTGATCATGGGACTCATGAAACTGATCTTTCAGCCTTACTTATATTGATTCAAGAAGATCTTCATCGAAGGAATCCTATTGTACATTGAATTTTAGGGAGATCACTATCGACACTTGAGGATGGTTTTGAAAACTCTCTGAGAGAACCATCTTTATGTATTGATCTCGAGATTTCAGTTCTAAATTGGAAATGTATTTTTTGGGGACTCAACATTTTTACTGGATACAGTAGAAGTGGATCGAGTGATGGTTGAGGTAGTTCTTTCTTGGTAGAAAACCAATTTTGTAACCATGCAATGGAGTTTCCTTGGTTTGGAAGGAAACTATTAGTGGTTTGTACATGACATCCTCAGAGTAGCATCACCCTTATCAAAATTGATACATAAGGATTTATTTTATATATGATGAGTAGTTCATGTACTAATTTCATGAAATGAGGTAGATTTTGATTAGAATTCTTATATTGAAGATACAAGAGGAAGGTTTTGAGTATGTGGTGTTATATTATCCATTAGGGACTGGGCTTTGTAGTGTATTGATACATAGAAAAGTATATATTTCCTATTGTTTGTGCCAGATGAGGCTGCATTAGAAATACTAGATGACTATTGATCTTGAGATAGAAGCAGTAGTCACCACATTAGATATGTGGTGACACTGCTAGATGGGAGAGTGATTTATCATCTCCTTTTTTTTATAAGAGTCTTGATTATATCCTTCCCAAAAAGGATCTAAACCTGAAATATTTTATACTGCTGGAGTACCTCTAGGTATATTACAATGATATTCTCTATAATCATTGGAAGGGGAACTTGGGGTAATATGATCTCAGTAAGAGATAAGTTTTCCTTTTCTGATAAAGGCTTCGTAATAGTTGGCCTTGATGTAGATATCATTTATTAATCGAAATAGGGTAGCTTATCTCTTGCTAGTGGGTTCCACCCCTTCACTCTTATAGTATTTTAGGGTGGCAGAGTCTGGGGATACAAATTGTGAGAACATACATGCTCATTTTTATGTATATAATAATCCCAATAAATATTTGAAAGGTGTTAATGACAACATTATTTTCAAATGATGAATAGAAGTACAAGTTTCATTATGGGAGGTGGTTCTAAGGGTGTTCCAAACATCAACATTAGCAGTACAACCATGTTTGGAAAATATGTATCAAGACCTTCAATGTTGGTTTTGATGGCAAATGATGAAGAAGGATGTTGTAGAGTTTCTCTCTCGATGCCTCTCATTTAGCTAGTGATGGATGAGCACAACAATCTATATGGTTTATCTCAACAAATTCAGATTCTTAAATGGATGTTGATTTGGATATAAATGGACCTCAAGATAGGTTTATGACGTATGTGTAGGGGACATGATGTCATCTTGGTGATAATTAATCAACTCACTAGGTCTCCCCCTTCCTGGATATCATAGTGATGTTATCTGTAGGGATCTTAGGATTCCCCTATGTACAGGAGAAATTTTGACTCCATAGAGTTCCATCAATTATAATTTCATATCTCAATGCAATATTTACATCCTAGTTTTGTAAAGGATTTTATGAGGTGTTACAGACCAAGTTACGCTTGTGAAATGTGTTTTACCCATAGATGGATGTCCAAACTAAGCAGACTATTCAGGTTTGGAGGACATGTTTCAGGTGAGAATATTTATTTATTCTACAATTGGGATGATCTCCTATGAATTAAGTGGTTTTCATACAACAAAAGATATCACTCCACCGTTGATATGGAACTATTTGTGCATATCTATAGGTGACCCTACATGTCACCACATTACTGGAATGACCAAGGAGTGTCATCACAAATAGGTCTGGAGTTGGTGATAGGTACTATGGAGAAGTTGAATATCATATAAGATTTGATGAATACTACATAGAACCATTGGAACCCTTATCATGATAGGTAACATAAGACATTGGATTTTGATGAAGAAGAATGTGTGTTCATTCATGTTTTAAAATGATAGGGATTATAGAGCTTTGATTTGGGTGGAAATCTATCTTTGAGTATCATCACCCCTTTCCAGATACAACATTGAGTTTTAATGGTGGTGTACCACATTGCTCCACTGACGTAGTTAGATCAAGTACACGATGTCTTCCACATGTTTCAATTGAGGAGGAATGTGCATAACACATTATATGTCATCCATTGGGGAGTGCTGGACATCTGGGAGGGGAAATATTTTGCTGAGTACCCATTAGTGATTGAGGGTTATCATGATATAGTCTTTAATGGATGGTCAATTCCTTCGGTGTGTGTCTAGTGGTAGCATGAGAATATCTACGAGAGAACATGTAAGAGGGAGGTATAGATTCATTCTTAGTATCCTCATCTGTTTGTTTAGAATTTTTTGTACTTAAGGAGGACCAAAACCCCTATGAAAGTAGAATGAAATGTCTCATATATTCACATATATTATTTTTTTAAATTATAATTATTGATTTAGAGACCAGTAAATCAGACGGCGTATGATTCTGAGGCTCGGTTTTCCCAGGACAATTGTTTGGAAAAATATTTATCTTTTAATAGCATGAGCAATCAGTTTTATAAAGAAGTGGAGTAACACTAAATTGTCAGCCCATGTGATTAATATAAGGGAACATATGAGATCATAGTAGTGAATTTAAACTAGGCGTGACATAAATATTTTCATTACGGGTTGTCTGTAAAAAAATTCACATAATATGGAACTATAAAAATTAATTTTTTTAATAATTTTTGACTCAACCACTCTATTTTTTAGTAATTCACTGATAGAAATTCTTGGATAGACACATAGAACTAGAATTTATTTGGGGACGTGGGGAACGAACATATAGATTGTTTTTTGGCAGGCGATGATTGATCAATCAAACAACACACCTCAGATGTGATGAAACAAGCCAAGACGACAACAGTACAGGACTATTCGTTAGCGATCCAACCGAATATATGTTTAATGGTTATTTATTTTTGGTATCCCTATTATTTATTTACATGAATAATGTTGGAAAATACATGAACGTACTGATATGTAGATAAATTTTTGAGGGATGGTTTATAATTATGGGGATTATTTTTGTAGTTTTACATGATTTGGTTCGTCGTTCATTTTTCTAACAAGAAAAAATTACGACCGAAAAGAAAATAAGAATGAGTTTCATTCTTCATGGTGTTATTTGTTCTAGTATCTCCCCTTAATTATTTTGTTATTAATCATTGGATTTCCATTTTCATGGATTGACATGACGGGTAGCTCCGAACGTGATCAAACACTGGGATTGGGGGTAAATTGATAGCAGATTTTGTATTTGAGTAGGTCGGGACTCATGGATGTTGGATCAATAAATATTGGGTATTTTGGGAATCATGGGAGTCTGGGGGGTCCATGAAAGGGACAACCATCATGGAACCATTGACCTATTAATATGGTGTCAATGTGGACATAGAGGGATGCTGAATGGGGAATAAAGCCCTGAGTGGTGGCCTCTAGATGTGGTGGACGACCGTATGGAGGGATGATAGTCATAGTGGGTCACAGTGTGGAGTGGAGTGGGATAGAAAAAATAAATTTGTGATTTAATGAGTGGTCAAATTTATGGGGTTTGGGCCTAGGATTGTAGGACCTAGAATGAATGGGCCGAAGTCGGCCACTGTCAACCGTAGAGGTTGAACATTATCTATGGTAGCTACAACATCCACATGACTACAACAACTAGGGTTGTTCAACCATGTTGGTAAACCTAGGTGGTTAATGGCTCAATTTTTTGTTCAATTCAAAGGTCATATGACCCCTTTGAAATTTCAATCTTCTTTAACAATCAAATTGTATGTCTTTTTGATGACATTTATTTGGTTTTGGGACCCTGGGTATGAGATTGATGTTTTGGGACATGTGATGAGTTTTTTTATTGTACCATTATTGGTTGAGATAATTCCCTTTGTCTTTTCTTTGTGGGTTAAGTATGGTATTACATACTGATCATTAGATTTTAATACCCTATTGAGGTTGATCCCTATATGGGGAATGGTATCCCTATCTAGGACTAGATTGAGATCCTTTATAACCCCTAGTAGAGATTTGGAATCTGTATAACCTTTGAGAGTAAGGAGTTGGTCATCTACATAGTGGGCTGCATTATTTGGTACATAGTATCCCACTAGGTCTATGGTCACAATCTGTGGAATCCCGCAGTTAGTTATTAGTGATCTCATACATAGAGGGTTATCCATATTTGGTATGTGGTATTACCTAGTGTGTCTATGTGTGATTCATGGATTACCCTAATAAGTTCTATGTGTGACCCCTAAACTATGTTTATTATACATCCTTGACCAATATGTTCTCTTTTGGGAAAGATCAAAATGAGCTAGACCACATTGTGAGTGTCTTTAATGATGTAAATGATTGATGAGTGAGTTAAAATAAAATTATAATTCATTGAAGTGAATCCTATGGTTTTTAATTTCTTTTTTATTACCACATAAATATTTTTCATGGGTTGTATATATCTTGATATTCTAGATAAATATTTTGTAGACATATACCTATCTGGAGTTGACTATACAAGAATTCATGATTTTACTTTTTATTAATAAAATATGTTAATAAACTTTTGTATTATATTATGGTATTCTTTTGGGGTCATCCATTTTTTATTCCATTTTTTTATAAATTTTTGATATACTTATTTGGTAATACATTGTGTTATTCTATTGTGGTTTCAATGTTTCCTACTAAGTATTGTTATACTCACCACTAAACGAACTTTTCCCTCATGTGTGGTGTCGTATGAAGATGACTGACTCTTTGAAGGATTCCTTGGTAAACAAAGACTAGGATGTGATTAGTGAGGCCAGATAGAAGGGAATTGTTCAGGTAGTTTAGACATTAGTCCTAATACCACTTTTTTTATAAGGTGAAATTTCAGTTATAGACCATTTTCGTGGGATTGTATTCTTGACATTTATACATTACTATATATTATTTCATACTCTTTTGTGGGATCATACTAGTTTTCATGCTAGTTTACTTAGTAATTTTCTTTAATTTTCATCATTTGTTGATTGGAGATGTCTGTGTGTGTACCTGTAGACAAGCTAGTGCCTCTCATTGGTGGGATATTCATACTCAATGCTTGTCACCATCCCCTAGCATATCAGATGAAGGATTAGGGTAGTCATGGAATGGTCCCCTCTAGGACAGGTCGTAGAACTACCATAGAACCAAATATCTTCAACATATTTCATTAATATATTAGTAAATTTCAATCCAAGTCAATACTAACATTACATTAAAAATTAATAAAACAATTATTATATATATATCATTGTTTTATAAAAAAATGTTTCCATTTTATATTTTAAAAATTAAGAAAGAAATATTATTCTATATAATTAATTTTTTCTATATAATTGGAGATGAGATGAATGATTTAGGAATAAGATTAATATTAAAATGAAATTTCAACAACTCTATAATCCTATAGTTTCATCACCTGATGATGTAAATACTAGGTTAATATTTTTGGATGATTTATCGTGAAATATGATTTCAAATAAAATTTTAATAAGGAATAAAACATCCCCAAAACCTTCATAAAACGATAATGTATTTAAGGTAATAAAAATTATTGATATCCATGAATTTAAAAATGGGAAAAATGTGGGTTGATGTTAGTTTTTTTCACTCATGGGATGTATTTTTAGTATATTAAATGATTATTTATGTCTATATTTACACTATATTTAACTCATGGTGGAAATTTTATAAACATCATTACATAGTGAGAAAAAATATTTAAAGAATAATCACATGAGACTAAATACATAATGAATAAATATTGAATTATTCTAAAATATGGATCTTAAATTTTAATAGTTTATTTGAAAATAAATTTTTAATTATTGTTCTTCACTGATTATAAAAATAATGTTGGTTATATTTATTTAGAATGTATTCAAAATTATCTAATAAAAGTCAATGTATATGAAATAAGGGATTTAATGGAGATGTCAAAAACCAATTTAAATTTAATTGATCAAATGATGATGTTATTATATCAACATATTTTTTGAGAATCATTTTGAAGATATAAACCTAAAAAAAATAAAAGACATTATTATTTGATGATTTCTAATTGAAAAAAGTATTTTTATTGTATTAAATAATAAATCCATTAACTACATAATTTATAACGGAAATAATAAAATAATAAAGAATGTAATTATGTTGTGTTGAAATACTCGATAATATTTAACTATATTTCTATGTTTATTTGGGATATAAATATTTTCCTCAATGAGTAATCAAAAAAATTATATCATGTGAATATTATGTTTTATCATTTAAATAAAAGAGATAATCTAAAATAAAATAAGGCAATATATGGGATAATTTAATTCAAGTAAGCCTTCAATAGAATAAATTAATGTAAAGTGTAAAACATGGTACAAGTTGTAATGATAAAATGATAAATTCATAAATTCCTACTTATTTTGGTAATGAAAGTGTTGATTATGATGTTGTAATGTAAAAAATAGACACACATTTTATGGTTTCCAAAGGGAATGATAAAATGATGTAAATTTATCAATAGTTCAGAACAGTCCAATAATGAGATGTAATTTTGAAACAATAGATATACTTATAGATATGAGAAATTCCCCTAGATGAAGATTTAGTTATTTGGATTGTAGGAAACCTATATCATATTATAATGATACAGATTAAAATTTGAATGTTAAATAAGGTATAATTGATTAAAGTATATTTGAAATATACGACACATCTAATAATATATTTAATTTCTATAATTATTGTATCAATTGTTATTACGTGGGAAATTATGTATTTATTACTTAAAAATTATATGAATGGTTAATTATTTAGGAAAATATGCATATTCATTTGAAAATATCTCTTTCAAACTAAAAGATCAAAAAAACAAAAATTAATTTATTTTCAAAAGAATTCATTAAACATTTGGTGAATGTTTTCAAATAGTTGAGTGGACATGATCACTAGAAATTACACATATGTTTTATAGCATATAAAAATGATTATTTTATCTTATACAATAATATAAAAATGGGATTTTTTTGAAAATGAAAAGAATATTCTATTCTAAATGTATTTTAAAAATTAATTTTTTAAAATAATTTATTTTATAAATAGTTTTTTAATGGGTAAAAAAAATTTGGGAACATTTTTTTAAATTATTTTTTAGACAAAAATAAATATCATACTAAAGAGGGAAATGAATTCAGATTTTATAAGAAGATTATCTCAAACATTTATGGTACAATGACTTTAATAAATGGTAATAATAATTCAATGTGTAACGAATAGACATCCGAGAGGAAAAAAATTATTTTTTTTATGAAATGGAAATATAACTTTCTTAAATTGATATTCAACAATAGTAAATATTCATTTCAATGAGATTGTGAAATAAACTCTTAAAATTACTGTAACATTTATGTGTGAATTTTTCAATGAATAGGATATGTTCATTGACTATAAATCAATATTAAAAATATATAAATAAAAAATAAAATAACAAAAATTGATCAGACACAAAATTGTAGTAGCACATATTCAATGAGCTAGATATTAAATATAATGAATGAAAATTGATATAAGAACACTATTAAATCCTATTTCCTTTTTTATGATGATTATTTACCATTTTTTATAGTCGTTTTATATATCTTAATAATTTATTACATAAACATATTAATAATTACAATATCATATATTATCCTTTTATAACATCATTTCACCAATTTGTTGATAATGTTTCATTATATTCATTGTTTTGAGTGATAATTTCATTTTTTTCTCATTAATAGTTTGTTAGAAACATATTTGTTCTTATTCATGTCATATAATTCATAAAACCATGCAGAATAATAATTCTATAATTAAGAAATTAATACAAAAATTATACATAAAACTCATTTCTAGACTATTAGATTTCATAAATGAAGTATGTTATCATCTTGGAGATAGTAGATCATACATACACATGAGTAATGATTCAATTTTTCAATGATCACTATTGAAAATGTTATGTAATATTATATCAATATAGAATGATAATAAAAACTCATATAAAATATTATTTTTTCATATACATATGCATATCATCTATATTGTGTAGTTATGAAAACTGAGTCACATCACTTTGAGAAGATGATATTTCACATGCTAGTGACCGATGATATCAATATATTGTGTATGAAAGAAAATGATATATTATCTTTTAATAATAAAAATTATTTAATAGATATCATAATTTTTTAATTTATATAACATATAATATTTATAGTTATCTTTATCAAATTATTTTTAATGAATTGGTGAATGATGAATCACATTTCTTCGCAAGGTAGTAGTACGTTAAACACATCAATGACATTATCTTACCCCCTACTGAATAGAACATAAAAAAGTCTATATGATATAATCAGTCCAAAGTGTAAATGTGATTTAAATATCATATATATAATTCATATAATTCATCATATCTAACAGTGAGCGATAGTAATGGGAAAATAAATGACATCAGTTCATGTTTTGGATTACCCTATACAGATGAAAGATGGTTTTGTAACACATTTCATGAAAGTGGAGATTTTTTTGGGAAATTACCATAACATAAAATCATATTATTATATTTTAGAAACATATTTTTTTATATAATAATGTTTTAATAATAATTTAATATTTTTAAAAAATTAATAAATAATGTTTCTTGTCGAAATAGGTTTCCTCATATTTAGGTAACGTCCTTAGCATTACACCAAAATCCTTATTATTATGAATTTTTAAAAAAATTATGTATTTGTGAATCGGGTATAAATATTGGTATGTGAATTGGGTATTTATTGGGTAAACCATAATGGTGTGACTTTGGGATGAATTGAGGAGAGGATGTCCATTATATAAGTGAGTTGAGTGTCACACTTTTAATTTTTAAAATAAAAAAGATGTACAATTGTTTTCACAAGGAAAAAGGGATCAAAATGGGGTATTTTCAGGACATATATTTTATATAAAAATAAATAGTGTTGTAAAATATACTTTAGAAAAGTGCATATGTCATGTTAACCATTCAAATTCTACACTAACCTCTGTATAATTTATATGAAAAGGCTGTTATCAATTAAAATTTGGTATGTTTTCAATATTCACTGATAAATGAAACATTTCAAAAAAAAATTATAATTTTACCCAAAGGTTGTTTTGATATTCATATTTAATATATCTATTAATATTAAAAAATATTTTTTCTAAAATTGGTAAATATTAAATTTAAAATATATGAAAAAACAATGCATAAAAAATATTTTTGAAAAATAATACATAAAAAATATCTTTTACTTTTCATTTATTTTTATTTTATTTATAATATATATAGTAACATTCATTTATTTATTTTTTAGAACATATTTTTCATCCAAATAAATTGATAGGAATAAATGTTAATCTATATTTTATTTCAATATGATTCGAGGATGAGTGTTCCACAAGATATCAAATAGATTTAATTTAAGGAAATATATATCATTGGTTTTTTAGGAATGGTGTTGCATGTAACATATAATACCAAAAAATATTATTATTTTAAACATATTTTTTGTAGCATTATCCCAATATTAAATAAACTGTTTCCTCACTATTTAAACATTATCTTGGTAATGAAGGGTTTGGAATTTGGGAATACAATTTTTGAAATCCCCTATCTGTAAAAATAGTTAATCAAAATATCCTAGTAATGAGTGATAAAGGTATGTACCAATGTCATATGTAATATCACATGATGGGATTAAAAATTTTATATCATTTTTGGGATGTGAAAACATAGGAATATTATACAAAAAATAAAACTAAAATAATAATAGAGAGTGATAGAATAAAATGAAAACATTATGTTAATGAACAACAAATAAATAATCTAGAGGCATGAAAAAGATCATTTATATCGTAAAAATTATGATAATTAGAAAATAAATTAAATTACCTTTTTCAATGATCTCACGACCCTTTCTAAATGATATGGGAGGAGAAAAAAAATAGTTTCAAGACATTCCTTCATGAAGATGAAGGAGGTATAAAGACCCTGAGTCTCATCATCATTAGGGCCTATAGTGGTGACTATCACTAAGGGTATAATATCTCACATAATATGGAAGTCATTAAACGTTTTATACAACAAGACTAGAATATAAAATAGAAAATCCGAAGAAAATACAAATAATAAAAGTAAAAGAAAATTCATAATCCATTCCCAAATGAAAATTCGATAAATAAAGCTAATACAAGGTATACAAAAAAACTCCAATGTATAGTTAAAAGGGAAAAGAGAATATGTAGAAATAGAAACCAAACCTGATGTTTGAGCTACAAATGTCCAACATTGTCCTCAATGTCCTCTTAGAAACCTAGAATTAGTTTTATATATATTCGGTGATCATATGAGTATACTCAGTAGGGAAACTAATGCTACCAATGAACAAGTAGCAGAATAATATAATGTCCCTATGAGACACATTAGAACCTCAAAGCTCATTCCAAGGAATACTAATCATCCTAGATTCACCCAGGCACACACAAACACTAAATGACGCAATTCGTGTAAGGATGTAGTGTATGAACATCATCATTTGGGTACCCACCACCACTTTCTCTCTTGTAAAATGCTAAAAAATTGTGGCTAACATATTGAGGCTACTACACTTACCATAAAAATTTTCACCATCATAACCTTCCCACACACACCTGGGCCTCAACCACAATCAAACCCGCACGCAGACACCTCGTCCCCAACAACCATTCCCTTTACCTGAATACACACGGTTCTTATCTCAAAGAAACATGGGGAAACAATTGCGATCTAAAAACACCTAATACCATCATCCAATCCGAACATTTTCAAAAGATCATGGAATATGGTAAACCTAGAACCATTATAGTGTACCTGAATACACTCAAGTGGTATGAACCAGGAAGAGGGTATGAGGAAAAATTTCAATGGCCAGTCATCCATCATCCCATTGGTATGTTGGAAATGACCCCATCCACAACGAAATAAAGGTGTGTACAACATGGTTCTCAATAAGAGTGGGTGAATATAGAAATCACAAGGAACTAAAATTTATATATATATATATAGGTATGAAAACACTCAGCCCAACCTAGAGGTCACCAAAGTAGAAAACAAACACATACAAAACCACACTTACTGATACCCCTATATACATAACCACACAACAAACAATTCCAAAACATAACCCATACCCTATATATTTAACCACATTCAATTTAATAAATATGGTATTCATGATAATTTATTCCAATAATACTAGGAATCAACCAAATACAACCATATGAAAACAAAAAACAAATCAATATTTGTTGTCCCACTACAGACCCCCATTCAACAACTGCATGCAATAATTATTCAAAGATATACTACACAATCCTTCTCTCACAACACAAATCTATGACCCAACATCCCAAAAATTCCCATGTTCAATCCCACTACATACTAGTATATAACCACAGTACAATCCCACCTCCTAATGTTGGGTGATGGTCACAACACAGAAAAATCAGTATAGATGCCTAAAAGTCCATATATTCCACAATCAATCAGTCTCTAAAACTGGGATACCAAAAAACCCACTATATTTACTCACGCCCAAATACCACATCAACAACTATTAACCCATAACCCAATTGTAAAAACATTCCAAACACTTCTCATCAAACCAAATCCTATGTCCAACCCTTTAACAACAATAGTTCCCTCAAATGCCACACCACACAATCAAACCAAAGTCACATGACTCAATAGAAAATGGAACATATCCACACCTATCAACATGATTTTTATATATATTCGGATTTGTTAAATGATGTTTATTAATCCATGTGATAAACATGGGTGATCATACATGGTTTTTATTTGAGGGCATCTGTTTCAATTAACCAAGTGTACGTGTTTAAGTAGTTTTCATGTTATGGATAATTAACAATTATCATAACAAAATAAATGGGACACCACCCATGTGCATGGAAAGACCACCAAAAACCATTATTTTCAGTTGTCATATAGCCATAAAAATCCATACATAAATAATGATAAATAAAATAAAATAGGAAATCAAACTTTAATCCACTCTCATCCCTTTATTTCATTACATGGTTATTTTTTTTATCATATTCCCTTATTATTAATTACATGATTCAAGAAATAATTAACCCATTCATCTGAAGGAATCATTAGTACAACCACGCCACATGATTAAAAATTAAGTAGAGATAGGAGGAATCCAAACCGGATGATCAATGTATTCAAGGTCCTCCTTGCTCCATGTATATGGGATCATGCGAGCAGCAAGGAAGAACTCAAAGGAATTTGACTAGGAGGGTCTCTTGTATAGGCGCACAACTCATCCATGGTGGAAGGAACAGGATGAATCAAGAGGGAATGAAAAACATATAAGGATATGGAAGATCATGACTTTCAAAATCCAGATCCTATATTAACTAAAGAATTGTTTTAAATGAAATCAATCATTGAATTGTGGCAAGATCACAATGATTGAGTCTCTCAAATCCCACGGAACAATTGTATATTAATGATATACTTAATATATTTTAGAATATCTTAAAAAAGACAGAAAAATGATTTAAATTTGCTTTACGTATAATTTTAAGTAAGTGGGGAGAAATTGGAAAACATGGAGAAACTGAGGAAAATGAAGATGACGTTGATGGGTATGTCAATGACAGGTGAGCTACTGATGTGACATACTGATGGTGGGCCATCTACATGGATCCACCGATGTGAACTACCAATGTTGAGCCCCTGATGCTGACTTACTAATGAAAAGACCTATTGATGCCTATACCTACAGATTCATTGGTCTACTAACACCTTGACCTACAGACGACCTGTCCTACCGACGCCCATGACTCCTCGATGATGATTAACTTGACTCAATGATAACGACACACATGAATCACCTATGCAATGTCATTACAACACATTGACATGCCAATGTGGATGCACTAACACCCACAGTCACTGAGGGAAAAACTAGAAATATGTCCAACTCTTGAAATGCGCCTCTAAAATCCCACATAACACTCCAAACACTAGATTTTTCATGCAGTAATGTCTATGAGAAATCCAATTCAATAAATGAGATAACTCTTCAGCTATTCTTGTCACAGATAATTCAAAACAAAACCATAAGAAAGAAGGTCCTGAACAACCACCCCATAAGATAAATCTTATGAACAAATCATCTGGTGTTAATCAAAATCTAGATAAATAATCTCAACATCCATGAACACCACCATGTAATTTTTATCCTGAAAAAATGTATAAACATTTGGTCATCACTATGACAAAAAACCTAAAAATCCCCAAAGATGACACAATCAAGACATAGGAGTTTTCGGGCTCTGTCCACCATGTCAATATAATATGCTTTTTGTGTAGCATTGACCTTCTAGCATTGGATTAATCAAATACACATTAATGAGTCTCAATTAGGGAAAATTTCTTCCCCACCCCATGACTAGGAAATTTTAACACACGTTATGTTAATAGGGAAACAACTCATCTGATAAAAAATAATTTTAAGTTTTTTATCACATGAAAATCACATAGCAAAACAGAAGAGAAAAAACTCAAAACAACTCTAGGTATTGGGAACACATATATGGCTCTCACTAAAATATACTCTCTTCAAGGCCATCATCTATCCATAAAAAATGAACCATAGAGATGGTCCATCCATGGAGTACCTTCTCATTGGATTCCTTAATATTTAACGGTCTCTCCACAAACATCACATCATCCTTAATATCCTACTCTCCCTAGTCAATTATGTGGGAGTAATCCTATACATACTAAAAGAGCTGAGAGATATTGAAGATGATGTGGATCCTCTATTACCACAGTTTAAACTCTATCACATATACCACTTCTCCATCTTGTCCCAATACCTCGAAATATCTGATGAACTTGGGTGAAATCTTGCTTTCTCTTCCAAAACACATCTTTCCATGTATAGTGGAATCCATTATGAACACAAGGGACTCCTTCTATGATCATAAAATGACATATATTGGTCTCGAGATTCCATCATCAACTAATTCCCAAGATGAACCTACATTTTCGTGATCTGCACTACCTCTAGTACAAGAAGGGATTCTTACCTTCCCTAATTCCAACATATTGGTGTGCGACATGGTCATCCATAAAAGTTTTATAATGGTGCCATGAAGATGGTATATTTATAGATATTATTTTAGAAAAAATATATTATTGGAAAGTGTCAAACCCACAAACCTTTGAAGTCTAGAACACATTCTAATTTCATAATCTCCAACATCTAGATTGTTCGCTTGGTTTTCCAATTTGTATGATGGTGGAATGATGGGGTAACTCATATAGGGTAAAAACTCATGTGGAAATACCCTCCATTATTGAGATGTAAAATGTGTATCTTGATCTGAGATAATAGATATTGGAACTCCATCTCGCCACACCACATCATCAACAAACCGCAGCGCTAAGGCATCTACTACCCTTGTCTCCTTGATCAATAGGATTTCAGCTAATTTCAATAATCAATCCATGAATACACAGATTACATCAAAACCTCAATGCATCTTGAGTAGTCCTATGATAAAATCCACTAATATTTCATCCCAATTCCACTCGAAAATGTCTATGGGATACAGAAGACCACCAGAAACATAGTGCTCATCCTTTACCTACTGACACACAAGGAAATTTTCGATAAACTCTACCACTACCCGCTTTACCCTAGGCCAGAATTTTTTTTCTCTCAGGCCTCATTACATCTTCGAAAATCCTTGTTGTACCACCAAGGGTGAGCTATGAATCTCATGGAGAATCCCCTCATGCATTTCATGGGGCACAAACATCTTCCCACTGAACAATGACCATTTCTAACTATCTCCTGACAATCCCATAGGGGAATCACCATAGATAGTGAGAACATGCATCAGATTAGTCTTTTAGTATCCCCGGTTAGAGTCCCTCACCTTTCACATCATGTATGGCTTCACCATTATCTAAAACAGATATCCTCGGCCATCATCCACATATGTATCTAGACTAAACTCGTCCAACACCTCCAATACTTCCCAGGAATCTGTGGATAACTTAACTATATCCTTCTATGACTTCCCTCTCAAGAAAATAACCCCAAAAATTCTGTTTTCTTTAGGTCTAAGAGATACCAATGTCGTATTCCTAGTGAAGCTATATCCGCCCTCACTACCACATGATTATGCCTTATTGTGAAATGATATACCTCAAGATCTTGTGATCTTTAAAGACCACAAAGTGCTCCCCAGTGAGGTAATACAACCTCAACAATAGTGAGAACACGACCATTCCAAGCTCTAGATCATGGGTGGAATAGTTTCATTAGTGAGGAATAAATTTCATAGATCTATAAGATATTAATTCTCAATACTTCATAAGAACACAACCCAGTCCTAGGTTAGAAGCATCATAGAACTCCTCAAAAAATTGTCTTTCCTATGGAAACCTATGAACTAGGGCACTAACATCCCCATTGTACTACTAGAGTCTGACTAACTCTACTCACTCCACACAATGGCTTGGTCCATTCAAATAAAAGTTTTAGTGAGAATACAACTCCATATAATGCAAGAACAAATCCCTGATAATAACCCTTTTGTTTTAGGAAGCTAAAAACCTATGCCACATTCATGGGTTCTTCCAAAGAATAAAATACATCATCCTTTGAGGGGTCCCCTTCTGTCCCTTGTTGAGACTCTATGGGTCTATGGAAGTTCATTCTTCTTGTCCAGAACATGATGTTGTAAAACTTTCAATAGAGATAGTGGTGGTAGAGGAACTCTATGTCATTCATTAGATTCATGGTGTCCTTTTATTCTGATCATTAGTATCTCATGATGTAGTCAATGAACATAATGATGAACCAATCTAGTTAATCATGGAAAATAGAGTTCACAGTCCCCAAAAAAACACTGGCGCATTTTTATTGTCGAAATTCATGAGAAAAAACTAAAATTGCTCATACATGCACTTGAAATAAATATTTAGGATGTCACACACCTTCACCATCAACGACGATGTCCTGACAGTATATATATCTTATATAACCAACCGTATCCCATCAGCAGGCCATCAAACTGATTCTACAAAATTCTCAACTCAGAAGGAACTATCTGATAGGGAGCCATAAAAATCAGGCAGACACTAGGTTGCCAGTCTATTCATAACTCAACGTCGCTTCGAGGGTGTATAGTCAGAACCTATTCTGGGAAGATATCCATGAAATCAATAAGACCCCTAGAAAATCCACCATTCCTCTATTTTCTGATTCCACTAACAGCTCGAAAACCAATGAATGAAGAGGCTCCACTCCCTGTCTTCCCTCCAAACAACACCTCTTTCCAATGAAAGCTACATGTTTTCCACCCAAATCCATGAAAACAACCATTCTCTTGAAGCAGTTGATAACATCATGAAATGAAAAAATCATGTTTATTCCAAGAATCACATTGTATGGATGGATCTATAGTAGAAGAAATTACCCACTGGACTGATGCAGCCCCAGCAGCAGTCTACAACCTTAACATTCATCAATAAAACTGGTCTAACCTCCAACTAGAGTACACAAAATATGGAGAACATAAATTATATCTACGTCTAGTAAAAGGGAATGGTATAGAATTAGTTAAATAATGAAGTCAGAATCTCCTAATTCAATAAAATCACACACAAGTGTTCTAAACAAACTAATCATACATTGAACAACCTCTGACACTTCATGTACTGCTACCTCTGTGTCATGGAACTGCCCACTCCCAAATCCTCTAAATCTCTGATATCCAATACTACATAGACCAATCCCTAGTTGAGGTCCCTGAGGTGGACCTGAAGGTCATCTTCCCCTACACTGTATTCCCTTGGTGGATTGGGAGATTACTACCCCTATAGCTGCAAAGGCCAAACTGGTAACAATTGATGCTGAGTTAGGCGATGAACCTGCACACACACACACACAATATAGTTATAAAATTGGTAAATTGTTATAAAAATACATATGGCCTCCAAAGACAATGAATCTATGTCATTGTCCCATGAAAAAATGGCGAGGACATGGATATCAGAACTGGAACTACTGATGCCTACTCCCCGCTGGCGGAAACCTAGATGGCCCTGATATTGGAGACCTGATGTTTCTGAATTTTACCATTGATGAACATGGATGGATCCCCTCTCATGGAACAAATCCCAGTTAGTTCATATGTTCCACTACCTCAGCCTTTTTCTTAATCACTATATATGTCATTACAGTAAGTGGAGGGACGGCATGTTGAAGAGACAGTTGGTGCCCTTTCTCCAAGAATCTCACTAGGGACTTAAAATTTAGAATGATATCCAATGAAAATAGATTGAGATCCTTGAACGTTATCCCTAGTTCCCTTACCAACACACTCCCCTACTAGAATAAGATAATATCCTACCTCTTATTGGCGTTCATTGTGGAAGAACAAAAGTCTACCCAGAACTCATTCTGGAATTCAGGCGAAGAAACATCAGTCTCCTTCCTCTACCTGGGGTAATGTGTCCACCACTGACATGATTCTCCCCTCATATAGATCATCTATAGATGAAACTAGTACTCTTTTATATCCTATATCAAGCTGTAATTGATCACCATCTAGTCATGTCAGTTATCAGTCAACTTGTTTGAGACATAGACAACATACTTTCACATAGTCTACTGCTGGAAGGCCTGAAGAGTCATCTAAAACTTGTTATCTTCCACCTCTCTATCGGCCCTCGACTGATCAACTAGGTCATCCTATTAGTCTTTGACTTATCATGCCACATGTGGGTGACTTTTGGGTTCCATAGCTGAAAAATTATGCCTGAAACTCTTAAGAACGTGCAGCAAAAAAAATCAATTTTAATTTCATTTTAAATAATTATTTATTAAATTTCCCAAAATAAAAAACTCCAACAAGATCACAAGACATTATGATTCATAAACATTTTCTAGGGTCTCTTCTAAAAAGTCAATGTCTCCTCACTTGGTCGTTCATTAGGTCTGGAGTCCTTTAATTGGATCAAGGGGGCCCTAAAATCCCATTTCATAGCATGTCTTCCCTCGCTAATTTTTCATACCATGTTTTCCTAACAATATTTCCCTACCATTCCTTGTAATCGACACTATTCTTACCCTTAAACTTTATTATACCCTCACACTGATACCACTGTTTCATGACACTTCTTCTTTATGATGATGGGAGGGACAAAAAAAATTTAATCCCTTCTGTCCTCAAGATGATGGAGGGATAATGACCCAAGAGCCCCGACGTAAGTATGACCTTGGGATACAACAACCATCAAGTGTATATAATCTCACATAATACGAAATGAATTATCCTTTTTATAGAACAATATTTGGATTGGATATGATAAATCCCAAGAAACATGAAATACTAAAAGTAAAAGTAACGTCAAAATCCATTCCTGCATGCATTTTCAATAAGTAATGAGGATAATAGGTACATGAAAACTATAATGTTAACTACAAATGGAAGATAGATTATGAATAAACAAAAACTAAACCCAATTCCTAAGATTTTAATGTAGAGAACAACTGTCAATGTCCTCATGGAAACCTAAAAATGATTTATATATGTAGGGTGGGCATACAAGTGTACTCTGTAGGGAAACTAATTCTACCCATGTACAAGGAGGGGGAAATAATAATTTCGCTATGATAATATTGTAGAACCTCAAATCACATAACAATGAATCTTAGCCTTATGATCCCCACCAGGGCATGCTAACCAAATAATGTATGCCATGTAATTTAGTTGTATATGAAGATCAACAATTACGTACTCAACACCACATTCCCACTGGTTAACTACTCAGGCCTAACGACTAACATCAGGACACTAGAAATATTTTCATATATAGTCTCACTACCACACACTTACCACACATACCTGATCCTCCACCTCTCACAAACCCGCCTGAATACACCTTTTCAACAACAACCATGCCACTCGCCCAAAGATAGCTGGTCCTCATCCCAATGAAACATTGGAAAACCATCCTGGCCCCCAAACACCGAGGCCCATAATCCAAAAAAAATCATGTATGAAGGATATTGGTCTATGGTAAGCCTCATGCCATAAGAAAATTCAAGGATATACAGGATCAGTAATAACATAAAAGAGCACACAAGGAAGAAATTTAGTGACCATCCACCCATCCTCCCATTAGGATGTTTGGAAAGACACCCTCCATGAAATGGATGTGTTTGGAACATGGTTTTTAAAAATGCTGGGGTGGATATAGAAATCACAAGGAACCAATATTTATATATATATGTAAGAAAACTCTTAGCCCATCCTATGGGTCCCCAAAATAGGAAACCAACTCATACAAAACCACACTTATTTTAACCCCAATATGCACAACCACACAACAACAACTGCCAAAACATATCCCAACCCATTAAATTTACCCTCATACCATTTAATAATTGATGGATTGACATAAATTTATTACAAAAATATTAGGAAAATATCTACCATAGCCGTATCCAAAAAAAAACACAAAAATGTATTTGTAGACCCACTACATGCCTCATTCAACCACTACTATCAATAAATTTTCCTAGATACATAGCATAATCCTTCTCTCACAACCCAAATCTACAACCTCGCCATCAAAAAAATTCCCAGATTCAATCCCACTACATACATATTCATAACCACACCATAGTCCAAGTGCACAACATCGTTCAACAACAACGACATTGACAAAGTTAGTTTTACGGCATACAAGCCCATTAATTCCACAATCAATCATTCCCTCAGACTAGGATACCAACACACTCCATGTACTACCACACACACAAGACCACAATAACTACTATTAACCCATAACCCCACTATACACACATACCACATTCTTCAAATGGAACCAACTCCTTTGTACAACACTATACCCACACTCATGCTCACAACAATATCACCACAAATCTCAAACAAAGTCATGAATCAATAGAAAACAACATTCATCCACACCTATGAACTTGATGTCTATACACATTCAAGTTTTGTAAACACTGTTATTCAATTCACATTTTAAATATTTGTGATAATATAAGTGTATTATCATGGGGAATCCATTTCTGTTAACCATGTGTGCATTTTTATGGTGTTTTCTTATTAAGTCCATTTATTAAATATCATCACAAAATAAAAAAGACACCACTAATGCCCAAGAAAAGACCACCGAAGTCCATTATTTTTAGGGTTCATATTGCAACAATCAATCCATAATATATCAATGATAATATAATAAAATAAGAGATCAATAATCAACCAATTCCGGCCCTTTATTTCATTATCCCATTATCTTTTTATTGGATTCCCTTCTTATTTATTTTGTGCCTCAAGAATGTATTCATGAGATATTCACAAGGAATCATTAGTACCACCACCGTACATGATGCACAATTAATGAGAGTCTGATTTAATCCATACTATATAGTCAAAGGATCGATGTTCCTCTTGGCACAATGAATAGGGGATCACACGTGGAGCAGGGAATAACCCTAATGACTCTGAGCAAGAGGAGATCAAGAATAGGTGCATGACTCATCTGGTGAGGAAGGCTCTAAACGCACTAAGAGGGAACTGAAAACACACTGGGATAAGGATAATAAAATTTTGAAGAGCCAAATCCTATATTAAATGATGATCATTTTTAAATGTCATTAATCATGGATTCATGGTAAAGATCATGCAATATGAGAATCACAAATCCCCCCAAATGTTGGTATATTACTGATATACGTCATATTTTCATAAATTCTATTAAAATGACCTAACAATGCATTAATCTCATTATTAGTCTTATTTGATGTAAGAGTGACGAATCTAGAAAAATGGTAAAGACTAAGAAAATAGATTATGATTCGATGATGGGTGAGCTACCAACGTGACCTAACGACGCTTATCCACAGACATAGATCCATCAACACTACCTATCGATGTTGATCCATCAATGCTAACCTACTTACGTAATGACCTACTAACACCTCATAGAATAAATTCCCAAGACAACAAACACCCTAACCAACCGATTACCTAGCCTACTGACTCCCTTGACTCATCGATGTTGATTCCCCCAATGATTTTGATGCCCTTGACTCACTGATGTGTGGTCATACCAATACACTGATATTATGATGCTGATGTAATGGCACACATTTTCACCAATGTAAAAATTCTATATTTGGTAAAATCTTGATATTAGCCACCGAAAGCCCCCAGAACACACCGAACACTAAATGTATTACCAAGGTCATGGGGAAATTTGATTTACTACAGAAAAGTTCTTGAATTTTTTAACTATATATGAATATAATGAAATTTACATACATGATATGATTTTATTTCATTTAAAAAACTTCATACCTTTGTTATGAAATAATCAATTATATCTTCATCTATTACTAAAAAACTAATTTAAGAAATTTTATTTTTTTTGAATCTTGGTTTATAAAATTAACATATAATTGATCACAAAATCAATAAAATTCTAAATATAAATTCATCCTATCATAAATAAAACAAAAAAATAGAGAAAAATTATCCAATTAAATAAAAAATTTATCATAATCCATTTTATAATTAGATATCATTAAGGAACCTCAAAAATATCAATGAACAACATTATATTGATGGTCACTGTATCAAAATTTTAATCCTTAGGCAATCTTAATTTCACATTCAAAATTTTTGAGTACCCTGATAACCATACAAACAATATGAAAACATTTATGCTTCCAAAAATAAAATTTCATGTTGTCTAACATATACCACTTATCAAAATATTTGGTAAAATCTTGTAAAGATAATATAAACCATCAAATAAATAAATAATTACAAGGTCATCAATAATATCCCACAAATATATCATTGTTTTTATTTTCTCAAAATAAAGAACTTATTAAGGGTCATAATCTATAAATAGTGTTCTTTAGAAAAAGGTCAACAATCCACAGAATCCCTTTTTTGGTACCATTGAAGACATTCCATCAAAACAATTAATAAATGGAATTCTAATACAATCAATATATTGTTCATGATTGTTTTAATGATACCATAATCAATTAAAACACTTTAAACATTAGTTATGGATATATATTCAAATAAATAATAATTATTCCACATCAGTTGTATCATTGTCAAATGATTGACATTGTTCCCCAAGAGTATATATTGGTATATTCCCTACTATGAGGGGGAATTAATTTTCATATATCCTAGTCTCCTTATATTGTAATCATTTCACAATAGAAACTTCTTTATTTCTCATGAAATATTGATAATTATTACTTTTCTCTCCAATATTGTTTTAATAATCCATTACCTTCATAAATATTCAAGAATGTTTCTTTTCACAATGATAACTTGTTAGAAAATCATAATTTCACATATTACCACTATCCAATATTTTTCATCTTGAGGCTATCTTTCATTCCATAGTATTAATATTATATAATAAAATTCATTTTATATATTTTTATCAAATTATATTATTCCCTCTTAAGATGAGAATGTTTTGGGAGACTAAATCCCTTCAAAAAAACTTCTTAATACCATAAATAAAATAAGAATTCTTATGGATTTCATTTCCATGAATTTATAGGATTCCAATTACTTCGTATAGGAATCATTAATAAATAATTATATAAAGTAGATTAGATCATATCAATTTAAAAAATATTATTCAAAGAAAAAAATACTAATATAAATTAGCTATATTGAAAAAATTATGCATAACCAATATTATATTCATATTAATGGTTTTATTGGAAAAATCACA
Organism: Viscum album; assembly: GCA_963277665.1. Classification (NCBI taxonomy): domain Eukaryota; kingdom Viridiplantae; phylum Streptophyta; class Magnoliopsida; order Santalales; family Viscaceae; genus Viscum; species Viscum album. The sequence goes on from OY728165.1 coordinate 1,957,525,738, forward strand.
ATTGTCAAAGTCATTATAATAAATGGTAAATAAAATGTGAATTATCCAAATAATTTCTACTACGATTGTCAAAAAAAGGTTATATGTAAATCCAATTTTCTTAAACCATGTGACGATTGGGTTAATTCAAATAAAAAATTAACATTTTCCTTCTCTATAGTTACATATATTCTTGAACGACATTTACTTATAGTATCGATACAGGGATTCATTGTAAAAAACACACATTATCTCAACCTTAATATAACATTATGATGTTCTTATATACTTATCATGATATTATGTCATAGGTTTATTATCTATATTCAATGTTTTCATAAATCTAATTCTTCATGTTTCTACTAAACGTACTATGATAAAATCTATAGTGAATCTAACCCCAAATATACAATGTTGGTCCCTATATTGATAAATTGATATAGGTACAATGAATCAAATCCAGATATATAGATCTATATAACAATTTTTCACATAAAATACATATATATTACTCATTTTAAATTTGGAAATAGAAAATAATACATAGTATATAACAAGAAAAAACAAACTAAATCATTGAAAATTTAGTAATTATTTCTTTTTAATATTCTATAGAAAGATAACAAATAAGCTTGAGATCAAATATTCCAGAATGGTTATGTATTACGAAGCTATCTGGAATCAATAAAAATAATAAAAATCGAATAATATATTACATAACACACACACCACATAAATAATATTTCTATTATTTAAAAATAAATGAATATTCAATATAGTGAGGTAAATAAATGAAAAAAATTCCATTAAATTTATTAAAGTAAAACTCAAGTTTTTAATTGATAATACCATTGTGAAAATATCATGAATAATAATTATAACTAAATTCTCAATGACGTAAATACTTAATTAATAGATGGTGTGTTTCATAAGAATATTATACTATTAAAAAAATGATATTTCCAAAAATACTATTTATAACTTCTTTGTAGAAACCCATTAAAACAAGTCTAGCCAATCTATTTTTCCCGTGATACCTCTCGATTCTTTGAGGGGATATTTAAACATTCGGCCCACACACAATTTAAAGTACAATTAATTCATCATTTAATAAATAGTCAATTTTATTTATTTAAAATGTTCCTTTTTATCGATTATCTATATTAAGAAATGAATAATCATATATCAACATTTCCCTTGATAAAAAAGTAGAATAATATTTTAGAGATCAATGATTTAAATGAATAACTAATAAACATATAAATATATCTTTAATAAATAATATGTATTTTAATGGGAAATTAAAAAGTATTTTAATAATTCATTGGAATAATAGTACCCCCAAAGTGAATCAATGAAGAGAACATCAACACATAATATGGTCAAAATGAGCATTAAGATAATGATTTGAATAGTGATGATGGTACTGATGTATCATATACCGATTGGAGTAATAAAAAATGGGTTGTTATTTGATGAAAAGAAATACCATAAATTTTATTTAAAATCCTTATTTTGTAAAATTTCTTTTTTCATTTTGATAATTTATTTCCAATAGTAAATGTTAAAATAAACCAATTGAAAGTACTTTTTTTAAATTAATATATTAATATTATAATTTTAATTCTAATAAATTTATTTTTCATGATTTTTTGAAACTATATGCATTACATACATGTTAGTATAATTCTTACATTTAGTTAGTCGATAAAATCCAAACAGACAGTGTTTTGATAATTTCATGATGATTAATAAATTTTTTTTGTAAAAAATAATAATGGGTATATAATTCATTAAAATTATTCATAAAATGTAAAAAAAATTATTTTTTTAATCATTTATGATGATGAAAAATTATTTTTTACTACCTATAGAAAAATGATGGATTTTATTAGAAACATTTTCACTAAAATGTAAAGTACTAATATGTAAAAAGACTTTTCATTAAAGGAAAATTAAATGATTAAAAACCTTAGAAGAATAACAAGTGTGTTTATTAAGAACATTAAAAATAATTTCTCAATATAAGAATAAACGATCTCGATTAGAATGATATCATTAAATAAACCCTTAAAATGATCCCAACAATGAAGTTAGAATAAAAAATGACTTGATTAAGTGTAAAAAATGTGAATATAGATTAAAAACTGTAAATAAAGTATAAAACAAGGGAATTTTATTATACACATAATAATATCGTTAAATAATCAATTTAGGTATAATTGTATCCCAATGAAAGGAAATTGAGTTCAGAATCACCTAACACCAAACATCCATTTGGTTGAACATGATTTAACATTAACTATAGTGGATTTAAATATGATAATAACATACTCCAAAACCATATTAATATTTTTTATATCATTAATTATCCTTTTATAATATATTATCTATTATTTATTATTAATCATTTTTATGTTAACTGTATCACCTATTTGTTTCCCAATTTTCGTATTCATTTTTTATTTTGAGTTTTTATGTTCATGTGAATATTATACGAATACATAACCTACAAAATAATAATACTGAAACATTTATCTTCATTATATATCAAGTATACCTTTAATAATTATAATTTTTTTTGTTGTTTTGATAAATTGTGTACGTTACAAACATGGGGATGGTATGTCATACGCATTCATCTGTAACACTTCCATTTTTCAATAATTATTATGGAAAAAATGTATATAATAAATTATCATTCCAAAATTGTATAAATATCATATATATATATATATATTATGTCAATTAACTATACATAGATATTTCAACCATGTGGTTTGGTGATGAATATATAATGACATAGATTTGAAAATGCGATTGTCCACAGGTACATGAATGAAGTTATGAACATTTAGTGTATGAAATAAAATGATATAGTATCTATTAATAATGGTAAATATTTAACTAAAATAAAAATTATTTCATATATATCACATATTACAATTAAATATATCCTTGTCCCCTTCCATGTAAATAATTATTGAATGATGAATCTCATCATTACATGAGGTTGTAGTCCACCACAAAAACTTGTGATGTTGTCATACCACATACAAAATGGTAAAAAATGGTATATATTATATAATGACTCTAAAGAAATAATTATTTTTTAAAAATAATATTTAAACTCTAAACCCACTATCATACCCAACTATGACATGTGGAAATAAAAAGAAGATGTTACATCAGTTCGTGAGGTCGTAGTCCATTGTACACATGAGTTGTGATTTCGTAGAACATTAGATAGAAGTAGAGATGGTTGTAAGTCATTAATATAAAATAAAATGATATCACTATATAAAATAATTATAGGTCATTATATCATTATGTTTTAATAATAATTTCAGGGGTGTAAATGAAAAAAAATATATAACCTCATTGAAGAACATTACCTCTTCTTCATGTAAAATCATTAGTTTTGCACCAAAAGTCATCATAGGGTTAAATGAAGAAAACATAAGACTTATGGGATGATTATATGGATGTTTTTAAGATATTTTGGGTTATATTGGAGGAAATAAAATCGTGTGATCATGCTAAAATGTGTGAAGGGGTTGCCAATAATAAGTGAGATGAGTGAGACACCTGTATTTTTTGTAATGAAAAATGTGTAAAAACGTTTTTCACATGCCTTAATGGTTAAAAAGGAATTAATATACATCCATACACATTATAGTGTCCAAATATTTTATATAATATAGTTTAAAAAGTTTTTATGGTCAATTAATTAATTATCATTCATGTTTAACAACCGATAAGACCATTTTGACCATAATCATTGTAAATAGTTATAATTTTATTCACAATTCATATTAGTTGAAAATTAATTTTACCTTATTATATTATATTAATAATAATTATCCAAAATATGGAATATAGTTATAAATATTCAATTCAAATAAATGACAAATTTTTACAAAAAAATAATCTTGTAGATAACGCGAGAATGTGGATTTTCATATTGAAAATTTCAAAAATATTTAAAAGTTTTTATATGAAAATTTAATATCAAATTATTCAAATGACACATATTTATTAATTAATATATTATTTTACTATTATTAATTTAAAAAAATTGATAAATTAATTTAGCTATGTAAAATTATTAAAATAACTGCATTCTTTGAAATAAAATCATGTATTGTACCACAATATCTAAAAAAGAAACATTTGAGAAAAATATTAAACAATTAACCATTATAAAATTTTTATTATTATATTTAATAAATATAGTAAATTTTCATTTATTAATAATTGAAAAAAATGGTGGAGATTAATTAAAAGTTATTTTCTAATAACTTCTGAAAACCACTTTTGGGAAAAATATAGAGTGTTTTCATAAAAAATATCTATTTCATTAAGGGGATTATTTATTTATATTAAATTATAAAAATATTTTTTATAATTTATCTAGTACTATTTGTACTGAAAAATTTAAATGATAATTTATAATGGTATACAATATTAAAGTTCATTTTTACATTGAGATGAATGTTCTATTAGATATCAAAGAAATTAAATTTAATAAATTATACGTCATGGATAGTTAATTAATTGCATTGATTTTAGCATAAAAATAAAATAAAATGTTCTTCTTTTGAAATATGTGGTTGTTATAGTTGAGTTAGTTGTGTGAATTTGGATACAAAGTATCATTGAACCTAAAAGGATACCAAATCAAGGGAAATTATAGAATTTATATGTATATATATATATATATATACGGATTGTGGATGATAATGAATATCATGTTAAATAATCATATAATCCCTATATAATTATTATAAAATAAGAAAACAATCAATGTTAAAAATAATTATTCATATTTATAAACATATCGTGGGATATTTATTGATTTTCAGAGATAGAATTAACATTCCATGGTTCAAAAGATATATATTAAATCATTTTGATTATTTCAAGATAACAACAAAAGAGTGGAACCCAAACCAATCAAATAAGTAGTGATAATTTAATCAACTACATTTCCTCCAAAATGTTTTTATTCCCCAATAAAACCTTCTCTCAAACAAAAATAAATAATATATGATTATGTTTTTTATTAATTATTATAATGATATATACAGTATATATGCTATATAAAAAATGAAATTTGTAAAAAAATGAAATAATTTTGAAGAGTTGTAGTGATTAAAACTAAAAAAAATTAAGATACTATAATCATATAACAAAATTTAATATACATTTGTATAAATTACAAAATCTACATATATAATCATGGAATAAATCATGATGTCTTTTTGTAGGGAAATATAAATATAATTTAGTTTTGAAAGGGTAAATTATACTATTATGATCATGGATAAAAAATTCAGGATTGAATGTGTTATATCCCAAAATCATTGGATCCCATTAGTTAATTATTGAATTTATTCTTAAAATCCTATAAAATTTATCCCTAGAGAATAGTAGATTCCTTATGATTTATTTAATAGGAAGAAACCGTACATAAATGATATCATTGTTTTTAAAAGACTGTGTATCATATAAAATAATATTTCTTAATTTTTGTATCATTTTATATAGAACATTAAAAACATAGATTTTTTCTGATAAATTTCATTATAATTAAAATTTATTTCATTTATATCTTGTGGTATATAAAACACCGCGCATAAATAAACCAAAAATTTTATTTTATTACCATTATAACCTAACTAAATAAATTAAAGAATATGACTTGGATTTCCTAATTTATGAAGTACAAATATAGATCGAACAAAAAATTATTGTATTGATTTATTTTTTGGAAAAAAGCACTAAATTTATATTAAATCAATCTAATTCATCAGAAAGCGAATTTTTTCAAATATTTGTTTTATTTAATTTGTTAAAAAAAAGAATAATCAATGGTTATTAAATTTTATAAATTATATTTTATTACAATGATCTCATTTTTTAAATTATTATAACTAAATTCAATTTTGTTGAAATTTTTATATATTTTTTAGAGGATGGATTTTTACATGTGTTGGTGAAAAAGTGAATTTAAACTACCATCATATTTGTTTAATTAAATTTATCATTATGAAATGAATACAATAGAAAATTAGAATATTTTTTATTCATTTAGATATAATTTTTCTAACAATGTTTGAATCACCATTTTACGAAATATTTCTTTAATTATTATTTTGTCCTAACAGAAATTTTCTAAAAAACATTACTAGTATCATTTTTAGAATAAATTTAAAAAGTAATTACATCTTCTTATTGGAAGTGAATAATGAAAAATATATTTTAATTTTAATGAAGGGCTATGTTTATTCAATGGCTCCCTTTTATTTTTGGTAATAAGGAATAATATTTTTAGAAATTTTGTTACAACGACAAAGGGTAAATAAAGAAATTAGATTAAAAATAATTTGATAGGAAATAAAAACCCATATAATAATTGCGTACATTTTATATGACTTTATGTATTCCATAATATTCATAATTTATAATTTATATTCAATTTTTCCAAATTGGCTGTGATTTTGACCTTAATGTTATTAATTTTTAATAAAGTCAAAAATTGCATTCTCAATTTTTTATTTTAATTATAAGAATGGATATGTTAATAAAAATATTTATATATATTATTTTGAGTTATAAATGGTTTATATTTGAAATTATAATTTCTTAAAATTTTATGTTCTGAAATAATTACCTTAAATGTCATGACACACTAACAATGTGCATGTTCAAGAAGTGAAAAAATTCAATAAAATGACCTAAAAATAAAATATAATATTATCTAATACTATTAAACCTAGTTGTTTTAAATTATTATAAGATATTATAAATTATTTTATGAGTATGAATCAACTTTAATTTTCTTATTGTTTTAAAAGTCAAATTAAAACAATAATTCCTAAATTCACATTAATGGGTTTTTATAATAAATAATATTTTAATGTATTATTTGATATTCCTAAAATATAATCATTCTAAAAACTAATTATAAATTTCTAATGATATGAAATTTTGTCCATTTATGCTCCATTTTAATTTTAGAATAACTATATAAACCCCTTAATAGTAAAAAAATTTATATCACCATAATTGTCAAAAGTGTTAAAAAGGTTTAAAAAATTTATAATTTAAAAAATGTGATCCCAAATTATCCAAATTTTACGGGATGAATATAATTCATCTTATCCACATATTATAATTTTATTTTATCAATATATTAATATTTTTACATCATGATTATTTTATATTAAATTCATATTTTTGGTATGTCCCAAAGTACCCCTCCCCTCAATTATAAAAGGGAACCCCTTAATTCTATCAATAACACCACATTGATCCATCTATATTGAAAATATACATAAAAAATATTTATTAACATTCATATACACATTAAAATTGAAATAGAACATATTAAATACAATTGATAGGGTTTTTAACTAGAGATCTAAAAGATTTGATCCAAATATTAGGTAATCACCAAAACAGATCGCGTCATTTTTAATTCCTATTTTACCACCATTAATTATTTATAATTACTAATTAAAAAATAAATATAATATCTTAAATATAATTAAATTTAATTTTTATTAATAAATAACAATTATTCACATGCCTTCCATAAAATATTTTAACAAATTGAAGAATTTGGGTACATATGCATTACCGTCTCAAAGTAGTGATTCAAATAAAACTATAAAAAAATTATATATGTGGTAATAATGATGGTTTTATTATTTATAAATAATAAATATTAAATATTTATAATTTATAATTTTATAATCATATCTATATTCTATCCTTATAAAACATTAGAATATAACAATGTCACTCTTGTGTACAAGTGGACAATAACTTCTAAGAGTGAGGTATTTAATTTGCCATTTCAGGTATACATTGATTCTGATATGGTTAGATTTATTGAATATATATTTTATATAAGATGTATTACAAATCTTGGTGATTTGATCTATTATTTACCTTTATTTTATACCAAATTTTGAAAAAATAAAATAGCATTCCTGTTTAGAAATGACATATTATCTCTATGAATGGTGTTAATCATTCTTTCTCTATAATTATATAAATGATAAAAATCCTGGAAATTTTGAATATATATGATATTTATGTAATTATTAAAATTATATTTGTTATGTATCTATGATTATGGTTTAAGGACCAAAAATCCAAAAGAAAATCATCTATGAAAAACCAATCTTATGTTTCTTATGGAAGTTATTTTTATAATGAATTTTTATCATATTTATAAAAATATTAATAATAAAAGAATACATAATATGATTTATATGAGTACGAATATATAATAGATTTATAATAGATTTATATTTTTAATATAGTTGTTTCTAATTCAAATGATGAAGTTGTACCTATGGTATGGGATTTTCATCTAATTTTTTTTTTCAGGTGATACACATGTTTTATTTAAAAAATAATACTTTTATGTGGGATATATAATACCCGTGAATGTATATTATGATTAATTTAGTTCATTATATGAGTGTTTACGTATCCATATATGTTTATATCTTTCATATTTTTTTGCGTATCAAAATTTATCAATGGGATATGGATTTTAAGTTAAAAAATAATTGGTTATTATGATAAATTTGATTAACTATGTGATAATGAAAATTTAAAATATGACTCTAATGAGGGTTATGTATTTTATTATAAATTTTACAATTATTAAGAATAGATTTTTTTTTCTTTTCATTTTTCATTACCTTAATTATTTCTCATTTGAAAAATAATTTTTATATAAAATAAATATTATTTCTCTCCTTTGGAGATTAAATTTTTTTTATATTTACATGTTTATTGAAAATTATTTATAGAAGGTCTTTTCAATTATCCTATTGTTATTATAGAAATTTTTAATCATATATGAATTTTTTTAAATAATAAATGAATTTTATTTTAATTTTATGAATGGGGAATTTTTTACATTTTCAATAAAGTAAAGGAATGTATTATATTAACATAAATGTATTGAATATAATTTCCATCTGTCATGACCATTAAATGCATTGATGCATCGATTTTACTTTTCCATGGTTGATTTAAATGAGTTTTTTAATTTTTAGTATTTTTTTTCAAAAATGATTATTTCTATGTGGAAAGGTTATTATCCCAATGAAAATTTTTAGTTAACGGTTATTGTAATTTTTTAACATTGATAGTGTATTTGATGATACATATTATATAATAGGGAAATAGTAAATGAATTCCATACTAATTCATTCAATAAATGGTATATGATTATGATGAATACATGTTCACTAAATCCATAATTTTCTATTTTATGATACTATTATATTATTATGAAATATCTATAAAAAATGACTTTCATTGCATTGGTTATGAGATGGTGAGATGATTAATATTTTAAAATATTTAAGAACAAAAAAATACAGTTTTCATTATATGGTGAGTGGTTACAAAATAATATACTCTTCTAATTTATTTTGTATTTTATTATATCTAACTATATATTATTAATATATTAGTTTAAATTCTTGATACATAATAAGAAATTTGTTGATGTGATTGATCAATTACGGTAAGTAAGTCGATGTCCATAATCCACAATGGGAAATTAATACTGGGCCATGATCTAGTATGATATGAATTTATTTTTAGTAAACCATGTCTTGTGAATTTATTTATATACTTATTACGGAAAAACACTTTTGTGAAATAATTATATGGTTAATGATTTATATATAATGTTTTATCATTAATATGAATCATATTTTATGAAATTATAAATTTTTATACCATGAATCATGTTTATGATCTTTGATCAATTAAGAGTGTACTTTTAAATTATTTTAAATATCTAATTAAATTATAATTATATTGTGATTTCACATCATATTTTACTGATATATCCCAATTTTACCCTCTTTGATCATCTGAGATCAACCTTTCTTAGGTTTCCCTTCTATAGGTTATAAATAAAAGTTTTTAGTAGTTTTTTCCATTGATTATTTCTAAATTGGAATTATTTGTTGGATATGTTGAAGATCATATATAGACACATATTACAAAAAACATTTACATTCCTCTAGTGGGTTTAAAGGAAATGTGATGACCACTCATCTGAAATATGTAATATTTAAATTTTAAAATCCATGTTTCTTGTTGTTGGTTTTGGATAACAGGATTATTAATTCCATATATATATTTGGAATATATATATTTTTTGAAAACCTTTGGGATAAGTCTATGTATTTGATAACATCCCAATGTTTGTTAAGGAATATATTTTATGGTTTTAGTTAAAATAAACCAATCTACGGATTCTAAAAGGGGTTATGGATTTATCACAAATGTATCAAGGTGGAATAACGCCTAAAATTTTGGTTCGATTATATCTCATACACCATTCCATAATACGAACAGTGTATCCTTATATTATTCGCAGGTGGAAACAAAAGATATATTTTCATGGGTTAATTAACATTTCCATTATAAATCAATATGATTTATTTGAATAGAGGATGGTTATTCATAGTTTATGATAGACTAAATGTTTTGTATATTAAGAATATTGGTTTATCATTTTGACAACATATTTATGATTTTTCTTGATTATGTGGTTTTATATTATAATTGTTATTTTCCACAATGTAATTTATTGTATTTTTGGTGGTGGGACCTAAAAGGAACGTCGTTAAAATGATATAATATATAAAATGTTTCTCTAAAATACCAAATGAGATGATGATTAGTTTGAATTATATTGTGATTATTTCTAATCAGTTATCATGATATATGATTAACATATTTAGCATTATCCAATTCATTGATTTCTAATGTAGATCACAATTGTGTTCACTGATATATTTTATGGTTGAGACCATATAAGAAATAATATTTAGTTTCCCAAACATATATTATATTAGAAGAAACACTAAATGTTATTTATAAAAGAAAATGAAAAGTTTTTTATCTATTGAGAAGAAGGATATATAACAAGTAATGTCTATGGAAAACAATGAGGTGTTTTTTGGGGGGTATAAATTACACACTATTTTACCATTTATAGTTTAATATATATTGTTTTAGGGGAACAATGGAATTATGTAAATATATTTCGAAATCATAGAGCTTACACCATGACTATGGAAGGTCATAAGTTATATTGATCACTTAGGTTTCACTATAGACCTATTTTTGTATGGGAATTCATGAATTATGATAAAGAATTATTTTTATAAGGAAATTATGGTTGTAAGGTCCATCAAATATAAAAGGACTGTTCTACAAATTGAATTCTTAATGGTTTACATGAATGATTAGAATTGTAATGATTATGGAGAAATATTATTTAATGGAGAGGATATATTTTTTTGGAATACATGTCATTGGGAAAGGTAACCCTCAATTAATATTTGATGAATATATTATAATTAGATAATTATATTTTTTTTATGATTAAAATTTAAATTATATACTATATAGGCCTTTTGAACTATTTCAAAGGTTATGGAGTTTTCATAAATTTTAGATTTATGGAATATATTCAATAATGTAGAATTTTTTTAAAGCAATGAGTCTAATATGATTATTGGAAATAATTTAACTATTTTTTAAGTAATTAGTGAAATTTATGTTATAAATTTTTTTTATTATATTTTATGATAATAGAATTAAAATATTTTTTCTAATTCATAGTGATTTATAATTTTGTTATCAGGATTAATGTTATGTAGATTTTGGAAATGTAGTAACCATAATTCTATGATTTTGAATTTTATATTTTGATTAAAATTTTCAAAGAGTTTTTATGTTTACTATATATATTGTGGTTCATGTTGATCATTATATGAGGTTCAAAGGATTCATGTATTGTCATGACATGCCTTCACCAAGATGACGAAAGGAACAAAAGATTGTTATACCCTTTCATCCTTAAGTTAATGTAGAGATAATGATCCCCCAAGACCAACATTCAATAGGCCCCAGAGATAGTGACTAGCACCAAGGGTATATAATCACATGTAATGTGGATGGAATTACCAATATATGATTAGTAGGATCAGGAGGTAAGACAGTAAATCTTAAAAAAACTCCAAAAATGGAATTAAAAGTAAAGACAAAAAATCATTCTCACATGTTTGTTCCAATAATAAGTGCTACAATGTTCATGAAAACTCCAAAGGGATGTACCAAAAGATAAAAAACAGCAACATCAATGGTCCTGATGTCCATAAAAATAGGCTCTGGCATGATCCCCAATGTACTCCTAGAAACCTAAAATCAATTTTGTATTCGTAGGGTGATCATACAGGAATACTCATTAGGGAAATCCAAAATCACTTGTGCACAAGTAGGGAGGCATTCTGATGCCCCAAGTGAAAAAGGAGATAACCAAAGCATCCAACAAAGAAAATATCCATCCAACCTCACCAAGGAACTCACCCAAAATAACACAAGTCATGTAAAATAATAGTAATAAAACATTGACGTTTTGGTACCCCATACCACCTTCCCACTAGTTATTAAATATATCATACGCATCAGACCTCCCCTTACATTCTCACTATAGTACTAATTCCATCCTCCTCCCACACACACATGGGCAAGAAAAACCACAAATCCTACAAGAAAACTCATGGGGCCCAAAAACCACATGTAACCATACCCGTAGACACCTTGGTCAGAACAAATACAGCCATGCCTGAAGACACCATGGCCTCATCCCAAAGACACATGGGAAACAACCTTCCAGCACACAATTGGGAAAACCACCACAACTACCCAACCTAGATAATATTGGGCTATAATGGACCTCAGGCTGTCACATCTTTTCTGAAGATTCCTGGGCTACATGAGAAAGGGATCTCAAAAAGAGCTAACAACCAGCCACTCATATGATTATTTGGAAACCCCCCCCCCCATGAAATGGGGATGTTCCTCACTAAGTGGTCAACATGGGTGGAGCCCAAATAAGAAACATAAGAACAAAATTATAAATATAGATAAACAATAACTCATACCATCGTAGGGGTTCCAAAACCAACCAATACAAAAACACCCTCATTACTATTCATTCGTAAGAATCAGAATGGCCACAACCAAGTCACAACTCATTCTCAGACAACATTTCCCCACTGAACCCATTCATGTTTTAATATTCATGAGATTCCATTTAAATAATTATTCATTATTGGGAAACGAACAGGCATAGACAGAAGTAAATGAATTAAAAACAACCAAGAGACATATTAAGCATTCAAAATCATTTCTCTTATAATGTCACAACAACAAAGGCGATATATGAGATCCATCAAATTACATTATCCAAACAAAGAAATAACATACAGCCCCATATGGCCTCAGATCCAAAAACCAACAAATGAAAAACAGGGAATCCATCCCCATCAACTTTACCCTGCAAAGTATCAAGAAGAACAACCGCACTAGTAAACAAGATAGAGAATGTGAGTTTTTCAGATTCAAACACGCCATTAATTTTGTTCCTTGTTTCATTTTAGTTAACTAGGGTGATCAAAAAATTATTCTTGTTCATTAGAAATCCATTTAAACATATTAGTTTACATGATTAACCAATTCCCAATTTAAATTCATTCAATAATCATAGAAGATACGGCTTCATTAGTGTGAAATGAAGGACCACCAATGTCCTTGAATTTCAGTGGACATAATCCCATACAATTCACAACATAAAAGAAATGGATAAAAGTGTACAACAAAATCATTAAACACACAACTTAATTCACTAAAAGTCTATTTATTATTTTCATGAAGGTTTTGTTTCATCCATCCCTAAAGGAAACATTATCATACCCACCCCACATGATACACATAAAAGAATGATTAACAAACAACCCTAACTGGATTATCAAAGAATGATGTATTTCGCAACACACCAAGAATTGGGGATGCACAACATGCAGGGGAAGAACTTCGAGGACTCCCTGAGTGAGCATGAAAGGTTCCATTATACGCACACCACTAACCCTAATAAGGGGACCACCAAACGCTCCAACTAAAGGAAAACTGACCACCATGAAGAAGAATAAGGAATCCATCTGTAATAAAAGGCGATATCCTCGAGTTAAAGTGTATGATATCATGAACGACATTAAAGGTGGATAGTGGTTTCACCAAACGGTTGGACGGTTACACATGATTGATTAAAATTTTATATAATAATTCTCATCAAAGAGGTAGCCATGATAGCTGTGAGTTAATTGGATTCCATTAAATAGCTAGATAGAACACGAAAAATGTGGTGACATTGTGCAAAAAGCTACACGTTTGAGTAAGTCAAGGGTCTCCTGGCTCCTAGGAGATTTTACATACCATTTAAGGGATTTAAATGGCTTATAATGGGTATTAAAACACATTAACATCAAAATAATCTTTTTTGGGGGAGGAACATATAACACTAGGGAAACTGGAAGAAACCAAAAGGTGGGACAACATTTGGTGATACATCGTAATGAATCCATTGTCACGGTGCCACAGGATCGGTGTAACACTATAAGTGGTGCCACCATTTCGGTGTGAGACTATGGCGATGTGACCACTATGGTGCCACCATCAAAGTGATGACGTGACTTGTACCACCGTCACGGTGCTCCTGTGACCAGTGCCACCGTCACTTTTCCATCGTGAAAATTTCCACCATTGCAGTACTACTATGATCGGTGCCACCGTTGTGGTGCTACCGTGACTGGTTCCACAATCATGGTGATTGCATGAACGGTGCCACCACCATTATGTCACTCTGAATGGTGCCACCATCACTCTTTCACTGTGACCTGTGCCACCCTTTTGGTGGAACTTAGTTTTTGGAAATGTATTAGACCAAGAGGGGTCGAGCGATTAAATCTGATACATCGCATACTATTCTTGTCCTCATGAATTTAAAACTGACCAAAATGTGGTCAAAAAACCATTTTTAATATACCTCTCAAGAGTAACCCTCCTCGATATCTATCTTTTGAACTACCAAGGATACTATAATGCTATAAACGGACACCTCCTCAACATCTAGGAACATCTATCCCTCATGAAACTACACAATGTATAAATTCCTCACTATTTAGACATATGGGTTGTTGAGTCCCTTCCTCCATGTCAAGATACTATCTTCTTTTGTTAGCACTAACTCGCTCACACATGCTTAATCATGTCCACCATAATGCGTCTTGATTAGGGATCATGTCCTCCCATCCCCAAAATCAAGAATCTTCACACACAAACATAGAAAAAGGAAAAAAACACAATTCATAGTTAAGAAGGTCAATCACTACATCATAATAATGTATGAAACAAAACAGAACAAAACTGAAAACAACTCTAGGTACTAGGTGAACATCCTTGCCTCCAGTTCCCAGGTACCCACCTAGAGGCCACCATACCTCCACAAAACAAAACCCAAGGAAATGGTTCTTCCTTGAAGCACATTATCCTCACGATCCATGATCATCTCTAGTCACTCTACGAATGTCGTGTCATCATTGAAATCCATCATTCCCCAGTCAAGGAGGTGAGATTCATTGAGTAGATACTGATAGAGCTTAGGCACATGGAAGATGTCATTCACCTTCAGTAGTGGTGGTGGTAGTGCTAGCTGATAAGCCACCTCGCTAACCAGCCACAAAAACTTGAAGGGTTCAAAGAACTAATGAGAAAGCATAATCCCCCAGTCAATCCTCTATTGCCCACACCGAGAAAATACTATAAAGATCATGTGGTCCACGACCTAGAACTCCAAGGGTCTCCTATAATGATCGACATTCAACTTCTACCAGTTCTGAGCTACCTTCATCCTCTCCCATATAAGCTAACCATATCTATCATGCTCTGCACTACATTTAGGCCATGAACACCTGCTTCTTAGACCTCTACCCATCACATGGGTGAGCGACACTGCCTCCCCTAAAATTATTTGAACCGATCCATTCCAATGGTAGAGTGGAAGCCATTGATTAATAAAAACACTACCGGAGGAACATATTGTACCCATGATCCCTTAAAGTCCCAAACATAGGATCATAGGATATATGTCAATGTCTGGATGGAATGATCTATCATCCCATCTGTCTAGGGATGGAAAGTAGTGCTGACACATAGCTAGGTTCCAAAATCACGTTACAATCAATTACGGACATGGTATGTAAACCAGTTATCCTGATATGAGACTATGGACCTCATAACTCCATGAAACTACACCACTTCATCCATGTAGCTTTTTTATAATGAATCTAGAGTAGTCGAATCCTTGATTTCCGTGAACTGAGATGTTTTCATCAGGCAGTCCAAAACAATTCAGATTCCATCACAACCCACTTCAACTCTGCAAAGTCCCAAGACAAAATCCATCTAGATGTCATCCCACTTCCACTCAATGAAACTTAATGGTTATAATAGACCTCCTATGATGCTTTGTTCATCCTTTACTTGTGGATACATGAGGAACGTTTCCACAAACATTGAAACTTCCTTCTTCACCGTAGGACACCAAAAGAGGCCCCTCAAACCACAATACATCATGAAAACTCTTTGGTATACCAAAAAGAGATAGTCTTGGAAGTCACCATGAATTCTCTTTCACATTTCCATAGGGGAAAAAACATTCCTTGAAACATCATGTGATTCCACCCATATTTTGACCATCCTAACAGAGCATCACCCTCACTAAATATATCATGATTCACTAAAGTCTCTATGTCCCCCATTAAGAATCATTCGCCTACTGCAATAGAGAGAACTACACATTCATATTTAATAGATAGCCTCTTCCATTCTCTATCCTTTCATAAATGTGCAGTGTAGAAAACTCCTTCATCGGCTTCCAAGAATCTTCTAATTTTCGACCCACGTCCCTCTGTGACTTCCTTATCAATGAATCGGCCACCAGGTTCCCCTTTCCTAAGTTTTAGTAACTATTATTGTCATATTTCTGAAGAAAAACAATCATCCTTTAATGAGGAATGTTTAGGACCCTCTGGGAGAGATATAACTCAAGATCATGTTATTAGTGAAGACCAAGAAGAAATACTCAATGAGGTAATTCCAAAAAAAATAGTGATAATATGATCACTTCCAACTCCATGACATGGGTTTCATAGTTAAACTCATGGGGATGTATCTTCATAGACCCATAATAGACCACCCCTGTTGTTGCATTAGCATAGACCCCAATCCACAGCCATAAGTCTCACAGAACACCTCAAAAATCACCCCACCTCCTAGAATCTTCAATAATAGGGATTTTACCAGTATCCCCTGTAAATAATTGAAGGCTGGCTGATATTCCTCACTCCACAAAAAGGCCTGGACTTATCTGGTCAAAGCTGTCAAAGGTGCTACATCTCGATAGAAGTCATGAGCGAACCCCAAATAATATTCTTCCAGACCCAAGAATCTAATAACTTAATCACATTCATGGGTTCATCCAAATAAACAACTGCTTCTTCCATTGATGGATCAACAACTATTTTATTCTCATACACCACATGTCCAATGATGTGAATCTCTCATGTCCAAAACATGAACTTGATCAACTTCCCGTAGATCTAGGGCTGTCGGAGGACCCCTAAAACCTTTCCAAAGATGCTTGGCATGGTCCTCCTATGGTCATGAGTAAAACATGATGTCTTCAATAAAAACTACTAGGAAACGGTCTAGATATTCTCTGAAGATGGTGTTTTTGAGTCCCATGAACTTGTTTGGTTCATTTGTAACACTGAACGACAAGACCACCAACTCAAAGATCTCATATCTACACCCGAATGCAGTTTTTGAGATTTCACCCTACATCACCCCCAACTGGTGACATACATACTGTAGGTCGATCCTAGAGAACCATCCTACCACCTTTTACTTATAAACAATGGTGTCGATCCTTGGGAAAGGGGTAACCACCATCTTCCTTATTCGTGACCAAAACTGGAGCACCCCATGGTGATTTACATGGTCAAACAAACCCCATCTTCATCAGTTCTTAAATCTGAATCCATAACACCTACAACTCAGAAGGAGCCATCTGATAAGGAGCCAACAAAATCGGACATGCACAGGTTGCAAGTATATCCCGAACACAACATCATGTCGAGGGGGTAGATCCACCACCTCCTCAGGGAATAAGTCCATTACCTCACTATGGATCCCTATGAATTCCACCATATCTGTATCCACCGAATCCACTAATAGCTTATCTAACAATGAATGGAGAGGTTATACACACTGATTACCATCCTGAAAACTCCGCTCGCCGATAAAAGATACACGTTGGATGGCCATATCTAAAAACATGACCCTTCTCTAGAAGAATTTGAAAATGTTACACATAGAAAACCGCCAATCAATTCCTATAATGACATCATATAGCTTCATCTGCAGTAAAACTCGGTCGTCGTGGATGGATGTGGTCTCAAAATCAGTCTACATCCCCATAAAACATCAGAAAAACCATTTTGACGTTCCACTAGTGTACAAAAAACCTGGGGAATGGGAAGAATCTCTATGTCTACACCCAGATCATGGGATATACTAGAAGGAACAAAGTAGTTTGAAGATATTGAATCAAAAGAGGAACTAGAAAGAGTGCTAAACAAGTTGATTGTACCTCGTACGACCTCCTGCCCTGCAGAAACTGCTACCTCAGGAGCATGCAACTGTCCACGCCCAGATACTATTCACAATGGCTGTCAGCCACCTCCCTGACCGTACCCTGGTCGTGTTCCTTTAGGATTAAGGTCGACCTCCTCCCACAACTCCTACTCTTGGAGGAGAGGGAGCTCGATATCCCTATTCCTGCTGCTAAAATGGTCAGGCATGAAACTGCTTCTACTAAGGTTGGAGCTGAACCTAACCAACCCCACTATACTTCACTTTGAATGGGGACTAATTAAAAAGGTTCCCATGACTACCAAAAATGATGCATCTCTCCCTTGAGCCTATAGAGAAGGGACGGAGATCTGGTGATCGAAACTGGAAATGCTAGGTCCTGATCCCTCCTCGCCGAAACCAGGAAGGCCCTAACACTAGTGGACTTCTACTAATGGAATTCCCTTTTGACAAGCTCAACTGGCTCCCCACTCACAGAAAACATCCCAACGTGTTCATCCTCTCCACCACATCATCATTCTTCTGGATCTCCATGTTAGTTGTTACAGTGAAATGAGTAACAACACACTGAAGTGAAGATCAATGTTCCTTCACTAAAAGTCTCAACTAAGACTCCTCATCTAGAAATACGTACAGATAATCCTGAAAGAGATTTTTGAACATGATCCCTAAATACCTCACTATCATGACCCCCTATACAAGGGAGAGTATCTCTTAACACTTTTCTGCCTTCATCGTGGATGATAGAAATTCTGCCAGGAATCCCCTCTCGAACCCATCCCTAAAGAATACAGCCTCCCCCTTCTCACCATGATATAAAGACCACCATCGACGCACCGCTCCCCACATCGGTTTATAGCTAGAGGAACCCAGTACTCTGTCAGAGCCAAGATTATGCTGAATGCTATCACTAGATCCTCGACCGAGATCTCTGTTTTCAAGTCTTAAATGATTCCCTTGTACATCCTCAGGGTATTCCGTAGAAAGGGACGAAGCATCCTCTTCCACTGGTCATCCACCTCCTCTAAATCATCCCTCTACAAAACATCCAAATCAGCATCTAGGACCTCGATCACCCACACTACTTGTGGTCGTCGTCCAGCTTCCATAGCTGCAAGGTAAAAAATGAATGTCTATGCCTATGTGGTGTAAATTATTTTGTTTAAATATTTCTTATAATTTTTATTCATTTGCAATCCCCAAAATACCCATGACACACAAGAACACAAGTCATTATGATGCATACAACTATCCTAGGGTCTCAACCCTGCAATCGGTGTAGCCTCACTTTGTCATTCAGTAGGTCTGGAGGCCTTGCGTTGGATCATGGGGGGCCTAAAATCTTACATCTTAGCCAGTCATCCATGGCCTATATCATGCACCAAGATTTATTAACATTGTTTCCCAACCATCCCATGGAATCCTCACTATACATAACTTCTTACGCCATTCTATCTCTCAACCTACCCTCTGATACCATTATTTCACGACCTGTCTTCACCATGATGTGGTAAGAGACAACAGATTACCACACCCTTATTTTTTCAATTTGAAGTAGATATAATAAACCCGGAGACACTCCATCAATAGTCCCCGGAGTGTGTGATTACCACCAGTGGTAGATATTCACATGTAATATGGAAGGCATTACCAAATTTATTTAGTAGGATCAAATGATAAGATAGTAAATCCCAAACAACACCCAAAACATGATTTAAAAGTAAATCCAAATAAATTCAATACCATATTCATGTTCCTATTTTAAGCGTTATGATGTTAAAGAAAACTACAAAGTTAAGTACTATTAGAAAAGAAAAAAATAAATGTCGATAGTCTTGGCGTCTGAGCTAGTAGGGTCTGTCATGGTCCTTGATGTCCTCCTGGAAACCTGAAAGCCGTATTGTATATAGGGTGAGAATATATGTGTTCTCTGTAGGTAAAACCATAATCTCTAATGCCCTAGTCGGGTGGCATTCCAATTCCCCATGAAGAAAAACTAGATAACCAAAGCACCTAGCAAGGAAACTATCCTCACATCCTCAACAAGGAACACTTCCCGAATAATGCATGTATTGTAAAATAATAGTAATATCCCATTGATGTTTGGGTACCCCACACCACATTCCCATTGGTTATTGATGACATCCTATGCGTCAAAGCTCCCATGCCATTCTCAACGTAGTCCCACTTCCATTCCCCACCTGCACACACATGGGAAACCAAAACCACAGATCCCTCCCGCAAACACATTGTCTATAACAAACACATGTAACCACACCTAAAAAACCTGGGCCAGAACAACTACCGCCACACCCGAAGACACCTGGGCCACATCCTTATGACACATGGGAAACAACATGCCCACACACACCTAGGTAAAATACCAAAACTACCCTTCCTGATGAATATTGGGTTACAATGGACATCATGCCATCAATGTCTACCCGATGAGTTTTGGGATACTTGGGAAAGGGAGTAGAAGAGGAACTAATAACCACCCACTCAAAGGAGTGTTGGGAAACCACCCTACCACATGAAATTGGGATGTTCGAAATGATTCTATCAACATGGGTGGGGTGCGAATAAGAAGCACAAGAACTAAATTATACATACAGGTAAACAATCACTCATTCCAACCTAGGGGTTCCAATACCATCTGATACAGAAAAACCATTGTTACTATTCATTTTTAAGAAGCACAATAGCCACAACCAAGTCACAACTCATTCCTAGAAAACATTTCCCCATTGAACCCATTATTTTTTCATATTCATGTGAATCCATTTAAATAAATATTCACAATCGGGAAACTAACAAGCATAACCACAAACCATGGAAGGAATAAAAACAAGATAGCAAATTATGAACTCACACTCATTCTATTATAAAGACACAATAATAAAAGGGGTTATTTAAGATCAATCTATGTACTAGAACAAAACCAAGCCCCAACAAAAATCCCCACACGACCTGAGATCCACGAACACAGAACTGCAAAATTGAGGATCCCATCCCCATCCACTTCACCCCACAAGTATCAAGAATACCAAAAAAACATGTCACCAAGACAGAGAAAAAGAGTTTTTTAGATTCATACACACCATTCATTAAGTTCATTCTTTCCATTTCGTAAACTGGGGTTATCACACATCGATTATTATTCAAGGGAAATCCATTTAATCAACCGAGTTTACGTGATTAACCAATTCCAATGATACAAAAATTCGATCATCATAGAAGAGAGGGGTTTATTAGTTCACATGTAAGGACAACCAACAACAATGATTTTTAGTGGACATAATCCCATACAATTCTCAACAAATAAGAAAGAGTTGAAAGAGTACAATAACATCATCAAACACACACCTTCATTATTTAAAATTCAATTTATTATCAACTTTATGGTTTGGCTTCATCCTTCCACAAATGAAAATTCACCATAACCTCCCCAAATCATAAATAGTAAAGAGATATGACGGAATAACCCTACATGAATGATCAATGATCGATTTTTTATCCTCGTGCCATGAAACAGGGATGCCCGACTTATAGGGGAAGAACTTTGAGGACTCCACGAGTGATTAAAAAAGGCTCCAACCCAATAAAACCACTACCTCTGATATGGGGGACTCCAAACACACCACAGAATGGAAAAGATATTGTCTAAGAAGAAGAAGATAGAATCCCTATGCTATAAAAGGCAATATCTTGGAGTTATGGTGTATGAAATCTTCATCGAAGTTAAATGTGGGTCATGGTTTCACCACAATGTTGGATGGTTACACTTGATGGAATTAATTTTTATTTGATAATTCTCTTCAGAGAGGTGACCATTAAAAATCTGAGTTAAAGGGTTTTCTATAAGCAGCTGGAAAGTATGGGAAAAGGTGGCGACACCGAGGAAAAACCACATGTTTTCCAAAGTCCTAGGTTGCCTATCTCTTGGGATATTTAAGAAATCATTGATTTGATTTAAATGGATTTAAAGGGGTATTAAAACACATTTAAATCAAATGAAACATTGTGGGGGGCCAAATTCGGAAAACACAGGAAACTAGAAAAACACAAATGGTGGGACACTGTTTGGTGAGAAACTGCAATAGTGCCACCATCACGGTGCCACCAGTTTCGTGGAACACCGTAAGCAGTGCCATTGTTTCAGTGTGCGACCATGGTGGCATGACAGATATGGTGCCATCGTGACGGTTCCACCGTCATGGTGCTGCCATGCACGGTACCACCATCACGGTGCTCCCATGACCGATGCCACCATCACAGTGCACCCGTGACTGGTTCCACCATCATGGAGCAACTGTGACCAGTTCTACTTCCACAGTGTCGTCCTGACCGGTTCCACTGTCACGTTGTCGAGGTGACTGGTTCCACAGTTTCAGTGGAACCATGTTTTTGGAAAAGTATTGTACAAGGAAGGTTTGGTCCATTACATGTATTCTTAAGAAATATTATATAATATGTGTAAAAATTTATTGTTTTGAAAAACCCCAAGAGAATGTTGGAATTACTTGTAATTATTTTATTAATCTTATGATTTATTAAAAGATAATTTCTGTGCCACATGAATAATAAATCATTTTCATTTTTTATTTCATGAGTAAATTAATCATGTATAAAATTGATCAGATAAAAACGAAAGGATTAAAATGTGTTTATGATATTTAAGTGAAATAAATAAGAAAATATTCTAAAGTTCATAATATTAATATTAAATTTATTCATCATAATTATGAAGTGTTTATTCAAATAAAAAATTTAAAATTATACAATAACTTATAATGAAATGTTTTTATTTTAAATTATCACATTTTTATTGTTTTGTCGTAGTTAGCTTTCGGTTCACCATGTTATATATAATTTCTCTAACACTGCATTACAGGATATGGTGGTAAAATCCAAAGCATTTCATTTAAAAATTATATACATATAACAATGACCCAATTATCACCATATGAAACATAAAAAATTAAAAAGGAATATATGATAAAATTGTATAAAATTTACATTTTAGGGATACATTTTTATAGAATTTGGAAAAAAAATTGGAAAAAAAGTAATTAAATAATAATTTCTCCGAATTATACTAGATTTGTTTTTATTTCACAATAAGTCATCATCATGTTGAATATCTATATATTATATAAATTATTCATTTAACAATATTTTGGATAACCTAGGTAAAATTAATCATATGAGGGGTGAGTTCAAATTCCTGATAAGGATAAACGTATGAATTAACAATTGAACATAATCATTGAGAATATGTTTGGAATAATTGTATAGATACATAATAAAAGATCATTGTAATAAAAAAAATATTAATACCTATCAATTTCATGATAATAAAATAAGAAAACTTGGAATACATTTTTTTTATTGATAATAGTTTTAAAATAAAAAATCATCAACAATGTGATAGCAATCATGATTAATAGAAGAATTTATAACTATTGGAATGATAAGGAACATTTTTTTATCTTCATAGACTATCTTCATATAACTTTTTATAAATGGAATATTGAATATAATCAACATCAAAATCTATGTTAAGACATGTAACTTTCATGTGATTGTTTTAATTATATGGGATTTTTACGAGTCTGTGGAAATTGACAACTCGTTATTATGAGGCCCGGTGTGCCCGGAATGAATTTTGGAACATTTTTTCAGGTACATTCAGTAAACTTGGGATAAGGATTTTGTAACTTTTGAACTGGTGCACAGAATTGAAATCTGAGGACACCGTTGAACTCGCAGAGCATGTATTTGATTATGGAGACCTTTTCCACGATCGCAAATTAGTCGAGGCAGATGTAATTTTTTTCATAAAATAATAAAATAAAATATTTATTTTTTATTCCTTTAGTTAACCCACCCATTTAATGTATTAGTGGTGGGGGCCACTCGACCAAAAATTCCTCATTTAACGAGGAGCATTAAATGAGTGGTTACACAAGAAGTGTAACCATACATTTATTGATCTTTATGATTAGGTTGTTTTAATGACTTATGTTAAGATCTTATTATATCTCTTCTTCTTTATGTTGAGTTTTGGGGTTGTAAAAAATAAGTTCCTTGGTGGTAGAATGTTCTCCAATGAAGAACAAACTTCATATAAGAGTGATTATTTTACAAACCGATGATCGAGGCTGGGATTAGAGGTGTGTCGTCGGTGTGACGAACGTCAACATCTACG
Organism: Viscum album; assembly: GCA_963277665.1. Classification (NCBI taxonomy): domain Eukaryota; kingdom Viridiplantae; phylum Streptophyta; class Magnoliopsida; order Santalales; family Viscaceae; genus Viscum; species Viscum album. Next base: position 1,957,550,540 of record OY728165.1, read on the forward strand.
ACCTGTTCCTCATAAAAATGCCAATTAATGAACATGGTATGGTTTGATATATGTTTTTCATCATGAATAATTCATGAAATGACTACTATTTATCTAAGGCGAAGGGTACATGCCAAACAAACATGGCCTGATCCCTCCACATATTTCTTTTTTCACATGTTCTGCACACTACGTGAGAGAAGGGTGGTGCACACTCGGGCCGCCAGAAGAAGTGAAGGTCGTGATCATCGAGCCACGATGGTGCACCCGAAGGGCATACGATAACTGGTCGGTCGCGGTTCAAGCATACAACATACTAGAGGGTGGTCGGATCACCATCCGGTCACATGGTAGGGTGGCGGCGGTGACCGCACCACCACATAAGGGAACCACATCCAAGCAATCATGGTTGAAACTGAATAGCGGCCAATGCTTTGACCGACTGCAGAAACATGGGTGGTGTGACCGCAATCCATCGTCGGAAAAAATTGTCATGGACTGCCTGGCCACGTCGGAAGGATGATGTTGGATTACTTTCAAGTGGTCGTAGAGGGGCGGTGAACGACGTGTCTCCCAGAGGAGAAGGGGTGAGCAAACCGACTGACCATTTTGAACCGAGCAGGAACTGCGTGTCCCATGTGTAGTTGGAAACTGAATAGAAGAAGGTCGTTCAGTGATTGGGGAAGGGGGAAATCAATCCCACCCACGTGAAGCTAGTCCAGGCCACCCAATGTGGTCCGGGACGACCTGAAACAGGTCGGTCCAGGTCAGACAGGACCCTGACCAACTATGAACCATTTTCGCTCTTTCGGTCATAACGTTGGCAAAAGGAGTCAGTTTGATGAACCGTATATGTAGTTGGAAACATTGGAGAGAGAAGACCCATTTGGTATAACTCACCTTACATTTCGATAATGTTGGGTTATGTTCAGGTTGGATCGAGCATGAATCGAACAATTCCCTCAGGACTAAAAGGCTAAGAACTTACATACCGAGAATCTGATTGATGCCCCGTCTATTGCATATTGTGCCATTTTACATGGTCGTACATTGGGATACTTCATCATGGAACATCTTGGTATATGGAGTATCGACCAATGGTTTGAGGAGCAGACTCTTCCTGAGACAAGAAAGCATAGTTCAAGTACCCTATAGCTAGCTGTGAAAATGTACTATGATCTTGTGTGGGTCTTAAGACGTACCAATGATGTACAAGGATCCTATGTGTGTCTCACGATGTACTGATGATGTACTAGGATCCTATGTTGGTCTGATGATGTACTAATGATGTACTAGGATAATGGGTGGGTCTAACGACACACTGATGATGTACTAGGATCCAATGTGGGTTTGACAATGTATTGTCCATGTACTAGGATATTGTGTAGTTTTGAAGATGTACTGATGATGTACTAGGATCATGTGTGGGTCTGACGATGTACTAGGATCTTGTGTCACTATTTTGAGGTTCTAGGATCCTGTGTGTGTCTGACGATGGTCTACTATCCTCTATGGGTCTAATGATGATTTAGAATACTTCGTGGGTCTTTCTCTTAATAGTGTACTATGATTCAGAAGTTACACCTAATCATCTCTACTACTTAATCTAAGTTATACCTGGATTGAGCTGATTTTGTACCTGTGTGGTACTTTCCTTCATCGTAATACCTTGGCAGTATTCTTCTGTGTGAGGTACCTATGTGGTACTTACCTTCATGGTATTTTATCTTTTTTTGAACATTTGAGCTTTGGGATTTTGATTTGGACTCTATGTTTCCTCATGATTGAGATGGGTATACATGAAAACTTAAGAATATGTATGGGAATATACTTATGGAGGGTTTTAAGTTTATTTCATGATATGTGGTTGATCATAAGTGTATTTTGTGATACCTTGAGGGTCAAGGGGTCTCTACTAAGTATCTTTATATGCACCCCTAAATGGGCTATGCCCGCACCTTGTTGTGTTTTGTGTAGACGATAGACAATGCTGATTGAGGATGAAAGTACCGGGACTGGAGGTAGCTCAGAGGTGTACAAAGATGAGTTGTACCACAAAGATGAATGTTCAAGAGCTCTACCTACCATATAGGTAGGATCCTTGTTGGGTGTTCACATGAGCAGTTTCAGTTACTTTTACTTTCCAGTTTTATTGAACATTACAGTTGGGATTGTATTCTAGAACATTTTATATACTAAACACACTCTTTTTACTATTCAGTTTACTCATGTATGTATGTTGAAGTTTGCTCGGTTGCATGTGTTTATAGGATAAAAAGGTAAATCATTCCCTGTTTTAGGGAATATTACTTTCGATGCTAGTCACCAACCCCTGGCATATAGAAGGAGGGCTTTGGGTAGTCATGATAAGGGCCCTGGGGAACGGGTCATGAAAAATTAGTATCAAATGAGTCGGTTCTAATGTAGAACATAAGACTCTGATAATTTTAATGGAAATAGTGTCATGTGTTGTGAGTGTGTTTTTATCAGTTTAGGGTATCCATTTTTGGTGCGGCAGATAACGTATCAATACACCATGACCCTGAATTCTGATTTCTGACTCAGTGCACAAAACACTGATTAAGTGTTTGCTTGCAAGATTTTTCTTTTTGATCTCTTGAGTCAGCTCACCTGGTATAAATTTTTGACCATGGAACAACTGTTTCCTTTTAGGATGCATCCACACAGACAGCGGGCTAGGGTTACGGGTATAGTACACACTAATATCCCACTGAGTGAAGAGGCCTCAGTGCATGACCCTCTTTCAGTAGAGGCACCAGCGAAGTAACCAGCAGTACCATTACCCATTGGGCCTCCGGTGGCACCATCCCCAACAATAGAGGGTGAACGACACATGATCGCATTTTATGAGTTCCATCTCCATATGCCACCCAGGTTCAGGGGAGAGACAGAACCCCATGGGGTTTAGGATTGGTAGGAGCCTGTGGTGAGAGACTTATGACTGGTAGGGACACTAGATGATCTCATGGTGATACATGCCACCAGTCTTCTACATGCTGCAGTAGGCAGATGGTGGAGAATGATGCTTCAGGTTCACGATGAGATAACACTTCTCTGGGATGACTTCAAGAGCCTGTTTTTGGAAGAGTTTTTTCCAGCGAATCTTCACGCAGTGCATATACCAGAGCTTCTTCATCTGCAGCAAGGGAAACATTATTGTGGCTCAGTATTCATCGAGGGTCACCAACATCTCACGATACTACACTGATAAAGTGCATGGCCCATTCTTCAAGGACCGGACAGTTGAGAAGTGACTTAGGATGGAGATCAGTGATTCAATGATTTCTCTCAGAATCCTGACGCTGGTGGGGGTGTTAGAGAGAGCCCTCTTAGTGGAGAGTTTCCTTCAAAGCAGTCCCTAGGAGAGAGACCCACCATCGGACATCACTTAGTGGAGTCTTCTACAGCTAGTAGAAGAAAGATGTCACAATGGTCCAAGAGGACCATAACGAAAGGCGGACGACCGCATGACTTAGGATAGGTTGTGCGGGGCACCAAAGATAGAGCCAATAATGCAAGGAACATGTAGTTTTTCACATGCGGTGGGCAGGGTCACATGGATCCTAACTATCCAAACCACCATATGGATGATCAACAGATGATCGAGGGACATCCCATTAAATGAAAAAGGATCAACCGGGGAGGTCCGTAGGGAGCAGGCGGACGTGGCAGTGAAGCAGGTCATACATCTAGTGGTGGGGGGGCAACGAATCGTGATGTTACCACCACCCCCACAAGGTGGTCATCATAACCACATAGCCAGGTGGACAGGAGTAAGCTTATCTCTAGACAGATAATCCCAACAACCATGGCTTTCCGGAGAAGATACGAGGTACTATCTATGTCTACTCCACCACAGTAACAATACTTATTGACATAGGTGTCAGTGATTCTTTTATTTCCATGAGCCTCGCCTTGAGATAGATGATTCCAACAGAGTCGTTGGCTCGATCCTTACAGATGAATACTCATACGGGAGCAGATTTGACAATAACACACTATTACTAGCAGTGTGAGATTACTTATGGAGGCAAGAGCATTTACTAGGATCTCCTAGTAGCGGCGTCGAGGCCTTACGACCTCATCTTGGGTATAGACTGGTTACCTGCAGTCCATGCCCAGATTGTCTATATTAGGAACAAAATTTGGTGTGTCCCCATGGATGGGACTACTTTTACGTTTAGTAGTGATAATGGAGCCTTTGAAGCACATGATTGACTTTCCAGAAGAGGGGTCAGCCGATCACTCATCAGTTGGATTGCCTTACCCTCGGAGTGGTTGATGTGGAGAGTATGAGATATCCTATAGTGGTGAACCTATATGCGAATGTCTTCCCTGATGATCTTCCAGGCCTCTCTCCTCATATAGAAGTGAAATTTTACAATTACTTGTACCATTGGATGACATTGATATCCACAAAAACGTATCAGATGGCTCCAATGATGCTTCCTGAGCTGCGGGTACAACTAGAGGACTTATAGGGGAATGGATTCCCTCGGCCCAATGTTTCATTTTGGGCAGCCCTGATTTTATTCGCCAAAAAGGAAGATGGGAGCTTTAGACTTTGTGTTGACTATCGACGCCTAAACTAGGTGACCGTGAAGATCAAGTACCCACATCCGGGGATTGATGACCTCTTTGGACACCTGAAGGGATCACGGTGGTTCTCGAAGATAGACCTCAGAAGAGGTTATCACCAGCTCAGAGTGTGAGATGAGGATGTGTAGAAGACGAATTTTAGATGTTAGTACTGACATTAGGTATTTTTAATCATTCCATTCGGCATGAACAACACTCCATTAGTGTTCATGGGACTCATGAATAAGATCTTTCATCCATATGCTGATCGCTTTGTGGTGGTATTCACTGACAACATTCTGATCTACTCGAATTCTGAGGAGTAGCATGCCTATAATTTTGAAGTTGTACTAGAAACATTCCGAGAGAACCATAATTAATTTACGCTCTTGAATTTATAGTTCTAGACAGCAGAGAATCACATTCTAGGAAACGTCATCTTAGAGGCTGGAGTCGCAGTGGATCCAGCGAAGATTGAGGTGGTACTTTCTTACTAGACACGAAGGAGTGTGATGGAGGTACTAGGTTTTCGGATTAGGGAAGGATACTAGTAAAGTTTTGTGCTATATTTCTCCATAGTTTCATCACCCATATCAGTGTTGTCGAAGAAGGGGAAACCCTCTGTATGGTTGGAGAGACTCCAGTAGAGTTTTTAGGTGTTCGGGAAGGGATGACTAGTGCCCCCCTCATGAGGCTTCAGAGGAGGGAATAGGGCACATAGTCTACTAAGACGAATCAAGGACCAGGCATGAATGTGTCCTAATGTAGGAGAAAAAATTAATCACATATGGTTCTCTTCGGTTGAGAAAAAATGAGCATAAATACACTACCCATGACATGGAGTTAGAAGTAGTGGTCTTCTCCTTGAAGATGTGGCAACATTACTTGATGGGCGAGCATTTTACAGTCTACTCAGATCACAAGAGTCTCTAGTGTATATTATATCATAAAGACCTAATCCTTTGACCGCGATGTTGGCATGAGTTCCTCTCGGACAATGACTCTTGGATAGTATATACTCCATTGAAGGGGAACATTGTAGATGATATACTCAGCAAGTGATTTGGTAAATAGCTTCTTGGCGAGGTGATGAAGCAGGTGTCCATTTTTCAGATATCCTGTGTGGATCAAGATGGACTAGTTTTTATTCAGTCTCTTATAGTCACTCTCCCACTTCATTAGCAATTCAAGAAGGTGAAGCAAGGGGACACTGACTACGAGGCTCAACGTGCTCACATATCCACAGGACATGCACTAGATGGACTTTCTAAAGGTGGGGAGCACATCATCCTTTACAGAGGATGTACTATGGTATGAGTGTCACTTCAGGAAGAAGTATTGATGGAGTTTCACACGTCCCTACTAGCGGTACATCTATAAGAGGCGATGTTGGACCAAGATCTCCAACGATGACACTAGTGGCTGGCAATGAAGAAATAAGTAGCAAAGTTATTCTCTCGGTGCCTCACTTTTCTTCAATTGAAGGCAGAGCATCAGGTACTAACCTGCATAAATTAACCGTTAGAGGTCCCATAGTGGATGTGGGATGGGATGTCCATGGACTTCAGGGCAAGAATTTCACATACATCTAGGGTTTATGGTTCAAAATGGGTGATTGTCAATTGACTCACCAAGCTGACCCACTTCCTACCGGTCAGAGAGAAAGGGTTCAATAGAGAGTTTGGGACGCCACTATGTTCAAGAAATTGTGTGGCTACATGGAGTACCATTGAATTTTATCTCTGATTGAGAGGTGAGTTTCTATTACAGTCTTTGGAAGGGGTTGTACGAGGCTTTTGAGACGCAACTTCATTTAAGAACCGCCTTCCATCCTCAGAAGGATGGCCAGACTGATCGGACTATTCAGACCCTTGAGGACATGCTACGTGCTTGAGTCTTGGACTTCGTTTGTAGTTGGGAGGATCACTTTCCCTTGGTGGAGTTTTCATACAAAAATAGCTATCACTCCACCCTTGGGATGAAACCTTTTGAGTTGTTGTACGGGAAACTTTGCAGATTACATTTGTGCTGGACTGACCTAGGGGATCGAGCACTCATCGGACCAGAGATGGTACGGGCTACAATAGAGAAAGTGAAGATCATCTATGAGAGGATGAAGACTGTACAGAGAAGGCATATTTCTTATGACGGCAAGATACAAAGACCTCTTGAGTTAGGGGATGGAATCCACATATTTCTTTGAGTCTCACCTCGATGAGGATTGTGGAGATTTGGCTGGGGTGAAAAGTTATTTCTGAGGATCATTAGACACTTCCATGTCCTCAGCATAGTTGGAAAGGTGGTTTACCGTATAGCACTTCCCCCACAGTTTCATAGAGTACAAGACGTCTTCCTCGTATCCCAGCTGAGGATATACTTGCATGAACCTACCCATGTCATTGACCATAGTGAGTTGTACATTGACTATGGGGAGATATTTGAGGAGGTTCAAGTAGATATTGAGGATCGACAAGAGCGAGTTCTTCGTTGGTGGTCGATACCTCTGGTGCACGTTCACTGGCATCATGGGAACCTCCAGGAGAGAACATGGGAGCTAGAGGAACATATACGTGCTCTATTCCCCCACTTGTTCCCTTATTTTGAGTTTTGGATTACATGGACTCAAATCCATGTGGTGGGGAGAATGTAAAGACTCAGAAATTCCATGTAATTTTTTTAAATTATATGGAAATTTTATGAGTCTGTGGAAATTGATGGCGCATGATTCTGAGGCCCGGTGTGCCAAGAATGAATTTATGAACATTTTTTTAAGTACATTCATTAAACGTGCGAGCAGGTGTTTGTAACTTTTGAACTGGTGCTCCAAATTGAAATATGAGGACACTGTTGGACTCACAACACGGGTATTCATTTAAAATGACCACTATGTCAATCGAAGACGAGTTGGGAGAATGTTTTTTTAAAACAATAATATAATAAAATATTTCTATTTTATTTTTATTATTAACCCACCCCTTAAAGGATTTAGTGGTGGGGGCCACCTAAACATAAACACCCAATTTATTTAAAAGCATTAAATGAGTGGTTACACAAGAAGTGTAACCACTGATTTAATGATATTTTTTATTAGATGATATTATGGTCTTATGATAAGATATTATTATATCTCCTCATTATTATGTTGAGTTTTGGGGTTGGAAAAAGATTTTCCTTATTGGGGGAATGTTCTCCAATGAAGAACAACCTCAATCGAAGAGTGATTGTATGACTAACCGATGAACGAGCCCGTGATCGGATGCATGTTGCAGGTGGAACGAATGTCAAAATCTATGACTTCTTCCTCATGCCAACACCAATGATTTAACAAGGAATGGTTTGATATATGTTTTTTAGGAATAATTCATGAAATGGATTATATAGATATAAGGTGGAGGGTACGAACCAAAAAAACATGGACCAATCCCTACACATATTTCATTTTGACGTGTTCTTCACACCGCATGGGAGAAGGTGACACGCACCCATGCAGCCTGAATAAGATAAGGCCGCAGTAATCGAGCCGCGGAAGTTCTCCCAAAAGGAGGTCATCACTTGTCCGGCAACAGTTATAGCAGGTGACTCACCGGAGGGAAGCTGGCACACCGGCCGATCGAATGGCTAGGCAGTGGCGATGACCGCGTCACTATAGTAGGGGACCATGCCATGTGTCTGCAGTGGAAACTAAACAGTGGTCGGCGCTTCAGTCGGCCACGAAAACACGGGCGATGCGACCACACACCGCCATCAAAGAAAATGGTTGTGGCCTGACTGGACACGACGTAAGGACAAATCCGGCAAAAATTTGTCTAGCCGAGGAGGGGCGGCACATGACACGCTGCTGGTTGGAGAAGGGTCCGACCAACCGGTTGGCCGTTTCTAACCGAGAAGGACCCAGGGTTCCCGCACGTAGATATCAACCAAACAGCCCAGGGTCGTTCACTGATTGGGGAGGGGGCGCGCGATCCCCCCCCACCCCCTCGTGTGCATCTGGGCCGATCCAAATTAGGTCAGGTCAGTCGGGGTCGGCCCGTCTGGGTCGGACCGGACTCAGCCCAACTATGAACCATTTTTTCTCATTCGACCATAACATTGGAACCAGGTGTCCATTTGATGAACCGTCTACTGAGTCGAGAACCATGGAGTGTGACTATGTTTTTGGTATATCTCAATTAATATTTGGATAAAGTAGGGGTATGGTCAGGTTTGATCGAGCACAAATCTAATTGGGCCCTCGTGACTAAAATGGAAATAACTTATATACTGGGTGTTCGATTGACGCACCGTCTATTGCGTTGTGACAAATTTTATATGGAGTTACTTTGGGATATTTTGTCAGTGTACTTTGTGGTAATTGGAGTATTGACTAAATGCATGAGGATCAGACTCATCCAGATATGAGCAAGCATAGTGTAGGTACCTTATAGGTGGATGTTACGATGTACTAGGATCATGTCTGGGTCTAACAATGTACTAGGATCCTATGTGGGTCTGATGAAATAATGAAAATTTAATCGGATCATGTGTGGGTCTGAGGATGTACTGACGATGTACTAGGATCCTATATGGTTCTGACGACATACTGACAATGAACTAGGATCCTGTGTGGGTATGTCAACGTATTGACGATGTACTAGAATCATGTGTGGGTCTAACAACATAACAGTGATGTAGAAAAATCATGTGTGGGTATGAAGACGTACGGAAGATGTACTAGGATCCTGTGTGGGTCTGAAAATGTACTAGGATCATGTGTGGGTCTGTCAATGTACTAGGATCTGTTGTGGGTCTGAAGATGTACTACGATTCTCTATGGGTCTAATGATGATTTAGGATCCTTCATGGGTCAGCCTCTTAACAGAGTATAATGATTCAGTAGTTACATCTAATCATCTCTACTACTGTACCTAAGTTATACCAAGTGTGTGATAAGTTCGTACCTATGTGGTACCTTCCTTCATGGTAATACCTTGGCGGTATTATTCTATGTGACACACGTGTGAGGTACTTACCTTCATGGTATTTCTTCCTTTGTGGAACAGTTAATCATTGTGATTTCGAGTTGGACTATGTGTTTCCTCATGATTGAGATATTTATACTTTATAACTTATGTATATGTATGGGAATATACCTTAGAAGGGTTTTCAACAGTTTTCATGATTTTTGGTTTATCCATTGTGGATTTTGTGAGACCTTGAGGGTCTCAGGGACCCTACGGAGAGTTGTTATACTAACGATTGCATGGGATATGCCCGCACCTTGTGTGTTTTTTTGAAAACAATAGAAAACTTTGACTGAGGATAAGAGTACAGGACTGAAGATAGCTCAGAGGTGGACTTAGACGAGGCATACTACCGAAACGACCGTTCGAGAGTCATACTATAACGTCATGGTTCTATAATCCACCTAGAGGTGCCCCATACCCGGTTGTTCACATGGCCTGAAGTGAATTTCTTTAAATAACAGAGGCTTTCGACTAGTAGTGAGAGACTTGGGTGAGATAGTGGAGAAATTATGCCCTCATTGTCAGAGTACACAGTGGAAGAGAAAAACAATAAATACAATCTGATGATGTAAACAATCCATACACATGTGAATAGTTAAAGACTAAGTATAATAAACAACAGGAGGATATATATATATATATATATATGTCATGCATGATACATATGTTTAGGAAAATAACCAAACAAGTCGCAATTTTGGAAATACAAAAAGTACTAAAAACAATTACAAAAGAAAATATAAACAACTTCCCAGCATCACAAGCTTAATATTGGTCCCATGCTCTCCGGCCACACAAAAAGTCAAGTACCTGAAGTCTAAGGGTGATTTCCCTTGTCTGTACCTGGAACCACATAGTCTGTTTGGGCCCAAACACGTAACCAAAAGAGGGTGTGAGACTAAATCCTAGTAGGAAACCACCCGAATATCTATGCCTAACAGTTAGTGAATATATGAAAAGTAAAAGTATATAAAACAATAAACATGAACATGCTGAATAATAAATAATCCTGAGTTCCAAAGTCAAGAAACAACTAACAAGAAGCAAATCACAATAGGTAACCCTCTGGGAAACTACTCACATCTATCCCCTCTTGTCCTACCTAAAAATACCAATAACTCTCTAGGTAGTTCAATCAGCCAAACCCCTCTGGTTTGGTCATACTGAATTATGAAGACTCTATGAGCAAGAACATGAAGTCTATTCCCCTTATAGTCTATGGTATCTAGGAACTCTCTAAGGAAGCTCTCACAGTAAATTTCCCTTACAGTTCCAAGGTCAAGGACTCTCTGAGTAAGCACACTCGGTCAATTCCCCTTATATCCCATGTCATTCAGAGACTCTCTGAGGAAGCTCACACAATCAATCCCTCCTATAGCCTATGGTAAAAAAGTGATTCAAACAAACTGATACTCTTTGAGGAAGCTCACATAGTATATCCTCGTAATCTCTAAAGCAGTCAAGGAATCTCTGAGGAAGCTCTCATGGTCTATCCCCTTATATCTCCAAGAATTCCTATGATCTTTGAGGATCCTCACTTAGTAAATCCCGATATAGCCTCAAGCTGAAAGACTCTCTGAGGAAGATCACTCAGTTTATCCCCTTATAGTCTAATACACCTCGTTCTCATGGTCCTGTGTAGGATAAAATCATACAAATAAAATAATTCCAATTTAGACTTACAGAACCACATAGCTAAAATGTTCTACAACATATCAAGCATGTCATAAAAAATTTATTCATCCGACTAAAATATGCATGGAAACATGCATGGAAACCATGGAAAAATAGGACCAAACGGTCATAAATAGAACGTGCGTGAGCAGAACCTCCAAAGCATAGCATTTCAACCATATTCATATTCAAACATACTCTACACAAGAATACTACAGGGTAAAACGGTAAAGACATAATACCTCATTCAATGGTATGGATGGCATATTCACATATTATTCATGGAATTTCAACAGAAAGTCACACACCACCTACTTTGACGTTAAGAGATTTGTATACTTGAACCACACAGCTTGAACCTCCTTACAATATCATAGATCTATGAAAAAACCTAAATCATTAAACCCAAAATAACATGAGAAATAGGGTAAATCAGGGAATGAATCTCAAGAATAAGTAAGAGGTTACCGCTGCAGTTCTAACGTAATGGACGACGGTCGATTCGGTGAACCGATAGAGGCTCGGAACTCTGAGATGTTTCGGCACCGTACGGTTTCTCTCATCCGAATGGATCCTAGAAGAAGATGATTTTAGGGTTTAGACGCGACCCCATGTGCGTTTAAGGAAAAAAACAAAGTACATGGTGTGTACATTTAGAGTACACGAAATGTACATTCTGTTTTTGTACTCCGCATGAGGTGGCCCCCATGTCACCCCACACAACCGTGTGTGTGGCCCAGAAACATCCATCACATGGCCTCCAATGACAATGAAGTACACTGCGTGAACCCATAAAGAACATGGTGTGTACTATAAAAATTTCCAAAAAATCCTATTTTCGAAAAAAACACTAGGAAAATGAAAAACAAACCTGAAAAGAAGGTCTGGGTTCTTACAAACATTCCCCCTTTAAGAAATTTGTCCTCGAATTTCCCTAGCCCTGCATAGAATGATAAACATCAAACAACTTATGCCATTGTGATTGTACGTCGGCCTCCCTCTCCCAAGTATTGTCATGTACCTGTCAGTGCTGCCATAGCACCCGTACCAGAGGAATAGACTGACCACAGATAACCTTTGTACTGCGATCGACAATCCGGATAGGTTGCTCCTCAAACAATGCATCCACCTCAAGCTCAACCTCCTCGGGTTGAAAGATAGGAGACGGGTCTGGAAGGTAACATCAGAGCTGTGAAACTTGGAAGACGTCATGCATGGCCCGTTACCTCAGAGGTAACTGCAACAGATAATAAACTGACCCAACTCTCTCCAACACCTCAAATGGCCTAACGTACCTTGGTTAAAGCTTACCGTACCTCGATATGACACTTTAGAAAACATGATCCCCGAACTCAAACTCAAGAGGTCTTCTCCTCTGATCAACATATGACTTGTGTCGAGACTGTGCAGTAGCCATCCTCTTCTAAATCACCTATATCTACTCTTTGGTATCCTGGAAAAGATAAGGTCCCAGCAAAGCTATATCTCCTACCCCTATCCAACATAAGGGTGACCAATATGTCCTACCATACAAAGCCTCAAAGGGTTCCATAATAATTGTTTCTTGAAAACTATCATTGTAGGAAAACTCCACAAGAGTTATATGCTTATCCCAATAACCTCCAAAATTTATAATGCTTTCTCAAAGCATGTCCTTAATCCCCTGAATCGTACACTCGGATATTCCATCTGTGTGGTGATTGTATGCTATACTAAAATGGATATGTGTACCCAAACCCATCTGAATCCCTTCCATAACTAAGAAGTAAAATGTTCATCCTTGTCTGAAGCAATGGAGTGTGGAACCCCATGTAGATGCACAATATCTCGGATGTAGAACCATCCTAAATCATCAACACTGAAGGTCTCCATGATCATCCAGAAGTGAGAAACCTTCTTAATCCTATTGATGACAAACCAAACAAAATAATTATTTCAAAGAGACCTTAGAAAATCAGTCACAATGTCCATCACAAAATCATTCCACTTCCACTCCAGAATGCGTAACAGCTGCAAATGTCCTTCTGGTCGCTGATGATCCGGTTTCACATGCTGAAAAGTGGAACACCTCAGGACAAAACCAGAAACATATCTCTTCATAACTAGCCACCAATACCAGCATTGTAGATCACGATACATCTTGGTGATGCCAGGAAAAAACTACACAAATTGAGGAATTAAAGTCCCACATCAGATCCTCACGTATCTCTGCTGGCACCGATACGCGTCCCTAGAAATGCATGATTCCATCCTCGCATACGGACCATCCATGATGAGGGTCCTATTTTGACACACTCTCTCACTGGAATAGGCCTTCTAAGTCTAATAGATTCCTCATTCATACTCAATCAAGAAAATTAGAGGTAATAGCTACATAATATAGAAAATTCTGCCCCAGTCTGTCATGCACCTCCAGATGCAATGCATAAAACATAGCCATAAGCTGCCACTCAGTGTCAGACTCCTAAAATACATGTATCTGAGTTCTCCTGCTCAACGTGTCAGCCACTGCATTGCCTTTCCCAAGAGTATAGGAAAGATCAATGTCAAAGGACTGAAGAAACTCAACCCACATGTGTTGTCTCATATTCAAATCATACTGAGTAATGATGTACTTGAGACTTTTGTGGTCAGTGAAAACCACAAAATTTTCTCCCAGATGATAATGTATCCAACAACGTAAGGCATGAACAACAACAGCCAACTCTAGATCATATGTTGGGTAGTTCATCTCAGGTAGCCTCAACTTCCGATACTCGTACGCAATGACTCTATCTCCCTGTATAATCAAAACTCCTAGAAAGATGCCTGAAGAATCGTAGTAAACAATACAGTTTTTTCCTGAATATTGAGAGACTAGTATCCGTGCTGAATTCATCATTTCTTTCAGCTCCTGAAAGGTTGACTCACACGAATCAGACCATAGGAACATCACACCCTTCTTAGTCAGACCTGTCAGTGGTGCTTACAAGCATGAAAAGTTCTGAATAATGTGTCTGTCGTATCCATCCAGCCCTATAAAACTCTATACCTCAAACACGTTCTTCAGCTTCTCCCAAGAAACTACTACCCTCACATTCTATGGGTATACTGACACTCATATCTCTTAGATAACATGACCCAAGAAGTGAATATGATTCATCCAAAAGTTGCATTTCATGTGCTTATCATATAACTAATACTCTCTCAATGTATTCAGAATGACCTCAAGAAGGGTATCATGGTCGTGTTGAGTGTGAGAGTACACAAGATGTCGTCCATGAAAACCACTATGAAGGAATTCATGTATGGTTGGAACACTCTGTTCATCAGTTCCATGGAAACTACAAGCACATTCATGAGACCGAACGACATAAACATATACTCTTACAGACCATACCAGCTCTTAAAATTAGTGAGAGGTATATCAGTCGGTCTAACACACAACTCATGGTAACTGGACCTCAATTAGATCTCTGAGAACACCGGGGATCCTCAAAGCTGCTCAATGAGATCATCAATCCTCAAAAAGAGATATCGGTTCTTGACCATCAACTGGTTCAGCTTCTGATAATCTACAAAAATCCTGAGAGTTCCATCTGCCTCCATTACCAACAGGATAGGCAAACCCCAAGGAGAAGTATTGGTTTGGATGAAACCCTTGGCCTGCAACTCCTCCAACTACTTCTTGAGTTTCTACAACTCAGGTGTATCCATCCAATAAGGAGGAATGGACAACAATGACCCTCCAAGCAAGAGTTAAAAAAACTCTACCTCGCGATCTAGAGGAAAACCTGAAATGTTTTCTAGAATGAAATCTCTAAAACAATCCACCACTAGGGGAGAGTCTAACTCTGAAGTCCCCTAGTCATCAAGATATAGACTGGAAATCTAAGTTGTAACTCCTCCTTCACCATGATGCTCAGGTCCTTCTCGACTCTCCTGGACATCCCACTCACTCCGATGTAGAAAAGATCGACCTTCTAGTGATATGAAAATAACCCTACGGTGATAGCAATCGACAAATGCCTGGAAGGGATCCAACAAATCTATTCTGAGAATGACATCATAGCTCGTCACCTCTAAGAAATAGAGGCCCCAAAGGAAGTGACACCCTGCATCCTCAAGATGGAATTCTCTACATTGATGTACACTAACCTCTCTAGTCCCCAATGGTGTTCCTAATGTAAAGATATCAACAGAATAAAAAATACAGAGACCAAGGATCTCCACAATAGCTACAAAGATTATCCAATGGGAACCCCCTATGTCGAAAAGTGTTGTAGATAAAACTGAGGAAACTAAGAATATAACTCGAACTGTAGATGGTCTGATATCATTATTCTATGGGGTCTGATCCTCTATAAAAGCCTGAACTTTACCACGGCCCTGTGACCCTGCCTGATGAATCTAAGCTTATCCACCCTGTTGTTGTTGAAAGACCGATGGCTGGACACCCCAGCCACGACCTCCACCTCAGCCCGAACTGCCGGAAGAACTCCAGTTCCCAGAATAGTGAGAAATAGGTGGTCATGAACCCAAACGCAGAGTCAAAGAAGAACCCATGTCTGCAGCTACTAGAGGAAAAAACTGATAGAAACGATGGAGATGGCCAGTACTAACACAAGATCAACACTCTACAGGGTCTCTCGGGAAACAAGGTCTCATATTCCCACTCCTCCCACACAAGTATCACACCACATGGCTACCAGAATGTGAATCCTATCTACTATGATCTCCTTGATAAATTCTCCATGCGGCGCTTACTGCTATCAATAGGAGGAATATTATCTCTGGATGTATAACCGCCCTAGTTCACTGCTCCAGAATCTCTCAGATGGTGCTCTGTGATCATCAACTGGTTGACGATAAAGGATATCTAATTCAACTTGAATATGTTCACCTAGGAAAAGATCTCATATATAAGACCATCTTCAAACTTCCTAGCCAGGAACAACTCATCACCTACTGAGATAGGCATGAAATGCTACAAATCTGTGAAATGAGAGGAAAAATCTATCACAGAAAGAGTACTCTATTTTAAGCTCATCAATTTTTGGGATCTGTCGCCCCACAAGTTCTCCTAGTAGATGTAATCATAGATGATACGCTGAAACTCTTCCAAAGCCATACTATGGTGGCGTCCTACCTGAGCGATGACATCCCACCACCTCTTGGCAGATTCTCGGAGCATGTAGGTCGTGATCCTCACCCTCCTCTGTGTTGGAACCTTGAGATGCTCAAAGATAGTCAACATGGCTTTGACCGATGACTCTACAGCCTGAGGTCCTCCTTCCCTTGAGAAGGTGAGAGGATGCTGCTGCTGAAAACCCCACGTCAAAACAGCCATTGACGGGGTAGGAGGTTGCCCACCCTAGAAGGTCTGCATCATCCATAGGAAACCCTCCTTAAACTGTGCATCGGTGCCTACAACTGGTATAATAACTGGAGCCTGGGATGGAACAATAGGTGGATCCATAGGAAGTCCCTGATCTACCATATCAGGTTTCCAGTCACTGCCCTGTAACTGGCGGTCAACAATAGGACGTCTCGGTGTTATGGCACTACAATATCAAATGCACACTGTAGATTCAAGATGATCAAAGATGGAAAAAATAATATTACGTGAAGGGAAAAGGAGAAATAAATATTCAAGTTTTAAAAAACATGACTACACGGCTTGTATAAACACTACATGGCGTGTTCTTGCAATCCACTCACATGGGTGAGTACTTCTGCCACAACTGGTTGTGTAACACCTAAAACACATGGAATGTTGTCCCCTTACATGGCATGTACTTTAAATATACTCCACTACCCGAGTCTCCTTACATGGATAACCCACACTGTCCTCATTATACCAGACTACACGTCATGTTTACGAAGGACACAGTGTGTACTAGACATGTTTCAATGACTTGTGTTGTTAGTTACACGGACAGCTACATAGTTGACACTACACGGTGTGTTCTAGGAGGATGTGGCATGTATGAGAAGAGGTAACAATGACATGTGTTGTTAGTGACACGGCAGGGTACCCAGGTCATACTAAACGACATGTAAAAATTAAGACACAACATGTATGTGAAAAGATAACATGACCTGTGTTGTTCGTGACACGACCGAGGTTCCTATTCCAGACTACACGACAGGCTAGACTAATACATGACATAATCCTACAAGAATTTCCCCATCCAGTGCCTATGCCTACATGGTCTACGGCATGATTTATAGACTAGACGACATATACATAAGTACACGACATGTACTTTAAAAAAATTGTTTCTTCCCGAACAAAGGAACAAATGGCCTGTAGTCAAAAATACACTGCATGTATTCTAGGTTTTTCCGAATAGTAAGCCTCATAAACTACACCGGAGCCTAGAAAAACAATGAAATGAACGTAGAAGGTTCGAAATTCCGATCCATGAGGGCCCATAATCCCTGCAAATCAATTTTTGGCATCTTATACAAGTAATAACAAGGGAAAAAGAAAGGATCTACCAAATTCCTTTCCATGAGGGCCCATAATACCTCAAGAACAAATTTGTGGAGTAACCAAATCAAAGCACTAAAAAAATCCCTTTCAATCAGTAGGTATTCTATCAAAGCATCTATCATAGGATCATGCTAAATCTACACGACGACTATCACAACAACATGAAATCTCTAATGCATCCTATATGGAATGGAATGAATTAATGGGATGTTATTTCTAAAAAAATGTCTATATGATGCATGAGATGGAATTCCCTCATCTAATCATGTTGCGACAGAAATAGAACCGCAATAACAACAACGGTAACAACACAAAGCCTGTAAATCACCCAACGGTTAAATCATATAAAATGTTAATTTGCAAAACAGTAACATTGCAATAAACGGGGTAGTATTTCTTTTCCTAATACATGGGTAAGATACTCCCAAGCACAACTTATTACCCAGTACCTATTTCGTCGTATCCTTGGCTATAGTCTCCCAATAGTTTGTCAAAAGAAAAAATTCATTTGATACCACATTGTAATGTACCGGTTCTAGAAGCCACCCAGAGGCGCCCCATACCCGGTTGGTAACATAGAATAAAGTGCATTTCCCCTAATGATAGAGGATGTGGACTAGCAGCAAGGGCCCTGGGTGTGGTAGTACACAGTGGAAGAGAAAAACAATAAACATAATCTGAAGTATTAAATAATCCATATACAAGTAAACAAAGAATGACTACATATGATAAAAAGTAGGAGCACACACACACACAGAGACACACACATATATATATATATGATGCATGATACAAATATTTATGAAAATAGACAAAAAAGTCATAAT
Source organism: Viscum album (assembly GCA_963277665.1). Classification (NCBI taxonomy): domain Eukaryota; kingdom Viridiplantae; phylum Streptophyta; class Magnoliopsida; order Santalales; family Viscaceae; genus Viscum; species Viscum album. Next base: position 1,957,569,100 of record OY728165.1, read on the forward strand.
GTTGGAATTACAAACAGTACTAAAAATAAGTAAAAAGGATTGATAAACAACTCCCCAGGATCGCAAGCTTAAGCTTGGTCCTATGCTCTCCATCACCACCACATGTCAAGTACATGAAGTCGAAGGGAACCTTCCCTTGTCTATACCTGCAGCCACATAGTCTGCTTGGGCCCAAAATCATGACCCAAATAGGGTGAGAGACCAAATCCTAGTAGGCTGCCACCCAAAGATCGGTGCATAACAATCATTGAATATATAGAAGGTAAATATATAGAAAACAGAAAATATGAACATTATGAACAATAAACAATACACATTTCCAAAGTCAATAAACAACTAACAAATATCAAAGAACAATCTGTAACCCTATTCTAAACTACTCACATCCATCCCCTCCGATCGTACCTACAAATACCAATAACCTTATGGGTAGTGCACTCAGCCTAGCCCCTATTTTATGGTCAAACGGAATTATGAAGTCTCTCGGAGGAAACAGACACAGTAAATTCCTCTAATAGTCTAGGGTAGTCATGAATTCTCTGAGGAAGCTCTCACCGTCAATTACCCTTATATCCCAACGGTCAATGAATCTCTAAGAATCATAGTAGGTAAATTCCTCTTATATCCTAGGTCATTCAAAGACTCTCTAAGGAAGCTCACATAGTCAATCCCTCCTATAGCCTATGGTAAACAGGTGATTCAAACAAAGAAACAGAGACTCTATTAGGAATCTCACACAGCCTATCCCTGTATAGTCTAAAGTATTAAGGAATCTTTGAGAAATCTCTCATGGTATATCCACTTATAGCACCAACAAATCCTAAACACTCTTAGGATGCTCACTCGGTCAATCCCCATATAGCCTCAAGCTCAAAGACTCTGTGCGAAGCTCACTCAGTCTATCCCCTTATAGTTTTCGACACCCGGTTCTCATGGCCATGTGTAAGATAATGACATAGCAATACAATAGGGCCAATGTAGACATACAATACCACTTTGATAAACAGTTCTACAACATATCAAGTATGTCGGAAAACATTTATCCATCCTAATACAATAGGCATGGAAAGAGACAAGGTAGCCATGGAAAAATAGGACCAAGCGGTCATAAATAGATTGTGCATCGTCAGAACATTAAAATCATAGTAGTTCAACCATATTCATATTCAAACATCCTATACTCATTCATACTACATGGTAAAATGATAAACACACAATACCCCTTTCAAGGGTATTGGTGGAATTTTCACATAATATTCAAGGACTTTCAACGGAAAGGCACAAACCACCTAACATGACATTTAGAGATTGGTATACTTGAACCACAAGAATTGAATCTACATATAACGTCGTAGATCTATGAAAACGCATAAAACATTCAACCCATTATAACTTGAGAAAAATGGGAAATCATGGAATGAAACTCAATAAGAAGGTAGAGCTTACCACTGTGATTCTAACGCAATCAACGGTGGTCGATTCGGAGAACCGATGGAGGATCAGGGTCTTGGAGATGCTTCAACATCGTACAGTTTCTCATGGCCGAATAGATCCTAGAAGAAGATGCTTCTGGGGGTTAGACGCGGACCTAGTTCATTTAATAAAAAAAAATACACAAAATACACGGTGGGTAATTTTAGAGTACACAGCAAGTAGTTACTATTTCTATACTCTGCATTAGGCGGCCCCCATGTCACCCCACACGACTGTGTGTGTTGCCCGGATAGGGCCATCACACAACATCCTACAACAACGAATTACACGGCGTGTACTTGAAGAATTTCTAGAAACTCCTCTTTTCTCTAAAACTACAGGAAAAGGAAAAACATACCTAAAAAGAAGGTATGGGTTATTACATGTACCTTCTCTTCAGGTAGATTCCATGGAGGGTGTTTACAAGAGCTATTTCAGTACTTGTACATTCATGTTTTCTTGTATTTTCTAGTTCGTCTTGTATTCTGGCCCCTTTTACTTACTCTACACACTCCTTTTACAATTCGATTTACTTTTGTTCATATCTTTCTATGTTCTTGGTTGCATCTATTTACAGGATATAAATGCAATGTCATCCCGGTTAGAAGGAATATTCCTTTCAGTGCTAGTCGACAACACCTGGCCAATGGAAGTTGGGTGTGGGGTTGTCACGGCATGATCCCCGGGGAACGGGTCGTGATAGTCTTGAGTAACTAATTAATTGAAGGGCTATCATAGACCATATTTCACATAGATTATCTCAAAACCACCAATCCATTCATTATAAAGGAACCAATAGTACATTTTATTTATAATATACCCACCCCTCCTTGTTTTAAAATAAAATGTTTATTCCTTGGATTATAATAGAACCACATTTCATTATAAAATATTTCAATGAACCACATCATTAATAAATTATATTTTGAATACATTGAACTATAAAATCATTGAAATAATGATTATTCATGTTAGAGCTTGATTAAATCAAAGGATAGAATTTTTTTCCAAAAGATGTTGTTTCAAATAGAATTAAACCATTAGAAAGGATACATGTTCCATAAAATTTTATTCAAAACATGATCAATGGAAATAATGAAACATCCATGAATGTATTTTAGAACTGGATCAACTCAAGGGATAGAAATATTTTCCAAAATATGTCATTGCAAATAGAATTAAACTATTAGAAAAGATACATGTTCCATAAAATTTTCTTCAAAACCTGATCAATGGAAATAATGAAACGTCCAAGAAAGTCAATTTGATATAATATAAATCCATCGAGATAAATAATAAGTTTTGAATAAATAGAAAATATCTAAAATTGTAAATAATTAACAAAAAATAGTTTTTGAAACTGAAAAATTGAAATACCACTAAAATTTCAATATAATTTTTACAGGAAAATAACATTTTAAATTTGTAAATAACATAAAATTTTGAAATTATAAAACAATTGAAAAATATGGAAAAATTTAAATGAATATTCATATAAATTAATGTAAATTATATAATGAAAACAATTTCCTCACATAATTGTTATCAATCATTATTCTTTTATAACTATTTTGAAAAATTGAGTCAATATATTCCTATTTCAAATATATTAAAAATATTAATCAAAAAAATAATAAAATTAGTAGAAATATTATGTGAAATGGATTTAAAAATATTTAATTTTTATAAATGATAATTTTTTAAAACTTCATATAAAATATGGACATGAAAATGAAAGACTAATAATATAAATTAATAATAAATATCGGTATCAATTAATGATGACTTTATTGATGCTGATCAATATATTTGGGAGAATATGTAAATTTAAAACGTTAACCAGATTCATGATAAATTGATAAAATATATATATTTTTATTATAAAATAAGACAATATGATTTCTTATAAAGGATCCTTGAAATTAAATAATCTTATAATGAAAATATATTGTTACATAAATACTTTTCAAAATTGGTCACCTTTCTGCTGTTATCCACATTAAATAATTACACGAATTGAAAGAATAATTATCATGAACATTAGTAGACTCACAATATGTAATATATATGTGGTAGTAGATCCAATAAAAGTGTATATAATATTTTTTTTTTACAAAAATACGATTTGAGATGAGCGACCAATAAAATTATCATAACGTTCAAGTGAGAAGTAATAGATGAATATATAAAATATATTAAATGTAAATCCACATAATATAGAAGGAAATAAAAATCATATAATCGTTATATATTAAGAATAATATCATAGAATATCACAGAAAAAGAAGAAAAAATATTACATAATTATATTAAATTGGGATATGGAATTATTTTGCAGATGGAAACATTCAAATCAAACCACACAGAATGAAATAAATCAAATTGAGACATATCATACCATTTTTCAATAATTATTTGTTATTATACATGTAAAATTGGATATATATATATATACACCATATAAAGTTAATTACCTAAATAACAATAACAAATTCCTCATTAAATGAAAATTGAGACAAAACCCCTAGTGGATTTGATAATCTATCTTATAAATAACTATTGATCAAGGGACCACAGATGGATTTCATAATCCCAAAAATTATAGAAAAAAGACTCATAATATAAATTAATTGGAATTATATATACCATTTGACAAAAATAAGTGGTGAATAAGGCATAAGTCTTACTGAAATAAAATTGAGACAAGATACCCTTACCTCTAGTATTAATATTCCATGTATAAATACTTTAACTCCACTATTATAATCTGACATCAACTAGTTGATTTCATGAGATAATATAAAATTTATATCAACATATACATAAACAATTTATTTTAATTATTTTGATGACATGTTTAAATACGTACCTATTTATGTCCACATCGGGTGTTTTGATCATGTTTTGTTAATTATTTAAAATAAACCTTGGATGTGTTGACTATAATGAAAGTGGTTATTGCATAATCATTGATGATGTAATAATAATGACATAATTATCATCTTCATACCTCATTTCTACTTTTTTTAAACCCAATACTAAAACAAGGTTATGAAAAATGAATTTTGTTATGATAATGGAGATGGTATGTCACACATACGAATATTAATACATCAATTATATGATTATCATATTAAAAAAAATGTATTCATTATCTCACCACTAAAAAATTATTAGTATAATATAAATAAAAAATTAAAATATCATATATATATATATATCAATAATGTAATTTACTAATGAAAATGACTGAAATTTTTTCATGGAGGATGTAGTTCATACAAACTACCGAAGGATGTTATCATTATTCATTGTAAAAACGAAAATGATATATTTGTTTTTTAATTGATAATTTATTTCAAAAATATCATAATTATTAAAAAATATCACATATATTAATTTAAATTGTCCCTAATACCTTATGTTTATAGTGTTAGGGAATAATGAATCACATCAATTTGTGAGGCGGTAGTTCATCGAACAATTAAGTGAAACAATCATTTATCATGTTGAATTTATTGTAATATGATATAGGTGATATCATAAAACCATAAGATTAATATTTTTAAAAAATATCATAAAAATATATATATATATATATATTCTTTAAATAAATCATTATAAAAATCAATGAAATGTGATGATGAACAAAATAACAACGGATCACGTTGTGGTAGTCCATCATACACATTAATGATGAATTTGTATCCCATATATAGAATTATAAACAGATTAAGGATATTAAATTTAAATAATAACATATTATTTTATGTCATATAATTTAGTTATTATATAATAATTAGTTAATAATATTTGTAGGTTGTTGAAAAATAAATAAAATAAAAAATATTAGTTAAGAATGATGCCATTTCCATAGAAAACCTCTCTATGATAGCCCCAAAATCCTTCCTAAATAAAAATATGATCTGAAAAGGGAAATAAGCTGTGTGGATTGAATAACGAATTTAATTTTTTTAATTTATCTATAATCCTATTTACTTTTATGGAAATTGGGGTTGAGGGAAGTTTTTGGCCCTTTTGAATTTAGGTGAGTGACCACATTTTATTTTTTTAAAAGAAAAATCTGTAATAATGTTTTTTCACATGAGATAAGAATCTATACTGTATCATGATATAGATTTATAGGTGGTATTTTCTACAAATTTCTAGATCTTATATTTCATTCAATTTTATTAATCATTTTTTATCATATATTTTTATTAAACCACCCAGTAACCTATTTTACCCTTAATCACAATAAATAATTTTTTTTCAATAATCATTACTATAAAGAAATTAAGATAACTATATAATATAATATAAAATATTCTGATCATAAATATGTAATATTTTTTAGTAAATTCTATTAGTTTTTTTGAAATTATAATTGAAAATTAAACCAGTAGATGTGATTAAAAATCAGGTTTTTAAGACGTTTAATTTATTAAAGATAATGAATTTTTATTTACTCATCATATAATAACACCCATTGTCTGAAACCAAAACATTTAATGATATATAATTAATAAATCTAATTAATATAATTTTGAAATATGGGCTTTTTAGTTAATTAAAATTGAGAAAAAATATCACTTTAAAATAGTTTATAGAAAAATCCTAATTCTAAACAAAAAAAATTCACGAATACTAACATCCAACATAATGATGATTAATGTGAAATTAAGTGGAATAAATATAAAAAATTAATAATAATTAAAAATCAAATAAAATTAAAATTTATTGTGAATTTTAATTATATAATTTTCAGGAAAAAATTATTATTTTACAAAAATAAGTATTTTTTACTATCCAATGAAAAATTAGTAATTATTACTATTCCCTAAAAAATCAATATGTTCTAAAATATCAAAAATATTTACCCCATGGTAATTTTTATATTATTATTTAAATAAATTTATTTATTTAAAAAAAATATAATTTTTCAAATAAAAATTTATACAATTTTCCAATATAAAGTAATAAACATAAATTTTTATGAAAATAAAAATTTTAGTTTTAAAATTACTTAGTTAAAAATTGATTAATTATATAGTACAATAATATGAATAATTTATATTGATAAATAAAATTTTATATGTCAATATTTAATTTATAATGTAATTAATAATATGTATACCCACAAATTTAATTGCTACGTTATAACAGATATATATTTAATTTGTTATTTAATATTAGTATTTAATATTGAATATGATATCAAATAATATTCTCTTATTTAATATCCAAGAGGTGTTTCATCCTCGAACACATTAATAAATTTCATCATATTGATTGGTAAAATATTTATATTATTATATGTTGACATTTGAAAATACCTTTGATCAAAACCCACATCCTAAAAATCGTTTATAAAACATTATATTGATAAGAAAGAAAAATAATGTACATGGTTCATCTTCAATATAACATTATAAGATTCCATATAAGAGAAAATATGTGGAAGTTGAGGATTTATACAAGGAAAAATAGTTTACTGTCTAAAAATTATATAGAGTTACAAAGATCATTGAATAGAAAAATTGAATTATTTTAACATCTTGTGTTTTGAAAAAATGAAACACATTGTTCGATAGGATACTTGATATGCAACATCGAGCTTAAACGAAAAAAGAAATTTTATTTTTTTAATATTGTATTTATTGTCTAAATGTATGAATGGAGGTAATGAGTAGTGAAAAGTGAATTATAAAAATATTTTTACACATGTTTATATAATGATTCAGTGGTTACCAAATTAACTTGAAATGGTACTAAAATACAATTTATGATTATTGATGAAAAATTAGGAAAATCTTTTTATATATGAAATATTTGTTATTTATAATAATAAAATAAATCATGTTTAATTATATTAATGATATATTAGTTGAATATAATTTTTAAAATTCATCATATGTGTTTTCAAAAGATTATATAAAAAGTCCAATTTTACAAATAAAGGGATATTGATTCCAAATAATGTATTTTTTATGCATTTTAATGTAGAACCCATTTAAAATATTGTTTTAGAAAATTTGATAATTTCTATTGTACAAATTAAGAATCTTATTTGGACGAAAGACATAAAATTTACATAGGGTAAACTTTTGGTATTTTAATGATAATAATAATTTTTCATTGAATAATGAATAATACTTCATTTTAATTCCAAAATTCATTTTCATATAATTTATTTATATAGATATAATGTCAATTTACTTGGTTCTTTAGTGTGAGTAGAATGTTGTTAATCATTTAATTAAATTTAATTCAATTAATAAAATTTAAAATTGAAATTGGAAATAAAATCTATGTGATCTATTCAATGATTCACTTAAAAAACCAACATTACTTATTTTCCTATGGAATTAATTTTATATATAATTCTTCATATTATTTGAATTTAATACGGTAAAATGGAATCTATATTTGGAATCAATTGTCTAAAATATGTTGTAATGACATTTTTTTAGTTATAAAATTTACAATGGTAATCAAATTACATATCCTGGTATTGGGAAAAAATAAACATGTTAATGGTGAGTATATAAAAGCATAAAATACCCAAAAACTAAAACATTAAATAGTTTTTTGATGTAATTATTTACCATAAAAGACAAAAATAATAATAATTTAATGTATTATTCATTGAAATTAATTCCACCTCAATGTGGTTGTCTTAAAATATAAATTAATCAATCATTTAATAACTCGAACCCACCAATCCTCATGTATAAATAGCACCCCCTCACATCAACATTTTACCCAAAAAGTCTTTTATATTCTCTAATATCTCCCCAAATATGTCTTCTTTAATCTCCCCATGTACAAGTGCTTTTGGTATAAAAAATAGTCCAAATCAATGGTCCTTAGTTTTCATTCAAGGAGTGGACAATCCTTATGTATCTTTACCAATGTACCGCTCTTAATTTCTTTTATTTTTATACTTTCTCTTCACCTCATTCATACATAAATTCTTGATAACACTATAATAATGTATAACCAAGAGTTATATGTTTCTAATTGAAAATATCATATCCATTTCATTCCTTTCCCCATCTTATTCAATGAATCAAAATTGATTTCCACGTTATGTTGTTTTATCATCTACTAGAATAATGTTATTGATCTTTTTTTCATTACTGCCACCATGGTTAAAAATAAAAATATATATCCAGTAATATAATATTTTAATATGTATTTATTATGTATTTATTATTTTTGAAATTTTATATTAATCATATCTTATCGCTTTCCATATAATAGTTATATGATAATTTTAATTAGGGACGTATGATCTTCCTCCACCTCAAAACGATATGATTCATGAAAAAATTAAATTTAATGTTCTACGTATTATTTTTGAAATCATAATATATATATAAATTACATAATATTGATACTTTAATGATAATATATATATATATATACATATTTACAAACATTTAATTTAAATATGATAATCAATATGACAGGAAAAAATAAAAATAGATTTCATGTGTATGTACGGATTACTGTCTCCAATAACATTGTTTTTAGTTTGTATATAATGATTATTATAAATAGTTATATAATTAATATATTATATATTTAAATTATATATGTGATTGACTAATGAAAACATGGACTATTTATATAATATAAAGCTCATTTTCAACTCATGTACCGAATATCGGCATAGCATCCGACATGAACATTAATAAATATAATTTTTTTTAGAAAATGGTAATTAAATATATATATGGATTAATAAACTATAAATGGTTCTAAATAAATTATAAATTAACCTATTAATATTATTCAGATGAACTAGGGGTATATTAGACGATTCAAGAATCAAGGTAAGGAATTTTCATAACCAATTTGAATTCGTTGGGTAAACCTTATACTTCTTTATTATGTCATTCAACTCTTAGATGTGAAATGAATATTTTATATATTATATTATATTTTCAATTTTTTTATATATATTTATAATGAAAGCACATAATCCATTGTTTTTTATAACAAAACGTTCTTTTTAAGGTATTCCATCTAAATATCTTTTTATTGAGTCATTTCTTGATATATGAACATTCATTTTTTTATAATGTTCATGTACATCCCTGAGGAAATTTCATCTCCATATTTTACATATACTAATATTATTTACTTTTTTGATAAATGTATTAATTCATATAGATTAAGAATAAAATTTTCAAAGTGGTATGTGACCCCTTGAACATTTAATGAATTTATTATCAAATATTTTTCATAATAATAATAATTTATATATTTAGTTTTATGGATATAAAAGAATAATAAATGAAATTTAATTTCAATCATCCATTTTATTTAATGTTTCCAAAAAAGAATATTTTTATACAGGTCATATTACATTCATTAAAACTGAAAAATGGGGTTTTTTATTTTAACATATATTGAAACAACAACTTCTCCCCCACCATAACTGTTATTTGATATATGGACTCCTCTATAAGCCTTAATTTTCTTTAAAAGAAAATGAAAACTCATATTCATTTTTTGGGTATCTTATAATTGAAAATGTGTTCTTAAATTAAAATGTTATATTTATTTGAAAATATTTTACACATGGTGTCGGAAGCACTTTTCAAAAGGGTTTCATGAATAATGTGTTTTATACATCAAATGATACATGAGCATTATAAGAAACTGTCAAGCCTCATATAGCTTATACGAAGTGTTTATCCACATTAATAATCATGGTTGAGCCCAAAATATCATTAACAATGGGTTGAGTGCCATTATAACTCACAATTGAGCCCGAAATAGCTTATATAAAGGGATGTGCCCCATTATAGCTCACAGGTCAGCCCGAAATAGCTTATACAATAGTTGATCCCCATTATTGATGAAAAATTCATTGGGTAATATATAATTTTGGAAGTTAGAAATTTGGTTATTCCAATTGAAATAGGTTTAAAATGGTTTTTTGTGTGTGATACTCTAAGTCACCTAAAGGGTTTATAAGTACATTGTATGGGTTTTAATGTTTTTATTGTGAAAAAAGTGCGGTTGTTGTTCATATGGGCATTTTTTATCTCAAATAACATCTAATGGAATACAATGTTTTAACCAAACTAATGGTTTTATTTATTTTGTATGATTTTAAATGAGATTTTTGTGATCATCCTTATTGTTGTCGTTTTTTTCATGGTATTTAAGGGAGATTTGATTCAATGATGGAATTAATATAATATTATCATGATTTATCAAGAATAGAAACCATGTTTTTTATTATTGTGTTATGAATGAAATGGATAATTTTGGAAGTGTCCAATTTTATTTATCTAGTCTTGTAATGAAATTGGTAAGGCCTAATTCAATAAATATCTAATCAATAAAGGATCCTCAATGGGAAATAATACAACAGTAAAATATATTTTTCAATTTTAGGATTACACAGTTTCTTCATCTAAACAATGCCCATTTATAAATTTTTTCGACATAGAAAATAATACGAAAGTAATGGGATGGCATCGATATGAACACAACCCTTCAAATAAACATAATGAGGTGGTTGGATTCAGAACTAAACAGTTTGTTGCATGGATGGTTCAGTGAACTCAGGCTGTAAATTGTTGATTTATCCATGCATTAGATCATCCTAGACAACTATATATGGATATGTCTGTAGGGAAAGAATGTATGAGGAAACTTCCCCCATCATTCAATGGTACATCTGACCCAGTGGTTGCTGAAATACAGATCAATACCCTAGAGAAGATATTTGACATCATGGGATATTCATAACGTCATATGGTAACTCTTTTCATATATCCTCTTGAAGGGGTAGTAGATCGATTGTTGTCATTGGTATGAATAATAGATGGAGAAGTTATCCTGCTGAAATGGAATGGGAACAATTAAAGGATATTTTAATTTAAAAATATTTCCTTATGGTTGTTCATCCTTTGATAGATAAATAATTCATGTAATTAAAGAAAAAGGATAATGATTCAGTTTCGGAATATAAAATATATATCAGAATACTTGTTAGTTATTTCATTGATTATATTGGAGTAATTAATTGTAAAATTAATTGATTTTACTCAGGATTGAAACCATGGATAAAAAGAGATTTACTATCCAGGTAAATTAAATGTTATGGAAAAGTGGTTGTTTCTGCTGAGAAAGTTGAAATGAATTTTGTTGTCTGACATGCTCCACGAGATGACAAGAGTATTAAACAATCATATCGGTAGTAAATGGAGAAGAAAAAAACTATGAATTATGGAGGTATGACTAAATGTAGTTCATACTTTTGTAAAATATATTATTGTGAATGTATGTCAGGATCTAGAAGATGTTACCGTTGTGGTATATCTGGTCTCAAGGTTTGTGATTGTCGTGAAAAGGGTATGGAATAGTCCAATAATTAGATAATAGAAATCTAGTCTAGAGGTAGATGTGTTATCTTCAATGAGTTGAAACATTTTGAAAATAAATGTCCAAATTTAGTTACATTGGGAGGAAATTAGTTTGATCAAAAACAAAAAGGTTCAATAAAATATTTTCATGCATCTATAGATGATTTTTATAGACTAAGAGATGTGATGGAATATCTTGAGTTCTTAGTATTTTTATAAGGATAACCATACGATAATGGTTATAAACACACCTTCTGTGGAATTTAATGTGATAATAATATATTAAGGACCTTTATTGGAGTTATTTTGATGTTGTGTTTATATAAGGATTTTGTTAAATGTGTAGTATTACATTACTTTTAGAAATTATTTTAATATATTGATACCATTTATGGTTTGTGTGATCCATGATGCTTATGGATATTCTTAGGGATTTACAACATAATTCTGTGAAAATTATGTTGCTAATGTTGTGCTTGTAAAATTGACATATGAAAATTCAGTATGTTTACTTTTGTTCATTGAGATTAAAATAATTTTTCAGCACTAATAGAAGTATTTTGAATTAAAAATTTCAATATATATTTAATATCGTGAATCCTAAAATGATATAATAGTGTGTTCATTTATGTTGAATCAAATAACCCCATAGATCATAACATATTTACAGTTTTTTGATTATTAAAATTTTCATAACCATGTTCTTTATAACTCTACATCAGAACAATAGAGCTATTTGTCTTCAATATCAATGTTTTCATACATGTAACCCAAGTATGTGATTTCTCTGGTAACCATTTTTCTTCCCTTTATTTTTTTTAAAGTGGTAGTTTTGAAAATCCATTTTCTAATATGGGATTTCAATAATGGAATTTTATAATTTCATACCTATGTTACTGACATTGAATTAAAATTTCATGGATGAAATTTCCAATGTGGGGGACAATGTAACATCCCGAGTTTTATAAAAGGAAACACAATGTTTGATGGCATACATGTTACACATCATCAAGCTTAAACAAATAAATAAATTTTATTATTAAATATTATAGTTATTTCATTTTAGTTATAATGAATTGAATGAAAATTGATAACTGATTTATCATAATGTAGTTTTCACATGTTTATAGAATGATTTATTGGTTACCAATTTAACATGGAATGAAACTACAAAGGTAATGAAAAAAATAATGTATTTTTAGGAAAAACAACATAAATTTAAATAATTGTGTTCAAAAAATATTCGAATCAATATTTTTAGATTACGTTAATGAAATATTAATTCTATATAATCTATAAGATTAATCTTATGTGTCTTATAAATATTTTATACGAACACATAAAATTTCTAAAATAAATGGAGTGTTATTGAAAATTCATTTCACTGCCTTTTAATGGAGAACCCATTTTAAATATAGTTGATGAAACTTTTATAATTTATATTTTAAAAAATAAAAATCTTCATTAAAAATGGGACATTAAATATTACTTTTGATAAAATTACAGCATTTGTCTGATAATATTCCATTTTTAATGAACAGATAAAATACTAGATTTTAATGAAATAGTTATTTTCTGTCTAAATTATTTATATAGATATATTGTCCGTTAATTTGTTTTTAGTTTTTAATTATGATATATTTTTATTATTTTATTTTATTTATGTTATATGATAAATTTGAAATTTAAATATGGTATAAAATATATGTGAATATTTGAATAATTCATTTTAAAATCTTTCTTTTCTATTTTGTCTATGGAATTAATTTAAAATTAAAAAACATAAAATTATTTAGATTTAATTTTGTAAAATGGATTCCATATTTCGAAATATAAGTCCAAATTAATTTTGATTGATCAATTTAATTTTTTTGTATAAGAAATGTTACCACTGTAAAAACATTATTTGCAACGGTATTGGTAAAAAATGCAACATGTTAACGTTAATAGGGTTACATAATGAATGACATAAAAAATAAAACATTTAATAGTTGGTTGATTTGTTTATCTACCTTAAACAATAAAAAATATATATTTAATGTCTAATTCATTGAAATTAATTTCCCCTCATTGTGGTTTGCTTTAAATATTAAATAATCAATAATATAATCACATGAACCCACCTATCATCATGTATAAATAACACCCCTCACCTCCTCATTTCGACCCAAGAATCATGGAAGATAATAAAATATCTACCTAACCATATCCAAAAGATCAAATCCCATGTCTCAAGGGTAATTTAAGGATTGTATATTAAAGGGGTAGGTTCCTAAGATAACTTCTCTTAATTTATTATCTTTTTCTACTTTGTCCACACACCATTTATTCATTAATTCCTTATAAATACGAATTAACTTACTTAATGGAGGTTAATGTTTCAAATGGAATATCTCATTGACATATAATATATCACATAATCTTTTTCAAATAAATTAAATTGATTTCTATGCTATGTTGGTTAACCACCTTTGTGACTAATGTTTTTGTTCCTTTTCAATTACCACCTTTATGATTGGTAACAAAACGACTTTTTGTAGTCAACCAATAATTATTTACGTATATTATAACCATTTAAATATTCTTTAAATGTTATAATAAACATTCCTTTATGATTTCCATATTATGGTTATATGATGACTTCGTTTGAGGATGTGTGGACTACTACGTCCACAAAAGGATGTGATTTGTTCAAACATCACTTGGAATAAATTAACAATAGTTTTAGTAATCATATAATATTGAAATTATAAATTAATTATACTTAAAATTTATTATATATATACCCATATTTATATACATTCACTTATTGTTTCTGTTCAATACAACACGAAAATCAAAAATAGTATTCCTCTCTATGATTAATATACCTGCTCCATGAACGATGTTTTTAGTATGTTAATAATTATTATTCCAATTATTTATATAATTATATTATAATATATTTCTATCATTCAGATTATGAATATATGAGAACATGCCATATTTCAATCTTATGATGTTCTTTTTCATCTCCAATACCGAATATCGACAAATCACCGGAAATGAACATAAATATTTATATAATTTTTATAAAAAGGAAATTAATAATATTAGAGGAAAAATAAACATGAAAATTATATGAAGAAAGTAAAAAATATCCTTTGTTTATTATTCAAGAACAACAATGAACATATGGGATGAGTCAGATTCATGGTAAATAAATTTCCCAACATAATGTCCATTATTTGGGTTGATCTTCGTCTTCTTGATTATATAATTAAAACATTATATTGGAATTGGATTTTAAATATATTATCTTCTATATCAAATTTTTTTTGTGGATTTATTTTTTAAAAACACAATCCAACATTTTTTTAAAATGATATTTTCAAGGGATTGAATCTCAATATCCTTTTATTAAGGAATTTCTTAATAATATACAGCATTATTATTTTATAAGGTGTATATACATACACTATGACTGTGAATATCCAAATTTTAACTATACTAATGTAATTTTTTATTTTGGTCAATTTATTAATTCATTGAGTTTATGTTATAATTTATTAAAGTGGTATGAGACACCTTGATCCTTTAATTATTTGATTATGAAATCTTTTTATTCATGATATCAATTTAATTATTTATATATAATGATTAAAATTATTGTAAATGAAATTTTATATCTACACTAAATTTCATTCACTGTATTCAAATGTATTTTTTATATGAATCATTTTACTTTATTTAAAAAATGATAAAAACAATGTTGTTTTTATGTATACAGTACCTATATGTTTATCCACAACCGTAATCATTATGTCATAATTTTCTTTTTTTTATAAGCCTTAATTTCTACTAAAATTAAAATAAATCAATAATTTTATTTTTTTGTATCATGGAATTGAAAATTGTTTCACAAATAATAATGTTATTTTTATATGAATTTTTATTAAATGGGATCAGAAATTTTTTTCAAAATGGTATCTTGAGAAATATGATTTATATATTTATAGCTACATGAGAATTATATGAAATGGGTGATCCGGAAATAGCTTATAGGAATGGTTTTGCCTTATTATAGCTCACATGTGATCCCAACATAGCTTATATGAAGGGGTGAGACCGATTATGTCTCTCGTCTGAGCCCATTATAGTTTATACGATGGGTTGATCCCCGTAATAGAAAATAGGTGAGACCTATATAACTTATACAATCAGTTATATCCATTATAGAACTCCAATTCACAATGTAATAAATAATATTACATTTAGGAAAAAATGTTATTCTAATTGAATGGGGTATGAATGAATTATATTTATATGTTTCTCCAAGTCACCTAAATGGGTTATAATTACATACATTTGGTTTTAATTTTTTTCATTGAGAAAATATTATGAATTTAATTCATGATAAATTTTTTTGTTTGTTCAAATAACATTAAATGGGATACCATATTTTAACTAGACTATTGGGTTTATTTTTTTAAGTCCTCAACTAAGAATTTTTGTGCTCATCCCATTTATTGAAATGTTTTACACATGATTTATGGGAAATTAGAATCAAGTATTAAATCATGATAGTATTTCGAGGAATAAACAAGAAAAAACATGTTTATTTATTATTCTGTTATTATGTAAATGGATACTTTTAAAAGTGTCCATTTTGTATTTATATGATATTGTTATGAAATGGTTATAAAATAATTTTATAAAGCTCAAATCATTGAATGATCCAAAATGTGAAATAATATTGAATAAAGTTTTTTTCATAAAATTTAGTAATGTTTAAGGCTAGGTCAATATAATTATAATGGAAATTTCAAAAACTACAAAACCATAAACCAATGTTATGGGAAAATTATATATGGGTATATCATAAATTATATAAATCAGAAAACATTTTTCATGAAGAAATATTTCCTATATATGGGTAATTCCTTTTCTATAAAGATGAAGAAACTAAGGATTTATACTTAATTTATCATAAAAATTCCATCCTTTTTTGAATTTCCACCATAATATCATATTTTCCACCAAACAAACTATATTCATGATGACTTTTTTCATTCATGAAGCACTAGAATAAACATATAAAAATAAAATAACCATATTAGGGTTAACAATATTATTATTCTATCTTCTAATGTTAGCTAAAAACAATAATTTAAGGAGATGGTAATATAATTATTGAAAGGAAGAAACCATTATATGGTGAATAATACAATACTATCTAAAATTCAACACCAATACCAAATGTTAATCCAAAATCATTCCATAAATAAATATACATATATCACAAAAAACAACAATAACCTGAAAAGTAATGAGTAATTAAACATCATATTATATCATTAAAATTTCACCATTAGAGTCTAAAATATAGTAATATTTATCAAGACATGTCATAGGTTTGTGTTTGGAGAAATAACCTTACTACCCTCCAGTTGTGGTTGAATCCTAAAGTGATTGCTGGGTGTGATGGGTTATTTCATGCCAATTAGTTTTTCATTATTCATAATGTTATATCATAATAAAATTCCCCTGAATATATAATGTAAATCATTAAAAATAACCTTAATAATCAATAAAATATTAAACATAGAGTTTATCAATAACATTAATCTAATGAAAAGTGAATTCATTCTCCTCAAAATATGCATGTTGATGATAATGGTTTCATATAGTCAATCCCAATAAAATGATTCACAATATGTAATTAGTCAACATAGAATATCATTAACTTAACCTTTAAAATGGGTGTCTAAGACTTCATTACATGGTTATAATTTATTATTCGATCACATTATTTAATCCAAAACCCTTAAGATAAACTCAAATAAAAAAATAAAAATCATCAATGTCATTTGAAACCTCAATTGACCACATCTATAAAAACAATGAATCCTAACTCCTAGATATTATGTTGATATCCTAAAAAATACATTTAAAAAATATATATTGATAAAATGAAATAATTTTCACTACACAAAACATACTACATCAAAAAAAATTTCATCCCAGACATTATCAATTTACATTATGGTTTATAGTTTTAGAGGATTTTTATAAAATCTTCATTAAACAATACTCGTGTATTTTAATCGAACATCCCCCACATAACCCAGATTTTTTGATTTCACATTGACTCGTCATCATAATCCACATAAAACCCTAGTAAAAATATTAAAATCAATTATATTATTGATAACATTGGGAAAATGAATCATAAGAAGGGTAAGATCAAGTGAACAGCAAGGGTAAACACATGAATAAATAGAATAAAATCCTCAGTGAGAACAAACATAGAATATTGATATGATGAAATAATAAAATTTCGTATGCATAACATTACAATACTTATACCCATCAATATATTGATAATAATACATGAATGAAAGAAAAGTATATTTTACAATGGAAAGAGTAATCTTAATCAATAATAACAAGACATGTGATATTTATATTGATCAAAAAAATATGTGTCCATTATATGCATAAGGAAAATATATTTGTATCATTGAACATTATCTTCAAAATATTTCAAATAAATAAATTAACTAATACAATAGTATTCTATCTCTAGGGTTGCCAATTAATTTGGGGGGATCTCACAGACCAAACAATTCTTTTCGTACCACAGTTGAACCCTTATATGGTTTATCATAGATCCAACTATCATTTGGATAAATAAATTACCACACATAACTTATATATATATATATATGGTTAATGGGTCCTTTAATCATAATAGAACCAACCATGATTATAAATAATTTCCTAGAAACATATTATAAATAATGTATATAAAGTATCCATTTATTCATAAAATCCTTTAAAAAACATTTATTTCTTTTGAAACTTGATCAGCCCCTTGGAATGAAATGGTTACCATATTAATCATTTTAAAACATGGCTAACCGGTGATAGTTTGATGATTTCCAAGAATAATACCTTTAATACATGATTAATACCTCGAAAAGGAAATCATTCCATGGAAATTTAATGTATAAATAGTTTTCTATTTTTGTGGAGAATGTGTATTGTATCATTACAAAATATCCATCATGTATCATAAAAAAATATTTTTTGATGACGTTTATGAATTAAAGTACCATTAAAATCATTAAATTTTTAAAGAAAATATATTTATAATTTTCATCATCACTTTTTATAATTATAAATTCACTAATTTTTGTGATAGTCATTTTCATTGATAACAACCATGATATCATATGAAAAAATAGAGTAAAATAATTGTTATTATAGTAAGAAAATAATTTCATTTCATAAATGTTAAATATTTTCATTCTATTCAAAAGATTTGGAAAATAGAGTAAAAAGTGTTCCAATTGAAAAATGTCATGATATATCCATTTAATGTTATTTAAATTGAGGTGTATGATCAGGTAAAATATATTTTCGTAATCATTTATTTTTAGAAATGTAATTTTTTTAAATTTCATATATAGATTTTATTTCGAAGAGAAATATTCCTGATTGAAAATAAAACAAATGATTTGTATCACATATAAATGAATTTATTAATATTTATTGATTGAATATTGTATGAAATTGATGATAAATATGGAAACTAACTCAAACGTTAATTTTTTATATTCAATCACTTTTATGGGATAAGTGAAAGCCCTCAACCCTTACCCTTTTTAGCACCATATGATTAAATCTATTTGATGAAGAATAATTTGATATGGTTGGAACCAATCTCCTTAAATAATATCTAGAGGATGAAATTTACCCGAGTCTCTGGGTAGTCCATTAAGGTGCATTCATATAGATGTTCCATGTTTTCCCATGATTTTCTATATTCCTCATAGTTCATCTTCCCCATATTGAGACCTCTATGTAAAATGTGGACCTACTTATATATCTAAATACTTTGGTCATTGGTAGTGGACACATGAAGTGGTATCATCTTCTTTAACACCTTCATATCCAAAGAGTCCTCTACAATTTCTTCTGAAAGCATGAGAAGATCAATGTGTTCAAGGACTGTTGATTTCTATTGTTGAGGGTCTTCATTGGAGCTTACTGCATGATGATTCCCAGGATCTAGCTACCCTTTATTACCTATGGGAATGACGGGAACTGAAGCATTGTATATTGCATCCACCATGTTCTTATATATGTCAGCCACCTCATCCTTGTCAGAATCTTTGTGTTTGTTCGAGGGGTGTTTCCTACAACAGTAGGAGACTTAAATGGAAACGTACCCATGTATGTGGATCTAGTAACTGGAGGACTAGTTAAATTGGACAAGTACTTCCTATGTTGTTCCCTCTAGTGGTTCATAATGATTCCTTATGAATCTATAAATTTTTTCATTCCCTTTAGTGTGGAGAATAATATGTATTCCACATATATAAGAAATTTCTTGGACTCAGCAGAATATGAGGCTTTATCTATTTCCTCTCAAGATGATTCTACATCTACTAGGGGGTCCTTTCTGTTATCCAACCCTCGTAATTCCGAATAAACATTACATTCCTCTTCCCCTAACACTACAATAATTTTTGATAATAGAATATCATTCATCTAGATTTATTCTTCACAACATAAAAAATTCTAGCATGTGTGACCTCTATTGATTTTTCTAAATCTCATGTCTCTTTTATTCCTCGACCGATAAATTGGAATTATTCTGAGTATTCCTACAGTTGCTGCCACTAGGAATCCTTACTAGTGTCTTGATTCATGCATAAAGCCTCAGCAAATGTTCCTCCATTGGTTGAGTTTCAAGGGGGCATTTTCAATGCCTCTCAAGTGTCTAGGTGGACTTACCTCTTACTAACTAGACCATTCACGATCTTATACCCAAATATACCTAAGAGGATCGACAATAGTGTCCGAAGGACATGAAACAGATGGATCAAATTTCAATAGTTGATAAATTTCGGAGACACATGGGTTACCCCAAGGAACAGAAGACTGCTCCGAAGGAATATGAGAGGCAGTATGGACATCCAAAATTTCTTTTCCACCTCCATAATCCTGATGAAACCTATCATTTAGTCAAGGTGTTTCAACACTGGTTTCATGAACTATTGTACTTATAATATCATTCTCATTTGGAACCGATGTTCGAGACATGTGACTGTCTTTTAGCAGACATCCAAAACAATAGAAGGGTGGAAAATAATCGAATCTATTTTAAAAAACCACGGATTTAAGATAACATATTTCATTACTTAATTCAATATATAAAACATATACTTGCGGAATTGAGATATCCACATCCACACATTTTCATGGTAAAATGTGATGGAATAAAGATCTAAAAAGTTAGTTAAAGGATAGAAATATTCCAATGACTCGCCTAACATCAAAATAATCATATGGATTTGTAATTTAAGTCGAAGACCCAGGAAGATGACCCAAATAACAAAAAATCGTAGATCATTTATCCAGTGGAAATTGTACCTCCATTTGAGTAGGATGAATTGGAAACCATCACATGATCTTGTCCCTTTTAACCAAATTGTGTATATATCAACATTAGTGGTGAAACGCAGGACAGAATGACATGTATCAAATAGGCCAACTGTGATTTGTCCTTGTCAGGGATAGATGTCATTGACAACCCTATCGAACCTAACACCCGATGACATATGACGACAGAACCGAGCCACTAGGGATAGGACATGAAGCCTTGATGCCTCTGTGAACACTTGTAAGTAATTTAGAAGGAAGGGAGCCCCATAAAAGATAATGGGGGGTTTTAGGAATAGGATTATAGGGGGAATATTCTGGAGGTAGGGAGGTTCTGTTAATGTTTATAAAGGCGGTTTCAAGGAGGGGTCAGACATATTTTTCATCTCCCCCGTCTGAGGGTGACGTTGTCGTGCACATGGTTCCATGGACAGCAGTGAGTGTATGAGGATTTATAATAAAAATGGAAACTATATTCAATAATTGTTGAGTATAAATACATGTGATCGATGAAAATAAGTTCCTTTTGTTTACTCTAAAGAAACATTGAACATAAAAAATCCTATAAAACATATATGGTAATATAATTCCCTTAACACATTGGTAAATGTTTTATGATAACCACCTAAAAGAATAAAATCATATAAAACATCAAATATATTTATCATATCGAAAATAATTATTTAACATTTAAATGTGGAATTAGGTACTCCCCATAAAACTATATAGGTGTATACATGATTTATATTCCATAGAAAAATGATTAAGACGATGAACACATAAAAATATCATAATGTTAAAGTGATAATTATCAATGAGTGTTTTATCTATGCAAAATGAAAATACAAAAAAAATAGTTGGCAATAAAAAAATTTTAAAATTAATTTTCATCAAATACAACATCATATAACATCAAAGTCAATAAAGATGTAATATAACCCAATAATATTAAATTGAGATTTGAAATTGACATCCACTTTGTATCATTATTGTCAAATTCCCAAGGATAAAATATTTATACTTCAAACATTTAAACACATTTTTAAATTAATAATAAAAAATATAACATGTAATAGGATAATTATAATCACTATATAAAAAATTTATATTTTTAATTATAAAATATTCCTCAATGAATATATATTGAGATGAAATCTCTTACAATTTGGTAATGTTTTCATTACAACCCCCCTGAATGAGAGAATATATTATGGATTAGAAAATCCAAATTATTGTTATAAAATGAATGACAGAATACATTATATTTCATTATATACCACAGAAAATGTTGTAAATATAGAATATGTCTCACTAAAATTAATGTGAGTTGAGAACCCATTACATATAGTATAATAACTCAATGTATGTAATTCAACATCTTCTTATTGTGATTAAATAAATTATATTATTTATTTTGAAGAATTTACCTTTTTAATAATTAAATCATTAATGAGTTATTTAATTTACATTCAATGTAATATTAAAATGGATAATTATTCAAGTCAGTGTTGGTTGTTTTGAGGATATTGGTTTTATTATTTCAAAAAATATTTTTTGTGTTGAACCTAATTGAAGTTTTAATTGTTATAAAATATCAAGATTAATAATCATGGAAAAATTATCAAAATTATAATATTTATATATAAATAATATCTTTATTAAAATCAATGCAGAAATATGGTTATGAAAAATTAACTATGTTACCATCATGGAGATGATATGTCATACCAATAAATGTATACCATTTCCATTTTTAATGAGCATTATAGAAAGAAGGTATGTAATATTTTACCATACATGAATTAACATGATTTCATAAATACCATATTATTTCCATATATATAATTAAATATATATAAACAATATGATTTAGTGATTTAAAATGAAACGCATCACTTCATGGTGGTGGTTGTCCACACATATGCATGAACCATGATATCGTTTTTTAGTGCAATAAAAACCATAGAATATATTATTATAATAATTATAAATACATCATGAATATCATAATTATTTTATTTATATCACATATATTCATTATTATTTTCTTTTTTACCTTACAGGTATATCATTATTTAAAAACAAATCACATTAATTATGAGAGTTTATTCTTCAGTAAACATAAGTGATGTTATAAAATGAAATAGAAATGAATATAAAGATGGTATAAGTGATAAAATAACCCTATAAGAATTAATATAAATAAAAATCTTAAAAATATATAAATTAGAGAGTCATTATGAAATTTTTTGGGAGATGATGTTCGAATCCGAATGAAATCTATTACTAAAGATATTTTCTTCCCTTAAATTAATGATTATTTTATTTTCCATTTGATGATATATGAGATGGATTTAGGTTATTACAAAACAATAAAAACATATCATTTTGTGGTACATACCTATGATATTATATAATACATATTGATGAATATATTTAGGATTTTGAAGAATGAATAAAAAAATGATCATTTGAGAACATTTCCACATACATTTACAACCTCTTATAATAATATGAAATTGAATAATTAACTATTTAATATAATAAATAGTGATGAATTTATAAATTAATTTATATTTAAATGAAAATGGATATAATAAGACATCCGAAGTATGTAATTTGGTTTATTTTTAATTTAATTTCTTTGGATTTTTTTTTGTTGTGTTATGGGAGATAGAGATGTTTTCAGTATATTTGAAGGTGTTCTTATAATAAAGGATTTAATTAAGGATCAAAAATTTCTGTCAACAGTTGAATTAATTTTTTAACATGTATAAACAATATTTTATTGGAATTATTTTTGTTTAATCTATTAGTCATGAATATGATTGTAATATCCCAGTTAAATAATAAATAAAACATTTTCATATTTATTAATATTTACCAATTAAATATTAATATTACTTTAAAGGGGTTTCTATGTTCGATAGCGTACCCGATACGTAACAAAGAGTTTCATTGAAATCTTACGTTGCACACTAGTAATAAAATAATATTATTTTAAATTGTAGTTAAGACATAACCGTTGTATTGGCGGGAATGGATATAAATAACTAAAATATGATTATATATGTTGTTTAAATGTTTTTACTTTTATCTAATAAAAGATAAAGTCTTAAAATACGGAAAGAATTCAATATTAGGCATATATGCCCTAATTTTCACTAATGGTTCACTTATCGCCTTTTGATGGAGAACCGTCATTAAATATAGTTTTGTTCACTTTTATACATTATATTTGAATAAATAAAACTCTTCTTTAGAATCGGGACATCAAAATTTACTTTGTGTAAATTTTTGGTATTTCTCCGATAAAGTTCATCTTTTTATGAGTAGTGTAAAATGTTGTATTTTAATTCAAAACCACTTTTTAATCTAAATTATTTATATGATTAGATTATCTTTTGAATAGGTTTTAATGTTAAATTAGAATATATTTTTACCATTAAATTCTATAGATGTCATTGGAATTAATTTCACTTTGAAATCAGACTTAAACTAGTGTCAATCTTTTGATACTTATTATTTAATAAAAACACACTATTTGCTCTGACAGTGGTAATTAATTGTTAAATTAATTAATGCAAATTATATGTTATTAATTTTTTAAAATGGACTTTATTTTTGAATTCGGAATATCAAATATAGCTTAGGGTGAAGTTTTGGTATTTTTCTGAAAAAAATCAATTTTTGATAAATAGTGAAACCACTAAGTGGTACTTATAAAAACTGATTTTTCGATTAAATAAAATTTTACCACCTCTGGGTTTTGAATTTAAAAATTCCGACATACATGGTTGTAATTAAGATGTAAAATGTGGTTCAATGGGATTAAAATAATTTTTTTGTGAATAGTAACTTTTAAGATTTTAATCGCGAGTAGAGGTAATTAGTGTAGTTTAAGGTAAACATAATGTTTTAATAATATGGAATGACCTAGACACATGTCATACCCTTATTGGATGTGTCATGGCCGACCAAGAAAATTCTTCGGTCAACTTGGGGACCCCATGGAGCCACTTTGGTTGGAAAATGACATTAATATCTTTTTTCTAATGTGTAAATTAAAACGACACAAAAATGAGTTGTTTTAATAAAACAATTTTTAAATGGGGTTATACAAGTCAGATTTTTGACTATAAATATTCATTGTAAAGATAAAAAGATTTACTGCATCATAGTATTTTTTTTATAATTTTTAGACATTAAATAAATTAAATTATTTATGACACCATGATGATGCAGCGATTACCTCATTATTTATCAATTTAAATAAAATGGAAAGATAGTGTAAAATATAATACCTACACATGTCCAAAACCTATTTGATTTGTGTATTTTGAACCCTTATCACCTTATACTCGAAAAAAATAAATTTGGGACCATTAAAATCCGAAAATCATTCTATAATAATGTATCATTTCTTTACATTCAGAGAGTGCCCCTCCTCTCCTCTTATAAAAGGCCCCCACCTCTACCACCTTACCCACACCTCTCAAGCCTTTGGTATGGCCAAGCTCTTCCCTTGTTTTCTATCCAAATCCCTCTCTTACTCCTAGAAGCCTCCCATTGGGTAGAAGTTTTCCCAAGGAAGCCTTTGATCTCAAATATAAGAGAGTTATCTAAATTTAAGGTAATGTCTCCACTTGTGTTCTTTTGTTTCATTTTGCTTGTACAACCCCCTAAACTATTTTTATTAATTTATTTTGTAAAAAATACATTATATGAAATATTCTAGGATGATTTTATAATAATCTTTTACGCTAAACATACACACACCTACATCTAATGGTTAAAGAACATACTGTTTCTGTTGATGGTGAATTTCTGCCTCACGAAATGATGATTGTTCAATACTCATCTAAAACCATCAAAGGTGGACATTAAAATGACAATATATTTATATATGATATATAATATGTTTATGTTTTCCTTAATCTTCTTTGTTTTTCATTTATGTCATACCTCTGTGGCTTCCATTATGGGTATACGCGATATCTTTATTTTAGGAAGTGCGGACTACCCCCCCTCAAAGTGATTTGATTCTTTAATGACATACGTGGGACGTATAAAAGATGGATTTAATAATATTATATATGATATTATAATGGAATTATAATATACCTTTTTATCATTATGATTTCAATCCATTAAAGTATGAGATAGAATTGAAAGTAGCGTTAATGTGTACGTACGACTTATCGTCTCCATGAACAATGCATTTCATTTCATATCCCCAAATGTAATGTACTATTATAAGTACATATATATAATGGATATATATTATTTATGTTACATATAAATGATGAATATAATTCTGGAATTAAAATATACATACCTCTCATTTAGTTTCCATTAATATGTCATAGAAATGAATGTAGCGTTCATGTGTACATACGGATTACCATCTCCATGAACGGTGAATTTAATTTCTTACCTCTAAATGATTATGTGATATTATAAATACATGTATATGGTAGATATATATTATATATATGATATCCAAATCAGGAATTTCATTCTGGATATAAATAACCTTGGACCACACGAACAACATAATATTGTAAGAAGTCCACTTTCAACTTACGAACCAAATATCGACAAAACAAACATTATTAACATAAATTATTACATAATGTTTATAACATGGTAATAAGTGATATAAAAGGAATAATAAGCTTGAAAAAGTTTCTTGAGCAAGTAGAAATTAACTCAAGTTTATTATTCAGGACGTTAAAGAACGATCGAGTCGGGTCGGACCCGAGGTAAGGGACTTCGTCTCAATCACCTTTCATTGAGGCATATTTAGTTTTATACACAACTATCTTTTATACGGTGTATAAACCCCTTTGAATTTTAATTTTATTCAAAAAAGAATATTTTTATACAAAGCGTTTTACTAAATGACAAAAAGGATTGTTTCTTTTATCGTACGCGGTTACAACGACCTTTTCTGCCGCCACAAGTATTATTTGGTCTTTGGCTTCCTCAACAAGCCGTAACGTTTTTAAAATGAAATAAATACCATATAAAATTTTATGTATTTTGGTATTGAAAATGGTTTTTATAATGGATTTGTTATGTCAATATATTTAGGTGATATATTGTTATCAAAGTGTGGATATGTTTTCTTTCCATTATATTTGTTTTATGTCTTATGATTTTATAATGGTACGTTGACATTTGACAGGTGGCTACGTGATAAACCATATGATGGGTGGTTCCGTGAATACTAGGACGGGTGGTTACATTATAACCTCCAATGCATTGGGTATGGAAGTCGGCAGTATGGATATTCCATTAATTATGTATGGAAGTCGGCCGTATGGCTATTCCATTAAGTGATATGTGTGGAAGTCGATCGTATGGTTATTACATTTAAGAATGTTTATGTCCCAAGTTACCTTTATACATTATGTGTTCTTTATATGGGTTTTATGGTAATATTTTGGTTACAAAAGGGTATGTAATGATATTTTATTCAGTGAAGAGTTTTTACTACTTCATAAAGGTGAATGTATTACTTTGATAAAGTATACATCGTTTTCTAGTTGTTTTAAAAACTAACAGTTTTCATTCTTTGTGTATCCCTTACTGAGCTTTTTATGCTCACCCCATGTTTTTTTGAAATTTTTTTCACAGGACTTAATGTGTAATAGGGTCAAGGATGGGATCAAGTGAAAGTCATGCTATCTAAAACATGGAACTAGACATGTTTCTTTTTAAGTGTTTTTATTTTATGGAATCATAGACAACTTTATAATATTTTGAGATGTAACAGTTATGTCCTAATTCTCTAAAACTCTAATCCTGAAAAGATCCTCAATGTGAATTATTCATTTCATTCAATATTAAGTAAGGTTTAAGGCTGGGGACTTATAGTTGGTATCAGATGTCGGTGTAGACAACATTAGTAGTTAGAAAAGTGTTAAATTATAAATTAATTTATGGTATGATTGAAATGATATAGAATTTTATGATTATCATGTTGATTAATCTGAGACATGTTTGTTAAAAATGGTTTTTCATAGAGGAAACATAATAGCTTTTATTGGAAGGCATATAGAGGGAAATGACCTTTCAAATCACTATCCAAAGATGGTCAGAATTAGAACTAAATAGTTTGCTACAGTGATGGCTCAGTTGAATCAGGTGAAAAATGTTGGTTGTTTTTATTTATGATATTGTGGTGTTTTCTAAAATTAAATAGTAGCATAAAAGAAATTTAAGGGTTATCTTGCAATCCTTAAAAGAAAATAAAATATATGGAAAATTCAGCAAGTATGAGTTTTGGTTACAACAAATTTCTTTCCTGGGTCACATTGTTTCAAAAGATGGCATAACAGTTGATCCTGCTAAAACAAAAGTTGTTGAAGAATGTCCAAGACCCACAAATGTAACCAAGATCAATAGTTTTCATGGTTTGGCATGTTACTACAGAAGGTTTGTTGAAAATTTTTCACGGTTATGTAGTCCAATGACTAAGCTAACTTGGAAGGGTGTTAATTTTATCTAGACAAAAGAATGTGATGATTGTTTTCAGGAGTTGAGAAGAGGATTGGTGAATGCTCCAGTTTTTCCACTTCCTTCCAGGAATGGTGAGTTTGTTATATACAGTGATTCTTTGTTGAAGGGACTAGGTTGTGTTCTTATGCATAATGATCATGTAATTGCATATGCATCACGTTAGTTGAAAACTCATGAGGTAAATTACCATAAACATGATTTGGAATTAGCTGCTATTGTTTATGCTCTATAAATTTGGAGGCATCATTTGTGTGGAGTAATGTGTGAAATATATACTGATCACAAAAGTTTAAAGTATGTATTCACTCAGAAATAATTGAACATGAGATAGAGGAGATGGCTGGAATTAATTAAGGATTTTGATTGTACAATTCATTATCATCTGGGAAAAGCAAATAAAGTGGATGATGCTTTGAGTCGAAAAACTAATGCTTCATTAACCATGCTACAATTGGAACGAGATACTTTTGTTTTTGATTTGATGAAATTTGGCATGAAAATTGTTGGTGTAGAAAGTTCTTATGTTTTGTTTCAGGTATCAGTGAGATCATCCCAATCAGACAGAATTAAGCAAGCACAGAAGAAGGATAGTGAGTTGCAGAAAAAGGTAGATCTGGTTTAGAAGGGTAAGTTGCCTTAACTCAACATTTATAATGATTTTGTTTTGAGGTTTGGGAAGAGATTATGTTTTCCTAGTGATTCACAGTTGAATAATGAGTTGTTATGTGAGGCTCATAGTTCCCCGTTTTCAGTTCATCCTGGCAGTACTAAGATGTACATAGATCTGCGGGAGTGTTACTGGTGGGATGGAATGAAAAGAGAAATTGCTGATTTTACTGTGAAGTGTTTGACTTGTCAGCAGGTTAAAGAAGAGTGGAAGTTACCGAAAGGGATGCTTCATCCTTTACCAATGCCAGAGTGGAAATGGGAAAACATATCCATGGACTTTTTTTGGGATTACCAAAGAAATCTCGAGATAATAATGCAATCTGGGTTATTGTTGATCCCTTGACTAAATCTGCTCATGTCCTTCCTATTCGAGATACATTCTCTCTAGACCAACTTTATCGATTGTATCTTAAAGAGATAGTTAGGTTGCATGGAGTTCCCCTCTCCATTGTATCTGATCGTGATCCCAAGTTTACTTCTAACTTTTGGAAAGGCCTTCAGAAGTCGTTGGGTATTGAATTAAATTTTAGTACAGCTTTTCATCCTCAATCAGATGGGCAGTCGGAACGAAAAATTCAGACCTAAGAGGATATTCTATGAGCTTGTTCTATGGATTATTAGGGAAGTTGGGACCAACATATTTCATTGGTTGAGTTTTCTTATAATAACAGTTTTCATTCCAGTATACATATGGGACCATTTGTGGAATTATATGGGAAGCGGTGTAAAACTCCAGCATTTTGGGATGAAGTGGGTGAAAGGAAGCTGATGGGACCAGAATTGGTAGAAGAGATGGCAGAAAAAGTTTAGTTGATTCCGAAACACATGAGAACATCTCAGAGTAGGCAGAAGAGTTTTGCGGATAACCGGAGGAAGGATCTATCTTTCGAGGTATGTGATCATGTTTTCTCAAGGTTTCTCCATGGAAAAGCATCATGAGATTTGGTAAGAAAGGAATGCTGATTCCAAGGTTCATTGGACCATATGAAATTCTG
This sequence comes from Viscum album, assembly GCA_963277665.1. Classification (NCBI taxonomy): domain Eukaryota; kingdom Viridiplantae; phylum Streptophyta; class Magnoliopsida; order Santalales; family Viscaceae; genus Viscum; species Viscum album. The sequence goes on from OY728165.1 coordinate 1,957,599,587, forward strand.
GAGAGATTTGGATCAGTTGCATACAGAGTGGCATTACCTCCGAGTTTATCTCAGGTACACAATGTTTTTCATGTTTTGATGTTGAGAAAGTATATGCTAGATCCATCTCATGTTTTGAGTCCAGAGGTAGTTCACCTGGAAGAGAACCTATCTTATGAAGAACTGCTAGTCCAGATTCTTGACCACATGGAGCAAGTGTTATGGAATAAGGTGATTCACCAGTTAATGGTTTTGTGGAAAAACCATATGGTTGAAGAGGCAACGTGGGAATATGAAAATTCTATGAGGGATAAATACCCCCACTTATTTTGATAAGTGAATAAAATTGCGAGGACACATTTCCCAAAAGGGGGGAAGGATATAACATCCCAGGTAAATAATAAATAAAACATTTTCATATTTATTAATAATTACCAATTAAATATTAATATTACTTTAAAGGGGTTGCTATGTTCGAGAGCGTACCCGATACGCATCAAAGTGTTTCTTTGAAATCTTACGTTGCACACTAGTAATAAAATAATATTATTTTAAATGGTAGTTAAAACATAGCCATTATATTGGAGAGAATGGATATAAATAACTAAAATATGATTATATATGTTTTTTAAATGTTTTTACTTTTATCTAATAAAAGATAAAGGCTTAAAATACAGAAAGAATTCAATTTTAAGCATATATGACCTAATTTTCACTAAAGGTTCACTTATCGCCTTTTGATGGAGAACCATCATTAAATATAATTTTGTTCACTCTTATACATTCTGTTGGACCAAATAAAACTCTTCTTTATAATCGGGACATCAAAATTTACTTTGTGTAAATTTTTGGTATTTTTCCGATAAAGTTCATTTTTTTAATGAATAGTGTAAAATGTTGTATTTTAATTCAAAAACTCATTTTAATATAATTTATTTATATGATTATATTATCATTTTAATTGGTTTTAAAGTGAATTTATAATATATTTTTACCATTAAATCCTATAGTGGTCGTTGGAATTAATTTGACTTTGAAATCAGACTTAAACTAGTGTCAATCTTTTGATACTTATTATTTCATAAAAACACTCTACTTGCTCTGACAGCGGGAATTAATTATTTAATTAATTAATGAAACTTATATGTTTTGAATTGTGTAAAATGGACTTAATTTTTGAATTCGTAATATCAAATATATCTTAGGGTGATGTTTTTGTATTTTTCTGAAAAACTTCAATTTTTGATAAATAGTGAAACCACTAAGTAGTACTTATAAAAACCGAATCATCATTTAAATGAAATTTTACCACCTCTGTGTTTTGAATTTAAAAAATCTAATATACATTGTTTTCATTAAGAAGTAAAATGTGGTTCAATGGAATTAAAATAATTTTTTGGTGAATAGTGACTTTTAAGTTTTTAATCGCGATTAGAGATAATTAGTGTAGTTAAAGGTAAAAATAATGTTTTAATAATATTCAATGACCTAAACACATGTCGTAAAATTATTGGATGTGTAATGGCCGACCAAGACAATCCATGGGTAAACTTGGGGACCCCATGGAGCCACTTTGGTTGGAAAATGACATTAATATCTTTTTATTTAATGTTAAAATTAAAATGACACAAACATGAGTTGTTTTACAAAAAAAATTTAAATTGGGTTATACAAGACATATTTTTGACTATAAATAGTCATTGGAAAGATAAAACGATTTACTACATCATAGTAATTTTTTATAATTTTTAGACATTAACTAAATTAAATTATTTATGACACCATGATGATGCAGTGATTACCTCATTATTTAACAATTTAAATAAAATGGAAGGATAATGTAAAATCTAAGACCTACACATGTACAAAACCTATTGGATGAGTGGATTTCGAACCCTTATCACCTTATCCTCGAAACAAATCAATGTGGGACCATTAAAATCCCAAACTCATTCTATAATAAAGTATCATTTCATTACTTTCCAAGATTCCCCTCCTCTCCTCTTATAAAAGGCCCCCACCTCTACCACCATACCCACACCTCTCAAGCCTTTGGTTCGGACAAGATCTGCTCTTTGTGTCTCTATAAATCCCTCTATTACTCCTAAAATCCTCACTTTTGGCAGAAGTCTTCCTAAGGAAGCCTTTGTGCTCAAATCTAAGAGAGTTACACGATTTTAAGATAATGTCTTCACTTGTGTTATTTTGTTTTATTTTGCTTCTCCAACCCCCTAAATTCTTTTTATTAATTTTTTTTGTAAGAACTACAGTATCTTAAATATACTAGGATGTTGTTGTAAGAAGATTTCAAGCTACACTTACACACACCTACATCTAATGGTTAAAGAACATACTGTTTCTGTGGATGGTGAATTTATGCCTCACAGAATGATGATTGTTCAATATTCATCTAACAACTTCAAAGGTGGACATTAATATGTCACTATATTTATATATGATATATAATATGTTTATTTTTTCCTTAAGATTCTGTATTTTTCATTTATGTAATACATTTGTGGCTTCCATTATGGGTTTACACGATATCTTAATTTTAGGAAGTGCGGACTACCGCCCCCTCAAAGTGATTTGATTCGTTAATGCCATACGTGGGACATATAAAGGATGGATTTAATAATATTATATATCATATAATACTTGAATTATAATATACCTTTTTATCATTATGATTTCACTCCATTAATGTATGAGATAGAAATGAAAGTAGCATTCATGCGTACGTACGGCTTACCGTCTCCATGAATGGTGCATTTCATTTCCTATCCCCAAATGTAATGTACTATTATAAGTACATATATATAATAGATATATATGATGTATGTTACATCTAAATGATTAATATAATTATGGAATTAAAATATACATACCTCCCATTTAGTTCCATTAAAATGAAATAGAAATGAAAGCAGCATTCATGCGTACGTAACGCTTATCGTCTCGATGAACGGTGCATTTCATTTATTACCTATAAATGATTATGTGATATTATAAATACATGTATATGCTAGATATATATTATATATATGATATCCATATCAAGAATGTCATTCTGGATATAAAGAACCTTTGACCACACGAACAACATATAATAGTAAGAAGTCCACTTTCGACTTAAGAACCAAATATCGAAAAAACAAACATTATTAACTTAAATGATTACATAATGTTTATAACATAGAAATAAGTGATATAAAAGAAATAATAAGCTTTAAAAACTTTTTTAATCAAGTATAAATTAACTCAAGTTTATTAATCAGGATGTTAAAGAACGATCGAGTAAAGTCGGACCCGAGGTAAGGGACTTCGTCTCAATCTCATTTCATTGAGGCATATTTCATTTTATACACAACATTATTTTATACGGTGTATAAACCCCTTTGAATTTTAATTTTATTTAAATGGAATATTTTTATACGAAGATTTCTACTAAATGACAAAAAGGAATGTTTCTTTTATTTTACGCGGTGACAACGACCTTTTCCGCCGCCGCGAGTATTATTTGGTCTTTAGCTTCCTCAACAAGACATAATGTTTTTAAAATGAAATAAATACCATATAATCTTTTATGTATTTTTGTATTGAAAATGGTTTTTATAATGGATCTGTTATGTCAATATATTTATGTGATATATTGTGATCAAAGTGTGGACATTTTTTCTTTCCATTATATTTGTTTATGTCTTATGATTTTATAATGGTACTTGGAAATTTGACGGGTGGCTACGTGATAAACCATATGATGGGTGGTGCCGTGAATACAAGGACGGGTGGTTACATTATAACCTCCAAATCATTGGGTATGGAATTCGGCCGTATGGATATTCCATTAAGTATGTATCGAAGTCGGTCGTATGGCTATTCCATTAAGTGATATGTGTGGAAGTCAACCGTATGGTTATTCCATTGAAGTATGTTTATGTCCCAAGTTACCTTTATATGTTATGTGTTCTTTATATGGGTTTTATGGTATTCTTTTGGATACAAAAGGGTAAGTAATGACATTTTATTTAGTGAAGTGTTTTTACTACTTCATAAAGGTGAAGGTATAACTTTGAAAATGTATAAATGGTTTTTTGTTGTTTTAAAAACTAACAGTTTTCATTCTTTGTGTATCCCTTACTGAGATTTTTATGCTCACCCCATGTTTTTTTTGAAATGTTTTTCATAGGACTTAATGTAGAATAGGGTCAAGTATGGGATCAAGGGAAAGTCATGCTATCTAAAACATGGAACTAGGCATGTTTCTTTTTAAGAGTTTTTATTTTAGGGAAACTTAGTCTACTTTGTAATCTTCTGAGATGTTACACTTATGTCCTAATTCCCTAAAACTCTAAACCTGAAAAGACCATCAATGTGAATTATTCATTTAATTCAATATTAAGTAAGGCTTAAGGCCATGGCCTTATAATGATAATCAATTTGTGTAAGTATTTCCAGACTATCTATGTCATACATGAGATTAATAAATGAATATTGTGTAAAGGTAATAAAAATAGGAATAGGTCATTAAATTTTTTATTTTGAATAATTTTTTATTCAAAGACTTCATTACACATATATTTTCTCATGAATAGATTGATTTTTTCAAAATTATCAATTATTGAAAATTAGTTTCATTCAAGAATGTCGATGAGTGAAGCCATTATTCCATGAAACTACATATACCACCATAATAGTTTTTAAAATAATAACTCTTCAGATGTGAGTATGTGTTAAATACAATCAAGGTTTTTTGGAATAAAATTAAAATGGTTTCATGATGTATCTCATAAATCTACAATTTATTGTGTTTTTGGGAATAAATATAATTTAACAAACTCTGTATTTTGATATTTAACTATAAAAGTTTTCATAAATGAAAAATATGATAAATCATTCATAATTTAAAATATAGAAGTAAGAAATTTTATTTATATTTTTGGGATGGTGAATACCTATTTAAATTAGTCATAATGGTAGTTATTTATCAATATTCGATTAAATGTATAAATTAGATGTAATGGACGATCATGGTTCATTGAAATTCTAATTTCAATTATACATTGATATCTAATGTCGATAAAAATTATTGATGTTCTCCCTTAAAAAAGAGGAAAGTTAATATATTTATGATATGTGGAAGTATATAAGAAAATTAAATAGTTTTTTAATTCAATAAAAATATAAAATTTTAATAAGTATGTTGGAATAGATTATATTTTATTATTTGTTTCACTTAGAAGAGTAGTTTTATTTACATATGTGTGAAGATCATGTATTGAGGACCAAATTGTCCTGGGGAATCCTTTCTGTAGGGTGTTAATTGTTTTTATAATACTCTAAATCGTTTTACCAATATGCCAAAATAATTATATAACATAATACTCATTGAATGTGGTTACTGGAAGGGATGAAGAGGTCATGAAGATTGAATATATAGTGAAATTATCATAGAAATTATGAAAAAAACTAGTGGATTTGTTACTAATAGTTATATCAAATATTAATTAACATGTTATAATTAGATATATTCTATTGTGGATGTTTAATGTAAAATCATGGTACCCATGTTTTTTATATTAATGTAATTTCCAGTGAAATTTATTATCTCTTATGAAAGGTAACATGTTTCTTTTTGAAAAAAAAATAAATCCAATTAGTATTTCAAGAATCCTGAAATGGTGTAAAACTATATATTAATCCCATATTAAAAACATATCAACTCCTCATTTTGAAATTGAAAGACATTAAATATTAATTACATTAAATAAATAACGAATAGTGTCAATGTTGGTGTAACATAAGATATTCAAATGATTTTAATCATATTGTAGATCAAATTCCATCTAATCATAAAAATATTAAATACATGTGAGGGATATTCATTGTAATTTAATATGAAAATATTTACAGCACATCATGAACATGAGAGAAAAATGGTAGGAGTTAAAATCTACAAGCCATAAATCCAACATGATCAAATATACAGATCCAAAGGGGATTAAAATATTATAATATGGGGAAACAATTAGAATATTTTCATTGTTTCCATAATGTTTTATTCATGTAGATATAATCACCCAATGGTTACAACATTTGTGATAGTTAATAGATATTCTTTTCTAAAGGCATGTGGTTATTGGGGAATTTTACAAATGAAACCTATGAAATCATATAGGTAGAAAAGCTGGGGGGATGGGATTGTTATACAATATTAGGTGGAATTATATATTACTTTTAAGCCTCTAGCATGTTATTATTTCATCTTTATAAATCATTACAAAATCCCATTAAGGGACTGATCACTTGCCCCATGTTACCAATATGTTATTATGATATATTTACTTGATGCATGAGAAAATAAAAGAGTTTCAGCATAAATGTATGAATTATTATGTAACACAGGTTCATCAATATTGTAAAAATTTATCTATATCATATTTCCACCATCTAATTCTACTATTTACTTGTTAATGCAATTTTTATGGAACTTTGGTTTAAAGCCTCCATGTGAGGCACATTGGAGTTTTTAGTTATCTAGGACGTAATTGGTTGGTTTGGTGTCAGTATTAATGACATTATATTGATTCATATGGATCCCAAAAAGTGTAATTAGATCCCAATTTAGTTCGTTTCTTTTTAACAGGGATCATCATGCATTTTATGGTCATTAGACAAGGATCAATCCACATTTCTTAACAATATCCATTGATTTCGACCTAGATTAAGATGCATAAACATTTTCTATGTGGGGGATTACACAAGGGTGGCCCATTATTGATTAATTTTAGGGGAATATATACCTACGATAATGGGTTGATCTTAAATGGAATATATCCCATTTAAGAAGAATCTCACTTGGAATGTGGCCTTATGAGTTGGAGTTAATAATGTTTCACTGATACTTTGTAATGAATTATAGTAATCCTATCATGGTAGGAATAAAATCCCAAATAGTTATTCACATTTTATAGAGTGTAACTAAAATGGTGGAATGTGATAGGAATTATAAAATTCTAGTTGCATAATAAATTCAAATTTCAAATCCCACATGTGTCATAAATTTTGTGAGATTAAACTGAAAACTGAAGATTATCCATTTTACAAGAAAGAATAATTGGAAGGTATATATACATGATGAGGGAGACCTTTATTGACCTTCCAACTATATCCACCAATAGGTGATGTATGGTATATATCAGGATTTATGGAAATGGAATGATGAAATAATGGATGGGCGATACCTAAAGGTAACCGCACCACCCTCCCCCTATATTGAAGGACGATTAAAGGGAAATAGATGTGTATCAAAAAGTAATGAATAGTTGATTACACTATGAGGGATGACCTTATTATTCTTCCTATCTCTATATAAACCCATTGTTTTTTATTTTGTATAATATTTTTTGAAAATAAATGTAACTCATGATTCAATATTAATTTATCTTTTTAAGAAACTTATGGAATGTATATTTTGGTGATTAAGCAAAGATGATTCATGCTACAATTTTTTAGATTGTGATCATTGTTACAAAGGGGATTCTATATTGAAATAAAATTGGGGACACTAAATATTATAGAAGTCTAACGAGTGATATCTTTTAAAATGGAATGATTTATTTAATACATTATATGCTAGTTTTTGTTATTCCGTCAGCATCTAAATATGGTATGTTTGAGGGGGGATTTAAAGTTACAATTCAAAAATATGTGAATTGGGTTATGGGGAATGGAATTTTCCAGAAGGAAACATATAAGAAGGGTCATTATGGTGTTCTTTTTGTAAACACAATTGTTGGTATTCATAAGAGTTTAGTCACAAAATTCGGTATCCCTGGGAAATTTGTAATTTAGTTGGGAAATCCCCATAGGCTATTTTCTTATGTGGGTATCCCTAGGTTATGGGTCACTATATTCAGTTTACCAAGTCCAAAATTTATAATGTGGGTAGCAATGGGTGATGGTCACAATTATAGAAATTACTAGGAAGCAATCTATAATAGTGGTCATCCATTAGCAGCTGGTTTCCCAACATAGGGAATTCGGTTGTAGGTCACATATGTTATAGAGACTATGTTTTTGGCAACCTAGATTATTTTCCATTGTTTCTTGATTATCTTTGTTAATCTCACAGGTGATGACATGGGATCTCCACCAACTATATACGATAATATTTTTAATTCCTTGACTGTAGTGGGATGCCTAGAAAATGTGACGGAGTTATGAGAAAAGTGTATCATGGAGGCTTTATATCACTTACATATATGTTAAAATAATCTACTATGTGGTTTCTATGGTTGATTATTTACAGTAAACACCTATAGGATAGGTGGATGAATTCATGTGAGTAATGTACTACATGATAGTGATATAATCAAGTAATGTTTTCAAATCTATGGGAACATCACTGATCTAGTCTCAGTGAGTGAGGATAACCTCAGTGAGGAAGACCTAGAGACCAGAGGGGAATTGGTAGCATCCATCATAGCACACTGAGGAGGTCTAAAAAATTTCCTTTTATTGGTTTTTTGGATATAGGTTAACCACCACCCCCCCATACCATGGTATTTGAAAGGAATGATGATAATGATCCTATGAGGTCACTTTTCAGATCATCCATGAAACATAACTATACTAAGGTTATTATTTCAATTAATTGACAATATTAGGGCCACTATAGAGATGAGACATTAATAGGGCCTCTCAAGATTGGGTGCCTTAGCATGTACACCCTATAGATTTGTACATACTATGTTCACCAACATAATGGGTTCATATATGTTTCATTCTAGTTATGGGGTAGTTTCTAAATATCTGTAGTGTGTCGGTCTCATTTTGGTTACATGGGAAATGATGTAGAAAATGAAAAAATTAAACTTACTTCAATAATTACTAAAATGTTTTTATTTGAGGGTAATTTTTTTTTTGTTCAATATTAAATATATAAAAATATTTTTCAAAATTAATTCTATAATTTGAAATATACTACTCATATAATTTTTTCTTGTGTGATGTTGATGTTTCCCATATTAATCTTATTGTGGATAAGGTAATTAAATGGTGAATCTGTCATCATGATCCCATTCTATCATGTTTATCAAAAACCATAAACATGCATCCCAAGGATTACCTGATGTCTAACATTCTACCCTTTTATGTGGATTGGATTCTAACCCATGTGGATATACCATGCCCAATTAGCTTTCTCCTTGGAGCAGTCATGGTAGAGTACAATAAGTACTATAGGGTGAACTTATATTCAACATTTATATATACTCTAAAAGGAACTAGTTTCCTCTGGTGAATTCATTATTTAAAAAATAAATATGCTGGAAACCAAAAATATAGAAACATAATCTTAAAATAGCTACCAAACATCTATATTTTATCAAAGTATCATTAAATATATAAAGTTCTAAAATGATTACTAGATATTTTTCCTCGAGGGATGTTTTTAATTTTTGTATATGTGGTCCTACTATGACTGGTAATATATAGAGTTTGGATAAAGTCATTGTTTGGATAACGTCAAGCAGTCCATCATGCTTTCCAAAATGTATATATTGCAGTAAAAAGATTATTCTTTATCATTTCGATTCATTAGAGTCCCCAATCCAAAAAATAATCTTCATATAGATAAGTTGGTAATTCTTATAAGTAAATCTATATTATGATGTGGAATCGATCCACGGGGACATATATGATATGTTAATTATCCATATTCTATGTGTGTATAATAATGAAAACATCCATATTTTCTCAATGAGTTAATGAGAATAAAAATAGTTGTGACTGATAAAAATCATACTTATTGGGATGATATCAGGTTAAATTCATGGATGAATGCTTTTTTGTCTCTGGGTGAACAAAATCATACATGTAAGGGGCCAACAACATGACCCCGAATCTATAAAAAATTGGTATTTCGAATATAATGAATAGTTCATGAGAAGTGAAAACACGATAATCAAATTATGAAATATTCTCAATAATCACAATGTTGACTCATTTGGTAGAGTTTTTGGAATTGTGGATAATTAGGTAACATCAACAAGTTTTTGATAGAGATATCAATATCAAGACAATGACTACCAACATTTCCTTCAAACTAGCTGTTTGGGAGTCTCTATGTTATATTTAATAGGTCTATGTGATGATCTTCTATTGGACACTATATTTTTTTCAATGGAATCCAATATTCAACATCATAGGTCCATTATTAATATTATGGGTTTTGATATAATTTAAATTTAATTTCCATGATCTCTATTGTATCATTGGTAACCAATTAAAGATGTGAAAATATTTCTTGAAGTTGGTTTCTTATACTAAGACAATGACAATGACCCTTGATGGTGCCATTACTATTTTGACTATCCATTGGGAATTATATTTAAATCTATATGGACCACAACCTATTGGTATAACAATTACTGATGGTGAATCAGTATATGAAATTCATTCCAATATGATTTTTGTAAAGCATAGTGTTCTTGTTGATTAGATCAACTTCAGAAACATTTATGAGGCATATGTTCTCTATCAATATTCACAGAAATTACATTACATAGAATTTAAAAAAATTTCACTTTCACTGAATATGATATAAATGGATACCCTATGGTATACCAAAAACTATCTTTGATGATGGCCTGAAATAAGGTAGTATTCTGGAGAAAACATCATCCTAATGATATATGTTTTTCCAATGTTTTCTGATTTAACTCATAAATGGTTATCATCATACCCATCAGTGATATTATTTGAAAGAATTTTTTGAGTTTCAATCGAGATTCTTTTGATCAAGCGTAAATATGTAAATAATATTCCCCAAAAGAGGCATGCCATATCTATGGGTCCCATGTCCTCTGAAAGACATAATCCCCAAACCTAATTTCTATCAAGGGATAATCATATCAACCCAGAGACACCCCTGGGATATCTAAATGTCATTGAAAACAAGTGGATTCATCATGGTTTGAAAGACTTAATAAGATTATTAAATTAATGGGGTCTGAATATTATTCATTCAAATATGGTATGATGGAAAATTATATAAGTGATATATTACCAAAATCATACAAATTCGTGAAATTCATGACTTTAGTGTCCAATATTCTAGTTTTAAATTACATTTTTCATCATGGAATAGATATTACTAAGATTGGGAATATATTAGACCCCAAAAACATTGATAATGGAAAAAACACTTTACAAATATGGATTCACATTTTGATATTATATATGGTTAATAAACCCATAGATATGAAGGATAACATCAATAATTTAGTACAACACATAAATTATCAATATAATATTTAAGGAGTATCCAACCTATCAGTGGATGACTATTGGGAAACACAAATTTTTTATACAGAGGTTAGATCACTTCATTAGACATCACAATAGTCCAACTTGATGATTTTTGTTACCCAAATCTATTGTTTTTTACAGTAAAAGTGGGATAAGGAGATAAGGGCGAGGGAAATATTAGAAGCCTTTTTTTATTTAGGTGGGAAGAACTCTTGGGATGAATATAATGATTCTTTCAGGGAGATATAATAATTTACTATAAAATTTTTGATGCAAAAAAAGTTGAATGTGATAGTATTTTATCTATTTGTCCGTTAATTTTTTTTGTTTAAATAGATAATATATCTTTACAATCATTATCTCATATGAAAAAAATTTAATGTCCAAAATAATTATCAAGATTATTTTTTATAAATTGATTGGATATATTCTAATTACCCTTTATTCAATACTCCTGATGGTTTTGATAAATACATAAATAACAATAACAAATATTCTAGACTAAATTATACCAAAATTCAAGTATGTATGTGAAACAACCTAGTAATATCAATAGAGGTTCAATAAGTGAAGCTTCAATTCTTACCATCATGATGGATGTAACTACTTTGGAAGATATTACATTGATAGAGGACCCATTATTGAAGAAGGAAGTACCAAAGTGTTAGAGAGGAAGATATCAATAGTGAAGAAATCATAAATTTTCATTATATTGATTATGTAATTAATTATTTTTATTGACCTCTTGAGAACATTTATAGCACCATCTATTCAAAAAAAATAGTAGAAGTATTCAATGATTGATGTGGCTAGAGATTACTATCATGGGGTAAATCAATTTTGGATAACTAATCAAGTTAAATAGGAAGGTGAAAGATCACTATTGGTACCTAAAAATGGGGTTATAAAAATAGTTGATTCCACTTTCAAAATTAACAATATTTAACTAACTATTGGACATGTAGAGATGCCTTCATATACCATGTCGTCATATACTATAAAGGTCAATGCAACTGCAAGGAACGGTGAGTCTATATACATAACCCCAAATATAGAACTAGAAATTATGAATATCCTTCCACTTTTCATTATTTCAATATTACCATAGAGAAAAAAGATTCCCACTATAGAAGATAAAATCCCAATAATTTGAGACCCACAAGAATTCAAATTTATTTAACTATGTGATATCATTTTAGATTATATTATAGTTTCGTGATGTGAAATCATCATAAATCAACAATCCCATTATTATTATGATAATAAGAATTATTGTTCATGGAAGGGAATTTAGAATCTAATTTCTATCACCTATATGAATGAGCTTTAGAAATATATAAATAGTTTAATGGTACGTTTGTATCATGGGTAGTAGTGGATTAAACTATAGGAACCTACATCCCATTATAAAGTACCTAATTCGGGCCTAAGAGTGGGGGAAAGCGATGGAGGGTTTCCTTCCCCCTACAAATCTATAGTAATAAAATTCCAAACATCGTGCTCAAAACATCAATAGGCCTCCAACTACTTAGACATTTAATTTGAGTAAAAATCTATCACTGAAGATAAAGTATTATAGAATAAGAAACTCTAGTAGAGGATGAAAATTTAAATAGTTAATTAAATAGAGTAGTGAATTCTATTAGGATATTCAAATGTAGAGTGGCATAAAAAACTGTTCAAGAAAATATCATTCACCTCATTAAAGAAATTGTTATTATATATATTGAATAATTTATCCACATCCTTGTGGACTCCTTCTATCCTATTAGTGATCTTCAAAATTTTGTGCTGCCTCCCATCCAATATTGTATTATTGATAAATAGATACTCAAATCAAAAGGATATACTCTCATTTTTAATCAATAAATTAAATGAATGCTTTGTATATTACCAAATACTCAACTCATGTTCCATCTCGACTGTTATTTCATAATAATAAGAAACACTAAAAAAATAACATCATCATATCATGAATCATTTGACTACTAATTTCAAAATAATCATATCGATTGTAATTCATGAATATTTGATTTGAAATTTCATTATTTTCTTCATTTCTGACAGATTAGTATATGAATGATATAATTCCAATGTAACAAAATAGAAGATCTATATGAATAGATGATCTCATATAACATTTTTTAATTCATTTATATATTTATATAAAATATTTTGTAAGAGACAGAAGGATTCTCTTACTTTTTTCATAGGTTATTAGACCTAGTGAGAGAAAAATTACTTTATCAGTCTATATGGAAAAAAATACATGATTTAGTACTATTTTATATTTCAATAACTGTTTTAATAAAATTGGTCCAGAGAAGACATGGATGGATACACATGTATTACTCATTAGTCTCCCATTGTGGTTTATTAACATAAATAATTTTGTACAATATTAATTTCAAATTCACTATTTATAATATTACATTGTAATTAGATTTATATTACATGGATACTACAGTTTTGTCCAAAACATACATTTTAGTTTTGATATTTATCTTTTCTTATATAATTTATGGTCCTTATAGCTAGAAATGAATAACTATAGATTAAAGTTGTACAAAAATTAAGTATGTTGAATAATATTTTGGTTTCGTAACATTAACTGACGATTTATGGAATTTATGTTCACTAAGAATTACTTAATTTTTATTTTCTTGAAAATTTAAATGATACAAAAAAATTTAATATCAAGGAAACAAAATATAGTTGAATGATTGTATATTGTTTAATTTTTATATAAAATCCATGAATTATTTATTCAATTATAAATGGATACTAGTAAATGTAGAATAACCAATAGTTATAGTGTGAAACTAATAGGTCCCTCAATCAATGGGGATTGGTGGGAGTATGTTGGTTATTAAAACACTCAATAAGGGGATAAAGAATTATATTTTGGATGATCATTCTTATGGGATCAAAACAATCTCTAAGGGATACTTCATTGTCATTGGAGAAAATTATTCTATTCACCATAAAATCCTAGTTGGGTTCCATCATATCATTCGATCCATTTAACGATTTTTATATGAATGTGTGAACCAAGATGAATAATCGAGTCAATGTTGAGGGACACTATGACTATTAACTAATTGAATATTCTAGGGTTGTATTAGAAATCGTCAATCTGAGTTCATTCTATAGAGAATGTAAATATCGATCAATAGAATCATACACCTCATTAAATACCTCATTGATTAACGAGAACATGATTAAGATATGATGATTTCATTGAGAAAGAACCTAATTTTTTTCCTTTATTAAAATTCATTATTTTTAGACCAATGAGACGTATCTAATGATCTTAATATAGTAGATAAGGAAATTTTTTCAACTATACCTTATTGAACATAATGAGATACACTATAATTCAAATAATGAGGCTCTCAGATACAGAAAGGTTAAATGATACATTAAAAAAAGAATTACAGTTGAGAATATAGGAATGATAAATTAAATTATGATACTATCATGGTATATAATGATAATATGATATACTCTTAGGTCAAATATTTCACTATCTCGCATTCCCAAATAGGGGGAACATATGTAAGGAATTATTGGGGCATAGTATAAATAATTATAATATAGAATTATTTTGGAGTTGTATTTTATTATCACTGATAGCTCCATATTTTTTTTGAAGATCAGTGTCCATCAATACATTATGTTTGGTTTATTAAATTAATATGTTCTAAATAATGGTTGATGAATTGAGAAACCTGATCCCCTTGACCACGTGAATGTGATCTTATCGAGATATAGAATATGAAATCATTACAAACATCATAGTATCTTCACTATAAATATATCTCATATGAATTAGAATCAGGAATTTTTTGGGTTGGGTGTAATATGAAGATGTTATGATTCCATGTGGGTCTCTTCAAAATGTAAAATCATGCCACACATACTTATTTGATGGAAATAACATTTATGAGTACTTTATATATCTATTTTGTTGGAATTTTTTAGACATTATTGTTGGGACCAATATTGGGAATATATTAATCACAATTTATCTTATCAAAATGAGAATCAATACATATGTATTTTTTTGAAAAAAATTTCCCCTTCATATATATTACTAATATATATAGGATGGTTCATTTTTTATCAAGAACAAGTCTATAAATTAGAGAATCTCTTATAAAAGAATCTATATGGATCCATATTAAATAAAAAATATGTTTAATTTTTTTATGTTGTATTGGAATGGAAATAAGTTATCCATTTTTTACAATGTATCACATAAGAATGGGAATCAATGAACTTGTAATCTACATATAAGTAATTCTTTTGATGGGTTTTTCTCATATATCGATATGATGTATTTTTATAAATTATTGAGAAGACATAAGAGATAGGATCCTTGAACTATCTATTTTATCAACAAAATATAAAAGAGGCTATATAAAAATCCTTGAACGAAGTTAGTAGGGAAGATATAGCTGAAATTTATTAAAGGGGTAAATTATTATGATCATTATTTGATAAATTAATATATCGACATCAGAATATAAAATACATATTTATATTAAAAAAAGATTATTATATTAGTTATCTAAGGAAAAAATGTATTCTATAAAAAATTCATCGACCGATATCAAACTCTAATGTTGGAGGGAGAGATTTAAAAGGAAATAATCCACCATAATAAATATAATTTTATTCTTTTTTTACTTCTTCATATAATTTAATGTCATGATGTTGGGATTTAATCATTATGATTAAGGTCACATTGTTTGGATATATTCTTGATGTTTTTCATCCTAATACACTAATGTGTTATAGGTTATATAAATTCATACAACATGGAATATAACGATCATCATTTTATCATCATGTCGCCAGAATATTTTCCATTTAATTTGACGTCATAGTTCAGTGATGATATTATGTCCTGTTGAATAAAAAAATAATATCTCAAAAATCCTTGTATTAGTCAGTGGTCTGATGATATTCATGAAAATTTAAATCAATGAATAAAATCAATAATTGAGTACCTTGTTTATACGAAAAGATACATCCCATTAAGAATTTTTTATGGGAGGTTTCCATGCATGAATCATTTGTGTTCTAATAGATAGTTAAATTTCTCCTTGTATAAAATAAAATAGGTGAATAGTCATAAAAAAGGATCACAATATTTTATATAGGTCAGCATCTAAATATTGAATGGTATTAAAAAATTATCATTGATCTCTTATATCTACCATAACTAATTTACATATTTATCATCCACATATAGATGATCGTAATTAGTAGTGTGGAGTGGTGGAAATTTTTCAACAATGAATAGTACTGATTCTTCTCGATATACCATTTAATATGGGATAAAATGTGTTTAAAATAAGTTATTTAAGGATAATCTTAAAATATAGGAAGAAATTTTCCATGGTGAAATTTCTAGTAATTATCAACCTACTTCTAGTGTATATTGTATAATGTTTTTTTTGAATTCCCATATCAATTCAATTGTTTATACATGGTGGTAGGATGAGTGGTTTGATAGAATTCCATATTATTGATATATTATTTTTTTATTATAAGATCAAATATGTTTTCCCATATCAATAAGTATTTTACAATGGATACCATAATTGGTTATGATACATGTCTCTATATAATTTATCTTATAATTTATCCAATATTTTCCGAGGAATATATCGATGGAAATGATTGAAAAATGATTTCCCTCACTGCAATAATGTACTTGAACATTCCAGTTTAGATTTGGGATATGGCCCTATGAAAACTATTCGAAATATATTAAAATTTTATAGATATTTAAAAGTATGTAATAGTTTGGGGGTTGATTAATAAATATGGGATGTACCTGGAAAAAATATAATTGATTAATTAACTTTATAAAACCATACATAATTGTCACCTAAAATTACCCTATCCACCATATTTGATAATAAGGCTTGTTCATTTTTTTTGAGGCACACATGAACCTACAAGGAATTACTACACGATATTCAATGATTTCACACTTCCATGAATAAGACAAGGACTATAAAAATGTATTTTTTATAAAAGAAATTTTTTAATTGAGGCATACATAATGGATATAGCTGACTTCCTGTCATTGTATATATCATTTCTTTCTCTCCCTAATGGTATGATTTTATTTTAGTGATCATCTAACATAGGTAGTATCTCACAATTTTCAATGCTTAATCCATCTTTTATTGAGTTGAAATTATTATTAAATTCTATTTTGTTCTCAATGAATGATTAAACCACCCTAAAATGTGTAATTATGACTTATATTTATTCCTAGTATAGATAATTCATGGTAATTCCCACAATAGAAATATTATTTTTTTATTGTTTTCTATGAATGTGAGATGTGATTCAGTGAATGATCTGAGGGTAATTTTTCCTGAAACAATTTTATATAGTCTAGAATTGGAATAATATATTCTATTTCATTGAAATTTCACCATTAATAATCATAGTCACTAAAAATAAATAATTTTGTTATTTCAAATATTCTAATAGTATATGTAGAGAAAATTACAATAATGTAATTTCAGATATATATTTTATACCATTTTTGATGTAACCTTCTAAAAACTAGATGGAATGTGTAAAACCTTCATTGGATGTAGTGGTTAAAATTATGTTGTTACAAACTCTGTTGTGTTTATGATTTTACATTAATTTCCCATCCAAGCATCTTTATTCACCATCAAAGTTCATCTCCCATAAATTAGGGTATTCATTAATAGTGAAGACTCCATTTTCATAAAATTAATGTTAAAATGATGGGGTTTGTTAATATATGGATATGCCACAATTTTTTTTGACTCTTATTACTTTATTTCTATTTTTTGAATGTTCCAACTGTTAAAATTCTACCTAATAAAGTCCCAAAATTAGAAATATTCTATTAAAATATAACACTTTAGGTAATATTTTTGAGGGGAAATATGAGAGACCAAGTGGACCTTGTCGATTTCATGTAATATAACAATTTTTAGACTACAAAGACTAATATAAAGATTTTTTTTAAAATTTATTATTACAGAGTCTCAATATTTAGAATTGTTCTACTTATATAATAGTGATTATTTTCCTCTAATGTGTTATTATTATTTTTAATAAATGTTCCATGTGAATATTGTAAGGCCGTCAATCATAAAAAGAGATGATTTCCTTAAATGTGATTTTTTTCACTCGTATGTAGATAATGTATTTATTAATCATTTGACAATATTATTAAAAATCATTACAACACTATAAAATGTCTCCCTTATTCCTCAATTTTGTTTTTGGTAATTACTTACTAATATATTATCTATAAAGAATATATTTTTTGGAAATCTGTTCCAAATTTTCAATGAACTAATTGGGGTTTGATGAGGATTAATGTTAATGATATAATTGGATTTCTCAGGATAAATTTTAATTATATTGTGAATTAATACAATTATATGAGACATTCATGAGTTCTCCCTAAATATAACAATCACGGGGTAATTTTCATGATATTATTTCATAACCATTTGAAAATATTTCGTGGTCTAAAAGTTGATCATAAAATTGTTTATACTTGAACACATGATTGTTAATGTTAAACTCGGTTGTATTTCCCAATGTGTGATTGAAAATGCATTTCATGGTGTATATATAATTTCCCCCAACTATCATCAAACCAAAATGCATAACATGATAGATGTAAATTCCATGGGGTGACAGAATGAAGTAACATATTCATTTTTATGATCTATATAGATTTTTTTCATTCCTAAATATCCATCTATGATGTAAAGGGGTAGATAAATATATACTAAATTGATTAATAGTTTTGTGATAGAGATAAATAAATAATAAATCATACAATGCTAGTTGGGATCTCCAATGTTGATGAAAACTCTAATATTTTCATTCTTCATTTCGACTTGTATGATGTTAGCAGGACACTTCAGATATTGATTATCCCCAATGAAGTTGTGTTTGATGATTTTCTCAACATTAGATCAAATATAGTGTGTGAGTCAAATTAATTCATATAGCTACATAATTGTAACAATATTGATCTTGGTAACCCTATGTAGTGAGTAGATACATTTGGAATTATGTATGGAAGACAATCAAAATTACAAGAAATTTTTTTTTCATTTTTCCAGAAAATAATTATACAAATCTTGTGCATCATAATACATGGATAGACTAAGATATTTGTTTTATAGATCTACCAAGGTTTATAGATTTACTTTCATGTTCCCAACAATAGTAGTGGATACACCATCTTAAAATTAAAAGAGTGGAGTCTATATATTACTCATGTCCTTCTCCATTCCTCCATAAATTTTTGGATGAATAAAGGATGAAGAGGGATATGCGATGATAGAAGTGTAAATTACCCAATAATAATATGATTAATTAGGGGTATTATTACCTCCATTTCATGATTTGATATCCCCTTTTGATTTAGCTGAAGAAAAATGGGTATTTCCAAACTCTCTGGACAAAATGATTGCACATTCTTCTAGAGTTATGAGGTTATTATAGATATCATACAATTCTTCAATGTCAAAGGGTTCAACCGATCTGTCTAATATAATGAGAAAAGATGAATAAAATCCCAATATAAATTTTTCTATCTGATATTCTTCATGGGTAATAAATATTCATCACTTACCTATTTAAATGGATTATTTGATGTTATTTCCAAAATATTTGGAGTTCTATACAGAGTCACATAATCAACTATTGGTTGTTTACATTTCCCATAAGTTGCCCCACATTACTTAATTCAGACTTTCCTAATTCGAAGGGATCATAATCATAGTGAAATTTTATTTATTTTTCCATCAACACCATATTTGATACATTTATGGCTTTATTAGGGTATAATCACATGTTAATGTTACCATTGTATCTTAATAAAAAATTATTTATTGTATCTTCTCAATAAACCACGAATTAAGTGTTAGATGTCTTTTAACGATTTTGTCCTATGAGCTAGATTCATCTCAGATGTTCCAACTCAACCATGTCATAACATAGGTCTATTAATGTAGATGGAGAAAAATTGAAATATCTATTAACAAAAAAAAAATGAATGTTCTAGACATGAATTAGTTTTACCATTTTTGAATTTTCAATAAAGGCTCATTAGATATCAATATCAGCTGATATATATAATATATATAGTGGTGTGAAGTTTCAGTTTATTTCAATATCCCAATAATCCATTGTGAATGTAAATATGGTGTGACACTCAATGGGATCTATCACTTTATAATACAATATAGTAGCAGTATCCAGAATATAAAACTATCAAGGATTCTATAGGGCCTCCAAAAATTATCTTTAGAGATCTAATGATATATTATGTATTCTCTATATTGGTATAATAGTTATAAAACTATTTAAATGATCGAAACCACAATATTTATATGATACTTTCCTATGATTCTCATCAGGATACGAGGGCCTATTCTTGGAAAATTCATTGGGTACATATTTTTTTGTGTCATATGAGTTATGGGAAAAACTCAAATTAGATGGGTACCAATTGTTAATGAATTGGATCGACATGGTCACTCAACTAGTCTTTGTTGATCGTATGTTTAAATTCTCATTAGATTTTTTTTTTGTAAATTAATATTATTTTTATAACTATTAAAAGAATCCATGATTCATTCATCAAAATTATAGGATCACTTTTATTCATTCTCATTGGTATTTATTAGGTATATTGACTAGGATAGAATGTAACTAGAATTTTATGCTCAATAATGAAATGTTATTATTTTGTTATATTTATTTTTTTGGCCTAATACATCTAATATATGTTCATGTATGGTGAACAAATGTTAATAAATATCTTAGTTTTAAATTTATAAAAAATTAAATGAATAATATTAACATAGATGAAAACTATTTATTCACTTGATGACTATTTTTATATGTTCGGTTCATATAGTTACATTAATGGTACATAACACATAATAAAAGTAATGTTGGAATTATATATATGAATGAAATGACCAAAAAAATCATTAATGTGGATTTATCTAATAATAAATGACTCTTTCCGAGTCTATTCCAACTATTTAATAATGCAATCAACTTGAAGACTGTTGTAATGATAGAACCCTTCTAAAAGTTATGGATCATTTTTTTCAATTTAAATTCCACAATTTACCCTTATAATGATTCTCAATAGAGTCCTAGAGTTCACCAGGGTTTCAAACACATGTTCAAATATAGGAAACTCAGTTTTATGACAAACAACACTCGGAAAAAAATTAAGAGAAACTATGTATCCCAAGACATAAGATTACTCCTAATAATGTAGCGCATGAGAGTGGGGTTATGGAGTGCACATAGTCTGATGAAACCATGAATCCTCTCCCACACACCTGTTCCAAGAACATAAAATTATTAATAAATCCAAAACAAATGTTACACAAATGTTTTGTAGAACTATATGGAATGACCATGTCAGTCACACAATTCATTATGTGTTGTGTGAACGGTTGGTGTATGGTCCAAAAAACAGTGTGGCCCAACTACATGACCCAATAATTGTTTGTAAAATTACACAAAAAGAGAAAATATTGACATAAAAAACTATTTATTTTCTTTCTTATCACATTTAAATCATTCATCTTTTGTAATCTTCTTCCATTAAATAACTCCATCCTTAATCATTATACATTGATATATAAAATATAAGAGATTTGAATCTAGTTCTGTCAAAAATATTAGAACGAAATCCGTAGGATCTATAATCCTCTTGATTCAATTTAGGGTTTCTATACATATCTCATTCTAAATTTAGGTGAGGGTAAACTCACCCTAATTCTTGGATATTAGAATGTTCTTAATTTATCATTTGATTTATTTCGATTCAAATGCTAATAGTGAACAATGAATATTTTATGAACCTAAGGTATGTTGTCTAGATTTCATTCCCAATAGATATTTTTTTCATAGATCTTATGTTGGGTCGCATTCATTCATTTATCATATGCTTCCATGAATTGAGTTCATGATAATAAAATGATATATTCATGTTATTATACACCTTAGGATCATTGTTATTTATTTTAGAGGACAAAAACCATTATGAAGGCCACCACGTGGGTGTGCTAGCTTCATATTAAATTCAAATTTAATTGATTAAATTTTAGGAATACCTCCTATTTGTTAAATGGAATTTAAAATGAAATTTCCCTACCTTATAAATAAAAAACATTAATTAATGTTGGTACTCCATGAAATAATGAATAAAATGGATTCTTATTTTTTAAGGAAATCGATGTCAAGGACTCAACCCTTTTTATATAATTATTTAATGTTAGTTTTAGATAATGTTATTCATGTGGTTATATTTGTGCATGATTATAATTTTTCAATGTGGTTATTACAAATCATATTACTATTATAATGATTAATCCTATTCGAGTTGATATGGACCGATGGTTATTTGACATGTTGAGTATTGTGTTTGACTCTATCTTATATCAGTTATTGAGCATGAAATCTCTCAATCATGTACTGTTATCTTGGAGATGGTAATGAGATTCTGAGTTCTTTTATATAGGTTGTTGCGAATGACATATCAACCCACATATCTCGAATAATGAGTATGAAATATATCATTCATCTTGTCATTCAGGGCACATACCATCTATTGGAGGCTATATCTCATTAGTTGGGTTATATATACATGACTTCTTCCCTAGGTGTATCCATCACATTATATCAATATATATGACCACATACATCCTTGTGTACTTAGTCCACATTTATTAATGTCTTAAATAGAAATAGATATATTATTATTATTATTTCATTATATATTTTAATTGATTAGACTCCTACAAGAGAATACTGAAGTAGGAAAAGCCTCCTGGTTTCCTTTAGAATCCTGATGTATCTACCATTTAATTATTAACCATTTCTTTTCATCACATAAACATAAAAATTTTCATTTTTATAGACACTAAATGAATTATCTCAAGAAATTACTATTGATGGCTTATTGGGATGTTGTCTCAAACTGTAAACGTTCTACCATTGTTAGTCAAGTAGATTACATGTCTATAGGTAAGGATAATGTAATTATACCTACAAGTGATGTTTTATTCATTTTTTTGATTATAGTGATAGCATGGGAGCATATAATAAAGAACATTTTTTAAGTTATGTCATTAATTCTTCTATCCTTTTGTACTTTTTATAGATTGTGGTATATGCTAGTCCAATATTTAGCCTTTTCATATATTTTTATGTCCTAAAATCATCATCTATATGACTCCATATCTGTTATTTTTATTATTATTTCATTTATTGGCAATTTATGATTCCAAATTTTTTTATAACATCTTTTATATTATTCTTTTTTTATGATCAGTTAATTATCATATGGTTGTAGTGTCTATTTTTATTTTTCATCAACTATTGATAGTAAATTATTTTATCTAATTCTAAACTATGATATGATTATATGTAATCCATAATGTACCAACTTCTACCCCTATAGATATTCATCAACCTATGGTCAAGGGTGAGTTGCCCATGAAGCAGTGTGACACACCAACTTGGGGCCAGAATTTAGTGGATAACAAGTCGAGATGTTACAATGTGGTCTGAAATAATTTAATTTTCATTTGTCACAACACATAGGAATTATGAATGAAGCATGTAGGTAATAGAAATTTATAATGATCATGATCATGGATGTATCTAACCGTCATATAGGGAAAACCAAAATATACCTAGATGAGTGATTGTTGTCCTCATTTTATTATATTATGCTTGATTCAACAACACCATTTGGTGATGTACATATTTTTTGATGCTACTAATATTTTCATTATTGTAATGATATTTATTTTAACATATATCAATATTTTATATTTTAGGAAACCATGGAGATATTCTCCCTAAATATAAAACACATATGTGGCGTGATGACGCTCGATACCCATTTAGGTTTCCAATCTGATATTTTTAACAATTGTATGGATTTCCCTCTCTTGATTGGTGGATTCCTCTTATTATGAATTATTTTATCCCACAACATTTTAGGGATTTATTTAATTATCATGGTTTATTTTTTTACTCCCATATCAATCCCATGTTAACTGAAATCATAGGAGGGATACTTTTACATCACAAGGTAGTTGTAAGAACCTGAATAAGTTGTAAAGGGACTTCTAAGTTTATCGGTCATGAATTTAGAATCAGGGGATGTGACCTGTGATCGATTAAATTTATCGCCTTTTCATGGATAATCATGTTTCATGACCTGGTGTGTTTCCTCATATGAAGGATTATTTTTGATATGTCTTCCCTAGTGAATTTTATAGGGTACCTCTTTAGTGAGAGGTAGAATTTTTCATTGAGCTACATACATTACCATCAACATATTCTATTCCTCCTACATGGATCCACAAATGGGGATTATAGAGATCAAGAAAAAGT
The DNA here is from genome assembly GCA_963277665.1 of Viscum album. NCBI lineage: Eukaryota > Viridiplantae > Streptophyta > Magnoliopsida > Santalales > Viscaceae > Viscum > Viscum album. The sequence continues at coordinate 1,957,624,346 of OY728165.1, forward strand.
TTGATGATATAGAGTATGTTGGAAATATACACCTGAACACAACTCATTTTTGTTAATCAATTCCTTTTAACATGAATGTGAATGATATACTGTAGATTTACATGGATCTTTTATAATTTAACCGTCTCTGTGTAATGGATTGTTATCAACTACTCGATTAGTAAAATAAGAAATTAGGATGAAGGATATAAGTTTTTATCAGTGACTTATTTGAGGTCCGGATATCATCAGGGTTATGCCAGATCATTATAAATTCATCACAAATCATAGAGGTGAAGGTATAGTATATATAAGTACATGGTAATTTTATTTGGTCTCATGATCATGCATGTAGTATTGATGGATCTAGTTAGTCATGTTTTCAACCCATATTAGGATTCATTTATGGTAGTATATATTGAAGAAATCTTTCTGTATTCTGATTCAGGACACAACCAGCTTAATCACAAAGATATGTTGTTCAATAAACTAAGGGGGAACCATATTTATTATAATCATAGTAAATTACACTTATTCATCCAAAACATCAATTCCATGTATCATACTACATCAGAATCAGGTGATATTATACAACCTCACAAAGAGAGAACTATTGATTCGTAGTTGAATCTCAAGAAAATATTTGGGGATAGAAGTGTATTACTGTTGATTCATCAAATATTTCGCACAATATGTAGTGACTTATAATGGTCTGACTAAAAACTATGTGAATTTTATATGGTCTAATTTTTTTAAAAATTATTTATAAGTTATTAAGGAACATTTTACATCAGTGCTAATATGGATTCATCATGAATCATTTAGAAACTATATATTATACAATGATGAATCATAAATCAGGATGGGGATCAATTTTTCATGGTGATTGATTCAACGAATACGAGTCTCGTTAGTTAAGGCCTCACAATCGGAATTAGTAGACACATCTCATCATGTTAGATGTTGTTGATGACACTCTATGTTGTTAGAGACATTATTTACATGGATATATATATTTTTTTTTCACATAACAAAAAATCAACAAATATGTATTTATACATCATGATCTAAATCATAGACAACACATATGGGTTTAATACCTATAATAATGATATTTTTAACCAGCCTATATGTCTTCAAAATGAAATTTTGTAACTGATTCTCTATGTTGGAATACTCAAACACATAATGTCTATGAGGCTACTGTTGAGTGGCATGTAATTGTAGGACCTTAAAAATTAGCATAGATAGCTATACATACAACTGTGCGGGGGGGGGGTTAATTATATTTTAAAAACAATTAAACAAGTAATCAAATAACACTTATTTAATATTTATCAGAATCAATCTACGTACGATTATTAGAGTGAGTATTAAAATCATAATATATTTAATTTATAACATAATAAATTTTCACATTTCAATGTTATTATGATTAAACAAATGGTTTAGAATATTTAATATGATGACTCAATTTATATTACATGATTTGAAAAATATAAACTCATAAAAACTAAAAATATAATATAATACAATATTATGAATGAAAATAAATAAATATTTAAATAAATAATTATTTTATCATTTAGAGAATGATATACAAAAACCATGACATAATGTTTTCATAGTTTTATAATTAATTTAAATTATGTCAATCCACACCAAGAATTCTATCTATATGTTGATCCGAATAACACTATCTTCGTTTCCTGATATGTACGTTATATAATGATTGGAATGATTAATCCAAGGCTCAAAAGAAATCAATCTGATGGATCAGATTCACCATCTTCCATTCCCCAGAATTCCTCAATATTATGATCAATATCTATTCTCATATCATCAGAATCTCTTGATCAGATTTATTAGATTCACTCTCATCCTATCTCAATAGTTCCTTGATCAAAACAATGATAGGATTTGGAATAAATATATAAATGTTGTAAGGGAAACAACGTCATAAGGATTTCATAGAATTATAATTCTCTATAATATTAAACTGTTTAAGAAAATGAAGTTCACATAGGCCAATCATCATAATAAAAGAGTTGAAAATTGTATCAACCAACTATAAATTCATTAGAGAATGGGATATTTATAGATGAATATCAAATGATCGTATATCCATGTTTGTTATAATGTACATGGATACCTAGTTCTTGAAAACTCATAATGTTACTCTATAACATAATATCTGACATCGTTTGTTTCTAACACCATTAAAGTTGTAATGGTATTCCATAATGAAATAAATTTTTCTTTTATATTTTGATTATTATTATAGGATAGTCTAATGGTATTCCATAAAAATGTTCAATAAGATAATATTTATTAGTGTCATTCTGATGAATCAGTAGCAGAATCTATTTTATAGTCATGAGTTTTTCAAATACGTAAAACAAGATAGATGTCTAACTCTTGGTCTGATCAATGTAACGTCTAATTAATATGATCCATTCCCAATATGATTAATCTAATGGATAATATTATGTATGTATTAAAAATACAATAGAACATTTTATTATGGTAAAAAATAATCTTATAGGAAAAAAATATATTAAAACTATTGGGACATAAGAATTTGGTGAACATGATTTAATACTTTTTTTTTATTTCCAAAACACAAGGAATGTAAATTTACGATGAAATATATGATACTCAAGAATCATCACCATTTATGAAAGCACGATATTATATAAATAAATCATTAAATAAAATGAAAATAAAAATTTCATTGGTCATTAAAATAATATGAAGTTATTATTTTAAGCGTATATATACCTAATATTTTAACATTCAAAAATATGATATTGAATTTTAGGTATAGTGTTAGAAAAGTTATTCCATAATGATAACTAATACCCTTTATGGAATATAGAAAACCTTTAGATAGTATCATCCCATTAAATATAAATCTATTCTATGAAAAATTATTATCCCATTATTAAATAAACAACCAATTGGTATATATTTTTCTGAATATGTGATTTTTAGAAATAATGGAATTGAATTAGATGTTTCCTGAAATGATTGAAAATATATCCAAAAAATATTAATGAACTAAGTAATCATTGGTGTAAATATAGAAAAAACATGACTAATAAAAATTATAAACTATTCATTCATAATATACTTGCATGAATACTAATTCATTCAAAAATAATATAAATACATTACAAAAAACATTTGATAGTTCAAAATTAAATTTAATCAATATTTCTTCTTGAGATTATTACTAATGGAATTCATCTTTTTTAACTCATGCTAATATTTCTCAGTATATTACATTATATCCTCTTGAAACCAGTATGATGTCTTCACCCTTTTTACCTCCTCCAAACATTATTTGTTTTCATCCATCATAATTAAATGTTTGTTAACATAATATCAGATCATGGTCATCTCTAACAGTATATTGTGGAAATTTTATTTTATAGAATTTAAATAATTGTGGGATCACTAAAATGTTAAAAAATTACAATATAACCCATATCTAACTCTAATCTATAGAAATAACTTATAGATTTTATCATAAGAGTCATACTTCCAAAACTGAAATCGTGTTCTCAGATATGAATGTCATATTAGTTTACCATTTCACCATATAATTATATGAGGATTTCTGAGATGTAACCATTTCATAAAAAACATTAATTTTTTATGGAATCCTTATTATAGTTTTAGATAAGAATGTGGGAGACTCTAACTTTACATTCTTGGATCCATAAATTATGTTGCATCATGATTATATAATTATAAAATATGGAATATTATCATTAAATCCCTTAAAATGTTTACAAATAAAATAAAAACTGATTTGAGCTAATTTTTTCATCAGAGTTTGAATGCTCCATCAAGGTATATGGTGGTTTTTGCAGTTTGGTTTTTGTGTCAACTGATTTTACTAACATCTCATCATTCTTATAGAAATTAGTGTCATCTAATAGTTCAACAATATCATCATTTTTTTGAATTCACCTTTTACCTCGACTTTTGTTTTTATATGTTGATCTTCCTCTTATTTCTTTTATTAAAATTTTATTATTTTTATAATGACAAAATTTCTTTCAGAGAACATCTATATTTTTAATCCTTAAATATATTATATAATACTTATGATTAATAAGACGACCCTGATGACTATTTATCATAATTATTTTCTTATCCACCATCCACATCATTATATTTATCTTCCTCTTCCGCTTAATATTCTTCTTCTACCTCTCCATATTTCTATTCTTATTCTTATTTTTCTTATACATGAACTTCTTCTTCAACTTACTTATACAACACCTCTTCATACCACCATATGGCTTTCTGGTCTCACATTTTAGGTTCCTCTTTTTGGATTATTATTTTTGGATGATTTGGGACTAATTAGTCCACAAAAACATTCTTCATTCCCTTGTAAGTTGAGAAAAAAATTATATATTAAAAAATTGAACCTACATTACAATTTTTCTGATAATTGTGGGATAATAGAAGAAAAATATATTATAATGTTCACTCAATAACATTCATCATTTATTCTCAAAAACCAGTTTCTTAAAATCTCTTTCTATGGTCTCTTCTCTTTTCATATTGTTCTTTGATTTCTATAGTTCGAATCATTATTTATTTTTCCATTGTGGGATCATGATTGAAGAATTTATAACCTATATTTTTTTGTGTCTAATGTATCCTTAAAACATAAAATAGTTCATAATATATCTTTTAATTATTATTTATGTTTATAAAAGGCGAGGTATCTCCCTTTGACATCTTCTTACCTTCTATATATTTTATTGTTAGACGTACGTCTTATACGACACAATATACTTTTAATATTAATTTCATTGTCCTGAAATAAACTATTAAATTAATTCTAGACATGGTATCATCTTTGAGAATGGAAATATTCCCCCTTACCCTATATGATTGGTTATCCACATTAAAAAATTCCCCAAACATAACAACCACCTGACTGCAAAATCACTGGAAAATGAAATTTTATTACATGATTGCAAAAGACATTATGTTATCATCCTAGACAATTATAAATTTAAATATGTATATCATCTTCAAGTTCCCCATGTAATATAGAACAAACACATCAGGTACATTCAGTGCGTCTCTTTCTCCCTTTCTCGATATAAAATACCCTTTCATAGAAATTTAACAAACCTTATTGTCCTAATTTATGTGGAAATCCATATTAAATTTTACATAAAATGAAAATATAGATTCATCATATTTATTATTATAAAATGTAGAATTTCTGTTAGGAATCATATTAGATGGTAAATATAATTACCCTTCTAATTGTTATCAAAACATATTTGAAACACTTCGGTAAGATAGCTTAAACTGATTCGAAATCATTTTTGTGGATGATTTATACTTACCGTATTCCATCAGAAAAAAAATTATTGAAGTTAATTTAGATACTACATTTGTATATTAAATATTTGAATCTTAATACAGCTTCTCGATGAAAATATACTCCACTTTTTTTTAATGAAATGATACTCATGAGAGTTGAATAATATTTTTAAAGCCATGAAAATTATACTAACATTTCCAAAAAACAAATGTGGATAATTATTACTCAATCCACATCAATTCTAGAATAGGTAATATTTATTATATGTAATGTAATGTTTTCAGATAGTTTAATTTTAAGGTAAAACCACTTGGGTGAGTAAATTTCCAATAAACTAAACCCACACATATTTAGGAATTGGGAGAAACTTCTCAACATCAATAAGAAAAAAAATAGTTGACATTTAATTCTTTTCTGATCAGTTGGTCAATATTGATTCAAATAAAATTTTAAAATATTATTTGAACTCTTAGATTTTATAATAATTTTATCTGATTAAGGATGAATCCGATTATGAATACATTTAAAATTTTGAAGAATCTAGGGGTATACAAAAACTAATTGAATATGAAAAAAAAAATTTGAATTAAAATATTGAATAAGTAAATAAACCAATATAATAGAAGGGTATCTTTCATGGTGGAAACATTTGTCGGTATTATTAACCTTATATTTGTTGTTTTTGTAAAATTATTACACTACCTGTGGAAAAAAATCTAAAAATCATTTTTTTTAAATAAAATAATTTAGATAGTTTATACAGAAAATAAAGTATATTTTTTTAAAAACAATATCTAAATAATTTATAAAAATTTCAAAATCCCTAAAATATTTCAATTATTATAACTAAAAAATGATTTTATAAAAAGTGTGACTTTGGTAAACAAATTTTTATAATTTTTTTAGAAAAACAAATTTTGTATAACAAAAATTTTCTATGAAAAAATACATGATTTTAAAACAAAACTAAAATGTAATACCCTTATGAAAAGGATTCTGATAAGGATTGAAGTTGGTGAATCACGAAGTAGATATGAATAATCACTTAATATTGACCATTCCTAGAATAATTTTATTGTATTCATATATATAAAAAACAAATGGTTTTTGTAAAAATATCATTTTTTATACATGTATTCTAATGAATTGTGGCATTATATCTCCTTTATGTTTTTATACTAAAGGAAATAATTTATTTTATCTATTATCTTATCATGTCATTGATTTAATGGGGTTTCACTTAATGAATTGGAATTGTATTGTCACAATATATATTAATTAATAAAACTTATGCCTTATTATGTGATTTTGTGTTGAATACAAAACACTTGAGAAGAAAAAATTATATCTGCGAACTTTTTTAATTCAGTAGTGGAAACATATTTTGTGTATATTTTCATTATTTCCCAAATAATTAAATAATATCCTAGGAAATGAAATTTTATGTATTTACTTTTTTATCCATTCTACATCAAGCAAATTTAGTATATATAAAAATTATTTAAAATATAATTATAATATAATAAAAAATAAAAAACGCAATTTTCAACTTAGATAAGAAAAAACTCATTTAAAAGATTTAATATATGATTTTATAGGAACATAATTTAATATTGTACATAATCATAATGAAAAAATTAAATTTTTTTTGAATAGTTGTGTTGAATGGTAGACGTTATATAATACCTGTAAATGTATTTTGATCAACCGGTTACCCCTAATAATGAAGAACTCAGTACTGGATATACCAATAAGTGTATTAACACATTAATTATTTTCATATCAGTTAGAGTACTGTACAAGTACTATTCAAAGAATGGGGAATGGGCCAAAAATTCGGGCCTATGGGCCATGAAATATGTTAAATGCCCATTGTCCCTTAAGGCTTTGTAATGGGTCTCCATCAAACCAGTTAAAAGAGGTATTTTCTTTTCTTTAGATAATAAATGATTCATCAGTGCAATCCTTTTTAAAAACATTAATTATTTTTATATCCAAATTTATATTTCCATATTTTACGTACTTATGTTGAGATATAAAGATCCTACTGTATTTTGTGAAATCTAAGAACCAATTAAATATGTTAACTCACACATTATACTCATTTTAAACTCATATTTTATAATTACTACAAAATAATCTATTAATTATATTGGATTTTTAAAAAATATAATTTCATCAACATAAATTTGTAAAATCATATTATTTTGTTAAATTTGTTCTATAAAAAGATTTGGGTATGCATATCCTGTAACTAATTTGTTTTATAACAAAAATATACTTATCAAATCACAGTCATATCTATAAGATATTTATGACCATATAAAGCATTAGTATGTTTATAGATGTATTATGGATGTTTTTTATTTTAAAAACCCAGAGGTTGTTATATATAAATATCTTCTAGAAGATAATAATAAATAAAATAAAAAATTGCATCCACTTTAGAAAGCATGAAATTAATAAATTCTACAATGTCTAGAATATTCAAATAACATCAAGTCTTACCACTGGATAATAAGATTCATCATAAAATATTCACTCTTGTTGATTATGACCTTTATTATCATGTATCTCTTTATTTATAATTATTATTCAATTTCTATCAAATATATTCTAAAAACACTTTTTATTATGATTATAAAATATTCTAAATATCTATCATCTGAAATACAAACATTTTTCCTCTAAAACTCATTGTGCTCATATATCATTTCTATAATCAATTCCTCAAAACATAAATCCTATTAATGATTATTAGTTTCAAATTGGGATAAGAACTATATATGTTAAATGTCATTATTGAAGGAACATTTTCAATATATGTTATTGTACATAACCAATGATATATTAACTAGTATGGTTACTAACAAACAACTGACATAATGGGTTTTCCAAAAAATTCTTCAACAATATGTTGAAAATATTCTCCGTGAATGACATAAAAAACTATTTCTCGAGTTATTTACATCTAATAGTTACATTATAAAAAATGAATCAAATTATTTTTAGAAATATCTTCCTTGTATGTATGATATTTAATAGAACACTATAAGCATTATATGTAGGGTAATAAAATGGAAATATTCATTAATTTTATTTGGGAGTATTTTTTATAATATATTTTCATTAGAATTAATTATGTATTCATCCATACAATTATTTTTTGAAGTCATGTCCTTTGGATTTCTTCCTATACAGAAATTAAAAGCTGTTATATTTAGAAATTTTATAATTAAAACTCATTTTATAGTATATCAGTATGTACTAACCACTTCAACACAATTTTTATAATTTAATGTCCACTAAAAATTTTTCTAGTAATCACTTTAAAAATTCAGTTTCTTACTTTGAATACACCATTTTGTTGGAATGTTCATAGTGCTGAGAATTTATGTTCAATACCTTTCATAATACAAATTGTTTCAAAATAATATTTTTTCAAATCTCCCCAATGATCACTATGAATAGATTTCATGTAGTGGGTTTCCTAATTTTTAAATCTGGCTAAAAAATATTTTAAATGAGTATTGGTTTTTGCATTCTTGGTATCAACATAGACCAATATATATATTTTGGGTAATCATCAACTAAAAAAAATAAATAGTATTTTTCAAAACTAATTCTATTTTATGAATAAATAAATATGTTCATGTTTTATAACTATAAATCATATTAAGATGACGCATTACCGATTAATTTAATAATTGACTTGTGATTCTTTTTGTACTTACAGGGGTCACATAATTTTGAATTATAAAAATTATATTGGTCATTAAAAAATTATTTTCTATGTCAATTTAAAAAAAGTTACGATGTTAAAGTGTCAAAATATTCTATAATATATTATTTGTTATTCAAAAATTTTAAATTGTAATCATATATCTATTCTCCTATGTAATCTATGATTAGTATATGAATAGTATCTTGCCAATTAGTAGAAAGAATTAATTAATACTTCAAGCTATAAAATAAATGATTATAATTCATAATGCTCTCAATGTGAAACTCATCAAATAATTGATATATTCTTATAAGTATGTTATTAAAAACTTTAACAATTAAACATTTTAAATAATTTTTTTATTTTAAGAAAAATGTTACATATTCTATTAACATCTTCTTTAGAATTATATTTGATGGGTAATATTCTAGCTTTCATCTTTATTATATACTTGGAGAAGTATTTATCTACCGTCAGGATCCCTAAACATTAAATTTCTATGTAAAACATCATTATCAGAAATAATATTATCAAAATATATTAAACTAGTGTTTTTTAAAAACATTCTTTCACATCATCTTTAGAACAATATGATATTTCATTTTTTAAAATATTTATTCTTGAATCATCATTAGAAATTTTTTCTTTGAAATTTTATTTTATTTCTAATTAGTAAAATTCTTATTTTCTTCATGTCTTTCAATTATGGAAACATCATCCAAGATTTTGGAAGAATTATATTCTACTATGGACGATTCTTAATCAGAATATATATAATTTTTCCCATCATTATTATTATAATTTAAATATATATTTTTAAGGGACTAATTTGTATGATCTTATAATATTATACATTTATTTACTAAGGGTGATTTAGAATAAAGAGAAATATTTCCCTATCTAAATTGGTCTGTATAAAATGATCAATTCTAAGTACCACAAACACTATCACACATTGTGTCAAAATATTTCATTATATCCATTCCATTATACTATTAATATTTCTTGTAATTTTAATCTCAATTGCTACCCTTCATGTAATTCATTTCACCATTGGAAAATTCGGTTCAATATTTCCATCTTTCTTATATTAATAAAACGTAACCATATAATCATTATTGTAAAATTTATCCAAATCATTTTTCATGTATTGATATTTATCATCATTCTTATAAAAATTCATATTCATATTTCTAGAAATATTGGAAAACTCATTCTCTGAATGTTTTGATGTGCAGAAATATAACTGAACAACAACATTCATCTTCCTTCAATATTTCACCACATTCTCTTAAGAATGAATGTTGGAATGTAAATTTTATGTTTTTCAAAAAGAAATACAAAAAAAATAATTTTATTCGTTCTTATTATATCTCATACCTCTTCCCCTATACTACACAAGTGTACCAATAATATCATAGTGTAATATTAGTTTTCTTTCTTGTGTCATCCAAAAATTTTCAATTTGATCCCACTCATTTGGATGAGAACAATTGCCATTACAAAAAAAAAATTCATCATCATTTCCTTCTTCTCTATAATATTTATGACTATTTATAGCACTCACAAACCTATGATTCTTATTGGATACTGTCTATCCATGTTAAAAATAAACAACATTGTAATCATCTCTAAACATGTTTCTAAAATTTTCCATAAAAATGGATTTTCCAAAAAAAGTAACATCATATTTACTCCAAATATTATTTTATTATTCACAATAAAATTTTAGAATATAAATATTCTTTTTTGTATAATATAAAACTTTATTTGAAACATTGTAATTTAGATTATATTATTACTTCTCGGAATTTTTTATTTCATAAAGGTGACTTTCTAGACCCAGATTCTACTTAATGGGTTCCCTAATCCCATGTGGATACATGGACTCAAGCACATCTCCACAAACACCAATGGTTTCTGCTAGAAGAATGAACCTAGGGTGTCCCCATGGGGATACTTTTCCCCCATTACCAAAATGCATCATAATGGATTAATACAAAAAAAGGTTTACAATAGAAGTAATATATGTAAGTATAATTCACATTGGAAAATAAAATCAACAATAAAAATTTCTAAAACAACTATAATATAATCCAACAACTAACGATGATATTCTATGCCACTGGAATATTGGAAAACATGGATACAAGACATAAGACATGACATGTTCCACAAAAGTATAATGAATAAAAAATTCTATCCAAAGCATCCTAAGCTATGAACCGTTTATCTTTTAACAAGAACCATAATAAATAGTAATCAATCATGAGTTTGAAGTAGTATGTTTATCATTATGAACACAAGTATTTATGTAATATACCCTTATTACCAAACAACGCAATGAGAGGGAGTGAGATATATATCAGTTGGCCACCACCAATAGTCTCTATAACATCTAACCCATGTAATCGAACTGTAATAGTGTGCAAGAATGCATATATAATGTAATTCAGTATAATGTAACAATATATCAAAGTACCTGATTCAACCCTCGCCTAGTGTCTGAATATGTAAAATTCATAATTTGATTATTAATAGTTTATAAATATGTCACATGTTAAAAAGTTAAATGGTTCAATTTTGTAACAAAGAAATTTGTAATTATATTTAATAGTGAAGTCCAAAGGTAATATCCATGGCTATGTAGACCTAAAGGGTCACCGACTCAGTAATAACTATAGACTATAATGGGTAAGAGTGTAGTCCAAGGATAATAGTCCATGCCATTCCAAAATGATATTACTACCAATTCCAAGAATTTCATCCAAGGTATAATGGGGATATTTAATGCCTCGACCAGATGGGGTTAAACCTTGTAACCTAGTTTTCAATGTTGAATTAATGAATTTTATCCAAGGAATCCTGTAATAATATTGAATGGATCCTATAGTGTCATACCAGGCATCAAATGAATATACAAGGATCAATATATAGATGTTTTTTCACCTAATAGTCTTATATCCTTGAATAGAAATGAGATTCTTAAGTGCTCATGGAGATTTTTGATTAGTATCCATGGTGAACACAACTGAGGACATTATTTTTTGTTAATGATGTCATGTAATATTTCATCTGGTTCATTCTTTTATTTTCATTAGTGTAATATAGTCAGTTATCATAGATCCTTTATTAATCGATAGGTCCATTTGGTCCAAGAATTTTTATTCATTAGTGTGACAAGACAAAGTAACATACAACCATTATTAATTTTCTCTAAATCATATTCAATAATTCAGCTTCATTCAGCTACCTCCCACTAATGTGGTATGGGGTTCTAAAAAATCCATCATATTAGTCATTCACATTTATTCTGTTCAATTTATACATTTCATATACATTATAATTTCCATTTCACATTTAATCATAAAATTAACCACTTACTATAGGCATGTCAAGTGTAGATCATACATGGTACTTTCCAATATCAATTCACCATATTAAAAAATCCATTTAATTTATAAAATATTACCCTTAAAAGGGACATTCCAAGTATTAGAGGAATGGTAGATCAAATATGTGAAATACTTAAAATAAAATTTTGAAATAAAATCCAATATGGAATGGAGAAAACACTCACACCCCGATAACCGGGTTTGAAGAAATAGAAAAGAGTAAATTATTAAACTGACTCGATTACATACCTTTGTTCATCAAATATTATGAATGGATTCTCCAAAAGTACCCCTATTTAGGATATATCTAAATTATAATCTTTGGTCTTCAAGAAGCACCACAATGAGAGGAAAAAAGGTTAATCCCGTTAGTTTTTTTATTAGGGAAGAAGGAGGGATATACTTATATCATTAAGGGGGAAAAATAAAAATGTACCCAAAAAAATAATATATGCATAGTTTTTGCACACTATTTGATAAACTGTGCGAAAAGTGTGCATGATTACATGATAGAAATAGGAAACATTTACAATTAGGCTACAAGGCCATGTAGAAACTATGATATTTGGTTATATCGGAAAATATTCATCTACATGGTTAGCCTAATCATGCACCAACCATGCGCTAATCGTGAGACATGTTTTTTTCAAAAATATTTGTTCATTTCTATAAACATTTAACAGACACTCTTGATTCCATTTCTAACTCTTAGGCATCTATATTAGACTGAATTTAAATATTTAGAATGTTTTTTAATTGATCCATACCTGACTGGAGTCCAAGGTTCTTACATATTTCCCCTTAAAATTACTCTTACTTGAGTTTTCTTCAAAGGGTTGAAAACATATATATATATATATGAAAAACTCTATTCATTGGGCAGAAACTTCGACCTACCACTCCTATATCTCACCCTATATATGGTCGAGATTCCATATCACCCATACTAGATGGACAAAACAATCATGTAGATCCTTAATGCTCTGGTTAATGATTTCTACTGGATACTCCTCAAATGTAGTGTCAGCATCTAACTCAAATTAATTGTGATCAAATGTATGAGACAAATCCATATCATATTGGAGAATCTGTGAGATGTGGAAGAGTTCATGTAGGCCACAATACCACTAAAGTAGTAGCAACTGATAGGCTAGCGAACCAACTCTCCCTAGAATCTCAAACATCCATACATAATGAGGAGATAGATATCCCTTATTTCTTTAGTATTTATTCCCTAGCATGGGAGATACTCGAAGAATAACATGACCACAACCTCGAACTCAATTGGTCATCTATGGAGATCTACAAAATGATTTTTTGTAGGTTAATAAGTAGTCATATTCTTTATGAACATATTAACCTACTCCAATGTCTCTTAAATGTGACAAGGACCTAGTATGTATACATCACCTTCCAATATCTAGTATAGGGATGAAAGTATGTCCAAACATATAAGTCCTCAAATAGATCCATCAGATTTTTTTTCATAGATCTATTATTATAAGATAACTCGATGAGGAGTATATATATCTCCCCTGAACTGATGAAATTTAGGGAAGTTGGACAATCATATCTTCTAGAACATGTATTGACTATTTCGATTTTTGATCAATCTGAGGGTAAATATTTGTGCATAAAAGTAACTATGTATTCATAAACTTATGAAATACCTACAATAAATATAATAGAGAATGATAATCCCTACCTGAAATGAAATTACATGGAACCCAAGGTAGCTAGATGATCTCACATACATAAATTGTTCTTAGATCATCAATAGAAAAAGTATCCATAATATGATTAAAGTGGGATGATTTTGTTAGTCAATCAATGAAAAACCGTACAACATCACTACCTATAAGTGGCCACATTAATATTACTTTGAAATCCATAGAAACAACTTCCCATTTACATTACAAAATTAGAAGAGTTTTTAACAAGACTTCTGGAATCTGGTGATACACCTTCACCAACTGACAGGCTGAACACATAGTGATAAATCCATCTATCTTTCGTTTCTTCTCGTGACACCAATACGTGTGTCACATGTCTCAATACATCATTTTGATTCCTTGATGAAATGCCCACTGAGGGGAATGCGACGCTTTCATCAACTCCAATATCATATATGCGGAACCTATATATGTCCACATAGATGCTTGATGTCATCTTTTTTCACAGAACAATATATAGGTTTTTTTATCATATAATATACTGTAAAGGACCACCAAGCCTTTGAAAACAATCTAATATTCACCTTCTCAAGGGTAGAATATGTTTGTATAATGGATGAGAGGTAAGACTGCTCGTTAATATCATGAAACAATAGAATAATCCCAATAAAGAAGTCCATTAAATTCCATTCATCCCTATCTTCCTATAAGATTTCCATTGGAGTTTTCTGACTCATCACATCAGAAACTACATTCCCATTACAAGGTATAATGTAATGCTCCAAATCAAAATATGGTAGATACCTAAACCATCTTTAATATAGGAGGTTTAGTTAATGTTGTGAAATGATATGTTGGAGGCTATTTCTGTCACTGTACATCACAACGAACACACCCAATAGATGGTGTATCATGCTATGAAAGGCATGGAAAACTGCTACTAGCTCATGGATATGCATATTTTAATTTCCATCGTGAGTCCTCAAATACTGATATTGGTATGAAATTACTTTTTCATTCTATACCAGCACTGCTTCTAGGACAGTGGATACTACATCACTGTAGATGGTATAACATATACCATGTTATGGATGATTTTGAATAGGTGACGATCGAAGAATCCCTTTATTCTCCTAAAATTATTTCTCACTCTTCAGACCACATGATATTGGTAACCATCTTTGTAAAACCAATTAAGGGTGAAGCAAGGTGGTATTTGTGATATATGGATTTCATATAACATACAGTGATTCCCAAGAAACTATGTATATCAATCATGTTCTTGGGATGATCCCAGGAAACTACAACACTAACATTTTCTAGGAGTCATATACTCTTAATTCTAATATAATATGTCCCAAAAAAGTGAACAATTTTGATCTAGAAGTGGAATATTTTAATCTTTGAAAAATGATGATGATCTCTCAATGTACATATAATGTTCTCAAGATGTTTGGAATGGTTTCTACATGTGTGTGAATACTCCAAGTGTTTTTCCAAACTGACTATGAAAAAAGATCCCAAATAGGGTTGAAAACCCCTATTCTTCAAATCCATGAAAATGGAGGGTGCATTTTTATGACTGAATTAAATAACAAGGTACTCATCAGAATATACCAACTCTGGAAAGTTGATTGTGGTAGGTATGATGGTATGAATTGAACCAGATGATAATCCTATATAAAGATGATCTTAGAGAAGACCATTTATTATTGGATTTGGTTGAAGAGATCATCAATTAATGGAGTCGGATATCGTCTTGTGACTCTGAGATTGTTCAAATATTTGTAATCCATATATAGACATAGCCTTCCATCCCCCTTCTTGAAAAAAAGCATAGGTTAACCCCAGGAAGATGTTTTGTGCCATTTAAAAACATTTTCCATTAAATCCTATAAATAAAAATTGAGATACTAAATAACTTTAGATTCCATCCTTTATAGAAGAATGGACACTAGATCTGGTCCCATAACAAGAATGGTTTTAAACATTACCTCTATCTTAGGAGGTAATAAAAAGATATTTGTTGTGAAACACATCACAGAAATGATCAACTACTAGAGGGAAATCAACTGGTCGTAAACCCTAATCCTCTATGAAGATATTTTCAATCATCTTGGTCACTCCAACTAGCACATGATTTTCTGGTGCTTCTCTACCATCCTAGACCTCCCACTCACCCTTATGTAGATAAATAATGTCCTTTGGTGATGTAAATGATACCATACGACTTTGGTAGTCTAAAAATTCATAATACTAAACCAACATATCCATCCCAAGAATGAAATAGAATCATATCATCTCAAAAATTAAGAGGTTATATAAGAAAAGGTAAAATCCTACCTTCATGGGACAATTCCTATATTAGCTTATATCCATTGTTCATTCCCATAATTACATATATAGGGTCATTACACCATATTGATACTGTATATGTAGTCTGAGACTCTCTAAGAATGATATAGAGTTAAAAGAGATATAATCACCTATATGAAATAAAGAAGATATTGATGTAGATTACACTAGGATAATACATCATAAAGAAGATGGTCCAACAGCATGGTCCGCGGGAATTGGTTGTAGTGAATGCAACTGTCTTGATCCATGACCCAATGAAACAGATGGACTATCATGATCGTAGCTACTATATTAGTGGTACTTGGGAATTGGGGTGTGGCTATCATGATCATTTTTGTATCATATTACTCTAGATTTGTTTTATTATATGTCTTCCTATGTTTACCTTGTCATTTGTAAAAACTACTACTACTACTTCTTGTTGTATATAATTGATATTTTGATGTGATTCAGTCTATTGGTGAGGGTATTGTCTACCCACCTACACACATGTTCCTTCACTGCTACGGAGTGGCCTCAAGTGCTTGGGGATATGTGAATGTTTCCATGGGACTCAACAGGTTTGGAGCATTATTCTTAGGTATTTGGATCCCATGATATCTTTCGCCTAAAAATCTATTCATGTATATGTAAACATATGATTTCTATTATCAAAACATGGATTAATAAAATATAATTGGGGCCCAAAAATAATCCTAAAAAGGATGGGATATATCATCCCAGTAGCCAAAAAACCATGTTATATTCTAGTCAATCAGTGTATATAAATACAACATGTATGCATGAAATATAACCTTAAATAAATGCAGTGCTCAGATTTAACATCCTATACGTTTCAGTTCTAATAAAATATCTATCTCATTTAATCAAATTCAATTAATAGCTTAATATCATTTAAATTATTATTCTAGAGACTTCTCTGAAATACAATATTCTCAATGTATGCACATGTATCCATGGATACCTAAATAAGTTATAAAACTGGTATAAATTAAACACTGAATCAAATCATGTTTCCCTTGGAAGATGAATCGTAAAGGTCATTTAATTCTTTTATTCAATTTATAACATGGGTCCTTCTTTGTAATTCCTATTTTTGAATTTATGTATCACTCCAGGTGTAATATCAAGAAAAACCCAACAAGCCTATAATTGGGGATCGTCTTACAAACTCAATATGACTCTAGGTGTGGAATAGTGTCCTTATCATACAATAATGTCCTTTTTGGTTTCTTTAGCAAGACCCAGTAAAAATTCAGGACATAAAATCAATTCCCTTTAAATCTTTTAATAACATTCAATTTGGATTCTAGGTATCACTCGGCATATAATTCAATCTTAATTGTGTCTACCCATGGAATCATTCATTTGGATCCATGTATCACCCATGGAATTATATCAATTTTTAACACAATTGAGTCTATCTATGGAATTCATATATGAATACACATATCACCCAATGAATAAGAGTCAAAAGACAACTAATGATGTAAGTGGAATTCTAAAATCAAACCATGTATGAAAATTTTATAATAATCCTAATCCTATTTTAGTTCATTCAATAAATTAAATTAAAATTCCATAGTAAAAACCATAACAATCTAATTCCTTCTCAACTGAAAAGGGGACTCAATCAAATTACCAAACCCATGTGTCTTTGTCATTCAAATTAAAAACATGGGAAAATTCTTATAAAAATCATTTCAAGAATAAATAAACTATTTCATGGCTTAATAATCAATTAACTCAAATGGGAATATTTATACTTAGAAAAATTCAGGCCAAATCAAACATATCATATAATTAACTCTATTTAACTATAATTTCATAATTTCATCAATAGAATTCATGCTTTTTTAAAAAAAATTCATAAAATTATTCATGGGTAAATCCATACATCCCATACCTTTAATACATTTAATTTACAATTCAAATCATAAATCAACTAATTGATTTTATTTACACTTCAATTCACATGTTTCATCCCATAACAAATGGTAAAATAATCACTACAAAGGACTTCAAGGATAAGAGCCATAGAAGGTGCATTTATAAATTAACACACACAAAGGGTGGGATTAGACCAAGGTGCATAAACTATAAACAACTATTATCCACCCTCTGAATCTTAATAGTCTATACATATCAATTTTGTTAATCAAATTAATTAAAAGAAATGACCAATAATTGGGCGTACTATACAACACAATATATAAACTATTATACATTAAGAGAAAGGCATGATACCACATATTGTTGGCATTTACTCAATAGCACATCTAGTATTAGGTTCTAATTCTATTTCGATTGGGAGAATTCTTAATATTTCTCGAAGAGACAAATAGTAGGGAATATCATCCTGAGCCCAAATTTTGCAAACTATACCAAACCAAAAGTGAAATGACATTAAGTGAATGGGTAACTAATAAGGAAAAATCAAATGCTTCTGAAAGGACATGATTCTCACTTTATATAAAGATGTTACCACACATCCTAATCATGTATCTAAAAGAGAGACAAAGTGGTGTTCTTTATATGAGTGATAAAAAATGTTGTCTGGATTTATTTAATATTGTTTTAAATTAAAAAATTACTTTTAGCGAAAAATATCTTGGATGCACAGTTTTGTTAACAATTTTCTTAAATCCACCGCTAACCATACATGGGAACCTATTAGTCGAGGAATAGAGCACTGTTTTGCAGTATGGTTTGGCTAAGCACTCATAAACCATGAAAATACATAAATTAAATATTACTAAGCTGATCACACATATATGCGGCTGAAATCACATGTTTTTATTGAAACTGTGTCGATATTCCTACTCTCTACAAATTCCATTCATGATTTTTTAAACCATGAAACCTCAACATCATAGTTTACTCAATCTATGTGCCTTGACAAACCCAAAAATAGGGTTAGTTTTCTTTCACTGAGCCACCCACAAAAAACTCTATCATCTCTATTACCTGAAAAGGGATTTCATGTTATGTCATAGATAATCATTAAAATTTCAAATTTATAGAAAAAAGAAATCTAGAACTCAATGAATAAGTAGTTTAACAAAAAATTCCACACTCAAATCAATTCATCACTAACTTTACGTCTCATGGGTGATAAGTTATTTATGAGGACTACTCCATGCACAACGATCATATATCATCCTCCCACTTCATGGTTTCATCTTTTACTCGACCATTCTACCAAAACGATTGTGTGAGAGGAATGCACTAGTCTTGGAGAACCATTATTCTATGATCCAAAATATGAATCAGATTCTCCTAAATGAATGAATCTACCTTTAACTCAACCTCATTTTCATAAAAGAAATATATAGTTTCAAATAATAGTTTCAAAAATAAGAAACGTTGAGGACATCAAGCTTGTACCTATTCTTTTGAGAAAACATCAATTGATAGGCTTTCGTCTAGAGTCTCTCCAAAATATTGAACAAAATGACATATATTTGTGAAATCATACCTTACCTCCTGATCCTTTTATTCCATAGCCTTATAGAAATATGTTGGAAAATATGTTCCCCAACCTAAAACTCTAGATCTCATAGTCAGTGATCGATATATTATTTTGGATGAGATTATTCAATTTACATCAACAACTGAATCAGCATCACCTATTATGTTGTCTCCTGAACAAGAATAGGTCCCAACATTGATGTATCTCTTACCTCTATCCAACACAGGGCTAACTGGAATGTCCTTCCATACAAAATATCATATGATTCCATATAAATATAATCCTAAAATATATTATTGTATGTGAATTAATCCAAAGGTATATGTCTCTCCCAGGATCCCTTAACATCCAGGACACATGCTTGCATCATGTCCTCGAGAATCTAAATCATGCTCTTGGAAAAGCCATATATATTTGGGTGATATGTTTCGATGATAAGTACCTCTATAAACAATTCCCTCTATATCCATTTATATAAATATAATGTAAACTAGGTGTCACTATCTAAAACAATAGTATATAGGACCCCTGGGATTCATACAATCTAACATCCCGCGCTGATATTTTCTACAATCATTAGTAAATGGGAAACCTACATTATCTTGTGAATGAATACCCATAAAACATCAATATCTCAAGGTGACCTTGGTAAATTAGTCATGAATCCTTCACAATGTCATTCCATTGCAACATCGGAATGTGTATCTTTTTTATATGTCATCCTGGTCATTGGTATTCTACCTTCACCTACCGAGATATAGCACACCTCCTGAAAAAAACTAGTTATGCCCCTTTTTATACAAGTCCACCATTACTAGTGATTTAAATAAAGAAAATTCTTCCAAATGTGGGGTGTATAGCCTAAATAAAAGCATGCATGTCCCATAGCAGTTCCTATTTTACGTCGGTTGAATCCCTTGTAAATCAATGGGTATGAATTATTTATTCATATACTATAATCCAACTAGGAGGAGGGTCCATACCATCAACACTATCCCATAAGGCTATTCTCTCATTGTCCAAAAGATGCCTCACCCTTTCCCTATCTAGATGTGTAGAGGTAACATCTATGGATATATGAATTGTCTTCACTGGACTGTTGTGCATCTCAATGTGCATTCCAGTGGACAAACTCATAAGTTGTCACCCACATTAGTTACAATATCTACGTCCTCCTAATTAGATTATTGAACACATTATTTCAATTAATAGTCCTATATGCATGCTCGAAGTCAAAATATTGGGGGTACTCAACCAATGAATCCAACCTATGATTTCAATCAAATTGAGTAAATAATATATGAATTTTTTTAATTCATATACTGTAAATATGAAATCCATGTAAATAGTGTGTCCTAAAACATAATTCATGAACAATTGTAGCTATCATGAGGTCATGGATTAGGTAATTCCCCCCATGTGGAATCATCTACTCAGACTCGTACATAACAAGTCATTCTTCCAATATTATAACTATAACACTCCAACAATTTTATTTTATGATTCTATTAAATACATTCTATTAATCACCTTGTTACTTGGAAACAACAGTAGGTTATTAATGAGATATTCAAAACCTAGCCCTTAAATATAAATTTTTTACTTCTATGTTTCGAATTTCGAAAATTGGTCATCTAGAGTTGTGATTAGTAAGTCATTTGGAGTTTGACAGAACAAACTTGATTTTTTGTGAAAAGTAACATACCCTTATAAATAGGAATATGAATAGTAATATGACCCTTAGGAATAATAAATAATAATATTATTTTATTTTCTTAAAGACATAATATAATGAGATCTTAATTAGTTTTTCAATGAGAAATAAAACCGATTGCACATTTAAGATTGGTATTTTCTGAATTAATTATGAATTTATTTAAAAATTAAATTAATAATACAGAGAAAATTATTTTCAAAAATTTGAGTTAATTATTTAATTCTATACATAAAAAAATTGTTAGGGTAAATTTTTGGGATTTTTCTAAAATACTTGAATTTTTTATGAATAGTAAAAATACAGTTTTGAGTTTTCAGTAGTTAATGACATCATAATGTTGTAATAAATAAATATAAATGTATGGTCAACTTGTGTAAAGTATATTATGACATGGGATTTCCCAATTGGAAAAATAAATGGGCAAATACCATGTACAAGCCCTGGGATTGGAAAAAACCACTAATGGAGTTTCCCTTAGAAATTATTAAAAAATTACCTCTTTTTTCTATAAATACCCCCTCATCAATTCGTTTTCTTTCATTCAAAATCCTTCGTACTCGAAGATATAGTTTTTTAACCTTTCTAGGAGTCCTCCCAATGTGTTACTAATCCCCCAATGTCCCATACTTCATGATCTAGGAGTTACTTTATAAGGTAAACGAATCCTTCATTATCTTCATTAAGTCGACTGTTCTTTTATGTTAGATATTTAAAATTTCATTATCATATGATTGGGGTTGATTTTATTAATTATTATAACTTTTATTCAGATTTAAATATGATGAGATACCCTTTTGTTCTCATCATTTTATTTTATGAAATTTTATGTAATTTTGTTAGGCTGCCGAATTTTCATAAGGGATCCCCCAACTTTTCATTTATTTTCAAGATCATCTATTTTCTTTTTCTATTCACACTTACTATGCAAAAATGAAATTTATAAACTCTAGTAACATCTATATAAAATAATTATATCATGTGACTGTAATAAACATCATCAATATTCTTACTCTCCCCTTTTTATTTTTATAAGCGAAATCAACACCCATGAAGTTCCAATTTATAACCTTTTTGAACGATGTAGTTTTGTTCTTAACTTTATCATTCATTACAGGACCAGAAACCATTTTAATGGTTGAAAAAAATAATAATATATGTATTTAAGCTCATTAATTTCCTGGAATCATACACACTAATAATATGGAATAATATTACAAAATGAGTTCATTGTATACAAAACTGCCAAGCTAAATCCAAGCGTTTATCAAAAACTTTTAACTAATGATTCTTCCTCAAGAATATAAACTATAATCATTATAAGAACATTTTTATATCTTTAATGTAACTAATAATATATATTAACAAATCTGGATATTTATCCACATTACAAATGAACTTCCATTCATGAGCGCAAGTAAACGAATCATGAAAACCAAGGATGAAAATGATTCTAAAACTATTAAATTGAACCTCATAAACCCATTAAAATGGGACATTAATGAACCTAATAAAGTTATAATAAATCCATTACATGTATAGGAGGTTCTGTAATTATTAATTAATTAATCTAAAATTGATTATTCAGGTCATTAAAACAAACTAAGAACACACTCGAGAAAAAGGTATGGGGTTTCTCATCTCACATTCATTTCTGTGAGATTTTCATTGTTCGCCACTTATTTTTTGTATGTGGTATATGTGTAATTAAATTTTATATATAATAACATGATTCTATTTATATTCATGTTATTAAATGATTCATTTTATGGTTATATATTCTGGTCATATGATTCGACTGATTACATTGTGGTAAGGGACATTGTCTCAACTACCATTATATTGTGACTAACTTTGTATTGTGCACCTAATAATATTTTGTGGTGTACCTAATCCCCATTTGAGATAACTTTTCATTTTAAATTATATTGATAATAAATATCCATAATCTCATATCATGGATATGTTGTTGTCTAAACCATATATCATTTTACAAACAATGTTCATTTTGGAAAGTAATTTTAATTATGGAAATATTGATAAATCTGTATACTCTACTCTATACGGATATTGAAAAGGAATATTGATATTGTATTGAATAAATGTATACATAATTATTTGGACATGAAGTGGAGGGTGGCTCCCGATACATCACCTCGATGAATCAGTTGGTCTCATGAGACAAATCAGTTGGCGACAAACCCTTTGAGTTTGTTTCAAAAAATCAGACGGGTTTCTACCCATATAACTAAACTGTTTTACGGTATTATGGTTTCATGTCCTAGATACATGATTTCCAATTAATAATAATTCACTTTTTTGATTAACAGTTATTATTACTATCCACGAGGTTTTCACTATGACAAACTCAATGGATGCACTTTAATTATCAGTTTATTAATGGAATTAGTTTTTCATGTATTCAATATGACATATTGATTATGTAAGATTAATAATGAATCACTTATTATTTTACTCATGATTTTTCTATTTTTATACCTTATTTAGTTTTTGAGGTCACCCCTCTCATTTTTTACCCTCAACAGGTGATGAAGAAAAGGACATTTATTGAGTTCAAGTGGTTGCAGTTTTAGTTTTCGTTGTGTATTTTATTTTGTAAACCATTATAATGTAAATTGAGAAACATCTATCTATCTAGTTTCTTCAAGACTACTATAATAATAGTTCCTTACAGATTTTCAATAATTCTAACCATTCCAATATCACATGTAATGCACCAGCTCTAGCCTAGAGGTGTCGGGGTGTTACAGTTTGTATCAGAGGAAGTTTAGTAGGAAACATGGAAACTAGAGTAGGAAATGTATAGTAGGGAACAAATCCCTAAGGTACAATTTGAGTATAAACATACAATAACGTCCTGGTATTTTGATAAGGAATAGATTATGTGGATATTTTTAAGCAATATGTCCCAGTCTCGATACGAGTATGTAGACGCGGCTATGGCACAGATGTATCTAGGGGTAAAACCAGAATACACCACTTTGAGCTAGACTCGAATGAAAACTGGTCCATGAAAATGGGCCTTGCTCCACTGTTGGTTATGACACTCCCATGGTATTTCCGTAGGATAATTCAAATTTTCTTTAAAATCCATTATTGAGGAGTTTAATGTAAATTTTTCCTCAGAGGTACCATGATTATAAGATTATCTATTCATAGAATTTAAATCTATTTTGATTGATTTTCTATTTTATATTTATAAACTAATATAGTTTCGTGTGGCAGAATCCCCCATCATTCAATGGGACTACTAATCTAGTGGTATCTGAGCAATCGATCAAGTCCCTTGAGATGATATTCATAGAAATAAGATTCAATAAAAATTAAAAGGTAGTACTGGCGGTATATTGTCTCAAGGGTGATGATGATCAATGGTGGTCCCTGATTCAAAATACCATAGTGGAATAAGAGATAGATGATATGGAATGGAGTAGTTTTAAGGAAATATTCTTCGAAAAATATTTCCCTCATGAGCAACGAACTGAAATGAAGAGAAAATTCCATGGCTTGAAACAAAGGGAAGAAGAAAGTGTCGAATAGTATGAGTCTAACTTTATAAGGATAGCCTAGTATGCCATGTATTACATACATAACATGGAGGAAAAGATTGATCATTCCTTTGAAGCTTTTAAGCCAAGCCTTTTAAAGGCACTGCCTTCTGAATCATTTTCAACATATGAAGAAATTGAATCAAGTGCTATCAAAACAGAGAAAGAATTTTCTAGATCAAAATTTTTCAAAGGAGACCAAGATAAGAAGCGGTACTCTGATAACAAAGGAAAAGGAGAATCACCAAAGAAGAGAAAGGGAATGAATAGTTTCCCATTATGCAAGAACAGTGGAAAGAGTCATCTCATGAAATGATTGAATGGCATGAAAGTCAGCTATAAATATGGAGAAAAGGGTCATCGATCTGGTGAATTCAAGGAGAAGAAACAATTCAATGATATTCAATGCTACAATTTCAAAGAGATGGGACACTATGAAAATGAGTGTCCTAAGCGCCAAGGAAACATTCCTAAGAAAAATCCAAGAGAGCAAGGGAGAGCCTATGCGATTACAACCGCGAAGGTTGATGTTCCTAATGACATGGTGGCAGGTACTAGAATTGTTTCCTCAAACATATCCAGAACATTATTTGATTCTGGATCATTGAATTCATATATATCTTCCCAGTTTTCCCAGAAAAATAGATATGTCGAATTTTATTTAATAAGGTAGTTGTCAGTCAAATATTTTAGGGGATGTATCATTGAAACCAAGGCATGTCGACCAGTCCCCCTCCAGACACCAAAATGTGCTCTAGTTGATAAACATATCATCATACCAAAGGATGAATTTGACATAATTCTCGGTATGGATTGGATGTCAAATAATGATGAGAAGATTTATTGTAAGATGGTGGAAGTTACAATTTTTTAAAATGGTGTAGAATACCTTGTCTTTAGTGCTGAAACATCGCCACCTGATTCTTATTTGGAACCACCCCCAATAGCTCTACTGAATGCAATACATGGAGAGGAAGATAAACCAATATATATGGGAGAGTAAATAAATCTTCAAATTGATGATGTGCAGATAGTGAAAGAGTACATTATTGAATTACTAGAAGATTTACCTGGACATCCTCTAGAGTGTGAAGTTGAGTTCTCTATTGATTTATTTCCTAATGGAAGACCTATATCAAAGACTCCCTATAGAATTGACACTATGGAATTAGTATATCTAAAGAAACAACTATGGGATTTGAGTGAAAAGACTTATTCGACGAAGTGTTTCTCCATGGGGAGACCATGTCCTCTTTGTCAAGAAGAAAGATGGATCCATGAGGCTTTGCATTGATTATAGGGAAATCAATGTTATTGCAACAAAGAATAAGTATCATCTGCCTTGTATTTATGATTTATTTGACCAACTTCATGGGGATCAATACTTTTCAAATATTGAACTCCGATCTGGATATCACTAGTTACGTGTGAGGAATGAAGATATTCCAGAGACATGATTTCAGAATAGGTATGGGAAATATGTGTTTATAGTGAATACATTTGGACTGACAAATACAACCTATGTTGTTATAGATTTAATGAGTAGTGTTTTCAAGGAATATCTTGATAACATTGTTTTGGTATTCATCGATGATATCCTCATATACTCAAAATGCTATGAAGACCATGAGAATCACTTGCGGGTTATTCTGAGAACTCTAAGATGAAATAAATTATATGGGATGTTTATAAAGTGAGAATTATGGATTCAATAAGTTTCTTTTTTGGGCCATATTGTATCTAAGGATTGAATCCTAGTTGATCATGCAAAGACAAAGGCAATCCATGATTGTACCACGCCAACAAACATAACTGAGTTACGCAGTTTTATTGGATTAGCAGGTTATTATCTACGTTTCGCTCAAAATTTTCTCGACTGGAAAATCCACTAACCAAACTCACACGTAAAGGAGTTATGTTTGTGTAGAAAAAAGAATGTTCAGAATCCTTCAATGAATTGAAAATAATATTGGTCAATGTTTCAATTTTGACTCTTCCATCTGGAAGTGATGGATTTGTAATATACAATGATGCATCATAGAATGGACTAGGTTGCCGACTTATGCAAAACGATTATTTTATTTCTTATGCATCATGAAAATTTTAGACTCATGAGAAAAATTATTTAACATGTGATTTTTAGTTATCAATTGTAATGTTTGCTTTGAAAATATGGATTCATTATCTATATATAGAGAGATGTGAGAGTAATACAGACCACAAAAGTTTGAAATATTTTTTCACACAAAAATAACTATACATAAGGCAAAGGAGATGACTCGAGTTTCTCAAATATTAGCATTTTTCAATTCACTACCACCCAGGAATGGAGAATAAGGTGGAAGATGCATTAAGTATGAAAGATCATGGACTTTTGACTCAAATGATGATTGAAAGATATCCTATGTTCAAGGATCTACTAAAGATGGATATGGGAAATGTTATGGATGGGGAAACATCACTACTCTTTCAAATGATTGCTAAACCATCTTTACTATAGAAGATAAAAAGTTCTCAATCTAATGATTAGAATTTCCACAAGAAAATTAATGCAGTTAAAGATGTGAGACTGGCTGATTTTGTGTATGAAGAAGGAATTCTGATGTTTGGGAATGGGTTATGTAGAGACTCAGGTTTTTGTCCCTGTCCGACTTTGGAATATTTCTACGAAAAAATCCAGAGCTAGGCATGAAGATGGCGTACGA
Source organism: Viscum album (assembly GCA_963277665.1). Taxonomy (NCBI): domain Eukaryota; kingdom Viridiplantae; phylum Streptophyta; class Magnoliopsida; order Santalales; family Viscaceae; genus Viscum; species Viscum album. Next base: position 1,957,652,297 of record OY728165.1, read on the forward strand.
TTCCGAGGCCCGGTGTGCCCGGAATTAATTTTTTAAAATTACTAAGTATTTTTATACTATTCACATGGACGGGGTGTGATACCTCCTAAAAGGTATCTCAGAATGGGAATCTGAGGGCAGGCTTGCGTCCGGAACGTGCCGCTTACCCTAGGTGAGATGTAAACATTGCTGGCGTGGGCCTGCAGTGAGAAACACCACTAGTGGCGTTTTCGTAAATAAGTGGAAAAGTTGGTTTTCATGCATCAGCTCAAATAACTTCTGAACGGAGTCACAGATCGCAAATATGAGTCCGCCATTGCATTTAGAACTATGTGTTTACCCTAGGGGTGACCTTACCTTTGTTCGCATTGGGCATCGGGTCCGAGGCGGGTTTGGCGCCGACGGGTGGCTGATATAAATATCAGCACCCCCTCCTTTTAATTCCTCTTGGAGTTCTTCACCATTCATCACCGCCAATCCTCTGAATCGAGCAAATGATGTTCCCATGAGATCATATTTCGACACGGGACGTTCCAGGAGTGTGCGGCAGAATCTATGGAGCGCGGATCTAAGGCAGAACGTCGGCGTTTCGCCCGCGAGGTATGAGGATTTGAGATTTAACCCCCAATCCCATTTTTGCTGCGTTTTCCTAAAAATTGAAGCCGTATCAGTGTAGATCTGGTCCCGAGGGTCATGTATACGCCTCCGGATTGTAAAAAGTACCACTGAGCTGCCCTCGGTTGTCCTTGGAAAATCTGTCGGTGCGGCGGCCCGCGGTGGAGTCGCGGCGGCCGGCCGCCCAGCGCGAGGGCGTGACGAGGAGCACGGCGGCGCAGTGCACCGTACGGCGGAGTTCCACCGGCCAGGGTGGGCCGCAGGCGGCGGCTGGTCAAGGTCGGCCGGACCGGCCGGTCGAGGCCGGCCCGACCACTTTTGTCATACTGGGGTCTTTAAACCCCTGTATCATGCAATCTGGGATTGGGATTCATGTTCCGTTTGTTGAGACGCTACCCTGACCACGATGCGGACCTAGTGGTATGGGTTCCGGGGTTTAAGGGTTTAATATCGTTGCACGGGAGTTATAAACGTCGTATAAAATAATATTATTTTACTATTTTACGACTTCAGGCCATTATAACTTCTACCCGGATAGTTCGATTGACGTGCCGTCAGTGGCATTGAGACCCTGATGGTACAAAAATGTTTTTGAGATTGTTTCCAGGTGTTGGGACTGAGAATGGGGTGTGGGCCCCATGAGGCTGGGTTTTGGCGTTTGCGGATAAACACAGCTTTTGCACCAGGAGTCCAATATTGGCGGATGATTAGTAGATCCTATGTGTTTTTCTGAGAGGATCACAATGGTGCAATCCGTTTGATGAGTTTCAGAATCATGGCATGGGCCCCACCCGGGCTGGCCTTCGTTGAATAAGGCATTTTTCACTGAGTGTCCATTTTGGACGATCGAGTAGTCGATTCCGCTTATTTTTCTGAGGGGATAGTCGTGGTATGATCCACTTGATGGGTTTTGGGATCATTGAGTGGGACCCTCATGAGCTAACTAGGGATAATAGTGACTTTTTCACTGGTTCTCCATTTCGTGTGAGAAAACAGCATATCCTTTTTTTTTCCTCGTATAAATCGATGGTGGCCTCAGTATTGGCCTAGGAGGTGCGCAGTGTGGTGTTGTGGTGAGTCGCTCGGGTTAGCGACGTTTGGACCAGTAGTGGTTGAGGGTTCTCCCTTGTTTTGTTCCTATAAGGGTTCGTGTGACATCACAACCTTCATAGAGGTTTGTGATCCTCTCGGTGGGATGTTTAAATTGTTAGACTTGTGTCATCCCTCTGGTGGGGCCGAAGCAGGATCCTCTAGCATCTTTTCCCAAGATCAGGTTCTTGGTATCGCTGTGACTGCATATCCATGGGCGGTGATCCCCTATCTAGCTGGTTATCCCTGTAAGGTTGTGGTATCAACAGGATTATGATCCCCTATGTGGTGGGACTTACTCAGTTGGGTTGCGGTATCATTGGTTATATGATCCCCTACATTGCGCGTGGTTTTGGTAGGGTTGTGGTATCGTTGGTTATATGATCCCCTACTTAGCGCTTGGTTTTGGTAGGGTTGTGGCATCATAGCTTCGATCCCCTACATTGTGTGTTATACCAGATAGGGTTCTGGTATCATTGTGACCACCTTTATATGGGAGACGATCCTTTATCTGAGTGACGTGCATCTGTCGAGCGCCAGATCGGGTTGTGGTATCCCCCAGCAGATCCTGGGAGTGATCCCCTATCTATGAGATCTACGAATGTCATATCGGGTTTTTGTATCCCCTAGTGGATCCTGGGAGTGATCCCCTATATATGAGATCTACGAATGCCAGATCGGGTTGTGGTATCCCCCAACGTACCCTGGGAGTGATCCCCTATCTATGAGATCTTTGTCTACTGGAGTGGGTTTTGGTATCCCCTAGCGGACCCTAGGTGTGATCCCCTATCCGAGGAGTTTGGTGGTTATGTTGTTTCAGTGAGGTTTCCCCAGTGATGCTATCCTACGAGCATGATCTCTTGGGTGAGAATTTGAGAGGATTGTGAGAAACCTGATGGAGTGTATCTCTCAGATGAGTGTCATCTGGGATGAGAATGATTCTGGAGTGTGCTCTTCTGGTTGTGGACAGTTGCTGGTGATGAGTTTGGTACCTCTTGTGTCCTGTTGTGTGAAGTGATTATATCTGGATTGGTCAAGGTGTATGTATGAGAATACACCTTAGTTGAGCTGACGAGTTGTGTTTAACCGAGGATGGTCATGAGATGGAGTTTCTCTCTCATCTAGGTTCCCTCTGGCTGGGATGAACGGACTGTTGCCTTTCAGTTTCTCTCTTTTGTTTCAGGTTTTGTGGTGCCTACTGAGTATGTTTATACTCACCCACACGGGCTTTGGCCACACATGTTTGTGTCTTGTTCAGAACACATGCCTTTTGATGGAGTCCTAGGAGGACTCGGAGTGGGCAGAGCTGAGTGAGAGAGACTGACTGTGGTGTTTCCCTGTGCGGTGCTGAGGGAGCTTTCCAGTGGTGTTTGGGGCAGTGTTACCCTTCTTCAGAGTAGTTTGGATGCGATTATGTAGTTGTTTTTAGTGGGACCTGTTTTTCCGTTTCTACTGCTGCTGTACTCTGGTTGTGGGATAGTGTATGCATGAATTTTTACTTTTTTGTTTTATATATATCTGCACTGTTTCATGGAGGTGTATGTGGGTGCGTGTGTACAAGTACCTTAGGCTAATACCTCCCAAGTGTGTGATAGCCTACTCGGCTCTAGTCGCCATCCCCTAGCCTATTGGAGGCGGGCATGGGGAGTCGCGGCTTGAGCCCCGTTTGGTCGGGTCGTCACTGAGTGGTATCAGAGGAGGTTCCACCATTGGGATCTCAGATCGTAGCTGGTATATCTGTGGGTTTGGATTGGGTTGCATAGCAGTAGTGTTAGGATGTTTCGAGATCAGCTTTAAGGCCAGGGACTCTAGTGTTGGTGCGGCGACCGACGTATCGATACACTAGGACTCTGATAACATGGATTTCGACTCAGGACATTCATACACTGGTCGCAGGGACATAACGGTATATGCATCATATAGGACTGGGTTTTTGGGTTTTTCCTTGTCCATCTTGAGTCAGCTCTCCATATATACTCTTTGATTGTGGTGCATCTTGAATGTATTTCAGGATTCCTCCATGAAAACAGCCAGTGAGGGATCCACAGTAGGATTGTGGTGACTATCCTCACCATGTAGAGGCTGTGGACCAGGGCGCTGGTTCTGAGGCTGGACATCCTTGTGGTCCGCCTGTTGATCCACCACCTGTCGAGCAGCTGGTTGTGCCGGAAGTACAGGACGAGGTTTCACACAGGCTGAGTGCACTGCAAGAGTACAGAGGCAGTGACCTCTGAGGTTTCAGGGTGATCTAGACCCCCAGGCAGCTGATGGCTTACTTGCGGCAGTCACTCTAGTTTTTCTCCTAGCGAGGACACCTCTTAATTAGATGGTGGTCCTAGCGGCGATCCTTCTACATGGTTCGGCAGGACGATGGTGGAGTTTGGTGATACAATCCCATGATGAGGAGATGCTCACGTGGGAAGAGTTTGAGCGGCTCTTCAGGGAGGAGTTCTATCCGGTGACGCTGAGGTCAGTGCGGATCCAGGAGCTTCTGCAGCTTCGGTAGGAGGGCCTGTCTGTGTCGGAGTACTCAGCGAGGTTTACAGACCTGTCGCGCAACTCCCTAGAAATGGTTTGAGACCCCTTATTTAGGGATCATACCATCGAGCATGTCTTATGAAGGGACATCCGAGCATGTGTGGTTTCCTTGTGCATTCCCACCTTTGCTGGAGTGCTGGAGCGAGCGTTGGTGGTGGAGAGATTTCTAGATATGTAGTTTCCTCCTGTTAGTGTTGGGCATGTGAGAGCTGAGACTTCTTCAGTAGGATCGACATCTGGTAGCCGACGAAAGACTCAAGGGTCTGGATGTGGCCAACCTTTCAGGAGGTGACCCCAGGATGGAGGATCTGAGGCTTTGGGCTCACAGGGTTCGCATGCCAGTTTTGGTCACCCATAGGAGAGGCGGTGTTATGCTTGCGACGGTCGGGTACATCTTTCCAGAGATTGTGTAACCCGACATGCTACTGAGAGGGTATCGGTTGATGGACAGCCTTGGCAGAGACAGCCTCTCGAGCAAGGAGGTCTGCAGGGCGGCGGACGAGGCAGCGGAGCGGGTGTAGTATGAGAGGGTGGTAGCGGTACCCGTTTGCACTACCCCCACCCCCAGGTGGTCCACGCCAAGCTCAGGGAACTGGTGGCCGAGGGTGAGTACAGCTGCATGCCCTAGAGGCTGTTGACCCAGAGGCTCTGTGGATGGATAGAGGTACGCCTTGTGTCATTTCTACTTTCTGTAGTAGTTTGATAGACACTGTTTAGTGGTACCCTCCCATTTTGTTTCTTTCTAGATTTTGGTCTAGGGCATTGGTAAGACCATGTGTGGGTGTTGTTCGGAATGCTTCGAATGCGTGAGGAAGAGGGATCCCTCCCCCACCGAGATGCATTTTTGTGACGTGATTGAAACCGTGCGGGTGAGTCAGTGTCGTCCAAAGAAGATACTGTCCCTTTGACTTATGTGTTTGGGCAGGGGTGTCTGTTGGTGAACTCACTGGTGTGTGATACCCAGTTGAGACTAAAGTCGCTTCCCTTGAGCTTAGGGCTTTTCGGGGACGAAAGGTTCTAGAGGGGGAGGATGTAGTAACTTAGTTTTTTGCCCCATTCAGACTTTGGAATATTTCTACCAAAACTTCCAGAGCTAGGAATGAATACGGTGTGTGATTCTGAGGCCCGATGTTCCCTGAATTATGTTTATAAAAATATTAAGTATTTTTATACAATGCATGAGGCGGGGGTGTGATATCTCCTAAACGGTATCATAGAACGAGAATCTGAGGTAACAGTTGTGTTCAGAACGTGCCGTTTACCCTAGGTGAGGTGTAAACATTGCGGGCGTGGGCTTGCGGTGAGAAACACCACCAGGGGTGTTTTCATAAAAAAGTGGAAAAGTTAGTTTTCGAGTGTCAGCTCGAATATCGTCTGATCGGAGACACGGATCGCAAATCTGAGTCTGTCGTTGTGTTTAGAATGGCACGTTTACCATAGGCTTGACCATACCTTTGTTCGCATCAGGCGTCGGGTCCGAGGCCGGTTTGGCGCCGGCGGCCAGCTTATATAAATATCAACACCCCCTCCCTTTCATTCCTATCGCCGTTCTTCACAATTATTTACCATCAATCCACTGAATCGAGCAAATGAAGTACCCACGAGCTCGGATTTCAACGGCGTATGTTCCAAAAGTGTGCAGCGGAAGCTCTGGAGCGCGGATCTAAGGCAGAACATCGGCGTTTCACCCACGAGGTAGTCGGATTTGAGTTTTAACCCCCGATCCAGTTTTTTCTGTGTTTTCCTGTAAATTGAAGCTGTAGCAGTGTAGATCGAGTCTCGAGGCTCGTTTAGACGCCTCCAGATCGTAATACGGACCACTGGGGTGCCCCTGGCGATTCAAGAAAGATCTGCCGGTGCGGCACCGGTGCCGGTAGAGCGCGGTGGCACTCGGCGAAGCTGCGGCGGCACTCCAGAGAGAGGGGCGGCACTATGCGCCGCGCGGCGGAGGGCCGCCACCCCGGGCGGGCCAGCGGCGGCAAACCTCATACGGGGGGATTTAAAGCTCTATATCGTGCAGTCCGGGAGTCGGATTGGTGTGCCGCTTGCGGAGACGCGACCCTGAAGATGAGTCGGACCTGCCGGTATAGGTTCAAGGGTTTAAGGTTTCAGGATCGTGGCTCGGGAGTTAGAAAAGTCGTATAAACTAATATTATTTTATTATTTTACAACTTCGGGTCGTTGAAACTTCTACCAGGAGCGTCCAATTGACATGTCGTCAGTGGCATTGAGACCCTTATGGTATGACAGACATTTTGAGATGGTTTTTGTGTGTTGGGACTTAGAACGGGGTGTGGGACCCATGAGTTTGGGTATTGGGGTTTCTAGAGAAATGCAGCTTTCACACTAGGAGTCTGATTTTGGCGGATAATTAGTCGATCCTGTGTTTTTTTGATAGGATCACAATGGTGCGATCCGTTTGATGAGTTTCGAAATCGAGGCATGGTCCCCACCCGAGCTGGCCTCTGGTGAATAGTGACTTTTTCACCGAGTGTCTGTTTTGCATGATTGAGTAGTCGATTCTGCTTTTTTCTGAGGGGATCGCCGTGGTACGATCCGCTTGATGGGTTTTAGGATCGTGGAGTGGGCCCCGCACGAGATTGCTACGATGAATAGTGCCTTTTCATCGTTGCTCTGTTTTGGGTGAGTAAACAGCCTATCCCGGGTGTTTTTAATTGTAGAACGTGATGGTGGCCTCAGTATTGGCCTATGAGGTGCGCAGTGTGGCCTCGTGGTGGGTCGCTCGGGTTAGCGACGTTTGGACCAGCAGTTGTTGGGGTCCTCCCTTGGTTTGTTCCTTCGAGGTTTCACGCGGCATCAAATACTTTGTATCTTTTATTGATCCTCTAAGTGGGATGTTTAATTTATTAGAGTTGTGGCATCCCTCCAGTGGACCCGGAGCGGGATCCTCTAGCATCTTTTCCCTAGATCGGGTTCTTGGTATCGTTGTGACCGCTTATCCACGGGCGGCAATCCCCTATCTAGCTGGTTAACCCCGTAGGATTGTGGTATCAACAAGATTATGATCCCCTATGTGGTGGGCCATACTCAGTATGGTTGCGGTATCGTTGGTTATACGATCCCCTACTTAGCACGTGGTTTTGGTAGGGTTGTGGTATCGTTGGTTATACGATCCCCTACTTAGCGCGTGGTTTTGGTAGGGTTGCAGCATCGTCCGTTCGATCCCCTACATCGCGAGTTATACCAGATAGGGTTCTGGTATCGTCGTGAACACCTTTATATGGGCGACGATCCTCTATCTAAATGACGTGATTCTGTCGAGTGCCAGATCGGGTTGTGGTATCCCCCTACGGATCCTGGGAGGGATCCCTTATATATGAGATCTACGAATGCCCGATCGGGTTGTTGTATCCCCCAGCGGATCCTGGGAGTGATCCCCAATCAATGAGATCTATAAATTCCAGATTGGGTTGTGGTATCTGCCAGCAGACCTTGGGGGTGATCCCCTATATGTGAGATCTTTGTCTACTGGAGTGGGTTTTTGAATCCCCTAGTGGACACTGGGAGTGATACCCTATCCGATGAGTTTGGTGGTTATGTTGTTTCAGCGAGGTTTACTCAGTGATGCTATCTGACGAGCATGATCTATAGGGTGGGCGTCTTAGTGGTTTGTGAGAAACTCGATGGAGTGTATCTCTCATATTAGTGTCATCTGGGATCACAGTGATTGTTGTGTGTGCTCTTCTGGTTGTGGACAGTTGCTGTTGATGAGGTCGGTACCTCTTGTGGCTTGTTGCGTGAGCTGATTATATCTGGATTGTTCAAGATGTATATATGGGCATACACCTGAGCTGAGCTGACGAGTTGTGTGTAGCTGAGGATGGTCACGAGATGGAGTTTATCTCTCGTATGGTTTCCATCTGGCTGGGATTAGCGGACGGTTCCCTTTCAGTTTCTCTCTTTGGCTTTGGGTTTTTGGGTGCCTACTGAGTATGTTTATACTCTCCCCTACACAGGCTTTGCATGCACATGATTGTGTCTTGTACAGACCATAGGCCTTTCGACGGAGTCCCAGGAGGACCCGGAGCGAGCAGAGCTGAGTGAGCGAGACTGACCGCGGTGTTTGCCGGTGCGTTGCCGAGGGAGCTTTCTGGCAGTGTTTGTGGCAGCGTTACCCTTCTTCAGAGCAGGTTGGACGCACTTATTAGTTTTCTTTTGGTGATCCCTATTTTTCCTTTGGTACTTCTACTATACTCTAGTTATGGGATAGTGTATGCATGCATTTTTACATTTCAGTTTTATATATCTCTACACTATTTCATGGAGGTTTATGTGGGTGTGTGTTTATAGGTACCTTAGACTAATGCATCCCATGTGTGTGATAGCCTACTCGGCGCTAGTATTCACCCCCTAGCCTATTGGAGGCGGGCTTGGGGAGTCGCGGCTCGAGCCCCGTTGGGTCGGGTCGTGACAAGTTATGCATTCCATTAATACCTGAGCTAAAAAGTGAACTATTAGATGATGCTCATTGCTGAATTTTTTTTATACTATCATGTAGCACCATGATGTATAATGATATGATGGAATATTTATGGGGGGGGGGGGTAATACGAAGTGATAAACTGGTGACTACGTGTCAAGGTGTCTAGTTTTTGAACAATTAAAGGTGGAGAGACCGCCTCCCAAAGGAGTGATGAAACCTATACATATTCCTATGTGGAAGTGTGATAATGTAACTATGTATTTTTTCACCGGACTACTGAGGAAACCAAGAATAAATGATGCAATATGGCTAATTATTGATCGTCTCACTATAACAACACATTTCCTTCCATTTAGGGAGGATTTACCACTTGAGCGCCTGGAAAGGCTTTATATTAATGATGTTTTGAGACTTCATGGTGCACCACAATCAATTATCTCGGATCAAGATCGCCAGTTTACGTCAAAATTTGGGAAAAGTCTCCATATAGCTTCGAATACTAATCTTCATATGAGTTCCACATACCACCCCCAAACCAACAGACAATTTGAAAGGACTATTCAAACTCTAGAAGATATGATGAGGTCATGTTCTCTTGACTTCCAAGGTATGTGGGATCAATACATTCATTTGGTAGAATTCTCAAACAACAATATATTCCATTCTAGTATTAAAATGGCTCAATATGAAGCATTATATGGAAAGAGATGTCGAACTCCAACTTGTTGGGATGAAGATGGTGATAGGAAACTTATAGGCCCAAAACCTACTGACGAGGCCAAAAAAAAGGTGAAGAAAATACAAGCACATATTAAAGCATCCCAAAGTAGGCATAGAAGTTATGATGAGAACCAGAGAAGGGACGTAGAATTTCAAGTGGGAGATCATGTATTTCTGAAAGTATATCCATAGAAGGGCGTATTATGGTTTGGTAAGAAATGTAAACTGAGTCCATGGTACATCAGACCATTTGAAATTTTGGGAAGAATCAGAGATGTAGCTTACCATTTACCGATGCCGCCAAATCACTCCATACTTCATGATGTGTTCCTTATATCATTGTTACATTCCAGACCCAACACATGTACTCATATATGATAAAATTAAACTGGAACCTGATTTGTCATATTCTGAAAAGCCTATCAGAATTTATGACACAAGGGAGCAGGTATTGAGAAATAGAACAACTCATCTAGTAATGGTTCTTTGGAGAAAAGAGAATATGGAGGAAACAAAATGGGAAACAGAGGATTTCATGATGAAGGACCACCAACATCTTTTTCGTGGGATTTATACATAAAATTTCTAGGATATAATTTCCTAAGGAGGGAATAATATAACACCCCCAAAATTTTATGCTATACATCTATTAAATACATTATATTCATCATTGTGTTACTTTGATACCACACTAGGTTATTTATAATATAGTAAAAACTTACCCATTATATATAAATTTTCCACTCCTATGTTTTAAATTTCAAAAAAATTTCATCTAGATTTGTGATCAGTATGTCATTTGGAGTCTGATAAAACAAACATGATTTTTGGTGAATAGTAACATACCCTTATGAATAGTAATATAAATAGTAATATTACTCTTATGAATAGTATATAATAATATTATTTTATTTTCTTTAGACAATAAGATAATGAGATCTTTATTAGTTTTTCAATGAGAAATAAAACTAATTTCACCTTTAAGGTTTTTATTTTTTGAATTAATGATGACTATATTTTAAAATTAAAATAATAATACTTAGAAAATTATTAAAAGAAATGGAGTTTATTTTTTAAGTATACATGTTGATAAATGTTTAGGGTAAATTTTTGAGATTTTTCTAAAATTCATGATTTTTTGATGAATAGTAAAAATACAATTTCGAGTTTTTTGTTGTTAATGATATCATAATGATGTAATAATTAAATATAAAATTATGTACGACTTTTATAAAGTATTTTTGGACATGGGGTGTCCCACGTGGCTAAAACCAAGGGAAAATACAATGGGAAATCACAGGGTTCGGAAAAACCCACTAATGAGGTGTCCCTTTAAAATTGTTAAAAAATTACCTATATTTTTCTCTAAATACCTTCTCATCCATTCGTTTTCATTCATTCCAAATCCATCATAATCGACTCTATGGTCGTTTTACCTCTCTATGAGTCCTCCCAAGTTTTTATTAAGCCCCCAAGGTTCAATCCTTCATGATCTAGGATTTACTCTATAAGGTAAGGGAATCCTTTATTCTATTGATTAAGTCGACACTTCTTTTATTTTAGTTATTTGAAATTTTTTTCTCATATGTTGGGGTTTGATTTTATTAACTAGTCATACTATCCTTTTTATTTCAATATGATGTGATTCCATTTTGTTCTCATCATTTTATTTTATGAAATTTTAAGCGATGTCGTTAGGGTGCCTGATTATCATAAGGGATCTCTCAACTTTTCTTTTATGTTCAAGATCATCTCTTTTCTTTTTCTCTTCTCAAAACCTCTATCAAAATGACCATGAAAAACTCTAGTATCATATATATACTGGAATTATATAATTTTAATGTAATAACCATCATCAATATTCTTACATCCCCCATTTTATTTTTATAAGCGAAATCAACGCCCATGAGGTTCCAATTTATAACATTTTTAGACGATGGAGATGTGTTCTTCAATTTCTCCATCATTACTGGTCATGAAACCATTTTAATGGTTGTAACAAATATAAATATATGTATTTCATCTCATTAATGTTATGTAATCTTACACACTCATAATATGGAATAATAATACAAAACACGTTCATTGTATACAAAATTGCCAAGCTAAATCCAATCATTTATCAAAAAAATTAACTAATGATTCATCCTCAAGAATATAACCTATAATCATTATAAGAAATTTTTTATCTATTTAATTTCACTAATAATATATATTAACGACTCTTGATATATATCCACATTTAAAATGAACTTCCATTCCTGAGAGCATGTAAAGGAATCATGAAATCCAAGAATGAAAATGTTTCCATAAAAATAAAATTGGACCTCTAAAACTCATTAAATGGTACATGAATGAACCTAATATGGTTATAATAAATCAATTACATGTATATGAGGTTCTTTAATTATTAATTAATGAGTCTAAATTTTATTTCTCAGCTCATTAAAAGAAACGAAGAACACACTCGAGCAAAAGGTAAGGGGTTTATCATCTCACTTTCACTTATGTGATCTTTTCATTGTTAGCCACTTATTTCCTGTATGTTGTATATGTGTACTGAAATTTGATATATAATAAAATAATTATTTTTATATTCATGTTTTTTAATGATTCATTTGAGGGTTATATATTCTGGTCATATGATTCGACCGATTACATTGTGGTAAGGGACTTTGTCTCAATTACCATTTTCTTGTGAATAACATTGTATTGTGCACCAAATAATACATATGAAGTGTACCTAATAAACATTTGAGATCATTTTTCATATGAAATTATATTGATAATAAATATCCATAATCTTATATCATGTATATGTTTTTGTCTAAACCATATACCATTTTACATAAGGTGTTTATTTGGGAATGTTATTTTAATTCTTAAAATATTGATGAATCTGTATACTCTACTATATACGGATATTGAAAAGGCGTATTGATATTGTATTGAATCAATATATAAGGAATGATTTGGACATTAATTGGTGGGTGGGTCCCCCTAAAACCCCTTGATGCATCGGTAGGTCTCATGAGACAAATCAGTTGGTGACAAACCCTTTGATTTTGTTTCCTAAAATCAGACGGGTATCTACCCATATAACTTAACCATTTTATGGTTTTATGATTTCATGTGCCAGATACATGAAGTACAATTAATAAGAATTATCTTTATTCATTTCCATGTATTATTATTATCCATGTGGTATTCACTATGTCAAAATCTACGGATGAACTTTCATTCCCAGTTTATTAATGGCATTATTTTTTCATTTATTCACTATGACATATTGATTATGTCATATTGATCATGATTCACTTATTATTGTACTCATTCTACTACTATTTGATTCCTTTACTAATCATTTGAGCTCACCTCTTTCATTGTGCACCCTTTACAGGTGATGAATAGAAGGAAATTTATTGAGTTCAAGTGGTTGGGGTTTTAGTTTTTGTTATGTATTTTATTTTTAAACCATTACAATGTAATTTGAGAAACATCTATGTATCAAGTTTATTCATGACTACTAAACTAATAATTCCTTCAGGATTTTCATTTATTCTATCCATTCCAATATCAAATGTAATGCACCATATCTAGAGTAGAGGGGTTGGGTTGTTACAAGAACTACTCTTAGTCCCATATCTGATGATTCACATGAGATAGTGTAACATCTACATGGATCTAGGGCAATTTTTATCTATAATAAATTCAATCTCCATTTCATATCTTTAAAGGTAACCTCCTAGGAATCTACCAATACAAACATCACACCCATCTTTGTTAATCACATCAGAATCACTGCTATGCTCCCATCTTAGAGGAATCCATTATATGCTCCCATAAAAAAACATTTCTCACTTTATCTGGGTCTACTGATACTCTTGTCTCTTTGATAATGTGCCTAAATAATTGAATCTTATACATCCAGAAGTAGAACTTTTATAGTGTAGCATATAACTATTTCTCAATTAGTGTATTCATCAAGTTATTGAGATGATGGTCATGGTAATGTTTTTGTGACAAAACACTATGATATCCCAGAGGAAAAATGCCAAACATTAAATAAGATAACGGTGGAACACTCGGATCATTAGTTCCATGATAACCGTTGGTGTGTCTGTGATTCCAAATGGCATAGACAAATACTCTTATAAATCATATAAGATATGAAAATTAGTACAAGGTACGTCAGATGGTCTAACACAATATTTATGATAAATTAATATCAAAGAAATTTTTTAGAAAACATGATCACCTCTGAGATTTCTGGATAAGCCATCTATCAATGGAAGAGGATACGAGGTCATAAACATTATGCGGTTCAATATCCAGAAATCCACACATAACCTGAGTTTTATTTTTTCATTTTCCCAAGAGGGAGGAAAAACCCATGAAGAAGAATGGGGATAGATAAAACCTTTTTCCTCTAAATTATCTAACAGATTCATGTGCTCTTTCATCTATGTATTATCCACATAGTGAGGAGGAATTGATATTGGTGCATCTCATGGAACTAGATCAAAATAGAACTCTACCTCTATCAATAGAGATAATCCTAAAATGTAATATAGGAATACATCCAAAATATCACCATTCATTGTAGTAAAATAATTCAAACATGTTCCCTTATCTTCAAAATATAAACATAGAATTTGAGCTGTCTGTCTACCCAGATTATGATGTTGTAGTCTAACTCATCTCACCTAGACATCCCGGTCACATATCTGAGAAAAAAATCATTGGCCACTGTGGATGTGAAGGTCACCCTTTGATGATTGAAATCAATAAAATCATGAAATTTAAACAACTATCCTGACCCATTAATGTTATAAAATGCTATATTATTAGAGAGAATAAGGTCCCTTAATAAGTGAGACTCAAAAATATCAAGGGGACACTCAATGAAATGATGTACACCCGTTGTTGTATTCCCAAATAGATTTCCAAGATTTAAAAAACTGTCATAGGTATTCAAAAAATTCCATATCTCTCCACCATCATCATATATAAAAATATATTTGAATACTTTTTCAAAAAAATGTAGATGATAATGTAAAATCTACTTGAATTGTGTATCTGAAAATCAAATATCCATTATCTAACTCATCATGGGTATGCTTCACGACATCAAAAGGATATACACATCTTCCTTGTGATACATCATGGATACCATATGTTGATGCACTCTATTTTTGATATGAAATTAAGTTCTAGCTACTATATCCATTACCAATGAATTAGCTTGATCGACCAACTATATCCCCACTCCCAAAATGATGAAAAGATTATGATCCTACATCTATATGGGGTGTTTATGATGGTTTTATCTCACAATATTCTTATAGAAATGTTCAACAAAAGGACAGGAGATGTCCCATATTGTTGAAGGATCTACACCTCACTGGTTCCCTCAAACATTGTTCACTCGTATGTCACAGCTTACCACACATGTAGCTCCTCACTTGGCTACCTGAGTGTGTACTCTAGCTAAAGATTTAACAGTGTGGATGCTCCGAATGATGCCTCCAACTATAGACTGATGCAGTATAAAATAGAGAGGTCAAACCACTCTAGCTAGGACCTTCAAAGTATCTTAGGTTATGCTCTTTGATAGGAACCACATTGAAAATCTCAAAAACAATATTCATCTAGACAAAATTTACTTATAATAATGTTCCCTACATGAGGCCATAGTAAAATCTCTTATCTATAAATATATCATGAACAATTAGTATAGTTTTGAAGAAATAGAGCTTAGTAAAATGGAATGAGTAATTCATAACTAATACTACAACATGGTTGAAATGCATAATCTCAATATATTTATTATCCCTCAAATTCATGTGATTGATGTATTCTTAGAAGGCCATGTGGAAATCATTCCAAGAAATCTCCTAAGGGAATTCCATTTGAGTGATAAAATCCACAATCTCTTGGTAGAATCATATAGAATGTACATATAGAGAATCTCCCTCTTATCAAGAAGAATACAAATATTTTACGTGATAGATATCATTGCATCTGTCCATGAATCTGCAACTTGTGGGCCTTTATCGCATAACAATACAGACTGATAATACTACTATAATACAGACATCATCTCATCCCTATATTTCACAGGAAACAAATATCCTTAAATGTACTGAATGAAGCACAAAATATCTTCACAGAAATGTGCATATGCACCTCTGACTGGTATAGATTATGGTGACATAGCAAAGAATACTAGAGGATACATGGGTATCCCATAGCCCGCATCATTTGGAGTGTCACCTTTGACACCATAACGGTGTATGAATAGTGGTATTATTGGTTTCCTGCCACTGCAATTCCACAAACATTCCTCTGTTCGATATTATTAATAACTTTCACAGGTTAATTGTGGAGAAACAAAAATAATATTGGTACAAGCCTTCCCATATAATAACAGACTTCTCTTCTTAACCCATATGTATAGTATAGGTGTCATATATATCATGTATAATCTAGAGACACTACCAATTTCCCACTACATATGTTCATTATATTCAAGATATATTCTATAATCCATTTATCTTTTAATTTTATTCGTGATTTATTTATCATTTCACATTTATTCAATATTTCAAAACCATTCAATTTCATACTCATATTGAATTAAATTTTGAAATATGACACAATTTTTTGTGATGTTCTGATCTAAGAGGGTCCATACTCATTAGAGGCCAAAGGATGGCCTCCACCAATATAATAACATAATAAATATCCAATAAAATTCAAATAACAGGTATATAGATATCATAACACCAATAAATCATCATGTAAAAAATAATGAATCAGAAATGAGATGGAATAAAAAACGGGATTTCAAATCCTATAACTTGTTATCTAATGCATCAAACTGAAATCCATCATCTCATCAAGATTAAAAATACTAATAATAGAATCAATCAATTATTACATCTCAATACAAGTTCATCACCCAATAATGGAATCAAACCGACTATTTTTGTCAAAAAAATCTACAAAATCTAAATTTAAATCAATGAAATTTGTATTTTTTATATACTCTGGTTTTCTACACAATAAAATTTCCCATTAAACAATTCCATTTACTGCATATCCCATTATATTTTTTGCTAAATTGTGTATCAAACTAGAATATAAAACACTAGTACAACTTTGAAACATCCCAGATCTAGATGACACTCAACAATGATCTGATCCTGATGGGTCACACGACCTTATTCGCATATCCCAAAACTCTAAAAGCTACCAACAAGAAGTGAGAGATTAGTTTTGTTAGTGAAAAAACTATTTCATCATCATAAGAGTGTAGCATGTTGTAAAATCAATTACATAAAAGTATTAAAATAATTCTAATTTATTCATTAATACAATTTAGAACACAAGTCCTTACATGATATTCTTATGTTAGAAATGAATTATCACTATAGGTGTAATATCATCCATCACCCTTAAATTCTATTCATGGGGAACCTCTCAAGAAATCAGTATTACTTGAGGCATGGTACAAAATCCATGATATATGAGAGCATCATTAGTGGCCCTCTCAAAATTACCCTTTTATCCTCGCGAAATATAATCAATTCATACTGAATTAATCCTTGGGAATCTAATTCGATTATTGTTATCATTATAATCCTAATTATTTCCTCAATAAGTCCTTACATGTAATCCTAATTTTGGTTCCATATATCACCCTTGGATTAATAAGAAGGTTCATTAAAAGTATTTCTATCAATGAAATTCTAATATTAATCCATGTGTGACCGAATTCATAAGTGTAAGTACCCAATTTAGTCATTATATATAATTATATTATGAATCCATGTGTCCACCAGTACTAAAAACAATTAAAAAAATCAATTCCATGTAATCAATTAATTTAACATTCCAAGGTCAAAACCATGAACAACCAATTCATTATCACCTCAAAGGTAACACAATCCAATATCCAACCTCGTAAGGCTTGGTATTTTAATTAATCATATGGGAATATTCATATAACAATCTTCTCAAGAATAAATCATATACTAATTGGAATTATCATTAATTAAATCACATAGAGAAATCAATATTTAGTTAAATTCAATCAAAATCAACCATTACATGGCCTGGCCTCTTTTTTACTAATATGGGAAAATTACATTAAATAAATTCATGATCATTCAAAAAATGATATAACATTGTTTAAGGGTCAATCCATACATCCCTTTTCATTATTTCATGAAATTTAAAATTAAAATCATAAATCATTTCATCAATTTTATATACACATTAATTCACATGTGACATCCCAAACCAAGGGGTTAAAGTAATACTTCAAAGGCATCCAAGGCTATGATCTATCAGTGGTCCATTTAATAATTAACACACCCATGGTCTGGGTATATATAAAGGTGAACAAACCTATAACCATGAATTATATATCTCTATTTAATTGAATATGATATACCTAACAACTCTATGAATCAAATTCATATAAGGATATGCTCGGAATTTGGGTTCACAACACAATGCAATATATAATAGTCATGACAATAATATAAAGGAACGAGAACACATAATGTTGGTCCATAGTAAATTATAAATCTAGTATCAAATATTTATTACGCAATGATTGGGATATATCTGAATAAAGAACAAAAAACCAAATAATACAAAAAATCATCTTTAACGCATATAGTGAAACTGAAACTGAACAAAAATATATTCAACCCAAACAGAATATGGAACTTAATGAGATGTATAAAATGATTCTTATAGATCGTGATAATGAGATGGTGTAAATTAGATTCCTAACTTTCTAAAGTATTAACCAAGTAGGGATGAAATGGTATTTTCACGACGAAATAGTAAAAATTAGATTTTAGTTTTTTTTAATAATTTCTATTGAGAAAAGTGTCTTTTTATTCCAATATATCATTGTTACACTGTTTGGTTGTATATTGTTTCCATATAATACTCCAAATATGCATGGGAACCATTAAGAAGGGTAATAATGCATGTTTGACCTGTATAGTTTGACTAACTATATGATATCCCTAGAAAACCCCACTATGAAAATTTTAGACCTAGCCTCATGATAGTGCAGCCCGGATAGCATGGTTTGTATAGAAATATGTGTTATATCCCTTCCCTTTTCCAATACCACACTCAATTTTTCAAACCATGTAGCCTAAGCCATATGGTTTTCTATGACCCAATTATAGTCCAAAACCACCCAATAGGGTAAGGTTCCACACTATGAAGCATCCCCAGACAACCCAAACACCTTAATAATGTCCAATAAAATCCATGTTATCCCATATTTAAACATTTATAATGATGACTGAATGAATTAAAGGAATTCGTATATGAAATAACAATCAAGTTCATAAAACAGAGGACATGATACTTGTATGTGTCCTTGATTATGGGGTTTCATGGGAGAAACACATAACCCTCATTGTGTTATCTTGTAATAAAATCTTTTAGGATGCTATCTAGATGGTCCTTATGAATCCATATATGGATGTCCATATTGTTCAACTATGTGATAACATGAAGTAGGGGAGCCAAAATTTCTTGGATTATGTCTTGTTTATGATAATATAGAGCATGTTTAGTTGATTAGAAATATTATGATGGAATCATAGTCTAGACAACAATCATAGAACAATCCACCTCGACAACCTCTTGAGTTCGATTTTGTGGATCATGGTTTCTTTTTGTGTTAACAAAATTCTTTCAATAGACATATTCAGAGGTTGGGTTTGATTTGACCTAGGATTGATAGACAATTTTATGTTTTCAAACAAACTAGTCTAGTTTGTTAATATATATTAGTTCTACATTGATACTGGTCTATGACTGATTTCATTCTTGGATATCATCTTCTTTGGTTTTATCCATGTAACACCCCAGTATTTCATACTACGTTATCTCATTAATTTAATTCAATAGCTTGTGCTACACGTAACACCGAGTTCAAGCTCACCAAATCTTATTAAACTAACCGTTCAAAACTCAGTTATAAATATTATTAACTCTATTTTAAATCTTATATAATCTATATAATTTTAACATCAATATTTTTTATTTCTTAGACATAATATAAGATCAAATTCATTTTTCGGATAAAATAAGTATTTTAAAAAAATGCAATTTCATGGTCTTTTAATGGAGAACCCCTTTTAAATGCAATATTTGAAACTTTTTTATATTCAAATTGACAAAATAAATTTATTCTTTAGGATCAGGACATAATAATTTAGTTTCAATATTTTTTTTTGTATTTCTAATAACATTTATATTTGTGTGAATAATGAAAAATACAATATTTAAACTAGAAATTTTTTTTAATCAAAATAATTTATTTTGTTCAACAATACATATTAATGGTTTGGATTTAAATTTATATTATATTTTTACCCTTTAATTCAATTTTGGTCATTGGATGTAATTTTACTTTGAAATCAGTCATAAACAATTTTCAATCTTTTGTTTGTAATTATTTATAAAAAATATGCTTTTTGGTTTTAACAGAAAAAATTAATTTTCATTTAATAAATTTCATACGTATGTTTTGAATTTGTTAAAATATAATTCATTTTTGAATTCTTAATATCAAAATTATCTTAGGATGAATTTTGGATATGTCTCTGAAAACATTCAATTTTTGATGAATAATGAAAAACACTACGTTATTGGTTAAAACTGAATTTTATTTTAAATTATCATTTATTTTATTTTAAATTATTCTCTATGAAAATAGATAAATAATACATTTATGTGATCAATGTAATTCATTTGAGTCATTTTGTATTAATGTTAGATATAGAAATTTTTATTGAACTTTTCACCATCTTTTACCCACCTCTTTGGAGAATTAGAAAATTCACATAAAAAATAATTTTACCACTTATGTGAGTGGAATTTCATAAATCTGAGAGATAAAATTGAAATCAGTAAGAAAAATGTGGATCAATAAGATGAAAATAATTTTTGATGAATAGTATCTTTTTACCTTTATTTATCATGGTTAATAGTAAATAGGGTAATTAATGGAAAAAATGATATTATTATTACCCTAAAACGTGTCCTAATTGTATTTGATAAGTTTAATTAGACAAAAAACCTTAGGAAAAATATATGATCTGTTAGGTCCACATGGATTAGATTAGGACATTTATTATTGTTTAATTCAAATAATAGTTAAAAGTGTTAAATCCAATGCTTAATAACTATACAATTTTTAATATAGGGTTATAAATAAGATAAATTCGACTATAAATATTATTAAAATTAAAAAACAATTTCCAACATAATGGTGCTTTATCTATATTTATTAGACATTATATAATTTAATTTATTTATGACACAATGACGATGAAGTAATTACCTAATTAATGAAATATTAAAATAATTGATATTATAAATATCCAAATAAATTAAATTTAGCACTTTTTATGAATTGCACTAATTTTATAGGTTAATATGACATGTTTGTGTTTGTTAGATGAATTTGTTTCGAAGTAATAATTCATTTATGAATTTATAAAAAACAATATATCAAATAGTGTCATAATTGACATAAAACAGTTCGTTAAAAATAATTTTTATTATTAATTGATATTCTATTACAAAAAAAATTCAATGATTCAGAAAAAGGACATATATATTGATAGTTGTATCATTAATGAACCACTTTTGGTTCACTTGAAGTATATACATAGTTAATTAACCATATAATATAAAAATACATAGAGACATTGTAAATGTCAAACTATTTAACTAAGAGTTAAATCTAAAAGATAAAGTTAATATAGTGACCCAAACCAATCCAAAACCTCTTGGTTGAGTATTTTTTTACCCATACCCATCTTAGAATTTAAATAACTCATTTTTGAGCCGTTAGAAACTAAAAATAATTTTATTATAAAATAATATTTCTAGCTTTTCCTAAGGAACCCCTTGCCCCTCATATAAAAGGTAAATCCCCCTTCTCTCTAATTCACATATTCAAAGCCATTTGTCCAGGCCAAACCCTGAACCAATACCCTTAAAACTATCGTAACTTCATCCAAGAGGCCTTTTTAGTATAAATCCAACCTATGGATCCCTTTTGATCAAATCAAAATGGATAACCTAAAGAAGAGGTAAATATCTCGCCACCTCTTTCAAGTTCCTTTATTTTTCCACATCCTATTTCTTTGTTGTTTTCATTGTAAAATAATAACTATAGTATCTTATATATACAACGATTTTATTATAAATATGGTACAACCATATTCATTATTCTGTCCATCCTATGAATGAGATGTCACCAAACGTGCATAAGTACGGCTTACCGTCTCCATGATGTGGCGTAATTGTTATTCAATACATTATTATTTTCATGTGTATAATAATGATGTGTAAATGATATAAATAATAAATATAACATGTTAATTATTCTTTATATATGATAAACCATCCAATTTTATATTATTTTAATATCAAAAGAATGATATTGTCATTCGTGAGTACATGCATATTTTTATCTCCACAAAAGCAATGAGATTCATTCCCAATCGTATCCATTAAATAATAATTTTCATTAGATGATTAAAAAAATGTTTAATGTATTGATATAATTATGGATATTAATAAGATACATCCCTTAAATAAGAAATGTGAATCTCCTAACAAATCATATAAAGGAAAACAAATCTGTTATCACCGGAAACAACGATAATACTAAGATATTATTAACAAAGCAATATTAAAAGATCATATTTGATATCATATTAATGTATATGTTTCTTGTATAATTTAATAAATATTGTTGCACCAATATATAGGAGGTTAACTTACCCTCGACTAATAAAAATTAAAATCTAAGGGTTAATTTTACAATCTCTTTATTATTCGACGTTGTTTTTTCGTAAGTATCTACTGGGACATCATTATCATCCACATCAATGTTTCTTAAAAACGTATTTCAAAACATTCATACAATTTTATATACTATGGGTAAAATTAATTTATACCCTTGTGTGACTTTTTGTAAGATTTTTATAATGGAATGTTTCTGTCGATTTCCAAACAATGACCATTATAACCTTTTCGACAAAATTAATATAAGAATGTATTTTTTTAAGTTATACGTCAAGTGTGGCTATTTTAAACCGTTATAACCTCATTGAAGCTTCCCTTACAATCTCATAAGAATATTTTCAAAAAATATAAATTTTTTATAATTATACGACTCTTAAATGATTTCAAAATTGAAACAGATATTTATCTAAAAAAGGTTTATATTTATCTATGTCAACATCCTTTGATGGATTTTAAGCGTATGTGAAGTTGGTTTTTAACGATACAAAACTTCCATATTTTATTTAATTTTTTGTGATATGTTTGACTGTGGATGTGTTATTTTTACACCATTCATGGTTTATGGATAATGTATTGACATATCATATGCTAGTTCTAATACGAATGTTTATGTTTTGTATAAAACATTTCATTTGTGGAATGCATTGGACATAGTATGTGCTTGGTGGAGCCCACTATAGCTCCTTAATGCATCGATAGGTCTCATGAGACAAACTAGTGTCTTGGAACAAGGCCTTTACAAAATCTTAATTGTAATCTTTGAACAAGGCCTTGACTATGTGATTATGCAGTCTGGCATTATGAATTCCATCATTATGAAAGTGGCTATAGATAATGAATTTGATTATTCGACTAGTATAATATCCCTGTGAGTAAGTAAATGTCATTATTTTTATTTATATTTACCATATTATGATTATGTTTATGTTGAAAATTATTTTTTTTAGTTTTATACACTATGTTAATTGTTTATGCTTATTTATGAAAGTTTCTACTATATAGTTATCCTTACTGAGCATCTTATCTCGCCCCTTTCTATGTTTTATTTTTCCCAGGATATTAAGAAGTATATTATGACTGACTAGAAGGGATAGTATATGGTACCTTCATTTTGTCTATGGAAACAATGTTGTTGTAGTTTTCCATTTATGAAGTAATGTAAACCTTATGAATGTATCTAGTACTTCCAAGGCTACTAGACTAATCGGTCAATCGAGACATGATCTTTTTTGATCATTCCAATGTTATGTAATAATTCACCGACACTGGGTAACTAGGGTTGGGGTGTTACAATCCAGACCCATTTTATGTATTCTATCCTAGGGATGTCTATTTTGATAATTATGTTTCCTTCAGTGAGTATATGGAGCATATCGTGGATTTGACCATATATACACTCTGAGGAAAATAACTTCCATTAGTTTGGGTGATTTTTTCACACGACCTATTGTTGGACGACACTTGGGAGTATAAAGATGATATAACTACTGATTAGTCATATGTCTTCTTAGATGATTCCACTTTCAACTCAAAAGTGATACTGAGATAATAGTTTCATTATAGATGAGCGTTTGAAATGAAATGAATTTTCCAAATTGTAATGATAATTATATTTTGGTATAATTTTTCTAATTTCAACCTTATAATGTAGATAAATGGAGTAACAATTTCCAAGAGGGTTCCAAGGATGTTTTAGATTATAGAAACATAGTTATTAAAATACCCTACCAGACCATATGGTTATATAAAACCATCTTTCCAGTCCCACAACATTACACCTAGCTGTTTTATTGTGGATAGTGGGGTTCTAGGGGCCACATAGTGTGAGAAAACTATGACTCATCATTCAAAAAACCATTTGTAGAAGCATCAATTTTTATCTATTACATAATGTAGGTATTTCAGATGGTTTGGAAAACCATGCTCCATATCAATTTGAGGTTCCCCATTACATATTTGTGGTGTATATAGTTGAAACACTAATTAGCCAACTATTTTCCCAAACCATGTAACCCATGATTTGTGGGTAAAATTTAATGAAATCCAATAATGAATTAAAAAAATATTTCCCTTCATTTTTCTTAAATTTAGAGTGAAAAAACCTGGTTTTATTCTCCTATGAACTCCCTCTGTACTTCATCTAGGATAATTGATATATCGATGATATGATATCCAAATAAAGTGTTTTTTAAAACATTAGACCTTAGTTGGTAGGATATCTAATCCTATTGATTCATTTAATTTCTTCTATTCCAATATGTTATTCTATTTATGTTCAAGATCCTTCAACATAATTTGATGGAATTGGTCGGTTTTTTTGTCATATGTACATTGAATATAGTGTCGATATTGGAGGAGGAGTCATCTATGGACCCGATAAAGGTTTTCACTATTTATTACCTAATATTTAAGTTGTTTTTAAATAATATCTATTGTTCTACATGCCGGCCTAAGATGTATTTTCTATATAATTAGTTCTTCATTATAAATTTATATATTTGGGTTGTTATAATCTTTATGATCATTATAAAGTATGTTATATGATTCTAAACTAAATCATATACATGTCTTGGGTTTGATAGCATTAAATTACCTTTATCAATAATTAATTAAATGATTGAAAAAATTATTCTATATTCAGATAGTATGGTAAACGGTATTAACATACCCTCTAATTGAATGTTTTCACATAATAAAAGTATTCCATGAATAAATTAATTAATTTTTTTAATTATTATTAGATTGAAATCACAGTTAAGGAAACCCCACATTATATAAAATTTTTAAATTTTAGTTGTTGAGAATATACTTCCCTTGGTTATATTTTTCCATGATGATATTTAATCATTTTTGTTAATCCACATGAAATAATAATTATTATTATTACACTAATTAGAAAATATGTGCAATGATGGTTAAAGGAAAACATCCTCCTACAATTTCAATGTCCCGAGTTTCGATTGTTGAGTTTTCCATCCCTTACTGTTACACTATTATAGGATCAATGGGACTAAACATACATGTTCCTCTATTTATAATTTTAGGAATGATATCTCACCCCACCTATATCAAATGATGAACATGAAGTCTCACATTTATCCTTGGATTTTGGTCATGAATTCTATTTTAGAACCCCTATCCCATTATACAGGTTCTGGATTCTTTAGTTGCACCCAGTCCATGCAAGAAAATAATATAATGTTATATGGAAATATATTTAATAATATAAATTTTCCATATAATTGAATATAATAAATTACTATACATTATAAATATATATATTATTTATATATATTTGTTTTATGATATGTCACCTACTAGACTCTACATAATATAGGTAGACCCAATATGTGTCCTTTAAGAACATGATCAGGATATTATTGATTATTTAATAATTAGTTTCAAAACTATATACTAGAACACTATTGATTACGTTTACATTAATTTGATTATTTCTAGACAGTATTTGGGGTGACCTACTAGGGTTTTATCTCACACTCTTCCTAGAATGACTATAGTAATTGAGATGATTTCTTGATTGTAAGTATGGATAACGGAAAGAACATTATAAGAAATTTCAGGTTATTTTTTCCTTATAGTTGTATCATTTGATTAGAGTATCATTCAAAGGATTGATATTCTATTAATGTTTTATTTTTTCATCTTTGTACATTTTTATAGTATGTTTTATATTCATGTCCCTTGTTTACCCTCTTTATAAATTAACATTCAATTAAATCATCATGTATATGACTCTTTCGCATAGTTTTTTATTTTTATTATTTTATTTAAATTATTTATTCTTACGTAATTGATTATTATATATATTATGGTTTTCTTTTGTTAAAGAGAGTTATTAATCTTATAGTATTAGTTTCTATTAATATCTTTCGTTTTCTATTTAAAATTAATTTTTGTAAAAATAATTACACTTTGATAAGAGGGCAGTGTCTCCTCAGATTATAATTTTAGATACTCATTTCTAGTTGGAAGCATATTGATTAAATGGAATTCACATGATTGTATACGACCCACAAGTTTGGATTCTTAGTTTAGTGGATGCCGGATCATGATGTTAAAACTGTGGTGAAAAATAAAAAAAGTTGTAGTGTATTAAATATAACTAGAGACACAATGTTTGGTTTACCTAATACTTTAGTATTGAATTTTCGGGATTGATCTTCATTTTTTCATCTACTGCAAAAAATACGTTCACTATTTATTCTGACTTCATTCCATCCACTTTTAATTATATATCTCTAGAAACACATCCTAATTATAAGGTGGATTTAATAATTGTATTTTTATAGAATCAAACATGTTCTGATGAATGTTGATATGCATGCTACATGGAAATACAAAAAAAACTATATTTTTAATTCAATAGAACAATGGATTAGCAAGATTATCTCACATAAGAAGAATCAAAGTAATCACACACAATTCTATATTCAATTTTTCCATTTTTTTGTTTTCTTATTTTTATAAATTGTTGGAATGTGTGGGAAGATAGAGCATGAAATGAAAAAAATATACCTAACATTCATATTCTTTAAAAGATATAATTAATTCAAGATAAAACATATGAGAAATAATATAATTATATTAATCCATGTAGAACCTTCATCGTCCTAATTTTTATATTCTTAATGAATAGACTCCATCATATATGAGTACCCATTCTTCTACGTTTGAATTGAATTTACAATTTAGTCAGAAATTACCGCAAAAAACACACTATAAAAACAACTCCATAATCAATTTATAATGGATGTATAATAAAATTTTTACCATAAGGCAATCAAATATTAGATTACATGAAATAGAATTCATACTCGGAATGGCCTAAAATTTTGAAACATAGAATTGAGTTCAAAAAAACATTAACCCATGGATATTACATAAGAGAGTAACTCATCATAATGATTATAAGAGAACATAATAGATAATGTAAGAAAGGGAGTGAAAAATTAGAATTAATGAAATAAAAAATTTATAAAAATATATAGAATGGGTTTGATGAGAACATAATGATAAAAAGTGAAATAATTTATAACTAATATATAGCCCACTCCTTTTAAATTACATATAATCCCCCTATTGTAGAACAACAACCATCTATTTTTTGGAAGAGGATCATCCCATATCAATTTATTCAAATCCATGGATCTTCATTGTATTTGTTCTATGTTTCCTTATTTTATCTTTTTATTTTGATCTCCCAGTACTCATATTGAAAATTGAAATAAATTAGTCTTGATGTATTTTACATGGATTATATCTCTTTTATTCTCATTTGGAATCTTCTAGAATATTGGGATTTTAAATTTTCAGTTGTCCAAACACTACTATGTGGTCATGGATACAATTTTTTAGACTTTCTCTGTTAGTTTTTACTCTACATGGCTCTGAATCGCTACAAAAAAGTTGAAAACCCAATGGATAAAAACACTATTTAAAAAAACTCATTAATATCGTTTTTTGAGCCTACATATCATAGTATTTACACAATGATACATCATTATGCTATCTATCACCCTCATTACCAACCACGGTATTACATGTCCATCAATGACACAACTTATTCTTCAAGAGTTCTTATACGTACTCGGCCTTAAACATTTCATATTATTGAATTAAATGAATAATTAAGATCTAGGATGTTTTCAGGTTTAGAGTTTTAGAGAATTAGGACATATATATTAAATAACAACTTGAATATTACAAGTAGACACTACTACTCAGTATCCATTTTTTTTATAAAATAAAAACTCTTAAAAATAAACATGTCTACTTCTATAATTTTAGACATCATGACTTTTCCGTGATCCCATCCTTGACCCTATTCCACGTTATAACCTGTGAAAAACATTTCAAAAAAACATTGGATAGGCATAAAAAGATTATTAAGGGATTCACAAAGAAGGAAAACACTTAGTTTTTTAATACAATAGGTAATCCGTGAATACATTATCATAAGTAAAACATTTCACCTTTATGAAGTAGTAAATACTCTTCACTGAATAAAAGATCAAAACTTACCCTTTTTTAAACAAAAGATTACCATAAAACCCACCTAAAGAACACATAACCTATAAAGGTAACTTGGTACATAAACATACTTAAATAGAATAACCATACGTTCGACTTCCACATATATCACTAAATGGAATAGCCATACGGACGACTTCCATAACCAATGCATTGGAGGTTATAACATAACCACCCATCCTGGTATTCACTACACCACCCGTCATTTGGTTAATCACGTAACCACCCGTCAAATATCCAAGTACCATTATCAAATCATAGCCCATAAAATATTTCAAATATAAATTTTTCACTATTATCATTTCATTTCCAATTACAAAATATCATATCAATATATTGGAAAAATCAATGCATTATCAAACCATTTTCAAAACCATTTAATAAAGATATTTTTTTAATCATAGTGTCCCATACCACTTTGAAGCTTCTAAAGGAATTAACATTTTAAAAAAATAATTTCCATATAAATAAATCCATAAAACCATTATTAAAATATGGACATTAATGATAAATATTTAGAATAATAAATATTTAAAACATTTAAAATGATATTTTAGTTAAATAGTATTTAACAAAATGAGAGACGCTTGAATACAAATAATTGAGGAGAAATTTTAATAAAAACATTATAATATCTTGAGAATAATGGTATTCCTGATATAATATGTCAAAGCACAATATATAAACCATATAAGATGGAATTGGAGCATAACAAAAATGAAGTCTCAATTGAAATGTAAATTGAGATTAAATCCCTTATAAAAATGGTGTCCTTAAATTTAGGATAAATCAATCTCATAATTATTTGTGAAAAATATAAATACATCCAATATTAGTGGATATTAAGTTTAAAACAATCATAGTTCATTCACACATATTCATAGGATGACATATTCAATAAGTACAAGTTGAACCTAATGAAACGAAATTGGGCTAAGAAGTTCCCCTATAAAAATTCCACAGCCTAACGGCGTCTCTTTAAAATTCAGAAAATGAGTTTATTAGATAAATATGGTATCTTATCACTTGTACATAAGGTTGAAATCAATAAGGATATATAATAATATATCCCAACATAAAAAGATGTAAATTAACTGACATAACAAAAAGAAGTCTTTTAAAAAGAGGAGGGTGAAAGGTTCCCTTACCGATTTGGTAACATACAAAACATATGACACATGAAATAAGGATCATAAAATGAAGATGTATATACTAATAAATGATATTATATTAAACAATGAGTAAAATAATGGGATGTACATACACGACACAAAATAAAGTATTGGTAAATATTGCGTGTAACTCATGTGGATAAAAAGTGAGATAAAACCCCCTTACCACGTTGTAATCAATCGAGTCGTATGAACCAAAGTTAATAACCACCAAATAAATCACAGAATAAAATGAATATAATGATTGTCATGGTAATATATATCAAAAGGCAGTACACAATACACCACATTCAACAAATATGTGGTGAACATTGGAAATCTCACAGAATTAAAAGTGAGATAAGAAATCCCCTTACAAAAATTCGGCAGCCTAACAGCTCCACTTAAAATTTATTAAATTGAATTGATGAGAGTAAGAAGGGGTATATCATCTTATGAAAAATAAAAAATACAGTATGGTGAATATAAATGAACATACTCCAACATAAGAACATGGAGTATAAAAAAATTACATAAAACAGATTACTTGAAAAGAATGAGAGAGGTCGGATAAATTACCTCATGTCCAACTTGACTCGATCGTTATTTAATCTCCTGAATAATAAACTAAAGATAATTTATACTTGCTTAAGAACCTTTTTCAATTTTATTATTCCTTATATATAACTTATTACCATGTTATAAACATTAAGCAATCATTAATGTTAATAACATTCATTTTGTTGCAATTTGGTACTTGAGTAAAAAATGAACACCTCATATTTACAAGTTGTTCATGTGGTCAATAGTCCATTATATCCAGAATGATATTTATTATTTAAATATCATATATATTCATATATATTCACTATATACATGTATTTATAATAGTTCATAACATTTGGAGGTAAGAAATGAAAAGCATCGTTCATGGAGACGGTAAGTCGTACGTACGCATGAATGCTACTTTCATTTCTATTTCATATTTTAATGGAATTAATTCATAATGATACATAGTTATATTATAATTATTTTATAAAATAATATATAATATCATTAACTATATCATTTATAGATCCCACATAAGGCATTAACGAATCACATCACTTTGAGGGGGCGGTAGTCCACACTTCCTCTAATGAGATTATCGTATTTACCCAATATGGAAATCATAAAGGATTGATATAACTGGGAAGTATAGAAGCATAATGAAATCATGAACATAGTATATATCATATATAAATACATTTCCATCATAATGGACACCATGAGAGGCAGTAAGACATAATCAAACAATCATCTTTTCGTGAGACGTTAGTTTGCCATCCATAGAAACATTATGTTCATCATCCATTAGATGGATGTGTGTGTAAGTGTAGATAGAATAATTATCATAACAACATCCTAGTACATTGAGGATACTGGTGTTGTTAAAAAATAAAGTAAATAAAATTAGTTTAGGTATAAGGCCCCAGCCTTAAACCTTTCTTAATCTTGAGTTATTACAAGATTACACATTGAGGATCTTTTCGGGTTTAGAGTTTTAGAGAATTAGATCATAAAACTTGCATTACATTCCACATATAAACAAAGTGGTTACATAAAGATAGTATTCTTCATTCCCATCAATGGAAACACATTTAAAATAAAACATGGATTATTTCTTGACACATCCTTGACTCTATCATCTTATCATGTACCTTTCCCTTGACCTGTGAAAAACATTTCAAAAACATTGGATGAGCATAAAAACTCAGTATGGGTTATAAAAACATGGAAAGGAATCATGGGTACATACATACATAAGAGTGAAATCATACTTTCCCCATAAAACATAATCACTTTAACATACCTCATCAAATCATGAATAAATCATAGAAATCATAAGACATAAAGGTAACTTGAGGCATTCATAACATTCTTACGTAGGGAGCAACCCTCTTGGTTACGTTTGGAATACCCATCACAGTATATTCCCTAAAATCTCTTCGGAGAAACCTTAACGTTTCACTCCTTCGCGTAACCCAATGCATTGGAGAGCTATAACGGGCTCACCCGCCCTTAGTTTATCACGGAACCACCCGTCTTCATAATAATTCCCAAGAACCATAACATAATCATATCACATAAAACATGCATAAAGGAAACATAACATTTCCACATTTCAATCACGAGATATCAATAAAACACATTGATATAATAAAAACATTATGAAAACCATTTTCAATACCAAAGTAAAACATGGTATTTATTTTTCTTTTAAAAAGAAGGTATGGCTTGTAGAGGAAGCCGAAACTCAAATAACGGTCACGACGGCGGAGAAGTCGTTGTCGCCGCATACGTAAGACAAAAACATTCCCTTTTGTCGTCTAGTAGACGCTTCGTATAAAAAAGATTCCTTTTGAATAAATGTAAAAGTCAAAGGGGTTTATACACCATATAAAAGAAAGTTGTGTATAAAATAAAATATGCCTCAATGAAAGGAGATTGAGACGAAGTCCCATACCTCGTATCCGACTTGACCCGACCGTTCTTTAATCTCCTAAATAATAAACTTGAGTTAATATCTACTTGCTTATGAACCTTTTCAAGTTCATTATTCCTTTTTTACCATGTTATGAACATCATGTAATCATTTAAGTTAATAATGTTCATTTTGTCAGTATTTGGTTCTTAAGTCAAAAATGGACTTCTTACACTTACATGTTGTTAATTTGGTCAAAGTTTCGTTATATCCAGAATGATATTAATGATTTGGATAACATATATATCATATATATTCATCATATACATGTATTTATAATATTACATCACATTTAGAGGTAAGAAATTAAATGCACCGTTCATGGAGACGGTAAGCCGTACGTACGCATGAACGCTACTTCCATTTCTATTTCGTATTTTCTGGAATGGAATCATAATGATATATAAGTATATTATAATTCCAGTATAATAACATATATAATATCATTAACTTTATTTTTTACACATCCCACATATGGTATTAACGAATCAAATCTCTTTTAGGGGGCGGTAGTCCGCACTTCCTAAAATGAAGATATCATGTTTACCCATAATGGAAACCATAAAGGTATGCCCAAAATGAAAAAAACAGAAGCTTAAGGAAAACATAAACATATTATATATCATATATGAAAACAGTGACATCATAATGGCCACCTTTGAAGGTGTTAAATGAGTGTTGAACAATCATCGTTTCGGGAGGCAGAATTTCGCCATCCACGGAAACCGTATGTTCTTTAACCATTTGATGTAGTTGTGTGAGAGTGTAGCTCAAATAAATATTATAACAACATCCTTTTATATTTAATATACTGGTGTTGTTACAAAATAATTAAATAAAAAGAGTTTAGGGGGTTGGAGAAGCAAAAAAAAAACAAATGAACATTAGAGAATGAATTACCTTAAAAAGTGTACCTCCTTTTTATTTGAGCATAAAGGATTCCTTTGAAAGGATTATTCCCAAAGGGAATCCTCTAGGATGAGGAGAGGGATGTGGAGAGAGTAAATGGGCAGGGGTTGGCCGAGCCAAAGGCTTGAGGAGTGTGTGAAATGAGGTAGAGGTGGGGGCCTTTTATAAGAGGAGAGGAGGGGCACTTTTGGAAAGTAAAGAAATATTACTTTATTTGAAAATGTGTTTCGGTTTCAAAAGATCCCACATTGATATAATTAGTGGATAAGGTGATAAGGGTTCTAAATACACTCATCCAATTGGTTTTGGACATGTGTAGTTCATAGTTTTTACATCATCTTTCTATTTTATTTAAATCGTCAAATAATGATGTCATCGCTGCATCATTATTATGTCATAAATAATTTAATTTATTTAATGTCTAAAAATCATAAAAACAAATACTATGATGTAGTAAATCTTTTTATCTTTCCAATGACTATTTATAATAAAAAATTGGACTAGTATAACCCCACTTAAAAATTGTTTTCGTAAAATATATTATGTTTGTGTCATTTTCACTTTAACATTAAAAAAAAAGTAATTTATGTCAATGGGGTCCCCAAGTTGACCCATGGCATGTAATGGTCGGCCATGACACAACCAATAAGGTTGGGACATGTGTCTAGGTCATTTCCTATTATTAAAGCATTATTTATACCTTAAACTACCCTAATTACCACTAATCGCGATTAAGAACTTAATAAGTTACTATTCACCAAAAAAATATTTTAATCTCATTGAACCACATTTTAATTCTTAATGACAACCATGTATGTCGGATTTTCAAAATTCAATGCACATTAGTGGTAAACTGTCATTTAACTGAAAAATCAGTTTGCTTGATTACCACTTAGTGGTTTCACTATTAATCAAAAATTGAAGTTTTTCAGAAAATTATCAAAAATTCACCCTAAGCTATATTTGATATTCCTAATTCAAAAATGATGTCTATTTTACAAAATTCAAATCATATAAGTCACATTAATTAATTTAATAATTAATTCCCGCTGCCAGAGCAAATAGCGTGTTTTTACAAAACAATAAGTATCAAAAGATTGACACCAGTTTAAGTCTAATTTCAAAGTGAAATTGATTCCAATGACCACCATTGGATAAAATGGTAAAAATATATTCTAATTTCACTTCAAAACCAATTCAAAACATAATCTAATCATATAAATAAGTTAGATTAAAAAGCAGTTTTGATGTAAAATGCAGTATTTTTCATTATTCATTAAAAAAATGAACATTGTCAGAAAAATACCAAAAATTCACACAAGGTAAATTTTGATGTCCCAATCATAAAGGATAAGTTTATTTTGACAAACATAGTTTATAAAATTGTCAAAATATAGATTCAAAAATGGTTTTCCATCAAAAGGCAGCAAACCAATCTTTTAAGAATATTAGTGTATTCCATGCATAAGATTGTATTTATTTTCATTTTAAGACTCTATAACACTATCTTAATCATTAATAGACATAGATAAAAATATCTATTATTCATTACTTATTTGGGATGTTACATCCTTCCCCCCTTTAGAAAATTGCGTCCCCACAATTTATTTACTTATCGAATAAATGGGGGTACTTATCCCTCATTGCATTTTCAGATTCCCATGTTGCCTCTTCAATCATATGGTTTTTCCACAAAACCTTTACCTGATGAATCAGTTTATTCCGTAACACTTGCTACCTGTGGTCAAGAATCTGGACCGGTTGTTCCTCATAAGATAGGTTCTCTTCCAGCTGAACTACCTCTGGACTCAAAACATGAGATGGATCTGGCATATACTTTCTCAACATCGAAATGTGAAAAACATTGTGTACCTGAGAAAAATCGGAGGTAAAGCCACTCGGTATGAAACTGATCGAACTCTCTCTAGAATTTCGTATGGTCCAACAAACCTTGGACTCAACTTTCCTTTCTTACCAAATCTCATCACACTTTTACAAGGAGAAACCTTGAGAAAAACATGATCACCTACCTCGAAAGATAGATCCTTCCTCCGGTTATCCGCATAACTCTTCTGCCTGCTCTGAGCTATTCTCATGTGTTTCTGAATCAGCTGAACTTTTTCTACCATCTCTTCTACCAATTCTGGTCCCATCAACTTCGTTTCACCCACTTCATCCCAGAAAGCTGGAGTTCGACACCGCTTCCCGTATAATGCCTGAAATGGTGCCATCTGTATACTAGAATAAAAACTGTTATTATATGAAAACTCAACCAAAGAAAGATGTTGGTCCCAACTTCCCTGATAATCCATAGAACAAGCTGGTATCATATCCTCCAATGTCTGAATTGTTCGTTCTGACTGCCCATCTGATTGAGGATGAAAAGCTGTACAAAAATTTAAATCAGTACCCAAAGACTTCTGAAGGCCCTTCCAAAAGTTAGAAGTAAACCTGGGATCACGATCCGATAAAATGGAGATATGAACTCCATGTAACCTGACTATCTCTTTATGATACAAACGGGAATGTTGATCAAGAGAGAAAGTATCTCGTATAGCAAGGAAATGAACAGATTTGGTCAAGCGATCAACAATAACCCAGATTGCATTTTTACCTGGAGATGTCTTCGGTAATCCAACAACAAAGTCCATGGATATATTCTCCCATTTCCACTCTGGTACTGGTAAAGGCTGAAGCATCCCTTTCGGTAACTGCTGCTCTTCTTTAACCTGCTGACAAGTCAAACACTTCACAGTAAAATCAGCAATGTCTCTTTTCATTCCATCCCACCAGTAATACTCCCGCAGATCTCTATACATCTTAGTACTGCCCGGATGAACTGAAAACGGAGAACTATGAGCTTCACATAACAACTCTCTCTTCAACTGTGAATCACAAGGCACACACAATCTCTTCCCAAATCTCAAAACGCAATCATTATCAATGTTGAATTCAGGCAACTTACCTTTCTGAACCAGCTCTACCCTTTTCTGAAACTCACTGTCTTGCTTCTGTGCTTGCTTGATTCTATCTGATAGAGAAGATCTCACTGATACCTGAAACAAAACAGAAGGACTTCCTGCACCAACAACTTCTATGCCAAAGTTCATCAAATCGTTAACCAAGGGATCACGTTCCAACCGCAACATTGTTAATGAGGCATTACTTTTTCGACTCAAAGCATCAGCCACTTTATTTGCTTTTCCCGGATGGTAATGAATTGTACAATCATAATCCTTGATTAATTCCAGCCATATCCTTTGTCTCATGTTTAACACTTTCTAAGTGAATATATACTTTAAACTTTTGTGATCGGTATATATTTCACACTTTACTCCATACAAATGATGCCTCCAAATTTTTAAAGAAAAAACTACAGCAGCTAATTCCAAATCATGTGTAGGGTAATTTACCTCATGAGTTTTCAACTGTCGTGAAGCATAAGCAATTACCTGATCATTCTGCATTAGGACGCAACCAAGTCCTTTCAATGAAGCATCACTATATATAACAAACTCACCATTCCTGGAAGGTAGTGCCAAAACTGGAGCATTCACCAATCTTCATTTCAATTCATGAAAACAATCATCACATTATTTTGTCCATATAAACATAACAACCTTCCGAGTTAGCTTAGTCATTGGACTAGATAACCGTGAAAAATTTCTAACAAACCTTCGATAATAGCCCGCCAAACCAAGGAAGCTACGAATCTCGGTTACATTTGTGGGTCTTGGCCATTCTTCCACAACTTTTGTTTTTGCAGGATCAACAGTTATTCCATCTTTAGAAACAATGTGACCAAGGAAAGAAATTTGTTACAACCAAAACTCACACTTGCTGAATTTCCCATACAGTTTATTTTTTTTAAGGTTTGCAAGATAACCCTTAAATGTTTTTCATGCTCCTCTTTACTTTTAGAAAACACCAAAATATCATCAATGAAAACCACCACAAACTTATCCAAGAACTCATGGAAAATTCTATTCATTAAATTCATGAATACAGCAGGTGCATTGGTTAGCCCAAAAGCCATTACTACAAATTCATAATGGCCATATCTCGTACGGAACGCGGTCTTCGGAATATCTGCCTCCTTTACCTTCAGCTGATGGTACCCCGATCTCAAGTCAATCTTTGAAAAAAACTGAGCTCCCTGGAGCTGATCAAACAAATCATCGATATGAGGCAAATGATATTTGTTCATAACAGTGATATTATTCAAGGCTCTATAATCAATGCAAAGTCTCATAGAACCATCTTTCTTTTTAACAAATAAAACAGGAGCACCCCATGGTGATGTGCTAGGTCTAATGAAACCATTCTCTAATAAATCTTCCAATTGCTTCTTCAACTCTAAAAGTTCAATTTGTGCCATTTGATAAGGGGGTTTTGAAATTGGTTTAGCATCAGGAACAAAGTAAACAGTAAACTCAACTTCCCGATCTGGTATTATTCCAGGGAACTCATCAGGAAAAACATCAGGATACTCATTTACCACTAGCACATCATTAATCTGAACAGTTCCTTTATTTTCAACGACGTGTGCAAGGTAACATTCATTTCCATCTTTTACAAGTTTCTCGGCCTCTTGATATGTTATCAAAAGTAAGGGTTCATTCTTGTAAACAAACTGAAAGTCTTTCTGAAAAGAATCTTCTTTATCTCTACAGTCAATCTTAGCATGGTAAATAGAGAGCCAATCCATACCCAGGATAACATCAAACTCTACTAGAGGTAGAACAATAAGGTTTTCAAGTTGGTTCTTTCCACAGATAAGGATATGAAGATTCTTATAAATTCTTTTTGCCACGACATTTCCCTCAGGTGTTTTTACCAAAAGTTCAGGAGTCATTTCTTGAGATGGTATTCCCATTTTACTAGAAAAGGTTTCAGAGATGAAAGAATGTGTAGACCCCGAATCAAACAACACACTGGAATAGTCTGAAAAAACAAACAAAGTACCTGATACAACTTCATTTGATGGCCCGACATCTGCTGAAGTAGTTGCCAAGGATTTCACCACCCCTTTCTGCTTGTAGTCAAACTGCTTCCCATCACTCAAGCTCCTTGTCGGACACTCGTTTGCATAGTGACCCATCTCATTTCACTTATAACATTTCACTAACTGTAAATCAAATTTGTTCTTACCTTCACCTTGATCCTTTTCAGTGCAATCACGAGCCTTATGTCCCATCTTACCACATCGGTAGCACTTCCCAAAATTCAGAAGACATTCCCCAGCATGCCTTTTGCCACATTTATCACAAACTGGAATCTTAGTTCTCTTACCATCAGACTTTTTTGAAGAATTCTTACCTTTCTCCTGCCACCTCGGTCTCTTCTTCTGCTGGTTGTTATAGAACACTTGGTCATCGGAAAACTCCATTTCCACCTTCTCAGCACATCGAACAAGATTTTCATAACTTTTAAACTCACGAGAATCTAATGCCCTTCGATATTTTGGCTTTAATCCCGAGTAAAAACGATTGATTTTACTATCAAGGTCTCGAATAAAATTTGGAGCATACCTTGCCAATCGAGTGATCCTTTCTTCATAAGCAGCCACTGAGTCTTCCTCTTTCCTCAATTCAAAGAATTTCTTTTCCATCCTAAGTCGAACAGCCTTAGGAAAATACTTCTCAAGAAACATACCTTTGAATTCATCCCAGTCAAGAGCATCAATCTCATCGGCATCCCTGATATTTTTAACCATAGACCACCACTGATCTGCTTCACCCTCCAAACGGTAAATAGCAAGACTAACCTTTTGATTTTCTGAACACCCCATGACATCAAAAATCTTCTCCAGTGCTTTAATCCACCCTTCAGCTAGTACAGGGTGAGATGATCCTCTGAATGATGGTGGATGTTGCCTCATGAAATGTTCCACCACTGACTTGTTCCTCTGCGGTTGGTCTGGCTGATCTCGTGTATGGATACCACCGCCATTTATCGCTTGAGTCAACTGCGCCATTACTGCAACAAACTGTTCAGTTCCAATTCCAACCATTTCTGGATGCTGATTCGGAAGGTTATTTCCTTCTGTATTCCTTCCTAGCACTTCTTCCCTGTTTCCTCTGCGGAAAACCATTCTGAACAAACATGTCTTAGATGAAGCAACATGGTAATCTTTAAATGCTATATCATTTCAAAAATATATATATATATATATTTTTGGATAATCATTTAATAGAATTCTAACTCCTAAAGTTATCTAAACCGACCTTTGATACCAACTATAAGGCCCCAGCCTTAAACCTTTCTTAATCTTGAGTTATTACAAGATTACACATTGAGGATCTTTTCGTGTTTAGAGTTTTAGAGAATTAGATCATAAAACTTGCATTACATTCCACATATAAACAAAGTGGTTACATAAAGATAGTATTCTTCATTCCCATCAATATAAACACATTTAAAATAAAACATGGATTATTTCTTGACACATCCTTGACTCTATCATCTTATCATGTACCTTTCCCTTGTCCTGTGAAAAACATTTAAAAAACATGGGATGATCATAAAAACTCAGTATGGGTTATAAAAACATGGAAAGGAAACATGGGTACATACATACATAAGAGTGAAATCATACTTTACCCATAAAACATAATCACTTTAACATACCTCATCAAATCATGAATAAATCATAGAAATCATAAGACATAAAGGTAACTTGAGGCATTCATAACATTCTTACGTAGGGAGCAACCCTCTTGGTTACGTTTGGAATACCCATCACAGTATATTCCCTAAAATCTCTTCGGAGAAACCTTAACGTTTCACTCCTTCGCGTTACCCAGTGCATTGGAGAGCTATAACGGGATCACCCGCCCTTAGTTTATCACGGAACCACCCGTCTTCATAATAATGCCCAAGAACCATAACATAATCATATCACATAAAACACGCATAAAGGAAACATAACATTTCCACATTTCAATCACGATATATCAATAAAACACATTTATATAATAAAAACATTATGAAAACCATTTTCAATACCAAAGTAAAACATGGTATATATTTCTCTTTTAAAAAGAAGGTATGGCTTGTAGAGGAAGCCGGAACTCAAATAACGGTCATGACGACGGAGAAGTCGTTGTCGCCGCATACATAAGACAAAAACATTCCCTTTTGTCGTCTAGTAAACGCTTCGTATAAAAAAGATTCCTTTTGAATAAACGTAAAATTCAAAGGGGTTTATACACCGTATAAAAGATAGTTGTGTATAAAATAAAATATGCCTCAATGAAAGGAGATTGAGACGAAGTCCCATACCTCGTATCCGACTTGACCCGACCGTTCTTTAATCTCCTGAATAATAAACATGAGTTAATATCTACTTGATTATGAACCTTTTTCAATTTCATTATTCCTTTTTTACCATGTTATTAACATCATGTAATCATTTAAGTTAATAATGTTCATTTTTTCGGTATTTGGTTCTTAAGTCAAAAATGGACTTCTTAGAATTACATGTTGTTAATTTGGTCAGAGTTTCGTTATATCCAGAATGATATTAATGATTTGGATAACATATATATCATATATATTCATCATATACATGTATTTATAATATTACATCACATTTATAGGTAAGAAATGAAATGCACCGTTCATGGAGATGGTAAGCCGTACGTACGCATGAACGCTACTTCAATTTCTATTTCGTATTTTCTGTAATGGAATCATAATGATATATAAGTATATTATAATTCCAGTATAATAACATATATAATATCATTAACTTTATCCTTTACACATCCCACATATGGTATTAACGAATCAAATCACTTTTAGGGGGAGATAGTCCGCACTTCCTAAAATGAAGATATCGTGTTTACCCATAATGGAAACCATAAAGGTATGCCCAAAATGAAAAAAACAGAAGCTTAAGGAAAACATAAACATATTATATATCATAAATGAAAATAGTTACATCATAATGGCCACCTTTGAAGGTGTTAAATGATTGTTGACCAATCATCGTTTCGGGAGGCAGAATTTCGCCATCCACGGAAACCGTATGTTCTTTAACCATTTGATGTAGTTGTGTGAGAGTGTAGCTCAAATAAATATTATAACAACATCCTTGTATATTTAAGATACTGGTGTTGTTACAAAATAAGTAAATAAAAAGATTTTAGGGGGTTGGAGAAGCAAAATAAAACAAATGAACATTAGGGAATGAATTACCTTAAAAAGTGTAACTCCTTTTGATTTGAGCCTAAAGGCTTCCTTTGAAAGGATTCTGCCCAAAGGGAATCCTATAGGATGAGGAGAGGTATGTGAAGAGAGTAAATGGGGAGGGGTTGGACGAGCCAAAGGCTTGAGGAGTGTGTGAAATGAGGTAGAGGTGGGGGCCTTTTATAAGAGGAGAGGAGGGGCACTTTTGGAAAGTAAAGAAATATTACTTTATTTGAAAATGTGTTTCGGTTTCAAAAGGTCCCACATTGATATAATTCGTGGATAAGGTGATAAGGGTTCTAAATACACTCATCCAATTGGTTTTGGACATGTGTAGTTTATAGATTTTACATTATCTTTCTATTTTATTTAAATCGTCAAATAATGATGTCATCGCTGCATCATTATTATGTCATAAATAATTTAATTTATATAATGTCTAAAAATCAAAAAAAAATACTATGATGTATTACATCTTTTTATCTTTCCAATGATTATTTATAATCAAAAATTGGACTTGTATAACCCCACTTAAAAAATGTTTTCGTAAAACATATTATGTTTGTGTCATTTTCACTGTAACATTAAATAAAAAGTAATTTATGTCCTTTCCCAACAAAAGTGGATCCATGGGGTCCCCAAGTTGACCCATGGCATGTCATGGTCGGCCATGACACAACCAATAAGGTTGGGACATGTTTCTAGGTCATTTCCTATTATTAAAGCATTATTTATACCTTAAACTACCCTAAT
Organism: Viscum album; assembly: GCA_963277665.1. Taxonomy (NCBI): domain Eukaryota; kingdom Viridiplantae; phylum Streptophyta; class Magnoliopsida; order Santalales; family Viscaceae; genus Viscum; species Viscum album. Next base: position 1,957,694,130 of record OY728165.1, read on the forward strand.
TACCACTAATCGCGATTAAGAACTTAATAAGTTACTATTCACCAAAAAAATATTTTAATCTCATTGAACCACATTTTACTACTTAATGACAACCATGTATGTCGGATTTTCAAAATTCAATACACATTAGTGGTAAACTGTCATTTAACTGAAAAATCAGTTTGCTTGATTACCACTTAGTGGTTTCACTATTCATCAAAAATTGAAGTTTTTCAGAAAATTACCAAAAATTCACCCTAAGCTATATTTGATATTCCGAATTCAAAAATGATGTCTATTTTACAAAATTAAAATCATATAAGTCACATTAATTAATTTAATAATTAATTCCCGCGGCCAGAGCAAATAGCGTGTTTTTACAAAACAATAAGTATCAAAAGATTGACACCAGTTTAAGTCTAATTTCAAAGTGAAATTGATTCCAATGACCACCATTTGATAAAATGGTAAAAATATATTCTAATTTCACTTCAAAACCAATTCAAAACATAATCTAATCATATAAATAAATTAGATTAAAAAGCAGTTTTGATGTAAAATGCAGTATTTTTCACTATTCATTAAAAAAATGTCATTGTCAGAAAAATACCAAAAATTCACACAAGGTAAATTTTGATGTCCCAATCATAAAGGATAAGTTTATTTTGACAAACATAGTTTATAAAATTGTCAAAATATAGATTCAAAAATGGTTTGCCATCAAAAGGCAGCAAAACAATCTTTTAAGAATATTAGTGTATTCCATGCATAAGATTGTATTTATTTTCATTTTAAGCCTCTATAACACTATCTTAATAATTAATAGACATAGATAAAAATATCTATTATTCATTACTTATTTGGGATGTTACATTAGGGGTTGAAGAAGTAAAATAAAAATACAATTTAAGAAAATCGTTACCTTTAATTTGGGTAACTTTCTTTGGATTGAACCAAAAGGACTTATTGAAGTGCCTTATGGCTAAGGTGAGGCTTATAGGTGGAGGAGTGGGATGTAGGGAGTATAATTCGGAAGATTTTGGACAAGACAATTGGCATGAGTGGTGTGAAGAATTGGTTAGAATTGGTCTCCTTTTATAAGGGAGAGGAGGGGCTCTTTAGGAAAGTGTGAAAATATTATTTTATAATATATTTATATTCGGTTTAAAATGGTCCAAAAATCATTATTTTTAAAGATATGATGACTAATATTCGAAATAAAATCATCCAATTATAATTGGAAATGTTTTGGATAAAAATTTAATCATTATAACCTTATTTATTTAAATAATTTATTAATGTTATAAATAATGCACCATTATTGTGTCATAAATAATTTAATTTATTTTATGTCTAATAATTATTAAAAAAATACCATGATGTATGAAATATATTGATATTTCCAATTAATATTTTTAGTCTAAAATTTAACTTATATATAACCATATAAAATATAATTACTAAAAGATTGTTGTTAATGTCAATTTTGTGTTCACATTAAATTAATTAATCTAAATTGTCATTTTCACTCCCATGTGGCTCAATGGGGTCCCAAAATCGACCCAAAGATGACCATGGTAGTTAATAACTCAACTAATATGTTTTTGACAAGTGTTAAGGTAAATTTGAATTATTATGATATTCTTTTTAACTTGAATTACCCTATTTACCTTTAACCAAGGTAAATAAAATTCAACAGTTACTATTCACCAAAAATTATTTTCATCTTATTAAACCACATTTTGCTTCTTGATACCAACCATGTATGTCAGATTTTCGAAATTCAATTCACCGAAGTGGTAAAATTTCATTTAAATGAAAAAGTCGGTTTTTTAACTACCACTAAGTGGTTTCACTATTCATCAAAAATTAATGTTTTTCAAAAAAATACCAAAAATTAAGCATAAGTTATATTTGATATTCAAAATAAAAAACATAGAAGTTTCATTAATTAATTTTAAAATTAATTCCCATTATCAATAAATAGCTTGTTTTTTAAAAACAATAAATATCAAAAGATTGATACGTGTTTGTGTCCAATTTCATAGTGAAATTAATTCTAATGACCAACATTGGATTAAATGGTAAAAATATATTTTAATATCACTTTAAAAACAATTAAAAATATAATCTAACTATATAAACAAATTAGATTAAATGGCACTTTTGAATTAAAATACAATATTTTTTACTATTCATTAAAAAAGGAACATTATCAGAAAAAATCCAAAAATTTACCCAAAGTAAATTTTGATGTCCCCATTATAATGAATGATTTTATTTGGTCATATAGAACTTATTAAAGTGACCAAATATAGATTTAAAAAGGGTTCGCCATTAAAAGGTGGTAAATCGGCCTTTAAATGTAAATTAGGCTTAAAATTAGATTCATTCTTATTTTAATCCTCTAACTTTTTATTGGATAAATGTAAATACATTTAACAATCATTTGTAATCATATTATAGTTATTTTTGTTCATTAATACCAATAAAACGTCTAGGAGTTATGTACCATTTAAAATAATAATATTATATTATTAGTATACAACGTATGATTTCAAAGAAACTCGTTGTTGCGTATCTGGTACGCTATCGAACATATCAACCGTTTTAAAGTAAAATTAATATTTAATTTACAAATATTAATAAATATAAAATTTTCAAATTCTTTATTAATTCAGGATGTTACATCCTTCACCCCTTTTGGGAATTGCGTCCTCGCAATTTCAAAATTGGGTTGAGAAACTTCATTGAAAGCCCCACATCGGAAAGGGTTTAAATTAAACTCTCACTTTAAAAAAAGAAAGAAAAGTAAAATTGTCCCCTGAGACAACAGATACTATTATTCCACGAAAACATGGATATGGAAGAAAAATCGAAGTGTCATGTTTTGATGGAGAGTGTTAAAAAACATGTTTAGAAGAAATTTAACCACCAGAAAATCACAAACTTGTGATGGGTTAAGCGGTATTTGATTCCCCATTAGGAAAAGTTAACAGAAAACATTTTTTGTTTTAAGTAACTTTTCATTGAGTAATTTTTTTATGAGCTTAACGAAATCATAAGGAAACATACTTACTTGTCATATAGACTTTCATCTCTTAACAGATTTCTTACACAAACTCATATTTTCACCAAAAGATGAGTATTTAGGGTTACTTGTTCGCATTAAGAGCATCATAATCAACTTCAAGAGAATCACCTAATCCACAAAAGATGAACTATATATTTCCCATGTCTTCAGACCATAACCCAAACCAAAATGGTTAGTAAAAGATTAGATAATCACCAAAAAGATAACCCTTTACCAAAATAAATAGTACTCTTAATCTCCAAAATTTGTCTTAACAAAACCCAAAGTTCAACAAAGACCATTAAATAAACAGTTATCCTTAAAATTCTTCAATGTAATCCAAACTATGATTGAAACCCAAATCTATAAAGGATTTAATAACATAGTCTTCCTAGGTAAATCTTAACATTTATCTCCAAATAACATCAGTTACTCTTAAAGTCTCATACTGAAATGTAATTAACCTAATCACATATCCTCTATGATAGGATAATCATTTCGATAGATAACCCAACGGAAACTTATTCATGATTCATAAGATAATCTAGCTAAAAATAATTAGTCATACTAACTAGGTACTTCACGTAGTCCAGCAGAAGGCATTAAATACCAGTCGCACTTTGGTTGTGGGTTCGATTCCCACATCTTCGTCTGACGTGACGGGTTGTCACACGGTTTGTGTGTTGTGCCTTTTCAAAAACTACATAATTTTATAACATTCCAAAAATGAGATAAATTCATCAAAAATAACCATAAAATATTTTAACCACAAAGGTTATCTAATAACTTTCGTTTTGCATCCCAAAATGTATTAACCGGTAATTGCCTCAAATTCAAGGATCATATAAACCAAAATGGTTCATTATAACAATAAACACAAAATAAAAGATAATTATTCATGGAATAAAATTTTCATATATCAAGCTTCAGGGTTACACATACTATAAAAAGTCTTCTAATGTAATCCCATCATCAAAACGGCCTTAATACTTTTAAGCATTTCACGATCATAAAATCTAACATAACTCTTGAATCCCTTATATGTTGAACTCTTACTCATTAAACATTCCTCATGATCCATTAACCATTATTTACCATATAATTCTAAAATACTTCTTTCCTACATAGAAAAATCATGAATCATATCCTAAGATTCAATAATATCAAAACATATGTTAAGAATTAATCCATACCTTTCATTGGTCATTGTTAGTTTCTTCAACCACAATAAGAATGGCATTAGGTGTTGCAAAACATATATATGTATGATCCAAGCGATCCCATTCCCGAAACATTTTCGTAGGACTTGTGTTTTCATAATGACCAATCACACCACATTTAAAACATTCTAATGATCCTTCAGGAAGAACTTCTTTCCCTTTCCTATAGTCAACTAGATGATTCCTTTTTCCATGGAAGTTTCATGCTTTATTAACTTTATTTCAACATCTATAACATCATTCTGTCCCTTGGAAACATTTTCCTCAGTGTTTCTTTCCACATCTTTGACATATTGGTTTTTGAACACACTTACCTTTATGATTATTACCTGACCTTCTGTAGGGATTTGTTTCTCGCATATATGATGCCTTATAAAGATCACTAAGGTTCAGGTGGTAAATAATAACTCCAGAAAGATGATTGAAAATAACCACATGTGTTCTCTTTGTAGTTCTAATATAATTCAGTTTATCATTCATAAACCTATCATAGTTTTCTTCACATCCACTTTTACTTTGGTGCCTGCTAGATCCAGCCATTAACAAAAACCAAAAAGGTCAGTGTGAGTATATCAGTAAAATCTTCATATAATATCTTATGAGGAGGGTAAATACCAATATATACTTATTCATGTTATCTAAACTCATTCACTTTATCTAAATAAAATTATTACTCTTTTTGAAATACATACCATTATGGCAATGTCACTTATGCTTAACGAATTCCCTAACCTCTAAAGATATCTAAACTGACCTCTGATACCAACTATAATGACCCGACCTTAAACATTACATATTATTGAATTAAATGAATTATTCACATTGAGAATATTTTCAGGTTTAGAGATTTAGAGAAATAGGCCATAAATATTACATAACAACTCGAATATTACAAGTAGACACTACTACCTAGTATCCATTTTTTTTTCATAAAATAAAATATCTTAAAAAGAAACATGTCCAGTTCCAAAATTTTAGACAGCATAACTTTTCCTTGGTCCCATCCTTGACCCTATTCAACATTATGTCCTATGAAAAACATTTCAAAAAAATATGGGATGAGCATAAAAAGCTCAGTAAGGGATACACAAAGAAAGACAACTGTTAGTTTTTCAAAACAAAAGGTAGACGATGAATACATAATCATAAGTAAAAAATTTTCACCTTTATGAATTATCAAATACTCTTCACTGAATAAAAAATAATTACTTACCCTTTTGTAACCAAAGAATTACCATAAAACCCATATAAAGAACACATAACATATAAAGGTAAATTGGAACATAAACATACTTCAATGGAATAACCATGCGGTCGACTTCCACACATATCACTAAATGGAATAGCCATACGACCAACATCCAAACCCAATGCATTGGAGGTTATAACATAATCACCCGTCATTTGGTTAATCATGTAACCACCTGTCAAATGTCCACGTACCATTATAAAATCATAACACATGAAATATTATAAATATAAACCTTTCACTATTAACATTTCATTTTCAATCAGAAAATATCATTTCAAGATATTGGGAAAATCAATGCTTTATCAAACCATTTTCGAAACAATTTAATAAAGATATTTTTTTGAATTAAAGTGTCCCACACCACTTTGGAGATTTTATTGGAATTAACATTTTAAAACAATAATGTCCATATAAATAAATACTTAAATACATTTTGAAAAAACATTGACATTAATGATAAATATTTAGAAAAATAAATCGTTAAAACATTTAAAATGATATTTCAGTTAATGATTTTTTAACAAAATAAGAGATGCTTGAATATAAATAATTGAGGAAAATCATTTAAAAAAACGTTATAATATCATTAGAATAAAGGGATTCATGATATAATATGTCAAAGTACATTATATAAAACATATAAGAGGGAATTGGTGCATAACAGAAATGAAGTCTCAATGGAAATGTAAATTGAGATGAAATCCCTTATAAAAATGGTATCCTTAAATTAAGGATAAATCAATCTCATAATTATGTGTGAAAAATATAAATACACCCAATATAAGTGGATATTAAGTTTAAAAAAATCAGATATCATTCACACATATTCATAGGATGTGATATTCAATAAGTACAAGTTGAACCCAAAGAATCCAAATTAGGTTAAGAAGTTCCCCTGTAAAAATTCCACAGCATGACATCATCTCTTTAAAATTCATAAAATGAGTTGATGAGATAAAAAATGTATCTCATCACTTGGACATAAATTTTACATCAATATGTATATATATGAATATATCCCAACATAAAGGATTTAAATTAAAAGACATAACAAAAAGAAGTCTTTTAAAAATATGAGGTTGAAAGGTTCCCTTACCGATTTGGTGTCTTACAAAACATATGCCACATGAAAGAAGGGTCATTCAATGAAGATTTATATACTCATAAATGAAATTATATTACACAAAGAGTAAAATCATGGGCAGTACATACACCACAAAAAATAATGTAGTGGAAAATATAACATGTATCTCATGGGGATAAAAAGTGAGATGGAAATCCCTTACCACGTTGTAACCAATCGAGTCGTATGACCCAAAGTTAATAACCACCAAATGAATCCCATACTACCATGAATATAATGATAGTTATGATAATATATATCAAAAGGTAGTACAAAATACACCAAATTTAATAAATATGTGGCGAATATTGGAAATCTCATGGAATAAAAATTGAGATAAGAAATCCCCTTACAAAAATTCTGCAGCCTAACGACGCCACTTAAAAATTATTAAAATGAATTGATGAGAGTAAGAGGGGGTATCTAATCATATTAAAATAAAAATTACAGTATGGTGAATATAAAATAACATCCACCAACATAATAACATGGAGCATAATAGAAATGACATAAAAGAGAGTACTTGAAAAGAAAGAGAGAGGTTGGATCCATTACCTCGTGTCCGACTTGACTTGATCGTTCTTTAATCACATGAATAATAAACTAAAGTTAATTTATACTTTCTTAAGAAACTTTTTCATGTTTATTATTCCTTTTATATAACTTATTACAATGTTGTAAACATTATGTAATCATTTATGTTAATAACGTTCATTTTGTTGATATTTGGTACTTAAGTAAAAAATAAACACCTTATATTTACAAGTTGTTCAGGTGGTAAATAGAAAATTATATCGATAATGATATTAATTATTTAAATATCATATATTTATCATATATATTCATTATATGAAAGTATTTATAATAGTACATAACATTTGCAGATTAGAAATGAAATGCACAGTTCATGGAGATGGTAAGCCGTACGTACGCATGAACACAACTTTCATTTATATTTCTCATTTTAATGGAATTAATACATAATTATAAATAGGTATATTATAATTACAGTATAATATCATATATAATATCATTAAATATATCTTTTATACATCCCACATAAGGAATTAACGAATCACATCACTTTGAGGGGGTGATAGTCCGCATTTCCTCTAATGAGATTATAGTATTTACCCACTATGGAAACCGTAATGGATTGACATAACTAGGAAGTACAGAAGAATATAGAAATCATAAACATAATATATATCATATATAAATATATTTTTATCATAATGGCAACCATTAGAGTCGGTAGGAGATAATCGAGCAATCATCGTTTCGTGAGATGTTAGTTTTCCATCCACAGAAACATTATGTTCATCATCAATTTGATGGAGGTGTTTGTGAGTGTAGCTCGAATAATTCTAATTAAAAAATACATCTATATTGAAGATACTATTTTTGATACAAAATAAAGGAAATAAAAATATTTTAACGGTTGGAGAATTAAAATAAAATAAAACAATTAAAAAAAATCGTTACCTTTAATTTGTGTAATTTTTTATTGATTGAACCAAAAGGATTTCTTAATGTGCCATCTGTCTATGTTAAGGCTTCTAGGAGGAGTATATGGATTTAGGGAGTGTAATTGGGAAGAATTTGGACATTTCAAATGGATTGAGAGGTGCCAGGAATTGGTTAGAAGTGATATATTTTTATAAGGGAGAGGAGGGCTCTTTAGGAAATTGTGAAAATATTATTTTATAATATAATTATATTCGGTTTCAAATAGTCCAAAAATAATTAAGGTTGAAGATAAGATGACTCATATACGAAATAAAATCATCCAATCATAATTGGACTTGTTTTGGATAATAAGATAATCATTATAACATTATTTATTTAAATAATTTATTAATGAGGTAAATACTGCATCATTATTGTGTCATACATAATTTAATTTATATGATGTCTAAAAATTAAATAAAATATCATGATGTATGAAATCTTTTTATAATTCCAAATAATATTTTTAGTCAAAAATAGGACTTATATATCACCATATAAAAATTAATTACTAAATTATTTATTTTAATGTTAATTTGGTATTCACATTAAATTAATTAATCTAAATTGTCATTTCCACTCCAAAGTGGCTCAATGGGGTCCCAAAATAGACACAAATATTACCATGGTCATTAATGACTCAACCAATAAGGTTTAGACAAGTGTTAATATAACACCCCAGGTAAATAATTAATATGAAATTTTTTTTATTTATCCTTTTTTTGAATAAAATGTTAATATTAATTTAAATGGAACACTATGCTTGATGGATTACCAAATACGCAAAAACGAGTTCCTTTGAAATCTTGCATTGCACTCTAATAATAAAATAAAATTACTTTGAATGTTAGTTAACACGTAGCCATTGTATTGGTGGGAATTAATAGAAATTACTAAAATATGATTATATATGTTTGTTAAATGTTTTTACATTTATCCAATAATAGATAAAGTCTCAAAATATGAAAAGAATTCAATTTTAGGCATATATACTCTAATTTTCACTAAAGGTCCACTTATCAACTTTTGATGGAGAACCGTCATTAAATATATTTTTGGTCACTCTTATACATTCTATTGGACCAAATAAAACTCTTCTTTAGAATCGGGACATCAAAATTCACTTTATGTAAATTTTTGATATTTTTTTGATACAGATCATTTTTTTAATGAATAGTGAAAAATGTTGTATTTTAATTCAAAACCCCTTTTTAATCTAATTTATTTATATGATTTGATTATCTATTGAATTTGTTTCAAAGTGAAAGTACAATATATTTTTACCATTTAATCCATTAGTGGTCGTTGAATTAATTTCATCTTGAAATTGGATTTAAACTAGTGTCAATCTTTTGATACTTATTGTTTCATAAAAACACGGTATTTGCTGTAACAGTGGGAATTAATTATTAAATTAACTAATGTAACTTATATGTTTTGAATTTTTTAAAATAGAAATTATTTTTGAATTCAGAATATCAAATATAGCATAGGGTAAATTTTTTGTAATTTTCTGAAAAACTTCAATTTTTAATGAATAGTGAAACCACTAAGTGGTTGTTAAAGAAACTGATTTTTTCGTTTAAATGAAACTTTACAACTTATGTGTTTTGAATTTCAAAAATCCTACATACATGGTTGTCATTAAGAAGTAAAATGTGGTTCAATGGGATTGAAATAATTTTTGGTGAATAGTAACTTTTAAGATTATTAATCGCGATTAGAGGTAATTAGTGTAATTTAAGGTAAAAATAATGTTTTAATAATATTAAATGACTTATACACATGTCCTACAAAACTGGATGTGTCATGTCAGACCAAGACAATCCATGGGTCAACTTGGGGACCCCATGGAGCCACTCTGGTAGGAAAATGACATTAATACCTTTTTATTTGATGTTAAAATTAAAATGTCACAAACATGTGTTGTTTTACTAAACCAATTTTTATATGGGGTTATAAAAGTCATATTCTTGACTATAAATATTCACTGGAAAGCTAAAAAGATTTCCTACAACATAGTATTTATTTTTATAATTTTTAGACATTATCTAAATTAAATTATTTATGACACCATGATAATGCAACGTTTACCTCATTATTTAACGATTTAAATAAAATGGAACGATAAAGTAAAATATAAGGCCTAAACATGTTAAAAACCTATTGTATGAGTGGACTTCGAACCCTTATCACCTTATTCTCAAAACACATCAATGTGGGACCTTTAAAATCCAAAAATCATTCTAAAATAAAGTAACATTTCCTTACTTTCCAAGAGTGCCCCTCCTCTCCTCTTATAAAAGGCCCCCACCTCTACCCCCTTACCCACACCTCTCAAGACTTTGGCTCGGCCAAACCCTGCCCATTTTATCTCTCCACATCCCTCTATTACTCCTATAAGCCTCACTTTGGGTAGATGTCTTCCCAAGGAATCCTTTGAGCTCAAATCAAAAAGAGTTACTCGATTTAAAGGTAGTGTCTTCTCTTGTGTTCTTTTGTTTTATTTTGCTTCCCCAACCCCCTAAAATATTTTTATTATTTTCTGTTGTAACAAATCCAGTATCTTCAATATACTAGGATTTTTTTATAATAATCATTCGAGCTACACTTACACACACCAACATCTAATGGTTATAGAACATACTATTTCTGTGGATGGTGAATTTCTACCTCACGAAATGATGATTGTTCAACACTTATATAACACCTTAAAAGGTGGACATTAAGATGTAACTATATTTATATATGATATATAATATGTTATGTTTTACTTAATCTTCTGTATTTTTATTTTTTGGCATACCTTTATGCTTTCCATTGTGGGTAAAACATGATAATTTAATTTTAGGAAGTGCGGACTACCGCCCCCTCAATGTGATTTGATTCATTAATGCCATATGAGGAATGTATAAAGGATGGATTTAAAGTTATTATATATGATTTATGTTACATATAAATGATGAATATAATTATGGAATTAATATATACATACCTCTTATTTGGTTTTAATTCCATTAATATGACATCGAAATGAAAGTAGCGTTCATGCGTACATACAGCTTACCGTCTCCATGAACGGTGCATTTAATTTCTTACCTCTAAATGATTATGTAATATTATAAATACTTGTATATTCTGGATATATATGATATATATGATATACAAATCATGAATATCATTATGTATATAATGAACTTTTGACCACACGAACAACATGTAATTGTAAGAAGTCCACTTTCGGCTTAAGAACCAAATATCGACAAAACATACATTATTAACTTAAATGATTACATAATGATTATAACATGGAAATAAGTCATATAAAAGGAATAATTAACTTGAAAAATGTTCTTAAGCAAGTATAAATTAACTCAAGTTTATTATTCAGGACATTAAAGAACGATCGAGTCAAGTCGGACCCGAGGTATGGGATCCAACCTCTCTATTTCTTTTTTATGTACTCTCTTTTATGTCATTTCTTTTAATCCCATATTTCATATTCTCAGGGATGTTCTTTTATATTCCCCATACATTACTTTTTATGTTCATATTATGTGAGACCCTATTTGATCTCATAAATCCATTTTTGGATGTTTTAAGTGGCGCCATTAGGTTGCCGAGTTTTCATAAGGGATTTTTCATCTCACTTTTATTCCTGTGACATTTATGCTACGTTTTCCACTATTTCCTTTGAGTGGTGTATGTACTGAACATTATTATACACTTTGTGTTGTATAATTTCATTTATGGGTATTTACATCTTCATTGTATGACCTTTGTTCCATGGGGTGTACTTTTCGAAATTTACCCAACTCGGTAAGGGGACCTTTCACCCTCCTTCTTTTTAAATGACTTCATTTGTTATGTCCTTTAATTCAGATACTATTATGTTGGGATATGTTCCTCTATATCCTTATTTATGTAAATTTTATGTCCAAGTTATTATATCCCCTTTATCTCTCTCATCAACCCTTTTTGGTAAAATTTTATGTGACACCGTTAGGCTGTCGAATTTTACCAAGGGAACTTTTTAACCCAATTTTGATTTCTTTGGGTTCGACATGTAGTTATTGAACATGTCATCCTTTGAATATGTGTGAATGACCTTTGATTGTTTTACACTCAATATCCACTTATATTGGGTGTATTTATATTTTTCACACATAATAATGAGATTGATTTATCCTTTATTTAAGGATACCTTCTTTATAATGGATTTCATCTTATTTTACATTTCTTTTGAGACAACATTGTTGTTATGCACCAATTCACTCTTATATGGTGTGTATACTGTCTTTTGACATATTATATCTTGAATCCCTTTATTCTCATGATATTATAATTTTCGGATTAAATGTAATTCCACAATTATTTGTATTCAACAGTCTCTCATTTTGTTACAACTCTTTAACAAAAATATCGTTTTAAATGTTTTAAAGATTTATTATTATAAATCGTTATCTTTAATGTCCATGTTTTCACGATGGATTTCAGTATTTATTTATATGGACATTAATGTTTTAAAAATTATAATTCCATTAAAATATTCAAAGTGGTATGGGATACATTGATTCAAAAATCTCTTTTAAATGGTTTTTGAAAATGGATTGATTAATTCAATATCTTCGAATTACTTATTGTGATTGAAAATGAAATTTTGTTATTAAAATGTTTTTATTTTCAGTATTTTATGTGTAATGAAGGTACTTGGAAATTTTACGGGTGGTTACATGATAAACCATATGACGGGTGGTGTCGTGAATAACAGGACGGGTGGTTACGTTATAACCTACAATGCATTGGGTATGGAAGTCGGTCGTAGGGCTATTCCATTAAGTATGTGTGGAAGTCGACTGTATGGTTATTCCATTTAAGTATGTTTATGTCCCATGTTACCTTTATATGTTATGTGTTCTTTATATGGGTTTTATGGTAACCTTTTGGTTACAAAAGGGGTACGTTATGGTATTTTATTCAGTGAAGAGTTTTTACTACTTTCTAAAGGTGAAAGGTATTACTTTGATAAAGTATACATGGTTTACTTGTTGCTTTAACAAACTAACAGTTTTTATTCTTTGTGTATCCCTTGCTGAGCTTTTTATGCTCTCCCCAAGTTTTTTTGAAATGTTTTTCACATGACTTAATATGGAATAGGGTCAAGTATGGGATCAAGGGAATGTCATTCTATCTAATACAAGGAACTAGACATGTTTCTTTTTAAGAGTTTTTTTTATTTTATCTAAACTTAGTAGAAGTGTCTACTATGTAATCTTTTGATATATAATAGTTATGACCTAATTATCTAAAACTCTAAACCTGAAAATATCCTCAATGTGAATTATTCATTCAATTCAATATTAAGTATGGTTTAAGGTCAGGGCCTTATAGTTGGTATCAGAGGTCGGTTTAGATAACTTTAGAGGTTAGGGTATTCTCTAAGCATAAGTGACATTACAATAATGGTTAGGATTTCAGAAATAGTCCTAGTTTTAGATAAAGAGAATGAGTAAGTATATCTTACTGTTTATCTTCCTCATTATTACATGATGGTTTTGTTGATATACTCACACAGACCTTTTTGATTTTAGTAAATGGATGGATGTAGCAGGAACCAAAGTAACCGTAAATGTGAAGGAAACTGTGACAGTTTTCTGAGCGAGCAACTGAATGATATGGGAGATGTAAGGAGAAATCTTATGTTTATCCTCAACCAACTATCTGGAGTCATGATTGACCACCTAAACCATAGTGATTTCAATAAGTCATCATATATGCGAGAACGAAATCCCTACGAAACTACAAGTAATAATCATAATGGTAAGTGTGTTCAAAAACCTATGTGTCAACGATGTGGAAAGAAAAACCTAGTAAAAAGTTTCAAAGGAACAAAAATATGCTATAGATGTGGAAATTAAGGTCATAAAGCAAGAACCTGCCATGGAAAAAGGAAGCATCCATTTGACTCCGGGTAAGGGAAAGAAGTTCATTCTGAGGGATCAATATAATGTTTTAAATGTAGTGTGCATGGTCATTATGCAAACACATGTCCTATGAAGAAGTTTCTGGAATGGGATCACCATGATCGTACAAATATTCATTTACCAATACCTAATTCCATTCCGATTGTGGATAAAGAAACCGACAATGACCAATCAATGGTATGAATTATTTCATAACTTTTTTTTCCCTATTTTGGAATCTTAGGATATGATTCATGATTTTGTTTGTAGGAATGGTTTATTTCAGAAAAATTCGGAAAGGAATGGTTAATAGATCATGAATAATGTTGAATGAGTAAGAAGTCAACATATAAGGGCTTCAAGAGTTATGGTGAAATTCCAAAGAGTATTAAGTCTCTTTTGATGATGGGGTTACATTAGAAGACTATTTATAGTATGTGTAACCCCGATGTTTGATATATGAAAATTTCATTCAAGGAATAGTTATCTGTTCTTTTGTGGACATAGTTATAAAAAGCAATTTGGGTTTATATGATCCTTACTTTAGAGGTAATTATGGGTTACTATATGATATGATGGAAAGTGAAAGGCATGAGATAAAATTGAGGTTAAATTATTTTATAGTTATTTTTGAATATTTTATCTCTTTTTGGGGAATTATTTGAGAATTATATAGTTTGGAAAAAGTACAACACGTAGACCGTGTGACAAACTGTCGCATTGGACAATGCTGCGGGAATCAAACCTACAACCAAAGTGCGACTGGTATTTATCGCCTACCACTGGACTACGTGAAGTCCCTGGTTAGTTTGACTGACTCTTTTTTGTTAGATGATTTTATGAATTAAGAGTATTTTTATTTGGGGTTATCTATAGAAATTTATTAACCTATCATGGAGGATATGTTATTAGGTTAATTAATTTTCAATACGAGACTTTAAGAGCAACTAATGTTGTTTGGAGTTAAATGTTATGATTTAACGTGGAAGACTATGTGACTAAATCCTTCAAATATTTGGGTTTCAATATTAGTTTGGTGTACTTTGAATAATTTTATGGAAAATTTTTTGATCGAATGGTCCACGTTGATCTTTGGGTTTTGTTGGACAAATTTTGGAGATTAAGAATAGATTTTCTTTTTATAAAGGGTTATCCTTTTCTGGATTATCTAATCTTGTACTAACCTTTTTGGATTTGGTTTTGGTTAAATTCTAATGACATGGGAAGTATATAGTTCACTTTTGTGGATTAGTTGATTCTCACGTAGTTTATTATAGTACTCTTAATGCGAACAAGTCCTCCTAAATACTCGTCTTTTAGAGGAAATATGAGTTTGATTAAGGAATCTTGTAAAAGTTGAAAGTCTATGGGACAAGTAAGTAAGTATCATTATGATTTAGTTAATCCCATAAAATAAATTCCTCAATGAAGAGTAACATAAAACCAAAAATTTTGTCAGTTAAATTTTCCTACTGGATAATCAAATATTGTTTAACCCATTACAAGTTTGTGATTTTCTTATGGTTAACTTTCTCCTAGACATGTTTACTATGACTCTCCATCAGAACATGACCCTTTTATTTTTCCTCCATGTCCATATTTTCATACTTGGAATCCTAGTATGGGTTAACTCAGGTTACCTTTGTACTTCTATTTCATTATTTTAATGTGATTGTTTTACTGACTCTTGTTCTGATGTGGGATTTTCAATAAAGTTTCCAACCCCAATTTTAAAATAGCGAGGACACAATTTCCAAAAGGGGGTAAGGATGTAACACCCCAGGTAAATAAAGAATATGATATTTTTTTATTTATCTATTTTTCTGAATAAAATGTTAATATTAATTTAATGGGAACGCTATGCATGATGGCTTACCCAATACGCAACAACGAGTTCCTTTAAAATCTTGCTTTGCACTCTAATAAAAATATAAAATTATTTTAAATGTTAGTTAACACGTAGCAGTTTTATTTTCGGGAATGAATATAAATAACTAAAATATGATTATATATGTTTGTTAAATGTTTTTCCATTTATCCAATAAAGGATAAAGGCATTAAAATATGAAAAGAATTCAATTTTAGGCATATATACTCTAATTTTCACTAAAGGTCCACTTATCAACATTTGATGGCGAACCATCATTAAATATAGTTTTGGTAACTCTTATACATTATATTGGACCAAATAAAACTTTTCTTTAGAATCGGGACATCAAAATTCACATTGTGTAAATTTTTGGTATTTTTCCGATAAAGATCATTTTTAATGAATAGTGAAAAATGTTGTATTTTAATTCAAAACCTCTTTTTAATATAATTTATTTATATGATTAAATTATATTTTTATTTGGTATCATAGTTAAATTAGAATATATTTTTACCATTTAATCCAATAGTGGTCGTTGGAATTAATTATATCTTGAAATTGGACGTAAACTAGTGTCAATCTTTTGATACTTATTGTTTCACAAAAAGAAGCTATTTGCTCTGACAGTGGGAATTAATTATTAAATTAATTAATGTAACATATATGTTTTGAATTTTTTAAAATAGACATAATTTTTGAATTCGGAATATCAAATATAGCCTATGTTAAAGTTTTGGTAATTTTCTGAAAAACATCAATTTTTTATGAATAGTGAAACCACTAAGTGGTATTTAAAGAAAATGATTTTTTCATTTAAATGAAACTTTACCACTTCTATGTTTTGAATTTAA
This sequence comes from Viscum album, assembly GCA_963277665.1. Taxonomy (NCBI): domain Eukaryota; kingdom Viridiplantae; phylum Streptophyta; class Magnoliopsida; order Santalales; family Viscaceae; genus Viscum; species Viscum album. Next base: position 1,957,710,970 of record OY728165.1, read on the forward strand.
AAATTCCAACATACATGGTTCTCATTAAGAAGTAAAATTTGGTTCAATGGGATTAAAATAATTTTTTTTGTAAATAGTAACGTTTAAGTTTATTAATCGCGATTAGAGGTAATTGGTGTAATTTAAGGTAAAAATAATGTTTTAATAACATGAAATGACCTAGACACATGTCCTACCGTCATTGGATGTTTCATGGCCGGCCAAGAAAATCCATGGTTATTCTTGGGGACCCCATGGAGACACATTGGTAGGAAAATGACATTAATACATTTTTATTTAATGTTAAAATTAAAATATCACAAACATTTGTTGTTTTACTAAAATAATTTTTATATGGGGTTATACAAGTGAAATTTTTGACTATAAATATTCATTGGAAAGATACAAAGATATCCTACATAATACTAGTTTTTTATAAATTTTAGACATTAACTAAATTAAATTATTTTTGACACCATGATGATGCAACGTTTACCTTAATATTTAACGATTTAAATAAAATGGAACGATAATGTAAAATCTAAGACCTACACATTTCCAAAACCTATTATATGAGTGGATTTAGAACCCTTATCAGATTATACGTGAAAAAAATAAATGTGGGACCTTTAAAATCGGAAACTCATTCTAAAATTATGTAACATTTCCTTACTTTCCAAGAGTGCCCCTCCTCTCCGCTTATAAAAGGCCCCCACCTATACCCCCTTACCCACACATCTCAAGCCATTGTCTCGGAAAAAACCTGCCCATTTTTTCTCTCCACATCCCTCTATTACTCCTAGAAGCCTCAATTTGTGCAGAAGTATTCCCAAGGAAGCCTTTAAGCTCAAATCAAAAAGAGTTACCCGATTTAATGGTAGTGTCTTCTCTTGTGTTCTTTTGTTTTATTTTGCTTCTCCAACCCCCTAAAATATTTTTATTCTTTTCTGTTGTAAAAAATACAGTATCTTAAATATACTAGTATTTTATTATAAGAAGCATTCGATCTACACTTACACACACCAACATCTAATGGTTAAAGAACATACTGTTTCTGTGGATGGCGAATTTCTACCTCACGAAACGATGATTGTTCAACACTCATATAACACCTTTAAAGGTGGACATTAAGATGTAAATATATTTATATATGATATATAATATGTTATGTTTTACTTAAGCTTCTGTATTTTTATTTTGTGGCATACCTTTATGCTTTCCATTGTGGGTAAAACATGATAATTTCATTTTAGGAAGTGCGGACAACCGCCCCCTCAAAGTGATTTGATTCATTAATGCCATATGAGGAATGTATAAAGGATGGATTTAAAGTTATTATATATGATTTATGTTACATATAAATGATTAATATAATTATGGATTTAAATATACATACCTCTCATTTGGTTTTAATTCCATTAATATGACATAGAAATTAATGTAGCGTTCATGCGTACGTACAGCTTACCGTCTCCATGAACGGTGCATTTCATTTCTTACCTCTAAATGATTATGTAATATTATAAATACTTGTATATTATGGATATATATGATATATATGATATCCAAATCATGAATATCATTCTATATATAATGAACCTTTGACCACACGAACAACATGTAATTGTAAGAAGTCCACTTTCGACTTAAGAACCAAATATCGACAAAACATACATTATTAACTTAAATGATTACATAATGTTTATAACATGGAAATAAGTGATATAAAAGGAATAATGAACTTGAAAGAGGTTCTTAAGAAAGTATAAATTAACTCAAGTTTATTATTCATTACGTTAAAGAACGATCGAGTCAAGTCGGACCCGAGGTAAGGGATCCAACCTCTCTCTTTCTTTTTATGTACTCTCTTTTATGTCATTTCTTTGAAGCCCATATTTCTTATGTTCGGGGATGTTATTTTATATTCCTCATAATTTACTTTTTATGTTTATATTATTTGAGGCCCTATTTTATATCATAAATCAATTTTTGGAAGTTTTAAGTGTCACCGTTAGGCTGCTGAGTTTTCGTAAGGGATTTTTCATCTCACTTTTATTCTCGTGACATTTATGCTATGTTTACCATTATTTCCTCTGAGTGGTGTATGTACTGCACCTTATTATAAACTTTGTGTAGTATAATTTCATTTATGGGTATTTACATCTTCATTGTATGACCCTTTCTCCATGGGGTGTTCTTTTCGAAAGTTACCCAACTCGGTAAGGGGACCTTTCACCCTCCTTTTTTTAAAAGACTTCTATTGTTATGTATTTTAGTTCACATACTATTATGATGGGATATGTTCTTCTATATCCATATTTATGTAAATTTTATTTCCAAGTGATGAGATCCCCTTTATCTCTCTCATCAACATTTTTTGGTAAAATATTATGTGACGCCGTTAGGATGTCGAATTTTACCAAGGGAACTTCTTAACCCAATTTCGATTTCTTTGGGTTCAACATGTAGTTTTTGAACATGCCATCCTTTGAATATGTGCGAATTACCTTTGATTGTTTTACACTTAATATCCACTTATATTGGGTGTATTTTTATTTGTCAGACATAATTATGAGATTTATTTATCCTTAATTTAAGGATACCTTCTTTATAATGGATTTCATCTCATTTTACATTTCTTTTGAGACTGAATTGTTTTTATGCACCAATTCACTCTTATATGGTGTGTATACTGTCCTTTGACATATTATATCATGAATCCCTTTATTCTCATGATATTATAATGTTCATATTAAATGTAATTCCACAGTTATTTGTATTCAAGAGTCTCTCATTTTGGTAACAACTCTTTAACAAAAATATTGTTTTAAATGTTTTAAAGATTTATTATTCTAAATATTTATCTTTAATGTCCATGTTTTCAAGATGGTTTTCATTATTTATTTATATGGACATTAATGTTTTAAAAATTATAATATTATTAAAATCATTAATATGGTATGGGAAACTTTGATTTTAAAATCTCTTTTAAATGGTATTTGAAAATGGATTGATTAATTCAATATCTTTGAATTACTTATTGTGATGGCAAATGAAATGTTGTTATTAAAATGTTTATATTTTCAATATTTTATGAGTAATGATGGTACTTGGACATTTTATGGGTGGTTATGTGATAAACCATATGACGGGTGGTGTCGTGAATACCAGGATTGGTGGTTATGTTATATCCTCCAACGCATTGGGTATGGAAGTCGGCCGTAGGGCTATTCCATTAAGTATGTGTGGAAGTCGACCATATGGTTATTCCATTTAAGTATGTTTATGTCCCAAGTTACCTATATATGTTATGTGTTCTTTATATGAGTTTTATGGTAAACCTTTGGTTACAAAAGGGATGAGTAATGATATTTTATTCAGTGAAGAGTTTTTACTACTTCCTAAAGGTGAAAGGTATTACTTTGATAAAGTATACATGGTTTACTTGTTTCTTTGAAAAACTAGCAGTTTTCATTCTTTATGTATCCGTTGCTGAGCTTTTTATGCTCACCCCAAGTTTTTTGTTTGAAATTTTTTTCACATGACATAATGTGGAATAGGGTCAAGGATTGGATCAATGGAAATTCATGCTATCTAATACATGGAACTAGACATGTTTCTTTTTAAGTGGTTTTTTTATTTTATGGAAACTTAGTAGAAGTGTCTACTATGTAATCATTTGAGATGTAATAGTTTTGACCTAATTCTCTAAAACTCTAAACCTGAAAAGATCCTCAATGTGAATTATTCATTCAATTAAATATTAATTAAGGTTTAAGGTTGGGGCCTTATAGTTAAGGAAATTTTTAATTCTTATGATATTCTTTTTACCTTGAATTACCCTATTTGACTTTAACCGCGGTAAATAAAAGTCAAAAGTTACTATTCACCAAAAATAATTTTCATCTAATTGAACGATATCTTAATTATTGATAACAACCATGTATGTCAGATTTTTGAAATTAAACTCACAGAAGTGGTAAAATTTTATTTATATGATTAATTTAGTTTTTTAACAACCACTAAGTTATTTCACTATTCATCAAAAATTGATGTTTTTCAAAAAAATACCAAATATTCAGCCTAATCTAAATTTGATATTATAAATTCAAAACATATAAGTGGAATTAATTAATTTTAAAATTAATTATTGTTATCAAAACAAATAGGGCGTTTTTAAGAAACAATAACTATCAAAAGATTGATACTTGTTTATGTCTAATTTCATAGTGAAATTAATTACAATGACCAACATTGGATTAAATGGTAAAAATATATTTAAATTTCATTTTAAAACAAATTAAAAAGATAATATAACCATTTGGATAAATTATATTAAAAGGAACTTATAAATTAAAATATAATATTTTTCACTATTCATTTAAAAATGAACTTTATGAGAACAATTATCAAAAATTACACAAAGTAAATTTTGTTGTCCCCATTCTAATGAAGGATTTTATTTGGTCATGTAGAATGTATTAAAGTAACCAAACCTATATTTAGAAAGTTTTTTCCATTAAAAGGCGGTAAATCGGCCTTCAAATGTAAATTATGATTAAAATTAGATTCATTAATATTTTAAGCCTCTAAATTTTTATTTGATAATTGTAAATACATTTGACAATCATGTATAATCATATTGTAGTTAGTTTTGTTCATTCCCGCTAATACAACGGCTAGGAGTGAACTACCATTTGAAATAATAATATCATATTATTTGTGTGCAACGTATGATTTCAAAAAAACTTGTTGTTGTGTATCGGGTACGCTATCGAACATAGCAATCCTTTTAAAGTAAAATTAATATTAAATTTACAAATATTAATAAATATGAAAATTCCATATTCTTCAATTATTTAGGATTTTTCAGTTCATCCTTATACAGATTCAATTAACCAGGTGTGGCTTATGTTGTTAAATAAAATGACTTTTTTTCAATAACTCTCACTAAGCATCAATGGTATCCCTATAATGTACCAGGGAAGAAAAGGAATATCACAAGTTGATCCATGAAGCATTCCCATTTTCAAGATCTCTAGTTTACCCAAACATCTGGGTCAGATGAAATTTACCTAAAAATTTCATAGACTTATGAATCATTATAAAAATATTTACTTGTAAAATCTAGGAAATATAGTTTAATATAATAATAGACTATGTAGAAATATTAACATGTATTAGTGAGCTTTAATTATAATAAGTTATAATATAACAATATTATTATTTAAATTTAACTTAACCACTTAATATATGGGTATGAATATGGGTAATAAGAATATAAAATATATTAAGAACTGTTTTACTCAATAAAAACGTATTGATTAATTCATAATAAATTATCACTCAATTTTTTTGCAGCCATTTTATTCCTCAAAAATGAAATTTCTTAAATGACCTTTTTCATTTCATTTTTAGCAGTGAAATTATAATTAATTTATACCACATTTAGATATTATATTTTAAATCAAACATCATTTTATATATTTCAATATAAAATATTGATTTTCGTAAAATTATGAGATTTTCATAATTTGATTGATTTTTTAGGGAACTGTGAAAAAAATCCAATTTTAAAAAAATACTCACTTATTTTCATTAATATTGTAATTTAAAAAAGCCATTATATAGTTTGTTTTTAATTAATGTTAAATATATCCATTATTATGAATAATATAATTAATTCTCATTGAATAATAAATATTCACGAATTTTTTATCATTGTTTTTTTATGCTTAAACAAATTTTTTAGAACAAATTTTCATAGAATTTTTAACAATTATATTAAAATAAATTCATTCACATATTATAAATATTATTTTAAAAAATAATTTCATTTATTTATATATTATTTCTATAAATATCTTAGATACTAATTTTAGGAATTTTCATTAAATATTAATTTTTCCAAGAGTAGTAAAAAATTATTTTTTATCCAATATATTATTTATGTCTCACGATTTTAAAAATATTTATTTATAAAATGAGAAATTAGATATTTCATATTATTAAAAATAAATTAGAAAAATTTGAATCGATTTTATATTGGATTCGGTATAAAATCATTTTACACTTTCAAGTACATTTTTTCTTTAAAACCACTTGTTATCACATATTGCAAGTTAAATATGAAATTAAATAAAGCCACATAATTAAATTGGTATTGAAAATATGGATAATTTTTTTTAACATTAATAACTAATTTATTTTAATATTTTCACCATATTTTTTATCTTAATTAATAGTAAAAAATTAAAAAACATAATATGATTTTGGTTCAAATGGGTTTACATGGGTTAAACAAAGTAAAAAGGGAACGATTGAAAATTAAACATCTCTAAATCCAATTTTCCATAAAATAAAAAACCTTATTATTTACCATATAATAATATCATCCCATATTTCTTAATTATTAATCATTATGAAATTATGAAATTTTAATTTTTTTCAAATACCATGTTTGTCTCTAGTCCTACATAAAAAGGAAATCCCTAAATTATCCTCATTACACTACACAAGACCATATAACATGACCCAACATCTACCAATAATCTCAAAAACATCATTATCAATGGATTATATTTTTTTTTTTAAATAACATTCTATTTTTTATTAATCAATGATATAAAAGAGGCTTATAGTGGAATAATTAATCTTTATACCCAACCTATTTCAATTGAAAAAATTTATATATCTTGTAAATCAATATATTTCATCCTAATTTGTTTAGATAATTGTAATAAATATAATAAAATATTATTATGACTATTAAACAACTAATATGCACCTTATAGTCCGTCATATTGGATGTGAAATTATCACTCTGGTGTACGTGTGGACTTTGACCGCCACGTTGCAATTGAATTCATTTTCCACAAGATAATTTATTCGATGTTATTTTGTAGGTTTTTAATTTTTTAAATTATATTAATGAATTAATTATTATTTTGGAATTATAATATTATATCTACCATCATACATTCAAATCTTTTGGTAAACAATAACTTCGTTCATGTGTATATATCCACTTCCATATCCATGAAGTTATGTGATTTGTTTAATTTATTCATATATACATGGATGATGGTAAATATTGATTTAATGGATTCAATTATATTAATAAGATAATAGTGGTTCTATGAGGGAGAATTATTTTTCACCATTCTTTCTTTACATCCATCTGAAAATGAAAATCTCATTCATGCATATTTACAAAATACTATCTCCATAAATTGTGTAAATACTTTTTTCTATAACCACTGTTTATAGAAAAAAATAATTTTACATACAATGAATATATATATATCATATAAAATTTATTATATTATCGATATATTATCATTTTATATTGACTGGAACCCCCAAACTGATGTTTTCATAAAACAAAATTGTGAACAAACAAAAACAAACATTTTAATATGAAATTGATAATAAATTGGAGTAGAATATATGATATTATAGGTATGTAAATGTACCTGGTATAGAATTATAGATAATTTAAATTTATTATAGAGAATTTTATAGTTATTTTCAATCATTATGAACCTAAGGTAATGGTTTCTCAATTCACAGCTATGTATGTGGGTCATGTAGAATATTAACCACTTTTTAACCTTATGGGTGTATAAATTCCCCATGAATATGAATTATGATGCATTCATTAAAATTAAGGGGATTTATAAACACATTTAATAATATATATTTCTTGATTTATTTATTATTATATTGCCAAAGATTTAATAATTGTTTCAATTAATATTGTTTTGTTTCTAAATAATTGACATTATACACCTACATATGTTTATGAGGTGTATATACCTCCACATTAACATTAATTATCATTAATTTCATTAAATTAGAAATATTGAATTTTTTATTTGATGTTTTGTTATCAATGGTATTGTGATTCCAAAATTACAATATTGGTATGTCATTAATGTTACATCTAAATATTTATAGGTATTTTAAATTACTAAGCATATAATATTTAAATTTTATGATATATATATTACGAATACCGTGAATTCTATTCTATCATAGATAATTTTGGACATTACTTAATTTCAATTCATTTTCTGAAATTTAATTACTCAATATATAGAAATAACATTTTTATGGAAAACATATTTTATTCCTCTCAATAGTAAAATAAATTTTTCATTTATGTGTTTTATAAACGTTTTCAAAGAATGATAATACTAATATTCATTTATTTTTTCCAATCATTTTTACCAATGATTTAATTTTAAAAATATATTTTCAATTGAATTTTTTTTTCAATATCTAAATGTGGTGCTTTAAAATTACTACAGTAAACATTAATGGTTGATTACTTTATTACATATATTGTATGAATAGAATTTCCCACCGTCATGATATATAAATGATTTTAATCATCCTATAAATGTTTTAATGATTATTTTAAGATAAAATGTATCCCATAATATTTGAGAAATTTATACTTTACAAAAAACAGATTTCATAAAGAAAAGACTAATTGATCAATAAATGTTCATGTGATGTTGAAAAGTTATTCTTCATCCTTGATAACAAATTATGATGTTACATATGTGTTAATGGGGTTATTGTCTAAGGATACAAAGATTATTCATTCTATAGATCGTATAAGATTATGATTAAGTGATATTTATGAAAATCATTTATTTACAATGGGGTTTTCAATGATTAAATGAATATTTTTTTGTTAATCATGTTTCCATTACATTGGTTATTATATATTATAAATTATTTTTGATCATATTGAATATTTGTGAAAGGATAAGAAAATTTTGATGATTGGTTCATAAATTATACATCCCTTCAAATAAATACTTAATTATATATATCTCCTGAGGTAATAATGACTATAATGGGGAATGAACAATGTTCTATAAGGGGCTCTATCCTCTATGATAATAATTCGAGTAAACCATGCTTATTGGTATGACAGAATGGGTAGTGAACCCAATCAACTATCACAGTCATGAAAGTATTCATTATCAAATAATTTATTTTCTGTGATTATTTATATTCCAAAGAATTATGACTTATGCCAATTTTGTTATCTCATGGATTATGTTTATTGATTTTTTAATGGTACACGACTTATGGACAGCCATTCATTCTGAATTGTCCCATTTTAATGATCTTTTTTTTGTTTTTTGTTTTTTTCTTGTTTTATTCTCATGTAATCATAACCTTATGGTAATGTTATGTTTATATGGTCATTACTATCTCTACGTTTTTACCTAACTAGGCATTATAGATTTCCATTTGATATATCTTCTTTACCAAGGATAGGATTAAACGTTTAAAGTATGATATGTCTAAAATTGGATAATGGTATAAAGAACACAGTTATAGACAGTGAGGATATATTTTTAATATGGTGTTTAGGAATTGATGTCTCCAATGGAAAGAAACCTACATGACATTATAATTTGTCCCAATTTTATATATTTTATATTACTCTATTAAGATGTAATTTCTCACTATTAATTTACTATATCCATAAATTTAGTATCACATCATAGTTTAGTAAATATATGGTTATTGGGAATAGAGAAACAAATAAGAAACCATATAGATAATTTTTATTATATGAAAACATTATAAATTTTTGTAAATTTAGATATTTTCTCTCAAGGAATAAATGACTATATTAATACTTATAGTGGACTTGGTTTTGATTCAAATTCATCTCTATGTCACAACCAAGAAAATATTTGGTTGATTATATCCCAACCATAAATGTAATTCATAGATAATATACACTTACTATGAACCTAGTGGGATATTATTGTTTGATATGCTTGAGTAAATTCATATGTTCATTATAAAACAATTTCATAGATTTTAATATATGAATAATAATACTTTTTTTGGCCAAAACATTTAATTTTTGTTTTGAAAATAACGTTCCATTGTTTTGAAATAATATAATTTATTTTTCAAGATTATATAATTTCCTAGTAGGATTTTTATTTCTCAAACTATATATTTGGTATTTGGTTAATCACTAGAACTATAAATAATATTATTAATGTTAAATGAAATTAAGAATGGAATTATTTTCCTCATGATAATCCAATTGAAATGTGATCTGGAACATGAAACCTTTTTATTATTCCTAACTATCTATATCATTTTATGATTAACTATATGAACATAAGTAAGTTTCCTGAAATACCAAATAATAGAAAAAATAAAATTCATGAATAACTGTGTGGGATAAATAAAATGCTTCAAAAACATTAAGTATGTGGTAAGATGAACTAAGAGAAATAACTCAGCTGAATGAATAATTGTTATATATCTGATATTCAAATGCATATAAAAATTAAATTGAGGGCAAATATAATTTTTTTGATCAATGGATTTGGTCTTCATCCTGAAGAAAATTTTACTGTTAGATGTATTATATGTGGTTATATTGGGAATTATTAGATTTATGGAACTAATATAGGGGTTAACTCTTAGATAAAAATAACCTATAATAATATAATCATTAAAAAAATAGATTGAAGTGTTTATAAATTAGAATTATAGAGTTATATTATAAATGTATTATATCAATGATATTATGGATATAAAAATACTTAATCATTGATGAATTGTTCAAGTATATTTTTTCATTACGTATTTTATAATAGATATTGAATAGTACTGATAATAATGAATAGTAATTTAGGGTTACGATAATTTAAGGATATATAATTGTAAATATAGGACTAATGCAGAGTTAATCATTTTGATTGTTGTTGAATAATTTATTGAGATTATTCAGTTTAATTGTATAATATTAGTGACTTCAGTATCAGATATTGAATGGATGATATTGAGATTTAGGTCACCTATAACCAGATTACAAATATTTTTCCATTATTTAATTTTATAGTTGATAGGGATTTGAATTGTGGAATAAAAATTATATATATTTTTTTGAATAATTTATTTTTTCATTGAGATTTCATGTTGATTCATGTAATTTTAATGTTTTCATATAATATGTAATCAACATATTCACATATTTTTTTGGGAAATTATGAAACAATGAATGTCATCTAGGGATAAATGTCAAATATGATATTAAAAATACATGAGAAAAAATATTTTAGAATTTTGGGGTTTTAATTTCATCAAATATATTTTGGATGATTCTCAAGGATAAATATTTATTGGATGAATTATGTTGAAGTCTAAATGATATGGTTGAGGTCTAAGATATTCATTTATTATAAATTTTCATATTTAAAAAATTATAGTATCCATTTTTCTTTGTATGATACATAAGAAAAAAGAATAAATTTTCATTTATTTACGGATTTATGATCCATTTAAAGCAAATTATATTTATTCATAAGTGGAAAAATAATTTTGTATATCCATTTCCTAGAGCATGAGATGAATTTTAATTTGATTAAAGAACAAATATGTTATGAACATTTAAATAATATTGAATGTAAATAAAGTTATTTCATTTTAAAATGTTATTTATCTTCAATATAATATAATATTATTTATTTTATGATAGTCTAATAATTAAAATTTTACTATTTTACATCCACTTTTTATGAATTGGATTAGCTTTTCACCCTTGAAAAATTTATGGTAATTTGATAATCCACTTTCTCTTGATTATGTTCTCTATAACTCTCTAGTAGTCCCTAGATGATAGTTTTCCCATTTATGTACCTATTTTAACATTCCGAAAATGTTTTCCTGGTAAAGAAACATGATTATGGGTTATCTTATGTATCCCCAATTTTTCATATATTTTTTTCTCCAAATAATATTTATTATCACTTTGTATGATGTTGGAATTAAATAAAATCATTTTAAAGTATTCAAGAACTGATCAATGAGATAAAATTTCAATGTTGAAAATTATTTGTTAGGGGTGTTAAACTCTAAAATTTTAGTTTAAATTGTTTTTATGCTTGATATATTTCGTAACACACAAAACTCAATTTTAAGAAAATTAAAATATATTAAAAGTGATTATTATTTAATTGTGAAAAAGTCAATCAATTGTTTTTTAATAAAATAAAAGATGAAATTATTAATTAAATGGATAATTTGGTTTCCAAATATAAATTTATTGATAAATTTTTTTAAAATAATCTATCAATTTTTTGTGATTAAATATTATGCTAAAAAAATATATTCTTCAAAATATCTTTTATTTTAATTTTTTACATAGAAATTAGGATTATTTTATTATACTTTTAATGATTATGTTTTATTAAAGTAACACTAAATATTAAATAATATTATTAAAAATAACATTCAATAAAATTTATGATTTTTCGTGAAAGATCATCTTTTTACGGAATAGTTTACAAAACTGATTTTTCTTGTAATACATTAATTTTAATTAAATCATTTAATTTAAAAGTCCCACGTTATTTTAGATTTGGTTTATATATGAAATATTATAATATTGTTTTATAATAATAAAAATATTTCCATTAGATTTATAAATATGCATGTTTTTTTTATAAGATAAACATAAATCATAAAAATGTTATTATTTTCAGAGAAACTGTATTTTAATCAGTTTTATAGTTTTATATTAAAATTTCTGTTTTAAAAAATTACTTTCAATAAATATAATAATTTTTAAACTTTTCTGAAAACAAAATATTTTTAATGAAATTGTGATATTTTTAAAAAAATAATTTTTTAATGAATTGTGTAAAATACATATTTTCATAGAAACCCTTCTTTTCATTTAAATTATATGAACAATATAAATTTCGTAAAAATAATTTATATGTAAAACTATTTAATTTATATTATCACTAATGTAATTAATTTCTTGAGAGTAATTTTTTTTATATGAAAAATATTTATACAATATTGATTTTTTTTTCGGGAAAAAAACATTCCATCATGTTTCACAGGATTAATTTTAAATGAAATTATACCACATATGTAAAATAAATTATATTAAATGTATTATATTTTTTAAATATGAATAATTAAAATTATGTTATTATTTCAACATATTTGTTTCACAATAAATATTAAAAATAGAAAAAATTAGTTATGGGGGATAGGGTTAAAATGGGATTACTAGATGAGGATTAAAATAAGTTATAAGGGTATATTTTCAATTTCAAATTCTATAATTATTATTTCATTACCTTATGATAACATTATCTAGTCCAATATTATAGTCTATAAAAACATGGATATATTTCTAACTGGAATGAAAAGTTTATATTCTAATCATTAATGAAATTAAATTTCATTCTTCTCCCCCACCTAATAAATTTTTTCCCAACTATCTCTTATTTACTATACATTGACTTTCCATGAAATTAAATAACATAAAATATACACATACCAATATACGTGGACATGAATTATAGGTTATATAATTCTTAATAGAAAATTACATTGGGTCTTAAGCAAGGATCCAAACGTGGTATAACTAAAAAGAGTTAATCATATTACCTAAAATCCTTCAATTTATTTCATTATATAATTTCTATAAATACGTGATAGTAATTATAATATAGAAAATTAATTATACTAAATGTAATTAATTTTTTATTATTATTTCTAAACCACTAATATGAATCATTTATTATATCAATTGGGATGTGAATATCTCCCTTATGCATCCATGTAGACTACCATTACCATATAGATATACGATTCATTTTCTATAACCATATATCATAGTGGGTAATTTATTTTTGATTTAACATGAAATAAATGACATATTTATGATTCTTGAATTGAAATATCATATCTACCCTCTTACAATCCAATATATTGTAAAACTTCATTATTTCTCATGCAAACATGTAGAGTACCACCATGATGAAGCTATATGATTAATTATTTTCTTTTTTTATATATGAAATAATAATAAAATTTTAATGATGAATTATTATCTATATCTGTTTCATTCCATCGATTTGAAGGATAAAAAATCATTCATTTGTATGAATTACTTCCTATCTCAATTAAAAGTGAAATTTAGTTTTCACTTATACTATTTGATGAGAACAATATTGATATATATATATAAATAATACTTATTATATTTATATAATTATTTATATTCATGTTACCATGGTCAATGTATAAATACCTGAACTACCAATTAAAATTGATTTAATAATAAAAGATGTTAATGCATGGAAGAAACACAAATAATAAAGAATTATTAATAAATTAGTGTTTAAGTTATATAATAAAAACATATATGATATTATAAATATGAAAATGACTTTGATATATATGAAAAATAGTTTTAAATTTATCATTTATAATTTTATATTACATTTTAGGAAATTTAAACACGAGGTAAGTGTTTACCTTTGTAATTTTATTTCTCGGAAACACATAAGATATTTGTAACTAGACTCTTTTTTCTGGTGTATGTAATAATTTTTAATTTATTTTGGGATGAAGTTATGAAAATTACAATGATTTAGAAATCAATGTAAGGGTTTTTCATTAAGGATACTTTGATTTATAGATTTCCAATGTTGTAACAGTTCTTCATCCCAATAGTGTTTCATCGATAAATGGTTGAGGTCAAGAACCAATTTATTATTATGAGGTGTATAGACTACCACATTTAAATGTCGTATATTATTATTAAATTCATGATTTTTTTTTCTTTTGGGTTATTGTATTATTTCTTAGGGATGTTAATAAGGATGATAAAAATGTTATAAGTCGTCTATATAATAATTACAATTTTTAAATATTCCTTATGATTAACATTCAAATGGTGAAATTTTTGGAAATATTTATCATCAATCTGGTAAATTTTATTAAAATTTGATTATTTCAATATGATAAAATTTTTATATTCATTTCCATGTTTTTATCTTATTATATAGAATGATGATATTTATATAAAAACAAATTTATTTATCCTGTGTGTAGAACATTTTAAATCTCTTTCTATATTTTCTAAATTACTTTCAAGAATGTTTTAAATAAAAAGAAATTCATAATTAATATTTTCTTAATAATTTTAAACCTTAATTGAAATGAATTAAAGGGTATTTTCTTGTTTTTCTCTTAATTAGGTTGTTTTTAAATTCTAACGATAATGTTAGTGGAGTATTTGGTTTTATGTACATTACAAGAACTAAATTTCAAAATATCTTGAACATTAAATTCTTTTTAGAATATTTTACATGTTTTATATAATATATTTAAATAATTATTCCTCTATAATATTTTTGTAATATTGAGATTTTAAATTTAATATTTTATTGTGAAATGATTATTTTCCAAATGACATTTTAAATTTATATTTTAATGTAATTTTGCAACCATGATAACATCATTCGGTGTTACATATATTTTAATAGGTATATAATCCAAGGGCACTATCCTTATTTTTTCATAATATGAGTTATTAATATGATAATTTGATGTTTATGAAACCTGTTAATTACTTAACATGCTATTCAATGATGAAATCATCACATGATTATAAAACATGTTTCTTTTTCACATTTTATATAATATGAAAAATGATTTATGATCTTGTGGAATATATTTAAATTAAATTTTATTATATGAGATGTTAGGATGAAATTATATATCCCACATATCTATTGGGTAATAAAGGATATATAATGATATTATAATCACTGAAATGTGGATTGAATCCAATTCAGTAAGTGACTATGTCCACTATGATAGTCTTAGGAGTGATCAATGAAAAATGATAGATTGAGTGGGAATTAAAATAAATTTTCATTGATAGTATTTATAATGATTTTTGAAAAATTATGTTAATTTATATGGTTATTTTTAATGAAAAACATTTTATTCATTCCATTTTTATCAACTCATTAAACACATTCTATGATAAAATTATGGTCCACATACTATGAACTGCTATGATTTATGAAAAGACTCAATATTATGATCATTGATATGAAGGGTGCTGTTTTCAAAAATTAAAATCATTTTTAAAACACTTATTCTCATGTTATGTTTAAGAGATTATTGATATCTATTATTTACATGTACAGAGCATATTATCTCACCCATTCTTATTTTTTATTTCACTGTGTTAAGAAGAATCATTTATGTATGATTTTTCTCAGAATCATTCATGTTTTGATGAACACAGTGGGAGGTGATGTATATCTCTTATAAACAAGTTTTTTCTATAAATAATTAGAAAGTTAGTAATCCTAAATTATTCTAGAATGGACCCCAAATTAATGTAATTTCTGAGTGATGTGAGTAAATATAGAACATATTTTGAATCTATAACTGTATGTATAGTAAAAGTTTAAGTATTTTAGAAAAATATCCAAGATAACAAGTCAGTTTATAATTAATGAACATAATTTTTTTATAGTATCCAGTGTGATAGCCTTCTTCTAGACTATAAAGAATGTGACTAAATATAAAAATAAAAATAACCCTAAATATGTTTCAATTATTCCATCCACATGGATTTTAAAACATCTTTCAATATTCAAATAGGTTTGATGAAAAAAATAAAATATAATAAAATTATGAATTTATGGAATCCATATAATGAGTAAAAACCAAATTACATTGAAATACAAAAAATGGATCCTTCTAACCCCATCATGTAAAATGGACAATATTAATAGTGACACATCAAGTGTGCATTAATTTGTGTCAATTTGTTGTGTCATTCAGACACAGTGTTATTTGTCAGGGTATTATTATACCACATCATTAGATTTGGATGTTATTATGACATGGAGTTATTTTGAAGGATTATGGAAATTATAAATTCCATCCAACCATGATTTATGTTCCAATGGATTGAATTAGGGTCAGCACTGGTTATAGAGGTTGTAATGAAAAAAAATAGAATGGTTTGTTGGAAAATTAAAAAATCATTGATTTACTTCCTAATAACCCCATAGGTCATTTTTCAAAATGAATCACTTGTCAGTAAAGAGTAAAATAAAATAGATTATGAACTTTAATTTTTTTTGGTTAAAATGAATTAGATGCTTTCATTCGTTATACCACATGTTTTTCAACCATTGGTGGACTCAAATATGAGGTTTGAAACCCACACCTAACCCTAGAATCCATCACAGTAATTTTATTCTTATTTAATAGTTTATTTTAGGGGGGTTGGTAATTTATTCATATTAATGAATTTTTTAGTTATATTATGATGTTATATCAATGTATGAAAACTCTAGTCCACTATTTTACTGATACATATCACATCAACCCTTTAGGATATTATTGAAAAACCATGGGTAACATTTTTCAGGGCATGAATGAATGGGGTTTTCCCTATGTAGTTCTTCAATTAACATTATTTAGTTTGGGAAACCCTATGATACCGTTACAAAATCATTATCTTACCTTTACATAGCTTTTTAGTACCTTTAAATAGAAGCAACCATTAATTTATGGAACTAATTTATTTATACAACGTTACGATAACAATAAAAACTGGTTATATATCATTTATGATGAATAAAAAACCCCACATTTTAATGGTTTGATAAAATGTTACGCATACACAATACCTTGGCCATACGTAATTTTATAAAAAACCAACATGTTAATGTTCAAATGAATACATCCAAATTAATTATTTTCAATAATGTTTTTAAAAAAATATTTATTTAGAATCTTCTCACCACAATTTTGTAAAATAATTAATTAAATGTTTAAATTCATAATAAAATACATTTCATTGTCAAAATTTTGGACATTACATGATATAAAAGGGTATCAAATTCTCCAATATGTGAACTATAAATACCATAAATCATCGTATCCTATCAATAAATCAACTAGGAACTATAAGTTACAAATATTTTTATGTATAATAAACATAAAAATATTATCAATCCTATACTAAACAATCACATTGAACATAAATATTAAGTATATCTTTCACTGCCCAAATTCAATTTTAACCCATTTAATTAATTTTTACTATAGGATATTTATTGTATTCTCCTTACTACATTTCAATATTCTAAATTTTTTATTAGAAAACATACCAACTTGGTATGAACCTCAAATTCAATTCTTATTTTATATAATAACATATAGTATAAAATATAATATAAATACACATATACCATTACCACACTCTATTTAACATAATATTGAAAAGGATCTATAATCTCCCAATAATAAATACAAATATCACATTGAATCATGTGGACATATCAGTTAAGGATCATTTGAATCTGATACTAATAGTAGGTATGGATTGATATCAAAATAATTAAGGGCCTAATAATGGTATATCTATAAATCAAAATTCATTATATCAAAATCAAAGTGTAATGAAAATATAATAATCAAAAACTAACAAAACCCAATTCCTGATCTCAATATAGGGTAATGAACAGTGAATTTTCAATTATAATTTTATTAATCGTTGATTTTTTTATATTTTTATATTTATTTTTTATAAAAAATTTCAATTTTTGTACATATTTGAAATTTAATTATGGAATATATACCACATCCACCGCCTAATTCCATATGAGAAAATTATTGGTACATTTATGGTGATTTGTTTCTCCCATGCCAGAACAACTTTTTTTCTTTTTTTTTAATTTGTTAATATTTTAATATTATTATTATTTCTAAATAAGGGAAAATAATAACTATAGAATTAATTAATTATAAATCATTCATAACAACAAAGAAGATCCCTCACACAATTTTCTTCTGACAATATCTTGCATCTCTTTTTACATAACTTATCTAAACCCAGACATCATCATTAAAATAAAATAAAAATGAATGTTATATGTTAAGAATGATAAATAATTTCTTTTATTATGGGTAATTTTGAATAATTACTCTCCTGGATTCTAAAAGATAAAATTTACATCATAAGATTTAAAAATTAGAACATGGTATTTGATAATGTGTGTGACCTAAAAGAACACAGAGAAATGAAAATATAACATTTTAAGAGAATAGTATATATATTTTCTAAGTAAAAAATATCTATTAGAATAATTTAATTACACAAAAAACTAATATTAACATTTTATTAAATCAATAATATGTTTCCCTTTTATTGCATGAAACACTTAGTTTCTCTTGTGTTACTTGAAACACAATGTTTAAATGACATAAAAAATATTATTAAAATATTTTTATTTATTATAAATTTTATAACCAATCCATTAATCTATTTGGTATTCGTATTATTAAATAAATTATGAAAAATATGTTTTTATATTGATATGAATACAATAAGATTCATTTAGAATACCAGAAATGTTTTTTAAAATTTTATATTTTTTCGAAAACCGATTTAGTCATTCTTCTTAATCATAAATTGAAATTAATTAATTCAGTTTAGCATAATATTATTTTATAAAAAACATAATTTCATAAATAATAATTTAAATATTTTCATATGTTTATTTTTTTTCTAAAATATTTCATTTATAAATTAGTATTGAAAATCAAGGAATATTATTTTGAAAAAACACTTCATTGAAGATATTTATAATGTAAATTTATATTATAATTTAATACATTTAATATGTGTTTAAATTAATTCAGTTGACCTAATTTTTACCAAAGGGATCATTTTCATATTTAGTTTTAATATAGGATCATTGTAAAATATTGAAAAAATTTCTCTTAAAAAAGTAGTTTCCCAGTCTATCTCTGGTACTAATTTTATGTAAAATTTTCCACTAATTTTAATAGATATTGGTAAAATTGAATCTAAAATATGGATAAAAATAATATATAGTTTCTAATTAGTTAATTTTTTTTATCCAAAATGAATAATGAAAAATGTAAAAATTAATTAACATATTTACTATAAAAATAGATCTATTATAGAGTTATCCTAAAAATATATGTGATATAGTATCATAAAAACGTGTATAAAAAATAATTTAATAAATAGATTTACCATGTAAATTTTATGACAAACAATGATCCATTATTTGACCCTTTTGAATTGAAACCACTGTGGTTATAATTCATTACATAAAAAGAGCAAAAGTGTTCCACTCACTGATCTTATAATACTCCACCCACATCCTATGTTGTTAAAACCATAAACCCCATAAGTGTTAAAACATACCTTCCAAATCACCTCCAAAAATCCCTCCACTCATAACAGAAGACTTATTTTTTTAACAAATATAAAATAAAATGTATTTTTTCCAATCCTAAGGAGGATACCCAGAGTGGAGGTAAAATTATAAATGAAATATATATTTTATTTCATTATCCACCTCATAAATTTTTTTTAATCCAAGATGATATAATATCATTAATATCTTAAATATAATGTGATTTTTAAAAGAAAATTCATGAAATAAAACAAGCTTCACATCCATCAAATGGTTTTTGAAATCATCTTAATTGTGTACGGTAGACTACCAACTCTGGTACCGATGTCATTAGTTTTTTAATCACCACATCTCATGGTAGGGTTTTAAAATGTATCCAATGTATAGATATTATAGTTGTAACATAATTATAATCCTAGGTATATTATATCATGTATATCTTTTAAAATTTTCATTACTTAGGTTATATAATAACATATCTCTTGTGAATGGTGGACTACTTCACAATGAAGCGATGTTATTAATTTATTCACTAATACTTTACATAAGATATAATAAGGAATAATATAATTAATATATGTGACACACATGTAATTATATTGATATTAATGAAATAAATATCATTTTAAAAAGTTAACAAATCATTTTTTTCAAACACTAATATATGATAACATCACTCATTTACAAGTGGAAAACTGCCTTCATAAAGCGATGAGACTCTCTTTTAATTTATAAAAACACATATGATATATATAAATATATATAATGAATAATAATATATATTTTTTATTATGATAATTTACAGATATAATAATATTACATTCCTACATTACATAATCATCATTGAAAAATGTAGTATTTTCGCATGATTACGTAAGATATACTATCTCAATGATAGTAAAATAGACCATTTTACATAAAAATCATTCATGATTGGTTTTTTAAAGTAAAATTTGAGTAATAATATTATAATTAATTCATGGTTATTAATAATGATATGTTATAACTATATAATATGTTATAAAAAGATGATATATAGTAACATCATAGGTATTTATAGAGTAATAAATTACAATATATATTAATATTTATGAATAATTTATTAATTTTAGGTTAATATGGACGCTTTATGTGATTTCATACTCGACACGCAATGGAAAGTTTTTTCAAAATTTAATGTTGCACACAAAAATTGAATTATTCTGAAAAATAATACAATAATATTGTTATTATTTGAAATGGAATTTAACACTTATCCACTACATTGGAGGGAATGAAAGGAACATACTATAATATTATTAAAAAATTTTTCTAAATGTTTTTAAATTTATTCCATGAATATCAGTGGCTTAAAATGAGAACAAATACAAATTTAAGCCTAAAATATTATAATATTTTTATAAGGTCATTTTACTGTTATTGATGGAAATCCATTTTTAAATCAATATTTTGTCACTTTTATATGTTCTATTTGAAAAAAATAAACATTCTATTCATAATAGGGACATAAAAATTTACTTTTCATGAAATTTTGGTATTTTTATGATAAAATTCATATTTTCATGAATTGTGAAAATATTGCATTTTTATTCAAAATTTCCTTTTCATATAATTACTAATGTAGTAATATTGAAATAATAAATTTATTTAATATAATTGGATATAGTTATTATAATTTAATCAAATTTTTTCCATTTTATGTAATTTGACTTTTAATTTGGATAAAAACACAAGTCAATATTTTGATAGTTTTTACATCTTAAAATCCCGCATTCGGGTTTTAACAATACGAATTAATTTTTAATTTATTATTTCCAATTATTTATTTTTAATTTGTAAAATATGATTCATATTCGGAATCAGAATATCTAAATTATGTAAATGGATAATTTTATCTTTGATATAATGAAGTGTATTTTATGTAATTATTTATATTTTCCATTGTTAACGGGTAAATCATGTAAATATGGGTAAAAATTAATATTATAATAATATAAAACTACCATTAAATGTTTCATAAACCAATTGGATGAGATATTTCAGACCATAGTCATCCTTGTGTAGATTTTAGGACCACAATGAGACACATGGTTGTGATATTAACCATTATAATATATATTTGCAGGAAAAGTGAAATATAACATAAACATGTATCTCCTAGAAAAAACAATATTAATGTTGGTTATATAAATTATCACTTTGAATATAAATAGTTATTATAAATCTAAAAATATTTAATACATCATGGTAATTTTTTTATTATTTTATGTCATGAAACAATTAAATTCATTTATGACACAATGATGTTGTAGTGATTATATTATAAATGAAAGATTCAAATAAATGAAATTATAAATAATAAAATGAATGAAATTTGAATATTTTGACTGCATCAAAAAAATTTATGGATGAAAAAAACCTATTAGGGATTTTTTATTAATATGGTTCAAACTATTCACATATCTATGATCATGAATAATGAATTACTAAATAGTTTCAAAATTGACATAAATGAATTTTTAAAACAAATACTATTTTATTAAGTGATATAATAGTAATAAAAATATAATGTCTCGAAAATTGAATTATATAATGTTAAAAATATCCTTAATCATCTAGTATTGGTTTGATTGGAATTTTATTGTTACTATAGTAACAATAAATTATTACAATACAAGGAGACATTGTACGAGTTAATGTTTTTAACTAAGTGGTAATGCTAAATGATAAGGTTAATTTTATGATCTATACATGTCCAAAACGTATTGGATGAAAGGTTTTTGACCCATACACATCTTATCCTATAATTATATCTCTTTTCTGCTATGATAAATCGATTATTAAATTTTAATAAAATAACATTTCTAGACATTCATATTGTGCCCCTACTCCCTCTTAGAAAGGTCCAAAACCAGTACCCACTTACTCAAACCTATAAATACCCTTGGAACGTCAATATTCTTCTCAATTAATCTCACAACATCCCTACCTTACATTTTGAGGCCTTACATTGGGTAGAAGTAAATTCAAGGAATGCTTTTGGCTGAAATAAAAAAGAGTTACCTAATTTATTATTAATGTCTTCTATCAAGACCCTTCAAATTATTTTTTACTCCAACAACTTAAACTACTTTTTCCATTATTTGATAACATCACCAGTTTAAAAAATATAATATAATGTTTTTATTATAATTCTTCGACCTATAGTTATACACACATCTATCTAATTGATATCGATCATACTGTTCCATTTTATAGTGAACTACTGGTTCACGAAATGAGGATTGTTTAATTTTCACCTATGACATCTAATAGGGGAAATAATGATGGAACTGTATTTATATATGATATATATTATATTTATATTGTTTCTATAATTATGAAATTTTTATTTACAACATACCTTTAGGATTTACATAATGTGTAAATATAATAAATTATTTTGGGGAATTGTGGAATATTGTCCCCTCAAAGTGATATGGATCATTCATTCCATACATGGTACCTAAAAATGATGGATTTAATGAAAATATTTAACCTATATAACATATATTACAACATATCTTTTTATAAATTATTTTTCATTAATTAAATATGAAAATGAAATGAATGTACCATTTACCCGTACGTAGGACCTAGCATCTCAATAAACGGTGCATTTCATTTCTTATCTCCAAATATTATGGACTATTATAAATACATATATAATGGATATATAATATATTTAAATCATTAATATCATTCTAGATATTATGTAATTATGATGACATGGAAAATTTACATCAATATAATTTCATTTTTAATTCAAGTACCGAACATCGACAAAAAGTCCGATATAAACTTAAATAATTAACTAATTTTTATAATATTGTAAAAAGTGATATTAAATGAATAATACACAGTAAAAAGGTTTTTATATGTATAAATTTACCATTTTTTGTTTTTTATTTAATTAAATAATGAATGTGACAATTCAGACTCATATTAAGTGAAATCGTATCTCAATATCATTTAATTATGTTAAATATAAATGTCATTGGATTTGTTTTTAGAAGAATATGTGTGAATGAACACTAATTGTTTTATACTGAATATCAAAAAAAATTGGTATATTTATATTGATAACAGATTATTCCTTTATTGATTTACCATTAATCTACGATATAATCTTTGTAAGGGATTTCGTCTCAATTTACATTCCCTTGAGACCTATTTATTGTTACGCACCAATTCACATTGTTATAGTTTATATACTATTATATGTCATATTATTACATGGATATCCTTATTCTAATGATATAATATTATTTTTTAATTTTATTCTTTAATTATTTTTGGTCATATATTTCTCAAGTGGTATAAAAATCATTATCTAAAAAATTATTTTAATGGTTTTTATGATTAATTCTGTTAAATAATTCTCCTTAATGTACATCATATAATAATGGCTTAAGGATTTATTTATATGTACATTAAGTTTTTAAAATGTTAATTTAATTAAAATTTTCAATTTTTTATCGATCACTTTGATTCAAAAATATTTTTTTTAAATGATTCATTTGTACCTTTTAAATTGTATTGATTATGTCAATATCATGGAATGATATCTTGATAATGAAAATGTGGAAGTGTTGTTACTATTTAGGGTTGGTTTTGTGTTTCATAATTTTGTTACGGTTCTAGAGATGTTTTTGTAAAAGACCTTATATTTCCAAGTATTTTTTTAATTATATGGAATTATGTCATGTCTGCAAAAACTGACGATGCATGATTCTGAGGGCCGGTGTGGCTGAAATAAATTTCAAATATTTTTAAGCTATATTCAGTAAATGAGCTGGCTAAATTTTCTATATTTTGATCCAATTCTTGGACTACAAATGTGAGGTCACTATTGAATCTACATTACTGAGATACTCTTTCGAAGGCTTCACTTCGACTGTAGTATATTTGGAGAAAAAGATTGACTTTGGGCTCTTTTAAATAGTAATAAATAAAACATCGTTATTTTATTCCTTTCTCTCTTTTCCTCCAACAGACAAGATGCCTTGGCAGGATCATCAACGAGTCAAGATATTAAATGGCTTGAATCCTCAAATACTTTGTAAAAGAACCATTGGAATTAAGAAGCTTCCTATTAAATAAGCCCTCAATAATTTCACAGTAGTTACTATCCATCCCCAACTATTTATTATACAGATCATGGGAAGAGGTATTGGCATGGATTCTCCATGTAACAGTGTTCAGAAAAAGTGTCATGACACCAATCACATGGAGGATGGAGTAGCTTTCAGCGGTCGGTGACGAGCGACACCGAATCATGAACCGAAGGATGATGATTGAGCAGCAATGTTAGCGGCTTATTGCAGGGACGAGGAAGATCGACTCTACCTCAATCATGGGTGTTTCCCAGTGATCTTGAGGTATGGGGGTTTGTTTAAATTCTATATTTTATCTTCTACTTTACTTCTTTCATTATCATATTAACACAGAGGGTAGGAGGACAAACGAACAAGGGCCGGACCCCTACCCCTGAGTTTAACTTGCATTCTTCGGGGTAATTTTCCTCAATGTGACTGTAGCGTGATGATGTAGGTTGTGTGGAGGAAGCAGTCAAACCAGTGGCCCGAAAACTCTGTGGCGGCTGACTATGGGCAGAGGAGACCCGCGACAACTGGTTGCTGGTGAAGAAGGGTGGAGTGCGACGACGTGTCACGGAGGCCAAAGGTGGTTGGCCTGAGATGGTCAAGTGGGACAAGGTGAGGTTCTTGTAGGTGCTGTCGGTGGATACAACCGTCTCTAGTGGGCTTCTATTGGTGGAGAGTGGTGCCCCCCAAGTGGATGGCTGGGTCAGAAGGCCCCTAGTTTTCCAAAATAGGTGATTGTTACGTGATCGGGAAGCACCCCACAGGCTGGCTGAAATAGCCCCACACCAGTGGGACCAGCTTGGAAGATTGGTCTGCCATCTCGCAGTCCTGAGCGGGCTCACCCAGTTTGCCGTGATAGACCCACGAACCAACATGCCATGCTGAACCCACGGCCCAGCGGGACAACACGGGTGGTCCAAGCCCCACCTAATGGGTTATGCCAAATGTTGCCTAGGCCTATGAACTAAACCAGGATGACCCTGATGGTTTGGACCCTGTTAACTGGGAAGACCCTTAGCGGGCTGGACCCGAGCAGGGTCAGGTAGACCCCGGGACCCGTTGCCTCAGGTCGGCCTGACCGAGTCAGATTGGGAGAAGTCCCAACCTGTCCCCGAATAAAAAAACACTCGTAACTAACAAATGTGGTGTCCTTTAGACACTCTGTCAGTGGAGTTGGAATCCATTTTAGGAAGTGGTCCCTTTGGTATATTCTGGCAGCATGACCGAGCCCGACCGGATCAATGTGAGATCACATCCATTCCTAGAAAGGGGTGTAACTAACATACGGAGAACCCGTTTGACTAATCGTCTATGGCGCGAGAACCCTTAAGAAGAGGTTTTCCTTATTTATTATCCACATGAATTTTTGATAATGTTGGAGTGTGACCAATTTTGATCGAACCCAAATCTAACCAGGACCTTGGAACAAAAACGGTTATTAGTCACAAACCGGGTGTCCAATAAATGCTCCATCTATTGTGCTGAAACCCTTACATCATGGAGGTCCTTTGGGATAATTCCTTATAGATATTCGTTTTGGTTGAGGTATGAATAGTGTCTTGAGGAGCGGTTCTCTTGGAATAAAGCGTACAATGGGCCGGAATCCCGTGAATGGCAGTGATGCAGAGGTTGGAGATAGATTATACAGAGGTTAGTACCGAGTGATCCTATGTGGGTCCACACATATTGATCATATGTGTCTCTGATCCTTTGTGGGACAATGCTCAGTGATCCTGTATGAGTCAACCAAATCTGATACTGTGTTTTTTAGATCCTATGTGGGTTAGCGCTCAACAATCCAATGTGAGTCAGTACATACCAATCCTGTGTGGGTCAGATCCTCTATGGTTAATTGTGGAGGTTAGTATCTATCGACTCTAGGATGGTCGGATCATGTTTTGATCATTGTAGGGGTTAGTAACTATCGATATTGTGTGGGTCAGACTCTCGATAATCGACAGCAATGCCTCTCGACCAAATAAGATGATATAGCTTCTTGACTAATCATCTATACTTCAATGACTTAGTTATATACATGATGTGAGAATAGCCTTTTACCATTGTGGTGTTACATTTGTTGTACTTTTACCTTCATGGTGTTTCCTTTGTGGTACATTTTTCTTTGTGTTGATATCTTCGTGGTTTTACATGTGTGGTACCTCTACCTTCATGGTGTTACCTTCACGGTGCTACATTTTTTGTACTTTTACCATCGTGGTGATACCTTTGTTTTAGTTTCCCCCATGTATGAGATGATTATATCTTGATAACATAGGATTATGTTTGGGAATATACATAATTAGAGTTGTTTATTACTATGTTCTTTGTGGTTGATATCTTGCTTTATGGTTTTATCATTTTGTAGAACACTGGGAGACCGTTGGCTATCTCAGGGTCCCTACAGAGTATCGTTATACTCACCCCTACACGGGAAATGCCTGCACATTTTTGGGTCTTGTGCAGGACAAAGAAAGTGTTGATCGAGGAAGAGGGAGACATGACCGGACAATGCTCGGAGGTGGACATTTGACGTGCTGTGCTGCAGTTACTATTTATTGTGAGCTACACCTACCATTTAGGTAGGATCCAGATTGGATGATCTGGGATCTTTTTTTTTCTTTTTCTTTTTGTAATTTTACATTACTGCTGGGATTGTATTCTGTCCCCTTTACATTCAGTACAATTTTTACTAAAAAATTTTACATTGTAGTTTCTTCTTGTTGTGTTCTCGGTTTTGGTGTTTGTAGATGTATAAAGGGAATGCCTACCCATTACAGGGATACACCATTTCATTGCTAGTCACCATCCCCTGGCCAATGGATGGTGGGCTTGGGGTAGTCATGACATGGGCCCTGGGGGACGGTTCGTGACAAAGTGTTATTAGAGGAGTCAGCTCTACCGAAGAACTATGAATCTAATATTTTCAACATGGACATCATGTTAAGTGTTATGAGTGTGTTTTTCACTTTAGGGAATCCATTTTTGTTGTGGTGGATGATGTATCCGTACACCGGAACCCTGAATTCATATTTCCATCTCAGTGCATGAAAACAATGATTGAGTGTGTATTGAAAATTTTCCTTATGTTTTATTTGAGTCAGCTCACTAGGTACAACTTATATACCGTAGCACACTTTTTTTCATTCTGTATGCCGCCATGTAGAAAACCCACCCAGATTTCCAAGAGAGTACACGATGACAGCCCACCAAACGATGAGGCTTCGTTTCAGGGCCCTCTTACTATGATGGTACCATCAAGTGGTGCACCAGTATCACCACCAATCATTGGAAATCAGATTTCACCAGCCCCACTGGTAGAGGGTGCACATCGACTGAGTGCATTACATGAGTTTCAGTAGAAGAGACCTCAAAGCATCTTAGGTGAGATGGATACGTATGTAGATGAGGACTTGGTGAAGGTTATGGCCAAAGTTTTTTTCTTAGTAGGGACACTTGCATATATTATGGTGATCCAAGAATTTAGTATCTTATAAGGAGAAGCTGGTAGATGGTGGAGTTTGATAGTACTATTACATGATGAGAAGAACCTCCCCTAGGTAGACTTCAAGGGCCTTTTCAAGGCAGAGTTCATCCGAGAGACTCTACCCTTACTATGTATACAAGAGATTCATTACATACAACATGGCATCATGACCATGTCCCAGTACTCGGTGAGGTTCACTGATCTCTCCCGCTACTCCACCGATATGGTACAATACCCTTTTTTAGGGATTGAACCAATGATTAGGGTCTTCGACGGTAGATCATTGAATCGATAATATATCTCAAAATTACGATGTAGGCTGGGATACTAGTGCAAGCACTTTTTGTTGAGAGTTTCCTAGAGGAGTAGGAACCGACAATGAGAGCCACCACCAGACGTAATGTAGTAGTGTCATCTGTAGAAGGCAGTAGAAAGATAACTTAGGGCCCCATGATATCCATACATTATAGTGGAGGAACTCAACATACACTATCGGTGGTGGGGGGTTCACGTGACAGAAGTGGAAGGTTGAGGATCAGACAGTGCTAGTCGTACGGCGGGCAGGGTCATAAGGATCACGACTGCCTGAACCACCGTACGAGTGACCTGCTTACGGTCGAGGGACCACTGAAGTATAAGTAGAGGTTTGAGAAAGGAGGTCTATAGGGTGGTCAACATGGTAGATGAGATGGCCATGCAGTAGGCATTCAGCGGCTATTCGAGAATCTGCATCCACCACCTCCAGGTGGTCCCCCACAACAATAGGGAGCAGGAAGATAAGGATGAGCTCAGCTCGAGGCATCTGAATCCAATAACCACAACACTCCGGGGATGAGTAGAGGTATGATATGTGTCTTTTACACCATATATTTAGTAAGTATACACAAAATTTCCAATCACTCTTTTATTACCACGACCCTCATTCAGATCTCAAAGATTCTGACAGAGCTATTTGCTCGATCCTTAAGGCTAGAGACTCCTACGGGAAAAGATTCGCCGATTACAGACTGGTACCAGTAGTGTGAGTTTACTCTATGAGGCAATAGATTTAGATAGAATCATCTTGTAGTGGCGTCCATACAATCGGAAATCATATTGGGAATAATTTTGTTATCCATAGTACGTGCTCAGATTGACTGTATTAGGAGAAAGGTGTGGTGTGTCCGTTAGAATGGGACCAGGTTTTCTTTAACAAATAATAAGGGAACCATTGTAGCACATGAAGGACATAAACTAATGTGGGAGATGTGGATCAAACATCAGTTTTCTAGCCTTACGCTCAGATCAGATGATGTTTATAGTCTTAGCTATCCTGTAGTGGTGGACCAATATGTCAATGTATTTCTCGATGCTGTTCTAGGACTCGCTCCATGCAGGAAAGAAAACATATACATCGAACATTACCCAGAGACGACGCTGATATCTACATCAGCATATTCGATGGCTCCCACGGAGCTTCATGAGTTACGTGTACAACTAGAGGACATGTAGTGGAAGGGTGTCATAAGGCCTAGTGTTTCTCCATGGGAATCCCTGATTTTGTTAGCCGTAATGGAAGATGGGAGTTTGAGACTCTATATAGATTATCGTCACCTAAACTTGGTGACCATGAAGAGAATGTATCAACTCTAAAGGATTGACGAACTATTTCATCAGTTGAAGGGGTATCGATGGTGTTTGAAGATAGACCTTAGATCCGGATATTATTACCTCACGATAAGATGAGGATGTGTATAATATGGGAATTAGATGTTTGTATGTCTTATATGAGTTCTTGGTTATTCCCTTCAGCCTCAACAGTTCTCTTTCAATGTTCAGTGGACTCAGGAATAGGATCTTCAATACACACACCAATCGCTTTGTGGTGGCCTTTATCAATGAAATCATGGTGTACTCAATGATGGAGGAGTATCATTCAAATCTTCTGCAGATAGTTAGGGCTACACACTGAGAGAACCAGATTTATGGTATGCTCTCTATGTTACATTACATGATACAAGATATCCACTATCTAGGACACATTATCTCAGTGACTGGAGTAGTAGTGGTTCAAACAATGATAGAGGTTGTTCTAGATTGGGGTCCACCCAAGAGTGTGACCGAGGTGCCGAGTTTCCTGGGGTCGACTTGGGACTAACCAAGATTCATACCGAAAATTTTCAAAGTTGTGACACCCTTTTCAGTATTAAAGAAGAAGAGACAACCCTTCATGTGGATGGTTAAATTCCAAAAAAAATTCTGGAGGTGAGGCATAGACAAACGAGTGCCCCCATTTAGAGGCTACCAAAAGAGTGTGTTGGGTATGTGGTCTATTGAGACACATCATGGACCATACATGTATGTGTCCTGATCCAGGAGTGAAGAGTGATCGGGTATGGTTCCTGATAAATGAGACAACATGATCAGAACTAAACCACTCATTTCCATGAGTTAGTAGCAGTGGTATTCTCCTTGTATATGTGGTGAAATTACTTGATGGGAGAATATTTTACAGTCTACTCTAATCACAAGAGTTTATGGTATATCTTCTCAAAAAGGACCGAAACCTGATATACTGATGATGGATATAGTTACTCTAGGACTATGACATTGAGATATTCTATACTTTTAGGAAGGGTAACATAGTGGTATACTCCCTCAGAAGGAGGGATGGTATATGGTTTCTCAGGGATGTGACATAGTAGATAGCCACATTGCAGATATCCTTTATGGATAGTGATACTGAAGCTTACATCTTGTATATGATTGTTAATCCCCCACTTATTCAGTGAGTTCGGACGGCACAACATGGGGACAGTCACTGTGAGGCATGAAGTGCTCAGATATCCACAAGACATGAACCTAATAGATTTTATGAAGATGAAGAGCACATAATCCTCTTTTGAGTACGCACCACTGTAATAGTGGCGCTACAAGAGGAGTTGTTCAGGAATTTATATACATCACCTCTGGCGGTACATCCTGGTGTGGCGAAGACGTACCAGGTCCTTCAGCATCAGCCCTTGTGTCCAGGGATGAAGAAGGAAGTGGCATAGTTTGATTCATGATGCATCACTTGTTAGAAACTGAAGGTCGAGCATCTGGTTCCAGCAGGCTTAGTGAAGCCACTAGTGGTGCTAGAGTGGAAGTGGTAATGTATCTATATAGACCTTAGGACATGGCTTCCATGTACATCTATGAGACTTGATTCTATTTGGGTGATGTTTGACCGACTCACCATGTTGGACCACTTCTTACCTTTCTGAGAGTAGGGATCAATAAAGGGCTTGGGATTCCTTTATGTACAATATATTCTATGACTTCATGGGGTGCCATTGACAATCATATCCCACCATGAAAAATGATTTAAAAACCAGTTGTTGAAGGTATTACAAGAGGCGTTCGAGACAGAGCTACGTTTGAGCACCACATTCAATCCATTGGCAAATGATCAGATAGAGCGGACCATTCAGACACTGGAAGATGTGCTACGTGATTTCGACCTAGATTTTTGCTGTATTTGGGAGGTTCAATTTCAATATGTGGAGTTCTCATATAACAACAAATGTAACTCCACCTTCGTTATGCCACTTTTTGAGACCGTATACGGTAGACCTTTCACAACACCTCTACGCTAGATAGACCCTGGAGAGTCATCACATATGGGTCCATAGTTCGTACAAGCAATCACTAAGAAGGTGCAGATCATCATGGAGTAGAAAAATTCTAGACAGAGTGGAGAAATGACTTATGCTAATGGGAGAGAGAGGCCCATGGAGTATGAGGAGGGAGACCACCTCTTCCTATGGGTCTCACCTCGATGTGGTTTGGGGAGATTTCACTTAGGAGGAAAACTCTCACCGAGGTTTATTGAACCTCTTCGGATACAATGGAAGATTGGTGAGGTAGCATACAATGTGAAACTACCACCTTAGTTGGAGGGGGTGAAAAATTTCTTCCACGTATTCCATCTCAGGAGATACGTGCATGACCAATATCAAATCATCATCCATGGAGATCTTTACTTTTAAGATTGGGTGAAATTAATCGATGTTCAAGTGGAGATTGAGGGTGAACAGGAGAGGGTTATTTACGGATTAACGTTACCTCTGGTGCACATTTGATTACAACATCAGAACCTCCAGGAGTGCACATGGGAGCCGGAGGCTCGGATTCGTGCTCAGTACACAAATTGGTTTCCATAGTATTCGTTTTGTATTTCAGGTATGAAAAGCCCTAATATTGGGTGAATGTAAAGACCCATATTTTTCCATGGAATGTTTTTAATTATATGGAATTATTGCAGGTCTGCAAAAAATTGAGGTCACAGGATTCTGAGGGGTGGGGTTCCCAGAATGAATTCGTGAACTTTTTTTCACGTACGTTCCATAAACACACAGGTTTAATTTAATATTTTTTTTGAACCGTTGCTCTTATTAAAAATATGAGGGAACCATTTAATCTACAGCGGCGAGATTCAATTAAGGTAGGCTTCACATAAACAACAATAAGTCTTGAAAAAATTTTCGATTTTGTGATTTTTAAAAGAAATAAAAAATGAGTTTAATATTTTATTCCTTTCTCTTTTTTCCTCCAATGGATAAGCATCATTGGCGGGACCAATGGCGTGTCAAACCATTAAATGGATTGGATCATCAAAATATTTTTTACAACACCTTTGGTATTATAAAGATTACTATTAAATAAAATCACATTACTTCAACGAGCGTTACTCACCCTTCCCTTCCACGATTTATATAGAACATGGGGAGAGGTATTGGAATGATTTCACCAAGTGAAGAAATTTTTATAAAGTTCCTCGATGCTAATCACTTGGAGGACAGATCCAGTTTCAGTGGGAGTTGACAAGCAACATCAAATCATGAACTGAAGGATGATGTTTGGGTGACAGCATTGGCAGCCTGTTGTAGGGACGACGATCACCAGCTCTTCCTCAATCGCGGTCATTTTGCAATGATCTTGTGGTACGGATTTTTTCAAAGTCCATATTTTATCTTCTCCTTCATTCCATTATTTATCATATTAATGCAGAGGGTGCAATCACAAAAAACAAGGGACAGACCCCCCACAGCATTGTTTAAGTTGCATTCTTCAGTGATGTTTTTCTCAGGGTGAGAACAGTGAGAGGATGGCGGTAGTGCTAATAAAACTTTTGAACCGCTGGTGCGCCATGTCGGTGATGGAAGAAGGTGGCCGAAAGAGACCAACGTCAACCGGCCGTAAGAAGAGGGGGTCAGTGCACGATGATGTTTCATAGAGGCTGAGGGTGGCCAAACCGAGCAGGTCGTGCAAAAAAAGGGGCACCGATGGGATGGCGTCACTGGAAGTTAGTAGACCACGATAGATTGAGAGCGGTGTGCCCCGTTCCATGCCGAGTTGGCGAACCCACGGTCGGCCAAAATAGTCGACCATAAATTGACAGGGCAGTACCCCACTGGCATGAAAAAATGGCCCTGCAACTGAGAGGGTAACTGGGATGACTGGTATGCATTCTGGCTGACTAGTTCCAACACAAGCCAACAGAGCATGCTAGACTCACACAGCGGAACGGACCCGACCAATGGGTCGTGGTGTGTCAAACATGCCGCCCAGTGGGAAAATGCGGGTGGGTTGATCTCCACCTGAATAGAATGGCCAATTGAGGCCTTGGCCCATGAACTGAACCTGGACGACACCGACAGGTAGGACCTAGTAAATTGGGCCAACCCTTAGCGAGCCGAATTCGAGCTGTGTCATGTAGACCCAGGGACCCATTGCATCAGATCAGATTGACCTAGTCGGATTGGGCCCATCCCCAACATGCCCCCAAATAAGAAAAACATGTAACTGAAGAAATGGGTGTCTGTTAGACACTTTATAAGTGGAGTTGGGGTCCCTGTTGAGAAGCATTCCCTTTGGTATATTCCAGCGGGGCTAACCGAGAAGGGTCGGATCAAGGTGTGATCACCCAAATTTCACAAAAAGGGGTGTAACTAATAGATCAGATGTATATTGGACTAACCATCTCTGAAGCCAAAATACTTAGGATGATACAGTCCTCATGGTTTACTCCACATGAGTTTTGGATAAATTTTGAGTGAGACTGGGTGGATTGAACCAGATTCAAACTGGGTCCTCATAACTAAAACTCTTATAAGTCACAAACCAGGCGTCTGATCGACACGTCGTCTATCGAATTGAAACCCTTATGACATAGAGGTCCTTTGGGATACATATTCATGGAGCATATTGGAAGTTGATGTATGAACAATGGCTTGAGGAGAATTTCTCCTAGAATCATGCATACTATGAGCTGGAATCTAGGACCTGGCAGTAAGGTGAAGGTAGGAGGCATATCATACGGAGGATAGTGTCGAGCGATATTTTTCGGATCAGAACATACAAATCCAATGTGGGTCAGATCCTATATCGTTTGACACTCAGTGATCATGGGTGGGTCAATGCGTTATAATCTTATATTGGTCAGATCCGGTGTCGTTCAGCACTCACTGATCTAGTGTGGGTCAACGCATATGTATCCTGTGTGGGTCAGATTTTGTGGGGTTCATTGTGGGGGTTAGTATGTATTGACTCTGTGTGGGTCTATTCCATGTGAATATTAGCAGGGGTTAGCACCTATCGATCTACTGTGGGTCAGACTCTATAAAATCAGAAGCAGTGCCTCTCGAAAGAAATAGATGATCAAGCTTCTCGAAAAATTATATTTACTTCTGTGCCTTACTTATATTTCTAGTGTTATATGAGTCTTTTAACATCGTGGTGTAACATGTGTGGTACTTTTATATTTGTGGTGTTATCTTCGTGGTGTTAACTGTGTGGTATTTCTACCACCGTGTTGTTACCCTTGTGGTGTTACCTTTGTGATACTTATACCTTCGTGTTGTTACCTTTCTGGTATTCGTCCCTCATGAATAGACGAGTATATCTTGATAACATAGGTATATGTATGGTCATATATCTAAGTAAAGTTGTTGACTGCTGCATGAATTTTTTTTGAGATATTTCTTTGTGGTTTTTCCATTGTGGAACTCTGGGAGACCTTCGGGGTTCTCGGGGTCCCCACTGAGTATCATTATACGCACCCCTATACGGGCTATGCCCACCACATTTTGTGTCTTGTGTATATGATGGACATCGTTGATCGAGGATGAGGGATCTAGGACAGTATGGTGGTCATATGTGGACTGTTGAGGTGATGTGCTGCTGTGGCTACTGATCATGAGGTGTACCTACCAATCAGGTAGGATCCTCGGTGCATGATCCAAGAGCTGTTTTTCTCTTTTCAGTTGTACTGGTACTTTTTAGTTGGTATTTTATTCCATCCCCATTACATTTAGTAAACATCATACTTAAATAGTTTACTTTGTGGTTTATTTTTGTTGTGTTATCATTTTGTGTGTTTTTACTATATTAATGAAATGCCTTATCGTTATAGGGATACACTTTTCCAGTTCTTGTCGCCAGCCCCTAGCTATAGAATGTGGTCATGAGGTAGTCACAGAACAGGCCTCGGGGGACATGTATTGGAAATTTTTATGTATACAGGTTCATCTGTTATAATCATAGTGAGGGTGAGACTGTGATAAATCTCTAAAGTGTTGGGTTATGTGATATAGGTAAACAACAAGGATTCTCTTAAGACATTGAAGTAATATACTCTGATTGGAATACCAAACGTATCCCTGAAGTTTATTCCAACTATAGTTTTGAAAGCTAAAATATATGTATCATATGAATACAAAAGGTAACCTTCATGTTTTATGATTTTTATCAATTTTTTTATAAATTTTCTTATTAAATTATTTAATAAGAGTAGTTTATGATTTTTGGAAGAAAATTAAAATTTTCAGAAAATGTTTTCCTGGGTAATAAAATTCAAAGAATAATGGTTATATTCTATGTTTTAAATTCCATACTGACTTTTTAAGGCTCATCAAATGTTTTTTAAAAGTTTTCCACATGGTATAAGGATGGTTAAATGAAATGAAAAAGTCAACGATATTTTTATCAAGAAAAATAAATCATGTTTTTAATGGTTTTCATTTGGTTCAAATAGTGGATACTGAGTGTAACTATCCATATGTAATGATTGGGTATATTATATAATAGTATGCCCCAATTATCTAAAACCTTTAACATGAAATGAATTGTAATGTCAATTCATTACATAGCTCAAGATTTAATTATGTTAAATGACGAGGTCATATAGTTGGTGTCATAGGTTGTTTTAGATAAATTTACAGGATATGGTTTTATTTCATTATAAGTGACATGTTTTATATTACAAAAATTATTCCCATATTATAAGGATTAAAATTTAATTTAGATAAATCGAATGAGTTTGAAATGACATGAATAAGTATATATTTTGTATCCTCCTCATATGATAATATATGATTATTTTGTTGATAAACTCACATTAACAATTTTTGTTTTTAGTATATGGTTAAGACTAGATAGCAACAAACTAAGAATGGATGTGATGGAAACTTTAGTGGTTTTATGAATATGGAACCAAATGACATGGGAGCTGAATTGAGAACTATTTTTTTATTCTAAAAACAATATATACAATCATCATTGGGAACATGAACCATGGTGATATTTCAAAGGAATAATATATGCGAGAAATTGAACACTTTGGAAGTTTATTTAATAATCATAAAATTAAGATTACCCAACAACATATGTGCCATTGATGAGTAATGAAACACCTAGGAAAATGATTTTAAAGGATGATAAGATCTTCTAGATTTAGTAATGAAGTTACTAAAGAAATAAACTTACATGGAAAAGTAAGCGTTTAGTCGACTCCAGTATAGAGATATTAGTTCATTCTAAGGGACCGATTGAATGTTTTAAATGTGGTGTTCTTGGTCATTACAAAAAATAGATGTTCTATGAATATAGATTGTGAATGGGATCAACAGGACCATAAAAATATATGTTTACCAATAAATAATTCCATTCCAATTGAAAATGAGGATACACAAAATGACCTATGATGGTATTGATTATTTCTTATATGTGGATTTGACATTATGAAATATTAATACATTATTCATGATTTTGTTTCTGTGAACGAAGTAATAAAGAATAATATAAAAAATTTTGGATAAAGGATCATGAATAATGTTCAATGATTAAGATTCCTGCATTTATCGAATTGATGAGTTATGTAGGATCTGTGGATGATGATATGTTTGAATGTATTAATGATGGAATTACTTAGGAAGTCTTCTGGTATGTGTAACAGTTATGTTTGTTATTTAGAAATGTGAATTGAGGAATAATAATCATTTCTTTTTTATATATATTAATAAATAATCTTTAGTGTTTACACGATCCTTGAATTTAATGTAATCACATGTAATTACATTTTGAGATACAAAATGAAATGATTGAGATAAACATGATGTTAATTTAAATTAGTTTTATTTTGAATATTTTATATCATGATAAGAATTTTATAATAATCATATAGTTTTAGAAATTGGAAACATGATGTATGGGTGAAATACCTTCACATCCAACTAGGCTGTAGGAATCATTCCTAAACTAAAGGGTGACTAGGGTGCATTTCCTACCACTGGCCTACACGAAATCACTGTTTAGTAAGACTTATTCTATTTAGTTAGATAATTTTTTTATATTAAAAATAAGTTCATTTTTTGACCTTATGTTTAATCAAATGGATATCCATAATACAAGAAACTAATTTTATTATTATGTAAAAATTATTATATTTGAATACTTTCTCTCATTTTGGAGCACTATATGCCTAAAAATCATATTATACAGTAGACATTAATTTGAGGAGTAATGGTTGAATTTTATTTGGAAGAATATACATTTTTATTTTTTTCATATAGTGATTTGGGTTATTTGGGGGAATGATTAACCTATCATGGAGAAAATTTAATTATGTTAATTACTTTTTGGTGTGATACATTAATAGTGGTTGATGTTATTTGTAGATAATTGATAAAATTTTTCATGAAATTTTTTTTCCAATATTTCAGAGATTTAGGTTTAAATTTTAGTTGGATTATTTTGATGAATTTTACGTACTTTTGATGGTTTGATGGTCTGTGTATAAAATTGGTATCACTGTTTAATTTTAGAGATTAAATGTAGTCTTTATCCTTATAAAGGATTATTATTTTTGGGGAATTATATAATCATGTACAATAATTTTCTTAAAATTTTTAAATATGGGGGAAATATATAGTTACTATTATTGGATTATATGATTCAATATAAGTTTGGTCTACTAGTTTAGGTGTGACCATTTCATCTCAAATACAAATTATTTAGAAAATAGATGATTGTGGTAGAAATATTTAAATGATAAAATAATATTTGTCATGTAATTATATTTACTTATGTTCTTATAATAATGATTAAAATAAACCCCCAACAATATTAAAAGGATATCAAAACAAAAAAAAATTCTATTTACATTTTCTAATTTTCAATAATTGACCATTTAACCCATCAGCTGATTGTTTTTTTCTGGTTGTAAAATTTCTTTTGATAGTGTTTTATATCACTCTCTATTAGAATAAATAGTTGATTTTTCTTCTATATTCTTGTTTCCCTACATTGAATTATAGTATGTGTTATCTTGGGTGGTCTTTTTAATTATTTTTAATTACGTTAAATCTGCATAATTATTTACTCTTGTTTTGATTTTGGATTTTCAATGATGTTACTAAGACAAATTATAAAATTTCTAGGATGAAATTTCCAAAATGGGGAAAGGCTTAAACATCGTAGGTATTTATATAAAAATAAATTTTCATATATATTAATATTTATGAGTAAGATATTAATGTTACGTTAAAGGGGAATATTTGTATGATATCATACTTGACACACAACAACAAGTTTCTCTAAAATCATACATTGTAGACATCGATGAGTTATACCAAAAAATAATATAATATTATTATAATTTTTTTAAAAATGATAGTTAACGCCTTGTCATTGTATTAGCGTGAATAAATGGAAGTAACTAAAATATTATTTGGCATGTTTGTTAATTGTTTTTACATATATCCAATGTTTTTTTTATAAAATGTGGATAAATCAAATTTTAAACATAAAATTGGATAATATTTTTAAAAGGTCAGTTTATCTCCATTTGATAGATAACAATTTGTAAATAAATATTTTTTTGGCTTTTATATGTTCTATTTGAAAAAATATACTTCATATTTATATGTGGGAAATCAAAATTTACCATGTTTGAAACTAAGGTATTTTTATGGTGAAATTCATATTTTAATGGATGCTGAAAAATACTATACTTTAGTTCAAAAAATCATTTTCTTCGAATATATTTATATTGATATATTTTTAATTTATATGGTTTTAAAGTTTAATTGGAATTTTTTTATCATTTAATCTATTTTATCATTGGATGTAATTTCAATTTAATATTATCCAAAAACACATTTCAATCATTTGATAGTTTTAACATCTTGAAAACCTACTTTCAGGTTTAGGTAATGGGAATTAATTTTAAATTTATAAATAAAGACGTCATGTTTTTAATTTTGAAAAATGGATTCCATATATTGAATCATAAGGTCCAAAAAATGTTTACATTTAACTATTTTTTTAGACATTATAAATAGTAACATTAGTAATTTTATTATTTACCATGGTTAAAGGATAAATCAACTAAATAAAGGGAAAATATAATATTATAATAATACACAACTACCTTAAACTATGTCTTAATATTATTTTATGAGATATATATTACCATGATCAACCATGTATAATTCTTAGCACTACATCTGGCCACTTGGGTGTGATAATGATCATTTATATTATTTATTTTAATGAAATGGGATATATAACAAAAACCTGTATCTCATAACAAATACGATATTAATTTGGTTTATTTAGTTTACATATTTGAATATATATATTCTTTAAAAAATTAATAGATTTCATAAATTATGAAATTTTATTTAATATTTTTAAGCATTACATAAGTATGTTTACATATGACACAGTGATGATGATGTGATTGCTTTATTAATAAAAGATTGAAATAAAAGATACAATAAAATTAATAAAAATGTAATTTGAAAATTTTGATTGTATAAAATAATATTTAGGATGAAATTTACATGGGTGGTATTCTAAAATACATTTTTTAGATTAATCATGTTTTTACGAGTTTAACGAAAACCAATTATTAATAGTTTCAAAATTGTCATAAATGAGTTTTTTTAAATAATATATTTAATTAAATGATATAATAGTACTAAAAATATAATATTCGGACAAATAACTTATATAGTGTCATAAATTTCCATATTGAACCACATTTAGTTCGATTTCCATTTAATAGTTACTATAGTAACCATATATTTTGAAAATACAATAAGACATTGTAAGAGTCAATGTTTTTAACTAAGGGTTGAAGCTAAAAGATAAGGTTAATTTTCTGACATAGACTTGTCATAAACCTATTGATTGAGATTATTTATACCCATAGTGATAAAATTGTTGAATTATATCACTTTCTAGGAATTATAATTCGAATATAAATTTTTAATAAAACAATATTTGAAGACATTCCTAATGATCCCCACCACCCTCTTATAAAAGGCCACCACTTATACCCACATACTCACACATATCATGCCAATTGTATCTTCCAAATTCTACTAAATTAATTTCCCAACATCTCTCATTTATTCATTGAATCCTTTAATTGGGAATATGGAAATTCAAGATAGCTTTTTGGCTCAAATAAAAGGAGTTAACCGATTAGATGTAACGTCTTCTCTCAAGGTACATTATTT
This sequence comes from Viscum album, assembly GCA_963277665.1. Classification (NCBI taxonomy): domain Eukaryota; kingdom Viridiplantae; phylum Streptophyta; class Magnoliopsida; order Santalales; family Viscaceae; genus Viscum; species Viscum album. The sequence goes on from OY728165.1 coordinate 1,957,752,470, forward strand.
TATTTTATTTCTCAAACCCCTTAATCTAACATTAGTTCATTATTTTAAAACAATAACTATACAATAAATATACTAGTATGTTTTTATTATTAGGTTTAGACCTAAACTTACCCAAACCCCCTTTTAATGGGTATAGAACATAATTTTTCTATGTACAGTGAACTAGTGCCTCACAAAACAATGATTGTTCAATTATATCATACCACCTCTCATGGTGAACATTATGATCTCATTGTATTTATATATGATATATATTATATTTAAATTTTCACTATTCTTATATAATATCTAATAAAACATACCTTTAATATTTCAATAATATGTTAATACTATAATTTCATTTGAGTAAATGTGGACGACCACCCCCTCAAAGTGATATGGATCATTCATACCATATGTGGAATATATAAATATAAATCACCAGACTTAAAACATTTTATAATCTTCATTTAAATCAATAATTATCATTGATAATTCTTTCAGGTTTATAGTTTTATAGAATTATTCTACAACTGTTACATATCAAGTTGAATATTACTTGTAGACACTACTTCTCAGTATCCATTTTTTATAAAATAAAAACTCGTAAAAATAAATATGTCTAATTCCATGATTTAGATAACATGACTATTCGTTGATCCGGTACTTGACCCTATTCAAGGTTTCGACTTGCGATAAACATTTCAAAAACATGGGATCTGCAAAAAAGATCACTAAGGGATATACAAAGAAGGGAAACTATTAGTTTTTTGAAACTAAAATTAGGTCATGAATACTTTATCATAAGTAATATTAATCATCTTTATGAAGTAGTAAATACCCTTCACAGAATAAAAGATCACTATATACTATTTTGTAACCAAATGATTACCATAAACCTATAGAATGAACGTATAACATATAAAGGTAACTTGGGACATAAACATACTTAAATGGAATAATCATATTGTCAACTTCCACAAATATCACTAAATGGAATATCTATATGGAAGACTTCTATACCCAATGCATTGTAGATTATAATGTATCCACCGGTCATGGTTTATCACGACACCACCGTTCATTTTGTTTATCACGTAACCACACTTCAATTGACCAAGTACCATTATAAAATCCTTACACATAATATATTGCAAATATAAACATTTCACTAATAAACTTTTAATTTCAATCACAAGAAATCATTTCATGATATTGAAAAATTCATTTCTTTATCAAAACATTTTAAAATACCATTTAAAACATTTAATAAATATATTTTTGAATAAAATTGTACCATTCCATTTTGATTCTTTTAAACGTATAAACATTTTAAAAAATTAAAATCTATAAAAATAAATCCTTAAAACCATTTTTATAACATGGATATCAATGAGAAATTTTTATAATAATAAATCATTTAAACAATATTTTAGTTAAGGGGTTATTAACCAAATGAAATATGCTTGAATAAATATAATTTTGGAATTAAATTCAATCAAAACATTATAATATCATTAGAATAATGTTATTAATGATATAATATTCCAAAGAACAGTATATACACCATATGAAATTGAATTGGTGCATAGAAACAATGAAGTCTTAATGGAATATAATTTTATATGAAATCCATTATAAAGATGTTATACATAGAATAATGAAAAATCAATTACATAATTATGTTTGAAAAATATAAATACACTCAATATGATCAGATATTCAGTGTAAAACAATCATAGTTCTTTCACACACATTCATTGCACAACATAATCAATTAGTAGATGTTTAACCCAAATAATTAAAATTGGGCTAAGAAGTTCCCATACAGAAATTCGACAGCCTAACGATGTCACTTTAAAATTAATAAAGTTTGTTGACGAGATAATAAGTGGTATCTTATCACATAGACATACATTTTACCATAATAATGAGATATATGAACATATCCCATCATTAATAGACGTAAATTAAACGACATAACAAAAATAAGTCTTTCAAAAAGATGAGGGTGAAAGGTCCCCTGGCCGATTAGTTAACATATGAATGATACAACACGTGAATGAAGGATAAAAAATTCAAGATTTAAATTCCCACAAATTAAACTATATTACACAATAAATACAATAATTTCAAGTACATACACCACATAAATGGAAATGGTGGAAAATATTACATGAAATTCACATGAATAAAAAAATTATATGAAAACTCATACCATGTAGAAATCAATTGAGTCGTATGACCAAAAGTTAATAACCAATAAATTAATCACATAATTCCATAAATATAAAGAGAATAATTATAATATATATCAAATTATAGTAAATAATACACCACATGAGAGAAATAAGTGGCGAACAATGGAAATCTTACAGAATTTAAAGTGAGATAAGAAAAACCAATTAACACATTGTAATCAATCGAGTCGTTTGAACAAAAGTTAATAACCAATAAATGAATGATAGAATACCATTAATATTAAAATAATAATGATAATATATTTAAAATGTAAAAACAGAATCACCAAAATAAATAAATAAGTGGCGATCAATGGAAATATAACTGAATTAATAGTGAGATAAGAAACCCCTTACCTCAATTATGACTTGCCTTATATGTTCCTTAGTATTCCTGAATAATAAAAATAAGTTAATTTATACTTTCTTACAAACATTTTTTAAGTATTATTATTAATTTTTTATCAGTTATTATCTTTCTATAACAATTAGTTAATTATTTTAGTTCATATCGGTCATTTTGATGATGTTTAGAACATGAGTGGAAAATGACCTTATAATAATTAAAAATTGTCCATTTGGTCAAAATTATATTATCTCCATATTAATATCCATGGTTTAAATATCATATATTTCATATATATCTAGTATATATATATGTATTTATAATATTACATATCATTTGAAATAATGAAATGAAAAGCACCGTTCATGGTGACAGAAAGTCATACGTACGCATGAACACTACTTTCGATTCTTTTTCAAATTTTAAGGGATTGAAAAATTAATGATACATAGGTATAATAAAATTACAGTATAATATAATATATAATTTTATTAACACCATCCTTTATACGTCCCATGTATGGAATGAAAAAGCCATATCACATTGAAGGGGTGATAGTCCACACTTCCTCTAATGAAATTATCATATGTAACCATTATGGAATACATAAGGGTATGCTATTAATGACAAATAATGAAGTAAAAAATTCAATATAAATATAATAAATTTCACATATAAAAAAATATCCATCATAATGGACACCATAAGCGGTGTTAGGAGAATATTGAACAAACATCATTTCGTGAGGTAGTAGTTGGTCGTCCACATAAACAGTATGACAATTACCCATTAGATGTAGGTGTGTGTAAGTGTAGTTCAAATAATTCTTATAAAAACAACCAGGTATATTTATAATAATTGTTTTGTTATAAAATAAAGTATAGAAAATATTTAATTAGTTGGATTAGTAAAATAAAATAAAAGAACTTAAATGAAGTAGTTACCTTTAAATAGGGTAACTCCCTTTGGTTTGAATCCAATGAAATTTTTGAAGTGTCTTCTACCTATGGAATGGATTCTAATTGGAATAGAGGGATATTTAGTGCTTATTTTGGTAGATTATGTATGAGCCAAAGGGCTTTAGGGTTGTGATTAATGGGGTAGATGTGAGATATTTTTATATGGTGGATGAGGTGAAAATTTTGAATGTTTGAAAATATTATTTTACTATATAATATGTTTTGTTTTTATAAAAGTCCAAAACTCAATAAAGTAAAATATAAGATGAATCTATTCAAAATAAAATAATCCAATATTTATTGGACCAGTTATAATGATTTTTTAATTTTTTATAAACTTATTTATTTGAATAATTCATTAATGAGGTAAACACTGCATAATAATTGTGACATAAATAATTTTATTTATTTGATGTCTAAAAATTATAAATAAAATACCATGATATAGGAAAATGTTTTATCCTTCTAAAAAATATTTGTAGTCAAATATATCTATTATACAAACCCACATAAAATTGTTTTAGCAGTACAATACATGATTATGATATATTTATTTTAGCTTTAAATTGAAATTTATTAATGTCATTATCTAACAAAAATTGATTTAAAAGGAAAAAATTTCACCCAAGGATTGTATTGGTCGGATATTACGCATCAAATATGGTTAAGACAAATGATAAAGTGATTTTATATTATTATAATATATTTTTTGCTTTAATTACCTTGTTACCATTAATCACGGTAAATAAAAGTCCAAAGTTACTATTAACCAAAATAATTTTCATCTTATTGAACCACATTTACCTAACTAATAGAAACCATTTCTGTTGGATTTGAAAAATAGAATTCACAGATGCGGTAAAATTTTATTTAATTGAAAAACTCAGCTTTTCAACTATTATTCAATGTTTTCACTATTCTTAAGAAATTGATGGTTTTCAAAAAATTTCCAAAAATTCATCCTAAGATATATTTGATATTCAGAATTCAAAAATGATGTAAATTTTACCCAATTAAAAACATAGAATTTTAATTAAATAATTTAAATTTAATTCTCGTTGTCAAAACAAAAACCATATTTTTAAGAAATAATTACTTCCCAAAGATTGACCCTTGTTTATGTTTAAATTCAAATTGAAGGTAAATACAGTGACAAAAATTGGACTAAAAGCTAAAAAATTTATATAATTAGACTTTTTATCCATTTAAAAAGATAATATATGGATATAAATATATTATAATATAAGGCAGTTTTGAATTAAAATACCGTAATTTTCACTATTCATAAAAAATGTAAATTATTAGAAAAATAAAAAACATTTAGCCAAAGTAAATTTTGATGTTCTAATTCTAAAGAATAATTTTATTTTGTCAAATAGAAAATCTTAATGTGACAAAAAATATATTTAAAAAGGGTTATCCACTAAAAAAGGTAAATCTATATTTAAAATAATATTAGAGTATTTATGTTTAAAATTGGATTCATTCACATTTTAACCCTGGTAATTTTTTTTTGATAAAAGTAAAAACACATAACAAACATATATAATAATATTTTATTTAGTTATATTATTTCTCTCTTTTACAATGGCTAGACATTAACTACCATTTAAAATAATAAAAATAATATATTATTTTTCATTATAACTCATCGTTTTCTGAAACGTACGTTTTCAAAAAAACACATTGTTTTGTATCAGGTACACCATATATCATAGCATTCCCTTAAACGGAAAAATTATATTTAATTTAAAAATATTAATAAATATTAAAAATTTCATATTCTTTATTTACCTTGAATGTTACAACCTTCCCCCTTTTAAAATTTCATCCTAGAATATTTAAAATCGGGATTGGAAACTTCATTGAAAGTCCTACATCAGAAAAATAGTAAATAATAATTTCACTTTAAAATAATGAAATATATGTACAAAGGTCACTCGAGATAATCCATACTAGGATTCCTTGAAAATATGGATATAGATGACATAATAAGTGTCATGTTCTGATAGACAGTAATAGAAAACATGAATAAGAAAAAGTTAACCACCAGAAAATCACAAACTATTGATGGGTTGAACGGTCATTGATTCTATAGTAGGAAAAGATAATGGAAAACGTTTTTATTGAAGTTAAATTTCGTAAATTTGAGTAATTTATTCATGAGATTCTATAAAAATATAAGGAAACATTCTTACTTGTCATGTAGAATATAATCCTTTAATAATTTCCTACCACAAACTCTTCTATTCTCCAAACGATAAGTGTTAAATATGACTTGGTCACACCTAATGCGCTAGAATAAGCATCTAGAGTATCTCATAATATAAAATTGATGAACAATATATTTCCTCTATATTTATAAATCAATCAATACCAAAACGGTTAGTACAATATTAGATAATCCCCAAAAGGATAATCATTTTAAAAAAATAATACTCTTAATCTCCAAAATTCAAAAAACAGTACCATAATTTCAACAAAGACCAATAAATATAAAAATTTACCTAAAATCCATCAATTTAATCCAAAATAAGATTGAAACACAAAATTCAGAAGGATTTATTATCATATTCTTATACAGAAATTCTTAACATTTACCTCCAAATAACGTAGATTAATCATAACTTCTCATAATAAAATTTAATTAACCAAGTCAAATATTCTCAATGATAGTTAAATAATTTATTTAAATAACCCAAAACGCTTATAAGTCCATAATAAAAACATGGATTATTCCAAAATAAAATCAAATCATTACTCCTCAAGTGAAATATCAAGTATTCTCTTTTTCATAAGTATATAGTGTTTCCACAAAAATAGAGAAGAAAATCTAAAATAACATTTATCACTTAACCAAAAATTTATTTTACTACATTAAGGATATCCATTTGACACAACATAAGTTCCCAAAATCATCTTATTCATGATCCATACAATCCATTAACTAATAAAGAATAAGTCACACTTACTAGGGACATAATGTTGGCTAGTGGAGGTGATGCACCCTTTTCTCCCTTATGTTGTGGGTTCAATTCCTTTGGCCTTCATGGATGTGACGGGTTGTCACCCATCTTATGGGTTTTCATTTTTGTAATACTAAAAAATAACCCTATCATGTATTAACATCAATGTTTTTCTTATACCCTTAATTTTCATCCCAATACATTAAGACCTCACATCTTATATATATATATATATTCACCTCCATATGATAAAATAAAACTATTCCAAATTGAAATAACATCATACCTTGAACATGGTGTCCATATTGATTTATCATCATGTTGTTCACGTAGGTAGAATGTACATGCATTTCGATAAAGATTTATAGATCCTTCAAAATCATTTTCTCCATTCATCCAAATACACCTTTTAAACTATGGGTTATATGGGTGTTCGCAAAAAATAGTTTCAGAAAATAATCATGTATGACATATATTTTCAAAACATCTGATAAAACATTATTTTTATAACATATTCGGACAGAGTTTGAGTTAAAACAATCAATCAATGGTCCTTTCAAAATACCAGAGGTTTGTGCTAAGAGACGATATTATAAATGAAAATATAAATAGGTTACACAGGGGTATCCTTCTTCAGAACCTTTTTCAAAATCATAATATGCTTCAAAATATTTTGATAATTTAAAATATTTAAAAATATCTTGATAATATTTACCATTCATAGAAATATAAAAAATTGGGGAAATGAAATTTGATTAAATACAACCCAAGATTCACCATGATATCAAGGAATAGAGGAGGTGTTTGATATCTAAAAACATCTTCTTGCAAGTGAGTTGTATTTTAAAAAATGTTTCACATTCATCTGAACCAGAATTTTAGATAATTATTACATGAATGTCATCAAGAAAAGATTTGAATGTAATTTTGGATCCCCCTGCATACATTTGTAAAAAACATTCATTGATATAAATAAGTTATTAAAAAATGGTTTAACTATAATTACATAGATAGGGACTAACCATGTGTTTAACGAAAACTCACAATCCCTAATGTTTTCTAAACCAACCTATGATAGATAGTATATGGCCCCATCCTTAAAAAATTATATAATCTTGAGTTAAATCAAGAATTATTTTTGATGATCTTTTCAGGTTTATATTCTTAGAGAATTAGGACATAACCAATAAATATCAACTTGAATATTACACGTAGACACAAGTTCTCAGTATTGATTATATAAATTAATAAAAACACTTAAAAAACACGTCTAGTTACATGTTTTCGATATCATGGCTTTTCCATGATCCCATCCTTGACCCTGTTCCACATTTGTTCATGTGAAAACATTTCAAAAACGTGGGCTGAGCAAAAAAGCTCAGTGAGGGATACACAAAGAATGGAAACTATTAGTTTTTGAAAACAACATATATAGCATGAATACTTTTTCAGAAGTAATACTTTTCACCATACTGAAGTAGTAAATACTAATCACTAAATAAAAGGTCATTTCATACCATTTTGTAACCAAATAATTACCATAAACCCATAAAAAGAACACCTAACATTTAAAGGTAACTTGGGAAATAACCATTATTAAATGGAATAACCATACAGTTAACATCCACACATATCAATAAATTTAATATCCATACGGCTGACTTCCATACCAATGCATTGGAGGATATAACTTAAGCACCCGTAGTGATTTATCATAGCACCACCTATCATTTTGTTTAACATGTAACCACACGTCAAATGTCCAAGTACCATTAAAAAATAATAATACATAAAATAATGAAAATATAAAAATATCACTAATAACCAATAATTTTCAATCAAAATAATTCATTTCATGATTTTGACAAAATCAATGGTTTATCAAACCACATTCAAAGCGATTTAAAACATTTAATAAAGATATTTTTGTATCAAAGTGTCCCATTCCACATTGAATTTTTAAATGTATTACCATTTTAAAACATTAATATCCGTATAAATAAATCTTTAAAACCATTTTGAAAACATGGTAATTAATGAGAAATATTTTTGAAGAATAAATCTCAAAACCAATATTTTAGTTATGGAGTTATTAACCAAACGATATATGTTTGAATACAAATAATTGAAAAATAAAATGTAATAAGAAAATTATAATATCATGAGAATAAAATTATTCATGATATAATATGAAAAATTATAGTATATAAACCTTATAAAAGTGAATTGGTTTATAATAACAATAAATTCTCAATGGAAAGTAATTTGAGACTAAATCCCTTATAAATATGGTATTCTTATATTAAAGATAGAAAAAATGCATTATTATGTGTGAAAAATATTAATAAACTCAATATTGTTGGATACTCCATGTAAAACAATCACATATAATTCACACAAATTCATTTCATGACATAATCAAGATGTATAATTTTATCCCAACGAATTGAAATTGGTTTAAGAAGTTCCCTTACAGAAATTCGACAGCCTAACGACGTCACATTAAAATTAAAATAATGAGTCTATGAGAAAAAACGGGTATATCATCACTTGGACATAATATTTTTATAAATAATAATATAGAAGAACATATCCCAATATAATAAGATGAAAATTAACAGACACAATAAGATATTGTATTTCAAAAAGAGGAGGGTGAAATGTTCCCTTATTGACTTTCTGAAATATGAAAGATACACCACATGAAAGAAAGATCCTAAAATGAATATTTTAATACCCATAAATTAAATTATATTACACATTGAATAGAATAATGGGTATTACATACACCACAGAAAAGTAAATTGTGGAAAATATAGCATGAATCTCAAAGGAATAAAAAAATGAGATGAAAACTTCTTACCACGTTCCAATCAATTGAGTCGGTTGACCAAAAGTTACGACCACGAAATTAAACACATAATAAAAATAATATAAAGATAATAAAGATAATATATATCATATTCCAGTAAAAAATACACCACATGCAAAAAAATAATTGGCGAACAATAGAAATAGCACGAAAATAAAAGTGAGCTAAAAACCCCTTACCACCTAGAAATCAATCAAGTCATATAAAAAAACGTAAATAACAACCTAATAAATAATATATTACCATAAATATAAATTTAATCATAATAATATATATCTAATATATGTACACAATACACCACATGCAATAAATAAGTGCTGAACACTGGAAATATTACAGAATAAAAAGTGAGATTAAAAACCCCTTACCTCAAGTCTGACTTGTCTTGTATGTTCTTTGTTCTTCCTAAATAATAATAAAAAGTTAATTTTTACATTATTAAGAATATTTTTCAAGTTTTTTTATTCATTTTATATCACTTATTGTAATTATATAACAATTAGTTAATTATTTTAGTTAATATTGGACATTTTATCGATGTTAGGAACATTAGTAAAAAATAAACTTGTTATTATTACAAATTGTCCATGCGGTCAAATTTATATTATATTAAAAATCATATTAATTATTTAAATATCATATATATCATATATATCCAGTATATATGGGTATTTATAATAGTACATAACATTTAGAGATATGAAATGAAATGCACAACTCAAGGAGACGGAATGTCATTCGTACGCATGAACGCTACTTTCGTTTCGATTTCATAATTTAATGGATTGAAAAATTAATGATACATAGGTATATTATAATTACAGTATTATATCTCATATAATTATATTAACTCCATCTAGTATATCTGCCACATATAGAATTAACGAGTCGTATCACTTTGAGGGGGCGGTAGTCAGCACTTCCTCAAATGAAATTATCGTATTTACCCAATATGAAAACCAGAACGGTATGCTATAAATGAAAAAAAATAGAAGTAAAGAGACAATATAAATATTATATATTTCACTTATAAATATAGTTCCATCATAATGGACACCATATTAAGTGTTAGGATAATATTGAACAATCATCGTTTCATGATGCAGTAGTTCATCGTCCAGTGAAACAATATGTTCATTACCCATTAGATAGAGGTGTGTTTATGTTTAGTTAGATTAATTCACATAAAAAAAACTTATTATATTTAGTATAATTTTATTTCTATAAAATAATGTAATAAAAAGAGTTATGGTGTGGGATATGTAAAATAAAATAAAATAATCTAAGAGAAGATGTTACCTTTGAATCAGGTAACTCCCTTTGGATTGATCCAAAGGGAATATTGAAGTGCCTTCTACCTAATATAAGTATTATAGAAGGAATATAGGGATATTTTGAGCTTATTTGAGAATATTTTGGATGATCCATATGGATTGATAGGTTTGAGTAATGGGCTATAGGAGAGGGATTTTTATAATGGGAGGTGGTCTCTTTAGGAATGTTTGAAAATATTATTTTATTATATAATGATTTTAGGTTTCATAAGATCCAAAACTCATTGAAGTAGAAGATAAGATGAAAAATGTTAGAAAGAAAATAATACAATAAAAATTGGGTAGGTTTTATATTTTTTTAAATTTTTTCATTCATATTTATTTAAATCATTCAATAATGAGGTAAACACTTCGTCATTATTGTGTCATAAATAATTTTATTTATTTGATGTCTAAAAATTATAAATAATATACCATGATTTAGGAAACATTTTTATCATTCTAATGATTATTTATAGTCAAATATACCAATTATATAACCATATATTATTGTTTTTTAGAAAAATAATAATTGTTTACATAATTTTTATTCATTGAATTAAATAAAAAGTTATTAATGACATTATCATACCCGAATGGGTTACAATGGCCAAATGTCTCACCAAATTAATTTATTAGTCTTCTATTACACATCCAATAATGATAGTAAATGTGTTAAGGTAACTTTATATTATTATAATATTGTTTTTACCATGAATTACCCTATTTACTGTTAAATGCGGAAAATACAAGTCTAAAGGTACTATTCATTGAAAATTATTTTCATATTATTGAAACACATTTTATATACTAATAACAACCATGTTTATCAGATTTTCTAAATTTAATTCACTGAACTGGAAATATTTTATTAAAATGAAAAAGTCAGCTTTTCAACTACTACTTATTATTTTCACAATTCATCAAAAATTCATGTTTTTTTGAAAAATACTAAAAATTCAACAACAGCTATATTTTATATAAAAAATAAAAAAATGATATATATTTAGCCAAATTAAAAAAATATAACTTGAATTAATTAATTTAAAATTAATTTCCAATGTCAAAACAAAAACCTTGTTTTGAAAAAATAATAATTATCAAAAGATTGACACTTGTTTATGTACTAATTCAAAGTGAAAGTATTTCGAATGACCAACATTGGATTAAATGGTACAAAAATAATATAATACCACTTTAAAACCATTTAAAAATATAATGTAACAATATAAATAAATTATATTAAAAGGTAGTTCTGAATTAAAATACAGTACTTTTAACTATTCATAAAAAATGTACATTATCAGAAAAATAACCAAAAATTTTCCCAAAGAAATTATTGATGTTATTATTATAAAGAAAAATAATATGTTTTCAAATAGAACATATAAACATGTTAAAAAACCAAATTTAAATATGGTTTATCATTAAAAGGAGGTAAATCGACCTTTTAAAAATATTAGAGTATTTTTTCTTAAAAATGGATTCATTCACATTTTAAGCCACTAAAATTTATCAGATAAAAGTAAAAACATTTAAAAAACATATATAATCATATTTTAGTTAGTGATATTTATTCCAACCAATACAATTACTAGGAATTTAATACCATTTAAATTAATAATATTATTATATTATTTTTTTGTATAAATCGTCGTTCTGTGCAACATATGTTTTCCAAGAAACTCATTGTTGTGCATCAGGTATGCAATCTATAATAGCATCCCCATTAGAGTAAAATTAATATTTTATTTATAAATATTAATAAATATGAATAATGTCATATTTCATATTTATCTAGTATGTTTCAATAAAAGATGGAGTAAATGAACTTATCTAACATATATAACATATATTATAATATACATATGTACAATTTAGTTTTTATTATTTGAATATGGAAAATAAATTAATGTAGCAATATTTCCTACATATGGCATACCATCTCCATGAATAGGGCATTTCATTTTTTATCTAAAATATTATGGTATATTATAAATACATATTATATATATATATATCATATTTTAATCAGAAATATAATTCTTGTGATTATGGACTTATTAAAATAGAGAAAATTATCACAAACACAAGTTTATTTTTTATTTAAGTGCATAACATCGACAGAACAACTGATATGAAATCAAATATTTAATAATTGTTTTAATATGATAATAAATGATATTAAATTGACAATAAACATAAAAATGTTCTGAATCAACTAGAAATTAACCTAATTTATTATAAAGGTAAATAAATAACAAATGATACAAGTCCGAATCATGTTAAGGGAAATGTTAACTCAATCTCATTTAACTGTTTTAAATATCCATGTCATTTGTTTTTTTCAGGAATATGAGTGAGTTAGCTCTGGTTTTTTTATACAAAATAATAACAAATATTGTGAGTATTTATATTGGTAACAGATAATTATGTCATTTATTTATCCTTAAACAAAGGATATGATCTTTGTAATGTATTTTATCTCAATTTAAATTCCCCTGAGACTTATTTTTTACAATGCACCAATTCCCTTTTATATTGTGTATATACTACCCTTTGACATTTTATATCCTTAATATCCATATTTTAATGATATTATATGTTTTGATTAATGATATTCTTTAATTTTTTTTCTATTATTTCTCAAGTGGTAAGTGGCTCTTTAATTAAATCATCGTTTTAAATATTTTAACGATTTATTATTCAAAATATATACCACTTATGAACACATTTTTATAATGGTTTTAATGATTTATTTTTATGGAAATTACGGTTTTAAAATTTTATTTTACATTAATGTAGCAATGTGGTATGGGAAAAAATGAATCAAAAAACGTTTTTTAAATGGTTTAAATGTTCCTTTTTAATTGGATTTATTATTTAAATAACTTTAAATGATATCTTTTGGATGAAAATGTGGAAATTTTAATTTTCCATTATGTTTTTTTATGTTTCAATATTATTTTATGGTTCTTGGGATTGTTTATGTATACGTGTAGTTCCATGATAAACCAAGGGTAGATGAGTGTATGATAGATCTCCATGCATTGGGTATTATGATACAGGTAAAGGATAAGGTTTCTCAAAAGTAATTTAGTGAATATATTTGGAGGGGTATTCGAAATGAATCCATGAAAGTTAATCCCTATATACCTATGAAATCAACTGAATATGTATTATATGTATGGAAAATGTTACTATTTTGTTTAAGGATTTGAATGATTTTTTAGGAATCTTATTATTACATGATGTAGGCTAAGACGTGTATGTTTTATAGGTGAAAATTATGTTTTCATGGAAATATATTCATGGGTTTTAAATATTCATGTACTAAAAATTTTATTCCTTAATGTATATTCCTTACTAAGTGTTTTAGGATCATCCCAAGTTGGTGAAATGTTTTCCAGAGGTTATAAGGATGGGTAAATTAATGGATGTACTGAAGAATATTTTTATCAATGAAAATAAATCATGTATTTTATAAAGGATTTTCATTGGTAGAATAAGATGATTCCGAGTGTAACTAATCACACATAATGAGTGGGTCTATTAAGTAATTGTATGACCTAATTCTCTACTACTGTAAAAATAAAAATATTCTCAATGTGAATTGTTTTTTTAAATCAAGATTATGAAATGTTTATGGTTAGGGCCCATATATATATAATGTCATAAATAATAATATACTAATATAGACCGAATGGCCCGAATGAATTCATTTTTATTTTATTATGGATAATCCTCATTTTAGGGGATGATTGGGAACATGAACATGACCCGTATGCCCCAAGCACAAGTCCCGAAATGACCTGGAATACATGACTCGAAGGCCTAGAGGCATTTCATGCCTAATACATAACCCATAGGCCTAACCGCTGACATGCCCCTCTGCAGCTTCTACATCATTAATCACCAACCTCACTGCCTTGTATTTTTGATCGGTGAGCATTGCCTCGTACAAAGCTGCATGATGCTTGGTCCCGATGGCTGTAACACCCCCCCAATTTTATAGTACTTTATTTCTTCCATGTCATTCAATAACTTGTACTACATGCAACACCGAGTTCAAGCACACCATGACTTTCCAATCTAGTCATTCAAAAGTGGTTGTAAATAGTATTAACTTCATTTGGAATTTTATATACTTTATATAATTTTAACATCCATATTATGTATTTCTTAGACTTAATATAAGAACAAATTCATTTGTTAGTTAAAGGAAGTATTTTTTCGAAAATGAAATTTTACCATATTTTAAGGGATAACCATGTATAAATCCAATATTTTACACTTTTATATATTCAATTTGAAAAAATAAACTTCTTCTATAAAATCTGGAGAAAAAAAATTATTTTCGATAATTTTTTTTATTTTTCTGATAACATTCTTATTTTGATGAATAATGAAAAATATTAAATTTTAATTAAAAATAACTTTTTTAATTGAAATAAATTATATTTTTAAATTATGCATTTGATTAGTTTTGAAGTATAATTATATTGTATTTTTATCATTTAATACAATTAATGTGATTGTAAATAATTTCAAATTGAAATTGGACATAAAAAAGAGTCAATCTTTTGATAGATATTGTTGCTTAAAAACATGCTATTTTTTTGACAACGAGAATTAATTTTAAATTAATTAATACAAATTAAATGTTTTAAATTTGGTAAAATATACATCATTTTGAATTCAGAATATCACAAATTTCATAGTCTGATTTTTTTGAAATTTTCTGAGAAACGTAGATTTAATATGAATAGTGAAAAACACTAAGTTATTGGTTAAAACCGGCTTTTTATTTAAAAAATTATTTATTTTATTTAAACTTATTTTAGGTCAAAATAGATACATATTTCATATACATGTTCAAAATAATTCATTGGAGTCCTTTTATAATAAAATAATATATATAAAAATTTTATTGAACTGTTTACCTTCTTTTACCCACCTCCCAGGAGTATTTGCAAATTTGCATAAAACTTAATTTTTCCTCTTCTATGAGTTGAATTTCAAATATCCGAGAGACACAGTTAACCTCTGTAAGGAAAATGTGGTTCAATGAGATGAAAATAATTTTTGGTGAATAGTAACTTTTGACTTTTATTTACCGCGGTAAAAGGTAAATTGGGTAATTCAAGGTAAAAATAATATTTTAATAATTCAAAATTACTTTAATAGATGTCCTAACCATATTTTATGAGTAATGGTCGACCATGGGAATCCTTGGGTCGATTGTTGGACCCCTTGGAACCACTTACGAATGATAATGACAGTTTAGATTAATAAATTTAAAGTAAAGGCAAAATTGAACTAAACAAAAATCTTATAGTAATAATTTTTATATGGTTTTATATAAGTAATATTTTTTAGTATAAATATAAATTGGAAATATAAAAATATTTTCTATGTCATGGTATTTTTTTATAATTTTTAGACATCTAATAAATTAAATTATTTATGACACAATAATCATTCATTATTTACCCAATTAAAAATGATTTAAATAAATTAGATTATAAATATTAAAATAATATCCAAAACAAGTCCAATTATTAATTTAAAATTTAATTTCGACCATGAGTCATATTATCATCGACCCTAATGATTTTTGGTCCTTTAGAAACCGAATATCATTATATAAAAAATTAATATTTTCACACATTCCTAAAGAGCCCCTCTTACCCCTTATAAAGGGATACAAGATCTAACCAATTCATCACACCACTCTAGCTAGTAGGCTCATCCAAAATCTACCAAATTAAGATCCCTACATCCATATCCTTCACCTAGAATCCTTACCATAGATATAAGGCACATCATAAAGTCTTTTTGGTTCAAACCAAGGATGATACCCAAATTAAAGATAATAGTTTCACTTAACTTTTTTTCTTTTATTTTATGTCTCCAACCCCTAAACTCTTTCTATTACTTTTTTTATAACAACAATAGTATCCCGAATATACTAAGATGTTTTATGAGAAGGATTCGAACTACGATTACACACACCTTCATCTAATGGGTGAAAAACATAATGATTCTCTGGATTGAAAACTGACACCTCATGAAAAGATGATTGTTCAATTTCCACCTACCACCTCTCATGGTGTCCATTATGATGGCACTATATTTATATATGATATATATTATGTTTATATATTCTTCATGCTTCTGTATTTTTATTTTATATCATACCTTAATTGTTTCCATTATGGGTAAATGTGATAATTTCATTTCAGAATGTGCAGACTACCGCCCCCTCAAAGTGAAATGACTCTTTAATACCATATTTGCGACATATAAAGGATGTATTTAATGATATTATATATGATATTATACTTTAATTATAATATATCTATTTATCCTTATGTTTTAATTCCATTAAAATTATAAATTGAAATTAATGTACCATTCATGCCTATGTATGACTTACCATCTCCATGAACGGTGCATTTCATTTCTTACCCCAAAATAATATATACTGTTATAAATACATGTATATACTAGATAAATATGATATATATGGTATATAAATCATGAATATAATTATGGATAAAATGATCTTTTGACCATTTGAATAACTTGTAAACATAAGGTGTTCATTTTTAACTCAAGTTCCAAATATCGACAAAACGAACATTATTAACTTAAATGATAAAATAATTTTTATGACATGATAATTAGGGATATAAAAGGAATAATAAACTTTAAAAAGGTTATTAAACAAGTAGAAATTAACTTTACTTTATTATTCAGGATATTAAAGAATGAACGGGTCATGTCGGACATGAGGTAATTCATTTCTTATCTCACTTTTAATTATGTGAGATTTCAATTGATAACAGCTTATTTGTTTTATGTGGGGTATTTCTTACTTCCATTTGATATATAATTTTTTTATTTTTTTATATTCATGATATTATGTGATTCATTTGGTGGTTATTGACTATTGTTCATACAACTTGATTGATTACAACGAGGTAAGGGTTAATATCACAATATCTTTGTTATCTGAGGTTGTTTTTACGTATGTATCTATTGGAACATATTTATTATCCATGTCTATGTTTCATAAAATAGTTTTCAAAGGGATAATTTTAATTTACTTTTTTACTAAAACATAATTTTAAATGTTTTAAATATATATTCTTCTAAATCATTGTAATTAATGTACATGTAATCAAAATTGGTTTTAATGATTTAATAATATGGAAATGAATGTTTTATAAATGTTAATTTCTTTAAAATGTTTCAAAGTGGTATGGGACACACTTATTCAAAAATTTATTTAAATGTTTTTATTTCTGACTCGTGTAACATTGAAATTATTTCATGAAAAATGGGTATTTTTTTTAAAGCATTTTACTGATAATTTACATCTATGTCAACATCCTTTAATGGATTTTAATGTTATTTGAATTTGATATTGTTATGATAAAAAAATTTTATATTGTATTGAAGGTTTTGTGATATGATTTACTATGGATGTGTTATTCATATATCATTCATGGTTTACAGTTAAAGTATTGACATTTCATATGCTAGTTTTAAAAAAATTGTTTATGTTATATTTCAACCATTTATTATGATGATTATATTGGACTAGTATGATCTGGGTTGGGGAACAGTAAATGTAATCCCTCCGGGTTGGGGTCCAGTTACAGCAGACCCTATGAGTTGGGGTCTAGTTATGGAGGCTCTCGGGGATGGAGTCCGGTTACGGATGCCATGCTTGTTGGAGTCTGGTTACAGAGGTTCTCCGGGTTGGAGTCCGGTTACAGAGGCTCTCCGGGTTAGAGTCCCGTTATTGAGGCTCTCATGGATAGAGTCTGGTTATAGAGGCTCTCCAGGTTTGGGTCCGGTTATAGTTAGCACATAGGTCCTTGCACAAGGCCTTGACATAGAAATTAAAGTCGGGTGTTATACATTTCCTCGTTATGAAAATAATATTGATGGTTCATTTGGTTATTCTACTAGTAGAATACCTATGATTATGTTTTTTATAGCGTTATTTACTCATCCCATATTCCCACCATAATAGTATTCATGTTTATTAATGGTAAAGGAATGTGGTTTCAATTATTCACCTTACATAATACTGATGTTATATTCTGCTATATTTTATACCCTAACTAGGTGTTTGAGCTCACCCCTTTCTATGTTTTCTTATTCCCAGTATTCCAAGAATTCTATTGTGATTGATATGAAGGGTTAAGCTAAAGGAATAATGACATTCATAAATGATTATATATGTTGTGTTTTATTTTATATAGAGTAATATAAGATTCATGTATGTAATCTATTTTCCAAGACTGCTAAACTGATTGGTCCTTTGGCACATGATTCCTTGTAATCATTCCAATGTATTAAAATAATGCACCGACTCTTGGTAACTATGGTCGGGGCGTTACAGATGGTATCAGAGTATGTTTTTTCAAAAACATTAGAAACTATATTTAGATAAACTCGGATTAGAACAAATATCCCTAAGATAGAATTTGAGGATTAGTATAGAATAAATTCCTATAATTTTAGTAATGTATGTATTTTGTTAGTTTTATAAAAAAATAATCCATGTCTGGATACGAGCAGGTAGAGGAAGCTCTTGCACAGATGTAATTTGGGGTGAAACCCAAAAACACTGCATTAAGAAAGACTCGAAAGTGAACGGGTGCACAACAATGGGCCTTGTTTCACTCTTGGTTACGACACTACTATGGGATATGCTTAGTATAATTCTCATTTTCTTTAAAAATCATCATGATGGGTTTATGAGTATATAATATATTAATGAAAACATTTTTATGATTATGGATTATATCTATAAACTGTTCAATTTATATTATGTGTTTTACAAGTTTGGAAATATGTATTTCGATTCATAAACTAATCTAGTTTTTTCCACTGTATAAAAATGGGACCCATTAGAAGGAATCTGAAAATTGGTAATACATATGATCTAAAGAGTAAGACGGATCATAACTTTCATGGTATTAATCCAACTTTTAGAAGGTAAATAGTCTCCCATGTATTCTCAACATATGGAGAAATAGTATCATGTGTTAATAAGATAAGTAATGAATTATATGAGTCATATGGCTTTGAAGGGAAGTTGTAGATGAAAAGGATGGATGAGAGAAATATTGATAAATGGAAGAGGGAAAAGAATGATTTTCCATATGTGATAATTGTGGAAAGAACCACCTTGGTAAATTCTTGAAGGGAATGTGAGTTTGTAATAAGTGTGGAGAAAAAGGAAACCAAGTACATGATTGAAAGGGTAATTTTTAAATGTACAATTATTTATCTCCAAGTAGTTGGGACACTACATGAATCAATGTCAAAATCATCAGAGTGTACCCCAAATGCTGATTTTGGATAAGAATCATGTTATGAAACTACTGAAGATGAAGAGGAATAATTAACAGTTCTTATGTTGTTATTAAAGTATTTTTTCATTTGAGTGTTGTATCAATGATGTATTGGTTATATGAATTATGGAAATAAATAATGATTTTACTGCAGTACTATTTCATTGGGAATTTGAGATTATATGTGCCTGATACTAAGGTAGTAATTTTGGAATAAGAGATGGTGTATTTGGATAAATTATATTGGATATTCTTGACTATATTGGAAGTGATTAATGGTTTTTTTATTTCATAATTGTTGGAATATTCAAAAAATTTGGATATAAGGAATATATCTAGTATTATATAAAGGATAAGGTAGAATGAATGTAATCAATAAGGTTTTATGGTAATTCATGGTGTTAACATGTTTAAAAATAATATATGATGAAGGCGTTCACATGTTATTACATGGAAAAATCGATCTTCATTATGTTTAACTTATTTATAAATTTTGGACTATGAGTTTGGATTGAATTATTTTGGATAATTCTAATGGTTGAAATGGAATATGTTTTAAATTGGATATTATTGTTAAGGTTATTTTTGTATTTTTATAAAAAGGAAACACATTAATCGTGTTACAATATGTCGCGTCGGACAAAGCAGTGGGAATAAAACCCACACCATAATGTGATTGGGATTTATCACTTACGAATGGACTTTTTGAAGTCCCTAGATTTTATCATGTAGTTTATTTTTTTAAATGGTCTGATAGGTGAATTATAAATTCATATTTTTTGAACCCTATTTGAATAGGATAAATAGAATATTTTTTAAGTTCTATAATCTTTTAGAGTGAAAGATGATTCTGATATAGAAATTAGTTAATGGATGCAACACTACATGTCATGTATATATTTTTTTCTTCTCTTATTATATGAATAAATTAATTCTTAAACTTTAGGTAAGGGATATTAAAACTAAAAATGTATTCTCCTAATACATTATGTTTTGTTGAACTAATGATTTATTAAATCTTCACAGATTGACGGCTTTGAGGCCCTCAATTCTACAATTGATTGTGAATGATAAACTCAATCACTCCCTATTAATATTTACATTTTCCTCCATTTATTTGTCTCTAATTACCACCAATGTTCTCTTAATCGAAATAATAAATTGTTATTGACTTTTTTATTCCCCTTTTCCTATTATTAAGTTTGATTTTTTTAACCTAATTTCTGATGTGGGTTTTCACACAAAGGAATTTTATATTTTCAACCTCCTATTTTCAATGAATAATTTCAAATTGTGAGGATGAAATTTATTGAAGTGGGGAATAATTTAACACCTCAAGATTTCATAGTACATTATTTCTTAAAAGTAATTCAATCTATTTCACTGCACGCAACACCGAGTTCGAGCACACCACGACTTACCAATCTTGTCGTTCAAAAAAGGTTATGAATAGTATTAACATAATTATGAATTTTATATACTCCATATATTTTTAACATCCATATTGTGTGTTTCTTATACATAATACAAGAACAATTTCATTTTTTAGATAAAGGATGTATTTTTCAGAAAATGCAATTTTACTACATATTAAGGGAGAACCCATTTTAAATCCAATATTTTAAACTTTTATATATTCAATTTGACTAAATAAACTTATTCTATATAATCAGGAGATACAAATTTAGTTTTGATAATTTTTTGGTATTTTTCTGAAAACTTTCTTATTTTGGTGAAAAGTGAAAAGTAATATATTTTATTTAAAAATTTCTTTTTTAATAGAAATAATTACTAGTGCTAAATTATGAATTTATTATATTTTTATGTATAATTATATTATTTTTTATCATTTAATAAAATTTAGGTCATTATAATTAATTTCACATTGAAATTTGATATAAACATGTGTCAATTTTTTGATAGATATTGTTGTTTAAAAACACGCTATTTGTTTGAACAACAAAAATTAATATTAAATTAATTATTACATCATATATGTTCTAAATTTGGTAAAATATACGTCATTTTTTAATTCAACATATCAAATATATCTTAGGATGAATGTTTTGAATTTTTTTTGAGAAACATCATTTTTTGATGAATAGTGAAAAACACTGAGTTATTAGTTAAAACCGACTCTTTATTTAGATAATTATTTATTTAATTTGAATTTATTTTAGGTAAAAATAGATACATTATTCCAATATATGTTCAAAATAATTCATTAGGGTCATTTTAAAAAAAATTAAGATATATAAAAATTTTATTAAACTTTTTACTGTCTTTTACCCACCACATAGGAGTATCTGCAAATTTTCATAAAACATAATTTTACCACTTCTGTGAGTTGAATTTTAAAAATCTGATAGAAATTGTTAACCTCAATATGTAATATTTGGTTCAATGTGATAAAAATAAATTTTGGTGATTAGTAACTTTTGACTTTTATTCACCGTGATTAAAGATAAATAGGGTAATACAAGGTAAAAAAGAATATTGTAATAATTCAAAATTCCCTTAACACATGTCCTAACATTATTTTATGAGTAATGGACGACCATGGTCATCCTTGTATCGATTTTTGGACCCCATTGAACCACTTATGAATGATAATGACACTTTAGATTAATTAATTAAAAGTAAAGGCAAAATTAACAAAAACAAATACCTTTTAGTAATTAATTTATATATGGTCTTATATAAGTAATCACTTTGAATATAAATATTCATTGGAAATATAAAAATATTTCCTACATAATGGAATTTTTTTAATAATTTTTAGAAATCCAATAAATTAAATTATTTATGACACAATAATGTTGCAGTATTTACCTCATTAATAAAAGATTTAAATAGATAAGAATATAAATATTAAAATAATATCCAAAAAATGTCCAATTTCTAGTGGATTGTTTTATTTCTACCATTAGTCATGTTATCTTCAACCCTAATTATTTTTTTACCTTTATAAACTGAATATCATTATAGAATAAAAAAATATTTTCACACATTGCAAAAGAGCCCCTCCTCCATATTATAAAAGGAGACCATTTATAACAAATGTTTTACACCTCTAAAGCCATTAGTCTTGTAGAAACTTTTCCAAATTAAGCTCTTAACATCCCTCTCCTCATCATATAATCATTACCTTAGGCAGAAGGCACTTTAAGACGTCCTTTTGGTTCAATCCAAAGGAAGTTACCCAAATTAAATGTAACAGTTTCTCTTAACTTCTTTTATTTTATTTTACATCTCCAACCCCTAAACTCTATTTATTTATTTCTTTTATAACAACACAAGTATCCTCAATATACTAGTATGTTTTTATGAGATGTACTAGAACTACACTTACACACACATGAATCTAATTGGTGAAGAACAAAATGTTTCTGTGGATGGAAAACTAATGCCCACGAAACGATGATTGTTCAATTACCTCCTAGAACATCTAATGGTGGCCATTATGATAGAACTATATATATATATATGATATATATTATTTTTATTTTTTCTTCATGCTTCTATATTTTTCAATTATAGCATACCTTAATGGTTTCCATTATGGGTAAACATGATAATTTCGGTTGAGGAAGTGCAGACTACCACCCCCTCAAAGTGATATGACTTGTTAATAGCATATGTTGGACAAGTAAAGGATAGATTTAATGATATTATATATGGTATTATAGTGGAATTTTAATTTACCTATGTATCATTATGTTTTAATTCCATGAAAATAATAAATCGAAATAAAAGTAGCGTTCATGCGTACATACGACTTACCATCTCTATGAATGGTGCATTTCATTTATTACCCCAAAATGATATGTACTATTATAAATACATTTATATACTGTATATATATGATATATATGATATATAAATCATAAATATCATTCTGGATATAATTAACTTTTAACCGTGTGAACAACATGTAACTAAAAGGTTCTCATTTTTTGACTCAACTGCCAAATATCGACAAAACGAACGTTATTAACATAAATGATTTAATAATTTTCATATCATGGTAATAAGTGATATAAAAGGAATAATAAAGATGAAAAATGTTCTTATGCAAGTAGAAATTAACATTAGTTTATTATTATGGATATTAAATATCGAACGGGTCAAGTCGGACAAGAGGTAAGGGGTTTCTTATCTCACTTTTAATTCCATGAAATTTCCATTGTTCACCACTTATTTATTTCATGTGGTGTATTATGTAACACCATTTGAAATATATTATCATGATTTCTTTATATTCATGTTATTCTCTGATTCATTTTTTGGTTATTGACTATTGTTCATACAACTCGGCTGATTACAACGAGGTAAGGGTTAATTTCACAATCTCTTTATTATCTGAGGTTGTTTTTACGAATGTATCTAGAGGGAAATATTTATAATCCATAGCTATGTATCATAAAAGTGTTTTTTAAGGGACTATTTGAAGGGAATTTTTTACTAAAAATCATCTTAAATGTTTTAAATATTTATTCTTCTAAATAATTATCATTAATGTCCATGTTTTCAAAATGAGTTTTAAGTATATATTTATATTGGCATGAATGTTTTTAATATTTTAATTCTATTCAAGAGTTTCAAAGTGGTATGGGAAACAATGTTTCAAAAATTTCATTAAATGTATTCCATTCTAAAATGTGAGACTCTTAATCAATTTCAGGAAAAATGGGGTTTTCTCTCAAAGAATTTTACAGATCATTCTCATCTATGTCAACATCCTTTAATGAATTTTAAACTTATTTGAATTTGATTTATTATGATAAAAAACATCAATATTGGTTTGATGTTTTTGTGATATGTTTGACTATGGATATGTTATTCGTATACCATTCATGGTTTATGGTAAAATTATGACATTTCATATGTTGGTTTTAATAAGAAAGTTTATGTTATATTTCAACCAATTATTATGATGAATGTATTGGAATAGTATGTTTTGGGTTGGGGACCGGTAAATTTAAGCCCTCCGGGTTGGGGTCCGGTTACAGTACACCCTCCGGGTTGGATTCTGGTTACATAGGCTCTCCGGGTTATAGTCCGGTTATAGAGGCTCTCAGGGTTGGAGTCTGGTTATATAGGCTCTCTGGGTTGGAGTCCGTCTAGAGTGGATCTCCAGGTTGGAGTCTGGTTACAGAATCTTTCTGGGTTGGAGTCCGGTTACAGAGGCTATTCAGGTTGGATTTCGGATATAGAGGCTCTTCGGGATGGAGTCCGGTTATAGAGGCTCTCCGGGTTTGGGTCTGGTTACAGATAGCACATAGGTCCTAGCATGAGGCCTTGACACATAACAAAATTTCTTGTATTATAAATTATATCATCATGAAAATAATATTTATGGTTTATGTGTTCATATGACTAGTAGAATACGTATGATTATGTTTTATTATGGAATTATTTACTCAGATCATATTCGTGCCATAAAATTATTCATGTTTATTATTGGTAAATTCATGTGGTTTCAATTATTCACAATACTTAATATTTATGTTATCTTCCACTGTATTGCATACCCTCACTGAGCATTGAGCTCACCCCTTTTTATGTTTTATTTTTCCCAAGATTCTTATAAGTGTATTGTGATTTATATGAAGGGTTATGCTAAGGGAATAATGGCGTTCATAAAGGATTATTTACGGTGTGTTGTATGGTATACAGTGTAATGTAACATTCATGTATGTAATCTATTTTCCAATACTGATAAACCGATCAGTCCTTATGGACTTGATTCCTTGTAATCATACCAATGAATTAAAATAATGCACCGAATCTGGATAACTGTGGTCGGGGCATTACAATGGCAGTTTCTATACCCTTTCATTCTTCCAATCTGGTTAGCTCTGCTTCTGGTGACTCCTTCTATTATTGTTATGATCGTCTTCTGGGGCATGTTATGTGTGATCTGGGAAACTACATTGTCTCTATGGCCTGAAGTCCCTGAGGCCATAAATCCATTGATTACCCGAGGGCCCTAGACACCCATAGGCCCAAACCGATGGCATGAAGGCCCAAATCGGTTGAATAGTTCTGGCTGCAATAGTACCTAACAATACCTTCTATAGTAATGCTACAGTGATGCAATTGTACCCCTAAAATTCACCTCCACTCGGTTTTGATCTTGGGTCTCTTGGATTCCATGTAAGAGCCCATACCACTCAGGAACGGGCTCATTGGCTAATCCTATAATAAGATAATAACACGTTTTAATCCTCTAATGATGAGGTTAATTCAATTTCCACTGAAATTAATCATGTGGTAAGGGACTTCATATCAATTTACCATAATTGAGGAATATTATAATGTAATAAAAATATTTTATTTTATATGATGTATATTATAACTCATTGACATGTAATATCATGATTTAGTATTAAATCATTATATTGTTAATTATTATTTTATATATTTCCTTTAAAGGATTTTATAAATAAAATTTATCAAGTTTTAATGATTTTCATATCACAATATTTTTTTATTGTGTTATATTTATAATTTTTTATTATTGATATTCTAAAAGTATGTGTATAATGAATTTTAATTATCATATGTTGTTTGTAAACTTTTTCATATGGATTTAATATTTATTCACTTAATTTATTCATTGTTTAATTCTCACATCAATATTATTATCATTGTAATGGTTAGTTTGATAATCGCATTACAATTATAAATTTAATCGTCATTAATTTTAATAGATTATTTTTCCTATAATTATATATATAAACCCATTTAATTTTAATTCTATCAACTTATTCATGATATATTATGTTAATAGAACAATTATTACACACTTTTATTATTAAAAATAGATAAAATGTTTTTATGAATATTTGACTTCCATTTTTTCAATGGTTAGCAATTTCTTTTATTCAGAAAGTATGGATTAAAAAAATGTTTTCAAAAATGTTTCTATACATTTAAAAATGAATTACTAATTTCATTATTAATTTTTTTTAAAAAAATTATTTGTAAGGTATATTCTTTTACTATTTAAAAAATGAACATTTATCATATTTTCATAGTGAATATTGAATGTTCTTTTCAAGTTATATGAAATGTTCATAATTTCCTAGTGAAATAACCACAATTTATTTTAATAGTCATTATAAATTTATACTTTTTTATTTTTAAATATTTAATTCTTAAAAATCTTTTTTAAATAGTTATTTTTTACAAATTATTTTTAAAATAATGGATTGAAAAAATGTTTTTTATTGTAAAAAGTTATTTTCAAAATGAAAATGAAATATTCCTATAGAAAGTTTTTTAATATATATTAAATGTATTTCCATTAATCAATGACAACAACCCAAAATATTAAATATATTAATATGTAGATATGTTGAAGAGATAAAATCATTATTCTCCCTCTAAATTGTTTATGGTAATTGTAACAAAAGATATCATTGACATTAACATTCTTGGATCACTTTTGAATTCATTAAAATCACCATGAAATTTCCAAATTGTCGAGATCATTGAAAATTAAATTTCCCTTTAATATAAATATTATTAATATTTGATATATTCAAATTTTATAATATATATAATTTCAGCATACACTCTTAAACAATGAATGTTGTCTTCCTCTCCAATAAAATATTGATAATCCTATATTCCTTACACTATAAAGATATTTAATTATAAGGAAAATTGTTTATTAATTAAATAAAAATTTTTTTGTATGAAAAAATCAATGAAAATTAAATAAATGGGTTTTTATGTGTTATAGGTATCCTCTGATGCTTCGGTAGTCTAATGGGACAAATATGTTTGCAAGCCTTAGTAGAGCGGGTGTCTACCCATCAACATTAAACTATTTGGAAGAAATATATTGATGGTAGTGGAATCATGTTACTGGGGAATATGAATCCCACTAATTATGTGTTTTCTTCATTATGAATTTACTCATTATTATCTAAATTGTTTTTATAATTATATTATTTCTAGATGGATTTCATTCTAAATTATGTATTAAATGTGTTTTTTTAGTTATTTACATTTCCAAATAGATTATGCCTTATCAAATTATGGTATTATTGTTATTGATTAAATGTAATGTGTTTTCCAATATTTTATATTCTATATTAGTCATTATCCATGAGATTTATTCATGTATATTAAATATTGATTCAATTAATTCTCTTTTTATAAATTACATGGAATTTGTGTTCAGTTATTAAGCATGGAATGCTGATTATGCTTATTGATTCATGATTCATTCCACTATACATAATCCACACATATTTTATTATCTTGGCCTTATTTTATTTCTTTTTTATGATTCTACAATGTGTATTATAAATTTTATTATTGAATATGATAGGGAATAATGACATTATTAAAAAAAATATTATTTCGATTGTATTTCCAAATATAATTTGGGGATCATCTGTGTATCTGATATATAAACACTACTAAACTATTAATTCCTTAATTATTTAATTTCTTGTATCATATTCTTATGTAATAATGTATTGATTGGATATGGTATACAATGTTTTGGGTCTTTATAGTTTTATTATTGGATATTTAGTAGAAATATTTGTAACAAATTTTCAGAAATCCTAGATTACATAACAAAAAACACGGATTGACATTTCACATAATTGTTCAAAGTCATCCAAAATCTAGGGTAAAGAAGATATTATGTTGTTTTTTCAATAGTTAAAACTATGATTGGATACTGAATGTGTAAATGGACATGGAATATATGTATATATGGTTAATAACTTAAAAAATGGAAAATTGGGATTTCCCTAATTATCACCAGGTACATAAAATCAAGCATTGAGGTGCACCTGATATGACCCTCCCACGGGATATTATTAGGATAATCCAAATTTCCAATAAAAACCATTATGATGGATTTGAAAATAGATATATACCAAAAAAACCATTATTATTATTATGAAAGTAGTTATTCATAAATTTCTCATTTTTTCTTAAGTAATTCTATAGTTTTGGGATTATGGAAAATGATTCAAAATGATTTAATAAAATCTTTTGAAGTACACCATTTATGAAACGATGTAAGAGAAAAATACATATAAATCGAATAATGGGAAGAAATTTTTTCCAACACATGATAAATATGGAAGGAAGCTTCTTTTCACATGATTTCAAACATAAAGACTTTATGTGTGCTGAAAGTGTACAAAATGCTCATGATTTCATTTGTGAGAAGAAGATTAAAAATTTCCAAAAATTAAGCTATATTGATATGGTGAAACATAAAGAAATTATTCATGATTGAATTGAAAATAAATAAAATGCAGTTAATGGATCATGGTCAATCTTTTTTTATTACCACATCAATACATGAATAATTAATGTTCTTTTTTTATTCAATAATTTTTTTATTATTTAATTAATGATATCCTTGATCAAATAATTATAAAATATATAAGGGTTTTATTGTAGTATATTTTAAGTATGTAGTTGATAAAATATGTTATTCAGTACCAATGAAAAAAAAAATGATACAGTACAAATTTGATCATTTTTTAAAACACATTATTTAAGGAAAGATAATTATTAATATGTGACTGATGTCAATATATTGATGTTTGGATGAATAAATGATTGATATTGATAGTGTAATATTGGATTCTATTGATTACATGGTAATGGATTAATGAATTGATGAAAATTTTTTATATTCTATCATTGCTTTAGTTAACAACAATTTTTGGATTTTTGGTATATATAAAATACATTGTGTTTTATTTACGGATATGGATTCAAGGATATATTTAATAAAGATCTATAGTAATTAAATTTATTTCTAATTTTGAAGATAATATATGATTGAGGTATTCTCATGTTTGGAATTTGGTGATTATAAGTAATGTATTTATGTTTCAGATATTAATGATAAGTTTATTTTTATAATTAAGTTCCCTTCATTACAATGTCATGGATATTAATCATTTTTAAGGTTTATAAGGATAACCATTTATGAAATCATTTTTATTGAAAATTTTATGAGGAATTATCGATTAAAGTATTACAAAACCAGATAGAAGGTTATATATATTGGTGAACTTTTGATGCCATTTTCAAAAAATAATAAATAGGTATATAAGAAATGAATTATAATTCTATTATGGATATTACATATTGTTAAAATTTATTTTTCATTCATCACTTAAAAATTTTGTATTTGGATTTATGTGATGAATTGTAATTTTATCTAAGAAAAAACAACGAATGATGTATTTTTTATGAAAAATAAATTAATCATGTATGTATATCCCCATGTATTCATAGACTGTAAAATAATACATCATATAAATGATATGGAACATGAAACAAATAATTTATCCTAGTAAATAAATAAGTGATGAATTAGATGTACTTTTAAATAATTTCATATTTATAGTATTTAGTCTCATAACATTCAATAAATCATTCAATTTTTTCTTATAAAATATATAAATCCTTTTTTATAATTATTTGTTGTTTTCATCTATGTCAATATCATCACATTCCACCAATTTTCTCTTTTGTATAATACTTGTCATCTTTTCTTACATATAACTATTTTATTTTACCTTCTCTTTTATAATCATGATATTTAATAATCATTTTTATGTTGTAGGGTTTTTTAATCAATGATATTTTAAAATATCAAGCATTTTATTTCAATGATCTTGTTTAAAAAGAGTGGACACATTTTTATTATAGATGGTATAATATAAAACATCTTGAATATAAAATAACATAAATGTATTCTATACAGTATGTGACACAAAACAAAATGAATATAATAAAATATAACACCTGGAAAATAATTATATATTTATATTTAAATAAATTCAATAAATTTAATATGTTCAATAACCTGATACTATGAGTATATTTTATTTTACATATGATAATATGATTGTATTATAGTACACAGAACGCTGTGTTTTTCATGTGTCCTTATTATATTAAGTGGTCTAATAAATGTATGAAAATTAAGGTAAATGAATAGTGAAAACAATAGAATTTTAATTGAAGGATTCATTTTCGTTAAAAATATTTAAAATTTAAAATTATCTATTAACATATTTTAAAAGTAAAATTAGTTCAACTATATATATATATAAATCTATTTTTTTTATTTTAATAATTTTATTAATGATTGTTAATAATATAACTTTGTAAACATTTGAAAAAGTTCACCTCAAAAACATGTATTCCTATTATGTTGTGATGTTAATTTAAAATTTAATTGAACAACTTATAGGTATTGATTTTTTTAAAATTTATTAAATATTAAAAATAATATTACATTATAATTTCTAATAAGTAAAATTTAATATTATTTATAAATTAATAATGTAAATTTAATCACTAATTATATCCACTAAGGTAAAAATGGATTTACCAGGGTCATACTAAAAAAATATGGCTTATAATAACCAAAAAACATGTCTTGAATCTATTATTTGTCCACATAATTACCTTATAACTTATTCAAACAATAATTGTCTTTTATATGTTATTTTTTACTGCAAAAAACATGGATTAAATTAATTATATTTAAATATAACAGATTGTCCACTTGCCACACATTTAAAATTGCACCCATCTCCTATCATCTTCACACCCTCAGAGTGTTTTTAGGTCAATAACTGACAACATCAACTCCCATATTCTCTCCCATCATAATATAATCATAATTGTTTGCATAAATGATGTGTATTTTTCATTTGTGTTAAACCCTAAAGAGGATAACCAAAGAATAGGTAACATTGATCAATATGCATTTTGATTTTTTTTTCAAAATCCATTAATTAATATTAAAATATGATGATATAAAAGCAATCTAATCATCCCTATATTATTATATTGTTATACTATGGTAATTAAATACCACCATCTATATTTCTATAAAATGTGTTCTAAAATCATCGCTCATGTGTATATTGGACTACTGCCTTGCCAACCGATGTCATTTTTTTCATTACGACCTCAGAGGGTTGGGTATGATAAATAAATATATATATATATATATATGATTTTTGCAACATAATTATACATAATAATATGATATATATCTTTTTAATACCCATTTTCAAGTGATATGATAACATCATTCACGAGTAAGGGGAACTACCACCTTATGAAGTGATATGATTCGATTTCCGGTAATTCTTTACATAAAAGGTGGTGAAAACAATATTAATTAATATATGAGATATAAATGAAATAATTTTGATAATAAAGAAAAAATTTCATTAATAAAATATAATTTACCATATTCATTCTTAATCTAAAATCTGATAATGTTGTTTGGGTAAATGTGTACTAACACCTTAAAAAAGCGATGTGACTTTGTTTTCATTGAAAACCCTCACCGAATATATATATAAGAAAATATGTAGGAACAATAAGTTCTTTATTATATTATGATCATTAAATTTTGAAAAAATATTACATAACTCATTTCAATAATGACCATTTAAAAATTAAACGATACTCATGTGTACGTACGACCTACAACCTATGTGATTTTAAAAAAAATTCTATTTATCATAACAATCTATTATGATTGGTATCTATTGTAAAAATAGTTTAATGATGTGATATTAATGTAATTTTTTTAATATAGAGATGATATATCTATATAATATGACCATGAACCTGATCATTCATAATGAAAGATGCATTAGAAAAACCCAATTAATGCCCAAAACTATGATAATAATGAAATATGATTCAAAAATAGGATGATATATATCATTAAAGGGTAATTTATTATACTATATTGATTGAATTGGTGATTTAATAATTTTATAAATTTATGAAAATCACTATAATAGAGGTTAACTAAATTTCAACCAATATTATATGTGGGATAATGGACATTGTCTCATATTACTTTCATTGAGATGTATTGTAATGTTATGAACAAAAAATTTTAATGTGGTTTATATACTAACCATTTGACATTAAATATCAAGAATCTTGAATAAATATTTATATTGAAAATTTACAATATAATATTTGAAACATCTAATCTATTACATAAATGATTCCTCATAGTAGAAAATATCATATCGAAATTTCTTTTCATTGGGTTATATAACATCTTCATAGTAATTCATATAATAAAATTATATATATGATGACTTGTGATTATATTATTCTTTATTTAATATTTTATATGGGTATTTATAGTTTATACACATAATTTATATATTGAATAATTCTCACTTCAACATAATTATCACTTATTGTTTATTTTACAATCTCGCTCTAACCGATATTTTTTGTATTCATGAATTTTTGTTAATGAAAATTATATGATCATTTTCAAAAAATAAATACAATTTATTATCTGGTTATTCATTATATTTTCATAAAATAGTATTACATTCTAGTTATTAGTACATAAAATAATTCAGAAAAATGTTTTTATGAAAATACATATTCATTTCGTCCTTCGTTCAAAATTCTTTTTTCATCTTAAAAAAATATTTATTGAAAATAATTTGAATAGTTTTAATGTTTTAAAAATTATTTATTAATAAAATTTTATCCCATTGGATGTTTTTACATAAAACCATAAAAAAAATTTATTTTATTAATAGATCGCATTTGTAACCTTATTAAAATGGAAAATAAATTTCATTTTTTACTTCTATGACATGTATAGAATTACATGCCGAAATGACCATTATTTATTTAATGATTCATTTTAATGTTTAAAGGGTTATTTTAAGGAAAATTTATTTTCTAATATTACGAAATTTATTATTTTTTGATAAAATTTAACAAAAACACAACTATGGTATAAATAATATTAAATAAATTTTGCGGAATACTTAAAAAATTACACAAACAGATGCCCAACCACCCTATTAGTTTAATTCCTTTGGTATAATGGAATGAAAAACACAGGTACATGAGTGAGTATCATTTTTTCCCACTAGGTTCTTCTTGACTATAAACCTTCTTATAACCATCATAATTAATAAATATATTAATTAATTTTGAATAGAAACATAAAAAAGTGGTGATCTTAGATTCATAGTAATGTTAAACAAGGGATTCTATTAAGAATAAACAAGAGAATAAGTGTAGGATAACATGATCATAAAACTAAAATATCATACCCAGAATATCAAGGATTAGAAACATGAGTCATGGAATAAAACATGAATGTTCATAATACATGAATCATAAGGAAATAAATAACATAATATAATAAATAATAACATATGAATAATAAATAGAATTGATTCATACATTTAAGAAAGTATAATGATTTAAATATTAGTTATGTCATCACTACAAATTCCTTCTTAGTGGATAAATTCCTTTACTGAATAGGGGTCACTGAATGTTTCAACCACTTATTACTGAACTGAGTTCAAACCTAAATTTCAACCAAAAAATACAGAACCACAATCATTTCTCATATCATCCATTCTAATCTAGTGAGATATAAATCATTTCCGAATTCTATATAAAAAGATATAGGTCCAATACATATACTACTTAAATATTACATAAATGTTCTGATAATTCATAAAAAATCATGTAATAACCTATGAAATTAAATTGCTATCATAATCATGTAATATTATCTTAACATGTTGAAAATGACATGTTTGAAAATTATTTCATCAAAATCATAACCTCTGAAGTGAAGCGAGTTTTAAAAGAATATAACCAGTGAAAGAGAAATGTGTTTCATAAACAATATTCAATATAA
This sequence comes from Viscum album, assembly GCA_963277665.1. Taxonomy (NCBI): domain Eukaryota; kingdom Viridiplantae; phylum Streptophyta; class Magnoliopsida; order Santalales; family Viscaceae; genus Viscum; species Viscum album. Next base: position 1,957,787,256 of record OY728165.1, read on the forward strand.
TTAATAATCTATTCATTTAATAATATTCATAATACCATGGAATCATTTCTTATAAGGTTTTTTAGTAATATCGACAGATGTCATCAAAGAAGGAAAATAAGATTGAAATAGTTTTTGAAATCATTTCTTGAGGAAAATTTTGTTTCTTATATAAAAAATTCCCATTAAATAATTTTTTAGATTTTAATACCATTTCATTGAATATCAACATGAATAATTAAAATTCAATATTAAATAAAATTAATTCATTTTTCATCGAAAAAATATAATCATGTCTTCAAATTGTTTTGAAAACCAATTTACTTTAAAATAAATAAAATGATCTTGAATTTTTTTGAAAAAAAAATCATTGAAAATACATGGAAAAAATATAAGTAATTGTTTAAAAAAATTACAAAATTTTCGTAAAAATCATAAAATAATAATGAGAAAAATTTTAAGTAGTGTTTAAAACAAAATTTTTTAAATAAGACAAATTTTTGATTAAAATGAGAAATATTGATAGATTTTAATATAAAAAATTAACAATTTTCTTATGTCAAACAGAGTGGAAAATAATAATAATAAATTGATACATATTCAACATAAATAGGATAATAAAACTCATGAGTGTTTATAGGATACATATCATAAGATTTCATCAATGGAAGTATAATCATAAACAATTCAAATAAATGATGGAATTTTTTCAATAAAATCATTGAAAATAGTGTATTTGGATCGTAATAACCATATAATAAAATAAATCTACATGAAGAGTAAAATATAGTTAAATAAATAAAAACATGATATATCATTTCCATGAATCCTTGGGAAAAAATGTATCTGTATAACAAAACATAAGTCTCAAAGAAATAAAATTTGGGCAAAAAAATCTTACCAATTTGATGAATTTTGAATCATAAAACCCACAGGAGAATTTTCAAAAAAAGGATATGTAAATACCAATAAATTTAATTATAATATTCAAATAATTAATACATTTTTATTATATGAAATAGAAAAAATATGTGAGTGCTGGATACGACATGTATCGCACAAAAATAAACAGTTAAATGATATACCCATTCCTTATGTCTTGACTCACATCATACTCAATTTTAAATAATTTATAATAAATATAAATTTATTTTACATATATAAAATAAAATTATTCTTATATATAATAAGATACATTTTTTTATTACCTTATATTGCAAACTTGTTAAAAATTATATGTTAAGGATTCACTTTTGGTAATATATGCTCTGTTCTACACATGTGCATTAATTTGTTTTATATTTGTTTCTTATACATATATCATTATTTTATGAATTTTCATGATGAAATAAATATTATTTATATTTAATATAGTTTTATTATAATATTAAATAGAAGATAGATGTATGAAATATGATACACCATTTATGGAGATGGTAGATCGTACAGATGCATTAAATTTTATTTCGGTTTAGTTGCCGAGTTTAATGAAATAAAGTAAAATTAATATATATATATCATTATTAATTTATATTTATTATATCAAATATATTATATAATTTCATTAATCTTGTCTTTATTACATTCCTTGTAGTGTATGAATGAATCATGTCACCTTTAAGGGTGGTAATCCACACTTTCTTGAAAGAATTTATAAAATTCAGAGAAGATAGAATGCATAATGGAATATTCTAAATAAAAATACTAAATAAACAAAGACACTATAAATATCATAAATATCATATATTAATATATTTTCCACCATAATTTCTTGTTTTAATGGGTCTAAAGGAAAAATGAACAATCATCATTTTCTTGAAGTGGTAGATCATTGTACATGTAAAACGTTTGTTCATTTCACATTAGATATAAGTATATGTAATTTTATATTGAAACATAAATATAACAACATCATAGTATATTTATGAATAATGGGTTTTTATACAATAATGGAATATTGAGATTTGAGGTTTCAGATAAAACAAATAAATGAAAGGATAGAAAATGGTTTTCAATAGTGGTTGGTCTGCCTTACATATTATCCCACCAAAATGGAGATATAAATTATTAATCTAAATTAATGGTAGACCAAAATTTAAAAAATATAATAATGTGTTAATTTTAATAAATCGGATCCTTAACTTCAATGATTCTACAATTTAATTATTTTGGATTCTATTAAACCATATATTTTTCTAACCTCTTAATTATTACGATTAGGACTAAAATAAAATCAGATTTATTAAAATATCAATAGAGTCATAAATTACAAATAATATACCTATTTTAAATTTTAAAATATATCATAGGATTAGAAAATTAATTTTTAAAACAAGTTCCTCTGACATAAAAAAATACTTAAACCTGGACCATGCTAACAATGTTTTTATAAGGTATAGGTCAATATGTTATTTAATAAATAGAAAATAAGATAATATAAGATGATATTTATTATTTGATAACACATAAAGAAAAATTGTATGATTATAGTTTTTTAATAATTATAAATCATTTATAAAATATTATTCATTATAAAATAATAGTAATGTTAATTTGACATTATTTATTTAACATTCAATTTAATATATCGAATTAATTTTATAATACAAATATATTAATTTTACATATTTTTATAATGATATATTAATCTAAAAATATAATTAAGGAAATTAATTCTATTATTTTACTTCAATTTTATGATTTATAGTATTATTGTATTTAATTAATTATAAACTATTTAATAACTATAGTGGGTTTTTAAAAATTTAGCTAAATAAATAATATAAAACACAATGGATAAATTATAATCAGAAATATAAATGATTTATCTTTAAAAAGGATATCAATAACTGAAAATATTGCATTTATTAGATATCTCACAGTTTTTTAATGTTAAATGTATAGAAATGTCCATTTCTAATTTTTCAATACTTTACTTATTATATAGTGAAATTTAATTCAATAATATCTCAATAACCCATAAATTTTTTAAAAAGTTGGTATGGTAGAGTTATTAGAATATAATTCATTTTATAAAAGGTTCCTTTTCATTTTGGTCCTCAATATTATGTTATAGTCCCTAATTAATCTTAATTTTATCTTAATCATTGGGATTAATTTTAATCAATTTCACCATTGTTTTTGTCATAAAGTATGTTGAACATTTAATAAGAAAAATTACATAAATATAAAAACTTATATTTCTAGTTTTCAAGTGTAAATCATATAATTGTGAATATAATGTTTAATTTTAATCCCAAAAACATTGAATGATGTTTGGAATTTAAATTAAAAGCATTCAAAAGATAAATTTGTGATTATAACTGATTTCAATATAAACATGATACCAATAAACTAATTTAGTTTCATATAATAATAATTTTTATATTTTGATATTAAAATTAAAATTACAATATTAATTAATATTTTTCTATTATTTAAATAGAAATTTAATTTTTTAAAAAAATACATTAGTTGTTTACTATTCATCAAAAAATTATGTTTCATAGAAAAATCCCAAAAAAGCACGCCAAGAATATTTTAACATTATAAATTAATAAATTAATTATATTTTATCAAATTTAATTTCTAAATGTTTCTAAAATTACATTTAAAATTTTTACTAAAAAATATTTAATTTGAAAAAATAGAATTTTTAAACATTAAAAATTATACAAATTTTTTCTTTAATAATCAACATGTTTTACATATATAAAACCATTATAAGAAAATTTAAAAATTATTTATTACTTTTCGTATTATAAATATTTTTGTATGTTTTATAACTATATAATTTATATAATTTTAACTATAAATTGATGTTTCAATAAAACTCGGTGTTGCAACTAACGTATGCCAAGTCAGTGTTACATATATCCAAATCTATGTTTATGTAATGTAAAATAAATGTTTTGCTAATTGAAATTATATCACTCAATGAAAATTAATTCATTAAAAATAATATTCCAAAAAAATATTTTGGTGTGACATTCAACCTCCATTTAAATGAATTACTCCATCAAAATTCATCAAGCCTATCAAAGGATTAATACATGACAGTTTCATTCAATTAAAGTTATATAATAATAATGAATACTGAAACATCCATTAAATGGGATTTTGGAACCATAATGGTTTCCCACGGTAACTCTTAATGAGTTTCCCACATAGTAAAACAAATATTGGATGTGAAAACCTGAACATTTAATGGAAATATATACATAAGATTATAATGGGGAGTGAGAGAGAACATGGGCAGTGGGAAGTCAATAATCAACCATCCATAAATCATTATTTACCAAAGGGACACTTTTATTCATCATAAATAAATATATTAGGACTACATTATTTTATTGAAGATCATATTTCCCAATGTTGATGTATTTTCATGAAATTGTATACATTTGTGATTTCAAGAAAGTTTTACCCTTTATTTTACATTTAACCACTTAACCTATTTCTCTAATAAGTAATCTTATTTTTTCATTCAAAAAGTAAAAAAATAGATACTGAGAACTATGATATGACAATCCATCTGTTATCATTAACATAATGTAGTTTGAACTTGTTATCCAATATGACTTAATCGTCATATGGAGTGATAACACATTAACCATACTAACTATATATGGTGTTTAACATGAAAATTCTAAATATATATAACCATATAACTCTTAAAAAATATGATAACTCAATTTTTTAGTAATTAATTCACGAAATCATCTTAACATTGATACCCCCATATATCAAAAGGCAACTCTAGGTTGTCAAATTCCAAACAAGTGAATTCTTTTATTGTACATTTTCTTGAAACATGGTAATAACTTGAATTTCAACAATTTGTTACTAAAAACATGAATGTTTACTGATTCCATTGTATATTTTCTATATTATGAATGTCAAAAAATGATTTATTAATAAACATGGATGATATATATTACTTTTAAAAAATAATTTCCAGTATAAATTTTAATTTCTAATTTACATATTACATTCCATTATATCTTTATCTGAATATCACTATCTCCATGATTGACATTAATTAAGCGTTACCATCCCTTAATAAAAATATCACCATTATATGAAATCACATTTATATGTCTTTACCACAATGAAACATGTTGTTTTTAATCTTTAATGAAAACTTTTACTAAAATTACATATATATTTCCCCATTCAAATATCATAATATATTAACTCCAAAACATATACACTTCATTCATACAACATTAATCATAAACTATTATTCAGGTTTTATGAACATATTCCTTAATACCTCATTCATAGAATATAAAATATGAATCATTTATTCAGGTTAATCAACCTAAATGTAATCATGATTATTGTGTATAATGTAAATAATACCTAATTAACATCACAAAACTATCATAAGTCGTTGTCAGTATCGTTATCTTAAGAAGTTTATCCAATACCCAAACAACATCCTTGATTCTCATTATGAGATTTCTACTTGAGAAATTGATTCCTATATTTCCCATGCATTCCACATTGGAAACATTAATTGATAACCATATTCTTATAGATCTCTCAATTTACCAAAACAAAATTAATATAGTGAGAACCATTAATCAGATTATGATATTGTATATTCATGAAAATTACTAATAGGGTGCCTAAATCAGGGATCCTATTTATTTAATATATGACACATTAGTTTTAATCTATTTTATTCACAATAATAGTATATTTAAATCATTCATGATTGTTCAAATATAGTTTTTGAATTTACAATGAATATCCCCTTGAGACTCAAACTAGGTTTGCAATAATGCTCATTGTCATATACCAGATTACCTCGACTTAGGCCCAATACATCATGTAAGAGTTGTTACCACTATTTAAATCTATTCCAAAGCCACATCCACAGTTATAATTTTGTAATACATGTATTACTATGAAAACACATCCATTATTCATCGCCAAATCTATAGGACATTTTCCAATATGATTACTCATCCTTATACTTTTCCATAGATACATTTTATGAAATATCCTTAGAAATATACCCAGGGATATCAGTAATGTTTTCTTATTATATTATTAAAATATTGAATAAAAAATTACTTTTATACCAACTTCAATTACGTGATCATGAAAAAAATATATGTGGAAATAATTAAGAAATCAATATAACATTACACAAACAGACATTTAAAAAATTCATTAGTTTAGTCTGTTTAGATTCATGGAAACACAAACACTTGTACATGGGTGAGATACATTATCTCCAAGTAGGTTATTTATTATTATCACCCACTATCAACATATCATAAAAAATACATATATTCATAACAAGTGTAAGGAAACATAAAAAATCGATGACCAAAAATGTTAAGAAAGGGTAAACAATGAAGACATATATTAATAAACTTATGAATATGGGTATGATAATGTGATAATAAAATTTGATGATCATACCCTAAATATAAATTATTATTAAAATCAATCATGGAATAAAATGTTTTAGTTCATAATACCTAAATAAAAATTAAATAAAGAACATAATCAATGTATTCATATTATATGAATAATACAGGGAGTTTAAAAAAAGGTAAAAATATATAATGTTTCCCATGAAAGTCATTCCATCCCTCCCACAGCCATATTAGTATAAAAATTACTATACAAAACTAGGTAAAATCTTCTTTCCAGCCTTGTATTACTGAACCATATTCACTCCTCGTTCCAGCCGTATTTCATTAATTCGAGTTCATTTATCTTTCCATCCTTATCTATCTAATTGGATATAAATTTTCAGACAATGAATTAGAGGGAGATATAGGTCTCATCCACGTCCTAATGAAATAATCCACTAATATTCCACAAAATCTTAAACACAAAAATCAAAAAAATAAAATGAAATTGTTTTTATAAATATGTAATCATATCATAACATGTGAAATGTTCACGTTTCATAATCATTTCACCAAAAGATATACATGTGAAAAGAAGTTGGTTTGAAAATAATATAACCCATGGAAGAGAAATGGGTGTCATAATAATCATTCCATAAAAACATAAACCATTTAATAAGGAATATGAATGGATCTATTGAATCATTTCTATCAATGGAATTTGTAATATCAGTAGATTTCATATTAGTTGGAAAAACATTAGAATATTATATTTAAATTATATCATGAGAAAAATATCCTCAATTAATCAAAAAAGGATATTTAAAACATAAAAACAATTTGAAAACCAGTTTATTTAATATAATCTTGAATGATTATAAAAAATTATTTTTAAAACCATTATTAAACCATTTCATGTATGGCATATTTTTTAATCGTGAAAAATATTTAAAACCCATTTTCACTGGAAACATCTTAAAGGAACATGGAAATGTTTCAAAACACAATTATCTGAAAATATTTTTAAAAACTATAAATAAAAAATTTAATGAAATTGAAAAATATGTTCCTTTAAAACATATATAATATCATTAACAACATTTGAAATAATGTTTAAAACCACAGTTTTTAAAAAAAATAACAAATTATTGATGAATAAGAGATATAATGTAATAAGTTTCATAAAATAATTTAATTAATTATAATATGTAACAAAGAATGGAAAATGGTACTAATAATTTTATATCTTCTGAATAAACATAGGGTGGATAAAAATCATGTGTTTTATTTTTATATTGATAATAAAATTTCATCAATGGAATCATAATAAAAAACAATACTGATACATTGTGGGATTATTTCAGTTAACTATAACCAAATTGTAACAAAGTATCATAATCTCCATGTAAGAAAATGGTATTACATGAAGCATAATATATCAATAATGTATGTATATTCATGATATAACATGTCGAATGCACCTTTGGAAATAATGTAGGTGCATAAAAAAACAATTGTCTCAAAGATGGAAAGTTCAGACAAAACTATCTTACCAATTTTGTTACTTTTGAAATATAAATCTCATGAAAGAATGACCATAAAAAGTAATGAAAATATGAATAAAATTAACTATAATATTCATATATTACATTCATGTTTATTATATACAACAGACCAATAAAGTGAGTGGTGGATAAGTTACGTATCTCACTAAAAAGAAATGTGACAGGAAATCCCCTAACCTTGTGTCTTGACTCTCGTCATCCTCATTAAAGAGTCTTGTATAATATATATAAGTTTATTATAAATATATAAATGAATAAAATTATTTTATATAATACCATAAATAGTTTTATTATATCATTATTTTTTCCACTGGATAAGAATTCTATGTAAATGTCTCTCTTTAGGGAATATTTGATTTGTTCATCCAATGTTTTTTAATATGTAGTATCATTGGTCGTTATTCATATATTTTGATTTAAATAATGGAAAACATGAAATAAATATAATTAATATTACTTATTGATTTATTATAATATTATATGGAATATACAATTATGAAATGGAATACATAGTTCATGATGTCCATAAACAGTATATATACATGAACAACATTTTCGTTTCATTTTTGTATTGAATGAAAAAAACATAAAGAAGTATATTTGTATATATATAAATATAATTGTTAAATTATAGATTTGATGTCATATATATAATATGATTTTTCTTTAACTATACTTAATACATTCCATGTTGTGTGTGAATGAATCATGTCACGTTGAGGGAGCACTAGTTCACAATTTCTGAAATGAAATTAGCATATTTACACAAGATGGAAATTATAATTTTATGTTATAAATAAAAATACTAGAACAAAAAACATATTATAAATATTATAAATATCATATATTAATAGATTGTCAAACGTAATGTCCACCATGATAATTGGTAGATCAATAAATTAAGAATATTTGTTTCATGAGGTACTAGTCTACCATAGACGTAAACAGAATGTTTGATACACATTATATGGAATTGTGTATAAGTGTAGGTAGAAACATTTTAATAAATAAAATCCTAGAATATTTTGAAAATTGGTGTTTTTATACCATCATGTAATACAGTGATATGAGGTCATGGAGAATGAAAATAAATGAAATGAGATTGAGGGACGGTGTTACTTTTTACTTAGATGACACCTTTACTTTTTCACAAATTGGCTTCCTTGAATATAAATATTAGAAATATTTAGGCAACATTTTGGAATTTATGGATTTTGGGACACTATTTTATCCTAGGTTTTACAATCCAATGAGGCTTGAAAGGTTTTCAAAAGTGGTCATGCACATGCCTTTTTATAGCGAAGGGGGGGGGGGTGGTAGTCGTGTAAATACCAAAACGTATTCAATAATGGGAGGTCTCCATTAACTTCTGTGCCTCCAAAATTGACATGTAATTGTGTAATTTGAATTTATTTTTAAAACAAATATATGAAAAAATTAAATATGTTCATTTTAAATTTTGTATCCTTAACATCTAAGAATCGTCATTATTATTATATTGGTTTTAATAAATCCTTATAGTTTTCTAACCAATGTAATTTGACCATAAAAACTAAATTAATGTGATTTTAATTATATAGAATATATAAAATTAATTATAAATATGATACATAATTTATGAAATTAAAATACCTTATGTTTTGGAATTTAATTTTCCAAACAAGCACATGTGGCACGCAATACAATACTTAATCCCATATGGTGATAACATTGTATTTACAATCTATAATAATTATGTTGAAAAAAAATATGAATTTATTATATAGTAGACAATATTTAGTATTTTTTAAAATCAAAAAATAAAATTTTATAATATAGTATTTTTATAAATTATAAATCATTTAATAAGATATCATTTATTATGTAATCATAGTAACAATAATGTTAACATTTTTTTTAATAAATTTTAATTCAAAAACATCATATTAACATTGGAGTTAAAATATATTATTTTTACAGAGGTTTATCATGATATATTAATATTTAAAAATATTTAAAGATAACAATTATATCAATTGACGTTACTTTTAATAATTATAGTATAATTTATTTAATTTTTTATTTAATAATAATCAATATATTGGAATATCATAAGTATTATGAGTTAGTATATCATATCTAAAAATCGTTGATAAATAATTATGATAGTGGTAAAATAATAATTATTCAATAGGATAAAAATAAAGATAAATATGATGTTTTTCAGATATCTCATTGTTTTATAAATCATATTATTAAGGAATGTTCCCTTTCTTCTTTTTCAATACATAACCATTTATATTGGGAAGTTTCATCAAATATTATTCAAATTAACTGTATAATTCTAAAAAATATGGTTAATGGTATAATTATTTGAATCCAATAACATTAGATATGTTATTATATTATTTCGGTCTTTATGGTTGATCCATAGTCCATAATTAACCTCAATCTTACTTTAACAATTGAGATTACATTTAATCACAATCAATAAAATTTTTTCTAAAAAAATATGGTGATCATATAATGATAAAAATATAATGCTCGATACAAAAAATGATTTTTATTTTGAAAAATTCAAAATCGTAGAAGGGGGAAATTAATTTTAACACTAATTCTGCATATATAGTGAGAAAACAAGGTTTTATTATAAAAACGTTCAAAAGTACAATAAGTTTTATAATCAATTTCTTCATAAAAATGTTTCTAATGAATAAAATTGGTATGGAATATGTGTAATTTTTATATTTTTACTTTGATATCCAATTTAAAATATAAATTAAAAAACATTATTCAAACAATATTTCAATTTTTAACAATAATATAACACTTTTTACGTTTCCTAAAAAATGATATATCTAAAAAAATAAACAACATTATCCCTAAGATATTTTAAACATTATAAATTTAAAAAATAATTAAATTTTATCAAATTCAATAACATTATTTTTTTTAAATGTAATTTTATTTTATTTTATGAAAAATGTTTTTTGATAAAATATAATTTTTAAACATATAAATAAATTAGAATAATTATTTTTTCCTAATAAAGATGTTTTTATTTATATAAAACGATATATTTTTTAAAAACATTAGTTATTATTGTTAAGATTAAAATGTTTATCTTCTATGTGAAAATAATCTCATTTCAAAATTCTAATAATAAAATGGTTATTCATAAAAACATGGTGTTGTATGTAACTTACGTAAAGTTCATGTTGTATCTAAAAATATCCAAGTCAGTATAATATAAAATTAATTTTTTACATCTTGGAATGAAACACAATAATTGATATAAAATCATTGAAAAAAATCAAAAAAACATGGGGTGTTACTGATTTTCAGTAAAATGGATTTTTAAAATGATTTATATTTTAAAAATTATTTCTCAAAAAGAAAACAAAATTCATCAGAAATTTTCATTAATTATATTATTATGTTTTTCATATATTTCAATGACATAAAACCATCATTTCACATATATGAACTTGAGGATTGGTTTTATTTATACATTCTACCTTTCGATGGTTTAGAATTTATTGGGCCAATGATTGTATTGGAAATAAAAAACAATATTTATTTTTATAGAAAATAATATTCCCATGAAATCATAATATTATTTTTCTCAATGAAAATTAAATTTTCACTAAATAACCAGATTATTTAACAAGGATGTGTTTGTTTTTTACGGTGTATAAATTTTATACATATGGTGTTCTTCAATGAATGTCATTTTTTCAGGAAAAGTATTAATAAATATATATTGATTACATATTATGAATATTTTATTTATAATTAATATATTATAATAGTTAAATAAATTATAAAATATATGAAAGAATAATTTGGATATGTAATACATTTGTAGGTCCTGATTATGAATATATTATGATGAATCAATTGTCTCATGGGATGAATGAGGTTGATATACATAGTAAAATGGGTTTCTACACAAACATTTTAATTTTTCATGTGGATAGATCATGATGTATGTGATATCATGCTTTGGGGAAACATGATTCCAATTAATTATATATTCCATTAATTAAGAATTTATTAATTATCAACCATTATATTTTTGCAAGGATATTGTCACTAGATGAATTTAATTCTAATTATTTATAAAATTGTATATCTGTTCATATATTTCCCTTTATATACTGATTATTCCTGGACCATTATTAACACTCATGTAAATGATTAAATAGAATGTATTTACAGATATATATATTTCAATATAAATTGTTATCCTTGTGATTTTAAAGGGATATTATCTTTGGATTTAATTCCATCATAGTTTATTGATTACATGCCTTATATATTCAATTATTTAACTTTACATATTGATTAAACTAATTGATTCCAAATTAAATTATCTATGATTAATACTTACTATGTATTTCAGATGACACTAATTTTTTTTCCTTCAGAAAGAATAAATTATACATACAAGTAATGATATACAAGAATATACTAGAGTGAATAATGATATTCTTAAAAAATAATTATGTTTCAACTTATATATTATATTTTTATTTCAGAATCATATATGTATATGGTTTATATAGACTACTATAAAACTCAATTTTTTCGAGATGTTATACAATGAATAATATGAAAATGTATTAAAGATATAACTGAATTCATGCTACTAGGTGGGGGCATTATACATTTAACATGGATTAATGTAAAAGGTGGTCACAATGATAAACGATATATCATTATAAATTAACCAATTATATTATTTGGGAATTTACACACACAATTTTTTTGACATATTCTAATTCATGTTCTATGAATTTTCTTCCACCGAGATCAGTCGTGACATTTTCTAATGATATTAATAGTATGTATTAGGTTTAGGAATATTTTATTGAATGAAACATATGAGTATATCAAATATTTCACTATTTGGATAAAAGTTTAAAACCATTTAACTTGATTTTTTGAAATTATATGTTTCAAAAATGGAAGGGAAGTTATGCTTACATGACAAAACAAATTCCCTCAAATAAATCTTTATAATATTAATAAGTATGATTTACCATGAATATTTAATTTCCAATATTAATCATTAATTATCATTAATAATGAAATATAAAACATGGGTTCATATGATTCTTATAAAACAAATTTCTCCTTGATTATTCACATATTTATAATTTTTAATGTTCGTGCATAGAAATTATCATATGAAGTATAAAATTGATTTCAAACAAAAAATGGATTTAAAAGTTATTTAATATAATAATTATTTATCGTATTAAATAATCCTATAGTACTCTACCTTCTTCCAAAAAATTATACTTTGTCTTATAATGTATTATCGATAAATCCCATGGGCCATGTCGTTAAAACTCATTTTGAATAAGTGTGATTATTTTTCACCATTATATATTCCTCAAATTAATTTATGAAGTTGAAATAAAAATTTCTATAAAATTTTTGAAAATAGAAGTTATTTATTTATATATCCTCCATGTGTGCCTTAGGTTTTTACTGATTGTAATGTCTCGGATTTTACATACTTTATTCTTAAAATTATGTGAGAATTATTTCGAGACCAGTCTTGAAGACTGTGGGCAGTTCTGAGGCTTAGTGAGCCTAGAAAAAATTTTGAATTTAATTAAATAATTAAAGTATGTGTGCATGCGATTTTCCTGAAAAAGTGAAATATCTCTGGAACGGGTGCTCAGATCAAAAATCCGAGGGCACAATTTCATTTAGAATTGCGATTTCCCCTTAATAGAGGCCTAGCATCAGCCGTTGTAGGTTGGTGGTGAAATCTAGTTTTTTGACATAACAGCAATAAAATATTTAAATAAAATATTTTATTTTACAGTGAAATATTTTTAAATCTGTTGCAATAGATATCGTTTATCCTTATCAATAAAGTCATGCGCATGGGTCCAGGGTTACAAACCTCATAACCCAGAAACCCTTGGAGACTGTGGAGGCTCTGGAGAAAACCTCACAATGCGACGACGACGCCATGACAGGATTTTTTCCAACGAACGCCGCTGATCCAGGTAGGATGTTTGCTTTTTATTTTTGCATTCCACATTCTTGATTCTTATGACGAACACTGACTAATATGAGAACCGATTAGCTCACAGATCAATCTTTTTGCAGGCAATTGTGATTTGGGGTTTCATCAGGAAATCAAATACATGAGATTTATAACCTGTTGATTGTTGTGTTTTTATCTAATGGCGACGAACCCGGATCGTCACGAACAATGATCGAGGTTCGTTCCTATTGTTTGATTATTTGTATTTCATTCTCCTGTGCTTTTTTCGTTGTGTTCTATGTACTCTTGGAGGAAATCGATCGTTTCACATTTGTTTGTTGCCGCAACGATCCAAGATTGTAGATCCAACCCTTGAGCGATGTCACGGAGGTGCGACGACAGTTTTGGTGGACGATTTGGAGTAGATCACGAGATATGAGTTTTCGGGAATTTTTCTTCGGATGGATCGTTCGAGGTTTATGATCCTATTTAAAGACCGAAAACATCTGTTTTGGTGTTTGTATGATAAAATAAGCCAAACCCTTGATTATTGAAACGAACAGACGAGAAAACATGGATCGGAAGGATCAACCACGGCGCAAGGAGGAAGACTGTGTTTCTAGAAAAATCTTGACTACACAGTGTGTAGTATGGGCTACACGGTGTGTGTTCATCGTCAACCACCTAGAATGTACTCCAGGAGTACATGGACATGGGATGGGTACACATCCAAGGACACGACATGGATACCCCTCCCTGACCAGACCCAACCATATACACGGGATACCCCGTGTACTGGTACACGGGCAGGCGACACTGACAGAGGCCATGTACGGGCACATGGAAAGCATAGACGGAGGAAGCCCCAGGTGCTCAAACATGGTGTGTAATACTACTACACGGTGTGTAGTTACATTTATACGATGAGCCAAATGACACGGGACATTTCCACATGCAGTACACGGAGTCAAGGAACATGGCGTGTGATTATTATACATAATGGGTAGTTGTGTTTTATATAGCTTGAACGGATGACCCGGGCCGTTTGAACGGGCAGTACCCAGAGCCATGGAACACTCCGGGTGATTCTTCTATGCGCCGTGTAGTTGGGTTTTACATATCTTGATCGGATGACACCGGACGTTTACACAGGCATTACTTGGGGGCAATGAACATGGCGGGTAACCATGCTACACGTGATGTAACCAATCTTACATGGCTTGAGCCAGTTTCCTTCAATGAATTGGGCTAGTTTCCTTAGGTTTCATCCCCTTGGCATTTCTCCTGAATGTTCCCGGTATCATGTCCTACATACAAGAGTATGATCTCTTCTGTAGGACTTCCTGAATAGAGTTGTTGGAATCCCCTCTGTGAGACATAGATTCATATCCTCTATTCATTCCTAGAACCCTAAGTAGAGTTTTTGGTATCGGCGTGACCAACATTACCTGGGTGACGATCCTCTGCATAGAAGATTAGTTCAGACGGAGTTGTTGGTATCACCACATGACTATTGGTTGTGATCCTCATCTGAGCATGAGGTTACCAAGTATAAATGGAGTGTGTTCTCCCAGAATGAGTACTTCGTATGTCTCTCTTCAGACCTAGGAGTGTGTTCTCCCGGTTTCATGCTTAGTGGAATCCTCAAGCTGAATCTTAGTGGTGGTTTTGCAATGGTTGTTTGTGTATGAGTATATCTAGATATTCTTGATATATTTTCTGTAGACAAATGCTTTTTAGAGTTGACTGTATCATTCCTTTGTGTTATTTTACCTTGTTGTATTCTTTTTTTGTTTCGGGGTGTCCTACTGGGTATTGTTATACTCACCCATGCATGGGATTTTCCAGACTGTGTTGTGTCATGTCCGACGAGCGAGCCTTTGATACGATTTTAGGCAGACCAGGACCGGATGGTACTCAATGAGATTAGACAGGCTGAGGGCTGTTCCTACGACTACAGATTCAGTCCCAACCCCTTTCTTTACAGGCTAGACTTTGTTATGGACTCTGTTTTGGTGGGATTGTACTTTTGGGCCAGGGTTTTACATTATTATACTTTACCTTCCTGTCGTACACTGTTGGTTGGGTTTTTAGTGTATGCATGCATTATTCATTTTTAGTATATTTTTACTTCTCATATTTTTGGGCTTGGTAATGTGTGTGCATGTGTACAAGTTTTTAGGCAATGCCTCCCATTTTAGTAGCATGCTTACATGTTGCTAGTCCCCCTCCCCTGGCCTATTAGAGGCAGGCTTGGGGAGTTGCAGCTCGGGCCCCACTGGGAAGGGTCGTGACAGAGTGGTATCAGAGGTGGTTGGTTCTACCATAGGACCGAGAGTCTGTGAGTCAGTTTGGGGAAATAGTGTTAAGAGTTTCGAGTTTGGCTTTTAGTCTAGGGACCCCAGTGTTGGTGCGAGAAGCCGACACATCCATACACTAGGACTCTGATAACCCACTTTTCGACATGCAACATGAAAACACCAGTTTCAATGGAAAATAATGGTACATGAATCATATAAAGATGGATTGTGGATTTCCATGTCCTTATTGAGTCAGCTCTCCAGATATACTCACTGACTGAGATACATCTTTTTTTCGTTACAGGATGCCTCCACGACGTGCACCTGCTAGGATCCAACAGCATGATCATGAGGATGACCACCTCATTGATGAGGCTTCAATACATGGACTGGATCCCCATGTTTTACCATCAGGTGGTGTGGTAGTTATCCCTCCACCTGTGGAGACGTGTTTGGTGGTTGTTGTACCCGTGGAGGAGGAGAGAAGGCTGACCGCACTCCACGAGCTTCAGAGACAGAGACCCTTCAGGTTTCAAGGAGAGCCTGACCCTTAGGCAGCATAGGACTAGATTGAGGCAGTGTCCAAAGTCCTCTGTTTGGTCAGGACACCAGTCGACTAAATGGTGATTCTGGTAGCGAGACTCTTGCATGGCTCAGCAGTTTAATGGTGGAGTTTTGTTATTCAGACTCACGACGAGGCAACTATTTCATGGTCGGAGTCTGAGGATCTCTTCAAAGAGGAGTTTTTACCGGTCACCCTGAGGGAAGTACGTATATAGGAGCTTCTTAAACTCTAGAAGGGAACCATGACGGTGGATGACTATTCATCAACGTTTACCGACCTCTGGCGGTACTCAATGGATATGGTTAGAGATTAGTAATTTAGAGCTTGGATTTTTGAGAAGGGATTACGTAGATATATCTGAGCTAGAATCTTTCCTATGAGCATTCATAATTATGATGGGGTGATCGAGCATGATTTGGTGGTCGATAGCTTCTTGGAAGAGTAGCAACACCCGTAAATTGTCAGTAGTGGGCGAGCTGCAGGAGAGATCTCATCAGTAGGGAGCCGACGCCAGGGACCCAGGCGTGGGAGACATTTTCAATGGAGACCCCAGCAGAGGCGATCTATCGTACAGGGTTTGTAGGGCACATCCATCCATCCTCGAGAGAGGTGATTCTACTCATGTGATGGTAGGGGAAATCTCGCTCTAAATTGTCCGACCTACCATACTACCGACATGGGAGCATTGGATAAACCACCAAGGAAGATACAACATGTGGAGAAGACATATCTGAGGGGTGTAAGATGCATTAGAAGATCTGGGAAAGCATCTGGAGGTGGTCGGCATTTTGACCCTTTACCACCACCCCCGGGAGGTCCACCCTAGACTCAGGGAGATGGTGGACAGTGGTAGGGACAGCTGCAGGCGGTAGAGGCGTATGACCCAGGTACTCCCAGATTGATTAGAGGTACAATCTATGTCTTTTCTACTTTGAATGTTGTACTTATAGACACATGTTCTAGTCATTCTTTTCTGGATGCTTATCTTGTTCGATACCTTGTTATACCATTTGAGCTATTGACTCGACCCTTATGCTTAGAATCACTGACTAGAGATGATTCATAGATCACACACCTTTGTAGACAGTGTGACCTGACCCTTGGGGGCGAGAGTTTCGGTTGGAACCTCTTTGTGGTAGCAACGAGGCCTTACGATGTCATTCTTGGTATGGATTGTCTATCCATAGTTCATGCCCATATCGACTATTTTAGGTGAAGTGTTTGTTGTGTCCGAAGTGATGGAACAAGGTTCTCTTTTGTCGGTGAAATATAGACTCATGCAGCGCAGGATGGACTCGTGCGTAGGAAGGTGAAACTGATGTCCTATCAGTTGTCTATCCTAGCCCTTGGAATAGCAGATGTTATGAGTTTCCAGTTTCTAGAAGCAGTGGCAGAGTATGAGTACGTCTTTCCGAAGGATGTCCCCGGACTACCGCCCCATTGAGTGATAGATTTCTGCATTGAGTTGCAACCCGGGACGACACCTATATCTACATCAGCATATTGGATTGATCCTTTAGAGCATCGTGAACTGAGGTTGCAGCTGGAAGACTTTCAGACGAAGGGATTTGTAAGGCCCAGCATTTCACCCTGGGCGGCCCTAGTGTTGTTCGCCAAGAAGGAAGATGGGAGCTTGAGGCTATATGTGAATTATCAGTGCATGAATTAGGTGACTGTGAATAACTGGTATCCACTACCGAGGATCGATGAACTCTTCAACCAGTTGAGAGGAGCACGATGGTTCTCTAAGGATGATCTATGATTTGGCTATCATCAGTTGCGATTACATGATGGGGTTATACTGAAGAAGGCTTTCAGATGTTTCTACGGTCACTATGAGTACTTGGTCGGGCCCTTCGGCATGACGAATGCCCCGACAGTGTTCATGAGACTCATGAACTGGATCTTTCAGCCTTATCTAGATTGGTTCGTAGTGGTATTCATAAATGATATCATTGTGTACTCTGCGTCTGAGAAGGAGCACACGAGACACCTGAGGATGGTTCTGGACACACTCCGAGAGCACCATTTTTATGGGAATCCCTCTAAGTGTTAGTTCTGGATACAAGAGGACTACTTTCTAGGACACATTATCTCAGCAGATGGTGTGGTAGTGGACCCATCCAAGGTGAAGGCAGTGCTAGCATGAAAGCCACCCCGGAACGTGATGGAGGTGCAGAGTTTCCTTGGGTTGTTAGGATACCATTGGAGATTCATTATTGATTTCTCTAGGATTTCAGAACCCATGGAAGCTTTTACCCGAAAGGGGAGGTCTTTCGTGTGGATTGAGATAGAGTCTGACGAGCGCCTCGATCTTGAGATTACTGGAGGAGGGTGTCGAGTACGTAGTGTTCTGTGACACATCAGGAATTGGGCTTGGTTGTGTCTTGATGCATAAGAAAGTGGTGATTTCCTCTGGCTCACGCTAGTTGAGTCCTCATAAGAAGAACCACGCAACCAATGATCTTGAGTTGGCAGTGGTAGTCATCGCGTTAATGATGTGGCGGCACTACCCGATGGGTGAGCAGTGAACCGTCTAATCTGATCACAAGAGTCTCAGATATATCTTTCCTAAGAAGGATCTGAATTTGAGACAATGATGATATCTTGAGTTCTTATAGTATTATGACTTTGAGATCATTTACACACCTAGGAAGGGGAACTTTGTGGCAGATGCTCTCAGTAAGAAATCTAGTTCGCAATTGCTAGATGAGGCGACGATGTAGTTGGCCTCCTTTCATTTATCCTTCGTGGATGGAGATGATGGAGATTACCTTCAATAGAAGGTTGTTACCCCTCTAGTATTACAGCGAGTCAGGGAAGAACAACTCAAGGATGCTAGTTGTGAGACTCTACGTGCTCAGATATCCACATGTAATGCTGTTGATGGGTACTCAGAAGGTGGGGAGCATGTTGTTCTTTTCATAGGGAATACAGTAGTACCATTGGCGTTGCGGGAGGATGTTCTGAGAGAGTTCCATACATCTCCTTTGGTGGTGCATCTAGGCATGGAAAAGATGTACCCGTACCTATGACGTCAGTTTTAGTGGCCATGAATGAAGAAGAGTGTGGCCGAGTTTTTTTCTCGGTGCCTTGTCAGCAAGTAAATGTTGAGCACCAGGTGGCAGTAGGTTTGACTCAGCACCTTGAGGTGCCATATTGGAAGTGTGACGGGATATCCTTGGACTTTGTGACAGGTATACCACATATGTCTAGGGGACACGATTCCATCAGGATGATCATTGATCGACTCACCAAGTCGGCCCACTTCTTAACCATACGTGAGTAGAGTTCAGTAGAGTGCTTGGGACTCCTCTACGTGCATGAGATCGTTCGACATCATGGAGGGCCATCCACGATCATCCCAGATCATGATTCTCATTTCACATCGTGGTTGTGGAGGGGATTGCTGGAAGATTTTGGGATGCAGTTATGCTTGGACACAACATTTCATCCCCAGACTGATAGTCAGACAGAGCGAACCATCCAGGTTCTAGAGGATATGCTTCGAGCTTGCATACTTGACTTTGGTCGTAGCTTGGAGGATCACCCACCACAGGTGATGTTTTCTTAAAACAACAGTTATCCTTCCACTTTTAGTATGGAACCATTAGAGGATTTGTATGGGCAACCTTGCAGGTCACCACTTTGCTAGACAGACCCAGGAGTGTCAACACTCATGGTCCGAGAGATGGAGCGAGCTATTACAGAGAAGGAGCAGGTCATCCAGAAGCAGATGAAGACTGCATAGAGTTGGCATATGTCTTATGTCGACAAGAGATGGAGGCCCTTGGAGTTCGAGGAAGGAGACCATGTGTTCCTTTGGGTCTCACCTCGATGGGGATTGCAGAGATTTGGATGAGGCGGCAAGCTATCCTTGAGGTTCATTAACCCTTTCCAGATTTTGAGTAGATTTAGCAAGGTGGCATAACGCTTGGGTCTGCCTCCTCAGAGGGGCCAGGTACACAACGTCTTCCATGTGTCGCAGCTACGGAGGTATGTGCTTGATCTATCGAACATCATCGACTGGGGAGAGCTTGACATCGATGATGGAGAGACCATTGCTGAGTAACTAGTGATGATCGAGTATCTGCAGGAGATGATCCTTCTTGGGTGAGCTATTCCCTTGGTGTGTGTCTGGTGGTAGTAGGGGAATCTCATGGAGAGAACGAGGGAGCGGGGGTCTCAGATTCATGTTCAGTACCCATATCTTTTTTAGTATCCATTTTTTTGGATTTTCGGGGATGTAAAAGAACAATGATGGCTGTAATGTAATGTATTAGATTTTAAACCCTTTAATCTTAAAAATATGTGGTAATTATTTTGAGACCAGTCTTAGAGACGGAGTGTAGTTCCAAGGCCTGGTGAACCCAGAACAAATATTTGAATTTAATTAAATAATAAAATTATGGGCACGTGCAGTTTTACTAAAAATATGGAATAAATCCTGAACAGGTTCTCAGATTAGAAATCTGAGGTGATCGTTGTGTTCAGAATAGTGATTTTACCTTATGTGAGGCCTAACATCGGCCGGCGTAGGTCGGTGGAGAAATATAGTTTTTAGATGTAACAGTAATATAATATTTAATAAAAATATATTATTTTGCAGCGAAATCTTTTTAAATCTATTGCAACTGATATCCATTATGCTTTTTAATAATGGCTTGCGCAGGGGTCCAGGGTTACAACTCTCATAACCTAGAAACCTTTGGCAGCTCTGCAGGCTCTAGAGAAAACCTCCCAATGCGACGATGACATGGAAAACAGATTTTTTCCAACGGACACCGTGGATCCAGGTAGGATGTTTTCTTTTGGGTTTTCCTTTCCCCGTTCCTGTTTCCTACGATGAACGTGGACTAATCTGCGAACTGATTAGCCAATGAATTGATCATTTTGTGAGCGGGTGTGATTTGGGGTTTCATTGAGAAATCAAATACTCGAGATTTATAACCTGTTGATTATTGTGGTTTTGATCTAACGGTGACAAACCCAGATCGTCATGAACAACGATTGAGGTTCGTCCCTCTTGTTTGATTATTTTTTTTCTTTCTCCCGTGCGTTCTTCGTTTCATTCTAAGATCTCTTGTATTAAATCGATCTTTGCACATTCGTTTGTTGGGGAAATGATCTGAGATTGTAGATCCAACCCCAGAGCGATGTCACGGAGGTGCGATGACGGATTTTCCGAGTGATTCGGAGCAGATCGAGATATATGAGTTGTAACAGCCCGAGATTTTATGAAAAATCTTCTTTTTTAATTTTATTAATGTCTCGTGTTGTACGCTACACCAAAAGGATCTTGCACAACACGCATCCTTGACTTGCCTTGCATTACACGCAATCGCGACCTTCCTCGATAGCTTGCGTCGTACACAATACCGAGTTTCACTAAACAACGATAAGCTATTAAAATATTTTAAAAACTAGCCGTTATGAATAATAATAACCACTTTTTGAAATTTTATAAATTTTATTTTTCAAAATGGAATTCATTTTTGGATTCGGAATACCGAAATTACCCTAGGGTGATATTTTGGTATTTTTCTGAAAACTTTCAATTTTTGATGAATAGTGAAACCACTAAGTGGTAGGTTAAAAATTGAATTTTGCATAAAACATAATTTTACCACTTCTGTGAATGGAATTTCGAAAATCCGACAGACACAGTTGATATCAGTAAGTAAAATGTGGTTCAATGAGATAAAAATAATTTTTTGGTGAATAGTAACTTTTTACTTTTTTTTACCGCGGTTAATAGTAAATAGGGTAACTAAGGGTAAAAATGATATTACTATTACCCTAAAACATGTCCTAATTCTATTGGATAAGTTTAATTCGACCAAAAACAAACTTAGAAATAAAATATGACCATTTAGGCCCACTTGGGTTAGATTAGGACATTTATTATTAATTTATTTAAAGAAGGGTTAAAATAGTTAAAATCAAAGTTTAATAAGTAAATCATTTTTAATATGGGGTTATACATAAGATAAATTCGACTATAAATATTTATTATAAAGATAAAACTATTTCCTACATAATGATATTTTATTTATAATTTTTATACTTTAAATAGATTAATTTATTTATGACACAACGATGATGCAGTAATTACCCTTTTAAGGAAATATTAACATAATTGATGTTATAAACGCTCAAATTAATGTAATTTGAGACTTTTTATGAATTCCAATAATTTTCTAGGTTACTATGAAATATTAGTGTTGATTTAATCAACTTTGTTCGAACATATAATTCTGTTATGACTTTCACAAAAATCATATATCAAATAGTGTCAAAATTGATACAAAATAGTTTTTAAATCAAATATTATATTATTAATTGTTATTTTATTTCTAAAAATCTAAGGTTCTGCCAAATGACTTAGATTCGGATATATATATTAATAATAAACAATTTGGGGTTCGTTTGGCATGTTATAGTAAGTTTATTAACCATATAGTGAAAGAAAACAAAAAAAACGGTAAAAGTTAAATTATTTAACTTAGAGTTAAATCTAATTGATAAGGTTAAAATAATACCCTAAACTTGTCTAAATCCTATTGGGTGATATAATTTCGACCCTTAACCACTTTAGCTTCGAAATAAGACCCTTTGGAACCATTATAAACCGATTTTGACTTTAATATAAAATAATATTTTGAGATATTCCTAAGGTGCCCCTCTCCTCACTTATAAAAGGGCACCTCCTCCCCCTCCTCCTCACACCAAATTGAGCACTCAAGCTCGGCCAACCCCTGCCATTTTCTCCTCTCCACTTCCCTAGAATAATACTAGAGGTCCTGGTCTTCTTCAAAGACCAATATTAGTTCCCTAAGTGGAGGATTCAAAGAGGCGTTCCAAAGAAGAGGTAATATCCATTACCGATCTTTTCAATTTCTTTCTTCTTCAACTTCATCTTCTTTAGTTGTTTCATGATAAAGTAATAACATAAGTATTACTTACATACTGATATGTTATTATAAATATGAAACAACCCTAATTCACATTCTATCCATCCTACGGAAAAATGAAATCACCGAGCGTGCGTACGTACGGAATACCGTCTCCACGCCGTGGTGTAATCTATTTTCCACCACCACCTTACAAGGATGGGTATAATGGTGTAATTAGTAACTATTTATGATTATAATAAATTAATATTGATACTGAAATAATATATATATACTCCAATACATTTCCACGATCATAGGAACGATATCATCACTCGTGCGTACGTACGGAATACCGTCTCCACGATGTGAAGCGACTCGTTCTATATGATCATCATTACAAAATAATTATATAAATGAATTGAATGAATAAATATGATATATGTAACACTAATACCATTCTGGATATAAGGTATCTATAACCTTAAAAGAAGAATAAGAATTTATTCGGCAAAACACGCATAAGAACAAAAGGCAATAAAGACCCGAGTAACAAGTAACAATGAAATATTACTAACAAGAAGCTATGAATATGACCATATATGATATCATATCAATATGTATGATTCTGGAATAAGTCAATAACATTATTTAAACCATTATATAGGAGCTTCGGACACGTACAAAGAAAATCGGACCTAAGGTAAGGGAAAAACCCACAATCTCATTTTATCCGAGATTGTTTATACTTTAGTATTTACTGGGGTGTATTTTATCATCCACATCCATGTTTCATCAATATGTAATATTATTTCCATCCCCCTAAAATTGTTTAAATTCATTTTTACCCTTCGGTGAGTTTTTATTAATATGTATGAAAGGAATCTTTTGTCGTTTTTCGTACGAGGTACTTTTTGACTCTTCCGAAAAAAGTACGAAGAATGTTTTTTTTAACTTATACGGAAAGAATGGATTTTTAAAACATTATTTCCAAGAATCTTCCTTTATAAGTTTTCATGTTTATTTTTAATCAACTTCTTTTAGTTTATAATTGTATGACATGTTAAGAAAAGAAAAGCGTTTTTGAAGTAGAAAGGATATTTTCCTCAAGAATGAAGTTCATGTATTTTATCAAAATTATTTTCCATCTAAGATAATAAAAGGGTTCTGTTTTTATCCCTATTATTACATGGATTTGATTATGTTGTGATGAAAATATTTTTATGAATTCCTTTATCTTATATTAATTGTTTTATGATGTCATGATGTTTCAAGAATCCCATTTTTGTTACATGTGTTATGCGATGATGTATGATTTATGATTATGTGGCACACATAAGAAATGATTCATTATAAGATGGGTGGGACCTATATATCCCTCCAATGCATTGGGTAAAGATTTTATATCTCATGAGATAGAAAGGTCTGGAACGGTAGGTTATACCGGTTCAGTGAAACAGGACTGAAACGAGGGTTACTCGATTCAGAAAGGGACTTTGTCCACTAAGATAGTCTTGGCAATGAGTCTTGACTAACAAGAAATGATTCTCTACGATTATGTGTGAATGCCACAAAGTTTCATGTTTTATGTTATGATTATTGTGATTACATTTCACTTCCATGATTTACCCCATTGTATCAAATTATGATCTCTTTTGCAGGTTAAGATTTCCAAAAGTTATGTGCTTATGTATATGATGTGATTGATATTTCTTTTACCCTTACTGAGCATTTGAGCTCACCCTTTTATGTTTTCTTTTCCCCAGGATATAAAGAAAGGTTTTAGGTAAAAAAAATGGAAGATCTTTATGGGAGATATTGACGATATTTCACCACGATTAGGAGATTACGTTCCGAGTTTCCAAAGACACTAAACTATTACGATCCTTGTGTGTGTGTTTTAGTTATATACTAAGTATTCCGCAAAAGTAATGTAATGTCCATGTACATCAGGCTTCGGGTCTCTATAGTTGGTATCAGAGGAAAGGTTTAGTCAACTTTTGGAAACTAGGATGCGAAAACGTTAGTGAGATCCCTAGAGATATTTCTACGGTATGCCTAGGGATGTCCCTAAGGTTAAGTATACGTATAGGTTATAATACTAGAATTACGCTAACGATCATATAATTAATCCTAAGATGTTAGATATTGAAGGTACTTCCCCTTTATTATGTTTTTTTCCCTAGCATGATTTTTGCCTCTCACTCCATTCTTTTTGGGTTTTAGACAATGGCTGGAACCCGAAGGAACCGTGTTGATCAATGCAATGGACAATGCAATGATTGTCCTCCTGAACAAACAAATGTTATGGGAGATGGAGTGAAAAATCTTATTGCTATACTTACACAAGCTATGAATCATTCTGGACTTCCAAATGAGTAGAGAAGGGAACAATATTCTACTGAGTCCTTCATGAGGCAACGTCCACCTTCTTTCAGTGGGTCTTCTGATCCACTTGTGGCTGAACAATGGATCAGTACTACTGAAAATATATTTTCAGTTCTTCAATGTTCTGAACATGATAAAGTCATCTTAGCAGTATATCGTTTGGATGGTGAAGGTGATCAATGGTGGAATCTTATCAAGAATACGAGGCCAAGAAATGAAATTGAGTCCATGGAATGGGACGAGTTCAAGAACTTGTTTTTCAGTAAGTACTTACCTCGTATTCTTCGAACAAAGATGGATAAAGAGTTTCTTGAACTGAAGGAAAGGGATGATGAATCTATTGGTACCTATGAAGCAAATTTTACAAGACTTGCAAGGTACGCTTCTGGTATTATCATTCAACCTGAAAGTAAAGTTGATCGATTTTTCAGTGTCTTAAAACCAAGTCTTCGAAGGGCATTAGCTATAAGAGACTTCAGTAGCTATGAAGAAATTGTGCGTTGTGCTATCAAGGTAGAAATAGAAGTTGGTGTTACATATCAATCTCATGGTTTTGACAAGAAACGAAAGATGGAGTTCAAGGAGAAATCACAGAATAATGGTGAAAAAAAGATGAATGTTTCCTTATGCACAAAGTGTGGAAAGAAGCATGGTGGAGATTGTCTTAAAGGGACTAGAAAATGTTTTATGTGTGGAAAAGAAGGTCATCGAGCAGATGAGTGTCGAAGTAATGGAAAAAGGGATTCTAATGATGTGAATAAAGTAAACACTGCAGAGAACGCACCACCAACACTTCAATGCTTCAAGTGCAAGGAAATGGGGCATTATGCTAATAAATGCCCTAATCCAAGGGTTAGTGATGATCAACATGAACAACCACTGAAGGCAAAGGACAAAGGGAAGTCACATGCGATCACTATTGGCGATGTTGAATATGACAACGATGTGGTGGAATGATTAAGTGTTTATGTAATGGGATTACAAAATAATATTGTATCATGGAGTATTGGAATATTTATGTATTGGTCTAATGTGGTATTCAAAGTGATTGAGATATTTTTGGAAATAAGATGATTTGTGCATAATGAATGGAAAACGAGAAAACGAAATGTTTAACAGTATTCATGAGCTCATGATTGATATAAGGACTAAGTGATATCATTGTTTGAGTATATAGAATTTTGAGGATTTTGGTAACTGCATTCATGTTTTCATTAAGGTTAAATGGGTATTCAAGAGAATACATTATTAAGGACTTTTAATGTTTGGAATAGGACCAGAAATAAACATATCTTATGATATATGGGGATCGACGATGGTATTAAATCTCTGGTAATCATTTTCACTATGTTATGAAAGTAGACTGCAGTATTATGGATAAACCTAAAGACTAGAATGGATTATGTTGGACATAAAATAGTATTGTTTAAGGATAGAAGTTTTGTGATATTATTGATGAGATGTTATAGTAATATAGTTTTAGAAAAAGGACAACCTGCAGGACGGGCGACAGCCCATCGCTTCGGACAAGGCTATGGGAATCGAACCCACAACCGAAGTGTGACTGGCCTTTATCGCCTACCACTGGCCTACAGGAAGTCCCTGTTTAGTAGAAACTAGTTTTATTATATTAAGCAGTATGATATATGAAGTATAAGTCCATTTTAGGAACCATATATGATTAATCTCACTATAGATCGACTTATGTATATATTTTTTGCAAACCTTTTGTTTGAGACAGATGGAATGACCCGTCATTCTATCACATGATCTACTAACACTTCATGAATAACAAATTCAACATAATTTATTTAAGAGATGAAGTGGAAATTGTTCAAGGCACAAACAATAGTGAGATTGTACTAAAATAAAGTAAGTATTTATTCTAATTCAAATTTTCAACTTTAGGGAAATGATCTTGAAAACCAAAAATGTTGTCCTAGTGATCTTATACCTGATAAATCAGATGGTACCTTATATCATCACAAATCTATGGATTTGTGATTACTGGCTTTTCCATAGCCATGTTCTCTACCACTCTCCATCAGAACATGATGGTTAGATTTCTCTTCCATATCCATATTTTCACCTATGTGGAAACCCAGTGATTAGTTTATTTGGGTAATCGTTACATTTCATACTTTAGTTTTTAAAGCCAAGTTTTGGTATTCCTTTTTACGATGTGGGTTTCTATTAAAGAAACTTTCGAATAGTAAACCATTTATAACCTCGACGAATTTCGAGGGTGAAATTTATTTTAAGGGGGGTAGAATGTAACAGCCCGAGATTTTATGAAAAATATTATTTTTTAATTTTATTAATGTCTCATGTTGTACGCTACACCAAAAGGAGCTTTCACAACACGCATCCTTGACTTGCCTTGCATTACACGCAATCGCGACCTTCCTCGATAGCTTGCGTCGTACGCAATACCAAGTTTCACTAAACAACGATAAGCTATTAAAATATTTTTAAAACTAGCCGTTATGAATAATAATAACAACTTTTTGAAATTTTATAAATTTTATTTTTCAGAATGGACTTCATTTTTGGATTCGGAATACCGAAATTATCCTAGGGTGAAATTTTGGTATTTTTCTGAAAACTTTCAATTTTTGAGGAATAGTGAAACCACTAAGTGGTAGGTTAAAAACTGAATTTTGCATAAAACTTAATTTTACCACTTCTGTGAATGGAATTTCGAAAATCCGACAGACACAGTTGATATCAGTAAGTAAAATGTGGTTCAATGAGATAAAAATAATTTTTTTGTGAATAGCAACTTTTTACTTTTTTTACCGCGGTTAATAGTAAATAGGGTAACTAAGGGTAAAAATGATATTACTATTACCCTAAAACATGTCCTAATTCTATTGGATAAGTTTAATTCGACCAAAAACAAACTTAGAAATAAAATATGACCATTTAGGCCCACTTGGGTTAGATTAGGACATTTATTATTAATTTATATAAACAAGGGTTAAAATAGTTAAAATCAAAGTTTAATAAGTAAATCATTTTTAATATGGGGTTATACATAAGATAAATTCGACTATAAATATTCATTAGAAAGCTAAAAATATTTACTACATAATGATATTTCATTTATAATTTTTAGACTTTAAATAAATTAATTTATGTATGACACAACGATGATGCAGTAATTACCCTTTTAAGGAAATATTAACATAATTGATGTTATAAATGCTCAAATGAATGTAATTTGAGCCTTTTTATGAATTCCACTAATTTTCTGGGTTACTATGATATATTAGTGTTGATTTAATCAACTTGGTTCGAAAATATAATTATGTTATGACTTTCACAAAAATCATATATCAAATAGTGTTAAAATTGACACAAAATAGTTTTTAAATCAAATATTATATTAATAATTGTTATTTTATTCCTAAAAATCTAAGGTTCGGCCAAATGACTTAGATAAAGATATATATATTAATAATAAACAATTTGGGGTTCGTTTGGCATGTTATAGTAAGTGTATTAACCATATATTGAAAGAAAACAAAAAGACACTGTAAAAGTTAAATTATTTAACTTAGAGTTAAATCTAATTGATAAGGTTAAAATAATACCCTAAACTTGTCTAAATCCTATTGGTTGATAGGATTTCGACCCTTCCCCACTTTAGATTCGAAATAAGACACTTTTTAACCATTATAAACCGATTTTGACTTTAATATAAAATAATATTTTGAGATATTCCTAAGGTGCCCCTCTCCTCCCTTATAAAAGGGCACCTCCTCCCCCTCCTCCTCACACCAAATTGAGAACTCAAGCTCGGCCAACCCCTGCCATTTTCTCCTATCCACTTCCCTAGAATAATCCTAGAGGTCCTGGTCTTCTTAAAAGACCAATATTAGTTCCCTAAGTGGGGGATTCAAAGAGGCGTTCCAAAGAAGAGGTAATATCCATTACCGATCTTTTCAATTTCTTTCTTCTTCAACTTCTTCTTCTTTAGTTGTTTCATGATAAAGTAATAACATCAGTATTACTTACATACTGATATGTTATTATAAATATTAAACAACCCTAATTAACCTTCTATCCATCCTACGGAAAAATGAAATCACCGCGCGTGCGTACGTACGGAATACCGTCTCCACGCCGTGGTGTAATCTATTTTCCACCACCACCTTACAAGGATGGGTATAATGGTGTAATGAGTAACTATTTATGATTATTATAAAGTAATATTGATACTGAAATAATATATATATACTCCAATATAGTTCCACGATCATAGGAACGATATCATCACTCGTGCGTACGTACGGAATACCGTCTCCACGATGTGAAGCGACTCGTTCTACATGATCATAATTACATAATAATTATATAAATGAATTGAATGAATAAATATGATATATGTTACACTAATACCATTCTGGATATAAGTTATCTATAACCTTAAAAGAATAATAAGAATTTATTCGGAAAAACACGCATAAGAACAAAAGGCAATAAAGACCCGAGTAACAAGTAACAATGAAATATTACTAACAAGAAGCTAAGAATATGACCATATATGATATCATATCAATATGTATGATTATGGAATAAGTCAATAACATTATTTAAACCATTATAAAGGAGCTTCGGACACGTACAAAGAAAATCGGACCTAAGGTAAGGGAAAATACCACAATCTCATTTTATCCGAGATTGTTTATACTTTAGTATTTACTGGGGTGTATTTTATCATCCACATCCATGTTTCATCAATATGTAATATTATTTCCATCCACCTACAATTGTTTAAATCCATTTTTACCCTTCGGTGAGTTTTTAGTAATATGTATGAAAGGAATCTTTTGTCGTTTTTCGTACGAGGTACTTTTTGACTCTTCCGACAAAAGTACGAAGAATGTTTTTTTTAACTTATACGGAAAGAATGAATTTTTAAAACATTATTTCCAAGAATCATCCTTTATAAGTTTTCATGTTTATTTTTAATCAACTTCTTTTAGTTTATAATTGTATGAAATGTTAAGAAAAGAAAAGTGTTTTTGAAGTAGAAAGGATATTTTCCTCAAGAATGAAGTTCACGTATTTTATCAAAATTATTTTCCATCTAAGATAATAAAAGGGTTCTGTTTTTATCCCTATTATTACATGGATTTGATTATGTTGTGATGGAAATATTTTTATGAATTCCTTTATCTTATATG
This sequence comes from Viscum album, assembly GCA_963277665.1. NCBI lineage: Eukaryota > Viridiplantae > Streptophyta > Magnoliopsida > Santalales > Viscaceae > Viscum > Viscum album. The sequence continues at coordinate 1,957,818,501 of OY728165.1, forward strand.
AATTTTTTTATGATGTCATGATGTTTCAAGAATCCCATTTTTGTTACATGTGTTATGCGATGATGTATGATTTATGATTATGTGGCACACATAAAAAAGGATTAATTATAAGATGGGTGGGACCTATATCTCCCTCCAATGCATTGGGTAATGATTTTATATCTCATGAGATAGACAGGGCTGGAACGGTAGGTTATACCGGTTCAGTGAAACAGGACTGAAACGAGGGTTACTCGATTCAGAAAGGGACTTTGTCCACTAAGATATTCTTGGCAATGAGTCTTGAATAACAAGAAATGATTCTCTATGATTATGTGTGAATGCCACAATGTTTAATGTTTTAAGTTATGATTATTGTGATTACATTTCACTTCCATGATTTACCCCATGTTATGAAATTATGATCTCTTTTGCAGGTTAAGATTTCCAAAAGTTATGTGCTTATGTATATGATGTGATTGATATTTCTTTTACCCTTACTAAGCATTTGAGCTCACCCTTTTATGTTTTATTTTCCCCAGGATATAAAGAAAGGTTTTAGGTAAAAAAAGGGAAGATCTTTATGGGAGATATTGAAGATATTTCACCACGATTAGGAGATTACGTTCCGAGTTTCCAAAGACACTAAACTATTACGATCCTTGTGTGTGTGTTTTTGTTATATACTAAGTATTCCGCAAAAGTAATGTAATGTCCATGTACGTCAGGCTTCGGGTATCTACATGATTTTTCGGTCATTTTTCTTCGGGTGGATCGTTCAACAGTTATTATCGGATTTAAGGACTGAAAACACCCATTTCGGTGTTCTTATAATGAAACGAACCATCCCTTGGAGTATTGCTAAGAATGGATGAGAAACCATGGATCTGGAGGATCTGCCGCAATGCAAGGTGGAATACGGAATTTATGGAAAAATCTCGACTACACGGCGTGTATTATGGGCTACACGGCATGTTTTCATCGGCAAACCACCTGGCGTGTACTCTAGGAGTACATGGACACAGGTTGGGTTCACGGCCAAGGACACAGCGTGTATACCCTTGCCCGACTAGACCCAGCCAGATACACGTGATACCCAGTGTACTGGTACACAGGCAGGCGACACGGATGAAGACCATGTATGGGCACATGGACAGTGTACACGGAGTGAGCCCCAGGTTCTCTAACACAACTTTTAATACTACTACACAGTGTGTATTTACTTTTATTTGATGAGCCAAATGACACGGGGCATTTACACGGGCAGTACACAGAGTCAAGGAACACATCATGTGATTCTTCTACATGCCATGTTGTTGTGTTTTACACATCTCAAATGGATGACATAGTCCGTTTATAGGATCAGTACCCGGATTCAAGGAATACGTCATGTGATTCTTCTACATGATGTGTAGTTGTGTTTTACATAGCTTGAATAGAGGACATGGTCAGTTTACACAGGCAGTACCCCGGGGCAAGGAACACAGCATGTAACCATACTACACACAATGTAACCAATTATACATGGCATGAGCTAGTTTCTTTCTGTGACTTGGGATAGTTTCCTTAGGGTTTGTCCCCTTGGTCTTTCTTCTAAAGGTTCCTGGTATCATTTCCTACATACAGGAGTATGATCCCTTGAGAAGGACTTCCTGAATAGAGTTGTTCGAATCCCCTCTGTGAGACTTAGAGCCTGATCCTCTATTCATTCCTCGAACCCTAAGTATAGTTTTTGGTATTGACGTGACCATCTTTACCCTGGTACTGATCCTATACTTAGTAGATTAGTTCAGACTTATTTATTGGTATCTCCCCATAACTATTGGTTGTGATCCTCATCTGAGCATCATATTCCCAAGTACTTATGGAGTGTGTTCTCCTAGAACAAGTACTTCGTATCTCTCTCTTCATACCTTAGATTGTGTTCTCCCGGTTTCATTATTATTGGAATCTTCAAGTGGGATCTTAGTGGTGGTTTCAAAATGGTCGTTTGTGTATGAGTATATCTGGAGATTATTGTTATATGTTTTGTAGAAATATGTTGTGTAGAGCTTCATGTATCATTCCTTTGTGGTATTTTCCCTTATTGTATTCCTTTGTGGTTTCACGGTGTCTTACTAGGTATTTTTATACTCACCCTGCATGGGTTTTGACCGCCCATGGCGTGTCTTCTATATATTAGTAAGACTTTGACAGGATTCTAGGAAGACCTGGACCGGATGGTACTCAGTGAGATCAGGCAGGCAGAGGTGTGTTCATAGAGCTACAGAATGCAGTACCAACACCTTTTTTTATAGGTTATACTTTGTTACAGACTCTCTTCTGGAGGGCTTGTACTTTTGGCCCAGGGTTTTACATTACTATACATTACCTTCTTATCGTACTTTTATGGTTGTGTTTTTAGTGTATGCATGCATTTTTTTTGTAGTTTTTACTTTTCAGCTTTGTGGGAATGGAAATGTGTGTTCATGTGTAAATATTTTTAGGCAATGCCTCCCATGTTAGTAGCATGCCTACTCGGTGCTAGTCACCATCCCCTGGCATATTGGAGGCAGGCTTGGGGAGTTGCGGCTCAGGCCCCACTAGGACAGGTCGTGACACCGACACTATAAATAAATTACCAGTTATTAACCATAGGTCAATTGTGGGAAGAGTTTTTTATTTAACAACAAATACTTATTTCAACCATCTTACATTACTTATTCTTTATTATTAAGCACTAAAAGCATAGAGTTAAATTTTTCAACACTAATATAAATGTTTTAAATATTTTGAGGTTGGATTATGATTATGTATGGGTCCTCCACATTATTTTTTGTCACTTTTTCTACGTAATCTTTATTATGAGGTTCTTTCACAATATAGGTCACATTAATTGAAAATAAAAGAAATGTTATAATGTATTTTTTCTCTTATAGTAATGGTTAAGCATATAGGAATTTATATTCACGTATTACCATTATGAAATACTTGTAATTTCAATATGAAAATGTAATGGTGAAATATCATTCATCACTAGATTCATTATTTCAAGAATTTCGTTTTACGGTTATCTAGAAATAAATGAATGTATTCTGGTAAACATTCTTAATGGATCATTATTTTTTATTTTTTATTCTATATGTTATTTCATCTTAAAATTAAAATAGTGGTGACTTAATTCTCAATGTTGCTTTCTCCACATATTAGTGACTAATATATGCAAAATAATCATAATTCAAATACAATATGGAAAATAATTTATTATAAAAATTAAAAATATTTCCACCAAGTGAAAATAAGTAATAAGGAAAATAAAATAGGAGTTCATATATAAACATAAATGTATTGATATTTCTATAATTATTTTTTAAAAAAACTACTATATAATTCATTGCTCTGCACATATTCATACCAGGTTCACCCCAAATGAGAGGATTCACAATCAATCACACAGTTTTCCTAATATAATTATATATTTTTTTTCTTTTCATAGTTTCATAATGTAATATGAAATATGGGGAGAGAGTGAATGTAATAAATTACATACCCTAAAATTCCCATTCATGTAAAAACTGAATTAATGACATTAGATAGAAAGGAAAATTATCCAATGAGATTAATACATGGAGGAACATAATCACCCTAATTGAAATATATATAATAAAAAAACTCCAAAATATGTGTGTATACATTATTCTATCACATTTTTTAATGTAAAATGTACTGAACAATATCCAAGAACATAATACATCCACCACCTTAATCATATGAAAATTTTGGTAGAATAACATGTTATCCTTTGGATTAACGTTGTGAGGATTGCAGAGTTTAAAATGATCATCATATTAACCTATCTTGAATATAAACCATATACATGGGATCAATAATCATTTACTACCCATTGAAATTTCTCCTGTTTGTTACTCAAAAACATGTGTATAAGAGTACATATTGGATAATGGAATAAATAGAGAGTTTTAGAGATAATGGAAAAAAAATCAATAAACACTATAATAAAAAATAGAATTGGTAACATGAGTAAAAAATATTTACTATATAATATTATAACAAAAAAATATTCTCCCCTCATTCATTGAGTTATGATCTTCCCCCAATTTTCCCACACACCTATATTTATAGGCAAATGATCTCCTATTATCCCATTATTCAAAAACCAATATATTCATTCACTTTGATCAATGATTCATTATTTTATCTTATAATATACATATCCTAATTAAAAATTTTAATATCTCTATTTATCCAAGAGGGATTATTCACCATTGAATATATCCATATTTTTCACATGTTTGTATTAATACAATACCAGCCATCAGAATTTTTTTGTTTTACAAACCCGACTATTTGGACACTAATACCGTGAAAACTACACTCTCAATTAGGATTCCTAGGTGTGGGTTTACATTTCTATTAAATCTCTAATAACATCATGTCCAAAAAAATTATTTATTTAAAAAATCACCCCTACCTTATTTGGAACCACTAGAATAATAAACAACTGACCATGAAAATTCAAATAATCAATCATGCTCGTTTCTTTTCGTGGTCCAGTATGTATCTTTAGGAAGCATACTCATCTTTATAGATTAATCCTCTGTTGGATTATAGAATTCAATTTTATCCAACAAACATCATTGTACATGAAAATATTATGCATAATTCTCTACTTTCTTTCTCTAAGTAGTCTATATAATGTAGAAATGGAAATAACTACATAGTAGTATTGGTTTCGCTACCATTATGAATCTTATAGAAAAAGAGACTCGACCTTATGTATCTATCAAATGTCACTCACATAGAACCTATATAATCATTTTGTGGAAATTATGAAAACCCATTTACCCTTACACTTTTCTTCTTACTAAACTCAAATATTGAAAACCCATAGGTATCATTAAAAATAGAATGAATGCATTGGGTTAACCATATGTGTATCTTTTACTACCCTTACACAATAGTGGAAAATATGGGGTTACATTATTTCTATTTTTATATGACTTTTATGAATCTTTATCATATATTTTCATTGTCCCTTCCATACCTCTACACAAAGAAAAACCAGAAAAAGTTTAATCTCAACTTTATATAGTGGCTATCATTCCATTATATAATATTTTAAGACCATCTCGAATTGTGTTAGTAGTTATTTTACCATTACGCAAAACCTATTCCATATATTTGGTTAAACAAAAATATTCATATTTTAATAATCAAAATTAAACATAAAAATTATTCTTTTCCAGTATCATTTTCTCTAAATTAATTATTTTAACTAAAATCACAACCATTTTAAAATACAATTTAATTATAAAAGTAAAATTATTAAAAAAATAAAATTACTTGTTAATATGTGAAAAAATATTCTGAAAAAATAGGAAATTAAATGAAATTAAAAACATAAAATTCATAGATGTTTTTGAACAATTATTGGGAAAAGGGTCTAAAATTTGTGAGATCTCTACAGATAAACTAAATAATACTTATATTCCTTTAAAATCTATGAAAATTATTCTCAATTTCTTAGATGATGTTGTAATGTATTATTTCATCATAGAATGAATATTTACTATTCTTCTAGAACTATTTAAAATCCATATCTCATCTTTTATTCCATCTATAAGATGATGTTACTTTTTATGTCTCTAATCATTGGAGAGTGTAAAGTGATATTTTTTCATAAAAATCAGATTGACTGTTAGGGATATCTTCGGTGTGATAGTTTTAGATTCCATTTTACTTGTTCATTTCAGAAGGGGAACTAATTTTATCAGAGAACTATTTTTTGATAATCGAACATAGTTATCAAATTATTTAATAATAAATGAAAATTAATTTAATCCACATAGATATTTCACTATAATATGTGTTATATTAATCTTTTCCTAAATATCCTCTATACTTATACATGACAACACATCATAATGTAATAATAGACTTCAGGATTATGTCAAGCCATTCCACCAAGAAATAATATGTGACAATCTTTTATTATCATGTTAATATCAAATTTAATTGTTTATGATTATTTATAATCACAGTTTTGATATGAATTAAGAATAAAATTATCATAAATAGTTTTCCAATCACATGAGTTATATGATTGGTAAACCCATGTACCATACAAAATCCCACCAACCTAACATCATTATGAAGCACCAAATAATGGATACATCCTACAAATAAATCATTCCCATCATAATAAGGTTCTACAAAATCTATTGAATAATGTTTTTATTTAAATATAGAGAATCATATAATTACAGGATGGTAGGATTTTGTAAATTATTATAGTGAATGTATTTCTTCTACCCGTTCTTTTTAATTCATTCCTTCTGGATACAGTAGTGCACACCATTCCTCTCTAGCATCTAGTTATGTTATTAGTTACTCAATTATGGTAATGTGTTTTTATGTAATAGAATGTTTGGATGAAAGATAAATCTAGGAAGGGATCAGTGGATCTTGATATGATGTTCCACACCTCATTTTATGCTGCTAAACAATATGGGATTGTCTGGGATAGTTAAATTGTCATGGTTCCAATGGATATCTATATGGATGGAATTTATATCATCATTATAATATTTTTCTTACTAAACATGTTTTTACATCCAAAATTGAGATTATAAATTATTTATACGGTCATTGGAATGAAATTATCTTATTATTAAGGGATATAATTCGAAAGGGAACGATTAGATTCTTCCTTGCGAGGATAAATAGAAAGGAAATTTTCTTATGAGCTACTCATTAGTGTGTCTCCTCAGTAATATAATTTATACAACATATGGAGTGAATCATTCATCAATATTATAGTATAATATTCTCTTGGTAATAGGTGTGATATAGCTACAAAATTTCCATTTTAGTTATATGAATCCAACTAAAGTGGAGGAAGATGAGAATTCCAGCGAGATACAATGTTTTTATCTTGGATTTGATTTTTTGGGTGCACATATTAATTAGTTTTTTTGGTCTTTACCATATTTCAAATATAAACACCATATCCCATTTCACATACACTAGTATAATTATTCATACATTCTTTATAAGGCCCCGACCTTAAACATTACTTAGTATTGAATTAAAAGAATAATTCACATTGAGGATCTTTTCAGTTATAGATTTTTAGAGAATTGGGACATAACTATTACATCTCAGATATTACAAAGTATACACTTCTACTAAGTTTCCATAAAATAAAAACTCTTAAAAAGAAACATGTCTTGTTCCATGTTTTAGATATCATGTCTTTCCTTGATCCCATCCTTGACCCTATTCATCTTTAAGTCCTGTGGAAAACATTTCAAAAACATGGGATGAGCATAAAATCCCAGTAAAGGATACACAATGAAGGAAAGCTGCTAGTTCTTCAAAACAACAACTAAACTAACAATACTTTATCAATGTAATACTTTTAACCTTTATGAAGTTGTAAAAAACTCTTCACTAAATAATATATCATTAATTACCCTTATGTAACCAAAATATTACCATAAAACCCATATAAAGAACACATAACATATAAAGGTAACATGGGACATCAACATACTTAAATGGAATAAACATACGGTCGACTTCTACACATATCACTTAATGGAATAGCCATACAACCAACTTTTATACCCAATGCATTGGAGGTTATAATGTAACCACCAATCCTACTATTCACGACACCACCGTCATATGTTTTATCACGTAACCACCCGTAAAATGTCCAAGTACCATCATTACACGTAAATATTGAAAATATAAACATTTAAATAACAACATTTAATTTGAAATCACAATAAGTAATTCCATGATATTGAATTAATCAATACATTTTCAAAAACCATTTAAAAGTGATTTTTGAATCAATGTGTCCCATGACACTTTGAATCTTTTAATGGAATTGTAATTTTAAAACATTAATGTCCATATAAATAAATACTGAAAACCATTTTTAAAACATGGACATTAACGATAACGATTTAGAAAAATGAATCTTTAAAACATTTAAAACGATATTTTTGTTAATAAGTTTTTAACAAAATGAGAGACTCTTGAATACAAATAATTACAGAATAACATTTAATCCGAACCTTATAATATCATGAGAATAAAGGGATTCATGATATAATATTTCAATGAATAGTATACACACCATATAAGTGTGAATTGGTTCATAACAACAATGAATTCTCAATGGAAATGTAAATTGAGATGAAATCCATTATAAAGACGTTATCCTTAAATTAAGGATAAATCTATCACATAATTAGGTGTGAGAAATATAAATACACCAAATATAAGTGGATATTATGTGTGAAACAATAATAGTTCATTCATACATAATCATGGAAAAACAAAACCAATGACATAGATATTTAACTCAATTAAATGAGATTGAGTTATTATTTCCCATACAAGTTCTTAAGAATTTATCAATGAAATGATTATCTATAGAAATAGTATATCTACAAAAAGGTTTGTAGAAATTAAAACATAGATATTCCACACATAATTTTGGCATAATAAAATCAAGAATTAGAGGTTTAACCAAAAGAATTTAAAGTGGGTTAAGAAGTTCCCTTACAGAAATCCGACAGCCAAACGACGTCACTTTAAAATTCAGAAAATGAGTTGATGAGAGAGAAAATGGTATCTCATCACATGGACATAAAATTTTCATAAATAAGGATATATAAGAACATATCCCATCATAATAGTATGTGAATTAAAATTCATAACAAAATAAGTCTTTTAAAAAGAAGAGGGTGAAAGGTCCCCTTACCGAGTTGGGTAACTTTTGAAACGTACACCCCATGGAAGAAGGGTCATACAATGAAGATGTAAATACCCATAAATGAAATTATATTACACAAAGAGTATAATAATGGGAAGTAAATACACCAATCAAAGGAAATAGTGGCAAACGTAGCATAAATGTAATGGGAATAAAAGTGAGATGAAAAATCCCTTACGAAAACTCGGCAGCCTAACGACGCCTCAAAAAATTTCAAAAAATGGATTTCTGAGATCAGATAGGGTCTCTCATAATATTAACCTAAAAATTAAAGTATGAGGAATATAAAATAACATCCCCAAAAATAATAAATATTAGCTTAAAAGAAATGACATAAAAGAGAGTACTTAAAAAGAAAGAGAGAGGTTGGATCCCTTAACTCATGTCCGACATGACTCGATCGTTCTTTAATCTCCGGAATAATAAATTTTTTTCAATTTATAGTTTCATAAGGAACTCCTTTAAATATTATTATTATTATCATATCACATATTATAATTTTATAATAATTGGTTAATAAAGTGAGTTCATATCAGATGTTTTTGTCGATGTTCGGTACCAGAGTAAAAATTGAACTTGTTGGAAAACAATTTTCCATGTAGTTATAGGTACATCATCTACAGAATAGTATTAATGTTATCAATATCATATATATCCAGTATATATTAATTTTATACTATTTCATAACATTTTTAGATAAAAAATTAAAATCATTGTTCTTGGAGATGGTAGGCCCAACGTAGGCATGAACGCTACTTTCATTTTTTGTCATATTAATGGAATTAAAGTTAAAAGAGAGATATATATATTATAATTCCAGAATTATATCCATAATTTAGATTTAATATATGACATATATATCCATTATATATATGTACTTATAATTGTACATAACATTTGGAGATAAGAAATGAAATGTACCGTTCATGGAGGCGGTAAGTCGTACGTACGCATGAACGCTACATTCATTTCACTGGAACATTAATGGAATTAAAAAATAGATGAGATATATATATATATATATATATATTATAATTCAAGTATACTATATATTTTATATATATCACATAAGTTCATCAATTTCATTCTTTATACATTCCATGTATTGCATGAACGAGTCACATCATTTGAGGGGTGGTAGTCCACACTTCCTCGTATGAAATTATCACATTTTCACAACATGAAAGGCATAAAGGCATGTTTTAAATATAAAATTCAGAAACATATAGAAAACATAAATACCATATATATCATATATAAATATAGTGACATCATAATGGCCACCATGAAAGGTGTTAAGAGAAGATTGAACAATCATCGTTTCGTGAGACAGAAATTCGTCATCCACAGAAACAGTATGATCTTTAACCATTAGACGATGGTGTGTGTAAGTGTATCTCGAATCCTTCACATAAAAATATCCTAGTATTTTTATGATACTTTTGTTGTTACAAAATAAAGTAATAAAAAGAGTTTAGAGGGTTGGAGAAGAAAAATAAAACAAAAGAACACAAAGGAATACATTACCTTTAAATCAGGTAACTCTTTTTGATTTGAGCTCAATGGCTTACTTGGAAAGGATTCTGCCCAAAGGTGAGGCTTCAATGATGAAGATATATATGTGGATAGATGAAATGGACAGGGGTTGGCTGATCCAAAGGCTTGAGATGTGTGGGTATGGTGGTAGAGGTGGGGGATTTTATAAGAGGAGAAGAGGGTCACTCTTGGAACATTATAAACTTTTACTTTATTATAAAATTATTTTCGGATTTTAAAGGTCCCAAAATTAAATATTTTGAGAATAAGGTGATTATAGTTCTAAATCCACCCATACAATAGGTTTTTTTACATGTGTAGGTCTTATATTTTACATTATCTTTTCATTTTATTTAAATCGTTAAATAATGAGGTATTCGCTGCATCATCATGGTGTCATAAATAATTTAATTTATTTAATGTATAAAATGTATGAAAAATATCATGATTTAGTAAATCGTTGTATATTTATAATGAATATTTATAGTCAAAAATATGACTTGTATAACCCCATTTAAAAATTGTTTTAGTAAAACAACTCATGTTTCTGACATTTTTATTTTAACTTTAAATAAAAAGTTATTAATGTCATTTTCCTACCAAAATGGCTCAATGTGGTCCCCAATTTGACCCATGGATTTTATTGGTCGGCCATGACACATCCAATAAGGTTAGGTCATGTTTCAAGGTCATTTATTATTATTAAAACATTTCTTTTACCTTAAATTACACTAATTACCTCTAATCGCGATTAAAAACTTAAAAGTTACTATTCACCAAAACGTTATATTAATCCCATTGAACCAAATTTTACATCCTAATGACAACCATGTATGTCAGATTTTTGAAATTCAAATCAAAGAAGTGGAACAGTTTCATTTAAATGAAAAATCTGTTTTTAAACTACCACTTAGTGGTTTAACTATTCATCAAAAATTGAAGTTTTTCAGAAAACTACCAAAAATTCACCCTAAGCTATATTTGATATTACAAATTCAAAAATAATGTCTATTTTAAAAAATACAAAACATATTATTTTCATTCATTAATTTAATAATATATTCCCGCTGTCAAAACAAATAGCGTGTTTTTAAGAAGCAATATTTATTAAAAGATTTCCACTAGTTTAAGTCCAATTTCAAAGTGAAATTAATTCCGATGACCACCATTGGATTAAATGGTAAAAATATATTCTAATTTTACCTTAAAACCAATTAAAAAGATAATCTAATCATATAAATAAATTAGATTAAAAAGTGGTTTGGAATTTAAATACAAAATTTTTCACTATTCATTAAAAAAGAACTTTATTTGAAAATTACCAAAGATTTACACAAAGTAAATTTTGATTCCCCGATTATAAAGAAGAATTTTATTTTCTCAAATATAATATATAAAATTTTCATAAAGTCGATTTAAAAGTGGTTCTCCATCAAAAGTCTTTTTAAAGAATATTACAATGTTTACAGTTAATATTGGATTCATTCGCATTTTTAATCCTCTATCATTTATTGTAAAAAGTAAGAATATTTTACAAAAATATGTTATCCTTTTGTAGTTAGTTATATTCATTCCCTTAATTACAACGACTAGGTTTTGAGTACCATTTAATATAAAATTATTTTATTATTAGAGTGCAACATAATATTTCAAAGAAACTTGTTGTTGCGTATTGGGTAAGACATCAAGCATAGCGTTCCCTATAAATTAATATTATCATTTTAATCAAAAATAAGGATAAATATAAAAATTTCATATTCTTTATTTAAAAGGGGTGTTACATCCATCCCCCCTTTTGGGAATTGCGTCCTCACAGTTTTAAAATTGGGCTCGGAAACATCATTGAAAGGCCCACATCGAAACAAGAGTCAGTAAAACTAACACTTTAAATGAATGGGAGAGAAGGAAAAAAGGTCACCCGAGTTAACCCATACGAGGATTCCAAGTATGAAAATATGGACATGGAGGAAAAAACAAAGGGTCATGTTCTGAGGGAGAGTTATAGTAAACATGTTTAGGAGAATGTTAACTACAAGAAAACCACAAACTTGTGGTGGGTTAAATGGTATTCGATTCCCCAGTAGGAAATGTTAATAGAAAACATTTTTGTTTAAAGTTACTTTTCATTGAGGAATTTATTTTTGATCTTAAGGAACCATACTTACATGTCATGTTGACTTTCAACATTTACTATATTTATTATAGGAACTCATGTTTTCCCCAAAATATGAGTATTTATGTAACACCCCAAGATTTCATAGTGTGTTATTTCTTCAAAATAATTCAATAACTTGCACTACACGCAACACTGAGTTCAATTGAACCATGACTTACAAAAAAAAAGCCATTAAAAGAGGTCATGAATAGTATTAACTAAATTTTAAACTTTATATAATCCTTATAATTTTAGAATCCATATTATGAGTTTCTTAGTCATAATGCAAGAACAGATTCATTTTCAGTATTGCACTTTTATCAACTTTTGATAGTGAAACCTTTTTAAATACAATATTTTAAACTTTTTGACTAAATGGAGACATCAAAAAATTTAAAATGAAACATCCCAAGCTTCCACGGTATGCTTTCCTTTGAATAAAACAGTAGCGTGTGTTGTACCCAAATTCGAGTTCTAACACACCGTAACCAATCAAACTAGCTGTTATGAATAGTAATACCTACTTTTTGAAGTTATATATATTTTATATTTTAAAATGGACTTCATTTTTGGATTCGGAATATCAAATTTATCCTAAGGTGAAATTTTGGTACTTTACGGATAACTTTCATATTTTGATGAATAGTGAAAATTACTAAATTTTAATTAAAAACAACTTTTTTAATCAAAATAATTAATAGTAATAAATTATGAATTTGAGTGGTTTTAAAGTATATTTAGAATATATTTTTACTATTTAATATAATTTTGGTCATTGGACATAATTTTACAATTAAACCGAACATAAACAAGTGTCAATCTTTTAATAGTTATTATCTCTTAAAAACACGCTTTTTGTTTTGACAGCGGGAATTAATTTTAAATTAATTTCTGCCACATTTGTGTTTAGAATTTAGGAAAATGGATTCCATATTTGGAATCAGGATGTTCAAATTGTGTAAATAGGTAACTTTTATTTTTAGACATTTTGAATAATTACTGCGGTAAATATTTTATTTACCATGGTTAAGGGTAAATCCGGTAAATAAGGGTTAAAAAATAATATTATAATAATACTAAATTACCCTAAAACGTGTCTTAACCCTACTGGTTGATACATGGTCGACCATGGGAATCTTTGGGTCTATTTGGGGACCCCATGGATCCACTTGTAAGTGATAATGACACTTTATTTTAATTAAGTCAAAATGAATACAAAAATGACACAAGCATATATCGTTTAGGAAAACAATTGTTACATAGGGTTATATAAGTTGGATTTTAGATTATAAATATTCATTCGAAAGCTAAAAAGATTTACTAAATAATGATATTTTATTTATAATTTTTAGACATTAAATAATGTATTTTATTTATAACACAATGATGATGCAGTAATTACTAGAATAGTGAAAAATTAAAATAATTGATATTATAAATACCCAAAAAAATCTAATATGAAACTTCTAATGAATTAAACTAAATTTATAGGCTAATATGATATATTAGTATTAATTTAATTGACTTTGTTCGAAGTAATAAATCTGTTATGAGTTTCACAAAAATTAACTATTGAATAATGTCAAAATTGACATAAAAGAGTTCTTAAAACAAATATTATATTATTAATTGATATTAAATTCCTAAAAATCTAAGGTTCGGCCAAGAGACTTATATCATGATAGTTTCATCATTAATGGACCACATGGGGGTCGCTTGGATGTATATAGTATGTTTATTAACCATATTATATAAAAATACAAAGAGACATTGTAAAAGTGAAACTAATTAACTTAGAGTTAATACTTAAAGATAAGGTTAATATAAGTACCCAAACCTGTCTAAATTCTATTGGTTGAGTGTTTTTCGACCTATCCCCACCTTAACCTTTGAATAATCAACTTTGGAGCCTTTAGAAACCGAATATGAATTTATTATAAATTAATATTTCTAACTTTTCCAAAGGTGCCCCTCACCCCTCTTATAAAAGGGCACTCCTCCTTCTCATTTATTCACACCTTCAAAGCCTTTTGGCTCGGCCAAACTCTGACCCAATACTCTCCCAACATCCCTCACTACAACCTAGAGGCCTTAGTTTTATCAGAAAGCCAACCTAAGGAGCCCTTTTGATCAAATCAAAAGGAAGAACCCGAAGAAGAGGTAATGATTTCACCACCCTTCTCCAAGATCATTTCTTCTTCCACTTCTTCTTCCTTTGTTATTACCATTCTAAAATAATAACTCCAGTATCTCACATATACTGTGATGTTATTATAAATATGGTACAATCATATTCAGTATTCTATCCACCCTTTGAATAACATGTCACCATACGTGCGTACGTACGACTTACCGTCTCCACGTCGTGGTGTAATTGTTATTCAATATAATATTATTTGGATGGGTATAATAATGATGTGTAACTCATGTAAATAATAAATATAACATGTTAATGATTCTGTATATATGATATACCATCCATTTATATATTATTTTAATATCAAAAGAATGATATTGTCGCTCGTGCGTACGTACAGACTACCGTCTCCACGAACGCGATGAGATTCATTCTCCATCGTATCCATTCAAGTATAATTATCATTTGATGATTTAAAAATGATGTTTAAGGACTGGATATCATTCTGGATATGAATAAGATACAACAACCATGGCTTATTTAACAAAACATATAAAAGAAAATGAGTAAGTTAACTCCCGAAACGACGATAATTCTAAGATATTATTAACAAATCAATGTTAAAAGATCATATATGATATCATATTAATATATATGATTCTTGTATAATTTAATAACAACTATTTCACCATTATACAGGAGGTTAACCTACCCCAACCAAGGAAAAGTACATGGTAAGGGTTTACTTTACAACCTCTTCATTATCCAAGGTTGTTTATACGTAATAATCTACTGGGATCTCTTTATCATCCACATCCATGTTTCTTAAAAATGCATTTCAAAACATTTTTACTATTTACTATAATATGAGTTAAATTCATTTATACCCTTTTTGACTTTTATAAGTGGTTTATGAAGGAATCTTTCCGTCGTTTTTCAAAACAAGGTCCTTTTTAACCTTTTCGATAGAATTAAGGTAAGAATGTTTTTTTAACTTATACGGCGGGTGCGGCTATTTTCCGCCGTTATAAAATCTTCAAAGCTTCCCTTACAAGCTTATAAGAATATTTTCAAAGAAAATGTTTTATTTTATATGGATCTTAAAATTTTTCAAAATAAAAGGAGATATTTCTTTAAAAAGAATTTTGATTTCATCTATGTCAACATCCTTTGATGGATTTTAAGATTATTTGAAGTTGATTTATTATGATACAAAACGTCTATATTGTATTGAAGGTTTTGTGATATGTTTGACTGTGGATGTGCTATTTTTATACCATTCATAGTTTATAGTGAAAGTATTGACATTTCGTATGCTAATTTTAATACGAATGTTTATGTTATGTTTAAACCTTTTCATATGGGAATGCATTGGACTTAATATGTGACGGGTGGAGCCCTCTATAGCTCCTCGATGCATCGGTAGGTCTCATGAGACAAACTAGTGTCTTGGCACAAGGCCTTGACAAAATCTTATTTGTAGTCTTGGCACGAGGCCTTGGCTATGTGGTTATGATAGTCTGGCATTATGCATTCCGTCATTATGAAAGTGGTTATTGATTTTTCATGTGATTATTCGATTAGTAGAATAACCATGTGAATAAGTAAATGGCATTATTTCATTTCATTTATGCCATACTATGTTGAAAGTTCATGTTTTAAAGACTTTTGTTTTAGTTATACATTTCCTTAAATGTTTATTCTTATTTATGAAAGTTTCCGCTATATTGTTATCCTTACTGGGCATTTGAGCTCACCCCTTTTCTATGTTTTATTTTTGCCAGGAAGTGAAGAAGTAAATTATGAATGACCTGTAGGGATATTATGTGGGGATATGAGTGTGGATTATGGAGACAATATGTTGTTGTAGTAGTTTTTCGTTTAATGATGTAATGTAAACCTTATGAATATATCTAGTGTTTCCAAGGCTACTAAACCAATCGGTCTTTCGAGGTTTGATCTTTCTTGTGATCATGCCAATGTTACGAAGTAATGCACCAACTCTGGGCAGCTGGGGTCGGGGCGTTACAGTTGGTATCAGAGGAAGTTTAGTACAAACCTTGGAAGCTAGATTTAGATAAACTCTGATTAGAGAACGTAGACCTAAGATGAGCTTTGAGGATTAGTGTAGAAGAACTTCCTAGAATTTTGGTATTGTAGAGATTTTGTGAGTTTTCCGAGAAATACATCCCTGTCTGGATACGAGCAGGTAGAGGCGGCTCTGGCACAGATGTACCTAGGGGTAAAACCGGAAAACACCGCTTTGAGCTAGACTCGAACGGGAACTGGTGCACGACAATGGGCCTTGTTGCACTCTTGGTTACGACACTCCCGGGGGATATGCTTAGGATAATTCTCATTTTCTTTACAAACCATTATGAAGGGATTATGAGTATATACTTCCTCAAAGAAAACATTTTTATGATTATGGATTATATCCATAAATAGTTCAATTTATGTTAAGTGTTTTATAAGTATGGGATTATGTATTTTGACTCATAAACTAATCTAGTTTATGCCATTGTGTAGAAATGGCGCCCAGTAGAAGGAATGATAACTCCAGAAATGCACATGATTCAAAGAGAAGGAAGGATCATATCTCTCATGGTCTTAAGCTAGAATTTATAAGAGAAATAGTCTCCCATGTATTATCATCATATGAAGAAATAATATCATGTGTTGATAAGATAAGTAAAGAGTTTACTGAGTCCTATGGCTTTGAAGGGAAGCAAGATAAGAAAAGGATGGAAGAGAGAAAGATGGATAAAGGGAAGAGGGAAAAGAAGAATTTTCCCATATGTGGTAACTGTGGAAAGAAACACCCTGGAACTTGCGTGAACGGAATGGGAGTTTGTTATAAGTGTGGAGGAAAAGGGCACAAAGTACGTGACTGCAAGGGTAAGAAAATGGTTTCAAATGTACAATGTTTCATTTGCAAGGAGTTTGGACACTACGCGAACCTATGTCCCAGTCATCAGACTATGCCGCAAATGATGTTATTGGATAATAATCATGTTATGATACTACCACATATGATGATTAGAGTTCTTATGTTGATTATGTCAATTGAGTGTTGTATCAACAATGTACTTGTTACAATAATCACGGAGTATATAAGGATTATACTGCAGTACTATTTCATTATGGACTTGAGATTTTGTGGAACAAAGAAAAGTGACTCAATAGCAGGATAAATTTTTGGAAAATATATGGTTGAGAGAATGATAAATCATAATATAGTTCTGATACTGAGGTAGTGATTTTGGAATAATATGTGATTGTTTTGGATAAATTATATTGGATATTCTTAACTACCTTGGAACTGATTAATGATTTGTATATTCCATCATTGTTTGGGTTTAAAACATTTTTGGATTAATGAAGTATATCCAGCATTCTATATGGAATAAGGGAGCATGAATGTAATCAATAAGGAATATGGTAATACATGATGAAGGTATTCATATTCTATTACGGGGTAAAAAGGATCTATATTATGTTTACCTTCCTTATAAATGTTGGACTGTGAGTTTAGACAGAAGTATTTTGGATAGTTCTAGTTTGGATTATTTTGGATTGCCATAAAAGGACAACCCGGAGGTCGGGCGGCAACCCGTCACGTCCGGCAAGGCTGCGAGACTTGAACCCGCAACCGAAGGGCGACAAGGGTGTATCACCTACCACTGTCCTACGAGATGTCTTGAATTAAATAATGTAGTTTTTTTTAAAATATATGGTAGATGAATTATAATTCATTTATTTTGGAACCCTATACGAATAGTATAAATAGAAAAAAAAAATTACGTTCTATTATCTTTTAGAATGAAAGATGAGTTTGTGGTAGAAATTTATTAATGGGTAAAATTCTAATTATAAAGTAAGTATATCTAATTATTATCTTATCCAATCTCATAAAAAAATTCCTCAACATTAATAATAGAAACTTAGAACAAAAATGTTGTCCTAGATGGTACCTTAAATCATCACAAATTTATGGCTTTGGGATTGTTGGCCTTTTCATAGCCATGTTCTCTACCACTCTCCATCAGATAATTGATGGTTAGATTTCTCTTCCATATCCATATTTTCCTACATGGAACCCTAGTATGTGTTATTTTCGGTAATCTTCATACTTTGCACTCTTTATTTTAAATAGAGGCCTCATTAATTCATTTTTCGATGTGGGATTTCAACTAAGATATTTTGAAATGTCAAAAATGTTCTTGTCCCAATACCATATATTTTGTTGAACCGATGGTACTTCAAATCATCATGGATTTATGAGTTTAAGGACCTCAATTTTATACTTGTTTGTGATTGATGACCTCAATCAATACCTATAAATATTTACGTTTTTCCTCCGATTATATGTCTCTAGTTTCCACCAATGTTCTCCTAATCGAGATCATAATTTGGTGGTGACCCTTTGATTTCTCTTTTCCTCATATTAAGACTAAATTTTAGTAACCCAATTTCCAATGTGGGTTTTCCCACAAATATATTTTCTACTTTCAACCTTTTATTTTTGAAGAACAATTTCAAATTGCGAGGACGCAATTTATTGAAGGAGGGGAGAACGTAACACCCCAAGATTTCATAGTGTGTTATTTCTTCAAAATAATTCAATAACTTGCACTACACGCAACACTGAGTTCAATTGCACCATGACTTACAAAAAAAGCCATTAAAAGAGGTCATGAATAGTATTAACAAAATTTTAAACTTTATATAATCCTTATAATTTTAGAATCCATATTATGAGTTTCTTAGTCATAATGCATGAACAGATTCATTTTCAGTATTGCACTTTTATCAACTTTTGATAGTGAAACCTTTTTAAATACAATATTTTAAACTTTTTGACTAAATGGAGACATCAAAAAATTTAAAATGAAACATCCCAAGCTTCCACGGTACGCTTTCCTTTGAATAAAACAGTAGCGTGTGTTGTACCCAACTTCGAGTTCGAACACACTGTAACCAATCAAACTAGCTGTTATGAATATTAATACCTACTTTTTGAAGTTATATATATTTTATATTTTAAAATGGACTTCATTTTTGGATTCGGAATATCAAATTTATCCTAAGGTGAAATTTTGGTACTTTTCGGATAACTTTCATATTTTGATGAATAGTGAAAATTACTAAATTTTAATTAAAAACAACTTTTTTAATCAAAATAATTAATAGTAATAAATTATGAATTTGAGTGGTTTTAAAGTATATTCAGAATATATTTTTACTATTTAATATAATTTTGGTCATTGGACATAATTTTACAATTAAACCGAACATAAACAAGTGTCAATCTTTTGATAGTTATTATCTCTTAAAAACACGCTTTTTGTTTTGACAGCGGGAATTAATTTTAAATTAATTTCTGCCACTTCTGTGTTTAGAATTTAGGAAAATTGATTCCATATTTGGAATCAGGATGTTCAAATTGTGTAAATAGGTAACTTTTATTTTTAGACATTTTGAATAATTACTGCGGTAAATATTTTATTTACCATGGTTAAGGGTAAATCCGGTAAATAAAGGTTAAAAAATAATATTATAATAATACTAAATTACCCTAAAACGTGTCTTAACCCTACTGGTTGATACATGGTCGACTATGGGAATCTTTGGGTCTATTTTGGGACCCGATGGATCCACTTGTAAGTGATAATGACACTTTATTTTAATTAAGTCAAAATGAATACAAAAATGACACAAGCATATATCTTTTAGCAAAACAATTGTTACATAGGGTTATATAAGTTGGATTTTAGATTATAAATATTCATTAGAAATCTAAAAACATTTACTACATAATGATATTTTATTTATAATTTTTAGACATTAAATAATTTATTTTATTTATGACACAATGATGATGCAGTAATTACTAGAATAGTGAAAAAATTAAAATAATTGATATTATAAATACCCAAAAAAATAAAAAATGAAACTTATAATGAATTAAACTAATTTTATAGGATAATATGATATATTAGGATTAATTTAATTGACTTTGTTCGAAGTAATCAATCTGTTATGAGTTTCACAAAAATAAACTATTGAATAATGTCAAAATTGACTTAAAGAGTTCTTAAAACAAATATTATATTATTAATTGATATTAAATTCCTAAAAATCTAAGGTTCGGCCAAGAGACTTATATCATGATAGTTTCATCATTAATGGACCACTTGGGGGTCGCTTGGATGTATATAGTAAGTTTATTAACCATATTATATAAAAATACAAAGAGACATTGTAAAAGTGAAACTAATTAACTTAGAGTTAATACTTAAAGATAAGGTTAATATAAGTACCCAAACCTGTCTAAATTCTATTGGTTGAGTGTTTTTCGACCTATACCCACCTTAACCTTTGAATATTCAACTTTGGAGACTTTAGAAACCGAATATGAATTTATTATAAATTAATATTTCTAACTTTTCCAAAGGTCCCCCTCACCCCTCTTATAAAAGGGCACTCCTCCTTCTCATTTCTTCACACCTTCAAAGCCTTTTGGCTCAGCCAAACTCTGCACAAATACTCTCCCAACATCCCTCACTACAACCTAGAGGCCTTAGTTTTATCAGAAATCCAACCTAAGTAGCCCTTTTGATCAAATCAAAAGGAAGAACTTGGAGAAGAGGTAATGATTTCACCACCCTTCTCCAAGTTCATTTCTTCTTCCACTTCTTCTTCCTTTGTTATTACCATTCTAAAATAATAACTCCAGTATCTCACATATACTGTGATGTTATTATAAATATGGTACAATCATATTCAGTATTCTATCCACCCTTTGAATAACATGTCACCATACGTGCGTACGTACGACTTACCGTCTCCACGTTGTGGTGTAATTGTTATTCAATATAATATTATTTGGATGGGTATAATAATGATCTGTAACTCATTTAAATAATAAATATAACATGTTAATGATTCTGTATATATGATATACCATCCATTTATATATTATTTTAATATCAAAAGAATGATATTGTCGCTCGTACGTACGTACGGACTACCTTCTCCACGAACGCGATGAGATTCATTCTCCATCGTATCCATTCAAGTATAATTATCATTTGATGATTTAAAAATGATGTTTAAAGACTGGATATCATTCTGGATATGAATAAGATACAACAACCATGGCTTATGTAACAAAACATATAAAAGAAAATGAGTAAGTTAACTCCCGAAACGACGATAATTCTAAGATATTATTAACAAATCAATGTTAAAAGATCATATATGATATCATATTAATATATATGATTCTTGTATAATTTAATAACAACTATTTCACCATTATACAGGAGGTTAACCTACCCCAACCAAGGAAATGTACAAGGTAAGGGTTTACTTTACAACCTCTTCATTATCCAAGGTTGTTTATACGTAATAATCTACTGGGATCTCTTTATCATCCACATCCATGTTTCTTAAAAATGAATTTCAAAACATTTTTACTATTTACTAGAATATGAGTTAAATTCATTTATACCCTTTTTGACTTTTATAAGTGGTTTATAAAGGAATCTTTCGGTCGTTTTTCAAAACAAGGTCCTTTTTAACCTTTTCGATAGAATTAAGGTAAGAATGTTTTTTTAACTTATACGGCGGGTGCGGCTATTTTCCGCCGTTATAAAATCTTCAAAGCTTCCCTTACAAGCTTATAAGAATATTTTCAAAGAAAATGTTTTATTTTATATGGATCTTAAATTATTTCAAAATAAAAGGAGATATTTCTTTAAAAAGAATTTTGATTTCATCTATGTCAACATCCTTTGATGGATTTTAAGATTATTTGAAGTTGATTTATTATGATACAAAACTTCTATATTGTATTGAAGGTTTTGTGATATGTTTGACTGTGGATGTGCTATTTTTATACCATTCATAGTTTATAGTGAAAGTATTGACATTTCGTATGCTAATTTTAATATGAATGTTTATGTTATGTTTAAACCTTTTCATATGGGAATGCATTGGACTTAATATGTGACGGGTGGAGCCCGCTATAGCTCCTCGATGCATCGGTAGGTCTCATGAGACAAACTAGTGTCTTGGCACAAGGCCTTGACAAAATCTTATTTGTAGTCTTGGCACGAGGCCTTTGCTATGTGGTTATGATAGTCTGGCATTATGCATTCCATCATTATGAAAGTGGTTATTGATTTTTCATGTGATTATTCGATTAGTAGAATAACCATGTGTATAAGTAAATGGCATTATTTTATTTGATTTATGCCATACTATGTTGAAAGTTCATGTTTTAATGGCTTTTGTTTTAGTTATACATTTCCTTAAATGTTTATTCTTATTTATGAAAGTTTCCGCTATATTGTTATCCTTACTGGGCATTTGAGCTCACCACTTTTCTATGTTTTATTTTTCCCAGGAAGTGAAGAAGTAAATTATGAATGACCTGCAGGGATATTATGTGGGGATATGAGTGTGGATTATGGAGACAATATGTTGTTGTAGTAGTTTTTCGTTTAATGATGTAATGTAAACCTTATGAATATATCTAGTGTTTCCAAGGCTACTAAACCAATCACTTTCGAGATTTGATCTTTCTTGGGATCATGCCAATGTTACGAAGTAATGCACCGACTCTGGGCAGATGGGGTCGGGGCGTTACAATTTAGGATGACTTGTTTACATTAAGAGAGCTATAATCAACTTCTAGATAATAACCTAATCCACAAAAGAGAACTATATAATTCTCATTTATTTAGACCGTAACCAAAAATAAAACCAAAAAGATTAGTATGAGATCAGATAATACCCAAAAAGTATAATCCTTTATAATAAAAAATCTATTCTTAATCTCCAAAATATGTCAAACAATACCCAAAGTTCAAGAAAGACCATTCAATAAACAATTTTTCCATAAAATAATTCAAAGTAAACCAAACTAATATTGAATCCCAAATATTTGAAGGATTTATTCACATAGTCTTCCATGTTAAAAATTAACATTTATATCCAAATAATATTAATTTATCTTAAAGATTCATATTAAAAACTAATTAATCTAATCACATATCCTCCATGATAGGTTAATCATTTCCATAGATAACCCAAAATAAAGTTACTCTTGATTCTTAAAGTCATCTAACTGAAAATAATTATTCAAACTAACAGGGACTTCACGTATTCCAGTGGTAGGCGATAAATACTAGTCGCACTTTGGTTGTGGGTTCGATTCCCACAGCGTTGTCTGATGCGACGGGTTGTCACACTGTCTGTGTGTTGTCCATTTTCCCAAACTACATAATTCTTAAAACATTCACCAAAACGAGATAAAATCATAAAAAACGATCATAACTTATTTTAACCTCAAGTTTATCTCATCCCTTTCATTTTCCATCTTATTATAGAGTAACCCATAATTACCAAAAAAGTAAGGTTCTTATAAACCCTAATGGTTACCTTTATAATTATTACCTAAACTTCCACGTCGAGTTTCTTCTCTCAGACATGATGCATTAGAGAACTCACCAAGGTTAAAGTGGTTGATCATGACTCCTGATAGTTAGTTTAGAATAAATATGAGATTTCTCATTCAATCCCCCATTTCATCCAGTCTCTTAATCAGAGAACCACCACAGTTTTCTTCAAACCCATTGTCACTTTGGTGCCTGCTAGATCCATCCATTTACTAAAACCAGAAATGTCAGTGTGAGTATATCTACAAAATCAATATGTACTAATGAGGAAGATAAACACTAAGATATTCTTACTCATTCACTTTATCTAAAAACTATGACTCTTTCTGAAATCCTAGCCATTATGGTAATGTCGCATATGCTTATAGAATACCCTAACCACTAAATTTATCTAAACCATCCTCGGATACCAACTATAAGGCCCCGACATAAAAAATTACTTATTATTTAATTAAATGAATAATCCACATTGAGGATCTTTTCAAGATTAGTGTTTTAGAGAATTAGGACATAACTATTACATCTTAAAGATTACAAAGTATACACTTATACTAAGTTTCCAAAAAATAAAAACTCTTAAAAAGAAACATGTCTTGTTCCATGTTTTACATAGCATGTCTTTCCTTGATCACATCCATGACCCCATTCATCTTTATGACCTGTGGAAAACATTTCAAAAACATGGGATGAGCATAAAAATCCCACTAAAGGATACACAAAGAAGGAAAAGTACTAGTTTTTTAAATCAACATGTAAACCAAGAATACATTATCAAAGTAATACTTTTCACCTTTATGAAGTAGTAAAAAATTCTTCACTGAATAAAAGATCATTACTTACCCGTATGTAACCAAAATATTACCATAAAACCCATATAAAGAACACAAAACATATAAAGGTAACTTGGGACATAAACATACTTAAATGGAATAACCATACGGTCGACTTCCAGATATATCACTTAATGGAATAGCCATACGACCGACTTCCATACCCAATGCATTGGAGGTTATAACGTTACCACCCGTCCTGGTATTCATGACACCACCCGTCATATGGTTTATCACATATCCACCCGTAAAATGTCCAATTATAATCATTACACCTAAAATATTGAAAATATAAACATTTAAATAACAACATTTTATTTACAATCACAATAAGTAATTCCATGTTTTTGAATTAATCAATCCATTTTCAAAAACCATTTAAAAGATATTTTTGAATCAAAGTGTCCCATGCCACTTTGAATATTTTAATGGAAATATAATTTTAAAACATTAATGTCCATATAAATAAATACTGAAAAATATTTTTAAAACATGGACATTAATGATAACGATTTAGAATAATGAATCTTTAAAACATTTAAAACGATATTTTTGTTAAAGGGTTTTTAACAAAATGAGAGACTCTTGAATACAAATAATTGTAGAATAACATTTAATCCAAACATTATAATATCATGAGAATAAAGGGATTCATGATATAATATGTCAAAGTATAGTATACATACCATATAAGTGTTAATTGGTGCATAACAACAATGAAGTCTCTGTGGAAATGTCAATTGAGATGAAATCCATTATAAAGATGGTATCCTTATATTAAGGATAAATCTATCACATAATTATGTGTGAGAAATATTAATAAACCCAATATAAGTGGATATTATGTGTGAAACAATCATAGTTAATTCACACATAATCATGGAAAAACAAAACCAATGACATAGATATTTACCTCAAAGAAATGAGATTGAGTTATTATTTCCCATATAAGTTCGTAAGAATTTCTCAATGAGATGATTATCTATAGAAATAGTATATCTACACAAAGGTTAGTGGAAATTAAAACATAGATATTCCACACATAATATTGGCATAATAAAATCATGAATTAGAGGTTTAACCAAAAGAATAGAAAGTGGGTTAAGAAGTTCCCTTACAGAAATCCGACAGCCTAACGGCCTCACTTTAAAATTCATAAAATGAGTTGATGAGAGAGAAAATGGTATCTCATCACTTGGACATAAAATTTACATAAATAAGGATATATAAGAACATATCCCAACATAATATTATGTTAATTTAAAGACATAACAAAATAATTCTTTTAAAAAGAGGAGGGTGAAAGGTCCCCTTACCGAGTTTGGTAACTTTCGAAACGTACACCGCATGGAAGAAGGGTCATACAATAAAGATATAAATACCCATAAATGAAATTATATTGCACAAAGAGTATAATAATGGGAATTACATACACCCTCAAATTAAATACTGGAAAACGTAGCATAAATGTCATGGGAATAACAGTGAGATGAAAAATCCCTTACGAAAACTCGGCAGCCTAACGGTGCCACATAAAACTTCCAAAAATGGATTTATGAGATCAAATAGGGTCTATCATAATATTAACATAAAAATTACAGTATGAGGAATATAAAATAACATCCACAAACATAATAAATATGAGCATAAAAGAAATGACATAAAAGAGAGTACTTAAAAAGAAAGAGAGAGGTTGGATTCCTTTCCTCGTGTCCGACTTGACTCAATCGTTCTTTAATCTTCTGAATAATAAAATTTGGTCAATTTATAATTTCTTAAGGACCTCCTTTAAATATTATTATTCAGTTCATATCACATATTATAATGTTATAATAATTGGTTAATAAAGTGAGTTCATATGAGATGTTTTTGTCGATGTTCGGTACATGAGTAAAAATTGAACTTGTTGGAAAAGAATTTTCCATTTAGTTATAGGTACATCATATCCAGAATAGTATTAATTTTTCAATATCATATATATCCAGTATATATTCATTTTATACTATTCCATGACATTTTGAGATAAATAATTAAAAGCACCGTTCATGGAGACGGTAGGCCGTACGTACGCATTAACGCTACATTCATTTTTTGTCATATTAGTGGAATTAAAGTTAAAAGAGAGAGATATATATTATAATTCCAGAATGATATCCATAATTTAGATGTAATATATGACATATATATCAATTATATATATGTACTTATAATAGTACAAAACATTTGGAGAAAAGAAAAGAAATGTACCGTTCATGGAGACAGTAAGACGTACGTACGCATGAACGATACTTTCATTTATTTGGAACATTAATGGAATTAAAAAATAGATGGGAGATATATATATATATATTATAATTCCAGAATAATATATATTTTATATCGATCACATTATTTATTCAATTTCATTCTTTATACATTCCATGTATTGCATGAACGAGTCACATCCCTTGAGGGGTAGTAGTCCACACTTCCTCATATAAAATTATCACATTTGCACAACATGAAAGGCATAAAGGCATGTTTTAAATATAAAATTCAGAAACATATAGAAAACATAAATACCATATATATCATATATAAAATATAGTGACATCATAATGGACACTATGAAAGGTGTTAATAGAAGATTGAACAATCATCATTTCTTGAGACATAAATTCTTCATCCACAGAAACAGTATGTTCTTTAACCATTAGATGAAGGTTTGTGTAAGTGTAGCTTTAATCCTTCACATAAAAACATCCTAGTATATATAAGATACTGGTTTTGTTACAAAAGAAAGGAATACAAATATTTTAGAGGGTTGGAGAAGAAAAATAAAACAAAAGAACACAAGGGAAGACATTACCTTTAAATCGGGTAACTCTTTTTGATTTATGCTCAATGGCTTCCTTGGAAAGGATTCTGCCCAAATGTGAGGATTCAATGATGAATAGAGGGATTTTTAGAGATAAAATGGGAAGGGGTTGGCCGAGAAAAAAGCTTCAGAGGTGTGGGTATGGTGGTAGAGGTGGGGGCCTTTTATAAGAGGAGAAGAGGGGCACTCTTGGAAAGTTATAAACTTTTACTTTATTATAAAATGCTTTTTGGATTTTAAAGGTCCAAAAATTATATATTTAGAGTATAAGGTGATAAGAGTTCTAAATCCACCCATCTAATAGGTTTTTGACAAGTTTAAGTCATAGATTTTACATTATATTTTCAATTTATTTAAATCGTTAAATAATGAGGTAATCGCAGCATCATCATGGTGTCATAAATAATTTAATTTATTTAATGTCTAAAAATTATAAAAAAATATAAAGATGTAGGAAATCTTTTTAGATTTGTAATTAATATTTATAGTGAAAAATATGACTTGTATAACCCCATTTAATTTTTTTAGTAAAACAACTCATGTATGTGACATTTTTATTTTAACATTAAATAAAAAGTTATTAATGTCATTTTCCTACCAAAGTGGATCCATGAGGTCCCAAAGTTGACCAATGGATTTTCTTGATCGGCCATGAAACATAAAATATGGTTAGGACATGTGTCAAGGTCATTTCATATTATTCAAACATTTTTTACCTTAAATTACACCAATTACATCTAATCACGATTAAAAACTTAAAAGTTACTATTCACCAAAAAATTATATTAATTCCATTGAATAAGATTTTACATCCT
The DNA here is from genome assembly GCA_963277665.1 of Viscum album. Lineage (NCBI taxonomy): Eukaryota > Viridiplantae > Streptophyta > Magnoliopsida > Santalales > Viscaceae > Viscum > Viscum album. The sequence continues at coordinate 1,957,847,068 of OY728165.1, forward strand.
AATGAAAACCATGTATGTCATATTTTTGAAATTCAAATCACAGAAGTGGTAATGTTTCATTTAAATGAAAACCAGTTTCTAAACTATCACTTAGTTGTTTCACTATTCAACAAAAATTGAAGTTTTTCAGAAAAATACCAAAAATTCACCCTAAGCTATATTTGATATTCCGAATTCAAAAATGATGTCTATTTTAAAAAGTTAAAAACATATAAGTTTCATTAACTAATTTAATAATTAATTCCCGCTGCCAAACAAATACCATGTTTTTAGGAAATAATATCTATTAAAAGATTGACACTAGTTTATGTCCAATTTGAAAGTGAAATTAATTCCAATGACCACCATTGGATTAAATGGTAAAAATATATTCTAATTTTACATTAAAACCAATTCAAAAGATAATATAATCATATAAATAAATTACATTAAAAAGAGGTTTTGAATTAAAATACAACATTTTTCACTATTCATTAAAAAATGAACTTTATCAGAAAAATACCAAAAATTTACACAAAGTAAATTTTTATGTCCCTATTCAAAATAAGAATTTTATTTTGTCTAATATAACACATAAAATTGTCAAAAAGTGAATTTAAATGAGGTTCTCCATAAAAAGGCGGTTAATCGACCTTGTAAAGAATATTAGAATGTTTACAGTTAAAATTGGATTCATTTTCATTTTTAATCCTATAAAATTTAATGTAAAAAGTTAAAATATTTTACAAACATATATAATCATTTTATAGTTAGTTCTATTCATTCCCATCATTACAACGGCTAGGTGTTGACTACCATTTAAAATAAAATTATTTTATTATTAGAGTGCAACATAATATTTCAAAGAAACTCGTTGTTGCGTACTGGGTAAGACATCAAGCCTAGTGTTCCATATAAATTAATATTATCATTTTATTCAGTGATTGGTATAAATATAAAAATTTCATATTCTTTATTTACCTGGGGTGTTATATTAGTCAAGGCCATATATAATTATACTTTCTATTTTATAGTGTGTTTTTATGTAACACTTCCAGAGAATGGTTAATATGAATAATTTATATTAGGTTATAAATTGTAAATATTTTCACAATCCTTAAAAATATTCATGTTTTTGACTAATTGATTTTGGAATATGGACATCACAGTTCTTCATCTTTTCGTTATGAATTTTTTTTCGCTTTCAACCTGTCCTACACCTATGGGACCATTTTTCTGCATTTTCATATTTTTCCATAACATTTTCTAACTATGTGAAACTATAAATGTTACATGAAATGGGAAAATACATCATCGGGAAAATACACTCCACATGCTGGCATTGTACTCTTACAGGGTTCTCATCTCCCAAAAACATGATGTATGTGATTATTTGGACAAAAATTATCATGCTCATGGGAATCATGGTCCTCCCAAGAATCTTGTTCCAAATATAAATAGATTATTCAGTTACAAAATAGATATTTAAATGTAAATTGGTTTTTTAGAACTTATAATATTATGTTGTTTTGGTTGGTTAACCGTGCTTCCAAAAGATTTCTTTCTACTCAAACAATAGTGTTTTGCTTAAGGAATGATTCCTTCAATAATAAGTACCTCCCTTTTCAATGGAAATGAATTTTGGAGACCATAATTGATTATATTTTTCTGACAATGAATTCGATAATTAAAATTATACCTAAAATTGAGAAATCAAATGATTTATGGAGGAATCAATAGAAGGTGAATTCCTTAAACAAAAATTATAAATGTATATAATACATACATCATCTCATGATCTGACATCGTAGTACGACACAAAGTGCGCAAGTATTTTTTATCATTATTAGTTTATTATTTTTTATTGAACATTCTAAAATAAAATACATAAAAATGATATTAATTTTTAAAAACATGAATATATTCTTTTATAAACCTCAAATTTAATTAATAACATAAACATGGTACTCGTCAACTAAGTAATCATTTACTGATGTTGTTCGATCAGAAAATCATACATTACATGTATCACCTCTAAATCTTTTCCAAATCTAGAACTCTATCCAATATTCAACTCATGGTTAAATTCTTTCCAAATATACCTGTATTCTATAACATGTTCACTATGTGCACCCTCATTAACAAGAGAATTAAAATATTTATTGTTCCAAAGTATTAAATAATAGAAATAAAATAATAAGATAACATTAAATCCAACATATTTATTTACCCATATATATGCGCAATAATTATACTGTACTTTTTTTGGAATGTTTATCCATGAGAGAAGGATTATGGGAATGATGTAGTAGTATTTGGAAAGCATCACAAAAAATAGTCCAACAATTTACCATGTATTATGATCATTTGGTTTTCATCATGTTAATCCATCATAATCTACATGTGGTATATCTACACTGATGGCATGATTATATTCCCATGACACCTACCAATAGATCAACCTATTATGGAAGAAAAACAATTATTATATGAATATATGTTAAAAAGTAAATAAATTATGAAAAATAATTTTATTAGGGATCTATAAATATACCTATTGATGTTTAATAAATGGGAATCACTAGATCCATAGGCACTGAATGAACATCACCCAATACAGTTGGAGTGGGTCCCAATGTAGTCTCTATAGACACAAACTATGTCAAAGAAGGATTTGGAAATTATGTAACATAGATTCTTAGATAGAATATTGTTTTTGGAAAATAATATGGCACAGATGGCTGTCCAAATTCATTATATTGATGTAGAGTGGGAATCATCACTGGATAAAGTACAAATGGGTATGGAGGCCCAAATTTACTAGGTAGTGAAATAATCTGCGGCCTAAATGTATCAGTATAAATGTTACAGAAATAAATTTTTTATAAAAAATAAATTAAATCATTTACATATTATAAATTAATTCCTTGAAATTTGTACGTGGTCTTAATAACCAAAATATTGAAATTTGAAACTATCTTTTTCTTTATATCCCACATCAAAAAAAAATTAATAAAACTTCCTCTTAATGTATATAAATATTTCTACATTGGAACATTGGAATAATACATAACATGGATTCCAAATTAGAGATCTTTAATGGGATGTGAATACATGGAAATGTATGAAAAAAATTGAAACGATATATATAGAGTTATATATAACAAGGTCCTAAGAAATTGAAAATCACAAATCAATAATCCTGTGATGGGTTTAAAGGCTAAAGATTTCATGACAAGATATGTATAGAGATTTTTTTTTCAATATCCATTTCATATAGTAGAATTTTTTTTCATTTTCATAATTATAAAATAATATTGAAAATAAACCTACTATGTACGTATAGTTTCTAACTTTAATCATTTTATACCACAACCTCATCTCATTCTCTAATAAATGATTATTAATGATGATTTTTTGATTTATAGAGGAAATAAAATCCATATCTAATAGACCACATAATTACATTAGAGGATCACAAGATATACCTCTTATAATTTTATAATAACCATACCAGAATGTATTGAACTAGGAATGATATTTCCTAAAATAATAAACTATGAAACGAAGAATCATTAATTTAATATCAAAAATTCTAACGTACTACAAAAAATTCATCTCATACAATTAGATAAATTTATATCATTAAAAATCATAAAAATAATCCACTCTTTCAATAAAACCACAAAATAAAATAGATTTGAACACGTTTTCATCAAAAATAAATTTAATATATATCTCTACGTAACATCAATTACCTATAATATCACATACCAAAAATCGAATATCCCTTATCAAATAATCTCTATGATATGATAATCATTTATATTTATATCATCAATCACCATAAATCCGCATTGAAAAAGTATATTCATATAAAAAGATAATTCATGATTTCATCCTCAAATGAAATACCCTAATATTCTATATACAATAATCATCGAGGGATCCAAATATTTTTAACATCATCAAAAATAACATTAATCACATAATCAATAAATCACATTCCAATATCATGATTATCTATGCATTAGAACATATTTATAAAAATGAAAGTAACCATTAGTTTTTTTATCCATTAAGTAATAGAAAAACTTCCATACTAACCATGACATAAAAAATTATAGTGGTTTCTTATGAACCCATTTCTCCATTAAAATATGAGTCCAATACAATTTTCCTTGCTATATATATAGGATATTCACATGTCCTGTAGATTGTTATTTTTATAAAATGATAACAACATAATTCATATAACATTCCTATAATTATGATGAAAACCCCTTAAAATCATAATAACTAAAGATCATATTAACCACAATGTTTATCAAAAACATTAAAATATTATCAACAAAATAAAAAGGAAAATCTTCCTTATATCTCATTATAAAATGTTAAAATTCATTGTTACAAATAAAAATAAAATATCTCAAAAATAAATTTCATCACATAAAACATTGAAAGAATACTAATTACATATATATTCCACAATAATGTTTTTAAATAATTATATGTAAAATCCTCAATCAATTTGTTTTAATAATAATATGTTAACCTTGATTTTCTATCTGGTTCATTAATATATCCTTCCCATAAAAATATAAATAATGATGCAATAATATAAAATATCAAATCATATGACAAGATATAATCAAATCTTTTTATATATCATTTCTATTTTCCTCATATTCAACAATAATAAAATTAGTCATTAGAAAAAAGTCATCTATATTCTCCTATTGATCTGGTTCTTGATATTTCTCTAAGGAAATTGAATTTAATAATTTTGAAACCATCATAACATAAAAAAATATCAATATCTTCTTTGGGAAGATCTACATTCATATTTATAGAGGTGACTGGATGCTTAATTTTGTTCCTTTAAATAAAATTAGATTATTCCATACATTATTATACAAAAAACTACCTCTCATTATATTAATAAATTTTCATGGGTGTCTCTTCCCACATTTTAGACACATATGTTATTTAATATTTTAATATTTATGACATTTATCGCCATAACATCAATGGGAATTAATTTTTTTCATATTTTATGTGTTTGAATACATCCAAAAATTCATATTTATAATAATTAAAAAATATAACTGGTATATAATTACAACATGAGTATTCTCCCAGGATAACATTTAATTCAATTCCCCTTTATTAAACCACCACATTTACATTCTCATGAAGTATTTTATTGGTTATTATTGGATCCAACCATTTACATAAAAAAATTTATGAGTTTGCATATGAAAAAAATAACATTCTACCATATTATGAGTATTATTAACACAAATATATCCATAGATAAGATATATTATATTAATTTCAATTTTAAACAATAACACAAATTACCCTAAAAAATATCCTTTTTTTTATAGAAGATATTTAACATATACTAAAATAATATCATAACCTCTAGGCTATCTAAACTATTATATGATACCAATTGTATGCACCCAACATTAATAATTGAATAGTCAATGAAATTAAACTAGAATTCACATACTTAAATTAGAAATGATCATTTAGATTTTATGAATCATATTGTTATCTGATAACTCTTTCATATTAGTCACATATATTATAATGAGGTACATTCTAATCAGTTTTAATTTTTTTATATAAAAAACTATAATGAAATATAATTTCTTGTTATTAGAATATCACTACTAATTTCAATGTGAGTTCATTATTTTTTTTAGTAATCCATAAACCCATTATAAATATTTTAAAAATTACATTGATACAAAAATAAGGGGCATAATAATACAAAAATATCTCAGTATAGTAAAAAAATGAAAACCAATGAAAAACCCTTTTTTTAATATTATTTAATATAAAAAGTGTGTCATTTTTCTTTAAAATAAATATATATTACCTTTTTAAATCAAATGAAATCATTAAAAAATCATTATAAAGAACAAAAAAGGCATGTCAAATACATGATACATTATCATATTTAACGCATTAAAACCCCATAAAATTTGAATAAACATACAAAAAATTTCATTAAAAATCATCTACATAACATATTATATACCCAGATAATTGGAGTGCTTACTCGGAGAACAAATCATATAATCCATATAAAGCTCAACTATGAGAAATAATGTTTAGTAACCCTTTTTATGTATTCTACTTGAACCATATCATGAATAACACCCATGATCAACTCTTTTAAGGACATGGGAAATACATATCAAATATCACAATAATCACTCCTCCAAAAACCCATTTTCAAAAAATAAATACATTGAACAATATCAAAAATTGGTTTTATTATATGAATAATATGAAATCAAAAAAAGGGATTTTACCATTAAATAATTTTTATAATGGTGGGAAATGTATTTGTATCTATATATGACTAAATGGAGCTATTCATTTGACATCTTTTTATGAATTTCAAACAATTAATACATTGATTACATTTGAAAACATTTGAAAAAAGTCAAACAAGATATAAAATATTCAACTATATATATATTTTTATATGTAAAAAATATCCATATATTTTAATAAATGGATTTATGAGAAAATGATAATAATATGATAAACATTAAAATAGTATTTTAAAAATAAGTTGTCTTACCTTGAGTGAGAATCATCATGTACATTATTTATACACTCAAATAAAAACCATATAATATTTTTTACAAGAAAGTGAAAATTTTTAAGGATAATTATTCTTATAATTCATTAAATAACTATTTATATAAAATTATTTAATCAATTAAATTCACATCGATCGTTTTGTTGATATTCAGCTCATATGAAAGAAAAGTCAATTTTTGGTTAATTAAGGCCATAGCGGTCATATTCTATCAAATCCTATACTATAATGATAAAATAACAATCATTTTTTTTATAAATTTATATTTCTTTATAAACCCATTATGGATGATGGATATGGAAAAATGAATACTTTTTAGTTATGGATATTGTAGTTTGCACGTACACATGAGTAACATTTCTATTATTCCATGAAAATTATGGAAAGAATATTATAATTATTTTAACTCTACATAATAAAAATAATATTATAAATAACATTTTAATAGTTTAAATAATATTATATATATCATACTTGTGATGGGAAAAGAAAATTAAATCAAATCACTTCATGGAGGTTATAGACTAGATGCTAGCTTGAATGAAGTTATCATTTTTATGTAAATTGAATGGGAATAATGTCACTATATATAATATTTTTAGTATGAAAAATTTGTCATTTATATAATATATAAACAATTATTCCATCATTATTATGTATCCATGAAAAAATGATATGAAAAAAATTAAATCAATTTACCAGGTGGAAGTCTACTGTAATTATGATTGAGAATTTTTCATCCCAATTGATTGAATGTGAGATAGATATTGGTTATTCATTAACAGAAAAATATAAACATATATAAGGTAAAACTATTTTTATAAAAGTATGTTTGAGGATGATTTCTATGGATATGGAATAAGAAATAATTTATAAACTCTTGACTGAAAATGGTGTCGCTTCATTAGACATTCTATATTGTTTAACACCTTTAAATTACTAAGGATGGAATCATGCAATAACCATGTCCTATAAAATTTATATATATATATATATATATGTTAACAATATTTAATTATATATTTCCTTATGAAAAAACATGATTTTTTGTGAGTTTATTAAAGGGAATAATTATCCCCTTTTGTAAGATATGGAGGGAACATTAAGAAAATCTCAAGAATATTAAATTAATTTAAATTATTTTTTATTTAATAATTTATATAACCTGATTTATTTAGTATATATTTTTATTATGAATCTAAATTATAACATATAATTATCATTAGTAAATTCTATATCACATGTTCACACATAAATTTTTGTTTTAATCCCCCGTTATATTCTTTAACAATTTAAGTCAAAATTAATATTTTTTTTATTAAGGGTAAATATATTTACTATAAATAGAAATGTGATTCCTAAATAGACTATGGATGATAATTCCAATAATTTCCCAATAAATTAAGAAAAAAAATATGATTTATGGAATTTTAGATCATTTAGTATTATATTTTTTTATTAGAATATACCCTTAATGAAAATAATGATAAATAATTATAACATTGATTTTTATAAAACCAATAGAAAATGAAATATTCAAAATGAAATATATTTAATACGTACCTATAATTTCTAAATCTGGTATAAAATTCATTTACCATATTTATATTATGAATATTATTTTTCATTAACCTTTTAAGTATATATTAATACATTTTTTCAATAATTGAATAATTACCACCTCAGTGTTGTTTAAGAATATACGATAATTATTTATTTACATTAAAAAGTCAAATATCCATGATGAAGATAAATCTTTCATATACCAAAATAATTATTATAACTCCACAAATAATTTTATTAAAATAATGAAAAAATATTATTGTTACTAAAAAAGAGTTTATCTTTTCTTACTTTTCAAAAAATGATAATTATAACTGATACATTCCAATACCAATGATAAAAATTCTTATAACTGAATGTCTAAATATTATAGAGAAAATGGAATAATATAAAAAATTAATCAATTTGTTATGTTTATTTAATTTTCAATGTCAGTTTATTTTTTTCTTTATCCACCTGATTTACCATTTACCATAGAAAAAAATTATTACTATTACTATTCATGTGGACCAAATATAAAGGGTAAATATATAACAAATTTGGATCCAAATTTCCAAATAATAAAAAAAAATTTAATTTTAAAAATAATAAAAAGAAGAATTTGATTTCAATTTCAACTGAGGAAATGCGATAAAAAAATAAGCAAAAAAACTAATATTGTAATGTAATATTTTTTTAACAAATTTTTATATAAAATAAATTAAAAATACCATATTTTAGTTATTTAAAATAAAAAATAAATATGAAATTTTAAAAAATAATCTAATAAATTATTTCACATAATAAAAATTTTAAAATATAATATAATTCTTATCAATAAAATTTATTTTCACTATTTATGGAAAATTAATGCATCATTAAAAATTCTAACAAATTATTCCTTATAAAATATTGAGATGATGAATTAAAAAATTAAATTCATTAGTTAATATAAATTCTACCAAATTCAATAAATTAATGATAATATACAATAATAATATTATGAAATAAATTTTTTATAGAAAATTTATATTTGATGAATAACATATGTTTTCATAAAAATACAATTGTTTATTTTCAAAATAATTTTAAAAAATAATTATATTTGGGAATATTACATATTTCATAATGTGACTTATACTATTGCTACAATCTTATTTAAGGGATTTTTTATAATAGTCACAAAAATATTAATAATTCAATGTTCTTCTGAGCATCGGCTTGTGTGTCGTGGACACTATGTAACATAGTACTGTATTAAAAATATAGGGATAATATAATCAATGTGTCTTCATAATCTATTTTGAAATATTCACTCAATGTGTCTTGAAATTTTCTCATCTCCTAACCGCCATGTTGTATAAAATATTCTGGAAAAAATATACTCTATTATAGTGCATGAAAAGAAGTACTAGAGTGGTTCAGGTAATGGATGTTTCCATCAAATATCATCCAGCTTTGAAATAATGGTGTGTTGTAATGATAATGCATCATCTGTGGATATCTTTTTCTTATCATGTCCCCATGAATTTTTTTCTCATATATTATTTGAAAATTGTATTAACTTATTGTATGAATAAAATATCACTTTAGGGAGGATCATTTCAGTGAAATCTTGGGAAGGACTACCATAGTGATTAATCATTTTACCATAGAGAACATACTTAAGGTATAATCCATGTGGAGGACCATCATGGTATAAAACATAAAGTGGTGACCATCATGAAGTTTAATTTTTTTTTAAAAGAATGTATCTAACATACTCATCATTTGACTAATTATAATGATCAATAATAGTGTAACTATGATTGGGGCCATAGTTTTAAACTCCCATTAGAGGAACTCCAGAGTTACTAATAATAAAATTTTGGCGATCAAACGAAAAATATAAAATGATTTTTCCTTGATCCATCAATTATTCAAGATTCCATTGATTATTATTCAAGGGCCTCAACAATGCAAAAATTATGTAGAGATTTCTTTTGGGCCTACTTCTTTGACATAAAATCCCCCTTGTTGAGAATTTAATTTATATGTTACCCATTTATTAGTTGGAGTCAAACATTTATCATATGTTACTATTAAATACAATATTTTCATTGGGAGACTTATTGAATTTATAAGATATACTATATTTTTAATGGTTTTCAAAAGAATATGTCACTTCCCTATCTTGTTCATTAGAACGGGTTTCCGATCTCTCTAACTGAAAAAGAAATATGTTCTTGATATATGTAGTCAATTTTTCCAAGGAGTGTGTCGATGACACTCCAATATGAGGGAAAAAATATGTTCAAAATCTTGAGTAATGCATGATGTGTGCCGATGAGATAATATGGTGGGGGTCGAAATTGTTTCTACCCTATAACTAATTCTATTACAAATATATATTCAAATATTATTTTAATATGAAAATGGTTTTATGAATATCTCTCACTTACCAACATGATGTGATTATAGTCTTTCTTATATAGAATATGAATTTTCCATCATACATTGGATATATGGAGGATGTGTTCTTCACATATTCACCTTTATACAATTACTGTAATCAAATTGGCATTATATGTGGTGTTGGTAATATATTATTTTACAAAATGCATCTTTGTGATATACCAAAAAACATGTTTTGGTGACGCAAGAATTTACATGTGGAATTAATATATGTTGGTAGTAAAGTGTTCTTTATTAGTAGTTTTTAAAATAACATAATGAAATTTTAATACTATGGATATTGGAATGTTGGTACATTTCATATTGTTGATGGTTTTTTATTCTTGAATTGTAATATTTGGTGCATAGGAATGGATGAATGGAGTCAGGAACCATGGTGTCTATCCTTCAAAGGGATGGGAGCTCAATGACACACTATAATCAAAATTGTGATTTTTTAAAATATAAATATAGGGAAACTGATATCCTATGGTCTTACTGATATCGTCTTTTAGGTCTACAACTCTATGAAAATAAAGATGCATAATAATTCATTATTAAGAGCTGATTCTGAAATGTTTTGAAATGAATATGGGTTAAATTTCATTCATCACAACAGATCATCATTTGGTAGATTATTGGTAGGGATTCATGTTTTTTAGGTCAAAATGTTAAACAAAAAATGTGTAGATAGTACCATTTAAGTAGTACTCTTGAATTAGTGTATTTTTTCACCTTGAACTGAATGTAATTAGTGGACGACAACATCCTTTTGTTTTATAAGGACCCATCATATGAAAAAAAATTCTTATGTCAATATTTATTTAGTATATTCTATTTTTTTAATATATTTATTGTGGATGAACCAACTTGGAAAAAAAACCAAATCATGAAAACCCATCAATGTATCATGAAAATTAAATAAAGAATGCATGAATTATTACATAAAGATATCCACATTGTGAAAATTTAATTCCTAGAATATACAATCTAATGAAATGATGTGTGGAAGAAATATTTATTTTTGTAAAAAAAATAAACTATAAGAAAACCAATTTAGTTTTGATTTTTACTAGAAAAAAAAATTTCCAATAATTTGATGATGGAAGGCCAAGATTGTTTGTATGATTCAAATCATATTAAAAATTCATGAATCAGAGATGATATTGTATTCCATTATTCATATAGGGTTAATTACTAGAACTCTTAAAATGGATTCTAATATGTTTCATTCATATAATTAATAATTAAAAATTGCTCATTAAATATGTGATTGTAGACATAAATTCATTACAAAGGTAGGAAGTCAATTGGGAATTTTTCAAATAATTATTAAGAACTCTCATTGGTGAAAGGTTGATATTTTTGTCTTATCATACCCTATTTAATGGGAATTAATAACAACACTATAAACCTATTGTATATTTAATAAATATCTATAAATCCATAAAAAAAATTATTGGACTAATTCCAAACTACTAGTTATCACCAAGTTATTAGAATGTATTTATTTAGACTATATATACATATATATCAAAGGTTAACCATCAATAAGTAATATTACATGTAGTTAAAAAATGAATGATAATAGATAAATATTGATTCCATATAACAGAAGACATAATGTTATTTATGTTTCAATGATAAAGATTAGACAACATAGTTAAATATAATTGGACATTGTTGAATATGTGATGGATTCCAAAAAATTGTAGATATATGGATTCTGAATCAATGTCCCGTTATAAATGACATAAAAATGAATTTTTCTCTATCATATTGTGCTTATCCTAAATAGTATATAGATGTGTGAATATAAATCTCAGTATGAATGTGGCCCGATGAGGATGAGTTAATAATACATGTTTTTGATATTAGGGTGGTTTCCAATATATCCAAATGATATGCTAACGAAATGACACATTGTTGGGATCATGATAGTTCGTTGAACTAATAAATATTAATGTGACAATAATATTGTCAGGATAGATAAATAATAACAACATATCCATATTTTATCATGAGACGTGCTTGATGTGGGAACATGTGACAACATAAGATCAATCACATAGTTTGAACCACGTAATAGATGGGTAAAATGATTGATGGGTTATAGAATTATTGAACATTCCTTTTAATTCACTAATTTAAAATGGATGTGATACGTAACATTGAATTGAAATGGAATATTGTATGAAAGGATAATAGGTTACTCAAGGAGGGATACTGAGAAGAACATTATTCAAACCCATATATGGATGTAGGATGAAAAATGGGCGGGTTTATAGAATGTTTTATCATGGGATTACAAATTTTGGGATTCCAAGAAACATAATCATATTTATTTCAAATCATTTAGTTATTTGATACATATACTAAAATTAAAATATAAAAGTCTTGTTACCATGCGGATAGTCATGGAATAATCTCTAGGAATTGGTTCCTTGATACCATGGGGAATCCAGATAGAATACATCATTTGTATATAAACTATAAGGTAGTATAAATATGGGAATCTCTTTAATAATGTAACATATGATAAATAGGTGGTATGTGCATGTGTCACACCCCCAAACCATATAAACATGGTGGTGATAGTGATGGACTTATTGAAATCATACAAAATTGTAGACAGGATTAAAGGAGGTTGGAATTTTAATGATGAATATACCAATAGTCAAGGGACTATAAGGTGGATTATGATGGCTTCTAAGGTTGGATTCCTAAAAATTTTGGTCACCTTGCAGGTAAATCCTATGATATGGGACACATTTTTGTGCTACCTCTGGTAGCTGGTCACATATGTATGAAGCGTTGGACAATGGTTCACTAATTTCGGATTCCCCCGGTAGTTGATTTCCATGATGTGAATCCATGGTATTTGGAAACCAATGGTGGGTTTCCATGAGTTGATTTATGAATTTTTGTATTCCAAGGAAGATGGTCAACTAAATAAGGTTCGTTTGGTGGATGGTCTCCTACGTGTGGTAGCCTATAATGTCAGTCACATATATGAGGAACCTAATTTGGTAGTTCTCATTAATAGTAACCATGTAAATTTGGTATCCAATGTAACAACATTTTATCAACACATAATGAATTTTTAATATTCTTCAGTCCTAGAGTGTGGTAGGATACCATGGAGTGGTGATTATGTCCTCTGAAAAGAATCTTCAGTATGTTTTCACAATATTTTGGTATTGGTAATATCATCCCCTCTATAGTGTAAATTGTTGTCTATTAATAGAAATGACCTCAGAGCTTTGGGGGTTTTGATGCGTATTGATGGTAGTGGACACCGGTCAATTGGGTGAGATAGTTGCGAGATTAGTGAAGACCTGATTGAACTAGGATGAGCAGCTGAGGAGAACCAGGCTAGGTAAATCCCAATAACTATAGGGGACCTAGGTAAAGCTAGCCTTTTGCTATGAGGGGATCTGGAGATGTATGTTTTTATCTTTTTATTATTTTATAATGGAATCCCCAATAATCATTAATATCAAAGTGACCAATGTCTATAGGACACAAATCTCCAATCAAAAAAAACATTATGACACTCTTTGATGATGACATGTGAAGGAAAACCCTTCCTAAGACATAAAAATATATGTATTTTCAGTGATTTTTATTGATCTTTAATCATTTTTTAATACTCTTATGTGATTACAAATAGCTATAAACTTTTCATACACTTCATTCAACTATTCTAGTCCTAATATCATACGATATCAATGAATTATGAACCTTTTCAGAGTTCTAAATGATTTAAAAAATATGTCTTCATAAATAGAAACCTATAGAGTTATGATGATGAAAATTATGTATGAGAACATTACACAAGGATGATGTTTGTCTCAACCTCATTTGATAAGAATTTATTATTCTATTTACATATATCAAACAATTATGATTGAAATTTTATATTATACATCAATGTGAATGTGATATATCATTAAGATGTATGAATTTATTGTTATGAAAAATAGACGACTCTTCTATTAAATTATGGGAATGCCAGAGTCTTGATTTGATACAATCAATTGTGGTGTCTCAAATAGACTCAAAAATTCCCTAATGTATTTCAAATAATGATAATTGATTGGGAAGTATTATATAAATAATAATAAGTGATAATTTATTGAATATTATCCCACAATAACCAATGTTGAATTATTTCCTTCAAATATAATTAGAATACTTATAAAAAAATTCATTAATTGCTTTTTCCATTTATATGATGATATGTGAATTTTTTTCATCACCTCCTTAGCCATTTTATGTTCTGACATAAATTTATGGTTTTAATATCACTATGTTGTATATTCATAATTTTATTTCATTATATTTAACCATAATAACTAATCTTGGATAGCACTATAAATATTTAATTCCATATGTGGGTCAAGAATGTTGACCTACACACATAAATTAATAGATCATTTCTTGTTAACATAGATAATAAAAAAATTACATGTCCCAAATGATACATTTATATATATATTATAATTTAACATTAAGAAATACCTAGTATTTATTACATTCATATTATTTTATATATCCCTATAATCCCATGTATTTTTTTCATAATATTCTCCAAGACAGATTGTATAGTGATTATTTTATCGAGGAATAACACCCCCAACCATTATGATTTCTATTATAATCCATTATATGTCTAATAAGATTTTTTAATTTTCAATCTCTATCATGGATAAGGATACAAAATATTTTATAAATAGGAAATAGACTAAATTATTATATTTTAGTGGTTATGATGGAATGATCTGTCATAGTATTTAACTATCTTTAATGTTCTACATCAGTATATGTTGTGATCATTTTATAGAAATATAAACATGGGAAATTTATCACTGTGACACATTTTAAACTTTTCCTCATAGAGACAATTCCCCAATACAAATTTTTAATGATCACTACAACCAATATTTATCCTAAAATATGAATATTATTTCATATAATATTAATTATCTTAATGCATATTCATTCATCTTATAAACATTTTTGTCTAGACAACCCAATACAATCATAAAATAATTTCTGTATAATTAAAATAGGATACCACTTGGGGATCGTTTGAGTATAGGCATAGTAATTAGAATATTATGAAACTCCCTAAATCATTATTCACATTAAACTACCAAGAAAATAATACACATTACAATGTAAATATTGTTAGTTGGGTTTCTAATCTATAATAATTTCTTTTATACAATTAATATTTACAAATAATCATTAAAATTATGGATCTTGGTTACATATATTCAATTATTCAATTGGATTTTTCATTGGATGATCCCAAATATCAATTTTCTTGGGATTCTAGGACACAATATCATAACCCTTTCCACCAAGAATACACATTTAAAAGTAATTTCACATAGAATCATCTCTCACAAAATTTTATAACAAATTACTGAAACTACGAAGACTTGATAATAACATTCAAAAATATTACCTAATTTAAGATGTATATTTAATACATATCATAAAAATATACTCCATTGAACTGTAAAAAGTTTATATATTTGAAAAATATATAATTTTTTTTCATATTATACCTTTGAAATCATCAAAAATTGTCTTCTCACACATTACCCATAATAGGACTATCATATATGAAATCATAAATCAAAACATGGGGAAATAGAAATAAAATAAATGGTGATCTTAAATTCACAATAATGTTATTCATAAGAGTTTTCAATCAACGATCATATGAAATCATTAGATAAGGATATGGGTATGAGAGCATAATAAAGATATTTTAATTCCATGCCAAATTAACCAAGGATACATAATCCTAAGTCAAGGAATAGAAAATTATAGTAACACAATTCATATATTATAATAGTGTGGATTCATCAATAATTTTCATTTTATTTGAGAGAATAAATTAATAATAAGGATTATGTTTTGTCCAAAAATTGTACATATAAAATTAATTTCTTTTCCATGGCTATCTTTTGTAATAATAAATGTGGAAAATTTCTTATAGTGGAAAAGTTGTATTTTCCAGCCACTATTAATACATGAAATGGGGTCACTTCCCATTAAATTATTTCTTGAGTAAATGTTCACATCCTTGACTATTTTAATTGATAGTGTTATTTACAGAATATGTTTAACTCACAATTCTAATCAATGTTACCTAATGAGACAACATTCAATACCTAATTCCTTAAATGTTTATATAATTTCATGCCCAGAATTTATATATTGAATACCATATATAAGTTTTCAATAACATCATATAAATCATTTTTAATATCATCGTATCATAATCCATTAAAAATAAATAGGATTTTTAAATATTTCAACATCACTTAACAATGTTTAGGGAATTTAACTGGTATTATAGAGTCATCCTTACCGCAAAATCATCATAATCATTCTAAAAATATAATCTCTATAGTATCATAAAATCATAAATCCTTGTGCATTATATAAATCAATAATTCGTGTTCACATATATAAAAAATATCTTTCAAAAGGAATTTTAATTTTTCTCTATGAAAATGAAAATAAATTTATCATTAAGTACTTTTACAAACAAAAAAATACTATAACATTTAGAAAAATATGTTATTTGATGATTAAAATGGAATTATGTGAAGTATGATTCATTGAAATTAAAATTAAAGATATTGATGAAATCAATTCATATCAAATATTTTATAGGAAAACATTCGATTCAATCTTTTTCAAAAATTAAAATGTGAGTATTATGAAAATAATTTTAAAGTATTCCTTGTATATGTTTGTGAATATATTCTATAGTAGTAATTCTTTTCAAGTAATCTAATTATACATAATAACAACCATAAAACATTTTTAGGATCATAGATAATGATGAAAAACATCACCATCCTACGATTTTTTTATGTAATGTTTATATAAAAAACCAATCTTTATCATTATAAGAAACGAAGGAAAAAATGGTAATAAAATCACGAATAAAGTTGTTTCAAGTGTATGTGGATAGATAATTGATAAGCTAAAAGGATTATGTGGTTTTTAAAATAATTTGGAGGAGATACCCTTTATATGTGTGGTGTGTGGAACAATTTTAATTAATTAGAATCTCAAAATTTAATAATTTCACTCTCAATGTAATATGACTCAAAATTGGAAGATATTCACCGATAAGAGGAAATACAATCAAATTATATTCAACATAATTTAAAAAAAAATATCTTCTTTTAATTCTGATCTATTTAGTATAACACCAGATTAATGATTGCATCTGTTACCATAGTAATGATATTTTGTATCATTTACTATTCCTAATGACCACAAACTTTTTTGAACATTATAATAAATAATAATCTAATTCGATATTTGGTAACCATTAAATTAGATTCAATATATCATATTACATGAAATTAGTTTTAAAATATGTGTGTTAAATGAAATAAAAACTTTTTAGAGAAAAATTTTGTAGATGAAACAAACTGAATTAAATAATTTTTTATGCATAGAAAATAATATTAAAGACATGTTAATATAGTATATTGAATATATTGGATAAATATTCCATTAATTTAATTCTAAAATTTTTTAATTAAATATTTTATGAAAAATTACATTGCATAAAATATATTTTGTTTTTTTGAAAAATATCTCTTTTAAGAATGAATTCTTTTTTCTTCATTTTTTAGCCAATTGATAGTAAATGTTTGAATAATTCAACTTTTTCAAATTAAATACCAACATATTTCATTATTGATCAAGAATATTGTTATATATCAAAGAATAAAACACATTAAAAATTGATATTTTACCACAAAATATTATTATATTAAACATTTGGAAATTAAAAAATATTTTCTAATCATTATAAAAAACATTGTAATTTATGAGAAGTTTTATAATTTTTTTATAAATTATTTAAATCTTTTAATTAACTAATATACATTATACTATCAATAAAAATAACATTTTTTACAAAATATTAATCGTATTTCAGGTTCTATTCAAAAATGATTTTTCTAATAATGAAATCATGAAAATCATAAAATTTTCTTAATTAGATATATATATAAATATATTGGGGTTTTACATTTTTTCAGCATAAAAAGATCCACCCTAAAGGTGTTTATAGTATATTTTAAACTATACAATATACATATATGAAACAACATCATTAGGTTCCCATGTAACATCCTAAAATGAATGATTTAAACAAAAAATACTATAGTTATGGTCTTGTTTATTATGACATTCTTAATTTGATCCAAAATCATCCCTATTTGTTCTTTATATGATTGATCATACTCCAATGGAATGAGATTGTAGTATTGTGCATGTGAAAGATAATAAATTTACTTCCTCATAAGAGATTAATGGAATACATCATGATCATGAGTGTTATTTGATTGAAGAACTAAGTGTTGAGAACCCATCCAAATAAAAAACTAATTTTTAAGAGAACTATATGTTTAGAGATAAATTCTTTATTTATCTAATTTCTCAAAAACAATTATGAGGGGATATTCAAATAACTAAATTTTAACCAACGTCTAACTATGTGTATCATATTTGTTGTCAAAATATTATATATATTAACTCTAATCTATAGTTATATTATTCTAAATGAAACTGACCATATCTTCCATTTTTTCCAATAGATTCATCCAGAATATCTTTAATTATCAATATTAATCCCTACACAATGGAGTTACGCTATTTATTGTATTGAGAAACATATATAGAAACATTTGAATTCTCATGTAAAAAATATAATTTGTCAAAAATTCCATCTATAGAAATTTGATGATCTCAACCCCCATTGAAATAAATAGAACAATCTCTCAACATATAAAAATTATTTTATTATATTCCATCATAACAACCATATTAAAATTAATAATATTTAGTATAACTATTAATCTCTATATTCATGACATCATGGGGGAATATTTAAAACATCTAGGTAAACATGTGATTCTGATATTATATAATATAATATTACACCCCATGAAACCTTACAACTTAATCAATGTATATCAGTTTCTATTGATAAATATGTAAATAATATTTTATAGAAATGAAACATTATAAATTCTTATATCTATTGACTACAAATAAATAAATATTATGATCCTTAGATTTTTTTGGGAGTCATGTGATGAAATTTGTGGTGATGTTTTACCATTTATTTTTCGGTATGGTGAATTCATGTAACATCACCATATACATATGTGTCTTGGTTTTAATATTTTAATAATCGATCCATTGAAATATAGAAACATGAATATCAATTTTTTATTTTATAACCGTAAATAAATTTTCAAATATATATATTAGTCCATAATTAATATGGAATGATAGACAAGGTTCTTCATCCAACAAACACATCTTTGAATCATGTATAGATGAGACACATACTATGTTTTATATCTATATCATTCAACCATAATCATTTTTAATCCAAGTATTTTTCCACATATTCTTCAATATTTCCCACTAAATCATGTACATTCCTTCATCCTCACATGGTTGGAAGTAAAAATATTCTGCATAAAAATTCATAATAATTCAACATTACTCAGATTAAAATGTACATATATATAGAATACATAAGTGTTTCTATGCTTTTAATCATAATCATGTATATAATATCATGGTTCATCTAACATAGTTCATCTGCTACCTTAGTATCCTTTCCATGTTGGAAATGTATGGAGCATTCATAATCATCAGTATAAAATAAGAATTTCCATTGGTGAATATTAATCTATTTAAATGTAAATATATGCCTGTATATTTTATAATTAGGATATATATTACATATTTCACCAAAAAGGAAATGCCTCTGAATTTTCAATGATAAAATTATACCTTACTACTCAAACTCTTGAGTAATGTAATTTTTTCATGTCTTTTAAAATGTATTTCGATATATTCTATCATAATATTATTATACATGATAATATACTATGTTTCTTCTTTGATATATCAATATATCTCCCAAATCCTTATTTAAAATATGGCAGTGTGGGTATCGCTTAAAAATCCAAATTTCTCTTTGTATCCTTATATTTATTTACTAGTTTATCGATCCAACAAAACATGTATCCCTTGTGATTTAGCTTTGTTATTGGATCACTTATTTTGAGAAATTTCTAATGGAGTGTAAATTGAATCCACCTAATCACGTTGTCGAGCTTGTCAAATTAGTTGCCTAATTTTGACTAGAATTTGACCAGTATAGCAGTAACCCTAGGTATTCTCTCGATGGATCTTTAGTTCATTAATTACAAAATTTCATTTTGAAAATGAATGTAAAAAAGTAAATTGGGTTTTATAATACTTGTGTTTGATGATTAAAGAATACAATATAAAATAAAAGTGATAAAATAATGTATAAATAAAGAAGATTAAATAAACATGATCATCTGAGGTAAGTCTGATGATGCCCATCCTTCATCGCTTCAAGAAAAATGGTATAGATATGTTAATCATTATTTTGTAACACCTATTACCAGAATGTTTCTAATTTTATTATAGGATTCCTCCTAGGGTTCATTCAAAAACACACAATGATTCTCTGGAAACCACCAATGATTGGGTGATTTGTGTTCGACATCATAACTGAAACTCACCAAGGAAACATATAAAGAACGTAATGTGTTTTATAGCTTTTATTGTTACTTATTTTTGATAACATGAAATAAATTTACATGACCTTGAAAGTTCTTATGTGAGTTAAATTTACCAATTTTAACCACACAAACACCGCAATAGAATGAGGGAAGAAAAGGGGATGAATGGTGTGTGAATCATCGCATGAAAGGGTACCCCCAAACAAATTAATTTTTGATTGACTATAACATACTAGTATATAACTCATTTATATAAGAAGATACGATGAAGAAAAAAACATACTACAGGTAATTAAAAACATCTGTCAACATAATAAAAACCTGATGCTCGGGATTACATCACGTTCCTCCACAAGTGATAACAAGGGGTTTTAGAAATCCATGGGAGGGGAGGAAGAATATTATTTTGAAGTAGATATTACCATATCCTCTAGAATATATAAGGATAATGGGATGACATAATTTGACTCCAAATGGATGCACCTTGCCTCATAGAAGAACATCAGGATAGGGTTTCCAATGTGCCAATTTATAAAAAAAGTTAGAAGTGATTTTTGGAAACATGAATTAGAGCATCTTATTGGTCCACAGTTTTGGCCAGTTAGACAGCCATAAATAACATTAAATAAACTATATAATTTTTGACCGATACATTTAAACATCCATGTCATATTTGGATTCCATATTTGTTATATAATAAGAGATATTTCTGAAACTCAGAGGGAATGTTTTGACCCCATGTAGATATGTTTTTATACATATCAGTCGGTATGATCCACATAATGGATGAATTGGGTTAATATCCTTCAGATGAGATGTAGATCATTAATTTTTGGACCATACCACAATGTATTATCCCCTTTGGATTTACTCAGTAGTAGAAGAATGTGTTTTAGTCCACTGGGGTGCTTGGATCGTTTACAGATTGCCCCATTTTAATTGGACATCATCAGGGGTCCTCCAAATCACCTCCACCTAAAATGTAATTATGCAAAAAAGTATCATTTACCTTTTTAACAGTGTTATATACATAATAATTTAATTAAAAATGATTGAAAATTTTTATGATACATGTAATTTTAAATAAAAAACATTTTTAATACCTTTGAATAAGTGTAAAATTAAACATTGAATCAAGGTAAGATCACACCCCAACGCCTAAACATTTTCACTCCTTGGAAAATGTATAATATCATAATCACATCACATTCATCAATAAATTTTGTGAAAACATCCAATATTTTTTTGAAATTAAATTCATCATATATCATTTATGTAATCAATTTTCCTATCATTTTTTATCACATTAAAATTTGTTCAACTTCATTTGTTCACCCATTAAACATGTTTCAGCCTACCTCACCTAAAAAGTTTCCCTCTTCACTCAAGGAACATATAAATATGGATTTATTATTTTCTTCCAATAGATTATGTTATCATATAATATTCATTACATGGTTCTCATTTCTCTTCCAACAGAAACTAGTGTCCTACTCATGTGGACTTCTAGTAGGTTGTTTTGAGGTTCAAGGGTTGGTATGATTTAATGTATAAAATTACGAGGAAGAAGAGGAGTGTTTAGTCTCTTATGTACAAAACATGTCAAATTTTAGAAAGTTTTCACAATGAATTCACACACTCAA
Organism: Viscum album; assembly: GCA_963277665.1. Lineage (NCBI taxonomy): Eukaryota > Viridiplantae > Streptophyta > Magnoliopsida > Santalales > Viscaceae > Viscum > Viscum album. Next base: position 1,957,869,915 of record OY728165.1, read on the forward strand.
CCACTCAAAAAATCATCTCACCTTCAACTCACACCCCAATTTCCCAATTTTGTGGGTCACAACCATGCAGTTAATAATTATGAGTAAACATTCTCTTTTCTCTATTGTTTTATTTACTTCTATTTTTTTCAATGTATATAGTTTTATTTATTTTTTTTTTGATATAAAAAGGGAAACATGGGTAAAACAATGATGTAATATGTCTTGTAATTCCATTCCCCAAGGAAAATGCAGGCACCCTTTATATCAACCCATAATAATGATTCTCTCCCTAAAATTCCAATAAAAACACCATCTCCCCCATACTTGATGACAATAAAAAATTATATACACCAAATATTGGATGGTAGTGATATATTATCTTGTAATGTGGAAACCAAATAGGCATCTCAGGGTCAATAATGATTATAAGGGATAAACTTTCAAGGTGTAAAAATTATGGGTTTGTTGTATAATGGGATTTTCAAAGAACTATTTCCTCTATCATGAATATATCATACATGAATCATATGGAATCAAATATAATCAAGGAAAGATATAGTTTCTCTACATTACCCTAGACTCTAAATAAAGTGATGAAAATGAAGAATATGAAATAATGGTCATAGAATATCTCTTGGTTAAGGGATTAAAATATTAGTCTATGATAATGAGGTATGTGTTTTGAAAATCTATTAAACACATAAGAATTTTATGAAAATAAATATTCTAGAAAATTTTTTTATATCATAATTTATTTTAAAATAATTTTTCCAAGAACAATTAAATTTTCCACATAGTCGACTTAAGAATGGAAAATGATTTTGGATATTCTTTTGAAGATCAATTTGAATCCAAAAAACACAAAATAATGAAAATGAAATCAAAAAAGAAAGCACATTATTTTTTCTAATTTTTGGTTTTTTTTATTTTTTTAATACTAACTATGAAATGTCACCCTCCCCCACACAAAAAAGATACATTTTCCTCAATAAATAAATTTTAAATAAATTTAAAAGTAAATAAATGTAGGGAGAAGGGAAATCCTACTATGTGGTGTCATATGTGGAATCTATTAGTTGGATTTTCTCCATTAGATTATTTATAATATCCTCATAAATGTTTTTAAGCCTCTGCCCATTGACAGTATTCCACTATTGACTCTTGAATATGCATCTTACAATGCTCACTAAAATATGAATGATTCATATTACATTTCATAACAACCCAAAATGCACAGTGTTCTAACACCACACGAAGGTGAAAATCCTTTCCAAATAAACTCATGTATGGTGACATTCCGATTGGGGTTTTAAAAGCTGTAAGGTATGCCCAAATGTCATCAACCAAGAGTAAAGTCAAATATATCATATTGGCTTGTACCGTTTTCCCATGTTTTTTTAAATTCCGAATTTGAGATTTATGCATGTCTGTTAGTTTGGGGGTGATATTCCATGGAGACTTTATGATCAACCCCATACTTATGAATTAAATTTTTCATGTTTTGATTGCTAAAATGTGACCCCTAATCACTAATTATGGATATCGATAAACAAAACCTACTAAAAAATCGAGACAGAAAAAATTAATAACCACTCGAGAGTCATTGGTCATGGTGCCCTATGCTTCCCCCCATTTAGATACATAGTCACCAACCAATAAAATTTAGAAAATGAAAATTTAATTTTTGAAAAGGTGTCATTATGTCAATTCCCCATGCATCAAAAATTTCACAGAATATCATGGGTAGTTGGGAAATTACATTTCTGTTGGTGATATTCCAATAGAATTAATAACAACTGCATGACATGAAAAATATACGGTCATCCCTATGAAATGGATTCCAATAATGTCTTAAATCAAGGCCCTTTTGAGATGTACATTGATAGACATAGTTTCTCCCACATTCCAAGGTGTTGAATAAGGTCAAAAACAAGGTGAACTCATGGTCGAGGACACACCAGAGAACTACTTTTTCACCAAACATTCTCCAAATATATGAGTCCTCTCAATTTGTACCACATAGAATCATGGTTAGTTTACTTGGATTTTGAAGTTAAGAAATTAGTGGGGACCCTAGATGTTCGTAGAAAATTCACAATGACTTCATACCAGGGGGGATGGTATACAACCTCACAATGGTTCTCATGAGTGAAGAATTATCCAATGGGGTGGGGTGAGTCATCATGATGGTTCCATGGTGTGAAAATCCTACTATTGTGGTCAGCTAACACATTTTACACTCCTATATTATCTCTACTCTCATATTCAATATCCTGGATGAAGATCATCCACTGAATGGGGTGGGGTATTAGCATTAGGTTTCATTAGAAAAAATCTAAGGGCAGCATGATCTGAATGGACAATGATTTTTGACATGATAAGATATGAACAAAATTCTTCCAATAAAAACAAAATAGAAATATGTTCTTTTTTCATTGTTTGGGTAGTTCTCTTGGGCTTGGTAAAGGGTATGTGAGGTATACACAATGACATTAAGAGACTTCTCAACCCTCTATGAAAAAACATCCCCAAAAAACATTGTTAGAGGCATCACACATAAGCTCAAAGGGGAGATCCCTCCTAGGTTGATGGATGATGGTAAGTGATGTGAGACTCATTTTTGGTGAATTGAAAGCATCCAAACAATTTATATCAATAAAAATCTACGAATAATTATGTAATAACTAGGAAAAGGGTAGTGTGATCTTACAAAAGGTTTTAATCAATTGGCGGTAAAAAACTGCATGACCCAAGAAAGGTCACATCTCAAGAACACATTTTGTATATTGATGGTTTTAAATTTATTCTATTTTTTATTTATACACTTGAATTCCCCCTTTTGAAATAAAATTCCCAAGAAATATCCTTCACCCAACCATGAAATTTCATTTCGTGAAATTTAATACATGATCTTTTTCTATGCAACAGTAGAGGATCGAACCTATGTGAGCTAAAAATTCATCAATGGAGGTTCCATAAACCGTGAAATCATCCATAAAAACATCCATGCAATTCTATAAGAACTCAAAAAATACTCAACATACATTGTAACGCCCCGACCCCAGCTACCCAGAGTCGGTGCATTACTTCGTATCATTGGCATGATCACAAAAGATCAAGTTTCGAAAGACAGATTAGTTTAGTAGCCTTGGAAACACTAGATACATTCTTAAACATTACATTACATCATAAAAATGAAAAACTAAAATAACATGGTCTTCATAGTCCACACTCATATCCCTTTCTGAATATCCCTCCAGGTCAATCCTAAAATACGTCTTCACATCCTGGAAAATATTAAAACATTGAAAGAGGTGAGCTCAGATGCTCAGTAAGGATAACAATATTGCGGAAGCTTTCATAAATAAACATTAACATTTAAGGCAATGTATAACTAAAACAAAATCCTTTTAAACATAAACTTCAACATAATATGGCAAAATTAAAATGAGATAATTCCATTTACTTATTCACATGGATATTCTACTGGTCGAATAATCACATTCAATATCAATAACCACTTTCATAATGATGGAATGCATAATTCCAGACATTTTGAAACATTTTGTCAAGGCCTCAGCCAAGATGTCTAAAATGATTAAGGCCTCGGCCAAAACCATAAATCAAATTGGGAAAGGGCCTCGGCCAATTCCACGTCTAGATGTATCATGAGACCTACCGATGCATCGAGGAGCTATAGCGGGCTCCACCCGTCACTTATTAAGTCCAATGCATTCCTCATATGAATAGGTTTAAACATATCATAAACCATAACATAATCGTATCACATAAAACAAGCATAAAGGAAACATAACATTTCGACATTTCAATAACAAGATATCAATTCAACACATTGATATAATAAAAACGCTTTCAAAACCATTTTCAATACCAAAATTAAAGAAAGTTAAAACATTGTATTTATTTTTCATTTAAAAAAAGTGATGGCTTGTAGAGGATGCCGAAACTCAAATAATGGTCACGGCGGTGGAGAAGTCGTTGTCGCCGCATAATTACGAAAAGAAAATCATTCCCTTTTTGTCGTTTAGTAAAACTCTTCGTATAAAAAGATTCCTTTTGAATAAATGTAAAAGTCAAAGGGGTTTATACACCGTATAAAAGAAAGTTGTGTATAAAACCAAATATGCCTCAATGAAAGGATATTGATACGAAGTCCCATACAAAGATCATTTTTAAAATAAAATAGATATATTATGTGTATTAAACATAAATAAAGTACAAATACAAGATATGACATAATAATATAAGGACATAATTTGAAAGTAGGAGATTAACCCAAAGAATGGAAGTTTGGTTAAGAAATTCCTGTACCTCGTGTCTGACTTGACTCAACCGTTCTTTAACCTCCCGAATAATAAACTAGTGTTAATATATACCTTATTAAGAACCATTTTCAATTTCATTATCCTTATTATATCACTTATTACAATGATATGAACATTATGTAATTATTTAAGTTAAAAACGGTCGTTTTGTAGATCTTTGGTACTTGAGTCAACAATAAACTTCTTATAATTACAAGTTGTTTATGTGGTAGAATATCCATTATCTCCAGAATTATATTCATGATTTAGATGTCATATATATATTATATATCCAGTATATACATTCATTTATAATATTACGTAACATTTAGAGGTAAGAAATGAAATGCACCATTCATGGAGACGGTAAGCCGTACGTACGCATGAACGCTACTTTCATTTCAATTTCATATTTAATGGAATGAAATCATAATGATATAAATGTATAATATATTTACAGTATAATATAGTGTATAATACCATTTACTCCATCCTTTCTACATCCCACATATGGCATTAACGATTCAAATCACTTAGAGGGGGCGGTAGTCCGCACTTCCTAAAATGAAATTATCGCGTTTACCCATAATGGAAATCATAAAGTATGACATAAATGAGAAATAAAGAAGCATAAGTAAAACATAAACATTTTATATATCATATATAAATATAGTTACATCTTAATGGCCACCTTTAAAGGTGTTATATGAGTGTTGAACAATCATCATTTCGTGAGGCAGAAATTCGCCATCCACAGAAACCGTATGTTCTTTAACCATTAGATGTAGGTGTGTGTAAGTGTAGCTCGAATCCTTCTTATAACAACATCCTCGAATATTGATTATACTGTTGTTGTTACAAAATAAATGAATAAAAAGAGTTTAGTGGGGTTGGAGAAGAAAAATAAAACAAAACAACATTAGAGAAGACATTACCTCAAAATCGGGTAACTATTTTTGATTTGAGCCAAAGGCTTCCTGGAGAAGAGTTGTTCCCAAAGTGAGGCTTCTAGGAGTAAGAGGGGGATGTTGGGAGAGTATTTGGGCAGATTTTGGCCGAGCCAAATGGCTTGAAAGTGTGATTGAGGTGGTAGTGGTGGGGGCCTTTTATAAGAGGAGAGGAGGGGCACTTTTTGAAAGTAATGAAATGTTATTCTATTACACAATGCTTTTCGGATTCTAAAGGTCCCACACTTGTATAATTCGAGGATAAGGTGATAAGGGTTCGAAATCTCCTCATCCAATAGGTTTTGGACATTTTTAGGTCTTAGAAATTACATTATCTTTCCATTTTATTTAAATCGTTAAATAATGATGTCATTGCTACATCATTATGATGTCATAAATAATTTAAATTATTTAATTTCTAAAAATTATAAAAAACTACTATGATGTATTAAATCTTTTTAGCTTTCTAATGAATATTTATAGTCAAAATTTGGACTTGTGTAACCCCACTTAAAAACTGTTTTAGTAGAACAACTCATGTTTGTGTCAATTTAATTTTAACATTAAATAAATATATATTAATGTCATTTTCCAACCAAAGTGGCTCCATGGGGTCCCCAAGATGACCCATGGGTTTTCTGGGTCGGCCATGACTCATCCAATAGGAGTAGGACAAGTTGTCAAGCTCATCTCATATTATTAAAACATTATTTTTAACTTAAACTACACTAATTACCTCTAATCGCGATTAAGAACTTAAAAGTTACTATTCTCCAAAAAATTAATTTAATCTCATTGTACCAAATTTTACTTCATAATGACAACCATGTATGTCGTATTTTTGAAAATCAAATCACAGAAGTGGTAATATTTCATTTAAATGAAAAATTAGTTATTTAACTACCACTTAGTGGTTTCACTATTCATCAAAAATTGAAGTTTTTCAGAACAATGCCAAAATTTCACCCTAAGCTATAATTGATATTCCGAATTAAAAAATGATTTCTATTTTACAAAATTCCAAACATATAAGTTGCATTAATTAATTTTATAATTAATTTCCGCTGTCACAACAATAGCGTGTTTTTAAGAAACAATTTATATCAAAAGATTGGCAATTGTTTATGTTCTATTTCAATGTGAAATCAATTCTAATGACCACCATTGGGTAAAATGGTAAAAATATGTTCTAATTATACATTAAAACCACTAAATAGTATAATTTATCACTATAAATTATTTTTATTAAAAAATTTGTTTTTAAGTATTTTTCACTATTCATAAAAAATTAGAAGTTTTCAGAAAAATACCAAAAAATCAACATAGGGTAATTTCGATATTCAGAATCCAAAAATGAAGTCCACTTTAAAATATAAAATTTCTATAATTTTAAAAAGTGGTTATTACTATTCATAACGGCTACATTGATTAGTCGCGGTGTTTTAGAACTCGAAGTTGCGTACAATGCAAGCTATTGCATTATTGAATGAGGAGTATTGTGGAAGCTCGGGGTGTTACATTCTCCCCTCCTTCAATAAATTGTGTCCTCGAAATTTGAAAATTTTCTTTGAAAATAAAATGTTGAAAAGAGAAAATACCTTTTTGGAAAATCCACATCGGAAATAAGATTAATAAAATTTATCTTAATAAGAGGGAAAAGGAAATGAAAAAGTCACCACCCAATTATGATCTCGATTAGGAGAACATTAGTGGCAATTAGAGACATATAATTGGAGGAAAAACATAAATATTTGTTGGGAGTGATTGAGGTCATCAATCACAATCAACTGTCAAATTGAGGGCCTCAAAGCCTTCAATCTATGTTGATTTAAAATATCATCTGTTCAACAAGACATAAGGTATTAGGATAACACATTTTTTTTGTTTTAATATCCCTTTACTAAAGTTTAAGAATTAATTTATTCATTGAATAAGAGATAGGTATATATATATTTATGCTTGAAAATTAGAGTTTCAACCTTCAACTCATCTTTCACTCAAAAAAATAATAGAACTCAAAAATATTATACTTATCCTAATTGTATAAGGATCCAAATGTTAACACATACCATGTAGATTAGTAAAATTATTTTTTAATAACCAGGGACTTCCTGTAGGCTAGTGGTAGGAAATAAAGTCCCGTCGCACTATGATTGTGGGTTCGATTCCTGCAGATTTGTCCGACGCGTTGGGTTATACCCCACCCTGCAGGCTGTCCTTTTCCTAAAACTATAGTATTATAATATTCCAAAAATAATCTTCATAATTTTTTTAACCTTAAACAAAACTATCCAAAGATCAACTTAATCCACTCCAACCTTTATAGTAATCCAAAATACCTCTGTCCAGACTTTCTCTAAAAGGTCTCTTAATTCCAAAATCAATTTATCAGATTCCCCAAACAAAGTAAAGTTTCTCTTATTGTCACATACTAAAAATATAATTACCTTCATCATATTAAAACCTTACTGAAATCAAAAAGTACTGCAGTACAATCCTTATATATATATCACATTATTCTAATAACCAGAATATAATCCATGAGTCCAAAAGCACCAATACATTAGTTATTCTTCTTCAACTGTAGTAACAGCATAATATTGTCCTTGATCCCTTGGCCTTTTCTGAGGTAAGTTTCCCTGACGCTTAGGACATTCATTTGCATAATGACCAATTTCTCTACAATTGTCGCATTCAACTTTGATAGCCTCTTTCTTTCCCTTGCAATCACGAGCCTGGTGACCCTTTTCTCCACATTTATAACAAACTCCCATTCCTTTTAGGCAAGTACCAGGGTGATTCTTCCCACAATTATCACATAATGGAAAATCATTCTTTCCCTTTTTCCCTTTATCTGTCTCTTGTTCCACTGTTCTCTTCTTCTCTTGCTTTACTTTGTTGTCATAATACTTAGAGAATTCCTTTTCTGTCTTGATAGCACACGAGACAATATCTTCGTATGATGAGAAGGATTGTGATACTAAAGCTCGGAAGAGAAATGGTTTTAACCCATCAAAGAAACGATCAATCTTACTCCTTGGGTTACGTATATAATCGGCAGCATGCCTCGCTAACCTTGTAAAGTTAGCCTCATACTTTGCGACATTCTCATCCTCCTTCTGCCTCAGACTCAGAAATTGCCTTTCCATGTCTGCTCGATGGTCACGAGGAATGTATTTTTCTATGAAAAGCTCTTTGAACTCCCTCCATTCCATATTCGATACGTCATCATCTTCCTTTGTGTTTTGAATCAGCGACCACCACTGATCGACATCTCCAGTGAGGCGGTAAACTGCCATGACAACCTTCTCCCTTTCGCTACTCCCCAAGGCATGGAATATTTTCTCTAAGGAGTTTATCCATTGCTCAGATACTAACGGATTTGTACCCCCATTAAATGTTGGTGGTTGTTTCCTCATGAAGCGGTCTAACATTGATCATCCACGTTGTGGATCAGGGTGATCCATACGAGTAAGGTTATTATTCATAACCTGAGTGAGTTGTCCCAGTATGGTAATAAGTTGATCAGCACCAGTTGTATCTCCATATCCACAATAATTATCTTGAGCAGGATGGAAATCTCTACATGGAGTGCGTGCATTGATACGGTTTCCATTCCTTCCACTAGGCTCCATTTCTAAACAATGGCATAAACTAGATTAGTTTATGAATCAGAATACATAATTCCATACTTGTAAAATACTTAACATAAATTGAACTATTTATGGATATAATCCATAATCATAAAAAGAAATGTTTTCTTTGATAAAGTATATACTCATAACCCTTCATAGTGGTTTGTAAAGAAAATGAGAATTATCCTAAGCATATCCCTCGGGAGTGTCGTAACCAAGAGTGCAGCAAGACCCGTTGTAATGCACCAGTTCCCGTTCGAGTCTAGCTCAAAGCGGTGTTTTCGTGTTTTACCCCTAGGTACATCTGTGCCAGAGCCGCCTCTACCTGCTCGTATCCAGGCAGGGATGTATTTCTCGGAAAACTCACAAAATCTCTACAATAACAAAATTCTAGGAAGTTCTTCTATACTAATCCTCAAATTCTATCTTTGGGCTATGTGCTCTAATCAGAGTTTATCTAAATCTAGCTTCCAAGGTTAGTACTAAACTGCCTCTAATACCAACTGTAACGCCCCGCCCCCAGCTACCCAGAGTCGGTGCATTACTTCGTAACAGTGGCATGATAACAAAAGATCAAGTCTCGAAAGACCGATTCGTTTAGTAGCCTTGGAAACACTAGATACATTCGTAAACATTACATTACATCATAAAAATGAAAAACTAAAATAACATGGTCTTCATAGTCCACACTCATATCCCTTTCTGAGTATCCCTCCAGGTCAATCCTAAAATACTTCTTCACATCCTGGAAAATATTAAAACATTGAAAGGGGTGAGCTCAGATGCTCAGTATGGATAACAATATTGCGGAAGCTTTCATAAATAAACATTAACATTTAAGGCAATGTATAACTAAAACAAAAGACTTTTAAACATAAACTTCAAAATAATATGGCAAAATTAAAATGAGATAATTCCATTTACTTATTCACATGGATATTCTTCTGGTCGAATAATCACATTCAATATCAATAACCACTTTCATAATGATGGAATGCATAATGCGAGACATTCTGAAACATTTTGTCAAGGCCTCGTCCAAGACGTCTAAAATGATTAAGGCCTCTGCCAAAATCATAAATCAAATTGGGAAAGGGCCTTGGCCAATTCCACATCTAGTTGTCTCATGAGACCTACTGATGCCTCGAGGAGCTATAGCGGGCTCCACCCTTCACTTATTAAGTCCAATGCATTCCTCATATGAATAGGTTTAAACATATCATAAACCATAACATAATCGTATCACATAAAACAAGCATAAAGGAAACATAACATTTCCACATTTCAATTACAAGATATCAATACAACACATTGAAATAATAAAAACGCTTTCAAAACCATTTTCAATACCAAAATAAAATAAAGTTAAAACATTTTATTTATTTTTCATTAAGAAAAAGTGATTGCTTGTAGAGGAAGCTGATACTCAAATAATGGTCACGGTGGTGGAGAAGTCATTGTCACCGCATAAGTACGGAAAGAAAAACATTCCCTTTTTGTCGTTTAGTAAAACTCTTCATATAAAAAGATTCCTTTTGAATAAATGTAAAAGTCAAAGGGGTTTATACACTGTATAAAAGAAAGTTGTGTATAAAACCAAATATGCCTCAATGAAAGGATATTGATATGAAGTCCCATACAAAGATCATTTTTAAAATAAAATAGATATATTATGTGTATTACACATAAATAAAGTACAAATACAAGATATGACATAATAATATAATGACATAATTTGAAAGTAGGAGATTAACCCAAAGAATAAAAGTTTGGTTAAGAAATTCCCTTACCTCGTGTCTGACTTGACTCAACCGTTCTTTAACCTCCAGAATAATAAACTAGAGTTAATATATACCTTATTAAGAACCATTTTCAATTTCATTATCCTTATTATATCACTTATTACAATGGTATGAACATTATGTAATTATTTAAGTTAATAATGGTCGTTTTGTCGATCTTTGGTACATGAGTCAACAATAAACTTCTTATAATTACAAGTTGTTTATGTGGTAGAATATCCATTATCTACAGAATTATATTCATGATTTAGATGTCATATATAGCTTATATATCCAGTATATACATTCATTTATAATATTACGTAACATTTAGAGGTAAGAAATGAAATGCACCATTCATGGAGACGGTAAGCCGTACGTACACATGAACGCTACTTTCATTTAAATTTCATATTTAATGGAATGAAATAATAATGATATAAATGTATAATATAATTACAGTATAAGATAGTGTATAATACCATTTACTCCATCCTTTCTACATCCCACATATGGCATTAACGATTCAAATCACTTTGAGGGGGCGGTAGTCCGCACTTCCTAAAATGAAATTATCGCGTTTACCCATAATGGAAATCAAAATGTATGACATAAATGAGAAATACAGAAGAATAAGTAAAACATAAACATATTATATATCATATATAAATATAGTGACATCTTATTGGCCACCTTTGAAGGTGTTATATGAGTGTTGAACAATCATCGTTTCGTGAGGCAGAAATTCGCCATCCACAGAAACCGTATGTTCTTTAACCATTAGATGTAGGTGTGTGTAAGTGTAGCTAGAATAATTCTTATAACAAAATCCTAGTATATTGAGGATACTGGTTCTGTTACAAAATAAATGAATAAAAATAGTTTAGGGGGGTTGGAGAAGAAAAATAAAACAAAACAACATTATAGAAGACATTACCTCAAAATCGGGTAACTCTTTTTGATTTGAGCCAAAGGCTTCCTTGGGAAGAGTTATGCCCAACGTGAGGCTTCTAGTAGTAATAGGGGGAAGTTGGGAGAGTATTTGGGTAGATGTTGGCCGAACCAAATGGCTTGAAAGTGTGAATGAGGTGGTAGTGGTGGGGGCCTTTTATAAGTGGAGAGGAGGGGCACTTTTGGAAAGTAATGAAATGTTATTCTATTACACAATGATTTTCGGATTCTAAATGTCCCACACTTGTATAATTCGAGTCTAAGGTGATAAGGCTTCGAAATATCCTCATCCGATAGGTTTTGGACATGTGTAGGTCTTAGATATTACATTATCTTTCCATTTTATTTAAATCTATAAATAATGAGGTCATTGCTGCATCATCATGATGTCATAAATAATTTAATTTATATAATGTCTAAAAATTATAAAACAAATACTATGATGTAGAAAATCATTTTATCTTTCTAATTAATATTTATAGACAAAATTTGGACTTGTGTAACCCCACTTAAAAACTGTTTTAGTAGAACAACTCATGTTTGTGTCAATTTAATTTTATCATTAAATAAATATATATTAATGTCATTTTCCAACCAAAGTGGCTCCATGGGGTCCCCAAGATGACCCATGGGTTGTCTTGGTCTGCCATGACTCATCTAATAGGAGTTGGACAAGTTTTAAAGCTCATCTCATATTATTAAAACATTATTTTTTCCTTAAACTACACTAATTACCTCTAATCGTGATTAAGAACTTAAAAGTTACTATTCTCCAAAAAATTATTTTAATTTCATTGAACCACATATTACTTCTTAATGACAACCATGTAAGTCGGATTTTTGAAAATAAAATCACAGAAGTGGTAATATTTCATTTAAACGAAAAATCAGTTATTTAACTACCACTTAGTGGTTTCACTATTCATCAAAAATTGAAGTTTTTCAGAACAATGCCAAAATTTCACCCTAAGCTATAATTGATATTCCGAATTCAAAAATGATGCCTATTTTACAAAATTACAAACATATAAGTTGCATTAATTAATTTTATAATATATTCCTGATGTCACAACAATAGCGTGTTTTTAAGAAACAATTTATATCAAAAGATTGGCAATTGTTTATGTCCAATTTCAATGTTAAATTAATTCTAATGACCACCATTGGGTAAAATGGTAAAAATATATTCTAATTATACTTTAAAACCACTAAATAGTATAATTTATCACTATAAATTATTTTTATTAAAAAAAATTTTTTAAGTATTTTTCACTATTCATAAAAAATTAGAAGTTCTCAGAGAAATACCAAAAATTCAACATAGGGTAATTTCGATATTCCGAATCCAAAAATGAAGTATATTTTGAAATATAAAATTTCTATAATTTTAAAAAGTGGTTATTACTATTCATAACGGCTACTTTGATTAGTCGCTGTGTTTTAGAACTCGAAGTTGCATACAATGCAAGCTATTACATTATTGAATGAGGAGTATTGTGGAAGCTCGGGGTGTTACATACATCAGTAAAAAGTATTGGGACCATTATATACACTAAATTGTGTCCATCAATATGAAAATGTGCCCAATGGATAGATAAATGGTGTCTTTTCTTGATCATCATGGGCTATGTATATTTGAAAATAACCTGAATATTCGTTAAGGAAAAAATAATGGGACTTACCAGGAAATCATTCTAGAATTTGGAAAAATAAATGTAGATGAATTTTGTCCTTCCGTGTGGATTAATTCAGTCGACGGGAGTCAATACATACTCGCCAACTAGTTTTCACTAGTTTTGTAACCAATTAATTCCTTTCATTTAAGACAATTATTATTCTTATTTTGTAGGAACAATTTTTACTAGGCTCACCCATTTACTATCAGATATAAGATAAATTTTCCCTATAGAAATTAATTTACTGACTTCCAATTTTACCACTTCAAGGAGAGTGGGACTCAACTGGCATTGAGATTGTCTTATAGGTTTAGCCTCATCATCCAAATGTATATGGTGCATTCAAAAAGATGGTCAAATCTGAATAATATAAAAAAATGTATATCCTATTTCATTTTTTCACTCACTCTAAAAGTTGAGTAGTTTTGATTCATGTTGTGGAGAGTGTTTATTGGAAATAATGACATGCATTAGTTCAATACACTCAAGATACACATATTTTATATTAGAAGGAAGTGGGTTTAATTTCAACACCGGGGATTTTTTTATTGAGGGAGGGGATTTTGGGGGAGTGAATTCCATAAAACTATCTATCTGGTCATGTTAATTCTCTAAGGATAGTGAATCTTTTAAACCAGAATTTCAGAATCATCGACGGTCATGCGTACCTCAGAATGAAAACACTAATCAATTAAAAAAACAATTTACACTTTTCAAAACCCAAAGAACACTCAAACCATGTATAAAAAACACAAATCATCCCCAGGTGAATAAGAGGAAAATGAATCAGAGTATGGGTTGAGAATAGAATTGTGTGTTTTTTCATTGTTTGAGGGAACTTCCATCGAATACACAAGAAGACTGGAGTGCTCTCTTTATGGGGTGTTTAATAGCCTCAAGGATGTTAAAACATACCATTTCTCCTCCAAACTCTATGGAATGTGTACTATTGTGAACTTTTATGATCATTAATTCTATCTTGATGAATTCCTCAAAAGTATGAGTAGAGAATTTCCTTGGGTTCGGGTATCATCATTCTCATGAATCATGAAATCAGTGGGGAAGATGAGATTATTTATTCTTACAAGGACATTCTCAATCACTCATGTGGGATGCATCATACTTCGATTGGAATGTTTTTTGAAAATGCTTCTTGGGTTATGCTCTCTATCCTACAGAGAAGTGTGCATGGAGCGAGGTATTACATTAATGGAAGCCCCTAAATATTGCATAGCATCAGAAAAGAAGGTCTCCCCAATGGTACACGGTATCACGAATGTGCTCAGATCCTTGCGTTTGGTTGGAATTTCTCGTTGAATCAAGGACAAGACATTCCTTCCCAATTTGACTCTCTCATTCCCCTTTAGTATCCATATATGGGTGAAAATCACTTTAATTTATATGGAATATCGAGTTATTTTTTAACTGCATCCAATAGAGGAATGTTAAATTGATCTTTTTAAAATATATCCATTATTTATTTATCAATATAATTATCAAAAATATTCATTGATTTATATAGTCATTGGGGAAAAGGAAGAGTAATGGATTGTTCATTCGAATCATCAATGATATTTCGTTTATACATTATGTATTGTTATGTATTACTTGAAATGTTTTAATGTTGGGAATGTTAGTATTGAAAAAGGTGGAAAACCTATTGTGGAGAATTAGTAGAAGGAGATACATCTTTACCACTATGATGTGTAACTACACATACATTACCCTTGTCCTTCAGATTGGTAATAGGATGGGATGGTAATTTCCCATAAACTGGAAATTTATGTTCAACAATGGAGTTTTCCAACTGCCCCACTTGATTTCGCAGGTCTTGAATAGATGATTGTGTTGTATGATGGAATTATAGGTTCTGATTTTCCATTTTATTCACCATATCCTTAGGGCCTAGATCAGCTTTGGGGGGAAGATGATATTTTTTTAGAAGTATTAGGAAAATGATGTTACATTCCTAGGTTTTAATGACACCAATTTTGCTTGGGGTAGCTTGAGGTTCCACCTTTTCAGTACTGGGGTTGTTCTTACAACCTAGGGTTTTATTTTTCATGAATTGTCCGTGCTTGAATAGTGGTTCTTGTAGGAATGGATACACTGGGAACAAGGCTGCACAAGACTCAGGTGAATCTTGAAGTTGTGGGCACTAGTTAGAAAAATGAGTATTTTCAGAACAAATACCACAATGTAATGGAAGAGGTGGAGATTTTTATTTGCCTTTTACGTGAGATAATTTCATTAGAAGAGTATGAATCTCATATTTCTTGTTATTTACCTTGTGTTATATAAATTATTATCTTATCTCATGAAATCCTCAGGTTGGTGCAATAGCTCATGCACCAAATTGTTGTGCATTTTTATTCATGTTGGATATTGAGTCACAAGCCGCGGAAAATGATTTATCAACTAGGGAACCAACAACTGCAACATCAATCATTCCATGATCCATTGGGATAATTCCATCAGAGATGATTTTGATTAATAGTTGATCACTAATATGGTGGTGGGGGTAGCTTGAGAAAATTGTTTTGAATCTCTCCCATTATTCATGAAGAGTCTCTTTTTGTGATTTTATAATTCCACAAATTTTTTTCTAATTGATGCAGTTCAGGAGTCATGGAATAAAATATCTAAAAAGATTCTTTTCAGGTCATTATAGCCTCCAATTGTGGTATGCAAATAGTATATACAGTCTTTTTCTACATAATCAAGAGGGAAAGGGAAATCCCTAAACATGATTAAGTCCTTATACACATTTAGTAGTTTCATGGGGGATCATAATATATAAAACTTTGTAATGTATTTATAAGGGTCATTAACATGTTAACCATGGAATTTAATAAATAGGTGGCTGAGTCCTGATCTCGTCTCAATGTTGGATACTTCCTCATGATATTGGATGTATGCAGGTTGGAACTCCAAATCTGAGGTGGTATATTCATTTAATGTACAATTATATGCAGTCATGATTTCAGGGGTTTGATTGAGATCAATTTTAGAGTGGATTAGGAAAACGTGAGGTTCCAAAAGAGGTTCCTTAGTGTTATTTGATATACATAATCTAGTTTCCTTAATTTTTGATCGATGTTTCTTTTTAATTTCTGGGTCAAATTCGATTAGTGTTTCATTTTCTAATCGGGTCATGAAAATAATTTGAGGCATTTTTTGTTTTTTATTATTGAATATGGATAAAATAACATTAAAAGGGATAAAGTAGAATATAATGTTATAGAAAAAAATTTCATAGAGTGAAACGGAGAATAAGGAGTGATTGGGAGAGAGAGGTAGAGACAGAAAGAAAGAACAGAAAAAACAACCAAAAAATAGAAACAAAAAACCAAAACCAAAATAATAAATGGGTGTGGTATATTGAAAGGAGTACTAATTAAGAAGTAAAATAAATAAATAAAATGAAATGAATAGATAAAAATTATCTTGGTTCCTCAGAAATGGTGCCAAATTTTGATCGTGTTGTGGAGGGCGTCAAATTAGTTTTTTAATTTTGACTAGAATTTCTGTAGTATAGAAACTACCATAGGTGGTCTCTAGATTGAGCCTTAGATCATTAATAAAAAAATTTGGTTCTTCATTATGAATTTAAAAAAGGAAATGGGATTTTATAATACTATATTTTTGTTAATAAATATGACAATAGAAAATGACAGTGATAAAACAACATTTAAATAAACATGATTAAATAAACATGATCATCCACGGGAAGTCTAGTGATGCTCATCCTTCATCGCTTCAACATAATGGGTATTTATATTTTAATCTTTAGTTTGTGACACATATTACCATAAAATTATAGATTTTATTCTAGGATACCTCCTAGGGTTCATTCGAAAACACACAATGATTCTCCGGACACTACCAATACTATGGTGGTTTTTGTTCAACATAATAACCGAAACTCACCTAGGAATCACATGAAGAAATCGATTTTCTAACCATTTTTGTAGGTTATTTATTTGTGATACACTGAAATAAATGTACATGACCTTTACAAAGCATATGTGTGTCCAATTAACCAATATGAACCACAAAAACCCTATAATTGAAGGAGGGAAGAAAAAAGGAACAACGATGTGTGAAACATCACATGGAAGACACACAATGATGATAATATGAGTTTGAATATAAAAAAAAGTATATAAATCAATTAAATAATAACAGAAGAAGAAAAAAATCATAAAACCTATAATTAAATAGATTATTCAACATAATAAAAACAAGATGCTCGGTATTACATCGCATTCCACCTCGGGTGATCACAAAGGGTTATAGAAATAAATGGGAGGGGAGGAAGACGAACATGTTGAAGTGGAAATTCTCATAGCATCCAAAAAAATTAGGGATTACTCGAAGACACCTATGGGTCTCAAAAAATGGAAACACCTTTCATTATAGATGAACTCCAAAATAGAGTGCCTAAGGTTCCATTTTATAAGAAATGAGGGGATTGGTTTTGGGAAACTTGATTTTGGAAATCTTCATTTTTCATTGTTTTGGAAAGTTATACATTCTTATATCTCTTTCGACAAAACTGAATATTTATTTCCTGACAACATGTATACCTCCATGTCAAATTTGGTGGCCATATCTGGTATATAATAATAGATATTTCCAAAATATGAAGGCAACAATTTTACCCCTTGTAGATTCATTTTTTTGGAAAGATCAGTCCATATGGTTCACGTAATTGATGAATTGGGATTTGGTTCTGTCATATGAAATGTATTTCATTACAATTAAGACTATCCCATAGAGTTTCATCCCCTTTGAATTTACGTTTTAGAGGAAGTATATTTTTTAGGACATAGATGTGCTTGGATCATATGCAGATTGGCTCATTTTTCTTGGACTTCATCATGGATACTCCAAATCACCTCCAACTATAAGGAAAATATCAAAACATGAATCATTTCTATTTTTAATAGTGTTAAAAACAAAAAAATTGAATAAAACATGGAGTGAAATTTGTTATTATACTTTTAATTTTCAATACACAACTAGTTTAATACCTTGAAATAAGGGTAAAATAAAACAGTGAATCATAGTATAATCACAATCCAACCCATGATGGATATGGATATCAATTAGCATTGTTGGTATAATACATTGGTCAGGGTATTTATAAAAACCCTGCTTTTTTTTACACACTTAAACATGATTTATTAAATAAACTATTCACTTTATACAAAAAGGAATATGAATAGGTCTAGTGTCCATGGGGATTAAGAACATTGCATAACAATATAAAACATGAAACATACCATCTTTATTGAAAACATCATATACATGACCACTACATTCTGTCGTACTAAGAATTTCATAGGATAACATGAGGACATGTATAAGAAAAGGGTGAGATATAAAGGCCACTAAGGGATTAAACATTTAATAACATGAGGAATACAATACATGTTAAAAAATAGGTATATCAGTGGTGCACAAGAGAATCTGGAACGTAGTGTCATGATAAATTAAGATATTTATAACATTTTAATGTGGAAACAACACTTAACATAGAATTATCATCAGCCAAGGATAATTGCAAATGGAACATAAGTAGAAACTCATTGCACATGAAGCACAAGTAAAGCCATGTTTCTATTTAATTATCATGAGTCAACACTCATTTAACATGACGTATCATGATACTATACTATACCCAATTCATTGGAGCGCTATTATTGCACAACCATATTAATCATTTCATTTAATGCATAAGTGTGGGACATGGATCATAAAACATGGATTAATTAAAAATCATCATTTATTACATGATATTAGAGTGTTGAATTCATACATAAAAATATTTAACCAATAATTAAATGTTTATATAGATGAATACCATTCATAGAGAAATCAGAATTGTATTCACTACACAATGACATTGGCTTTGAAAATCACGGTGCAATTTCAGCAGCGTATCGACATGACATAAGAACTTAAAAAATGGTTGATTAGAGATAATGGGGTGTCTCATAATTTTTAATTAAAATGGAAGGTGAGGGTGTCATTTAGATACATGTCCCAAAAAACTTAATTGAATTTAGATGCATAATACAAAGGAATTACTTGGATGTAAATGTGGAGAGAGAAATCCCTCATGGAATTTTTGTATGGTAACAGGTGTACATAGAAGGAATTAATGAGAGATAAAGGGGTATCCTATCCTCCAAAAATAAATAGGGTAGTTTGGGGGAGGCTAAAAATCATACCCCAATATTTTTAATTTAAAACAAAAGGGCACAACAACTTAAAAAAATTGGACAAAAATGAGAAAGAAAGAAATTCCTTACTCGGAAGACTGATTCTAAAGGCTTGTGAGAGGCTTGAGAGAGGATTCTTGAAAGCTTGGGGAGACTTGAGAGGATTATAGTGAGATTATGGAGGATTTAGGACAAACTAAAAAGGATTTCTGTGATGATTAAGTGTGATCTTGGGTGGGTTTATATAGGAAAGGGGAGGTAATTCTTTATAATTTAGGTTTGGGGCACCACAAATTAAACTAATCAAAACCAAAATCCCGCCCATGGTTTTTGACCATGGTTATTTATAAATGGAGAGTGGAAATAATATTTTATATGGAAAATGGCATGACTTTTTAAAATAAAAGGGTTGCTTATGTGGTGGTGAGTCACACTCCCAAGGAAAACAATATAAAAAGACAAAATGTATTATAAGCCTTCAATAGTCCACTAAAGCGCTCTAAAATAAATAAATAAAACCAAATATCACAATATTTTAATTTTAAAACTTATATTAGCCTAACATATTGTTTTTAGTATTTTATTAAATAAATATTGGGTCATTATTATTTCATTAAACACATTATATATTTAAACGGTATTTACTTTTTACTCAAAAATTTGACTGTCTCCGAAACTTATGAAAAAAATAACTGGTGGATAATTTCAAAATAAAGATTCAAATATAATATTAATTTTATCACAATATTTTTCTTAATATTTGAATTTTTTATTTTAAAATAAAAAATGACATTTATTGAAAATTCCTGGTTTTTGACAAAAACAACATTCAAAACATAATAAAAATTACAATTGCATTCATAAAATTATGCGATGATTTATATTTAATAAAAATTAATTTAATGATAATATTATTTTATTAAAATATTATTTAATTCAAAAATCAATGAAATCATCAAAATAGATTTCTTATGTGAAAATTAACTAAAATTACTATTTGTACTTTAAAAAATATTTACAAAGTAATATTAATAAAAAGAATGTATATTATATATACAAGAACAATGTACATAATTGTAATACTAGGTTCTTGTTACATAACCCCTTAAAATAACTGCATAAGACCGAAGGGTAGGGTGTGTGATAGTGAGAGACTCTTGGGGTGGCTCATATATCATCGCTCTGGTGGTAATCTCTATTAACATCCACTTATCCTCTATTCGGTTCTGCTAAAACATAATGTGATCATGCTCATCTTAGGCTTGGTCAAGAGAGAAGCCCAATTACTCCAACACCTTTCTGATCTCTAAAAAATGGGCATTGAATGAGGAAAGTCTACTGGATGAGGCCATCACTTCCATTGTTTGAGTGAATTGAATTTGTTAAAGACCTATATTTATATTAATCATGTGATCACTGTTCAACGGCTATATTAGTAATGTTTCCAATTCATAATGGTATTTTAAAATCATGATACATAAAACCAATGATGTTCATATGTAATATAAACATAACAATTCATTTAACTATATCAAAATAAATTTTCATTAATGAATGTTTGAGACGTTACAACCTTCCCCCCTTAAAAAATTTCTCGTTTGAAATTTTCATTTCCCATACAAAAACAAATTTTATCAATGCTGCTTTATCACTTCCTCTGATTCCCACTTCCATTTTTTATGATTCTGTTTTTTCTACTACACCTTCATGATGAAAATGGTCTTAATTCGTAGAACTTATTCTCAACGATCTATGATCTTCACTGGTTTCTGCTTGTAGGAAAGATCATCCTCTAGCTATATTACTTTTGAATAGAGTACATGTGAAGGGTCCAATATATAATTTCAAATGAGGGATACATGAAATATATCATGTACTTTGTCCATGGTAAGTGGAAGTGCTAGTCGAAAGGCCACAACCCCAACAGGATCAAGAAACTTAAAGGGGACGATGTTCGTAGGATTTAACTTCCCATTATTTCCAAATCTCATGACCTTCTTCCACAGAGATATTCCTAGAAACACCATATCTCAAACTTTGAACTCAAGGTCTCATCGTCTATTATCTGTATAACTATTCTATCAACTCTAGGCTGCCTTGATATACTCCTGAATAGTTTTCACCTTCTCCACCATTTCTTAGACCACTTCTGGTCCAAGAAGCTTATGCTCACTGACTACAATCCAACATGTTGGTGTTCTACTCCTCTCCCCATACAAGACTTCATAAGGTTCCATTTAGATGCTCGAGTGGAAACTATTATTAAAGGATAATTCAACTATAGAATTATTTTTATCCCATCCGCCTCTAATGTCCATTTAACATGATGTAAACACATCTTTCAATTTCTTAATAGTTCTCTTAGATTTGACATCCTTTTGAGATTATGGGTCATATTGACATTCGATTTAGTATCCATAGCATGTTGAAGTCTCTTCCAAATCATAGTGGTGAATCATTGATCTTGATCATATTCAATAGTTAGTGGTACTCTATGAATCCTTACCTTTTCCCTAGATTTCATTGTTGCCTTTGGATGTTTTTGAACGATCAGTGACAATGTCTATGGTGATGCTCTCCCATTTTCACACTGGTATGGGCAATGGTTTCATCATCCCCTTAGTCTTCTAACTCACTACCTTCACTGTAATGACCCGGAAATTTCAAGGGAAATTGTTTTCTTAATTTCTTTGGGATTTTATAAGAACAAAGTTTTTGACAGCACCTAATTCCAAGGCCTGGTGTGCCCGGAATCAATTTATGAAGTTTAGCTTGGGTACGTTCAGTAAACGAAAGTGTGGGTTTTCCTAACATTGGAACCGGTGCTCAGAATCGAAATCTGAGGTTACCGATGAAACCGTAGCGCCAATAATTGCTTAGGAACACCTATTCCGGAGTTGCGTTTGCTCGGCTGTGGTTATTAAAATAATGGGTTAAGTAATGAATAAAAATAAAATTTGTGCAACCTATTTTTTTTATATCTAGGTAGATATATCCTTTGTAAGGGAGTTGGGGTGGGACCCACTGGTTCCTAACTACCCACATGTCGATAAATGTGAGTTGGGCCCCGCACGAACCCCACCCCTTTTAACTTCCACAAACCCCCCATTAATATTGTAACACACCCGCACCCCCCCAAAATGAAAATTCAACTCCCTTATTAATTAACTGTTTATGTTGTTCAATATAATTAATTCGAGAATTCAATTTTGAATTTCGAATTGATTGGTGGCTTGTGTGAGATAATTAAATAAGACAAGTCTTATTTCATTAAGGGTTTTTTGGTTGTGCTTGAAGGATTGGAGAGTCTTTTCTCATGTCTGGAACTACATCTTCCTCCTTGAAGAACGCGAAGAACGCACCATCGCTGACAAAGAACGTCGTCCTCTGACAAAGGACGGTGAAGAACGCTGAATCCCCGGAGATCGACGATGTGACGCCGTGTACCATGATGCCGACGATTCTATTCTCCGCGATGTCGGTGACACATACGGAGCCTCCTTCCGTGACGCCTTCTTCCGCGACGTTCTTTTCCTACGAAGAACCTTCGTTCGATGACACCTTGAGGTAGGGGTTATTTTCTTGTTCATGAATATTTTTCCTTGCCGTTCACCGTTTTATTCTTGCACCGCCTATTATCATTATAACCAGTGGAGGTCGGACCGCACGAACACGACCGACTCTCCTCCCCCTTCGATGTTGTGTTTGTCGCGGCATAAACAAAGGCATGCTTTGCAATGACACCATGCATAAACAAAAATAATGTGTTGAAGAAGCGCGGTGCCATCACGTCGTGCTGTTGAGGCCGAACGAAATTGTGGTTGAACTCGTGGCTGTAAAGGCAAATCGAAGACTCCGAAGTTTGTTTATTTGACGTGAGGATCAATGGACGATGTAGTAATAGGCCACAGAGGAGATTTTAAGACTTCTTAGTGATGAGTCGGTCCCTGGAGGACCGATGGCGAAGACGACAAGCAAAACGGACCACTAGAGCGCGTCCGGTGGTCCGCGGAAGACCGTGCTGGCGCCGGCGGCCGACCGCCAAGAGGGACCGCCGCGGCTGAAGCCGCGGTGGTAGACGACCGAGGACCCGCAGCCATGCGGGACCTGAGGGAGACACGACGCCCAATTCCACGTCCATTGGTAAGGGAGAGGCCCCATGTGGGGGCTGCGGTGTCATTCAAGCGGGGCAGCAGCCCCCCCCCCCCCCCCTTCCGCTCAGCTCGGAGCTGGCTGAGCTGGCCACGCGGGCCGCGCACGCGTTCCAGGCCAACCGGCCCACCCAGGCTAGGCCAGGCCATGTCCACTAGGCCGGGACACGCCTTAATGAGCCGGACCCGGACCCGGGTCGGGTCGACCCGGTTTGGGCCGACCCAGGGGGGGTCTCGGGATGGGTCGCTCCGGGCCCAAAACCACCTACAACCGAACAGGTTCATTATTTTTCCCATATCATGGGTTACAGACCTCCTATAAATGAACCATTAGTTGTGTGGCAATCCTTGGATCGATATGGTTGTTTTGGTATATTACAGTTAAGGTTTCGGTGAACTCTGGGTATGTCCGGGTTGGTTCGAACACGAAACCAACCGGGCCCTCGGAGCGGAAATGCTTATAACATGAGCTCCGGACGTCCGATTGACATGCCGTCGACTTTTTTGGATTCCTTTTAGTGAGATGGAACTTTTGTCTTACTCCACTCAGGGTTTGGATGTATTTGGAGTACAATAGGGTTGCTTTTTACTTAAAAACCAACCGTGCCCCTGAAACAAAAAATCCAATAACTCTCAGATCGGGTGTCCGATTGACGCACCGTCTGTCACATTGGGTTCCTCTTGTCCAGACGGAACTTTGGGATACATCAACTCTGGACTACGTGTCAGTTGATGTGTCGACCCCCCTTGGATCGTGGAGCGGACCCTCCCAAAAACCAGCATGCTGTGTTGGGGAACCCTAAAGCTGGCTGCGACGACGATGAAGAATTTCGTACTGTAATCCTCCTTGGGTTCGACTATGAAGAATTTAATAATGGAATACTCTGTGGGTTTGATTATGAAGACTTTACTACTGGAATCCTCTGTGGGTTCGACGATGAAGACCTTTATACTGGAATCCAATGTGGGTTCGACAATGAATTCCTTCGTACTGGAATCCTCGGTGGGTTTGACGACGGCGAATGCACTGAAATCCTCTGTGGGTTTGGCCATGAAGACAGCCATACTGGAGTCCTCTGTGGGTTCGACGGTGAAGACCTTCGTACTGGAATCCTCTGTGGGTTCGATGATGACGACTGCACTGAAATCTTGCGTGGGTTCGACAGCAATGAAGACTACACTGAAATCCTTTGTGGGTTCGGCAGCGATGAAGACTGCACTAAAATCCTATGTGGGTTCGGCAGTGATGAAGACTGCACTGAAATCCTATGTGGGTTTGACAGCGATGAAGACTGCACTGAAATCCTATGTGGGTTGGGAAGTGATGAAGACTACACTGAAATCCTCCGTGGGTTCGGCAGCGATGAAGATGACACTGAAATCCTATGTTGGTTCGGCAGCTATGAAGACCGTACTGAAATCCTATGTGGGTTCGGCAGTGATGAAGACCGTACTGAAATCCTCCGTGGTTTCAACGACAATGGCTACTGTTCTATTATCCTATGTGGGTACTAGTTTAAATGAATCAGATTCTATATCTGATCTTCTTTATCACCTTATGAAGAAGTATACCTATGTGAGCTATGTCTTGACATTCGATCATTATCTTCGATATGATTGACTTGCTTCCCAATGTGGATTGGGTTTTGTTATCCTATGTGGATTGGGTTGTACTATCCTATGTGGACGCGATTGATCTTGGGCTCAGATGTTGGATCCGAACTACAATTGGTGACATAGGTATATGTATGGGCATATACCTAAGTAGTGTTGGTTTTTACATCGTGATTGTATCTTTCCCTTGTGGATTATCCTTTGTGTATTCAGGGAGACCTTCGGGGGTCTCGGGGTCCCTACTATGTAGCGTATACTCACCCTGGAACATGTTATGCTCACACATCATTGTGTTGGATGCAGAAGACAGATAGCGCTGATCGAGGATTAGTCTTTAAGAGCTAGACGGTACCTGGAGGTGGACGTGATGACGAGATTGTACTCAGAGGAGGACTCCATGAGGAGATGGTACCCGGAGGTGGACGTGATGACGAGAGGGTACCCGGAGGTGGAATCCACGAATAGACGGTACCTGGAGCTGACAGATGAACATAAAGAGCTGAGGTGGCCATCTGTACCTTCCCTTTAGGTTGGGACTCCGGAGGACGATCCAGGAGTAGCTTGACACCTTCCTTCTGTTTTGTCATTTTCTTGTACTTTACTGTTGGGCTTGTATTTCCGGACCCCTTTGTACTTTCAGCACTCTTGTTATATTTTTTTACTTACTGTTTTCTTCCGCTTATTCTCTTGTTGTGTGTGTGGTTATGTATCTTAAAGGAAATGCCTTCTCAGTTATAGGGATTTATGCCTTTGGTTCTAGTTGCCAGCCCCAGGCCTATAGGAGACGGGATTGGGGCAGTCACGGCACGCATCCCGAGGACGGATCGTGACAAATTGGTATTAGAGGAGTTTAGTTCTACTGCATAACTCAGGACTCTGATCTTTCTTCTATGTGACGCAATAGTGTTAAGGGTGTTTAGTGTGGTTATCAGTCCATGGAGTCCTGTGTTGGTGCGGTGGCCGACGTATCTGTACACCTGGACCATGACTTCTGATTTCCGACTCAATGCACGAAAACATTGATTGCATGTGTGTTTCAAAAGTTTTCTTTGTGATTACTTTGTGTCATCTCAACAGGAATACTATTTTGACAGTGGCACACCTGTTTCTTTTCTGGATGGACCCACGATGGAAGCCAGCCAGGGTTACGAGCTTTATGTGAGACGACAGCCCACCGAGCGATGAGGCCTCGGTTCAGGCCCCTTTTTCAGCTGAGGCACTGGCGGTACGTCTACCCGCCAAGCCACCGTTGCTACCAGACCCAGCCGTTGAGACATAACGTCACCTTAGTGCTCTGCATGAGTTTTAGCATCAGAGACTGCCCATGTTCTATGGGGAGACGGACCCTCAGGCAGCCGAGGATTGGCTAGAGGATGTGATTTGAGTTTTCAGGTTTGTGGGGACACCAGCTGACCTCATGGGGATCCTTGCAGTGAGCCTGCTGCACGCGACAGCAGGAAGATGGTGGAGCTTGATGCTCCACGTGCACGAGGAGGCACCACACCATTAGATAGACTTTGAGATCCTTTGCCGTTCGGAGTTCGTCCCAGCCACCCTATTTTCGGTGCACATTCATGAGTTACTACAGCTACGACAGGGCATCATGACCATTTCCCAGTACTCGGTGAGGTTTACTGATCTCTCGTGTTACTCTAAAGACATGGTACGAGACCCTTCCTTCTGGTCCCCGACCTTCAATCAGGGACTAAGGCATGAGATCAGGGATTTGATGATCTCCCTCAACATTCTGATACAGGTAGGGGTGTTGGAGAGAGACCTTCTTATGGAGAGTTTTCTCGCTGAGCAGTCACCAGCAGCGGGACCCTCCGTAGGATGACCCGTAGCGGAGACTTCTGCAGCTGGCAGTAGACAGGTGACGCAGAGGTCCAACTGGGCCAGAACATCATATGGGCAATCTCAGGATGCAGATTTGGTTGTGTGGGGCACACGAATAAGAGACAGCTACACGAGGAGCAGTCAATGCTACGCATGCGGCGGGCAGGGTCACATGGCTCGAGACTGCCCGACTAGTCCTGCTGATGAGCAGCAGGCAGTAGAGGGACCTCCCAGGAAGAGGTTCGACCATGGAGGTCCGCAGGGAGCAGGCGGGCGAGGCAGAGGAGCTGGCCGGGCAGCGGGTAGTGGGCGATACTTTGAGGCCATTGACCACACACTAATACCGACAGTGTGACTCAACCCTTGGAGGCGGGAGTAACAGTTGGATCTCTTGGTAGTAGCATCATGGCCTTACGACATCATCCTTGGTATGGATTAGTATCATCCATGTCGGGAATGACTGTATTAGGCAATGAACGTGGTTCATCTATTGGATGATACTGGATTTCCGTTATCTGCAAAGAATAAATCATAGAAGCTCTTGTAGGAGCAGAGAAGGTCCAGGTCATCCAGGAGTGGATGAGGACAGCTCAGAGTCGGCAGAAGTCTTATGCTAGCAGGAGCAGGAGGCCACTAGAGTTCGAGGATGGTGACCACATTTTCTTGAAAATCTCGCCTCGACGTGGATTACAGAGATTTGGTCGAGGCGGTAAGTTATCTCTACGCTTCATCGGACCATTCCAGGTCCTCAGTAGGGTAGGCAAGGTGGCTTACCGCCTGGCTCTAGCACCTCAGTTGCACCGACTGCATGGCATCTTCTATGTATCTCATCTGAGGAGATACGTGCACGACCCAATGCATATCATCAACCATGGGGATCTAGACCTTGGAGATGGGGTGGCTTTTACGGGGTTCCAATCGAGGTTGAGGATCGATAGGGGCAAGTCCTACAAGGACGGTCGATTCCTCTTGTGCGCATTCGTTGGAAGCACGGGAACCTCCAAGTGAGCACAAAGGAGAGGAAGGCTCAGATGCGTGCTCAGTACCAAATTTGTAACCATAGTTTGTGTTAAAGATTTAAGGGGATGTAAAGCCATGGGGTGGGAGTAAATTAAAGACCCAGAAATTTCAAGGATTATTTTTTGTTAATTTCTTTGGGATTTTACAAGAACTAAGTTTCTGACGGCACCTGATTACGAGGCCCGGTGTGCCCGGAATCAATTTCCGATGTTTAGCTTGGGTACGTTCAGTGAACGAAGGAGCAAGTTTTCCTAACATTTGAACCAGTGCTCAGAATCAAAATCTGAGGGCACCGATGAAACCGCAACACCGGTAATTGCTTAGGAACAACTATTTCGGAGTTGCGTTTTATGAAAACCCTACTTTTTATTACAACTTAAACATGATTTATTACATAAAACTTCACTTGATACAACAAAGAAGATCAAGTGGATTAGTTTCTTTGGGTATTAGGATCATTACATAAAAACATGAAACATTAAATACAGCATCTTTATTGAAAAATTCATTTACATGACCACTACATTCCCTTGTACTTAGCATTGCATGGGATAACCTGAGGACATGCATAAGAAAAGGCTGAGATATAAAGCCGAGTAAGGGAGTACACATGGAATAACAGGAGGAGTAAAATACATGTTATACAATGGTAATATCAATAGATAATAAAAGAAACATGAACATAAATTCATGATAATGCATGATAATCATAACATTGAAATGTGGCAACAACACTTAACATGGAATTAGCATGAGCCAAGGCCCATTGCACATGGAGCATGAGTAAATCTTCATTACTCATAAAGCACGAGTAAACCCTCGTTGCACTTGAATTATCATGATTCAAAACTCATTTCAGATTACGTATCATGATACTATACTTTACCCAATGCATTGGAGCGCTATAAGGGCTCACCCTTCTTAAACATTTCATTTCATGCATAAGTGTGCCACATGGATCATAAAACATGGATTCATAAAACATAATAATTTATTCCACGATAAAAGAATGTTGATTTAAGACTAGAAATTTTTTAATAAATAAGTAATGGTGCATAAAGTTGGATACCCTTGATGGAGAAGTGGGCATGGTATCCACTACACAATGGCATTGGCTTAGAAAACCGGTGCGATTTCTGCAGCATAACGACGTGACATAAGAATTCATTAAAAGGTTGATGAGAGAGAAAGGGGTACCATATAATATTTACATTTAATGGACAGTAAGTAGGTCATATAGATACATTCCCCAACAATTTTAATGGAATTTAGATTCATGATACAAAATTATTTCTTGAATGTAAAACAAGAGAGAGAAGTTCCTTTCGGAATTTCGTCATAGTAACGGGTGTACATGGGAGGAATTTAATGAGAGAGAAATGGGACCCCCATAATTCAAACAATAAGAGGGAAGTATGGGGGAGGTGCGAAACCATACCCCAACATTTATAATTGATGTTAAAATGGCAATACAACTTAATGAAATTTGAAAAAAATGAGAAAGGATGAAAAAATCCCTACTTGAAGTGTGCTCCCAAAGGCTAGAGAGAGGCTTGTGAGAGGCTTATTGGGAGCTTGGGGAACCTTGGGAGGATTCTATAGAGAGTAGGGAAGAGGTTGGATGAACTTAAAGGGCTTTGAGGGAGGAGGAAATGGGATCTTGGGTGGGTTTATATAGGAAAGGTGAGGGAATTCTTTATTATTTAGGCTTGGGTCCCCTTACATTAAATTAACCCAAACCACAAACCATCACATGGTTTTTGCCCATGGTTTTTCGAAAAGGGAAGAGGAAAAAAATATTTTATATGTCCATATTCATAACTTCTTAAAATATTTGGGTTGCTTTTGTGGAGGTGAGTTACACTCTAATGGAAATTAATTTAAAAAGGAAAGGTGTTGAATAAGTCTTGAGGGGTCCATTAATGCTTTGAAAAGTAAGTCAACCAAACTTAAAATCACATTATTTTAATGGTAAAACATATATTGGACGAACATAAGGATTATACTATTTTATTACATCACTATTGGGTCATTATGATGTCATAAAACACATTATATATTTAAACGGTATTTAATTTTTACCCAAAAATTTCACTGTCTCAGAAAATTATGAAAAATTCACCGTTGGATAATTTAGACTTCCATATTACAAAAATAACATTTATTTTATCTAAATATTTTTCTAAATATGTTAATTTTCACTTTTAAAAAAACTGACATTTATCCAAAATTCACGGGTTTTGACAAAATTGGCTTTCAAACATTAATAAAAATTTTAATTGCATTCATAAAATTATAAGATCATAAAAATAAATTTATAAATAATATTATTATTTTATTAAAATATTATTTAATTCAATAATCCCTTATTTTAATAAAATAGATTTCTTAATTAAATAAAAACTAATAACACCCTTTGTACTTTAAAATCTATTTACAATGTATAAAAAGTATCTAGAAATTATATTCATTATTATATACAAAAAATAATGTCCATGAACATAGTAATACTTATTTGTTACATAACCCCTTAAAACAGCCGCATAAGACCTAAGGGTATGGTGTGCGATGGTGACAGACTCTTGGGGTGACTCAGATAACATCGCTCGAGTGGTAATTTCAATCAACATCCACTTTTCCCGTAGACGGTCACGTTCGAGCTTGACATGATGAAGCTCAGCTTGGGCTTTGTCAAGGGAGAAGCCCAAAGACGCCACCTCTTTTCCGAGCTATGAAAAATGGGATTCGTATGGAGATATTATACTGGATGAGGCCATCGCTTCCTTTGTCTGAGTAAATAGGATTTGTTAAAGTCCTATATTTATACTAATCATGTGATTACTTTTAAACGGATATGTTAGCAACGGTCAAAATTCTTTACATAAAACCAAAGAAGTTGACATCTTATAAAAATATTTTTCATAAAGAGACATTTATCTGGATCAAGTGGGATTTTCCATTAATGAAACATTGGGTCATTACACATTTGCTCGGGTGTGGTTATTAAAATAATGGGTTAAGTAATGAATAAAAATAAAATCTGTGCAACCAATTTTCATTTAATATCTTGGTAGTCATATCCATTGTAAGGGATTTGGGGTGGGACCCACTGGTTCCTAACTACACACATGTGGATAAATGTGAGGTGGTCCACGCACGAGCCCCACCCCTTTAAACTTCAACAAACCCCCCATTAATTTTGTAACACACCCACACCCCCCCCCCCTTAAATGAAAAGTCAACTCCCTTATTAATTAACTATTTAAGTTGTTCAATATAATTAATTTGAGAATTCAATTTTGAATTTCGAATTGATTGGTGCCTGGTGTGAGTTAATTAAATAAGACAAGTCTTATTTCATTAAGGGTGTTTTGGTTGTGTGAGAAGGATTGGAGAGGATTTGCTCAAGTCTAGAACTTTATATTCCTCCTTGAAGAACGCGATGAACGCACCGTCGCCGACGAAGAACGCCGACCTCCTACGAAGGATGACGAAGAATTCCAAATCTTTGGAGATCAATGACGCGACGCCGTATACCGCAACACCGACGATTCTCTTCCCCGTGATGCCTGCGACGCTTATGGAGCCTCCTTCCACGATGCCTTCTTCTGAGAAGATATTTTCCCGCGAAGAACCTTCGTTTGACGACACCTTGAGGTAGGGGTTATTTTATTGTTCGTGAATATTTTTACTTGCCATTCACCATTTTATTCTTCCGCTGCCTGTTATCATTATAACCAGAGGAGTTCAGACCACACGAACACGACCGACTCTCCTCCCACATCGATGTTGTGTTTGTCACGGAATGAAAAAAGGCGCATGGTGCAACGGAACTGCGTGGAAACAAGAAGAATGCATCGAAGAAGCGTGGCGCCATCGCACAGTGCCGTTGAGGCCGAACGAAACCGTGGTTGGAGTCGGGGTCGCAAAGGTGAATCAAAGACTCCGCAGTTTTTTTGACGTGTGGATCGATGGGTGATGTCGGAAGGGGATCATAGGCTATTTGAAGACTTCACAGTGAAGAGCTGGTCCCGGGAGGACCTCTGGAGAAGATGGAAGGAAAAACGGACCACTAGAGCGCGTCTGGTGGTCCGCGGAAGACCCTACCGGCACGCCTTGCCGGTACGGTGGTACCGGCGGCCGGAGGCGGTGGCCAGCACCGGTCGGCCGCCAGGAGGTGCCTGCGCCCGACCCGCCGCCAGGAGGGACCATCATGGCTGAAGCCATGGCGGTAGGAGACCGTGGACCCACGGCCATTTGGGACCCGAGGGAGACATGGCGCCCAGCACCGCGTCCATTGGAAAGTGAGCGGCCCCCACGTGGGGGCCGCAGTTTCATTCAGGGTGGCAGACCCCCCCCCCCTTTCCGCTCAGCTCGTCGCTGGCCGAGCTGGTCATGCAGGCTGCGTGCGCGAGCCAGGCCGGGCCGGGCCGTGCCCTAATGGGCTTGACCTGGTCCCGAGTCGGGTCCGCCCGGTTCGGGCCGACCGAGGGTGGTCTCAGACCGGGTCGGTCCGGGCCCAAAACCCCCTAAAACCGAACAGGTTCATTTTTTG
Source organism: Viscum album (assembly GCA_963277665.1). Lineage (NCBI taxonomy): Eukaryota > Viridiplantae > Streptophyta > Magnoliopsida > Santalales > Viscaceae > Viscum > Viscum album. Next base: position 1,957,902,618 of record OY728165.1, read on the forward strand.
CCCATATCGTGGCCTAAGGACCTCCGATCGACGCATCGTCAGTTGCGTGGAAATTCTCAGATCGCAACTATCATTTCGTTATATTAGACTCAAGGATTCAAGGAACTTTGGGTATTGCCGTGTTGGTTCGAACACGAAACCAACCGGGCCCTCGGAGCGGAAAACTTATAACATGAGATCCGGATGTCTGATTGACATGTCGTCGACTTTTATGGATTCCTCTTAGTGAGACGGACCATTTGGATTACTCCTCTCAAGGTTTGGATGCATTTGGAGTATAGTTAGGTTGGTTTTGACTTAAAAACCAACCCGTTCCTGGGAACGAAAAATCCAATAACTCTCAGACCGTGTGTCTGATTGACGCGTCGTCTGTCACATTGGGTTCCTCTCTTAAAGAATAATTTCTGGGATACATAAAATCTTGAATATGTGTAAGTTGATGTATTGACCCCCCTTGGATCGTGGATCAGATGCTCTCGAAAATGAGCATGTTGTGTGCGGGAACCCTAGAGATGGCTGTGACGACGAAGAAGGCTTTCGTACTGGAATCCTCTATGGGTTTGACGATGAAGAAGTTCGTACTGGAATCCTATGTGGGTTCGACGATGAAGACCTTCGTACTGGATTCCTCTGTGCGTTCGATGAAGAAGACCTTCGTACAGGAATCCTTCGTGGGTTCGACGATGAAGACCTCCGTACTAGAATCCTCAGTGGGTTCGACGACGACGACTGCACTGAAATCCTTCATGGGTTCGGCAGTGAAGACAACCGTTCTGGAATCCTTTGTGGGTTCGACGGTGAAGTCCTTCGTAATGGAATCCTCTGTGGGATCGATGATGATGACTGCCCTGAAATCCTCCGTGGGTTCGGCAGTGATGAAGACTCCACTGAAATCCTATGTGGGTTCGGCAGCTATGAAGACTGCACTGAAATCCTATGTGGGTTCGGCAGTGATGAAGACTGCACTGAAATCATATGTGGGTTCGGCAGTGATGAAGACTGCACTGAAATCCTATCTGGGTTCGACAGCGATGAAGACTGTAATGAAATCCTCTGTGGGTTCGGAGTGATGAAGACAACATTGAAATCCTATGTGAGTTCGGCAGCGATGAAGACCGTACTGAAATCCTATGTGGGTTCGGCAGCGATGAAGACCGTACTGAAATCCTCCGGGGGTTCGATTGTAATGACTATCGTTCTAGTATCCTATGTGGGTCCTAGATTAGATGAATCAGTGGCTATATATGATCATCTCTATCACCTTACGAAGAAGTATACCTATGTGAGCTGAGTCTTGACTTTCAATCATTATCTTTGATATGATTGACTTGTTGCCCTATATGGATTGGGTTGTGTTATCCTGTGTTAATTAGGTTGTACTATCCTATGTGGATGTGATCAAACTTGGGCTCGGATTATGGATCCGAACTTGAATTGGTGACTTAGGTATATGCATGGGCATATACCTAAGTAGTTTTGGTTTTTTACTTTGTGATTGTATCTTTCCCTTTTGGATTATCCTTTGTGGATTATGGGAGACCTTTGGGGGGCTCAGGGTCCCTACTGAGTAGCATATACTCACACCTGCATGGGCTATGCCCGCACATCATTGTGTTAGATGCAGACGATGGAAATCACTGATCGAGGTTGAAGATTGTAGAGCTAGACGGTACCCGGAGGTGGACATGATGACGAGACAGTACCCGGAGGTGGACTTCATGATGAGACGATACCTGGAGGTGGATGTGACGATGAGAGGGTACCCAGAGGTGGACTCCACGACGAGACGGTACCTCGAGCTGACAGATGAACGTAGAGAGCTGAAGTGGCCATCTGTACCTACCCTTCAGGTAGGGACTCCTGAGGACGATCCAAGAGCATCTTGACACATTACGACTGTTTTTTCTTTTTCTTGTACTTTAATGTTAGGATAGTATTTTCGGCCCCCTTTGTACTTTCAGCACTCTTGTTATATTTCTTTACTTAGTGTTTGCTTCCGCTTGTTCTCTTGTTGTGTGTGTGGTTATATTTCTTAAAGTCAATGCCTTCACAGTTATAAGGATTTACGCCTTTGGTGCTAGTCGCCAGCCCCTGACCTATGGAAGGCGGTTTGGAGTACTCACGACACGGGTCCCGAGGACGGGTCGTGACATTCACTTTCTGACTCACCGATCACATTGATGTATACTCAGTGATCTCATTCTTCATATTATCCCACTAGTAATTCTCTCTGAGATCTCGATAAATATTTTTGTTTCCTAGGAGAATAGAAAAATTTGAACTATGTACATCATCCAAAAGTTCCTTCGTCAGCTATAGACATGATGGAACATATAGTCTTTACCCAAATCTCACAAATCACTCTTCATTACCCTTGAACACCATTTATTCCTATTTTCTATTAGATTTCACTTTCTTATGAATTCCCACATAATCCTCTAGAACATCCTTTAACATTTCATAAAGAGATGGTTGAGAAATAATTTGTGAAAGGATTGACGATGTCCCCTTCTTTCTGATTCTCATGCACTTATTCATCAAATCAACAAATATTGGATCATTTTAAATTCTCATAAATGATAGAATCATTGGGTACATTCTACTTAGTGCACCTTTCCCCTTGTTCTCTTTCCCAGGGGGTAATGGATTGAGCAGTCATAGTTTTCGATCAGCTCTTACCATCTTCGTTGGCCCATGTTCAACTCTTTCTGTGTGAAAATATACATGAGGCTTTTTTGGTCCGTATATATTTCACACATATCCCATAATAGATAATTCCGCCAAATTTTTAATGCAATGATCAGTACATCAAACTCCAGATCATTTGTTGGATAATTCTGCTCATGAACTTTCAATTTTTTTGAAACATAGGTAGTGACTTTGTCATTTTTCATCAACACATAGCCTAGGACCATCTTTGAATCATCACTGAATACCACAAAACGATCTTCACTTGGGGATAATGTGAGCACATGCATAGTGATAAGCCTGTTTTTCAGCTCATTGATGCTTTCTTTCCATTCATAAATCCATGAAAACATTACTCCCTTCTGAGTTTGCTTGGTAAGAGGGTTGGAAAATAGTGAGAAATTTTTCACAAATCGTCAATAATATCAAGCTAACCCCAAGAAGCTACAAATATTCTATACCAAGGTTTTCCTCATCCATCCATATATTATAGTTGTCTTGGAGGGATCCACTGATTTCCCATTTCTTGTGATGATATGGCCCAAGAGTGATACCTCCTTCAACCTTAGCTCCCACTTTCTATACTTTTCATAGAGTTTCTCCTTTCTTGAGGTCTCTGATACAGTTCATATATGCTCCTCATAATCCTCCTTGGGTTTGGAGTATATAAGAATATAATCTATAAATAAAAACACAATTTTTTCGAGGCAATCTCTTAAGACTCTATTCATAATGTCCATGAATATTTTTGGAGAATTAGTGAGTCTGAAAGGCATTACTATGAATTCATTATACCCATACCTTGTAAGAAAAGCAGTCTTAGTTATTTCACTGTTCTTCACCCTTATTTGATAATACACCAATTGCAAATCCACCTTGGGAAAGTATTGTGCTCCACGTAGCTGATCGAACAAGTCATCAATTTGTGGTACACGATAATTGTTCTTTATCATTATTTTATTAATATTATGATAATCGATGTGATGGCGCATTAACCCATCCTTATTCTGGACAAAGAGGACTGGTGCATGATAGGGTGAATCACTTGGGTGGATAAAAATTTTATCAATATTATCCTGCAGATGTTTCTTATTCTCCTCATGCCCTCTAAATAGCCTTTTTATAAATTGTCTTTGATGTTGAAAACTCCTTAGTTATATGGTCAATTGAGAATTCAACATCACTTCTAGGAGGAAGACCAAGAAATTCCTCGGGAAAAACATCAGTAGATTCTCTTACAATAAGAATGCATTCAAAGATGGATTCCTCCTTAGATTCAATCATCAGATCCAGATACACGTGCTAATAGGGAAATAATATCCATTCTTGAGATGATGGAGGTAAAAAAGATTCATCTTCCCCATTGCACTTGTACTGAATCTGGGGTCGACGGCCCACATGGAGAGTGATTTCTCTCTCACAACAATTTATGTTGGACCTACATAAGGAAAGTCAATCCATGCTAATAATTTCATCCTATTATACAAGAGAGAGTATGAAAAGGTTCACCAGGAAGTCCAATCCACCGATTAAGACATGGGAGGAGTTATATTCATGGTATGCAATGATTTTCCCATTTTATGTACTAACCAACATCATTACATCCATAAATTTTTGTGGTTTTGGGATTGTTCTACTAAACATTTGGGATATAAAAAAATTAAAAGAACCTACATCAAAAATAACATTCACTATTATTGAATGAATAACTAGAGTACATATCAACACTTCATTGCCAGGGTTCAGTTTGGTAGTAGTAAAGTCTACGTATTCACCTTGCTTCCTTGTAGGTTGTCGGTTGCCTCTGAAAACCCTTGTCTTAGGGAATTGATTTGAAAAATGTTTTTTTTATTTGCATTTGAAGGAATGAGAAATGGTTTGATAGTCGAATGGAGAGTTCATATCCTCTGACATTGCCTTGGGTTTTTTATCAACAATTAATGGATAGGTTCCCTTCTCTTCCAAACATAATGCATTTTCTCACACCCTTTAGGCAATTTTTGGGGTGCTTATTTCCACAACTTTTTCAAGTGGGGTGCTGTATTTTCTTAGAACCATTAGATTTATCAATCGGACTACCATAGTTGTATTCGGCCTTACAATTCTTATCCCCATGATACCCCTGAGATTCCCCATTCTCCATTTCTAAATTGAGGGTACATCGAAAAATTTCATCAAAGATTTCGAAATCAATGATAGCCATGGATTTAGGCAGGCTAGGTTTCATCCCACCAATGAAGCGTTCAACTTTTCACTAGGAGGTAATGAAAAAGTCTGAAGCATATCGTGAAATCCTTGTGAGGATTTCCTTATACACATTGACATATTCATTGTCTTTTTTCTTGAGGTCTAAGAAGTCGCTTTCCACCTTATGCCAGATGGTGCATGAAAAATATTTATCAAAAAACATCTTCTAGAAATCTTTTCATTCCAAAACATAATCCCATCTTTAGCCTTTGTATTTTTGATCAATTTCCACCATTGATCGGATTCATCCTCCATAAAATAAGAAGCTAATAGAACCTTCTCTTGTTCGGAACATTGATGGATGGATAAAATCATTTCAAAAGAGTTGATCCATTGTTCGATGATTGAGGGATTAGATGATTCATTAAAATTAGGAGGACTTTGTCTCATGAAGCACTTGATAGCGACATGTTATTTCTTTAGGGGGGGTGGGGGTTAACATTTCTCTTGACTCATGTGTCTATTCAATGATTGAGTTTACTGAGACATTATCAGGACAAAATTTTGTGAATCATGCTCCCATCGGATTGGGAATCTCATTAGAGCAATCATCACAATGCTCGCAACATCAGTTGTTAGCCAAAGTCCCCATATTACCAACCATTGGATAGAATAAAAGTAAATATAGGTGTAACACATAATGTTTATTCCATGGAAAAATAGTTGACATATAAATAGATTTTATTTCCAAAATTTATTAATCTCTAGGCTTCAATATATGTAATCTGTGATACACTTTCTATCAAATATTCTGAGGGGATATTTTATTAGTTTCCTTAATAATGGTTCACACTAAGATTGTGAATTTACCAATTCATATCCCTTGAGAGTGTCATAACCAAGAGTGAAGAAAGGCTCGTTGTCATGTACCAGGATACCCTAGGTCAAACCCGAAACTCCTTCTCGGGGTGTTTACCCAAACATACATCTTTCCCAGAGCCACCTCTACCTGCTCCAATCCATACATGGTTTTATTTTCATGATAAAACACTTAATTAATACTCACCAAAAAATAGAAATGTTTATATTATACTCAATCTTATCCCTAAGGCTTTCACTTGGCTTTTCTAATCATAATCCCAAAAAACACTAAACCTATCCTCTAATACTAACTGTAAAAACCCTACTCATTATTACACACATAAACATGATTTACTAAATAAACTCTTAAGTTGATACAACATGGAATATCGAGAGGTATAGTGTAGGTGGGGCTTATGAATATTAAATAACAACATGAAACATGAAACACAACATCTTTATTGAAAACATTTTTACATGACCACTACATTCACTCATACTTAGTATTGCATCGTACATCCTGAGGACATTCATAAGAAAAAGGTGAGCTATAAAGACTAGTAAAGGAAAAACAAGGAATAACATGAGGAATACAATACATGTTTGAAAATAGGATTATCAATGGTGCATAAAAGAAACATGAATATAAAGTCATGATAAAACATGATAATCATAACATGGAAATGTTTCAACAACACTTAACATGGAATGAACATCATCAAGGATAATTTCACTTAAAGCATGAGAAAACCCTCATAGAACATGATTCACGATTAAACCATTATTTCATCTAAATTATCATGATTAGTAAATCATTTGACAGGATGTATCATTATATTATACTTTACAAAATTCAATGGAGGGTTAATAGGGTGCACCCTTCTTAATCACTTCATTTCATGCATTAGTGTGCCACATTGATCATAAAACAAGGATTCATTAAACATAATAATTTATTCCGTGATAAAATAGTGTAAAATTTAAATATGAAACTATTTAAACAATATGTAAATGTTCATAATGGTGAATACCCTTGATGGGGAAATGGGCATGGTATTCACTACACAATGGCATTGGCTTGGAAATTTGTGGTGCAATTTATGTAGCGTAATAGCGTGACATAAGAACTCTTAAAAATGGTTGATGATAGAGAAAGGGGTGTATTATTAAATTTACATGAAATATAAATAATGGGGGTCATATAAATACATTTCCCAACAAATATAATGGATTTTAGATGCATAATACAAAAAAATTACTTAGATGTAAATGAGAAGAGATAAATCCCTCACAGAATTTCATTATGGTAACAGGTGTACATGAGAGGAATTAGTGAAAGATAAAGGGGTCTCACAAAATCAAAAAATAAAAAGGGTAGTATGGGGGAGGTGCAAAATAATCCTTCAACATTTTTAATTGAAAACAAAAGGGCATAACATCTTAAAGAAAATAGGAAAAAATTGAGAAATGGTGAAATCCCTTACTTAGAAGTGTTCTTATAAAAGAATGGGCGAGGCTTGAGAGATGCTTAATGGGAGCTTGGGCACCTTGGATTGATTATAAATAGAGAAGGGTAGATATTGGGAGAACTCCAATGGCATTGAGTGAAGAAGAAGTAGGAGATTGGGCGGGGAGGAGCAGTTACATGTAGTTAGTCTGGGTTGTATGTAATGATTGAAGCATACATGTATTGAATTCCTCTAAGGCCTACAAGACACGTAATACTTATTCCTACGCGACTTGGAAGGGTTCCACCTCACCCCTTGAAAAGTGGATTATCAACATTAATAAAAAATGAAGGCCTTTGGGCCATCGGAGGAGAGGGAATTCTTTACTTTTCAGGTTTGGGACACCTCAAATTAAACTAATCAAAACAACAAACCATACCCTGGGTTATTACCATGGGTTTTTCAAAAAGGGAAGGAAAACAATATTTTATAATTCCAATGGCTGAACGTCTTAAAATAATATGTTTCTTATGTGGTGGTGAGTCAAACTCTGAAGGAAAACAATTTAAAAAGAAAAAATTTGTTATAGGCTTTAAAAGGTCCACTAATACTTTGTAAAATAAATCAATCATACCCAAAATCACATTATTTTAATGGTAAAACATATATTTAATGAAAATAAAGTTTATATTATTTTATTACAACACTATTAGGTCATTATGATGTCATAATACATATTATATATTTAAACGATATTTAATATTTACCCAAAAAATCGACTATCTCAGAAAATTATGAAAAATTTACCATATGATAATTTCGTTGTATTGATTCAAAATATAATATTAATTTTATCTAAATAACTTTATTAATATTTTATTTTTTACTTTTAAAATAAAAACCGATATTTATCAAAAATTCATGGGTTTTGACAAAAACAGCTTTTAAACCTCAATACATATTAAAATTTCATTCATAAAGTTATATGATAATTTATATTTAATAAAAAGTAATTTAATAATATTAATAATAATTTTTTAAAATATTTTTTAATTCAAAAATACATTAATTCAGAAAAATATATTTCATAGTTGAATTTTAAAATAAAATACTATCTATTTTTAAAAACTATATACAATGTATCAGTAATAAAAAGAATGTATATTCTCTATAGAAGAATAATTTAAATAATCATAGTACTAGATTCTTGTTAAATAACCCCTTAATAATACACATAATACCGAAGGGTAAGGTGGGTGATGGTAATAGGCTCTTGGGGTTGCTTGGATAACATCACTCGGGTGGTAATATCTATTAACATCTCCTTCTCCCATTGTCGATTCCTCTCATGATTAATGTGTTCAAGCTTGTTTTGGGATTGGTCATGAGTGAATCCCAATGAAGCAACCTCCTATCCATGCGCCGAAAAATGGGATTCATATGACAGAAGTCTATAGGATGAGGCCATCACTTCCTTTGTTTGAGTAAATTGGATTTGTTTTAGCCCTATATTTATACTTATCATGTGATCACTGTTGAACGAGTATTTCAGCAACAATCACACTTCATAATGGTGTTTTAAATTCTAGAAACAGAAATCCAATAATGTTGACATTTTATATAACCATAATAAGACATTTAATTAGAAAATGAGTAATTTTCATTAATTAATGTTTGGATCGTTACAATATTTTTTAATGGAACCACTAGCATTCCTTCGTCAGATATTAAATGACCAATATATCAAAAATTTTGTTGATACAATTAACTATGGAAAATTTGGTATACAAATTCCCCATTCATAGTTTCATTAACATATTACATAAATGATATTTTTGATATTCTGAAATTGCTAAATATTAAAGAATATCATCTAAAAATTCTATCATAAAATTAACAAAATTGTCTACAATGTGTATACTAGTTAGATACAAGAAGTAAGTGGGGGTATTAGCAAGTCCAAATGGAATAACTAAAAATTTCATAATCACCATTCCAAGTATAAGGGAAATATCTTAAATATCCTCAGTCTTAACTTTCAAATGGCTATATAAAATATAAATGAAATCCATGGAAAAGTAATGAGAATCATGTTTTTTTTTCAAAAAAATCATCAATACATTTTAGGGGAAACTTTTTGATTACCATTATCTTATTATGTTTATAATAATCAATGGGAACATGCATTTACCCACTGATCCTAAATATAAATTCTTTAATTTCACAACATGGTGTTGAACATAAATATTATAATTCCTTTTCTATAATCCCTTGGAGCATATTTTGTAATTATATAAACTCAATCAGGGAAATTATATATGGGGTAATTGCAATAGGATAAGCACAAAGTATTAATTTTATAGAAAAGTAACCTTCATGAATTGGGGATATTGTAGTAATGTATTCTATAAATAAATCAAAACATTCTTAAAGTTTTCTATAAATTCAATAATTTTTTTATCAAATTGAGACAAATATCTATAAAAAATATGTAGTAAAACCAACTCATTGAATGTAATTTCAATTATATATTAATATTTAATCTCACATAAAAACTGACCTTAGGATGAATCATACTATAAAATTTGACATATCTTCCTTAGTAATTGATATGAAATATATAAAAATACTTCCAATACATTACCGAAACTATCATAAAATTCAATGATATGTCCTAGAAATGAACTCTTATAACCATTTCTAAATAAATCATGAATTAAAAACTACATTTGATAGAATTATTTAATTACAATATCATTCAAAAATAATTTATGATATATATTACATGAAATATTTTTTTTCAGTTTTAATGAGTATGTACTATAATTTATATTATATACCCCATGTCATATGTATGACACTTCCATTTTTGTGAATATATAATAAACCACATAATTCCTATAAATCCTTCATAATCCAATGAAAATCATCCTCCCAATATACTCTACATTACTCATCTTCAATATTAATTGTTTATATACCCTATGAAAATGGAAACCTATGAAAGGGGTGAGCTCAGAATACCATTATAGATAACTATATGTGATAATAAGAATTGAAATTAAGAGTTTATATGAATAAAATATGGGTATAATTAGAATATTTATGAATGTTAGACCCATTAAATAATATATTATATTTCATGGAATAAATCATCGATTAATATTAATCGCGAATAACAATTTCCTAGAAACATGAATTTTAAATCATGATCTATGAGAGAATAATAGACAAAATAGAATAATTATAATATTCTAGAAAAACCCAATTAATAGATACCATATGTCTATGAAACTAATAACTAAATCAATAATATTATATGTTTTTGTTAACCGCCAATAAAACTTCTTGGGATTGAGATAATCCACCAATGTACAAATGGTCATGGGATAAAAACCCCCATTAATAATTATGTCTTGAGTTATATATTAATATATACCATTTGGATTGGATAAAATCATGTGTGTACCATTTCATATCACATTAAATTAATATAAACCAATTCCTAGACAATGATATATGAACAGAAAAATAATAATCAATATATATTTTCCCATATAAAATAAATTATACTCATATCATAAGGAACCCCTATAAGGATTAATGGGTATTATAATTTTTTATTGGACTGAAATAATGAAAATATAATTAATTCCATCAATATTCATTACATGATATAGTTATGTAATATAAATGGGTATCCAATGAAAAATTAAAAAAATTTAGGTAAATTCTATTTAAACATCCTAATATATTATTTTTTATTTACACTATATAAATATCAGGCATGCAGTTATGTCAATAAAATCCTAAATCATTTTTCGTATGGAATGTAGCTGATCACTCTTATATCATTGAAATTAGAAAAAATGGATTTAAAAATCATCATCTTTTGAAGAAATTTTATTTTTATTCATTTTGGATGGTTATCGAAGAAAAATAAAAAATGATAATTAAAAAGAAAAATTAATTTCATAAGCTATATCAGGAACTAAAGTGGGAAATATCATTTGAAAACTTCATTGATCCAATATAAGATATGTCAATGTAAAATTCTATTGAATTTTTTTTTATGTTTATAAATTTTTTTTAGAAATAATAAATAGTAATTAGCTATTAATATATTTACAAATGAAATATTATATAACCAATGAATAAAATTATCTATATTTGAAAAAACGAATTGATTAATGGAAAAGATTAATTTTAAATTACAATGAAGGTAAAATGTTTTATTCATATATAAGATATAAAAAATTATTTTAGGGGATATTCCTAAAATGAAAATGTTATGAGTATAATTAAATTTTTGTTTTAAAAATTTTGATGTTAAAATAGTTAATATATTCCATTCTAAAAGAAAAAATCTATAATATATCCTTATAAATACAGATATATTACAAAATTAAATGTTGGGAAGACGATAAAAGATTCTAAAAAAGGAAAATAGATTTAAATGTTTTTAAAAGTGTTTATTAAAAACACACATCATAAAAATATGAAATAAATAAATTTTAAATAGATAATATAAGAAATATAAATTTCAATTTATTTAACATAATTATGTTTTCAGTAGAAAAAATTAGATATATTGAAAAATTTGGACATAGTGGGAAAAATATCATTAAATGAAATTGAGAGTATTCCCTACAATGATAAACATTTAAAGAATTAAGTTTTATTGATGTAAAATATCAGCAATAAAAGGTCATTTTCAACTAGCGTGGATGATACATTATCAAAATTTGAAAACTTATGTTCATGGAATAAAAATTATGGAAAAATAATTTCAACAGGATAAATTATAATTAAAAAATCGGAGTTGAGTTATGAAAACCCGTTACAAATATATAATAATTCAAATATAAATTTATTTAAATTGATAACATGATATGGGTTAAAAAACCAAAAATAAAATTAATATTTAAAATTAGATTCATTTTTTAGTATTTTGACACTATCAATGAATCCATTGTGTATATTATAAATTATGCCTCCTTAGATGAAAATTTCTAAAGACACCCTTATATTAAATTCCCAATTAGTTCCCCCCACTCTAAAATCATTTACAATGAACAAAATAAACTTAATCACCAATATAAGTATTTTTTCTATCTATATCTTTTTTTAATCATCTTATAAATTAATTTTCAACATTTATATTAGTTGGTGTTAACTATTTTATATATCTTATGTGAGAAATCATGATGTTTTTGAACAAGAATCACAATAGTGGTGTTATTCTACATTATTCCATCATTCATAATCATTATAATAAAAAATAGAAATATAATTTATTTTTCATTATGAAAAATAATGTTATTGTTTCATTCTATGATTTTTTAATTCATTGTATTTATAGATGTAACTGGGGCCAAATCTAATTCAAAGATAATTATCCTATGAATGATGAAATCTTATTTAATGAGTTAAATTATGATAATACAATTATAGAATGAACAAAATATTAAATAAAGATTTTACTTTTATATAATCATTATTTCAGTTCTCAGTTCTCCTATCATTTCCGGATAATATTTTACAAAAAAAATCATATAGGATCCTAAACATACCCAAATATAAATATACTTAAATTAACTTATGAAATACATTATTGAAGTGTTAATTTTGTTATAATATACATATTAAATAAGAATAATGACATTACATTGAAAGATTGTTTTTTTATATTGGAATATAATTTTGTAAATACTAAATAAGATAGATAAAAAACATGATATGTGACTTTGTTGATGCGGTTGTCCACACAACAGATACATAAGGTTTTTATTTTAGGATGAATCAGTGGGAAAATCAATAAAATTAAATCTATCTATTAATAAAAATATCTACATTATATATGTAACATTTTTCTTATGTTTTACAATTTTAATCTATAGTTATATGTAATGATGGAAAATAATCCTCATTTCATGGAGGTGGTAGTTTTCACAACACAAAAATGAGGATATCATATTTTTTTAATCAAAAAGGTAATGGTTGTTAATAATTATCACATTATAATAACTACATAAGAATATAAAAAATCATATGTAATTTTAATATATTTATTAAAGTATATTATTCGTATTAGAATAAAATCAAATGATGTTTAATAAATAAAAGTAATAATGATGAGAAGTCAAGGTTTCCATTTGATGAATGTGTTGAAATAGAAGTATTTTTTTAATATATTATGACCATATTATCAAGCAAACAAATTAGGTTTATTATGGAAGAAATTTTTCTATTTTAAAAAAAAATTATCGGGTGGTCATGAACTGGTAGTTAGGGGCCCATTTTATGATCAATGACAATGAAATTATTGGAAAATAATTCAAATTAATATAATGAAATAACATGTTTAACATGTAAAGTGGATAAAAAATTGAAAAAATAGATTTTTTGATTTGATATTTTATATAATTACTTAATAGATAAATTAAGATATTGTTATAACCACATTTACAATTAAATTTTATATTTAACTATTTTATATTATAGTGTAGAAAGTATTTCTTACTGATATAATTTCTATTTAACTCATTAACATAAAATTTCCAATGTAAATAATTGGAGTTAATGATTATATATAATATATTCATTTTATGATTTAATTTTAATATAAGTAGTAAAAATATCTTTTACAATTACAAAATGATACATTAAATATCAAAATATAAGAATATGTAAATTATTTATTATTAACGGTTTTGGGTAGTATAATTTTTCAATATACTATGAAAGATAACTTGAGAGGGTGGCCGAATTAGGGTATGAAATATTAAATAAATTCTCCATTTGATATTGTTTTATTATTATACAAAACCCACTTCTATATCATTCATATTGCTAAGTATAAAAAAATTGTATATCATGCACATGTCACATCATGTTTACATGGTTCGCCCTCACAAGGCTATGTCCGTGTAGAAAACACCAGTCATGAATTGATGTAACAGATCCACTTTAAGGGCACTACTATTTACTAATTCTGTTATGAACACACTATCCCTCCTTGTTAACAACCAATCATAATTATAAGCACATTTCTCTCTAAACTGAGGTGTGCTCACTACATCTCCAAAAGATCCACAAACATTTTATAGAATGGTATTTCCTTTCATTATCACAATTTAATACCTACTCCATTATATGTAAATGCTCTGTTTAAGTACCACATTTATCCATTGATGAATACACATGTGCCACAGGAAACTGGGATAAACCTTTATAACCAACTATTGCAAAGCTAACTTCTTAAGTAAGCTTAAAATTTCTCCAATCCAAAATATGCCTTCTCCATGTTCATACTTCTTCATGAAGTTGACAGGTTTACAAGCCTCACTAGTTCAAAAAGTTCATTAGTACGTAGAGCTCACTCTAGAATTTGGGATTTCCCAAAACCAAAATAAGCCATTGTGAAGCAATATTCTTCCACAATACTGTATTATCCTTTTCGGCTTGCCTTTTTTCACAGTTCTTAAAAATAATCTTCAAAATTCCAAACTTTCACGATGCTCGATTTCATCAGGAATCTTTTTGATGAATAGAGAGCCTTATTTTTTGTGGGTATCTCTTCTCTTCTCTTGGGGGTGGATGCCAATTTATAGGATTTTTCCACCAACTCCAGGACCTTCCATTCCACATAAGGGCCACATAATAACATGTAATAAAGCACCAAAATTTCATCTAAAATTTTATCTTCTTCTTTTAGATCCATAGCAATTTTCCAGATCGGAAACCACATCGTAATCACAGAGGAATTCATAAATTCCTTTATGTCACCGCATATATTCTCATCGTAATCACTGAGTCTTATGTCAAAACTTGTGTACCTCCTCAATCATCATTCCCTCATATATTCATGGAAATTATTATAATAGAAGAAATCACTATAAACATCAATCATTTATTTGAGAAATCAACTTTATAAATCACATCTTAGAGAAACTCATGTATTTTCAATATTTTGATGAGAAATTTTTTTATTTTGTTAAGGTTATTTTTCCACAAAGGTTGTGAAAAATATTTATGGAACACAACAATTCACCATGAAAACAATCATTTTCAAAAAACACAACCAAAAAAAATGCTACAATCTTACCATGAGGGAATCTTTCTAAACTATCGCCCCCTATGGGGTTTGTAAAAATATTCTTATTATAATTCATTTCACTTTGATACCTCATTAAGGCCCCTTCCAACATTTCCATGCATTCGACTCTTGAAAGTTAGATAGAAATAAAATATTTAGTCAACATATTCTTGATGCCCACATGTTCAATGCTCATTGTGAGAAACGAGAGTAATATGAAAAGGCCACCAATGAGTCACTTTGTTACACACAAAAAATTTGATACCATTATAATACCATTATTTTTCTTTTATCGCGAACCTCATATTTCATGATATCTAATCTTTGATCAATCACTTTTAGCATCATCATATTTAAAACACTCCCCCTATCTCTTTGATCCCCCTATCTCGCTGCTCAACCTATCATCATCTTTCCATTTCATTGGTAAAAAAATTTTCTCTCATCTTCATTTTCTCCCACTAAAAAAACTACACATTTTCCCTCTTTATCAAAAAACACAACACTCACTCTTTTGGGGTCTGTAACGTTGGAATGAACATAGATCAAGAAATTAGGTAAAGAAAAACTATATCCTGGGGTGAGGGGGACTCACATCCACAAAATTACAAGTGAAGAGAGTTAACTGAACTCCTGGAGCCAGTCGATACCTCTCAATTGCTTCATTGAGTAAGAACATTGTTATAGTGTCCACAAACTATAGCTTTATAGGAACATACTCAAACATCAAAATCCCTTCCTCTATCTTCTCCATTATAATTTCATAATTGATCTCATTGTTCCTTGAACTATAGCGGTGTACCGTATTTTTCCTAAGAATTATTTCACTTGAATTATCACATTGGATTCCAATCAGAGAATACAATTAGAATATTTTATCATTGAGATACTTCTTCCTCCATAATAGTTGTTTTCATGAATGAGTGATAATTATATACTCAGCTTCCTCAGTACTGAATGAAATGTAATCCTATTTCCATGATGGACATGAAATACACAATCCACCAAGATATAATGCACCTAATAACATTGATTTTTAGTTATTTGTTTATATGTCATAATATTCATCTGTATATCAAAATAGATCTGGTTTAGATTTGGGTATATACACCAAACCAATGTATTCATCCCAATTAACATTTTAAATTATTATATTGACTTCAATCATGTGGCATTAATTGTGATTGATTTTATATCTCACATCCTTGCATGTGAAAAAAAATTATTATGTCTTGTCGCTATCCGGTACATTAAACATCCAATAATATCCCAATATTTGGTGATATTATATCCCTTTACACCATCATCCATTTATAATTTCATCTGGGTAGCAATCAATGTTTTCATATCCTATGATTATTCCATTCCATATATTCTCAAAACCTCTTTGGAGTATATATAATGAGAAATGAATGATTCATTCTTTTCTTATGTCACATATTAAACAAGGAAAAATGTCATCGCACCAATTAATGACATTCCAAACTCAATTTTCAAGATTTCAAAAAACTTTCCACACTGGGTTTCATTGGATCCACCAAATATTATGTCACTTTCATTAACAAGCACAATAATACTTTAATTACTATTAGTTTTTATATAGATGTTATAATAAACTCCACCACGTTGAAATAAAAGATTCTTCAAATATAGATAATCACATGAATACCTTGCTCACGGTGCATGTTTTACCCCATATAGAGAATTATTCAACCAAAAAAATCATTCTCATCTTCATGAATGGGAAAACCATTTGGAAACTCAGTTTACACTTAGACTTCGAGAACCCTGTTCAAAATTGTAGATTTAACATCCATCTAGATCATTTTTATCTTTCTTTTCACTACAATGGCCAAGAATAATCTTCTTCTGTCCTGTATTGAAACATGTTATAATATTTTATCAACATATATACCCTCTATTTGGGAGTACAATTTTCACTCCATTCATGATTTTTTCGTATCACTACACCATATTCATTCTTAATTTTGATAAAAAAAACCCTTTTAATATCAAATTCATTCTTATTTTTTGTGCTCAAAACACTCACCCACGTCTGATTCTTCTCAATCATCTCTAGCTCATCATTCAAAACCTGGACCAAGTTTTCATCTTCAGCTGCATCGGAAAAACATTTCATCTCTTCCTGAGACAAGAAAGATTAATAATATAATGAATTCATTATTCTTGTTTGGACAGGATCTGTCTAGTCACCAATGATATGTTTCCTATCATTTTCATCTAAATTAATGGATTCCTCATAGATACATATTTGGAATCTTCAGGTTTTTCATTACTCTCTTCTTCTGAATCAGCATCATCCACCTTTTCTCCCCCTGTGTTTCTTTCCTCCTTATCACTTTATTAAGAAATCATATCACTATATTGCTAAATATTCTCTTCAATTTCCCATGTAGTTACATAATTTCTTTAAAATACTTTTCCCAGCTTCGTATTATTGAATTTATATTATTTTTTTCCTGTTTATCTAAGAAATATCCCCTCATCTCCTCTTGATGCCAATTTCTTTTTATTTTATTATTGAGAATAAATAAATTACTTACAAGGATTCAAAATAAATTTACTTTTATCTTCTTTTCCAGACCACATCGGGAATGGAGTATTTTCTTCCTTCAAACACAATGAAACACTATTAGAAATTTAGTCTGATGTCAGTACTTCTTCCTTCAAAAATTTATCTGGTATGTATTTTTCAATAAGCATGGTTTTTCTAGGTTCATGATGATATGATCTCTCCTCTAAAGCCCTCCATATTTTTTGTGGATTTCATGATAAAAAATCGTTATGAATTATCCCATTTTTCTTGATATAATCTTCTACTAGAATTTTGGTGAATTCAATACGATTATTAGTAAGTATCATTAGGATTTTCTATATAGGAATAATTTCAGATTCCATCTGATATAGTTTAATGAAACTAAATCATAAAACATTTGGAGAAATAAATATTCACATGAAATTATGTTATATTCATAAATTAAAATTATTCAAATAAACTTCCCATAAATGGATTAGGGGGACATGGTCCACAAAAATCATCATCCAACAATTCAAACACTCCGGTTGACGTATTTTCATTTTCTTTGTATGTCTTTATGATGATCTTCCCTTATGACTAGCATCACATGTATGTGTATCATCACTTGATATCTTTTGTATGTCTCTAAATACATCAAACATCACAAGAACATATATAGATGGATCGCATAGATGACCTTGTATGTTATTTCATAACTTATTTTCTTCCTCTCTTGAAAAAAGATCATATCGTCTTTCCCACTTATAAAGTAATGATTTCCCTTTATTCTTTTTCCCTGTATAACCACTAAAAAATTACATTCACTGAAAATACATTTCCTCTTAGTTAACCATATAGAATTCCTTGAGTCACTAAGTTCACTGACTCTATGAAATTTTTGATTCAGACCTTCTACAACCAAGACATTTGCATGTACCAAAATCATTCCCCCAAACCTGGAATTACTTTGGACAATAATCATTACACGTTCATCGTTTTAAAACCTAACAAATCATTCTTTATCATATTTTATTCATGTAACATGATACTTGTATCATGTCATATGGGTTGTTCAACTGCTATTAAGGATCCGTACATTAGAATAATACAATGATTTAAATGAAGTTCACACTTCCACTGCCTTCTCATCCTTTTTACTTTATGATACATGTCATTCAAATTACACATGGGTTATTTTGAAAATAATGATCTTTATTAGGAAATGATAGACCATCTCCATCCTACAATGATTTAAATTTTTTTCTCACTTTTTGAATATATAATTTTCATCTTGGGAGGTCTTGGGTTACGCACTGGAACATATATCAACATGATTGATGTATAATGTCCACAAATGTTCCCAAATCCTCCACTAAAAACAATTTTCCCTAAAAAGATGTCCTATAATATTGAGCTCTATTTGACTTCCATTGTTTCTCTTATTCCCTTAAGTATCCCGTGTCTATAGAACACACATTTTGTGAATGTACCATCATTCCAAATCAATAACACATGATATAGGGTTCATTACGATGTGTCAATTTTGTACAAAAAGTTTTACCTTTGTATCTATAAGTATTCTGATTCTTCGTTGTGCACAAATTAACATTCAATCATGGAATATGTGATGTAGTCTAACTTCATATTTCCCAACTTTTTGTATTTATTTTGTCCCCACATCTATTTTATCATATGAACATGATTGATTCTTTTATTCTACTAGATATCTATTCTTTACATCGAATTTATTCATCATATGAGTGATCTACTTCACTAACATCCTATCGAGAGTCACAATTATTCTGTGATCCTTAAATTTTCATCTCAAATTGAAAAAAAATCCTTTTTTTGTTATTCAATGGGTTTAATTTTATCTTTATCTGTGATATACAAACCATTGATCACTTTTCTATATTCTTCAACCATGATTTTGTACTCATCAATTTTTCTTGAGTCCACTAGAAATAAAGTCTTATGAATTTAAATTTCATTCATTAGCTAATTCTTTTATTCTTCCTTATATTACATATATATTTTATAATCTTGCACCACATTATTGGATTTCATTATTTTTTACTCCAAAAAACTATCTCTACAAGTGATAATTCTTATTTATCTTCTTTATCAATTCATCCATCAACTTCATCATCAAGATAATCTAAATATATTTCTTACTTTATCTGATAACTACAGAAAACTACCACAAAATAAATTTCTCCATGATCATTGCAGATCTCTATCTATTCTTCATCTATATCCTGAGGCTCATCTTTACCGACACCTTCTTATGAAATAAGAATCTTTCTCTTAATGAAATTTATATTGAATTACTTCATGGATTTTGCAAAGGATGAATATATCTTTTTGGTAATTTTAACTTCATACTCCTCATCATTTTGGAACATCATGGGGAAACATGACACAAAAGTTCCTACCTTTCCACATCAAAAACACACTAGTGGAAGTTCCCCTTGAACATACAACTTCCTTTTTTTTATATTTGAACATAGTAATAATATCACCTAAATTATTTTTTATTCTTCTTAGTAGTTCTTAATAGTGAGATTAATCATGGAATTTAATTTCACCACATTATATTTCCTGTTTTTAACAGCATTGTTTTCATAATTTCTCATTTCTTATGCTACCTGGGTAATATCTAGGTTATCTAGTGTCGTATGTTTCATATAATTATCTTCCAAAATTGAATCATTTAGATTGAACCGAGGTGGATGTTTTCTCATGGTGGACTTCACTATCATTATGTTATCAATGAATTCTCCATGTCCTCTTATGTCTTCTGCAACAAAATTTATCCAATCAAAGAATGCATAAAATGAATCATTCGGGTTTATTATCAGATCTTCATATGTGTTCAATGAAACTTGCATCTTTTACTCTCTAACCCTTTAATATCCTTCATATATATTCAATGGTTTTTTTCATATAGCATGTGATATATTTCTAACATCGTCTTCTTATATATAGAATTTGACAAAACTCAACCTAATGCATTGATTCCATTACTGTCAGTATCAAATTCCCCTCTATCATCCTCGGGTAATGCACCACTATTGATGTTTCCTGAGATACCATGCACTGCTTCTATAAACACATCTATTCCAAAAGATCAGAAGTGGTGTTTCATAAAAATATTCAACAATTAAAAATTATTATCCTCGATGATCAGAATATGTTTATGATTTTTTCCTCCATTTTGGTATAGTCACTAAAATAAAAAATTCCCTCTAATTCCAATTGTTAGGAACACTAGGCTATTCTCTAGAATGGGGGGTGGGGGGCGTTATGCTGTAACGACCCAAAATTTTTTAATGAAAATTCTTCTTGATCTATATAAATGTCTTATTTTAAAAATGGATATATAAAATATGCACTCTAATGGTTTTCTGTTTTTTTATTTCATAATACCGTTATGATTTTTATTGTTGCTAATATAGAAATTGAACAATGATTATGTGATTAGTGCAAATACAGGTATTTAACAAATCCAATACTCATACAAAGGAAACGACGGCCTTATCCATTAGACTTGCCTCGTACAAAACTCATTGTTCAGAGCTTGGAAAGGAGGTGGTGTTATTGGGCATCACTGTTGTCCAAGCCCATGCCGAGAATGAATATGTTACACTCGAGAGGAACTAGCTATGGGAGAAGTGGATGTTTATAGAGATTACAACCCGAGCGATGTTATCTGAGCCACCCCAAGAGTCTGTCACCATCGCACACTTTACCCTTCAGTCTTATGCAAGTTTTTATGGGTTTATTTGACTAGACCCTAGATCTATGACTATGTACATTATTATTTTTTCTATATAATAAATAATATATATTCATTTTATTATCGTTGTTACTTTGTAAATAGACTTTAATGAACAAATAGTATTTTTAGATAATATTCAACTATGAAATTTCTTTTGATGTATTATTGGATTTTTACATAAATAATATTTTAAATAATTATTATTAATAAAATAATTATTATTAAATATAAATTATCTTATAATTTTTAGGAATATAATTGTAATTTTTATTATGGTTTGAAAGCTGTTTTTGTCCAAAACCATGATTTTTTGATAAATATCGGTTATTATTGTAACACCCCAAGCTTCCACGGTACGTTTCCCTTCGAATAATGCAATAGCGTGTGTTGTACGCAACCTCGAGCTCTAACACACACCACAACTAATTAAACTAGCCATTGTGAATAGTAATACCCACTTTTTGAAATTTTATAAATTTTATTTATCAAAATGGACTTCATTTTTGGATTCAGAATATCGAAATTAGACTATGTTGAATTTTTGGTATTTTTCTGAGAACTTCTAAATTTTTATGAATAGTGAAAAATACTTAAAAACAACTTTTTTAATCAAAATAATTTATAGTGATAAATTATACTATTTAGTGGTTTTAATGTATAATTAGAATATATTTTTACCATTTTATCCAATGGTGGTCATTAGGATTAATTTAACATTGAAATTGGACATAAATAATTGCCAATCTTTTGATATAAATTGTTTCTTAAAAACAAGCTATTTGTTGTAACATCGGGAATTAATTATATAATTAATTAATGCAACTTATATGTTTGGAATTTTGTAAAATATACATCATTTTTGAATTCAGAATATCAATTATAGCTTATGGTGAAATTTTGGCCTTATTCTGAAAAACTTCAATTTTTGATGAATAGTAAAACCACTAAGTGGTTGTTAAAAACTGATTTTTCGTTAAAATGAAATATTACCACTTCTGTGATTTGATTTTAAAAAATCTGATATACAAGGTTGTCAATAAGAAGTAAAATGTGGTTCAATGAGATTAAAATAATTTTTTGGTGAATAGTAACTTTTAAGTTCTTAATCGCGATTAGAGGTAATTAGTGTAATTTATGGTAAAAATAACGTTTTAGTAATATGAGATGAGCTTGACACTTGTCCTACTCCTATTGTATGAGTCATGTCCGTCCAAGACAACTCATGGATCAACTTTGGGACCCCATGGAGCCACTTTGGTTGGAAAATGACATTAATATATATTTATTTAATGTTAAAATTAAATTGAGACAAACATGAGTAGTTTTACTAAAACAGTTTTTAAGTGGGGTTACCCAATTAAAAATTTTGACTATAAATATTCATTAGAAATATAAAAAGAGTTCCTACATCATAGTTTTTTTTTATAATTTTTAGACATTAAAGAAATTAAATTATTTATGACATCATTATGATGCAGCGATGACCTCATTATTTAACGATTTTAATAAAATGAAAAGATAATGTAAAATACAAGGCATACACTTGTCCAAAGACTATTTAATGGGTATATTTAGATCCCTTACCACCTTAGCCACGAATTATATAAGTGTGGGACCTTTAGAATCCGAAAAGCATTGTATAATAATGTAACATTTCAATCTTTCCAAAAGAGCCCCTCCTCTTCTCTTATAAAAGGCCCCCACATCTACCACCTTATTCACACTTTCAAGACTTTTGGTTCGGCCAAACTCTGCCCAAATACTCTCCCAACTTCTCTCCCTCCATCCTAGAATCTTTACTTTAGTCAGAAAGCCATCCTAAGGAGTCCTTTTTACCAAATCAAAAAGAAGAACCCGAAGAAGAGGTAACATTTTCATCACCCTCTTTCAAGTTTCTTTCTTCTTCCACTACCTCTTTGTTTATTATTTCAATTCTAAAATTATAACTCCAGTATCTTCTATATACTGTGATGTTATTATAAATATGGAACAACCATATTCAGTATTCAACCCATCATTTGAATGACATATCACCATGCGTGCGTGCGTACGACTTACCGTCTCCACGTCGTGGTGTAATTGTTATTCAATATATTATTATTTTAGATGGGTACAATAATGATATGTAATTCATGTAAATAATAAATATAACATGATAATGATTCTGTATATAAGATATAATATCCAATTATATATTATTTTAATATCAAAATAATGATATTGTCGCTCGTGCGTACGTACGGACTACCGTCTCCACGAACGCGATGAGATTCATTCTCCGTCGTATCCATTCAAGTATAATTATCAATTGATGATTTAAAAATAATGTTTAAGGACATGATATCATTCTGGATATGAATAATATACATCCTATCCATTAAATACACGACTTACGTAACAAATCATATAAAAGAAAATGAGTAAGTTAACACCCGAAACAACGATAAATCTAAGATATTGTTATCAAACCAATGTTAAAAGATCATATATGATATCATATGAATGTATATGATTATTGTACAATTTAATAACAATTATTTCACCATTATACAGGAGGTTAACCTACCCCAACCAAGGAAAAGTACAAGGTAAGGGTTTACTTCACAACCTCTTCATTATCCAAGGTTGTTTATACATAATTATCTACTGGGACCTCGTTATCATCCACATCCATGTTTCCTAAAAATGTCTTTCAAAACATTTTTACTATTAAATGGAAAATGGGTTAAAGTCATTTATACCCTTATACGTTTTTGAAAGGAATCTTACTGTCATTTTCCAAACAATGTACTTTTTGACCTTTTTGACAAATTTAAGGTAAGAATGTTTTTTAACTTATACGGCGGGTGCGGCTATTTTCCACCATTATAACTTCGTCGAAGCTTCCCTTACAAGCTTATAATAATATTTTCAAAGTAAATGTATTATTTTATAATTATGGGACTTTTAAATGATTTCATAAAAGAGAGATATTTCTCTCAAATAGCTTTGATTTCATCCATGTCAACATCCTTTGATGGGATTTAAGTTTATATGAAATTTATTTATGATACAAAACATACACTGAGCATTTTGTGAAACATTTGACTATGGATGTGTTATTTTGATACCATCCATAGTTTATGGAGAAACTGTTGACATTTCGTATGCTAGTTTTAATACGAATATTTATGTTATGTTTAAACCTATTCATATGAGGAATGTATTGGACTTAATAAGTGACGGGTGGAGCCCGCTATAGCTCCTCTATGCATCGGTATGTCTCATGAGACAACTAGATGTGGAATTGGCCAAGGCCCTTTCCCAATTTGATTTTATGGTTCTGGCCGAGGCCTTAATCATTTTAGATGTCTTGGCTGAGGCCTTGACAAAATGTTTCAGAATGTCTGGAATTATACATTCCCTCATTATGAAAGTGGTTATTGATATTTCATGTGATTATTCGTCTAGTAGAATATCCATGTGAGTAAGTAATGGCATTATTTTATATTACTTTTGCCATATTATGCTGAATTTTAAGTTCAATAAGGCTTTTGTTTTAGTTATACATTGCCTTAAATGCTTATGTTTTCTTATGAAAGTTTCCACTATATTGTTATCCTTACGGAGCATTTGAGCTCACCCCTTTAAATTTTTTATTTTTCCTAGGATGTGAAGAAGTGTATTATGACTGACGTGAATGAATAGTCAGTGAGGATATGAGTGTGGACTAAGGAGACCATGTTATTTTATTTTTCATTTTTATGATGTAATGTAATGTTTACGAATGTATCTAATGTTTCCAAGGCTACTAAACTAATCGGCCTTTCGAGACTTGATCTTTTGTGATCATGCCAATGTTACAAAGTAATGCACCGACTCTGGGTAGCTAGGGTCGGGGCGTTACAATTGGTATCAGAGGAAGTTTAGCACAAACCTTGGAAGCTATATTTAGAAAAACTCTGATTAGAGCACGTAGACCTAGGATGAAATTTGAGGATTAGTATAGAATAACTTCCTAAAATTTTGGTATTGTAGAGATTTTGTGAGTTTTCCGAGTAATACATCCCTGTCTGGATACGAGCAGGTAGAGGCGGCTCTGGAACAGATGTACCTAGGTGTAAATCCCGAAAACACCGCTTTGAGCTAGACTCGAACAGGAACTGGTGCACGACAACGGGCCTTACTGCACTCTTGGTTAAGACACTCCCGGGGGATATGCTTAGGATAATTCCCATTTTCATTACAAACCACTATGAAGGGTTACGAGTATATACTTCCTCAAGAAATTTTTTTTATAATTATGGATTATATCCATAATTAGTTCAATTTATGTTAAGTGTTTTACAAGTATTGAATTATGTAGTTTGATTCATAAAATAATCTAGTTTATGCCATTATTTAGAAATGGCGCCTAGTGGAAGGAATAGAAACCATATCAATGCACGCACTCCGTGTAGGGATTTCCCTCCTGCTCAAGATAATTATGGTGGAGCTAGTGATACAACTGGTGCTGATAAGCTTCTCACCATACTGGGACAACTCATGCAGGTTATGAATAACAACCTTACTCCTATGGAGCACCCTGATCCACAACGTGGAGGATCAATGCTAGACCGTTTCATGAGGCAAAAACCACCAACCTTCAATGGGAGTACAAATCCTATAGTTGTTGAGAAATTGATAAATTACTTAGTGAAAATATTCCAAGCCTTGGGGAGTAGTGAAAGGGAGAAAGTTGTCATGGCAGTTTACCGCCTCACTGGAGATGCCGATCAATGGTGGTCACTAATTCAAAACACAAAGGAAGATGATGAATTAACAAACATGGAATGGAAGGAGTTCAAAGAGCTGGTCTTAGAAAAATACTTTCCTCGAGACCATCGAGCGGATATGGAAAGGCAATTTCTGAGTCTGAGGTAGAAGGAGGATGAGAATGTCGCAAAGTATGAGGCTAACTTTACAAGGTTAGCAAGGTATGTTGCAGATTACATACGTAACCCAAGAAGTAAGACTGATCGTTTCATTGATGGGTTGAAACCATTTCTCCATCGAGCTTTAGTATCACAAACCTTCTCTTCATACGAAGGTATTGTCTCGTGCGCTATCAAGACGGAAAAAGAATTCTCTAAGTCTTATGACATTAAATCAAAGTAGGATAAGAAGATATCCACTGAAAAATCTGGGAAAGGAAATAAGGAAACAGGGAAGAAGGGTAGAAATGAATTTCCACCCTTTCATAAGTGTGGTAGGAAGCACCCTGGTGCCTGTCTAAAAGGAAAAGGAGTATGTTACAAGTGTGGTGAAAAAGGCCACCAAGCTCATGAATGCAAGGGAATGAAAGCGGCTGTCAACGTGTAATGCTATAATTGTAGAGAGAAGGGACATTATGCAAATGAATATCCTAAGCGTCAGGGGAACATACCTCAGAAGAGGCCAAGGGATCAGGGCCAGGATTATGCTATCACTACTGCTGAGGTGGAAGCTCTGAAAGATGTGGTGGCAGGTAATTTAATGGTTTCCTCAAACTTAGCAAATGCATTATTTGATTCTGGATCATCACATTGTTTCATATCTTCCCAGTTTTCTCAGAAAATTAGATATTTCCAATTTGATTTAACAAGGGAGTTGTCGGTCAAAACCCCTAAGGGAAGTATTGTTGCAACAAAGTTTTGTCGATTAGTTCCCATTAGAGCACCTAAATGTTCTTTACCTGCTGATCTCATCGTCATACCCATGATTGAATTTGATATAATCCTTGGTATGGATAGGCTTTCGGACCATGATGCAAAAATTTATTGTAAGAGGAAAGAGGTTAGGATTATTGATGATGATGATAAGGAACACCTTATCTTTAGAGCAGAATCATTGCCACATAATTCTTATCTAGATCCACCCCCAATAGCTCAACTAAATTCAATTATTGGGGAGGAAGAGAAGGAAATTACTGAGGGTGAAGATAGGAATATTCAAATAGAGGATTACCTATTGTGGGAGAATATGTTGATGTGTTTCCGGAAGATTTACCTGGACATCCTCCATAACTAGAAGTTGAGTTTTCCATTGATTTAATTCCTGGATCAAGGCCCATATTGAAGACCCCTTATAGAATGGCCACTGTGGAATTATTTGAACTAAAGAAACAACTAGAGGAATTGAGTAATAAGGGATTTATTCGCCCTAGTGTTTCTCCTTGGGGAGCCCCTGTTCTTTTTGTTAAGAAGAAATATGGATCTATGAGGTTGTGCATCGACTATAGGGAGATCATTTCTATAATAATAAAGAACAAGTTTCCCCTACCTCGCATTGATGATTTGTTTGACCAACTGCATGGAGCTCAATACTTTTCAAAGATTGACCTTCGGTCTGGATACCATCAGTTGTGTGTGAAGAAGGAAGACGTTCCAAAGACAGCATTTCGAACAAGGTATGGGCATTAAGAGTTTACTGTAATGCCTTTTGGATTGACTAATGCACCCTCTGTTTTCATGGATCTAATCAATAGAGTTTTCAAGGAATATCTTGATGACTTTGTAGTGGTATTTATTGATGATATCTTGGTATAATCCAAAAGCCACGAAGATCATGAAAATAACTTACGCATTATCCTGAAGACTCTTAGAAAACATGAATTATATGGGAAATTTAGCAAGTGTGAATTTTGGATTCAAGAGATTTCTTTTCTTGGCCATATTGTCTCTAAGGATGTAATTTCTGTTCATCCTTCTAAAACCAAGGCAGTCCAAGAATGGCCAGCACCGACAAGTATAACTGAGGTACGCAGTTTTATTGATTTAGCAGGTTATTATCGACGTTTCGTCCAGAATTTTGCCAGATTGGCTAACCCATTGACAAAGCTCACACGTAAAGGGATTAAATTTGTCTGGACAAAAGAGTGTGAAGAATGTTTTGAATAACTGAAGAGAAGATTAGTCAACGCCCCTGTATTGACTCTACCATCGTGGAATGATGGGTTTGTTATTTATAGCGATCCATCGAAGAAAGGACTTGGTTGTGTCCTTATGCAGAATGATAAGGTTAGTGCCTATGCATCACGACAGCTAAAAATTCATGAGCAAAACTATCCTACTCATGATCTTGAGTTAGCAGCTATGATCTTTTCTTTAAAGATATGGAGACATTACATCTATGGTGAAAAATGTTAGATTTATACTGATCACAAGAGTTTGAAGTATATTTTCTCACAAAAAGAACTCAACATGAGGTAAAGGCGATGGCTTGAACTACTCAAGGATTTTGATTGCACGATACATTACCACCCGAGGAAGGCAAACAAGGTGGGAGATGCTTTGAGTAGAAAAGACCATGGAGTTTTGAATGTTATGAGAATTGAAAGGGATCCAATTTTCATGGATCTAGTGTAGATGGACATGGGAATAACTAGGGAAGGTGAAACATCAATGCTTTTTCAAATGGTTGCCAAACCATCATTACTAGAATGGATTAAGAGTTCTCAGACCAATGATAAAGAATTTCAGAATAAGATTAATGATGTGATTGATGGAATATTGAGGGACTTTGTGTATAAGGAGGGAATTTTGAAATTCAGGAAGAGACTTTGTGTTCCCGATATACCTGATCTAAAAAGGGAATTGATGGATGATGCTCATAGTTCCAATTTCTCTATACACCCTAGGAGCACCAAAATGCATAGAGATTTGAAGGAACATTTATGGGGGGACAATATGAAGAGGGAGATTGCTGATTTTGTGTCGAGGTGTATGGTTTGTCAACAAGTGAAAGCTGGAAGGGAACATCCTGGTGGAGTATTGCAACCTCTTCCCATACCTGAGTGAAAATGGGATAATATTGCGATGGACTTTGTCATGGGACTACCAAAGACTCCTAGAAGGAATGATGCAATTTGGGTCATTGTTGATCGTCTTACTAAGTCAGCATATTTTCTGGCTATACGGGAGGATCTACCACTTGAACGTCTAGCAAGACTATATATTAATGAAGTTGTAAGACTTCATGGAGTACCCCTATCGATTGTTTCTGATCGTGATCCTCATTTTACTTCAAGATTTTGGAAAAGTATTCAAAAGGCCTTCGATACTGAACTTCGTTTGAGTACTGCCTATCACCCTCAAACAGATGGACAATCAGAACGGACTATTCAAACCTTAGAAGACATGTTGAGATCATGCTCTCTTGACTTTCAGGGTATGTGGGATCAATATTTACCACTGGTATAATTTTCCTATAACAATAGCTTCCATTCAAGCATTCAGATGGCACCTTATGAAGCGTTATATGAAAAGAGATGTCGTACACCAACCTGTTGGGATGACGTTGGTGAATGAAAACTTGTGGGACCAGAACTGGTGGAAAAAACAATGGAAAAGGTGAAGGTAATCCAAAACCACATCAAATCAGCTCAAAGTAGGCAGAAGATCTATGCCGATAACAGAAAAAAGGTTTTGGAATTTCAGGTGGGAGATCATGTTTTCCTAAAGGTATCTCCATGGAAGGGAGTTATACGTTTTGGTAAGAAGGGTAAGTTGAGTCCCAGGTACATCAGACCTTTCGAAATTCTAGATCATATTGGGGCTGTAGCTTAACGTTTGGTGATGCCTCCAAATCTCTCCAAAGTTCACGATGTTTTCCACATATCACTATTGAGAAAATACATGCCCGACCCACCACATGTACTTACCTATGAGGAATTATAACTGGAACCCGATCTATCTTATTGGGAAGAGCCAATCAGAATTCTTGATGTGAGGGAGCAGGTGCTGAGAAACCGGACGAATCGTCTGGTAAAGGTTTTGTGGAGAAATCATAAAATGGAAGAGGCAACGTGGGAACCTGAGGAACTTATGATGAAGAACCACCCGAGTCTTTTATGCATTAATACCCTAGAAATTGTGAGGACGCAATTATTTGAAGGAGGGGAGAATGTAACACCCCAAGCTTCCACGGTATGTTTCCCTTCGAATAATGCAATAGCGTGTGTTGTACGCAACCTCGAGCTCTAACACACACCACAACTAATTAAACTAGCCGTTGTGAATAGTAATACCTACTTTGGAAAATTTTATAAATTTTATTTATCAAAATGGACTTCATTTTTGGATTCGGAATATCGAAATTAGCCTATGTTGAATTTTTGGTATTTTTCTGAGAACTTCTAAATTTTTATGAATAGTGAAAAATACTTAAAAACAAATTTTTTAATAAAAATAATTTATAGTGATAAATTATACTATTTATTGGTTTTAAAGTATAATTAGAATATATTTTTACCATTTTATCCAATGGTGGTCATTAGAATTAATTTAACATTGAAATTGGACATAAACAATTGTCAATCTTTTGATATAAATTGTTTCTTAAAAACACACTATTTGTTGTAACAGCGGGAATTAATTATAAAATTAATTAATGCAACTTATATGTTTGGAATTTTTTAAAATAGACATCATTTTTGAATTCAGAATATCAATTATAGCTTAGGGTGAAATTTTGGCCTTATTCTGAAAAACTTCAATTTTTGATGAATTGTAAAACCACTAAGTGGTTGTTAAAAACTGATTTTTTGTTAAAATGAAATATTACCACTTCTGTGATTTGATTTTCAAAAATCCGACATACATGGTTTTCATTAAGAAGTAAAATGTGGTTCAATGAGATTAAAATAATTTTTTGGTGAATAGTAACTTTTAAGTTCTTAATCGCGATTAGAGGTAATTAGTGTAGTTTAAGGTAAAAATAATGTTTTAATAATATGAGATGAGCTTGACACTTGTCCTACTCCTATTGGATGAGTCATGGCCGACCAAGACAACCCATGGGTAAACTTGGGGACCCCATGGAGCCACTTTGGTTTGAAAATGACATTAATATATATTTATTTAATGTTAAAATTAAATTGACACAAACATGAGTTGTTTTACTAAAACAGTTTTTAAGTGGGGTTACACAAGTCCAAATTTTGACTATAAATATTAATTAGAAATCTAAAAATATTTCCTACATCATAGTATTTTTTTATAATTTTTAGACATTACATAATTAAATTATTTATGACATCATTATGATGCAGCGATGACCTCATTATTTAATGATTTTAATAAAATGAAAAGATAATGTAAAATACAAGGAATACACTTGTCCAAAGACTATTGTATGGGTATATTTCGAACCCTTACCACCTTATCCACGAATTATATAAGTTTGGGACCTTTAGAATCCGAAAAGCATTGTATAATAATGTAACATTTCAATCATTCCAAAAAAGCCCCTCCTCTCCTCTTATAAAAGGCCCCCACCTCTACCACCTTATTCACACTTTCAAACCTTTTGGTTCGGCCATCCTCTGCCCAAGTACTCTCCCAACTTCTCTCCCTCAATCCTAGAAGCTTCACTTTAGTCCGAAAGCCATCCTATGGAGTCGTTTGGATCAAATCAAAAGGAAGAACCCGAAGAAGAGGTAACATTTTCATCACCCTCTTTCAAGTTTCTTTCTTCTTCCACTCCCTCTTTGTTTATTATTTCAATTCTAAAATTATAACTCCAGTATATTCTATATACTGTGATGTTATTATAAATATGGAACAACCATATTTAGTATTCTACCCATCATTTGAATGACATATCACCATACGTGCGTACGTACGACTTACCGTCTCCACGTCGTGGTGTAATTATTATTCAATATATTATTATTTTAGATGGGTATAATAATGATATGTAATTCATGTAAATAATAAATATAACATGATAATGATTCTGTATATATTATATACTATCCAATTATATATTATTTTAATATCAAAATAAGGATATTGTCGCTCGTGCGTACGTACGGACTATCGTCTCCACGAACGCGATAGGATTCATTCTCCGTCGTATCCATTCAAGTATAATTATCAATTGATGCTTTAAAAATAATGTTTAAGGACATGATATCATTTTGTATATGAATAATATACAACCTATCCATTAAAAACACGACTTATGTAACAAAACATATAAAAGAAAACTAGTAAGTTAACACCCGAAACAACGATAAATCTAAGATATTGTTAACAAAGCAATGTTAAAAGATCATATATGATATCATATTAATGTATATGATTCTTGTACAATTTAATAACAATTATTTCACCATTATACAGGAGGTTAACCTACCCCAACCAAGGAAAAGTACAAGGTAAGGGTTTACTTCACAACCTCTTCATTATCCAAGGTTGTTTATACATAATTATCTACTGGGACCTCGTTATCATCCACATCCATGTTTCCTAAAAATTTCTTTCAAAAAATTTTTACTATTAAATGGAAAATAGGTTAAAGTAATTTATACCCTTATATGTTTTTGAAAGGAATCTTACCATCGTTTTCCAAACAATGTACTTTTTGACCTTTTTGACAAATTTAAGGTAAGAATGTTTTTTAACTTATACGGCGGGTGCGGCTATTTTCCACCATTATAACTTCGTCGAAGCTTCCCTTACAAGCTTATAATAATATTTTAAAAGTAAATGTATTATTTTATAATTATGGTACTTTTAAATGATTTCAAAAAAGAGAGATATTTCTCTCAAATAGCTTTGATTTCATCCATGTCAACATCCTTTGATGGGTTTTAAGTTTATTTGAAATTGATTTATGGTACAAAACTTCCACTAAGAATTTTGTGAAACATTTGACTATGGATGTGTTATTTTTATACCATCCATAGTTTATGGAGAAACTGTTGAAATTTTGTATGCTAGTTTTAATACGAATATTTATGTTATGTTTAAACCTATTCATATGAGGAATGTATTGGACTTAATAAGTGATGGGTGGAGCCCGCTATAGCTCCTCTATGCATCGGTAGGTCTAATGAGACAACTAGACGTGGAATTGGCCGAGGTCCTTTCCCAATTTGATTTATGGTTTTGGCCGAGGCCTTAATCATTTTAGACGTCTTGGCCGAGGCCTTGACAAAATGTTTCAGAATGTCTGGCATTATACATTCCCTCATTATGAAAGTGGTTATTGATATTTCATGTGATTATTCGTCTAGTAGAATATCCATGTGAGTAAGTAATGGCATTATTTTTATTTACTTTTTCCATATTATGCTGAATTTCAAGTTCAATAAGGCTTTTGTTTTAGTTATACATTGCCTTAAATGCTTATGTTTTCTTATGAAAGTTTCCGCTATATTGTTATCCTTACAAAGCATTTGAGCTCACCCCTTTTAATGTTTTATTTTTCCCAGGATGTGAAGAAGTGTATTATGACTGTTTTTCAAGAATAGTCTGTGAGGATATGAGTGTGGACTAAGGAGACTATGTTATTGTAGTTTTCATTTTTATGATGTAATATAATGTTTACGAATGTATCTAGTGTTTCTAAGGCTACTAAACTAATCGGTCTTTCGAGACATGATCTTTTGTGATCATGCCAATGTTACGAAGTAAAGCACCGACCCTGGGTAGCTGGGGTCGGGGCGTTACAATTATTTTAAAAGTAAAAATTCACATATTTAGAAAATTATTTCGATAAAATGAGTATTATTATTGGAATCAGGATATATAAATTATCCAATGGTGAACTTTTCATAAATTTACGAGACATTTGAATTTTTAGGTAAAAATTAAATACATTTTAAATATATATTGTGTTTTATGACATCATAATGACAAAATAGTGATGTAATAAAATACAATAAACATTATGTTCATACAATATAGGTTTTACCATTAAGATAATGAGATTTTTGTTTTTTTCAATATTTTACAATGATTTAGTGGGCCCTTAAAGACTTATAAAACATTTTAGATTTTTAAATTGTTTTTCGTGAGAGTGTGACTAATATTCACATAAGAACCCCTATTATTTTAAGAAGATAGTCAATTATAATTATAACATCATATTTTCAACTCACATTTTGATAAAACCTTGGTTAAAAACCATGGGTAGTTTTTGGTTTTGATAAATTTAATGTGTGGTGTCTCAAACCCAAATAATAAAGAATTCCATCTCATTTCCTATATAAAACCACCCAATATCCCACTTAGTCTTCACTCAACACCTTTAGATCTCATCCAACCTCTTCCCTAATCTCTCAAGAAACCTCCCATGGTGCCCCAAGATCACAATAAGCCTCTCTCAAGCCCCTCCCAAGCCTTTGGTATCATACTTCCAAGTAATGGAATTCATCTATTTCATTTTTTTCTCTATTTCATTATGTTTTTATAACATTTTACATTCAATTAAAAATTTTGGGGTATGATTTAAAACGACTCTCTGTTGGGCAAAAATCCCTCAAGGTAACATTGCAGTATTTTTGGGTTGATTGTGTTTGTTGACAAAGCAGGTGTTTCATGGATATTTTTCGAGTTCCCAAGATTTTGTTGACAATCATTGTTGACAAAGAACGATGATAAAGGAAAGGACGATCTGGAGGCGGTACAAAAGAGCAGTACAAGGTGGCGCTATTTCCCAGTGTTTGCCAAATTTTAGGGGTCCAAAATTTGGAGTTTGGTGAGCATCGCGAAAAGAGGATTTCCATGAAGAGAATAATTTAATATGGCAAAGGCATGAATTTCGCGAAGATAGGATGCATGGTTTGGAAATCGCGAAGACCAGAAGAATGGAGGCGGTGATGATTCGCGATTACGTCAAGCTTTGCGAACGACAGAGGTTGAAGCGCATCGCGGCGGAGAAGGGATTTGCGAGAGAGCTTCGCGGCGAAGGTGTGTAGGAATGTTGGGCTTCGCGAGGGAGCTTCGCGGCGAAGGCGCGAGCCGCGAAGGTAAGTTGACGGTGATTCTTCGCGACTACGTCAAGCTTCGCGAATGGAAAATTGCCGTGAAGCTTCGCGATTTGGACAGAATTCCGGCTGAAACTTTGGAGCTTCGCGATTTGAGATGACGTGGCGTTGACTTCGCGCGGAAAGTTCGAGGGTCGGTGGAATCGCCTATAAATAGAGGCCGACCCCTTCGAGCGAATAGAGAGAATTTTCAGAGAAAATACTTTGCTCTCGGTTCGCGAAGGTGGTTCGCGGAGCCAGTGTGCTTCGCAAAAGAGGTGCTTCGCGGCGGCTATTGTAGCTCCGCGAAACCTGCGAGCTTCGCGTTGGCTTACTTTGCTTCGCGAGGGTCGTTGCTTTGCGACGGATTGAGAATCGCGAGAGTGCTTCGCGAAGGAGCTTCATGAGTGAGCTTCGCGAAAAGGCAGGAGCTTCGTGAAGGCTTTTTGAGCTTCGTGAAATTGGGAGCCTAGCAAAGTTGAGTGCTTTGGGGAGGTTTTTCCAAAGGTATTTTTCCCAGTGTTCAAAGGAAAAGAGGTATTCATCTACGAATGAAAGTAGAACTTCAACAAAGCATCTACATACAGAGAAATATGCATTCCTTAATGGAAATGAAGAGACCTACAGGTCTATAAACTATGATTGGATCCCCTTCTGGAGCAGTGAGCTTAGGAAGAGGAAAAGGTGATCCTCTCCACCGGCAGTGAGCCAGAGAGAGAGAAACATGGAGTGACCCTTGGAAAGCAGTGAGCTGACCCTAAACATTGTATAGGCAGTGATCCTGGGCATAGAAGTGATCTAGCCCGAACATTGTAATCCACAGCTAGTGAAGTCTAGTTGAATTTGGTACGAACCGACAACTTGTCGGCGTATGCTCCTTGGACATAGCCCTTAGTGGTGAACCAAGTAAAAATCTCTGTGTCTTCCTGTTTACTTTACTGCATTGCATTGAAATCATCATCATCAGGTAAAGGAGAAAAGTGATCATAGTAACCACACAAGTGCAAACAAAGTGACCCTTGTAACAAAGAGGTCAAGATCCAGTGGGGCAGGAAGAACTTTGAAAAAGAATATCCATACCCTGATTCACCCCCCCCCCCTCTCTGGGTATATAGGCCCCTATTGGCCATAAAACTCTCATACTTACCTCCTTATTTTTGAATGATGGTGGACACCTTAATATCTCATTAATTCCTTCCATGTAGACCCGTTATTATGCAAAATTCAAAAAACAATTCTCTCTCATCATTTACATTCAATAAATTATTTTGTATTATGAATATAAATTCCATTACATATGTTGGGAAATGTATTTATATGACCCCATTACTATCCATTTCATGTATATAATTTTAGAAACCCCTTTCTCTATCATCAACCAGTTTTATGAATTCATGTGTCATGTTGTTATGCTGCTGAAAATTCACCAATTTTCCAAGCCAATGTCAGTGTATAGTGAATTCCATTCACATTTCCCAATCAAGGGTATTAAACTTTATGAAAATTTACCTATTTATTATAAATAATCATGTATTTATTTCAAATCACTTTATCATTGAATAAATAATTATGATTTATTCAATGTTGTATGATCCATGTGGCACACTTATTCATGAAATGAAATTTTTTAGAAGGGTGGTCCCTGATAGCACTCCAATGCATTGGGAAAAATATAGTATCATGATACTCCATCAGAAATAAGTTTTTATTCATTCTAATTCAAGTGAAATGAGGGTTTAATCGTGATTTATGTGCAATAAGAGTTTACTCATGCTACATGTGCAAATATCTTTGGATCATGCTAATATAATGTTAAATGTTGTTGCCAAATATTCATGTTATGATTATCATGCTTTATCATGATTTTGTATTCATTTTTCTCTTGTGCTCCATTGATAATATATTGTTTAACATCTATTGTATTCCCCATGTTATTTGACATTTAACCCTTACTGGGCATTATAGATCACCCTTTTCTTATGCTTGTCCTCATTTTATCAAATTCGATGCAAAGTATGAGGGAATGTAGTGGTCAAGTAAAATATGTTTTCAATAAGATGTTGCGTATTTTGTTTTATGTCATTTTCTAATGTTACTAAGAACCAATGACTCTATACCTCTCTATTTTCTATGTTGTATCTAGTGATAGTTTTATGTAATAAATTATATTTATCTGTGAAATAAAAGAAGGGTTGTTATAATTGGTATCAGATGATGAGTTTAGTTATTATTGGGACTATAATTACAAAACCCTAGTGAAGCCATAGGGACTAGACTAAGTATAATAAAATGAATCGCACTGTTTTGGTGAGTATTGATTGAGTGATATATCAATAAAATACATACTTATCATAAAATGAGAAGGTAGAGGCTGTTTTCGAATAGATGTACCTAGGAGTTAAAACTCTGACAAGGAGTTTCGAGCATGACCTGAGGTATCTTAGTACAAGACAATGGTCCTTGTTATAAACTTGGTTACAAAACACCTGCGTGATATTCTTTTGTAAATTAATAATATTAGTATAAATTATTATTAATGGAATTTGAAAAATTCCCCTATGAATACATGTTAGAATGTAGATCATGGATAACATAGATTGAAGCTCATAGATTCATATTCTAGGGAAATTTTATTTTATAAGTCAATAATTTTTTTTCTCTGGGTTACCCTTTATGTGTTACCCCTAACATTCCTTTTATTCTAGCCAATTTCCTGTAATAGGAGGCATCGAGCTAACAACCGATGTGAATATCAATGTGATTACTATTCTAATGATATATCCAATCCGACGGGAGAGGGAATCAAGAACTTTGTCATGATACTCTCTTAGTTAACTAAATAATTGAATAGAAACATGGTTCAAGAAGAACGTTCAACCCCCCAACCCCAATCCTAAAAAAGAATCGGTTGATATCGAGGGATTTAAGAGACAAAGGCCTCCTACTTTTAATGGATAATTTGATCCCTCAATAGACGAACAATATATCAACCCCATTGAAAATATATTATCTATCCATCAATGTTCGGAACAACATAAGGTTCTTATTGATGCTTATCGTTTGGAGGGGGAAGCTGATCAGTGATAGACATTGATAAAAAATGTGAATACTGAGGAGGATATTGAGGTGTTGGAATGAAATGAATCCCAGAAAAGTTTTTTCAATTAATATTTTCCTTGAACCCCCTAGCTTAAGTTGGAAATGGACTTTCACTGCCTCAGGAAACAAAGATGATGAATTCGTCAGAGCGTACAAGGAGAACATCACAAGGAATTCACGATACGCCTACGGCTTTGTCATTATCCATGAATTCAAGGTTGCCCGCCTATTTGGTGGGCTGTAACCTAGCATGCAGAAATCCCTGGAGATCTATGATTTCAACAGCTATGATGAAATTTTCTGATGTTCCCTCATGGTTGAAATAGAGATCGGTGAATCTCAGGGGTATCAGGGGGATAAGAAGAATATGATGGATTTCAATTCTGGTGGTCAAATGGATAAATCAAACAACAAAAAAATTCATCACCCCACCTTCCAACGTTGTAGAAAGAAGAACCCTAGAAATTGTTTGAAGGGGATTAGGAAATTCACTATATGTGGAATAGAAGGTCACATAGCCATTAACTATCGACAAGAAAAACTAAAAGCTGTGATAATGGAGAAAAACGGTCCGTTCGAACCTCATCATGTTGTTCATTGTTTCAACTGCAAAGAACCCGGGCACCTTGAAAATCAGTTCTTAAAGCCAATGGTTTTTGGATCCTACCAACAACCTCCAAGGTAGAAAGGGAGTTATTTTTCAATCACTAAATCCGATGTTCACCCCGAAAACGAATTGATGATAGGTACGCTATTAATTCATTAATGAATAGAAAATGTTCTTTTTTATTATACTTCTAGTCATTAATTATACACCGAATGTTTAGTAGATCAATCCCAATACCACCAAAAATCATGTAATTATAGATGTAGGTGAGTACGAAAAATAGGGAAATCATTGCATCCCTTGAATATAACTCCTCCCCTATTATTATTTGTGGATTGATCATCCCATATAACCTCATCATACTCCCTCTGGTGTAATTTTATGCAATTATTTTCATGCATTGTATTTCCTTCTTTAGAGAAAACATAAATTTATATGAGAGGAAAATCACTCTAAATTAGAAGAATCAACCCCCGATTCTGTACAAGTTCAAGGATGATGATGAATCTTTTTTAGCTCCATCATCTCAAGCCTGAATATTATTGTGCTATAAGAATGTGTATTTGGATCAGATGATTAATTCAAAGGAAGAAACTATTCTTGATGAATTTCTTATTTTGAGGGAATTCGCAGAAGTGTTTCCTGAGAAATTACATGGTATCCCTATTAGAATAGATGTTGAATTCTCAATTGACCTTATACCTAGGGAAATGCCAATATCCAAGACTCTGCATTAAAGTGCTTCTGTAGAGCTTGAGGAGCTGAAGAAACAACTGTAAAAGAATCTAGATAAAGGGTTTATATTCCCAAGGACATCACTATGGGGTTCAACATTCTTCTTCGTCATAAAGAAAGATGGGTCGATGTACATTTTCATCTATTATCATAATCTTAACAAAACAATATAATGAAAAATTATCATATTCCTTGAATTGATGAATTATTTGATCATCTGAATGGAGAAAAATAGTTCCCCAAGGTATATTTGTAGATTGTATATTTTCATTTAAGGGTGAAGATGTAAGATATCCCCAAGACAATTTTTCATACAAGATATGGGCACTATAATATCATAGTAATATTATTCGGACTCACTAATTATCCAAAAACCATCATGGACTTGATGAATATATTCTTTAAATATTTTCTCAAAAAATTTGTTGTAGTGTTTATATATGATAATATAATATAATCCATAATCAAGGAGGAACATAATGGGGATCTACAAACTATACTGGAGACCTTGTGAAAAGAGAATCTCAATGAAAAGTACATCATGTGTGAGTTATGGTTAAAGGATTCCTTATTCATGGGTCTTATCATCACAAGCAATGGGATATATGTTGGTTCCTTCAAGAAAACTACAATTGAAGAATTGCTGAGGCCATCATCGGTAATAGTTATTCTTATCTTCTTGGTGTTAGCTTGATATTATCGTCGATTTGTGAGAAATTTGTAATTATTTTTCAACCCTCATACCAAGATAACTTATACGGGTGTCAAGTTTTCTTGGAGTAATGAATGCAATGAATGTGTCAAGGAATTGATAATGAGGATCATTATTACGCCCATGGTCACAATACCCACATGTGATGAACCTTTTGAGGTCATTAGTTTTTCTTTGTAGAAGGTAATGGGCATTGTGTTGATGCACAATGACAAAGTCATTCCCTAGGCTAAAAAGGAATTGAATGTCCGTGAGAA
Organism: Viscum album; assembly: GCA_963277665.1. Classification (NCBI taxonomy): domain Eukaryota; kingdom Viridiplantae; phylum Streptophyta; class Magnoliopsida; order Santalales; family Viscaceae; genus Viscum; species Viscum album. The sequence goes on from OY728165.1 coordinate 1,957,943,383, forward strand.
AAACTATCCAACACATGATCTGGAGTTGGCTGTAGTGACCTTCACATTAAAAATTTGGTGTCATTATCTATTTGGGGAGAATTGTGAAATATATACGACCACAAAATCTTCACGTATATATTCACATAGAAAGAGTTGAACATGCGCCAATTAAGATGGATAGAGCTGATCAACGACTATAACTACTCAATCCATTAACACCCTGGGAAAGAGAACATGGTGGTGAATTATCTAAGTATAAAGGAACAAGAAATTATATCAATTATTAAGGAAATAATCATCATAGATTTTCATAGGATGGACATGGGAATAAAATAGGGAGGATCATAATCAATCCTTTCACAAATGATTGATCTACAGTCACTTTAGGAAAAGTTAAAGGATGATCAAAAGGATGATGTGGGAATTCGGAAGAATGTGGAAGCAATCAGAAAAGATAAATCCTCATAGTTCAATGTTAATGAAGAAATACTTGTGATATTTGGGAATTGAATATATGTTCGATCATGTTCAGGGCTGGAGAAGGATCATTTGGATGATTCACATAGGTCGAATTCCATTATTCACCCCGAAAACACAAATATGTACCGACATATCTGAGAGAATTATTTGTGGGATAACATGATATTGGAGATCACTGAGTATGTATCAATGTGCTTGGTGTGTCAGCAAGTGAAGGATGATAGACAGAAGTCTATGGGGATGCTGAAACCATTACCTATACCATCACAGAAATGGGAGAACATCACCATAAACGTTTTCACCTGACATCCAAATACTTCCAAAGGAAACAATGATATATGGGTTATTGTGGATCGTCTTACAATGGTTGTACACTTCATTGCTATTCGGGAGGATTTCTCATTAGATCAAGTGGCACGGATATATATCAACGATTTTGTAAGGCTGTATAGAGTAACACTATTTATTATATCAAAATGAGATCCAAGATTCACCTCTACATTTTGAATGAGTCATCAACATGCTCTGGAAAATGAGGTAACCTTCAGTACCACTGATCATACTCAAACTGCAGGACAATTTGAGCAGACTATCCAAACACATGGGGACATGTTGAAAGAATTCTGAATTGACATCAAAGAAGAATGGGATCAACATATTCCTCTTGTTAAATTCTCATACACAAACAATTTAAAATCTATAATGCAAAATCTATCCTTATGAATCTCTTTATAGGAAAAGGTTCTGAACACCAGTGTTTTGGATGTAGTAGGTGAGTGTAGGCTTTTAGGACCTGAAATGGTCGATGAAATGTGTGGAGAAGGGGAAAACCATTTAGTAGCACATCTAGGAATCCCTAAGTAGACAAAAGATTTTTGAAGACAACCATCAATGACACGTTGAATTCAAACATGAAGGCATGGTATATCTACACATATCGTCATGGAAGAAGTTCATGACTTTTGGAATGAAATGGAAGATTAATCCTTCATACATTGGCCCCTTTGAGGTTCTTGATCATGTCGGGGTTGTGGCCTATCGACTAGAACTTCCACCTACTATGGCCAAAGTACATGATGTCTTTTATGTATCCCTCTTATGGAAGTACATACTATGCATTTCACATGTACTCCTTTCAGAGGTAGTACAGTTAGAGGATGATCTTTCTTATAAGAAGCAACTAGTGATGATCAGATAATATAGTGGAAAATTTCTATTAAATAAGAAAATTTCCCTCATCAATGTGTTGTGGTGAAACCACATGATTGAAGAAGCAATGTGGGAATTGGAGGAAGTGATGAAGAAGAGTTACCTGCAATTTTTTTAGTGTGAGAAATGGAAATTTCAAGGGAAAAAGTTCATAATGGGGGATGATTGTAATGAACCAAAATTTTATCAATGAAAACTCGTCTTGATCTAATTAAATATGTTTTTATGAAAAACGATTATATAAAATATAAAATCCCCTTGTTTAATATTTTTGGATTTCAAAATACAGTTAAAGATTTATATCGTTTCTAATATAGACATTGAACAATGATCACATGATTAGTATAAATATAATACTTTAACAAATCCAATATACTCAGACAAAGGATGTGATGGCCTCATCCAGTATAATTTTACTATATGAAGCCCATTTTTCAGACCATGAAAAGGATGTGGAATCCCTAGGCTTCGCTCTTGACCAAGCCCATGCCGAGCAAGAATTCATTCAACTCGAGCGAAACCAGCTATGGGAGAAGTGGATGTTGATAGAGATTACCACCTGAGTGATGTTATTTGAGCCACCCTAAGAGTATGTCACCATCTCAAACCATACCCTTTAGTGTTATGAAAGTGTTTTAAGGGGTAATGACACAAGTACCTAGAACTATAATTATGTGAATTATTATTTTGTATATAATAATTAATATACATTAATTTTATTATTTTTGTTTCCTTGTAATTTTATTAAAGCACAAATAGTATTTTTAGTTAATATTCAATTATGAAATTGATTATGATTAATTTTTGGATTTTTTAATTAAATAATATTTTAAAAAATATATTATTTCTAAATTACTATTTATTATTCATAAATGATTGTATAATTTTTAGTAATTTTATTGTAATGATTATTAATGTTATAATGTTGTCTTTGTCTAAACCCATGAATTTTCATTAAATATCATTTTTTATATTAAAATGAAACAATCAAATATTTATAAAATTATTTAGTTAAAAATGGTATTATTTTTGAAATAAGGATATTCAAATTATCCAATAGTGAATTTTTTATAATTTATTGAGACAGTCTTTTTTTGGTAAGAATTAAATACCGTTTAAATATATAATTTATTTTATGACATCATAATGACCCAATTGTGATGTAATAAAATACTATAAACATTATTTTTGGGAAATATATGTTTTAACATTAATATAATTTTATATTTATTTTGTTTTACTTATTTTACAATGCTGTAGTGGACCTTTCAAAACATTTAAATGATTTTATCTTTTGAAATTGTTTTCCATGAAAGTGTGACTCACCTCCACAAAAGTAACCCTATTATTTTAATAATTTAAGCAATTGGACATATAAAATATTAATTTTGACTCCCATTTGTAAAAAAATATGGAGAAAAACCATTATATGGATTGTGGTTTTCATTAATTTAATACGTGGTGGACCAAACCTAAATAATAAAGAATTTCCTCTCCTTTCCTATATAAACTGACCCAAGATCCCACTTCATATTCACTAAAATCATTTTTAGGTCGTTCATAATCTAAAATAATCTCTCTAAAATCCTTCCACGGTGCCCCATGATCCCATTAAGCCTCTCTCAACCTCTCTAGGCCATTGGTGTCACACATCCAAGTAAGGGATTTACATTTTTCATTTTTTCTAAATTTAGTTATGTTGTTATAACCTATTGATTTCAATAAAAAATATCTAGGTATGATTTAGAACCTCCCCCATATTTCCTATTTTTTTGAATGATTTTAGACCCCTTTCCTTCTCATTAATTAAATCCATGTACACCTGTTACTATGCCGAAATTCCATAAGGAATTTCTCTCTCCTCATTTACATTCAAGAAAATATATTGTTTTATAAATCTAAATTATATTAAATATGTTGGGAAATGTATCTATATTAACCCTTTAATGTGTATTTCATGTAAATATGTTGAGAAATACCTTTCTCTATCATCGTCCAATTTTATGAAATCTTACTTCATGTCGTTACACTCCCGATATTGCACCAATTTTCCATGCCATTGTCATTGTGTAGTGAATCCAATTATCATTTATATATCAAGGGTATTCACATTTATGAGCATATATTTATTTATTATAAAGCTTCTTTTATGAATTCCACATCACTTTATCCTGGAATAAATGATGATGATTGATTCCATATTGTATGATCCATGTGTTACACTTACGCATGGAATGTAATGTTTAAGAATGGGGCGCCCGGATAGTGCTTCAATGAATTTGGTGAAGTATAGAATCATGATAAATAATGATAAATGAGTGTTGACTCGTTATAATTCATGGGAAACGAGTTATTACTTTTGCTTCATGGTAAATGTGACTTTACTCATGCTCCATGCGAAAATGATCCTTGGATCTTGCTAATATCGTGTTAAATGTTGTTGCCGCATCTCAATGTTATGATTATCATGAATTATCACGCCTTTAAGTCAATTTGCCTCTTGTGATCCATTTATATGAAGATTGTCTAACATATATTGTATTCTTCATGTTATTTGATGTTTATTCCATTACTGTGATTTATAGCTCACCTTTTCCTTATGCATGTCCTCAAGTTATCCATTGCAATGCAATGTACGAGGGAATGCAGTGATAATGTAAAGGAAGTTTTCAATAAGATGTTGTGTTTTATGTTTTAAGTTGTTATGTAATGATCCTTATCCCCAAATACAGTAGACTGATCAATATTTTATGTTGTATCATGTGAAATTTTTATGTCATAAATTATGTTTTACTGTTAAATAAATGAAAGTTCATTATACAATAAGGGTATGAAATATTATAACAATTTCAACTTTTTATATTTTTTCATTGTTAAAAAAACTTTATCCTTCTCTCCTTCAGTTTTCATAGTATGAAAAAAATCATAAAGAATGCATAGAAAACAAAAAATTTACTTGGTTCACTGTTACTAGGATATGTCCAAGGAGCATACACCGACATTGATCCGATGTACCAAATCCATTACAACAACACTAATGATTAAAATGGTTGGAGTTAAATCACCATCCCTCCTAGTTTATAAATGATCCCAATTGAAAGATCACTTATTTCTCAACTAATGTGTGATCACTACTTCTTCAGAAGGTCAACTCAATTTTTTATGATTTTTAGGTTCTTTCAATATCATAAATGAATGAATTCCCCACTCTATGGGGATTCACTATTGAAGTCCCACCTTCAGCCACATATAAAATCCCATTTTCCCATGAACTCTTGGAAATACATTTTTCAGAGACATTAAGAAATCTCAATACTTCATGAAGCTTTCAATTTCATAAAGCTCGATCAATCATTAACAATGTTCCTCCCTCTTGGAAAATCTCATATTTTTGCAAAGTTCACTAGTTCTCAAATCAAAATAGTGTATATATCTCACGCTGGCCTTTGTGATTTTTTAATGCTAAAACAAGCCATTAAGATGCACACTAATTCCACAAATCTAAACTAGCCGTCACAACATTTCTTCCAATCATAGATCTCAACTAGACTCTGTGAATTCCATTATATTAAGGAAGCTCGCTGTTTTTGTGAACCTCCACTATGATTCATGAATCTTTTGTTTTTATGGTAAGTATATCTACACTTATCTCAGTGTTGGAGGCTTATATATAGGCCTTTCCTACTAGCTCAAGAAACATTAGTGCCATTTAGTCACAATATAATCCCATTTCACAGAGCTATGAGTTTTTAGATGAAATTCTCCCTTCTTCGGGAAGATCCATATCATTTTTTGGATCAAGAAGCTCATTGAAATTTTTGGGGAATTCCATGGATAATTTTGTGCCACTATAGTGACACTCATTGAAATTGTAGAGCCTTCCGTAAAAATCTATGCACTATAGAAATTCTCCCTCGCATTGATCTTTACCTCTTTCATTCGCAAATCATGTCCTAATCGCAGATATCATTGTTAGAATTCTTCTTGTATTTGGGAAATCCACTACATTATTCCCATCATTATAAAACAAATTACATTTCCATGTCATGATATGATCATCATGGAAATCCAATTTTCATAGTGAGATTACACATCGCCACCATGTATTGGTTCTTTTTGTACCACATACTGATCCTCCATTATTTTTTCAGGGTTCTATTTAAACAAGGGTTGTCAAAAGTATATCTGGAACTCAAAAATTCTCCATGAAAACCTTCTTTGTAAACCATCACAACCATCCCAAAAAAATTTCAAATTTACATTGAGGGATTTTTTCCCAATAATATCCACCTTTGGGTTAGTGGAGAACTCTTATAATAATGAATCTCGAACATTGATACCTCATTAATGCTTCTTCCAACATCTAATAAAATTCACATATTGTGAATCATATCGTGATCTATGATTTAATCAACACATACATTTATCGCTCATGATAGATGCTCATTGTGAGAATCAATTAAAATATGAAAAGAACATCAATGATTCACTTTATTCTTGATGCCTTTTATTGATCCCATTCCAATGCCTCTCTTCTACTATAATCACGATACTCAAAATTCATGATATCTATTCATTAATTGATCACTTCCAGAATCATTAGATTTTAAACTCTCCCCATTTTTAATTGCCCATCATATCTTGCGTCCACACCTATCAGCTTCTCCTCAAGTTTTTTACAATTAAAATTTATCCCTTCACCAATCACACTCCCATAAGAGACCACACATTATTCCTCATTCTCAAAATACGAAAAGGCACTCTTTTGTGCTCTGTAACATTGTAAAGAACAAAAATCATAACAATATGGAATGAGAACCCATACATCAGGTAGGGTACCCACATCAAGACATTTTTCAAGTGTATGAAGTCGACTAAACTCTCATATCCATATGATAACTCTCAATGGATTCTATAGGTGAGGCCCTATTTAAAATGATTCCAACTAGAATATCTGTAAACATATACTCCAACATCATATTCCCTTGATCCATGTTCTCATGGATGAATATATATATGATATTAATGTTCTTTTTTCCAGTAATGATAAATTGTATTACTGTTAAGGTTCACTCCACATGAATTATAACATGGGATTATGATTAGAGACTTCACTTCAACTCCCATATCATTAAATCAATGCTTCATACTTAATAAATGTGTGCATGCTTAAGTGGCATCAATATAATCATGTTTTATGCTTCTCAATGAAACAAAATCCAATGTATTTTTTAGCCAAGAAATAAAAAATCCACAACGATAAATATAACTTCTTGACATTGATTTTCTATCATCTTCTAATTTAGAACAATCTGCATCTTTATATCCCAAAATCTATGGCTGATATTTTTCTATATAAATAAAAACAAAATATGCAATTACATTTATATACTAAATTATTCTTTTCACTTCAATCATGTGGATTTTGTTGGGGTTGATTTGTTATCATGTAACCTGGAATGTGAAAAAAAATATTAGGTATTGTCATTGTCAGGTATAGTAAACATCGAATAATATTCAGGTATTATGTGATATTAACTGTCCTTCCATAATCATCCTTTGATAATTTCATCTAGGTAAAAACAAGCTTTTTCATCTCCTTATAATTTTTTATTTTGAATCATATCAGGTACTCCATGGAATATTTGGATTGAGAGATGAATGCATCATTCCTTCCATGTGTCACTTGTAAAATAATGAAGAATATCAGCTCACTGATCATCGATATTTCAAAATCTTTTTCAATGAATTTAGAAAACTGTCTTCACTAAGCTTCATATGATCCCACATATATTATGATATTCACATTAACTATCACCATTATCATTTGATTAATATCATTGTTGAAATAGAGATTATAATCACGTCCAACACACTGAGTTCTAGGATTCTTTAAATACTAATCAAGTATCAAATACAATTTTCTTGGTGCTTATTTTTTCCGAAAAAGAGCAGTATTTAACTGGAAAACATTTTTATCACCTTCCAGAATGAGAAAACCATCTGAATTCTTCAATATAAATTTATTTTACTAGAAACTCATTCAAAAAATTAGATTTGACATCCATCTGGAATAATTTTAACTTTCATTGCATTACAATGGCCATGAAAAATCTGATTGACTCTGGTATTGTAACAGGTGAAAATGTTTCAAAAACATTGATACCCTCAATTTGTTAGTATGCTTTCACACTAGTCATGCATTATTTAGACTCACTTCATCATCTCCATTCATCTTGTTGAGAAAAATGTTATTTAGTCCGGTTGAAATTCATTTATATTTTCCTCGAAACAATATAACATGTTTAGTTCTTCTCAATCATATTTAGCTCTTCATTCATAGCTTGGACCCAGTTTTCATTTTCCGCTTAATCAGAAAAACATTATGGATCTACCTGAGATAAGAAAGATGCATGATATAATGATTTAATTATTCTTCTTTAAAAAGGTTCTATCAAATCACTAATGATATATTTCTTGTCAATTTCAACTCTATTCTTTGGCTTCTTTGGAGATACAAACTCGACGTCTTCCTAATAATCATCATTATATTCTTCTAAATCACCATATCTCACTTATTCCCCCATGTGTTTCTTTTATCCTCATCACTTTCTTCAGAAAACTATTTATTGTGTTTCTGAATACTCTCTTCATTCTACACTATAGTGACATAATTTCTCTCAACTAATTTTCCAAGCCTCTTATTAAAGCATTTATATGCTTTTCGATTTCCTGATTAGCAATAGAATATCCCATCACCACCTCATGACTCTAAATTCTTGTGTTTTCTTGTTGGATATAAAGCACATACATCCAAATATTTTAATTTATTTCTTTATTGGTGTCTTTCCATTCCACATCTTATATAGAGTATTTCCTTCCATTATACACAATAGATCCCAGTTAAAAATGTATATCGATATCAATATTGCTTCTTTCCAACATTTCTTTGGTATGTGTTTTTTGACAAACATCATTTTGGACAAGTCATAGATTATATGATTTCACATGTCAAATAATCCATCCTACTGAGGAATTCTATCTAAAAAATGTGATGCATTATCTTGTGTTTCTAAAGATAGTCGTCCACATGGAAATTTGTGAATTCTGCACTATTATCAATACAAAACATCATAAATTTGTGTCCAAACATCCTTTTGAGATTACCTCTTATATGTTTTATGAAACTAATCACATCAAACTTGTGAGAAAGGAAAAAAATACAATTTCCATTATGCTATTGTCATCATTAAAAAAAATTTAATATCTCTTCCTGTCAATTTATATTGCGTGATAGGTTTACAAACATTAGTATAAAAAATAATTCACTCTTGTTAACACTTTTTCCATTGCTTTATTCATATTTATAATTATCTTACCTTATTAAATGTAATCACATGTATTTTAAATATAATTTGATATAATATAGAGGAATCTAGCTACACCACACATCACCCAAACTTCTAGGGATTTTGACATAGATGACTTAGTCATTTATGCCAGATATTCTAATCTTATACTGTAAAACGAAAGAAAAATCTTTTTCAACACTAAAAAGTTATATATTTCCCTTATTTATCTTTACCATTAGAATCCCAACACCATATCTTCCTTGAATGATATAGATCTTTTTAGTAAACCTTATAGTCATCTCTGAGTCACATATTCGACTGACCATGAAAATTTTGACAGAGACCTTATACCCCCAAGAAATTAAAACGCCTCGTTTTCATTCCCCGAAGCATGGCTTTACCATGAAAATTATCTCCAGGCCTTCATCATTCATAAACTATGGAACTCCTTATTTTCCATATTCTCTTCCAATAACAAGAATTTTTTTTTAATTTCTAAGGGATTTGAATCTACTGTCATGGATCCATGCAGCAGAATGATCCTATTTTTTTAGTGAAATTTATGGTTCCAATCTATTCCCATCTTTCTTCTTTTTTACCCATGTCTTTGACATCATGCTCAGTTTAGTTCAAAAATATTGATCATTCTCATTGTATGATGAACCATCATCATCCTATAATGCTATAAATAAATTTTTGTCTTCATCACATGTGTTGAATCTCTAATTTTATGTATGGTACTATTTGGGTTCTTCTTTTGATCATTCATATACATGATTTTTGTACACTATCAATCCATGTTCCAAAATCCTCAACAAAAAAAACATCCCTCAAATAATGTTCTTAAATATTGAACTCTATTTGATGTCCATTGTTTCTCTTGTTCTCTTTGGTATCTCTTGGGTATAGAATACATATTCTGTGCATACCCCATATTTCCACAACAATAAAACATGATATTGGGTGCCTTCTAGTTTATCAATTCTTCACTACTAGTTGTCCCATGGGATCTATGAATATTATAATTCTTCTTCATTACAAAATTAACATTCAATCTTGAAATGGGTGGTTCCAGTCTAACATCAACTTTGAGAGATTTTGGTTATTGGTCAGAACCCACATTAGTCTTATAATCTGAACAAGATTTTTGCTTCATTATTTTTTGACCCCTATTCTTTACATATAACTTTTCCATCTTCTGGGTGATGTACTTTGCCGATGTCATATCAGGATTCATGATTATTCCTTGATCCTTAACATTTTATCATTGATTGAAAACATATTCTTCAAGTTTCTCAATGAATTTTATTTTATCTTTAGTTGTTTTATTCAAACCATCCATCACCCTTCATTGTTCTTCATCATTGATTTTTTACTCATGAATTCTTTTAGAGTCAACTTTCCACAAAGACATAAATTTTCAATTTCATTCATAAAATCAAAGATTTATTTTTCTTGTTGTTGTGTATAGAGTTTGGCATCATGTACAAATTTATTTTCATTCTTCATTTTTCCTTCAAAACATATATCTCTTCGAGAGCTACTACAAATACTAGTTATATATCGACTATTTCATCAAATTTTTATTCTTCTGTTACAGCATCAGTTTTTTTCTTTTTTCTACGAACTACAGATTTTCCACTATATAATTTTCTCCATGGTATTTGAAGTTATCTATATCTTCATCCTAATCATATTCAGACATATCCGAACTTCCACATTCTTATGAAAGATTATTAATTTTTAAAAGAGTATTTTCTTGAACTATTTCATACCTTTCACATATATTGAATACCTTTTCAATGGAATTTCGACATCATCCCCATTATCTTCTTGGATGTTTTTGGGTGACCTTTCCAAAATATCTCCAAAAATTCCACATTTAAAACACTCTAGTGGATGTTTTCCATTGAACATTCATTTTCTTTATTATAGATGTAATGATCGTAATGACTTCACCTCATATATTTCTTCTTCTTTCTATGATTCTTCATTGGTAAGATTCTCCATGGAATTAAACGCAACCTTTTTTATTTCCACTTTTCCACAACATATTTTTTATCATTTATCATTTCATATTCTATCAAGGTACTATTAAAGTTATCCATTTTCATCTCTTTCCGATCATTATCTTCCAAAATAGAAACATCCAAATTGAATTGAGGTGGATGTCTCATTAATATGTGTTTGTAAATATTTCTGTCTTTATTGACTTCTCTGTGACATTTCATGTCTTCCAAAAAATATTTACCCTATAAAATAACGCATCAATAGACTCATTTGGGTCCATTCTCATATGTTCGTACTTGTTCACTAGAACTTGATGCTCTTCCTCTGTTACCTTTGTATATCATTCATATATATTCCAAAGTTTTTTCCCACATAACTTGTGATTTTTTTTTCTGACATCACCTTCAAATAGATATCATTGGATAAGGTCCCCCTAAATCATTGATTCACTTAGTTTCATCATCCATTTCACTTATTTTAGCCTCTGATAACGCACCACTATTGATGTTGTTTGAGATACCACAAATCTCTACTAGGAACACATTCATTCCAAAATATCACAAGTAGTGATTCCTATAATTTTCCATAACTGATAGTTATTCCCCTTGATTATTTCAATCCCTATATGAATGGTGACCTCTATTTAGAGAGAGACATTGATATCAACCATTCAATTTAATAACTATTTTTTGGTCCACTGGGATAGATACACTATGAGGTGGGGTGAATCATGGTGTGACATATTAAAACAATTTCCCCTATTGATCTTGTTTTTTGATTAACAAAACTATCTTTTATATCCTTCCAGTGACAGGTAATGAAAAAATCATAAATCATGCACATGACACAAAAATTTTACATTGTTCACCCTCACCAGACTATATCCAATGAGCATACACTGATGATGAGCTGATGAACAAAATCCACTATAACTCATCACAATATACAATGATTGGTGTGATCTTATTATCCCTCAAGGTTTACAATCAATAAAAATTGAATAGTCATTTCTATCTCAATTGATGTGTGATCACTGCTTCTTCATAAGATACACTCAATTTCTATAAACCTGTAGGTAAATTTCTTAACACAATTTAATGCATACTCCATTATATGTTGTTGATCTATTGATTTCCCACTTTCATCCACTGATAAATACCCCATTGATACTAAAAATTGGTAAATGCCATTTGAACATATATTTTCATAGATATTGGCTTTAAGAAGCTCAATAATTGAAAAAGTGCAAACAATAAATCAAAATTTCACCACCTCTACGTGGAGCTCACTGGTTCTCAAATCTCACTAGTTTCATAGGCACACTACATTGCAGAGATCACTCAAGCCTTTTTGATTTCGGAATTCATAAACATGACATTATGATGCACACTTATTCCTCAAAGCTGAACTAGCCTTCATGGTTTTTCATCCTTTGATAGAGCTCAATTGGACTATTTGAATTCTCTTACATTCACAAAGATTATTATCTTAGAAAACCCCCATTGAAATTATAGAGCCTCAGGTTTTTTGTGGAGTCTCTCTAATCATTTCTCGGGGTGGAGGCATATTTTTTATAATTTTCAACCATCTCCAAAACTTCTTGACCTTGTAAGATCCATGTAATACCATTACACAGAACTCTAAAATTTTAGCTAAAATTAAGTATTCTTCTTGTAGCACCACAGAAATTTTTAGATCCCAAATAACGTCATAGTCGTGATATCTAATCATTGATGGATTGAATACAACATTGTCATTTTTAAAACTCCCATATATCATTGCTCCCCATGTACAATTGATATACCTACTAACATCTCCCCATGACTTTGATAAAGACATTTTCACCCTTCTTTAATTTCTATACATAATGTACCACACATTCTACCCCTAGTTAAAAAATCCAAAGGTCACTCTTTTATGGTCGGAAGGAATGTAAAAAACAAAAAACAAATCTCATTAAGGAAATACACACGATAACTCATGGATAGGGGGACCAAAATTCATAGTTTTTATTCATGGTTTTTATACAGAACTCCTAGAACCATATAATTCCACCCAAAATTCATCGTTCGGTAAGGCCATTTTTAGAATTTCCACAAGCTCTATGCCTATAGGAACATACTCCAACATCAAAATCCTTTTCTCCAAATTTTCCATGATAATTTTATATTTTATATCAATGCAATTTTTCATTTAGTGATGATCTATATTTCTTCTAGGATTTATTTCACTTGAATTATCACACTGGATTCTGATATGAGAGTTCACATCAACTAGCAGATCATCAAGCTATTGCATTATCCATAATATCCATATTTATTAATTAGTTGTGGAAATATACTCATATTATGCATTGGTCAATGAAATTAAATCATATTTCATTCTTGTCAATTAAATACACAATCCACCAAGATAAAAAGAACATCCTAACATCGATTTTATGTCATCTGCTGATTCTGCCAAATCTGCTTCTGTATGTCCCAATATATCTTGATAATAATTGGTAGTATACATCGAATAGTAGTTCATTGTTCCATTATATAACGAATTATTCTTTTTAATGAATTCATATAGCATTAATTTAGATTGATTTTATATAACATATCTTGTCTTGTGGAAAAACAATATGAGGTATTGTCATTGTTAGTTACAATAAACATCCAATAATCTGTATAAATTTTATGATATTAAATGCCTTTCCATCATCATATTTTGATAAATTATTATTGTTATCCACCGGTATAAGGACCCAGACTGATACCATTACATAATATCGAATTAAAAAAATAAACGACAATGAGGATCTTTTCATGTACAGAGTTTTAGGGAATTAGGCCATAACTATTGCATTACCTTTCAAAAATTACAAAGTAGACACTTCTACTAAGTTTCCATTTTTTCATAAAATAAAAACACTTGAAAAAAAGAGTCATGTTCAGTTCCATGTTTTAGATAGCATGAATTTCCCATGATCCCATCTTTGACAATATTCACTTTATGTCCTATGAAAAACATTTCAAAACATGGCATGATCATTAAAAGCTCAGTAAGGGTTATAAAAAAATAAAGAAATCATTATTTTATCAATACATTCATAACATATGAACTTTAAAAAACTTCATGAAATCATAATATTTAGGAATCATAAATAGAAAGCATATATCATAAAAGTAACTTGTGGCATCCATATCTCACATACATTGTAGCTTTCCTAGATACATAGGGAGTTACATTGGAATACTAATCATAGATTTTTCCTTAATTCTATTAGAAAAAACATTCATGATTACCTTTGTCACATTACAAAATGAATTTGAAATCAATCTCTGGATCACCCTCCCACGGATTATCATAGAACAACCCGTATACCTAAATAATTCCAAAGGACCATAATATAATCATAACACATAATATAAGCATAATGGAACGATAAAATTTCTAAATTGCAATCACGTTCTATATATTCAAGATATTGAAAAAGATATTGAAATAATAAATACATAAATCATTTAAAATACCACATTAAATAAAATAGTATATGGTATTTATTTTCATTTTAAAAACATTACGACTTGATAAAGAAGTCGAAGTTTCTAATAAAAATAATTGCGGCAGAAAGGTCGTTGTCACCGCGTACGTTAAAAACAAACATTATTTATTTTTTTAGTAAAACACCTCATAGAAAACGATTCCCTTTGTATGAAATTAAAATTCAAAGGTGGTTATAAAACTTATAAGAGAATGTCATGTATTAAAACAAAATATGCCTCAAAGAAAGGAGATTAAGACGAAGTCCCTTACCTCGTGTCTAACATAACCCGTGCAACCATTAATATCCTGAATAATAAATTATGTTAATTTATACTTTATTGAGGTCCCTTTTCATGTTTATTATTTATTTTATATCACTTATTACTATATTATAAACATTATGTAATCATTTATGTTAATAATGGTTATTTTGTCAATATTTGGTTCATGAGTCAAAAACGATCTTCTTATGTTTACAATTTTTCTATGTCGTAAAAATTACATTATATCCGAAATTATATTCATGATTTCGATATCATATATATCTATTATATACAGTTATTTATAATAGTACATAACATTTTGAGGTAATAAATGAAATGCTCTGTTCATGGAGACGGTAAGTCGAACATACGCATGAACGCTGCTTCCATTTCATTTTCATATTTAAATTGAATTGAAACATAATGATACATAGGTATATTATAATTACAGTTTTATATCATATATAATATCATTAACTCCATCCTTTATATGTCCCACAAATTTATTAACTAGTCATATCACTTTGAGTGGGCGGTAGTCCGTACTTCTTCAAATGAAATTATCACGTTTATCCATAATGGGAACCAAAATGATATTCTATAAATGAAAAATTCAAAAACATAAAGAAAAACTAAATATAATATATATCATATATCAATAAAGTTCCATCTTAATGGCCACCATGAGAGGCGGTAGGAGATAATTGAATAATCACTGTTTCGTGAGGTGTTAGTTTTCCATCCACAGAAACAGTATGTTCATTACCCATTAGATGGAGGTGTGTGTTAGTGGAGTTATAATATTTCTCATAAAAAATCATATTATATTGATGATACTGGTTATTTTATAAAATAATGTAATAAAAAGATTTTAGGGGTTGGAGAAGTAAAATAAAATAATAGAATTTAAGATAAACGATTACCTTTAATTCAGGTAACTCCCTTTGGATTGAACCAAAAGGACCCCTTGAAGTCCCTTAGGCATAAGGTAAGGCATCTAGTAGGAATGCAAAGACGTATAGAGATTATTTTGGCAGAGGTTGGATGATATAAGGGGCTTGAGAGGTGTGAGGAACTGGTTAGATGTGAGGGCTTTTTATAATGGGGTTCTATTTAGGAAAGTGTGCAAATAATATTTTATTATATAATGGTTTTTGGGTTATAATGGTCCAAAACTAATTAATCTCTAAGATAATATGAATCATGGTCGATATAAAATCATCCAATAATAATTGGATTGGTTTTGGATATTGATTTAATATTTTTAATATTATTTATTAAAATCATTTATTAATGAGGTAAACATTACATCATTGTTGTGTCATAAAATATTTAATTATTTTTTTGTCTGAACATTATAAAACAATATCCATAATTTAGCAAATATTTTTATATTTTTATATAATATTTATAGTCGAAATGATAATTTATATAACCTTATGTAAAAATTAATTTAGTAAAAGATATTTTTTTATTTCATTTGTGTCTTTACTTTATGTTATTTAAAATAAATGATCATTGTCACTCTTAAGTTGCTCCATGGGGTCCCAAAATCGACCCAAGGATGACCATGGTTAGCCGTGACTCATCCAGTAAGTTTAAGAACAGTTCTAAGGTAATTTTTTATTATTATAATATTATTTTTACCTTGAATTACCCTATTTACCTTTAACCACAATAAAAAATATCAAAATTTACTATTCAAAAAAAATTATTTTCAACTTATTAAACCAACTTTTACTTAATAAAAACAACCATGTATGTAGTATTTTCAAAATTCAATCCACATAAGTGTTTAAATTTCATTTAAATGAAAAATTCAAAATTTTAACCACTACTCAGTTGTTTCACTATTCATTAAAAATTGATATTTTTAAGAAAAATACTAAAAATTCAGCCCAAGATATATTTGATATTCTAAAATAAAAATTGATGTATATTTTACCAAATTAGGAAAAAAAGTTGGATTAATTAATTAAAAATTAATTCTGTTGTCAAAATAAATAGTGTGTTTTTAAGAAACCATATCTATCAAAATATCGACACTTGTTTATATAAAACATCAATGTGAAATTAGTTCCAATGACCACCATGGGATTATATGGTAAAATTATATTCTAATTACACATTAAAACCAATTAAATATATAATCTTACTATATAAAATAAATATATTAAAGGGAAGTTTTGAATTAAAATACAGTATTTTTCACTATTCGTTAAAAAATGAACATTATCAGAAAAATTAAAAAAATTTACCCCAAGTAAATTTTGATGTACCGATTCAAAAACAGGATTTTAATTTGTAAAATATAAGATATAATAGTGACAAAAACTATATTTAAAGTGGTTTCTCCATTAAAAGGCTGTAAATTAGCCTTTAAAAGGAAATTATGCTTGAAATTAGATTCATTCAAATTTTAAGCCTCTAAATTTTATTTGATAAGTGTAAAAACATTTAGGAAATTTATATAAACATATTTTAGTTAGTTTTATTCATTATCACTAGTAAAACTCCTAGGAATTAAGTACCATTTAAAATAATAATATTATATTGTTAGTGTGCAATGTAATATTTCTAAGAAACTCGTTGTTGCGTATCGAGTATGTCGTCAATCATAGAAACCAATTTAATGTAAAATTATTATTTAATTCAATAAATATTAATTAAAATTAAATAAGTATATTTATTTATTTATTTGTGATTTTTCATCCTTCCACCCTTTTGGGAACTTTGTCCTCGCAATTTTATTCACATATCAAATATATTGGGGTATTTATCCTTCAATGCATATTCAGATTCCCATGATTCCTCTACAACCATATGGTTTTCCAAAAAAATATTTACCTGATGAATTACCTTATTTTGCAGCACATTCTTTCTATAGTCATGATTTTGGACTGCTTGTTCCTCATAAGAGATATTCTCTTCCAACTGAACTACCTCTGGACTTAAAACATGAGATGAATCTGGCACTTAATTTCTCAACATTGAAACATGAGAAACATTATGTACTTGGGACAATCGTTGAGGTAAATCCACACTATTAGAAAATGATCCAACTTTATCTAGGATTTCAAAAGGGTTCAATGAATCTCATACTCAACATTCCCTTCATTCCAAAACTCAAAACAATTTTCCATAGAGAAACTTTATGAAAAACATGGTCACCTATCTCAAAAGAATGATCTTTCCTCCTATTATCATCATAACTTTTCTACCTACTCTTAGATTTTCTCATGTGTTTCTGAATCAACTAAACTTTCTAAGTGATTTCCTCTACTAATTCTGGTCCTATTAGCTTCCTTTACCCTAATTCGTCCCAAAAAGATGGATTTCGACACCGCTTTCCATATAATGCCTCAAAAGGAGCCATCAGTATATTGGAATGAAAAATATTATTATAAGAAAATTCAACCAAAGAAAGATGTTGGTCCCATGTTCCATAGTAATCCATCGACCAATAATGTAGCATATCCTCAAATATTTGAATAGTTCGTTTTGACTGCCCATTGGATTATAGATTAAAGGCGGTACTAAAATTTAATTTAGTACCTGACGACATCTGAAGGACATTCCATAAGATAGAAGTAAACCTGAGATTGAAATCAAATACAACGGTGTGTGGAACACCATAATACCATACTATCCCTTTAATATACTACTGATAATGTTTCTCTAGAGACAATGAATCCTGAATAGGATGGAAATGAGCAGATTTAGTCAATCGATCAATAATAACCTATATTGCCTTGTTATGTCGGTAGGTCTTTGGTAATCCCACAATGAAGTCCATGGATATATTTTCCCATTTCCACTCTAGCACAGTTAAAGACTAATGTGTCCATTTCGGTAACTTCCACTCTGCTTTAACGTTTTGACAAGTCAATAAATTTATAGTAAAGTCTACAATATCTCTTTTCATTCCATCCCACAAGTAATACTCTCTAATATCTATGTATATCCTAGTACTTCCAGGTTGAACTGAAAATGAATAACTATGAGATTTACATAACAACTCATTATTCAACTGTGAATCGCAAAGAGAACATAATGTGTTTCTAAACCTCAAAACAAAATCATTATCAACGTTAAAATCAGGAAACATACCATTCTGAACCAACTATACCTTTTTCTGAAACTCACTGTCTTCCTTCTGCACAGGCTTAATTCTGTCTGAGAGAGATGATTTCACTGACACCTGAAACAAAACAGAATAATTTCCAGTAACAAAAACTTCTATTCCAATGGTCATAAAATCAAAACCAAAGGATCTCAATCAAATATATAATGGTTAATGAAGCTTTACTTTTTTAACTCAAAGAATCAGCCACTTTATTTGGTTTTCACAAATGGTAATTAATTATACAATTATAATCCTAGATTAATTATATCCATATCCACTGTCTCATTTTTAATTATTTTTGAGTGAATATATAAATTATACTATTGTGGTCAGTATATATTTCACATTTTACTCCATACAAATTATGACTCCAAATTTTCAAAGAAAAAACATCTGGAGATAAATCTAAATCATGTTTAGTGTAATTTAACTCATGTGGTTTCAACTGGTGTGAAGCATAATAATTACCTGTTCATTCTGTAGTAGGAAAAAACCAACTCCATTCATGAAAGCATCACTGTAGATAACAAACTCACCATTTCTGGAAGGTAGTTCCAAAAATGTAGCATTCACTAATCTTTACTTCAATTCCTTAAAAACATCATCACATTCTTTCTTCCAGAAGAATATAACACATTTTAGAGTTAAATTAGTTAGTGGCCTAGATAACCTTGAAAAATTATCAACAAACCTCTAGTAACAACCTTCCAAAATAAGAAAAATACAAATCATGGTTATATTTGTGGGTCTTGGCCATTCATCAACAACATTGTTTTAGTAAGATCAACAGTTATGCCATTTTTTTATGAATGTGAATAAGGAATGAAATTTGTTGTAAACAAAACTCATACATTCTTAATCCCAAATAATTTCATTTCCTTTATGGTTTTAAAGACAACCCCTAAATGAATTTCATTCTCTACTTTTGTTTTAGAATAATCAAAAATATCATCAATGAACACAACCACAAACATATCCATGAACTCGCGGAAATTTATATTCATAAGATCTATTAATATGGTAGGTGGATTAGTTAAACCAAAAGGAATAACTACAAATTCATAATGGCCATATATCGTATGAAACACAGTATTTGGAATGTATTCTTCCTTTACATTCAATTGATGGTAAACTGACCTCAAATCAATCTTCGAAAAATACTGAGCACCCTCTAGCAGATCAAATATATATATATATATATATATATGAGAAAAGGATTATTAATCTTAATAGTGATATAATTCAATTCTCTATAATCAATGAAAAGTCACATTGAACCATATTTCATTTAACAAAAATCACAGGAGAACCACATGGTGATCTACTAGGTCAAATAAAACCTTTATCTAATAACTCCTTCAATTGCTTCTTTATCTCTAAATGTTCAATTTGAGAAATTTGATAAGATGGTTTTGAAATTTTATTAGAATAAGGAACTAAGTCAACAATAAATTCAACTTTCCTATTAGGTATTATACTAGGAAACTCATCTAGAGAAACATCAAGGTACTTATTTTCAATTGGCACATCATTAATCTCAATAGTTCTTTTTTTTCAAAAGTATGTGCTTAGTAACATTCATTTCCATCATTTACTAGTTACTCAACTCCTTGATCTGTTATCAAAAGTAAGGTTTCATTCTTGTACAAAAACATAAAATCCTTCTGAAAAGAAACCTCTTTAGCTCTGAATTCAATCATGGAATGACAAATAGAAAGCCAATGCATAACCAAAATAACATCAAACTCTACTAGAGGCATTACAGTAATGGTTTTAGGTAGATTATTTAGGCAAACATGGAGCCGAAGTTTCATATAATTTCTTTTTGTCTCAACATTTCCTACAAGTGTTTTTACCATAATTTTAAGATATATATCTTGAGATGAAATTCCCAATTTACTAGACAAATTCTCAGAAATGAACGAATGTGTATAACCCGAATCAAGCAATACATGGGCATAATATGAACAAACAACCATATACTTGATACTACTTAATTTGATGGCCAACATCATCTGATGTAGTTGAAAATGATTTCACCACCCCTTTATTCATTTAGTCTTGTTTCGTTCCCTCATTTGAGTTCTTCGTTGGACACTCATTTTCATAATTACCCATTTCATTTCCCTTAAAACATTTTACTGACTGTAAATCCGATTTTGTATTACCATTAAACAACTCTATTTCAATGCATTTACGAGCCTTCTGTCCCATTTTACCACATATTTATCACTTAACAGAATTACAAATACATATTCCAGTATGTTTTTACCACATTTTTCACAAATAGTAAACATATGTTTCTTTCCTCCAAACTTTTTTTGAAGAGTTCTTCTCTTTAGCCTGCCACCTCGACCTATTATTCTATTGTTTTTTAAAGAAGATCTGATCATCAGAAAACATCATTTACACCTTCCCCACACATAGAACATGTTTTTCATAAACATTGAACTAATTAAAAGCTGAATCCCTTCAATACTTTGGATTTAATCCTAACTAAAACTGGTTGATTTTATTATCAATGTCTCATATGAAATTTTGAGCATTCCTTGCCAGTCTAGTGAATTTTTCTTCATAATTAGCCATTGAATCATCCTCTTACCTCAATTACAGAAATTGTTTTTCCATCCTAGGATGATCCACCATAGGAAAATATTTATCAAGAAACAAACCATTGAATTCATTCCAATCAAAAGAATCAATCTCTTCACTTTCCCTGATATTTTTTACCATCGACCACCACTAATCATCTTCACCTTAAAAATGGTAAATAGTGATACTAACATTTTGATGCTCTGAACACCCCTTGATATCAATAATATTCTCTAGAGAATTAATCCACCCTTCAACTAGAACATGGTCAGATGATCCTATGAAAGATAGGGGTTTTTTCCTTAAGAAATGATCCACTACTGACATGTTCCTCTGTGGTTGATCTGGCTGATCTTTTTCTTGGATACCACCACCATTTATAGCCCTAATCAACTATTCCATCACCATAAAGAACTATTTTGTTCTGATTCCAACTATCTAAGGTTGCTAATTTAGAAGGTTGTCTTCCTCCTAACGCATTGCCAACATTGTTTCTCTTTTTTCCTTTACAGAAAACCATTCTGAACACAGATATATCTTGGGCGAAGCAACATGGTAATGTGTAATTGTTGCCATTTCGATGTTAACATAAATTAATTTATGGATATTAATTTAACAATATTATAACTCATAAATTTGTCTAAACCGACCTATAATACCAACTATAAGGACCCGACCATATAACATTACATAATCTTGAATTAAATGAATAATTCACATTTAGGATCTTTTCATCTTTAGAGTTTCGGAGAATTAGGCCATAATTATCACATTACATGTAAAAAATTACAAATTAGACACGTCTATTCTGTTTCCATTTTATTGTAAAATAAAAACTCTTGAAAAAAATATTCATGACCATTTCAATCTTTTAGACAACATACCATTCCCTTGATCTCATCCATGACTATATTCCCTTTAAGTCATGTGAAAGTATTTCCAAACATGGAATGATAATAAAAATATATGTAATGGTTATAAAACAATGAAAGAAAACATTACTTCATTAATACATACATAACATATGCTCTTTAATAGACCTCATGAAATCATAAGATTTATGAATCACATATAGAAAACAGAAATCATAAAATTAACTTGTGGCATCCATATCAAACTTACATTGTAGTTATCACAGCAACATAGGAAGTTAAATTGGAATTCCTATCATAGTATATTCTATAAATATCTTAGGAGAAATATTCAGGTTTACCTCCTTCATGTTACCCAATGAATTGGACAGATATCTCAGGCTCACCCACCCTTGGATTATCACGGAACCACCCATATACGTAAACAATGCCCAAGGAAAATAGTTTAATCATAACACTTAACATAAGCATAAAATAAATATATCATTCCCAAATTGCAATAACAATATATATTTTCAAGATAATGAACAAGATATTGAAATAATAAATACAAAAAACATTTTCAATAAAAAAAATATGACAGTGATTATATTGTATTTATTTTTATTTTAAAAAAATTACTACTTGTTAAGAAAGCCAATGATCAAATAATAATCGTGGTGGGGGATAGGTCGTTTTCAACACGTATGTTAAAAACAAACATTAGTTTTTTCATTTATTAAAACCCCTAGTAGAGAAATATTACCTTTGAATTGAATGAAAATTCAACGATTTTTATACAACTTATAAATTAATGTCGTGTATTAAAAAAAATGCCTCGGTGAAAAGAGATTGAGATTAAGTCCCTTACCTCATGTCCGACTTGACCCATTCGTTCTTTAATATCCTGAATAATAATCTATAGTTAATCTCAACAATAATAAAGACATTTTTCAAGTTTAATATTCCATTAATATCACTTATTACAATGTTATAAACAATATTTAATCATTAAAGTTAATAATGGTCGTTTTGTCGATATTGGGTTTTTGAGACAAAATGAACTTCTTATATTTACAAGTATTCTACGTGGTCAAACTTCTAATATATCCTGAATGATATTCATGATTTATATACAATATATATCATATATATCCATTATATACATGTATTTATAATAGTACCTAAAAATTAGTGGTATGAAATGAAATGCACCATTCATGGAGAAGGTAAGTCGTACTTACACATTAATAATACTTCCATTTCTATTTCATATTTAAATGGAATTAAAACATAATGATACATAGGTATATTATAATTTTAGTATAATATAATATATAATATAATTAACTCCATCCTTTATATTTCCCACATATGGCATTAATGTGTCATATCACTTTGAGAGGCCGGTAGTCCGCACTTCCTCAAATGAAATTATCACATTTACCCATAATAGAAACCATAAAGAAATTATATAAATGAGAAAATAATGAATACTAAATTAAACATAAACATAATATATATCATGTATAAATACATTTGCATCTTAATGGCCACCATTGGAGGAAGTAAGATATTATTGAACAATCATCGTTTCGTGAGGTGTTAGTTTACCCTCCACAAAAACATTATGTTTTTTACACTCGATATAGAGGTGTATGTAAGTGTAGTTGGAATCCTTCTCATAAAAACATCCAACTATATTGAGGATAATGGTTTAGTAATAAAATAAATGAATAATAATAGGTTAGGGGTTGGAGAAGTAAAATAGAAGAAAATAATTTAAGATAAATGGTTACCTTTAATTCCGGTAACTTACTTTGGTTTAAACCAAAAATACCTCTTGAATTTCCTTCTGTCTATGGTAAGGCTTCTAGGCAGAATATACAGATTAAGGGAGATTAATTGGGCCGAGTTTGGATAATCTAAAGGGATTGATAGGTGTGAGTAATTGGTTATAAATGAGGGATTTTTATAAGGGGAAGAAGGTGCTCTTTCAGAAAGTGTGAATTTTTTTTATTATATAATTCTTTACGATTTATAATGTTCAAAAACTATTTAAACATTAAGATATGATGACTAATAGTCGAAATAAAATCATCCAGAAATAATTGGACATGTTTTGGATATTGTTTTAATCATTATAATCTTATTTATTTAAATAATTTATTAATGAGGTAAACAATTCATCATTATTGTGTCATAAATAATTTAATTTATATTATTTCTATAAATAATAAAACAAATACCATAATGTATGATTTTTTTTATATTTCCAAAGAAAATTTTTATTAAAAAAGTAAAATAATATAACCCTATGTAAAATTTAACTTACTGAAATATATATATTATGTCGTTTTTTTCATTACATTAAGTTAATTAAACCAATAGGTCATTACCACTCTTATGTGGATCCCTGGGATCCCAAAATCGACCAAATGATTCCCATGGTAAGCCATGACTCAGAAAATAATGCTATAACAAGTGTTAAGATAATTATGTATTATTATAATATTCTCTTTTCTTTGAATTACCCAATTTACATTTTACAGTGGTAAATAAAGTCCAAAATAAGTATTAAAAAAATTATTTTCATCTTATTGAATCACATTTTACTTACTAATAACAAACATGTATGTCTGAATTCCGAAATTCAAGTCACATAAGTAGAATAATTTCATTTAAATGAAAAATCCATATTTTAACTACTACTTAGTGGTTTCACTATTCATCAAAAATTGTTGTTTTTCATAAAAATTCCAAAAATTCTGCCTAATATATATTTTATATTCTAAATTAAAAAATGAAGTGTATTATACGAAGTTCAAAAAATATAAATTTGATTAATTAATTTAAAATCAATTCTCGTTGTCCAAACAAATAGAATGTTTTTAAGAAACAATATCTATCAAAAGATCGACATTGTTTCAGTCCAATGTCAAATTGAAATTAATTCCAATTAACACCATCAGATTAGATGGTAAAATTATATTCTAATTAAAAATTTAAAAAAATTTAAAATATTATCTAAAAAAAATTAATTGGATTAAAAGGAATTTTGAATTAAAATTCATTATTTTTCACAATTCATTAAAAAATGATCTTCATCAAAAAAATACCAAAAATTTTCCCAAAGTAAATTTTGATGTCCCGATTCTAAAGAAGTATTTAATATTGTAAAATAGAACATATAAAAGTGACAAAAACTGTATTTAACGAGGGTTCACCCTTAAAAGGTGGTAAATCGACCTTTTAATGTAAATTATGATTAAAATAAGATTCATTAAAATTTTAATCCACTATCATTTATTAGATAAATGTTAAAACATTTAACAAACATATATAATCAAATTTTTGTTAGTTCTATTCAATTCTGCCAACACAACGTCTAAGAGTTAAATACCATTTTAAATTATAATATTATATTGTTATTGTGCAAACGTAAGATTTCAATGAAACCCATTGTTGCGTATCAATTAAAACATTGAACATAGAAACCCCTTTAAATTAAAATTAATATTTAATTCACAAAATATTAATTAAAATTAAAAATTCATATATCTCTACTTTTATGGGATGTTACAACTAGAGTTTTCATTTCTCTATAATTTCCCTTTCCAAATCGTATGTGAACCTCCTCAGAATATTTGGATTGAGAAATGAATGTGTCCTTCCATCCTTCTGTTACCTATAATACATGATTTTTTTTTTCACAAGTCATTGACATTTTGAATTCAATTTTCATGAATTTATAAAGCAATCAGCATTGATCTTCTTCTGATCTTCCAAATATTATTTCATCAATAATAAACTAAAACCATCATCCATTGATTATTGATGTTTATTAAATTGATATTATAGTATAACCCACCATGAAAAAAGATAACCTTATATAAATGTTGATTATGTCATGAATACCATGCTATTGGTGCTTAGTTCAGCCCAGATAGAAATTTATTCAACTAGAAAACATCGTTCTCATTCTCCTGAATGATAAAACCATATGGCTTCTCAATATACACTTCTTCTTCCCGAACCCCATTAAAAATAGATTTGATGTCTATCTATAACACTTCTATCTTTTGTTGCGTTGTAATTTCTAAGAATAATATTATTGTCTCCATATATGAAATAGTTTTATATGATTCATCCACATCAATACCCATTATTTGAGAGTACCCATTTCACACCAATCGTGCTTAATTTTGTGTCACTGCACCATATTAATTATTTCGGTTTCAAAAAAACCCATTTTCTCCTAAAAATATTCTTATCTTTTTTCCCCAAAACAACATACCATGTCTAATTATTCTAAATTTGTTCTATCTCTTCATTTATAGCCTGGACACAGTTTTCATCTTTAGCTACATCCGAAAAACATTTTAGATCTACCATAGATAAAAAAGATTCTTGTTGTATTGATTTCATTCGTATAGTTTTCACATGAGATGTCTAATCACCAATGATATTTTTCATATCAATATCATAATGATTGATTGGTTTCATTGAAGATAAATATTTGAAATATTCTTTTTTATCAAGAGTATCTTCCTCTAAATTAGCATCTACCACATCTCATCCCCCTATTTTTCATGCCTCCTCATCACATTCAACATAATACCATTCACTGTATTGCTAAATATTCTCTAAATTTTATACTATATTGACATAATTTCTCTTAACTACTTTACCCAGTCTCTTACTAAATCATTTAAATACATTGATTTTTCCTTTATAGCCTAGTAATATCTTCTCATCTCTTTGTTTCTCTATTTTCATGAATTTTTTTATGTTTAAAAAAGAGCACTTACTTCTAATGATTGGAATGGTTTTTAATATTGTTTTATTTCTATACTACATAAAATATTGAGTCTTTACCTCCTTTATAAATATCATATCCCTATTAGAAATGTTGACTAATGATAATATGGATTCCTTCCGAAATTTCCTTTTTATGTCTTTCAAAATAGGCATCATTTTAGCTGGGTTAATGATTATATGATTTTTCTTCTCAACCACACCTAACTATTGGCGACTTCTCACTAAATAAACATGATTTATTATCAAGTGTTTTATAAGATAGTATTCCACCTTAATTTGTTTGAATTAATCACTATTATTAGTATGAAACATTGGAATTTTCTATCCAATAATCCTTTCAGATTCTATCTGATATTGTTTTTTTAAACTAAACACATCAATCCTATGGGAAATGTTAAATAACCATGCCATTCTTCAATAGTGATTAATAAATAAGACATAATACATTTTTAGTCAATGGATCATTGTGTGATAGTTCAAAATTCACCACCATGAATCAATTCAAGCACTATTGTTGACTTATTTTCCTTTGATTTGTACATCTTTATTATTTTCATCCCTTGTTGATGGGCATCCCATGTATGTGTATGATCAAATGATAGATTAAAGAGGTATCTAGCTATATTAGACTTCACCATTTATTATATTGATTGATGGCATAGATGGCCTTGTCATTTATTCAAGAGTTTGATTTCATCCTCTCTAGACAAAAGGCATATATCATATTCTCAACATAAAGGGTAGAGATTCCCCTTTATTCATTTTCCATGCATAAAACTACACCAACTTTTACTTTGATGATACATTATTTTTATTAAACCATATATAATGCCCTAGTGTCACATAGTTCACTAACACTGTGAATTGTTTTTACAAATACCTTATACTATAAAGACGCATGCACATCTTATTTTCTTACCCCCATACCATGAATTTCTGAATCCAATAATCATCATGTCAACATTATTTACAAACATGATAACTTATTCATTCTCATATTTTATATTGTCAAAAAGATCCTTGTTTCATGTCATACAGGACGTGTATCTTCTATTAATGATCCTTACTCGATAATAATCAAATATTTTAAGTTAAATTGATACTACCACATGATTATCATCCTTTTTCTATAAGAACCATGTATACAACATCACACATTGTGTATTATAAAAATAATGATCTTCCTCAGAGTATGATGGTCCAACATCATCATGTAGTGACACAAATAATTTTTTTGTTTTCAACTCAATTTTTAATTTTTCGATTTGCAGCTTGTTACTATAGGGGTTCATATTTGGGCCATTCCTATTAAATATTATTTATGGTGTCTAGGAATGTTTTCAAATCCTCCGAACAAAAACATTATCCCTCAAAAGATGTTATATAATATTGATTTAGGTTTGACTAAATTTTTTCCTCTTGATCCCTTCAGTATATCGTGGAAATAGAAAACACATTCTATGAATATCCCATCTTTTCACAGTAATAACAACTGATATAGTGTGCATTCTAGTGTGTCACTTCTGCATAACTATATTTTCATTAGAATTTGTGAATATTATAATTATTCTTCATGTTGAAATTAATATTTAATATCAGAAGGAGTTCTTGTGGTATGACATCAACATTTATAGATTTTTGTTTTTGGCCAGGACCCACATCAGTCTTATCATCAAAACCAGCAAGTTTTATATTTTCTTCTTGATGGTTATTCATTATGTCCATCTTCTCTGTCTATGTCATATTGTGTGTAAATATTTTTCAGTTATCCTTGAGTTTTCTTCGTAGATTGAGAACATATTCTTCAAGTTACTCAATGCATTTTATATGTTATTTAGTTATTCTAATCAAAGGATCAATCACCCTTCTCGGTTCATTATGTCTATGTTTGTACTAATCATTTTTTCATTAATCCACTGGCAACAAAGACATAGGATTTTCAATTTCTTTAATCTACCTAGAATTTTTTTTGATGTTTCATGTAGTATTTGGCATCATTAAACACTTTGTTGTATTTATTCATTTTAAAAAAACATCTATCGACTCAATAGTTGATTCTAATTCAGCATCGATAACCACTCCTTCATTTATTTGTACATATTATTCATCATTGTTGGTATCTTCTTTTTTATGAGAACAACAAACAACTTCCACAATAGAATTTTATATATGGTACAAAATATTCTTTATCTCCTAATCCTCTTTAAACACATACTTATCTAACATGATACATTCTTTTGAATGAAATTATATTTCTTAATGAAATTTCTATTGAAAAATTGATTTCGATAACCACTCCTTCATTTATTTGTACTTATTATTCATCATTGTTGGTATCTTCTTACTGGATGTTTCCCACTGAACATTCCATTTCAACTATTTATACATGAATATAAGAATGAAATCACCTCATATATTTGTTCTTCTTCCTCAGAATCATCAATGGTGAGATTATTCGTGGCCTTGAATGCCACCTCTTTAGATTTCCCCTATTATAAAACATATTTTTTCATCATTTCTAATTCCATATACTACAAGGGTACTATGTACGTTATCCAGTGTATTCTCTTTCATATCATTATCTTCCAAAACAATATAATTTGGATTGAACCACAGTGGTTGTTCCCTCATGATTCACTTCGAAATCATTATGTATTTAATGAATTCACCAATACCTACAATGTCTTCCAAAACAATATTTACCCTGTAAAATAAAGGATAAATATAATCATTCACGTTCTTTCTCAGATCTTTATACTTGTTCCATAAAACATGCATTTTTTACTCTCAAACCGTTATACCTACAACATATATTTTCAAAAGTTTTATCCATATAATATCTAATGTTGTTTCTAACATCAAAATTGCGTTGATATCATTGGATAAAACTCCCCCTAAATCATTGATTACCTTAGTTTCAGCATCCAGTTCCAATCTTTTAGCCTATATTAATGCACCACTATTGATGTCGCCTAAGATACCATGCATTGTTGTAGTAACCAAATCCATTCCCAATGATCAGAGTAATTTAATATCTGAATAATCCATAATTGAAAATTATTCCCCTAGATGATTGAAAAACATTTATGATTTGTGACCTCCATTTAGAGAGAGACACTGATATAATAATTTCCCTCTAATAACAATTTTTAGGTCTAATATAATAGATACACTAAGAGGGGGGGGGGTGAATCAAGATATAAAATATTTTAATTATTTTACATTTCGATGTTATTTCATTGTTAAAAAACTCCCTTATATCTACTTCCCATTGTAGAGTATGAATAAATCATAAATAATTCATTAGACACAACAATTTTACATGGTTCGCCTTCACTAGACTACATCCGAGGAGAGTACACTGATAATGAGCCAATGTACCAAATCCACTATATGTGTAATTTTGTTTACAATGTTTTTAGGGAACTCACTATCACTCCTAGTATACAATCAATCAGAAATTGAATGCTCACTATTCTCTCAGATGATGAGTGCTCACTGCTTCTTCTGAAGATCCACTCACAGTTAATAAAATTGCAGTTCCTTTCATTATCTCAAATAAATGAATCCCCTTTTGTATGTAGAATCTCTATTCAAGTCCCACGTTCTTATATCGATTTATATCCCTTTCCCACTGAAGACAGGGAAAAATATATTAAACTTACTTTCACAAATCTCACTGCTTTGCATTGCTCCCAATTTCTAAAAGCTCAAATAATTCTTCACAAAGTTCCTACCTCTTGGTGAAGCTATCAGTTTTACAAATCTCACTTGTTCACAATGCGCACTGTTTCATAGATCTCACTCTGGAATTTGTGATTTAACAATGCTCAACCATGCCTTTATAAAGAACATTTCATCCACAATGATGAACTATCCATCGTGGTATGCCTTCCTTTCAAAAGATCAAATGGACTCTGTTAATTCCCTTAATTTCGTTTGACATGCCATCATTGTGAAAACACTTTTTGATTCCTGATCCTTATATTTTTGATAGAGTATATCTAATATTGTATCAGCTGTTGATGACTATTTTAGGTGTTTCGCACCAAATCTAGAAACATGCATGCCATGTAAGTTCCATGTAATCCCATTTCATAGATCGTGGAAAGTTCAGCTGAAATGAACCCTTCTTTGGGAAGCTCCACAATAGTTTTCCAGATTGAAGAGTTCTTCGTAATCGCAAAGCGTTCCATCAATTAATTTGTTCCTCCATAGTGATTCTCATTGAAATTATATTTATTTCCATGATAACCATTGTGTCATCATAATGGTCACTCACAATTCTATTAACCTCTGTAATTTAATAAACTCTTGTAATCATAGAGATCACAATAAAAAAATTTAATACCTTTTCAAAATCCACATCATGGAGCCCATATTCGCAAACTACTGAATTTCCCATATCATTATTAGATCGTCATCGAAATCCACTATTTTCAATGATCACAAAAGCGAAAAAAAATTTAAATAAAAATTCTGCAATCACTCGAAAATGTCACCACCTTGTATATATACTTTTTCTAGAACCTATATATCTTACATTCTATTTTCATGTTTATTTTTCAATATGGGGATCAACATTATCTCCAGAAATTTACAATTCAACATGAAAACCACTTATGTCAATGAACAAAACCAAACTAAAATGCTTCAATGTTCTCTTTAGGGTATTTCTTGAAAAAAATCTTATATTCATAGTATTTTTTTATAATGATAAAAATTGGTTTGATATAAAAACATAGAATAATTAAGGCATTCATAAAATTTTAATGTCCCGAAAATTACATCCATTTTATTTATATTATTTGGGATTATTATGTTTCTATTAAAATTGGCACAACATGATTCTCAGTCCTAGTGTTCCCAGAAGTAAATTTCAGAACATTGTTTATGTGCATTCAGTAAATGAGTGGGAAACCTTTTTTATCATTTGAACCGGTGCTCAAATTAGAAATCTGTGGGCATCGTTGAAACTGTTGTGCCAAGATTCGCTTAATGAAATCTTCACATCAACTGCAGACTGTCGGGAGAAAATGTTAAATTTTTAACACTGCAGAAAATTAATAAAATAATATAACAAGTTATTTTACTTCTTTTTACCCTATGTATGAGCGGTGGTGGTGGGGACCGGCGACTTGTCAAAAAAATTAATGGCTAATGACTTATTTATTTGTAAACGAACCATTAGGGAATTTAGAGGATAATTAATTTAATGAACCTCATTAATTCCTCGGCATGTTACACACCTTTTACACCTCTATTTAAATGAGGCTTAGGGAGGAGTTTTGATATGTCTTCATCGAGAAAGGAATCTCTATTGAAGTGATGCAATGTCTTCCACTAATAGAGTATAGATGTTTGGGTGGTGATGTTCCAGGATCGATGAATGTTTATAAACTCACTCTTACAGGTACTTACCTTAAACCAATGACAGTGATACCTCTGATGTTTCACGAAGTATAGAGTGGTCATTTAATTCAAGAAATTCCCATGTTTCTTCTCCTCATTCTAGAATTTGTGGGTTCTCGATGCAAGAAATTTTAACAGGTTTTATCATTATTTTTAATGTGATGTATCATTCACACCCACTTGTTATAATGCTAAAACGGAGGGTGTGCGCCAATTGAAGAAGTCCCAGACCCTCCAACGCTTGTTTTTCATTGCATTTTTCAGATGAAGTATTTTCCAAATTTATGTAACCTTGAATCCAAGTGTAGGGAAATGATGGAAGTATCCCAAGAAGACCATAGGTGCCTCCATAAGGATGAACGGACCATCAGAGCTCACCTGGTGGCCCGTAAAAGAAACGTAGGTATGATAACATCATGACAGCGCCAGATACCGGCACATGCCGAAAATGCCAGTGGCTGGAAACCACTATATTCAGAGGATGAGCGGAGACACTCAGCACTGTGGTGGTAAGACAGGCGACCGGTAGTGGTAGACCGCAGAGGTGGGGAGGGCGTGCCATAGCGTGTCACGCTTAAGGGAGCTACGGATCGAAGGCAAGGCTATGCAGGGGAATCGATCCATATGGGTCCAGTCAGTGATGAGGCAGAACTGCCTAGAGCCACTAATAAAAGAGTAGAATGGAATTTTTGAGTCATTCGAGTGCAGCAGACTACACGACACCATGTGGGCCATGCTAGTAGGTGGGCCAGGCCGCTGTGACCCAGCATTGCTAGGGCAGGGCAGGCCTGTTTGTGGCCCAGTGGGGAGAGCTCACAGCAGACCGGCCTAACTGGGCCGAGTCGATCAGAGCCAGGTCGGGTTGGCCCATGTTGGTTCGGTCCGACCGGGATGGACCAGACCCATACCTATCTCGGGCCCTGATATGCTTCAGTGCCCGTATCTTGTGAACCAGATGCCCATTTGACAACTCGTCTGCAGCTATGTGATCCTTGTAGTGAGACGATCTATTTGATATACTCCACTAGAGTTTTGGATAATGTTGGATTTTTCATGGGTTGGATAAAATTTGAATCCAACCGAGCCATTGGAACTAAAATGCCAATAATAAACAGACTGATTGTCCAGTTAACTCGTCGTCTGGTGCGTTGGAACCCTTATGATAGGAAAAATCATATGGTTACTTATTAGTGGGATTTAGTTTCGGTTGAAATATTAAATATGTCTTGGTAAGCGGTGCACCCATAATCAATAATACTATGAGCAGGAATCCTGTGGCAGGCAGTGATGCGGAGGTTGGAGACAGATCATACAGAGGTTAGTACCGAGTGATCCTGTGTGGGTTTGAACCGAGTGATACAGTGTGGCTCATAACATAGATATCCTACATGGATCAGTAGTATGAATCACGTTGAGGAACAACCTTAGATTTCCCCATCGTGGATCAATGACATATATATTCTGTGTGGGTCAGATCCTGTGGGGAATAGTGCTCAGCGATCCTGTGTTGGTCAGTGCATACTTATCCTATGGGCGTCAAATCCTCTGGGGGTCTTGTAGGGGTTTGTACCAATCGACTCATGGCAGGTCGTATCTTATGTGAATACTATGGTTGTTAGAACCTATTGATCTTGTGTGGGTCAGACTCTATATGGTAAGCAGTAGAGCCTCTCGACAGAATACGATGATCTAGATTCTCGAATAAATCATCTGTACTTTTGTGAATTTCAAATACCAGGATTCAGTTGTTTCTATTGATTTGTGATTTTTTATTGATATCATACTTTGTGGTTTCCCTTTATGGAATTCTGAGTGAATTTCCGGGGTCTCATGTTCCCTACTGGGTATTGTTATTCTCACCCATGCACAGGCATCAAATGCACCATGTTGTGTCTTGTGATGATGACGAACAGCTTAGCTAAGGCTTGAGGGAACTAGAAACAGGTGGTACATGGAGGAGATTCGCTGAAATGGAGAGCAGTGGTGGAAAGATATACCTACCCTTCAGGTAATATCCTCGGTGGATGATTCCAGGAGATATTTTTTATTTTTCATTTGTAGTTGTACCATTTAGATGGGCTTGAATTCTGTCCACTTAACATTCATTACAAAACATTACAACAACAGTTTTACTTCATAGATTCATCTTGTTGTGTTATTAGATAGTTTTTTGGTACATGTTTAAAGAAAATGGCTTCCCATTTTTGGGTTATGCCTTTCTGGTTCTATTCTCCATCCCCTGGACTATGTAAGGTGGGATTAGGGAAGTCAAAAAATTGTCCCCAGGGTATGGGTCATGACAAAGTGGTGTCAGAGGATTCTATTCTACCAATAAACTAGAACTATAATATTTTTTAGGGAGAATATTTTTAAGTGTTTTGAGTATGGTTTTATGTTTGTAGAGTTCAGTGTTTGAGCGGTGGCTGATGTATCCATACACTAGGATCCTGAATTCTAAATTCTGTCTCGGTGCCTGAAAACATTGATTGTGTGTGTTTTGGAAATGTTTTTACTTTGATATATTTTTTGTTAGCTCAACAGGTATAAATTATTGATTTTGGTAAATTGGTTTCTTTAAATGATGTTGTCGCATAGATATTCATTCTAGATTCTCAGGAGAGTACATAATTATAGAACACTAAGAAACAAGGATTCAGTGAAAGACCATCTTACTGTGGTAGCCCTATCGAGTGGTTCAGAAACAACAACACCACCCGTTGGGATGCAGATTCCACCATCACAACCCTCAGACCGTGCGCGCCAACTAAGTGTGTTTCATGAGTTCCCGGGATAAGGGCCTCATAATATCCAATGTGAGAAAGATCCACTGGATACTTATTTCTGGCTAAAGGCTCTGTCTATAGTTTTTTTCTATGTTGAGACACCATCAGAGTAGAAGGATATTATAGCTATTATACTTTTCTAGGGAACAATAGGGAGATGGTAGAGCATAATAATCCTATTACATGACATGGTTACTATCACCTGTATGGATAATGAGATCCTTTTCAGGGTAGAGTTTAATCTAGTGGCACTATACTCAGTACCTATCCAGGATATGTTTCACGTATAATAGGGATGTTTATTAGTGGCCTATTACTCAGCGAGATTCACCTACCTCTCGTGGAACTCCACCAACATGGTACGAGACCCATTTTTTCTAGGCCCAGATCATTGAGAAGGGTATCCGATGAGAGATCAGAGATTTGATGATGTCGTTGAATATCTCGACGCATGCTATAGTGCTCGAGTGAGTATTGTTGGTAGTGAACATCATATATGAGTAGGAACCGACGGTGAGAGCCACCACCGGATGACAGGTAGGTGATTCATTAACAAGAGGTAGTAAACAGCTGATTTAAGGGCCTAAGTGGCCCATACCCACCAAATGATGATCCCAGGATATAGGGTCAGTGCTACAAAGCTCGTGAGGAAGAGAAGGTCAGGTGGGATGCAGACAATGCTTCACTTACAGCGAGTAGGTCCACATAGCTCACGACTGGCCGACCCACTGTACTGATGATCATCAGACGATCAAGGGACCACCGAGGGAGAGGCAGAGACTCGACAGAGGAGGTCTACTGTGTGGCATAAGAGGAATAGGAGCAGGCAGTGTAGTAGGTGGTGGGTGATGATGTGAGGTTCTACCACCTCCAACACCAGGAGGTCCACCACAAACAGAGGGAGCAGGTGGACAGGGGAAATCACAACTACTGTTAGTAGAGGAATACAACTATAGAACTATAGAATTTTTTAGTGGTACTATATGTGTCTATTCCACCTTTGCTAAAGTACTTATAGACAAAGGATCCAGTCACTCTTTCATTTCCACGACACTCTTTCATAGATCAGAGATTCTGATGGAGTTTTTGGCTCGATCCTTGTGATTAGAGACTCCTACAGAAGAAGATACAACAATTACAAACTGGTGTTGAAGTGTGAGCATAATCTAGGAGGCAATAGTTTTTTTGGGATCTACTAGTAGCAACATTAAGTCCATATGATGTCTGACCACACAACGATTCACTATTCAAATCCATCCTTACACTCATATTTTAAACTGGTTTTGTAATGAATATGCCAAATAAAATAATAAATTGCAGTTTATTTTTTAATAAATGAATTAATTTTTATCACTATTAAGATGGTAAATGTCACCTGTTTTTATTATTTCAATGTAAGAGGAGATGATTTGGAGGTCTTTTGATGAAGTGGAGGAAAAATGGGCTAAAATTGCAAGGATTCATGAAAACCTGTCCAATGTTATTCCTATTTAAAAAATTACTCACCTCCAAATGGGAACATATTTTGTGAGATGACCCAAACATTAACGGGATACATTTCATATTAAGCATCCAAAGACTCATTCATCCTCTACAATATCCATCTGAACTGATCTGTCCAAGAAATACAATTTTCACAATGTCAGATGTGGTGTTCTATATTTAATCACTATGTCGAGCTTTATGTGTCCAAATGGTGCTATAAATTCAGTGGAGACATTCAAGAGGTGTGTATAAAACT
The DNA here is from genome assembly GCA_963277665.1 of Viscum album. Classification (NCBI taxonomy): domain Eukaryota; kingdom Viridiplantae; phylum Streptophyta; class Magnoliopsida; order Santalales; family Viscaceae; genus Viscum; species Viscum album. The sequence goes on from OY728165.1 coordinate 1,957,980,536, forward strand.
TTATTATTTTCTCAAAAGCGAGATAATGCTATCTGGAGGCCAAAACATGTGTACAACTGGGTTGATGAAATCGTATTCCCTTAAACCACCTTCCCATTTTGCATATAAATCAGTACCCTGGGCACCACATTTGAGAGTTCGAACCAATGGCAAGGTGCAACCATTTTGGAGTACCATAAAGGTCTATTCATCATCACTAGAAGTAATGGAGGCAATGAGAAGTTATACTTCAACATCTTCTTATTCCTCTACTCATATGTATTTCTAAACCCCTTGCTATCACATGGGGAGGAATGTGATGTAAATCCCAATCTTCATGATTGTAATATTAGAATGACATTTTTAATTTCAGGTTTTTGTTTTGTTCTTCCACAAAATATATTCTTATTTTATGGAGTTATGTACTGGTATGCCATGCTCAACTCATATGATCATGTTTGGGGGTACCCATTCATGTGATGTTTCACACACCATTCACCACTTCCATTTCCCCATTCATTTGAGGTGTTTGTGTGGTTCATATTGGTCAATTGAAATCAAATAAGAATTTTCATGTTCATGTACATTTATATCATGGTATTACAATGAAATAACATATAGACCAGAACAACACATCGAGTTCTGCATGTGTTGCCATGGAGAGTTTCAGTTATGATGTCAAACACAAATCACCCAATCATCGGCAGTGTCCAGTGAAACATTGTGTGTTTTATACTAAACCCTAGGAGGTATACTACTATAATAATAGAAATATTATGGTTATAGGTATGTCAAACTAGGTATTTAAAGATCATTTCCATGTATCATGAAGCGATGAAGGATGAACATCATGAGAGTACCCCGGGTTGATCATGCTTAATTAATTTTTATAATTTATACTTTGTTTTATAACATTTATTTTCAACTTTCATCTTAAATAATCAAACCCCCATGTTTTACGAAATACAATTCACCTTTTAAATTCATAATAAAAACAATATTCTAAAATTAATTATGTAAGGCTCCATTGAGAGATGATGTAGGGTTACTGCTATACTGCAGAAATTCTTCTAAAAATTAAGCAACTAATTTGACGAACTCAACAATGTGATCAAATTTTGCCACTGTTGACGTGGAGCCAAGATCATTTGTTCTAATTTATTTACGTTTATTTATTTTTATATTTATGTAGTACTCCTTCAAATACCCCACCCCATTTTATTGTTTTTTTGGGTTTCATCTTTATTTTTTGTTGTTTTTGTGTGTTTGTACTCTCTCTATATCTCTTATTATCTATCTCCTTCTATATAATTATGTATTATAACAATCTATTATCTTTTCAATGTTATTATTTTAATTTATCCCTATTAAATAAAAAAACAATAATCACAACTCCTTTCCATGACCCAATCAAAAAAAGAAAAACTTATTGAATTTGATCCTGAAATTGAAAAGACACTTCACACACAAATCAATGAATCTTGAGATGGTCAATAAAGTAACACTAAGGAACCACATTTAGAACCTCAATTTTTCATAAAACAATCAAAAAATTGAACCCAATTAAATCTAAGAAAACATGGCTATAAATAATACAACCATAAAAGAACATACCCCCAGATGTGGAGTATGATTCTGCGTATATCCAATATCTCGAGGAAGCAGCCAACATTGAGCTGAGATCATGCCTCACCCATCTACTTCCCAAATATCATGGCCTTCATGGTGAGGACCCTCGCAAACATCTCAAAGAGTATCATATAGTCTTCTTCACAATAAAACAACAAAATGTGTCTGAGGACCTAATTATGTTTATGACCTTACCTTTCTCCATTGATGGTGTATCCAATGATTCGCTATACAATTTTTCTACCATGATTGAGGGCTGGAATGTCCTTAAAATAATATTTTTAGAGAAGTTCTTACCTACCTCCCGAACTGCGTCAATTAGAAAATAAATCTATGGAATTAGGCAATCACAAAGAGAGACCCTTCATGAATGTTGGGAGAGATTCAAAATACTTTGCTCAAGCATCCCCCACTACCAGATTAGTGAAAAAATATTAATCCAAAACTTCTATGAGGGAATTATCCCCATGGATCGCGGAATGATTGATGATGCTGGTTGTGGTGCCCTAGATGATAATACTCCTTCCGCTGCTCGTGAATTAATAGAAAACATGGCTCAAAATACACAAAAATTTGGTACATGATCCATTGAACCGGCTCATGGAGTTCATGAGGTAAGTAAATCATCTCTAGGAAAAATGGCAGATTACATGTCTGATTAGATGCATACCCATATAAAGCAATTATCTTATGCACAAAGTATTTCACAATCTCTTATTATTTCATTACATTGTGTTATTTGATCTAACAATACTCATTTTTATGACCAGTTCCCACAACACCATGATTCCACCATGTCTTGTGGAGCAATCATCCTAGGTCATCCATTCCAACATACACCTCCCTTCAAGAAAGAACAATTTAGGTAAAATCCAAACCCCAGGTAGCATGTACAACCCCAGTACCAATAATGTTGAATCTCAACCTACCCCAAGAAAAATTAGTACCAATAATTCCAACGTATGAAACCTTATTATCCATAAACATCTCAAAACAATACTCCTCCTCCCAAATCTGAACCAATCCTTGAGAATATGGTGATGAAAATAGCATCCCAGAACCTCTAGTTGCAACAGACAACAGAATCAGAAATTCAAGACCTACGAACTCATGTGGGGAAATTGGAGAACGCCATAGGTTAGCTTAAGATGAATGGTTTTGAAAAAAAACCATCCCAACACATTGCAAATCTTAAGGATAAAGGTAATGTATGAGTAGTTACACATCATAGTGGTAAAAAAGTTTCTCCTTCTAGTTATTCTATGCAACTGGTATGTCCCCCTCTTGAAAAAACTCTTTCTACACCCATAAAAGATTTCAATGAAGAAAAAATAAATAAATAGGGAAATCATATTTTCATTAAGGATTCCCATAAACAATCCATTCCTCTTCCATTCCCTCAAATACTAACTAAATCTATGAAAAGCATTGATAATTATATTGACAATGAAATAATAGATACATTTAAAATTGATCAAGTTAATATTCAATTATTGCATGCATTTACGAAAATTACTCGTTATGCCAAATTTCTCAAAGAACTATTCACCCATAGACGAAGGTTGAAGGGTAATTAAAGAGTCAACCTAGGAAGGAATGTTTCATCTTTGATTCAACTAGAAATTCCAACTAAGTACAAGGATCCGGTAACATTCACGATACCATGAACCATAGCGCATACTTTCATTTATAATGCTTTTCTAGATTTAGGTGCTTCCATTAATGTAATGCCTCAATCCGTGTATACTTCTTTGTAGGTTTGAGAACATCAACCAATGGGAATTGTTGTCAAAAATGCCAACCAGAGTACAATACATTCAACAAGAATGACTTAGGATGTCCTTGTATGATTAAAAAATCTCATCTTTCATGATGTTTTCTACATTATTGAGATGGAAGATACTCCAACCCAATGACATGATCTTCTCATACTTGGAAGGACATTCCTTAATAAAACAAATACAATCATAAATGATCAAAATGGTATGATGTCCATGGAATTTAGAGGAGAAAAGGTATGTTTTAAAATCTTTGAGGCTATGAAACACCCCATTAAAGATCACTCCACTCTTCTTATCTGTTCAATGGATGTTCTCTCAAACGATGCACACACACACCACTACCACAAAAAATGTTTTTCGCAGCACCCCCCTTTATCTGCGCTTGCTTAGCAGCGCTGATAAAGGGCCCCCCTTTATCAGCGCTTGCTTAGTAGCGCTGATAAAGGGGGGCCTTTATTAGTGCTTTTTTTAGCGCTGATAAAGGGCCAGCTTCAAAAAATAAAAAATAAAAATATATTAATATATAAATATAGTTATATTGTTATCTTAATATAATATATAATTTTTAAATATATTTTAGATAAGTATAAAGGTACATTTACACTTATTATACTTAATATATATATATATAAGATATTTAGTGAAAATGGATTCTTATAAAATTTAAAAAATATTTTAAATTAATAATTTGATAATTATTATAGAGTAATTGTCATTTAATAACAATTTGAGGTCTAAAAAAATTAAAAAAAAAGATCCAAAATATGTTGAAAACGCAACTCAAACTTCAAACGGCCATAACTTTTGATTCGGGTGTCCGTTTGAGCTCTGCCACATATCAAATCGAAGCCTGCGACGAGATCTACGTTGCTATGACTTGAAGGTACCCTGGTCAAGCGTTTTTAGAGGCCAAAAGTGGCCCAGAAGGCCTCCAAAACTGAGTTTTTTGTCAGGGTACCCAGATTTTTTAACATTTTGTGGATTTTCAAACTCGTTTAAGGGGGTATTATTGGATTTTCTTCGTGGGGACTAAATTTATTCCAAGTTATTACATTCATATTGATATTATGTATTTGAAATTTCATCCTTTTTTATAATGAACTGCTATTTATTATCAAATATATAACTATATGTACATATTTTATATATATTCGCACCTAAAAATTAAATTTTATAAATAAATAATTAAACATATTTACATATAAAATATATTAGCTTTATCTAAATAATAACTAATATCCATTTTATTTAAAATACCAATATATGAATATTTATATACCTATATATTAATCTAACTACATATATATATTAATCTAATAACTATATATATATTAATATAACTACATATATATATTAGTATTACTATAAATATATATATTAATATCACCATAAATATATATATTAATATCACTATATATATATTAATATAACTATATAAATATATATACATATAACTATATATATGTTAATATATCTATATATATGTTAATATAACTATATATATGTTAATATAATTATATATTAATATAAATACATATTAGTATACGAATAAATATAACTATATAAATATATATTCATATAACTATATATATGTTAATATAACTATATATTAATATAAATATGTATTACTATACGAATAAATATAACTATATATATATATAGATATATATTAATACCACTATATATATATATTAATATTACTATATATATTATAATATAACTATATATATATATTATAATATAACTATATATATATATTAATATAAATATATATTAATGTACGAATAAATATAACTAAATATATAAATATATATATATAGATATATCATGAATTGGAAAGAAAATCAAAATAGAGTAGTGCTAAGGCCTTAGGCGCGCAGGGGGGAGGTCTCGAGTTCAAATCCTAGTGGAGGCAAGGGTGCGCGCGCATGGGGAATATTAAAGCAAGTGCTGTTAAAGGGTGGAGGGGTGTGCGTGGGGTGTTTTATAGGGGCCTAAAAGCGCTGTAAAAGGGGGGGGGGGGGTCAAGCGCTATAAAAGCCCCCTGATTGGCAGTATTTTTTAAATTTTTTTAAATTTTTTTTAGTTTTTTTTAAATTTTTTTAACATTTATCAGCGCTTTTTTAAAAGCACTGATAAAAGGGTCCTTTATCAGCGCTAAAATGAGAGCGCTGATAAAGGAAGCGCTGATATAGGACCCCTTTATCAGCGATAAAAAAAGCCTTGATAAAGGGGTACTTTTATCAGCGATTTTTTTAGCACTGATAAAGGGGTCTTATATCAGCGATTTTTAGAGCGCTGATAAAGGGGAACCCCCCCCCCCCCTTTAACTACACTGGCTTTATCAGTGCTTTTCTAGCGCTGATAAAGGCCATTTTTAGCGCTTATAAAGGCCGTGTTTGTAGTAGTGCACAATTCTCTCCTCAACCCATACTCTAATTATTTTTCCTCTTCTTCACCCTTGGATGATTTGAGTTTTGATTCATGTTTTTAGTGTTGTGTGGGTTCTAAAAATGGAAACATTTGTGCTCTAATTGATGAGTGTGTTCATTCATTGGTACCCATGAGTATCGATGATTCTTCAAATCTCATTTCAATAGATTCTCTATCATTGGAGAATAAACATGAGCAGAGATACAGTTCAATGGACCTCATTCCCCCTAAATCCCCTCCCTAAATCCAGAAACCACTGGTTTTGAAACATAAACAACTTCCTTCTAATTTAATATATTCATATCTTGATGGTATTGTCCAATTTCTCGTCATTGTTGACAATTACTTCTCTCCACAACAGGAATCAAAACTGCTCAAACTTTTGAGAGAGTGTAAAAAGGCTATAGGATGGACATTGGATGATATTTAATGAATTATCCCATCTATTTTTATGCACCATACAATTTTGGATGATGAGGATAAGACTTTAATACAATCTCAATGCCGGTTAAATCCCACTCTCCATTATGTGGTAAAATTGGAAGTCAGTAAATTACTTGCTGCATGGATCATTTATCCAATATTAGATAGTTAATGTGTTAGTCCCGTGCAAGTTGTACCTAAAAAACTAGAATAATAGTTGTTTCAAATGAAAGCAATTAATTGGTTCCAACACGTGTGAAAAACAGTTGGTGAGTCTTTATTGACTATCATTGACTGCTCAAGCCACACGGAAGGACCACTTTCCTCTACCATTCATTGACCAAATGTTTGAACGATTGGCTGGTATGTCCTATTATTGCTTCAATGATGGTTATTAGGGTTTTTTCCAAATACATATAGCCCTTGAGGATAAAGAAAAGGAAACATTTACTTGTCCATTTGGCTAATTTGCATACAGAAGGATGTCATTCGGTCTATGTAATGCTCCTGGTACATTTCAGCGATGTGTGTTGAGTATTTTTTCTTAGTACCTTGAGAGTATAAGGGAAGTATTTATGGATTATTTCATAGTATATGGTTTTTCTTTTGATGATTTTTTGGAACACCTAGATTATGTCCTGCACAGCTGCATTGAAAAAGAAATTGTATTAAATTATGATAAATGTTATTTCATGATGGAGAGATTGATAGTTCTTTGGCATGGCATTTCAAAAAAAGTAATTCAATTTGATTAATCAAAAATATAATTAATTTCATTCATTCCAAATCCAAAATGTGTTCGTGAGGTGTAATCTTTCTTCGTTCATGCTGCGTTTTACCACTGATTCATTAATGACTTTAGTAAGATCGCACTTCCATTGTCCTGGTTATTACAAAACTATTCTGATTTTGTGTTTGATAGAAATTGTGAAGATGCAATCAATTCACATAAAAGGAGTCTCAACTCACCTACCATCATCCAAACACCATGTTGGGATCTCCCATTCAATATTATTTGTGATGCCTCCAACATTGCAGTTGGGTAAATTTTATCCCAAAGGGGTGAGAAGGCTCCTCATATAATTGTATATGCCTAACGTACCGTTGAACCCTCCCAGATAAACAACACAACCACCGAAAAAGAACTCTTATATATTGTGTTTTCCTTGGAATAATTTCATTCATAACTTCTGTGGTCAAAAGATATTGCCTTTTCTGATCATGATGCCGTTTATTTCCTCCTAAAGAAACCTAAAGCTAACCCCCACCTCATTCAGTGGATGCTCCTCCTCTAAGAGATTGAACTTGAGATTATATATAATATAGGAGTGGAAAATGTGGTATCGGACCACATTAGTAGGATTTCTAAACAATTCGTCCATCATGTTGATTGAGCCCTCCCTATTGGATAACTCTTCCCTCATGAGTATCGTTGTGATGTTCTGGACCTTATGGACTAGTATGTGGACATTGTGAATTTTATAGAAAAATCTAGGGCCCCCAATGATTTCAGCACTTCCCAACCCGAGAGAAAAAATAATTATTCCTGTGGAACATTTATCGTGACCCATATTTGTAGAGAATTTGTGTTGACCAAGTAGTTTGTCGGTGTGTCCCTGACCATGAGTTCACCTCTGTTTTGACCTTCTATCAATCTTTGTCTTGTGGGGGCTACATTGTCTCTCAACGAATATCTCAAATTTCCATAAAATAGGAAATTATTGGCCAACATTTTATAGGGATGCCCAAATATTTTTCATGTCATGTAGTTGTTTACAATTCACTGGGAATATCTCCAAGAGGATTGAAATGCACCAACAGCCCATGTTATTCTGTAAAATCTTTAATACATGGGTCATTGACTTCATCGGGCCTTTTCCAAGTTTATTTGGGTTCATGTACATCTTGTTATCTACGGACTACATGTTTAAATGGGTGGAAGAAATGGCTACTAGGACCGATGACTCCCGAGTTGTTGTTTATTTTGTGAGGTTCCTGATTTTTAGTCGTTTTGGTTTGTTGAGATTCATCATTAGTTATTAGGGTTCAAATTTTTTCAATCCCAACATGAAAAACATGCTTCGTATGTATGGGTTTGATCACAAAGTCTCCAATAAAAATCACCCCCAAACTAATAGACAATAAAAAATATAAAATCAATAAGTTAAGAGAATCTTGGAAAAAAATTGTACAACCCAATAGGAAAGAATGGAGTTTTCAAATGGATGATGCATTTTGTCTGTACTATAAAACTTTTAAACCCCCAATTGGAATGTAACTATATAGAACATTGATTAGAAAGGCTTGTCACCTCCTAGTGGAGGTATACACCGTTCATATTGGGTTTTAAAAAATGTAAAATTATCCTTTAAGATAGAGGTGATCATATGATGCTGCAAATTCAAGAGTTGGAAGAAATTAGACGTGATGCATATAAGAACTCTCAGATTTATAAATAGAATACAAAGTCTATCCATGATAGCATAATTAATCAGAAGAAGTTCCATTTTAGTGAGAAGGTTCCCATGTACAATTCCAGTCTAAATTTCCACCCAGGTAAGATTCTATCCTGATGGATTGTTCCTTATACTATTAGTAATGTTTACCCTTTTGGTGCAGTATAGATTTTTCATGAGCAGAGTAGACGAAGTCTTACCGTCAATTGGCAGTGACTTAACCACTTTTATAAATATTTTCCGGAGAATCCAGTGGATGAAATCCACCATCTAGATGAAACATACCAGTAAAACACACCAGGTATTATCCTTACTTCTCACATTCCCAATTATTTCAGGGGGGACAGTGCACATTTTAGGTGTGGGGGGGGGGTGGTGGATACATTCCTGTGTTAATTAGGATTTCCATTTTCTTTCTTATTTCTTGTGTTTCTCTCTTTCTTTATGGTATTTCATTTTTCCCCATAAAAATTTTCAAGGTTCCATGAATTTGTGACATAAGGGGGGAAAGTAAAAATACTATAAGGAAGGAGAAAAAGAATATTTGTATCAAGGAGTAATTTTTATAGAATTGGTATTCTGTCAATGATATAAATGGTTATATCTATGTGAAACCATTGAGATGATTGATTCCCCTAGGGTGAGTAGTTTATGGAAAACCCGTGTCACTAATTTCTCTGAACATTTTTGCACCAAAACACTATGTGTGAATATTTCATACTTACTTGAAGGTAAATATAATATAGGTTAAAAACGTTCAGCTTAAAAGGATAATTACATATGTTCATTCCTTATCTGATCTATTTTATTAATGTACCAGATTGACCTATGTGTGTGTACCTGATATCTTACTATTTCACATCCTCAAAAATGATTGGTTGTGTCTTGGGCAGGTCAAAAACCACTTCCCTTCAACCTTTTATCTTGTTATAACTATTACAATTACTGTCGTGAGGATATCGAACAGGGGTTGAGAGATGAGTGTGACCTTTTCTCCAAATGCATCTTCTGAAAAAATTAAAAAAAATTAAAATATGGGAGTGAAGAAATGTGGAACATATGGGGATATCTACGTCTATAGCTTATGGTTTGACTTCCGGGAATGCATAAGTGAGTGGGTCTTCAAATATGATTGCAATGGATGTAGGGAATGTTCTTTGGACAATAGATTTTAAGCTGAATAATGTTAAAATAGCCATTATTGATTTCTTAGAAGTGGAAATACTAAAATTGAATGGTTTTCACACACACACATGTATAGTTAGTGGCATGGTTAACTCTGGGATTCATTTCTAAATTAGGTATTATGAACCTCTTTGAATTTCATTGTGATATGATTTATGAGACGTCCTTTTCCATTTTCACTAGGAATAATGGCTTGGCATGGATTGTGAAATTATTTCATTATATTAATTTATTCATACATGATTTTGGTTTTGTATATTTGTCTTTTCCTTAGAGTTCAAATTTTTAGAAGTGGGGGTGTGATCACACATCGATTCACTATTCCAATCCACACTTACACTATTTTTTTAAAAGTTTTTTTAATGAATATTAAAAATATAATAATAATTTTCAGTTTATGTTTTAATTAATTAATTAATATAAATCAAAATTAAAATGGTAAATGTCACTTGTTTGAATTATTTCAATGTAGGATGAGATGATTTTGAGGGCCCTTCATAAAGTGGACACAAAATGGGATAAAATTGCCTGGATACATGAAGATAGGTTGATTTTTGTTCCTATTTAGACATTTATGTTCATCCAAATGGGATCATATTTGTTGGCCTGGTCCAAAAATTAATGGGCTACATTTAATATTTAGGAACTGAAGCCTCATTCGGCATCTAAGATGCCAATCTGAACTGATCTGTCAAAGGAATAAAATCAGAAGAATGTCAGAAATCGTGTTTTGTATTTTATCAATATCTCAATCTTTAGGAGTCCAAAATCTACCACACATTCAGTGGAGACAGTAATGTGCTGGGTCTACATCTTTATTGTTTTCTCCAAAGTTAAATAACACTATATGGAGGCCGAAACAAGTGGTACTATTTGGTTGATGAAATTTGTATTCCTTAAACCACCTACCCACATTGCATTAAAATTTGATCCTTGGGAACCCCATTTGGGAGTTCAATCCAGAGGCAAGGTTCTTCCATTTTGGAGTCCCATAGAAGAATTGTCATCATGATTAGAAGTTCTGGAGGCTATGGGATATTCTAGTTAAACATCTTCTTCTTCCTCCCCTCCCCTGGATTTCTAAACCCCTTGTTATCACCTGGGGAGGAATGTGATGTAAATCCCAAGCTTAACGTTTGTAATATTTGAATGATATTTTTAATTCCATGTTGTTGTATTTTTTTTCTTCATCCTATATTCTTATTTTATTGAGTTATGTACTAGAATGCCATGCTCAACTAATATGATCATGTTTGGGGGTACCCATTCATGTGATGTTTCACACACCGTTCACCACTTCCTTTTTTCCATTTAAATTGTGGTGTTTGTCTTGTTCATATTGGTAAATTGAAATCACATAATAACTTTCAAGATCATGTATATTTCTGTCATGGTATGAATTTTATCTTGGGTATGGACATGCTATCCATAGTCCATTCTCAGACTGACTAATTTAGGAGCATTGTATGGTGTGTCCATGAGGATAAGACCTGGTTTACCTTCACTGATGAGAAGGAATCCATTGAATCACAAGATGGAATATCTCGATGGAGGGTACATCCGATTACTCATCAGTGGGAGAGCCTCACCATCGAAGCAGTTCACCTGAGGATTCTGAGTTATCCTTTAGTGTTGGACCAGTATGATAATTTCATTCATGATAAAGATACGGGACTACCTCAATGTAGATAGGTATATTTTTACATCGAACTATACCCCAGGATGACATCAAAATCTACACCATCATATCAAATGGCACTCGTGGAGCTTCGAGAGTTATTGGTACAGCTGGAGGACTTTCTGGGAAAGGGGTTCATAAGGCCCAGTGTTTCATCATGGGCTTCTCTGATCATGTATTCCAAAAAGGCGGATGGGATCTTTAATCATTTTTGGACTATCAGCATATGAACCAGGTGACCCTGAAGAATAAGAATCCACTACCAATTGTCAATGATCACTTCAACAAAATAGAGTTAGCTCATTGGTTTTCAAAGATAGACAACAGATCAGGATATCATCAGCTAGAGTACGGGATGAGGATGTACCAAAGACGTCCTTATGATGTAGGAATTATCATTATGAGTTCTTGGTGATGACTTTAGGTGTTTAAAACACTACAGAAACGTTCATGGGGCTCATCAATATGATCTTTTGGACATACCTCGATCTCTTTGTGGTGGAATTCATCGAAGACATCTTGGTATACTCAACATTGGAGGAGGATCACACCACACAGCTAAAAATAGTTCTGTATACACTATGAGAGCATCATATTTATGGAAAGATCTCAGTTTTCGAGTTCTTGATATAGGAAGTCCACATCTATGGTCTTGTTATCTTGGAAGTTGGAGTCATAGTGGATCTGGAAATGATAACGACATCACATTCATGAGAACCAATCGTGAGTGTGACCAAAGTGCGGTGTTTTCATGGGATTGGTTGTGTACTATAAGAGATTTGTACCTTACCTTTCTAGGGTAGCATGACCTTTTTCAGTTATGATGAAGAATGGTAAGCCTTTCATATGGATAGAGAAGTGACATCAGAGTTTCCAGGAGCTGAAGCAGTGATTGATGTGTGCTCCCATATTGAGGCTACTAGATGAGGGAGGTGGGTACATAGTTTACTGTGACGCATCTGAGATTGGGCTAGGATGTGTCCTGATACAGGAATGAGAGGTGATCTCCTACGGCTCAAGACAATGTAGAGAATACTAGAAGTTCAAATCTACCCATGACCTGGAGTTAGAAGAGGTGGTCTTTTCACTGAATATGTGGCGACACTACCTGATTGGTGAACAATTAACTGTTCCCTCTGATCAGATGAGTCTTAGGTATTACTTCTCATAGAAGAACCAGAACCCGAAAAAAAGATGATGGTTAGAGTTCCTCCAGGACAATGATTTTGAGATAGTCTATACTCCTGTGAAGGGGAATGTACTTCCATACACAATAAGTAGGAGGTCTAGCCTACAATTGCTGAGTGAGGCGACATAGAAAATACCCACATTGCAGATATCCATTGTCGATAGATATGGTGTCGTTAACCTCTATTCTATGACTATCACTACCCAAATTCTTCTGCATGCTCGAGAGGCACAACTTGGGGACATAGACTATGAGGCCTGACGTGCTCAGATATCCTTAAGACTAAATTCTGATGGATTTTATGAATGTGTGTAGCAAATCATATTTTTCATAGGATGCATTATTTTACCAGTGATACTTTGGGAGAAGGTGTTGAGGGAGTTCCACATATCACATTTGGAAGTACATCCATGTGTAGAGATGAACTACCATGACCTATGGAGTCAGTACTGGTCGCCAATGATTGTGAATGAAGTGGAAGAGTTTGTATCTCAATGACTCACTTGTCAGCAAGTGAAGGCTGAGAATTAGGTAGTAGTAGGCCTTGGTCACCACATGAGGTACCAAATTTGAAGTGGGATGGTATATCCATGGACTTTGTAACAGGGATACCACGTACATCCAGGGGCCGCAATTCTATATCGGTGATCGTTGACTGACTCGAAACATTGTTTCACTTCCTACCCATCTGAGAGAATGGATCAGTAAAGGGCATGTGATGTCGTTATGTGAAAGAGACATACAAACTTCACGTAGTGCCTTTGGTGATCATCTCAGATCACAAAAAACGTTTTACAAGACACTTGTGGAAGAGATTGCAGGAGGTGTTTGGAACTCAGCTACACTAGACCACCGCCATTCACCCTCAAACAGAAGGTAAGATAGAGAAAACAATAAAGACACTCGATGACATGCTTCATCCCTGTGTCCTTGATTTTCTCCATAGTTGGGAGGGGCACCTTCTACTGGTAGAGTTTTTATACATCAATAGTTTTCACTCCACCATCAACATGGCACCGTTTGGGGACCTATATTGGTGACCATGTAGATCACCTCTTTATTTGACAGACCTAGGGGAGACAACACTTATGAGTCCAGAGTTGGTACATGCTACAACATATAAGGTGCAGGTTATCGAGGAGTGGATGAAGATTACACAGATCCAGTACATGTCTTAGGATGACAGGAGATGGAGTCCCTTGATGTTTTAGTAGGGAGACAATGTTTTCTTACAGGTCTCACCCTTAATAGGTTAACAGTGGTTTGGCCGGGGTGACAAGATATCACAGAGGTTCATAGGACCTTTAAAGATCCTCAGCAAAGTAGATGAGGTGGAGTACTATCTAGATCTTCCCCCATAGATGCATCGAGTTCATGATGTAGTCCACCTGTCGCAGCTGAGGAGATGCATGTCTGATCCATCGCACGTTATCGACTGGGGCAAGATGGACATCGATGACGGGGTGATTTTTGCGGAGTTCCAAGTAGAGAGAGGGGATCGACATGAGTTAGTCCTTCGTGAGTTTTCGATTCCTCTGGTGTGAGTTCATTTCCATCATGGGAATCTCTTGGGGAGAACATGTGAGCTAGAGGCTCAGATTCGGGATCAGTACCTCTATTTATTCCCTTTGTTTTTTTATCATTCGAAGATGAAAATCACTATGTTGGGGAGAATCTAATGACATGAAAATTCCATGTGATTTTTTTAATTATATGGAATTATTACAAGTCTGTTAAAAATGATGGAGCGAGATTCTGAGGCCCTATTTTCCCAAAATGAATTTCATATCTTATTTTAATTAAGTTCAATAAACGTGTAGGCGACATTTCTATCTTTTGAACTGGTGCTCAGATTAAAATTTTGAGGGCATCGTGGAATCTGTAGAATATATATTTGCTTAATAGAATCTCCAATTCAACCATAGTATGTCTAGAGAAACGATAAAATTTTGGACATTATAGAAAAATTATTAAATAAATTAACAAGTTATTATATTCTTTTTCTCCAGTGGATGTGAGGCGGTTGTTGCGACCAGTGACCTGTCAATCCAATTATTTGCATGAATCTCTATAATTTTTTTCCAAACCATTTATAAATTAATAGTTTCATTCATTAAATGAACCTCATTAATTACTCAATGGGTTACTCACCTTTTCTCCCTCTATTTAAGTGAGGCTCGAGGTGGATTTTTGACAAGGCTTCACCAAGCAAGGAACCTCTGGTGAAGTGACACGATGTCTTCCACTAACAGAGGATGGAATATTGGATGGCGATGATCCAGGAATAATGATCACTGATGACCTCTCTCCTATGGGGACTCTCCTTCTACCAATGACCACGATACCTCTAACAATTCACGAGGTAAGGGAAGTCATTTAATTCAATAAATTCCCACATTTCATCCCATCATTCTTGAATTTGTGGGTGGTAAATGAGAGGGATTTAAATGGGGTTTATGATTATTATTAATGTGATTCATAATATTACCTCAGTTATTATAATACTTACGCTGAGGGAATAAACCGAAAAAAGATGGCCTGGACCCTCTACCACATGTTTTTCATTATGTTTTTTCAGAGGCAGTTTGTTCCAACTTGACAGAACCATGAAACCAGGGGGTGCACAATGACTAAAGTATTACAAGAGGACCATAGGCATGTTCAGAAGGAATAACATACCACTAGAGCTTACCCAGTGGACATTGGAAGAAGCACATGTGTGGCAGTAGTGTGGCGGTGCTGGCGACCAGTGCCGATAGACGCGGGAGGTGGATGAAAAATGTAGGTCGCGGCGGGAGAGAAGCACCATTGGATGTCATGGTGGTCAGAATGGCGGCTGAAAACGACCGTAGGTGGAGGTAGAGGTGGTGGGATGTCGCAATACACACTCCAGGGGGACGCAGATTGAAGCACCATTGATGTAGAGGACTTGTTCCTTGTGGGTCTCATGAGTGGTGAGGTTGTGGCCCTTAGCGCTACCAATAATGTATCCAAACGACTCCTTTGATCAGTTCGGGTGCACCTAACCTCGTGACACTGCGTGGGTTGTGACAACCGATGGGACAATCCACTATGGCCCAACCTAGCCCAACCATGATGGGTGGACCCGATCCGGGTCGAATCGGTATGACCGGGTCAGACCGGACGCCGACCCCTCTTGAGCCATATACGCATAAGTGATCATATCTTGCAAACCATACGTCTGTTTGAAGAACCATCTGCAGATCTGGGATCCTCAGAGTTAGATGGTCTATTTTAGATACTCCAAGAGTATTTAGAAAAATGTTGGAGTACATCCGGGTTGGATAAACTCCTAATCCATCCAATCCCTCGGAACTAAAATGCCAATAACATATAGACCAAGTGTTTGGTTGAGATGTCGTATGTTGCGTTGTAACCATTATGACATGACAGATCATTGGGTTTCTTATTTATAGGAATTTGTGTTTGTTGAAATACAGCTGATGGATATAGGATTGGTTCTCCTGAAATGAATCATAATATGAGCGGGAATCCAATGGTTGGTAGTGAGGCGTAGGTCGGAGAAAAATCAGAAAAAAGTTAGTACCGAGTGATCCTGTGTGGGTCAACACCGAGAAATCCAGTGTGGATCAGCACCTAGTGATCCTATTTGGATGAGTAGTATGTGACCCGATGAGGACCAGCCTTAGAGCATCCCCTTATTGATCAGAAACATACTGATCATGTGTTCGTCAGATCTTGTGGGGGTCAGCGCTCATCGATCATTTATGGGTTAGCACATACTGATCCTATGTGGTTCTTGCGGGGGTTAGTACCTATCGACTCTAGGCAGGTCGGATCCTGTGTGGGTCTTGTGAGGGTTATTACATACCAATCCGGTGTGGGTCAGACTATATAGGGTTAGCATTAGTGCCTCTTGACAGAATAAGATAATATGGCTTCATTACTAATAACATATAATTTTATTGATTAATTGTACCCTTTTTGAGGTGTGTCTACTACTTTGTGCTATTTTATTGAGATATTACTTTGTTTTTTCCTTTTTAGAATTCCGAGATGCCTTTGGGGGACTGAGGGCCCCTACTGGATATTGTTATACTCAGCCCTACATGGGATTCACCAGCACATTGGTGTGTCGTGTGTAGATGACGAGTATCATGGATGAGACATGAGGGATCTAGGACCAGGTGGTACATGGATCACATTGGATGACATGAAGATTAGTGGAGAAAGTTGTACTCACCATTCAGGAAGAATCCACAGAGGATGATTCAATGAGCTTTTTTCTGTTTTTTAGTTGTATTTGTAGCTTTCAGTTGGGCTTGTATTTCGTAACCTTTACATTCACTACACTCATTTACTTAAATAGTTTTAATTCATGGTGGAATCATGTTGTGTTCTTCATTTGTGTGTTTTTACATGATTAAAGGCAATGCCTTCCCATTTTAATTTTACCCCCTTCCGGTGCTAGTCACCAACCCCTTTCCTATGGATGACGGGTTTGGTGTAGTCACGACACGGGCCTGGGGAAACGTGTCTTGACAAAAATTTTTTATTTCATTAATTAATTAAATGAAATGAAAAATATTTATTATTGGGAAATATTTCTTTTGTTACTAAAATGTTAATCATATATTTTCAAAATTAAAAATAGTAAATTTATAATCCATAATTTTTTTTATTTAAAAGAATTTGCAATTAATTTTTTAAATAAACATATTGGTCATGATAATAATATTACAGTTTTTGTTATATATATTATTAAAAATTTCACATAAAATCCATTATTTTATAAAAATAAATAAACACATGTTTTGTTAATATTGATACAAGGACTTAAAAATTGATTTCTATTTTATTAAATTAAATTTATTCAATTAATTATTGTTTCTTATAAATTTAATTATAAAAAAATTATTCTATTTATGAAACAAATTTTTTATACGTTATGTTTTCTTACTACTAATTTTTATAAATAAATATTATAGGGATGTTAATATGTTAGTTAATATGTTTACATCTAATATATTAGAGAAATAATCTTTTTTAATTTTTTAATTATGTTATTAAAATAGTAACCAATAAATTTATAGTTGGAAATATTTTTAAATATTATATAATATTGAATATCTATCGATTAAAAGTATGAATTTTTAATTTTTTAATTACACAGTTATTTAAAATAATATTTATTATTCAAAAAATTAATTACTAAAAAATTGGTTTTTTATAATTTTAGTTCAGTGTAATGAATGTAATGCGGTATTAGAAAAATTATCAATTTCAAGAAAAATATTCTCAAATATAATGGAGTTTCAACATTCAATAAATTAAAAAATTGACTTATCCAATTGTTTATTATCATATACAAGTATAAATAATTGTTGGCACCAAAGTGATAGAAGTGACTCGGTAAATAATTTCTTGAGATTTATCAATAAAACTGTGAAATTTATCATTTTACCATTGAATCGGTATATCTTAATATTTAATTATAAATCAATATTTTTCAGGAAAATATCCCTCCTGTTTATGTAACATAACTCCATAAAATAGAATTACCTTTCTGAGAGAGAACATATTTATAATTAAACTGATTGATAATCAAATGTGGGTTTCAAATTGGAGTTGTGATTTCTAATTTTATTGATTATTAAGGATAATATATGAATATAGACATTAAATTTCCAAAATTCCATCAAATTAATCATAATAAAATATTAATATATTTTTACATGGTTTGTTCCCATAATGAAAAACATTGGATATAAGATTAAAATATGTCTCAATTGATAATTAAATCATTTGGATGTTGATTTTATTATCTTATAAAATATTCAAGATTCCCTTGACCAGATTATAATAATTCACTAAAACAAATAGAGTGTTGGAAGAATGTAAATTAATTATTATCATCCACTTATTTCGATGTTTGGTTAACATAACTAGAATATTTTAAGCACAATATTTTATAAAAAAAATTCATTAAGAAAATTATTACCATGTCCATCACATCTATTATTAACATTGTTACCCCTCACTCTATCCATTTTGAAATCCATACAGGTTAATAATGAGTTACTAATAATTAAATCATAATGTTATTTTCATTAATAACAGTCGAAAAATCTTAACTCAAGGAATCTCTATTCCAGGAATACTATTGTTAGAATATAATTCAGTTAATTTAACCTTCATCACTCATAATATATATTAGTCTTAATTATATTTAGATTTCTTATAATTATTATCCTACTCCACTATATTTTGTTTAGAAATATATACATTATAATGGATTTTATCTATATTTTGAATTTGAAAGAGAATATACACCATGAATTTCAAAAAAATTCTGCAGTTAGTTATCATTCTCATTCATCTTGTGAAAATATAGTAAATTACCATAAATACTTTTTATGGTTTTTACCAAATGATATATTTATTCTATAGATGTTATCCACATTTAGATTTTATTAAGGGAAGTAATATCAGGGTGACATATATAATCTATAGAGTATGAAAATTTGACATTATTTTCTATCATATGTACTTACTCCAACGATTTCCTATAATTATGTCATATCGTAACTCATTGAAGATATAAATTATTTAGTATATCCAAAATGAAGGTATATCTAAACTATTAATAACATAATAATCATTAATCTATCAATGCCAATAAAATAAAAAAATTTAATTAATCTTCATCCAACAATATGATAACCTTTGTGATTGTCTATACCCTCCCTAAATACCAACCTGGGAACCCCAGACCTGAATTACAATATCATGACATAAAACAAATTACATGATACAATTGAAATAATTCCGTGATTACTTATTAATTTACAAATAACATATAATTTTAATTCTAATGAAATTTTTATCAATAGTGTTTTAGATAGATATGAAAATTATTTTCCATATAGAACCCATGTTATTTTAATCATATAGATATTATATTCCAAAAATTCAAGTCATAATAAAATATTTTAAAAACATTTTATGTGTCCATATTATTCTTAACATATGGAAATTGAAACAGAATAAAACTGTGAGATCAATTTTTATAAGATAACAGAATACAATAATAATAAATGATAATTAGATATTATAAGATTTTTATAAGGGTACAATCCTTATATATAATAATTATATACCCAAAAAATAATATATTGTAAATTAAGGCATAACTCAAGGAATATTGGACAATACATTAATCCCATGTGTTTGTAAACATGATTCAATAATCATGATCCATGTGAGTGAAAAAAAGATAATAATCATATAAATGTTTTTAAAAGTAATAATAGAAACCTTATTTCAAGTCAACCTACAAAGAAATTCATCAAATATTATGAATCAGAGACAAAAATGTGTAACATATTTAGATAATGATAATCCTCTTCTGTTCCAATGTGATTTGGATAATTCCTCTTCTGTACTACTTTATACTAGGATAAATTCTACATTGTTCCAATTTTCATTGGATATAT
This sequence comes from Viscum album, assembly GCA_963277665.1. Classification (NCBI taxonomy): domain Eukaryota; kingdom Viridiplantae; phylum Streptophyta; class Magnoliopsida; order Santalales; family Viscaceae; genus Viscum; species Viscum album. The sequence goes on from OY728165.1 coordinate 1,958,000,767, forward strand.
ACTCTCATATACTTTATAGATCATTGGAAAATGAAATAAACTCATGTATTCAAAGAAACTAGGGTACCCTACCCATTATTATCCATATATATGTGTTCCCCATTAAATAAATCATCACCATAAATAAGTAATTCAAGGAAATAAAATTTGGATTCCTATAGTTGTCAAATTTAACCACAATATGAAAAACATAATAATTGAATCTATATTATTAAAATGATATAACCATGCAAAATAAATCTGCAACCAAAGAAATTCAATAAAATAAATGTTTAATATAAATAGATCATAATAATAATAAAAAATTATTAAAACTATATAGATAATTAGTATGTTTTTATTTTATTAATTTCCCCAATAAATTGATGTTTTACATCATTGAGTACTCCTTCTAATCAATGAAATCTATACACATAATTTGAAAATAAAATGCATTGATAGAAAAATATTATTATTCATGATGGACGGTTTGGAATTACAATGACATTAAATTAATAATTCCTGTTAAAGATAGAGAAATTACATAATCCATATATTGAAATAATATGGATTTTATTATTTGAATATCTTCCTAAAAAAGAATAAAATATGTCAATGGTAAATGAATTAAATATAAAATTTAGGTGTTTTAAAAAGAAAATTTGGAAATAATAAATATACTTGATATTTATAAATAATTTAACTAAAGTTATTTTAAAAATCATGGATAAAATAATTAAATTTATTAAACAACAAAAGTTCAAGATAATGATTTACATAAATGTTAAAAATATGTGTTAGATGTGTTGACCCAAACCAATGTTAAAATTATGATTTAAATGAAATTCATAAATAGAGAAATCTATTGACCAAATTGAAAAGTTATTATTAAAATTTTAAGGATAAAAAATTAATAAATACATATATTTGAATAAGGAGAAATAAAAATTTATTATTGAAAATCAATAAAGGTTTTTAGAATATGTTTATTGGGGATAATAAAACATTTTAAAATATTAAACAGAATTTTATATACACTGTAATATAGTTGTCAAAAACATGAATAATAAAATAGTTATTGAAAATCATTTTATTAGAATATTCAAGAATATATAGGTCAAATGAAATAACATATAATTAGGTTTCTTGTTACATATGATAAAATTGGCGAGAATGACAAATAAACACTAGGTTGAGAAACTTTTATTTATGAGGATGAGAATAATTCTCAACAGTTCAATGATTTTTTTGAGTAAAATGTTTTCAAGGGAAAAATATAAAAATTAAGATTCATCTTCCTTTATAGAGGAAGATAATTTCTCTAGCAATAAACTACTAATGTTGATGAAATCAATAACAGGTTAAATAATCTCAAGAAAAAGGATTTCATATCATTATAGAGAGATGAATTACAAAAACCAATACGACAGTAATATCATATAACGAGCAATCCATTTTAATGGATAAAATAATATTAATCATAAAAACCAATTAAAAAAATGAATCTGGAATAATAAATTACATAGGTACTTGATACAACATTCCATTGAAAACAATTTTTTATATTTGGAAATAAATCTCATGGTTTAGAAATTTATACAAGAAACCCTTTACATGAATTACCTATTAGTTGATGATAATCTAAAAACCTATATAAAAAACATAACTAGGTTAATATCATATATTAGAACATTATTTTTTATATTATCTCAAATACGCATCATTTACCATTATTCCCTCCATGAATATTATTTATTATATATTTTTAATATCTCGTGTCTGTAATCCTTATCATTTGAAAAAAAATTCTTCATATTTTTATTTTTAATAATTATTAGAAAATAGATCACAATTATTAAATTATTATGGTATTGGAATTTATTTTTTGTGATATTTTATAATTTTATAATTTCATTCTATGATTTATTTAGTAATGGTTCTTATTAAAATATTTTGTGAGAATAAATGTTTCGGTGATGTTTAACAATTTAATAGTGGAATATTTATTAATGAGACTAATAATAATGTTACCATTAGAATGAAAAAGAAAATAATTATTAAAATATTTTTTTTTAAAAATCATTATTAAATTTTTTATCATATAAATATGTGATATCATTTTATATAATTTTTTAATTTATGTGGGTAGACCAACCTAAACCTAAAAGTTTCATAACTAATTTATGATTATTATTAAAAAAGTGATATATTTTGGTATAATATCATTATTAATGAAGAAAATAAGTATTATTTTATAAAATTACTTGGTTTTTAATCAGATTGGAATAATTCATTATAAATATGAATTAGAATAGTTTTAAAATTTAATATGTTACTTCATGGAATTATTATTACACACAATACATTGTTTCAACTTTAATTTATTCACCAATGATAAGAAAATAAGATGGATTCTAATATATATATAAATATATTTTAAATATATTATAAATTTCACATTAATATTTCAATTTCATTTGTATAATTTTCTTAATGATTCCATTATGAGAAAAAATAATTCATTACATCATGGAGGCTGTTTTCATCACAACATATATATAATTGTTCTAATTTATAAATAAAAAGAGTGATGTTGATCAATATTTATTCACTAAAAATAATGATGTTTTGTATAATATTATAAAAATGTAAATATTTTTTAGGACTATATAATTATATATATATGTTTGAATGAAACAAAATAATGTTTATGGAAATAATCTCCCCACCTTGAGAAGTAATGGGATCTCGTGGAAAGCTCAATTAAAATAGAAGTCTTAAGAGATTTTATTTTGACCAGAGGCTCTTTTAAAAGTAATAGAGTAATGAAAGAATAAGAATTATATATTTTTAAATTGGAACCCCAATTTATTATAGGTATTGAGGGGGTAGTGAGAGGACCTATTTTTTATTGAGGGAACATATTTTTAATAATTATTTTCACTCGATATATATAGAGAACATGTTTCTCAAGTCTTATGTCCAATAAATTTGATATAATGTGTTTGATTATGGTTTATGATATATAATATTTTACTAACACAACATATAAATACTTTTTTGAAATTATAATCCCGTTATATCTTGATTTACTAATTTTACTATTTTATATTTTACATTTCTAACATGTTTTTACATAAGTTATTTTTTTAGAATTCAAAAATATAAAATGGACCATACTAAATAAAACGAATATAATGATTTAAAAATTTAAATAAATTAAATCATATATTTATTATATGTGTAATATATATTTAATTTTACATTATAACATGTAACATATAAAAAATTGCTTTTAGAAAAAATTTATTTTTATGATTAAAAATAATATTTAAGAAAAAATTATCCTTGTAATTGATAATAACGATATAAATATAAATATTATAAAAAAATATATATTATTTTTTAATAGAAAAAAATAATTTTTAAAAATTCCTAATTTGATAAAATTATAAATTATAGAATAGTTATTAATGAATAATAGTAAATTAGTTAAGAAATTATTCCTCTTTGATTTCATAATTTAATTATTTTATTTAAAATATTTATATATTAAGTTATGAATGAAATCATATTCAAACTAAAATTATTTTTATCTTATTTTGCATTGATATTATGATTTATTTTTGTTAAAAATATAATTTTTATTATAGAGTGAAAATTAAATTATTTTAAAAACATATCAAAAATTAACCATGGGAAAATATTAACATTTAGAATTCCATAATGATTTATATTATGTAATGATAATAAGATAAAATTTAAAAATTTATCGCTCAATTGATTTTATAAAGATGATTATTTTCATTAAATATTACGTTTTTAATATTTTGTGTTCATAATAAAATCTTGTCTAAATTACTTATATAAAAATGTTCATATTTTAGTTCATAAAGTGAAAAAATATATATTATGAATATAGTTCTATAAAATGGATTGATTTTAATTTTCTTTAAAAATTAATATTTATTTGAGAGTGGAAATTAATTATATTTAATTAACCATTTTAAATAAATATATTCTAATTTTTAAAATTTTAATAGGTTTATAAAATTTTATTTAATAGATCATTAATTACTCTAAAATTATACTAATAATATATATTTATTGGATAATTTTATTTGGGTGATGCATGTGGGTCAATAAACTAAAAATGTATTTTATCAATGAGTTTTTTTCGAAATCTCAATGAATAGTATTCAATAATAGGGATAATAAAAATATTTTTTGTAACAGCATTACAATAATTTTATATTCAAGAAGAGATAAATAAAAATGTTGAGATAAATATACCATTAATAGTTTTTATTACTAAAATGTTATCTCATAGTTGATGGGTTGACATGATACCCAAATAAAATTCATCAGATATAAAAGAGTATATAGTGACAGAAAAAATAATATCCATCAATGTCTAATTAAAAATGAAGATAGTATCAAAAAAATTCATCATATATATTAGATTGTCTTATACTAAATTACTTTTAGTGACATGGTATTCAACCACTAATGATCTAGTAAAATTTTCGTTCATGATTGCTGATAAAATTTGACGTATACATTTCATGTATTGTAAAATTGACATCATACGTGATAATGGATTCCTCAAACAATAGAATTAGACATAGAAAATCAATTTCATTTGGTGTGTGATGATTTTAGGGAATATTCATATTAAAAATAAAAACATAATATAATCCCATTTTCCAGTATCTATTTCCCTCACTTGTATCATATTCCTGAATAGATTTTAACATTGATTAGGTTTACAATCAAAATTATACAAATAAGAAACAAAATTTTTATTGCTAAATAAAAGAATAATAGATAAAAAAATAATATCATTGATCCATTTATCCAAAATTAGTGTATCACGGAATCCATTCATTGATGGAGTTTATCATTATATAATTTACTCTAAATTGATTTTCTACTTCTATTTTTTGTTTATACGATAAGTATGATTAATGTTTCGAACTATATTCTAGGTCTGATAGGTAAATATAACCCTAAGACGTCACAAACTCACTCCCATTTCATTTTGTTATATTGAGAAAAAAAAATTCATTGGTTGTAACATACTGTATTCAGAATGTTCTTCCTAGTTCCATCCATTTAATAAATAAAGTATGGTAGACATTGTTTCAAGAATAAACAATTACTGTTATGGGTCTTATGATTATTAAATTCATTTATAAGTTGGGTAATATTATGATATGTTATTTCACCCCACAGTAATTTTGGATCATATCATTTCATTATGTCATTATTTCTATTGTTATAGATTTTAACATGTCATTTACCATGGTATATCATTTTAATAATTTTATACAAGAAAAAAATATTCTATTTGAGTTTTAAAATTAGTGTGTAGTTGGGAATCATTTTAATGAAATTTGTGGTAAATGAGTCAATTACCAATTAGATTTATTACGGTTGTTACCCATTGGTGAATCTATTAAAGGGACTGTGTCCAATTGTAAATATCTAGATTGTTATTTTAACACTAATTAACTAAAAAATATATTTATTAACCAATGAATAATTACATTATCATATAATTATTCTTATCTACACTATTTTCGTAATAAATTGTATTGCTAATATCCCAAAATAACTGCTATTCTTTTCAAATAACAACCATTGGAACACAAGACAAACATAATAAACTATTAAATTATTTTAAATAAATATTAAAAATATATCATAATAATATACATCCATTAACCAAAATTGTACTGTATATTTCAATATTTTATACATAATATAGTTATTTCATAAATGAAATTTTATATATTAAATAAATCTTTTCACAAAAAGAACATTCCTTAGAAATATAAGGTATAAAAACATTTTTTGTAGCCTGAGAAAATGAAAAACAATTTAGCGTGAGATAGATTCTCAGTAAGGGTATATATAATATATATCAATAATTTTTTAGAAGTGATAATAATATATGAAAAACTATATGAAATTATGATCCAATCATATGAAGTTAATACCCATGAAGTAAAGAACAATTAATCATGGGTCATTGGATAAGGGATTTTCATAAATAAAAAATATTTCATTAAAATAATAAATAATACATTATCAATTATGTACCATGAGAAAGAATCATATTCATAGTACATAAATATTTTTAATAAAAAATTGTATTGAAATTGTTTACATATTAATGAGTCTCTATAATGACTACAATAGTTAACAAACTCCAAAATATGATTGGGTTCACTCACCAAACTCTTTTCATTCATTGAATGGGTTCACTACCAATAAAATTTACATTCATAAAATGGGTTGACTCCACATTACATAATTTATTTAATAAATATTCTATTTTAAAAATATTATATTTGATAAATCTCCCTTTTGAATAGGGATCACTTTTTATTCAATTAAATATCACCTCAGGATATATTATTTTTCCCAAAATGGATTAGATGGATATAAAATTCTATCCCACCGATGATAGAGAATATGATAAATATTTTTTCCCGAATATCATAAAAATATTCATCATTTCATCATATCTTATACCATAAAAGATAAATTATATTCATAAACATTTTTTCATCCTAAAAATTAAAAATTTGAATTTAATGAATTTCCAAGAATCATCCTTAAGTAATATACATCATAAGACATATAGGGAATGAAATTGGATGGTTTCATGAGATTATAAACCAATTTATACATAAAATATCTTGATGTATGTTAAAATTTATAAACATTTCCACTAAAATAGATTTTGAAGATCTCATTAATAAGATAGAAAATTATATTTACTTTTAATCTATTTAAAACAAACTATTACATAATAATTTGGAAAAATGTTTTCATTAACAATACCAATGGAAACATGTGAAGAAATCAACCATTAATATAACATTCCTGAATTTTAGAATATCATTTATTATTGTAATGTTTAAATGGTATAATTACTTTGATGATTTTGTAACAATTCAAAAGTTATTCATACATAAAAAATTTAAAATATTATTTTTAATTTTTTTCTAAAATTTCATGTTAGTAAAAATTACCTCTATAAATAATTTATATAAAGATGATAAGAATCATACAATATTCTTAATGAAATGGAAATATAAAAAAATCAATAGTAAAAAAAGAAATATAATTGGAAATTAAAAAATATATTTTAAAAATCATTTTAGGTCCCAAAGTGTAGAATATACTACCAATACATGAAATTTCATGGAATAAGTATGATGAGAATTATGTAAATGTGTTTTAAAATATAAATATCATATAATTAACCCAAATTAAATTAAAATATTAAAAATAATCCTTAAAAATTATATTAGAAATTAAACTCTTAACAGAAGTTTGGTTTTGATTCTAATAAGTTCAAACCTTCACTTTAAAAGACATTCATCATTTAAAACCACCTTAAATTAAAATTGGTTGGAAATTTAGGAATAAAATCACACGATGATTATACAAAATGATGTTTTGAAAGAATTGGGTTAGATCGTGGTCACTCAAAATGTATCACGTTGTTTGGAGAATAGAGGATATAAGGATCCCTTTTACAAGTGAGGTGAGTTTCACAATAATACTTTTTATGAATATTAGTATATAATAAATTAAATCACTTAAAAAATGTAGAAAAATGACCCAAGAATATTTGAACTTTTGACAAATACCATTAAATTAGTGTTTTTATAAGGAATTAAACACTGAAGGACTGAATAGTTATGTATTCTTGGTAAATTAGATATATATATTAGTTTTGTATTACAAATTATTACTTTAATTAAAATATAATTTTTTTCATTCTATGATATGATTATTAGATTTATAATATCCAAATGTATCTTTTATAGTCCACATCATGGATTCAATGTGATACAAAAAAATAAGGGTGAAATAAAATGCTCAGTAAGTGTAAATAAAAATGGAAGAAATAATGAATCAATAAGGAAAATAATTATGGATTATTAAATAAGTGAACATTAATTTCATGTAAACAACAATTTAATGTGAATGTTCATAAAACATATGTGATGGTAATAACTAGAAACTCCATCAATTAAAATAAATACTGCAAGAAAATTTAATATAAAACTATAATAAATTGAATTACATGACATTTATTAAATATAAAATGAATGAAATGAATATATCGATTTTATTATATGGAATAATGTTTGATAATAATAATGATATTTTATATTTCAATAATGAAAATTCATAATTATTGGATGTCTTTGTCATGGAAAATGATAAACTATACTATCATGATCCATCATTCGGATTGATTTAATCTAGAGGTAGAAATTCTATTTATTTTCACAACAAATATGTCTCATGATAACCTATTGATTCCTCAAGGGGTTATATCTGATCCCAACATATCATTGAATATCTATTATATTTCTCTTGTAGGGGAATCCATATAACTAATAAATAATATCCCTTATCAAATATCTGCATTGAATAATGGATATAATGATATCAATATTTCCATAGATAAAAAGTAAATTACAAATTAAACATTATATGAAAAATTTTATACGGTGTAGAAAAATATATTATTCATGAAATATTATTTTTATATTTAAGAGATATTATATTTTCAATGATCTTATAAATTGGAATAATTATTGGGGACTAATAGGGAATAATAGATCCCAATTTCAATACTATCCTTGTCCAAACAAAAAAACGCATGCAGATAAATATTAATGATGTTATGTACACAATTTATCCCATGTGGAGTACAAATAAAGGGTTTTTAATTATTTTACATAAATAATTAATATAGATCTTCTGAATATATTCATGGGTAAAATAACATTTATTAACAATTTTAGATAATTTTATATTGAAAATTACTTTTAAAAAAACATGTTCATTAAAATCTAAACTTTTAAACATTAAAATGAAGATTATATGGAATGTTGGTAGGTAAATGTGTACATGCTGTATTATTTAAAAAGAACATTACATTTTGATGTTAATAAGGTTAGAAAATTGAATTATCTAGAAAGAAACTAGAATATTAAAATTAAATATTTAATAGAGAACAAAATAGTAAAATATAATTACAGAAATCATTTTTAAATGATAAAAACTTTCTTAGAAGAAAACAATTTTAGAACAAAACCGGTTCGTCGACTAAAGAGTTAAATGTGGTTAGCTTTTCATAAAAACATTTTCTATATCATTTTACTCAATAACTAGTGAAAAAATTGCAATATTATTTGATAAAGGTCATGTATAAATGAACAAGATTAAACCAAAAAAATTCAATATAAAATCATCAATTAATTTCATCATATGAAATTCATGTGTCCACAAACCTGAAAAAATGATATTTTATTTTAAAACATGAATAGAGTATGGTGTTAAAGAGAGAATAAATAAATGTGTATCTTATTTCCATCAAATATAAATCCACATAATGAAATGGAAATACATAAATAGATAGTAATATTAATTTTAAAAAATTAATTTATTATTAAGGAAAACATGGTAGTATAATAAAGAAAGGAAGAGAAAATAGGGAATGAATGTATTTTCCACTTATTATCTTTTAACATCAATCCCCGTAGATTATATAATTCATATTGAAACTCAAATTAACATGAATAATTAATCAATCATGATATTATATGACCTAGTAGATGTATGTATACCGTATATAAGAAACTAGGTGAAAAATTATAACAGTATTATTTGAAGATAATGTTAAAAATAACAAAAGGAAGTGAAATTACAATGATAATCATTAAAAATGATCTTAATGGGAATAATATTTTAATATTCCATAGTTTCCCACACTGCATTAAAAAATTTGAATCATAATATAAATGAATTTATTAAATTCAATGAAAAATATAACATCATTGGAATGATTATAATAATTATATTACATGTTAACGTGAGGAATATTCCCTATATAAAATAAACAATGTGCATAATTTTAAATAAGTCTCAGTGGAATCTAAATTGATATTAAATCCATTACGATATATTTTATTTTGTGTGTGTTATTTACCCTCCTGTATTTTTATCTAAATCATGTAAAAAACTAATAATAGTCCTCTAAAAATATTTATGACATCACATATGATCTTATTATATTTAATTATTACACAGTTGATAGTAGTATTTCATTGGTTTCACAATTTTTTGTGTTAATTGATAGTTTCTAGAGTATGATTTGACTTGTTAAATGTTTTTAATATTTACTAGATCAAGGATAAATCTTCTACAGAATGAAAAACATGATACAAAAGTCATAAACATTCATTTTACTTGTATTTAGTATAATCGATAATATTTGGATATAACAAACTAAATTTTCTATTCTTGGAGAGGGTAGGCCATATGTACTCATGAACAATACATTCCTTTAATTATTATATTAAAGGAATGGATTGAAAAAAGATATATATGTAAATTATGATTATAGGATAATATTTAATTCATATATATAATATAGTTTTAATAAAACAATCTTTTATATGTTCGATGTATTGTGTGAATGGATCACATCGCTTTTAGGGGGTGATCGTCCATAAGTCCAAAAACGAAGATATCATATTTACACAAATTGGAACGAATAAGGGTATGCATTATTTAAAAATTAACCTTGTATAGAGAAATCATTAATAACATATATATCATATATATCAGTTTTTTCATCATAATTTGTACTATGAGATTATGTAATGGAAAAATGAATAATCATCACTTCGTGAGGTGGTAGTTCATCGTTCAAATAAAAGGTTTGTTTTCTACGCATTAGATGAATTGTGTGAAATTTTCAGTAAAAAAATTTATAAAACAAGATAGTAGTGAATTTTTTAAAATAATATTATTATATAATCTTGGAAAAATATTAGTTTAGGGGATGGAAAATGAAAATTAAACTTAATAGCTCGAAGGAATATGTTACCTCTTATTTGAGAAACTCCTTTTTGTTTAAACCGAAGGGTTTATTTGGATTGATTTATATAGGAGTTAATGAGTCTACGTATAGCGTGGATATTTTTAGGATCTATTTGAGAATATAATGTTCTTGAAAAATTGCCTCGATATATTCCCGGAAGAGGTAAGACATGAGGTCTTTTTATAGTGGGGGATGACTGGTAATTTTTTATATTTTTTTGAAAAGGAATAAAAACCATATATTTAATATGAAAATTATATATAATAGTTGTTAACTATAGATATAATTGATTATAGGGTGTATATATTTCCCCAAAATGGATTCTGGACAATTTTATAGTTCATTTTGGCTCGAATGATTATGGTCTAGTCCAATGTTAAAATAATTTTTATTTTAATATTTTGTGTTAATTTGAATCACTTTCACTATTTTATTTGGTGAAAAACTATTTATGATTATTATAAATTATTATCACTAAAAATAATGATACCATTTTTAAGAACACAAATTACAAAAGTGGATGAAATTAATTTATATTTTTTCTCACGGACAGGAAAACAATGCACGTTTTTAGAGTAAAAACATTCAAAAGTTTTCTCTGTTTTATATAAAAAATTCAAGTAAAATATATTACAATTACATAAATGTGTTAATTGATAATAAATTATCTAATCCAAATTTAAAACCTATGTAAAATATAATTAAAAATCAAAATTAAATTACACGTTGATGTGAGATGAAATTTAAATTTTGATTTTTCACTATTCTATTAAAAATGAAACATCACATATAAATACATAAGATCATCCCTATCCTATTTTTATCCAATTAGTTCAAATAATATGTTTATTGAATCATAAAATATTTATAAAACTTCTAAAAAAGATTAAAAATAGGTTCTCCATTAATAGGTGGTAAAATTACATTATTAGAAAAATACCCTTTATATGTGTAAAACATGATTGATTCTTATCTTATGACTATAAAATATACTGTAATTGTATAAAAAATATTTCATTACAAATATAGAATATATATTTTATTAATATCATTCAATAATTTTAATTAAATAAATATATTTTGTTAAAACAGTTTTATGAGAATAAAAATATTTCTCTATAAAATATTAAATTTTTCAATTGGTTCTTATATTATTTATTAATTAATTAGTATCTAATGATTTGTTATATTGTTTTTATAGAAAATTGATTATGTTGATTTTTAATATTAATAATAACTACTTTTTTCACTGTGTATAGAATAATACAATTTCAAGAAAATATTTTATTGTTTAGTTAAACTCATTCTTGCATGTAACACAAGCCATTGAATAAACCCATTGATGCATGTGATGTACTCTAACACAGTGTCGCATGAATTTAAAGTAATCAAATATATTTAATTTATTTAAAATTTTAAATTTGTTATAAATTATATGTATATTATATTTCATTATGGGATTGATGTTGTGTGTGATACATGTAATCAAATACAATATTCTTATAATAGATTTTTTGAGTAGATACATCATCCCCACATTAATTACATTTCTTCCTCTTATTTTAAAATCAATAATGGTGATATATTGTTCGATATTTACTGTATTTTAAATCTCACATCATGGGAAATGTTCATAATAAATCCTATATAAAAGAAAGTATGGGGAGTATAATTGTTACGTGGAATAAAATATTACTAAGACTCTATGCAGGAGAAAATTTATAGAAATTTTATATATAACAAATAAGTAACGAAAAAATATATATATTGAGTGATTTAGGTAAGATATCATATTAATTATATTGATCAACAGAAATTTTAGTTCATATAAACCATATATTATTGATGAATTAAGGGACCATTAGTTTATCAAAAATTATTTTTTTATGAATACATGTTTTTTTATTTCCATCTTCATTTTGATAAATTCTTTTAATAAATTAGAATAAAATGATTTTTATTTACATGATACAATTTTATTTCATATGAAAAATTCCATCAATTCATATTTCTTAGATAAAATTCAAATTTATATCATACATTCAGTAATTTGTATCAAAACATTATCCTGGATCGATGAAAAAACAAGATAATCATTTAACATCTTGTATGGAACATGAATGTGTGAAAAGAATTAACAGTTGCCTCTAAATATTCCTCAAAGATAATATGGTTAAGAAATTAATCTGTAATCCAAAAAAGATAATCTACTGGTTTGTCGTTAATATTTATTCATCAAATTATTAAATGAAATAATTAATTTTTAAATTGGACATTTTACCGCTAAGTGGTTGGAAATTAACCCTTATCATCTATGGGTTAAGGGTTATTGTCTCATAGAGTATTTATATTTTATTGGATAACACCCAAAATATAGATTTTCATTATCGAAAACCCGAATTATATAAAATCCAAAAAAATATGATTGATATACTGAAAATAATTTTAATAAATAAATATCATTTTAACAAAGGATTTAAATAAAAAACATAATAAATAAAAACTAAATCCAGTTATTTACACACATATCATCCCTTGTTATAGAGTTTATCCTCTAGAATAAGTCAATGACACATATTATTTATAGGTTTCCAATATTTATGGAATAACCTATAATGGTCTCAGTATGATGTGTTTCATTTCCATTCATTTCAATCATAATTATTCCTCATAAATTATTTTAAATTATATTCTTTTTTCAAAAATATAATGCATATTCATGTCGGCTGAGACACTTTCCTAGTTTTTCTCTTCAAAAATTATTTACATGAGAACAATCGAGACTCCTTTTTTCATGGTATCCACAACTTGAGTTCTTATAAAATTAGATCAATCTATTCATTAATGTGCTGGGGATTATGGTAAGGTTTTTATTTTTAATCATTATTTGGGAAATATAATAAGAAATAATGATGACATATTTTACTTCTATCATCACCCCATTTTGTTCCTCATTTTAACCACGATTTCCTCCATGTATTATCATAACCTCAATTTTTATGATGCTACCAATTAACTAAAACTGAAAAACATAATATGAGTTACATGATTCGTAGAATGAAATATTATATATATATATATATATATTGAATATCTAAATATCCAAAAATTTTCATTGATATAAGACACCTTAGGTCTAGGTTCTTCATTTTAAAAATTCTTAATAATTTTTTGTAACGAAAATATGAATTATCCTAGGAGTATCTAATAACAGTCTTAAACCATTTGTGCAGTTAGGCCTCTGGTCATGTACCAGGTTACGCAGAGTCAGGCCCATCAATGTATGTCATATTTTATACTCTTATATATATCTCGTTCATAAAGATGTCCCATTATATTATCTAGATAGAGATAAATTTCCATGGAGACCCACTTAATCTCTACCTTAAAAAATTATACAATGTTTTTATCTACTTATCCTTAAATTATACCTTATTGATTTGTTCTCTAATATATGTCTCTTCAAATCTAGTTCTCATGGAAGTTATTAAACATCCTTTGATACCAACTCTAATAGCCCGACCATTAAGGACATCATAAGTTTTCTAATACAACTACATTGGTATGATTTCCAACAACCAATGCCTGAAGGACCAATGGGTTAATTTTTCTATGTATTATAGATACTACCATTAGTATTGTATTTAAATTTAATATAGTAATTATAATATCATTTTTGTTTTTTTGGAGAAAAATTTATTCCATATTTTATATTCATTCATGTAATTCATTGTACAATTAACAGATTTTTGGGGAATGGAATCAAAATAACGGTGAGATCAAATGATCCATGAGTGTAATTTTTCGTTAAATAAAAGATTAATCAATGGTAATAATAATTATAACATGGTAAATAATATAACACACATACAATTAAGTTGACTAACTATGAAGTTAGTTTTTAAAAAATATAAAATTGTAATAACTAAAAACACATTCCACCCAAATAACTAGATATGGAGAAGTCATATGGAAAGCTATGAAACTGAAAGAAATTTCTTCAAATCAATAAACTGATAATGAAATTCATGAGTTGATTTTATCATATTAATGCGTCCGGGATAATAATAATGATAACTAAAATTTCTATAAAGGAAATTCTTATTCATTTGAATTTATATCTAGGTATCAAGAAAACCTATATTGTCAATATCCATCCTCCACACAATTTAAATGTTCATGTAGAAAACATTATACTTTTCAAAAATAATTTGTATCATGAGAAACTAGAAATGCATCGATGGGATATATAATGTCAAAAACCCACCAATAATTAAATGTCAAATTAATTATTCATATTGAGTAATCTATTAGATTAAAAACAATATTACTTTTAAAATATTGATATTTAATTAATTATATATTTTTATCAATATTCTCACAAAAATAAAATATCATTCAATGTAAACACCCTATGAAAAATGCTCAATTATTTGGGAAATAATAATATCCAAGATTAATGATATGGATATAATGTCATAATCAAATTAAGTTTAACATATCCTAGGGACTGACAATATAATAAAGGATGTTAATGTCAATACTATCCTTGAACAATCAATCAAAAACTATCCAAATAATTATTAATTTTTTTATCGATACAACATACACCTTATAGAGTAAAAATAATGGGTTGTTGTCATTGCTGAATAAAAATATAATAATTTTTTTTTGAATTCATTCTTGAAAAAATCATTTAAAAAACATTTTTAATATATTTTAATAATAAATTATTATTTGAAAAATTATTTTATTTTAAAAATAATATTTTAATCATAAAAAATTGATCTCATATGGAATTTTAGAGGGTAAATCAGTTAAATCCAAATATGGAACGAAGAAAAACCATTTTAGACTATAAATAGGTTGGAAAAGAGATTTGTTTGGAAAGTGATAAGAGGAGTCCTTGAAAAAATTTGCTAAAATATAAAAGTATTAAAATATATTTACTAATAAATTTTTAATGGTTAAAAAAAATTTAAATTTTTTTTAGAAAACAATTTTTTTTATTATAATAGTTTCTCCAACTAAATATAAAAATGATGTCGGGTTTCCTAAAAACATTTTCTAAATCATTTTATGTTTCAAATATTAGAAAATATTACTATTCTTTTATAACAGTCATGAATAACTGAAGGGGAAGAAAATGAATGTTTTTATTAGACATTTATTTAATAATTTCCTTTGATTGATATTTAGGTGTAAATAATCTGAAAATAATGTGATTCTAAATTAATCCAACAAAATATAATGATGTTTAAGTGAGAATAAATCAATGTCGAGATTATGTGTATCAACTATACATCCACATAATTAAATTGAAATACATAAATATATAGTCAATGTAATTATAAATAATATAATATAATATTATAAACAACAAGGTAGTAGTATATCCCAAAGAAATAAATTTGGTTATCAAATTATTTTCCAATTGTTAACGTTTAACTCATGTCTCTAAAGATGAAATAAATAAAATTGAACACAAAATATCGAAAAAATGAAGGAATAATGATATTATATAAAATTTTTATTCTGTGAACCATAAATAAAATATTAGATGAAAAAATATTGTTATTATATCAAGATAATGTTATTATTCTCAATATTTCGTGTGATTGTAAAGATAATCATTAATAATGTTCTAGAGGAGGGTAATAATTAAACATTCCAACGTATCCCACAACACATTGATAAATACGAATCAAAATATACATGAAGTAATAATATTAAATGAATCTTATAATATCATTAGAATATGTATATTCATGAAATGTCATGTTATATGGTATTATATAAACAATATTATAGAAACTAGATTCATAACAACATATTAGTCTCAATAGAAAAGAAATTGAGAAGAAATCTCTTACCTTATCATACCTCATGTTGTTATATTTTTAGCCTCCTATATAGTGGTTTGAATATATGTTAATAAGTTATACATTATCCACACATATTTTTTAAATCATATTTGATTTTCTTATAGTATTTTATTACCCATTGGTTAGTAATCAATCATTATTTCCCCTAGTTCGGGTGATTATTGACTATTTTGGTGAGTATGTTTTGTCTCGTTACTTATTATTCATAATAATTATATCATGTTTTCATAATCCAAAATATGGATGAATGAATTAAATATCAAAAGTATTATTTATATATGTATATCATATAATACATAATATTTATTCATAAAAAATTAAATGCATTGTTCATGTAGATGGTAGGCTGTATGCACGTATGAACACTACTTTCATTCAATTATCATATTTAAAGAATGAAAATTTAACAAAACAATGTATATTATAATTTAATTATTATATTTTTGTCATAAATTTTACAATTTTTTAATATAATAACCCGTTATATGTTCCATGTATACTGTGAAAGAATCACATCTCTTTGAGGGGGCGGTTCTCCACACTTCCACAAATAATGTTATCTTATTTAAAAAAATTTAAATGAGTAAGCTTATGTGATATATAAAAAATTATAAATAATAAATAAACTATAACTATCATTTATATCATATATAAACTATGTGTCTATCATAATTCCTTCCATGATAGCTGGTAATGGAGAAACGAACTGTCATCATTTTATCATGAGGTAGTTATTCATACAAAGAAATGACTAGTTTGTTACCCATTAAATGGATTTGTGTGTTATGTAATGTAAAAACCATTAAATAAACAAATAATATTATATTTAGGATAATTATGTTTTTATATAAACTTATAAAAATAAAATCATTCTCTTTGGACAATGAAAATAATACTAAAGAGCTTGAGAAAATCTATCAACTCTTATTTGGGGAACTCCTTTGGTTTCGATCAATGGATATTTCATGTATTGATCTATTCCCAAATATAGGGATTTCAGTTTTAGTGTAGGTATTTTAATTATCTATTTGGGATGATCATGATTATTCCATTGTTTCTTGTTATGTGTGAAGAATTTGGAGGATAAGAGGAATTTTTTAATGGGGGAGGAGTAAGACTCTTTTAAATTTTTGAAATGG
The DNA here is from genome assembly GCA_963277665.1 of Viscum album. Lineage (NCBI taxonomy): Eukaryota > Viridiplantae > Streptophyta > Magnoliopsida > Santalales > Viscaceae > Viscum > Viscum album. Next base: position 1,958,018,691 of record OY728165.1, read on the forward strand.
TAATTCCACCAATTTTTTTCCTATAAATAGTGGATACAATAATGGTCTAAATGTTATTAAATAGAATATATGGACTATAAATGTCCATCCAATGTATTTTTCAACAGTTTCTATCTCATTTTGGATCATAAATTGATGGCTTAGTCCCTTATTATGCTAATTTTTCTATTAATTGTTTTATATAAATATAATTATATTTACTATTGATTAAGGAAATTTTTTTTTACATTTTATATATTTTAAATAATCATGATTCCAATTTTAGATTTATTTTTTCAAAATCCCAATCATTGATGTGGGTGAAATTAATTTAAATTTAATCTTGTATACAAGATAACAAATATGGGTTTTAAATTAAAGTGTTCAATAAATTGCTCTATTTTTATATTCAATTTCAAATGGAAATTGAATAAAATGACCTCAATTGGATTAATTGAAAAATAATTTTTATTATTTAACTTTATATCTAATTTTTTATATAATCATACTTTTCAATTAAATATGGAAAAAATTACATTCATAATAAAAATTTATCATTTTTAGTATTCATTAAAAAATTATATAAAAAACCAAAAATTCCAAATAACATAGTTTTTATATATCTAATTTAAATACTTTGTTTTTAACATATTAGTTTTATAAAAGTTAAAAAATTTAATTGAGAATGGATTCCCATTAAAAGGTGAAATATTTGATATTTATACAAACACATTTTGTAAGTGTAAAACATGATTTATTCTTATCTTGTGCCGAAAAAATATGATAGATTAATAACCAAAATATTTTATTAAATATATAAAATATGTCTAAAATTAATATAATTAACCTATTTTAATTAATTTTATTTTTTAATATAAAACATAATTATTAGGATAAAATTTATTTTCAATAAAATATTTTCTTAATTATTAATTGGTTTATATATTAAATTATAATTAATTTCTAACCAATGGTTTACATTTACATTTTCAAAATTCATAGAATTAGTTATTTAATAATATTAATATTAGATAGTTTATATCTTATAATAATATGTAATAATTGTATAATAATATCATATTGTTTGGTATAACTCAGTCATATGTTTAATGAATGCCATTGAAGAACAGTACTGTTGTGTGCTATGAACAACAACAATATGATGTGTAAATTGAAAGATAAAAAATATATTGAAATTATTTAAAATATTAATTATATTATAAAATAGTTGAATATTTTATTATGTTATGTGTTTTAGGTGTTGTGTAATAACCATTTTCAAATTCAATGTTCATGTGTAATATATTCATGCTGATTTAGAAAAAAATTTACAAAAATTGTCAATTTTATGATAGGATAAAATATGATCAATATTCATTATGATAAAAAAATTGAAAAATAATTTTTACAATTTAACCCTTATCTCTTTAGATTAACCCCCAATAACCCTTTTAAACCTTACCATAATAATGATTTCATTCATATTTTACTATTCATAATGTCTTGAAATTTAATTAATCTAATTAAAAAATTTAAAAATGATGATTAAAAATATGGAAACTAGTTTATCATATTCAGTTTTTATAGGTGAAAAATATACATTTTAAAATATTTATGAAAAATAAAATGATAACTATTTATATAAAATTAAATTTCAACAACAAAAATTAAATTGATACAATTGTATTCATATTAAAAACATGTAAGGATTATTAATATATTTCATTGAATAAAATTTAAAAATATCCTTATTATTTCATTCATAAATATATTTTAATGTAATTTATTATTATAAAATACAGTTCACCAAATAAAAATAATTCTTTGTATAATTTCTTCAAATAAACTAAAATGGTTTTATAGTTAATTCAAAAAAAAAAGTATGTTAAATTTATAAATAATTATTAAATATATTAAATTAAATAGCTATAAATAGTGACCATGACCCGGAATACATACATAAATTTAAATCATCCAAAATATAACTTTTCAAAAAAAAAAATTGCTTTATTAATTTAAAATTGTGTTATTATTTCCTAGGAACTAATAAATAATTTTTCATTATGGAAAACCCCTATACATACTAATAAATTTCTATTTCGTCATATTAATACTTATAAATCAAACAGATACACAATAACAACAAAATTAAAAAAATAATTTTTCCACATTATATAATCATTTATTTAAACTCATTGTTGTGTTTAAGGAAATTTTGAAAAGATATTAACTCTATGTAAACAAAAAAATATAATAAAATATCTTGGTGTGGAACAAGTAAAACTTATTTTCATCCTTTGTTTTGGATAAAATGATAATTTTATCTGTAAATACAACCACATTTTTATTAAGGTTGTAACTAAAGAAACTATCCATTAAGACCATTAATATTTTTAGATAACTATTCAGTTTTATCTGTATAAATATAAAATCATATTTTCCATATCATATAATAATTTTGGTCTTGTAAATATATTCTCTCCCTATATTTAATTGATGATACCCCAAAGAAAAATCATCCATTCAAATTTACCAATCCTAACATATTTAATTAATGAAGTGATAGATATTTTGTAATTACAAAATTTTCCTTATCATTATCTCACTAAAATCATGATAACCATTTCATGGACATAATGAAAAATACATATTCTATAGGATGATGATTTGGGAACTCTAGGGTGATACAATTGGGTATATAAAAACCTAATCTTGTTTCACCAATAGTTTTTAATATAACTCTTCTTATTTATTGGGGTACATTTTATAGGATATGTGAACTATACTTATTATAATATTAATGTGATATAAAAATCATCATTTGGAGGATGTCATTGAAAATTCTCAAGGTAACACAAAATTATATTCGTTCATAATTGGTATGTATTTATAGATGATACATCCCTTTAAGACAATAATTTAAGAATTATTTGAATTTCTATAATATAATAATAAAATAAAATTTGAATGAGTTTTCCAAAGATATTCATTACACTCATTGAACATCCTTAATATTTACTAATAGATTAGAATGTGATTACTTATTTCCCTCCAAAGTAAAATTCTATTAGCATAGTATAAGAAAAAATTAGAAATTACTAATTTAGAGTAAAAGTATAAAAATAGGATTATAACATGGCATGACACCCATCATGTAACATTTTTTTTTGTTTTAATTATTTTAAATATTAAATTATATAATTTTATTTACTTTGAAATCAGGGAGATTCATGATATAATATTAATTTTTTTTAAAAATGTGTAAAACATGTGGAACTTTTAATTTAGAAAATCATGTGGATCTTGGGTTCTTGTTTACATCCAAAATAGAAGATTTTTTGGTATGAATAGTTCATGGTTTGGCTGACCATGTGGGAGAAAAATAGATACCAATTGAAATAATTTTATATAGACATTGTTAGACAATGGTTTTTACAGGTTTGGTAAACTATTTAGATTGACTTTGCATTGTTCCAAAAACAAGAAATAATTTTTTTATTAGTTATAAATTTCTCTTTTTCTATTATATCTATGAAAAATCCTCATCACACTCCAACTCCACCCATGAGACCTAACATTTTCAATATCCTACCCCTTTGTGATAACTCACCACCATTGGGACTCGCACACATGAACTCCCCCATGAATGGGTCCTCCCCCCAAAGATAATTATCACCACATGCATCCTTATTGTAAACACACCCAGACCCCGCCAATTCCTACATTTTGTGCCCCATATATTGGAATCCATAACCATTTTGTTCCATCTACATTCCTTCACTATATATAGTCATACCTCTAGGGTATGTAATTATATCGTTTCTCATCCTTTCTTTCGTTAAATTGTATACCACATCATTGTATTTGGTTTATTTGAACCCTATGTAAAGTTAGACCTCATACTTTTGGTTTCATTTGTGATTGGGGTTTATAGTGGGTTTATCATACTTGTATAGGAATACATTAATAGTGGACAGACATTCAAGACTATACACAATTTGTATTGTGGTAGGTTTTCTAATTCTCTAATTATAAATTAATTAACTAGTAGTAGAACACTTAAAAATCATTATGATTTATTTTTAAAAAATTTTATTAAATAGTTTTTAGAGATCTTTTGATAATTATTATCACTTTAAATGTTTTTTCCTCTTATATTGAGTTGTGAAAAATAGTTTTTTAATGGTTATTATAAGAATATTTCTTTTTAAACTATTATAATGGATTTTTCAATAGTGTAATGAATTTTTCAAATTGAATTTGTTATTTCAAATAAATTTTTGATATTATTAAAATTGGAAATTAAAATTGTTATTGAAATTAAATAATTTTAAAAATAATTTAAGGGTTTTATTTAATTAATATAGAATCTAACAACATTTAATCACTATTTATGTTAAAAGGATAATTAAATATAACTATTTCAATCTTTGGGAATTTTTTTTATAAAAATTCAGGTTTCATTATTATAAATAGATATCAATGGCGGGATATATAATGTTTTATGACTATATATAATATTTTATATATGGTTTTAAAATTGGAAAGTGGCATAAACATCTATGTTAGGAAAATTGTAATGTAATGTTCTTGAATTTTCTAAATGAATACCCCATGGAACCCTATGAGGCCTTACTCAATTAGTATGATGATAATATCACATTATATAGATGGTTTTGGTGTATACATATAATTTGGATATTTAATGTGTACAATTATACATTATTATTTCTACTTTCTGTAACCTTATTTTTCTAGCTATTGGTCATGGGAGTGGTAGGTCACAATAGGCATTATTGGATGAGTTTGTACCCTTATTTTAGTTATTCTAGATTGGTGGGTCTCTTGATATACATGCTCATATGTTGGGAACCCTTATGATGTACCATTTTGGGATGGTGTTAGGTTCGGGCTATTCCTACAAAACTATTAGGGTGATTTGTTTTTCTGACGATGGTATAGAGTTCATATTTTCTATTTAGGTATGTTTAACATTAGTGATATATTATAGACCATAACACCTATGTTTTTGATTGGTTTTTGATGTTGGGGATCTTCTATGGTGCATTATGTTTTTCTCCATCATTTTCATTACTTTTGGAGAAAACGCATTAATCGGATTTCCATTAATATCTTTTTTACTTATAGTGAGAGTATAATTATACTCAATTTGGATCCTCGATTTGTTTTATTTAATTTATGTATTTTTAAATGATATTTTAGGAAAAATTTTTATTTTAATAGTTTTTATGTATTTTAACATGCATATTGAAATGATTTTTCAATTTTCAAACTAATATTATGACAGGGAAAATGTCCTTTATGTGAATTTTTACATTTAAGAATATTATAGTGTGAAAATAATTTTGAACTAAATTAAAATATTACATGAAATGATTTATTAAATAAAAATTGGGTTTGTGGTAATGCTGATTGTTTCTTATGGAGTAATTTAATGGGTTGACATATGTTATCATTACAGTTTTATCCTTTGGGAAATGTCTTGACTAAAATAGGATCATTTATTGGTTTAGAGAGTTTGATGTAAATTTCTATTAATTTATAAAATCTGACATATGATTTATATTACATTATTTCATAGATATTTCTATTAGATTAATATAATTTCCATTTGGATGAACATCCTGTGAGTACCTTATTAGTTGGTGTTGTAGATATTGGTGTGTTACATTATTCATCTATAGACTGTGATTTTTTTTAGCTGAATAATATTAAGGGATCTTGGGGGGGGGGGGGTGATATGACGTATGTAGGCTAGGGAACTATGTTAAGAGTTGACATTATGGATTTAGATTTGTTTTTCCTTTAAGAAATTTAATATGATATTTTATGTACATATTATTGTATCCTCTATTTTATTTATGGTGTGGGTTTTTGTCTTATGAAAGGGTAATTTATAAGTTTTTATATAATTATATTATTTTGTAAGCCTAATTTAACATAAAAATAATTCATAATACATAATATATAAATTTAATATATAATTTACAATTTATTTTTAAAATCCTGTGGGGATTTAAAATAATCATCAACATAGTCGTGGTTCATTTTTTTCAATGGGTTTGGTGGATGTATGGGTTGGGATAATAATAATGGTTTCAAATACTCTTATCTTTAGTGGGATCCAATGTTCTTATAATTTCCATTTTAATGAGGTATCCTGGTATATAAGACAATGAATTATTCATCAGGACTCAAGAGGTTTTTCGTGACCGATATCTTGTTCAACACTCTTAATGATGGTGGTTATGTACCAATGGGTTTTGGGATACAATTTTAGTGGTAGAGTTTTTTTTGAATCCTATTATTGATATGATTAACTAATGTATAATTGAATGCATAAAATATGTGTTAGAATGGAATTTTGGATGGCAATGAAGATAGAATTCAGTCGTGAGGTTAGATGTCATGGAATCATGAACCATACGTAAATTTAATGGTTAATTCAATGCTCATTCGATGAACTATAACATGAATATCACTATCCACATTAGTAATGTTATTATGGTAATCATAGTTCTTCATTTCACATCTTTATGGTATTTGGATTCTCTTGGGAAATTCCAATTGATAAGAGGATTTTCAACTATACACTATGTCAGGTTGCTTTTTTATATTTGTTTTAGGGGTTCTATAAATTGTCTGGGATTTGTGAAAATTTTTTTATAAAAAAAAATAAATTCATAACATGGTGGTTTATAAAATTAATTTATGTGGTTAAAAAAATATTTTCAATGTTTTTAAAAATGGGAATAAGAAATGTTTTTTTAATGGATATTTGGTTTTAAAATTAAATATACTACATTAATATTTTTGAATGTTGCATTTATTGACGAAAATATTATTTCAAGTGAGTGTTTTCCGTGAAGTGTGATATTAAATACATTTTTAAAATTGGAAAATATTATTGAAAGTTTATTTTTTAGTAGTTCATGGTTTACTTTGTTTTTACAAGGTGTATCATCTCAATTTTTTGTCTCAGTTTCGTGGGAATGTTTATATTTATTTTAAGGATAAGTTAGGTTTATTCATTTATCGTATTATATGTACTAATAAATAGTGGTATATCTTGAGAATGAGTGTCTTGTTTATTTCATGGTATGAATTTTCGGTAATTTTTCTTTATCATAGGGGATACTTCCTATATTTTGTAACCCTAAACCGACTTAATTTAAAGGTAATGATATATTTTTTCTTGGTATTGAATTTGGTAATTATTATACTTAATCTTACCTTTCACTTTTTAGGGGTGACTTAGGTTTGTCATTAGTTTTTTGAAACCTAGGTTCTTCTAATATAAATTTTTTAATATTTAGTTATTTGTGTTTTTTCTTTGATAAGTCTGTAATATTTTTCATTTTATTTGGATGTGATGAATTTTATTTATGTTTAAGAAATTTGACAATTCCTGGAATGAAAAAATGGGAATTGTTATGATATATTTATTATATTATGGATTCTTATAGAATTTTTTTCATCTGGGGAACTCTTATAGTGGTTTATGAGTTATTTAGTTGAGAATTTCATATTTTTATGGGTTAAACCTAGGAAATATTTGAGTCTTTTCTAAGGTAAATGGAATGGAAAAATTCTTGTTGATGTTGGTAACTTCGAAATGCAAGTTACCTATTGGTGGTTTATTCTTGACATTATGTCCCAATTTTGATTCCCCGATTTTTATGTACTGTACATTAACCTAAATATAATATTACACCATTTATCTATAATGGTTAAGGACTTAGTAATATAGTGACTTGATTTATGGATTTTTAGGTGTCCCAATTGGTTGTGGTTGTTTTAATGTTTTATGGAATGGTAATTTTTATTGGTTTTTTAGATATTTTTCATTCATTGAGTTGTTTATTTTATAGTGTGTTTACTATTAGTCCACTGTTATTGGAAATGTATAAATGGGGGGTGATAATAATTCTTCTAAAATTTAATGAGTTAATTATATAATCAATGCCTCATATTAAATGATGGTTGATTGATTTCAACTATGATACATTGGATGTTTTTTGAGGATGATTCTAAATATCTTAGAGGAGTGTTTTAATTTGTTTTTTTCACCCTTAATGTTCATCATAGTATCCCATATTCCTCACAGTATTCATGAGGTGTTGTATTTTTATGTTTTCATTTTATTCTAACCCTCAGTACTAGATACATGGGGATATAAACCCATATTATGGGGATAATTGTGAACCATGACATGTCACAATTTTTTTTTTAATATTATTTAATATTATTTTTTATATGTGATATTTATTGGGTTTTGGGTTTGATTTTAAGAAATTTAAATGATATTTATGGTCTCATTATCTTATTACGCTGTTATTAAACATTATTGAGCCTATGTGTTTGGTTTTGATATGAGGTAACACCATTTGGAAAGATTGACACATAGATTTTTATACATTGTGGGGATTAAGGGAAGCAATGAAAGAATAATTAAACATGGTACCACAATAGCACTGTTTCTTCATGAATTTATTAAATATGAATAGTGAATTTAATTAAAATAATAACATATATTCATTTAATTTATTGTTTTTCCTTATCCCCTATTATTTCACAAATTACTTATCATGATAACTCTTCCCACACACGAGAAACATTTATCATAAATGTATGCCTATTGGTGGCCTCCCCCTTGTGAACTCCCTAATTGATTATTCTTAATCTATTACAAAAACCTCTCCCATTTATACCTCTTCATGCACCACCATAACATGGACCCCATCCATATCACATGGCCTCTCTTCCTGATCTCCCTATCCATTCCATTTCATCTTGAATATTTGAAGGGTTTAGGTTGAACCCCCTCAGTATTGTATTATATACCTTATCATCTTCTATTTCATTATATTTCATGGTATCCTATTAATGTTTTTGGTTATAAAAATCCCTAGTTCAAGGAGATGACATGATATTTTTAGTTACATTGGTGATTAGGGTTTATTTTTGTTCGTATATTTTATTGGGACTCCATTTTCGAGGTGGAAATTTTTGTCTCATTAACCATTTTTTGATGGATGGTTTTTGAATGACATAATTATTAATTTTTGAACTATTTATTTCCTTCTTTATAAATTTATATTTTATTTTTCAATTATTATATGACATACTTTTGTGGTATTTTATCATGTTTTACATCGAATGGGATGTATTTTTTATTTACACTGAAATGTGATTACTTTTATGTCAATAGGATAAAATATCATATTTTTTATCAATAAATATGATTTTATTTTTTATGAATGGTACTGAATTAATAAAAAATAATTTAGTTATTAATAGCACTAATTCGAATTATTTACATTGAATTTAAAGACGAGTATGAAATTATTTGAAATTTATATTTATTTATGTTATTATATTATCTAATATATAGTTTTTAAAAATATTTTGACCTCATTTATATCATGTTAATAATTATGTAAAAATTTATAATGCATATTTATAGTGTTTTTTTTCAAACTGTGGGTTATAATTAAAAATGGATTTGAATGTTTTATTTCTGGTTTTACGATTTGATGATGGTTTTTGAAAGTTTATTGTTGATTTGCCTAATTTTTTTGATTTCTTCTAAAATAATGTTTTAATTTGAAAAAAGGATATCATTTGTAAACTTTTGGTCTCTTATTTGAATTTTTAGGTGCTTATTTCCATTTCTATGGATTTTGTTTGGTGTATACAATGGTTTTTGAAAAAAAAAATCACCTTCTTAACCATTTATATAGATAACTAAAATCAAATTAATTTATTCTCTATTGCTTTTTGGTGTTCTTGGTAACTATATTGATTACTGGACGTGTGTAAGAACCATGTTTACCTAGTCTAGCAATATAAGGTATCAAGGGTTATTGAGGCTCATGTATTTCAGTCACTTTTGGTTATCCCTAATCAAAATATGTTAGGGATTATAATGTTTAACAAGAAATCCTCGAAGGATAGCTATATTGAGGTACCCCTAAATTTATTATTCCATATTTTATGATTTTTTAAAGGATTACCTATATTAGAACCCATATCACCAATTTATATGATTGGATTATTATGTAAGGGATCCATCTCATATTATTTATTGATTTGTAATACACATGAATTGCTTGATGAAACCAAACATTATAATGAATTGTTTTTTAGTCATGATCTATAGTCCTTGTTCTATCATGATTGATTGTGTAGCTCAGTTGATTTTTATTTTGATTATTTACTTTAAATGATTAATTTGGAATCTATTATAATGTAATGTTTCAGAGATTTTAACATGGACTTGGGATTGAGTGTTTTCTTTTTGAAAGCATCAATGGAAAGAAAAAACCTCATTGTGACTTTTTTCATTTATGAAAATAATTTTTTAAGACCTATTTTGAAATATAATTCCAAATATAATGAAATTTTTTATTAATTAAATATTTTTCATGTGTTGGGATGAGTTGTTTCCTGATGTGTATTTTTATAATCATATTTATATTATAATTTTTTTTCCATTTAATGGATAATAATATAACTGTCTTGAATATTTGATGACTTTGTGTTATTTGAAGTTTTATCTATTTATTTATCCCAGTATTCCTGTAATACAAATTAATTAATTTTTTGGTACTTCCAGTTATATATTTATATTTTTTTTTGTAATTTAATCATTTAAATTAGTTCATTACTTCTTTAAAATATGATTATTGGTGGATTAAATTATTTTTATATATGATGGGAAATTATTGAGTTGAAACAATTTTATAAATCTCGGATGGTGAGAAGATGTTTGTTGTCATGTGTGGGGAGATTAGGTTTGAGTCAACAAATTTATATTTATTCCTTATGTATAACTATTGGCAACTATTGTTTCCTTAGATGTTGTTTTATGAATTATATTATTTTTGAGGTGATGTGTGACTTATGGATGTGTCATGCTATATTATTGGACGAATTATATTGCTTCCTTACAATTATTTATATTGAAATCATACCAATTGTATATTTATTTGATTCCATAATTCTTCTCACATTCTCATTAGGATTAGGAACACAACTTGGGGTAGTAAATACTCAGTTTGGGCTTCAATTTGAATTGTAGGTTTTGTGTGTCATTAAAAAATTATCACCTATAAATTATTAATATAAAATTTTATTTTTTAATATTCATATAAATGAGATTATATTATTTGAAAAAAATATGTTTTCCATAATAAATCAACTTCCACAACATCTTTGGGTTTTTAGTTTTTTCCTATTATTATTTTACTTTTAGAATGAATGAATACAATATGAATCATAGTTGAAATTCATTATTTATCAAGGAATATATATTATACAAATCACAAACATATTTTTATTATCCACCCCAATAGTAGTGATAGAATATATTTTACCTGATTCCCTTTTATATATGTTACTTTTTCTTAGTTATACATAATTTCCATTTTCCTTTTACATTGACATATATAGAAACAACATTCCTTATAAATTATATATTACACCATAGGAGGAGGATGTATAGAATAATATCCTTATCCCATTATTTTTATCCCATTATTTTTATTTAATTAATATGAATAATAGTGACTATTATTTGTTCCAAATAATTAAAATATATTAATTATCTAATGATTGGTCATATGATTCTTTTTTCCCAAATTCTAATTTTTGGGAAATTTAATCTTATTCCATCTAGAAAAATGTATTATTTATAAGTATGAGATTAAACATAATTTAACTCTTTCTATCTCTAACAATAAGGGATAATTGTTATTCAGTAGTCAATAATTTCATTTTAATAGACCATCAATCAATTTATTTATATCTTTTAATGTATTAATTGAAGTAAAATTTCCAAGAATCAACTTTATATGACAAATGTTTTTCTAACATAAAATAATGGTCAATGAAAAATCATGCGAAAATCCATGAAACCATTGTAATTTATTCCATAGAAAATCTAATGAATTATTGTTTCTTTTTCATCAGTCTATGAAACTCCCTTCCCATTTTTTAAAGGGTTAGTGAGAAAATTATTTTTTAATCCTTATGAGGATTTCTAATAATTCCATAAATTGGTCGTATTCTATGGATTTTTTTCATGATAGAAGACTAAATTGGATGATATTAAACCTATAAGAGATATAAATTCAATATAAAATTTTCTAAAAAATGTATTGGATGAAAAAAAATCTCTTTGGAAATAATTTATTACACTGTGATTAATTTATGATAAGTTTTATCAATAGGGGATGAATCTTTTATAAATTATTTAAAAAAACCCATTTCACTTTTGGGATAAGGATGTATCTCCACATTTATTTGATGTTATTATTCATATCCTAAGTAAATTTATGGAGTTATTTCACTAGGTTCTCAACTTCTAGTCCCATATTATTTGTATCTGATTCTGGAAATAATTACTTTATCTATTTATTTTGTCATTAATTTTTTTTTTCAAATTTCAATATATTTAATTAAATATGTTATGCTAAGTATGATTATAAATAAATTAATGTTTTTATAAACTGATAAATGTGATATTAGAAAGAATTATTCTAAACATAATAATTTTAACTAATTTATATATTTATATCTATAAAACTATGATATTAATGAGGTATGTTATATTAGTCAATATAGCCAATTCATCTAAAATATCTACATATTTTTTTAAAATCAACCATACTATCTAATAAAATATTATTTCTAATGAAAAAATAATTCCGCAATAATTTTTATGAATAAAATTATCTTACAATACTATGATAGCATACCCCTATTAGTATGTGATGTAGATGAAATAGTAATATTATATTCATTCATATTGAGTTCATAATATTTTTCCGATGGAATAATGGTTGTGTCCCTCTTGATGTTGTAGATTGATGGGTTGGGGTTTCAATATTGCAAAATAATTGTTTTTCATGTTTACCACACATATCTTATACCGACTTGTGATGGTCTGTTTCCAATTGGTTTTTTTCATGGATCTATAAACACCTAACAACACTCATATATGTGATAAATTAAGGACCTTCATTTAAAAATAAGGAAATAATTAGAATAATATTTCATTGATATATATAACTAACATTGTTGTATTGAATGGAAATTATGTATCATAACCCCTTTTGGGGGGGATTATTTCCAATTTCAAGACTCTTTTAATGATTTATGGTATCTTTTTTATTGCACTATTCATTCCAAAGAATAAGGTGTGTCACCCTAAATTATGGATCTATTTATGACATGCATTTGTTTGGAATCATCGATATGTATTCAAGGATCCTCATTTATTGGGAAAAATATATTTATATGATGTTCTCTATCAATAGAACCCTTTTATACATGTCTTTGAGGTTCTATAGTTATCTGTTATGATGATTATTATTTTAATCTACACATGGAGCTACTATATATATTACTATCATATGAAGATATAAAATTTGTTTGGATTTAAGAATTGAACCCATTAGATATTCTACTTAAATAACCATTAAAAATGAACCAAAACCCACATAATGTGGTTCCTCTTATTTGGTATCAAAACATTTTTATGGTCATCTGATAGAGACAAATTTTTTACATCATATTATAAGGAAACCAAGGTAGGCAGTGAATAGTAAATGATTATTGTGGAAATTACCATGAGGAAGATAGAGAGACCTGAAATAGATATGGTCTCCCATATTGGTGAATTATCTTACATGGGATATCATAAAATAAGTAGAGTTCTGAAAGCGTCTTCTAAAGAACATGGAAATATGGGGTGGATATGATCCTGTAATGAGTGTAGCCCATATATCATTTTTTATAATTTGGGTGTTGGGTTTGGACATGATGGATGATTCTTATATATCCTATTTATATGGGAATGAAATCCTATAATGTTCTCAATGGGTTGGAAATTTTACTATATAGGTTTCCCATTAGAGTACGGTTGTGTTTAACATGGAATAAAATTCCATGTTATATGAGTATGGTTTGGGAATACACTCAATAAATAATCCCATTTGAGAATGGTTTTAGGTTCATATCGTGTTTGAGTCACATTGGAGGTTTTGGGTCATGTAGAAGTACATATCGCTGCAAATCTCTAATCCCAAGAGATTCATGCTCTCCATGAGAAACCAGAATATGCAATAGTTAATAATATCACATAATCAAATTTTTACATTGGTTTATTGATACTGTACCTAATGGGGGAGAGAGTTGGAGATGGATATCATTGGCTCCCATCTATAATTTTATTTTGGTAACTCCGGTAATCAATTCAAATATTTCATATTACCCATGTAGACAAAGAGACTAATGGTACCGCCTCCTTCAATAATGAAAATGTACTTAGATTAAGAGGGATTCTCTAAGAGTGGGTCCAAGGGAAGAGAGTCAGATATGAAATTACACCTCATATGGAAATGAATTTTTGATCTTTTCTCTACCCTCCTATAATAGGGATTCTATTTTTTGGATTTTTGGTGGTCATCAATTGATCTGTCCATGGGGAATATTAATCTTGAAACATAAGTCACCTCATGATTTTCATAAAAGGATTCCTATATATTACATGTATGGTTTACTATAGTTTAATTTCATATAGATAGGGCAATGATTTCATAGTTTAACATCATATTGTAAGGATAAGGCTAACAGAATTTAATATTTTATTAGAAGGATGTTTCCAACATAGTTTGATTTCATTTGGCATGGACGAATAGGTGGAATATTAATAGTAACAGAAGTTGTGGAACATATGCAAGAGAACCTATTTTTTAGTTTACTTGTCAAAATAGTTATGGGATAGGGTTATAATATCATCATGAGGAATCATTTACCTGATGTAATTGAGCCACCCAAGAGGACAATCTCGACATGTTTCATGCTAAAAAAATTATGAGAAGTATATCTATTCAACGAATTTCATAGAGTGTGGAGGATTATCACAAATCATGGTATTCTAGTGGTGGATATTATTCCCATATAAGGTGAAAACCCATATTTACTCTAATAAAATAGAAAATCTCACTATGTGAATCTCCATTTTTCTTTGGGGTTATTAACCACATAACATTTTTTATAAAGGGGATGAAAAGTATTATCCACAAATGGGTCCTCTAGGGACCCTCCACAATGTGAAAAAATGGTCCATATAAAAAGGATACTAAAAATGACCATACATGAAAGAAGTCCCAAAGAACCATCTACAGTGTTGGGATTCAATGGTCTATCAATGATGGGGGTCCCCTAGGGATCGTCTATGAAACATGGTGTTCAAGGAACCATGCACAAAATTTGGTCCCTAAGGGACCATTAACAAAAGGGACAACCATGAATGAATTTTTCTATCATGTGGGTGTCAAAAAATTACTCATCATTCCAAAAATGATAATTCCATCGCAATACATATTATGTATATTGACTTCTTTATTGGGTCCTCATGAAAGATAATCATCCCATAAACATAATGAATGTATTTCCTCACTATGCATTGGATGCTATGTGGGAGGAATGATTCCACTACCTATCATTCTTTTCACAGGATCCTTCAATACCATATTCGATATATTTTTTAAATATAGGCATGAGTTAAATGACTATAGGTTTTGATGGCCATCTATGGTCGATCATGGGGATCGATTGTTATGGGGACTACAAATGACCGAAAACCAAAATGTAGAATGAAATTAATTTTCAAGGGAAAAAAATAAAATACAGGGCCTCAAATTATTTCTTTTATGGGACACTAGGTGGTGTGGTAGTCCATATAGAAATATTTCTATGAAGACCTAAAAATCCCGTTGGAACATTTCATCCTATGAATATTCATCCTTCATCTCATATATTTTACACTTCATGAATCGTCTAAAGTATTTTTCTACTTCCATTGTAGATATATTTGGAACCATAAAATTCCAAAATTGGAATGGGTATTGATCCATATGAAAAATAAGTGGTTTGGAAAACGTTGCCAGACCCATTTTGATTTATTCTATTGTATTCATATCAAGTCTAGTCAATGATGAACAAATATCATCAATAGAATTTATTATGGATGGGTGGATGAAAATTTACTATCTCTCTAACACCATAGTCTTCATATTATGAAGGAAAATTTGTGATTATATAATTTTTATGTTCCAAGGGTATCATTGAGAATAGCTTTATTATTTCATAGGATACATGGAAAACCCATAAATCATTATTAATGTTTATATACCAATGTTATTTTTTTCTAATGCAATTTTGGTGATGACTTAATGGGACATACTTTTATTTTCCTTTATCATCCTTTTTTGGGTTTTGGCATAATAATTTTTGATCTTTTTCCACTTTTTTATTTGTTGTTTCCAAAAATATATAATGCATTATTTTGTGATTTGGTATTTGACTTTTAAAAAGGGTTCCGTTTCTAGGATTTCATCATAATATTATCATTTCTATTTCTTTGAAGACATTAATATCACCCATGGTAGAATAATTCTACTTCAATTTTAGGCTGAATAGATTTTTCCAAGAATTATAATGTATGTATCCCAACTATTTTTTCTGGATGAGAATATTATAATATTATTCAGTCATATGAATTTGTTGTTAGACACTAATTTTTTCACATCTGAGTCTACGACATGATATGGGGAAGTATGTGAGGAGTCACCATTAACACTATTTACAACAAGATGTTATCAGTGTGTAAAATTAGTGGAATATTTTCCCTTGAAGATAAATTTTCCATTTGTTGAAAAAACAATTTGTGGCCTATTGACGCATATCAAACTATGGGATATTATGAAAAATTGAAAAAAAAAATACTTAGACCATTGAAAATAATTTTATAATGGAAATTTAGTTTTTAATATTATGATTTATCATGACCATGAATGGTGAATTATCATGAAAATTATGTCTGAAATTGATAAGGGAATCTATAACAAAATTTTCTATTAATGAATAAAACTCTTGCACAATGTTTTTACATTGTAATGCTAGTTTGGATAATTTTTTCATTAATTTTTTTAAACTAGGACATGGAATAATAAATTTAATGTCTTGTGGAAATAATGTTTTGGTGTTACCATATAAGGTCTCATAGCATTGACTGAGAGATTAATGATTTTCCGTTTTCAAAAAATATATTCATGAATATTCCATCATCTTCAGGTATTATGTGGAGTGTTTTTATGAAATAATATATTAGTTTTATGAATTACTAGTTCAATATAGTAAGATAATGTAATTAGGGTATATGGATATAGTAAATATCATTCCTAACGATTAAGTTTACTTTGATTTAAATGCCTTTATTATGGGGAAGATATGATAATTTAATTGGGGAATTTTATGCATTTTCAAATAATGGTTTCCTCAAGACACTATACCTCTATTTTTTATTTCTAGGGAAATCATATGGATATTTAGACATACCCAGACATAGTTTATGGTTTTTTGAATAGAATGTGCCAGAATATGAAAAGGTAAGTTCATATTAGGAATACCCGAGAATGGGTAGGAATATTTTTTACAAATAGGTCTGAACCATACATAGGAATTTGGGATTAATTATTATGTATAGGCACAATACGTATGATCAAGGCATTAGCTTGCATCATGTAAAAATGTGAACATACCAATTTTACGTTCTAATCAGTCCTCCTGACTCATTGATTGATCTTTTTCTAGTGAGGAGGGGTGTAACACTAATAATATAGGATCAATGGATGGAGAGACACGTATTGGGGATTTATATATAGGTCTTGATATTATATAGGAATGTGGGAAAATATTTTTTGGGTGAAGAGAGATATATGATCCCATTTTTTGAATGTATATTTTCATTGAAATAATCATGCCATTCACAATTCTTGTTTGAAATACCCCTCTGTAGGTAAAGTCCATATAAAGGAATGTGGGATACATTTTAATGTTACAAAGCTACGCAAAATTGTATATTCGACCATTATTATGTATCTTTAGATAATTATGATTAAAACTATATGTATTTATGGAGAAATTACGTAGTTTATTATCATTAGAAATATAAAATTTCCCATTTAGATTAATTTCATGTATTAATTATGGCACAAGGTCTTAAAATTTAAGTTCATATGGATTGTACCATAGTTCAATGAAAAAATCATTAACAGAAGGCTTATTAGGTTGGGATATTTTATCATGCCTCAAACGTGGGTAGGAAAAAAAAATTTAATCCATGATTAAGGAGGGTAATATATAAGGATAAATGAAATGGGAAAAAAATAAATTGGGGCATATTAGACAGAATATTCCACTCTTGGGGATGAATTTGACATCGGATACCATGATTTTTTGTTGGAAATTCTTCATGATCAAACTAGGGAATATAATTCATAGTCATTTAAACATGTCCACATTAAACAATCCCTCTAACTCCGATGTCTACAAAATGATTTTTAGGATTTTTAAATTCCCAAGATAAAGTGTTTGATAAATTTAAGTAATGTTTTTGAGTATGATATAATTATTAAGACCATTATTTTCCACTTAGTTTGATGTTAGATACATAGATATGACTCATATTTATTGTTATGGATTTTTGTTATCTTTGATGGTTCCCTGCATGGGTGAAACCAAATTTAAAATCTCATGAATAGATATTATATTGTATATTGGATATGGGGATATTTTTTAGTCATTATATTGTTTGTTGTACTAGTATATGATTTCGTAGAATTACTATGTATCTTGTTAAATTATTTATAAATTCAGACATTGTTATGGATGAAAAAATAAGTTTAATTTTGGGTGGAAAAGAAGTTCATTATGTCAATTAATGTCTCCAAACAAGGGCCATACTAACCCTATTGTGAATTAATATTCATTTATCTTGGGTGGAATCAAATACTGAAAATCGTAATCCCACATGATTTATGAATGAAGTGAGAATCATGGCATAAAAAATGGTATTATATCACATAGAAGATATGAAAATTAATGTTATGGTCATTTGGATTTTTTGGCTATATCAAAATATATGATAAAGGTATCTTTATGTAACTCCTTGGAGGGATAATCTTGTATAACTTAGTTCTAGAACGATCCCCCTTACTAGGACATACCCATATTAATTGAGGGGCCATATTCCCTTTTGTGTTGATTATTATATCTAAACATGAGATTGGAGATCTGGGACAAACTATGTATTCATTTATAACATTAATCAATCTATATGGTTTTATAAATTTGAAATCTCCTTGAATTTATGATATACAAATTGTGAGGGTAATACTTCCTCCATGATTATTACAGTTTGACGTGAGATTGGGAATTCGAGTGTTACATTGTATCATGTGTGGATACGATTAATGTAACAAATAGGTTGGAAAATTATTCATTGCATAGTTCTAACTCAACTATTTTGAGAAGGTATTTTACATAAAACATACCTTTATATAGAAAGAAACACTTTTTAGTCCCCTGAACCAATATTGACTCCCTGTATGTAAGGGGAATTTTTCATATTTCTTGTCTTGGACAATGAAAAAGGGGTTTTTCATTATAAAAAATCACAATAAAATGATAATAAATCCATAAGTTTTTCTTTAAGATCCACATAGTTCAATATTATTCATGAAAGGACTGTAGTTGTATTGTTTACAATCATGTGTTATGGATGTGGGTAACCCGATGTGGGAGGAATTTATTATCATAACTGAGCCCAATAGAAGAGTTGTGGGAATCACTACATGTCCTACAATGGAAGTAATAAATCCAAACATAGTTCTTGGATGAAGAGATTCACTATGTGGTTCTAACTCTCACATAGAGACCTGAAAATTTTATCTTTATTTCATATAGATATAGGTCACATGTAGTGAAATTTTTGTGAGATGATCATTCTAATAATTTTTAACATTAGTAGTTTTGAAAATGTTTTCATATTTTATCATATTCAATTCATGATGATAATTTATTTCATTTTAATATATTACTTTGTCACAAAGTTTATCATAATGTGATTTTTATGATGTTCCAGGCCCAATATTGTTTAAGGACACACGAAAAAGACTGGTTACATAGATTAATGTCGGTCAGTGGAAACAAAGTATCATTTATAATAATAATTACTTCATGAGAAACCTCACTTTGGTTTGGGAAGTGATAAGGAATATATCCACCATGATCAACAAAAAAGCACTATTAGAGAAGAAATTGTGTATGGAATAAGGTCCCACAAACCTTAACTTCAGTATTTGCTGATTCTTTCTATATTTCATTAGACTCTCGAGGTTCAACACAATATCTCCCATATTTAATGATTATAGGATAATATTTTTTGTTAAATGCTCATGAAATTTGGTTCTGGTGCACATCCAAATAATTAATGGTATGAAATTAATCATCATCCTGTCTCTCAAATTCATCAATCCATTTCAAGGATTTATCATCTTTGTAGAATTGATTGTAAATAAAAATACATGGTGAATGAAATTTACCTTTTATTGGTAAGAACACTTCTTTTCCAAATACAAATGAGTATGCGTTCACCTATGTGGCAGTGTGTGTCATTGTTTTGTAATCCCACAAGGCATGTAGGGGAATGTCAAGTCTGGATTTTTCTATACATTTTAACAAACTTCTAGAGTGTATTCAATATGGTATTCAGTAAGGCCTTTATTTTTATATTATCTATTGTATAATAGCGGGATGAATATTTGGAATTGATGTTATACCCAAAATATAGCATCCCAATTTTAGAAACACCGAAAATGGGTGTCATTTCCCATCAGTATTTAATGAGTGACATGAAATCTGGTAATGATGATGTATTTTATGAAGATAAGTATTTTCATTTCCTATAATCCGTTGAGGGTTTCAAAGTTGACATATAATGAGAATACATCAATTTTATTTAGAATATATTTGAATTGCATGGTTATAAAAAGAGGATATGTTCATGATGTCCATTCACCCTATTGAGAATGTGGAGGATAATTTGAATGTGTATAGAAACATCGAGGGTTGTTGAGTGAATTATATGTGAACCTAGAAATAATGAAACTCTATGAAATTTAGATCATTCATGTATTGTAGTGGTCTTGTATTACCCAAACCTTCATTTTTCATGGAAATTTTTAAACATATCGAATGGGTATTAGAAACTTGGGTGTGCACTTATTTCATGAAATCTTCAATATTCTCACTATCAATACACAAAAGAAGGACCCCATTATTTCACTTATTATAGATTACATTTTGATTATTTTTTCCATTATATAGAATAATGTTAATTTCTCACCTCTTGTTTTTCACTTTCCTAACACATTCTCATGAGATTTCTCTATTTTGATCATAGTCCATTATGGGTTTCATCAAGTCATTGTTGAAACATGTGGGTTGGAAATAGGACTGAATTCCCCAATATCTTCTATGTTATATTGAATGAATGGTTATATCATCTATAAGTTCACAATAATGATGAAAATTTCATCCATATATATATTATTGTGATGTGTCTAAATTTTCCAGTATATTTTTATGTATATTTTTTAAATATAGACATTAGTCTATATTTTCTACAATGGTAATTCCTCTAGTATTCATCGGTTATGGTTTGGAAGGTTGCTTAACTATTCATTTTAAATTTCATAATCACCTTTTACTATCTTCATGGCCAATTCATAATTTCATTTTTTTTTCTTCAAGTGATTATGTTGTAATTGAAGTGCCAACTCATTCACAACAACAAAAACTAGATATTTGGATTCATTATTCAAGAACACTTCAAATAGTACAAATCAATAATGAATGAATCCTTTTATTGAAGAAATGAACACAACTCCCATTCTCACATTTTTGAGATTGTGGTCTTACATCATTATCCTTATATGGTTTTAAAATCACTATAAAAATACATCTTCCAGGTCTAGTTACCTCTGAAGTGAGAATACATCTTCAACTATACATTCAAGATCCAATGAACTAATTTAAAATGAGTGGTTATATTCTAGAAAATCGTCTAATTCTTGTCCTTTCACCTATTTATGATAAAAAACTGAACATCAAACTACTTAATGATGAC
Source organism: Viscum album (assembly GCA_963277665.1). Taxonomy (NCBI): domain Eukaryota; kingdom Viridiplantae; phylum Streptophyta; class Magnoliopsida; order Santalales; family Viscaceae; genus Viscum; species Viscum album. The sequence goes on from OY728165.1 coordinate 1,958,040,733, forward strand.
CACCCATAGTGATAAATTCCCATCCATTATTGGGAAACCTAGAATATATTGGAGTAAAATATTATGGGATACCAAACAAATCACCTTATTCTACATTAAGGGACTCGATTTTTAGAGCATAAAAATTAGCACAAACTAGCTATTATTGAAATCTAAATAAAGAGTTACAAAATAAATCATGGTTCAACTGAGGTTAAATTGGTTTTTTCAATAGTGGTGTCATTATTTTTTTGAAGAAAGCACATAGTGATCGCACTGTGGATTTCAATAAAAAGAGGCCTTCCATCAACAGGAAAAAGTAGCGTTGATAAGATGAAATTTTATTTCATCATACAGTTGAATAATTCCCTATGACCATCTGCACAATGATATGTATCCCCCTTATTCATCTACCTGGTGAAGGGATATAATTTTCTTGCAAGGATGGCTATGAAGTATGACATATAGACTATTGTCCATGATGACCTCTCTAGTATTTGATGTTTCTATAAGTTGAAATTATATGTATGGTATTTGTATCAATAGGGTAATATTTATTTCTTTGATGGAATATGGTGTACCCGTGAATATTCAAGGTGGTAATTTTGAAATAACAATAAAATGGATTCATTTTATGTCTATGATGTCATTGTTTGTTAAAAATGATTTCAAGATCAACTAGGTGTCCATAATTTTATCAAGTATTTAACAAACATATCATCATCATATAATTCAAAAAATATTCCGAAGAATTGTTTTAATATGTGATACATAAGAAAATGTTATATTTCACTCACATTCTTATAGAGAAAGGGAATTAATATGCAGAATAATACTCCATGGTGGAGCCATGGCGCTAGTGACTTATTCGTCACATTGGAGAATTTTTATTTGATGTTATCATGAATATCCATAGAACAAAGATAATCATTGATATCAAGGTAGTTCGTCAATTAAAATTTTTGTGATCAGGATTGGTAAATCAACCTTTGGGAAGTGTTAGTTGAGATATCTAAAATTAAAATAGACTTTAAATTTCCCAAATTTATTTATAAAATGGAATATATAATATAACAATATTATTTATTGAACCTCCCAAATTATGATGTTTATGATGATCTTTTCAACATCAACTTCTATTTTGGAAGCGTGTGTTGGATGAGTCCTTATGGTTGCTTGTTTTTAGCATTAATAGTCCTCCAGCATGGCCAGGTAGTGATTACAAATGATTGGGTCAGACAATGCATTTTTTGAAGTTCATGGTGAGAATATCTATATTCAGATTCTGGAAGGATGTATATACCTCTTTAAAATAAAAAAAAGATGGCTCATTAAACAATGTCAGATATGGTTATACTTTTTTACTCAGAGTTTATTTTCAATGTTCATAAATATTTGTAGAGAACACCTCATCAGATATTAGAGGGGTGTCCACAAGTTCTTCCTCCACCTATTATTCTACAACTTATTCATTTTCTGCATTAGTGGAACAACATGGGTATTTTTACATATTAATCAATCCAAGGACTTCATAGAATCACCATGAAGCGTGTATCTTGCTGAAAATTTAGAAATTCAATGTCACATTTTAGGACTCCAAATTATTCCATGAGATTAGTTGTCATCAAAGAATGTCATCACATTTTTTATTAACATGTAGTGTTAGAGTGGAAGAGTCTAGGTTAGCCTTGTTTGTAGACCAGCCGAAGAAGTGTCTGTACTAGAATTAGATCAACTATAGAGCAATGAAAATGAAAAATATTGAAACATCAATACAATTTATCCATTAAAACACGTAGAAGGGTCTGATCTATCCATGTATTATGGTTTCATCACCTTGATATGTTATGTAGATAACCACACGACATTCTACAAGATCAGTTTCTGTTTGTGGTTTATTCTATAGAGACCCGTAAATCCTGTGATTTTTTTTTCCTAAATACATGGGAAATTTATGAGTATGCAGTTTCTGACGATGCCTGATTTCGAGGCCCGGTGTGCCCAAAATAAATTCTTGAATTTTGTACAGGTATGTTCATTGAACGTACGTGGGGGTTTTTCTATCTTTTTAACTAATGCTCAGAATTGAAATCTGAGGACATCGATGAACTCGCAGCACCATTATTCTCTTAAGGAGACATTTACTGCAGTTGCGTTTTATCGGGAGTTGAAGTTAATTTTTAGGGATTCTCAACATTGAATAAAAATATATGTGTGACACAAAATTTATTTGGTTGGTTGTTATTTTCTCCAAAGGGAAGTTGGAGGTGGGGCCCATCCCCACATAACCGCCCATGGGAGGATATTTTGGGGTGGGGCCCATACTAGTATCAATTTCATTAACTCCCCTTTAACCCCCTTTAGACCCCATTAAAGTGGGGAGAATAAACACCTTCCATCCCTAATTAAATGTTCCAACTCCCGTGCAATTAAATAAGTTAATCAACTTAATTAATTTGATTTATTTTGAATTCATGTTAGGAATAAAATAATATCTAAAGCTACTATTTTTTGTTGGTACATATTATTTTGGGGGAACTTGGATGAATTTGGAGGACATCACACACTCCAGTGAAGAACACGAGGAACTATATAATCTTCATCCTTCTTCAATCGGGGCAAGGAAGTGAGGTGACACCCAAAAAGAATGCACATATTTTTTCCTCTTCCTCCACGTCAAGGGAGAAGACGCCGCCTGCAATGAACTACGCCAACAAAAACATCATCCCCTCTGATATTTGTGGAACAACGTCCATATTCCGCAACGTATGTCTTTCGCGACTTTCCTACATTCAATGAGAAAATACGAGGTAGGGGAATTTTGTATTATCTTTAAATATGAGATTACACCTTTGATGTTTGTCATACAGAATTCTGGTTAGGAAAAATAGAATGATATCGAATGAAGAAGAGGGTTTGGACCACATGAACACGTCCCAACTCTAACCTTTCTTGTTTCCATTTTATGACGTTGGAGGCGAATCTGAAAGGGTGCGCTTCTATCGCACTGTACCGGAGAATAACTGCGGCTATGAGGACCACGACAGACATAAGAGGAATCGTGGCCTAGAGGGCCACGACGAATGAAGAAGAGTGGCACCATCATGCTGCGCTATGGAGACGAAGGCCACGTCCAGGACATGACGCGATGGTTGTGGACTAACGATATCGCACCGACCACATGGAGGGAAAATGAAGCCCGCGTCCGTGGGCCGCTCGGCCGAACCAAAATGGCCAGTCGGGCATGGGAGACGCAGCGCCGCTTGGCGCTGCTGGGCGAACCAGAGAGGCCCGAAGTGTAGGCTGGGTCTGTAGGTGGGTCGGGCACCACAGGGCGAGGCCGAACCCCCAGCAGGGTCGGACCCGCCAAAACAGGTCGGGCCGACCCGCCATCCCACTAGGGTTGACGGGTCGGGCCCGACTTCGCTTAGATGCGAATAACCCTTCGACTATGCGTCTGATCAACGCTCCTTCTATGGTACTGGGACCCTCGTTATGAAGCGTGTTTTTAGAGATAATCTAAGTGCGTTTCGGACAAATTTGGGAAACATACTGCTTTGGATCGAGGGTAAATCCAACCGGGCCTTTGGAAAGGAAATGCCAATAAATTTCAGACCAGGTGTCTGATTGGCGCACCGTATGTCGTGTTGGGTTTATTTTGATGAGACGGAACTACGAGATACATCAACATGAGACTTAGTGATATTTGATGTATCGAAACCTGACTCGAGGAGCAGACCCTCCCGGAATCGACCGTACTGTGTGCGGGAACCCTAGCCCTGGCTGCGACGAATGATATACCAGAATCCTCTGTGGGTTCTACTACGACGAATACTATACCAGATTCCTCCGTGGGTTCGATAGCGATGACTATTGATCCTGGATCCTCCATGGGTCTGAAAGATATAACATCTATTCTTATATCCGGTGAGGGTCCGACAGAATAGATGATCTTGTATCCTGTGTGGGTCTGACAGCTTATTTGGTCCTGTATGCTATGTGGGTCTGACAACTTAGATTAATCAGTGAATACATATTATAATCTCTATCACTATAAGAATGATTTTTACCTATGTGAGCTGGGTCTTTTTTTCAATCATTATCATTTATGTGATTGACTTTACATCCTGTGTGGACTGGGTTGTGCTTGGGATTGAGACTTGGAGCCGAACTGTGACTGGTAACTTAGGTATATGTATAGGCATATACCTATGTAGGATGGGTTGATACATCATGACTCTATATTTTTTTGGTTTTTTATCCTTCGTGGATTCTGGGAGACCTTTGGGGGTCTCGGGGTCCCTACTAAGTATCATTATATTCACCCATGCACGGGCTATGCCGGCACTTCGTTGTGTTGGTTTCAGACGACAGACAACACTGATCGAGGTAGAGAGTAGTAGAGCTGGATGGTACCCTGAGGTGGACCAATTAGCGAGATGTACACGGAGTGGATGGATGGACCTAGGGTGTTGAGGAGGCCATCTATACCCACCCATCAGGTGGTAATCTCGTAGGACAACTCAGTAATTTCTCTTTTAGTTTTCTGTAGTTGTAATATCTTTTCAGTTGATTGTAATTTACTATGGGGATTTTATTTTCGGCACCCTTTCCTTTGAGCACTATGTTTTTTATACATCTATACTTAGTGTTTACTTCCAATTGCGCACTCTCTTGTTTTTGTTTACATAAAGGCAATGTCTTCCCTTTTTATCAGGATTACACCTTTGGTTCTAGTCGCAAGCCCCTGGCCTATGGAAGGTGGGCTTGGGGTAGTCACGACACTGGCCCCAAGGACGGGTTGTGAAAAATTTGTATCAGAGGAGTCAGTTCTACCATAGAAATTGGACTATGATTCTTTTAATGGAAATAGTGTAAAGTGTTTTGGGTGTGGTTATCAGTTTATGGAAACCAGTGTTGGTACGACGGCCGACGTATCCAAAAACTAGGACTCGGTCTTCAGATCTCCGACTCAGTGCACGAAAACACTGATTGCATGTATGTTTCCTTAAAAATGACTAATTCAGGATTACTTTGTGTCATATCACCAAGTATAATGTTTTAATTGTGGCTCACCTGTTTCTTTTCAGGATAGCCCCATGAAGTAGCAAGCAAGGGTTCTGAGTTTCATACGAGATGGTACCCCACCGATTGACGAGGCCTCAGTGCAGGGCCCCATCATAGAGGAGGTACCAATAGTTCCACGAACCACTAGTCCACCAATACCACGAGCTCCAGTAGAAGAGAGTGCACACTGTCTGAGTGCGTTGCACGAGTTCCAGCGCCAGAGGCCACCTAGGTTCCGGGGAGAGACGTAACCACAGGCAGTAGAGGATTTTCCGGAGACTTTCATGAGAGTTTATAGATTGGTAGGGACACCAGCCAACCTCGTGGTGATCCTTGTCGTGAGTCTCCTGCATGAACCACCAAGCATTAGTGGAGCCTGATTATCCAGGTGCATGGTGAGGAATCATTACTCTATACAAACTTAGTGAGTCTCTTCTACTCAGTGTTTTTCCAGCCACCCAACCTACAGTGCGAATTCATGAGTTATTTCATTTACAGTAGGGAAGTATGATAGTATCTCAGTAATCAGCGAGGTTCACCAACCTCTCACACTACTCCATGTATATGGTATGGAACCCGTTCTTCAGGGACCAAACCATCGATCAAGGACTCAGGAATGAGATCAGGGTTTCGACAATTCCCATCATCATACCGATGTAGGCGGGGGTGTTACAGTGAGCCCTTCTAGAGGTGTGTTCTCTCGCTGAGCAGTCACCACCAGCAAGACCTGCCACAGGGTGACATGTAGAGGAGTATTCTGCAGCCAGAAAAAGACAAATGATGCAGAAGTCCAAGCGGACCAGGCCATCAGGTGGGTGACCCCGGGATACAGGTTCGGTTGTGTGGGGCACATGAGACAAATCCATCTATACGAGGAGAATGCATGACAAGGCGTGTGGTGGGTAGGGACACATGGATGGTTACTTCCCGACCCGCTAAGAAGATAACCAACAGACAGTTGAGGGACCTCCTATGAAGAGGAAGAGGTTTAACTGTGGTGGTCTGCTGGGAGCAGGCAGATGTGGCAGAGGATCTTGCCGAGCAGTGGGTGGTGGACGACATTCTGAGGCTCTACCACCACTACCAACATAAGGACCACCACGACCACAGGGAGATAGCGGATAGAGGTAGGCTTAGCTCAAGGAAGTTGAGGCCAATGAACACTACAAACCTGAGATGATTCAAGTTACTATCTATGTCAACTGCACCGTTGTTGCAATACTTATAGACACAGGTGCGAGTCATTCTTTTATTGCCACTTCCCTCTTTCAGAGCTCGGAGATTCCGACGGAGAAATTGGCTCGATTATTATGGCTAGAGACTCCTACAAGATCATACGCTATGATTATGAAATGGTGCTGGAAGTGTGAGATTACTCTAGGAGTTGATAGCTTTGGATCGGGTCTTCTTGTAGCAGCGTCGATGCCTTACGATGTCATCTTCGGTATGGATTGGTTATGCGCAGTTCATGCCTAAATTGACTGTATTATGCAAAAAGTGACGTGTATCCGAACGGATGGGACTAGGTTCACCTACACCGGTGAGAAGAAATAATTTTCAGCGCAAGATGGACTTACGCAGAAGAGGGGCCACCCGATCCCACATCAGTTGGCTAGGCTCATCCTCAGAGCGGTTGATGTGAGGAGTCCGAGTTTTCCTATTGTGGTGGATCAGTACACATATGTTTTACCATACTAAATTCTAGGACTACCTCCTCACAGAGAGGTAGACTTATAATTTGACCTGTACCCCAGGATGGAAGTGATATCTACTCCAGCATATCGGATGGCTCCCGCCATGCTTCGTGAGCTGCGGGTACAACTGATGGACTTGCAGGGGAAGGGATTTATCGCACCTAGAGCTTCACCCTAGGAATCTCTGATTTTGTTCACCAAGAAGGCGTATGGGAGCTTGTGACTGTGTGTTGAAAACCGTCACCTAAATCAGGTGACCTTTAAGAAAAGTACCCACTCCCGAGGACTGATGACCTCTTTGATAAGCTCAAGGAAGCACGATGTTTCTCGAAGATAGACCTTAAGTTTGGATATCACCAGCTCAGAGTTTGAGATGAGGATGTGCAGAAAATGACCTTCAGGTGTCGGTATGGCCACTACGAGTTCCTGGTTATGCACTTCGACATTACCAACGCTCCAGCAGTGTTCATGAGTCTCATGAACATGATCTTATTTCCTTAGCTTGATTCCTTTTTTGTAGTCTTCATCGACGACATAATGATTTACTCGACCTCTGAGGAGGAGCACGCCTACCATTTGCGGGTAGTACTGGATATAATCAAAGAGGACCAATTATATGGTAAACTCTCGATGTTCCAGTTCTAAATTTGAGAGGTTCACTTTCTAGGACAAGTCATATCAGAGGATGGAGTTGCAGTGGATCCAGTGAAGAATGAGGCAGTACTTTCTTGGGAGCCACCCATGTGTGTGAAGGAGGTGCAGAGTTTCCTGGGACTGGCTGTGTACTATCAATGATTTGTTCTAGACTTCTCCAGAGACGCAACACCGCTTTCAACACTGACTAAGAAGGGGAAAACCATCCAATTTTCAGATAGATGTCATCAGAGCTTTCAGAAGATGAGACAGAGGTTGACCAGTGCATCCATCTTGAGGCTACCAGTGGAGGGCCTATGGTACATAGTTTACTGCGAAGCATCAGGGACCGGACTCGACTGTGTCCTAATGTAGGAGTGAGAAGTGATCACATATGGTTCACTTCAATTGAGATAGCACGAGCAAAACCACAATACCGATTACCTAGAGTTAGTAGTATTGGTCTTCTCTATGAAGATGTGGACGCGCTATTGGATGGGTTAGCGTTTTACAGTCTACTCTGACCACCAGAGTATCAGGTATATAATCTCGTAAAAGGAACTGAACCTGAGTCAGTGTTTATGGATCTAGTTATCTAGGAATATGACTTCGATATAGTATATACATCGGATAAGGTGAACATTGTAGCATATTCTCTCAGTAGGAGACCAGGAATTCATCTTCTAGGAGAGGTGAAAGAGCATCTAGCTGCACTGCAGATATCCTTTGTGGATATAGATAGAGCATCCTTTCGATAGTCTCTCATAGTCACTCCTCCTATTCTTCATTGAGTCATAGAGGCACATCGTGGGGACGTTGACTATGATAAAATACGTGGTCAGATGTCCTCATGGTAGGGACCTGATGGGTTTTCTGACGTTGGGGAGCAGGTCATCCTCTTCAGAGGACATACCATGGAACCAGTTTCACTACAGGAGGAGGTTTTGAGGGATTTACACACTTCCACTCCATACTTACATCCAGGAGTGATGAAGATATATTAAGACCTCAAACAACAGTACTCGAGGCCATGTATGAAGAAGGATGTAGTTGAGTTTGTCTCTTGATGCCTCACTTGTCAGTAAGTGAAGGCGAAGCACAAGGTTTCAACAGTCTTGGTTCTTCCCATAGAGATTCTAGAGTGGATGTGGGATGGAATATCCATGTATTTCATGATGAGAATTCCATGTACTTCAGATGACATGACTATATCTGGGCGATTGTCAACCAACTCACCATGTCGGTCCACTTCCTACTGATCAGAGTGTTTGGAATGGTAGTTATATTGGGAAGACTTTACATAAATTAGATCATACGACATCATGGTGTGACATCGAATATATTCTTTGATTGGGATTCACATTTCACTTCCAGGATATGGAAGGGGTTGTAGGAGGCTTTTGGGACACAGCTTCGCTTGAGAACCCCCTTCCAACCTCAGACGGATGGCCAAAATAAGTGGACCATTCAGACTCTCGGGGACACGCTCATTGCATGTGTCCTATACTTTGGTCGTAGTTGTGCGGATCACTTAACCTTGGTAGATTTTGCGTATAACAACAGGTATCACTCCAACATCGAGATGGAACCTTACGAGGCACTGTATGGCCGACCTTGCAGATCACCACTGTGTGGGACTGACCCAGTGGAGTCATCAATTGTAGGACAGAGATGGTACAAGCTATGACAGAGAAGGTACAGATCATCCAAGAGTGGTTGATGACTACACAGAGCAGACAGAAGTCCTATGCGGATAAAATATAGAGACCACTAGAGTTCGAGGATGGCAACCACAACCCTTTTATGGGTCTCACCTCGACGAGGTCTACAGATATTTGGCTGAGGTGGAACGTTTTCTCTATGATTCATAAAACCTTTTCAAGTCGTCAGTAAAGTGGGCGAGGTGGCTTACCGCCTGGACCTTCCACCACCGTTGCACCTTGTGCATGACGTCTTCCACGTATCACCGCTCATGAGATATGTGCATGACCTGACCCACATCATTGACCATGGGGATCTGGACATCGATGACGCGATGACATTCACAGAGGATTCACTAGGGATTAAGGATTGACATGGGTGGGTACTACGTGGACGATCGATTCCTCTGGTGCGTATTTGAGGGTAGCAAAGGAACCTCCAAGAGTGCACATGGGAGTGGGATGCTCAGATGTGTGCTCAGTACCCCCATTTGTTCCCAAAGTGTGTGTTGTAGCATATGGTGACGTAAAGCCCTGAGTTGGGGAGAATGTAAATACATGGAATTCCTGTGGAAATTTTTTCTTAAATACATGGGAGTTTTACAAATCCACAGTTTCTAATGGTGCCAGATTCTGAGGCACGGTGTGCCAGGAATCAATTCTTGAAGTTTTGGTTAGGTACACTCAGTGAATGTATGTGTGGGGTTTTCTAACTTTTAAACCGGTGCTCGAAATTGAAATCTGATGACACTGATTAACTGGTAGTGCCGATATTCTCTTAATGAGACATTTACTGTAGTTGTGTTTTATCGGGAGTAGAAGATAATTTTTGGGGATTTAAAAATTATATAAAATTTTATGTGTGACATAATTTTTATATGTGTGGTGGTTATTTTTTACAAATAGAAGTTGGAGGTGGGGCCCACCCCCACATAACCTCCCATGGGAGGATATTTTGTGGTGGGGCCCACGCGAGAATCAAACTCCTTAATTCCTTTTTAACCCTGTCAAACACCCAATAATGTGGGGAGCCTCTACAACTTATATCCCTAATTAAATGTACCAACTCCCATGCAATTAATTAAGTTAATAAACATAATTAATTTGATTTATATTAAATTCATGTCAAGAATAAAATAATAGAGAAAGATATTATTTTGTGTTTGCACATATTATTTTGGGGAACAAAGAATAATTTGAAGGACATAACCCTCTATAGTGAAGAAAAAGAGGAACTAGATCATCTTATTCATTCCTTATCTGGGAAAAGTAAGTGAGGTGACACCCACGAAGAATGTCCAGCTTCTTTTTGCTTCTTCTGTGAAAATGTAGAAGATGTTTCCCGCAAAGAACGCTGCAAACGACAACGTCATCCCCTCTGATGTTGATGGAACGACGTACATCTTCCGCGACATCCATATTCCGCAACTTCTCAACATTAAATGAAAAAATATGAGGTAGGGGAATTTTGTATTAATTTTAAATATGAGATTATTCAATCGTTCTTTGTCATACAAAATTCTGGTTAGGAAAAACCAAATTATATCATATGACGAGGAGGGTCCAGACCGCACGAACACTGCCTGATTGTCCCCTTTGTTGATTCCATTTGATGACATTGGAGTTGGACCCGAAAGGGAATTGTGCCATCACCCCGCACCAGAGAATAACCTTGGCCAAGAGGACTGTAGTGGATGGAAGAGGAACAATGGCTGGGAGGGCCGCAGTGGATGAATAGGCGTAGCATCGTTGCGTCATGGTGTAGAGCCAAAGGCCGCGGCCAGGATGGGCCGCAGTGGTGGTGGACCAGTGTCGTCGCGCTGGCCATGTGGAGGGAAAACCCCGCCCACGTATGTGGGCCGCTCGGCCAAACTGAACCGACCGGCTGCTAGGTGAGCGGGCTGGAGATCGGCTATGCCCGCAGGTTCCGCACGAAGAAGCCTACGGCCCGCTTCCGCGGGCCGCTCTGCTAGGTGAATCAGCCGGGCTGGAAAACAGCAATGCCCACAGGGGCCGCGTGGGAAGAATTGTGGCCCTATGTGTGGGCCGCGTTCAATGGGAAGAACCGGATGGCTACGGCTAGCCGGGCAGGGGAGAGGCGACCCCGCTTGGTTCCATCAGGTGAACCGGACAAGCCCATAGCATGGCCCGATTCCGCAGGTGGTCCGCGCCCCACTGGGTCGGATCTGCCAGACCGGGTTGGGCCGACCCCCCAACAGGGTTGGACTTGCAAAATGGGTTCGAGCAGATCCCTCAACAGGGTCGGACCCACCAAGACAGGTTGGGCCGACCCGCCAACCCATTGGGATTGACGGGCCTGGCCCGACTTCGCATAGATGCGAATAACTCTTAGACCACATGTATGATCGACGCACCATCTGCAGCACTGGGACCCTCATGACTAATAGGTCCTTTTTCGATACTCTATGTATGTTTTGGACAAATTTGAAAAATGTCCGGGTTTGGATCGAGCGTAAATCCTATCGGGCCCTTGGAACGGAAATGCCAAGAACATTCAGACAGGGCGTCCGATTGACGCCCCTTCTGTCTTGTTGGATTCCTTTTGATGAAATGGAACTACAGGATACATCAAATATATACTTCGTGATAGTTTATATATTGATACTTGAATCTAGGAGCGGACCCTCCTAGAATAAAGTCTGTTGTGTGCGGGTACCCTAGAGCTGGCAGTGACGACTACTGTACCAGAATCCTCTGTGGGTTTGACTACGATGACTATTGAACTGGGATCCCCCGTGGGTCTGACAGTTCTAAATTCTGTTCCTGTATCTTGTGTGGCTCCGAATAAAATAGTTGATCATGTATCCTTTGTGGTTCCAACAACTTAGCTGGTCCGATATCCTGTTTGGTTCCGACATCATAGATTAATAAGTGACTGCATCTGATCATCTCTATCACTCTACAAAAGATGTGTACCTATGTGAGCTTATTCTTGTATTTCATTCATTATCATCAATGTGATTGACTTTAGTTCTTGTGTGGACTAGGTTGTGCTTGGTCTCTAGATTTGCAGCCAAACAATGATTGGTAACTTAGGTATATGTATGGGAATATACCTAAGAAGGGTTGGTTGATACTTTGTGATTTTATTTTTTTCGGTGGTTTATCCTTCATGGATTCTAGGAGATCTTAGGGGGTCTCGGGTTTCCTAATATGTATCGATATACTCACCCCTGCATGGGAAAAGGCCACACTTAATTGTGTTGGTTCTAGATGACAGACATCATTGATCAAGGTAGAGAGTTGTAGAGATGGACAATACCTGTAGGTGGACCACTTAGCGAGAAGTACAAGGAGCGTACAGATGGACCATAGGTTCTGAGGAGGCTATCTGTACCCACCCTTCAGGTGGGATTCTCATAGGATGACTCAGTAGTTATTTTATTACATTTCTATAGCTGTACTAGCTTTTTATTTTTTGTACTTTACTATTGGGATTTTATTTCTGGCCCCCTTTCCTTTGAGCACTTTCTTTTGTATACAGCATTACATAGTATTTACTTTCACTTGAGTACTCTATGGTTTTTGTTTAATTAAAGGCAATGTCTTCCCTTTTTATCAGGATTACGCCTTTGGAGATGGTCGCCAGCCCCTGGCCTATGGAAGGCGGGCTTGGGGTAGTCATGACCCCGGCCATGGGGACAGGTCGTGACATCATCAGTGAACACATCAACTTCATACTCATTAGGGATTAGTAAATCATCTAAAATATCATCCATGAGGTATTTCAATAAGATTACTATGTCTAGGATTTATATCATTATAGGAACCAAAGATAAATTTTACAATATATTATATATTTGGCATAAATTCAGTAGTAATTATTCATCAAAATGTTCTTCCATAGTCTTCTTAGGGTCTATAGTACATTCCCAATATGTATCCACACTAAATATAGTGGTTTAATATGTTCTTGTACTTAGAGGGATAGTTATAATATGCATTCCTACCTACTAGGGATGATATAACACATGTATCCACTCCAATTAATGTTATTGATTGATCATGTTAGTGTGGATTTTAGAATATGAAATATTATTTTGTTTATACTATTAGACTCGATGAAGTTCTCTTCCCTGAGTTCCTGTATCATTAATGATCCTGGTAGGCGGTGTCAATATTGTTCTTTACTACTATGAAATCTTCTTCCATATATCATTTGATCATGTGGTCTATTCCTCTAGTTCACAAATTGGTTGCATGGAACTTTATTTCATATCAAAACTCATCATTAGTGAATGGATCATTTAAATTAATTACATATTACTTAAAAACAACATTAATTCCTCAAAAAATGAGGAATTTTTCTGCTTAGCCACTTCTGGTGGTAGTAATTAGAGAAGTGGTGCACATTCTTCCAAATTTGAAGCAATAAAATATAGCAGGGTGAAAACTAAAGTTTGACTTGATGTAGGCTCATCCTCAAATATTTTCACCCTTCTTTCTGGATAGTCTATTTTCTAAAATGATGGATTCATGGGATATTTATTATTGAGGACATCAAATTATTTATAGTATGAGTTGATGTAGGTATATTTGGTTGTATCAAATATTCATGGAGAATACCATTATATTGTTTGATTTTATTTTCAGTCATACATTCATCAAACATTATCACCATGTTTTTGTGAACTATATTCAAGTTAATTAGTTCCATAGGTGAAGTAGAAGAACCATATACTACCTATATCGATGGATTTCCAAAATTCCCATACCCGAAGTCATTCAATTTTTATAGTGTTTAATTGAAATGAATAATTTCTAAATTTTTTTCCTCACATCTTTTTAATGGGTAAATAATCATGATAATCATTTGTACTCACTTGTTCGGGACTTTTGGGATCTATCAAGAAAATTAAATCAATTTCTATGAATCTATAATATATTCATAGCCCTCAATGTCTCAGAATGAGCATGGATTTTTCCTTCTCAAGTAAAATTCATTTCACTTAGGTACCTTATACTTTTCCTAGAGTTGAAGGAATTTTTGTAGACACCTTGGGTGAATAACATGACATGTCATATGTCTTGGAGGAGGGGCTAACCTGGATGCTATCATATGTGTTATGGATGCCGCCCCACCATTTTCTAATATTTTTCCATGAAATGGAAGAGTATTTCATGTATTTTTCTTATTCTATTGTATATAATATTCCATTATTTGGAAATATAAGTGAAATCCCAAGTGAACATGTATATTTCATTGTGATGAGTATCATTCACAGATCATTATAGGAATTATATTTGCAAAGAGAGAGTAGGTCTTCTTGGGGAAGATTTAGGATCAATTGGTATGCCATCCCTTTAAATTATGAACTGAATATGATATTCTCCCATTCTATCATAGTATTAAATTTGAGAGGTCAAGGATTTTTTGTATTTTCAAGCATTGAAAAGAAATAAATAGGGAACTTCCATCTGAGGTTTTCCCATCCTATGTTTGAAAGATCTAAAAACTAGTATACTATATGGTTCACATGAATCATCTGAGTTTCGCTACATCTTGATGCATGGTAGATCCAAACAATGATTTCCAATTGTATGAAAATTCTGTTTGATGGTGTTTGGGGTCTCTTAAGAAATTTAATATCTAAAATGTATAAATTCAAAAAAAAATTGGGCTGGTATGTTGGTCACCCACTCATGATAATGATATTGTTATGTCATTAGTTGTTAAATATATTTTTCCCAAACTACTAATAAATCATTAAATGACTAAATGGGTTCAAAAATACATTTATTAAATTTATTTTAACTTAAACATGCACGAGAATATAAAGAGGGAGAACCAGATGATCTAGTTATAAAATTATTTTCACCTGATAACCATATGGATATATCTTTTGAGAGTTTTTTGGAATCTGTTGGGGTTATTTCCCTAAAGGATTGAAATCATTATATCCAACAATAATGGGGTTATGGAAAACAATTGGACCAAAAACTGAGTTGCGAGGATTCCTCAAACCCACACTAGTTAGTAGGTTTAACACTTTTTGTAGAGGTATTATAGTTTGATGATTATGTTGATTCTCTTCCTGTAGACCGTATTCACTATAAATTCTACAATGGATGAATTTTCAATGATTCTTATATTTTCATTAATTTTTTCCTCTAATCAAAGAATCATTATTCGTGTGTGGGGAGATAAACATCATTGAGATGTGGGTCATGTTTGACATTCCTTTTCCACTTTTCATTGGTGTATTTTATCTTAGTATGTAGAAACATATTGGTAGAAGGTGTAACTAATTTCAATTTGATTCAGTGGTTTTGGTTATGCCCAACGCTATTAAATAGATTATTGTGAACCATATTAAGAATGGATCCATCCTCCTCACACAAATCATTTTTTGAGTTATTTTCAAGGTCATCTTCATGATTGATTCCCATAATGTTCCCTAATAAAAAATTCATTGTGGGTGACATAATGGATGGGGATGTCAAATGATTGGAAGGCTATTTTCACTCCTTTCAAGAATTGTCCATTAAGTCTTGGTATAAAATTTTAACGTCAAGACGAAGAGTTAATATGAGGGATCCTCCAAAAATCATGGCCATATACCACAATTATATGTGATATGAGTTATGATATTTGATGAAATATGAGACCTTAATTATTCTTTTACTCCCTAAATGGGAATAGTCCTTTTTCTGTTGAAGGGTTTTTTGAGGTAAAAATCTCCCAATCCCACTAGCTAGGGGTTACCATGTTCTTTTTTTTTGTTCCTTGGGAAAACATTACATTATTAGAGTGGAATGTTTTTAAATAATTAAACAATCCCTCAAGGTTGTGATTGATCAAATACTTCGGTGGATACTGCTACTGACACCGCTCTCCTAATCTCTCACATTATTATTTGTGCATGAGTCAATGTAAAATTTCAGATCTATATGAAATGTTTTTCATTATTATGAAATTATTAGTGCTTGATGACTAGTATTCAATAATTGATAAGCCTACTTATATTTCTCAGTTTTCAAATTTAAGAAAGTTTCAATGAATATCTCTCATTAGTCTTGACATGTTTTAGAATTATTCAAGGGTAATACCTACTAAGTGCTTCATATTTCACATCTTTAGGAAATTATTAGAAGCCACCATTGAGTAATGACATTACAAGATGTCATTTCCAATGGGTTCATCTGATGAAGGCCGAAGGTGAAATGAAAAGTTACATGATCCTCACATCTTCATATATGAATACCTATTAAAGAATGAATAATTACACAATGTATTTCATAAAATTCATTAAGTCATTCTAATTAAAGATAACGTTTCTACTTCTTTGATCTTGGTTGTTTCACGAATATAAAATTATTCCAGGACAATATGATGAGGAAGCTCTCCTAATACATTGACAATATATACATACCAATTTAATGAATTAATATTTCTTTCAGTTAGGAGAGCATTTATTAATGATATAGATATATTTTTGTATGAAATCATCTGATAATACATTTGGAATGACAAATAGTGATTTTGTTTAAATAAAAAACATGATTAATATATCATACTAGGATGACTTTCTTCTCAGTGGCATTATGTCTTATTTTTCATCTACCATAAATTCAACCACTAAATTGGGCCAACATAAACACTTCATTCTTGTTTTTTCATAAGAATTGAGGCTAGTGGAGTTCTTTTTGGAATATAAATACACTATAGGAGGTATATATTATTCATTTTTCCTGTTCAATCATTCAGAAAATAAATGATGTCACTTGTCATTGATATGGTATCATTATTGATATTATCAATGATTCTAGGAGCCTTAGAATATAAACGATATTTAGTATTCGATATAGTAAGGGAGGTCCATCGTGTTGAAAAATATTCTTGAAATGAGCAGGGATATCATGGAACTTATAAATTTATGGTCCATCAGGATCGATCAAATAGTTCCCACATGAAAATTTTAAATGGTGATCTCTTTGGTGAAGAACTATATAGAATCTATTATCCATGATGTGGTGAAGAAATTCGTGGATACTACTACGACTTAGATAATTTTTTAATAGAGATTTATAGACATGGGATTCCATTGATATATGTTTAATGGACAATAAAATAATTTCATTTAACAGAGAATGGTTATAAGACTATTTTTCTATTTCGAACTACCCCTTTTGTGAATTATTTTACATTGAGCTCTTAATGAAAACTAGAAACATTGTGTTGTAAATTGTGATCCCCTCTGTATGAGAGTCGTTTTTGAAGAATCTTTTTTTACTATAAAATCATGCGGATGGGTTTTGTGAAATTTTGTAGTGAAATTTATCATACTTATAGAATCCTTTTAAATAAAAATACATTCCCCTATTGGAATGAGTATTTGTTACTGATCTCATTTCGCATTAAACACTAGAATGTTACCAATTCCTCTCACGGATAGGATAATGGATGCATGTATGATCTTATGATAACTTAAAAATATGCAGATGAGTCACTTCGCCAGAGGAGGCTGGGAGAAGGACATAACAAATATCTATTTTCACTAATGTGATCAAATCTTGTGAGGTATATACGATATGAATAGTAATTGATATCTGACTATCCAGCGTTAATAGTATGTGTTGAGAAAAATTCTTAGAATGAACATGAATAGAGAACCATTATGATGTCAGTGTAAGAATATGAATCTTCCCCTAATTTATAGAAGGTATATAGTGACTAGGTCCATAAATTTACATAGTAATTTCAAAAAGGTTTTGAAATATCATAGTAGTTATTTTCATCTTCTGGTTTTTTATTCCACTATTTTCTATGATTTATTTATATAAATGTATATGTATTTTCATCTTCACATATTTTCCACCACATTTGACTCTAAATATTGATATTAATGAGCATGGATTCGCTTATTCTTATTTTTTCACTATATATGACTAGCAGGTTTCATATGAATGAGAAGGGAATAGAATATTCTCATATTTTTCACCATATATAACTGGAAAACATGATATTCATCATCATGAATTATATCCTCCTCAATATATTCCATAGTATTTGACTAATGGGATTGATCTGAACATGAAATAAATTATATCTACTCATATATATCAACTGTATTTGACTTCTTGGATTCTACAACAGAAACAAGGATGGTGGACTTTTATATATTGTTTCTCCGTATCCCTCTACGAGATCCCTTGTAAACCTGATTCAAAATGAAATTTGAGGGGCACATGGGGTTGTATCCTCTTCATGGTGAGGAAGATAGGATGCATGGTGTAGCAAGAGAAACATATTAGTAGAGTCCCATTACCAGGAGATATGTGTTGCTAGGATGATGTTTCTTGAAACCACTGAATCACCCTTCTTAATATAAGAGAAGAAATTATCATCACATTACAATAAATGGATCCCAAAATGACTTCACACATTTTCTCATGTTTTATTTCACTAAATATTCAACCATACTTTGGGGGTCATTAGGAAGGGATTTATATGCTGGATGGATTATCGAGCAACATATAGAGTTATGAGAGTACCATTCTAATAGAGATGTCTGAACAATGTATTTGAAACACAGTTTTGAAGAGGCAGGATGGGATATGGGGATCTATATTTCATTAAAGACATATATTGTGTAGTGGGTGATGCACACATTTTTTAGAACTGGTGAAATTCCATTTTTTATAATCATGTTACAGTGAAATTTTAATCCAATATACATGAAAACAGAAGACCAGAATACAATTTCATATTATTATCCCAAAATATTAATTCATGTGTCATTAATATATTTTTTGTATCTCTCTCTAATTTTATGATCAAATGGGTCCTAGTATGGGGGTACCACTGCCACAATGATTAAGGATTCACATAATAGTTGACATTTTTTTTCTAATGAAATAATAATTTCTCACACATTATTAGGAATAAAATGGTCCAACGGGAAATCAATTTTTAACTATATAATATGTGAGGAAAAATTTGTTGGTAAACTATATGAATTCTGTTCGTTTTCACCATTTTGTTTTAGATGAATGAATCATGGAGTCTTTATTGATAGTATTTATTGCATGGGTCGGGGGGTTGAATAATATAAAACTATTCATATAATGGTTACCATTCATAACCCTCACCAGATGTGATGTGTTGGATTCCAAATGTTTTTGAATGGAATACAAAACACATAAATTCTCTCATATGTTGGATGAATAATGGACCTACCTTCCATATAAATGTGCTCATTAGGTAACACAACCAACCATAAATATGAACTCACATTGGTTGAGAGCATGGAATTTCAGTCTCATGACATCCTTTTGGGGAAAAATATTTCATATTCTGGGACTCTATTATAAAATTAATAAATTTTCTTGAATACATTATTCATTCAAAAATATGATGCAAATCACCTTCATCTAACAATTAACTATGAACATGTATAGGTTAAGAATCATATATATTTGTCAATGAATATTCACATATGATTATATCTATATGTATCAAAGCTTCTAAAAAATGGAATCCATTTATAAATATATTATAGATTTAGAGGTCATTCATTATATTGATACTAGTTTTAATATACACATGGAGGTTCTCGGTTGTATACTACCATCAAGGGATATTTATGTTGTTTTGATTTATGGATCTAATCTATTCAATAGGAATCCAATAAATTATTTCCAAATGAATAATAAACAACATATTTTAGTGAAAATTATCCAGAAACATCACCTTTTAAGGTATCCTGACAAGGTCCTAACTATAAAATTTATCAACATGATGAAAGTATTACTTTATGTAAGGTTTCTAGTAAATATTTTGTGTGGGATATATGCTGAGGTGTCTTTTGTGGACTAGAATATATTTTTTCTTCCACGTGGGGGTGTGATCTTACTAGGTAAACTAAAAAATTAGGATTGTGATAAATGTGACCTAGTAGGATCAAAGACCACTAGGTAGGATATGACTATAAAAATAATGTTTCCATTAATACATTAGGGTGAATATTGGTGATGATATTTGAATTAAAGAGGCTTCCAATGTATCCTAGTTATTTGGTAATCAAATCTAATGATATATATATATATGTGTTTGTGATTATGCTATATGGGGGGTCCCATTAGAGTATGTTTGGGGATTACCCCAAATATAAGGCTGTATTGAGTGATTATGGTTAGGGATTACACTTATGAATATTACCATTTGTGTTTGATATTGAGGATTATATATCATAGAAGTCCCATAAGAGATTAGTGATCATGAATATGTAATTAAATCCACATTCCTCTACACCCGTGTGAGTCTGGATTAGTGTGAGAAACAATAGTATGTAGTATACCTGATGATTAGATGATCCAATTTGTATCATGGTGGATGAATGTTGGATCCCATACATAATGGTTGAGAAAGAGAATACACTCCCATATATTCTTTTGTTATGGTATTATAGTATATTCAAATCAACTCTTTTCTAGGAACCAGGTAAGAGAAGATGATAAATAGTATTTCATCCCACTTAAAATAATAAGGTCGTACTCCATAAGGGATTCCTTGGGAATGGTTCTAAAAATGAGAGAAGGATAAGACACTAAACATCAAAGGGAAAGGAATGTGTGATCCTTCCACTACCTGAATCAAATCCATATTGATTTTTTGGATATATTATGGTCATATCAAGACCATTACATGAGTTATCTTAGTCTCTAAATATAAGGTATCTCTTTCTATTCATAGGAGTAATTATATAATTTTCATATAGTGAAAACAAAATTTTATTGTAACATAAATATGAATAAGAAACCATTCTTTAACCACATATTGCAGCGATGATGACATCATAGTTTAGTCACATGTTGTGGGGAAGACTACATCAATGTTTATTGTAATATTACAAGAATGACTGTGAGGATTGTTCCTAGTTTTGGCTAATGTGAGACTTATGCCAGAGCATACCATTATGGTTGAACATCGAATTAGGGTCTAGTGATAGGGTTCTAAGAGTCTCTTGAATAATTTTTGGCTCGTTGTACTTATGGAATCCAAGATTATAATCCTAACTCTTAGAATGAAAATGTTTTAAATTATATTACTTAAACTCAATAAATTTTAGAGAGTGGGTCGGAATATCAAAAATCATTGTATTTTAGTGGTGGATATTAGGTCTGTAAATGCTGAAACAAAAATTTTCTCAACCCAGACTAAAATCTTGATAGTGCGACTTACGATTATTCAAGGGTGTTAGTGAATTTCGATCATTATATTCAAGGAAGTTTGTAAAGGACCATCCACGAAAGGGGCCACATGGGACCATTTCTGAAAGGGATATAAAAGAACCATCTTGAATGGACCCTAATTTCAAATCCTTAAGTGGGGTCTTATAGAGACCATTCTGGATTAGAGGTCCTTCATAGACCATCCTCAAAAGAATTAATTCTATAGGATGTGTGTAAACATATCTTATTCAAAGTAATTTATTTGCTACATCTGTTTCAAAACACAATTCCTCATGCTGTAAATGATAATTCCATCTCATCGAATTTTAGGCAGAGTGACTTCTGTATATTAGCTCCAAGAAAGAGAATCAATGATGTAACATCGTGAACAGGTTTTCATTCTATGAATTGGACACTATATATGGGGAATGGTTCCAACACATATCATCATTTACTCCTAACTCATTCCTCCTTGATTCCCACTATGGTTTCTATAGAGTCATGGTTTAACCATTAACCAGTATAGTAAGTCATCCGGGGTAGACTATAGGGATTTTTTTGGGGGCCCACGAAATAATTTTGTGATTGTGAATCCAACAAAAAATCTTTTCATACTGTAAAATATTTCATTTTTGAGAAAAACATATTTTGTTAGGGAAATGATTTCTTTTTCATGATTCCATGCATTGAAGTAGTATGCATAGTGAGATTGTTATGATGACCCATGAATCTCACTGTAAAGTTTCATATATGGAATAGTAATCCTAATTTGCATATAGTTTACCCTTAATGGATCCATGAGTACAATTTTTCCCAAATTCTATTTTTAAAGAAGCATAAAACATAACTGTAATATTAAACAATTTTTATCATAAAATCAGTGAAATTCCCCCAAATGATTGAGGTCTATTGAATTTTGGAGATTCAATATAATAATAAATAAGAAACTATGAAATGTTTCATTTCCATATTTATTATTCACCCATATATATAATAATTCCTTAATAACTAAATGTGATATTTTGGCGACATAAATAAAGAAGGGGTGATCTTAATTCATCACAATGGATAATATATGTAATCATAATGGTTATATGAGATCAATAATGAATAAAAAAATAGTTAAATTGTATGATAACCCATTAGATACCATCATAGATAAAATTTTGTAATATAATAGTAATTATAAAAATCATTAGAATGTTTTAGAAACATAGTAAATCTTTTAAATATATTTTCTGGATCATAATGATGATATAAAAAAATTATGTGTTAAGATAACATCATGTGAACCATATATATAATCATATGAGTTGTAAGAAATAGTTAATCAGCTAGTGTTTAATATAATAATGGTCCCACCTAAATCATAACAATATATCATGACTATTGATTGAACAAGGTATCATAAATCAGACATCAATAATTAAAATTACATATTACCATGATATGAAATTGTGTTATATAAATATTTGATAATGAATAAAAAACATATAAATCACATATGTAGCTAAAAGTATAAGATAATATTTTTTATAGTGTTATAATAGTATATAATGAATATATAGTAAATAGTTTTCACAAGGATATGTGTATAATTATAAATTAAATAATATTGATGTTCATTGGAGAGAAAGATATAAATTTGATCTGTTTCACACATAACTTCATAGTTTTAATTTTTTTTTAAAATGAAATGAAGGGTAACATAATGAAATTGACATACCTATAATAATGAAAACATATTACAGTATAAATGTATTAATATTAAATATAAGAAGAAAAAATAGTTAATAATTATATTAATAAAATATAAAATGAACCTGAATGCATATGTATAAAAAAACTTTATTAGTATAAATTAATTCGAATACATTATTAGTCCTAAAATATAATAATGTTTAATTAATTAAATTATTTATTATAAAAAAATTATTTTTATTTAAATAATTTTAACACTTTATTTTGATACAGTATTATCCTTTTAATAATTAATATTTTTTCAATTATTTTGATTATTGTTTTGAGGCCCTATATTTGAATGAGTGAAATGATATCATCCATCAATTCCCATCTAATAGATCTTTGTAGGATAAGAATGTCAATGTATGGTTCAATTTAATCACAACTATATAATTTTGTTGAATTTATGTTGATACTCTAAAAAAATATCAAATTGTATTGTGTTTATCATTAATCATATTTTTATGAAATTAATATTACATTGATGTAGTATATTTAAAATTTTATATATCATAATTATTTTATAAATACATAGTTATAGAAAAAAATTTAAATTAATTCTCTAAACTATCTGTTCAACCCTCTGGGAATTGAGTTGCTTTACTATATTTTGATAATCCCAACTATATTTTATTTATATCTTAATTATGGTTGATGCATCTCCAACATCCTTTATTATATGTTGTTACTTTCAATTATGCTTAATATAAGTCTTTTGGATATATGTATTCTGACTTAACACATTCTTCCAATAGAAAGCTTAAACAGTTTATAGCTACCGATATAGAATAGTAGCTACCGTTATGACTTAGAGCTACTGATATCGAATAGAGCTACCGATACGGAGTTCACCGATATGAATTTCACCGATAAATCAAGTTCACCGTTACTCAATGTGCACCGCTACATCAAAGTCTACCAAGAAGGTACAACACGTCTACCGATAGAGTTACAGTTACAAGCTCACTAGTACTCAAGCCTACTGCTACATCGATGTCGACAACTACCGATACAGAGCTACCGATATGCTGAAATCCACTGATATGCTGATGTCCACTAATATGCAAAGTCTACCGATGCATCAAGGAAGCTACCGATAGGGACCGCTACCGATACAAGGGAGAGCCATAGTTACCATTACGAGTCCACCGCTACTGATGCGATCAAGTCTATTGTTGTAGCTACCGATACAGACACCTACTGTAACACAAGTCTACCGATATCAAGAGCTACCATTCCAGAAACAGAACCTGATGCTGCTTTAATTTCTTTATCATTATTTAATCTAACCAACTCTCATATTAGGGAATAGATATAGACGAATACACAGAGAGATATACATACTACAAGGTGTGCTCGAAGAACAACTATGTGTGAATGAAAAGAGACGATAGAACATACATGAAGAACTTATTACTGCATACCAGTGAAGAGATGAGAACGAGAACATAACACAAGAACTTCATCGTCTACTATCTCCTCTGTCTCTACACCTGGAAGTCAAGGAAGCAGAGGAAACTCTATTTTCTAGACAAAAACCAGAAGAGGGCTCAGAACTAATTATGATCAATCCAAAGAAGTCCAGAGTTTCACTGCAATCACTAGAGCCATTTCTAAACTCTAAATCTTTGCTTCTGTGATTTATATTTTTACATATTGAGAAGTGTGTGTTATCTTCATTATTATACACACACACAATGTCTTCTATACTTTAACTAGAGGATTTGTAAATCCTCACTCAACATTCTTACATCTTTTATTTCCCACTGGGATAGTGGTAGAGGTCGTGTGTGACCTGGACAATTGGTGCTGTTGTTTTTATTCCCACGGAAAACAGTGGTAGAGGTCTTGGACCTGGAAAGTTGTATACTGGTGTAATCCTCGATCCAGGGTGTGGATCAATTTTATACAAATTGGTTAGAGGACTAAGTCTCGGATTGAGACTGAACCTGTTGGTTATATCTTTTGTGCTATATCTTTCAAATTTATACTTTTATTCTGCTACTATTTACTTTAAAACCAAAACTGTTTTAAAGTCCCTTTGATAATTAAATTCGCAAGTGTTTATATTAGTTGTGAATCAGTAAGTTGGTTTTAAAAGTTAATCAAACATTCTATTTTGATTAATTGGGAAATAATCAATCCCTTGAAAACCAAATAGAACCTTTACTTTGATATAAATTCACTACAGTTTAATTCAGTATTTTATTTGGATTTTTTAAGACAATGTTTTAAAACATAAATTTTTATTGGAACTCAATTCACCCCCCTCTTGAGTGTCCACTCCGACCAACATTTGGTATTAGAGGATTGTTTAAAATATTTTGTACTCTGTTTTTCAACTGTGATTTTAGTTGTATTTTAAAGTTCTTAAAATTTCTGTTATTTCTAAATTTTAATCTCATTAAAATATTTTCTTATAGTTAGCTATCATGGATAATAGACATGAAGGTATTTCTACCAATAGACCGCCATTTTTCAATGGCACTAACTATGCTCAGTGGAAAATCAAGATGAAAATTCATTTAGAAAGCATGGGTTTTGATATTTGGACTGCTATAGAGTCAGAATATAAAATTCCTACTACTGTTAGATCTACTTGGAATGAAGCTACTAGGACAGCCTACAATAATAATTGCAAAGCTATGAATGCCTTGTACTGTGCTTTAGGAGATGATGAATTAAATAGAATATCTACATGTAAAACTGCTTATGAAATTTGGGATACCTTAGCTGTTTCTCATGAAGGAACAATTAATGTTAAGGAAATGAGATTGAACACTTATACTATTATGTATGATAATTTTAAGATGAATCCTAATGAACCCATTTCTGACATGTATCTCAGGTTCAAAGAATTTTTCAACACAATGATCTCTCTGGGAAAGAATGTTGCATCAAAAGAACAAATTGTGAGAATTCTGAGATGCCTACTTGAAAGATAGAGAGGAACTTCTGTCTCAATTGGAGAATCATGTGATATAGGAGAACTGCCAGTCAAGGAATTAATTGGCAAGCTGATGATGTGTGAAGAAGAACTTAATGTGAACAAATAAGAAGATGATGAACCAAGAAGGAAGTCTGTTGCGTTCAAGACTTCAACATCAAAGAATAAAGATAAGGAGAAGCTTCAAGATATAAATGAGAGTTCAAGCTGTGAAGACAGTTAAAGTGTTTCTGATAGTGATGCTGAGATGGATCACATTGCCAGAAGGTTTAAAAAGTTCTATAGGAAGAATAATTTTTTCAGAAAATCAAATTACAAAAATAAGTATGACAGCAAGGGTCATTGGAAAAAGGATTGGAAGAAATCTGACAAAACAGATGTGGTTGTCTGCTATTAGTGCAAAAAAAGGATATATAAAACAGACTGTCCAAAGTTGAAGTACAAGAAGAAATATGAATACAAGGACAATAAGTACAAGAAATCCATGAAGGCTACTTGGAGTGCTTCTGAGGATAGCTCCAGTGAATCTGAAATTTCTGAAACTAAATCTAGAAATAAGGAAAACATGTGTTTTATGACAAACACCTCTGAGGTAACATCAGAAACTCCTGCTTTAGACTCGTATTATTCTGGAGATGATTCTGACTCAGAAAACATGTCAAAATATGAAATGTTTGAATATTGTGATATATTAGAAGAAACCTGTAATGAACTGAATGATAAATACAAAGGTTTAAACAAATAGTATGCTTTAACTGTTAAACATAAATCTGATCTTGATATTGAAATAGAAAAGAATGCTCAATTGCTTAAATAGAACACTGAACTGAAATTATATATTGATCAACATAAGAAATACTTAGAAAAGTTTACAAAAGGTAAAGATACTCTTACTCAGATGCTAGGTAAACAAATAGCACCTAGATACACTTCTGTTATAGGATACAAACCTGGACAGAGAAAATATACCAAAACTAAATTCATTCCTAAATCTGGACATAATACTGCTAGTTCTAGTTCTGGACATTTATATGCATCAACTAGTTATATTCATAGTTACATATATAATAAGGTTTACCTTTCAAAATATGTTGATTCTACAATGTTTATGAGACCCATTAGACAAATATGGGTACCTAAAGTTTTATTGGCTAACCTGTCTGGACCCAAGAAGATCTGGGTACAAAAATCATTTCCTTTCTAAATCTGCTTTGTAGGGAACCTACATAAAGCGCTCCTGTAGAATGACTTGGTATTTGGACAGTGGTTGTTCAAGACATATGTCAGGAGAAATCTCATGATTTAAAAGCTTAGACAGAGTTGATGGAGGTTTTGTCACTTTTGGTGATAACTCAAAAGAAAAAATAATCGTCTTAGGCCAGATTGGTAACACTGACTCAATATTGATTTCCAAAGTTTTATTTGTTGATGGACATAAATATAATTTGTTAAGTATTTCTCAGTTATGTGATGATGGTTTTTATGAAAATTTTTAAAATGATTCTTGCAATGTTTTTAATTCTAAAAATGTTTTAGTATTTTCTTCTTTAAGAAATAAAAATGTTTATGTTGTTGATTTAAATTCATTAGCTAAGAAAATTTTTACTTGTTTAAATGCATTTCATAAAGAGACTTGGATTTGGCTCAAAAGATTAGGACACTGCAATGTGCATTCACATAGAAAAATTGCTATGAAGAACTTAGTTAGAGACCTACCCAAACTTGAATTTCCAGCAGACAAAGTTTGTAATCCCTGTCAAAAGGGAAAGAAACATAATGTTTCTTTTAAATCAAAGAAATAAGTTTCATCTTCTCAACCTCTCGAGTTAGTTCACATGGATTTATTTGGACCTTCTAGAGTATCTAGTTTAAATTGGAAGCACTATGTCTATGTTCTTGTGGATGACTTTTCTAGATATACATGGGTATATTTTCTAGCTCACAAAAATGAATCTTGTTCTTTCTTTGTTAAAAATTCCAAGTCTGTAGAAAATCTTAGTGGACTTAAGATCAAAACCTTAAGATGTGATCATGGTCGTGAGTTTGAAAATCATGAGATTGAATCCTACAACTCACACAGTGGCTATAGTCACAATTTCTCTGCCCCTAGGACAGCTCAACAGAATGGTGTAGTAGAAAGAAGGAATAGAACCCTGAAAGAAATTGCTAGGACTATGCTTAATGAATATGACCTACCTGTTTACTTTTGGGATGAAGCTGTCAATACAGCTTGTTTTGTTATCAATAGAGTCTTGATCAGACCACTTCTTAAGAGGACACCTTATGAGTTGTGGAACCATAGGAAACCTATGGTTAACTACTTCAGAGTTTTTGGCTGCAAAGTCTTTATTCTGAACACCAAAGACAGTCTTGAAAATTTTGCATCCAAGAGTGATGAAGGAATTTTCTTAGGATACTCTATTTATAGTAAAGCCTATAGAGTTCTCAATAAGAGAACCAAATGTGTGGAAGAATCTGTTCACATCAAATTTGATGAATCTAATCCACATGAACCTAAGAACTCTCTTGAAAATCTTGAAGATGATATCTCTGTTTTGAACCTTAATGATAAAGACAGTGGACCAGTAGTTAAAACATCCAGTTCTAGAAATTTCCCAGAACCTTCTTCTGTTGAACCCCAACCTGTTGATGAACCAGAAATCTCCAGTCCTACCTTTTCTAGATCAGCTATAATTCTAAAGAATCATCCTTTAGATGATGTTTTAGGAAATCATGATAGAGGGACATAGACTAGAGCTTCTCTAAGAAATCAGGTTGAACATCATGCTTTTCTTTCACAGTTAGAACCTAAAATATCAATGATTCTATCAATGATGAACTTTGGGTAATGGCTATGCAAGAAGACCTAAATAAATTTGAAAGAAACAAAGTCTTGAAATTAGTAGAAAGACCTAAGGTCACTATAACCATAGGCACAAAATGGGGGTTTAGAAACAAAGTTGATGAATCTGGAAACATCATTACAAACAAGGCTAGGCTAGTTGCACAAGGTTACAATCAAGAAGAAGCAATTGACTATAGGGAAACCTTTGCTCATGTATCCATATTAGAGGATATTAAGATCTTACTTGCCTATGCATCACATCTGAATTTCAAGTTATATCAAATGGATGTGAAAAGTTATTTTCTAAATGGTTTTATTGTTGAAGATGTTTTTGTAGAACAACCATTTTTTTTTCAAATCCTCATTTTGAAAATAATGTTTTTAAACTTTCTAATGCTTTATATGTTTTAAAACAATCTCCATGAGCTTGGTATGAAAGGCTTTCAAACTTTGTTATTTCAAAAGGATTCTCAAAAGGAATTGTTGATCCCACTATTTTTATAAAAAAGATTTCAAAAGATGTTTTAATAGTAAAAATCTATGTTGAGGATATTATTTTTGGATCTTCAAAAAATTCTTTATGTACTGATTTTTCAAAGGTTATGCAATTTGAGTTTGAAGTGAGCTTAATGGGAGAGCTTAAGTACTTTCCTGGATTTCAAATCTTTCAAACTAAATATGGTATTATTTTAAATCAGAGTAAATATAATAAGGATTTCTTAAAACGTTTTGGTTTGGATAGTATTAAGGGAAGTGATACACCTATGAGTACAACCTGTAAATTGGATATTGAGGAAACTGGTAAACCAGTTGATCAAACTAATTAAATAGGTATGATTGGGAGATTACTTTATCTTACTGCTAGTCGACCTGATATTATGTTTAGTGTATGTATGTGTGCTAGATTTCAGGATAACCCTAAAGAATCACAATTAATTGCTGTTAAAAATATTTTCAAATATCTTAAAAGTGCTGCTAATTTGGGTTTGTTTTATCCAAAAGAACAATCATTTTATTTAATAAGTTATTTGGATTCTGAATTTGCTGGATGCAAGTTAGATAGAAAAAATACTTTTGGAACATTTCATTTACATGGAAAGTCCCTTGTATCATGGTGTAGTATGAAACAGAACTCAGTTGCATTGTCTACTGCTGATGTAGAATATATAGCTGCTGGTAGTTGCTGTGCACAGATTCTATGAATTAAACACACTTTATTGGACTATGGATTTGTTTTTAAACATGTATCAATAAACTGTGACAACACTAGTGCGATCAACATCTCTAAGAATCCTGTGTCTCAATCTAGAACCAAACACATTGATGTTAGACACCACTTTTTAAGATACCATTATCAAAGAGGTGATGTAACACTTGAATATATAGGCACTGAACTTAAATTAGATGATATATTCACTAAGAAATTATGTTTAGAATGATTAAGTTTCATTAGACAAGAATTAGGAATGATAACTTATCCTCACTGTTAGAGAATCCTCACCGTTAGAGAATACTCACCGTTAGAAAATCCTCACCATTAGAATCCTCACCGTTATAGAATCCTCACCATTAGAGAATCCTCACTGTTAGGAAACCTCACCGTTCGTATACCTCAGCGTTAGAAATCCTCACCATTAGAGAAACCTCACCGTTAGAAGACCTCACTGTTAGGAGACTTTACTGGTACATCTCGCACTGTTTTAAACTTCCTTAAAGCCGAGACATCGATTTTTTTTATATGATTTTTTATGATTTATTTTATTTATGGATCCTAAATGATATTAAATCGAGTCTAAACTTCACTCAATCTCACCACAAACTCGTCTGTTCGAATCCCTCCAACTTAACCCTCTCTAGACGCAAAACCCAAAACCTCAAATTTGTAATGGCCCGCGTCAAGAGACCTCAGGTTATAGTTGGGAGTGATGAGCCACAAGCAAAAAGGCAGAAAGTAACAAATGCTAGTACTAGTGGAAGTGGATGTGGAAGTATAGCTTGAAGAAATCCAGTAAACCCGCATCTCTCAAGGAGAGATATTGTTGTTGAAAAAGAGGTGTGTGTATAATGGCTTATGGAGATCATGTCCTTGGTTCTTTGAGTGTTAGAAGAACAAGGTTGGCTAGAATGTTTTGCGAACAAAAACGGACCTTATTATCCAGGACTAGTGAAACAGTTCTACGAATTTGTTCGTTTTGAAAAGTCTGGAGAAGAAAGCAGAATGATTTATGTGGTAAATGGTCAGGAAGTATCTTTTACTTCAGTGGATGGGATAGTAACTTAAGAGTTCCACATGAAGGAGATTAAATGTTCTACTCAAAATCTGTACCTTCAACCAGTGATGTGTTTCAATATGAAGATGTTTTTCTAGAGCTTACAGGGAATGGGACCCCTAGAAAGGTAATTGCTGTAGAGATGGTAAAGGAAGATAAGCTGTTGTTTAAATTTATTCAGAATGTTGTTAGTCTGAGAAGAGGAGACTTTGCCACTTTGAAATTCCAAGACATATATCTATTATATTTGCTGAAGAACAGTGTGAGAATCAATCTATGTAGATTGATTATGGTTCAAGTGGAAGAGATGACTAGACCGATGTACAATTCAAATGCTCCATTTTTCTCAAAGCTGATTTCTGTGATGCTAAAAGTGAAAGAGGTTGCTAGACCTCAGGATGAGCTGATAGTGGTTAAGGAAAACATCTGTATTACATGAACTGTCTGTAAATACATGAAAGTCATTTGGAATCCTTGGAAGAAATCATGGGTGAATGATGATGGAAAAATCTATGACAAGTATACTCATATGGATCATCCTTCTAGACCAAAGGATGTGAGGGATCCTGGTCTTGGACCAGATGAGCCAGAACAGATCTATAGTGATGATGAAGCTGAGGAGGAAGAGACTTCAGTTGAGGAAGGAGGAGACCCAGACTTACCCCCGGTCCTGTGCATCAAGTTATTTCTTATGGAGAAGTTAGCCCTCAAAAATAACTACCAAAGAGAGAAACTGTCTTGAAGGACAATGATATAGAGACTACAGAAGAAGGAGAAGAAGCATTCCAGTATGTTGTCAAGGATACCTTTGAGGAGGATGAGGCAACCGTATCTTTTCATAATGTTAATGGAGAAAAAGAGGGTGATGGTGAAGCGGATGATGAGGAAAATGTTGAAAAAGAGATTAGTTTGAATCCTCTAATAGTCAATACAGTCAGGACAGTGCCTGATCAGGAAGTCGTAGCAGCATCACCTATTTATGAGAGAGAGTCATTAATGACTTAGAAAAAATGGCTATTGAATCTGCTGTGGTTGTATAGGAAATTGCAAAATTACCTCAGGAAGAACAGTTGGAAGAGATACCTCAGGAAAATGTTCCAAGTGAGGGGGAGAATCTTGGCTCAGTATCAGTGTTATATGACATTGAAGGTTGGACATCAGATCCCGGATATATGATTCATGGACTTTCTTAAGGAGATTCGGATGAGGAAGACCAACCCCAAAAGGAATCAGTTACCATACCCACTGTGGCTGAAAATGTGGCATCCAAGGAGGACCTTGAGTCCTTAAAAGATGAATTGAAAGAAGAAATAAAGGAATAAGTGGCAGATATGAAGAAAAGTATGGTTGAAGAGATGAAAAGTGTAGAGAAATCTCTTGAGTTATCCATTGGAGGTGGTTTTTCCAGTCATGTGAAAGAAATGATGGATGAAATTAAATTGTTCCACACTCATATTGAGAGTTGGATAGGAGCTGTAGTTCCTCTTAGAAAATCAATTGCTTCATTGACTGCCTTAAATAGTTCTCAAACCCAAGTGCACACTGGAATTCGTTATATCAAAGAAGTGGTCAAATAGTTTGTGGAAGTTTTTGAGACCATTAAGAAGTCAGTCAAAGAACATCTGAACAGTAAGGATGAACTTGTTCAGAAGTTAGTTAGTAGTCTGACTCAATCTTTCATGGAGACAGTGGCCTTCTCAATGAAACCTCTTCCCTCATCCAGCACAAATATGAACCATGACCATATCCGCACTGTTATTTAGGAAGAGTTGGCTAAGGCCACTCCCAGTGGTGCATCAGATACTCAAGTTCTTTCTACCACTAAGTAAATTAGTAGTTTTGTTTGTGATCGCCTACGGGCATCAACTTCTTCTCAAGAGACAATCAAGAATATGGTGGATGCTTATTTTGAAATGGCATATACCAATTATCAGATGACCAACCATTTAAAGATCTTACTGGAAAACATGATGTTGCCTCCAGTTACCCAAGCCTTCTGGGAACAAGTTAGTAAGCTCAGGGAGCTTACTCCTGCTTTAGATAAGTTCATTGAAAATAGGGATGATTTTGTGTCTATAATGGAGAGAGGAGGAAGCATTATAATGGTTTTCCGAAACCTGTTGCTGCCCTTCCTGCATGTGGATGCCAGACCAGTGATTGTACCTCCTGCACTTCCTCCTTCTGCCTCTGGGAGTACTCCCCAATTGACTCTAGTTCAAGCCATCAAGAGCTTGACACCATTGATCACTCCGAGGAGCTCAGATTTCAGATCTGGTACAGTTTATGTAGCTGAACCTCCAGTTGTGCCTTCAGCTATTCCAAAACCCTCTGCTTACCCTGCACCTGCAACCTCTACTTATCCTAAGGGAAAGACACATGCTCCAGAGGAGGATTGAGTGTTTCTAGATCTTTTTGATAGGATTCACTTATTTTTTTTCTCTCCTACTTTTATCAGTGTATCGTTTGTATATTAATGAGATTCCTCTTCGTTCTCTACTTTACTGAGTTTCTCTTACTTTGTCATTTCCTCTCTGCTAATTTTTATCTTTTATTTTCTACCCATCTTTTTGTTAATCACAAAGGGGGAGAAAATGAGAGCAAATAAGCAATGAATCCTAAGAGTTAACAAAGGGGGAGAAACACACAAAGGGGGAATGAGAAACTGAGACTTCAGAAATATGGAAAAAAATTTTAAACAAAAGAAACATTGTGTTCTTTTCCATCTTTTCTGTTTCCTTTGATACTATTTTTTTTGATATATTTTTCTCTGATACTATTTCATTTATTTTTGGAATAAGTTGTGATTATCAAAAAGGGGGAGATTGTTGAACCCTCTGGGAATTGAGGTGCTTTGCTATATTTTGATAATACCAACTATATTTTATTTATATCCTTATTATGGTTGATGCATCTCCAATATGCTTTATAATATGTTTTTACTTTCAATTATGCTTAATATAAGTCTTTTGGATATATGTTTTCTGACTTAAAAAATTATGCCAATAGAATGCTTAAACAGCTTATGGCTGCCGATATAGAACAGTAGCTACCGTTATGACTTAGAGTTACCGATATCGAATAGAGCTACCGATATGAAGTTCACCGATATAAATTTCACCGATACATCATGTTCATCATTACTCAAAGTGCACTGCTACATGAAAGTCTACCAAGATGGTACAACACGCCTAACGATAGAGTTACTGTTACAAGCTCACCAGTACTCAAGCCTACTGCTACATCGAAGTCGACATCTACCGATATAGAGCTACCGATATGCTGACCGATATGCTGAAGTCCACTAATATGAAAAGTCTACCGATACATCAAGGAAGCTACCGATATGGACTGCTACCGATACAAGGCAGAGCCACAGTTACCGTTAAAAGTCCACCGCTACGGATGCGATCAAGTCTATTGTTGTAGCTACCGATATAGACACCTACCGTAACACAAGTCTACCGATATCAAGAGCTACCGTTCCAGAAACAAAACCTGATGCTGATTTAATTTCTTTATCATTATTTAATCTAACCGATGTTCATATCAGGGAATAGATATAGACAAATAAACAGAGAGATATACATACCACGAGGTGTGCTGGAAGAACAACTAAGAGTGAATGCAAAGAGACGACAGAACTTACACAAAGAACTCATTACTGCATACCAATGAAGAGCCGAGAACGAGAACATAACACAAGAACATCATCGACTACTATCTCCTCTGTATCTACACCTGGAAGTCAAGGAAGCAGACGACAATCTGTTTTCTAGAAAAAAACCAGAAGAAGACTCAGAACTAATTCTGATCAATCTAAAGAAGTCCAGAGCTGCACTGCAATCACTAGAGCCATTTCTAAACTCTAAATCTTTGCTTCTGTGATTTATATTTTTACATATTGAGCAGTGTGTGTTATCTGCTATATTATACACACACACACTGTCTCTTGTACTTTTACTAGAGGATTTGTAAATCCTCACTCAACACCCTTACATCTTTAATTTCCCACTGGGATAGTGGTAGAGGTCGTTTGTGACCTGGACAGCTGGTGCTGTTTTTTTTATTCCCACGGAAAACAGTGTTAGTGGTCTTGGACCTGGACAGTTGTATACTGTTGTAATCCCCAATCCAGGGTGTGGATCAATTTTATACAAATTTTTGAGAGGACTAAGTCTCGGATTGAGACTGAACCTCTTGGTTATATCTGTTGTGCTATATCTTTCAACGTTATTATTTTATTCCACTGCTAATTACTTTAAAACCAAATCTTTTTTAAAGTCACTTTGATAATTAAATTCGCAAGTGTTTATATTAGTTGTAAATCAGTAATTTGTTTTCAAAAGTCAATCAACCGTTCTGTTTTGATTAACTGGGAAATAATCAATCCCTTGAGAACCCAACAGAACCTTTACTTTTATATAAATTCACTACAGTTTAATTTAGTATTTTATCTGGGGTTTTTAAGACAAATTTTTAAAACAGAAATTTTAATTGGAACTCAATTCACCCCCCTCTTGAGTGTCCACTCCGACCAACATTATCATCATTCAATAAATAAGTATGTTCAATCATACAATGATTGTAGTGATGGAAAAATTTATCACACAAATATATGGTATAAAACAACGTTGGTGTGATTACTAGTTTATTGAATAAAATAATTAGAATAAATTTCATCATGAGTTTTCATATTGTATATTAATTTTAGTAGAATAATTTTTTTGGAAAAGTATTATTATAGTTTCACTACTATACTTTTTATGTATAATAAGTGAATGGAAATTTAAATGAAGTGTGATGTAGAAATTTAAATTCATTAGAGTAATTTCTATAGTCAACTCCACATATATTCTGGGTAATGTCTTTTAATTAGAATAAAAATTTAAAGCATAATGATAGGTGTTTGAGGAGATATTTTGGAATATAATTTTTTAGATAGAGTTTGAAAGTGAATATGAATGGGTGTAACTGGGGTTCATTTATAAGAGAATGTGATGTGTGTTTTTTAATAAAATATTTATATTTTATACATTTATCACCGAAATATGAATATTAATGATTCGTATGATGCATAATTCTATTTTATTTTAAAATCTATATATGTTTTCATTTAAATAATTTCCAAACATAATGGTATCATTTTATAAATTTATCAAAAGAAAATAATAAAATTTAATATTTAATTAGTAAAAAAATTATAACTATTTAATTTAAAATTTTTTATAATTTCAATATATAATTTTGAAATTAATTATTTCTCTATTAAAATCCATTTAATATTATTAATAAAATTTCAAGATTAGTGATTCATTTTAACACCATTATTAAGTCGTTTTTTATATTGTACATGTAATGAAAATGCTTCATCTATTCATAAAACATAAATATTTTTTATGAGAAATATATAGAAACATAGATTAAAATTGTTTCTTTTAATATTATATAAAATTGTTAAACTGATTAAATTCAATTTTATAAATATGTAATTTTAATAATTTAATTTATGGGTTAATATTTCTATTTTGTTAAGAATTATGTAAAAAATATTTATTATAAATTAAAAAATTAATATAATTATTTTCATTATTATTTATAAATATTTATATGTTACTCTACTATTTATATTTATTTTTTATATTAATGGTGAATATTATTTTATACACTTTTATTTTTTTCGAATTTCATAAATTCTAAATAAAAAATGAAATTATTTACATTGTTACATAATACATATTATCCATATAATATTATTTTATTTACATTCTAATTAAATCAAACTAATTTCAATCTTGGTTCTCTACTATGCATTTTTAAAAGTTTTATTACGTTTATAATTTTTTAATTTTTATAGTATTTTTATAGGTTTCATAATTATAGGATGTTGTGACATATGAGAATGTGATATTATATTTTTTTATTATTTTTAATTTATGATTCTTCTGTACTATTTTTAAATTTATGATTTCGATTTTTTATATATGTAAGTTTCTATATTAAAAAAATTATTTTAATCTTTATTTTTTTTGGGTTGTATGTATTTTATATTGTATCATGTACCTCAATAGAAACACATATATATACTTTAGTGCTAAAATTTCCTTTTAAAAAGATTGATTCATTAAAAGATATCAAAATTTTATTTTTACCCTAATAATTAATTCATTTATTATGTAAATTATTATACATATCATGATATTTTACCTTTTAAATAAATTAATTTTTTATTTTGCGATACAAGTACACGTAAGTTTAAGTGATCCATAAAATTGTATACCATTAAAACGTTTATTGTATGTTGGATGTTATGAATATGAATAAATTAATTTTTATGAATATATGGTTGACCCATATTCAATATTAATCTATTGATTATGAAGAAATAAAACTAATTTGAAATAAAAACCAATTGTTTTCATATGACATTATCTTCTCTAATAGAAATTTTCATCATGTATTCTTGATTAATGTAACAAATTAATTTTACAGAACTTGAAAATAAATTGGGAAAATTATATTATTTCTAAATCATTATATAAAAAATTACTTTACTTTGTGTTTTTTGGATTTTTCTAAAAAAATTAAAGTGTATATTCATGATGAAAAATATACATTATTTATAAAAAATATCATTTTATTTTAAATTATTTAAATATTTTATTTTAATTTAATTTGTATTAAACATAAAATTAGTTAAATTATAAAACAATGTAACTATTTTGTATTGTTTTAATCAAGATGATAATGAATTATGATAAAAATAAATTTAAAACATCCAAAACAATTTCTTTAGAGAAACCATTTTTTGACGCGTCTACTGGTTTTTTAAAAATTTGATTAAAAATATTCTATCAATTGAATACATAAATGTATTAAATAATTTTAATGGTAATAATATATATTATATAGTATATTTCAATTAATATTAACTCATAATGAATAACTAAAAAAATAAAAATTATTTACAAAAGTTTCGTTTAAAAAGTTTTTTGGAGGGATAAACATAAACCATAAGAGATAAAATGACATATACATATGCCTTAATCCAATTTATTACCATAATAATAATTTATTACATTATAGTTCTATAATTACCATCTTTAGAGTCTTTTGGAAGGTGAAAAATTTTGGGTAAATTTTATTCATTTCAAACATTGCATTTGTGTCCTCTCACACACATATAAAAGGCCACCACTTATTCTCATATATTTTCACATCAAAATAAAATTTTCATCCTTAAAACCCATACCAAATAACCTGTATAAATTCAATAAAACATCCTATTGGAATATTTTTTAATAATAAATAAATCCGTGGAATTATTTTCGGTGACAAAATAAATAAATTCATTGAAGAAGAAGTGACATTCTTAAATGAATGTATTTATTATTTATTTTCATCAATATCCTTCAAATATTTTTATATTAATTGTAATATTATCAAAACAATGTATACAATATACATATAAATAATTTTTAATTTAATATTCTATATGCATATCCTCATCCATCGTATTTGAATCGAATTCGTCCAACATTTGTATTGTAGACCAATGCATCCCAAAAAGATGTAACATGTTTTGATAAAAAGTTATCATAGAGGGAAATAATTATATATATATATATATATATTATATTGTGGAATTTATTCATGCTCAAATTTACCCAAGAGAAGAATGTAGGACGGTCCTTGTAGTTTAGCTTTGGTTGTCGAATCCTCAGAGACCAACGAAGAAACCTATAGACATGTACATTATATGGACTATTTTTTGCTATGAAGTGGCCAACATGGGGTTGTTTTAGATGGTTTTAAAGGAACTATAAGAGACTTACGTGAATTCAATTTAAAAGAAAGAGTTGATCCTAGGTTATCACTTGCGTGGATTAGATGTATTCCCTTTTCAATTGTTTCAATTTCTTATATTCGAGTTGAGTTTATTTAAAGAGATCAAAAAACATCATCACATACTGATTTAATACCAACAAACCATAATAATAATCACCTATACACTTGAAGGATCACTGTTTTGAGCACTTCGAGGTAAAGGATTGTATTAGCACATGAAGTGTGTGGCCTTAAATTAAACAAGGACGATGGAGTTTAAAAATTATCAAATAAAAATCACAATTAAAGAAGTGATTATACATTAATAGGGTGACAAATAACGTCCAATACAGCCCCTTGATACTCCCTTGGATCAAACCATTAGTGGGCTATCCCTCCATTGATTCCATGGTTTCAATGTAAGCGGATAGTAGACTCATGATGGAGGAAATGGAGAAGTAAAGAAAACAATAAAAATAAAATGATCAGTCCACCGTTGTGTGAATAATTTCACAAGGTTTAGTGTGAAAAAATTCACACCATGAACCAATGGTATCAAAGTGATATTAAGAACAATAGAATAAGATTAAAAGAAGATATTTTCTTGAGAAACTAAAGTGAATTGAACAACATACATGTGAAAGACAAATTTGAGATAACAAAATCGCAGCATAACATTACAATTGAACAAAGCATCAAAGATTATCAACTCCTCCACCACCACTTCCTTAAATAGGAATTTATAAAACCTTGGGTCAAGCCTCCAACATTCCAAGTCTTCTCAATTAATTTTGGTAGGCCATAGGTGGGTGGAAAGTGGAGAGAGAGTTGATTTTCCACCCTTAACCTGAGGTGGCATCTAGCTTTCATCCACCGAACATACGTGCTTGGAAGTCCTTCTAGATGGCCGAATCAGAGTGGGCCATAGAAAAATAAAATGGAGCCTCG
This sequence comes from Viscum album, assembly GCA_963277665.1. NCBI lineage: Eukaryota > Viridiplantae > Streptophyta > Magnoliopsida > Santalales > Viscaceae > Viscum > Viscum album. Next base: position 1,958,080,578 of record OY728165.1, read on the forward strand.
GATATCATCTAACATTATGTAAATGTTGGGACCATTTTGAAGTGTATATTAGAAGATATCATTATATTAGTGGGTTGTTTTCTGGGCCGCAGAATCTGGCCCAGAAGTTTTTCTCTAACTTGAGCCACCTATATTACCACAATGGAGACTGACTTAGCACTGGATCCTCAAGCATTATTTGTTCCTATATATATGTTATAGAATCCAACGAATTTTGGGCTTTATTATGAATGTATTGTGGGCCCCACAGTCACATCAGTGGGTTGGTGTCCAATCTGCCCTCTCCATAATTGTTTCCTTTCATCACAAAATATCCCCATCTTATTTTATGAATCCTCCATTGACCCCTGAATGAAGAATGTTCATATTTAAGTGTAGATACAGTTCTAAAAATATCAAATTGAAATATGTATAATTATATTCCTTAAAATCATATTAATCATTGGGTACTTTAAATGTTGTTAAAAAATGTACCACATAATAGTTCATTTTAAGTAAGAATTACTATCATAATGTGAAATGATGTTCAAAGTGTAAAATGAACTAAAATGGTGTTTATGATTAATAAAGCACATGAACATTATATATATTGAAAATTAATATTATCCTCATTTAGTGGGTAATTAGGAATAATTAAAATTTAATATTTTAAATATCACATATACATTTCACATTCCATTTTGTTTAAAATATGATACCATCACTCATGTGTCTAGTTGATAACCATCACCGAATGTTATGTGAATAATTATTCACATATTCAATAACAATATTTTATTAATTATAAATTCTATTTTTTAATTTTTCTATATATAAAAATGTATATATTCTGAAAAATTAATATATCATACATTTCCTCATCTTTTCAACCATCAAGTAAATGATATCACCCCTCATGCATATATACGGCTGATCATCTCCACCAAGTGATGAGACTAATTTTCTATGTAAATATTTAATGACTGGTTATAAATTTATATGCAATGAGAAAAATAACTATTTATAACAATAATATCATTTTATATACGATGTAACTATATCTTATGAACAATTATTTTATATTTCATGACAAAACACACATGAAACCTCAAGGCAATACACACCTAAAGCAACAAAAATAATGAATTTTCATTAACACGTAATTTTTTAAATAATATACAAGGATCCTATATTATATTATTATTATGATAATGGTTTTATTTAAATATAATAAAATAATTACAAATCATTATACATGATGTAGAATGATGTTCAACTCAGGTAAATCATGATGAATGAAATTTTGACTCAATTTCTATATTTTTTTCTATATTTTATAATATAAACCTATTCAATTTTATGTGAAGAATATACAGACCATCTTATTTATTTTAATTTAATACATATTTTTTCATGATTGTTTATTTTTTAACTCATGTTTATTATATCAATGTGTTACTATTTAATAGTTATCTAATAGTCAATAATATATTTTTCAATCTATAAATTTTTTAGATTTCTTTTACTCCAACTTATGTAATATTAACATTTATCATTGATTAGATACGACATTTTTCATTTACATATTATTTTTATCACGTTTATGATTATTTTTGAAACTATGTTTCATTTTATCATAGAGTTGTTAATTTTAATATTATTTGAATAACTGGGAAAAATTGACAAACTTATTCATCAATCAATACAAAAATGATTCTATAAATTTAATATTCCATAATTTAAAAAATCCTTTAATATATGAAGAATTCATTTTAAATTCAAGTATGGGTTAATCTTTTTAATATATCGCACCTCGATACACTGACATGTATCATGTGTAAAATTAGCGGGTAAAATTATGTGGATTTTTACAATGATTTTTAAAATATCTTATGAATAGTATTTAATAAAGACATATCATGATTCCTAAGTTAATTATGTCTAATTATTAATCATTTAGTTTATTTGAGAATATATAAGTTATTGTTATCTATGATATTTTGTCTATTATATTATATTTCTATGAAATTGAACCTCATTTTATTGATTAAATTGATTTTGAGTTCTCTTAATTTAATCACCATTATCATATAATGACCATTCAAGATGATTTTATAAATAAAATTACAAACATTTTTATTTATTTTCCTTCCACATTGAATAATTATTATTCATGATCGCAACAAATTATTATAACCATTACTGATCATTTTAGTTCACTCATATTTTTTTACATTCCCCTTGATAAAAAGAAGAAATAATTGAATGAGTTTCAATTCTATGGAACATTTTCTGTAGATTTTTATTCTTCTATATATTATATATTGATGTTAAAAAGTTTATCATATATGTATTAGATTCTTCAAAACTACTGAACAATTTGGTCGTTTGACATGTGATCATATGAATTTTGTTCTAATGTAATAATTTTGGTACTAACTCCTTGTTGAATGAGTTATAATCATTATAGTTGGTATCATAGAATGATTGGTAGAAACACCTAGTACTATATTATTTAAAACAAATAGTACGAAATAAACCATGTGATACACATTGAGAATTATTTTAGAATTACATACTAAAGTTATTGGGAGGAATATATTAAGTTGTTATATTATAAATATATTCCTCTAGGTATACTTCAAGTGGATCTAGTTCTGGAACATATGTAGATTTGGGTAATGGCTCTGAAAAATACATATCGACCTTAACTCAAAAATTATATGCTAACGGAAAATAGCTCTTACTATACAGCTTGTTTTAAACACTTAGGGATTTGATTAGGATAAATCCCTTTATTTTTCAAAAACCCATATTATTTGATAATAATGATATTCCAAAATAATATATTTTTCAACTTAGAGATTATAAGTGCATACATTTTAATATATGTTATATGTCACAACATATTAAGTATTATACATTATTATTTAAAATTCCAAATTTTATTATATAATATTGTATATTCGATTCTTTATAAATATATCCTATAAAAGTTAAAGGTATCAATACTCTTATAAAATGATGTAATTCACATATTGGGTAATCCAATAAATCTAGTATTGGAATAATTAATAACATGTAAATATTATAAAAAATTATTTATTTTATGAAAAATATCATTTCCCGAATAGAGAAACATATTGTTCTATGGTGTGATTATCCTATTATTGATCGCGTCAAATTATTGGAGACCAAATAATTTTGTATAATAAATAATTTAATATAAGATTATGAATTTATTATTTCCCTTGAGATGATATTTATATCCTTGGGATGTGCTGAAAATAATACAGTTACACTTCTATTGTATTTTCTAAAAGTAAATGATAATCAATGGTGTTCATTTATCTGTAATACATATGAGGAATTGAAAATAAAACACATGTAATGGAATGGTTTCAATGAGACATTCTGCAATAAAAACTTCCCTCATGAAAAAAATAAACAGAAGTGAATTTTTCATATATTAATGAAAATTGATTAATAATGTGTCATAGATTATTCTAATAACATTACAAGGATTTCAAGTTATGTTTCAAATTACATATTCCACATATATAGAAATATTTAAATTTTCCATGATGATATTAATCCATTTATATAAAGGAAATGACAGTTTCAATCATTTTAAACATATCATGTAATAGTTTTATATGAAATAAAAACCATTATGTAATTTTTTATATCGTATTTTTTAAAGGAAATCATAAAAGTAAATTGATTAATTGTACACTAATTAAAAGTTAATGCTTAAAATAACAATTATATAATGGATCAAATTATTTCTTTTCAAAACCGTTGAATGAATCATCCTTGTAAATTCATAAAGGGAATGGAATTATATTATAAATGTAGAGATATGGGATGTCATGCTAGGGTATGTAAATGAACAAAAAATTAATTATTTAAGGGAAAGTAAAGTCAGTTATGAATGGAAGTAGAAGGATATCAAACGACATTCCTATCTCTTCCAGATGACATGCTTGCAATAATTATTGAAAAGTCATGTTCGGATGATTGTGAAACTTTTTCTAGCATACAACCCACTTGCAAGAAGTTGTTTGAGATATCAAACACCTCCACTATACCTCGTTATCATCGTGGATCATGGGTTGTATTTAAACAAATACTATTTTCATAATATTCTCATATATTCAAGAAAGGTAAATATTATCAAGATATTTTCATATATTTTACCTTATCACAATAATTTGAAGCATATTATGATTTTAAAAATGGTGCTGAGGAAGGATATGCTTACACAACCTATTTATATTTTCTTTTAAAATATAATCTCTCAGCACATACATATGGTATTTTAAAAGGACCAATAATAGAATTTTTCAACTCAAATTCTGTCCGATTATTTTATAGAAATCAATTTTTTAGCAGATGTTTTGGAATTATATGTCATACATGATTATTTTTTAAAACTGTTTTTCTGTGAACACCCATATGACCCATGTTGTACAAGGTGTATTTGGATGGAGGAAGAAAATGATTTTGAAGGATCTCTAAATCATTGTTGTAATGCATGTGACATCTACCTATGTGAACAAGATGACGATGAAACTGAGTGGATGCATGATCAAGGTATGCTGTTATTTATTTTGGGAATCGTTTTATTTTATCTTATGGTGGTGAAATAAGACTTCAAGAATTAAGATGTTGAGATCATAATGAATTTCGATGAAAATGAGATGTATAATGAAACTACTGAGGTTAACACATGTTTGGGTTATTTTTGGAGTTTTATAAAAAGGACAACACGCAGACCATGTGACAACCTGTCGCGTCGTACAAAGCTACGAGAATCGAACCCACAACCAAAGTGTGACTAGTATTTATTGCCTACCACTTGACTATGTGAAGTCCCTGGTTAGTTTGACTAATTATTTTTAGTTATATAATTTTTTGAATTAAGAGTAAGTTGATTTTTGGTAATCTATGGAAATTATTAACCTATCATTGAGGATATGTGATTAGGTTAATTACTTTTAAATATGAGACTTTAAGAGAAACTTATGTTATTTGGAGATATGTGTTATTTTGTACCTTTGAAGACTATGTGATTAAATCCTTCAAATATTTGGGTTTCAATTTTAGTTTGGTTTACATTGAAGAATTTTATGGACAAATTGTTTATCGAATGGTCTTCGTTGAACTTTGGGTTTTGTTGGACAAATTTTGCAGATTAAGAAAAGATTTTCTTTTTATAAAGGGTTATCCTTTTCTGGATTATCTGATCTGGTACTAACCTTTTTGGTTTTGGTTTTGGTTAAAGTCTAAATACATGGGAATTATATAGATCTCTTTTGTGGATTATGTGATTCTCTAAAAGTTGATTATAGCTCTCTTAATGTAAACAAGCCATCCTAAATACTCATCTTTTGGACACAATATGAGTTCATGTTAGAAATCAAGTAAAAGTTGAAAGTCAACATGACAAGTAAGTATGTTTCCTTATGTTTTACTGAAGCTCAAAAATAAATTCCTCAATGAAAAGTATCTAAAAAATGGTGTCCGTGAACTTTTCCTATGGGGAATCCAATACCGTTTAACCCATCACAAGTTTGTGATTTTCTGGTGGTTAACTTTCTCCTAAACATGTTTTCTATCACACTCCCTCAGAACCTGACCCTTTGTTTTTTCTTCCATATCCATGTTTTCATACATGGAATCCTAGTATGGGTTAACTTGGGTGACCATTGTACATTCCATTCTTTCATTTAATGTGATAGTTTAATTTACACCATTTCCGATGTGGGGATTTCAATGATGTTTTTGAGACCAATTTTAAAATTGTGAGGACACAATTCCCAAAAAGGGGGGAAGGATGTAACACCCCAGGTAAATAAAGAATATGAAATTCTCATATTTATCCATATTTGTGAATAAAATATTAATATTAATTAAAAGGGGAAGCTATTCTCTATGGCGTACACAATACGCAACAACGAGTTTCTTGGGAATCTTACGTTGCACTCTAAAAATAAAATAATATCATTTTAAATGGAAGTTCATGCCTAGCTGTTGTAATGGCGGGAATGAACGTAAATAACTAAAAAATGATTATATATGTTTGTCAAATATTTATACTTTTATCCAATCAATTTTAGAGGCTTAAAATGTGAATGAATCCAATTTTAAGCGTAAATATTCTAATATTCTTTAAAAGGTCGATTAACCACCTTTTGATGGCGAACGCTTTTAAATCCACTTTTTGAAATTATCATATGTTATATTGGACCAAATAAAATTATTCTTTAGAATTAGGACATCAAAATGTACATTGTGTAAATTTTTGGTATTTTTCCGATAAATTTCATTTTTTAATGAATAGTGAAAAATGTTGAATTTTAATTCAAAACCTCTTTTTAATCTAATTTATTTATATGATTATATTATATTTTGAATTGGATTTAAAGTCCAATTATAATATATTTTTACCATTTAATCCAATAGTGGTCATTGTAATTAATTTCACTTTGAAATTGTACTTAAACTAGTGTCAATCTTTTAATAGATACTGTTTCTTAATAACACGCTATTTGTTTTGATAGCAGGATTTGATTGTTAAATTAATTAATGAAACTTATATGTTTTTAATTTTGTAAAATGGAAATCATTTTTCAGTTCAGAATATCAAATATATCTTTCGGTTCATTTTTGGTAATTTTATGAAAAACATCAATTTTGATGAATAGTGAAACCACTAAGTGGTAGTTAAAGAAACCGATTTTTCGTTTAAATGAAACTTTACCACTTCTATGATTTTAATTTCCAAAATCCAACATACATGGTTGTCATTAAGAAGTAAAATGTGGTTCAATGGGATTAAAATATTTTTTTGGTGAATAGTAACTTTTAAGTTTATTAATCGCAATTAGAGGTAATTAGTGTAGTTTAAGGTAAAAATAATCTTTTAATGATATAAAATGACCTAGACACATGTACTACCCTTATTGGATGTGTCATGGCCGACCAATAAAATCCATGGATCAACTCTGGGTCCCCATGGAGCCCCTTTGGTAGGAAAATGACATTAATAACTTTTTATTTAATGTTAAAATAAAAATGTCACAAACATGAGATGTTTTACTAAAAAAAATTTAAATGGGGTTATACAAGTCATAATTTTGACTATAAATATTAATTGTAAAGATAAAATTATTTCCTACAACATGATATTTGTTTTATAATTTTTAGACATTAAATATATTAAATTATTTATGACACCATGATGATGCAGCGATTACCTCATTATTTAACGATTTAAATAAAATGAAACAATAATGTAAAATCTAAGACCTAAAATTTTCAAAAACCTATTGGATAGGTGTATTTAGAACCCTTATCACCTTATCATCTATATTTGTAATGGTGGGACCTTTTTATCAGAAATTCATTTTATAATAAAGTATCTTTTCTTAACATTCCAAGAGTGCCCCTCCTTTTCTCTTATAAAAGGCCCCCATCTCTACCACCTTACCCACACCTCTCAAGCCTTTGGCTCGGTCAACCCCTGACCATTTCATCCCTCCACATCCCAGTATTCATCATCGAGGACTCACCTTTTGGAATAATCCTTCCCATGGAAATCTTTGAGGTCAAATCAAGAAGAGTTACCCGATTTTAAGGTAATGTCTTCACTTGTGTTCTTTTGATTTATATTGCTTCTCAAACCCTCTATACTCTGTTAATTCCTATATTTTGTAACAACACCAGTATCTTAAATATACTAGTATGTTGTTATGTGTATGATTCGAGCTATAGTTACACACAACTTCTTCTAATGGTTAAAGAACATATTGTTTCTGTGGTTGCCGAATTTCTTCCTAACAAAATGATGATTGTTCAATCTTCTTTTAACACATTTAATGGTGTCCATTATGATGTCAATATATTGTATATATGATATATATAGTATTTATGTTTTTTATATGCTTCTTAATTTTATATTTAAAACATTGCTATATGCTTTTCATGTTGTGCAAATGCGATAATTTCATATGAGGAAGTGTGGACTACTGCCCCCTCAAGTGATGTGACTCGTTCAAGCAATACATGGAATGTATAAAGAATGAAATTAATGAAAATATGTGACCTATATAGCTATATATTATACTGGAATTATAATATATATATATATCTCTCTCAATTATTTTTAATTCCATTAATATGAAAAAGAAATAAAAGTAGCGTTCATGCGTACGTACGGCCAACCGTCTCCATGAACGGTGCATTTCATTTTTTTTATCACCAAATATTTTGGAGTAGTATAAAATGAAAATATACTGGATATATATGATATTTAAATCATTAACACTATTCTGTATATGATTTACCAATAACTAAATGGACAATATTTTTCAAAAAAGTTCATTTTGGACTCATGTACCAAACATCCGCAAAAACATCTGATATGAACTCACATTATTAACCAATTATTATAACATTATAATATGTGATATAACCTGAATAATAATCTATAAAATATGTCCTTATGCAATTATAAATTTACCAATGTTTATTATTCAGGAATATAATGAAACGAACAAGACAAGTCAGACTTGAGGTAAGGGATCCTACTCCTCTCTTTCTTTTTAAGTACACTCTTTTATGTCATTCCTTTTAAGCTCATATTTCTTATGATTTGGATGTTATTTTATATTACTCCTACTGTAATTTTTATTTTCATATGATGAGGGACCCTATTTTCTCTCATCAATCCATTTTGGATGTTTTGAGTGGCGTTGTTAGGCTGCCTAATTTTCGTATGAGATCCAACCTATCTCTTTATTTTTAAGTACTCTCCTTTATGTCACTTATTTTAAGCTCCTCTTTTTTATGATGGGGGATGATATTTTATAATCCTCTTTCTGTAAATTTTATTGTAATATGATGAAGGACTCTATTTGATCTCATCAATCCATTGTAGTAAGTTTTAAGTGGCATCGTTAGGCTGCCGAGTTTTCGTAAGGGGTTATTCATCTCACTTTTAGTCCCATGAGATTTATGCTAAATTTTCCACCATTTACATTGAGTGGTGTATGTACATACCATTATTATACTCTTTGTGTAATATAATTTCATTTATGGGTATTTACATAATCATTGTATGACCCTTCTTCAATGGGGTGTACGTTTCGAATGTTACCCAAGTTGGTAAGGGAACCTTTGACCCTCCTCTTTTTAAAAGACTTCTTTTGTTATGTCTTTTAATTCACATACTATTATGTTTGGATATGTTATTATATATCATTATTGATGTAAATTTTATTTACAAGTGATGAGATACCCTTTTTATCTCTCGTCAACTCATTTTCTGAATTTTGAAGTGACGTCATTAGGCTGTCGAATTTCTGTAAGGGAACATCTTAACCCACTATCAATTCATAGGGTTAAACCTCTACTTCTTGATTTTATTATGACAAGATTATGTGTGGAATATATATATTTTAGTTTCCACAAAACATTGTGTGGATATACTATTTCTACACATAATCATCTCATTGATAAATTCTTATGTCATTTAGATGAACATGTATCGGAAATCATAACTCAATCTCGTTTCATTGAGTTAAATATCTATATCATTGGTTTTGTTTTTCAAAGATTATGTGTGAATTACCTATGATTGTTTTACACTTAATATCCACTTTTATTTTTTGTATTCATATTTGTCACACATAATCATGTAATTGATTTATCCTTAATCTAAGGATACCGACTTTGTAAGGGACATTGTCTCAATCTCCTTTCATTGAGGCATATTTGGTTTTATACACAACTCTATTTTATACGGTGTATAAAACCCTATGACTTTTAATTTCATTCAAAAGGATTCTTTTTATATGAAGTGTTTTACTAAACGAAAAAAAGGAATGTTTCTTTTAACGTACACGGTGACAATGACCTCTTCCATCACTGCGAGTATTATTTGCTATTTGGCTTCCTCAACAAGCCGTAATGTTTTTTTAAAATGAAATAAATACCATATATCCTTTGATGTATTTTGGTATTGAAAATGGTTTTTATAAAGGATTTGTTATGTGAATATATTTAAGTGATATATTGTGATCAAAGTGTGGAAATGTTTTCATTCCATTATATTTGTTTTATGTCTTATGATTTTATAATGGTACTTGGACATTCGAAGGGTGGTTACGTGATAAAACATATGAAGGGTGGTGCCGTGAATACCAGGACGAGTGGTTACATAATATCCTCCAATGCATTGGGTATGGAATTCTTCCGTATGGCTATTCCATTATATATGTGTGGAAGTCGACCGTAGGGTTATTCCATTTAAGCATGTTTATGTCCCATGTTACATTTATATGTTATGTGTTATTTATATGGGTTTTATGGTAATATTTTGGTTACAAAAGGTTAATTAATGATCTTTTATTCAGTGAATAGTTTTTTTACTACTTCATAAAGGTGAAAAGTATTACTTTGATAAAGTATACATGGTTTACTTGTTGTTTTGAAAAAATAACAGTTTTCATTCTTTGTGTATCCCTTACTGAGATTTTTATGCCCACCCCATGTTTTTTTGAAATTTTTTTCATAGGAATTAATGTGTAATAGGGTTAAGGATGGGATTAAGGGAAAGTCATTCAATCTAAAACATGAAACTAGACATGATTCTTTTTAAGAGTTTTTATTTTATGGAAAATTATTAGAAGTTTCTACTTTGTAATCTTTTGATATGTAATAGTTATGTACTAATTCTATAAAACATTAAAGAATAAAAAGATCCTCAATGTGAATTATTCAATTAATTCAATATTATGTAAGGTTTAAGGCTGGGGCCTTATAACAGTTTTTTATAATTTTTTAAGACATTCACATTCGATGGATTCCTTCATTATTTATTTTATTTGTAATGATTTATTATAAATTTAGTAACAAAATTCATTATTTTTTACTTAATTTCAATTATGGTTTCCTACATTATGTTTCTGTGAAGAGAACAAAATTGAATATTGAAGGACGTGTGCCTCGAGAAGAAATGTTTTTCTCTAGTAGAAAGAAAAAATATGGAAGTGTTGTTAATGAATACACATAATAGAAGATTATATGATTTAAATTGATGAATTGAAATTTTAATATCTATTTAGGTACATAATTATCTATTTTCATTAGTGAAAATACACATTGGGGGAACTTGATTCCCATGAACCTAACAACTTATGGCCAAATGGACAGATATATTAGGTGTTGGGAGAGAGCACCCAAGAGAGTTTGATGCCGACCTTTGAAGAGAATAGTAACAAAAAGTAATTTTCCCTCTTCAGAAACCATTTATACATCCACCAAGTTAAGTAAGGTAAAGTAATGAGAAGAACATGCTAAAATCGGTCACATATGTGGAAGAGCTTGTGTAAATGGAAATCATAGAATTTATGAAATTGATGCATGTTTTGTTTTCATAACCTCCACTATAAACCACCATTGTCTATGATGGATTTATGTCGTCGATGCATTAATTATATAGTTAAATAATAGGCAGTACTAGTGTTGGTCAAGATGATGTGGTTCCTAGCGATGGCGATGTTGATGGTGATTGTGAGGAAGAGGCTAAGGGTGAGGACAATGCGAGGGATGAGGGAAAGGAGGAGGCGAGGAGGAGGACGAGGGTGAAGGGGAGGGAAAGTATGATGATAGGGATGAGGATGAGGATGGGGATGGGGATGGGTATGGGGATGAGGGTGGTGATGATTATGGGGGAAGGTATGAGGATGAGGATGATGATGATGATGATGTTGATGATAGTGATGGTGCTGAGGGACTGATTGATCTGTTACATTTTTTACTGATATTACTGAGATTTTTTGTTTGATGATTTTTTGTTACCGAATATATGTTTGTTTAGTTATGTCACATTATTTTTATTTATTTATCTATATGTAATAAAACTTTACTTTTCATGGAGGTATGGATTCCCTAAATTCCCTTTTTACATGGTTGAAAATATATTTCACAATTCCCTTTTTGCAGGCAGTGAAACTATTGGCTAAAGAACATGAACATATTCATTTTAATAATAACACATCTTATAAATATTTCACTAATTAAATTTATTTTTATGCCTCACATTATTGGAACCCATTTTTTATCTGTTCTCATTGAATGATAATGTTTTACATGATACTTTGTGTTATTGTATTAGTTATAAAAAATATTTTGATATATGGAAAAGTTATGAATCTTTTTGATATTGTATGTAAGAATTCATCATGGAATAATATTTCATGATCCTATAAGTTGTTTTTATGGTCGGATGGAAGTCATATAGTTATTATATCTATGAATTTGATTGAAAATTTTAATTTTCAGGATCCTTGTATGAATTTAGAGTACATAGAAATTTCATATAGCCAAATATATCATGAAATTAGATTTAGTCATTTATACATTAACAATTTCTATTTAAATCTTAACCCCATATTTCAGCACACTAATATATGACTCTATGCAAAACCCCTCCACAAATTTGTCAATTATAAATTGTAAACTAATTAACTATTACATTTACCTTAAGGAATACTATCCCACATGAATCTATAATGTCCTCCTAAGAACATATTCATGAATTATATTTCTTATATGAAACCATCATGTTGGTCATATCACCAAAATACCTCACCATTGATTGTATCAATAGATATAAATATATGTCAATTCACCTAAAAATAATTATAACCCCTTTAGTTTAGATATTGTGACCCATCTGTTTTCTTAAATCAATATATTTCAATGAATTCATGGAATCTAAAATACTGAGATAATCTTATATCTTACATTATGGTAAAATATTCCCAAGGTATAGAGGGTCACATTGGGATCCTTACTCACCACTATACCCTTAGTACCTAGTGCATTCACATGAAAATACATCCATATGGTCAAAATATTACCTTATAAAATCTTTTGAAACTATATGTAGAATAATGATATCATCACTATCAACCCAGTATATGTCACTTGAGGTATTTACACATTAATTTGAATTAATAAAACATTATTATTCATCATCATAATGTATCCACAATAAATATCAAAAAACCTCATCCTATTTTATTCATTTCTCTATGTTATAGTAGAATGTTCCTCTAGTACTTAAATACACAACCACTAAATCAAAGAGATGTTGTGGGAGAGTGAAGTTGAGGGAGTTGAGGAGGAATCATTAATAAAAATTTTATATAGACACCAATAAAATAACAATTAATCATTGTGGATATATTGTTGAAAGAGTGATATGAGAGGCTATCCAAATGGACATCCACGTTGTCCAATAACTTCATTAAATTAAAGGTGGGATAAATTTGAGATTTTGGCTATGCTCCCCTTTATAAAAATTTCTTAAACCATGTTGGGTACTATGTATACATCCCCTGAGTACAAATTGTCCATCGATGATAGGTCACCAAATGGTCCAAAATAGGAATTACATGATACCCCACCATTACACTCTAGACATATGATGATGGAATTTTTGGATCACCCATACCTCACTTGGTACCATGTTTATTAACATCAGGTACCCAGTGGCGCCTATTACACATAATGAAACCACCACCCTTCTCCAAACCATTTTCAAATTTATAAAACACCTCATGAACCCATTATCATGAAAAATGAATCCTCATATTCTCATAAAACAATTATGTATTACATTGGAATATGAAATTTCAAAACAATATGGTTACAAATATATAAAAGAAAATGTTTCTTCAGTTGACTAAAAATTAATTTTTTGTTATAAAATCACATTTAGGGAGTAAGTGAGAAACCAAGAAACAACATTACAAACAAAAGTCCAAACCATAGAAAATCCCAAACACATCTACAGGATCTACCCCTCCCCATGAACTAAACTGAGAAGACTAACCTTCACCATGTCATGACCACTCAGCAGACTGTCTCGTGCAAGGATGCACAGGCACAGAACCGATGGCATAGCCACACAACAATGTGAGTAGTAAAAAAATATTTAACATAAAACATCTAATATCAGTGAATAATTAATAATATTATCTAAATATAAATCACATCTAATAAAGTGAAATATCACCATTTTCTCATGATTACCAAAGAGGGATAATTGGTCTATCAGCAAAATCTATCCCACTAAACTAGTTTTTCATTAAATAGTCTAGATTCAATCCTCATTATGAATCCACAATTACAGAAAATGAAATTTTTGGCATCATTAATCAATTACCATAACTATTTAAATGTGAAATGTTTTATTCTATATTCAATCACACTGAATTCATAAAATATCACCCAAGCCCATGAACAACATTTCCATATTCAAAACTAGAAACTTGATTTCCTTATATAGGTGTTATCATGATTCATTTTATCTCTTTTATAATACCTATATTAGTGATTATATTTTTATAAATTTACTGGGAACATGTATTTATAAATCATGATATGTACATGATAAATTCATTATATTTTATAACTCACTAGTCACCCTAAAAGATAGATCATATCGAATTACCATTGATGAGAAATAAAAATTATTATTTTCAATGAAAAAGATATGACCCATCCTTTCCACACCCATACCCAACAAAAAAACTAAAATCACTCAGTATATGGGTTAGCTATATAGGTCAATCAACACATTCATCACCTCTTACATGAACCTAAAGTAATTCTCAAATATCTGATAACCCATGAAGATCCTCATTCCATATACATTATTGAAGTGTCCTATGATAACATTCCCAAGAAAAATACATTATGTTATAAATAAAAATATGTTTATTTACTATCATGGATTAATCTACGATCATTAACATCAAATTCCCCAATGGTATGATTCAAAATACCGATAAAATTTATAGAATATGCATATAGTATGATTATAAAATTATTAATCTGGAATGATTGACATATGATGACTTAGGAAGTAACATATAATCACAATAATTATTTGAATTTATCTATCATCCATGCCAAAATTAATGTTCCACCACATATACTATAATCCATGTGTTATAAACATTATCAGTTTATGGTGTGATCCACACAATTTTTCTACAGTCACTAAATGTCCTTTAGCACCAACTATTATAGATGTCTATAATCACCCATGCATTTTAACCCATTAAATATTCTAATTTCATTCATATAGATTCATCCAAAACTGAAAAATAAGGCAGGGACATCATGATATCCCATGATTTATTAACCCCATTCCTTGAAAAGATCATTTCACATGCCACATACCACTTCCCACTATATAAACACACTATCCCTTACTATGGCTTATAATTCCCTTGATTTCTTATTCCTCGCCTGAGGGTAAGAACTTTCCCTATTCACATTTTTTCATGTTCTCACATATGTCATTGATAATAAAAAAGGTATATAAGAACATCCAAATGAATAAAATTGAGGAAACTTAAGGCTATTTGGAATCTAATAATCATGAATCCAAGTCCAATCTGAATGTATTTTACTAGTTCACAATGCCATAAATTATTTCTTGGATGAGAACATTACATTGATCAAATCCACCCACCTATCATAGTGGTAATGAGTAATAAATACATGCACCACTGAATTATGTACAATGTATTGTAATTTCATAGGTAATTGCAGATAATTACATTAAAAATTCCCAATTATTTATGTGTTATAATTGCATGTATTCCCCAACGGGGTGGTAGGACGCTGCCTGCTGCTGGAATTGTTTGAAGTTCATGCCAATGGTTTAAAAACCATTTTTATATATGTGAAAACAAAATATATACCAATAGTTTAATGTAAAATATTTGTAAAATTCTATACCAATGGGGTTTTCAATCATTTTTATAGACCTATGATCTCAATATTTACCAAGGGTTTACATCAAACCACTTCTAAAAGTCTATTCCAAAAGTTTTCAAACCATTGGGGTAGACTTGAAAATTCAACTAATGCAACAGTATCAAACCATTGGTAAACATTTATACAAACAATTACTATTAAATGTTGGTATAATGTGCTTTCTGGTACCATATACCAATAGTTATTCAATAACAATGGGTATATATCAATCACCAAGCCTCATCAGCCAACGATTTGGATAATCGTTGGTATAGGATATACCAACAGTTGTCCAGCCATTACCAAGGTTTTATAACCATTGGTATATAATAATTTTTCCAGTAGTGAAAATTTAATTACTGGATGATTCTCCTAGCTCAAATTTAAATATACATAATGTTAAAATAAATAAATAAATATATATATATATGTATGTATTTGAGGGACTATTTTTTGTGGGATGAAATGAAGTGTAAAGTTATTGATTATGTGTTTAGATGATTAGATTCTCAACAATTGAAAAATATGAGATATCATTGTTGAGTATTCATGGATCCACTAACAATTCCTATTGAAGAAATTGGATAAATTTATTATAGTCATTGTCACAAGACTACAAAAGACCCCACATAAGAATAATGTAACATGAGTTATTACTGACCACCTATCCAAATATAAACATTATAAGATAATATTCAACTACATAGATTCATGAATTGATTTATATTATATAATATTTAAGACTTCAAGGAGAACATCATTTTATATAGTTTTATAATGATCCATATATTACACTGAAATTATAGATGTTTCTAAATAAGGGTCTTGAAATTAAGATTCATTTGAAAACTACATAGCATAATGAAACTGATAAACATTACAAATGGAATATTTAATCAATTGAATACATATTGAGGTCATGTTCAGATGATAGTAAAGGATTGTTGGATTATTATTTATCTTTGGTAGAGTTCTTCTATAATAGTATATTGCATTATAGTAATTAAATGGTTTCATAGTAATAATTTTATGGATATATATATATATATTACTCTAACATGATTAAATGATTCTATATAATAGAAGATTTTCAACCAATAAATTTTTGAATAGAAAATAGAAAAGATAAATACTAATTAAGATCATATTAGTGAATCAAAAATTATGATAAATATTCAGTCAAATAATAAAATAATTTATTGGAAATTTCAAGTGGGAGATCATGTTTTTAAGAATGTATCTCTATGGAATGGCGTCACAGGGTTAATAAAGATGTGAATTTTGTGTCGTATATTTATTTTACACCTTAAAATTTATTTATGGATTGAATATGTTCCTTACCAATTTTAAAACCCCTCATGGATCACTAAAATAAATTATGTGTTTCATATATAATTATTACAGACGTACATGATATAACCCTTAAATATTCACACCTATAAAAATTTTTAATTAGAAGTGGTTATATCTTAATTTGAAGTACCCATATTGATTCGCGATACTATAATAAAATTTTTGTGGAATTATAAAATTCAATTAGTTTATCTTCTTTGTAGAAATCATAGATTTTATGAAGAATCATATGAATGAGAGCTTGTTATGTAGTAGAACTACACTCAATTGGTTAGAAGTTAATTAAAATGAAAATTTGAAGAAATAAAATATTATTGGGAAGAATGTAACAACATTGATACAATATTATATATTTTCTTTTAAATAAATTTATTCTCACAGCTAGTTTTTCAAACACGTAATCCAGATATTAGAAACATAAAACAATATAAGGTTATAACATATCATTTTTTTATATGATTGAATATGAATAATGAAATTTTTTTAAAAAATATCCACACTTGTGAAATGTCTATTTATTGATTATTAATATAAATGTAAATATTCAGAATGAAAAAAAATTATTTGGTGAGAAAAGTTATAATTTTTTTATCAAATATTGCTAACGAATGATAAAATTAAAATGTGAAATTTATATAAATATTTTCAAATAATTTTTTTATCTTTTAACATAATCCTGTAAAAAATATCTTACGATGAGTGTCTTTCTGAACTCATTCATTTATGTTATAAATAATGAAAAATAGTATTTCATATTGAATTTTGTTTCATTTAAATTATGTATTATGTTATTTTATATTATAAAATTTTTTAATATAAAATTAGTTAGATTATATTACAATTTAACACATTTATATAATTATAATCAATTTTATATTTAATTTTTATATAAAATATTCTTAAACCAAGGACTATTTCCACTAGAAAATCAATTTTTCTTGCACTTCTGCGGGATTAATTTGAAATTGGATTCTTAGAAAACTGTTATTGAATTTAAAAAGATGGATTTAATATTTCAAATCATAATAACGAATTTTATATAATAGGTTATAATTAGTTTATCTTCACAATTTATTATAATAATGGTAAATGTTATTTACGATGGTAGGGATAAAAATATTTTTATTCGGGGGTTATACTATTAAAATAAGAGTTAAAACAACCTAAAATATAATCAAACTTCTATTTCATGGCCATATTTTGTTTTTATATCAAAAATGTTTGACAATAAACCATTTTTAGAATTTCATAATTTAGAAATTATATGTACACCTTACATATTTTAACAATTCCACATTTGTCCTCTCCCCCACTACAAAAAGGCCACCCCTCCTTTCCCCTCGTCACATTTTGAAAGCCATTTGGTTCATCCATTGCATACTAAAATAAAATATTTAATCAATACCAACATCATATATTCCATTTTCTAATCATAAAACTATCATTATGAGTCATATGAATAAATCCAAAATAATTTTCTATGTAATTGGTGATGTTCTAAACTGAGAATTATGATTATATTTCTTCTTCCACATAAGTGAAATCTTATTCCAATCATGAGAATATAATTAAAGGTATATAAAATATTCTTACAACTATTTCATCTTGTAATAATATATATTCAACTAATATCCAATCAAATGGGAAATAAAATCGTCAATTATGTTCCTGACGGACTACTGCTTCGCAAAATGATATAATTTTTTATTGATTATCACTTCTCCATGAGGGATATAATATTCGATTTGATATATATATATATATATAATATTTATTATATAATTATAATTATATAATTATAATATCTCATATACCATATTACATTCAATTCCATTTAAAATATTATAATTCCTCACATTTCTATGTCGGACTACAGTCTCACGAAGTGATTTGATTAATTTTCACATCTACATTCCATTGAAGATAATATGGATAAATTTAATGAATATATGTTATATTTTTTAATTGAAATAAATTATTTTAAATTAATATATAATGAATATCTTTAATAATCTACTTGATAAGGTAATGGTATCATCACTCATGCATATCTATAGCTTCCTATTATCACTAAGTGATCGGATTCATTTTCTATGTCAAATTTTCAATATTGGTTTTGAATATTTTTTTTATGAAAAAATAATTATTAAAGAAAATATAATTTTGGATTTGATATTAAAATATACTATATACAAGAACCATAACTATGATGATGAAACACTCATGTTAAATAATTGAAAAAACATTTTAAACCATGATAATAATTAAAAAATATTAAGAAATCAGATGTAAATTTTATTAAAAGAATCATATATGATATTAAAAGTTTGATTATTTTATTCATAAAATTATATTTCATTAAGAAAACCCTTACTATGTAGGATAAAATATGTTCAAATAATGTAATGTATAAGGAAACATATTTCATCGGAATTTCTATAGCATTATATCATATTTGATCAAATGAACTTATCCACATTGAGGTAATGTATATACTGAATATTTAATTATTTATTAATGTTTCAGATTTACGATGAGGTATAAATACATGAAATAAAATTCATACCATCTCATGTAATGATAGTAATTTTATCATGGGGCTATACAGAGATTAGGAATAGTTCAAGGCCAATTCGGAGCACGTAGCTCCAAAGATTTTGGAAGGCATACTACATTTCCTAGTTATCACACTATTAGTGTTAACTATAAACCTCAACAATATAGTGAGGACTAAAAATCCTCAAAAATATTCAAGTTTTATCCAAACAATTATTCTTAAAAAACATTTGTGATAGTACTACAGACCCTGTGGTAGAGGAATTGTGCATAGGTTGTACATGATTAGTAAAATTATGAACTGGGCCCATGTGAGGGGGGATCCATTGACATTATCTAACACACAGATATATAATGATTTTTTTAATGGCGTGAAAAAACAATTTATCATTTTAAAATGGATTAAATAGTGATTTTCCCTTGTTTCATTTTAACACCTCCACCTTTTATTCATTTTTTCCTTCAACACATAATTGATCCATCCTTATTGGATAACTCATGATTAATATAGTATTTTAGGATACTCATATGTCCGTCCTCATAATCAACCAAACATTATCATTTTCAATTTTAATCAGTGTTATCCTTGATCCATTCATATATATTCGTAGATTATCTACCATATTTTATGTTATTTTTATGCACGAAAATATTATTTATTTTAAAATAATTTTATAATTTTTAATTTTTCTCTATTCTATGTTGATTCAAATGAATAAAATGATGAATGGTTATCTTGAACTCTGATTTATTTGGTATAGTTCATTTCTCTAGTAGTCTCATTGTTTTTACCTTTTTCAATTTCTCTACATTCCATAATCTTCTTTAAAACCCTATAAATGTATTATAAATTATATATAATGATACCATGTTTAATTTATTCATTTAAAGTAAATAATTAACATCATAGGGTGACTACCCTGACATGAACCACCCCAAAGAGTGTCCATTAAATAAAATCATCAGTGTCTAATCCATGAGTTGATTTAAACCACTATTTAAAGTTTTTGAGATATCTATTTTAATGCAGATATTTTATTAATTTAAATCTTATGAATTTAATGAATTCTAAACCAATAAAATTAAATAAAACTGAGGGAGATACAAGGTTAATTTTCCAAGGGCTCCTTTAATGCATTCGTCATGATTTATTAATCAAGAATTTGGAATGAATCTCAATGGGAAAAAGAGATATATGGTTTCCCTTATATAATACCATAGATATAATGAACTATTAGTGAATATAAGCCTTCTTAGAAATATCATAAATAATACATATCTTCATAACATGGGGAAGGAACAATAAAAATGGGTGAGTTCAAATTCATAGTAAGGGTAAATAAAGGAGATATTTAAAAACAAAATGAGCATAGGGGGTATGTGAACATTGTCAAAAGTAATTTAGATGATATAATAAAAAACTATTATCCTAAAAATGATTCTCTATATAAAGCATGATAGTTCACAAGTCATGAATCATAATGATGTAATTACATAATCCATTGAATAATAACATAAGATTAAAACATGGAATTGTGGAAATCAAAGAAGATTAAAATTAATCTATGTCAAGACAAACTACCAAGACCATTATATTATGTTAGGCGTGGGATAATCACCAATGTACCTACATCAGTCTGGGAATTACCTCTCATGTACACTCCTATTATGGTATAAGGATTTCCTCTTATATTCCCTCTTATTTCAACCTTCAGATGTCTTCCTGTGTACCCTCTTACTTTGGGCTTCAGATGTCCTCTTGTGTACCCTCTTGTTTCCAGATTGGGGTTCCCTTCCAAGTAACCTATGAGATCCTAAAATGTTTACCATTAAACAATGTATTGGATGGTTATATAGGTCACAATACTCTCAAAATAATATAATTAATACATGTGACATAAAATCATAGAAAATCATTTCAAAACCATTAAATTGAAATTGGTCTCCTTAAGATGAAATTATCTGTAATCTTTTGGGAAAATGAATAGGTTTTGTAATGATTTTATCCAATCATATCATGTGAAAAAATATGTGTTTCATAGATATATAACCAATAATAAAATGTTGGATTCATAATCATCATGTCAACAATACATAAAATATTTTGAGGAAGATTTTGAATAGAACAATTAGACAATTTTATGAAAAGGCATGAGTAACACCAATGTATGTCATTTGAGTTGGGAAATAGTTTTCAAATAATTTTAAATAAAATTCATTAATAATTCTTAATTAATTCATTGATACAAGATTCATAATATTTAAAGCTGTTTAGAAACCAATTGCACAAAAATAAACTAGAAAACATATGAAGAAAGTATTGAAATAATTTTTAAACCTTTTTACTCAAAAAACTAGTAGAGGAACTTGAAACACATTTGAAAATATTTTTTCCATGAATAAATATAAAAAAAATAATGAAATTAATTTTTTAAATCATTTCATTTAAAAATATTAAAATTATTTAATTAAAAATTAACAATGAAAACTTTCAAATAAAACATCAATGAAATTATAGTCTGTAACTCGGTATATTCCATACGAGGTAAAAAGTATTTTCCTTTGGCATGATAAATGGTTAGAAAAATTCAATGTTCTTAAATGTGTAATAAAATCACATTGAAAACATTATTAAAGGAAAAAAAAATTTAAAATACTTGATTATTATGCATAGGATATTAGTATAATATTCTAAATATCTATTTTGGAATGAATTGATATAAAAAACATAAACTTCTGATCGAAGTGATATGTAAGGTCTCATTTTATTAATATATTTATTAATTATCGTAAGTACCAAATAGTGGAAATATGGTAATAATACATTAATACAATAAGTATAACCAGAGGTAAACAAAACTCACGAGTGTTCTAGAATGATAGATCATAAGATTTAATGAATAAAAAATGTGATCATAAATAGTCTTAATAAATGTTGAGATTGTATCAATAAAATATTACCATTTGGTAATATTGAATCATAATATTAATGTAAAAAATTAAATTACAAGGATATTTAAAGTATCATTAAAAGTAGTTGAATCATGTTTGAACCGGTTAAAAAAAATTTATACAACTAATATAAAAATATTGTTTTATAACATGTAATGTGTCTCAATGAAGGCATATTTAGAAAAAACAACTGTACTGATTATGTATCTTTTGAAATATAAACCCAATGATATAATGTTCATAAAAATTATAAATTAATACCCACATAATTAATTATAAGATGCATATTATACATTCATGTAAACGATATACACCCCATAAAAATGTGATCTTGGAATAAAGAATGTATCTCACGAAAATAATGTACGAGATGAAATTCCCATAGATTATGTTTTGAATCACATCATATGCATTCAATGATCTTATATAATGAATATAAATATTTTATCAATATCCAAATAATGAATATAAATTCTTATAATACCATATCTAGTTCAATTATGGATTTATATTACCATCTAGTTTGCAATTCTATGTTATGGTTTCACTTCTGGTAATATCTACTTTATTTTTCATATGTTTCATTATATGTGAAATTGTTGTTCCAAAGAATTATATAATTATTTCTAGATTGTTATGAAATATTTAAATATAAGTTATATTAATTATTTTTGTATTGTAATTATCCATATAAAATTGAACTATGAAATAGAATATCGTGTTCATAGAGACTCTCTGCTATACGTACATAAGAACACAATTTCCGTTACATTATCCTTTTGAAAGAATAAAATTCAATTTAAAATAAATATATGTATAAATAAATATATATAATTATTACAGTAACATTATTATATCATTTATATCATATATATTCACGAAACCCATCCTTAATACTTTCCATTTAGTGTATGAATGAATTGCATCACTTTGAGATGCAGTAGTCCTCACATACTATAATTAAAGTATAATGTTAACATAAGATGGAAAGTATAAAGAAATGTGTCTAAAATTAATTAAAAAAGATTAATGTCAAAATAAAATCAGTATATAACATATTTAAAAAATCTATTATAAATTCCACCATGATAGGTGGAGAAGGAAAAATGAGCAATCATCAGTTAGTGAGGCAGTAGTTCACCATACTCATAAACAATATATTCGTTAATGATTTTATGGAGGTGTGCATATATGAGGTTCAAAACCATTGAATAAAAACATACTAGTATATTGATGATACCTTATTTGTTATAAAATAATGTAATAAGTTTATATTTGGGATTGTATATGAAAACCATTAAGAGAGTTTGAGGGATTTGGTTACCACTTAATCTTGTAACTCCTTCTCGTTTCCACAAAATGGATTCTTTTAAAAGAATTATGGAAAATGAGGCTTCAAGGAGGAAGGGAAGTATTTTATTGAACTATTTTCCAGATATTGGTCTATCCAATGTGGTATTAGAGTCATTTTGGATGTGGGAGGAGATGAGGCCTTTTATAATGGAGGAGTGGCACAATTGTATTATTTTGGAAATTGGAAACCCCACCAAACTATTTTATTTCAAGTCGACACAATAATGGTCCAAATTATATTAAAGGGACTATATGGTATAAATATGGTAATCCAATGTCTTTTTGGTAAGTTAATAGTTCATTTTTATCAATAAGGATTTTGATTAGTCCTTTATTATGAAAAAATTAAGCGTAATCTTTATAATTAATTTTAATTACATTCATTAATATTTATGGTCAAAAACTAAGTTAAAATATTATAAAATATGATTTATTATGAAAAAAAATTTGGAATTAAATTTTTTTAAATTACAATCACATAAGCGGATCAAAATAGTTTATATTTCATTACGCTGTAAAGTAGGCAATGAGGGGCACAAGAGCCTCAGGCTAGTTGGTGAGGACTCGACATGTACATCCAAGAGAAACAAGTTCAAAACTTGGTGGATACATATTTACGAGTTTACTATAGCAGTACTGTAGTAGACATTGTTCGGAACTATAACATCCATGACTATTCATCCATTTCAGCTTTCGGGCCACCAGTTTGGGCCTCAGGGTCCATTAATGCCTTCAGGCCACCCAAGGACTTCAGGCCAGTAAGGATTTCGGGCCACCTCAATGCCTTTGGGACACCGCAAGGACTTTGGGCCACCTCAAGGCCCTCAGGCCACCTGAAATGGTGCTTAAATGACCAGAAAGACTCTACACGGAGTAGACTCCAAGTGGGGATTTAGAGCATGCGCATTCATAAGAGAAAAATCTAAGAGGATTTTTCAAAAATAAAGGGTATGGAATTGCCATTAGGACTAGCCTGTTCTTGCATGAGATGCTTAGCTGAACAATCATGCGAAGGTGGAGAGCTGATATCACGATGAAGATTCTGGGAGAGGAGTTCCATGTATGTTCTTTATATATCCTATGTTTTTCTGGTCACGTAATCTCTGAGCCTATGGGACTTGAAAGGGATCTCCCTCATACATTTAATGGTTGGTTATTAAAATAAAAAAAAAGAAGGCATTTAGGCCATTGAGGCCACATAAGCAATGCAGGGATTTAATGTAAAAATGATCAAAACATTTCATTGTTTTTTAATCCATTTATATTTTAAAATTTCCCATAACAACCTAAATTGGGTGTATTGATAAATATAAAATCTAATAAATATTTTCATCCAATTTAATACCCAATTAAGAATTATAAATAAATTATATGAAAAGCATTTTTGAAATAAAAATACTGTATTTTTCAATATCCGTTAAAAAATAAATCATCATAGAAAAATACATGAAATTCAAACTAATATAATTTTTTTTCATTATCCATGAATGATTAATTATATTTAGATATTTATTATTATTAAAAGTTATAAAATATATATTTAAAATTGGATATCCAATAAAAGGTCGTAAAATTGCATAAATTAAAATATCAGGTTTTATGAGTCTAACTGGATTTGTTCTTTTCATATGCTTAAAAAATCAATTAGGTGAATATCATAAATATTTACATGGATATATTAATATTTAAAACATTAAAATTGTTACTAAATGTAATTAATTAAATTTATTATGATTAAATCAACATTATGAGAATTATAATATTTTTCTATATAAATACTCACATTAAATTCAATTGTTTCTTATATTCTTTTCATAATAAAATGTAACCAATTAATTAATTAAATATTATGGGAAATACATATGTTTAAGTATGTTAATTAATTAGATTCATATAAAATAACATAATGGTATGGTCATTTATTATAATAAATTTTTCTAATAATATATTATTTGTTCAATAACACTTGGTCATGCATGTTATACAAGACATCAAAGAAATATAGTCTTACATGATGAATAAGAATATGTAAATATTCTATATAGTCAAATACACCCTATATATTGATTTTATAGCATGATTAACTTATGATTTCATGTACTGAAAGATAAACATAGTGGATTAATATATAAAAATTAACTTCATTCAATGTTGTGTGAAACAAAAAATATCATAACAATTAATTTGAAAAAAAATACCACAAAATCTTGTGGTGATACATTCTAAAATCCAAAAATGAATCTATCCCTTGAAATATTTCTGGGTTTTCAAAGGATTAATACTTGAGATATTCATTCAAAAAAAGCCAGATCGTAAAAATGGACAGTAAAAATTGAATTTGAATAACATTTTTTGGAAACATTATAGTTACACTAAATAATGTATAGCTACATTTCCACATAAAAGAAAAACGATGGTATGTGAAAATATGAAATTTATGAAAATCATATATATTTGGGTGTCATTTAGGTCATCATTCACAAACATGATATTTATTCAAAAATGTTTAACTAAATAATCACACATTAACCAGGACATCGTGTAGGCCAGTGGTAGACGCCAAAACCATATCAGACATCAGCCATGGGTTCACGATATATGACCTATCCAAACATAATTTTTTTTCTCGTGACATACATTTTTTCCTTTTCTAAATCAATATTAATATAATTTCCAATTGAAATATGATGAACATTCTTGAATTGTGTTTAATCATAATAAAGCATTATATATATGATTTTCAATAAAAAATAAATATATAAATACATCATATAATGATTTAATCAAAATTTATCTAATTGGTGAACCTTATAACCCATCTGAAAAATGAAAATTCATTTTTTAGATAATGTCATGAAATTAGATTATCATTGTTCCCCCATAAATCAAAATCAACATGTAACGACCAAGGTAAATAAAGAATATGAAATTTTAATATTTATTAATATTTGTGAGTGAAATATTAAATTTACTATAAAGGTAATTCTATGTTCTATGGATTAAACAAAACACTACAATGATCATTCTTCTAAATGTTAAATTGTACACAATGTTGAGTCATACTGAAAAATAATAACATAATATTATTTTAAATTTTAGTTAATGCCTAGATGTTTCATTAGTGGGAATTGATAGGCATAAATAAAATATGTTTATACATGTTTTTTAAATGTTTTTACATTTATATAATAAAATTTATAGGCTTAAAATGAGAGTTATTTTTTTAAGCATGAAAAACTCTAATATTTTTAAAAGGTGGTTTTACCACCTTTTGATCGAAAAAAACAAATAAATATAGTTTCTATAAATTTTTTTGTTCCATTTGACAAAATTAACCTCTTCGTCAGATGTGGGAAATAATATTTTACTTTGGGTAAATTTTTTGTTTTTCTTATAAAGCACATTTTTAATAAATAGTAAAAAATACCGCATTTCATGTCAAAACTGTCTTTTTATCTAATTTATTTATATATTTATATTTTCCCTTTAATTGGTTTTTAATTTTAAATATAGTATATATTTAAAATTTAATCCAAATTTGGTCATTGTAATTTATTTCACTTTAAAATTAGACATAAACACATGTCAATATTTTGATAGTTATTATTTCATAAAAACATGTTTTTTGGTTTTGACAACAAGAATTAAATTTAAATCAATTTCTGAATATTTTTTGTTTTAAATTTGAAAAAATAGATTCTATATTTATAATTAGGGGTTCCAAATATTGTAAATAGGAAACTTTTATTTTTAAACATTATGAATAGGAACATCGAAAAATATTTTATTTAACATGGTTAAAAGATAATTCTACTAAATAAGTGTAAAAAATAATATTATAATAATATTAATTTACCCAAACACAGGAAATAACCTTATATTATGGTAAATGTCTGACCATGGGAATTTTTGGGTCCATTTTGGGACCCAATGGAGGCATCTGTAAGTGAAAATGACATTTTATAGAAATTAATATAATGTTAATGAAAATTTAACATCAACATATTTAATTTAGTAAAACTATTTTTAGATGTGGTTATATAAATTATATATTAAAAAATAAATATTAATTATAATTATAAAAAAAATTAATTAATCATTGTATTTTATATATTATTTTTAGACATTAAATAAATAAATTTAACTATAACACAGTGGTGATGCATTGATTGCTTCATTAATAAAGGATTCAAATAAATGATATTATAAATGTTAAAATAAATACAATTTTTGTTTTTTTATATCATAGACAAATTTTATGGATTTTAGTTACATGTTATATTTTTATTAATGAAATATTTTCGAATCAATCATGTTTTCTTGGTGTTTTAAAAATTCATGATATGAATACTGAGAAATATGACATAATTTATATTGTAAAATAAAAAAATATTTTATTAAATAATATAAAATTACATAAAAATATATGATTTGTCCAAATAGTTAAAATAGTTTTAATAGTTTATTATTGAATCTTTAATTGGATATTTTTCTTTTTTTGTGACTATTTTTATATCAATGTGTTAAATTCTTGATAAAACGGTGAGAGTAAAAAAAAGGTTAAATAAATAAGATAAGGATTAAAAAATATC
The DNA here is from genome assembly GCA_963277665.1 of Viscum album. NCBI lineage: Eukaryota > Viridiplantae > Streptophyta > Magnoliopsida > Santalales > Viscaceae > Viscum > Viscum album. The sequence goes on from OY728165.1 coordinate 1,958,109,209, forward strand.
CAAAACCTGTCCAATTATTATTTGATGCTTTTATTTAGACATATATTCATTTTATTATTGAATTGAATGAGTTTTGGACCTTTTGAAACCAAAAAACCTTTTATTATAAAATAATACATTCAAACATTCCTAAACAAACCATCCCCCCTCTTATAAAAGGCCACCACTTCTAACTCATTACTCACTCCTCTAAACCCACTGGCTCATCCAAACACTACTATAAGAATCTCCCAAAATTCCTCTCTTCCACCTGGAAGCCTTACTATTTGAATAAGGATATTCAATAAATCCTTTTGTTTCAAACCAAAGGGAGTTACCCATTTTAAAGGCAACATCTTCTCTCAAGTTGTTTTCTATTATTTTCCTTCTCCTACCCTATAAACTCTATTTACTCCATTATTTAATTACAACCCCATTATTTTAAATATAATAGGATGTTTCTATGAGTGTTATTTGATCTAAACATCAACACACCTCCATCTAATGGAAAAAAACATAATGTTTCTGTGGATGGTGAATTATTGCCTCACGAAAATACTATTGTTCAATTATCTTCTACCACCTCTTATGATAGACATTATTATTGAACTATAATTATATATGATATATATTATATCTATATTGTCTTTATGATTATGTATTTTTCATTTATATCATACCTTTATGGTTTCTATAATGGGTAAATACGTTAATTTCATTGGAGGAAGTGCGGACTACCTCCCATCAAAGTGATAGGACTCGTTCATTCCATATGTGGAACATATAAAGGATAGAGTTAATGAAATTATATATGATATTATAATGATATTATAATATACCTCTATTTCATCATGTTTTCATCCCATTATGTATACAATAGAAATTAATGTAGGATTCATGCATACATACGACTAACCATCTCCATGAAGGGTGCATTTCATTTCTTATGTCCAAATTTTATGTACTGTTCTATATATATATGATATCTACATCATGAATATCATTATAAGGATAATTTACTTTTTACCACACGGAGAGCCTGTAATTATAAGAAGTTCATTTTTGACTCAAGTACCAAATATCAACAACACAACTGTTATCAACATAATTGATTATCTAAAGATTATAATGTGAATGTAGGTGATATAAAAAAGAATATAAAACTTGAATAAAGTTTATTAAACAATATGAAAGTAACATTATTTTATTATTTATGATATTATAGAATAAACGAGTCAAGTCAGACATGAGGTAAGGTACTTTGTCTCAATATCCATTTATTTGGGCATACATTGATTTATACACGACATTCATTTATACGGTGTATAAATCCATTTTATATTTAATTTCATTCGATGGGAATATTTTCTATAATATGAGTTTCAAAAATTACAAAAATAATGTTTCTTCTTAATATACGTAGTGACAATGGCCTTTCCACTACTGCGAATATTATTTGATTTTAGGCTTCCATAACAAGAAGTAATGTTTTTAAATTTAAAATAAATAACATATACTTTTTACATATATTGGTATTGAAAATTGTTTTGATAATTGATTTATTATGTCAATATATTAAAATATTATATTTTTAATAGCAATTTGTAAATGATATATTACTTTTTTGATTGTTCAGGTGTTATGATTATGTTAAGGTTCTTGGGAATTGTTTACCTATCTGGGTGGTTCCATGATAAACCTTGGGGGGTGATCCTGAGATAAATCTTCAATTAAATGGGAAATGTGATCGAAGCAAAATTTATTTTTTCCCCCATGAAATTTTTGGAATATAATGTGATGGTTATTCCAAACATAACTCCCTATGTAGCTCTGAAAGATACAACGTAAGTATGATATGGATCCACAAGTTACCTTTAAGATTTATGATTTCTATGTGTTATTCATAAATCCTTTGATTTTATGAGTTGTGTTTAAAATCTTGTGTTTGGTATGTATTGATAGACTAATGATTTCATTCTTTATTTTATAACCCTTACTAATATTTTTATGCTCATCCAAATTTTTAAAATGTTTTTCATAGGGAAAGAAGTAGTGTAATAGAATGGAATAATTCCATATTATATTATCAAGAAAATAATTAGTGTTTTCTTTTAAGAGTTTTTATTTTATGAAAAAATGGATGTTGAGGGGAAGTGTCTATTACATAATATTTGAGATGTAATGTATTGTTATGGACTAATTATACAAGAATATAATCCTGAAAATTTCCCCTATATTAATTCTTCACAAAAATCAATATTATGTACTATTAAAGGCTAGGGACATATAGTTGGTATTAGAAGTCAGTTTAGAAAACATTAGGATGTATGATATTGTGAAATTAATATCCATAAATTAATTTATGGTAATATTGAAATTAAATATCATTTACATATTACCAAGTTGCATTGACTAAGATATTTCTTGTGTTTATAATGGTTTTCCTCATAGGAAATATGGAAGCTATGATGGGACGACATCAAGAGGAAAACAACCTTCCAAGTCAGTAACCTAAGATGTTCAGAATCAGAAATGAATAGTTTTTTTCTGTGATGGAACTATTGGATCAAGATATAAATGTTCATGGTATCCATGCAATAGATCACCCATATCAACCATAGAAGAACATTTCAGTAGTGCAGCATTTCATTAGGCAATATCCCCCACAATTTAGAGGATCATCTAACCTTGTTCTAGCTGAAGGGTGGATTAATGCACTTGAGAAGTTTTTTGATGTCAAGGGGTGTTCAGAACATCACAAGATTAGTCTAATTGTTTAATATTTTGAAGGTGAAACCAATCAGTGGTGGTTTATGGCGAAAAATATCTAGTATATTGAGGAGATTGATTACCATGAATGGGATGAATTTAGATGGATTTTTATTGAAAATATTTTCCTAAGATGGTTCGTTTTAGGATGTAAAAACAATTCCTGGAATTGATGCAGGAGGATGAATCAGTGGATTCTTGTGAAAAACAATCACGCGACTTGAAAGGTATGATCTAAATTTCATATGAGATCTGGATTGAAAAATAAATGGTTTTTACTCAAGATTAAATGCTACGTATCGAAGTGATTTATCTTATTGTGAGTTCAAAAGTTAAGAAAAAATTGGTTGATGTGCGGAGATGGTGGAAATGGAGTTTTACAATGATCATGTGTTCTTATACATACAACAAAATAAGAGGTCGAGCTGGAAAACAAAAGTGTATAACTCTTTAAAAACTTCTGATGGTAAGAAACATAGGTTTACCTTTTGTGAAAATTATGTTATAAAGAACAACGTGGAATTCCTTTTGAATTATGGTAACTGATACTGATGTGGTAAAATTGGTCATCAGGCTTGTAATTTCACTTAAAAGGTCTTGATAATGGTAATATTGAATTTTATTTATTGTCATTAAATTGTTTTATGTGTAATGAAATGGGTCATTATGAAAAATAGTGAACAACTAAGTACTCAAATGATGGAGAGCATCGCGACTGCAAAATGAAATAGGTGGTGAAATCCATTGCAACTACTTCAGCAGATGTTGGGAAATAGAATGAAGTAGTACCGAGTAAACAATTTGTTTATTTAGATTATGAAAATGTGTTATTTGATTCACGGTATACACATTTGTTCATTTTTTAGAAACTATTTTTCATAAATTAGGAATTCCATATCAAAATATGAATCTTGAACTTTTGGTAACAACAACGGGAGGAAATGTTGAGATAAAAAAAATTATAAGAACCTTTCGGTCTTTTTGTGTAGACAGAATCAACCTAAAATCATTATTGTTTGCCCTCTCATACAGTTTGATGTTATTTTTGGTTTGGATTGGCTTTCCATTTATCATACTAATATTGATTACAGAGCTAAATTGGTTTCATTTGAAAAATAATTTCATTTTGTGTATAATAATGACCCTTAATTTTTATTACATATTTGGAATCTATGAAAGATGTAAATTATGGAAATGAATGTTTCCTTGCACATATTGTTGGAATCAAAAGAATTTTTAAGATTAATTTTTTGATAGTAATAAATGAGTATCTTGATGTTTTTCATTATGTGTTTCTTGGTATAATACCTGAAAGGGAAGTTGAATTTTTTGTTACTTATTTCATGATGACAATACAATTTCAAAACCCCCTTACTGAATGACTCAAATTGAACTTTTAGAGTTAAAGAATCAATTACATGAGTAATTAGATAAATGATTAATTCGACCTAGCACATCACCATGGGGTTCTCCTTTCTTGTTTGTAAAAAATGAAGATGTTTTAATGAGTCTTTTCATTGATTATAGTTAATTGAATAAAATCATTGTTAGGAACAAGTATCATTTGGGATAAACAATGCACATTTTGTATTCATGGATCTCATGAATAGAATTTTCCATGAGTTATTGAATAATATTGTGGTTGTATTTATTGATGATATTTTTGTTTATTCTGAAAATAAATAGAAACATGAATGTATATTAAGGGTTGTATTGAAAACCATAAATGAAAAGATATTATATGTGAAATTCGGTAAGTGTGAGTTTTGGTTACAAAAAAAATTCATCCCTTGGTCGCATTTTTGAAAAAAATGACATAATTGTTGATCATGCTAAAACAAAAGTTGTTTAATAATGTCCAAGACCCACAAATATAATCCGGTTTTGTAGTTTTATTTGTATAAAGTGTTTTTAACAATGGTTTTTTGAAAAAATTTCATGGTTTTCTAGGCCACTGACGAATTTTACTCGAAAAGGTGTTTAATTACATTGGACAAAAGAATGTCATGATTGTTTTTAGGAATTTAATGAAATATTGGTGAATTATCTAGTTTTGACATATCTTTATAGAGATGATTACTTTTTCATATACAGTGATGATTCATTGAAAGGACATGGTTGTGTCCTTATAGAGAAAGATCAGGTTATTTTTTTTTTTGATTTAATTCAGTTGGATCCTCTTGTGTTAAATTACAGTACACATGATTTGTAATTAGCTATTATAGGTTTTGAATTAAAAATTTGGAGTTATTATCTGTATGGAGTTTAATGTGAAATATAAACTAACCACAAAATATTGAACTATATATTCAATCAGGAAGAAATGAACAAGAGATAGAGCATATGGATGGAATTAATCAAGTATTAGGATTGTTGGATTCATTACTATCTAGCAACGGAAAATAAAGTGGCTATTCATTAAATCGAAAAAATAATACTCCATTAACCAAGTTATGTTTGGAACAAGTTCCTTTTATTAATGATTTGACGAAATTTATCATAGAAGTTGTTGGTGCATGAAATTCCTCCATTTTGTTTTAGGTGTGAGTGAAATCATCTCTATCTGAAAGAATTATGCAAGAGAAAAAGGAAGACAATGATTTCATGAAAAAGGTAGAGTTGGTTTAGATGTGTATGTTTCCATAATTTAACATTTTTAATTATTGTATTTTTAGATTTTGGAAGAGGCTATGTGTTCCTTGTGATTCTAAGTATAAGGAAGTGTTATTATGTGAAGTTCATAGTTTTCCATTTTCACATATCTCTAAAATTATAATGATATACAGTGTAAAGACCCAGAAATTTCAAGGATTTTTTTTTAAAATACATTGGAATTTTACGAGTGCACAGTTTCTAACGGAACATGATTCCGAGAACTGGTGTGCCCGGAGTCAATTTACAAAGTTTATCTCGAGTCTGTTCATCAAACGAACGAGCAAGTTTTTTTTATATTTTGAACTAGTGCTCCGAATTGAAATCTGAGGGAGACGATGAGCACATAGCGCTGAGATTCGCTTAGCCGAATCCTAACTACTGTTGGAAGAAGTGGGAAGAAAAAGTTAAATCGTGGAATTTTCCGAAAAATATTAAAATAACTAAATGATTTATTTTATTCTTCCTTCGACCATTAAGCCATGTTTGGCAGAACTATGGTTTTAATGAAGGTCATTAAATAAGGAATTTAAATGATCTGTTTTTTTGTTGTGAAACCGCAACGCTCGCCTAAGTAATGGTGCTTTTATTATGGTTCATTAATAAGACATATTAATGAGCTAAACGTGGAGTTTGTTTCCCTTTTTATTTAATCAATCCATTAGTGAATGATTTGGCGAACATGGGGAAATCTCTGGAAAAGCGCTGGCAATGTCATCATTCAACGAAGAATGGAGAACGTGAAAATCAATTGGGGAAACGATCTGGAGGTCAACGAGAAGTGACAAACATCCAATGAAATTGAACGCGGAATTCCTTCCTTCTTCTGCATTGGATTCCACCGAATTTAGGTAGGGGTTTATTTCCATTGAGTATGTTATTTTAACATTATTCATCCCTTCTAAAACAAAGAACACGGGTCAACTCATTATCAAGTTGATCTGAGAAAGAATTCTTTTGCGGGTTGGGAATAGTTGTTTGCGGGAAAAATTCTGGATGGATTTTTTCATTGTTATTCTGGATAATTTTTTTTTGTACAATGTGAATCCTTTTGTATCCATAGAAAATTTTTATCGGCTAACGCGGATGGCGCGGGCCGGAAAAACACGGTCAGACTATCCTCCGCAGCTTGTTTGTTTGTGCGCGTATGGATGGGAGATGATGAAAAGGGACCGTAATGTCATTTTAAGTCGTCGCAGTGAAGAGCAGGCACCGTGAGAGCCATTGGCACAGACGGCGGGAAAATCGGACCACCGGAGCGCGTTCAGTGGTCTGCGGAAGACAATGCCGGCGAGCCGCGCCGGCGTGGCGGCTAGCCTCCTGAAGGCGGTGGCGCCCCGGCGCGCCACCCGCAGAAGCCCACCACGTCTTCAGCCACGGCAGCGAGGTCTGATCCCATAGCCATGAGGGATCTAGGGTGTAACACCCTGAGAATCCACGGTACGTTTCTCTTTGAATAATACAGTAGCGTGTGTTATACGCAACTTCGAATTCTAACACACACCACGACCAATCAAAGTAGCCGTTATGAATAGTAATACCTACGTTTTAAAATTTTAGAAATTTTATCTCTCAAAATGGACTTCATTTTTGGATTAGGAGTATCGAATTTATCCTAAGGTGAAATTTTGGTACTTTTTGGATAACATTAATATTTTGATGAATAGTGAAAATTACTAAATTTTAATTAAAAACATCTTTTTTAATGAAAATAATTATTAGTGATAAATTATGAATTTGAGTGGTTTTATAGTATATTTATAATATATTATTAATATTTAATACAATGTTGGTCATTGGACATAATTTCACAATTAAACCGAACATAAACAAGTATTAATCTTTTGATAGTTATTATATCTTAAAAACACGCTTTCTGTTTTGAAAGAAGAAATTATTTTTAAATTAATTTATGCCACTTATGTGTTTTGAATTTGGACAAATGGATACAATATTTGGAATCAGGATGTCAAAATTGTGTAAATAGGAAAATTTTATTTTTAGACATTTTGAATAAATTACTTCGGTAAATATTTTACATACCATGGTTAAAGGGTAAATATGGTAAATAAGGGTTAATAAATAATATTATAATAACACTAAATTAATCTAAAACGTTTCCTAACCTTATTATTAGATACATGTCCGACCATGGGCATCTTTGGGTCGATTTTGGGACCTCGTGGAGCCACTTGTAACTAATAGGAACACTTTATTTTAATTAAGTTAAAATAAATACAAAAATGACATAAGCATATATCTTTTAGGAAAACAATTATTAAATAGGGTTATATATGTTGTACTTTCGACTATGAATATTCATTAGAAAGATAAAAGGATTTCCTACATAATTATATTTTATTTATAATTTTTAGACATTAAATAATTTAATTTATTTCTCACACAATTATGATGCAGTAATTACTATAATAGTGAAAAATTATATTAATTGATATTATAAATACCCAAATAAATATAATTTGAGAATTTTAATGAATTAAAATAGTTATCTAGGATAATATTACTTATTATTATTTATTTAATTACCTTTTTTCTAAGTAATCATTCTGTTATGATTTTTACAAAAGGCAATTATTTAATAGTGTCAAAATTGACATAAAAGAGTTTTTAAAACAAATATTATATTATTAATTGATATTAAATTCATAAAATCTAAGGTTCAACAAAGATACATATATCATGATATTTTTATCATTAATGGACCACTTTCGGGGTGGTTTGGATGTATATAGTAAGTTTATTTACTATATAATATAAAAATACAAAGTGACATGGTAAGTGTCAAACTAATTAACTAAGAGTTAAAACTAAAAGATAAGGTTAATATAATGACCCAAACCTGTCTAAATTCTATTGGTTGAATGGGTTTAGACCCATAACCACCTTAATTTTAAATAATCTACTTTGGAGCCATTATAATCATAATATGAATTTATTATAAAATAATATTTCTAGCTTTTCCAAAGGTGCCCCTCACCCCTCTTATAAATGGACACTCCACCTTCTCATCAATTCACACCTTCAAAGCCTTTTGGTTCGGCAACCCCCTTCCCAAATACTCTCTAATATTCCATCACTTCATCCTAGAGGCCTTCCATTAGTCATAAATCCATCTTAAAGAGCCTTTTTGATCAAATCAAAAGGAAGAGCCTGAAGAAGAGGTAATGATTTCACCACCTTTTTTCAAGTTCCTTTCTTCTTCCACTTCTTCTTTATTTGTTATTACCATTATATAATAATGTATCCAATATCTCCTATATACTTTAATATTATTATAAATATGGTACAACCATATTCAGTATTCTATCCATCCTTTGAATGACATGTCATCATACGTGCGTACGTACGGCTTACCGTCTCCACATCGTGGTGTAATTGTTATTCAATATATTATTATTTTGATGGGTATAATAATGATTTTTAATTCATGTAAATAATAAATATAACATGATAATTATTCTGTATATATGATATACCATCCAATTATATATTATTTTAATATCAAAAGAATGCTATTTTCACTCGTGTGTACGTACGGATTACCGTCTTCACGACGCGATGAGATTCATTTCCATGTTCGCCATTAATCGACGATTATAAAAATATATTACTAATAAGTATGTAATATATGAAATAATAATGATACTGGAGATATATAAATATATAAGGATTTATGTACTTACATATATCTTAATCACTTACTTCCCTTCAATACAATATGAAAACAGAAACATCATTTATGCGTACGTACGGACTACCGTCTCCATAAACGGTGTTTTCAATTTCTTATATATGTCTATTATACATATTTATATTCTCAATATATATGATATATTTATCATGTTTTATATTCTTGAAGTATTTAAATCATTATCTAAGTGATTCAACCATGAGTGACAAGTTAAAACACGTACGATAAAGAAAGTGATTATTACCAGAAATGTTAACTTAACATGGAAATTATTATTAAATGGGTAATATAAAGTCAGAAATGAATCATGTATGATATCATAAATATTAATATGGTTCTGGTATCATTTAATAACATACTCTGATCTTTGTACCGAAGGTTAAACATACCCTCGACTAAAGGAAAGTGCAAGGTAAGGGGTTTTCATCTCACTCCTTATTCCCATGAGATTCATGCCATATTGCCAATATTACCTTTTGTGTGTTGTATGTACTGCTAATAATTGTATTATTGTGTAACAAAATTTACTTTATGTGTATTTACATATTTATTGTATGATACCTCTTTCATGGGTTGTATATTTCTTAAGTTACCAAATTGGTAAGGGTTAAATCTTCAATCTCATCATTATCCAAGATTGTTAATGTGTAAGTATTTACTGGGACATTATTATCATCCATGTCCATTTTTCATAAAAATGATTTCAAAATGAAGATTTTAAAGATTTTGAAAGGTACACTTTATCAAGATCAAAATTTCAAATGTTTTAAAGATTTATCTTTCTAAATCTTTTCAATTAATGTCCATGTTTTCAAAATGTTTTTTAGGATTTATTTATATAGACATGAATGTTTTGAAATTGTAATTCATTTCAAAAGTTTCAAAGTGGTATGGGACACTTTGATTCAAAAATCTCTTTTAAAATTACTTCCTTTATAAGTTTTTGTCTTTTAAATGATTTTACAAAAAGGATATTTCTCTCAAAAAAATTTACTCATCATTTGATGGATTTTAAGATCATTTGAAATTGATTTATTATCCAAAACTTCTATTGAAGGTTTTTTGATATGTTTGAATGTGGATGTGTTATTTTTATACCATTCATGGTTTATAGAGAAAGTATTTACATTTCGCATGCTAGTTTTATTATGAATGATAATGTTATGTTTAAACCTCTTCATATGGGAATGCATTGGACTTAATATGTGACGGGTGGAGCCGGTTATAGCTCCTCGATGCATCGGTAGGTCTCATGAGACAAACTAGTGTCTTCGCACAAGGCCTTGACAAAATATTATTTGTAGTCTTGGCATGACGCCTTGGCTATGTGGTTATGATAGTCCGGAATTATGAATTCCATCATTATAAAATTGGTTAGTGATATTGCATGTGATTATTCGATTAGTAGAATATCCATGTAAATAAGTAAATGGAATTATTTCATTTTATTTCTGTCATATTATTCTGAAGTTCAATTTTAAAAGGCTTTTGTTTTAGTTTTATACATTGCCTTAAATGTTTATGCTTATTTTTGAAAGTTTCCTCTATATTTCTTACCCATACTAAGCATTTGATCCCACCCCTTTATATATTTTATTTTTTCCCAGGATTCCAAGAAGTGTAATGTGATTGATATGCAGGGATAATCTAAGGGAATAATGGCGTTCATAATGATTATTTATGATGTTTTGTATGTCTTAAAGTGCAATGTAACATTCATGTATGTAATCTAATTTCCAATACTGCAAAACTAACTGTGGTTGGGGCGTTATAGTTGGTATCAGAAGAAGTTTAGCAATAACCTTGGAAAATAGAATCAGATAAACTATTATTAGAGCAGATATCCCTAAGATAGACTTTGAATATTAGTATAGAAGAACATCCTAGAATTTTGGTATTGTAGAGATTTTGTGAGTTTTCCAATCAATACATCCCTGTCTGGATACGAGCATGTAGAGGCGGCTCTGGAACAGATGTACCTAGGGGTAAAACCTGAAAACACCGCTTTGAGTTAGAATCGAACGGGAACTGGTGCACGACAATGGGCCTTGCTGCACTATTGGTTACGACACTTCCGAGGGATATTATTAGGATAATTTCCATTTTCATTACAAAACATTATGAAGGGCTTATGAGTATATACTTACTCAAACAAAACATTTTTATAATTATGGATTATATCCATAAACTGTTTGTTTTGTGTTAGGTATTTTACAGGTTTGGTAATTATTGATTGCAATTCATAAACTGAAATAGTTTATGCTATTGTATAGAAATGGTGCTCAGTAGAAGGAATGTTAACTCCCGTAATACGTATGATCCAAAGAGTAATAAGGATCATATCTTTCATGGTCCTAAGCCATAATTTAATAGGAGAATAGTTTCCCACGTATTATCATCATATGAAGAAATAGTATCATGTGTTGATAAGATGAGTAAAGAATTATCGGAGTCCTATGGTTTTGAAGGGAAGAAAGAGAAGAAATGTATGGAAGAGAGAAAGATGAATAAAGGGATGAGGGAAAAGAAGAATTTTTCCATATGTGATAACTGTGGGAAGAAACACCCTGGAACTTTCCTGAAAGGAATTGGAGTTTGTTATAAGTGTAGAGGAAAAGAACATAAAGTACGTGACTGCAAGGGTAAGAAAATGGTTTCAAATGTACAATGCTTCATTTTCAAGGATTTTGGACACTACGCGAACCAATGTCCTTGTCATCAGACTATGCCGCAAATGATGCTATTAGATAATAATCAAGTTATGATACTACCACAGATGAAGAGGAATGACTAGTTTCCTTATGTTGTTATTTTAGAATTATATCATTTAAGTGTTGTATCAATGATGTTTTGGAAGTAAATATGAAATGTACTGCAGTACTATTTAATTAAGGATTTGAGATTTTATGGTACGAAGAAAAGTGACTCTACAGCGAGTTAATTTTTTTTGGAAATTATATGTTTGAAGGAAATAGAAACCTTAATATGCTCTTAATATTGAGGTAGTGATTTTGTAATATGTGATGATTGATTTTGGTAATTCAGGATGTTGTAGCGTTGTAAAATAATATATGAGGAAGGTGTTCACATGTTATTACCTGGAAAAAAGGATCCTCATTTTGATTAACATCCTTGTAAGTGTTGGACTGTGAGTTTGGATAATAGTATTTTAGATAAGTCTAATGTTTGAAATGGATTAAGTTTGAAATGTTATTTTTTTTATTTTTAAAAAATGAAAACACACAGATCGTGTGATGACCCATCGTGCTAGACAAATCTGCGGGAATCAAACCCACAACCATAGTGCAATTTGGATTTATCGCCTACCATTGTCCTACATGAAGTTCATGGATGGTATAATGTAGTTTCTTTACATAATGGGTCTGATATGTGAATTATAAATTCATTATTTTTGGAACCCTATATGATTAGGATAAATAGAGTATTTTTGAGTTTTATTATGTTTTGGGGTGAAATATGAGTTTGTGGTAGAAATTTATTAGTGGATAAAACTCTAATTATAAAGTAAGTATATCTCCTTATGATCTTAGCCAATATCATAAATAAATTCCTCAACATTATGAAAAGGAACTTAGAACAAAAATGTTGTCCTAGATGGTACCTTATATCATCACTAATTTATGGTTTAGTATTGTTGGCCTTTTCATAGACATGTTATCTACCACTCTCCATCAGATAATTGATGGTTATATTTCTCTTACATATCCATATTTTCCTACAAGGAACCCTAGTATGTGTTATTTTCGGTAATCTTCATACTTTCCAGTCTTTATTTTAAATACAGGCCTCATTAATTAATTTTTTGATGTGGGATTTCAACTAAGATATTTTGAAACTTCAAAAATGTGTTATCCTAATACCTTATGTTTTGTTGAACTGATGGTATTGTAAGTCATCATAGATTGATGAATTTAAGGACCTGAATTTCAAAATTGTTTGTGATTGATGACCTCAATCACTACCTATAAATATATACATTTTCCCTCCAATTATATGTCTATAATTTCCACCAATGTCCTCCTAATCGAGATCATAATTTTGTGGTGAACCTTTTATTTCTCTTTTAATCTTGTTAAGACTAAATTTTATCAACCAAATTTCCGATGTGGGTTTTTCCACAATGACATTTTCTATTTTCAATGTTTATTTTCAAAGAACAATATCAAATTTTCAGGACGCAATTTATTGAAGGAGGGGAGAATGTAACACCCCGAGCTTTCACGGTACGCTTCTCTTTGAATAATATAGTAGTGTGTGTTGTACGCAACTTCGAATTCTAACACACACCACGACCAATCAAAGTAGCGGTTATGAATAGTAATACCTACTTTTTAAAATTTTAGAAATTTAATCTCTCAAAATGGACTTCATTTTGGGATTCAGAATATAAAATTTAGCATATGGTGAAATTTTGGTACTTCTCGGATATCTTTAATATTTTGATGAATAGTGAAAATTACTTAATTTTAATTAGAAACAACTTTTTTAATCAAAATAATTATTAGTGATAAATTATGAATTTGAGTAGTTTTATAGTATATTTAGAATATATTTTTACGATTTAATACAATGTTGGTAATTGGACATAAATTTACAATTAAACCGAACATAAACAAGTATCAATCTTTTGATAGTTATTATATCTTAAAAACATGCTTTTTTGTTTTGACATTGGTAATTAATTTTAAATTAATTTCTGTCACTTATGTGTTTTGAATTTTGAAAAATGGATTCCATATTTGGAATCAGGATGTCCAAATTTTTTAAATAGGAAACTTTTATTTTTAGAAATTTTGAATAATTACTTCGGTAAATATTTTATTTACCATGGTTAAAGGATAAATCTGGTAAATAAGGGTTAAAAAATAATATTATAATAATACTAAATTACACTAAAACGTGTCTTATCCTTATTGGTGGAACATGTCCGACCATGGGCATCTTTGGATCGATTTTCGGACCCCATGGAACAACTTGGAGGTGATAGGGACACTTTATTTTAATTAAGTTAAAATAAATACAAAAATGACATAAGAATATATCTTTTAGCAAAAACAATTTTTACATATACTTATGTATGTTGGAATTTTGACTATAAATATTCATTAGAAATTTAAAAAGATTTCCTACAAAATGATATATTATTTATAATTTTTAGACAATAAATAATTTAATTTATTTATGACACAATGATGATGCAGTAATTACCATAATAGTGAAAAATTAAAATAATTGATATTATAAATACCAAAATAAATATAATTTGATACTTTTAAAGAATTAAACCAATTTTATAAGATAATATGATATATTATTATTGATTTAATTAACTTTGTTCTAAGTAATCATTCTGTTATGATTTTTACAGAAGTCAATTATTTAATATTGTCAAAATTGAATAAAAGAGTTTTTAAAACAAATATTATATTATTAATTGATATTAAATTCTAAAATATCTACAAATAGGCCAAGAGACTTATATCATGATATTTGTATCATTATGGACCACTTTGGGGTCTCTTGGATGTATATAGTACGTTTATTAACTATATAATATAAAAATACAAAGTGACATGGTAAGTGTCAAACTAATTAACTAAGAGTTAAAACTAAAAGGTAAGGTTTATATAATGACCCAAACCTGTCTAAATTATATTGGCTGAGTGGTTTTAGACCCATTACCACATTAAACTTTAAATAATCAACTTTTGAACTTTTAGAAATAGAATATGAATTTATTATAAAATAATATTTCCAGCTTTTCCAAAGGTTCCCCTCACCCCTCTTATAAAAGGAAACTCCCCCTTCTCATTAATTAACACTTTCAAAGACTATTGGTTCGGCCATACCCTGCCCATATACTCTCTAAACATCCCTCACTTCATCTTAGAGGCCTTCCTTTAGTCAGAAAGCCATCCTACGGAGCCCTTTTGATCAAATCAAAAGGAAGAGCCTGAAGAAGAGGTAATGATTTCGCCACCTTTTTTAAGTTCCTTTATTCTTCAACTTCTTCTTATTTGTTATTACCATTATAAAATAATGAATCCAATATCTCCTATATACTTTAATATTAATATAAATATGGTACAACCATATTCGGTATTCTATCCATCCTTTGAATGACATGTCACCATAGGTGTGTACGTACGGCTTACCGTCTCCACGTCGTGGTGTAATTGTTATTCAATATATTATTATTTGGATGGGTATAATAATGAATTGTAATTCATTTAAATAATAAATTTAAAATGATTATTATTCTGTATATATGATATATCATACATTTATATACTATTTTAATATCCAAATAATGGTATTTTCACTCGTGTGTACGTACGGATTACCGTCTCCACGACGCGATGAGATCCATTTCCAAGTTGACCATTCATCGACTATTATAAAAATATATATAACTAATAAGTATGTAATATATTACATAATAATGAAACTGGATATATATATATATATATATATGAGGATTTATGTACTTACATATATCTTATTCTCTTACTTCCGTTCAATACTATATGAAAACAGAAACAACGTTTACGCGTACCTATGGACTACCGTCTCCATAAACAATATTTTCCATTTCTTATATATGTCTACTATACATATTTATATTATAAATATATATGATATATTTATCTTGTTTTATATTCTGAATGTATTTAAATCATGATCTATGTGATACAACAAAGAGTGACAAGTTAAAACACGTACGATAAAGATTGTGATTATTACCAGAAATGTTAACTTAACATGGAAATTATTATTAAATGGGTAATATAAAGTCATAAATGAATCTTGTGTGATATCATAAATATTAATATGGTTATGGTATAATTTAATAACATACTATGTTATTCGTAGAGGAGGTTAAACATACCCTCGACTAAAGTAAAGTGCAATGTAAGTGGTTTTCATCTCACTCCTTATTCCCGTGAGATTCAGGCCATATTGCCACTATTACCTTTTTTGTGGTGTTTGTACTGCCCATAATTGTATTCTTTGTGTAATACACTTTAATTTATGTGTATTTACATATTCATTGTATGATACCTCTTTCATGGGTAGTATGTTTCGTAAGTTACCAAATTGGTAAGGGTTAATTCCTCAATCTCATCATTATCCGAGATTGTTTATGTGTAAGTATTTACCGGGACATTTTAATCATTCATGCCCATTTTTCATCAAATTGATTTCAAAACAAATATTTTAATGATTTTGAAAGGTAATATTTATTAAGATCAAAATTTTAAATGTTTTAATGATTTATATTTCTAAATCTTTTCAATTAATGTCCTTGTTTTCAAAACGTTTTTACGGAGTTATTTATATAGACATGAATTTTTTTAAATGATAATTCTTTTTAAAAGTTTCAAAGTGGTATGGGACACTTTGATTCAAAAATATATTTTAAAATTACTTCCATTATAAATGTGTGAACTTTAAATGAATTTACAAAAATGATATTTCTCTCAAAAAAGTTTACTCATCATTTGATGGATTTTATGCTCATTTGAAGTTGATTTATTATACAAAACTTTTATTGAAGGTTTTGTGATATGTTTGACTGTGGATGTGTTATTTATATACAATTCATGGTTTATGGAGAAAGTATTGACATTTCGTAGGCTAATTTTAATACTGGTGTTTATGTTATGTTTAATCCTTTTCATATGGGAATGCATTGTACTTAATATGTGATGGGTGGAGCCCACTATAGCTCATGGATGAATCGGTAGGTCTCATGAGACAAACTAGTGTCTTGGTACAAGGGCTTGACAAAATCTTATTTGTAGTCTTGGAAGGAGGCTTTGGCTATGTGGTTATGATTATCTGGCATTATGCATTCCATCATTAAGAAAGAGGTTAGTGATATTGCATGTGATTATTAGATTAGTAGAATATCCATGTGAATAAGTAAATGGAATTATTTCCTTTTATTTCTTCCATATAATGCTGAAGTTCAAGTTTAAAAGGATTTTGTTTTAGTTTTATACATTTCCTTAAATGGTTATGATTATTTTTGAAAGTTTCCGCTATATTTCATACCCTTACGGAGCATTTGAGCTCACCCCTTTCTATGTTTTATTTTTTCCCAGGATTCCAAGAAGTGTAATTTGATTGATATACAGGGTTAATCATAGGGAATAATGGAGTTCATAAAGATTATTTATGATGTTTTGAATGTATTAATGCGAAATGTAACATTCATGTATGTAATTTAATTTCCATGACTGCTAATCTAATCGGTCATTCGGGACTTGATATTTCTTGTGATCATTCCAATGTTATGTAATAATGCACCAACTCTGGGTAACTGGGGTCGGGGCGTTATAGTTGGCATCAGAGTAAGTTTAGAAATAACCTTAGAAACTAGATTTAGATAAACTCGGATTAGAGAACATATCCCTAAGGTAGACTTTGAGGATTAATATAGAATAACATTCTAGAATTTGGTATTATAGAGATTTTGTGAGTTTTTAGAGCAATATATCCCTGTCTGGATACGAGCAGGTAGAGGCAGGTCTGGCACGTCTGTACCTAGGGGTAAAACACGAAAACACTGCTTTGAGCTAGACTCAAATGGGAACTGGTGCACGACAATGGGCCTTGCTGCACTCTTGGTTACAACCCTCCCAGGGGATACGGTTAGGAAAATTCTCATTTTTTTACAAACCATTATGAAGGGATTATGAGTATATACTAACTCAAAGAAAACATTTTTATGATTATGGATTATATGAATAAACTGTTCAATTTGTATTAGGTATTTTAAAAGTTTGGTAATTATTCATTGCAATTCATAAAGTTAACTAGTTTATGATATTGTATAGAAATGGCGCCCAGTAGAAGGATTGTGAACTCCCATAATATGTATGGTCCAAAGAGTAAGAAAAATAATATCTTTCGTGGTCCTAAGCTAGAATTTAGAAGGGAAATAGTTTCCCACTTATTATCATCATATGAAGAAATAGTATCATGTGTTGATAAGATAACTAAAGAATTCTTATAGTCCTATGGCTTTGAAGGGAAGCAAGACAATAAAAGAATGGAAGAGAGATAGATGGATAATGGGAATAGGGAGAAGAAGAATTTTCCCATATGTGATAACTGTGGGAAGAAACACCCTAGAACGTGACTGAAAGGAATAGGAGTTTTTTATAAGTGTGGAGGAAAAGGGCACAAAGTACGTGACTTCAAGGGTAAGAAAATGGTTTCAAATATACAATGTTTCATTTGCAAGGAGTTTGGACACTATGTGAACCAATGTCCCAATCATCGAACTATGCTGCAAATGATGCTATTGGATAATAATCAAGTTATGATACTACTACAGATGAAGAGGAATAACTAGTGTTCTTATGCTTTTATTTTAGAATTATTTCATTTAAGTGTCGTATCAATGATATTCTGGAAATATATAACGATTGTACTGTAGTACTATTTAATTAAGGATTTGAGATTTTATGGTACTAATAAATGTGACTCTACAACGAGTTAATTTTTTTGGGAAATTACATGGTTGAAGGAGAGATAAACCTTAATATGGTCCTAATATTGAGGTAGTGATTTTGGAATAATAGATGGTTGATTTTGGTAATTCTGGATGTTGTGGTGTTGTAAAAGAATATATGAGGAAGGTGTTCACATGTTATTACCTGGAAAAAAGGATCCTCATTATGTTTAACTTCCTTATAAATTTTGTACTGTGAGTTTGGATAATAGTATTTTGGATAAGTCTAATGTTTGGAATGGATTAAGTTTCAAAGGTTATTTTTTTTGGATTTTTATAAAATGACAACATGAAAACTGTGTGACAACCCGTCGTGTCAGAAAAAGCTGCGGGAATCAAACCCACAACCATAGTGCCATTGGGATTAATCACATACCATTGTGCTACATGAAGTTCCTGGGTGGTATAATGTATTTTCTTTACATAAAGGGTCTGAAATGTGAATTATAAATTCATTATATTGGGAACTCTATACGATTAGGATAAATAGAGTATTTTTTAGATGTATTATGTTTTGGGGTGAAAGATGAGTTTGTGGTAGAAATTTATTAATGGATAAAACTCTAATTATAAAGTAAGTATATCTCCTTGTGATCTTAGCCAATATCATAAATAAATTCCTCAACATTAACACAAAATTAGAACAAAAATTTTGTCCTAGATGGTACCTTAGATCATCACTAATTTATGGCTTTAGGATTGTTGGCCTTTTTATATACATTTTCTCTACCACTCTCTATCAGATAATTGATGGTTATATTTCTCTTCCATATCCATATTTTCCAACATGGAACCCTAGTATATTTTATTATCTGAAATCTTCATACATTCCACTCGATATTTTAAATAGAGGACTCATTAATTCATTTTTGAATGTGGGATTTCAACTTCGATATTTTGAAATGTCAAAAATGTGTTATCCGAATACATTATGTTTTGTTGAATCGATGGTATTGTAAATCATCATAGATTGATGAATTTAAGGACCTCAATTTTAAACTTGTTTGTGATTGATGACCTCAATCACTACCTATAAATATTTACATTTTTCTCCAATTATATGCCTATAATTTCCACCAATGTCCTTCTAATCGAGATCATAATTTTGTGGAGAACATATCATTTCTCTTTTCATCTTGTTAAGACTAAATTTTATTAACCCAATTTCCGATGTGGGTTTTTCCACAATGATATTTTCTATTTTCAAACATTATTTTCAAAGAAAAATATCAAATTGTGAGGATGCAATTTATTGATGGAGGGGAGAATGTAACACCTCGAGCTTCCATGGTACGCTTCTCTTTGAATAATATAGTAGCGTGTGTTGTACGCAACTTCGAATTCTAACACACACCACGACCAATCAAAGTAGCCGTTATGAATAGTAATACCAACTTTTTAAAATTTTAGAAATTTTATCTCTCAATATGGACTTCATTTTTGGATTCAGAGAATCGAATTTAGCCTAAGGTGAAATTTTGGTACTTTTCGGATAACATTAATATTTTGATGAATAGTGAAAATTACTAAATGTTAATTAAAAACAACTTTTTTAATCAAAATAATTAGTAGTGAAAATTATGAATTTGAGTGGTTTTATAATATATTTTGAATATAATTTTACCATCTAATACAATGTTGGTCATTGTACATAATTTGACAATTAAATCGAACATAAACAAGTATCAATCTTTTGATAGTTATTATATCTTAAAAACACGCTTTTTGTTTTGACAGCAGGAATTAATTTTAAATTAATTTCTGACACTTCTGTGTTTTGAATTTGGAAAAATGGATTCAATATTTGGAATCAAGATGTCCAAATTTTGTAAATCAGAAACTTTTATTTTTAGACATTTTGAATAATTACTTCGGTAAATATTTTATTCACCATGGTTAAAGGATAAATCTGGTAAATAAGGGTATGAAAATAATATTATAATAATACTAAATTACCCTAAAACTTGTCCTAACCTTATTTTTGGATACCTTTCCGACCATGAGAATCTTTGGGTCGATTTTGGGACCCCATGGAGCAACTTGTAGGTGATAGGGACACATTATTTTAATTAAGTTAAAATAAATACAAAAATTAAATAAGCATATATCTTTTATCAAAACAAATTTTACATAGGGTTATATATGATTCCCTTTAATCTATTAATATTAATTAAAAAGATAAAAATATTTCCTAGATAATGATATTTTATTTATAATTTTTATAAATTTAATAATTTAATTTATTTATGACACAATGATGATGCAGTAATTACCATAATAGTGAAAAATTAAAATAATTCATATTATAAATACCCAAATAAATATAATTTGAGACTTTTAAATAATTACACTAATTTTCTAGGATAATATGAAATATTAGGATTGATTTAATTAACTTTTTTCATAGTAATCATTCTGTTATGATTTTTACAAAAGTCAATTATTGAATAGTGTCAAAATTGACATAAATGTGTTTTTAAAACAAATATTATATTATTAATTGATATGAAAATTTTAAAAATCTACGGTTCAGCCAAGATACTTATATCATGATATTTTTATCATAAATGGACCACTTGTGGGGTCTCTTTGATGTATATAGTATGTTAATTGACAATATAATATAATGATACACAGTGACATGGTAAGTGTCAAACTAATTAACTAAGAGTTAAAACTAAAAGATAAGGTTAATATAATGACCCAAACCTGTCTAAATTCTATTGGTTGAGTGTTTTTTGACCCATCCCCACCTTAAGCTTTAAATAATCCACTTTTAATCCATTATAAACTGAATATGAATTTATTATAAAATAATATTTCTATCTTTTCCAAAGGTGCCCCTCACCCCTCTTACAAAAGGACACTCCCCCTTCACATTAATTCACACCTTCAAAGCCTTTTTGTTAGGCCAACCCCTGTCCAAATACTCTTTAAAAATCCCTCACTTTATCTCAGAGTCCTTCCTTTAGTCAGAAATCCATCCTATGGAACCCTTTTTATAAAATCAAAAGAAAGATCCCGAAGAAGAGGTAATGATTTTACCACCCTTTTTCAAGTTCCTTTCTTCTTCCACTTCTTCATTATTTGTTATTACCATTATAAAATAATGAATCCAATATATACTATATAATCTAATATTTTTATAAATATAGTACAATCATATTCAATATTCTATCCATCCTTTTAATGACATGTCACCATACGTGCGTACGTACGGCTTACCGTCTCCACATCGTGGTGTAATTGTTATTCAAAATATTATTATTTTGATGGGTATAATAATGATTTGTAATTCATTTAAATAATAAATATAACATGATAATGGTTCTGTATATATGATATACCATCCAATTATATATTATTTTAATATCAAAAGAATGATATTTTCACTCGTTCGTACGTACGGATAACCGTCTCCACGACGTGATGAGATTCATTTCCATGTTCATCATTCATCGACGATTATAAAAATATATATTTCTAATAAGTATGTAATATATGAAATAATAATGCTTCTGTAGAGAGAGATATATATATATATATATAAGGATTTATGTACTTACATATATCTTATTCCCTTACATTCCTTCAATACTACATGAAAACAGAAACAACGTTTATGCATACGTACGGACTACCGTCTCCATAAACGGTGTTTTCCATTTCTTATATATGCCTATTATACATATTTATATTCTTAATATATATGATATATTTATCATGTTTTATATTCTAGAAGTATTTAATTCATGATCTAAGTGATACAACCAAGAGTGACAAGATTAAACACGTACGATAAAGAAAGTGATTATTACAAGAAATGTTAACTTAACATGGAAATTATTATTAAATGGGTAATATAAAGTCATAAATGAATCATGTATGATATCATAAATATTAATATGGTTAAGGTATAATTTAATAACATACTAAGATCTTCGTACAGGAGGTTAAACGTACCCTCGACTAAAGGAAAGTGCATGGTAAGGCTTTTTCGTCTCACTCCTTATTCCCGTGAGATTCATTCCATATTGCCACTATTACCTTTTGTGTGGTGTATGTACTGCCCATAATTGTATTCATTTTTTAATAAACTTTAATTTATGTGTATTTACATAATCATTGTATGATACCACTTTCATGGGTTGTATGTTTCGTAGTTACCAAATTGGTAAGGGTTAATTCCTCAATCTCATCATTATCCTAGATCGTTTATGTGTAAGTATTTACTGGGACATGTTAATCATCGATGTCCATTTTTCATAAAAATGATTTCAAAATGACGATTTTAATGATTTTTAAAGGTACTATTTATCAAGATCAAAATTTCAAATGTTCTAAAGATTTATCATTCTAAATCATTTCAATCATTGTCCATGTTTTCAAAATGCTTTTAAGGATTTATTTATATTGACATGAATGTTTTCAAATGATAATTCTTTTCAAAAGATTCAATGTGTTATGTGACACTTTGATTCAAAAATCTCTTTCAAAATTACTTCCTTTATAAATGTGTGACTTTTAAATGATTTTACAAAAAGGATATTTCTCTCAAAAAAATTTACTCATCATTTGATGGATTTTAAGCTCATTTGAAGTTGATTTATTATAAAAAACTTCTATTGAAGGTTTTGTGATATGTTTGACTATGGATGTGTTATTTTTATACCATTCATGGTTTATGGAGAATGTATTGACATTTCGTATGCTAGTTTTAATATTAATGAATATGTTATGTTTAAACCTTTTCATATGGGAATGCATTGGACTTAATATGTGATGGGTGGAGCCCGCTAAGCTCCTCGATGCATCAGTAGGTCTAATGAGACAATCTAGTGTCTTGGCACAAGGCTTTGGCAAAATCTTATTTGTAGTCTTGGCACGACGCCTTGGCTATGTGGTTATCATAGTCTGGCATTATGCATTCCATCATTATGAAAGTGGTTAGTGATATTGCATGTGATTATTCGATTAGTAGAATATCCATGTGATTATGTAAATGGAATTATTTCATTTTAGTTCTGCCATATTATGCTGAAGTTCAAGTTTAAAAGACTTTTGTTTTAGTTTTATACATTTCCTTAAATGATTTTGCTTTTTTTTGAAAGTTTCCGCTATATTGGTTACCCTTACTGAGCATTTGAGCTCACCCCTTTCTATGTTTTATTTTTTCCCAGGATTCCACAAAGTGTAATGTGATTGATATGCAGGGTTAAGCTAAGGGAATAATGGAATTCTTATAGATTATTTATGATGTTTTGTATGTCTTAAAGTGCAATGTAACATTCATGTATTTAATCTCATTTCCAAGACTGCTAAACTTATTGGTCCTTCGGGACTTGATTTCCTTGTAATAATGCTAATGTATTAAAATAATGCACCGACTCTGGGTAACATTGGTTGGGGCATTACACAGGGGAACCGCAGCTCCAGCCTGGCGCTGCGTCCACGTAAAGCGGGGGTCGCACCCCCCACTCGGCTCGCTAGTCGTGCCAGCGTGCCCCCCCCGGGCCGGGGTGGGTCACACGGACCGAGCCAGCCCACGCCCTACTTGGCTGGACCTGGAACAGAGTCGGGTCGACCCTGTTCGAGGCGACCCCGGGGGGGGGGGGGGGGGGTTAGGCCGAGCCCAGACCCCGCACATTGGACCGTTTTCAGTCATTTTACCATAACATGATCTAAGGAACTCCAATTGATGCACATTCATTTCCATAGGAATCCTTGTATCAAGGCGTTCATTTTGGTATATTGAACTCAAGGATTAGGCAATGTTTTGGTACATCTTGGTTGGTTCGAACCCAAAACCAACCAGGCCCTTGGAGAGAAAATGCTTATATCTTAAGGAACAGATGTCTGTTTGATGTGTTGTCAATTGCATTGACATAATTTTGTTGAGACAG
This sequence comes from Viscum album, assembly GCA_963277665.1. Classification (NCBI taxonomy): domain Eukaryota; kingdom Viridiplantae; phylum Streptophyta; class Magnoliopsida; order Santalales; family Viscaceae; genus Viscum; species Viscum album. The sequence continues at coordinate 1,958,133,768 of OY728165.1, forward strand.
TTATTTTGGATTACTCCACTTGAGGTTTGGACGTAGTTGGAGTATGTTCGGGTTTGTTTTAGATTAAAAACCAATCAGGCCCCTTGAACGGAAAAGCCAATAACTATCAGACCGGGCGTCCGATTGACGCACCATCTATCGTGTTGGGTTTATTTTGACGAGACAGAACATTGGGATACAAAAACTCTGGACTTCTTTAAAGTTGATGTATCGACTCTCTTGCTCTAGGTGCAGACCCTCCCAGAATCGAGCGTGTTGTGTGCGGGAACCCTAGAGTTGGCTGCGTCTATGATTGTGGCGACTCTACTTGGATCCTCTATGGGTTCGGCAGTGAGGAAGACTGTACTTGTATCCTCCATGGGTTCAGTAGTGAGGATGGATGTAATTGTATCCTTCGTGGGTTTGGCAGCGAGGACGAATATACTTGGATCCTCCTTGGGTTTAGCAGTGGGGAAGACCATACTTGGATCCTCCATGGGTTTGATTGCGAGGACGAATGTACTTGGATCCTCCTTGGGTTAGGCAGTGACGACGACTGTACTTGGATCCTCTGTGGGTTCGACAACGATGACTATTGTTCTTGTATCCTATGTGGGTTCGGCAGTATGACCTCTATACTTGTATCTTGAGTGGGTCCGGCAGAGTAGCTGGTCTTGTATCCTTTGTGTGTCTGACAACTTAGCCGGTCTTGTATCCTATGTGGGTCCGACATCTTATATGAATCAATGGATTCATCTTATAATATCTATCTCTATACGAATGTTTTATACCTATTTGAGCTTAGTGTTGAATTCAATCATTATCATCGATGTGATTGACTTTCTTTCCTGTGTGGATTGGGTTGTGCTTTCCTGTGTGGACTGGGTTGTGTTTTTCTGTGTAGACCAGGTTTTTCTTGGGATCGAGAGTTGGAGCCATTGAATTGATGAATTATGTATATGTAAGGTAATATACCTAGGTAGAGTTGGTTGATAATTTTTGTTTGTATCTTTTCATTGTGGTTTATACTTCGTGGATTCTGAGAGACGTTCGGGGGTCTCAGGGTCCCAACTGAGTATCGTATACTCACACCTGCACGGGTTATTCCCGCACTACATTGTGTTGGATTCAGACCACAGACAACACTAATCAAGGTGGAGGCTTTCTGAGTTGGACAGTACTCAGAGGTGGAGCACTTGGCGGGATGTACATGGAGCAGACGGCTAGACTCAAAAAGCTGAGAAGACTATCTGTACCCACCATTCAGGTGGTATTTTCAGAGGATGACTCGTTGTTGTTGCCTTACATACTGTTGTTTTACATTCTTTTCAGTTGTACTCTACTTTCAGTTGGGTTTGTATACTGGACCATTTACTTTTCAGCACTTACCTTGTACCCAGTTTTACTTAGTGCTTACTTCACTTGTGTACTCTGTTGTGTATGTTACTTCATAAAGGCAATTACATCCCTTCTTTTTTGGATTTACTCCTTTGGTTCTAGTCACCATCCCTTGTCCTATGGAAGGTGGGCTTGGGGTAGTCATGGCACGGGCCTCGAGGATGGGTCGTGACAATTGGTATCATAGCAGTCGGTTCTACAACAAAACTCAGGACTCTGATATTTCATTTCTGTGAAGCAAAAGTGTTAAGAGTATTGAGTGTGGTTTTTAGTCCCGGGAGTCCAGTGTTGGTGTGGCGGCCGATGTATCCATACACGTGGACCCTGATCTCTGATTTCCAACTCAGTGCACGAAAACACTGATTGCGTGTGTGTTTCCTTTCATTGTTTTCTTTGTGAATACTTTGAGTCAGCTCACCAGGTTTACTGTTTGACCGTGGCACACCTGTTTCATTTCAGGATGGTCCCACAATGGCATCCGGGTAGGGTTATTATATACAAGCGGGAAGGCAGCCCACCGAGTGATGAGGCTTTGGTGCAGGCCCCCATTACAGCAGAGAAACCAGCGATACCACTACCTGTTGAGCCACCGATACTACCAGCCCCAGCAGCGGATAGTGAATGCCGCCTGAGGGCATTGTACGTGTTTCAGAGGAAGTGGATGCCCATGTTTTGCAGAGAGATGGATTCTTAGGAAGCCGAGGATTGTCTTGAGGCTATCTTGAGAGTCTTCAGATTGGTAGGGACACCAGCAAACCTTATGGTGGTCCTTTCTGTGAGTCTACTGCATGCATAAGCAGGTAAATGGTGGAGCCTGATGTTCAGGTTCATAACAAGGCATCTCTGCATTAGAAAGACTTAGAGAGTCTCTTCCGCTCAGATTTTGTTTTCACCACTCTTTGTTCGGTGCAGAATCAGGGGATGCTACATCTGCAGCAAGGCAGTATCACAGTAGCTCAGTACTCAGCAAGGTTTACTGACCTCTCGCGCTACTATACAGACATGGTACTATACCCATTCTTCGGGGCCCAGACCTTTTAGTAGGGAATCATTCATGAGATTAGGTCTTCAATGATCTCCCTCAACATCCCGACCCAAGCAGGGGTGTTGGAGAGAGCCCTTCTAGTGGAGAATTTTCTCACTGAGTAGACACCAACGGTGAGACCCTCCGCAGGACAACATGTAGTAGAGTCTTCTGCAGCCTGCAGTAGATAGTTGATGCAGAGTTCCAAGTGGACTAGGCCATCAGATGACCGATATCATGATACAGGTTCGGTTGTGCGGGGCACACGAAATAGAGCTAGCTATATGAGGAGTAGGCAGTTCTATGCACGTGGTGGGAAGGGTCAAATGGCTCGAGACTGCCCAACCAGCCCTGCAGATGAACATCAGGTGGTAGAGGGACCTCCCAAGAATAGGTTCGACCACAGTTGACCGCTGGGAGTAGGTGGACAGGGCATAAGGGCTATAAAAGTAGTAGGTGGTGGATGATGTTTCAAGGCCCTACCACCAGCACCACCAGGAGGACCACCCCGACCGTAGGGAATGGCTGGACAGGGGAGAGCTCAGCTTCAGGTAGTAGAGGCCTACGACCATAGAGCTCTAGGAGTAGACGGGCAGATGTGGGACTAGCTATAGGCTTGGAGACCTTTGTTCATGATGCTTCTAGCTTTGTTAGATTGGTTTTTTGTGGATGATTTTTCATTGTACTTTGAGTTGAACTAATAAAATACACTTGTTCTTGTGACGTTTACTTCATTTTCCTTTTTATGAGGTTGATACTAAGAGGATCCGGTTAAAACTATTGACTTGACTCTCACTTGTGAGATTCCAACTGGAGGAGAACCAGTAACCACGCACTGATGCCGGCAGTGTGACTCAACCCATGGAGGCGAGAGTAACAGTTGGATCTCTTAGTAGTAGAGTTTAGGCCTTACGACGTCATCTATGATCATAAATTGTACCGTTCATGTTAGGATTGATTGTATTATGCAAAGAACATTTTTTATCCATGGGTGAGACAATATTTACCTTTTCGGTAGAGGAGAAATCTCAGCAGCTCTGTGTTAGAACGTAGATAAAGAAGTGTGGAGATGAGTTCTTACAATTGGCTATTCTCACCCATTGTTCGTTGAGAGTACGGTTTACAGTTCTCTCCAACTCAATATTCGTAGGTGTATCATCTATCATAAGTACATGAACCTTAGAAAATAGTGATTCCTTGAATTCCTCTTGGACTATGACTTTGAGATATTTCATACTCCTGGAGAGGGGATCGCTGTAGAAGATGATCCTAGTAGGAGATCAATCACTCAACTGTTTGGAGTAGCGAGACAGCAGCTGCAAGAATTGCATATATCTTTTGTGGATAAAGATGGAATCAACATGTGTAGAACCAGAAGATGGTTCGGGCTATGATGGAGAAGGTGCAGATCATCTAGGAGCGAATGAAGACTACACAGAGCAGGAAGAAGTCCTATGCTAGTAGGGGACGAGACCACTGGAGTTCGAGGGTGATGACCATGTCTTCTTATGGGTATCACCTCAATGGGTTCTGTGGATATTTGGCCGGGGTGGCAAGTTATCTCTGCGTTTGATATGGATTTTCCACCTCAGATGCACCGGGTGCACGACGTCATCCACATATCTCAGATGAGGAGATGTGTGCACGACCTATCTGTCATCATTGACCACGGGGAGCTGGACATCGATGACGAGGCGACTTTTTCCAAGGTCCCAGTGAGGATCGAGGATCGACAGGATCGGGTCCTTTGTGGACAATCGATTCCTCTGGTGTGCATTCGTTAGCAGCACGGAAATCTCCAGGAGAGCACATGGGTGTGGGAGGCTTAGATGCATGCTCAGTTCGCTCTTTTGTTTCACTAGTTTATGATGTTTCTTTACAGGGATGTAAATCCCTGAAGTGGAAGTAATGTAAAGACCGAGAAATTTCAAGTAAATTTTTTAAAATACTTTGGAATTTTACGAGTGCGCAATTTCTAACGACACATGATTCCGAGTCCCAGTGTGCCTGTAATAAATTTCTGAAGTTTAGGTCGGGTATGTTTAGCTAATGAATGAGTGGTTTTTTCTATCTTTTAACTAATGCTCGGAATTGAAATTTGAGGGCACCAATGAGCTCATAGCACAGAGATTCTCTTAGGAAAATCATATCTTCGATTGGCAGGAGTTGGACAAAAACTTTAAATCTTGGACTTTTTGGGTAAATAATAATATAACTAAATGTGTTATTTTATTCTTCCTTCGACCGTTGAGAGGAGGTTTGAAGAACCAAAATGTAACGATGGTCATTAAATAAGAAATTTAAATGATCTGTTTCTTTTGTTGTGAAACTTCAATGCTCGCATAATTAATGGTGCTTTTATTATGTTTCATTAATAAGCCATTTTAATGAGCTAAACTTGGAGTTTGTTTCTCTTTTTATTTAATCATTCCATTAGCAAAATATTTGGCGAAAACAGGTAAATCTCTGGTGAAGAGCCGACAATGACATCCTTTAACTAAGAGTAGAGAATACGACAACCATTGGGGGTAACGATCTGGAGGTCGACGAGCAGCGTCAAACGTCGAATGAAATAGAATGATGAATTCCTTCCTTCGTCAAATTTGGATTCCACCGAATTCAAGTAGCTTTTTATTTCCTTTGAGTATGTTATTTTCCCATGATTCTACCCTTATAAAACAAATAATGTGGGTCAACTCATTATCATGTTGATTCGTGAATGAATTCTTTTTCGGGTTGGGAATAGTTTTTTGCGGGAAAAATGCTGGATGGATTATTTCATTGTTATTCTTGTTAATATGTATTTCGTTCAACGTGAAACCTTGTTTATCCTTATAAAATTGTTATTGGCTAACGTGGAGGGCGCGGGCAGAACAAACATGGCCTGACGACCCTCTTCAGATTGTTTTTTTGTGTGCTTATGGATGGGTGATGATGAAACAGGACCGCAATGGCGTTTGGAAGTCGTCGGAGTAAATAGTGGGTCCCGGAAGAGACATAGGTGCAGACAGTGGGAAAATCGGACCACCAGAGCACGTTTGGTGGTCTTCAGAAGACACTGTCGGCGCACCGCCGGCAGAAGCCCGCCGCGGCCGAAGCCACAGTGGCGAGGGTGGATCCCCCAGCCGTGCGGGATCCAGGGGAACCACGTCGCCAACCTAGCACCGTGTCCGTGGAAAGCGAGGTCCGCACCACCCGCTCAGCTCTCTGGCCGTGCCAGTGTGCCACCCCACCCCCCTCGGCCGGGCCGGGGTGGGTCACGCGGACCGGGTCATGCCTAGCCGGACCCGGACCCGGGTCAGGTCGACCCGGTTCGGGCCAACCCAGGGGGTTGGGCTGGGTCGGGCCGGGCCGAGACCCCCCACATTGGACCGTTTTTTGTCATTTTCCTATAACATGAGCTACGGACCTCTGATCGACACACTGTCAGTTGCGTAGGAATCCTTGGATCGAGACGATCGTTTCAATATTTTACACTCGAGGTTTCAGCAAAGTTTTGGTATGACAGGGTTGGTTCGAACCCGAAACCAACCCGACCCTAGGAGCGGAAACACGTATATCTTAATGACAGGATGTCAATTTGACGTGTCGTCAATTGTGTTGAAATACTTTTATTGATATGGTTATTTATGGATTAATCCACTTGAGTTTTGGAAAAATTTGGAGTATGGTTGGGTTAGTTTTAGCTTAAAATCAACCGGACCCCTGGAACGAAAAAACCAATATCTCTCAGAACGGTCGTCTGATTTATGCCCCATCTGTCGCATTGGGTTTCTTTTAGCGAGACAGAACTTTGGAATACATCATCACTGGATTTCATGAATGTTTATGTATTTACTCTTTTTATTGAAGAGAGGATCCTCTCGAAATCGAGCGTGCTGTGTGCGGGAACCCTAGAGCTGGCTGCGACTGCGACGGTGAAGACTGCACATGGATCCTTCGTGAGTTCGGCAACGAGGAAGACTATACTTGGATCCTATGTGGGTTCAGCAGTGAGGATGACTGTACTTGGATCCTCCATGGCTTCGGCAGTGAGGACGACTGTACGTGGATCATCCGTAGGTTTGGTAACGAGGAAGACTGTACATGGATCCTCTGTGGGTTTGGCAGCGAGAACGATTGTACTTGGATCCTCCGTGGGTTTGGCAGTGAGGACGAATGTACTTGGATTCTCCGTGTGTTCGATAGCGATGACTTCTGTTCTTATATCCTATGTGGGTCCAGCTGTATGACCTCTGTACTTGTATCCTGAGTGGGTCCGGTAGTGTATCTGGTCTTTTATCCTTTGTGGGTCTGACATCTCAGCTGGTCTTGTATCCTATGTGGGTTTGACAGCTTAGATGAATCAGTGGCTTCATCTGATCATCTCTATCGCTATACGAATGTTGTATACCTGTGTGAGATCAGTCTTGAATTCAATAATTATGATCGATGTGATTGAATTACTTTCTTGTGTGGATTGGGTTGTTCTTTCCATTGTGGATTGGATTGTGTTGTCCTATGTGGACTAGGTTGTACACATGCTTGATAGTTGGAGCCATTGTAATTGATTACTTAGGTATATGATTGGGAATATACCTTGGTAGAGTTGGTTGATACATTGTGTTTGTATCTTTTCTTTTTGGTTTATCTTTCGTGATCTCTGAGAGAATTTCAGTGGTCTTGGGGTCCCAACTGAGTATCGTATACTCACCCGTGCACGGGCTATGCCCGCACTACGTTGTGTTGGATGGAGACGATGGAGAGCACTGATCGAGGTGGAGGCTTGTGGAGTTGGATGGTACCCGGAGGTGGACCACTTGGCAGGACGTACACGGAGCAGACGACTAGGCCCGAGGAGCTCAGGAGACTATCTGTACCCACACTTTAGGTGGATTTCCGGAGGATGACTCGGTGTTGCTGTCTTACTTAATGTTGTTGTACTTTCCTTTCAGTTGTATTTTACATTCAATTGGGTTTGTATACTGGACCATTTACTTTTCATCAATTACCATATAACTAGTTTTACTTAGTACTTACTTCACATGCATACTCTGTTGGGTATGTAACTTTATAAAGTCAATGCCTTCCCTACATTTTGGGATTTACGCCTTTGGATCTAGTCACTAGCCCCTGTCTTATGGAAGGTGGGCTTGGGGTAGTCATGGCACAAGCCCCGAGGATGGGTCGTGACATACAGAGATCTTCAGGAGTATTATTGGTGGGATGGAATGAAAAGAGATATTTTTAACATTATGATGTAGTGTTTGAATTTTCAACAGGTTAAAATAGAATGTTATTGATAGGGATGGTTCAGCCTTTACTGGTGCCAGAGTGGAAATGGAAAAATATTTCGAATGACTTTGTTGTTGGATTACTATAGTCATCTCGAGGGAACAATGATATCTGTGTAATTGTTGATCGATTGACTATATCTTTTCATTTCCATCCTATTCTCGATACTCTAACATTAGATCAACATTTTCGATTGTATGCTAAAGAGATATTCAAGTTGCATGGAGTTCTCCTCCCAATTGAATCTAATAATGATATTATGTTTACTTCTATCTTTTGGAAAGGCCTTGAGAAGCCATTTCGTACAGAATTAAATTTTAGTACATCTTTTCATCCTCAATCAGAAAGGTAGTCAGAAAGACTAATTCAGATATTGAAATATATGATATGTGCGTATTCAATGGATAACTAGGGAATTTGGACCAACATTATTCTTTGGTTGTATTTTATTATAATAAAAATTTTCATTTCAGTATACATATGGATCCATTTGTGTCATTATATAGAAATCAATGTCAAACACCAGCTTTTTGCAATGATGTTGGTGAAAGAAAGCTGATAGGATAATAATTGGTAGAAGATATGGTAGAAAAATATTAGTTGATTCAGAATACCATGAGAATAGCTCATAGCAGGAAGAAAAGTTATGTGGATAACTTGAGGAAGGATCTTTCTTTCGAGGTAGTTGATCACGTCTTTCTCCAAGATTCTCCATGGAAATGTGTGATGTGTTTTGTTCAGATTGGAATGTTGGGTCCGAGGATCATTGGACCCTACGAAATTCTAGATAAATTTGGATCTGTTTCTTATATAGTGGCTTTACCCCCATGTTTTCCTAGGTACACAATGTTTGTCATGTTTCAATGTTGAGAAAATATTTTCTTGATCCATCTCATGTTTTGAATCCAGATGTAGTTGAGTTAGAAGATAATCATTCATATGAGGAACTACCAGTATATATTTTTTACCGAAGAGAGCAAGTATTGTCAAAAAGGTAATTCATAAGGTAATGGTTTTTTTTGAAAAACAGTATGGCTGAAGATGCAACATGGGTATCTGACAATGCTATCGGAGATAAATACCCCCTTTTATTTGATAAATGAATAAAATTGGGTGAATACTGTTTCCAAAATGTTGGAAGGAAGTAACAACCCAGGAAAATAAAGAATATAAAAATTTCAAATTTATCAATATTTTATAATTATATATTAATTTTACAATATAGGGGATTCTATGTTTGATAGTGTACCTGACACACAATAATGGGTTTTCTCCGAAATCTTAAGTTTCACATAATGTTGAGTCATACTAAAAAATAATAATATAATATTATTTTAAATGGTAGTTATCTTCTAGCCTTTGTATTGGAAATAATGGACAAGAATAACTATAATATAATTATACAATTTTTTAAATGTTTTTACATTTATCCAATAAAATTTAGCTACATAAAATGAGAATGAATGATATTTTAAGCATGAAAAACTATAATATTTTTAGAAGGTCATTTACCACCTTTTAATAAAGAACCCCTTTTAAATCTTGTTTTTATCACTTTTATATGTTTCATTTGAAAAAATAATCTTTTTATTTGGAATAAGGACATCAAATTTTCCATTGGGTAAATTTTTGTTATTTTTCTGATAAAACTCATTTTATTAATGAACAGTGAAAAATACTGCCTTTTACGTCAGAACTGTCTTTTAAAATAATTTATTTATATAGATAGATTGTCCTTTTAAGTGTTTTTTAAGTGTAATTGGATTATATTTTTATAATTTAATCCAATTATCATAATTCTAAGTAATTGAACATTTTAATTAGACATAATCATGTGCTAATATTTTGATAGTTATTATTTTATAAAAACACGCTTTTTGGTTTTTACAATGGAAATTAATTTTTAATTAATTTATGAAACATTTGTGTTTTGAATTTGAAAAAATTGAATCCACATAAGGAATCAGGAGGTCAAAATTGAGTAAAAAGGTAACATTTATTTTTAGACATTATGAATAGTTACTTCATTAAATAATTTATTTTTCATTGTTAAAGGATAAATCTGGTAAATAAGGGTAAAAAATAATATTATAATATTATTAAATTACTCTAACATGTGTCCTAACACTATTGGTTGATACTCGTCTGACCATGGGCATCATTGGGTCGAATTTGGGACCCCATTCAATCACTTGTAAGGGAAAATGCTATTTTATAAAAATTAATTTAATGGTAAGGAATATGTAACATAAACATGTATATATAAGTAAATCAATTTTCATATGGGATCATATAATTTCTATTTTCGACTATAAAAATTCATTAAAAAATTCCTACATCATGGTATTTTATTTTATCATTTTTGACATTATTCATATTTTGAAATATAAAATATTTTTTTAAATTTTATAAAATTAAAAAGATATCCAATATTCAGAAAATTGTAATCATAAGTCTAAAAAATATTCATTCACTCTGTAATTGAATATTTTTCATTTTTTGGAAACTATTTTTATTCCCAATGTGTTAAATGCTTAATAAATACGGTACTAGTAAAAAAGGGTTAAAGAAACAAGATAAAGATTAAAAAATATACAAAACCTATCCAATTCTTACTGGATGATTTTATTTCAGCTTATATTCATCATATCTTTTAATTTAATGAATTTTCGACCTACTGAATCTGAAGATAATTTTATAATAAAATAATACTTACAAACATTCCTAAAGATCCCCTCCTCCATCTTATAAAAGGCAACCACTTCTAACCCATTACTCAAACATCTCAATACCGTTGGATCGTCCATACACTATATCAAAAAGCTCCCAAAATACATATATTACACACATAATCCTTACATTGGGAATAATGAAATTCAAAAATGCCTTTTGTTTTAAAACAAGGGTGTTACCTGATTTAACGATAACATCTTCTCTCATGTTTCTATCATTAATTTTCCTTCTCCAACCCCCTAAATTATCATTATTCCAATGTTTTACAATAACACCAGTATATTAAATATAATACGTTTTTTTATTATATGTATTCAAACTACACTTCCACACACCTCAATCTAATAGATATAAACATACTGTTTTTATGGACAGTAAACTACTACCTCACTAAATGATGATGGTTCAATTATCTCTAACCACCTCTCAAGATGGTCATTATGATGGAACTGTATTTATTTATGATATATATTATATTCATAATGTCTCTATTATTATTTATTTTTCATTTATAGTATACCTTTAGGATTCCATAATTGGTAAATATTCAAATTTCATTAGAGTAAGTGCGGACTACCGCCCACTCAAAGTGATATGACTCATTCTTTCCATGTGTGGAAAGTATAAAGGATTGAGTTAATGATATTATATATGAAATTATACTGTAAATATAATATAAATATATATCATTATGTTTTCAATCTATATAATATGAAATAGAAATGGAAGTAGATTACATGCGTACGTACGACTTACCGTATCCATAAACCGTGCATTTAATTTCTTATCTCCAAATGTTATGTACTATTATATATATATATACAAGATATATATGATATATGTGGTATCTAAATTTTAATATCATTCGAGATATTGTGGTCTTTTGACCACTTAGGAAACCTGTAATTATAAAAAGTTCATTTTTTACTGATGTTGCAAATATCAGAAAAACAACAATTATTAAAATTAATGATTATGTAATGTATATAATGTGGTAATAAGTGATATAAAAATAATAATAAACATGAAAAATGTTTTAAATCAAGTAGAAATTAAATTTATTATATTATTTATGAGATCATAGAATGAACGAGTCCAGTCAAACATTAGGTAAGGGACATCATCTCAATATGATTTCATTGAGGAATACATTAATTTGTATACAACATTCCTTTCTACAGTTTACAAACCCCTTTGATTTTAAATTTCAATTAATGGAAATACTTTCTCTACGATGCATTTAACTAAATGACAAAAAGCATGTTTCTTTTTAACCTACGCAGTGACAATGACATTTCCGTCACTTCGAACATTATTTGATATTTTTCTTCATTTAATAGATGTATTATTTTTAAAATAAAAATAAATACCATATACTACTATAAAGTATTTTGGAATTGAAAATAATTTTGAGACTGTATTTATTAGGTCAATATATTTAAAATTTATATTGTAATTGTAATGTGTAAATATTATATTTCATTTATTCATGTTCATGTTTTAGGATTATTTTATGGTTCTGGGAGTTGTTTATGTATACTGGAGGTTCCATGATAATCCTAGAGATGGTGAGTTTGTGATAGCACTCCAATGCATTGTGTACTGTGATGGAGGTACACATTAATGTTTCTCTTAATAGATGTAGGGAATATACTCTGATGGGTATTACAAATGTAGTGCCCAATGTGGCTGTGAGAGAATCAATGTTAGTAGGATATGGATGACACAAGTTACCTTTATGATTTGTTATTTTTATGTGTTATTCATAAATATTATTATTTCATGGGGTGTTCTAATGATCTTATGTTTCGTATGTATTGATGGAATAATGATTTATATCTTTATTTTAAAACCTTTAATAATATTTTTATACTTGTACCATGTTTTTGAAATGTTTTCTCACAGGGTATAAGGTAGGGTAAGAGAAATAATAAATTCATGATGATTTTTATCAAAATAAAATAATTAAGGTTTACATTTAAGTGTTTTTATTTTATGAAAAATGGATACTGATTAGAAGTGTCTACATTGTAATGTTTTAGAAGTAATGTAATAGTTATGTTCTAATTATATAAAACTATAAACCAAAAAATATACTCAATATGAATTCATGACTTAACAGATGATTATATTGTGTTAATGGATTGGTTCATACACAACCACTTGGTTGTCACTATCCAAACATGTGAATTTCCTTTTTTGTAAAGCCTCTTGAAAATTGTAATAAACATAATTACCATAAATCCTTTTTGGGAAAATTTTTGCTTCCTTATTACAATAATTACATGATACATTATTTAAATTTGAGATGTTGTAAACATAATTCATGATTACATAGTATGCTTTTCCAATAATTAGTTCCAATGTAATCTGAACCATCCTATTTACTTATTTATATCCAATATATTTTAAATGAAAATCAATATATCATCATCATGAACTAATTAAGGGCTACCTTTCCTGATTCGAAAAAAAAATTAATATTTGAATTCCACAACATAAATTCGTCATTCATCCAACATTATTCTTAAACCATTACTCAAGATTCATTACATTATTCATGTATTTATAATTATCTAAATATTAAATATAAATAATGTCTTTGGGTTCATCAAACTGAATTTATTAATTCTTATTATGTTAAATAAGAATGATACTAGAAGAAAATCACTTAATTTTCACATGTAGTTTGAGGTCTCTATATCATCAAGAAGTATAACCAATATTCATTCCACATTATGGATTCACATTATGATATTTTCACATTGAAAATCAATTTTCATAATTTACATCCATTACAAATCAGAAACATTCTATGTTAACCATATTCTTTCTAATTCACCCCATTGACTAAACATGACATCATTGTGTGAGAAGCATTTATCATAAGGGGATACCATAGAATCTTGAGAAGTACTTATAAGATTTATACATTATGGATATTAATTATTTAATTTATGATACATTAGGTTTATCCATGGTTATATATTATCATCAAATATATAATTTTATCATGATGTTCGGTAAAGAGATTTTGAATTCATATAGAAAATCCTTCAGGTGTGTCAAATCAGGCGTGCATCAAAGTCTGTTGTCGTGTACCAAATTACCCCTGAGTTAGGCCCAAAACATCATGGTGCATATTTCACATCGTGGTACAACTATTCCATAGCCACATTAATTTTTTTATCCCAATGTGGATTTATGTCTAGGAAACTACTTTTTATAATCTTTTCCAGATTTTTGTGACATTTTTTATAATTTTCCTATCCATAGAATTATTCTGATGCATTTCTATAGAGATATCCCCATAGTTTTCTCATCATAGTCCCCAAAATACAACAATACCTTTTCTGTAATACCAACTATTACATTATTTTTTTTCATACACAGATATTACATCTATTTTTTGGAATACTTATAATATTATAATAACAGACACCCAATGTTTCACTAGTTTAGTGCCTTTAGGAGCTTTAAAATAAGAACACGTGTACAAACGTGAGCTACATTATCACCCACTAGATTTATCTTGACATTAAATCTTCTTAAAAACGTAATAAATATTACATATCATTATAACCTAGGGAATGAATATAAAAATGGGTGATCTTAGATCTATAGTAATGGGAAATAATAGAGGCATTTATGAATAAGCATTATCATAGGGGGTATGATAACATTATCAAAACATATAAATATCATACCATGTGTATCAAAGATCATTAAAATGAATCATGAAATAATTCATGATAGTTAACAAGAAATGAATCATGATTTAATAATGGACATAATCCAATAAATCATATTATAAAATTAAAACATAAAATTGGGGAAAACACATAAGCATATAAAAACCCACATATCAATGTTTTTTCTACCAAGAGCATGGTTACACATTTGATTGTTATAATAACATGTGTCTCTACATTGGCCATGGGATTCCCTCCCATGTACCCTTCTATTCCAGGCATGGGTTTTCCTGCGACGTACCCTCATGTTTCAGGCTTTCGATTTCCTCTCATATACCCTACTATTTTGGGAATGGGATGGCCCCCTTTCTACCCTCTTGTTTCAAGCATCAGATTCCCTCCTATGTATTGTTTGAGCTCATAAAATGATAATAATTACCCTATGTATTAGTTTTAGATTTCAGTCTCATTCATCTAATAATTGATTCATTAAAACATTTACTACAAAATCATAAAAAACTATAACATAACCCATGAAATGAAATGGGTGTCATAAATATTAAATCATACTATAACCTAAAACTACATAAACATGTTTCTAAGTAATTATATCAAAGAATAAGTCATTAATTTAAGTTGGTTTAATAGAAATTTACAACATTAAAATAAGAAGGTTTCATATACATCACGTCATCTATAACAAACCATTCCGAGAATGAGTAATAATGGATCCTTTAGATTATTTTTTTGGGAAGGCATGGGTAACACCAATTGATGTCAACTTATAAGGAAAATTATTTACAATGATATTAAAAATATAATTCATGGGAAAATTATTATTTATACATTAAAATTTATTCTGAAATTTTGAAAAAATTTTAAATCTATGTACTTAAAAATAATCAAGAAAATTTTTAAAGGAGTCATTGAAAATATTTTGAAACACTTTTTTCCTTTGAAAACATTATGTGGACGTTTAAAAAAAATAAAACCATTTTTCATTCAAATAATAGCAAATAATATTGGAAACCATTATAATCCAATTTTTAAAAATATCTTTTAAGAAACATACATAAAAATAAACCATTTAAAAAAGACATCAAAACATCAATGAAATGTTTAAAGGTAAATATTTACGTGCATTATGAGGTAAAAATAATATTTCTTTTTCACGTTTAATGTTTAATAATGTCGTGATAAGAAAACATTATGAATATTATTTTGAAAAAATTGGTAAAAGAAAAAATTGGTAAAAATTTCCTTTTATTATCATTTGAGATTATTAGAATATTCTCAAAATCCCTTTTTGGATGGCTGGTTTTTGAAGAAACCCAAATTACTGACTAAATAGTGAGGTAAGGTTATATATTAATTTAAAAAATCATAATTATGATATGTACCAATGTGTGCGAAAATGGTACTAATACATGAATAAATAATGATTTACCAAAGAACATGAAAATTCATGAGGGTTCATTAATATATTATATTATATCATTAATAAAAAAGTGATCATATACAATCTCGATAAACAGTGATATTGTTTCAATAATCTATTACCACATAGTAACATTGAATCATACATCATATATTAGAAAATCAAATTAGATGGATCATTAAAATATCATTAATAAATGTTTATTTTATTTATAACATTTGAAAATCCATTTACAAACCTCATACAAATAATATTGGGGTATAATAAGTCATGCGTAACAAAGATAGAAAATAAAAAAAAAATCGTTACCCATTTTGTATGTTTTGAAAAATATTCATCATGAAGGAAATATCATAAAATAATTAAGTAAATAACGATATATTTATTAATTATAGGAATAAAATAAATTCACTAGAATTGTATACAACACACATAATATGTGAGTGGTGATTAAGGCATTCATCTCACTGAAATAAATATTGAGAAGAAATTCTCGTACTATCTATATTGAATCTCTTAATACTCATTCAAACAATATGTATAATAAATATAATTTTTTCAATAAATATATCACATATATATACACATTCATCTAATTCAATATTTGTTTTGATTAAATACTTATATTACCCACATGTTAACAAATTTATTTTAAGGTTTCACATTGGGTAATATCCACTTTGTTTTATCCATGTGTATTTATTTGTTATAACCATGCCCCTTACACTTATATAATGATTTTTATAATGAAATAAATTATATTAATTATATGTGTATTATAATAATTAATAGAATATATATTAATTAAAAGGAATGAAGCATCATTCGCGATGGTAATCAATACGTATGCATGATTGTTACTTCTGTTTACATATCTTATTGAAAGAAGGTATGAAACATAAATTTATGTTCATATATATATATAAATTATATTATCTTGATTATATAAAACATATCTTATATATTCACAAAACTCATCCTTCATACATTTTATTTAGTATATGAACGAATCCCATCTCTTTGAGGGGACAATATTAAATAAAACTATCGTATTAACACAAAATACACGGAATAAAGTTTTTTATTGTAAAGGAATGACAGGAGAATAAATACATATTAAATATAATATATAACATATATAGATCAATTTTCTATATTAATGTCAACCATTAGAGGCGTTAAAGGAAAAATGCACAATCATCACTTTGTGAGGTGCTACTTTGATGTACACATAAACAGTAAGTACATTACCCAATAGATGGAGGTGTTTCAATGTTTTGATTGAAAAAATAGTATAAAAACGTCCTAGTATATTTAAGTTACTGTTGTATTTATAAAATCATAGAATAATATTATTTGAGTAAGTGGATAATGAAAATAAATGAATGGTGTTTGAGGGATGGTGTCACGTATTAATTGGTAAACTTTTTTTGGTTTTCACCAAATATGTTCCTAAAAGTATTTAATAAAAGGGAGGTTTAGTATGGTAAGGGGGGATTTTTTGTCGATAAATTGGTATATTTAAATCGAAAAAAAGTGGGATTATCTGTCTGTAGATGTGGGAGCATATGAGGCCTTTTATAATGGTGTTGGTGTGTCCCTCTACAAATATTTTTCTCAAGGGAATCACCTCCCAAATATATTTGTTAAAATTGGATCCAATGTTGTTTAAAAGTATATTCAATGTATTATATGGTCTATATATTCCCATAAATTTACTTTTTTGAAGTTTATAGATTGATTTGGTCCTTAATGTTATAGTTATGTCCCTTCTAATGCTTAATTTAACCATAATTGTTGTAATTAATATTAATTATATTTACTAATATTTTTTCTATTAAACAATGTTTATGTTATTATAAATTATAAATAATTATTAATTAATATATAGAATAAATTTTTATTAATTTGAATTACATAATAGAAAGCTATTTATTTAAATTTAGTCTCACACTCTGGTTGAAAATACATGTTAAGAAAGTAAAACTGATCAAATGTTTTTCAGGTTTTAATATTAAATTTCAATGTGAAATTTTTTATAAAGACATAAATTTAATTAATTTATTATAATATTAACTAATTAAACATTGAATATAATTTAACAACTTAATTTTCCTTATAAATATGTTATATAAAAAATCATATTTTAACTAAAATACAGTGTTATTAACTGATCATTAAAAACGTCATAGAAAAATACCAAAAATTAACCCTAACCTCATTTTTACAATTTAATTTAAAGATGAATATTATTTTGAAATAAAATTTTTACCAAATTTCCAAAAATTTAATTTAAAACATGTTCTCCATTAAATAGAAGAAAAATTTCCTTCATAAAAATAATTGTTTTAAAAGTTAAATTTGTTTTATTTTTAAATTATTATTAGAAAATATATTTTATGAAAAAATTATAATTGGATATATAAAATAGATATTACATAAAAATTAAATAATAATATTAATTATTTTAATTATTATGATTAAAACAGCATTGTGATCATATTAATTGTTTCTTATAAAAATACTCCCTTTATATTCAATTTGATCTTACATTATTTTCTAAATAATTTGGAAATAATTATTTGTTTTTCTATTTTTTGAAACCCATATATTTACAAAACATTGTCAATTATATTAATAAAATCTAATTTAAAATATTTTTTATATATTATAATAAATTTCTCTAATAATATATTATGGTTTAGTAAAAATCAGTCATGCATGTTAAAAAATCCATTGGGGAAAGCCAGTTATAAATAAAAATTTAACTTACCTCGCTATTATTTATAGTGAAATATAAACTATATATTTTTTAGTTAATTATTAAAATGAAATGACATATATTTAAATGCAAACATATTTCTTTAATAAATACAGTATAACTATTTTTAGCATTTCATGAAATGAAATATATCAAAAAGATTAATTTGAATGAAATATTTCACATGATATGAGATTGTTTCGTTGGAATGTTTCACTATGCGTATATAAAATATACATTACCCAAGAATGATACATAGGTCTCTATTAGATTAAAATGGATGTGTTTATTTTGAATTGTTGTTATACCAATCTTAGGGATATATATGTTTCCCATTGTGGAATACCACAAATGGTCTTGGTGGATTATTCATTTATTGAATTGTGAGATTTATAAACATTTTCCATTTATATATCATCTTATAAGGTCTCTTAAAATGATATAAATATATAGTTCTCTTAGTGTGATACTTTTTTTTCAAGCGAGACACATTATATATGTTCAATATGCCTCAATAAAATGAAATAATGATGAATATATTTTAGGAACATAAGATTCTATTTTAATTTAGAATTAGAGATTTATTTTTAATATGTTTTCAGATGAATCTACCATTCCAAATAGAATTATTGGCTCTGGAAAATTAATACACATGACTTCAGACAGACTATTTATGGTTTATATATATTTATTCTAGCAGACATATAATGTGTATATATATATATACATGAAATCACATATATATTATCTCTTTATCATTTTACCTTAGTTAAAATATATCTTACATTGTATAATGTTAGTTGTATTGATCACATATCCCAGGAGGAACCCAGACCGATGTGTTTTATTATTTACTTTTTTACCCTTATCATTACCCACACACTAAAAATATTAAATACACCGTTTAGATAGATATAGAAACCACTAGTGGAGGAAAACTAATATATCTCACACTATATTCAGTATACCGGTAAGTTATGATTGGAATTATTGATTGATTGAAAAGATAATGGAAATCCTCCTTCATTTTTTGTTTTGATATTCAATACTATAATGGAGTACATGATCATAGGACAAGAAATATTCTAATTATGCTAGTGTAAGTAGATTTTTTTCCCATTTTTTTCTGATGATTATATTTTTTTTATGTATTTTCCATTGTATCATAGGTATTTAACTTCTTGAATAACATAATGACAATTAAATTATTATAATATTAGATATTTGTTTCGACACACATGTTTATTATTGGTATTTTTTTAACTCCTCTCTTTGTTATTTTCTACTTATTCAACTACTTATAATTATTATTTACCACTACTCTATACTCTGAACAAGATTTTATAGTCTCCCAATATAAAATCCATAGGCCCCTAATCTAGTCCGGGTCCTCTTGTGTTTTAGGAGGAAGACTTGAGGTAATATTTCTAATGAGATTTGGAACCTATTAGTGGACTCTGGGGTGGGATTATAAAAACTACTATAAAATTTAATTCTCATTTTTTATAAAATTTTTCTATTACAATCAAGGCAAAAAAATTGAATTTTGTAATGATCTTTTACATAGAAGTAGATAACCCAAGTAAATTGTTAAATTTAAATTACGTTTGATGTGATATTGTTTTTTTGGACTATTTCATTCATTGTTCTAATAATTTCACAATTATGTGACACACATGTTTTTTGATGTAATTGTTATGGATATTATTATTATAGAAATATTTTTCCTCATCATGGTTTGGAATAGATGTATTATTTCATGTATAATTAATTTTACATTAGGATTCAATGGTAATGCATCATGTAATTACATAGAAATATATCTTATTAAATAATGTTAATGTAATATTTTGACTGATTTGAGTGTCTTGATTGTTATATATGAATGATTGATATTGCTTTACTTAGATATATAATGATTGGTTTAATTAAACTGTATGGAAAAATTTAAATGGTGTTTTCCAATACAGATTACTGATTAAACCTTAATTAACTAATTATACTATTTTTATATCGTGGTCCCTTGGATCCATGGGATGAAAAATTATAATATTCTTATTACATTAATGAAAATGGTTATTTATCAAGCATGTACCTCTGTAATGTTTTATCTCTAATTCATTTATTAAAAAAAATTCATTACCAATTAAAACATCATTCTAGATTTTAGGATATTGTAATAGTTACATGATATTCCAATTGAAATTTATAAATATTTTTTCCCATTTTTTTGGGAATTGTCACACATATAACTAGAATGCGATATACATATAAAAACATTATAATAACAAATAAATTTAAAAATATAAATGATATTTTCACTTTTAAATCTGATTCAAATTAAAAATTAAATATTTGATTCCTATTTACCATAAAATAGACACTCCATATACCTAAACTTTTGTGATGTTATATGAGACCCATACCCTCTCCCGGACCATAGTTTTGGGAATTATGAAAATATCTTGTGACATCTATCACCATTCATATCACCTAGACCTAGATTTATGGGAAGGAATCAGGGAGTGACTTATTTATATCATTCATTTTTACATTTACTATACTATTATCATTGTTCCTATCTATTGTTAAATATTACCAATGTTGATCATTTTTAAAATTTAGAGTTATTCCATAATGAATATTTAAAATTTTGGTCTAGTATGTTTGTGACGATTAGGCTCCAAATTTTGTGTACCCTTAGTCATCACTTTCCCCTTATGTGGAACACCCAAATGAACCTTTTTATATTATTAATATGTGGAATAATTGTTAGTTATGATATTTATTCACATTCTTTATATATATTTTACAATGAGCATCTTGAGCTGCTCATTATACTGTAGTGTTTACACAATAATTCTCACAGCCTAATTTTCCCACATTTTTGTGGGATGGTATTCCTTGTGATATTGGGTCCCAAAGAGAGGAAAATTTATTCATCATCAATAATTTAGATACAACTCCACATAATAGGGTAATTCTCTACAACTATATGTATCATGACTCTACAAATCATTTGTGTGATGTCGTCTCGTAGCATAATCATTATCATGATATGGTCTAGGAAGACATCCAAATATTCATCGATGAATACATACATATGTGGATACTAATAGTAGATTAATATATAGAACTTATAAAACATATTTATGATAATTGGTGTTGGATGGAGTATTCTGATTTTTTCTAAAGCATCATAGATTTTTGATGACATTGACTGGTAACAAGGTAATGATTCTGAGATTGTTTCAGGAAGGGCATAGATTCTCCAACCCATTCACTGTGATGGTTTCCATACTATGAATTAATTTATAGATAGTTAATTAGATCCTATTTAATGATATGAATATGGGAATGGAAGAAATTTTATATTTTGGAATTTCATCTTCAAGATATAGAGGTAGTTCTTCTAACAGAAGGAAGTTTCATTTCGAGTCTTCTCATAGTGGTAGATTGAGTTAAATCACATGCACTGAAAATTATTTCTTATTTCACATGATGGTAGGTAATTACATAAAAGTACCTAAGTTATAGAGGATCTAGTAAATTTCCATGGATTTTGAATGATGGTTCACCTTCAGAAATTCTACCAAACATTTCCTCTAAGAACTTGTGAGAAGCTATAAGAACTTACACCTCATTCAATGGTAGGTACAATGTATCTATTATAGAAAGGTATAATTACTACTCCTATCCAATTTGGTCGAGAACGTGGTCATGGATGATATAGTAAAACAATAGAGGAACTAAAATGATAGAGCAGACCATCTGAGGTTAATACAGATGCATCTCAGGGCCATAGAGTTGTAAATATATATTCAGTGTAGTGTACTGTCGATGAGTATATTCGAGTTCCAATTATATTTTGATGTATTTTTTTAAACGCATTTACATTAATATCTTATCTTTTTTTATAATAGAGTTTCTAAATCCATTTTATATTTGTAAATTATAAAGATCCATGTGTAGGAACAAATATACATCATGGTGTTATGAACCTATAAACACGTATAGAGGGGAAATGATAGAGTATATGATACTAAATGTATTTCTCTATTGAAGTAGTCATATATATATATTCCTCTAGAGTATTTTTCCACTACATGAGTGGGTTTGAAATTATTTTTGGGATATACAGTTTTTTTCAATGCCACAAAAATGATGATTTATATCACAAGACAATGAAATTAACATCAACCCAAGGTAGTAAATATAATTATAAGTGAAAACGATTTTTCCATCAATGATTAGCTTAGTTGGAGCATAATTTTCAAGGTAGATTGAAAACATAGATGACTAGTATAATTTTTAGTGTTCATGGAATACAACATAGGGATTTCCCTCTAATGGTAGATTATTTAATGGATGGTTTCCGTAAGAACATATCTATATTAAATTTGGTGAGAGTGGTGGAGTTAACCATTAATCTAATTCCACAAGTGGAATTAGGGGGCGTTTCTCAATATAATATTTTTCATAAATTTCACTTAAAACTGAAATTGTATTTAGGGGACTTTGAAACTAATTGATATATATGATCTAGTACCTCTCTATCGGGTTCACCTTTCTCTTTCACCATGATAGTGGAATGTACAATTATAATGTGTTTGGATTACCATCGGTTGAATAAGTTTATGTTAAATAAATAGTATCAATATCTTAATAAAGATGGCCTCTTAGACTATATTTGTGAAGAATATGTTTTCTCTATGATCTATTTGAATTCATGCTACCATCGGGTGCATGTGAGACCAACATACCTAACAAATCTTCTATTTCAAATAATAGAAGGCTTGTATATGTAACTAGTTATGTTGTTCAACGTTATGAACACACTAGTATGTTTCATGAACTATTGAATTTGGAATTCTATATTTAAATTAATTTTTTGTGGTTTAATTCATGGAAGATATGGTAATGTATTATCATCTATTGCACAACCAATACAAACATTGTGATATCATTCTGAATAAACTAATTGAGAATTAGCAATATTATATTCTATGAAAATTCCAATTTTAATATGAAATGTTAAAATCCAATATTATATCATCTCAAAGTTAAGATGTTCTATTGACCCAAAAATAGTGAGAGTTATATTTACATTGGACTAACCCAAGAATATATATTAAATACATAGTTTCATGTGGTTGGGATACTATTATATAATTTTAATTTAATAATTTTCACTCCACGAAGTACCTCTCATAACCCTGAATAAAAATATTGGTACATTTTTATGATCAGATGCATGTCATCCAACCATTCATGAGATAATAGGGAGACTGACCCTAGATAAGATCCTAGGACTTCTTGATCGGAAAGGAATATATACAATTTGTTGTGATATGTTAGGAATCAGTAATGGAGTAGTTTTAATGTAAGTATATTTTTTGATATCATACATGTATGAATAACTAATACCTAAGGAATGAAATTACACTAAAAATATCATCATGATTACATATGTGGTTTTTACATTACACGGTTGGTTTCATTTTCTATGGGGGGAAATTTATTTATTTAAATGAAACAAATTAATTTCCACACAACAATACTTTTATCTTAATTTGTGTAAATGGGTAGATGACCAACAATAATTTGACATTATGATCCCTTATATGACCATAATGGAATATTAAGTTGATGATTCCCTGAGTTTGATGATTAGTACATAGTCTATCTAGGAGGGATGTTTTTGAGTTGTTGTTCATGCCCCTATATAATGTGACACACATGGATTTTCATGAATATAATGGGTAAAATATTTTACAAAATTTATAATTTTCATAAACCTTTCTATAATGGATCTGGATATTACACATTTCAGATCATATGGTCATTGTATTAAGGGAGAGTGTTTTGAAGAGAGGCCATTACAAAGTTGGGTTATAGATGAGGATGATATACTGAACATTCATGACTATTTTTGGATTCATGTATAAATAATAGAAGAATCGGTATGGGAATATCAAAAAAAATGTTTTGGAAATGTACCCTTCCCTCTAAAATATGTATTGGGATTTACATCGTCAGTATTGTTGGCCGAGTATAATGGAAAATATTATAGGATTCATCACATGGTTATCCACCAATCAGCAAGTAAAGGATAAGAACCAGTGCCTTACTATAATTTTAAACCCTTTTCCAATTTCATAGTGGATTTTGGATTACATCAATATTAGAAATTATAATTTTTTTTACTGATTTCCCATGGAGAAAATGAGTTAGTATATGTGATAGTTGATTGGTTAGATATGGGTTCACACTTCCAACATATAAAATAGGGATTTTATGTTAATGATCATAGGAGAAATAAAATAATGGATTATTTTATGAAATCATGGTGTTACCCATTAAATCATATCAGACTAAGATGATTAGTTAACATTAGTGTTATAGAATGGGTTGAAGATAGATCTTACAGACCACGTGCTATTATAGAGTGTATATCACCTTTAGACCGAAGTTCTATCCAAGGGTACGATACAAGTGTTAGAGGACGTTGTCTATGAATAAAACCATGCTTTTGTATGATCCTGAGAAAATAAACCACCATTAATAGAGTTCTACAATAATAACAACATTTAGGAAACATTTTAAATAGATCATTATGATGACACATGTAGTAGGAAATACTACTCAACCTTGGGCTGGTTAGAGGAAGGTGAGGTAGTCCTACTGGGACCTCATATAATTTAGGAGACTTTAAATAAAATTTAACTTATTTACTACCATATGTATAATGATAAATTATTATAGTAGTATTGTTATATAAATCACCATAATACTCAATATATTAATATGGGAAATCATCCCTTTATGTTGATTTCTCCAAGATTGGGTCACAGATGAATTATGGGATAGGAAAAGCTATCAATTAATTATGTTGGGACTTTCGAGATCATGTAGAGAGTCGGGTTGATATCCTATCTGTTGGCCTTATCTCATAGGTTCTGGTACATTGCTGATTTATCCATGAATCTCAACCTCCATGATAGCATTCAATCATTTCTCATTTGTTTAATCATGATGATATTGAGATCGATGTAGAATCGTAATTTTGGGATAACCCTATAAGTAGCCATGGCCAAATCTCAATGGATCTTTCTAAGGATGTTTTTATAATCTAATATGGATGAAATATTAGAACTATATGTCTAAAAGGATAATATATATTGTGATTCCAAAGAATTTGATTAGTGGAAACAACATTTATCAAATGATATTTTACCCCCAAAGTATGGGAAACACATGTATGAGTTTCTTATGGAGGAGTGGAGGAAACATCGCAAATTTTTAATGACATATAAATAATTAACTACAATAAAAATAATATCATTTACGCTAGTAATGTACTAAATGTAATAAATAATAATTCAAGATATTCTAGGTCTTGTTCAATTATAGGATATAAAAAAATATGGATAAAATGACCGCGCTGCATGGTTATTTCACAGTTACTAATAACCATATGACTCAACCATAAGAGGGTTGTCTAGTGATCTTTGTAGGGATACACAATATATCATAACTAGGAATCCCAAGATGTGATGCCAAAATTTTGTTGTATAACCTATGGCAGCGAAACATTCCATGGGAAGCACACGATTTGTCAGAGCGTATGCTGAGATCATGTGAGGGGGTGTCCCTTGACACTGTTTTCTGAATGGTTTGCACCCAAGTTGCAAAAACATTTGTCCAAATTAAGAGACCTTTTAGAATGGTTATATTGATGATTTTCAACCCCCATTCCTTTTTATTCATTACAATTTTTCTTTTTTCATTCAACACATAGAAGATACCTCTCCATTAAATATCTCTATTCGTAATAATATATTTTGGGTTACTTATCATTCTAATATTGAAATCAACAATTATTCATCTTAATGGATGTCTCTCGAGATTATATTCGATATTTTGGTTTATTTTCTATGTTTCTCTCAAAATCTTCTTTTTTATTTTAAGGAGAGATAATATTCCATATTTTCAGGTAATTTTTCTATTTTGAATATTTCTATTATTCCTGATCAATTTAATGGAATAAAATATTAGGGGTAATCTACAAAACTAAGGTAGGTTAATTTTTTTCACCTTATAAAATTATAATTACATTTAAACTAAATCATTGTTATGTGTGCCAAAAAAATCCATTGATTCTTACTAAATGTATAAATATTTAGATTAAATAATAACAGAGGATTAATGTAGTCCAAAAAACCATTAGATTATCTTCATAGGTTTGTAATCCATATGTGAGACACCTTGAATGGTGTTCCTACATTAACAGCCAAAGACCTGATACCTTAATATGACTTTACCCACCATCTTAGATGAATGAAATGACTAATGTAATTAGTTTAGGGATTTTTTTAAATTTTAATAATATCATCTAGACCAATACATACCCTTAAATCATTCAAATGGTGATACATGGGTCCTAAATTAATTACTCCTTTGATAGTCACATAAATCATTTCCAATTGTAAATTAAAAATGAATATCAATATTTTAGATGTGATACTTTGTTTCATTTATTGAGTACATTGTAATAGATCCCATAGAATATATCATTTATACATTACGTCTATGAGATACACAATTTCCTAGTGGTAGGATTGGTGGGAAATGTTTTTATACCTCGTCATGAATCATACGTGTATCAATATATGAAATTCCATGGATAGGATTACATTATTTTTTTATTAGGCCATATTGATAGTGATACATGGGATAATCATTAAAATCACATTGGATGGACTCTTACAGTGATGTATACTTATAGTGTCCCTAGAGAAATACTTGGAATCCTACATCTGGATCGAAATGGATGGGCTCTAGATGCCTCATTATTAAGATCTATGAATCATATTTTTTATCAACTAAGGAGTAGTTTTTAATTAATATCTAATGATTATTATTTATTTTATTTATGTGGCATCATCAATGATAATGAAAATGATTGGGTTCAGTCCATGTTTATACATCACTTATGAAGGGCTAGTTGTGTTTTCTCAATATGTGTGCCTAATAAATATATTTTATATACATATTTATAAAAAAATTAATATATAAATATTCATTAACATTCCCTTGTATTATATATGTATATATATATTTAACTTAGTTCTAAATATTTGTCATTGGTAGCAATAGGTTATATCAGGCAGTCATCCCATGGGAAATTATGATTGATGTTTTTTTTATTGTTTTCTATACACTTATCTTTACCAGAAAAATCCATATTTTATCTAAACATTTTATATTATTATATAGAACATTGGTGGTTGCCTAATATTTTTACCAAATACAATTTTTGGGTTATGTATTGTACATGAACAAACATCATTCTTTCCTGGATTGAAAATAATAATCACCTGTGTACAATGATTGATTTTCTGTATGGAAAAGTAAGGAAGACAATGATATAGCATGTGGAAATGGTTCTAGTGTAGATAGATATGGTTATTTTTTAGTTTTTTCATGTTTTATATCCATACACACATGTATATCATGTTCTTATTCTTTACAACATCAATACATGATCATTATTTTTGTATCAGATACAGTTTTAGAGTAATTCTATTTATTATATACATAATTTTGTATTCCACTACTCCAAATGTAATACTTATTCAGCTACTTATCAATATTATTTACCCTTCTAATAAACTCCAATGAATAGATCATAGTATCACCACTAAGAAACCCTATGTTGTCATTACTAGTTTGAGACCTCTGTTGTATAGGGATATGACCTTCAGATCTTTTGGACAACTAGATCGGTGCACTGATCTAGTTGATTCTGGGGTGGGATGCTATAGTATTTAATAAGAATACATACTTATTGAGAATTATTAATGGTTAAATGTATTTTTATTTTATCATGTATTTACAATTTAAATATTAATGATATTATAAAAATTATCATTACAATATCAAACACTATTGGGATTTTCATTACTATCATTGAAGTAATCTTATAATTTAACCTTCATGACCACATTAATTTTATTACCATATATTTTGTATCATGGTTATCTATATTTTGAAAACCATATTCTATTTGAACTTATGATTTTTAAAATGAAATTTATTTAATTATCTATTGAAATATTATGAAATTTTCATTCATTAAAAAATATGAATCATTGTTGAAAATGCACATTGTTCAGAAATTAAAGGACCACTAAATATTTGAGGCATTAATTGAACATAGTGTTATGATGTGGAATAGATATAGTCATCCCCTTAATTCAGTTATTGGTATCATGAGAAAAATCAGTTTAAAAAATTATATTGGTTTTTTTACAAATAGATTTAAAATTTATACTAAATGGTCTCAATAGTAGTGGAATCATGGTGAATGGGATCATGGATTCAACTAATTAAACATTTTCATCTTAGAAAAATCAATTATTATTATTATTACTCTTTATATTATCACATTGAAAATATAAATGGATGTATTTCATTCTATGTTTATTGATTGAATGAAATATGTGAAAAGTTAGTTACCATTTAATATGGATTTTTCCTTATTTTATGAGAATGTTAGTAACTGAATTTTTCTTTCCATTTATTTACCTTACCATATCTAATTTTCATTTTTTTCATGATATATTCCCTTACATATAACCCTTACTAATCATTTTAGGACCATATTATTTTCTTCCATTACCAAGGATATGATGAAGAACTCATTTATTGTCAATTAATGATGAAAAAAATTTATTTTTTTATGTATTATGTTCTATTTTATATTATTAATGTAAAATTTGTAACATATATGAATCTAGTTTGTCATTAATAATAAAATATTTGATCATTTTTTATTTTTTTCATTTTCATCAAAAACCAATTTAATAAATAAAGCAGCATATCTGGGTTACTGATTTCTAGTTTGTTACTCCCGGAATCATTTTCTGTAATTAAATGATATATCAATTGAGAATTAATTTTTTAATTGTGACTCTTACTTCATTATCTCATTCATGAATATTTTTATGTTTTCTATTAATTATTATTTTTTCATAATGCACATGAAATTTTTTATTTCATTAATTTGGATGAATGAGAGAAATTAAATACATACGCATTCACCAAATTAATCATTTTTAACCATTTAATATTATATTTTCCATAACTATTACAAAATGTATGCCATTCTAAATGATTTAAGAAACTGGAATGCCTAGTGATATAAAATATTTGGACATCCTGTCAATAATTACATAATTTATTTTCCAAAAAAAATCAATTCCTAATTTCAAATAAAATTTATATTTGACAAAGTTAAACTCAATAAAATTGATTTAGAATTAAGAAATACCACATATAAAATAGGACAAATAGAGCTATAATGGTTGGGGCCTAACTATAAACATACCCTCAACGAATCCTTTAGTCCACTGACCTAAAACTTTTTGGTATTGGTGTATACATCTAATAATTTTTTTAATAATTTTTTCCTGGTTAAGGCCTTGAGGTTTAATAGTATTACTTACAAAATTATGCATTCTATCATTACAATAATAGATAATCATATCTTTGTTATTATTATTTTTCATGTTTCCAATGGTTATATTACATTCATATAATAATTAATTATGGAATATTCTATTTCTCAATACAATTATAATAAAATATTATAATTCAGATGATTTATTACACATTTCCTTATAGGCTACCAAGAATATAAGATCAGTACTTTATATTTACATATTTTATGTGGGAAATGAAGAAACTTTTTATCTGTGATGAATGGATTGTTAAAAAATAAATATTAAAACAATGTTCTATTATGTTTTATATTCTCTTTTAGAGAATCAATATTGATCATTTATGTATATAGTTCCAAAGAGTACTAAACTCTTTAACATCATGGCTTATGTAATTAAACTGAAGTAGTAAAATAACCTCCATGTCCAGTTCTTTGATGCCAATGTGTTTTATATTCAATCAAATAATATTCTATACATTCCTTAATAACATTTTTGAGAATAATTAAGATAAAAAACCCTATATTTAACATAAAAATATTGAATAAATATTTCTATATTTAATAATATTCATGGGCAATATATATCATTTTTTTACATAGTGACAAATTACATATAATAAATTATCTAAAATTGTGACATAACTAATTGAAAAACAATAATTTAAACAAAATTAACCAATTTATTGATTTCCCTCCATGTTAGAGGTTTTGATATATATACAGTTTAAAAAAATATGAGTTGAGAATTATTCTTGTTTAATTACTACCTGTATGGGTTATTATGTATATGGATGAGTGTAAGTGAAATTCCTAGATAATAATTTATTGTATTATGTTATGGTATTTTAAATTTCTTAACTATACATTATAAAATGTTAATTGGGTTTTTTAAGTGGAAATAATTTTTTGATATATTTCATTTATTTTTTTATGTGCCTTAATTTTATAATTTTTTCCATTATTTGGGATTGCTTTCATATTTTTGGAACATATAACGAAAATTATTTTTAAATTTAATGGTTTAATATTTCAATTTGGTTCATGTGTTATTAATATTTTCAGTGAATGAGTTCAATATATTTTTCATAACATTATAGAACCATATGTTATCATTCAATAGAAATCTATTTAGTTATTAGTTTTGATTTTTTCATGATGAATCTAGTAATTTTCCTTGAGGATTACTAATTTTTTAAGAAGTATTATATTCATTATTTCATTATAGACCCTTATATATTTAACTTTTTTATCATCTCTAGAGAACAATGATTGGTATATATAGTATAAAACCATTATGTTATCTAAGTATAAATAATAAAAAATTAAATCATGTATGTCACAACCCGTCCTCGGGGATCATGCCGTGACTACCCCAATCCCGCCTTCCATAGGCTAGCAGCTGGCGACTAGCACCAAAGGCGTAAATCCCAATAAAAAAGGAAGGAATTGCCATTATAAAAGTAAAAAACCCAATAGAGTATGCATGTGATGTATGAAATAAATAAAACTGAGTACACGAGTAATTGATGGAATGTAAATGGGATATTATACAAATCCAACTGAATGAACAGTACAACTGCGAAAGAAAGTACAACAACTATAAAGTAAAGCAGCAACCACCGAGTCATCCTCCGGTAGTCCCACCTGAAGGGTGGGTACATATAGTATCGTCGGTGCCTCGGGTCCATCTGTCTGCTCCGTGTATGTCCCACTAGACGGTCCATCTCCGGATACCGTCCAGCTCCACACGCCTCAACCACGATCATTGTTTTCTGTCGTCTGCAACTAATAAAATGTAGTGCGGGAATTTCCCGTGCAGGGGTTGGTATAACGATACTCAGTAGGGACCCCGAGACCCAATAAGGTCTCCCAAAATCCATGAAGGTTAAATGAGAAAGGAAATATACAAACATGAAGTATTCAACCAACTCTACTTAGGTATATGCCCATACATTTACCTTAGTCATCAATCTCAGTTCGTCTCTAACTTCCGAGCCCATGTATATTCCGGTCCACATAAGAAAGATGTAAATCACATCAATGATAATGATTGAAAGATAAGACTCATATCATATAGGTATACTACTCACGAAGAAGGGTGGAGATGATTTGATGTATCTTCTGAATCGTCTCCTCTGCCGAACCCATGTTGGATCCAAGTACATAAGTCGTCACTGTTGAACCCACATAGGATCCAAGTACAGTTACCATCGTTGCCGAACCCATGTTGGATCCAAGTACAGTCGTCATCGCTGTCGAATGCACTGATGATCCAAGTACATTCGTCCAGTTTGCCGAACCCACGTAGGATCCAAGTACAGTCGTCATTGTTGTCGAACCCACGGAGGATCCCAGCATAGTAGTTGTCGCAGTCACAGCCAGCTCTAGGGTTCCCGCACACAGTGTGCTCGATTATGGGTGGGACTACTCCTCGAGTAAAAGGGGTTTGATACATAAATTGTCTCAAAGTCCAATTTTGATGTATCCCAATGTTCCGTTGTGTCAAAAGAAAATTAATGTGACAGACGGCGCGTCAATCAGATTCCTTGTCTAAGAGATATTGGTCTTTTCGTTTTTGGGGCCTGGTTGGAAATATGCTCGTTCCAAACCCATCCGTTTACCAAAGTTTACAGAAACTCACTTAGAGTATCTCAAAAGGATGCCCTCGTCGAAAGGGTCCTGATGCCGAAGATGATGTATTGTTTGGACATGCAGTATTCAAGGTATTCAGCTTTTAGTGAAAACGGGCCCGGCCTGTTAAGGCAAGTGGGCTGGAGAGTCGGGTTAACCCAGTTTTGAGGGGTCCGACCCAGGAGGGGTGTCGGACCAGCCCGAAGAAATGCATGGCCTGGCCCGAGGGGCGCGGCCCAGCCCGAAGGGGCGCGGCCCAACCCAAGGGGGTGCGGCCTGGCTAGGTGAGGCGCGGCCCGGCACAATGTGGCCCGGCGCGGCGCAGCGCGGCCCTGCCCGGCGGGGCCCTGTGCTTCGCGGCCCGACCCAGCGGGGTGCGGTCCGATGGGGCGTGACCCAGCTGGGCGCGGCTCCGCTAGCTTAGCTCACTGGATGAGCGGTCCGGGGGGACCCCCGACTACACGAACCTACGACGCCACCCTCCCTAACGGCCGGCTCGAGCCGTCCAACCTTCTGATGCAAGCGGCCAGCTCAGGAGGGCCGCAAGTTCTCCAGCGCGGCACCCTCCTAGCAACACGGATTTTCTCCGCCCAGCCGGTCACTGGGCCGGCTGGTTCTCCAGCACAATGCCCTCCCAGCGTCGCGCCTCTCCTTCGCACGGTCGGCCTACGGGCCGACCGGTTCTTCCGCCTAAGCGGACCACCCTATACGGGCAGCAGCTCCCACAGGCCGGTGCCTTGGGGCACCTCAGTTCCTTCCTTTGGTTGGTCTTCTTCATCGGTCGAGTGGCCTGTGGTTGCGGGCCGCGGTTCCTCCACATGCAGTCGGCGCACGACTGTTGTCTTCGAACGTCACCGCATCCAAATTCCAAATAAGACAAGAAACGACAGAGGGTCATCATGCCATTTTTGTTCGGCCCGTGCCCTCCATGTTAGGCTGTAACAATCGACCAAGGATGTTCACGTTAATACAACATGAACAGAGGAGTAATTTATTTAAAATAAATTAACAAAACCTCCTACCTCGAAAAAGATTCGCGGTAGACGAGCATCAAGGATGACAGTGTTGATTCCATCATCGTCGAAGTGCACCTGAATAAGTGGTGTCTCCCCTCTTTTCATGGTGAAAAGAGTAAAAGGCATGTGATCGTTGGTTTGTTCCCCGCGACAGTTTCTCCTTCCTTGATGCGGAGGAAGAAGAGAATTGGAGAATCGAGGATCGTTCTTCGTTGTAGTAGAAAATCGTTCTTCATAGGAGAAGAAAACTATTATCACAATAGCTCTCACCCTTCACACAATGAAAGACCCCCCAAAATATAATAATAATCTACTCCTATTATTTTATTAACACAAGCCATTTAAAATTCAAACATTCAAACACTTAATTAATAAATTGGAGGATTCAATTGATTATTTAAGGTGTTGGCATGAATTAAGGGGAGAGTTGTCAACATTAAACAAAGGAGTTTAATGGGGGTTTATGAGAGTTATGGTAAGTTCAAGGGTTTAGGTCATGTGTGGGCCCCACCCCATAAATATCCTCTCATGGGAGGTGATGTGGGTGTGGGACCCACCTCTAACTCATTATGGGAGGATATAACCACCATCCTTAAAAATAAAATTGTGATACACAAATTTTATTTATTTCAATCTAATTCCCCCAAAATTAATTCTCAACCCACTTAAAACACAACTGTGGTAAAGGTCCCCTTATGAAATTACAGGCACTGTGAGCTCATCGATGCCCTTGGATTTCATTTCCGAGCACCGGTTCAAAAGATAGAAAGACACTCTCATTCGTTTACTAAATGTACCTGAGTTAAACATTGGAAATTGATTCCGAGCTCACCGGGACATGGAATCAATTTCCATCAAAAGCCACAGACTCGTAAAATTCCAAATTATTTAGGAAAAAAACTTCATTGAAATTTACAGGTCATTACATTACTCCCAACTTAGGGATTTACATCCCTATAAAGCTACAACAAAAACTAGGGAAACAAATGAGGGTACTGAGCACGCATCTGAGCCTCCCACTCCCATGTTCTCTCTTTGAGTTTCCCGTGCTACCAATGAATACGCACCAGAGGTATCGACGGTCCACATAGGACCCTCTCCTGTCGATCATCGATCTCCACCAGGACCTCCATGAATGTAGCCCCATCATCAATGTCTAGCTCCCCATGATCAATGATGTGGGTCGGGTCGTGAAAGTATCTCCTCAGCTGAGATACGTGGAAGACTTCATGCACCCAGTGTAACTAAGGTGGAAGGGCCAAGCGGTAAGCCACCTCGCCTACTCTGCTGAGGACATGGAATGTCCTAATGAAGCGTGGAGATAACTTGCGGCCCCGTCCAATTATCTGTAATCCACGACGAGGTGAGACCTGAAGGAAAATGTGTTTGCCATCTTCGTACTCCAATGGTCTCCATCACCTATCAGCATAGGACTGATGTATCCTATGTGCAGTCCTCAACTGCTCCTGGATGATCTACACGTTTTCTGTCGTAGCCTGAACCATCTCTAGTCCTACAAGTGCTGACTCCCCAGCGACAGTCCATCACAGAGGCTATCTGCAAGGTCGGTCGTACAGTGCCTCGTATGGTGCCATACCGATGGTGGAGTGGTATTTGTTGTTGTACACTAACTCCACCACGGGTAGTTGATACTCCCAAATACAACCTAAGTCATGGACACATGCACAGAGCATGTCCTCGAGAGTCTAAATGGTCCTCTTCGTCTGGCCATCAATCTCAGGATGAAAGGTTGTGCTCAGGCATACCCGAGTCCCAAATGCCTCCTACGACCCCTTCAAAAGCTGGGAAGTAAAGAGAGCATCTCGATCTGATACGACAGACGATGTCACACCATGATTCCGTAAGATCTCCTGAACATAGTGGAATCCCAATCTCTCTATTGAACCCTACACTCTGATCGGAAGGTAGTGGGACTACTTATGGAGTCATTCTACGATCACCCAGATTGAGTCTTGTTCTTTGGATATACGTGGAAGCCCCGTCACAAAATCCATGGATATCCCATCCCACTTCCTTTACAAAACCTCTAAGGATTTTACCAATCCTGCTGGTACCTGCTGCTCCACCTTTGCTTGCTGGCAAGTGAGGCATCGTGAAAGGAACTCTGCTATAGCCTTCTTCATACCCGGACACCAGTGCTGTCGTCTGAGGTCCTAGTACATCTTCGCCACTCTAGGATGTACCACTAGAGGGGAAGTGTGAAACACCCTCATCACATCCTCCTGGAGTGAAACTGGTACCATGGTACGTCCCCTAAAGAGGATGAAGTGTTCTCCTCCTTCATAAAATCCATCAAGTTCCTACCCTATAAAAATCTAAGCATGTCAGGTCTCACAGTCAACATCCCCACGATGTTCCTCTCTGACCCGCTGATGTAGTAGAGGAGTAACTGTGAGGGACTGTATAAAATTTGTCCCATATCTATCCACGAAAGATATCTACAAAGCGGCTAACTGCCCTGTCGCCTCTCCAAGTAGTTGAATGCCCAATCTCCTACTGAGAGCATCAGCTACTACGTTCCCCTTCCCAGGACTATAGACTATCTCAAAGTCGTAGTCATGGGTGAACTCGATCCATCGTCACTATCTCAGGTTCAGGTCCTTCTGTGATAAAATGTACTTGAGACTCTTGTGGTCAGAATAGACTGTAAAGAACTCGCCCATCAAATAGTGCCACAATATCTTCACAGCGAAGACCACTACTACTAACTCCAGGTCATGGGTAGTGTAGTTCTTCTCATGTTGCCTCAACTGCCGTGAACCATTGTTGATCACTGTCTGCTCCTGCATCAGGAGACACCCTAGTCCTATCCCTGATGCATCTTAGTAAACCACATACCCAACACCCTCCTCTAGTATCCTCAAGATGGGCACACTGGTCAATCTATGTCTCAGCTCCTAAAATCTCTTCTGGCATCTATCTGACCACACGAAGGGTTTCCCCTTCTTCGTCAATGTTGAAAGTGGTGATGCAACACTGGAGAATTATATCACATATCTCTGATAGTACCCAGCCATACCTAGGAAACTCCACACCTCCATCACACTCTTGGGTGGCTCCCAAGAAAGTACCACCTTGATCTTCACAGGATCCACCGCAACTCCCGCCTCCAAGATGACGTGCCCCAAGAAATGAACCTCTCGAATCCAGAATTATCACTTCGAGAGCTTACCATAATGATGGTGCTCTCAGAGCGTATCCAGTAATCAGGAAAATGGTAGGTGTTCTCCTCCTCAGTGGTTGAGTAGATCAATATTTCGTCCATGAAGACTACAACAAACTGATTGAGGTAAGGCTGGAAGATCCTATTCATGAGACTCATGAACACTGCGGGTGTGTTGGTTACACTGAAGGGCATAACCAAGAACTCTTAGTGTCCATACTGACACCTGATGGCCATCTTCTGCACATCCTCGCCTGGAACTATGAGCTGATGATGGCCTGACCTGAGGTCTATCATTGAGATCCATCGTTCTCCCGTGAGCTGATCAAAGAGGTCGTAAATCCTCGAGAGTGGATACTTGCTCTTCATGGTCACCTGATTTAGGTGACGGTAGTTGACACACAGTTGAAAGATCACATCCGCCTTCTTGTCAAATAAAATGTGAGAAGCCCAGGGTGAAACACTGCGTCAGATGAATCCCTTTCTCTGCAAGTCCTCCAGCTATACCTGCAGCTCATGAATCATGGCAGGTGTCATATGATATGTTGGAGTACATATCAGTGATGTCACGGGGTATAGGTCAATGTAGAAATTTACCTCTCTGTGAGGAGGTATTCCTAGAACATCGTCAGATAAAAATTCCCCATAATGATCCACCACAATAGGAAAACTCGGACTCTGCACATCAACCGCTCCTAGGATTGGAATACTCAACTGATGAGTGATCAGCTACCCTCTCCTCTTCTCAAGTCCATCCCACACTGCAAAGGATCCCTTCTCGCCGGTGAAGGTGAACTTCCTCCCATCTGTTCGGACACACCGCACTTTACGACTAATACAGTCGATCTGGGCATGGATTGTAGATAACCAATCCATACCCAAGATGATGTCGTTAGGCCTCGATGCTGCTACAAGAAGATCTCAGCAGAAGCTATCGCCTCATAGAGTATGCTCACACTACTGGAACCAATGCATAATTGTCGAGTCTGCTCCTGTAGGATACTCTAGCCGTAAGGATTGAGCCAACGACTCTTTCAAAATCTCTAAGCCAAGAATAAGGACAGCGACAATAAAAGAATGACTTGTTTTGTTTCTATGAAAACTGAAGCAAGGGTGGAGTAGACACAGATAGTACCTCGAATCATCTCAGGTGCACCGTGGTCGTAGGCCTCGACTGCCTGGAGCTGAGCCTGCCCCTGTCTGTCGGATCCCTGTGGTCGGGGTGGTCCTCATTATTGTGGTGGTGGAAGAGTCTTGAAGCATCGTCCACTACTCGCTTCCCGGCCATATCCTTTGCCTCGTCTGCATGCTCCCTGCGGACCGCCATGGTCAAACCTCTACCTTTTCTTGGGAGGTCCCTTCACTATCTGCTTCTCGTCTTCATAGTGGGTTAGGTAGTCACGAGCCATGTGTCCCTTCCCATTTTATGGATAACATTGAATTCCCCTCATATTACTGGATCTTCTTCTTGTGCCCCGCACATCCGAACCAGTACCTTAAGGTCGCCCACCTGATGGTCTGGTCCTCTTGGACCTCTATGACATCTATCTACTTCTGGCTACATAATACTCTGCTACGTGTCGCCCCGTGCTGGGTCTCACTGCTGGCGTCGGCTCAGTAAGAAATCTCTCCACAAGAAGGGCTCACTCCAGTACTCATGCCTGCATCGAAATTCTAAGGGATATCTTCGAAGCCCTGATCTCTTGCCTCAGTCCCTTCTCAAAGGTGTAGGCCCGGAAGAATGGGTCTCATGACATGTATGCGGAGTAGCACGAGAGGTCGTTAAATATCACTATGTACTAGCCTAATGTCATGCTGCCCTGCCGCAGATGTAGTAACTCCTGGATGCACACCGAACAGAGGGTGGCTGGAACAATCCCCGAGAAGTAGTGGCTCTCGAAGTCCATCCAAAGTAGTGATTCCTCGTCATGCACCTGGAGCATCAGGCTCCACCATCTACCTTCTACTGCGTGCAGGAGACTCATGAAAAGGATCACCAAAAGGTCTGCTGGTGTCCCTACCAATCTAAAGACTCTAACAATAGCCTCCAGTCAATCCTTGACTGCCTGAGGGTCCATCTCTCCATGGAACCTTGGTGACCTCTGTCTTTGAAACTAATGCAACAAACTCAGGCGGTGTGCACTCTATGTTGTTGGGGCTTGTGGCATCGGTGGCGCAGCGGGTAGTGGTACCGCTGGTTCCTCCGCTGTAATGGGTCCCTACACCGAGGCCTCGTCACTTGGTGGGATGCTATCTCGCACGTAGCTTAGAACCCTTACTGGATGACTTCATGGGGCCATCTTGAAAAGAAACAGGTGTTCCACGGTCAAACAGTATTCCTGGTGAGCTGACACAAAGTAATCACAATGAAAACATTTGAAACACACATGCAATCAATGTTTTTGGGCACTGAGTTGGGAATCAGAAGTTAGGGTCCTAGGGTATGGATATGCCGGCCGCCAAAACAATGTTGGACACCCTAGACTAAAAACCACACTCAATACTCTTAACACTATTTCTTCACAGAGATGAAATTATCAGAGTCATGAGTTCTGCGTTAGAACCGACTCCTTTGATACCAATTTGTCACAACCCATCATCGGGGCCCATGTCATGACAACCCCAAGCCTTCCTTCCATTGGCCAGGGGATGGCAACTGGCACCAAAGGCGTAAATCCTAGTAAAAACTGAAGGCATTGCTTTTATAGAAGTAAACAAACACAACAGAGTATGCAAGTGAAGTATGCACTAAGTCAAACTGAGTACAAAAGTAAGTGATGGAAAGTAAATGGGCTAGTATACAAACCCAACAGAAATTAAATTACAGCTAAGAAAGAAAGTACAAAATATACAAAGTAAAGAAGCAACCACTGAGTCATCGTCCAGGAATCCCACCTGAAGTGTGGGTAGAGATAGTCTTGTCTATACATCGGGTTCGTCTGTCCGCTCCGTGTACGTCCCGCCATGCGTTCCACCTCCGGATACCGTCCAGCTCCACAAGACTCAACGACGATCAATGTTGTCCATCGTCTGCAACCAACACAATATTTTGTAGGTATTTACCGTGCAGGGGTGAGTATAACGATACTCAGTTTGGATCCCGAGACCCCCGAATGTCTCCCATAATCAATAAAGGATAAAAAAAAGTAAATATACAAACACAAAGTATGAACCAACTGTAATTTGGTATATGTACATACATATACCTAAGTCATCAATCTCAGTTCGGCTCCAGATTCTGAGCCCATGAACAATCCGGACTACACTGGAAAAAAGTCAATCACATCAATGATAATGATTGAAATATAGGACTCAGTTCACACAGGTATACTACTCACGAAGAAGGGTGGAGATGATTCAGTGTATCTTCTGAATCATCTCCTCTACCGAACCCACATAGGATCCAAGTACAGAAGTCTTCGCTGCCAAACTCAGGTAGGATCCAAGTTCAGTAACCATCACTGTCAAACCCACGTAGAATCCAAGTATAGTCGTCATCGCTGCCGAACCCATGGAGGTTCCAAGTATAGTTTTCCTCGCTGCCGAACCCATATAGGATCCATGTACTGTCTTCATAATTGTCGAACCCACGGAGGATCCCAACACAGTAGTCGTCGCATCGCAGCCAGCTCTAGGGTTCCCTCACAAAGCGTGCTCGATTCTGGGAAGGTCCTCTCCTTGAGTTAAAGGGGGAAGATACATCAACTGACACAAATTCCAGTGTTTATTTATCCCAGTGTTATGTCTTGTCAAAAGGAACTTAACGCGGAAGACGGAACGTCAATCGGACGCCTGGTATGAGAGTTATTGCCTTTTTCATTCTAGGGACCCAATTGGAAATATGCTCATTACAAACTAGACCATTTACCAATGTTGCCCAAAACTCACTTTGAGTATGGTAAGTGGACTGCCTCATCGAAATGGACCTTGTGTCGTAGACGGCGCGTCGTTCAGACGCACAGTCTTCATGATATTCACATTTATGTAAAAATCGTCCCATCTTGTTAAGCCCAGTGGGTTGGCGGGTCTTGTTAACCTTGTTTTGACGTGTCTGACCCGACATGGGTGTCAGACCGGCCCAAAGAAATGCACAGCTTGGCCCGATGGGTGCATCCCGGTCCGAGGGTGCACGGCCTAGCCCGGCAGGGCGCGGTCTGGCT
The DNA here is from genome assembly GCA_963277665.1 of Viscum album. NCBI lineage: Eukaryota > Viridiplantae > Streptophyta > Magnoliopsida > Santalales > Viscaceae > Viscum > Viscum album. The sequence goes on from OY728165.1 coordinate 1,958,174,564, forward strand.
GGACACAACCCGGCTGGGTGCGGCCCGGCTGGGCGCGGCCCTGCTTGATCACCCAAATGGTCGAGCGGTCCAAGGAGGGGACCTCGTCTACCCGAACCAGTGGCGCCAAGCGGCGCCACCCACCCTAACCTGTCGACAGGAGCCGGCCGGCCTTCTGGTGCAAGCGTCCCTCTCGGGCGGGCAGTGGGTTTTACAGTGCGGCGCCCTCCTGGCACCATGGATTTGCTTCACCCGACCGGTTGACATGCCAAGCGGTTCTCCTACGCAGCGCCCTTCTAGAGCCATAGCTCTCCTTCTCCCGGTCGGCCGATGGGCCGGACGGTTCTTCTACCGAAGCGTCCTTCCCTATACGGGCTACGGTTACCACATCATGGGGCCATGGGGCGCCGCAGTTCGTTTCTTTGGTCTTGTCTTCTTCCTCGGTCCACAGGCCGCGGTTCCTCAACATGTGGTCGGCGCGTGGCCGCTGCCTTCGAACGTCGCTGCTTCCTGATTCCAAATAAGACAAGAAACGATGGTGGGTCATCGGGCCATGTTTTTTCGGCCCGAGCCCTCCACGTTAGGTGGTAACAATCATCCAAGGATGTTCACAAGAATAAAAAAATTACGGAGGAGTAATTAATTAAAATTAAAATTAGCAAACACCCTACCTTGAAAAAGAATCATGGTAGCCAAGCTCGTGGATGACGGTGTCGATTTCGTCGCCGTCGGTGTGTACCCGAAGAAGTGGTGTCTCCCCTCTTGTCGCAGAGAAAAGTATAGAATGTGTTTCGTCGTTGGAAAGTTCCCTATGGCGGTGTCTCCTTCCTTGATGCGGAGGAAGAAGAGAATTGGAGAACCGAGGTGCGTTCTTCATTGGAGAAGAAAACAGTTCTTCATTAGAGAAGAAAACTATTCTCTCAAGATCTCTCTCCCTTAACACAAAGAAATCCCCCCCCCCCAAAATAAAATAATAAGCTACTCCTATTATTTTATTAACACAAGCCATTTTAAATTCAAACATTTAAAAACTTAATTAATAAATTGGAGGATTCAATTTTTTAATTAAGGCATTGTCATGAATTATTGGGAGAGTTGTAAATATTAAACAAGGGAATTTAATGGGGGTTTATGAGAGTTATGGAAAGTTCAAGGGTTTAGGTCATGTGTGGGCCCCACCCCTCAAATATCCTTTCAAGGGAGGTTATGTGGGTTGTGGGAACCACCTCTAACAACCATTCATAGGATATAACAACCATCCATAAAAATAAAATTGTTCTACACAAATTTTATTTATTTTAATCTAATTCCCCAAAAATTAATTCTCAGCCCGCTTAAAACGCAACTGTACTAAAGGTTCCCTTAAGCAATAACCAGCTCTGTGATCTCATCTATGCCCTCATATTTCAATTCTAAGCACCAGTTCAAAAGATAGAAAAATATGCTTCTTCGTTTACTAAACGTACCCGAGCTAAACTTCAGAAGTTGATTCCGGGAACACCGGGATTCGGAATCAAGTACTGTCAAAATCCACAAATTCGTAAAATTCCAATTTATTTAAGAAAAATATTTTCTTAAAATTTTTGGTTCATTACTATGTAGTAAATGTAATCCTTATAAAACTAATTTTTCAAATAGATTAAATAATGTGTCCTCTTAGGGGCCATCCATAGACAAATCATATCTTGTACTACAAGAAGTATGGAATAATTTAAATCATACAAGGGAGAAGATCATATTTGTTTAAATAAAAAATCTATCCATGCATGATAAAAAATAAATCATGACTAATAATCATATATATCATTACCTTATTTCATATTATTATTCATTAAGGGTTTCTATATGTTGAAATTATTGCGATATAAAATATTACCATAAAAAATTGATTATTTTGTTAATCATGTAGTTCCATACTATAATAATTCTTTTCGAATAATGAATTAATTTATTTTAATATAATGAATTTATGAAATTGAATAAGCTAAAATTAATAATTTTAATTAAGGGTTTTGAATTTAATATCCATGATTTCTAATAAATACATTTTATGAAAATTAATTTAAAAATTCAATATGTAAATTCTAATATCTAACTTCTAGGAAAAATATTCTAAATAATTTATTTACATATAAATTATAGGTATAATAGATTTTAATTTAGTGTTTTTTTATAATTGAAAACCCATATGACGGATGAAAACCCTACACAATCAACAAGGTCATGGGGATTGAACCCATGATTAAAGGGTGGTGTTGGAAGAATTCATACCTCTAGACAACATTTTTTTTCGACATCAATACACAATTTATTTTATATAAATACATATTTAATTTTAAATATATTCTATATTATTTCAGTATACATAAATTACCATCTAGTTTTATATTATCATTGTAATTAATTAATTTTGATATAATAGTCAACATATATAATACTTGTTTTCTATGTCACAAAGATGTTTTGATAATTATAGTATGTTTATATAAAAAGTAATGAAAAAAATATGTTGGACAGTTAAATAAAAAATATTATACCAAAATTAGACATTACAATTCATTATTAATTATTATTATTGTCCATTTTCTTTTTAAATGTTTTTTTATCAATTTTATACACATATATTATTAGCAAAAAATTTAATTTTAATGTGTTCATTCATATGAAATAATATTAAATAATGTTATCATACATTGATTTTTTAATAGAAAATTTATATAATATTATTTATAGTTTTTTATAATTAATTTTTATTGTCATGGTATTGTTTTTTTTAGAGAAATAAAATTGTCATTTCCATATAATTATAAATCACATTATATAATTCTTATTGTGCTAAAAACTCTTTTTTTACTATGTATATTGAATGTAAATTACACAAAATTTGATGAATTACATTATAAAATGATAAAAATAAGTTTTTATTAATATAATGTGTAACAAAAATTAATAGTAACATTGATGTAGACCCATATCATAATGTAATTAGATGTTTAAAAAGACGAAATTAAAAAATTCACTAAAAAATTATTTCTTTTGAAATACATGAGTAATTTTAAATTTCACATATATAGAAGCTTATCATTGAATAAAAAGAATTTATTTGCAAATGAAAGACATCTAGAACCAAAAATTGGGAGGGAGAAGAATAATAAGAATGTTTATTAAGCTTCCTCAGGAAGACCTTTCGCGGAGCTCCATGGCCCTGCGTACGCCTTGAAGCAAGGAGGTGGGAACCTCCATGAGCTGATCTGATGTTCTTGAGCCAAATGTGAAGCAATGTGGTGAGATGCTTCATCAGCCGATTTGACGTTCGTGAGGCCACCACTGAGAAAAGTGGGAGGATTCTCCATGAGTTGATTTGAAATTTGTGAGCCCTCCACGAATCAAGGTGAAGGGATGATCCCTCGAGCCAATTAGACATTCGCAAGCCCACTGCAAAGCAAGGAGGTGCGATTCTCCGTGAGCAGATTTAACATTTGCGAGCCCACCACGAAACGAAGTGGACAGATGCTCCATGAGACCCTTTGACATTCTCATGCCCACCATAGAATGGAATTCCTCTTCGCCCCAAGAGAGCTCTGCTGCATGGAGCCTCGGGCCTATAAATACCAGCCTCCCCCAAGCCTAGAGGACGGATCATCTGACCTTTCAACTGCTCAGCTCTCAAATCGTGAAGCACTTTCTTCTCTATGAAAGATGAGATTCTCAAGGTACTTTTGCTCAGTGATGTTACTCCATTTTACCTTTTTTTCACCCCCACTTTTAAAAGGGATGCCTTTCGAAAATCCCATGGGCCATTGTGAAGAAAAGAGATCCTCACAGGTACTCAGATCATCGCTGATCATTTGTGCATTATGAAGAACCCCTCACGCACATGTGAATCAAATTCTAAGGTAGTCAATATGCCTCACAAAGCACATTGCATCATAGGACCATGCTTCATAATGCACCCATGCCTCTTCAGGCTTTGATTCATGAATTCTCATCCACTTCCAGAAGCACCTATTCTATGAACCTATTCCTTATGACTAGGCTAGGACACTTCACGTCACGAAGCCCGCACATTCATGAAGCCCTTCCATTTTCTAGAGTACCAGAGCTCTACGATCCCTATACACATTAACCCCATTTGCTATGAAACTCTCTTTTCTCATGCGGCCCTTCAGGTTTCCATAAAGCAACTTGAAGGTCCCCTGGAGGATACTACCCATTGTGTTGCTTCACCTCATGCTTCTTTTAATAGGCATGATAACAGCTATTTATTTTTCACATAGGCACTCTAATAGGGAAAAATTAATGGTTTGCTCCATAACACCCCCATAACGGCATTGCTGAAACCTTCCATCGGCCAAGGGTCGGCGGGTATCGGTTGTGTAAGTCCTATGGGTGCGGAGCACACCCATATCATCTGAGTTGTAGGACGTTAAACTACCATGTGCAATCGTTCTCAGCACATGACATTAGACTTTGACCTCGCCCCATTCCTCTAACATAGGGTGACCACACCTTGGACATTTTCATGCCCCCTGTTCTCCATGGGAGTGAGTTCATTCCTCGTATAGAATGGGATTATCTTTATATGAGTGGCGTTTGTCCGTGGGAAAAGGGAAACCATCCTTGTGTAAGCCCCCTTTCTATTCTTATAGGAGGATGTATCCTTGCCCCTCCTTTATTTGGTTCCAAATCCCTCTCTCGTTGTGATTTTACGCCACTGGGCCTCCATGCTGGTGTAAGTACCACCCCCTTTGGGCTACTAACCACTCATAAGCCCCTATTTACTCTTTGGGTTGTGATCACGTGTAAGCCTCACTTCACTTCTCACAGACGCAGCTTTTGTGATGTGATCGTCAGGACTTTGCTTCCTCTTGTTTCTCAAACTGATCATGACTCGCATGGGTTTAGATCAAGCACCGACCATGACACCGTCCTTGGAAAACCGGTACTGTAATCCCAACACAACATATCCTAAACTACGTGGACTTTGATCTTTTCCAAGGCATTGTACGTAGGAAGCCTCCACTTCGTTCAGTCCCACCACCCATTGGTTGCTCCAACCCCCTTCATGTAGGTTCACCAAACTCCACCCGAACTACATAGACATTGATCCTTGCTAAGTCTAGGAATGTAGAAAGCCTCCCTAAGGTTGAAGCCCAAGACCCGGTCATTCCAACCATCTTCTCATCGATTCACCAACACCCTGGGCATCCTAAAGTGTAAGGCCCACCCCCATATTATGAACAATGTGGTTCTTGATCCTTTACAAGTCAAGTTATGTAATAATTCTCCCTGAAGATCAAGCCAAACACCCAGGTATTCCGACCCCTTTCACGTTGGTACACTAAACACCACCCAGAACTAAGTGGTCTTTGATCCATTCCAAGGCAATGTTTGTTGGAAGCCTCCCAGAGGATAAATCCCAACACCTGGATCGTTCAAACCCCTTTCACGTCGGTTCTCCCTAACACAACCTGAACTATGTGGTATTTGATCATTTCCAAGGTAGGGTACGTAGGAAGCCTCCCTGAGCATAAAGCCCAACAAACATTAGTCCTGACCATATTCACGTCGGTGTGCCAAAATCTGCCCTGAACTACATGGTGTTTGATCCATTCCAAGGAAAGGTACCTTGGAAACCTCCATGAGGTTCCAGCCCACCACCGATTGATCACTATGACCCCATTTAATGTCAGTTCACAAACACCTTGAGTAGCCTAGAGTGTAATCCCCAAACCCACATCTTGAACTACATGGTCTTTGATCCTTTCCAAGGCGAGGTACATAGTAGTCCTCCCTGATGTTCATTCCCACCATCAATCAGGGCACCAAGTACTCATTCACATTGGTTCTCCCCCATCCAGCATGACATTAAACTGCATCCCTCATCTAGTGGTAATCCTTTGTAACCCAATTTAGTGGTAAGACCATGAAAACCCTATCTAGTGGTAAGATGTTGTGACCCCATTCAGCGGTAATCCATTGACGACCCCATCCAGCGGTAAACCATTGTGACATCATTCAACGGTAAGACGTTGTGACCCTATTAAGAGGTAATACTTTGACATTTTAATAAAATTGTAAGCCGTTGAAACCACATCTAGCGGTAATCCTTTGAAAACTCCAATTGGAGGTAATCCGTCATCAGATGAACTACGTGGACTTTGATTCCCTACCACAAGGATACCTAGGAAGCCTCATTGAGACATAATCCCCAATCCATCATCATCCTCATGAAGATTCTGTCCCATGCACCATCCACTTCATTCAACTACTTCATCATCCATTTTTATTCTTGCCTGGGCCTCCAAATCCTGCTGAGATCATGCCACATCATACCCCATTCCCCTCAAATGTTGGGAAGCTAGCCACACGTTGGCCCCAACATCATTGTTCCCTCCAGAGGTTACAACCATTTGATCCACTGTAGATGGTGTTCAGATCAGTTTGATATATCTCTGATGGATGTTAAACTTGCTGCATATCCTATGTTAAACATGTGAGGCTGAAAAAAACCTCATAGACATTCCTATGGAATATAATTACTCGCACTAGATGCAGGATTATTCTGGATTCCAAACTGTCGAGAACCCCTATAATAAGGGGAAAAACCCATGCATTCCAGTGTCCCATCATCCATACATTCCAGTGATTTCCAAATTGACTACTCCCCTGATCGAAGGTTGCTACCCTGACTGGACCCTTTGGAATGTCCTGATAGAAGTATTTTAATTAACTATTGTCCATGAAGATATGGAACTTGAAAGAGTTTCGTGAACAACGTCTTAAGTCTACGAGGGAGACCTGGACTATGTGATGAGTTATGAGAAGGAATCCATTAAAGGAATAACTAACATCCCATCTTCATATTTAGATCAAGGATAAAACATCCTTGAATAAGGAATAGATGTCCCCACCTTTGGAAAGAGGGAATACGGGGAAAAAAATAGCACCACCATCCCGTCCTCAAACGAGACATACACACACACCCCGATGAAAGCATCAGAAATAGAAATGGTGAACAAGAAGTGATGTTTTGCTCATAAATATGATGATTAGTAGTTCTTGAGCCATTAATGTATTAGCATGTCACTGGATCTAGTTATCTTGTGCTAGTTCCCACAAGGAAAATAGCGGACAAGGCATGAAGCTCACCAGATATTGGGATAGTAAAACGTTGGACATCCCAATCTACGACACTGTCATCATGGGTCCTTCTTACCACACATGGAGTATGGAATGGGGCTGAGGCATTGGTCGCCGATTATTTTTTCTTTAATCACCGATGAGTTATTCTCCATGATCCTCAGGAATAATGTACCTACATCTGGAATGCAATCACCGCCTGGACACTGATGTCAGGGCAGGGGCAGTGCCAACACGGTAGTCCAACACATTTTCGTTTCTTCTGTGATGGCCTCTACACCCACAACCATGGGGCTCCCAGGACCATTACCCTATCTGAGGTCATCCAACGAATGGTGATCAATGACCTCATATGCCGGTATGAGGATGAGGGCATAATCTCAACTTAGGATATGGCCCTCTTTTTCTAGAGGAATCTTCACCATGTCGTCAACACCGCCCACCACAACTGCGCTGGGAGCCACTGCTCCCCACGCTGACATATAATCATTTTGGGAGCCTCTCCCCAGAATTCTTTGACTCCTCCCTACATTACAATGACTAGGTAGGTGACATCCGAACCAGCCCGGTCAGAGTCCCATTCCAGGGGCTCCCAGGGAGGGCTCCCATCCGGCCACGTCCGCACTTCCACCTTGTCTAGATAGATGAGGACTAGGTAAGAAACGTGCCTACACCACTGGATCTAGTTCGTTTGACCGAAGCTAGCGTTGGGCACAAGCTAAAGATGGAACCCACCAAAGAGTGTATACCTTGAAGACAACAATGCCTCGATCCACCGTCAATGCTTATCAGTATTCCCCTGTATACACTGAGCAGGGGTGCTTATACGACAGACTAGGATTAAGGCCCCAACTTCCCAATGGGAAGGTTGGGTCGACTCTCTTGATTGTCGGAACATGCAGTGGCCACTACGAGCTAACCCACAGTGATTCCACCCATTACAGAGGTCCTCATCATACCAATACCACAGAGAGAGCGTGCCTTCCACACTTTGAGGCTCGGCATGGAGGTCTACCGTGTTCCATCCTCAATCCAAATGAGGGTCTTCTCCACGACAGTGACACTCATTACGAATGTCTCTCCCGATACCATTACACTAGGTTTGGAGTCATTCATCTTGCCCCTGACCGCTGGTGTAGGGACATTGCACATCCAGACTCTCTTCAATGTGGGGATCCTCCCTGTGTCATCTTAGCAGCTGGTGAAGTCCCTCCCAGAGGGGTGAAGGCCAAACTCACCTAATTAGCACCTATTATAGAGGTACTACCCGTTTCTAGCAAGAGCGGTACAAGTAGCCTCCTCATTTTGAGGTCAAAAGGGGGGAAAATGTGGCGGTCCTCCCCATGCTTCTGCCAGTTTTAGAAAAGGTCATTCCCATCCAGTGTTATCCATGGAAGTCCTCCCCATGTCCCCTTTGAAAAATTTTCCGGTACTCCTCTCACCTCAACTACCTCAGGTGGAAACCCTCTATGCCGCAGCAAAAGTGACGCTGAAGGACCTCAAGTTAGAAATTAGACTTGTCCTGAGGAGCCACCTAGGTTCATGAAGGTGAGTCGGAGTATCCATAAGAAGAATTATGGTAATTTTTTTACAGATATTAAGCCGTTCATCTTCTTAGACTCTAAATCAGAGTACAAATAAGCACCGGAACCCTCCCCTCACTCATCTGAGTCAAGGGGTGGGGCAGGAATGATGCACGTCAACATAGTACTCCCAAAATGTGAGGTCCATTGGATTCATGCCTATCTCGACCGGTATATTCAGAAGGATGAAAATATGGAAACCCACATGTTACAGTTGTGTAATCAACACTGTCGTCACCAGAAGCACTCTCTACATCTACAAGAGATCACAAAGAACTATTTTAGGGACTGATGGTGGGTGAGCAGCATCCCGGCCTATCGCCAGTGGCCCTATCCCCTAATCTAGGAACTAAGTCTTTTAACCCGTCTTATCATGATGTAGTAGCAAGGTCGCTACACACATTGGAAGACAGTCCGAGATTCAGCGGCCAGTCAGCCCGTTCACCGTACTCTCCACCATCCAGATACCATTCCAGCGGTCTGCCTCAGTACCACTAAAAGTTTCTTAGACATCCCCAGTTGATGAGTGGGGTAATGAAGGGACAAACCCTAAATCCAAGATGAGGATCTTATAGAACATCCTCATAGTGTTCCACTTCCCCGAGATGTTATGGCGGCAGTGCCAAATTTCTATATGCCGAAATCCATCACCATAGAGAAGGTTGAATGTTTCCTCAAAACCCTCTGGGTGATGCACTTTAGCCTTCTTCATCAGCGACTGGTACATCCTAGGTTCCAAGAGCATGTTGAAGAAATTTTCGAGTAATTCCGTCTAGTCAATCTGGCTGCACTCCCTATGGCATGACGCCCCGAGTCACCAGGCGGTCGTATGGTCCTCTAAGAGAAATCCATTAAAAGTATCAATATAATCCTTATGATCATCAAGGAGGATTCCCCCCATGCGCATATCTATGGATGGGGGAAGTATGCTTCCCTCCTCTTCATCCCTATCCGGCGATAACCCGACACTTTAGGTGATATCGAGGACATGCCCCTAGGAAAGGTAATGGTCAACATGGCTAAAATAGTGGACGAGGAGGGTGAGTTGGAGCTTCTTGATGGGGAGTTACCCCCTGAGGGAGTTCCACCACTACTAGGACCATCGGTAATATTTACTTGCCATTAGAAGAACCTACTAGGAATTCTTATGCCCACTGAGGCATTGTGACTCCGCCCGAATTCCAATAAGGGTAAAGAGCACGTTGGAGCATCCAAGCACTCCGACCCATCTGCTTCAGTGAAGAAAATGGAGGAGTTTCCTAAGAAGGCCACACTATGCTAGCAACTTTCAGAGAAGAAGATGATGGTCACTGAACCCTGGCTTAACGCCCTGCAGAGCGATGGCCAGACTACAATGATCCTAGTCCAAGGCAGTAGGGGTAGGAACAAAATCCCCTTGGCGAGCTTCCTCTAGGAGACCCTGACTGTCCAGCACCCATAGAGAAGGTTGAGGATAGAAAGTATGGAAAGAGGGCATGGTATGTCACAAATAACCCTCCCAACTAGACCGACATTCCATGTAATCCAGCTCGAGTTCCCCCAAATACCCCACAAGTCGCCCCACCAGCCGCTCCATGAGCTGCTGAGCCGCCTTACCAAGTTGAAGAACATACCAACGCACTCACTGTCAAGGATCCCTGACAAGATAGGGACCCCCGCCCAGATTATCCAATTGCGATAGTCATTTCCCGCCTTGAGGCGTTGGAAATGCAATAGGTTGTCATCCCAACTAATGGAAAGCCATATCCATCATGGGTGGATGATATGACTGCATCTACGGGTTTTCGATATCCGACCTTCTCCACATTTAAAGGGATGTGGGACCCGCCACAACACCTGATCCACTTTTCCTCAAGGTGTGGCCCCATGTTGGGAACTCCAACGCAGCCGGAGGCTACCAAACTCGGGTGTTTCGTGCTGACAGTAGAATGCGATGCGTCTGTCTGGCACAACTAGCTCCCCATCAGATCTGTGACCGGTTGAGAGGACCTCCGTAGGGATTTCCCTTACCAGTTCAACTCTACCAATAAGAAACAATAATTGCAGACCTCTTCAAGTGCAAGTAGTGTCTTAATGGGAATTTCGCTAACTTTATCGCCTGATGGAAAGGTCATTCATATGACCATGACATTCCACTGACTTAGGAGAAATTACTGACGATGTGTGTAAGAAATTTCAAGAAGAAATTGGTTCCCTCTCTGATCACCCAGAACTACCCTGGAGGATTCCGATACATCTCCGATAAGGCCCAACTCATGGACGAATCCGTGAAACAGGCCAGACGGGCACAACTGTTGCCTCTCGTAATTCTTTCAAGAAGGGATATCATAGCTGATCTTACAGTGGTGGCCCAGATAGAGGCCCCCATAATGCTAGAATTATTACATGTGGATCCACCACCGCAGCTTTGTAGAGGCCCTCCACCACATGCGCAGTCTCCAGCCCTACAGTGGCCTCCTCAGAATCGGAAGGTGCCCCTGTGAAATGAAATGCCACCACATATGCGGGACAACCAGTCTCCAACTCTTCGACATGATCCTCTATCTACTCCTCAAGGTCAGGCTCCAAAGCCCCCCCTCCCATTTCTGGACAAAATAATCCAAACCTACTCGCTCAATGAGAATCAAGTCTGGCTATTTCCGAAGTTCCTTAGAACAAGGAATTGTGCTTTTTCATAAGTGCAGAAGGACAGAAGAGGAAAACCACAGTGATCGTCCCAACTACTGCCCCTATCATTGGATCCTAGGGCAAACCCTCAAGGAGTGCTATGTGTTCAAGACTGGCTTCAAGACCCGGTCGATAATAACATAGTCAGGATGGGCCCAACCCTGGCACTAGTGGCATGTGTCTTCGTAAGGAAAGAGAACATAAAAAATAGCAAGGGCGAGTGGCAGATGTTTTCTAACTACGAGTCCCATAATTATGACGATAGGGTGGCTCACAAAACGGATTCTTGTACCCATGGTATCATTCGTGATCTCCTGAATCAGCTGGAGCCTTCAAAAGCTTCAACCTCTACTTCTGCATCATCATCCTAGTCGGTCTCTTCCCATAAAAGAATGCATCAGTGGAGTAAGGTATAGCAACACACCCCACCAATACCTCCATCATCCCGCACACTAAGATTCTACATTCCTCTAGAGATGGGGATTCATCCCAAAATCCACCAAGTATTGGACGAATCTTCAAGTGATAGTCAAGGGAACAATTCAGTTAATATTGTGGTGTTGGTAAATCCCTACATGACTCCGGATGACGGGGAGTGCCAGAAAAACCTCCCCACAATCCCCAGCCGACTACAACGTCAGTAGAGCCACGACCATATGGTTCATCAAGGTGCATCAGTTGGAACTTCCACCCAGGTTGTGCATGACACTGAGACAAGTCAACATGCCCAGTGTAGTGCTTAGCATGCACAACCTCTTCATCCAGTGTCATCAGGCCTGCTTCCACCACCATTTGTGTTACTGGATCACGAAGAGTCACTTCGACCATTCTAGGACTTGCCTCGCCCTACTATAGGCTTGTCTTAGACATCTGACCTTAATCTGGTAGCTACTCTATGGGATTCAAACTATTGAGCAGCAGGATATTCCCAACACCAATCGGCCACTGGCACATCCGATAAGGCCCACCATACCTCTTATCACAAAGTGGCCCCCTACAATAAGAAGATATTACCTAGCACAGAAGTACAATGTTCTCAAACATCATTCAAGCATCCCAATGAGGCTTTCCATCCTCGAGGCCCTTTTCCTATCCTCATATATGCGTGCGGACCTCACTAAGGATTTAAGAAGCCCCCTCCAGATTGAGATGGAGGTAGCAACTGCAGAAGACGTTCATGTTGAAGTTGTCGAGTACGATGAATGTCCGTTCGTCATTTCATTCTATAGAGGAAGATGATGGATCTCCCATAAATGAGAACATTCCCCCACTATACATCACCTTTCAGTATTACGGTGTGGAGGTCCACCAATGTCTTGTTGACACCGGATTTTGGATTAAACTTATCCCGACATGGACACTACGAAAGCTGGGGTTATCCGAAGAAGACCTGACTCCCCCCGGTTTATGAATCAATGGATATGACAGGATGGAGCAGACCCTAGTTGGTAATATCCGATTGAAGACCCAGTTCAGTTGCCAAGTTTCTAGCACTGATTTTATGGTTGTCCCTCAAGACACATCATACAATGAATTTATGGGAAGACCGTGGCTCCACCTACACGCGGCAGTTCCCTCATCATGTCACCAGTGCCTCACGTACTCCCTCAATGGTTGAGTAGGTGTACTACAAGGGGATTAATATCCTTTTGCCTCTTGTGGATCCCACTACCTAGATTTTTATTATTACAATAGCAAGGACAAGCAGATTTAGGCCATTGAGGTTGAACCCATCGCGGTGGAAACTGACCCATGGGCAGGTCTGGGGGACGCCTACATATTCTTGATCCATCGATTAGAGGCCGTGACCCCCATCATGGGGAAATGTTTTTTTTCTATGGTACAAGGGGTCATCATATTCTAAAGTCTATGAAACGGTGGAAAATCACCTCGTACTCCTATACAAATCAGGTTCGGTTGATCCCGGGGACTCCAACCATCGTAAGGTATCGGGATATCTGCCCCATGGCTACGGGAGTGCGTTATACATGTCTATTTCTCCGAACTAGAATTAACCGAATCAAGCTGATGTGCCACTATTGCTTTGATATCATCATGTGTGTCCCCTTGGGCTGAAGACCAGACATGGTCAGATTGAAAGCCTTCATTGCTATGGTTTCAACAACATGAGAATCTCATGAGATATTGTCCACATCCTTCCAGGCTGGTACTAGCATCCTAAAAAAGGTTGTTAACCCAGATGCAGCTTCTCCCACTGGGGTTCATTCCACTATAAGTGATGAATTTGAATTGGAGGATGCTCCCCCCCCCCCCCCGCCTTTGAGGAGGTCGTCTCTCCCACTGTTGATGAACTAGTACAGATGAATCTCTGTAGCGAGGTAGATCCAAGAGCCACATTGACCAGTTTCGACATGTCCCTCAAAGAGAAATAGTGGTACATAGACTTCCAGAATCAACATCGTGATTTATTCACTAGGAGCTAAGATGTGAAGCTAGGGCTAGATCCTCATGTATCCATCCACCACCTTGGTGTCCTGACAAATCATCGCATGTTCAAGAAGCCTCCTAGAAATATGCACCCTTCTCACTGTTCCATGGTCGAGGCCAAAGATGAAAAGATCATCATATCCAACTTCATAATGGAGTTCTAGAACCCTAAGTGGCTTTCCAACATTGTTCTAGTCAGTAAGAAGAATGGACAGATCAGAGTCTGCATCGACTTCCACGATCTCAACTGTCACTGTCTGAAGGATGATTTTCCACTTCCTATGACAGAATTGTTGATCAAGGCTATGGATGGGTTGCAAGCACTTTTCTTAATGGACCGGTACTCCAGATATAATCATATCTAGATATCCCCTGAGTATGAGGTATCCATATATTTCAGGGTGACACAAGGTACATTTTGTTACATGGTTATGCCTTTTGTCCGGAAGAATGTAGGTTCCACCTATCAGTGGGAAATCCTTCACATATTCAGCCCAGTCCTCTGGGAATTGGTGGAATACTATGTGGACGATCTGGTGTTCAAATATATCCAACTCTAGAACCATCTTAAGGACCTCGAGAAAGTGTTCGGCTTCCTCCGTTCCCGCCACCTGAAGATGAACCCACTGAAATGTGCCTTCGAGGTCACATATGGGAAGTTCCTTGGCTTTGTTTTCTGGTACCGAGGCTTCAAGATTGACCTAGATGTGATAAAGGTCATCAGTCAGATGCCTCCCCTGAGCAATATTTGGGAGCTTCGAGTTTCCAAGGCCACTTAGCCTACATCCTCCAATTCATTGCGAATTAGGCTAGCAAGTGTATGCCCTTTTCTCAGATCATGAGGAAAGGGTCCACCTACGAATGGGTGAAGAGTACCAGAATGCATTCAGGGATATCAATTAGTATCTGATCCAGCCTACAGTCCTAATTCCAACTGTTTCTGGAAAGCCACTTGTCCTTTATGTGACTTCCCTGGAATGATCTCACGGCACCTTTCTATCATAGAAGAATATAGAGTGGTTGGAGAACAATCTTTACTACCCCAGCTGCATGCTCCTCGATACTGAGACCAGATACTCCTCCATCGAGAAGAGATTACTTGTGCTGGTATTCGTAGTTCAGAAATTGAAAAACTACTTGCAGCACCATGAGGTACAGCTGGTGTCTCTGGTAGACCCGCTGAAGTACATTCTGAACCACACAATGTTGACCGGATGCCAAGCACGATGGGTAGTTATTCTTCAGTAGTTCAATATTATATTATTCCGTCAAAAATATATATTGGGGAAGCGATGGAAGACATCCTTGACGCCCATCCATCTCCTGCTAACTAGTCCTTGGATCTTGATTTTCTTGATGATGCAATCCGATTAGTAGATCATGTCATCCCATGTTGGCAGATGCACATTGACGGTGCTTCCTGAATCCCCACTGGCCGGAGGCTCTATGATCCCAGGATCTACATGGTAGGACTGGGTGTAGTCTTTATTACATTGGCATAAGGAATTATACCGAACTCATTCCTATTGTTAGAAGGCTACACCAACAAAGAGGCTAAGTATCATGATCATATCACCAGACTCGAGCTGTCCCTCAAGATCATTGTGCCCTATTTTCTTGTGAAACGGGATTCTGAACTAGTCATAAAGAAAATAAATGGTGACTACGTAATCAAAAAACCAGTGCTCGTACCATTGTTGGAGCGCACCATCTAGCTAATGTCCCATTTTCCATCTCGGCCAGATGTTACTCATGTACCTTGATCATAGAACAGTCGATCTGATATCCTGGATCGTCTGGATTCATCATTTGTAGAACCCGAGCAGGATGATTTGATTATACACGTGGAAAATCAAATATTAATTGCTCCCATCGCCCTAGATGATGACGAAGACATGCAGGTAAGCCATCTTACCACTGGAGCATCGACATCCGGACCCCTAGGTTCTTCAGATGCAGTGGTTGAAGTGACTTCTTATTAGAGAGTCCCCTTGGTCGAGTATCTCTAAAATGTTTACCTCTATGTTGTTTGGGACAAACATGGGCGAATCCAATGCTGCACGCTATAGTTTACCCTCCAGAGTGGTCCCAGTCTTAAGCATATCCTCTACAAAAATGGGTTCAATGGTGTTATCTTCCATTGCATCCAAGAAGAAGAGATTTATCAGGTCATGCAGAAGGTTCATTCTAGTCCTTTCAGTGGACACATGACTAGGCTGAAGCTGTCTCACCAGATGCAATGATTGGGGTATTTATGGCACTCCATGATCCATGACTGCCTCGAGTTCCCCAAACGGTGTCACACATGGCAAATTCATGATAACATCTTGCATCGGCCGCCAAAATCTTTCCAATCCACCCAGAACTCATTGACATTTATGGTGTGAGGGATCAATGTCGTAGGGCCATATCCACCAGCAACCGCTCTCCAGTGTAGGTTCATTCTGACCACTACAGATTTATTTTCCAAGTGGGCAGACACAGTTTCGCATAATGAGGTCAAGGCCCATTCTATCATCAACTTTGTGAGCTACAATTTCATCTACCTGTTTGGAGTCCCTCACTTCGTCCTAATCGATAAAAACACCAAATTCTGAGCAGCTGAGATGAATAATTTGTACGCCAAGTACACCATCTATTTGAACCATACCTCCTGCTATCACAAGCAGGAAAATGGACAGATCTAAGAATTCAACAAAACCCTTTCAAATATTCTGTAGAAACTGGTTGGTCAAAATATGAAGAGTTGGCCGGAAAAGCATCCCAATGCTCTCCGGGCTTACCAGACAACGACTCGTAATTCCACCCATGTGACTCCATACTCTCTGGTGTACGGAATGGAGGTCTTATTGCCCATTGGGATCTAGCTGCCTTTATTACGCACAACGATATATGACTATTAGGCCCTAGATAAGGTAGCTGAAATTCATATGGTTTAACAGGATTCATATGGTGAGAATTGGATATGTGCCTTGCATAATATGGAAAGAAATCAGAACAAGATATCTGGAGACTTCAAAAAAGAGGTTCTTCTCCACTCTTTCCTACAAGGCGACGTGGTATTGGCCCTCCGGACGCCAATGATCCATGGAAAGAAATCCCCCAAGTTGGAGCCAAAATGGGAAGGACCTTACATAATTCACAGGGTTTACCCCAATGGAGAATACTCCATGGTTAACATGGATTGTGAGTGTATAAATCCTCCCACAAATGCCTTGTTTCTCAAAATATACATTTCCTAAGACAGCTGGTTTGGCGTGACCCTAAACTGCTGGGTCAGGCATGTCCCTAAACTGTTCAGTCCAGCATGACCCTAAACGGTTTGGTCCTACATGACTGTAAACTCTAAAATGTCCCGCATTATGTTAAACTATATATCATCCTACAAGACATTAAACTGAACCCTTAGAACTATGTGTGTCTTGATTCCCAAACGCATGGGATATGTATGAATGCTCAAGCATTTCGTCTTGAGTCGAGCCCCCAAACTCTTCTCTTTGATTATCCCACTGGGTATTCTTCTCTTGGAGGAACCTTTAATGATATAGTGTAGGATTCCATATACACACTCATTCAAAGATTATAATGGTCACACCTTGTGCCCAATCCACATTCTTCTATCCTCCCACTTCCTCATCGCAAAACATTAAACAACATGGCCTTAAAAAACGACATAATTCTTGATTCCCATCCTCATGGGATATGTTGGAACGCCCAGACATTATGTCTCTTGGCCAAGCCGAAATGCAAAAAATCTCCCCTTTCGTAAAGAAATATGGTGTGGTAATGGTTTTCCCCATTACATGTCGAGCTCATGTCAATTCCGCCATACGTCCCACTCAACAGAGTTGTCTGCCTATTTCACCGCCCTTCTTGACTCTATAATGTATGGGAACAACTATGCTTTACCCATTCCTTTGATTGGGACTCCATAATACTTCCCATATAAAAGGGACCCCGAATGGCAGGGATTCTAGGCCCATGGGCTCCCCTACCACTTCGGGCGAATGCCCTCGAAAATGGTGTGCGACAAATTGATAAAAGTCTCGCGTTGTGAATATGATCAGCAGTCGATGCTCGTTTGTTATTCCCATGCTAGGACACTATAATAATGTTGTTTTAGAAAATTTTCAATAGATATGTCATTATAGACACCCAATGATGTCTCAAACATTGAGTGCAATGCTTCATTCTGCACCGTTGTATCTCCAAGAGAAAAACTCCCTTCTGGTGAATCCACTGATCTGACCCTTATATGAAAGGTAAATTCATATAGAGCTCATTTTTTACCACACTGAGCACTTCTCATTTGGGCATATGAGTTGTGATGATGTTGTAACTATACAAGAGTTCATATGAATACAGTGGGACGGGATGCCCAGCCTCAGGCCCCCTGGCCTTTTCCAACCCCTTGGGCTCTTCCAGGCCCTGACCCGAGTCCTCATTTAAGATTGTGTGGGGTGGTATGGACCCACATCCTCATTCACTTCAGGTTATTTCTCCAAGCCACACATATACCCTTTAGATATACCTCCCTTAATTAACCATCCATCATGTGAGAACAAGCCATGCCATGCTTCACGAGCCCCATTATTTGGGATTCCATCATCTTCTATATCCAAAAGGACCCCTGAATGGCATGGATGCTCGACACAAGGGCCCACCTACCATTATGGGATAACGTCCTCAAGGATTGTGGGTGACAGGTGGATGTGCATCATGTTTTGTGATTATGGTCATCAATGGACACTCAATTGTTTTCCCTGAACTCTGGTCACATAACGGTGGGTACTGTGTTGCGAACCTAGTCAATAGTTGTCTTCCATCATCATTGTAACATTGTGATCATCCATAATCATGATGGTTCTCCATTCCTATCCCATGAATATGACATTAAATTGGTCATATATTTTCAGATCTCTTTGACCCAAAACTAGGATCACCTCAACCTCACATCAAGACATTAAATTGAAAATTGGTCGGGACATTCCATCTGATGGTGAGCCTCAGGCCCCATGGCCTTTTTGGTCACCTGGACCAAGATCTCACATAGGTTTATGTTGTGTGGCGTGTGATTAAGCGCTCATTCACGTAGGGTTACTCCCCACACCAATCACCTCCCTTTGTGCGATTTACCTTACCCCCTTATTCTTCCTCACCGCAATACATTAAACTGCAAACTGGTCGGGATATTCCGTCTCAGGCGCAGCCTCAGGCCCCTTGGCCTTTTTGGGACCTTGGCCCAATTTCTCACTTAGTGTTGTATAGTGTGGTGTTAGATTATGTCCTCATTCAGTTCAGATTACTTTTCATTTCGTACACCCCACCCCCCTCGTCAGGGTATCCCACCCCTACTCGCATCTCTACAAGAACTATGTGTGGCTTGATTCCAATCCTTATGGGAAATGTAGGACCACCCAGACATCTAGTCTTCGGGTCCAGCCTCATCATGGCCCCTTGGCCTACATTACCCTAGGGATAGGGGTATATGGTGTGGTATGTGATTATGTATTCATTCACATCAGGTTTTGTAACAACCACGCCATTTACCTCCACCTCCCGAGTGTTTTCTATCCCCTTGTTCTATAATCATCTTTTCAAATCGTCCACTCTAAAGTTGAGTCCCTTGGTCCTCTTTGACGATTTAATAATGTGCCCAAGGGTACTCTGGTTTAGCACATGGAATTTCGTATTCTACCTTGACATGCTTTCACCCATTTCTCAGGCTTCGTGTTCCCCTTCATTAGGGATTCCACCCCCATTCTCACAAAAACGGACCCCTGAATGGCACGGATTCTAGACCCAAGGTCCCTACTAACATTACGGGACAATGTCCTTAAGTTCTTTGAGCAAAAAATTTATACAAGTCTCGCGTTATGAATTTGGTCAGCAGTCGACGCTTGATTGTTGTTCCTACCACAGGTCACACGATATGGATGTTGTGTTTCGAACACTGTCAACAGTTATCCTCCATCGTCATGCCAACCCCATTAATCCCAAAATGTCAGTTACATGGATCACATCCTTCTCCTCGTCATTTGGTCCAAATAGAATTTTAAGGCTCTGTTTACTATTCCTCAGTGTGCATCCACACATTAAGAGAAAAAAAAGATGCGATAAAGAAATCATTCAGGGATCCACCGATTTCCACTTTGCATGATTTTCACGTATTGAAAATTCCATAGATTCCCATGTTTCTGACACCGAGTTCGACTCTCGTAGGCCTACGGATTGGATAAAGTTCCACACTTTCTTTGAATATTCCCAGATTTCTATGGTCCATTTATTAAGATCATAAACTAAGAACATCTCATATATACCCTTTGTTGAACTACATGTATCTTGATTCTCATTCCATGGGATACTTAGGTACACCCGGACACCTCGTCTACTAGTCCAGCTCAATTGGGAGCTAGTTTCTCATGCCCCTTATCCTGTAATTGTTCCCGACCCCTCGGTCTAATGTTTTTTATGGAATCGAGCATGGAAGGATGTGGTCCTCGTAATCATTCATGTAGGGTATGCTTTATCATTCCATGAAAATTTCTGTTAGAACCTCATCCTTCTTGTGTATGCCTGATCCATACAACTCTAGAATATGATGCCCAGTCCCACATGAATCTAAATTGTTACGTCTATACCGCACGACGTTATAATGAATGGTTGGTCACATCACAAGACCCTAAACTATGAAATTATCATCCTGATCGCATGACAAAAAATGGCACTGCATCATGTTATCCTCACTCAAGGGGGCATCATGTTTGGTATCAGTCAACAACCATTCCATTTGTCAACACCGGAGTACGAAGTGATTGTTGTGTCTTACCAGGATTTTCTATCCTAGGTCCATCACTTCACAAAAAAAATATAAAAACCGTCATCCTAAAGGAAAAACAAGATCTATAAAATACCACTTCTTTTAGTGCAATGGCCTGACCCACACAACCTTATTATTCCTCGCACTGAGGTCCAACCATTCCATTTTATAGAAATATGTATGGAATGATTCCCATCCTCATGGGAAAGATAGGAACACCCGTTCACATTTCCTCGGGCCCAACCTAACTTACTTTTTTTCTCCCTCGACATAATACCTTCCAAGGAAACACATGGTGATCCGGACGCTAGGTCCTCCTTCATGTCGAGTTTTAGGACTACATCACCTTGTGTCTCCCGCATTTCCTACCATTCAAGTTCAAATCTCTATGAACATAAACTAACACCATCCACAGCCTTTCCGAAAGACATTAAACTTCAGGAAATCATCACGAAATACTTATGGCTTGATTCCCATCCTCATGGGATACGTAGGAACGCCCAAGCATCTTGTCTCCGGGTCCAGCCCTTGGAATCAACAAATCTTATCCCCTCTTTTCAGCACCTTGGCATGTACAAATTTAGGGTAAATGTGGTGTGGCGAGTATCTTTGAGGTCCTTGTTCACATTGTATTTTCCATAGCCTCACCATGTGCATCCCATATCGTTCCCCAGCATGGTTCGAGTTCAATGACCCTAAACTGAGATCTCTTTATAGGAACTGTGCATTGAGTTTGGCTACTTCTCCACCCATCACACATTCCATTAAATCAAGTACCCCCAATCAATTACTCATCCTACAACCATTAAGTTAGAAGCATGCAGCCCCAGGACTCTTTTCCTTGGGATGGGACTCGACTCCCTCTATCTGATGCGCCTCATTGTTGTACTCAGATGTGTTCTGACAAAGAACCCGAAGTGTGAAATTTTCACAGGGACATTCCCCTTTTTTCAATTATAAGCTTCGTGATCATGTTATTTGGATCCTCATCCTCATATACATAATAAGGGACCAAGTACATGGACTTGTATCATGCCGCCTCAACTCACCTATCGTTTAATCCCAACATCCCTAAAGATCTTAGATGACATTTGTGACAGGTCCCGTGTTTCGAACATGGTCAGCAGTCAACCCTCATTTGTCTGTCCTCATTCCGGGATTACACAATATAGATACTGTGTTTTGAACATGGTCAACATCCATCCCCTACCTTCACTCCACCTTCATTGTGGTCCGGATCTCGAGTATCATGATTCACAAATTTACACTTCCTTTTGTTCAAGTATAATTACTACATACTCGACTTTTATACATTGTGCATCTAAGTGCATTACATGG
Organism: Viscum album; assembly: GCA_963277665.1. NCBI lineage: Eukaryota > Viridiplantae > Streptophyta > Magnoliopsida > Santalales > Viscaceae > Viscum > Viscum album. The sequence goes on from OY728165.1 coordinate 1,958,196,542, forward strand.
ATTGGTCAACATCATTAGGATGTCATTCACCTTGTGTCCCCTCTCCCCTAATGCGTTCCTTCCTAAATTAATAAAGTCCCACCACTACATGTTTCCCACATCAAGCATGACTCATGTGGGGATAGTAGTTATGTTAGGATATGTACTATCACAACCATGAACTTTGTCCCGCATGATGTTAAAATGTGCCCTCAGAACCATAAATGGATTGATTCTCATCCTCATGGGGTACGTGGGAACACCCGACCACTTTTCCTCGGGCCCAAAATAACTTTTACTTTCGGTCCCTAGATCTAAATATCTTCCTCCGAGAATACATGGTGAGATCGGGACTCTGAGTCCTCATTCAATTTAGGTTTATATCTACTACACCACATACTCTTACATGGGATTCTCCCTCTCACTCCACGTCCTATCTTATGACGTACTACTACACGAGTCTATGTTCCATCAACACATGACACTAAAATATGGTTCTACCCTGAAAAATTCGGGATACCCTGTGATAATCATGGGACATGTCAGTTCCCTCCACATGAAGGATTCTCCCTAACAGTGTTGGTCCCTAAAAACATTGTGTCCCATGAACTATGTTTGGATTGATTACCATTATCATGGAAAACATAAGAACCCCCAGATATCTTGTCTCTGGGTTTAGCCTCAGGAGACATGATTACCATTTCCCCCTAATTTTTGGTCTCATGACCTGAGCTCTTTTGGGAAACAATGAAATTGCAGCTTTACCCTGAAATAATTCGGAATTCCCCACTATAACATTAGAGGAGACAGTTTCCTCATCAAAGAGGTCATGTTCAAAGGTATGTTTGATCCCTGGTTAGGCCGATGTATCTGCCTTATGTGTTTCCACCACAGTGGCATAATTTCCAGAGTATTGGACTCTAGTCGAACAATCCATCACTCCATGTTCCATGCATTGCATGACATTTTACTCAGATTCTTATCATCTTTCACATCTAGAGAAACCCCTAACAGTATGGATGCATGATCTATGGCTCGCCTACTGTCCTAGGCTAACATTCCAGAAGAATAATGGATGACATTTCGATTCATGCCCTGTGTTTCTAACATGGTTAGCAGTCGGCCCTCATTTTATCTCCCCATTCTAGGTTAAGACATATGGATACTATGTTTCGAATGTGGTCAATATTTATCCTTCATTGTCATGCCACCCCTACAGTGTTCTGAATCCTTGGTATCTTAATTACAACCTTCATTTCACATCTTTTCGAATTGATTCCAGTTCTACTAGAGTTACCTTGTTCGTATAGAAGAGAACACTTGGAAAATAGTAGATCAGTTGTTTTGACAGCTTCATTATCTAGTCAGGTCCCTCCATTCTCTTCCCGAGAATCCAGGTTGGTTGTTCAAACCCCGAATTCCCGAAACATGGTCAGTATTATTACGTTCAGGTAAAATGATATAGAAGCCATCCTAAGTCTCTCACGATGAGCTTGACCTGCGTGAGCTTGGGGATTGATCACAGAGAGTTTCACGAATATTAAAAATGCTTATAAAACATATACAAATTATGGAACTCATGTAGGCTATGGAATTAAATGATCAAATCATGAAAGTACTTTTGAGGGTTTTTAATTGTTAAAGTACCCAAGGGTCGTTTCACCCAATGGACGGTTTATCCTCTTCAAAAGAGTGTAGCTGCTCCGCCACCCTTTGGCTGGTGGTGTCCAAAAGTTGATGCCGCATGTTAAACTCCCTCTCCTCCTCGGCAGTGATGGGGTGCAATTCATTGGAAACAATCTAGGCCCTCTCCATGTCATTCCGGATGATGTTCATCTCCTCAGAGGCTTTCTTCATGCCCTTTTTGGCCTCAACCAGCTCCTCCTTCAGTCACAATATTAGTTCAAATTCCACATTGACGGAGGTCTAGTTTTCATCCTCTGAAAACTACAGCTGCTGGACCTCATATTCAGCCTTCTAGAGCCTCTTGAAATTTACTGATTTTCTCTACTTCCATCCCACACTGGGGCCAAAGTCATATTATTGGATCTTCTCTGCAATAAGATCTCGGACGAGCATGTGAGGACGCTAGGCATCCAATCCCACAACACACATTTCGCGCAGGTGTGAGCGAAGTCTGCCCATCTCATCCAGTCATAATGCTTGGGGCTGTCATCAATGAAGCGCTTGATCTGCATCCATAATCAGCAAAAACTATTTTGGTGTCGTCTTCCTCAGAGGTCATCTATTTCCAGTCAGCGTGTTTGGTACACTCATATGCTAATAATTCCCCTAGGAACTCGTCTTCTAGGTCTACATCCGGTGTTTGATCTGGCATGCCAGAACTTGGGCTGCCCGAAAAATCCTCATCATCAAACCCCAGCTTGATGATCTCAGACTCAGCCTCCCTGATGGTCCCACTAGTGATCGGGAGCACTACTATTCGATCAATATAAACCTCCAACTCTATAGTCATCGGCATTCCCCATGTAAAGGCACTGCCAGGGGTATAGAACGACCTCGCCAAGGAAACCCATTCCATTTGGAGGACTGTGCGTACCAAAAAAAGCATGCATGTCAGTTATCATGGTTAATGGATGAAGGTCATTAATTTGGTATAGGAGACATATAAAATAGAATTCTCAGTCTCATTCTTGGGTTAATTTCATCGGGACCTCGAAGTGAGACCCTCCATATATTGTTGGAAGGTATGAATATTTGTGAGCCACTTTGGGTATTCCGGCCCTGCCAGACATGCTGATTTCCCAGGAGGCATGTATAAACCCTAAAGGTCCCACATCTTTATCTCTATAAGGGAGAGAACAAGATCATTTCATAAGGACCTCTTACATAATTTAAATGTTATCAAGGATCCCAAAATGACCTTAATGTGTGACCTAAAAAGGGGTTTGGAATCATTACCTCAAGGGCCTCATGGAACTCTTCAAGATTCGAGTCTTCATCCCCGACTTTGCCCTCTTCCAATGGGCTCCCTCTCCCAGCATCATCTCCCCAGGAGGATTCATATTATTCTTCCGATAGAGGGAATTGTTCCCTTATGTCAGCAGCCGAAAAATTCCAGGGAGTGGTACCATCGCTCAACACCTTGACTCAATCTGTCATTGGATGTGGGGTACACCGAGAGTGCACAAAGTCCTCGAGCTTGTCAGATATTACTCAGTATCTGACCGGGATACTGAAAAGTTGGCCCTGATAGGGCCTATCCCCAGAAAATCCATCCACAAATGGTGGAGATGCTTCCACATATCAGACTGGTTGAGGAATTTCCAGTTAACGTTGCAGATGTCCTAGGCCTTTGGGAAGTCAGCATTATTTAACATATCAATGTGGTGCAGCCGCTTCCTTGGATCCTTAGTGGATATTCTATAGAACCCTTTTGGTGGCCTCCACTCAGTATAGCTCTACTCTTCTGGGACCACTGGGTCTGCTGCCATAGACGCCACTCCTTCAACTAGTGAGGGCCTTACCACTACGGTAGCCCCGCCACTACATGATTTCCCTCCTTCCATCCAACCTCAGCCTAGAAGTTTGGGAGGTAGGCCATCATAAACTCAAATGGTTTGTTTCTTCATCATTTCCCCCAGGTAGGCTGCCTCCCAACTCTGGGAATATTCTTTCACTAACCCATTGACAGTGATCGGCGGAGGCCACTTGATCTGCATCTTCACATATTCCCGTGTGAACATGAGCCACATTTGCCTCATCACACACAAGTGTTCCTCATAGCGCACCCCCTGATAGACCTACAGGGTCATTCACTACATGAACCGGAATTACCGAGAAAATTGGATTGGGCTATACGGCTCACAGAGAGGCTAAAAATCCACCCTTCCCACCAAATCTCCACATTGAAAGGAAAAGATATAGGAACAATTGTCCTCTGTTCCCCATCCATCATAAGTGAATACCCCCATTGGAAACAAAAACATGTGGAAATTGAACTTGTTCACCTTCCACACTTAGTTCAAAAATGATGGTGTGGTCTGCTTGGTTGGAAAGCTCCCGATAGCATTCAGGATGGATGGGTTGAAGTTCGATTCCAGAGGGGAAATGGGGTTTGAGTGTTCATAAAACCCCCTGACGTGTGCCTCTTTCCACCCATACAAGAGGTGGAATGACCATCATATTCATTGTGGCATCTTCCCCTCGTTGATATTCCACCACATCTTAAAATGCATGGTGAGAATCGGGACCCCTAGGTTGACCTGCCTTCCGATCTCCAACACAAACTCCACAATAAATGTTCTTGGTTGCACATCCATGTTGGTGTCCTTCACTAGTAGGATCCAACCACAGATTAGACTTGTGATAAATGCTACCAGTATGATTATCGGTTGTTGTTTCGGGATCATACTAAATCCCTACTTCGTCCACTAGCTATCCTCCAAAAGTTTCCAGTATGAGTGCTCCTTAATTCAGGACCACTTCTGGAAAGTCCAATGACTTTTTAGAAACTTTTTGTCCTCCGTGAAGTTCAGGAACTGTTTGAACCACTTCCTGAAATTGACGTATTTCAATGCCTAATTTTCCTCTCTCGACACAAGCTCCATAAAATCCATCGCCAGCGGCGACATTTTCTTCGTGTCCTCCCACGAACTCATGACAGGGAGTAATTCATCATACATAGCCCCCAGTATCTGGACCCCTGAGATTTGGTGGACGTCCAACCAGATGATTCTGACTTTCCTATGGTGAAAATGGAATGTGATCGTCCTTGTTGAACACCTGCTCAATAGCTCCGGCATTAGCTGCATCGGCTGGTATATGTGAAGCTTGGAGGCACAAGCTGCCTCATTCATGCCCACACATCTCAGCTCCACCCCAAACTCACCACACGAGGTGCCTACCCAGTAGTCCCAAGTTCATTCATCTAAGAATTTCATAACCTAACGTAGTTCCCACTCCTCAGACCTCCCCTTCTCCATGTTCCCCAGATCTACCTTCAATATCGTCTGATTCATGGGGGGAGACGTCTCTAGCTATAACTCTTTCACGTCAACATTATTCAGGTTTTTGTATAAGCATTCAAAAATAATGGGTGTGTTACCCTCTTGGGCATGGCCATCAGCTGCCCTAAACCATCAGCGCTAGCACGACGTGCTCATGAACCAGTAAGCTAGTTCGTCCCGACATCCTTCTAGGATAAAGACATCATCCCTTATCCTTAATCTATACAAACTCAACCTGTTACATAACGGGTAGTTCCTCTAACTCTCCGATAGCACCTCCACAAAAGATCCATGGTCAGAGTGGCTCCGATTTAGCTCTCCTAATCCTATAATATTTTCCATCTCATCCCTTCGGGTGACATCCACATGGACTCCCAAGGAAGCTTCATGATGATAAATTCAATCATTTAGGTTGGGGGTGATTTTTGGGTTCATTCACAAAGCTCGTTCATGGAGCGCATTCATAGAGCGCGTTCACGATGTCTGTTCGTGGAGCCCTTACTCAACCTATGAATGTGGTGTCTCAAAGCACATAGACACAAAGTTAAAAACTCCCTATGCGCTGAGAAGTGGAAAGCCCGATTAATGGAGAGAAATCACAGAGTACGTGGAGCTTCATGAATCGAGAGCGCTACTGCCAAAATCATGAATGAGATAGAAAGAAATAGAATTCATCCCCTCTATTTATAGGTGATGACCATCACAGCTTCCCGGTGTGTCTCGACCGCAGTGAGCTTCGTGGCATGCCCAGCAGACCCATTTCTTTCCCGATCATAAATCCTCCAACGCGAGCCATCTTCGTGAACGACCTAGGAATTTAGGCCATTGACCCTCAGACATTGACCCTTGATTTCTCCTCGGATACAAGTCTGATGGGGGTATTTTTTGGCACCAAAAATCAGACGGGAGAAGGATGATAAGAATGTATCTGAAGCTTCCCCATGAAGACCTTTTGTGGAGGGCCATGGCCCCGCGCCCGCCGCGATGCAAGGAGGCGGGATGCTCCACAAGCCGATTTGACATTTGTGAGGCCTCTATGAAACAAGGAGACATGATGCTCTACGAGCCGATTTGATGTTTACAAGGCCACCACGAATAAAAGAGGTGGGATGCTCTATGATCTGATTTCTCGTTCTTGATCCCTCTGCAAAGCAAGGAGGCTAGGTGCTCCGCTAGACGATTTTACGTTCGTGAGCCTGTCACGAAGAAAATAGGGGGGATTCTCCATGAGCCCCTTTGAAATTTTCGAGCCCACCACATTGTGGAATCAATATTCATGTCGAGAGATCTCTATTGTGGAGCGCCTCTAGCCTATAAATATTGGCATCCCCCAAGCCCAAAGGATGGATCATCAGTCCTTTCACCTTATCAGATCTCAAATCGTGAAGCTGTTTCTGCTTTTCGAACAATGAGCTGCTCAAGGTACTTTTTCTCTGTGATGTGCCTCCACTTTACCTTGTTTTCACCCCTCTTCCGAGAGGTATCCCTTTTGGGAAGCCCACAAACCATCGTTAAGGAAGGAGATCCTCATGGGGACTTTGGTCAAGATAGAGCATTTATGCTTCACGAAGCACCCCCCCCATGCACACGTGACTCAAATGCTAAGGTAGAGTCACTGTGCCTCGTGAAGCACATTGCTTCACATAACCTTGCTTCGCGAGGCACCCATGGTTCATAGGGATTTACCTCACAAATTCCCTTCCACTACATGAATCACCTCTTGTATTCATCTATGACTTATGACTAGGCTAGGTCACTTCACTTAGCAAAGCCCGCTCCTTCATGAAGTCATTCCATTTCATGGAGCACCAGGGCTCTATGAGGCCTCTACTCATAATACTCTTTGCTCTGTAACTCCCATTCACATGAGGCCCTTCATATTTGGATGATGAAACTTCTAAGTCCCTTGGATGATATTTCCCTTTTCGTTGCTTCTCCTCACACGTACTCTCATAGGAACGCTGACTATTATTGTTTCTCCTCATTGCCACACTAACGTGGACCCCTCAATGGTTCTCTCCATAACACCCCATCATCACAGCATTTTTGATGCATTCATTCCCACAATGGTGGGAGGTTATAGGTTATGTATGTTCTAAGTGTGTGGAGTTCACCCATTTTGTCTGAGCTAGAGGATGTAAAACTTCCATGCGCCATCATCCACAACAGATGACGTTAAACTATGTCCTCACCCCGTTCCTCACACGTGGGGTACCCCAACATGGACATTCTTCACGCCCACTGGTCTCCTCGAAAGGGAGATCATTTATTATATGGAATGAGATTCTCTTCATTGGAGCAACATATATCCATGGGAAAAGCGAAACCATCCTGGTGTAAGCTCATGACTTTTCCTACAAGAGGCAACATCCCTACCCATCATTTCTTTGGTGAATATCCCACTCTCGTTGGGCATTGCCACCACTGGGCCTCCATCCTAGAGTAAGTCCCAACCCCATCGAGCTTCTAACCATGACTAAGACCATGTCTCATATTTGGGATGCGATCATGTGTAAGCCCCTCTCCACTTCCCACAGATGCAAATTTCGCGACGTGATCATCAATACTTTTATCTCTCTTGTTTCTCACACCGAGCATGAATCACGTTGGCTTAGTGAAAAAACAGACCATGACCCCCTACATGGGTAGCCTAGAGTGTATTCCCTACACAGCATGTCCTAAACTATGTGGACTTTGATTATATTCAAGGAAGGGTACATAGGAAGCCTCCACAAGGATCAAGCCCACCACCAATTGGTCACTCCAACCCCCTTCACGTCGGTTCACCAAACTCCACCCGAACTACGTGGACTTTGATCCTTGCTAAGGTGAGGTATGGGGGAAGCCTCCCTGAGGTTAAAACCCAACACCCGTTCTTTCCGACCATCATCATGTCAGTTCACCAACACCCTGGGGAGCCTAGAGTGTAATACCCACCCCAATATCCTGAACTACATCATCTATGATCTTTTCCATTTCAGTGTACGTATGAGGCCTCCCTAAGGTTCAATCCCAACACTCGGTCTTTTAGACCCCCTTTACATCGGTTCAAAAAAATTCACCCTCAACTATGTGGACATTTATTCTTGACATGATAGGGTACGTAGGAACCCTCCCTGAGGTTCAAGCCCAACACCCAGATTGTTATGATCCTTTTCACGTTAGTTTTCTCCAATCCAACATGAACTACATGTTCTTTGATCCTTGCCAAGGCAGGGTATGTAGGAATCCTTCCTGAGGCTCAATCCCAAAAACCATTGGTCCTGACTATCTTCACGTTGGTGCTCTAAACTCTTCCCTCAACTACGTGTACTTTTATCCTTTTTATGGCACGGTATGTCGGAACCCTCAATGAGGTTCAATCCATCCACCCATTGGTCGCTCTGACCCCCTTTCATGTCGGTTCAACAACACCTTGGGCATCCTAGAGTTTAAGCCCCACACCCACATCATGAACTACATGGTATTTGATCCCTGCCAAGATGAGGTACTTATGAAGCCTTCTTGAAGTTCAATCAAACCATATATTAGGCCCCATGACCCCATTCACCTCAGTTCGCCCCCATCCCGCATGATGTTAAACTACATCCCTCATCCAGCGGTAAGTATTTTTGTCCCCATTAAGTGGTAAGCTGCGAACAACCCATCCAGTGGAAAGCCTTTGTAACCCCATTTAGCGCTAATCCACTGATGACCCCATCAAGTGGTAAGCTGTTGTGACCTCATTCAGCGGTAAGACGTTGTGACCCTATTCAACGGTAAGCCATAGATATTTTTATCCAACTATAAGCCGTTGCAACCCCATCCAGCAGTGGGCCATTGAAAACCCCAATCGTAGGTAATCCATCTTCAAATGAACTATGTGGACTTTGATTCCATTCCATAGGGATACGTAGGAAACCTCTTCGATACTGAAGACCAAAACCATCGTCATCCTCCTGACGGTTCTGCCCCATTCACCATCTGCATCATTCAACTGCTTCATCATCTATCATGATTCTTACCCGGGCTTCCACATCCCAGTAGGATCATACCACCACATACCCTGTTCCCCTCAATAGTCATGGAGTTGGCCACATGTTGACCCCATCATTAGTGTTCCCTCCACATGTTACACTGATATGATCCTCTATAGTTAGTGTTCTGATTAGTCTTATCCATCTCCACTAGATGTTAAACTTGTGGAATATCCTGTGTTAAATATGGGAAGGTGAGGAAAACCGTAGAGACATGCCTATGGAATATAATTCCTCGCATTTGACATGGGATTACTAGCGCTTCTGCGCCTTTTATAAGCCGTATAATAATGGGAAGAAGCCTAGAAACACTATTTCCCCAGCGCCCAAGCACGCTAGTGATGTCCGATATGACTACTCCCCAGACCGAAGGTTGTTTCCCTGACCGGACCCTTTGGCATGTCTTGATAGAATTAGTGTAATTAACTGGTATCCATGAAAATATGACATTAGGAAGAGTTTCATGAACGGTGTCTTCAGTCTATGAGGGAGACCTGGACTATGTGATGAGTTCCGAGGAGAAATCCATGAAAGGGGGAACTGACATCCCATCACTCTGTTTCGATCAAGGGGAAAATATCCGAGAATAAGGAACAGATGCCTCCCGCCTTTGGATTGCGGGAATGCGGGGCAACAAAAAGCGTGGTCGTCTCTTTCTCAAAAGAGATGGACAGACGCTCCTCGGAGAATGCGTCTGAAACAAAGACATAAATTTAATTACGATGATTTTTTTTAATATTTATTATAACCAAAATTTTTATAGAAAAAATGCAAATTAATCTTTCATGGGCACCGTGAGTTTGATGATATCATTATGATGTAAAATTTTAAAAAACATTACTAAAAAATATATTTTAAAAATTTATTGAAGATGTATTACAATGAATATAAATATATTAATCTGAGTATATCAGTTTTTAACTGAAATTGTAGACCATTAATTATATTTTCCATTAATATATTTATTTTTTATTATATCTATTAAATAGAGTTTATGGAATATTACATTTTATTTATTACTGATTAAATGATAAAATAATCCACAATTAATCATTAATTATGAATAATATTCTATTTAATTAAGTCCAACAATATGTTGTTGGATTAATCATTATAATAAAAAATTTAAAATTTAAATATCTTCCTCATAAAGTATAAAGACCTAACCATTATCCTCTCACTCACCACTCAAAAATTAATAATCATGAATCATCTTTCACTACCCCTATCAAGAGTCTCTATAATGTGGTAAAATTATTCTATTTTATCCAACTCCCGCTTTATTAAAATCCATCAAAAAGTACTGATTTACCAAATCCTCTTATTTACTTTTATTGTTCAATAAATTTGTTATATTGAATTTTTGAAACTGTTATTCATATATAATAATTATTATTATTCAATGGTTTTGTCTTGAATATTATTTGTGTAATTTTTTTTATAACCAATCAATATTACCTTTTCCTAAGTCATTACGGTGCTAAATTAAGGATTCCCCACTCATATTTTCCCATTAATGACTTGGGCTATTTAATATTCCATTTCATTTAAAATTTAAATGGTAATATGAAAAATTATAATAATTTTTATACTATTATATAAATTATATATTTCAATTTCACAAAATTATATTTTCTTTACAATACATTATATTTCATAAACACTTACATATACAAAAAGCTATCCTAAATTTGGTGATAAAATGTGTCTATGGTTTTCCTTGAGTCAAAAAAAATTGTATAAATTTTTTTATTCTATATCTAACATATAAGTAAATAGGTGTAATAACCATTAAAATAGAGTATTTTTATTTAACTACAACATCAAAATAATCATAAATAATAACCATAACAGCACACATAGTCATACAATCCCAAAGGATGTTTTATGGATTACTCACTTCCCTGTTACGAGTGATGCAGAATTATTGGAATATTTGAATTGGGATTCACATTAAATTGATATTACTATTCCAAGATTCTATCCATCACAACAACATGACAAAATTTATTTTACTGTGATACTACTCCTAGGATTTTGAATATAATATAGTTTGTGAAGTTTATTTTTTTCATGAAACAATATTGTCACATTATTCCTGTATAAGGGGTTATTCCAAAATAAATTTTATATTGTCGTTTATGGTCTCGATTACTATCTATATTTCACATATATTTTGATTTTATAATCTAGGCTCACGATACAATTTAAATGTGGAATTGTGGATGCGAAATCTCTATAAAGAATGGTGTAGCACAATAGTTATCTTGCATCACCATAACACTATGATGGAATATGAGTTTTCTTCGAATGATATTAATTTTTTAAACCCTTGATTACATCCCCAAAAATTATACTTGTCACATAGATTCCCATCTGTTTAATTAACTGATAAAATAATTTAATATATTATGTGACCTTCATTTCATTATTTGTAAATAATTGGTATTAAAATATTCTTTAAAAATGAATTTACATATTGGTAAATAAATTTAAATAGAGAAATATCTTTTTTCTATGTTTTCTTCGTGTTATGATTATTTTATTTTTAGTATTTTCCCCATTATCCTCATTATTTAATTTAAATAAGAAAAATTTACAGTCATTATCATGTTTCATTATTTAGTGATCTCAATTGATTTCATGGACATAAATCTAGTGAGTTTCTTTACGGGACATGGTTATATTTAATGTTTATATTTTCATTTAATATGATGATGCATTAGAAGTTTATTGGATGGGTCATGCATGGTTATAGATAAAACATTAATTCATATTTTGCTGATATGAGACAAAATTGTTGGTTTATGATGTATACCTATTCTGATTTACTTATTAATGATGTCTTATTTGAGATCTAGATGATAATGTGTATGGTGAGTGAAATTATAAAATCAATCACTATGATTATAACTACTAATATCCAGGTGTTTGTTTTTTATTTTTTTTCCCATAGATATATTATTATCATAATAACTGACTAAGATGATTTTTATCTATTCGTTCTATTTTATGTAAATAATATGTTACGATATAATTAATAGTATGATGCACCATATTAAGAATATAATCTCACCAATTATATCATTCCTGTTTTCCACCAACAATCCTAGAGTGTTAATACATTAATTTATTGTATATTAAAATGAAAAATAATTAATATATCAGGGTTTATTGTGCTCAATCATAATTTTTTATCTAATATAGTGATCACTTATGAATTTACATCATTGTACTTATAAACTATTTGATACATTTTTCAATGCATCCATACCATTGTTGTAGAATAACATATCACTCTTGGGTATTAGATTAAAGGTGTTACACTAGAGGGGTGTTCATATTTTCAATAGAATGCAAGGTTTAAGTAGTGTAATGATTTTTCTCTTTGAAACTAAATGATGTATATTCAATGTTTTTGGACGTGGTCTCAACATGGGACACTTGAATTTTCCCCAAAAAAATTATTATTATATTGCGGTTAATGGAATCACAATTATAATTTGGTAAGAGGTGAGAAAAAACTCAAATGAGGCTACTCTATATAGTTTGTTTTGTGATGGATGTTGATCTGTATAGTGGGATTTTGTGAGACAAGATAAAATACATATTATGACTGTGCGGTGGGGATAGTCTGTGATGTATGTAGGTAATGTGAATATGTCTCTATGGTAAATAGGCATGGGGTTATCCAATTAGAGACCTATTAATGATTATAGTTCAAATGAGAATCGCACCATGGATAATGATCAACCCAAATATACCCATATGTGATAGATCCACATGGGATCCATGCAAGAGATGGTTTCAAGCTCCATCAAAACTAATGATGTATTTGAATTCAATACTTTTGTGAAGTGTTTATGATGAGATGAAGTTACTCATACATGTATTTCAGGGAAACACTAATAGAGATGAATTGGTAAAATGAAACTCATGGGATATGATATAATGTTAACCATGTTATTACATGTATGTTTTATTAAAGCCTTACATTATTTATTGGTCCACTATATTTAATTATTTCAAGAATATTTAGCTCTTATCCTAGGTGTCTTATCAGAATGAAAAACATGATTATTTAAAATCTATCCATTGATAATTTTCTTTTACCTTAGGTATTCATATAGTATGGAGTTTGTAACCATGTTATTATCTCACAATTTGTTCACATATGACAGACTTTTTAGAATGAGTCATGTTATGGGAATGTGACACTGGGGTAGTGAATAAAAAAATGTATCTCTATCATGGAATCATGTGTTTGTTATATAGATAATTGGATGATGGGTGATTATACGAGCATTGTTTATGATATGCACATTATGGTCTTATTACATGGTTGGGGGAAAACTATATTAGTTTTTGGCTTGGAATATAATAGTTAGTTGGATGTGTCAATGTGGTGGAAGTTTATAGTGACCCAAAAAAATATTCATCAATATTACATCATTTTTTATGAATATTCATCACATTAAAAAATTTCATACATGTTGACCATAATAGTATAGTGTCATTGAATACTGGGAACACCATCATATAATTTGGTGAACATGCATCAACATATCTACAAAGATCATCCCCATAAATACTAATACATAAGATCCATTATTTACAACTTATTGAATGGAATCCTAAGAATAGGGTTATATTAGTTTTTTATTAAGGGTTAAGATGTAGAAACATATGAATAATCATGAGGATATGAGTATGAGAACATAATCGTATCATTACAAGATCATACCCTGCATTTTAAATATCATAATCCAATGTTCTGAAAAAAATTATTGAATGTTCATTGCTTTTGTTAACACCCCATTCCATCAAATAGTATAAAAATAAGAAAAAGGGAATCAATTAGAAAGAAAAAAGGGAAAATACCTGAAGGAAAATTAAGATTTTAAAAGGCATGAGTTATTGGTCACCGTAGTCTAGTCAAAAAATCTATCGGTAGTCAGGCTACTTGCATGCCCCCAGTATGTCATGTAGCCCACATGCACACCCCCATATTTCGTGTAGACTACTTGCAGAGCCGTTTTCTGTTTTGAAACAGGCTCCAATATTTTCCCATATATAGACCCTTGGGGGACAAATTTGTAAGGACAAATTTACTTGAAACCCATTTTCTACTATAGTCTCCCTAGTACTTCGCCCATGTCTTCCAAAACATTAAAGGTTGTTCTTATACACCTTGAGCAGAGGATTTACGGGGGGGGTCATTGGAAATAAGTCTTTTTAGTGTTCAAAAACCATAACACCGTCACACCTAAAGCGTCTAACCTCCATAATTCATAAATATTTGTGTTCCACCCATTCAACCAATAGGAACTTTAGCGCCACACTTCTGGGATCACTAGTGAATACTCATGAAGGCTAGAGCAAGGTATCATCCAAGTATTAACGTACAGATTGTTCATTGATTAAGTGAACATCAGGTCAGTCATGTGTACTTTAATTCCCATACTTGTGAACCCTTCTCTACTTGGGCACCCCTCTTTGATTCACATTCTCTATTAACTCTCTTCAGTATAACAGCCATCATGGTTTACTCAAAGACATTCATAGAAAGGATTTATCATTTTTGGATCCCTTTTCTAAAATGGATTCTGTTTAGAACTCCACCAAAACCTCCTGAGTTATCAAACCTTTGAGAAAGGAACATAATATTATCTCTGATTTGAGTTTGTATTTCAATAGTCAAAGGATTCCCACATTTGTTTCATAAGTTATTTAGGATACATAGAATGTTTTTGGGTTTGTATATCCATAGTCACATGGATCGTTTTCCCAGGAACAATGTTGGGAAGTTCATGGTTTGGAGTAGTGTTAGTTCCTAGCCTCTCCATTCTCAAAGAGATGACCAGGAACATCAATTCACTTGCAGGGAAGGTTAAGTTCACACTTTATGTTCTCCCTTTTGATCAAAGGAAAATTCTACTTCACCTACCTGGATCAATTTTATGGAAACCATCCTGGTGTAAGCCCCTAAATTTTTTTTATAGGAAGTTGCACCATTGCTTCTTCTTTCTTCTTTGGTGCGAAAGACCAGAGGTGAGATGGGCAGAGGTAATTTTGTTACCCATTCCCTTTCCCTTTGGTCTT
This sequence comes from Viscum album, assembly GCA_963277665.1. Classification (NCBI taxonomy): domain Eukaryota; kingdom Viridiplantae; phylum Streptophyta; class Magnoliopsida; order Santalales; family Viscaceae; genus Viscum; species Viscum album. The sequence goes on from OY728165.1 coordinate 1,958,211,609, forward strand.
TGTCTCTATGGGAAGCCATAATAATATAATCCCCTTAAATTCATCCCTTCTTCCTTCCATTGGACCCTTTTCCAATGAGATGAGAATAGAGAGGGATTATCGCCTCGCCCTCTTCCTAGGTCACCTTGTCCTCATCCACTATCGCCACCATTGGCTCCCCCTCTTCCACTAGCCGAGGGGGGAAATTTTAAAAGTGAAAGTGTCATTGTTGAATCTTTCACATACTCTTGTTTCTCACACCGAGCATGTCTCATGTGCTCTTAGTGATTCAGGATGATTACAACATGTACATAAACAATCAATGGAATCAACTATGAGAACATTGATTCCTGTTCAAACCAGAATACGTAGGAAGCCATTTAAAGGCCCAAGCTTACTGGATATCCTCTTCAAAAATCCAATTATAATTCCCATAATATGGGAATCCTCCTCATGAATAATCTCAAAATTAAACCCCCCAAATCACCAATTAATACTTCTTAGGATGTAAGCCCAAAATGATTTATCTCAAAGGACCATAGTCTCCTATGAGACATATCTAACTACATGGGATTTGATTATCATCCACATGGGTTACGTAGGAATCCTCCTTGAGTTTCAAACCCAAAACTCCAAATCAACCATGTTATCCTTGGGCCTTATTTTCAACAGGGTCTAATCTTACTTGGAAACCCATATCCATTCCAAATTCATTTGGCTACTATAACAAAATTCCCACACCAAACATTTACTAAGAGTATTCTACATATATTTCCATGCCAATTGACATTAAACTATATGGACAGTTCCTTATCACATAACCTTAATATTGTATAATGTGTCCCATTCAGTGGCACCGATCTATGAGGGTTCTCATTCCTTTTACAAGGATACGTTGGTAGCCCATTTTACAGGAACAATCCCATGATCAAACCACACCTTTATATCCCTAGATGAAAAAAATTATATAGTTCTCTAATGGGTGGATTCAAACAAGTATCATCATAATGATGATTCAAAGAATCTTGAAATAGTATATTAGAGGATACTATTCATGGAGAACCTCGAATACATACAGATATCCACATTGATGAAGAACCTTTAATACATTTTGATGATTATTAATATTACACATGTTAATAAGTGAATTTAAATTCAAAGGGAAACGTATGCCATACATGGTTAATTAATAAGGATTCCTGAAAATATCTTAAATTTTTAAAGAGAGTCCGGGAGTAGACAATAATTTCCCTCAAAGGGTTTGATAAGTCCAACCTCCCATCCTCTCAAACAATGTATGTTCTTAATTATTTTAATGTTTAAAATTAACGAATGCCTTCCATTGGAAATTTGGTCCTTCTTAGATAAATTATTGTTGGATGTTTCTGTTTCAATAAATAAATCCAATGGAAACCGCTTGGAAGCAGTGATTCTTAAAAATAGAATACATGTTTCAATGAACTATAAAAAAATGGTGATCCCGAAGTGATTCTTAAACAAAGTTAATAATTTTTACACATGTTAGGAAAATATTAGTTGATAAAGGATGACCAAGAAAATAAATAAATCACATATGTATCCATCTAAAATGATGTTTCATTAATTTAGTTTGTTGTTGTTTTTTTTGTTTCTCACAATTCCCTTCACTCCAAAATGTCTTTCTTCAAAACAAAATATGTGATCCTTTTGACCGCTACTAAAACTATATCCCCATCCACAGGAATGAAGTCATCACCAAACTAGCATCTTCAATGCGGGGAATTTGTTAGGATGGTGAAGGAATATTTATGACATGGTACAATCACAACATTGAAGGTAGCCCGTCAGGCCCTCCAATTTAATAAAATAACCTAATCATCTGGCCAACGACGACCAATGATCAAGAAGAAGATAGTTCCGACCACTGTCTTCAACTGTTTCAAGTCCTTATCCTCCAAACGCAATTCTAAAACCCTCCCGTACTATAGACAGGTGGAACAATAGGTCACTCAAGGCCTCAATTCAAGAATGCAGGGGTCCTATGAGAGGACTCCCACCAGCAATCTCTGCCAGAATCGCGCGGTTGTGAACCCCCAACATGATGGGGTTGTTGCATTTGGACGTTTGGCCAAGGTCTCTCAGACTAGAACGTTCAAGAATAACCACTGAGGAAAACGTCTGATCAATATGGTGCGGGTTCTTACCTCTGCCCCATCTCGTGAATCCCATCAACGTAACTTGAACGAAAACAATGAATTAGAACATACCCCCATTTTTCATAATTTTTCTTCCCAGAAGACTCGTTTGATAACAACCCACCAATCCCAAAAGATAAACCTAGTGGATTACCGTGAATAGGCACAAACACCTTATTACATGTTATCATCCCGTCGGCATGCTCGTCTGTCGACATTTAAATAATCTCTTCAATATAATGTGGTGGAAACCTGTAAATAGGAACATACACCTGTTTACTATCACCAATTCAGTTAGCTGTCTCGTCTTCCAATATTGAAAGTATTTCATCAACCATACTTTATGGGAAACATCCAGCACACATATACACCAGCTAATGATCATCTTGTCTACCAACGATCCTATTTGCAAGCACCAGGAGAATCCATCTGGAAATCTATGATGAAAAATCTGGGGGACACAGAAATCTTTTCGACCGTACATGAGTAATTTTAATATCTATTGTCCTCAATATTAGTAAAGGAGCATGCATATACACATACTCCAGATATGGAATGGATGTATATTCCCATTCCGGTCACTGAAGTCACCAAACATATCTTATCAATGATGAATAGATAGACACAAATCCCTGTCCATATTTTAAAAGTGTGCCTTGTAATTATAACAAGCTCATAAACAGTACCAGGGAAACAGACACATAAATCTATCCCCATGCATGTAATGACACATCAGCATGCCATCTAAGAAGATGTCTTGCCAAACACTATTTGAAAATTAAGAGTCAGGCCATGATTTTTCTCTTGTTAATGCTGCAGTTCATGAAGCCCTTATATATTTATCTGTTGCAGCTCAAGATCCTACACTCTCATTTCCAAATTATGTGAGTGTTATTATATATTATGAAGTTCCTTTTTATATACATCATCATGATGACATGCTTCATGACAATATGGTCAACTAGAATTCATATCTCTGTAAGAGAGCCACAAAAACCCTCTAGGTGGCCATATGAACAATGATCAAGAGGATTTATCCTTTGCTATAATAAATCATGGTGATCCTCCCCATGATTTCATTTGATGAGAAATCCTATCCACAATAGTATTTCTCATTGTCAAAATAATTCTATAATTGACAATGTAGAAACAAGAAATCCATCCTAACTCGAGGCACATTCAAACATACGGTCGTACAGGTCTAACGCCTTTTCATTGATAGGTGGAACACTTTCTTAACTATAATACATCTTAAGGGAATAGTCCTTCTCTGAACCACCCTTGGGAAATTTTTCTTCAAATATAAAGCATCCTATTTAGTCATACCAGGTAGAGAAATATCTCGTGAAAGATGATGAAGATGGGTTAATCAAGAGGAAAAAATTTGTTAAGGGAGAAGATCTAGTCATGTTCTAGTCATTGAAAATGTATCATTAAAAAATTCCAAAATTGACTATAGGGGATTGCATTCCTAATATCCGCCACAATTTATGGATGAATATTCATCATTTTAAAACTAAAATATTACCATATGATGAATATAAAAATAATGTATTTCTAATAAAAGGGTTTAGATTCCAAATTGACTTGGCGTCTCCCTCAGTTTCCCAACATCCAAAGGAAAAAATAGTAGAGAACCCTTCAACGTGCTTGCATCAACGCTATAAAGATGTTGTGCTAGTTAATTTCTAAATCCTCATATTGTGTTCGTATCAGAGGATGGGGTGAACATGGGGCACTTTATTTTACTACACTCTAAAATTAGCAAAGTATGCAAAAAATATTCTCAGGTAATGTTATTTCTCACGGTCAGCTATAATCAATATATTTTTTTTTTATAATCAAATGTACGCTCAAGAACAGGCCTCTACCGGTTCTCATCTGAGTATTTCACAAATAAATGAAGTTTTCAAGTTACTTTTTCATCAAGATTCTCATAATCTTGAGTAGAAATCGCAGTTATAGGTTCTGAGGAATCAGAGAATTCAATTTTATGAAATAGAAAAGAGATCTTCCGAAATAGGTGATTTGAGTGGTTCTCAGATAATGCACCCATATAATGTCCAAACCACAATTTGCAAAATCAGAACAACATTTGCATAAATTTCAGCCGTATCAGTTTATGAATCACCCCAGATTTCAAGGTTAGGAGATCCTTTTATTCAACCTTCAAATTCATTAAAAAAAGTTCATTGATTTGAAAACGAAGAACATGAACATCCCCAACCTAAGTGACTGGGGGCTTTTCCACATATGTAATCCCCTCTTCAACGGAAGTCAGTTTTCTCCCGATTAGGGAAGAATCCACAAGGAAATTGTACAATGAAACTATACAATGATTTCCATAGAGTTACTGTCCATCTAACAGTTCTATATAATTTATCATATAAGTGAATAGAGTCTCTATGATGTCACAGAGGGAGAAGATCATGAAAAAATACTTACAAAATTCCATCGATGCATTATGCATCAGTGAATGTTATTAACACCAATGCCGAAGATCCTCCATGAAATGACTCTACATCAAGGTAATCAAGAGATGAAGTTCATGTCCAAAATATGCTACACACTATGGAAAATGAAGAAGGTGTACATACCAAAAATCTGAAGCTTACCCAGAATCTAGGCATGCCTTCAAATAACCAACTCTCACCCCTCTGAAAGGCATCTAACAAGGGGAAAAATAGTTAGATATTGTCACAATTTTCCACTGGAGAAGGTCAATGTCATTCGCTTGTAGTGATATTTGAAGATAAATAAGGGGAAATGAAGGAGTTGAAAAAACACAATAGAGAAATCCTTGGAAGCAAAATTTCTTCTAGATGTACTCCCCCAGAAGCTCCTCAACTTGAAAATCCTATAAGATCTCCTCTGCAAAGAGGATTTGTAGTAACTACATATGAAGATAATGAATTCCCTCCACTGGGTAAACCATCAAGGTAGTATCAAATACATCTTGATAGGCATGATCCAGTGGGTTATCCATGGAAAATATCGGAATCACTGTCAATGGTTTTTCCAGTCGTTGCACCAGAACATGCTCCAATTGTTATACCTGTATAGTTTCTAGATTATCCGGATGCTCCCCAAATTATTATGAACATAATTGAGACATTAATGACTCTATAGGAAGCTATTGAGGAATGACATGCACCAGTTCAGTTGAAAAATAGATCATACCCGAAATGGGGGGATGAAAATCCTCCCCAACCAAATTTTGTGAATACCACATTCTCAATCGTTAATGGTTCGAGAGATCTAGATCAACATATACCACATTTTATCTATCTTTGTGATTCCATGATGGGATCTTATCAACAAGAAGAATAAGTAAAGCGTATGTGTTCTGTGTAGTCATTATAGAAAATGGGTTTTGTCTGGTATACATGATTACAATCTCGATCAACTATTGGATGTGAAGATCTTCGTCAAAAATTCCTTCTTAAATTTAGCTCAATGCTATGTAAGATGAAAATTTTTAATCCTACCAATTATAATCAAAGGTAGAATAAATGTATTTCAAAATTAATTGCGTGATAAAATGGATTTACATATTATTTAAGTATAGTACTCCCTTAAGATGAGTTTTTACCAATTTGTGTGGAAAATCTGCGTGATTATTTACTCACACCATTGATCCCTGTGAAATAAACAGGAGGATTTTGAGACTATAAATAAATCACCCAATAGAGATAAGAATCTATTATAGAAAATATGGCTAAAAATTTGTAATTACATCATTTTTGAGGAGGAGGATAGTGATGGAAAAAGCTGCTAGAGATACACTCATGTAGGCACCTGTACCTGCTTCTAATTGAAGACCATCATTATAGTGAAGGGCTCTGCATCCAGATCACTATAAGAAATGACCGCCTCATCAAAATGATAAAATAGATCATAGACCGACACAATTTGAGGAATTAAAGATTAATTATTATTCATTCTAAAATTAATAAGATCCTAGTTACTTCATATCAGCTCTGGAAAACAATTTGGTTTACATTACAAGTTTGAATAAATGAAATAAAGAAGGAGATGAAGATCTTCTGAGTAATTTTCCCTATCAACAGATGTTGGGTATCCCATTCAAAAGTGTTTTGTTTTCAAATACCTCCTGAAAAAGTTGGTAGACTCAGGAAAAGTGAAACTCAAATGTTCATCGACTCAAGTATCATGTGTTACTACTAACTATCCAAAGGATGATGGCGAATGGCAGGAAGTCAAAAGTAAGAATGTACAGAAATATGATGGTTGTATGATAAGTAAAACCACCAACCAGACTCATTACATATTATGAACATATTTGAAACAACCAATTATGTTTTCTTCTATTCTTATACAATAAAATCATCTTTATCAAAATGTAGTTCCTCAAAGAAGAAAAGTGATCATAAGAACAAAGTGCATTTAAAAGAAGATGAGATCACATTAAGGCCTATGTTTTCATTAACCCTTACAGTCTTGAATCCATATGTTTGGAAAGTAGAAGAACCACCATGCTAAATGGAATAACCTGAATTATCCTACCATGAAAAATCTTTGTTACATGAAGAATTTATCTTTGGTTATGTTAAAGTTATCCATTTAACTGATCATTATGCCAATAGTGATTCTGTTTATAATGAGCCATAATTAGTTGAACCTAATTGAGGAACTAGGGGATGATTTCAAGGATGAGGAAACAGAAGAAAACATGGGAATTAATGAAACCACCATTTTAAATATACCCCAACTTGATCCATATATGCGGAAAAAACTCATGGAAGATCCCTTCAGTGGGCTCAATAAGAACAAGGAGTTTCTCCAAGGCAAGACTGGTTCATTTCTAACAAAATTATTTTGGAAGGCAGATAAGAAGATACATTGTCTTCTTCTCAGCATGTGAATATACCTAGTTGGACTAATCTTCCAAATCCAAGAGTATTTCCTTATTTTTCCCCGAGATAAAATTTGTATACATCTGAATTATCAATTTCCAAAGCACCTAGAAAAACACATCTCTCTGCTGGGAAACACAGACCATTGAACCAATATTAGGATGTCTTGAAGAAATTGTCCCATGTACTGACCTTGTTAAAAATTTTGGATGCTTTGAATCTATCAAAAGATCTTTGAGAGGCAATAATTTAGGCCTTGTGAAGTCCTAAAGAATCTAAAACTAATGTCACTGCTGCAGAGGTTAACCGTATAGAGATTGATTATGTAGAATGTAGTGCATTCACATATTAAACAGATGAAGATGATTATGATGTTGTACATGGATATAATAGACCCTTGTATTTTTCTGGCTTGATCAACGACATAGACATCCAACGAGCCTTCATTAAAAATCGTTCCGATTTCAACCTCATTCCTATTCAAACTCTTCGTCGATGGGGCCTGACTGAATCAGATTTATATACATCCACATTAATGTTTCAACGATTAGAAATGAATGAGAAAGAAAATCTGTGTGAGATTACACTTAGAACTGAGTTTGGAAATCTTTTTTAATGTTCAGTTTTCATTGTTGTTCATTAGGACACATCCTTCAAAATTCCACTTTGAAGACCTTGGATACATCACAAGTATCCATACCTTCGTCATACCACCAATGTCTAAATTAGTATTTGAATGTTCAAATCAAAACATTGTATGGTGATAAGGATCTTTTCAAAACATGTGAATCACAAGTCATTGAGGAAGAGTTTTATCATAGAAAAATAAAGATGTCCATGATTAATCAAAATAACTAGAGTAAATAGTCTGAATGGATTGGAAAATATCCCAAAAAATACATTCATACCTTTGTGTATAGATTATTTTCTACCCGTAAATCAAATTTAATGGTTAAAACCAAATCTATACACTTGTCCAATAACTTCCATAATGTAAATTGTGGCAACTGAGCCTGATAGAATGGGAGAAAGTGTTGATCCACCGAGCAGTGATGGAAGCATAAATAGAGATGACTTCATTTCATCTACTAAACTACAACAAGACTCTACTTCGTCAATAAATGTAGAATAAGTTGTGGCAATTATAGAGAAATAAATGATGTTGATTCTAAATCCATCACCTCTACTTTTTTACCCCACGAATACCCTAAGAAATTAGTAGGGTCAGATTTGGTGCACTCTTCATCAGGATGATCAAATACTATGAACTCCTATAACTCTGAGATTTTTTCTTTTTCATATCCTATGAAAGTGGAAACAGAAGAGGTAATTCATAATGATGTAGAAGCATAAGATCTTAGGGATGCTCCTACACAATTTGTTGATGGTGTCTCAACTACTGTGGATGAGCTCAGAGAAATAAATCGGGGTAAATAAGTTGATCCACACCCCACACTAATTAGTATATCCATGAATTCTAAAGAGGTAGAGGTGTATATTTAATTTCTAAAGCAACATCACGATATATTTTCTTATAATTATACAGAAATACCTGGTCTTAATCCTAATATATCCATCCATCATTTGGGTTCTCCAGAAGAACATTATGGATTTAATCAGGCAATAAGAAGAACACAGCCAACTCAGCACTCTAAAATTCAAGTTTATGTTGATTAGATAATGAAGAATATCTTTTTCATGGATGATCAATATCTCAAATTTCTGGATAAAATTGTCCTATTGAAATATAATAATAGGAAAATTAGTTTTTGCATTTATTTCAGAGATCTCAACCAAAATGTTCCTGAATATGTTTTTCTAGTTCCAATTAGAGAGCTTGTAATTGATGTAATGGAAAGCTATGAGGATATTTATTTCATTTATGGATACTCTGGGTATAATAAAATCTGTTTCGTCCCAGGGGATGAAGAATATAAATCCTTCAGAGCCCCTAAAGGCATGTTTTTCTATATGTAATTACCTTTTTATTAAGGAATACAGGTGAAAGATATCAACATGTCAGAACTTATATCAATAAACCTATCATAGGGATGTTTGTTGAATGTAATCAAGAATATTCAGTGATCAAATAAAGAAAAAGTTCCTATAAATTGGATTATTTGGAGACTATATTCCATAAACTTCTGTAACACAGTTTAAATAATAACCCCTTGAAATGTGATTTCGGGGTAACCTTAGAAAACTTCTTTGTCATCGTGGTACATCATTGTGGTATCGATATTGATCATAAGAAAAAAATAAAATCATTGTATGTCACCTCCTAGAAATTTGAAATAATTAAGAGGACTCCAAGTAAACTTGTTCAATATTCGACGCTTAGTTACCAATTTGGCAGGAAAATATTTACCCTTCACCAGATTAAAGAAGAAGGGAGTCTCTTGTCAATTAACTAAATACTCCTTTAATAAGCATTTGATACACTCAAGATATTTCTATTGATTCCATAGGTATTAATTCCACTTATTGGAGGAAGACCACTTATTCTCTATGTGACTACTTTTGAGTGATCATTAGGTTCCTTCCTTGCCCAAGAGTACGACTTTGGGAATGAAAATATACATTACTATCTCACCTGAACTATGCTTGATACAATAACATGATACTCAAGTGTTGAAAACTGATGACTGGAATTAATCATTGCAGTTAACAAATTGAGGCATTACCTGCAACATCATGTTGTCAAAGTGATATATCGCAATAACCTGCTAAAATGTTTCCTCAGTCGTCCTATGCTTACAAGGAAATTTTCATGGTGGGAAGTTATTTTCTACAATAGTTTGATATACAGTTTGTGCCTCTATAGGCAATAAAAGGCCATGATCTGGAAAACTTTCTTTTTGAGCTTCTATCTACATAAGATACATCATTAAATACTAAGATTCTTGATGAAGAGGTCTTCTTTATTTAGGATAATTCCCACACCTGGGAAATGTATTTTGATGGTTCCTCCAGAAGTCCAGCAGGGAAGGGAATGGAAAACCCTGAACTCAACAATGATGAGTTAGGAATTGTCGTTATTTCCCCAAAAAACACAATGATGAATTATTCCTTCATGTTGTCAGAATGTGGTACTACTAATGATGCAGAATATCAAGCTCTCATCATAGGTTTGGAATTGGCACTTTAGGTCCAAATGAATATCTTATAGGTAAAAGGTGATTCAGTATTGGTAATCAAGAAAATCAATGGGGAATATTATATCAGAAATTAAATGTTAATCCCATTGTGTGACTACATCAAATTGTAAATGGATGAATTTCTCTCAGATCCCACATCGTATTATGTCACGTGATTATAAAATTCTAAAACAGATGCACTGGATAATACAAATACTACCATGACAGATCCAAATAGGGATGAGAGAATCATTAAAATATTCCATCGTCTTGTGTTCTCATGTTTTGATCAAACTAGAATTGAGGAAATTAATGAAATTAGCCCTATTTCTGAACTATACGATCATACCATGGGATGGAGAACATCCATTAGCAAATATCTTAAAAATGGGGTAATTTCATAGAATACTGCTGAAAAAGAACAGATCTAGTGATGAGAAACCAATTTTACTCTTTATGATAGTCCAGACCACCAAAATATCCTCTACAAGCGAGGCTTTGATCGAATCCTCATCAGAAATATTTATATAGAAAATACTAGAGCTATCATGGAAGAATTACATTCCGGAGCTTGTGGTGCTCATAAGTCTGGGAACACACTCTCTGACCAGATCCAATGGCATGGATACTTTTTTCCTTCAAGGTTGCATGATTATACATATTTCACTAAAAATGTCATCCCTTCAAATTCCATGACAACTTCATTCATTAACCCCTGGTGTTTCTACATACAACTAAATACTATTGGACATTTTCTACATGGGGAATTTATGTTGTAGAAACTTATCCTCTAGCCAAGGATAATCATTTCAAATATATCTTTACTACTAATGAATACTTATCTAAATTGGTTGAGGCAATACCTCTCAACGGAGTTGTATCCAAAATCATTGTTAATTTAATGAAAACTAATATCATCAACAGATTTGGTGTCCCACATACAAATTTGACGGAATGTGGTACCATTTTTTTCAACAGAGGTAAAGAAGTTTTATCAGGAACAAAATAATAAATCCAACCATTCACCTCGCTATCATGCGATGACCAATGGACAAATAGAGGACTTTAATAAGACCCTATCAAATAACCTTCAAAAAAAGATTGGTAAAGATAAGAAATCATGGACTGATAATTTTTTGAATGCTTTATGGGTTATCAGGCCACTACCTGTACTACCACCCAAGGAACACTTTATTCATTGTAATATGGAACTGATGAATTTTTTCAAATTGAAATGAAATTTACTTCACTCAGAGTTGAAATTTGTGATCAGTTTTCTACAAATGGTAGGTCTTAAATACATTTCAATGAACTGAAACTATTAGTCCAGAAAATATCAAATACATTGCATCATATAAAATTATATCAGAACCGAATAGTGGGATATTTTAACAAATTATTTTTCCTTCATTCATTTCCTCACGGAGAATTGATGTTGGTCTTTAGGACTCGAATGATAAAATGGAAGAATCCTCCAAAGCATGATCCAGTGTGGGAAGGACCTTATTACACACATAAGGTTTATTCAAATAGAGAATATTACTTAATCTCAATGTATGGGGAGTTTATTATAACTCCAACCAATGAGAGATTCTTAAAAAAGTACTATCTGCAGTGAAACACATCATCCTCACTGAAAAACATAAAATTGAACTGCAAAAGGTCCTCACTGCGAGACATAAAACTGTATAGTACAATGTCCTCAATAAAAGTCTTAAAACATCACAGTACCATGTCCTTTCTACACGACTTTTAACAGCATAGACCCTATGTCCTAGTTTCAAGATATTAAACAGCATAACAACCATAAATTCCCATGCTACATTATGTTAAAAAGAGTAGTAGCATTTGTCCTTGTTTCCAGACATTAAAACCTATGACTAAAGTTTTCTCTATTTATCTTTAGAAGCTTCCATAAGTAAACCTCATTGACATCATCTCTACTCCTTAGTAGAAAATGAGACTTTCTATTTACTATGTTTGAGTCAGACCTATATAGAGATATTGTTTCAAGAACTACATATGGCTTGGTTGTCATTTTCAATGATATATATATAGACACATAAATCACCAATTTTTGGCCGAGTCGCAATTACAAAATATTCATATTTTCCATACTCTTCTTGTATATGAATCAAATAAATATAGAGTATTTCTTTCAGATATATGATATGGTCCTTATACCATTTTATTTCTTAAGATTAATGGTTATCTCAGAATGTTTCAAATCCCCCACTCATCCTGACAAACTCGATTGGTGACATGAATTATTGTTTAATGAACTATGTACGTCTTGATTCTCATTTATTTGAGATACATAGAGATGCCTAGATCACCAATATTGGGCCCAACCATGATAAAAAACCCCTTATTCCTTTTATTAGAATCAAAACTGAATAGTGAATGTATTATGAACATTGTATAACTAGATTCTTGCACCAATAAGACACATAGTGGCATTTGGGATTTATCTGTTAATCCTGTTACAACATGTCTTTCTTTTTGAATTGTTTCATCTATTTCCTTACCCCATGACATTAAACTACATAGAAATATAACCCCTCTATTCTTCATTTTCATCACCATTACATTATAAAAGAAACCCTTACTTATCATTCTTTCTCACATCAAGCAGAACTTGTTTGAGCCTAAGAATTTGGTAAATGGTCTCGTTTTATAAATATAATGTTTCAATTTCTTATGGGGTTATTAATGTCCTCAATTCATGACATAAAACTATATAGTATAATGTCCTCATTGCATGACATAAAGGTAAATGGTTTCGTTTTATAAATATAATGTTTCAATTTCTTATGGGGTTATTAACGTCCTCAATTCATGACATAAAACTATATAGTATAATGTCCTCATTGCATGACATAAAACTGGAAATCACAAAATTAATTTACATGAAACATAGAAACTCACCATTTTACATATGAATAATATTTATGTAATGGATGTCAAACTCACAGAAATATTTTTCCTTAATATTTCTCATTTTCATTGACAAAAATACCCTTACATATGTCACTCTATTAATCTATAATTTTACTGATCATTATTATGTTTCTTACGATTTCTACTGACAGAGTTTCTAATATTTAAGAACTCTTTTGCTAGACTGTGTAGTACATCAATTGTGGTGGCCTTGCATAAGTATCCAACATTACAATCATATATGCAAAAAAAATTAACTACATGGACGTGAATAATATTCCCTAGTTGTATTTGTATACCAGAACCCCCATTATAGGTTTTTCAAATAATGGTAACATCATTCTTGGTTAAAATATATTTGTTCCCTTCAAACATTGAAGGCAATATGCATGAATCAGTATTTTGAACAGTCATTGAGGTATACTTGTCCCAGTCTTTTTTATCTTGATCCAAATGTCTCAAGACCATGATTAACACATTTCTAATAAAATTTATTCAATAAAATATGAAATATACTTGGAATAACTTGGCCAAAAATCATATAATATTTCCATTTCTGTTCCTTGTTGTACGACATAAAACTACAGATATCATAACTATTATGTTTCGGTTATACCATAATAATAGTACTATTCCTTCGATTATTTGGAAATCATGGTTGAAAATATCCTTTATATATTCATGTACTTCTCTCTATAAATAAAAAACATTACTTTTGAAATTCGGAATCCCTATAAACATTCTTGGGCATTTATTAGTAGAATGTGAGTCTTTTGAGATATCTTTTTCCTAATTATGTTGCACATGCCCTTAGGTGGCCATGAATAATTTACCTATATAATAGTTTTGTCAGTATAAAAAACACTATTTAGCTATGCATCATACGCCCTAGTTGGCCCTGCATAATACATCCCCTATAACAAGTTTTATAATTAACTGAAACTTAGTTCATGGAAAATAATTTCTCTAATTCTTTTAGCCATTTTCCTGTATCATTCCTCAGTTCTAGAAATTCCCAAGACACACATTACAACTTTCTCTTCAATACCTGAATATGATAATATATTTCTAAAAAATTATCAAGAAATTGGGAGATTATCGTACCACTGGAAGAGCTAAAAACCTTAAATTAAAGCCGCACAATGTCCTCACATCATGACTTAAAACTGAACAATACCAATTACCTCACTGCATGATTTAAAACTACACAGTATGAAACTATAAATTCCTCTATTTGATTAATCTTAACCATTCCTCATAGAAATAATTTGTATAGAAATGGTTTTCCTTTCCATGACATATGTCAGCGTAAAATTTCCCTTTCATTCTTAAAATTAACTTCCTTGGGAAAACCACCCACTATGGTGTTGAGTCACCATAATCTTATTTTTCCGTATCTATCTGTAGAAACATTTCAAATTCCTAAATATCTCTTCTCATTGAATATGAAGTACATTCCCTTAGGTGGCCTGGCATAAGTGGGCTACATAACATTCCTACCAACCAAAATATGCCACTATTTGTCTATTCATCATATTCCCTTGTTTGCCTTTCATAATAAAACCCCCATAACAAGTATGAAAAAATAATGGTACCTTAGTTCTTTGTGGGGACTTCCCTTATGTTGATACAATTTTTATATTTGGTGACCATAAAAATCATGACTCAATATTCCCCTTAAAAATATTTGAAGAATAATTAAATCAATACATAGCCACAGAGTCTTATTTGGGATCAAATTTGAAAATTTATGGTCAAAGCTATTCGATCCTAAATAACATCCCTTTATATCCCAACAGGCATGACTCTAAACTACTAAGAGACATAGTACTCACTAGATTGAGATCCGGAAAAGAGAACCCTAAACAAAAGATGAGTAACATCTCACTAAACCCACTTTTTGTACTGTTTAGGTAATTTTGAGAAATAAAAATTCCTAGAGATACAATGTTTTTGGGGTTTTCAATATAACCCTAGAAAAAATCAAATTATGTTTACTGGGCTGGATGGCCTAGTTAAAACAAAAGTAGTTAGAAAAAGAAAAAACAAACACATATGATTGAAGAAAAAACTCTTTTAATTAATGAAAACATTCACGGAGGAGCATCCAAAAACATGGAGTCCCTCTATTATAAAAAAGCAGATATTATAAAAGGATTTACACTTAATTCCTCATTTGTTTAACATCCTATTGTCCCTCGTCCACAACTTGTTGAAGCTCTTTTATTTGACCAGGCTTGCTCTCTTCATCCTAATGAAGTGCTTATATAGCATATGAAATGAATTTTTCATCCTCATTATAGACTTCTCCAAATGATCAATGAAGCTAGTCAAGCTCCCCTATAATGATATCCAACTCCCATTACAGTTACAGATGCTGAACAATATTTTCTTTAATTGTATGCTTTAGTAAATTAGACATTTTAGTAAGATTAGTTTCAGCGTGGGACAAGGATTCTTTGGCCACTTAAATATTGATAGATAGTTTGGCATTTATCAAGTCTTTTTGAAGAATAAGCTCTTTTTCAATCCTCTTAATAATATCTTTCACCATATTATCAATTCATGGTGTTCAAAACTACCAAATCCTAGCATGATAAATAGAATTTAATGTTGTGGAATTCATGATGCATGTTCCTCTTGTAGTATCTCAGATATTTTCTCCCAGATGTTTTTCCATGCTTTGCGATGAGAAAGACGAAGATCCTTCTACAATTGTTGTTCTGATTCAGAATCACACAGATAAAGATGGGTATATTCTGGGACTAATGCACTTCAATAAGTTCTGTGTTCTGTTGCTTCATTATAAATGGTTGAACTACCTTCCATTATTGTTTTGACTGATGTGGAAGCTTCACCTCCAGACCTAGAAATTGATTTTGATATTCATATATGGTAAATGAAGAGTTATGGTTATGATTAGATTCAAGAGATAACCTATGTGAATTCAATGAAAATATTAGTATATATATTACCAAAAAAGGGGACAAAATATTGAGAAAAATCCTCCCTAATGTTCTCAGTTTCGTCAATTTTGATTGATGTCTCTAGATGAAGAGGGTTATTTTTAATATGCTCAGGATTTTTAGAGTGGGTCAAAGGAAGACTTGTTGTCTCAAGATCCACACGATCCAATGTCTCTGCATTGGTGGACATGATGATAAAATCAACAATTACTTCATGAACCATTGTATCAGCAGTTTCTTTAGATGGAACATCATATTTCAATCAACCATGATTAACATATTAATCGTTAGAAGATTAACAGGGCGAATAATGAGAACTCACATCGAGTTGATTATTACAAGGAACTTCAAAATAACCTAAATAAATTGATATATTAACATGTTCTAATAGTTCACAAAAATGCATGCCTGGGTATTCATTACATCTAGTGATATCTCATATCTCGTGGTAGTCTCACCCATGGGAGCACTTGGTGGGTTTACTTCGTAACCTTCATTCAACATCCTTTGATCCCAAATACCTTCTTTAGAAACAATTGTGGGGTCAATTTCAGTTGTTTCCAGATTTTGTGTTGCATGTGACGATCCCAAAATAGGAATAAGGTCGGTTTTTGGAAAACATGTTGGTTTCTTTAGCTTCAATGCCTCTTCAGGAACAACTGGATTTGTAGGAATTCCGGTCTCCCAAGAAACACATTATATAGTTTCTTAATTCCTATCAGTAGTTTCATTCAAAGAAGAAACAGAATAAGCCCATGTAATCTAAAAAATTTTAAAAACTATTTCATGAAGAAAGAAAAAAATTCATGATTATCATGGCGACTTACCATTTTTAAGAATTATCTTAACCATATCCTTCTTTCTTTGGTGATTTTGATTCTTATACTTTTTAGGAGGGCTTGCATCATAATCTATAATTATATGTATCAGATAATCCAGTACCCCCTATTTTTCCTCCTCTAAGGCCTATTATCCCAGAGTTATTTCTCCCAATTCATTGGGTGATCCATTTGCAACAAGAGAAGTGCCTCCAAGGCTATAATTTAGTGAAAGTACATCAATTATCATTACATTACCCAACTGTATATTAAGATGATATTTTTCTTAAGTAAAAATTATTTGACTAAATTTCAAGTTTCAAAATGGAAGAGAATATGGGAGAAAGGAAACATACATCCTTAGAAACTACAATGTCACGCCACTCTTTGTCTAATGAAAGATTAATCACTTCGGTGGTACCACAATCTATCATTTCCTTTAACTGCATTGTGGTAGGAATTGATTAATCAATGGAAGATATGAGAATTTCTATCTCTCAAATGCTAGTCCTCCCCTCATTGAGATTATACATAAAAATAATGTCAGAAGAACCACATAAATCCACAACTCTTGGAATGTGTAGTCCATCGCACAGATCCATGCAGATGGTTTCCGCATCATTGTACATATTTGTCCATGTTCGAACATACTCTGGTTGTATATATTTAGTATGTATATCTAAGGGTTGTGATGAGGATCCTTCAACTCTTATCTTGAGTTTCATCCTACCACCCATAGTCACAAATGAGGGATTAGAAAATGGAACTCACCACTATTCAAAATGATAGAGACCATATCATTATGATGTGACTTTGGTAGGGATTGACGGAGTGGAACTCTTAATTCTGACAGGAGGGTTATATCTTGAAGACAGTCTCTTTGGTGAATTTGGATAATCGTTACCTCTACCCTCTGATTCTTGCATGTCGGCCCCTGATGATGATGTATTATCATACAAACGACGAGGTTCCTTCCTGATAATTCTCTTTATCCCCACTCGAGGGACGATGTGATTTAATAACCCTTTAGGTTAAGATGCCACCTAGTATTCGACATACCAGATAGTCAATCTGCTTACTGCATCAGTGAAAATTATGTTAAATACTTCCCCAGTCTTCTCTACAGATGTCAACAACCTTAGTTGTTAGGAAACCATTGGGTGTTTCTTTAATCTGACATGAATAATAAGGGGATATAGTATTATGTTGTAGAAATTTGAATTGATATTCAAATCTATAAGGATCATAGGCCTCACATATGATTTATCTGTCAAATCTATTGGCCAACACACCATTTCTACAACCTAGAATAGATGCCCTCAATTCCAAACTTGTCGTACCATCATCAATGATTCTCCCTCTATGCGGATTCCCATAAGTAAAGAAATGGAACTTATTATGCATTCTCAATAGAGCCTTGATGTCATTAAAATTTCATGACGAGGGTGAAATACCAGAAAAGGACTGAACAGATTTTCAGAATTAACTTTCAAAAACATGTACTCCACATTGTACAACATAAGTTCTAAAGTGAGTAGAAATCCATCCCCACAAAACAAGGAATTTCCGATATTATAAATGGGAACATCTCTGTGTAAATATGAAGATAAAACCTATGAATATTGGTCAAAATAGGAGTATCCAACCCTACCATCCTTTTCTCAACCAGCTTCGCAGCAAGAACAATGGTTCTCGGCTTCATTCCTCATTTGGAGTCATGGACTAGTAATAAATACACAATGACCCACATGGCCATGAAACCTGTCAGACGCGACTTTGGAGAATTTTTTTGATTTATTTCATATCCCCATTTATCGAATTCTCTATTCTTCAATATTGGAAAATTTTTTTAAGGATTACCTCGCTTCTCTGCCCTTGGAATCTAGTTGGATGGGTGTAAT
The DNA here is from genome assembly GCA_963277665.1 of Viscum album. Taxonomy (NCBI): domain Eukaryota; kingdom Viridiplantae; phylum Streptophyta; class Magnoliopsida; order Santalales; family Viscaceae; genus Viscum; species Viscum album. The sequence continues at coordinate 1,958,230,401 of OY728165.1, forward strand.
TGCGACCCTTTTCATTCTTCTTTTTAAAAAATACTTCCATCAATTTCTTCGGATGAATATACCTCGAGATGCATGTTTTTGTGGTTATTAAATTCTTATGTTTGCTAAATATTTTCATCAACTCCAGAACCAAATATGGTGTATTTTTTGAGTCATTACATGTAACCTGGGAAGAAAAAAACTCATCATACATGTCTCCAAAGTTAGGTGCTCCAAAAATATTATAAATGACACGACAGATGATACCAAATATCTATGTGTTAAATAAAAGGAATTAGTCTTTGAGCTCCATCAATTTAATAATTACCTCACTAAGTAATCATTCTTATACCCATAGGTTTTCCCGTACCTGACAGCCTCAAAAATCCCGACGAGTCTCATATTATATTCATGTTTTTTACATGTCTTTCGCACCTAGTATTCCCACATTCTTATGGGGTTTACACCTCCACCTAGTCCGAAGTCCCATATTTTCTTCCAGTTGTTGGACTGATATATCTAAGAATCTAGAAATATGGATGAATAGAATTGTGGTTGAAACTCGGGTGTGTGTGCCATAAAATATGGAGCACACGGTCTATGATGCATAATACGAGCTTTATCTATTGTCCCAACATTTGAAAATGAGCCTCGAAATAGAAACAATTTCCTATGAGAAGATGGTATAATCTTGAATCCAAGAATGCATGACATAGTTCTTTAGATCTGTAATTTTTGAATCCTGCAAATGGCCATAGCTATAAAAATAATTATAGGTTATTAATAGAAAATTAAAATGATAGTTCATCAAATATTTATCTAAGTATGAAAGGGTGGATTGGAAAACATCAATGCAATCATGACCAATGACATTCATCATGTCATGAATCTCTTCCTAGTGACCTCATGAGCAGTTCCAATTATTTAGACAACCATTGAACTGATGAAAAATAAAATTAATCTTTTTAATGTAAGTACATTTTTTGTTGTTTTATAAAAAATTGGAAAAGGAATTAAGGTGGAAAAATTTATACATTTATTACAAGTATAATTTAGCGGTAAAGTATGTTGCCCCACTTATAGTGTGCTGCTAAAAAATGTACAGAAGAAGAACAGAGAAATAGAATCACCTTAATAGAATAAGACATGTGTGAAGAGATCTAGAAATTTTGATATTGAGAGAATTTTCATGGAAGTGAGGCTGCAATATATAAGCGATGCTTGTCACCCTGCGCCCAAGAAGTCTTACTCATTGCAATCTTGCATTCCCAAGTTTACATGAGCACCAATACTTACGCGCCCTAGTGCTATTTTCTTTCTCCTTTATTAATTTACCTCAGTATATGATCCTATTTTCATTTTCAGATCTAATTATGAGGGGGGATTTTGTTGACACCCCATTCCATAAAAGTTTCTAAAAATATGGCAAAAAGAATACATTATAAATAAAATAGGGGAAATACATGATCAAGAATGAATATTTTCAAATGCATTAGTTTTTGGTCACCTTAGTCTAGAGAAAAATCTTTCGGCGTGAAGCCTACATGAGATCCCAAAATATGTCATTCATCCTACATGAGTGCCACTATACATTGTGCAGCATACTTGGGAACACATTTACATTTCCCCCAGATTTGAATATTTTTCGATAAATAGACCCTACGGGACTCATTTGTATGGACGAATTTTCATGAATCCCAATTGTAGCTCTGGTCACCCTAGTAATTTTCCCCACCCTTCTGAAACAGTCGAGGTAGTTCTTCAACACCTTGAGAAGATGATTTAAAGGAAGATAATTGGACTTAATTCCTATTAGTGATTGAAAACCATAACACTTGTAAATCTAGAGCTCCCAACCTCCACAAATTATAAATACTTGGGTGCCACTCATTCCTCCCACATGAACTTGAGCGCCCTACATCTGGGATAACCTGTGAATACTCTTGAAGGCTCGATCATGGTCTCTCCCAAGTATTAACATACATGTTATTCATCACTTAAGTGAAAATCAGGTCGCTCAAGTGTACATGAGGGCCCATACTTGCATGACCCTTCTTAATTGGCACCTCTCGTTGATTCACTTACTCTATGAACTCTCTTTAGTCTAAAATCCATCAAGCCTTCTTCAAATCCATTCAGGTCCAGACTTCTTCTTCTATGGATCCCTTTTCAAAATGAGATTCTGTTGAGACTTCCCCCAAAATGTCCTCACTTATCAAACCTTCGGGAAATGATCATCAGTGTATATCCTATTTGAGTTTTTATTTCCAAAGTCAGAGGATTCCCACATTTGTTTCATAATGGACTTAAGATACATGGAATGTCTATGGGTTTGTATATTCATTGTCACATGGATATTTCTGAGATGAATAGTGTCAGGAAGTTCCCAGTTTGGAAACGGGTTTGTTCATGGCCTCTCGCTTCTTGAAGAGATGACACGGAACCTCGGGTCATTGTTAGGTAATGTAATATTCACACATTCTATTATCCCATTTGAACAAACTAGATGTCTCCCTCCCCTACCATGATCAATTTTAGGGAAACCATCCAGGTGTAAGCCCCTATCTTTTCTTGTAGGAGGTATCATCATTGCTTATCCTATTTTCTTCGGTGCCAAAGACCAGAGGAGATATGGGAACATGGAGTTTTTTATGCTTTCCCTCTCTCAATTGGCTTTGTCACCATGGGAGAAATCCTAGTATAATCCCCAAACCTTCATCCCTTCTACCATCCATTGGACTCTTGTCCAATGTAAAGATAATAGTGGGAGATATTGTTGCCTCTCCCTCTTCCCAAGTCGCATATCCCTCATCCACTGTCACCATCATAGGCTCACCCTCTTCCACCAGCATTGGAGGAAAAATTTAAATCTGCACATGTCATTGTTGAATCTTTCACATCCTCTTTTTTCTCATACCAAGAATGACTGACATGGGAATATAGATTTCTGGTGATTACAACATGTACACAAACAATCACAAGAATGAACTACGAGAACTCTAATTCATGTTCAAACCAAGATACATAGGAATCCCTTCCATGGCATGAGCTCAATGGATATCCTCTTCAGAAATCCAACCCTAATTCTCTTAATAAGGGAATCCTCCTTAGAAATAAGCCCCAAATTAAACCCCCCAAATCACCAAGGTATCATTTTCTAGAAGTTATCCCATACTGATTTTTCTCAAAGGACCATACTCTCCTATGAGACGTATCGAACTACGTGGGCATTGATTCTCATCCACATGGGATACGTAGGAAGAATCCCTGAGTCTCAAAACCAACACTACAAATCAACCGTGTTCTCCTTGGGCCTTATTACCAATAGGGTCTAATCTTACTTGGAAACCCATATCTTTTCCATTTTCTTTGGGTTGCATTATCATAAGTTCCACACCAAACATTGACTAAGAATTTTCGTCTTAGATGTCCATAGCAAATGACATTAAACATCATGGATAGGTCCTTATCACATGACCGTAGAAGGAATGATGTTCCCATTCAGTGGAACCAAACTATGAGGGTTGTGGTTACTTTTTCAAAGATATGTTGTTGGTCCTTTTTATGGGAACAATACCAAGATCCAAAAAAAACCTTCGTCTCCAAGGATGACAATAAATTCCAGATTGCCCATCTGAGTGGCTTCAAATATAGTATCATCAAAATGATGATTCAAAGAATCTTGAAATAGTATATTAGATGATACCATTGATGGAAAACCTAGAATACATACAGATATCTCCATTTATGAATAACCTTGAATACATACTGACGATTCTGAATTTTACACATGTTAATAAGTGATTTCAAATTCCATGGGAGACATATTCCTATCATTGTGAATTAATAAGTATTAATGAAAATATCTTATATTTATAAATAGATTCCGTAAGTAGAAAATAGTTCCCCTCAATTTTTTGTGATGTCTCCAACATCCCATCATCTCGACCAATATACGTTCTTAAGTATCGTAATGATTAATCACAATGAACGCCTGGATTTGCAAAGAAGGTACTTTTTAGATAATGAAATATTGGATATTTCTGGTTACATAAGTATATCCAATTGAACCCACATTGATGCATTGATTCTGAAAACTAGAATACATGTTTCAAGGAACTATGAAACAACATATTTCTGATAAGGTAATCGGGATAATATTCCATAAAATAATAAAATAATAATAATTCCTGGAAATTTTCCATGCACAAGAACTTATTACATTGTGAACATGTATTAGAATATATATGTTCACTAATTATGTTATGGACATATAAAATGTACCTCTCATAAACTTATGGAAATGTAACTAGGTCCACACATTACATTCTAAACATGTATTCAATATCACACATGAATATGGGAAAATGTAATCAGGTTCACGAAAATACGTATAGACCTGAAAACATGTATTTTCATAACATTACAAACTTGTAATCATGTTGACTTATACAATTTTCAACACGTAATCAGGTTCATGCGTATCTTATGGACCTAAAACGAGGTCGATGAATAAAATTGTGAACACTTAATCACACTCTCATATAACATTGTGAACATGTAATATGGTTAACATGTAGTATATTTAACATTTAATTACGTTCATGCATAAATATATGGATATAAATTCTGGTACATCCATGACATTTTGATAATGTAATCTAGTTCATGCATAACATTATGAACATAAAATCAGTTTCATGCATATATTTTTTAACATAAAATCAGGTTCGTTCATAACATTTAGACCAAGGACTATTACAGATTTACTAAATTCATTGGAAGGAGATATATGTCCCACCCATTACTTAATAACATCATACATACATTCTATACAAGATTATAAAACATTAATCATATACATACCCACAAAACATATGTGTTTTATAAACACTATTCTATAATCCATGAAATGAAATATGTATCATAAATATTTCATCATATCATTACCTTTGGAATAGATATTGGTCCCATAATATTTTCACCAAAACAAAAAATAGTGTAAATAATCAGGTTTCAAAAGAATATAACTAGTGGAAGAGAAATGGGTGTTATAAACATCATTCCATCAAAAAATTAGAAACTAAAGAAAGAATAAGTATGGTATTTAGGGAATGTATCCCCAATAAATTAGAAATTATAAAACAATTACTTCATATTATATGGAGATGAATTTTGAAATATCACCTGGATCATTTCATAATTAAAATATATTTTATTTGAAAATCATTTCATAAGACCATTTAAAAATCATTTACTAATAATAATATCTTTCAGATTTTATTTAAAACTTTTCTTGGGGAAAATCACTTCTCGGAATTGAATAATTTTTTTTACAACATAAATAGTTTAAATTTATTTTTTCCTTTAATATATAAATGAAAAAATAAATAATTCTTGAAAATAATGAAAATTTATTTCCTTAAAAGTAATATTTTAAAAATTTCTAATGGATTATTTTATAATCATTTAAAACACGTTTTATTCATAAAACATTATTGATAACATTTTATTTTAAACCCAAATTAATATCAATAATTTTACCGAATATAAGTAAAATATTATCTCTTAAAATAATATTGAAAAATTATAGAGGTAGTTTCATGGAAATTTCAGTCTTGATCTTGGGTAAGTATGTACATGTCGAAACGTCATTTACCAACATAAAATATTTAGAAAAGTTCCATGATTATAAAAGGACGAAAAGAATCCATTTAAAACAATTTTTCAAAAAGGAATAAAATTTGTAAAAAATCCAATAAAAAAATTTCATAAGTTTATCTCATTTTTTATGAATTTCATTGAAAACATGATATCCAAAGAAGATATTTTTCTAACTGAATGAGAAAATAATATTAGATTTTTATAAAAACATTTTTCTAAAATATAATAAGTAGAAAGGGGTTGATGAATGGTTCCGTCACTTGGATATAACAGGACCAAACAAAGAAGAATAAATTTAATCATGGTTTTGGAGTTATGGATCATAATATTCACAAATAAATTAATTATAAAAAACAATCCAAATAAATTATGAGATTATAGAAATATTTTCATACTTCATTTATAACATTAGATCATAATTCCATTAATGAATAACATTATGTGATGATTATAAAATTATATAAATAAAATAATTCATGTTTTTGAAATTTGAAAGGGCTTATATAAAATTAATATTAAAATCAAGTTTCATAACATGGATTGTATCTCAAATAGAAAAAATTGGGACAAAAGGTAGTTTACTGATTGGGAAACATTTAATCCAAACTTTATATAAATAAAATATCACCCAATTAATTTTTAAATACAAATAAAATTAATTAAAATAATCATAAAATAAATTAATAAATATTATATTCCTTAAAAAAAAAAATTGGCGAATATGCCTAAGTCCCAAAGATAAAAAGGTGATATGAGGAAACCCTTACCATATAAATCAAATTTCAATCTACACGTTCAATCCTACAGAATAATAAATATAAGATAATTATAAATATATCACATAACCATTTTATTATATCAAACAACATTAATATTATTATTTATTAATTAATAATACACAATTATTAAAAAATACATTTTATGTTACGTTCCATGTAATGTAAACTTTTTTCATAAATGTTTTGTATTGCTATTATTGATTCTCTAATACAAATCATGATTTAAAAAATTATAGAATTTAAAATGTAAGAACCTGTGTTTCTCCGGACAGTTGTTTTGAGAAAAAAATTGAATTTTTTCTATTGCATCATCAAGAGGGGTAAAATGGTCATTTTACAGTACCATCAAATCTTGGATAATTTTTCAGACAACTTCGTTGGTCCTAGAATAGGGATTTTACCCTAGGACATGAGTTTGAAGGAAATCTACGCTGTTTGAATTTTGGAAGAATATTTAATATTTAATATTATTAAATTAAATATTAAATTATTCTCATAGGTTTGTTTGGAAATAACATTTAAACAGCGATTCTGATTGAGATTTCATCTATTTCGTTGATTTCAAAATTGGGAGTTTAGCCTAGGGAAGGCATAATCTCATGTTGGGCACCAGGGCTGGCCCGGGCCCCTTTTTCTTCCTTTTATTTTCTTCTCTCTTATTTCCTCATCATCCTTGCGCATGTCTCCTAATCTACTCCTATTTGGTTGTGAACTATGAGAGATATGGATTTTTAGAAATAGGGAGAGTTGGAAGCCAAGAAGGTTACCGATTGTTATCCCTCGATGCGCTGAGTCGGCGTGCGACAAGCATAAGCCGTGAAATCAACTAATGCATCGGCGATTTCTGCCCGATGGTAGGGTCATTTATGTTTTCACAATATATTGTCTTAGAAAATTTTATTTTAGGTTTTTAAAGCCTTATATTTCTTTATTGTATTCCCATGGGGCTCGATCTTTTGTTTTGGGGGTGAAGACGGGCGCATCGGGTGTTTTCAGCGTTTTCCTGTCAGAAAACCCAGAATACACGGCGTGTATTCTCGAGGAACACGCCATGTCTTATTACAATTTGAGGAAGAAGAAGTTTTATTATGTACACGTCGTGTAATTTTAGTACACGCCATGTAGTGGGTTGCCATGTGACTGTTCATGTGAAATAGAACATAGAATAGTGGTTTTTAAGGACTACAGGTCGTGTACTTTAAGTACACGCCGTGTAGTGGTACATGGGCATGTGTTTGGGTGAAAACAGACATGGAATAACTTTTTGTGAACATTAAACTCCATGTACAGTAATCTAAAAGCCGTGTACTATTACACAGCCAAGCCCTTGTGCTCTGGCCATGTACTCTGGCCATGTACAGCTTCAGTTTAGTAATTTTGAGATATCTTAGGCTCTAGAAGTCAGAATTGGGCGTGTGAGTAGTCTATTCTGAGTGTTTGTTCGAGTAGATCGCAATGGGGGAATCCTTTTTAAATTTAGAGGTAATATAAATTGTGTTTTGTGGGTTTCCATCTAAATGGAGGGGTTCTTCCTCCACTTATCGAGTTCAGTTATCACTAGAGAGTGAGACTTGGGGTGGATGATAGGTTGGGTGTTTGGAAAAACATAGTTAAGACATTTAATAGTAGATGAGCTATGAGATATCTTCTATATCCCATGCTTTAGGGGACTTTTCCCTTGTGATATGTTCTTTTCTAGCCTATGAGGCTGTTAGACCAGTTACTTCTAAGGATCCCCTGAGGGATGCCTTTGATTGTGTGATGACATTGGGAGTCCCTTATAGGATCTATCTCTTGTTCTTCCTTTGACAGGAACAATGTTACAAAATGCCAATGTTGTCCTTCCTTTAAGGATCCCGTGTAGGATTCTTCCCTTACTCTTTTCTAAGGATCCTTAGTATGATGCCTTCGCTCATTTTTACCTAGAGGATCCCGAGTATGATGCCTCCTCAGTGTTTGACCTGAGGGACCCAGTGGGTTCCTGTTGTTTGACCGACCCTGAGTTGTTATGTCGGGTTGGGTAGAGATGGTGATCGGGTGTCACCTAGAACCAGTTCCATACTTGTAATCCCTTTGGGCTTTGTATGTATCGTTGGTTTGGGCATTTGGGACACCCCATTGTTTGTTTATATCTAACATGGTTTTGCAGTTGTTATAGTGTTTACCAGAGGTGCTTCATGGTTGGTGGCTGGTGAGCCTGACGCGAGACATATTTCATATTGTTGGGATGCCTACTATTCCATGTGTTCCTAATAAGAGGAGTTCTGATTTTAAATGGGATTATTTACCTTGTTGTGGATGTGTTTACCAATGTTCCATGATTTTGACATTTGTGTCTGGCTTTCAGGTTAGGCCATTCTTTTCATGCCTTTCTTGACTACTTGTGTAGAGGTAAGTTGATCGTGTTTGAGGATAATTTCCATGCTTGGATGTTTTTCCCATGCCTTGTTCTGTCTACGACCATTGGGTCATGTTAGCCTTTGGATGTTATACCTGTTTTCCATGCCTTGTGACCATAAGATGGAATGATATTCTTGACATGTTTGTTGCTCTGTAGACCATTTAGACAAGTACCTCTATAGGTGTACTTTGGCCTTATAGCATTAATATTAATTGACTGGCATGGGACCATGGTAACCCGGTGCTATAGACTATAAGGGATAGACCGAGTGATCTTTCCATAGAGTCTTAGATATTATAGACTATATAGGGATAGATCAAGTGAGCTTCCTTAGAGATTCATGGACATTATAGACTACAGGGGATACACCAATTGTGTTTCCCATAGAGTCTTGGATATTATAGAATACACGAGGGTAGACTAAGTGAGCTTTCCCAGAGAGTCTTTATATTGTTTGAATTCCATTAATACCTTCCCAGGCTAGAGGAGGAATTGAACAAGTGAGCTTCCTCAGAGAGTCTGTGGTATACCTCATACTATAGGAGGATTGACTGAGTGGGCTTCCTTATAGAGTATCTAGAACATGGGGCAAAGAGGGTTAGACCGCATGATCTTCCTTAGAGAGTCCCTGACTACAGTAGACTATATGGGGAATTGATCTAGCGAGATTCCCCAAAGAGTCTTATAATTTCATAAAACCAAATCAGAGGGGTTAGGCTGAGTGCACTGCCCTCAGGGTTGTTGGTACTTCTTGGATAGGACCAAAGGGGTTGTCTATGAGTACATCCTAGAGGATTAACTATTGTTTTATCTTCTTTCTTGTGATAGATTGGATAAAATTAATGATAGTTTGTCATTTCTTAGGTTGTTCAAAGGCATATCTCTAGTGGTGGCCGAAACATGCATGTAGATGGGATTACGTACCCAGAGATCAACTTATTGTATATATGTCTTGAGTGGCACTACGTCCATCTCAATGACCTTGAATAGGATGTCCTAGAGATCCAGAATATGGTCCCAATGATCAACTGCTAATGTTGTTTCTTGTTATTTGAATCACTTCATCATGAATATTCATATTTATGTATATGTGTATATGTATGGGACTATACATGTATACGTATATAGATATGGACATCCATGGTGGCACTTGCCCAGTTGACAGGGATTAGATACCCTGAGTTCAACTATGGTTGCACGTTCGGTTTACATCCTTTTGTTGTGTTCCAGCTAGGCTGAGCACATTGTTGTTGCATACACTTTTAATAGCATAGTTGTTGGTTGCTTGTCGGGGTTCCCTACTGAGATTATTTCTCAACCCTACAAGTTCACCTTGGTGTACGTGTAGACCTTATGTCTATTTTTTAGGTTGAGCACAGGTTACATGGTGGATAGGGCTGAGGCCCAGTGTTGCATGATCGAGCGGAGCTACTTGAGTGGTTCTACTGATCGGGCTACTGAGGTTCCACAATGTGTGTAGATCGGGTACATGGATTGGCTCTGAGTTAGTAGCAACACCCTATACTTGTTCATTCATTTTAATTTTTTACTTGTATTTGTATGGTCGGCCCGGTGGGTGACCAGTGTTGTATTGTATTGCATAGCGGGTCGGGCTTTTACAGCATTTTACTATTACAACTTGTTCTATTTCAGTTGTTTACTTCTTCAGCACTCTGTATATTTTCCACTGTGTATGACACTTAGTTATTTCTGTTGTTTTCCTACTCTGGTATGAGGGCATAGTCTCCCCACTATCACACTCTAGGCCCTTGCTGCTAGTCACCAGCATCTAGCATACTGGGATGTGTGCTTGAGGCCTTGTGGCGAACCGGCTCGGAGCACCGGTTTAGTGTCTTCCAGGCTGGGACGTTACAAAGTGGTATCAAAGGAGTTTTACTTCTTGGTCATTACAATTTGAGATATGGTAGACTGGAGTATTCAGAATGTGTCAGATACTGTAATGGATATTGGGTTGCTGCATCGCGAACACTTGTTCTGGTAAGAAGTCCTCGTTTCTAGGGATTGGGATTGATGTTCTTATTTTGTGATGTTATGATTGTATATGATTTTTACCATGAGTTACTCACATGTTGTGTGGTGTTTTGATTTTCTATGGATCTCTGGCTCTTGGCCATTGGTATGATTCCACGATTAGATTTTGACTCTTGGCTGGAAAAGGAAAGAGGCGTCTCATGCATCATTATAGGCACGTAGGATTCACAACATATAGGCCTTCTAGTGTTTTTTTACTGAAGACTGAGACCTTTGGGCCTTCTTACACATAATTTTTACTCCGGTGGTAGGTTACGTGGATCTATGTTAAGGCTTTTTTGATGGGGCTGATGACTCAGTCCTTTTGCACAGGTGGTGCAGTGACCCTAGTTGGTCTATGTAGCATGTTATTCCTTTTGTTTAACCCCTTATTGGGTGTTGTTTCTCGGGTCTGTGGTTATCTATTCGGATCATTGATAACGATGTCGATAGATACCAAGGCTTTTATTGTCAACTAGTCCTCCTTGTGGTATTACTGTACACAGATGCCCAATGGGTGTTAGCTCAACTTGTCTCTTCTGGTTTGTTTGTGACCTCCAAGGAGTTGTTCCTTCTGAGGATGCTCGGAGAGGATTAGGGCCCTTGTAGGTTGTGTTTTAGTTTTAACCTTTTTGGGTTGTTGTGATCTTTACTGTCTTATGAGTGGTTTTGGATCTTTTGGGCTAGGTGGTTAGACCTTGTGACCCAGTTGTGAGGCTTTTTCTCTAGGTCTAGGTGGAAGATATAGAGACCCTAGGTTTTGACTTGAACCATTATCGATGGATGGTTGTTCTATTTTAGGGAAACCTGGGTGAGAAGATTGGACAATGTTTTTCAATGCCTTTTGGTGATGTTTGTTTTTGCGACTGGTTTCGACGAGAAGGCATGTTTGGGTGCCAGGCCTGGTTGACCAGTGTTTATATTGTTGCTGTTGTAGAGGTGACTTTGTGAAATTTCCGGTTACTATAAAATGGTTGACCCATGCTTGAATCCTATTCGGGTTTTGGCAGGACATTAGCGTGGCTCGGAGGGAGCTGGACATGCCTCTAATGAAATTCTGGTATACTCCTATAAGAGATTATCATGCGATATCTTGATTAATCTTTATTATGTTGAGAGAGCTTCGAACCTACATCGATCTCCTTTTTCTTTCTTAATGTACATTCATGTTGAGCGTGAAACCTGTTCTGGTTGATCTCTCGAAGCGGTGTATGGAAATCCTTATGGTGGGGAGTGAACCATTGTCCCTTTTGAGGGTGGATTTCCTTGATTAGGTAAACATCAGTGTTTTCCAGGAGCATTTGAGCATAGAGTTTTCTTTTAATATGATGACAAGGGTATTCCTATTGTGTGGAGTACTAGCTGTTTGTTGTTGAATATCTTCCATGTAGAAGGTGATTGTAAATGCTAAGGCTGGTCGTTGGATGGTCCAGGTTGTTCTGGTTGTGCAGATTCTTGGGTTAGGGGCATGAATGTGGGTCCTGCTACTGGTCCTTTTTCTGGGCTTCTCGGGGATGAGAAGGTTTATGATGGAGAGTTTGTAAGAACCCCTGTTTCTCGAGACAGTCGTTTTGAGCAGAAATTTTAATTTTTTATCTTACATCCTCATGAGGTGTAAAATTGTCATTTTAACCTACCATAAAATCTCATATAATTTTTCCAGAAAACTCCGTTGGTCCCGGAATAGGGAGTTTACCCTATGACAGGAGTTTAGAGGAAATCTTAGCTGTTCAAATTTTGGCAGAATATTTAATATTTAATATTTAATATTAATAAATTAAATATTAAATTATTCTCATAGGTTCATTTGGAAATAACTATTTTATGGAGTTTTGGATTGAGATTTATTTTGAATTTTTGATTCTAGAATGTGGAGTTTAGCCTAGGAAAGGCATAAACTCATGTCGGGCACTGGGGCGGGCTTGGGCCCCTTTTTCTTCCTTTTCTTTTCTTCTTTCCATTTCTTTTCTTCTCTATTATTTCCTCCTTATACTTGCACACATCTCATATTCTAATCCTCTTTTGCTATGACTATGGGATATAAGGAGTTTGAGAAATAGGGAGTGTTGGAACCAACAAGGGTACTGATTTGAAGCCCTCAACGCGCTGAGTCGGTGTGCAGCAACCGTAACCCATGAAATCAACTGAAGCATTGGCGGTTTCCACCCAAATGTAGGGACGTTTATTTGATCACCATGTATCCTCTTAAAAAAATGTTATTTTAGGTTTTTAAATCCTTATATATCTTGATTTTATTCCCATGGGGCTCGATCTTTTTGTTTTGGGGGAAAAAACAGGCGAATGAGGTGTTTTCAGGGTTTTCCCATCGGAAAACCCAGAATACATGACGTGTATTCTCAGGTTACACGCTCTTTGTTCATCCCGGTCAAGGAATATGAGGTTTTCTTATGTACACACCGTGTAATTTGAGTACATGTCGTGTAGTGGGTAGCAGTGTGGCTGGTCATGTGAAATAGAACACGAAATAGTGGGTTTTAAGGACTCCACGCTGTGTACTTTAAGTACATCTCATGTAGTGGTACATGTGCATGTGTTCAGGTGAAAAAGGACATGGCGTAACTTTTTTGTGATCATTACACCCCGTGTACTATAAATTACACACCGTTTACTCTTACACATGCATGCCCTTGTGCTCTGGCCATGTACTCTAGCCAGGCACTGCTTCAGTTTTGTAATTATAAGATATCTTGGTCTCTGGAAGTCAAAATTGGGCATGTGAGTAGTTGATCCTGAGCATTTTTCTGCGTATATAGAAATGGTGGAATCCTTTTTTACATTTACATGTAATATAAATGGAGTTTTTGTGGTTTCCATCTAAATAGAGGGGTTCTTCCTCCACTTATCAAGTTCAGTTGTCACCAGAGAGTGAGACTTGGGGTGGATGATAGTTTGGGTGTTCAGACCAACTTAGTTGAGACCCTTAATAAGAGATGTTCTATATATATCTTCTATAATAATGATTTAGAGGACGTTTCCATTGTGATATGTTCCCTTCTATCCTATGAAGATTTGAGACCAGGTACTTCTAAGGATCCCTTGAGGGATGCCGTTGCTTGTGTGCTGACCTAGGGATTCCCTTATAGGATCTCTCTCTTGTTCTTCCGTTGACAAGAACCATGTTACAGAATGCCTATATTGTCCTTACATTAAGGATACAATGTAGGATTCCTCCCTTACTCTTTTCTAATGATCCATGTTGTGATGCCTTCGCTCGTGATTACCTGAAGGATCTCGAGTATGATGCCTCCATAGTGTTTGACCCGAGGGACCCATTGGGAGGCCGTTGTTGGACTGTCCTTGAGTTGTTATGTAGGGTTGGGTATAGATGGTGATTGGGTGTCAGAAAGAACCAATTCCAAACTGGTAAACCCTTTGGGCTTTGGATGTATCATTGGGTTAGGCGTTTGGTCCACCCTCATTGTTTGTTTGTATCTGACTTGGTTTTGCTGTAGCAGTACTATTTACTAGAGGTGCTTCCAGGTTGGTGGCGGGTGAGCCTAATGAGAGGCGACGTTCTTGTTTTTTGGATTCCTACTATTCCATGTGTTCATGAGTAGAGGTGGTTTTATTTTAAATGGGGTTATTTACATTGTTGTGGGTGTTTTTACTCATGTTACATGATTTTGACCCTTGGGTCTAGCTTGCCAGTTAGGCTGTTGTTTTCATGCCTTGCCTATTTGCTTGTGTAGATGAAATTTGATTATGTTTGAGGATAATTGTTGTTATTGGATGTTTTTCACAGGCCTTGTTCTGTATAAAACCTTTGGTTTTTGTTATCTTTTGGTCGTTATACCTGTTTTCCATGCATTGTGACCGTAGGATGGAACAATATTCTTGACATGCTTGTTGCTCTGTAGACTATTTATCCATGTAGCTCTATAGGTTTACTTTGGCCTTATATAATTAATACGCACTTACTAGCATGATACCATGAGAACCCGGTTCTTTAGACTATAAGGGATAGACCGAGTCAGCTTCCCAGAGAGTCTTTGATATTATAGACTATACAGGGATAGACTGAGTGAGCTTCCTCAGAGAATCTTGGACATTATATACTACAGGGGATTGACCGAGTGAGCTTCCTAAAGAGTCTTGGATATTATAGACTATAGGAGGGTAGACTGAGTGAGCTTCCTCATAGAGTCTTTAAATTGTTTGAATTTTTTGAAAACCATCCCATGCTAGAGGAAAAATTGACAGAGTGAGCTTCCTCAGAGAGTCTGTGGTATACCCAAGACAAGAGGAGGAATGACCGAGTGAGCTTCTTCAGAGAGTCTCTAGACCTTTGGGTCAAGAGGGTCATACCGCGTGATCTTTCTCATAGAGTTCCTAACTACCCTAGACTATAAGGTGAATTGACTGAGCGAGCTTCCCCATAGAGTCTTATAATTTCTTATGACAAAACTAGAGGGGTTATGCTGAGTGAACTTCCCAGAGGGTTGTTGGTACTTCTTGGATAGGACCACAGGGGTTGGCTGTGAGTACTTCCCACAAGGTTACCTGTTGTGTTATCTTATTTCTTATGATTTATTGGTTGAACATAAGTATAATTTTCTATTGTTTATCTTGTTTAGAGGCATATCTCTAGTGTTGGACAAAACAAGAATGTAGATGGGATTATGGACCCAGAGATCAACTTATTGGATATACATCTCGAGTGGAACTATGTCCATCTCAATTCCATTGAATAGGATTTCCGAGAGATCGGGCTTATGGTCCCAATTATCGACTGTTGATGTTGTTTCTTGTTATTTGAATCACTTCATCATGAATATTCAAATTTATGTATATGTGTATTAGTATGGGAATATACATGTGTATGTATAATGATATGGACATCCATAGTGGAACTTGCCCAGTTGACAGGGATTACATACCCTGAGTTCTACTGTGGTTGCACATTTGGTTTACTTCCTTTTGTTGTGTTCCATCTAGGCTGAGAACATTGTTGTTGCATACACTTTTAGAAGCACAGTTGTAGGTTGCTTATCGGGTTGACCTAATGTGATTATTTCTCACCCCTGCACGTGCACCTTGGTGTATGTGTAAACCTTATGTCTACTTTTCTGGTTGAGTACATGTTGCTTGGTGGATAGGGCTGAGGCCCAGTGTTGCATGATCTTCCGGAGCTACTCGAGTGGTTCTACTGATAGGGTTGCTGAGGTTCGACAGTGTATTGAGATCAGGTACATGGATTGGCTCAGAGTTAGTAGCAGAGCCCTATACATTTACCTTTAGTTTCTTTTTTACTTGTATTTGTATGGTCGTCCCGATGGGTGACTAGTGTTATATTGTATTCCATAGCTGTTTGGGCTTTTAAAGCAATATACTATTACAACTTGTTCTATTTCAGTTGTTTACAGCTTCCGTACACTATTTATTTTCTGCTATGTATTATACATAGTTATTTCTGCTATTTTCCTACTCTGGTATGAGGTCATAGTCTCCCCACTATCACACCCTAGTGCCTCGCTGCTAGCCAGTAGCCTCTAGCGTACTGGGAGGCGCGCTTGAGGCCTTATGGCGAACCGGCTAAGAGCACCGGTTTAGTGGCTTCCGGGCTGAGACGTTACATAAAACATGATTTTAATATAGTATATATTAAGTATATATATATTTTTATAAAAATATATACAATATAGAAATATGAAATTGAATATACAGTTCATTGAGACTCTATGTCGTACATACAAATGAAAGTTGTTTCTATTTTGATGTCATATTGAATGAAATTATGTAAATTAAATATATGTATACATATAAAATATAATAATATTATAATTATTATGTAATATATATAATATATTTTAACTAAAACCATCTTAAATACATTCCTTCTAATGTGTGAATGCATTACATCCCTTTGACATGGAAATAGTCCACACATCTACAAAACACGATATAATTTTTACAACAAATGGAAATCATGAATTTATTTTTTATATAATAATTTATAAATCCTAAAGGATTTTAAAATATCATATAAATTATATAAAAATATAGAGTCCATAATACTTCCCATTAATGGTAGTTTGTAACAGAAAATGAGAAACATTGGTCCATTATGTGGAAGTTCACCATATACAAGAATGGTTCGTTCGTTACACGGTTTATGGAATTGAGTGTAAGTGTAGGTAAAACCATTTTAATGAAAAGATATTAGTGTATATCTTATAATTATTTAATTATATTAGGAGTGAATTTAGAATAATTAATTTGGTGGATTATGAAAATTAAACACAAGAGCTTGTAGAATAATGTTACCGCTTTTTTGGGTAATTCTTAATGGTTTTCACTAAAAAGCCTACTTGGATGAGGATTTCCACAAAGAAATGATTTTATGATTAATTTAGGATGAATAGAGAAGATATGGGTGTCAGTTGTCCAATGAAAACGGGAATGATAGGTGTAAACAAGTGAGGTGGTTGTGTTCCCTCTTATAGTGGGGGGGATGTGGAATTCATGTAAATATAAAAAGGTAATCACTATTAAGTTGTTTCCATTACATAATGTTCCTACAATAGTTTTTTAAATTTAATCGAAGAGGGAAAATGTGAAAAAAATATTCAGAAAAAAGATTTTGGACATATTTGATGGTCATATGTCCATTTGTGATTAAATTTTAACCAGTAATTAATATTGTTTTTACCTTCATCATTAATATTAATTTTAATTACCTTCACCAATATTAATGATAAAAAACTAATTTCAACATTTTATAATTTATATATAATGGTTATTCAAAATATTAAATCCATTTTTCTTAATTATAATCACATATGTTCATTATATTTATATAAATGTTAACCTAAAAATCAGATGAGATGACTTGTTTGTAACGTGAAAAGGACCTAAAAAATGAAAGGTTGTAATATATGAATTCAATGTGATATTTTTCCAGATGACCTAAATTTTATTAATTTACATATATTTGATCTAATTATAACATAAAAATTTTAACATAACTTATTTGTAAAAATAAAAAGATGAAAAATAAAATTTTTATTGGAATTTAGTGTTGTCACTGTTCATCAAAAAAATATTACTTTCCATTAAAATATAAAACTTTCACTCAAAGAAAATATATATATTTCTATTAAAAAATGATGTTTCATATTTTAAATAAATAGTGTAGATGTGTAAAAAATATTTTTAAAATGGGGTCACCCATACATGGTGGTATATTTCCCTTTTCGAAAATATAACTTTTTATTCTTTAAATTTAATTTATTATAATCTAATACCTGCAAAATATATTGGATGAGTATAAATTATATTTATTTAATATTAAATGTATATTTTCTCAAAAAATTAATCATATGTGTTTTTATTGAAAGAGATGACATTCCTTACGTACAAAAGTTTTTTTTCATAGAAAAATAATTTCAATAATTTCAAATAGTCTTTTTATTCACATTAATAATTGATAACCCATGTGATCATTTTATAAGCATCTCTAAATAATACTATAACAATTTATTAAATCATATTCATAATAAAAAATCAAAAGTATAGGTGGTAGAAATAATAATATTTTAATAACAATATTAATAGTATATTGTAGTTCGGTAAAACTCAACCTTCAATGTTATTAAAGCTATTGAAGGAACTATAAATTATATTTAAAAAAAATAAAAACATAGTGGTTGGTGTACCACATGATCATATATATATTTTATTTAGTGCATTATAAACATGGTGGGGAAAATAATACAACCCAATCATAGTTCTTTTGTATAAAAAACAGACATTCATTGCTTTAGGAAAGAAACAATATAAACAAAGTTAAATTATTTAGAAAAATTATAATTAACAAAATCATAGTGTGTAATTTTATACACCATTTAAAATGAATTTTTTGTGGAAATTAATTTGGTTTATCGTTGGTTTAATTAGTGAGTTTTTCTTTAATGGAAATCAACATCTCAAAAATAATGAATACTTAAACAAACATTGAAAAGGGAAAGTTATAAATACAATAGTTACCCAAAGAAACTAATAACATGGTTTCTATATATGATAAGATAGATTTAATATGAAAACATGGACATGTAAGATAAATATAACTATCATTTTCTAATTGAAATTGATATATAAAATGGTTGTTATAAATTTAACGATAAAAAATCAATAACCCAACAAAGCTTGAAAAGGACCTTGGCATCATCAAAATTAATGATAACATGATTATAATTTATTTCATTACCCTTTGAATTGGGTTGAATAATTTTCATGAAATGATACACTTACATAATTTTAGAAAAACCTTACCCTTTGTTGTTCCTTGATCAACTACCACATCATCTTTTCTTCTATCAAATTTAGTTTAATTTTTCATTCATGTATAATTAAGTTATCAATAGATCCATAATTATAATTATAGGAATTACATCTTTGATAATCACAAAAAATGGTTCTCACTTGATATCTAATGTTCATAAACCATCATACTATGAGATAATACATTACTCATGAAAACCTCATCAAATGCATAACATGAACCATTCGATAAATGGTTAAAATTATATCCTTCCAAAATATAAGTCTAGAAATTTGGAAATATTGTCAATATATTTATCAAAAATAAATTACAATTGATCCCACATATATCCCAATGTAGTTCATGGTTTTCACATACCAACCATGTGAATATAATTATCATGTTATCATGTTAAACATTATAATTAATAAAATTACAATAAATCCATATTTAAATATTTCATACTTATTTATTTCAATGTTTATTAAATATATTACTTAAATACAAAAATGTTTTCAACTTCAACATTGATATAATAATTCATTTTTTCATCTAATCCTTCATTAGTTATGAGTTAATATATAATATACACTCTATTTATTCATATAAAACATATAATTATCTAAACATAATTATCTAAAAATTAGGAACATATTTGGGTCCACCATCCCATAATCAAAATATCACCATTCCATGAAATAAAGATTCTACCACATCATCACTATTGAACATTTTAATTCATTCTCATACTGAAAAAAGTATACTGAAAATAATTTTATATTTCATGATTCATATAACACACTCCCTGTTTTCCAAAATATAAATATCAATGATGTTTTAAAATTTATCAAACTCAATGTTGGCAGGATTATAAAAAATACTATTATAAAAACAAATACCGTTTTTTTCTGTTCATGGTATCTTCATCATATGTAGAAAAACCATCACTTGTATCACCTTTTTTATTCTAATAATTAGACATCCACTAAGAAATTGAATTTCTATAATTCCCATACATTACCAATTTAAATAATTCATCAATTAATAATACATTGGGGATGAAAATATACTCATCCATTTCATTTACTGAACATTTCATTTTCTTTTATAGTTTTCTCACTCTATGCCCTAAATTTCTAAGTCCAAAATTATTCTAGTTCTTCTAAAATATTAACATGGGAGCTTATTCTAATATTATCAACATATAATAAACTAAATATTCTATCCTAGTTGTTTCCATTACGCAAATTGTTAGTGAAGTCCTCTATTCTCTTATTTGGTGAGTCCGAGAGTTATTTAAGGTAATCATTGTTAATCATGTTCCATTTAAACTATTTATTCATGATTAGAATATACCTCTCTTAAATAATAATCCTTGTTGACATCTCATTAGAATGTTTTATATCTAATTGATCACTATACCAGTTTTTTCTAATCCCTACTATTGACATAAAACTAGGAGAATCGGGTGAGAAACCCTTATCCATATAGAAAACAACATAATGATGATTAATTTGTGAGAGGATGTATAACTGATAAAATATATGATTAAATATATGAAACCTTAGGATTATCCTTAAATACATCCCTATAAATTTTCTTATTAATATCCTTAAGCATATCACTAATGTTTTCTCATTCTAGTTTCCAAAAAAAACATTTCATTTGTCATAAATAATACTAACCTATTTTAACATACATATATATAAAATAAATTTAGATTAATATTCATAAAATTGCCAAAATATATACATGATGACCATAACATTTTTCTATCTTTCGAAACATGTAACACATTCTACAAATTTGGTTATTTATCATATAAATTTTCATATATATATATTCCCCTTTACTACTCATACATAAATAACATTCTTGATAACCAGGGTAAAGTAAACATAAGAAATGGGTGAGGTCAGTTTCATAGTAATGATAAACAAGGAGAAATGTAATCATAATCCTATGAATATTGGTATAATAACATGATCATATCATCAGATGATCATACCCTACATATCAAAGATCATAATCAAAACTCATGCAATATAGATTGATTTCTCATAAGAAATGAATGATAAGGTATTAGTGAGAATATTCAATTAAATTATATCATTTGAATAGTACATGGAATTGTTTCATACACATAATTTTATAACATTTTGAATATGTATATATTGAATATTTTTCATCATAATGTTACATACAAGAAATTAGGTCCTATCATTAAATTATGGGCATATGGCTAGGTAAACATATAATGTTGTGAACTTATAATGATGTTCACACAATACAATGGTATGCTTTAATAAGGTTCACAAAAAAATTTATGTCCATGAAACAATTAACACACACAACATTATGAGTGTTTACTCAGGATCACGCATGACATTATGAAAATTTAATCATGTTCATTTATAATTTTATGAACATGAAACCAGGTCCATGGAAAACATTTTAAAAATGTAATAAGGTTCAAAAATAAGATTATAAATATTGAAATAAGGATAACTATTATCATTTTGAACATGATATCATGTTTAAATATAAATATATAGACATAAAACTAGGTCCATGAATAATTTTATGATCATTTAATTTAGTTTGCTCTTAACAATGTGAAAATGTACTCAAGATCCCACATAACATTTATACTCAAAATTCATCCATCATTACCCAAGACATTATAGAGAAACATATGTTCTACCCACAACATAATAACATCATACACTCATTTTCCAAAATATAATAAAATTTCATCTTATACTAACCTAAAAAATAAATAGTTCTCATTAACATTATATCATAACACACGAAAAGAAATGGTTATCATAGACATTTAATCACATAATTGACTATGGAAATGATATAGGTATCATAATTATTTCATCCAGTTATAACCCATGAAATCAATCAGGATTCAAAATCATATAACTCCTGTAAGAGAAACAAGTTTCATACAAATTATTCCATAAAAACACAAGACACTCAAGAAAAAATAAAAATTGCCCTAATGTATCATATCTGTTGTAAATCATAAATCATAAAAAAAATATTTTAAATCTATTTGATATTTTTTTTGGAATATAACATGGAACATTTCTTATGGTATATATCCTTTAATTGAAAATATTTCTCATAAATGAATTTAAAAAATCATTTCTTATATATAAGGGTTTGCAATTTCTTTTAAAACTATTCTAGTAGAAAATATATTATTTTCATTGAAAAATTATTTTTAATATGTAAAATATTTTAAATTCCATTTTATTTTATATTTATTTAAAAACATACTATGATGTTTTTGAAATTAATAAAATCCATTTCCATGAAAATCGCAATTTGAAAATCTATAAAAGAATAATTAAAATTAAATCAAACAAATTTAAACAGAAAAAATTTCTAAAAACATTTTTCACTGAAAATCACCTTAATATCAAAAAAATAAACAATATTAAGTAATAATTTTCATTATATATTATAATGGGAAATTATTATTGAACCTTCATGTAAATGGAAATCATTTAATCAGGTCTGTCTATAAATTTAAAAGATTCCTTTTTTAGAAAACAAATATTACAAAATTTATATTATCATAAATACAAAAGAATATTACTTTTAATCCATTTTCTAAAATGTTAATACATGGGTAAAATTATCCTTTACAAATAATATCATAATTATAAGGTACCGGCCTTATAACATTACATAATGGTGAATTTATTGAATAAATCACATTGTGGATATTTTTAGATTTAGTGTTTTAGAGAATTAGGCTTAACTACTACATTACATATCAAAAATTACAAAATAATCACATTTACATAGTTTCAAATTTTCTTCATAATAAAACTCACAAAAAAAGTCATCTCTAGTTATATTCTATAGACAAAATGAATTTTTCTTAATACCATCCATGACCCTATTACACATTATGACCAATAAAAAACATTTCAATAAAACTTTGCATGAGAAAATAAATATAATTTATTGATACACAATTAATGAAAATATTTAGTTATTTTAAAACCACAAGTAAAACAAGAATACTTAATCATAACTAATATATTTCTCTTTTATGAAGTAGTAAATACTCATCCCTGATCAAATTATATTTTCCTACCCTTTTATGACAAAAATATTACCATAAAATGCATAAAAACACACATAACATATATAGGTAACATGGAACATAATCATACTTAAAATGATTAACCATACGGTAGACTTCCACACGTATCACTAAAAGAAATAGCCATATGGATGATTTCCATACCTAATGCATTGGAGGTTATAACGTAACCACCTGTCATGGGTTATTATGATACCACCCATGATTTTTTATATACCAATATAAAATCATAAAATGTTTCAAATATAAACATTCCATTTTCAATCCCAAGAAATCATTTCATTATATTGATGTAATAAATCCATTTCAAAAACCATTAAAAACATATAATAAAGAGATATTTGAATCAAAGTGTCCCATACCACATTGAATATTCAAAAGAAATTATCATTTTAAAACATTAATTTCAATATATATTAATCCATAAATCCATTTTGAAAACACGGTTATTAAGGATAAATAGTATGTAGAATAAATATTTAAAACATTTAGAACAATGTTTTTGTGAAAGGGTCCCATACCACTCGAGAATAATTGCTGAATAAAAATAATTACAGAATAACAATCAAAATTTCATATAATATCATGAGGATTATTATTTTCGTGGTATAATATGTCAAATATCAGTATATACACCATATAAAATTGAATTGGGGTATAACAACAAAAAATACTCAATGGATT
Source organism: Viscum album (assembly GCA_963277665.1). Taxonomy (NCBI): domain Eukaryota; kingdom Viridiplantae; phylum Streptophyta; class Magnoliopsida; order Santalales; family Viscaceae; genus Viscum; species Viscum album. The sequence goes on from OY728165.1 coordinate 1,958,254,349, forward strand.
GTAAATTGAGACAACATCCCTTAAAATGATCGTATCCATAAATTAATGATAAATCAATAGTATAATTATGTGTGTAAAATAATAATAAAGCTAATATAAGTGGATATTATGTGTGAACAATAATATTTCATTCACATATATTTATAGAATAACATAACCAATAAGTATCAGTTTAACCCAAATAATTGAAATTGGGTGAAGAATTTCCCTTATAGAAATTCGACAGCCTAACTGCGTCTCATTAAAATTCATAAAATGGGTTGATGAGAGATAAAATGGTATCTAATAACATGGTTATAAAATTTAAAGAAATAAATATATTTAATAAAAAATACCAAAATAAGAAAGTGTAAATATATAGTTCATAACATAAAACATGTCTCTCACTAAAAGGGGAAGGTGAAAGGTTACACTACCGATATGGTAACTTACGAAACATAAACCACATTAAATATGGATAATAAAATAAAGATGTAACTACCCATAAATTATATTATATTACACAATTAATATAATCATGGTCAGTACATACACCACATAAATGGAAATAGTAGAAAATATAGGATGAATCTCATGGGAATAAAAAGTGAAATAAAAAATCCCTTACAACGTTGTAATTAATAGAGTCATATGACCAAAAGTTAAAAACACCAAATTAATCACATAATTTCATTAATATAAATATAATAATGACAATATATATCAAATATAAGTTCACAGCACACCACATGCAATAATTAAGTGGCGATCAATGAAAATCTCATGGAAATAAAAGTGAGATAAGTGACCCATCAGCATGTTGTAATCAGTCATGACATATGACCAAAAGTTAATTACCACCAAATGAATTACATAATACAATTAAGATAAATAGAATCATGATAATTTATATCAAATGTCAGTACACAAAACAACACATGCAGTAAATAAGAGTGAACAATGGAAATGTCACGAAATTAAAAGTGAGATAAGAAATCCCTTACCTCGTATCCGACATGAAATGATTGTTCCTTGTTCTTTGCTGAATAATATACACATGTTAATTTATACATTAATAAGATAATTTTTCAATTTTATTATTCATTTTATATCACTTATTACCTTTCAATAACAATTTGTATATTATTTGAGATCATATTGGACATTTTGTCAATGTTCGGTACATGAGTAAAAAATAAACATTTTATTCTTACGAATTGTCAATGTGGTAAAAATTACATTATCTCTGGAATAAAATTCATGATTTAGATATAATATATATCATATATATCCATTATATATATGAATTTATAAAATTACATAACATTTAGATATATGAAATGAAATTCACCATTCATGAAGATGGTAAGTCGTACGTACGCATGAACACTACATTAATTTCTATTTCATATTTTAAGAAATGAAAACGTAATGATAAATAGGTATATTATAATTCTAGTATAATATACTATATAATTTAATTTTATCCATCTTTTATACATTCCACGTATGGCATGAACGAGTCATATCACATTGAGGGGTGGTAGTCCGCATTTTCTCAAATGAAATTATTGTGTTTAACCATTATGAAAAACATAAAGGTTTCATATAAATTGAAAATAAAGAATTATATAAACAATATAATTATCATATATATCACATATAAATACATTTATATCATAATGGCCACCATGATAGACACTAAGAGATAATTTGACAATCATCGTTTCGTGAAGCCGTAGTTAATCGTCCATATATACAGAATATTCATTACCAATTAAATGGGGGTGTGTGTAAGGGTAGCTGGAATAATTCTCATTAAACTACCTAGTATTTTTAGGATAATTGTTTTGATATAAAAAAGGAATGAAAAGAATTTATGGGGTTGGAGAAGTAAAATAAAAGAAATGAACATGAGAGAATATGTTACCTTTATATCGGATAACTCCCTTTGGTTTAAACCAAAAGCTTTAATTGAAGTGAATTATACATAAGGTATTGCTTATAAGAGGAGGAGAGGGATTAAGGTAGACTATATTAATAGAGGTTGTATTATCCAAGGCTCTTGAGAGGTGTTAGTAATGCGTTAGAGTTGATGTCTTTTTATAAGGGGGGAGGGGATCTTTAGGGAAAGTTAAAGATATTATAGTGATATTAACATATATTCAGTTTCAAAAGGTCCAAAACTCATTAATGTATAAGATAAGATGACTCATGTTTGAGAAAAAATCATCCAATAATAATTGGAAAGGTTTTAGATATTGTTTTAATTTATATTATCTTATTTATATAAATCATTCATTAATGAGGTGAACAATGCGTCATCATTGTGTCATAAATAATATTATTTATTTGATGTCTAAAAGTTATAAATAAAATACCATAAAGTATTAAATACTTTTATCTTAATAATGAATATTTATAGTCTATGATATAACTTATATAACCCAATGTAGAAATTTATTTATTGAGAGATATCTGTTTACGACTTTTTTTCTATTACATGAAATAAATTAATAAAAAGGGTCATTATCACTATTAAGTGGCTCCATGGGGTCACAAAATCGACCCAAGGATACCGATGGTTAGAAATTATCATCAAATTGGATTAGGATACATGTTAGGGTAATTTATTATTATTATTATATTATTTTTTTACTGTTATTTTCCATATTTAACCTTTACCCATGCTAAATAAAATATGTACTGAAATAAATATTCATAATGTCTAAAAGTAAAAGTTACCTATTTACATAATTTAGACCTACTAATTAAAAATTTGAAATTAATTTTTTCAAATTCAAAACAATAAATGTCCCAAAATTAATTTAAAATTAATTCTCGCTGAAAAAACAAAAAAACGTGTTTTTAAGAAATAATAACTATCAAAAGGTTGACACTTGTTTATGTCCAATATCATAGTGAAATTACTTAAAATGAAAAAAATTGGATTAAATTTGGAAAAATAATCTAATTACACTATAAAATAAACTAAAAAGATAATGTAACCACTTAAATAAATTAGATTAAAATTATGACTTAAAATACAGTATTTTATACTATTAAAAAAAGGAACTTTATCAGAAAAATACCAAAATTTCAACCAAAGTAAATATTTATATCCCTATTCTAAAGAATAATTTTATTTTTTAAATAGATCATATAAAAGTGACAAAAACTAGATTCAATAAGGGTTCCCCATCAAAAGGTGGTAAAATGACCTTTTAAGGAATATTAGAGTATTTTGTGCTTAAAATAGGAGTAATTATTATTTGAAGACTCAAAAATTTATTGGATAAATGTAAATCCATTTTAACAAACATGTGTAATAATATTTTATTTATTTATATTCATTCCCATCAATACAACGATTATATGTTATCTACCATTTAAAATAATAATATTATTATATTATTTTTCTGTATAACTCAACATTGTGTGCAATATAAGATTTCAAAGAAACATGTTGTTGCGAGTTTAGTACGCTTTTAGGCATATAATCCCATTTAAAGTATGATTAATATCTAATACAAAAATTTAATAAATATGAAATTTTCATATTCTTTATTTAGCTGTGATGTTACATCCTTCCCCCTTTTTGGAAATTTCACCATTGCAATTTTAAAAATGTGTTTGGAAACATCATTGAAAGTCCCACATTTGGAAAATAGTTTATAATAATATCACTTTAATATAATGAAAGAGAAATTCAATGGTCACCCAATACAATAGATACTAGGATTCCATGAATACATGGATATTGAGGAGAAAAAAAACCATCAATTTCTGATAGAGAGTGATAGAAAACATGATTTAGAGAATGTTAACCACCATAAAATCACAATCTTGTATGAGTTAAATGGTCTTTGATTCCACAATATGAAAATTAAAAGGAAAACAAATTTTTAGTTCCTTTTCATAAAAATGATGAATTTATTTAATAAAATGAATAAGAACATATGGAAACATACTTACTTTTCATGTCGACTTTCATCCTTTTCTAGTTTTCTACCAAAACTTCATTTCTCCCCATACGATGAGTATTCAAGATGACATGTTCACATTAAAATAGCTATTATCAGCTTCTATAGAATCACATAATTCAAATGGATGAACTATATATTTCCCATGTCTTTAGACATTAACTAAAACCAAAATTTTTAGTACAAGATTAGATAATACCAAAAAATTATTTTCTTTTAAAAAAATAAAATCTACTCTCAATATCCCAAATTTTTCATACAACACCAAAAGATCAAAAAAGACCATTCAATAAACAACTATCTATAAAAATCATCAATTTAATCCAAAATAATATTGAAACCCAAATATCATATGGATTTAATCACATATTATTTGAAATAAATCATAACATTTATCTCCAAATAACATCAGTTAATCTCCATGCAAATTTAAAATTTTTATTAATCCATTTTGAGTGATAATGGGAAACAAATTCAAATACAAGACCTATATGTGCTAAAAGAGCTCACAAAATTATTAAACATGATACATAGATTACCCAAGTGAGATACTCTATAAAGCTCCCATTTCAGAGGACAAACATGTGTTTTTGGGTCCTCTCTAATAATTTCATCAAAGTGGGTAAGCATCCTCTCCATTGTCTGGACTTTAAGGAGTATAGTGGTAGGAAATAAATCCTAGTCACACATAGGTTGTGGGTCTGATTCCCGTCGCATGGTCCGACAGGACGGGTTGTCACATGGTCTGCATGTTTTCCGTTATAAAAAACTCTATAATTTTATAAAATTAACAAAAATGAAATAAATTCATCAAAAATAACTGTATCATAATTTTAACCACAATGATAATCTAATAAAATTCCTTTCGCATCCCAAAATGGAATAAACTATAATTTCCTCAAATTCAATGATCATATAAACCTAAATTGTTCTTTATAACTATATCCACAAAATAAATGATAATTATTCTTTAAATTAATTTTTCATATATCAAACTCCAAGGTTACACATACTAGAAAAATCATCAAAAGTAATCCGATAATTAATACATTAATACATACCATCATACATAACTCTTAAATTCCTAAATTTTAGATATATTAATCATTGAACATCCTTCCTGATCCTTTATCCATATTTTTACATCTTATTAATTTATACTTATTTCCGACAAACAATATCATGCATAATTTCATATGATTTATTAATTTCAAAACATGAGAAAATAAATAAATTATACCTTTCATAGATAATTTTTAGTTTCCTCATCATCAATTGGAATTTGATTAAGAATCAGCAAATGTATATTCATATGATCCTGCTTATCCCTTTCGGGAAACATCTTCATAGGAAATATTTTTTCATAGTTACCAACAAAACCACATTTAAAACATTCAATTTTCCCATCATAATGAACTTCATTTCCTTTCTTTTAGTCAACTATATGTTTCCTTTTTCCATGGTATGTTCTTGCTTCAGGAAATTCATTACCACATCCGAAACATCTTCTCGTCCATTTGAAGAACTTTCCTAAGGGTTTCTTTCCACATACTTGACACAGAGGTTTTGGAATATACTTACATTTATGAGTATTACTTGAACTTCCCTGGGATTGGTTTCTATCATATATGATGCCTTATAAAAACCACCATGGTTCAGGTTGTCAATCATGACTCCTTATAGTTAGTTGAGAATAACCACTAAAGTTCTCATTTTAGCTCCCATTTCATTAAGTTTCACATTCAGGAAACTGTCACATTTTTCTTCACATCCACTATTACTTGGGTTCCTACTAGATCCATCCATTTACAAAGACAAAAAACTTCAGTGTGAGTATATAAGACAAATCATCATATAATATATTATGGGGATGGTAAATACAAAGAAAGACATATTCACGTTATCTTAAACTCATTCTATTTATCTAAAATAACTATTAATCTTTCTAATATGCTAACCATTATGGTTATGTCACTTATTATTTAATAACACCCTAACATTGAATGTTATCTAAAACGACCTTTGATACCAACTATAAGGACCTGGACTTATAACATTACATAATAATGAATTAAATTAATAATTTACATTTAGGATATTTTTTGGTTTATAGATTTATACAATTAAGCCATAAATATTACATTATATCTCAAAAATTAAAAAGTAGGTACTTCTACATTGTTTCCATTATTTTATAAAATAAAATATCTTTTGAAAAATTCATGTCTAGTTCCATTATTTAGACAACATGAATTATCCTTGATCCCATCCATTAACCTATTAAACATTATGTCCTATGATAAAAATTTCAAAAAAACTTGGGATGGGAAAATAAAGCTCAGTAAGGGATACACAATGTAGGAAAACTGTTAGTTTTTTTTAAAAACAAGCAAACCATGAATACTACATCATAAGTAATATTTTTCAACTTTATGAAGTAGTAAACAACCTTCTATGAACAAAAGATCATTTCCTACCATTTTGAAACCAAAATATTACCATAAAACCCATAGGAAACACACATAACATATATAGGTAACATGGGACATAAACATACATAATTGGAATATCCATAATATTTACTTTCATGCATATCAATAAATCAAATAGCCATACGGCTGACATCCATACCCGATGCATTGGAGGTTATAACGTAACCACTCGTCCTAGTTTATCATGGAAGCACCCATCATTTTTCCAAGTATCATTATAAAATCGTAAAATATTTCAAATATAAACATTTCATTTTAAATCACAGGAAATAATTTCAAGATATTGAAATAATCAATCCATTTCAGAAACCATTAAAAATATTTAATAATGATATTTTTAAATCAATGTGTATCATTCCACATTTAATATTTTAAAGGAAATAACATTTTAAAACATTAATTCTTATATAAATTATTACTTAAAACCATTTTGAAAATATTTTCATTCCTGAGAAATATTTTGGAGAATAAATATTTCAAACATTTAAAGAAATGTTTTAGTTTAGAGTCCCTTACCACATGAGAAAAATGCTTGAATAAAAATAATTATAGAATAACAATGAAAATTTCTTATAATACCTTTAAAATATGGATATTAATGAAATAATATGTAAAATGTCAGTATATAAAACATATAAAAGTGAATAGGTGTATAAAAAAATAAGTCTCAATTGAATGTAAATTGATAAAAAGTCTCTTACATTGATCGTATCCTTAGATTATGGAAAATAAATAACATAATTTTGTGTGACAAATATAAAATACACCCAATATAATTGGATATTATTTGTAAAACAATTATTGTTAATTCACAAATATTCATAGTGTAACATAACAAAGTTGAAAAATTTTAACCCAAAGAATGGAAATTGGGTGATGAATTTCCCATCAAAAATTCGATAGCCTAATGACATAACTTTAAAATTCGTTAATTTATTTGTTGAGAGAGAAAATGGTCTCTCATAACATGGTTATAAAATGTAATTCAATAATCATATTGAATAAAATATCCAAATATAATAATATGGAAATTTTATAAGACATAACATAAATTATTCTTTTCAATAAAAGAGGAGGGTGAAAGGTTCCCCTATCGATTTGGTAACATACAAAACATAAACCACCTAAAATAATGTCCATAAAATGAATATGTAAATACCCATAAATTAAAGTATATTAAACAAAGAATATAATAATGGGTAGTTACTACACTACACAAAAAGAAAATCATGTCAAATATAGCATGAATCTCACAGGAATAGAAAGTGAGATAAAACCCACTTAACATATTGTAATCAATGGAGTCATATGACCAGAAGTTAATAACCAACAAGTTAATCACCTAATAAAATGAATATAAATTGAATAATTATAATATATATCAAATTGAATTTCACAACACGCCACATTTAATAAGTAAGTGGCGAATAATGGAAATCTTATGGAATTAAAAGTGAGATATGTAACCCAAAGTCACGTTGTAATCAATCGAGTTGTATGAAAGAATGTTAATAACCGCCATATGAATAAATGAATACAAAGAATATAAATAGAATCATGATAATATATATAAAATTTTAGTACACAAAACACCACATGCAATAAATAAGTGGCGAACAATGTAAATCTCAAGTAATTAAAAGTGGGATAAGAAACCCCTTTCCTCGTGTCTGACAAGACTTGTTTGTTCCTCGTTATTTCCTAAATAACAAATACAACATTATTTATACTTGATTAAAATATTATTTCAATTTTATTATTTCTTTTATATAAATTATTACCTTTCTATAACAAATATTTAATTATACGAGTAAATATTGGACATTTTGTCGCTGTTCAGAACATGGGTAAAATGAACTTATTATAATAACAAATTGTCCATGTGGTAAAAATTAAATTAGATAAAGAAAAATATTCATGATTTAGTTATAATATATCTCATTTATATCCATTATATATACTTATTTATAATATTACATAACATTTGGAGATAATAAATGAAATGCACCGTTCATGGTGATGGTAAGTTATACGTATGCAGGAACGCTACATTCATTCCTATTTCAAATTTTATGGAATTAAAAAGTAATTATAATTAGTTATATTATAATTTCATTATAATTTCATATATAATTTAATTATATCAATCATTTATATGTTCCACGTATGTCATGAGAGAATCATATCACTTTGCAGGGTGGTAGTCTGCACCTCTCAACTAAAAATAACACATTTACCCATTATGGAAACCATTAAGGTATTATATTAATGGAAAATAAAGAATAATATAAAAAAATCAGTATTATATATTTCACATATAAATATAGAGCCATTATAATTTCCACCATGAGTGGATGTAGGAGATTAGGGAACAATCATCGTTTCATGAGCAAGTAGTTTGTCGTCAACAGAAATAGTAAGATCCTTACACATTAGAAGGGAGTGTTTGTATGTTTAGCATGAATAAATCTCATAACAACAACCTAGTATATTTAGGATACTATTTTTGTTATAAAATAAGTAATAAATAGAGTTTAATGAGTTGTAGAAGTAAATTAAATGAAAAGAACATAAGAGAAGACATTACCTTTAAATCAGGTTACTCCCATTTATTTATACAAAAAAATTTAATTGATGTGCAATATATCTAAGGTAATGATTCTAAGCGGAGTATATAAATATATGAAGAATAATTGGGATGATTTGGTACGATCCAAGAGTCTTGATTGTTGTGATAAATGGGTTAGAGTTGTTGTCTTTTTATAAGGGGGAGGAGGGTCTCTTTATGGATGTTTGAAAATATTATATTATTATAAACATATCATCAGAATAAAAAGTACCAAAATTCATGAAATTATAAGATAATATGACACGCGTTTGAAATAAATTCATCCAATATGAATTGGAAATGTTTTGTATAATGTTTTAATTTTTATAATCTTATTTATTTAAATCATTCATTAATGAGGTAAACATTGCATCATCATTGTGCCATAAATAATTTTATTGATTTAATATCAAAAAATTATAAATAATATACCATGATGTATAAAATATTTTTTTATTTGAAATTAATATTTATATTCGATGAGATAACTTATATGACCATATGTAATGTTTTTTACAAATATAATTTTTTATGTCATTTTTTCCTTTACTATAAATAAATTAATAAAAGGCGTCATTATCATTCTTAAGTGGCTCCTTGGGGTCCCAAAAATTTTTCAAGGATTCCCACAGTCGGAAATATATCAACCAATTGGATTATGAAACATGTTAGGGTACTTTAAAATTATTATAATATTATTTTTTACCCTTATTTATATGATTTACCCTTAAACCATGGTTAATAAAATATTTTCCGAAGTAAATATTCATAATGACTATAAATAAAAGTTACATATTTAAATAATTTGGAACTCCTGATTAAAAATATGAAATACATTTATCCAAATTCAAAACATATAATTTAAAGAAATTAATTTAAAATTAATCCCCACTATCAAAATAAAAAGTGTGTTTTTAAGAAATAATAACTATCAAAACATTGAAAATTTTTTATGTCTAGTTTGAAGGTGAAATAACATCCGATGACCTGAATTATATTAAATGGTAAAAATATAATCTAATTAAAATTATAAACCAATTAAAAATATAATCTATCTACATAAATAAATTATATTAAATTGGAGTTTTGTATTAAAATATATAATTTTTCACTTTTAATTAAAAATTGATCTTTATCAGAAAAATACCAAAATTTTATCTAAAGTAAATTATGATGTACCTATAATAGAGAAAATTTGTTTTTTCAAATAGAACATATAAGAGTGTCAAAAACTATATTTAAAAAGGGTTCATACTCAAAAATCGGTAAAACTGCCTTTTAAAAAATATTAGAGTATTTCATGATTAAAATATGATTCATTCTTATTTTAAGCGTCTATAATTTATAGGATAAATGTGAAGTCATATTAAAAAATAGTTATAATTATATTTTAGTATGTTCTACACATTTCCTCTAATACAATGGCTAGCCGTTAACTACAATTTAAATTAATAATAATATTATATTATTTTTTGGTATAACACAACATTGTGTAAAACATAAGATTTCAAACAAACCCGTTGTTGCGAGTTGAGTATGCTATCATTCATAACATCTCCATTAAAGTAAAATTAATATTTAATTCAAAAATATTACTAAATATGATATATTCATATTCTTTATTTACATGAGATGTTACAATAACATTAACAGATTTTTGAAAAACTATTAACAAAACATAGTTTAAAAACAAGAAATATTATAGATCAAAAGGGGAAATAATGTAAAAAAAATTATTTTTTTATTAATTATCATATGTAGTAAATATCGTAAAATTTTCACTGTAATATTTATATAAGATGAATAATAATATTATGCTACGTTTCATGATGTTTTCTATGATATGTATAATATTTTGTTATTTGTAGAATCATAATAAAAAATCCCAATAATCATTGAGATTTTAACAATAAACTCTTACCACTTCAGTAATATAAAAAATTATCCTATAATATAATAATAGATAATGAATCTTATAATTTCATAAAATTAATAATATTCCTGATATATAATTTCTTATTGAAGTATATACACTTCCTAAGAAATTATAGTTTCATAACAAATCATGTATCTCAATGAAGGAAATTTGAGAAAAATACTACCTTATTGATTTTTTAACATTTAATCCATAAAAACAATGAAATAATTATCATAAAATGGATATTGAAATTAAAATAAACCAAATTATACTGATCATTTAATAATTTCATAGGTAGTATTTCCACCACACATATGAAATTTTTGGGTAATGAGGCATAACTCTGACAGAAATAAAAGTGACATGATAAAACCCTTACATTAAGCCTTGGAATTCTTCATACACTATAAAACATCCTTTATAATAAATATAAAAATATTATATATATATATATCATAAAAAAAGTTATTATATATAAAAAAATATAAAATTATTCTTTTACATTATATTACCAGTTCACTGACAACTACATGATAATGTTTTTGTTGCATGTAATATCTTTTTAGTTTTTCATATATGTTTTGGATTGTTATTCATGATACTATTAATTATTTCATGAAATACCAACTTCCAGAAAAAAATTATGATTTAAATATCATATATATTCATTATATATGTGTTTATAAGAATTTATAAAATATATATATTTGAATTTTAGTACACCATTAATGCAGATGGTTTTCCGTACATACGCATTAACGATGTGTCTGTTTTATTATAGTATTGGAAACAATTAAATGAAATATATGTATATATTTATATATAATATAATTATATTAGTATTATAATTTCATATATATCATATAGGTTCACTAAACACATACTTAATAAATTTAATGTAAATTTTAATAAATCAAACTGCAATTAGGATGCAGTAGTCCTCACATCCACAATCGAAGTTATCATTTTTACAAAATATAATGCATGAATTTATATTTTACATGATATTTATAAATGAATAGAGACATAAAAAATATAATAAATATCGTATAAAATATATTTTCCTAAATAAATACAAACCAAGGGATGTGGGAATGAAAAATCGAACAATATCATTTTGTGAGGTGTTGGTTCATCTTACAAAAGATAATTATGTTTGTTACACAATTGAATTTTGTGTGTGTTTGTGTTGGTAGAAGACTTAAAAAATGAAATCACTACACATTTATGATACAATTGGTATTCTATACTCTTTCATTAAAAATAATTTAGGTGGTTCAAAATAAAAATAAAACTAAATAGTTTGTGAAATGATGTTTTCTATTTACTGAGAAATTCTTCATAGGTTGTGCTAAAGAACATCGTTGGTTGGATTTCTACCAAAATCATGGATTCTAGAATATGGGTGAGATTATATAATGGAAATAAGGAAGGTAATTTTTAATCCATTATTTCATAAAACATTTAAATAAATGAGGGAATTGAGTTTAACATTATAATGTGGGAGGAGTGGCATTCTTGTATAAAAAAATGGTAATAAAAATATAAGGGTCCCCCATAAATTATGTCTATATAATAATGGATAAATTTATATTAATTAGGGAAGATTTGTGAATATTTTTATCCAATGTATTTTTTGCATTGTTCTTGTACAGTTGGCCACTTAAAATTAAAGATTAACACATATGTAATCATTTATTTTTTATAATCGATGTAAGATATTTTAATTACCTTTATAATTTATTTCTTCAGAAAAAATGTTTAAAAAATAAAACATAAAAAATTAATCTACATTAAAATATTAAATCCTTTTCTAAAATTTGTATTACATAAGTGGAAGAAATTATTTTGACATTAATCATACAGACGGGACGAGATGTTCAAATATTAATTCTGAATTTACCAAATGTTCGGTAAGTTATTATATCCAATTTCAATGTGTCATTGGATCCAATGTACTGAATTGGATTAATTAAAATAATATTTATCTAATTGTAATTAAAAACTAAATTAAAACATAGTTTATCAATATATATAAACTAGATAAAAAGATGTTTTTAATTCAAATATATTGTTTCTATTAATTCATCAAAAAATTAATATTCTCAGAAATATAAATAAAATTAGACTAAGATATATTTTTATTTTAAACATAAAAAAATAAAGATTGTTTTTTGAATAAAATTTATACAAGGATAAAAATTTGATTTAAAATGGGGGTTTCATTTTAATGTGGTAATATTTCCATTATGAAAAAAAATCATTATATTCATAAAATTAGATTTTATTTAATATTATATATCTATAAAATCTATTGGATGAGTATACTAATTATTTATTAAATATATAATTTTTAAATATTCTTCACAACATAAGAAAAATTTTATTTGTTTAGTTATTTGAAATAAATTTAATTTTTGACTTTGAAAAATATTATTTGTATATAAGTTATTAAAATTAGTTTTGATGTATTTTTTTAATTATATTCTACTGGTTGATAATAAAAATATTCATTTTATATACATATGTATGTTATATTTTCAAAATTTATTACATATTATTCCAAACATCCATTCAATATGGATAGGTTCTAGCTATAATAAAATTTTAATAATATTATTAATTGTATATTATATTTTTTTTAAACTAAACATTGCATGTTATTCAAGAAATCAAATAGATATTTCCTTCATATTAATAAAATAAATAAATTGTATTTAATATAATTTATGAAAATTTCAGTGTATCATTTTGGGAAAAATTTACACGGTGTTACATATGACATAATAAAAACATATTCTATTCATAGATCCAATGATATATTCAGTATTATGTCAAATGAAAAATATAAAAAAGATTTATTTAATTCAAAAAAATAATTAAAAAAATATCATGGTGGTACATCGTTGAATTATGACTGTGATATTTTCTAGGCCATGATTTCACATAGACATTCCCCAAGGTCATTTGTCTATATGTCCTCATGCGTATCTCCCAAAATATTGGTTGATGTGGACTAGAAGCATAAGCCTTGGGTGTGTCTACAGAGATACTGTCTCTGCATTACTAGAGTGTATCATAGTGGATAATATATTATATTAAAACGAGAGATAATTATATTAATTAGTATATGTAATCATGTGAAAAAAATAATACTTGAGTATAAAACCACATGTCAACTGAAAATACAATAAAAAGATGATGATAATATGTCATCTATTTATAAGTATTAAGAACATGGATACAATTTAGAACAAAATAATCATATAATAAATTATAAAAAAGTATCCAAATTCTTTCCCTAGTATCTCAATCTCCAAATCAGTCATATGTTACCAACTCAAACATGAACAATAAATCAATCACGTTTCTAAGGTGACACAATTCCCATTTTTAGTGCTTACATAAATTTAAATTGCACATATACTAATGTTACACATATAGGGTGTGAGATAAATCTCTGTAGGTCACCGCCAATGATGTTTAGAAAATTTAAACTGTGTAGTATAAATAATAATGTTGTGTAATAATGCTTATATAAATATAATGAAATAATGTAATGTAAACACCAAAGATCCTTCTGCAGTCCTCTGTTTGGGGAAGATGTGTGGTAGTGTATCCATAGTCGTTCAAAATATGGATGTGGTTTACTCTTGAGAGGTATCTTTCAAGGTGGTTGTTTGGACCCCCCCTCTTTTCTGTTGGTTTAGTTTTGATTCTCGGGGATGAGAATGGTTTGAGATGTATATGAGGTAACGCCTCAGACCTTCCTGGTCGAGTACATTGTCAACAAATGGTTCCATCAAATGGTTCAACCAAAACGGTGGCACCAGTCACAGTCTCACACAGAAATTGTGGCACCGTGAGGGTGACACCATGACGGTGGCACCATGATGGTGGTACCATGATGGTGGCACGGTGATGGTGGCACCATGTCCTCACCGATGGTCTTCGTTCTTTTTCCAACTTTCGACTTTTTTCGCTCCAACAACGTATATTTTGATGTAAAAATGACTTAATACCCCCTTTCAAATACATTTAAATCCCATAAATAATATCTAAAATCCCCCAAGATTCGGGAGACCCTTAACTTACCAAAATAGGTGGCTTTTCCTCGGTGTCACACCCTTTCCCCATACCTTCCAATTCTGCCCCTACTGTGTGTTTTTCCTCCGATTAAAAGAAACGGTTTAATGCACATCTATTATGGACACCAAACCGAAGTGAATAATTAAATATGAATTAATCTCATCATGTGTAACATCCCAACCACATGGGAAACCATGATCCGACTTTAATGAGGTTCAACATTCCTTATCCTTTAACTATAGGATCTAATCATTATATCACACTAGAATTTATTCCTTCTCTTTCTTGGATGGATTTCTTTCTTTTCCCTCGGTGCGCTTGGATTCCCTCTTTCCCAAGGATTGTGGTGCACCTGTCCTAGAGTTTTTCTTCTCATCCTTTGATTCAAAAGAGTTCCTCTCTTCCAAATCCCACAACCTTAGTTATTGGCACATTGAGAAAGATGTCAATCCTTGATCAATCCAGGTAGTATTTTCCATCGCATCTCTTTACTCTGTATCATGTGGGGAGGGTATGCTATTTTTTTTGTGGTATGGGTAAAACCAAACATTAATGAAGATAACAAAGAGACTTTTACATAATGAAGGGGGGTGTGATCGATGTTTATGTTGTATTTACCCACCATTGATTATTTAAGTTTTGAATTGTGAGGGCCTATTCCCACCTAAAATCATGGATTTTGGTGGTATTTCATTGTGTATTAATTAACCTCCGTCTTCTGGGAGGATTGAATGGCTCCAGCATCGGAATTTTGTTAATCACCTAAACTCATCCAATTAAATTAATGTTCAGTGAACAACAATCCTTGTGTGATCACCATGGTTAACCAAATAGAAAGAAGAAAAGTTAGTGGAGGATGCACTTGAGTTTGGAAACATCCTTGCTCTATCTTGGTGACAAGTATGTTAGTTCTGCTCGATGCTTGTGAGGTGATGTGGATGGGGATGGGATCATCTATTGTAATACGGTTGTTGGTTGTGGATCTGAGGCCATGTAGGGTTGTATCATGGGGCTTGGGTTGGTTCCAGTGCTTTGTGGGATCTCACATATCCCTTTTTTGTAAATTAACAAGACGAACAGGTGTGAATGATTAAGTTCTATATGGCTTTTTTTCTTTCTTATCATGTGGTTATTCCTATTAGTTTCCAAGTAGTACAGAATTTACTTAAATGGAGTAACCTCTACATGAAAACAAGAAAGGGTTCAATGGGGAATTGGTTTTGGGAATGATATGTGACTTGGCTATGAGTGTTGTGCCTATATTTTATGAATGAATAGTAATGAGGGTGTTTGTGCTTAGGTTGGTTTTGGAACCCCTAGGTTGGGATGGGTGCTTGTTACCTATACATATAATTGATGTTTTTTATGCTTCTTATTCGCACCCCACCCATGTTGATCACTTCATACCGAACACCCCCATTTCATGGAGGAGTGTGTTTTTTCCATCACTCCTATTAGTGGCTGGTTGTTAGCTCCTTTTCTGGTCCCTTTCCCGAATAGCCCAAGAATCATCAGGCAGTTTGTGATGGCTTGAGGTCTATAATAACCCATGGTTCTTTGGGATGGGTAGTTGTGGTGGTTGGACTCAGTGTGTGCGGGCAGGTTGTTTCCCAAGAGTCTTTGGGATGATTCCTAGGTGTCTTCGAGAATGGAAGAAGTTGTTCCGACTTAGGTGTTTGCAGGTGTGGTTATTCATGGTTGTTGTGGCCCATGTGTTTGCGGTCAAGATGTGTGGTTGTGGGCATGGTGTGCGCGGGCGGGGTGTGGCAGTGGGGCTGTGTTGAGAATGGCGGGAGAGGTTCGATGCATAGGATGTCCTCAATAACCAGTGGGGAAGTGGCGCAGGGTACCCAAACATCGATGTGTTATTACTATTATATTTCTTGACTTTCATTATTTGGGAAGTGTTCCTTGGTGAGGCTTAGGTGGGCAGTTTTTCCAGCTAGGTGTTTTGAGTTATCTCTTTTCTCATGGGGTGTTAGAATGCCTCCCTACTTGTGCACTATTGCTTTTGGTTTTCCCTACTAAGTACACGTGTATTCTCATCCTATATATAAAAAACTTCTTTCAGGTTTCCAGTTGGAATTCATGGATCGTGTAGGGTTGTACTAGTTCAGACGTTGGGACAGTTGATGTTTCTGTTTTCCATTCATTTGGTACTTTTTTGGGGTTTTCTTTTACTTTTGTATCATGTTCATTTGGAACATGCATATGAGAATGGTTTCTTTTGACTCTACTTGTACTTCCAGATTTGGTGTTTATGGGAATTACTATCTTATCACCTGATCCAGTTAAATAAAAAAGGGTAATTTTATCCTTCTGATGTGTCATTCTATACACTTGGTGCTAGTCGCCACTCCAAGAACTATTGATGGCGGGTCCTTGGGGTCATTATCTCTACTTCAACTTTAAAAAGTGAGGGTCTGGAAACCTGTTGTCCATTATCTCATCTTGGTGGAGGCGGGTCGTGACAAAATGGTATTAGAGGAATGGTTTAGAGATAGGATGGAGCTCGGTGTTTGGCACAGTGAGGGTTTCATGGGATGGTAGGGAAACAATGTTAGGAAATCCGGATGAGTGAATTAGGCTAGAGAAGACCAGCTATGACATGGGATTTTAGGGCCCCCCGTGATCTGACATAAGGAATCTGGGTCTACCAAACGACCAAGTGAGGTTACCCTGACTGTAGGGTAGAGACCTTATGAAAGGTTCATGCATCATAATGACTTTTGTTCTTGTGTTTCATGGGAATTTTTGGGATTTAAAATGAATAATAAGTCTAAGAAAATTTAAAAGATGAATTCTAGACTACTCGGGAATATGAATTCCTTGTATACTTTGCAGCTATGGCACACGGATGGCGACCAAGGGTAGTGCGGGCAATCGAGGCCCATGAGTTTGATTTATCTGATCGACAGAGGGATGACCGAGAGGAGGAGGACAATCAGTTGAAGAGGAAGATTCATTCCTTTCAGCGGCAGAACCTCGGGATGTACGAGAGTCACATCATTGACGTGGAGACATAGAGCTAGCTAGAAGAGCTAGTGATATCTTTGAGCTTGATCCTGGCTTCGGTGGAATACTGGCTTCCTCTGGCTGTAATCCAGATGTGGGGAGCAACACGTATGGGGTTAACACATTATCTTGGGGAGAATAGGGAGGCTGAGGTGATTTGGACTGACTTCGAGAAGTATTTTTGGGTGGAATTCCTCTCTTCCACAATGATGGTTGAGAAGAGAAAAGAACTACTCTCCCTCCAGTGGGGGAGTATGTCAGTTAGGGAGTTCAGGATCATGTTCAAGGATCTCCTTCGCTTAACTATGGACCTTTTTCCAGATGAGGAGTCTCAGGTGAGACATTTAGAGGAGGCACTCCGACCTTCCCTTCATAATGCGGTTACCCCCATTCACCATACCGACATACTTGGAGGTCTACAAGAAGGTTGATGTTGTGGAAAGGAGGCACACGCTGGGAGGTGTATCATTAGAGATAATCTAATTGGGCTCGTCGAAGGGGAAGGCTGTCAGTAACAGGCCTCCAGCATCCAGGCCCTCTAGGTTTTAACCAGTAGGGAGCAGGCCTCTGCAGTTCTAGTTCCGATCTCTCGGTCCTCACCGTTTCCTTTCAGGCCTATGAGCATTATGCTTCATCTGTGGCATTCGTGGGCACCTTTGGATCTCGGGCCTAGACTGAGTGCAGTACGGAGGGAGTGGGCTGATGCAGCACCCACCTTAGAAGTAACAGGGACATCGATCTCCTTCTCTTCCAATGGAATATGTTGTAGGAGGAGGCCAACCCCAGGGCGCTCCTCAGGGACTTCGACTAGGGAGCTATTGGGGAGGTGACTGACAGCTGAGGGGTAGTGGAGCTGGGCACGGGCAGTTACACGTCGCAGAGGCAGTAGCTCTAGCTGGGATGGAAGTTGTTCGAGGTACGATCATCTTGTTTAGTACTTTTGACTATTCCATGTTTGATACAGGAGCTTCACATTCCTTTTTTCTGCCCAGTCTTGCTCGTTCTCTGGGTCTAGATGTCGAGAGACTTATAGTGCCCCTGGTGTTGAGTACACACTTCGGGGTTCAAACCAACTTTTTTTATGTTTGTAGAGTGTGTAGAGTGATGATAGGGCCACATCAGTCAATTAGAGATCTTCTACTATTTCTGATACATCAATACTATGTCATATTAGGCTTTGACTGGTTTTCTCTATATGTTCCATTACTGACTACTTCTGAGGAAGGATCGTGTTTTCAGACTTGGGTAGCTGACATGTGACATTCATCGACGAGTGGATCCCCTCCTTTCTTTATTAGGTGAAATATCTGTGGATTAGGCGGATACAAAGATGGTGGAAGTCTTGGGGATTGTTAGTGAGTTCATGGATGTCTTCCATGAAGAGATGGTGACTCTAATCCCTCGACGTGATGTTGAGTTCGGGATATACATGAATCTCGGTTCCCACCCGATTTCGATAGCTCCCTAAAAGATGGAGCGTTCTAAGATGCGGGATTTTTCGATTCCGATTGAAAATCTGATGAAGAAAGTTTTTTTATCAACCAAGTGCGTCACCATGGGGTACTGCAGTCTTATTCGCGAAGAAGGAAGATGGTGGTATCAGACTAGGCATAGACTACGGGAGACTGAACCAGGTAACTTTCAAGAACTATTACCCTCTCCCGAGAATAGAAGACCTTTTTGACCAATTAAAAGTGTAAGGGTGGTTCTCCTAGATTTTCCTACGTTAGGGATATCACCAGTTGAGGGTGGAGGAGGGTGACATCTGAAAGACTGATTTCAAGTGCAAATATGGGCACTTTTAGTTTGTGGTCATGTTTTTTGGCGTTACGAATGCTCTAGTTGTGTTCATGGGGCTCATGAAATCTGTTTTCTTGGAATACCTGGACCAGTTCATAGTCGTGTTTATCGAAGACATACTGATCCACTCAGAATCAGAGGAGGATCACACCAAACATCTGATAATGGTTTTTAAGGTCCTCTGACAGCACCAACATAATGGGAAATTGTACAAGTGCATGTTCTAGACTCGAGAAGTGATCTTCTTTGGACACATGGTCTCTGAGTAGGGAATAGTAGTGGAGCCATTGAAGGTCGAGGCGGTTCTTTCTTGGGCAGCACCCAAGAACGTGGCATAAGTTTGTAGTTTCCTAGGTTTGATAGGTTACTACTGGAGGTTCGTGGCCAACTTCTCTCGAGTTGTAGTAACTTTGATAGACTTGACCAAGAAGGCTAATGCTTTCGTGTGGAATGGGTAGTGCGAGGTAGCATTCAGCTAACCGAAGGGGAATTTGTTTAGTGCCCCAGTGTTGAGGTTTCCAGAATAAGGGGTAGCGTATGAGGTATTATTTGATGCTTCAAGACAAGGCCTCAAGTGCGTGTTGATGGAATATCAAGGGGTGATCTCTTATGGGTCTAAGATGGTACGTCACCATGAGTGTAAATATGTCAACCATGATATGGAACTTGTGGCGGTCGTGTTATCACTGATGTTGTGGCAGCACTTCCTCACCGAAGTGCGCTTTGTGGTCTTCACAGATTACAAGATCATGAAGTATATCTTTACCCAATGGGACCCAATCATTATACAGTAAAGGTGGGTGATGTTTCTCCAGGACTACAAATTCGAGATCTCATACACTAATGGTAAGGGGAACATTGTAGCTGATGCCTTAAGCAGGAAGTCACAGAGGGAAGCTATTCAGGAATCTGTGGATTCTTGGTAGGCATTGAAAGAGTTGGCTTCCCTACACATGGATGTAGTGGAGGATGGTGGTAGAGGTTTCCTATTTCAGATGACAGTGAAGTCCTCTCTACTATGATAGGTGGAGGAGTCTCAGTGGAAAGACATAGAGAGTAAAGTGATGCACAATCTGGCTAACCAAGACAATGCTTCAGATGGATGGTCGGAGGATGTCCAGAATCAGATTCTTTTCTGAGGGAATATGTTTGTCCCAGATATGATGTGTGACAGAGTTCTTGGTTATTTCCACAACTCACCCCTGGTAGTACACCCGGGAGCTTCCAAAATGTAACAGGGCATGAGAGGTCAGTTCTGGTGGCATGGGGTGAAGTGGGTGGTGGTAGAGTTCCTAGAAAAGTGCCTCATGTGTCAACATTTTAAGGATGAACACCGCATCCTAGGGGGTCTGTTACAACCTTTATATGTCCTTTAGTGGAATTGGGATGACATCTCGATGTATTTCATCATGGGACTACCCAGAGTTCAAGTGGGTCGCGATGCTTTCTGGGTAGTGGTGGACCGACTGATGAAATCGACCCTCTTCCAGGAAATGAAGGTGTAAATTATGGTGGATGCCCTAGAAATGAGGTACGTTGATGAGGTGGTGTAGTTTCACAGAGTCCCAAGATCCGTAGTCTCTGATCGTGATACCCGGTTTACCTCGCCGGTTTGGAATGGATTGCAACATGCTTTTGGCACCCAGCTATGCCTCAACACTACCTTCCATCCCCAGACAGATGGACAGATAGAGCACAGCATCCATACATTGGAGGATATTTTACGAGCATGTGTTTTGGACCTTGGAGGTTCATGGGTATGACACTTGCCTCTGGAAGAGTTTTCTTACAACAACAGCTATCACTCTTCCATTGGCATGACCCCCTTTTTAGCTTTGTACGGGAGGCCATGTCGCTCACCCGTCTGATGGATAGAGGTCAGGTAAGTAGGTGTTCAATGCTAGAAAATGGATCTATCCCCATGGTATTCCCCAAAAATGTGGGGATAGATTCCCCTATACCCACGGTATTTGAAAATCGTGGGAATAGGTAAATTTTCAAGACCTATACTCAGGGTTTTCCAAAACCGTGGGTATATGGGGGTCCATCACCACGGTTTTACAAAACCATGGGGATTGGTCATAAAAAGCCACATATACCCACTATTTTGGAAAACCGTGGGTATAGGGGTACCTATCCCCATGGGTTTTCCCCAAAACCGTTGGGATAGGTCTGTTCTAAAATTCATATACCCACGGTTATGAAAAAACGTGGGTATGGGTTTCCCGTGTGTGCGTGGGAAATTTTTTTCTTCCATAGGAAGGATTATTTTTGGCGGGAGTCCTATACCCATGGTTATTCCCTCTATACCCATGGTTTATATAATTATATTTTACTAAATATAAATATATATACACATAGGTGATGTTAGGGTTGTGGTTATACGCGGTGTTTGCAGCAAAGAGGGTGCGGGATCGAATCCCACCACCTGCATTATTTTAGGATCTATACCCATAGTTTTGAAACTTTGGGGAAAAGCCTTTATCACCGTGGAAATTGGATATGTTTTGTTGACATGGTGGTAGGACCCCTATACCCATGGTTTTGGAAAACCGTGGGTATAGGCTGGGGACCTATACTGATGCTGTTCCAACCCACAGTTCCCAAAACCATGGGTATAGCCAATACCCACGGTTTTGGGGGCTATACCCACGGTTTTGAACCGTGGGTATATGATATTTTTCTAGTAGTGGTTCCTGGCCGGGAGGTGGTGCAGAGCACGATAGGGAAGGTTCAGCTTATATGGGAGAGGATGAAGGCAGATCAGGACCAGCAGAATTCATATGTCGATAATAGGAGGAGACACTTGGAGTTCCAGGTCATGGACCACTTATTATTGAAGGTATCCCCTTGGTGTGGACAACAGAGTTTCGATAGGGGGATTAAGCTTTCTCCTAGTTTCATCGGACCATTAAAAGTGCTGTGGAGGGTCAGTGATGTGGCTTATCAGCTAGCGCTACCACTGCCGCTACTGAGAAAGCATGATGTCTTCAATGTGTCTCAGCTCTGTAGATATCTACACAGTGACTCACACATCCTCTACTGGGGAAATATGGATATCATGGCCAACACAATGTTTGTAAAAATATTGGTGAGGATCGAGGATCGCAAAAAGAATCTGATCCATGGATGAACCATCCCTTTTGTTCGTGTGTTATGGAGGCATGGTGGGATTGAAAAGAGTGCCTGGGAGCGGGAGGCACAAATCCACGCCTAGTACCTAGAGCAGTTTTGAGTGCTGTTCTTTTTTATTTTATGTACTGGTTTGTGATAAAGTGTTTTTACCCTATTAGCCATGGAATGTGTTGTTTTCCTTGTTCTCCGAATGTGTATGTAGAGTCCTAACTCTGGGGAGGGGAGGACCTGATCCCTAATCAAGATGCATTAAGGTGGAAGTGATTAAACATGTGCGGGTGAGTTAGTGCCACCCAAAGTGGATAATATCTTCAAATGGAGGAAGAAAACACTCTAATCCATATGATTGGATGGTTTGATCCTTCAATGTTTTTGTGCATACTTGGAGGAAGAGGAGTGGTATCATATCCATAGTCGTTCGAAAGATGGATGAGTTTTACTCATAAGAGGTATCTTTCGAGGTGGTTGTTTGGACCCCACCCTCTTTTCTCCTGGTTTATTTTTGATTCTCGAGGAAGAGAATGTTTTGAGAGGTATTTGATTTAACTACCTAGACCCTCCTGGTCCAGTACTTTTCCAAAAAATGGTTCCATCAAACGGTTCCACCGAAACTTTGGCACCGGTAACGGTCTCACACCAAAACTGTGGCACCGTGACTGTGGCACTTTCAGGGTGACATGGTGATAGAGTAATGTGAAGGTGTCACCGTGAGGGTGGTACCGTGACGGTGGAAGCTTTTCCTCACCGATGGTCTTCGTTCTTTTTCTAAATTTTGACTTTTTATGCTCTCACAATGTATCTTTTGATATAAAAATGTTTTAATACACCCTTTCAAATCCATTTAAATCCCATATATAAAAAAGAATCTTCCAATATCCGGGAGACCCTTTAATTACAAAAATTCATGTATTTTAATCTATGTCACACCATTTCCCCATACCTTCCAGTTCCGCCCCTGTTGTACGTTTTCCCTCCGATTAAAAGAAACTGTTTAATGTATAGCCGTTATGGCCAGCACCCCGAATAGAATAATTAAATAAGAATTAATATCATCTTGTGTTACATCCCAACCACATGGGAAAACATGATCCGACAATAAAGTGGTTTATAATTCCTTATCGCATAACAATAGGATCTCACCTTTATATCATTCTAGAATTTCTTTCTTCTCTTTCTTCGATGGATTTCTTTCGTCTACCTGGGTGTTCTTTGAGTCCCTCCTTCCCGAGGCTTGTGGTGCTCCTGTGCGGGAGTTTTTCTACTCATCCTTGGAGTCCCCGGTGTTCCTCTCTTGTCAGACATGCATCCTCGGTTCTTGGCGTGTGGATAAAGACGTCGATCCTTGATCAATCCATGTATGGTTTTCCTTCTTCTCTCTTTACTCTATATCATACGGGGAGGGTATGCTATTGTTTCTTCGGGATAGATGAAACCAAACATTAATGAAATATCAAATTGACTATTAAAGAATGAAGGGGGTTTGATCGATGTTTCTTCTATATTTCCGTACCCTTGATTATTTATATTGTGAATTGTGTGTGAATATTCAAACTGAAAATCATGGTTGTTGGTTGTCTTTCTTTGTGCATTAATGAACATCTGTCATCTGTGATGATTGAATGTCTCCAACATAGGAATTTGGTTAATCACAAAAACTCGGCCAATTAAATGAATGTCCATTGAACAAAAATCCTTGTGTGATCACCCTGGTTAACTAAACAGAAATAAAAAAACATAGTGAATGACATACTTGAGTCTTGAAACATACTTGCTCTGTCTTGGCGGCTTTTCTGTTTGATCTACTTGATGCTCATGGGGTTATGTGGATGGGGATGGGATCCTCTATTGTTATACAGTATTTTTTTGTGGATCTAAGGCCATGTGGGGTTATATATTGGGGTTTGGTTTTGTTCCAGTACATTGAGGGATCTCACAGGTCACTTTGTTGTATCTTTACAAGAGGAATGGGTTTGAATGCTTAAGTATTTTTTGGCTGTTTTTCTTTACCATATTGTGGTCATGCTTGTTAGATTTCCAATAGTGAGGTATTTAATTAAATGTAGTTACCTCAACATGAAAACAAAAAAGGGTTAAATGGGGAATTGGTTTTAGGAATGAGTTGTGACTTGGGTGTGAGTGTTGTGCCTTTCTTTTATGAATGAATAGTAAAGAGGGTGTTTGTGCTTAGGTTGGTTTTGGAACCCCTAGGTTGGGATGATTTCTTGTTACCTATACATATAATGGTTGTTTTTATGCTTATTATTCATGCCCCACCCATGTTGAGAACTTCGTTTTGAACACCCCCATTTCATGGGAGAGAGTGCTTTCCCCAACACTCCTATGAGAGGCTGGTTATTAGCTCATTTTCTGCTACCTTTCCTGAATTGAAGAAGAATCATCGGGCATGCTGTGATGGCATGAGGTCCGTTATAGCCCATGGTTCTTCGAGCATGGTAGTTGTGGTGGTTGGCCCAGGTGTGTGCGGGAAGGTTGTTTCCCAAGTGTATTCGGGATGAGACCCAGGAGTCTTCCGGCAAGGTAGAAGTTGTTATGGACCAGGTGTTTGCGGGCATGGTTACACATGGTTGTTGTGGCCTAGGTTTTTATGGGCGGGATGTGTGGTTGTGCCTTAGGTGTGTGCGGGCGTGGTGTGGCAGTGGGACTGCAGAGAGAATGGCGGGAGAGGTTCGATGCGTATTATGTTTTTTTGATAACTAGTGGGGATGTGGCATGGGGTACCCAAACAACGATGTGTTATTACTATTAAATTTCTTGAATTGCGTTATTTGGGGAGTGTTCCTTGGTGATGCTTGGGTGGGATGTTTTCACTACTAGGTGTTTTGGGTTATCATTTTTCTCACGGGGCATTAGAATACCTCCCCACTTGTTTACGAGAGCTTTTGGTTTCACCTACTGAGTATACTTGTTTCTCGCCCTAAATATATAAAACTACTTACAGGTTTCAAGGAGGAATTCAGGGATCGTGTAGGGCCATACTAGTTCAGATGTTGGAATAATTGTTGTTGCTGTTTTTCATTCTTTTGGTACTTTATTTTGGGGTTTTCTTTTACTTTTGTATCACGTACTTTTGGAAAATGCATATAAGAATGGTTTGTTTTTGCTCTACATGTACTTCCGCCTTTGGTGTTGTTAATAATTACTATATTATATCCCGATCCTATTAAATAAAAAGGGTAATGCCTTCCATCTTATGTGTCATTCTATACCCTTGGTGCAAGTCGTCACTCTGGGACCTATTGAAGGTGGGTCTTGGGGGTCATTATGTCTTCTTCAACTTAAAGAAGGAATTGTCTGAAAACATTTTTTCCCTTATATCATCATGGTGGAGGCGGGTCATGAAAATCATCCTCTTATTTGGAATAGATTAGAAGATCACTAAATAATGAATAAATTCCTTAAAATTGGGTGGTATGATCCTGTATATAAATAACATAACCAATTGGAAGAAAAATAATGAATGATAAAAAATAAATTGAGAACATAACGATGTGGATCAAATGATGTGAATGAAGATTGATTCATTTTAGAATATAATATGATGAACAAAAACTCTCTTATATATATTTTTTTCATCAAAAGAGGAGAAAAGGGAGGGGTTCTCTATTCAAAATGAAAATGGGGAGGGTGTGATTTAATTATTCCATTAATGGAAAACCATCAAATCTCCCAAATTTGTACGTTACATAGTTTGGATACATGGTTTTCCGAACATTCTGCAAACCATGAATAAAAATCTATAGTAAATATGAACCATCATGGTTTTTCAACACAGTAAGGGAAACAATTCTCCCACCATACAAAACCACTTGACATTTTTTCTTTTATTTTTTCCTCGACTGTGCACCCCAAATAAAACGGTCATATCAAACCACGTTCCCTTCTACTTCTTGTTGTATAACATAGTATGTATAAATGAATGTGTACATCTTACATCACATGGTAAAAAAACCATGTGACTTGCATTTTTCACCATTAAAACTGGGATCTAGGCTTTGAAAAACCATTGAAATTCCCAAATACATTCATAAACTCACTAAGAATACATATTCATTAATTAAAAGAGAAAAAATAAGACATAATGGATCCATGAATAATTAAAAAATTTGTATTTTTAGTCATCCCCTATTAAAATTACTCATCCCTAATTTCAATATCCAATGGTGGAAAACACTATATGAGAAAATCTTGGGTAACTGGGAATTACATTGGCTTCCAGCCCCCATGTATCATCCTTTACATGGTTGGGATACCATAGGTCCCATACTATGGGGGCACAAATGCCCTAGACATACACCATTCATTGGTAAGTGATGCGTATAAGCTACTTATCTAAATATGTATCTGTATCTTGCACAAAATACCTTGGACCAAAAGTATGAGATGGGTCGACATGAAAACAATGATGATTTGAATGGTGGAAGACATCATGAATGAAACATTACATCTTATGTATGAAAAACTGATATTATACCATCCATACTCTATTTAGTATCTCGAACATCCCCTTATAATAAGGATACATCTTCCATTACTTCTATAAAAACCTATTCAATAAAATGGGAGATACCCATAGGAATACATGATACATATCCTTAGTATATAAAGGTCATTAAAAAAAATATTAGAATATTATTGTTTTCCTAGATTAATTAGTATTCATATGCTTCTTAATCCTATTAACATACTCTAGTGTCTCATGTAAGAGATGAGCACATATTCTGGTTGAATCTCCTATATCTAACCATTATAAGGATGAACAACATGACCATCCAAAAAAAATCCTCCAAAAGATCCATATTAATTATCTCTTGAAATCTGTTACTATAGAAACCCCCATCTAGAGTGATATGATTCTACCAAGAACCACTTAATACAAGGATGGATTCCCATATAATGTCCTCTAGAACATGTATTTTATTTTTTGATATCCCATCGGTTTGAGGGTGAAAGGTTATTCTACAGTGAACCTATGTACCCTAATCCTTCTTCACCCATTTACAAAACCATAAAGTGAAACAAGAATACCTTTCTAAAATGATTTTATAGCGGAACTCATGTAGTAATATGTACTAACATACATAGAATCATCCCATATTATCAATGTAAAATTATAGTGGATAGGATGTATGTTTTAATACATCATCATATGGTGAATGAAAAAACAAATAACATCGCGGCCTCTAGGTTACCTAGATAAACTAACTACAAAGTCTATTAAAACTTGTCATCAATTCTATTCAGGAACATGAAGATGATGTAACAAGATTTTAGGTCAGTGGTTCCCTTCCTACACCTGCTAATATTTGGATCAACTATTGATGAATATAGATATTTGATGATTCATCCATTGACAGTAATACCAAAGTCGAATAACACAATACATCATTAAGACTCCTGGATGAAATTCCCACTGAGAAGAATGGGACTCTAGAAAAAAATCTTCTCTCATAACTATAGTAACCCAAGTACATCCATGTATATGCTGGAGGTCATCATTGTACATAGACCAATTTTAAGGCAGGTCATCTCATGAAATAATATGAAAGCTAACCTACCTCCCAAAATCAAAAAACCGCATGCTCTTCATATTCTCAATAAGGGATGAGGTAAAATTCATGGAATAGATATGTGACTGTTAGTGACAATAATAAATATCTATATGTAGCTCGGATAAGGTGGCCATCGAATTTCAGTCATCACTATCTTTCTGTACATCATGTGCTACATTTTTTTCTCAACCCATTATGATTACATTACCCTTTATTGCAATATAGGGAAGCTAAAAGTCACTAAAATTGTGATAATCGGCCCATATTTGAATTTGAGAACAATTTGATGATGTGTAATGATACATTTGAGTCTCTTGTAGTCTGAATACACAACAATGCACTCTCCTAATAGATTTTGTCTCCAGATATGTAATCCATGGATAAAAACTTCTATCTCGAGGCCAATTTTTGAGTAATTTTTATCATTAGGAATCAACTTTTGAGATCTATATTCAATGAAACTATCATTCTATAAAAAAACTAATCCTATGGAAAGTCATGATGACTAACAGAACCTATTATATCATATTCCTGGCCGTGATAATGTGATAATAACTTCCATGACAAGACTCCTATCAGCTCCCAATTTTTTTTTAATCTCTTCTGACCACAAGAAGATAACACCAAACTATTTATGACGAGTACACGTTAAAATAAGGAATTATAATACTTGTATGAAATGAATGTAATATAAATATATCCCCATGAATCTCTATAAATAAAAAAAGTTCTTGGGATTACATTAGGAAATGAAAACACTCACCTTCAGTGGGTAATCGTATATGAGGATATGGATGTCATTTATTTACCATATAATGGTTCACCCATCCTCATACCATGCATATATGAAGGTTCACATCCACCAACTCTATGAAAACCACCGAAAACAACAAATAGGATCTAATAGGATGTATAAAACATATGGCCTCCATTTCCTCTAACATCTTCTCGAGCACCTTGAGCTAAGTAGGACCCATCTTGTATGAAGTCATGGACAAGAGTAGCTCCAGGAATGAGCTCAACCAAAAACACTACCTCTTACTTAATTGGTAAGAAAAAAAATTAACCATTACTGTCATACCTTAAACAAACTACTACTAGAGTTAATTCAGTCTAATGAAAACAATGTTCCTCTATGAAGATATTGGAAATCATGGGTGGCCACTCCACCAAGACCAAGATGCTAAGATCCTACACAACTAGCCTGGGCATCCCACTCACAAATGTGTAAAAAAATAAATCCATTTGGTGATGTAAACATTACACTTCGTTGATATTGGTCTACAATGTTATGATACAGAAAAAACCAATAAATTTAGAGATTGAAATTGATTCCCATCATAATGAGAACAATGAGGTCACATTGTAATGGGTAATTCCCATGAAAATGTGGATAGAACCTACATTGGTGTATGTCCTATAACCATACTCCCAACGGTGTATCTGGTCTCATTAAACCACAATAATATTGTATTTTCTTCAATATACATTCCATGATAGATAATGTGATGAAAATGTGTGAATCTCATGTATCAAATAAAGCATATATTATAGTGTATTATACTAAAATAGTACATCCTAATGTATATGGTCTTGAAGCCTAATCCTCAAGTATAATCTATAATTCATTCAAATAACATGATCTATGAACCTATTCAATTAGTAGACTACCACGATCAAACCCCATTAGTTGGCACTAATGTTGATCATGACCGTGGATACTACGGTCACAACCTCCTCCTTAGCCTGTCCGACTAGTGCTGCTCCAACTCCCCACCTAACACGACATATAAAAACATGCTCCTTAGTGTGAATCTTGTATTGATCCTCTTCTACTAGATGTCGGTAGAATGGTATGGTAGAATACATGAAGGTGGATCATATAGCCAAAATATCATAACATCAGATGGACTCTCTCACACTAAGGAATCAGGTGGCCCTTTCATCCATATTGGTGACACACCATGGAGTAACAAGAATTGGTAGTTTGGCGGCCACTGGTCAAATGAGAAAACATGATAGATAGATTTCCTCTATGTCATGAATGATTGGTCATATATGTAACTAGTCCTATGTTCTCGGTACTACCAATTTCATTCATGTTTTTCTATGTGATAAGAACATGATTGAATATTTCTGGGAAGGTAGGTAGGAGAAAGACATGAACTGAAGTAAAAATGGAATAATAATTTCCATTCTCCAAACAGATTGCATAAGAGGGATCATCACCAGCTAGAAATTTTGTGATTAAATGTAACTCATTAAAATAGATTGAATACTTCATAAGTTATAGAACCCTACCTAATATTCATGAACTCTTTATCTCATTCTACTCTTAGTGTGCGAAGAATAATAAATTCATAGAATGGAATCTAGAAATCATTCCTAGCGTGAGATGATGGTGACCAAGATGTGTAATTAAATCCCGACAACACTTGGTTGAATCCCCTAGAATGTATATAAATATTAAGATCCTCTTAATTTTTGGTGTATCTCGATGATAAATGATATTATAGGTGGAATCTATCCAAAAAACAATATTCTATGGACTTCCATACCATTTGAAGGTTAGAGGATGATACAATAGAAACTCACTTGTAAGATCATCCATCTTAGGCAATGATCATGGCACACCTTGCATGGACTGCTTCATAAAAAAACTATCAAAATTATGGGAATCAATTCCGAAATCAGTTCCAATAGGTGGTTCCTTAAGTATAACTCCTAACTATACTAAATGAATCTTAACAATGACTACATTTAGAGCATTGATTTTGGAACCCTCCTAGAGCTTGACGTGAGGACACCATGACAACATGGATCTACAAATTCAATGAAAACTCCTTCAAACAATATTTTAAGGTGATGGATATAAACACTAAAAGAAGTTGAGCCTAATAACCTTACATCCCATTTCATACAACACCAAGAAGATTCAAAGAAGGAAATATATTTATTAATACTAAATTATATGTTTCAAGGATAAATTAATATTAAAGGTCAAATGTACCACAACTCATCATTTACTAGAAAAAATTTCATTTAATAGGTCTAGATTCAATTTTCAATAAGCAATTTATTGTTTCCATATAACATTGTTCATTTAGAACGAACATAAATTCAAAGAGAATCATTCCCCATACACATTATCATTGAAGATGAAACCAATTTGGTTTTAATCTAATGGATCAACTTAGTAGACTACTCAATCCAATCAATGAGATCCCATAACTACAAAAAAATTGAAAGTGAAAATCAGTAAATCACAGACAAAAAAGAAGCATAAGAATATATAGATATATATATATATAAAAGTTTCCCATAATAATCACAATAATAAAATGAAATGATATAAATTAAGTGCACCTATATGGAATGAAAATATGTATGGAATCTGAATTCAAGGCCTATATGATGATTCATGTAATAGTTCTCCTTCACATCATATCATCAGTCGAATGGTGGCTTGAAAACTCAATTTAAAAATTAATTAACAACACAATATAGAATTTGTGTCACCAAACTATGAAATAAAATCCACTCTAATAGGAAAAAATATAATATCAATTATAATTCTAGAAACCGGGCCCTTATACTGAACATGGATTCATGATGCCCAAGAATGACTTATGACCCAGTTAAAAGCCTTCCAAATAACTAATATACTATCTATAAATAGTTAATAAAGAAAAAATTTCTTTTACACCACTTAGTGATGTCAGATGCATGGATGTTACTTATTATTTCTTCAATACAATTTGGGAACATGGCCTCAAGCATATCTCCTCAAACACTAGATGGTGTTGACTAACGATGAGTACCTAGGGTGTGTACATAGGGAGGAAAATCTTTTGTTACCATAGTGTACCATAGAAGATAAAATATAATATAATAATAATTATTATGTATCAGAAGTTGTATACGTAAAAATATTCCACATCAGTCGAATACATGAGTAATAAACAACTAAAAAACATACAATATTTTAAAAATATGCCCTATAAGTCAAGATTATAATGAGACTCGCTTCCCTTTTTCAATGCCCACGTACATATAATCTATGTAGGTAAAAATATAACATGGATATGGTGTGATATTAATCTAATTAATCCAAAACCTATGATGTATATAACATAATATATGTGTAACATATATGGTAATAGTGTTTTAGAATGTATATATAAATGAAAATAAGAAGTGTTGTGTAAATAACATGTACATACTTCATCCCTATGTTGGTTTTTGAACATGTAATTAGTTCATTAATTAATAAATTTCATGATTTGATGTTTACATCATGTGAGGCATAGTATGCACTGACAACACCTTGTGATATATATTGTTATGGTTACAAGATGTATCAAGGTAACTTTTATTGATATTAATAACAAAACTGTACAAATGTAATGACCAAGGAAACTGTGAACCTCATGGGTCACTAACTCAATAGTATCTTCAGCCTAGCTATGGGGTAAGATTGTAATCCAAGGAGTATCATAACAGGAATTCAACAATTTTGATGATCTAACCCAGTGCAAGAAAAAAATTCGTGGTAAAATGCGATACGTTATGGCTAGGCACAAGGATGTAACAATGGAACCTGATGTCCATAGAATCCATGTTGGATCAATGGAGTGTATCTGATGAATCCTATAACAGTAAGAGAGGGATCCTATGGATTCTCACTAGGTATCCACTGAAAGAAGAGTATTTGGTTCAATATTGGGTCTCAAGTAAAAATATGCATCCCCGAATTTTAATGGTGTCCTCGAGTGATCAAATAATACCCTCATGAATCCAAGGTGAGCATGAGCTAAACCCCACCAATAAATATGTCAAGGTATATATAAGAGGGAAATTGAAATTAATTATATTAATTAATGATGACATATTATAATTATACCATGTTACATGAAAAGGATCAATCAATGTATTTCATATAAGTGAAAGGGTATCTCATAAAATCAAATAATCTCCAAATAATTTAATTTATAATGATTTAATATAGTTCACTTAGATATCGTCCATTATATATGGAAAGGGGTGATATATATGAGAAACCCAACCACTCAATTACCATCATTTAGGCCATGCCATATATATACCATATACAATGAATTTCCATTTAATATTCATTAATCATGTATTATAACATACCATACATTTGTAAAGTGAGAGTAAATCAAACCATTATAATTTCAATATCAATCCAAAAAATAGAGGACAACCATTTAGATAGTCATTTCAATGAACTTGTAAAAAGTGTCTTAGAAAGAATGTCAGACCATCAAAGGTTCAAAAATGCCAATTATGGAAAATACCCACCCTGAGGTAATTGGTGTTGTGGGAATTACCACCAACAATGAAAAACATATATTGAACAGGTCAAAGGACATTATTCTAAAAGCATTTAGGAAGGAATATTAATTGGATAGGAGACTCTTGAAGAAATCTATGTATCAACATGAGAAATTAAAAAATGATTAATATTGAGGTTTGAGTAATAAAACACATACCTCATGCTCATATTATTATCCTCATCCAATATCAACCTACGGTTCATTATGGATTGGAAGAGATATGAATAATTATTATTGACCCAAAATTGGGTCATATGATATTACAGCTGAATGACATCATTGATTAAAATATGAATGATGAAAAAAGAAAAAAAAGTTGATAACATACCAACAAGGATCCAATAAGATGAACATTGATCAATTTATATTTTAGAATGAGGAAAAAGATCAAAGACTGTCATAGATGTCCTTTTGGATTAAAATATGATAAATTCGAGGGGATTTACAGTAGATATAGACAAATATTGAGAGGATTAATATAAAAAATTAATAAAGACAAAAATGTAAAAACACTAAATTTATCCTTTGCATAGTTTTTCTACACATTTAGCTAAACTGTGTGAAAACTATGTATTTTTTTGTAGGAAAGGGGAACATATAGGGACACAACACATAGATAGGTAAAATGGGACGCCAATTATGAAAAAACCTATTAGAATTTTTCTATAAATGTCAAACCTTTGTAGTTGGAATAACATGTTTAGACCAAACTGTTAACCTTACTTATACTCGTTGTCCATCCTTTTGAGGTAGAAACTAACCATGCGTTCTGCCTCCATGATTAAAAACTCTTTTTACAACCCTTTTTCACCATAAGACATGGATTTAGACTCCATAGAAGCACCGAAAACCCATGAAAACTTCATGAACACATTATGAATAAATATTCAGTCCAGAAAAGGAAATTAGGCCGAAAATTAAATGATCAATAAGGGAGTCAAAACACCATGTATTTATAGAATATATGTTCCACTATTAGTCATGAAGTTGTGGTAAAATCATCAAATTACATAGTAATCTGACATTGTAAAATGGGATTGTTAGAAATATACTTTTTATTATTTTTATTTTCTATAATTTTTTATGGTTGTGATCATGAACATACAATATTAAATATCTATAAAAATTATTACAATGAAATCTAATAGTATCATGTCTATACATAATTTTTTTTTCAAACTAATTGAATCATGTTCTTGAATAATTACCTCAGGATATATAATCCTTTATACAATTAATTTGGGGGATACATATATTTATGTCCCACATTAAGTTAATATATTTAAAAATTCACATCATCCACATAAAATGAGAATGAATACATATATCATTTATGAAAACAAACATAACATGCATAATTATTAATGATAAAAAACAACGTGTCATAATAATTATAAAAAAATAATAGAATAAATCACATAATTAAATGGGTAAATAATTGTCTCTCATGAATATTTATGGAATACACAAAAGGTGTGTTCGTGGTAAAAAAATTATAAAACGTAAGAAATATTTAGAAGAGTTAGATATTCCATGAATAATGGAATTAAAATCAGGGTAATAATTTATATTCTGTTAGATTATCTATTAATTTATAGAGAGAAATTTGAAATATCGAAGGTATGGATAAATATAAAAAAATATAATAAAAGGTGTATAAAAATTTAGGATAAGAATCCAAGATTTTTTTAAATATGATAGGTAAATAAGAGACTCTCATAAAGAATATTTAATAGTATTATCTAATGTATGGATTTCAAATGAAATGTAAACATTGAATGATGAATAATTCCCAGATTGGAAAATGATGGGAGAATACACTTATGTTTTATCGAATATAATTAAATAAAATTTTATTTGGAGGTAGATATAATTGATTCCTATAAGGGATAAATTTTAGATAAAATCATATTTGAAAGATTTTATGATATCACTAGATCATAAATGACTGAAATTATAATGAATGGATATATATAAATATATATATACATAAAATAGCTCCATAATTGGAATGATTTTATTTTATTGTAATATTTATTAAATCCTTATAAAATAAGATTGTTCAAAAATATTTATTCTGAAAAATAATGATCGATATGGCCCACTCACCTTTGGTCATGCTTTGTTTCATCTTAATAAGACCAACTATATGAAAAATTATTATTATTAAAATATAAAAAAAATATCATCATATTATTTAATTTATTATTAATTATTTACAATAATTATGTTGTATTTATTAATTTTGTTTAATGATAATGTTTTATGATAGAATTATTGATTGAAATATTGAATTTTAATGTTTATTTAAATGTATCATTAATTCTTATTCATAAATTTGTTGAATAATATCATATGTATTAAAAATATAGAAAATTATGTAGATATATTTATTACATTGGTTACACTAAATATATATGAATGTGTTGACAACAAAAGTGCATATAATGACCTCTTCAACGACTAATCAACTATTAATAGATCATTTCAAGAGACTGTGAGTGTGGAAATACATATGCACACTAAATAGATTCTAATTATGTTTTTTTTAAAATGAGTGAAATTATATAATTATAATATAATATATCCCATCAAAACTATGGTGATAAATACAGAAATGATAATATCCCCATATCTCTAAACCTTCATTTAATGGGTATTGGTCATATGAGGAGAGATATATATTATTAATGAAAGTATTTCAATTAATATATTAATTATAGATCAATATGTTTAATATAATGTTAATATACTATTAAAATAATATTTTAGGATTATAAAATATTTAGTAATTTAAAATTTTTAATAAAATAATAGAAATATAAGGAATGGGTAATTAGTTTTAACCTATCCGGGATTTTGAAACTATATACGGGCATAATTCCGTAGGGTTGTATAGTTAGAAGACCCCAAAATGTTGGAATTGGTTACAAGAGTATTTGAATAAGATAATTGGACAATTTATGGGTAAAATAATTGACTAGGGTATTTATTTTTCATGGGGGTCAGTTTGGGTACATATTCAATAAAGGAGTGGTCATTTTCGGATAAGATAATGAATTAAATACTATTTAAAGAAAAATATATAATATTTTTTTCATCATATAGACTATGAATATTATATACATAAAATTGTTAGAATATATGATTTTTTATTCCTTAAGTGAATTTTTTTTTAAAAAAAATGGGAGGGAAAATAAGAAAATTACTTTTTAATGGAGTACTCTATATTTTTTTAATACAGAAATTACTTTTCATATCTAAAATTTTAAATAAATTTTTGAAAAGGAATATTTTATATTTTATTATTCTTTTCAAAAAAAATTATTTTATTATTTATAATTTCATAATTAAATAATATTTTCTCATATAACATCCATTATTTTAAAAAATATATTTTTACATTTCACAAAAAATTCGATTTTATCAATTAATTTATACGATTTAAAAATAAAATAATTTTTATACATTACATTAAAATGTGATATTCATATAATTAAAAAATTACATTTTATTATTTTCTTTTTTATTTAATTTTGAAAAATGGTGTTTTTTAAAAAATTATTTAAGTACACTTTATTAGAAATATATTGTGGCAAGTTATTTAGGATTCCTTCTTTAGTGTTAAAATTAAAGCATTGTGAATTTTTTTTTCATTACATTTTTTATAGAAAATGTTATTTTCATGCCATTATACAACTCTAATGATAAATATACAGTTCTATCTATTAGATAACTATTTTAAGAACGTTATTGTAAATCTATTTGTAATATCACAATTACAAGATTCATGTTTGGTTTATTATTCCTAAAAGTAACACATATTAAAATTAATAATTATTCACTTTGTTTACTCCATGTATCTCTATATCGATTATAAAATTTTGATAATATTTTTAATGTAATATTTTTGGTTATAACATAGTTTATAGGTCTGTTAAATCTTAATAACCATAGTCGAATATATTTTAAATCACTACATATATTATGTTTTTTGTTTTTTGTCTAAATATAGAATTTATAATTTTAGGGACATTATTTATCCTACATATATAGATTATTATATTAGAATAATATAGTAATGTTTTTTATTCTTTTTGGGTGCATTTTAGTTATTTATATAATATAATTGTTATTTGTTTTTTTTAGAATCATATGATTAAATAAAAGAATAAAAATAAGTAAGGTATCTATATATATATATATATATATGATTAAATTATTAATTCATAACACAGTGACTTTAAAACAAATATTTAAACATTTTTAAATTAATAATAAATTTATAAAAATAATATATTGAATATAATTAATGATAACATCAGCCCTACATTCTCATATCATAATCATATATAATGAAATAAACCATTTATATAATTCATTAATTAAAAATACATTGTAATTTAATTTTTCTATTAATTTTAATTATGATCACCTAGAGACATAAAACATTAAATAGTGATTTAAAATTATAGTGAACAGATTAAAATAGAAATATATGAAAAATTATCAATAATAGTTACAAATAAAATTTTAATCATACCATGGGATCATAATATGGGTTAAAAATTATTCAATTAAATGGTGCATATAAATGGAATATGGAATTCTATGGGATCACAATGGGATACATTATATTATAATACAAATGTAATTTATAATAATATAACATAAAATGAATATAATACAATAATAAATTTCTTGAACAAACATAATAATGATTCATTATAATCATAAGTCATGGATCATTATAAAGACGTCCTAAAGTTATTGAAAAAATCAATTTCATATTCACAATTCAAAACAATACAGATAAAGAAAACTGAAAAAAAATTCATTCTATATCAATTAACCAATCAGTTTATATCATGTCGATGAAAAATCATCAAATGACAAATATCATGTAAATAATGAATTGGATTGGTATATAATTTAAGGCCCTTTTACTAAATCACTATATATTAATAACTTTTATTTTACATATAATGAAAATAAACTCAATGAAAAATTGTGAATATGTATGTTAAAATAAAAAAACTATTACAAACTAGCCTCATAAAACTCTTATTGATCATATCATAAAATCATTCAAAAAATTTTATATAAAAATAAAATTAATTATAATGAATATTGGGGAACAGATATGAGTTATAAACACTGTAAATAGAAATATAATTTCCAAAAATAATTAAATATAGTAGATCATCAACGAAAATTGGAGTGAAAATTTATTTTGAAATTATATTTTATAGGGTGAACTGTTGCATTTTGTAAAATTCCTTTTCCAAAATAAGTTGTATATATAAATACATAAAACTAAAATATATAAAGTAATTATATATAATTTAAAAATATACTATATTATTTTAATTAAATATAAAAAATTAGGTTAATGAGAGTTTAATTAATATAATTTGTAACCCTATCCATGTAAATCTGATTCAATTTTTATCATTACATGCCATTATCCTTGAATTTGGGAACTCTTACAAGCCTTCATGTCCCATTTCGAAACCATTAGTTCTATAACATGATCTCCAAGAATGTTTGAAGATATTTATTGTTATATCTATGATCACATTCATTTTTTCACTATATCATCCTGTAGATTTGTAAAGAGATTGGTTCTTCAATGCCTCCCAAGGTATTCATATGGCTCTAAAGAAAGTGGAATGATATGAACAATTAAAAAGTGTTTATTGAATCATGGTATGATTATTACATTATATATCATAAAAATGGAAATTATTCCACGTGGTATCATTGAAGAATGATTTTGTTACTCAATACTGACATAGTTCACTTTGCCAAGTCCATGGATTGCAAGGGAGGAGACGTTAGATAATATAGTGATCCATCTATTATGAACATTTCCAATATTAGAGGGAAATAATTTTATATTATTTACATTAACTGAAAGACTAATTATTTTGTTACTGGTTATATATTTATAGTTGGTGTTCAACATTTTTATAAGAATATTTTGATGTAATGTAATAAGATCATTTTTAACCCATTTCAACCCTCCCAAACATTAATATGATTGTAATATAAAAAGGATCATGAGTTTTAGACGTAACCAATGAGTTTATATGGGGATCATCTCGGGTTCATGTTATGGCTGAAAATCTGTTTGTTTTTAGGGAATCTGTCACCATCAACTAGATTTGGTGATTATGTTAGACATTTTTACTTTAGATGACATTCATTAGATGTCCTATAATGGTCCTACTATATATTCCTCACATATATTCAATATATATAACTATTTTTCACTATATGTGTTGTTTTTTAGGGCATTGATATGAACAAGGATTTTAAATCATCCAGATCTGGGATGAATCATGCATAGTTTCTCCTTATATTTCATAGGGCCGTAAGGTCTCCAAATTTTTTATATTGAAAAAAAACAATCTTTTTATGAGGTAGGAATTGAGTCACATCCCTCATCATTTTATAATAGTGATTACCAAACTATTTAATTGTATTATTTATGAATAAACAAATAGAATAAAGGTTTCTATTTACATTAGAGTCCTCCTAGATATAAATGTTATTTAATTAGGAAGAATAAATACTAATAAATTTATATATATCCACAAAATATGATTAGAGGTTATGAAAATAAAATCAAAATATTTGATTTAGTATATGAAAAAGGTATTTATGAAGGTGAAAAATTCATTTCTAATTGATCCAACTATGTATCAATTCCATAAACTACCTACCATAAAAGATTCTCAATAAATGTCTAATCAAATTATCAATGAAATTCAATATTACTTTTATATTTGGAAACAAAATGATTTGATTTTTAGACAAGGTATTGGGTTCAATGAAGCTCAAGGAGATAATAGAATTGGTAGATATTGTGGGCCTCAAGTCATCTTTTAGGAATCATGATGTAGTTGCAGAGAAAGATAAATTATTTCCTTTTAACCCAACCATAAGAGGATTTTCCATAGAGTTATACACGAGCATGAAGATATTTTGGGCCTCAAGTCATATTTTAGGAATCATGATGTGTGGGTTTATAATGAAAAAGGGAGGGAATTATTTATTATTTAGTTTTTGGATAGAAAACATTAAACTAATCAAAACCAGTAACCATACCATGGTTTTTCGATTGTTTTTTTCTAAAGGGGAACAAAAAAATATTATTTTATAAGGAAACTGGTAGAACTTATTAAAATAATTGGCTTTCTTATGTGGAGGTGTGTGACACTCTCAAGGAAATCATTTTAAAATGTTAAAATGTTATATATATGTCTTGGAGGGTCCACTAATGATTTTTCAATTAAATTAACCAAACATAAAATCACATAAATTTAAAGGTAAATAATATATTTTATGAAAATAAAATTTATAGTATTTTATTACAAAACTATTGGGTCATTATGATACCCTAAAATACATTATATATTTAAACCGTTTTAAATTTCACCCAAAAACTCAACTATCTCAAAACATTATGATAAATTAACCATTGGATAATTCAGACATCCTAATTCCACAAATAATATTCATTATATATAAATTATTTCCTAAATATGTGAATTTTTACTTTTAAAAAACCCACAATTATAAAAAATACATGGTTTTTTTGACAAAAACATTTTTCAAACCAAAATAAAAATTATAATTTTATTCATAAATATTATATGATCATTTATATTTAAATTAAGTAATTTAGTAATAATATATTTTTAAAATATATTTGTTTATTATAACCATTAATTCATGAAAATAAATTTTTTAATTAAATATTAACTAAAAATACTATTTTTTCATTAAACAATATTTACAAAATAAGAATAATAAAATTATGGTATATTAATTATTTTATAAAACAAAAATGCTCATAATAATAGTTCTAGGGTATTGTTTTAGAAGCTCTTATAACACCCACATAAGACCTATAGATATGGTGTGATATAGTGACAGAATTTTATAAAGGCTATGATCACATCACTCGGGTGGTAATCTCTATTGAAATCATATTCTCTTGTAGGAAGTTACTCTCAATCTTAACATGTTGATTCTCGTCTTGGTCTTGGTCAAGAGAGAAGCCCAGTGACACCAACTCCTTTCCAAGCTCTGACAAATGGGCTTCATACAGAGAAATTATAATGGATGAGGTTGTCGCTTCTTTTTTGGTGTAAATTGTATTTGTTAACGACCAATATTTATAAAAATCTTGTTGTCACTATTCAACCACTATATTATCAATGGTAATAATTCATAATGGTATTCTGAAATCAAAATAATAATAAAACCAATAAATCTAATAAGATTTATGTAACAATTTTACATAATAAGGCATTTAAACAGATCCAGAATAAGTTCCATTAATAAATTTTTAGGTTGTTACACCCCCAATGTTGACCCCATATCGTAATATCATAAGTTTTTATTTATGAAATATTCCTAGAATAATTGAGGATAAAATTAACTGATGATAAAAAAACACTTTAGATAATTAGTCATGTGACCCCGGTCGACTATAACTACTTCAAACTGTGTTATGGTGTCTCTAACAATGTCTAAATGACCATGAACATGTTATATCATGTGGAATCTATATAAATTGTAACCCATGTCAACACTAAGACCTATAAAAGGAAAATATATCCATAGAAATACTATTTCATGTCCCACTTGAAACACTGAGTAACATATCTATTTGGATTACAATCCTTATATATGGCTCTAAAATGTGGAATCCTATTAAAATCTATATCCATATTGGTGAAACCCAAATCACATACAGAACCCCATAACCATTTTGGTCCAATCAATCAATATATCCCTAAAGGAGTAATGTTTATTCATGCATAAATAAAAAAATTTATCATAACAAGGTAATGATGATCAACAAATATTTTTATTATCATATAAATATAATTTACAAACAATTTGTTATAGCTGACACCCAAAACCATATATACCCAATCATGAAACCAATATTTGTCGGCCTATCAATAGAAACCCACATGGCTCCTCTAAGTTCTCATGTTAGTAGAGGAATCACTCAAGGAATACTTAAAATAAATATATAATAATAGTTACCCCTCTTGCGAAACATCGGGTTTGAAAGAAAAAGATTGCATCCCACTAATGAACCTTGAGGTTAAAACCGCAGATATAGAATCATCTTGGGATTCTAATACATAGACTAGTATCTCAGTCTAAAACATGTTTCTCTATATGGAGTTCAAAAAACACACAAAAATATCTATAATATCTAATTGAAATATAGGACAAATAGTATAACCTCATTATTTATGTTACCTCATTATCACCCCATATAAAATC
The DNA here is from genome assembly GCA_963277665.1 of Viscum album. Lineage (NCBI taxonomy): Eukaryota > Viridiplantae > Streptophyta > Magnoliopsida > Santalales > Viscaceae > Viscum > Viscum album. The sequence goes on from OY728165.1 coordinate 1,958,297,613, forward strand.
CACAACATGTTATTCGAGACTCCAAACAATTATTTTTACCCAATTCAGAAATCATACCCACTAACCGAGAAAATTCAAAAAATAAACTAGTAGAGGGACGTAGAGATCACAAATATTTTCAATTATATATTCTACTATTTTATAATTTGGTATCATCAAATTTTTAGCTCTCGTGAGATATATAGATTAAATTATTGATGGATAACCTCTCAGTCTTGGAATTCATACTCTGAAATGAATCTTGAATGTCCTCAAATAACCCCAAGGATTACACCATAAAATATAACATTAAAAGCCCTAAAATTAGGCTCATATTATGTCCATTTCTATTATTTGGTCAAAATATCACCAAAAATCTCACAAGGAAAAGGGGTGAAATATAAGATGTACTTGGAGTACAATATGGGTACTTCAAAAACCTATACCCAATATGAGTAAATATACTTGTAATGTGTATATCTTTCAATTATAAATGATCAAAAAACATATATAGGGAACACATGGGGTCTATCTATTTTATACTACAAAACTGGTAACCTCTTGCTGTCATTTTATGTAATACTACAAGGCGATGTCACCATTACATTGAGTGTATTACCATGTATGCGGCCACATTTCAATGTATGACTACATTACATATACTCAAATGATAATTTGTGCAGTAAAAATACACCATAAATCTATATTGTAAGAGAAAAAATATTCTCATGGAATAACATATCGTGTTCTCAGTTTTCCAAATGGAAACCCCTTGATACCTAATGGAACCACGAATTGTCCTAAAAACCGACTAGATCGACACTGTAGTGGTTTCTAAATACAATATATTTAAACACTAAAAAAAATTATACAATGATTTATGGAGAAAAATAAAAATGGTAAAATTTCATGAAAAAACTAATGATGATTTGGTCTCATATGTTCGCTACAATTTCCCCACATTGATGCATCGTGACCCAAGAATAATGATAATATCTCCATTCATATCTCTCACACTAACACAATCTCTCTCCCACTCTTCCTCCTTGCACCCACTCTCTCATTCAGGAAAAATAGATGAGCCTAACAGTATTTTTGACTCTACAATGGGTGTATTCGAGAAATAATAGGAAGAAAAAATTATATGAAAATATGGACATAAAAAACTAAAAAAGGGACTCTTGCATGTCCCTAAAGCCCATCATAATGTAATTACAAGACTATGAAAAATAACATATTTCCCCCATAAATGTGGTGTAAAAATATATATATTAAACTCTATTAAAAATATATCGGTGTATAAATAGTGAAAAATAAATATTTACTTAGTAAAATATAAAATTATCAATTATCAATTATTTTTTGATTGGATGGTAACTCAACTAAAAATATTTAATTATTTATTGAACTTATTCTAGGTCAAACAATGTGTTTGAAAAATTTGAAATATCATATAGATTGTGAGAATTATGAATTTATTCTTAATGATCCATGGAAAAATACCTCTCTTTTATTCTTGTTTCAACAATATGAAAAAACATGTGGTTTCAAAATATTGGATAGGGAAATATAATTAATATTGATTCTAAAAATATATATTTCTACTAAGAAAACCCACATGATTTGTTTTCAAAATAAATTTTATTTTTACATTCTTTTATAAACTAACAGTTTTTATTGTGATGTAGAAAATAGTGATTACAAATTTTAAATAGTAACTTATGAAAAAATAATTTAAAATTTTAAAAACTATTCCTCAAATACTAAATTTTAAAATGATGAAATTATTATATTGAAAAATCTAACAATAAAACATTTTTTATCAAATATCAGAATAACCATATTCAATAGAAATTTAAATTTTTTTAAAAAAATAAAATTTAGGAACATGATATTTAAAATTAGTAATATATTTGTTTATGTGAACCCAATAATTAAATACATATTCCTAAATAATTATTTTCATCAACATTAAATAATAATTTAAATTATATTAAATATAATAAAAGTAATTTTTTCTAAAAAAAATCAAATTTTACATTTCTATAACATTCAAATTTTTCAGTTTCATAGATGATAATATGTATCATGCTTTTTATTTTCCAAAATATTGGATCATTACAAATCCTCATTAAAACTGTTAACATAATTTAAACCTTAATCCAATTAATTATGCCCCATTAAATGTATAATGCCTTTATATCCCATTGCATAATTGAAATAGATATAAATATATAGATTATTTACATTGAACAATTTTAAATAATTATGTTTCATTTATTGGTAGTCAATTGATTTTATGTAGGACCCTAAGTTTCATGTATGCAACCCTTTTATTTTTTATTAATATATGTAATGTATATTAAAAATGTTTGTTAGAACCTATGGATATTTTGGAGTTATTATGGGTAATTTCTTATTGGTGAATGATTAGTACAAGAATTTGGGAAGCTGTGAAACACTTTTATGAAACCACAGAAAATGTGACAAAGAAAATGTTGAAGGTGCAAGGGTGGTGTGAAGTTTAGAAAAAATATTTAGTAGCCCAAAAAACATTTCTACTTTTGACGGGGGATTTATTATGTTTTGATCCATTGTTTGGAAAATGTACAGGATAATCATGAGATGTTCTTTTATAGGATTGAATTTACTGCGTGGTTGGTGCAAAATTTTTCTAAAAAGTGTGACTAACCATGCATGTGAAAAATGTGAGGTCCTATAATTGCATATCTCAGGTGTTTTGGTTAATAATTCCCTCAATTTTCATCATATGTGGACTATACCTAATATTATATCATCCCAAAGGCAATGGAAGGTTCTCACATCGATTCCATGTCAATCTAAAGGTATCCATTATTGATTTGATGCTTCATCCATGCTATAATTGATCATTCTTGGCCATTAGTGGTGTTTTTTCATAGATAAACATCTCTATCACTGTTGGTTTATTATATCAACATTCATTATGGAATGATCTATGATTTATAATGCTAATTATGATTATATTTTCCCTTTTTTATGATCAGGGATGAGATCTAAGGTGGGTTGTTTTATATTTTACATGGATTCATGGATGTTTCGTTTAGTTTTCCATTTATACCATAAATCCTACGGTTGGTGGCTTCGAACTGAAATAATCTATTTAGATTATGAATTCAAAGTTTCATTTTTATGGGTTTTATGGAAATTCATTTTGAAATTTTGGTTAATTTCTATTTTGAATCCCTCATTAGTTATGGTTTAATGAATTACATTTTTTTAATTTTTGAGGGATGTGATTTGACTACTAAAATTTAAAATAATAATTTTAAAAGAAGTAAATTCTGTAATTTTGGTAAATGGATTAATTGATTTTTTTTTCAATAAAATGGTTTTTTATTGAAATTTATTGAAATTCGTTTTTAATGGTTTTCAATGAGTTTGTTGTTTTTGTGAAATACTGAAAATAATTTCATTGAAATTGGATTTTGGAATAATGGTTGTTTGTGTTCATGTGAATTTGGGATGGATAATTTTAATGTATATCCCCCATAATTTAATATATGGATAGGGTCAAAGATCTATCACATCAAATCAATATTGGGTCTGAAAATGGTAATAATTTTACACCATTCTTAATGAGATTGATAAGTGTAAGGTATTTCCATCTCTCATAGGTTCCATGAGTGGTTGGATCTGTGGATAAGATGAATGGAATGGTTATACTAATATGTAACTTTTGAATTGGTCTAATTAATTATTTGGTTGTTTATCATGGAAATTTGTGTTGTTTTGGGAAATATTTTTATTATAACTTATTTATATTCTGATATAAAATACAATTTTTTTTTTATATAAATGATTTTATGATGAATAGGGTTGGTTTAGTGTTACCATGTATGGATACCACTCCTAAAAAATAGACCTGACATAGGTTTGAGTCTCACCAAACTCGAATTTAGCTGGGGACAATTGGCGTACATGTGGAGAATGGGGCCCATTTTAAAAGTGGAATAGAAATATACTATACCTCATTACACACAACATGTATATGTTGTTAAGGTTTTTCTTATTGTTAAGAACCCCATAATCATACATTAAAAATGGGTGTTAAAACAACATTGGGAACAGGTAACAGTTACAGTAGTATAGTGGTTCTATAGTAGTAGAGGAAATATAACAACAATTGTAATTGTAGTGGTAGCGGGAACTATTGTAGTGGTAAGTAATGTGTTATACTTTATAAGGCATGTATATTAGCATAAATATTTACATAATTGGAATTGGGATTGAAACATCACACATATGGGCCATGTAATGGGAAACATGCCCGCTGGGCCATCAGGAAAAATATATATGATGTAATAAAGCAGGTGGTTGGGTGGGTTATCCAAGGTTGGAAATGAATTTATATTCAGGCCAGTGTATGTGGTGTGTGTGTGTTAATTATGTAAATATACCCTCATTCACCTAATATAATTATATAAATTATTTTATGTAAATGATGCTAACATGTTTTAACATAGTGGCTTGAGTAGGGATGTCATTGGGGAAAAAATACCATGTTTCATTCCTCACCACATCATTGAATCTATGGTTCATATATAGATGTTGTTTACCAAGACATAGGAAAAGGCAATGTGTCACAAAAAATTAGTATTATTCCATGATACATGTGTTTTAGGTGGAGTTGGATCATGGATCATGAGAGGATTTGGATTTATTTTCTCATTACTGTGATATGGTTATTTTTTTCATGTCTTATTTATGTTGTTATTATTGCCTAAAACTATGAAATTATGTGGTTAGATTTTATATAAAGTACATGTTTCTATTTTTTATTTGATATCATCCATCATGTAGTAGTTTTTTTAGGTCTTGTTTTGTATATTTTGATTTTCCCTAACAGAAATCATCCCCACCAGTTTAATTATGCCCTTAGATTTTATTTCCAGCCTTTGGTCCCTTGCAGATTCCTATTAAGGAAAAATAGTACTCCCACCCCAACACAATCTAATAAGATAGAATGGAATGTTACATTTGACATGTAATATTTTGCATCTATTTTAGCTTGTTTTTTATTTATAATTTTTTGTGTCAACAAATGAGAAGAATTCAACCTAGATTAGGGAAATAAATCTACAAAAAAAATTATTTTATATTATAGTAAATCATGATAAAATGATTTAATATTTCATTCCACATAGAGTTGAATATAGGATATTTAATTTTTATGGATACTAAATGAATTATTGAATGATTATTCTAATTTAACAGTATGTTTTATAAAAAATATGGAAATATCATTGAGACTAACCAAACATAATGATTTCAAGTGGAGTCATGTTATTATATAAATTAATACTGAATCAAGAAATGTTTTATGGAACTCATGATGAGTTGTGGACTCCTTTATTATACTATACTAAATCACTCAATGTTTACAACAAAATATATCATTTAGTGAATACTAGTTTTTTATCTCAATTTGTGTAAACATTTGTGATTAATAAATTTCATGAAAATTTGTTTCTAATGTTTCGATCAATATAAATTTTTTAAGATTGCCGTATTTATTTTTGAAATACTAGTGTACTATGGGATTTGAACTCCCATGAAAGGGGACTAAAAATTATTTTTAAAATTTTAAAATCCCATGTAGAATTTATAATTTCATAAAATAAATAGTAATATGGAAGAATAAATTTAATGTTTCTTTGATTTATAATCAATTGTTCATTTAAAAATGAATTATTAAAAGTGTAAACAAAAGTTATCATGTTATATTTTTTATTTTAAACTATACCTATCTAGTTTGGAATAAATAATCTATCAGGGAAAATAATGTTATATTTAATTTTTTATTTTATATGTCATATCATTTTAAAACTATTTGTATACTCATTTTGATGTATGAATGTTTAGAATAATAGAATTTAATGATATTATATGATATTTCATAGATCAAGAAGCATTTACATACCATCAAATACCCTTCCACCTTCCTTATGTATGATCTTGAAATTTGATATTCTCATTTCTTGGTTATCTATATTCAAAAAATATACTCTCATATACAATAGGTTCACTCACCATATCTATTGAATCTATATCATCTCTAAGAATATTGGAGTGAACATATAGAGAAGTAAAGTAGTTGTTATTGATTAAAAATATTGTTAAATGGTTACCATCATGACAATACTTATTGGTGATAATTATTTATATTGAATTGTTAATGAATAAATAATTCACTTTATATGTATACTAATTTTTGAATGTATTTATTGAGTAGATAATAATAACAATAAGATATAAATAAACATGAATACATAAAATGTTTGGATACTATGAAAACTCAATGTAGCAATGATATTTTATATATTTGGGTTACCTACATAGGATACCACAATATTATTAAAGAAAAACATGGGATAGTTATCATGTGAGATGATGTGTTTTCCAATTAAATATCATGATTAATGAATATTCCCATCAACAGGATGATGAATCATGATGATAAATAAATTAAAAGAAAATCAAAATAAATATTTGATGTTATATTATTATCTATTTTAAGAAAATATAATTCTATTCAAGATAACACGTCAGATATATATATATGCCTTTCAATTTTTATATGCATGACACAGTTGAGACTAAATAGGCTCTGAAATGTCTTTTTAAAAAGTGGAACAAAATTATATATAAGTTTTTATGGGAACTTAGTAACACGTATTTGAGTCCCAATAAAATTTATGAAAATATAATTAATGTGATTATTCCAAATTCTTGAAATTCAATTATATATATTAATCATTACTATTCACTAGATGTATTTGATACAACCATAGTATATTGATATTAATTAATCAGTAATGAAGATATATTTATTAAAAAACTATTTTTTAGGGAAACCACTAAAAATAATATCATCGATAATATTTTTGAAATTAATCTAATTGTTATAAATTTAATATATTATGTATTAAATATTTAGTTCTGGTTTTTTAATATTTTTTTTATTCAATTATATTTTAAAAAGATGTTATTCATGACATCAATCAACCCGTGTTGTTCTCTAGTTTTCCTAAAAAATAAAATGGAAATTATTATAATGATCAAATTTAAACATTGTGGAAAATTATACAAATTATCATTAATATTATTTAGATATATATAAGTATATATACCTATATTTTTTACTATTTTACAGTGAAAATTAATGATATATGTGATGAAAATTAAATTTTTTCATCAATGGTCTCCCATGGAGATCACTTTTCAGAAGCTTTAGGCTACATGAATGTTATTCATGTATGAGGGTTGACTTCTCAAACATTCCCCATGAGCCTTTTGTTAGATCACATGTGCATCATAATAGTACATGATCCTAAGGTTTTGGGTAATGATTTAATTCTTAATTACCTATAATTATGATAAAAATTTTTATCCTCAATAACTAAATATTTTATCATGACACCAGATGTACAACAAAAATTTAAAGAGGCATTGGGTGAAAATAATTCGTACTCATCATTAATCTCCCTTAGTGATTCCATTTTTCATGTTTATGGATATCCATTTGTTGTTTGTGTGTGAGGGTTGGTTTCTCAACCATCACCTTCATGATTATTTGGTAGGTCTTCATCTTTACATTCTGAAACACATCATCCTATAGTTTTGAGTAATTTTTTATCTATGATCAGAATGAATTGTAGAAGAAAATTCTATTCCTCATGAACTGATTGCATGATCAGGAGAAATTATTTATTTCTTATTATGGTAATTTATCAGTTATATTTATTTAGTTTGATACCTTATTTCAATGAACTAAATAGATATCTTTACATGCATCATTTCCTCGATATGAAAAAATATAGTTTTGTGGAATCTATTATGTTTATTTTAATATATTAATATTATTATGGTATTTTAAAGAAATATTATGAATGTAATATAAAATTTAAAAAAATGTTTTTAACAAATAAAATTTAATTTCAAAATCATATAATTTTTCGGCTGGTATTTAAAAATAAAATTACGTACATTTAAAATTTATAGGTGTCCACCATGAGTTATGGGATGGATAATTACAAATTAATAATTTTACCTGTATTGATAACTTATATATTCTACTTTTTCATAATTTAACCTAAAAACATTTTATGCATTAAACAAATGGGAGATAATTCATGTTTTTTTATTTTATTGTTTTAATTTGTAATAAATCATAGAATCTTGAACCATAATAAATTTTTATTCTATAGTAAAATTAGTAGTATATTTATAATCATGTAAATAATTTATAGTTTTTAGTTTAATTAGTTGTTGTTGGAAAAAAATTTATCATTAGTAGTTGTTTTACCTATCATTTCTCACTGATAAAGTAGTGTTATATGTGCCTATATGATTCTAAAACACTATTTATTTTTTAGTGTGGGATTAAAAATCCTATAGTTTATGGAAAAATTAAAAAATTAAATTAAAATATAATGAATTTATTTAGGTTGTTTTAACAACCACTACATTGTAAAAAATTAATCGAAAATACAAATTGTCAGTTATCATGGATCTTTAGTATTTTTAATAGACCACCATTTGTTAATGGGTGAATAAAAAAAGATTATTAAAGACTATATACTCACTATAAATCAATTATAAGTTGTAAAAAATCATGTATTTGATAAGTAACACATATAAGATCAAATTTTTATACAATGTAATTAAACCATAAATTTGAATTATAATTTCATATGGTTAATATGTTTAGTTGAAATCAATTTTTTAAAATATATCATAACACCTAAGAGCATGTTTGTAGATGAAAAAAATTACTATGATTAATTATGTAATGAAACCATTGATGTTGATTAATTAATATCAATTATAAAATTGATTTATTTTTTCTATAAATTATTGATTCAATAAAGCCATGGAAAATTATGATGTGTGTGGTAAGATTCTCACTCTCTTATCACAATTAGTTTTTCTTTGTTTTTCTATTAAATAAAGGTGTGTGATTATGTAAAAATGTAATAATGGATTTTAGAGACGTGAAATTTTTATGTGTTTTGTAGAGGGAAGTGTAGGATTAAAAATATTCATTGATAACCTCAATTAAATTAACACAAAATCATAACAACATAGTTTGTGTGACATTAATAAATGTGAATTATCTTCATTGAGGTCATGTTTATAAAAAAAATCCACGTTTAATTTTTCCTATATAGACATAATTTTATTAATTGAAGGACAATTTATAATAGTGATGTAGTAAAATTATTTATTTTGATAATGTTTTTTCATACGTATATATTTAGTGACAAAATAAGGGAAGAAATAATGAATTATAGGATGAAATCATTCTCCCAAATGGAATGAATTAAATATTTCATGAATGTTGGAGAATATGGAAGTACTATAAACCAATTGGGTAATAATTTTTATATAAAGTGAATGAGTGAACCCTTACAGTAAGGGGGATCAAATAATTCCCCACATTTCATTAATTTTCAGAAAAGGGTATCATGAAAACATAGAATTTGTTGGGCGGAGAAAGAAGGAAGTGATGGCAAGAGGGGGGGTGAATTTCCTTTTAAAAATTAATTAACAATTTAAAAAACAAAGTGAAAGTGCAGCGGAAATAAAAGAGGCAAAACACACAACTTGATAACGGAGTTCGGCTTAAACCCAAGCCTACGTCTCCGCTCCCAACTCAACCGTTGAGAGATTTACTACCGCTTGCTTTTTAATGGTTTTAGCAAGAAACCCACTAGACTTTAAGGTTAGTCTAGAACCTATTACAGCTTGCTATTAATGGTTGAGCAGGAACCCACTAGACTTCTTACATGTGAAGGCTAGCTCACCTTTGATTCAAGCGTTTTAAAAGGGAAGGCTTGACTAACCTCTTCACACCTTAAAGGTGATGTGAAAACCCAAAAGAAAGGATGAGAGAAAGAGATGGGGGTTTGTAGGCACAAACCCAATTTGATACTCAAAATAAATAAAGCAATAAAAACCGTAATGGGAGAAGCCTTGGGCGCCAAAGGATTGATGGAGTTGATGAAGGGCACTCCCAAGCTTTTTTGATGGTGCTCCTTGATTGTGGAAGTGAGTTGGAGCTATTGGAGTTCCTTGGAAGAATCCACCGGAGGTTCGCCAAATGATCAAAAAGTGTCCCGTGGGATTCCGTGGCTTGGTAATAGTTCCGACAATGTTACGGGGCTTCCTAGTCCTTTATTTATAGAGGGGGAACCCTCAAATGTCCTTTGGGAGGCTTCGGAGCCGTTGGAGAGGCCTTCGGAGCCGTTGGGAGGCAAGTGGACAGGTCTGGTCGAAGCCCAACGGCTAGATTGACTGGCTCCACCGGCTGACCGGTACAGAGCCACCGGTCGGCCGGTGTGTGCAAAATGGAGGAGGGCTTCTGTCCAGGCGCCACCGGCTGGCCGGTGAGGAGGCCACCGGTTGGCCGGTGCTGAGGCAGTGGCTGACACTGTTCTGGCTGGGTGCCACCGGATGGCCGGTGCTGAGGCCACCAGTTGGCCGGTGCTGAGGCAGTGGCTCAGCCTTCTGCCCAGGGTCCATCGGCTGGCCGGTGGTGAAGCCACCGGTTGGCCGGTGGACTGAAAATCAGTCCACTTTGGCTTCTTGCTTTCTTGGCCCAATTCCTTGGCCACCTAAAATCATGCCTATTAACAAAAACACTTGAAACAAGATTATATAAAGATGAGAGTGATTGTGATCATGAAAATTAAACCACGAGGGGTACGAGAGGTACAACAATCTCTCCCTATTTTTATGATCACAATCACCAAAAAAAACAGTGTAAAAGACTTAAATGAAAGTCATGCTTTGAAAAGTAAAGCAAAGCATGAGTAAAAGATTTTTCCCCCAATCAACCAAGAATTTCTCCCCCTTTGTGATTATCAAAATAGCACGGGGCATAAAACTTGATTGAGGGATAGAGTTGAAAAACAAAATAGAGATTTTAAAACCAATTGAAATTATTGAAATTTGAATTGAAAGTTTTGAATCGAAAATTTTGAATTGAGAATTTTGAAATTGAAATCAAAAAGGCTTAAACGACCTAACTCCCCCTAAATAAAAACAACAAATCACCGGGGAGAGGTTTTTGAAACCGAGACAAATTTCGGTCCGGTAAGACTCGCTAAATGAGATTTTTCAATCCATACTTGTCTAGTGGCGGGTCTTCTCCTATAAAATTCATCATTAAAGGAAATAGTTGTGGGCCTTCCATACCGGGCATTTTTGCAATTTCACTCATAGATTAAGTGCCCGAGTTTTTTACAATAATTGCAAAATTTAAATTGGGAGCTCCCCCTTACAAAAATAGTTGGAGCAGGGGAAGAGGAAGCTTGCTTGGAATAGCCAAGCCCTTTGGTGGCTCTAGATATGCGTTGGGAACCAAGGAGTTTGGTCAAATTTTGTTCACCTTGGGTGAACATGGCGAGAGATTCCCTTAAATCTTTGATTGTTGATTCCATAGAATCAACATCGGGAAGGTTTTGGAATTTGAGGGACAACTCCTCCTTTTCTTTGAGAAGTTTTGTGAAATTCTTTTTTAATGAAACGAATTTGGAAGAAAGTTCGTGAAAACCTTCCTCTAATTGATCTCTAGCATGTTGGAGATCCTCATAAGAAAGATGATTAAAAGAATTTGAGGAACTAGAGGAAGAGGAGTCGGAAGAAGTTACCTCATGAAATGCCATTAGGCATTTGTTACCGTTGTATCTTGAGGAGGAGGAGGAGGATGATGTGGAGCTATCACTCCTTGTGGCCTTGAATTCCTTCTTCTTCTCCTTTTGCTTGGCCTTTTTCTTGTTGAGTGGGCAACCGGGCTTTTAATGGCCTTTCTCGCCGCACCCGTAACATGTTACCTTGGGCTCGGATTTTTCATTGGGTTGAGCCTTACGGGATTTCTTCTTCTTGTGCTTCTTCATGAACTTGTGCATTTTGCGGGCAAGATTCTCCATTTCGGAATCACCGCTTGAAGTGGAAGAAGATGAGGAGGAGGAGCTTTCTTCTTGTTGAACCTTGAAGGCGATGTTCTTTGGAACTTTGATTGGTTTGCCTTCTTTTTCAGCTTGCCTCCTCATGGTGATCTCATAAGTCATGAGGGATCTGATGAGCTCTTCGACCGGCATGTTCTTGATGTCCTTTGCTTCTTGGATTGCCGTGACTTTCGGTGCCCATGTGCTTGGTGGGATCCATAGGATCTTTTTGACCATCGTTTCTGCAGAAATATTATCTCCATGGAATTTTCTACCATTGCAAACGTTAGTAAAGCGTGTAAACATTTCAGAAATAGATTCGGATGGATGCATGGAAAAAGACTCAAAATCTTGACGGTACATGTCCAATCGAGTATCCTTGACTTTGTTGGTCCCCTCATGGGTAACCTTCAATAGTTTCCAGATTTCATGTGATGTAGTGCATGTGGAAACTCGATTGCACTCATTACGATCAAGGCCGCAATGAAGAGCGTTCATGGCTTTGCCATCAAGCTCGAAATTTTTTATGTCGTCTTGGGTCCATTTGGTTTCATCGAGAGAAGAGAGAGTGTATCCATGCATGACAATTTTATAAATAGGATAACCTATACTTCTAAGAAAAGTGGTCATGCGGGTTTTCCAATAAGTACAGTCGGTTCAATCAAAAAATGGAGCACGCCCCAAAGAATAGCCTTCGGGGGCGAAAGAGGTTGATTCCATCACAATGGATCTTGAATTTGAAACTGGTTAGGGTATTACTCAAATTTTCCTTTGATACCAATTGTTGGGCGGAGAAAGAAGGAAGTGATGGAAAGAGGGGGGTGAATTGCCTTTTAAAAATTAATTAACAATTTAAAAACAAAGTGAAAGTGCAGCGGAAATAAAAGAGGCAAAACACACAACTTGATAACGGAGTTCGTCTTAAACCCAAGCATACGTCTCCGCTCCCAACTCAAACGTTGAGAGATTTACTACCGCTTGCTTTTTAATGGTTTTAGCAAGAAACCCACTAGAATTTAAGGTTAGTCTAGAACCTATTACAGCTTGCTTTTAATGGTTGAGCAAGAACCCACTAGACTTCTTACAGGTGAAGGCTAGCTCACCTTTGATTCAAGCCTTTTAAAAGGGAAGGCTTGACTAACCTCTTCACACCGTAAAGGTGATGTGAAAACCTAAAAGAAAGGATGAGAGAAAGAGATGGGGGTTTGTAGGCACAAACCCAATTTGATGCTCAAAAAAAATAAAGCAATAAAAACCGTAATGGGAGAAGCCTTGGGCGCCAAATGATTGATGGAGTTGATGAAGGGAACTCCCATGCTTCTTTGATGGTGCTCCTTGATTGTGGAAGTGAGTTGGAGCAATTGGAGTTCCTTGGAAGAATCCGCCGGAGGTTCGCCAAATGATCAAAAAGTGTCTAGTGGGCTTCCGTGGCTTGGTAATAGTTCTGACAATTTTCCGGGGCTTCCTAGTCCTTTATTTATAGAGGGGGAACCCTCAAATGGCATTTGGGAGGCTTCGGAGCCGTTGGAGAGGCCTTCGGAGCCGTTGGGAGGCAAGTGGACAGGTCTGGTCAAAGCCCAACGACTAGTTTGACTGGCTCCACTGGCTAACTGGTACAGAGCCACCGGTTGGCCGGTGTGTGCAAAATGGAGGAGGGCTTCTATCCAGGCGCCACCGGCTGGCCGGTGAGGAGGCCACCGGTTGGCCGGTGCTGAGGCAGTGGCTGACACTGTTCTGGCTGGGTGCCACCGGCTGGCCGGTGCTGAGGCCACCGGTTGGCCGGTGCTGAGGCAGTGGCTCAGCCTTCTGCCCAGGGTCCATCGGTTGGCCGGTGGTGAAGCCACCGGTTGGCCGGTGGACTGAAAATCAGTCCACTTGGGCTTCTTGCTTTCTTGGCCCAATTCATTGGCCACCTGAAATCATGCCTATTAACAAAAACACTTGAAACAATATTAGATAAATATGAGAGTGATTGTGATCATGAAAATTAAACCACGAGGGGTGCGAGAGGTACAACAATCTCCCCCTATTTTGATGATCACAGTCACCAAAACAAACAATGTAAAAGACTTAAATGAAAGGCATGCTTTGAAAAGTAAAGCAAAGCATGAGTAAAAGATTTTTCCCCCAATCAACCAAGAATTTCTCCCGCTTTGTTATTATCAAAATAGCACGGGGCATAAAACTTGATTGAGGGATAGAGTTGAAAAACAAAATAGAGATTTTAAAACCAATTGAAATTTTTGAAATTTGAATTGAATGTTTTGAATCGAAAATTTTGAATTGAGAATTTTGAAATTGAAATCAAAAAGGCTTAAACGACCTAACTCCCCCTAAATAAAAACAACAAATCACCGGGGAGAGGTTTTTGAAACAGAGACAAATTTTGGTCTGGTAAGACTCGCTAAAAGAGATTTTTCAATCCATACTTGTCTAGTGGCGGGTCTTCTCCTATAAAATTCATCATTAAAGGAAATAGTTTTGGGCCTTCCATACCGGGCATTTTTGCAATTGCACTCATAGATTAAGTGCCCGGGTTTTTTACAATAATTGCAAAATTTAAAGTGGGAGCTCCCCCTTACAAAAATAGTTGGAGCATGGGAAGAGGAAGCTTGCTTGGAATAGCCATGCCCTTTGGTGGTTCTAGATATGCGTTGGGAACCAAGGAGTTTGGTCAAATTTTGTTCACCTTGGGTGAACTTGGTGAGAGATTCCCTTAAATCTTCGATTGTTGATTCCATAGAATCAACATCGGGAAGGTTTTGGAATTTGAGGGACAACTCCTCCTTTTCTTTGAGAAGTTGTTCCTTTTCGGAAGAGAGTTTTTTGAAATTCTTTTTTAAAGCAACGAATTTGGTAGAAAGTTCGTGAAAACCTTCCTCCAATTGATCTCTAGCATGTTGGAGATCCTCATAAGAATGATGATTAAAAGAATTTGAGGAACTAGAGGAAGAGGAGTCGGAAGAAGTTACCTCATGAAATGCCATTAGACATTTGTTACCGTTGTCTCTTGAGGAGGAGGAGGATGATGATGTGGAGATATCACTCCATGTGGCCATGAATGCCTTCTTCTTCTCCTTTTTCTTGGCCTTTTTCTTGTTGAGTGGAAAATTGGGCTTGTAATGGCCTTTCTCGCCGCACCCGTAACATGTTACCTTGGGCTCAGATTTTTCGTTGGGTTGAGCCTTGCGGGGTTTCTTCTTCTTTTGCTTCTTCATGAACTTGTGCATTTTGCGGGCAAGATTCTCCATTTCGGAATCGCCGCTTGAAGAGAAAGAAGATGAGGAGGAGGAGCTTTCTTCTTGTTGAACCTTGAAGGCGATGTTCTTTGGAACTTTGATTGGTTTGCCTTCTTTTTCATCTTGTCTCCTCATGGTGATCTCATAAGTCATGATGGATCTGATGAGCTCTTCGACCGGCATGTTCTTGATGTCCTTTGCTTCTTGGATTGCCGTGACTTTCGGTGCCCATGTGCTTGGTAGGATCCATAGGATCTTTTTGACCATCGTTTCTGCAGAAATATTATCTCCAAGGGATTTTCTACCATTGCAAACGTCAGCAAAGCATGTAAAAATTTCAGAAATAGATTCGGATAGATGCATGGAAAAAGACTCAAAATCTTGACGGTACATGTCCAATCGAGTATCCTTGACTTTGTTGGTCCCCTCATGGGTAACCTCCAATAGTTTCCAGATTTCATGTGATGTAGTGCATGTGGAAACTCGATTGAACTCATTACGATCAAGACCGCAATGAAGAGCGTTCATGGCTTTGCCATCAAGCTCGAAATTTTTTATGTCGGCTTGGGTCCATTTGGATTCATCGGGAGAAGAGAGAGTGTAACCATGCATGAAAATTTTATAAATAGGATATCCTATACTTCTAAGAAAAGTGGTCATGCGGGTTTTCCAATAAGTATAGTCGGTTCCATCAAAAAATGGAGCACGACCCAAAGAATAGCCTTCGGGGGCGAAAGAGGTTGATGCCATCACAATGGATCTTGAATTTGAAACCGGTTAGGGTATTACTCAAATTTTCCTTTGATACCAATTGTTGGGCGGAGAAAGAAGGAAGTGATGGCAAGAGGGGGGTGAATTTCCTTTTAAAAATTAATTAACAATTTAAAAACAAAGTGAAAGTGCAGCGGAAATAAAAGAGGCAAAACACACAACTTGATAACGGAGTTCGGCTTAAACCCAAGCCTACGTCTCCGCTCCCAACTCAACCGTTGAGAGATTTACTACCGCTTTCTTTTTAATGGTTTTAGCAAGAAACGCACTAGACTATAAGGTTAGTCTAGAACCTATTAGAGCTTGCTTTTAATGGTTGAGCAAGAACCCACTAGACTTCTTACAGGTGAAGGCTAGCTCACCTTTGATTCAAGCCTTTTAAAAGGGAAGGCTTGACTAACCTCTTCACACCTTAAACGTGATGTGAAAACCCAAAAGAAAGGATGAGAGAAAGAGATGGGGGTTTGTAGGCACAAACCCAATTTGATGCTCAAAATAAATAAAGCAATAAAAACCGTAATGGGAGAAGCCTTGGGCGCCAAAGGATTGATGGAGTTGATGAAGGGCACTCCCAAGCTTCTTTTATGGTGCTCCTTGAGTGTGGAAGTGAGTTGGAGCTATTGGAGTTCCTTGGAAGAATCCGCCGGAGGTTCGCCAAATGATCAAAAAGTGTCCCGTGGGCTTCCGTGGCTTGGTAATAGTTCCGACAATGTTCCGGGGCTTCCTAGACCTTTATTTATAGAGGGGGGACCCTCAAATGGCCTTTGGGAGGCTTCGGAGCCGTTGGAGAGGCCTTCAGAGCCGTTGGGAGGCAAGTGGACAGGTCTGGTCAAAGCCCAACGGCTAGTTTGACTGGCTCCACCGGCTGACCGGTACAGAGCCACCGGTTGGCCGGTGTGTGCAAAATGGAGGAGGGCTTTTGTCCAGGTGCCACCGGCTGGTCGGTGAGGAGGCCACCGGTTGGCTGGTGCTGAGGCAGTGGCTGACACTGTTCTGGCTGGGTGCCACCGGCTGGCCGGTGCTGAGGCCACCGGTTGGCCAGTGCTGAGGCAGTGGCTCAGCCTTCTGCCCAGGGTCCAGCGGCTGGCCGGTGGTGAAGCCACCGGTTGGCCGGTGGACTGAAAATCAGTCCACTTTGGCTTCTTTCTTTCTTGTCCCAATTCCTTGGCCACCTGAAATCATGCCTATTAACAAAAACACTTGAAACAAGATTAGATAAAGATGAGAGTGATTGTGATCATGAAAATTAAACCACGAGGGGTACGAGAGGTACAACAATCTCCCCCTATTTTGATGATCACAATCACCAAAACAAACAATGTAAAAGACTTAAATGTAAGGCATTCTTTGAAAAGTAAAGCAAAGCATGAGTAAAATATTTTTCCCCCAATCAACCAAGAATTTCTCCCCCTTTGTCATTATCAAAAGAGCACGGGGCATAAAACTTGATTGAGGGATAGAGTTGAAAAACAAAATAGAGATTTTAAAACCAATTGAAATTTTTGAAATTTCAATTGAAAGTTTTGAATCGAAAATTTTGAATTGAGAATTTTGAAATTTAAATCAAAAAGTCTTAAACGACCTAACTCCCCCTAAATAAAAACAACAAATCACCGAGGAGAGGTTTTTGAAACCGAGACAAATTTTGGTCCGGTAAGACTCACTAAAAGAGATTTTTCAATCCATACTTGTCTAGTGGCGGGTCTTCTCCTATAAAATTCATCATTAAAGGAAATAGTTTTGGGCCTTCCATACCGGGCATTTTTGCAATTGCACTCATAGATTAAGTGCCTGGGTTTTTTACAATAATTGCAAAATTTAAATTGGGAGCTCCCCCTTAGAAAAATAGTTGGAGCATGGGAAGTGGAATCTTGCTTGGAATAGCCAAGCCCTTCTGTGGTTCTAGATATGCGTTGGGAACCAAGGAGTTTGGTCAAATTTTGTTCACCTTGGGTGATCTTGGCGAGAGATTCCCTTAAATCTTTGATTGTTGATTCCATAGAATCAACATCGGGAAGGTTTTGGAATTTGAGGGACAACTCCTCCTTTTCTTTGAGAAGTTGTTCCTTTTCGGAAGAGAGTTTTTTGAAATTCTTTTTTAAAGCAACGAATTTGGAAGAAAGTTCGTGAAAACCTTCCTCCAATTGATCTCTAGCATGTTGGAGATCCTCATAAGAAAGATGATTAAAAGAATTTGAGGAACTAGAGGAAGAGGAGTCGGAAGAAGTTACCTCATGAAATGCCATTAGGCATTTGTTACCGTTGTCTCTTGAGGAGGAGGAGGAGGATGATGTGGAGCTATCACTCCATGTGGCCTTGAATGCCTTCTTCTTCTCCTTTTTCTTGGCCTTTTTCTTGTTGAGTGGGCAATCGGGCTTGTAATGGCCTTTCTCACCGCACCCGTAACATGTTACCTTGGGCTCGGATTTTTCGTTGGGTTGAGCCTTGCAGGATTTCTTCTTCTTGTGCTTCTTCATGAACTTGTGCATTTTGCGGGGAAGATTCTCCATTTCGGAATCGCCACTTGAAGAGGAAGAAGATGAGAAGGAGGATCTTTCTTCTTGTTGAACCTTGAAGGCGATGTTCTTTGGAACTTTGATTGGTTTGCCTTCTTTTTCAGCTTGCCTCCTCATGGTGATCTCATAAGTAATGAGGGATCCGATGAGCTCTTCGACCGGAATGTTCTTGATGTCCTTTGCTTCTTGGATTGCCGTGACTTTCGGTGCCCATGTGCTTGGTAGGATCCATAGGATCTTTTTGACCATCGTTTCTGCAGAAATATTATCTCCAAGGGATTTTCTACCATTGCAAACGTCAGTAAAGCGTGTAAACATTTCATAAATAGATTCGGATGGATGCATGGAAAAAGACTCAAAATCTTGACGGTACATGTCCAATCGAGTATCCTTGACTTTGTTGGTCCCCTCATGGGTAACCTCCAATAGTTTCCAAATTTCATGTGATGTAGTGCATGTGGAAACTCGATTGAACTCATTACGATCAAGGCCGCAATGAAGAGCGTTCATGGCTTTTCCATCAAGCTCGAAATTTTTAATGTTAGCTTGGGTCCATTTGGATTCATCGGGAGAAGAGAGAGTGTAACCATGAATGAAAATTTTATAAATAGGATAACCTATACTTCTAAGAAAAGTGGTCATGCGGGTTTTCCAATAAATATAGTCGGTTCCATCAAAAAATGGAGCACGACCCAAAGAATAGCCTTTGGGGGCGAAAGAGGTTGATGCCATCACAATGGATCTTGAATTTGAAACCGGTTAGGGTATTACTCAAATTTTCCTTTGATACCAATTGTTGGGCGGAGAAAGAAGGAAGTGATGGCAAGAGGGGGGGTGAATTGCCTTTTAAAAATTAATTAACAATTTAAAAACAAATTGAAAGTGCAGCGGAAATAAAAGAGGCAAAACACACAACTTGATAACGGAGTTCGGATTTAACCCAAGCCTATGTCTCCGCCCCCAACTCAACTGTTGAGAGATTTACTACCGCTTTCTTTTTAATGGTTTTAGCAAGAAACCCACTAGACATTAAGGTTAGTCTAGAACCTATTACAGCTTGCTTTTAATGGTTGAGCAATAACCCACTAGACTTCTTACAGGTGAAGGCTAGATCACCTTTGATTCAAGCCTTTTAAAAGGGAAGGCTTGACTAACCTCTTCACACCTTAAAGGTGATGTGAAAACCCAAAATAAAGGATGAGAGAAAGAGATGGGGGTTTTTAGGCACAAACACAATTTGATGCTCAAAATAAATAAAGCAATAAAAACCGTAATGGGAGAAGCCTTGGGTGCCAAAGGACTGATGGAGTTGATGAAGGGCACTCCCAAGCTTCTTTGATGGTGCTCCTTGATTGTGGAAGTGATTTGGAGATATTGGAGTTCCTTGGAAGAATCTGCCGGAGGTTCGCCAAATGATCAAAAAGTTTCCCGTGGGCATCCGTGGCTTGGAAATAGTTCCGACAATGTTCCGGGGCTTCTTAGTCCTTTATTTATAGAGGGGGAACCCTCAAATGGCCTTTGGGAGGCTTCGAATCCGTTGGAGAGGCCATCGGAGCCGTTGGGAGGCAAGTGGACAGGTCTGGTCAAAGCCCAACGGCTAGTTTGACTGGCTCCACCGGCTGACCGGTACAGAGCCACCCGTTGGCCGGTGTGTGAAAAATGGAGGAGGACTTCTTTCCACGAGCCACCGGCTGGCCGGTGAGGAGGCCACCGGTTGGCCGGTGCTGAGGCAGTGGTTGACACTGTTCTGGCTGGGTGGCACCGGCTGGCCGGTGCTGAGGCCACCGGTTGGCCGGTGCTGAGGCAGTGGCTCAGTCTTCTTCCCAGGGTCCATCGGTTGGCCGGTGGTGAAGCCACCGGTTGGCCGGTGGACTGAAAATCAGTCCACTTTGGCTTCTTGCTTTCTTGGCCCAATTTCTTGGCCACCTGAAATCATCCCTATTAACAAAAACACTTGAAACAAGATTAGATAAAGATGAGAGTGATTGTGATCATGAAAATTAAACCACAAGGGGTACGAGAGGTACAACAGAATTTTCAATCAAATATATGTGGATAGAAAATAAAAATTGGGAGACCTAAGTGACCATGTAGATTCTATTATAATAATATTGTGTTTGGTGTTTACTATTTTCATATATTGTGGATAATAATGTATGAGTGGGTAATATGATTTAGGGAATAAGTAAACACCATTATTAATTGTTGAATATGATTTCCCGTGAATTATTTAGGTTATATTTGTTTTTTTGTTTCCATTTGAAATGAAATGTACAATTGAAAAGGAATTTCATGAAGTATGGATGCTTTAGTAGAAGGAATTTAATATACATTTATGTTGAAATAAACTCCAAATTAATGATTTGTGGTATATGTGAGAATTTGTAATATAGAATACATCCACCATAAGAAAATATATTGGTGATTTGTATAGGCATAGGGGATCTTATAATAAATATTTAATGCTTGGATACATGGTAAAATTTAGATTATTTGTGTTGATGTTTTCATCCATTTATGTAGCTATGATTAACTGCTAAAATCAATAATCATTGATTAAAATATATTTCAATAAAAATGACATGGTGACTCTATGAGTGATATAGTTATTGATGTTCCTACAATGTACTAAATACTATGTATATATATATACTTTATGGGGGTCTGGAAATGTTTATAATATTATAGGAATTAATCATAAAATTCTCAAAAAACATTGATCTTATTTAAAGTTATTTAGTATGGATAATGATCATTTGTAAAAACCATTACCTTAATTGAATTTAATTATATGTCAAACATGGGTTATGAAATTGAAATCCATTTAATTTATTATCTTTCAAATGGTAACATGAGTTATATAAAAATGTATATATTTGATTCTAAAAGATATTTAATGGTGTTTTAACTTATCATAATTTCATAACATCTTCTGAAATTACCTAATATTGTTATTAGGATATTTATCATTGATAAACATGTTCCATAAGTCATGTCATGCATTATTTGTATTTTTGGGATCCGATCATAAAATTTGATTAAATTAAAATCAAAGAATATGAGTTCTATATTATGTATAATATAGGTAAATATGAAAATCTCATATTAATGTTAGAATATTGTTATATGATTCTACACTATGTTCTTATTATTTTAAATATTATAATGGTTTGTTATTCAATAATTCTATGATATGGTCTATGTGAGATAAATTATGTGAATAATAACCTATTTTTATATGATTAATATACTATTTTTTCAATCTTAACTCCATAATATATAATATGATACAATGTATTTGTAAAGGTTGTGGAAAATAAAGTCTTTTTATTGAGTGATCACCTCAATATAGGACTAATTGTTTTTAAAAACATTGATCTTTTATGGTCCAAAACATGGTTCCCCACATCAAAGGAAATTTCATGTTTCTCTATGTTTAAGACAATAATTATTAAAACATAAATGTTTTGTATTTTATTCAGGTTTTCTATATGTAGAATGATATGGGAAAATTTATATGAAGATTAAAATTATTTGGCCATATCAAGTCATATATACGACACTAAAATAATCATTTTCTGATTGGAGGAAAATGAGAAGCAAAATATGGGAACTGATGACATTATAAAAGAGACAATCAAGAGAGGAAAATACTACATCAGGGAATATGGGGAATCAACTATGTTGTTATTTCATTTGTATGGAAATCAAATCATGGGTATAAAACACAAAAAAGCTTTTGATAAAATGATATTCATGCTACCTTGGATATTCATAATACAATATGAATATTTAATATTGGAATTATAATTTTTATGTGAACTAAATATTAATGGAAAAACAATTGAGAAAAGGATTGTTTTAAGTAGTTGAATCTATAATCAGTTTTTCTATATGGAAGAGATAACATGAAGAAATAAGAGAAGTATTCAAATATGATTCCAAAATAAATATCAATTTGGTTTTATTATTGATCAAATATGAAGGATCAAGTCACTATTCAAATATTATATTTATTATCTAATGCTGATAAGAATATGATAGGGGAATAACTCATTATATAGATCAACGTTAGTAATAAAAAAATAATTTGTGTTGAGATGTTTAGAATATAAAAATCTATTGTGTTTTTATGATCATATGATCTCATTGAGTTGAGTAATTCATTAATAATGTTATGAAGAGGACTTATACATATAATATAAATATAGTGTTCATGATGTAGTGGATTCCTTTGGTCAGGTTATCATTTGAAGAAGCTACAATATGGAAGGATATTTGATCTAGTGGATGAATTAAAATCTAAATGCATCACATGTTTTATCATCAAGAGTGGTATAAAATTGTAAAATAAGAAGTTATAATATGTGATATTTAGCTTTATTCTAGTAGTTGAATAGTCAATAGTATTATTTTTCATTATGGAATTCCTCATTGGATTCAGGATGAAACATATCTAATTAATATATAATTGATGAAAATATTATAATGATGAATCTATGAATCTATCAGTCAAATCAATGAATGGTGTATGGAATTAAATTATTACATTTTATATTAAATGCGATGTTTTTACATTCCATAGTCAATACAATATTGGAATAAATTTATCGGATAATATATATATATATATATATGAGCTAACAATAAATATAGGTTATTTATTTAACATACCTGATCCCTCACTCCCAATTCTGGGGATAAAAATTTGTCTTTAATTTTATGATTACCTGCCTACAAATGTGATATTCTTTCAACCATATAACACATACAACATCAGAGGAAAAATTAGAACTTTTAAACACTCATGGACCATTAGGATTAGAGTTTATATAGAATTATTACAAAATAACACACGAAAATTTGGATACATAAATAACTAGATCATAAAAAATTATAACATCTATTCTAGATATCATCTAAATATAACATTATAAAAACCATTCATCAATACATTGATAAAATGATACACATGATGTGTATACTCAAAATATTCGTAATATAAAAATTAATATTAATAATTTAATTTTATTAGTGACATGAATAAGAACATAAGGGTTCCCTGATATAATTAAATTTAATTATTATAATATAGGAGAATTCATATGAATCATAAAAAGGAACAAAAACATGGGATGTGGAATAACATTTATCAAAAGAATGATTCATCTGAATAAATAATCGTGATCTATGATATAAAAATCATAATCAAATTAACCATTAATATTTTATATAAATTAATGAAAATGTGTTTTAATATTTGAACATCATATTCATATAACTCTTACAATCACTGTTTTATGTATAGAAACCAATATAAATGACAGTGAATAATATTATCAAAGGAACATAATCATTACCTAATTCATCGGAGTGATATAATGGACCCATGAATCATTGGGTTATAACTTAACCACTTGTACAATTATTGTAATGGGACCACCCATAATCACATTAAATATCCATACAAAATAACTAGAATAAATTATATAGATCGTAATTTTAATCATAAAAAACATATAAATAATTATAAATCATTTTACAAATGATAATTGAATGGAAATGAAATGAGTTACATGAAATACTATTTAAAATAATTATAATACAGTTAGTGAAAAGATTAAAAATTTTATTATTACAACATATCCTAAAAATAGAATATATAAAATAGGGGTTCTTTATCATTAAAGAAGATAAATAAAATGAAAGTACCATTAATAAAATCTTGGATGAAAATTAAAAATATAAATTTGAAATACTATTGTAACACTGTGAAATTCTATAAAAAATGAAATAAATTATTTTAAAATAACAATGAAAATGGTAAAGGAATATTTAATGTATTGAGTTTTCAAGACGGGGAGATTCTATCCACCCGCTAAATGTTAAAAATAAGAAATTTTTTCATCCTTTAATTAATGTGTGTTAAATGTGGCCCATGTGGAAAATGTTATTAAATTAATTATTAATACCTTTTATAAGAAGTTGAAGGATCAAGTAAAATAACATTTGGTTATCATTTATGTTTAGAAAAAAATATTCTTCAAAGTATTCTAGACATATTAGATATGGATGTGAAATATTTGGGTCCTTAATTATGATGTAGGAATGATATGACATATAGAAATGTAACTTGATGTTTCATTAATAAATAATACAAGAAAATGAATCTAAAGATGTAAAACACAATCATAACTAGAGGAGAAGAAAATTAAGGTGGTTTAAGAAAACGAGGTAAAAATATTTTACAAAAAGTGACCTTTAAAATAAAAATCTTAAAATGAAATGACATTATAACACCAATGATTTTTTTTTGTTAGGGTTTTCTAGTTTTGTTTCCCTGATGTTTTGGAATCTTAGTGGGTTTGTACTTATCAATTAGGGTTTTGCATTATTTTAATGGATCTTTTATTCTAAATTTTGGAGATATTACTATTGGGGTACATCAAATGGTTTATGTGGGATCTTTTAGATCTTGGATTAGGCTGGTCAAATTGGTTTAACCCCCTAGAGAATTCCATCCCTTGATGATGTCTAAGACACACAATGATTATAGGAATTCATCGATAATAACTGTTTATTGTTAGAGTATAACTATGGGGGTGGTGATAGGTGGGAATAATTTTTTTTCGATCTACGAGACATTATATTGAATAGAGTTGATGATAGTGGAATTTGTAGATGATGGATGATGATAATGGTGAGCATAGACCATCCATGGTGGAACTGGGTTTGAAGTATTAATGTCTCTCTTTTGTAATTGAGAAATATATTGGTTAGAATTGGGATGCAGAATTGGAAGATAACTTTTTTATCCTTATTTTTCTACAATGGAAGTATTGGAAGATCTATTTTACAAGAATAGTCGACTAATTATTATG
The DNA here is from genome assembly GCA_963277665.1 of Viscum album. Lineage (NCBI taxonomy): Eukaryota > Viridiplantae > Streptophyta > Magnoliopsida > Santalales > Viscaceae > Viscum > Viscum album. The sequence continues at coordinate 1,958,322,992 of OY728165.1, forward strand.
GTATTAGCGATGGTGGGGGTAGGGGAGATTATATGTTATTTTGATTCTGGTCATGGGGTTTTTTGAAGAAGAAATTGATTTCAATAAAATTCATATGACAAATATGAAGGATGTTATAATATATTTTATTGTTAATAATAGATACATTAATCCTGAAATAGAACTCATGTATTTTATCTTTGATAGATTCGTTATTTTCAAATATTCAATCATTGCAATTACTCTTCTTATTACTTCTGGCATGATCTATAAATTTAATGATTTAGTTCAAAATCATGCTTCATTGTGGAATTATTATGATTAGATATTTCTATCCAATAGTAGTGGATTATTTCAAATTATTTTTCGTTTTTCAGAACTGATGATCAAGGCATAGTTAATTAGATCAATTTCATTTATGATTGGTATGGTTTTCATTAATGATTGGTATTTTTAATTTTACTCATTATCTCTAAAAATTAATGGGTCCCATGTTTGGATCAAAAATATTAGTTGTAAGTAGATATTATCTCAAGAAATTATTCCATTCAATATATAATATTCATTTTTAATTCCATTAAAAATGGATAGATCAACAGAGGTATCCATGTTCAGTCAATTTTAAATTTCCTAGTGGAGATAAAATTGAGAACGATATTAATTAATATTACAGTTCAATCAGAATTGGATGATGATATTTCCCTATATGTGGAATATTAAATACGTCCTCATTTTATCGAAATTTTCAAACTATTGTTTATTTCAATGAAACATTCTGATAAATTTTTTTCCACTATTGTTCCCTAAAAGGGAATCATGAGACATCTTGTAGGGTGAAACTGATGGGATGAAAGTGAAAAAACATGGGAAGAAACCTATGTCTGAGGATGTATAAGGTGATTTAAAGGGTAATGCCTCTACCTCGATGATAAAGTCTTGTCCTTAGTTTTATATTGGCATGGGATATTAATTTCTTCTCATAATGTATAGTTCTGAAGTAGGTTCACGTCAATATTGGATGGGGAGGATGGTAGGTAATACTCATGTCAAGGATGAGACTGTGTATGTGGAAAAAATTACCACTGGATTAGGTGGTAATGGTTAACAGAAGGAGAAAGTAGAATCAAATAACTCTAATGATTTTTATTTTAGGCATTTGTATTTTCTTGAGGAAATATATTCAAAACCTATATTTTAGAAATAATTCATGAAGATGGTGGATTCTTTTTTTTAGCCCCACCGACTGATATATTCAATAAAAATGATTCTCAATAGTTTGTATATTATCATTAGTAGATCCAAATAATCATTAATCCCCCATAAATTTATAATATTATGGGAAATATCTATGATTATGATGGGTTGAATGGTGATACCCCAATAAAGGAATCAGGTAATGGTGGTTATGAATATTTTATGGACATAATGTTGAATAGTATGAAATAAATGATTGACACTGAGGGTTTCACTCATGATCATTTTAAAAGATGGCCATGGAGGAATATTCTAACTTAATATAGACCGTGTTTAATTGATATTCCACAAATGTGTCAAAGAGGTAAAATAAATAAATCCGTATAATCTTCAATCAATGTAAGTCTCAATAATATTAGGAAACAACTTATGATTCCGAATATAAAAATTAAATGTCATATAAAGTTCATTAAATCATTTTTCTAATGGATGATTGAATGTACCTCTGTTAGACCCCAACCATTTTATTTGGTACTTTTTAATTCCTTATTAATAAATAGTCTTAAGCTTTTCTTTTGTATGGAATTGTTTGTTTTAACATAAATCCATTAATTCTATGATTACAATAAAATATAATTTCCATGAATTTAATAATATGATATTTCCTTAAGATTTTTATTAATTCTAGGATAAAATATATTAATTATCATTAATGATTCTTTATGTACACTATAAATGGATATCAAGGTGTACGATATGACATAAACCTCATCAAAAAATAGATTGAGACAATGAAACCCCATACAATGATCATAACTACTTATGTGGTAATTAATGCATGTGGTGTTTATTTTTACATATGTAAATAAAAAATAATAAATGCTTAAATATATTATAAAATAATATAGAGATCAATTTACAAATTATAATTACTTATCATATTCAATAAGGAAGTGTTATAATCCATGGAAATGAAATTCATTGCACAAACTCTTTACCAATCATTAAAAATAAATTAAATAATCCATGGATGAAAAAAATATAAATATAACCATTATATTAAATTTTGTACCAAATAATCTTGATATAAAATGTTATAATTATATATATATATATAGTATAAAAAATATCTGTGTTATAACATTAAACTATACTTCAATGAATAAAAATTGCGTCAAAATCTGTTACATCGAGTCCCAACATACCGTTAATGTAATTGAACTTCTTTATAAAAAATATTTAAATTATATTATTTCATTATAAAATTTCCCACGTCTAATAGCTTATTCATTAAACATTGACTTTATTTATTAATAAAATATTTAATAACGTAATTTTTTTCCATGGAGGGATTTTTAGGATGCTCGGTTCATAAAAATTATATGGCTTATGAATTATGAGCACTGTCAAATAGATAAATATTAAATAATATAAAAATAAAAATAATTAAGTAATTATTATTTCTATACATAAATTATATATTCAAAACTAACCATGATAAATATTTTTTAAAAATTGAATTAGGTTTCTATAATAGAGATGGTAGGTCTTACGTACACATGAGTGACATTTCCAATTTCACTGACTATGATAAAAAGTTTGTATTTTCCAATTAAATAATTATGATTACATAATATAAATAATATTATCTATTTAATTAAATTTATTTATATCATCCATGTTATATTGATGTGTATAGTAATAATAAATAGTTACACATGGATGATGATACTATTTTTTTAACGTAATGAATGGTAATAAAGTATATAATATATTATATTTCAATAATAATGAATTTGAATATAATATAATATATATAAATTTACATCATAATTATAACCATCCATGACATTTAATTATGGATAATGATTTACATATATTCGTGAAGCAATATTTTATTGTACACAATAAACTTGTATTCATTTCCCATTTGATGGAAGAAGAAGATAGATATAGGTAATGAAATTAAAATAATAATATAAAAGTATATCAAATACCCTAATGTTATAACATTATAAATTAGTAATAATATTTTATGGAGGTAGAAGACGAAACAAAAACAGAATCTCTTTATTAAATGTTATAATGTTTCTTTAGAAAACCACCATTACATTAAAATGCAGTCCCTCTAAGGATGATATGATGTACAATATAATGCTTTTATAATTGGTGAGGTTTTTCTAGAATGTGTTTTTATAGGTACTTATGGATAAAAATTTATCTTTATGTTTGGATTGAAGTGGATAATATGATCCCTTTTATATGTGACGAAATAGAATCATGAGAATTTGATAAATTATTAAATTAATATAAATTAATTTTCAACATAAGAAGTCTCTAAAAATAATATATTTCAAATATGGGTGGTTTATTTGTATATCTACACCCATAAAATAAAATTTGGACAAGAATAGGAGATGTTTTTACCCTTTTTTGTTTTATCCCCATGTTACCTATTTTGAGAATTTCCATGATAAAAGTGTCGTATTAATATTTATGTGTCCAGATAGGTAATAGAACATGAAAAGTGAAACCTAAATGCACCATGGTTGATTTACTAATCAGTATCCCAACCACTTCATCAAATATATTATATTTTTTTATTTTATTGCATTGAATACATTATTATTTTTTCAATTAAATTAATGTTATTTTTTAAAATATACATTTAAATATAATTTAAAAAAATGAAGACATGTTATCATAATATATTCCATTTAAACATACTATATATTTATTTTGACTATAAAATAAATGTAGACATTAACATTGAAAAAAATATTATTTTTTGTATTTTTAAAATCATCTAATATATTTTTCTACTACCTTCATAAGAATTGTTTTGAAGTTGTTTAAGTATTTAAGGGAATATATTAATCACTAAATATTAAAATAAAATTTTCATGACTAAAAAGTAGAATTTGGAATAAAAAGATTTTAATTGAAAATGAAATTTCATAATCCCTAAAAGTAATATTATTGATATTAAAATTTAGATAGATGAAATTTTGACTTATTATTTTATATAAATATTATAATGGTACAAATCAAAGAAATATTAATCCATGTCAATAAATTATTGAAACACAGATGTATTTTGAAAAAACTCATAAAATTTGATAATGAATATTTTTATGGTCATTTTTTAGTTCTTTTCATATAATTTTTTATCTTAATTACCAGATTTATCATTAACTGGATGGAATTTATTTTTATTTTGATAATATTCATAATAAAAAAGTGATATAATTACCAATTTTAGGAATGCTAATTCCAAATATCAAATAATTTTTTTAATATTTAATCCCACGAGGATGAATAATATAATTTAAATTTCAAAACGCAAAACCGGATGAAAAAATGGTTTAAATAAAAATTCCATTTTAAGTATAAAAATGAAATTATAAAAAATTAATGATTAAAACTAATTCCATAGACACTAATTACAACATTATAAATTATAAATTACATTAAAAATATTAAACTGAATAAAAATTTATAATTTCTATTTGTGATTACATGAAAATAAAACACACATTCTTCGATAACTCTATACTTTTCATTATTCATATAAAATTTATACATTTCATAAATCCTTCAAAAAATAACCCGATAAAAAATTTTATTTCAAGATTTATAAATGATATTATTTTATGAAGTAAATTTTCTAAAACTGTTATAAATTAAATGATTTATTTTCTCAGAAAAATAAATAATAATAATTTTGAAGAAAAATCTATGTACAATTTCACATTAATAATAATTGAATTCTTATTTAATATGAATTCATATATAAATTTATTCATATGTATATCCTCTATATATTTTTCATATTTTTTTAATATTATTCATACCTTCCACATAAATGTCTAGGTTATAGTTATCGTATGAGAGAATAATAATACTTCATGGTTCGTTTAAAGTAAATTATGTTTATATATTATTTTATCAATCATGTATTTTCATTAAAACATATTTATATTATATTATCCACCATTTAATAATTTTATCACTTTAATATAAAATTGAAATTAGTAATCAGTGGTTTGAAATTTAAAAGTACATGTATTAAAATCCCACATTGTAAAAATGGCTAATAAAACATCCTCTAGAAAAGAGGGAATGGGAAATAATATGGTCACCTAAAAAACCAAACTACGATTAGAAGTAGGATAATAGTAGTGGAATCTGAAATTAGGGAAATGGGGGATAAACTATTGTCTTGATAATGACGGATAATGACAATGATCATTGATCACCAGAAAGTAAATGGTCATGAGAACGTTAACGAAAACAAAACCACAAAATCAAATTGATGTTAAAACGACCATCAATTTTGAAAAAATGAATTTAATATGATCCTTTTTTACAAGATAATTTTCCAATAGTTTTGGAATTATGTCACCATCAATATTGAAAAATATAATGATATACACTAACGTAAAATGAATACTTTCATCCATTAAGATATGTCCCCCCCAATCTCATTTTTATCCCTAAATGATGATTTATATTAATTCTTCATGCATGTGGCATTAAAATAAAATTCTAACATATCACATATTCTGTAAAATATTAAAATCTTTTGGAACATTAAAATCTAAATCTAAATCATAAATGGTTATAATGAGGTAACATAATTCAAAAAATGAATAAACATTCATATGATTCTATTTTAATATCCAAAATTTGGGAACACCCCAAAAGGACCAAAATATATATTTAAATAAATATTTAAAACAAAAAATTTTAACATTAAAACATTTTTTATCATCAATATTTATATCACAACTTTCAATTACATACCAAATATTGATGTAGTATTGTTATAAAATAGTATATCATGTTAAACCTAAGGGTAACATTTACACCTAACATATATAAGATCTCCTAAAATTTCATTAATCAATATTATTGATCAATATATTATCATGTAATATACTAATCATTTCCAAGATATCGTTACTCAAATTTATATATTATCATAAAAAGTTATCCTTATTTTGACAATAGATATATTTAAAAAAATCACCTTGTCGATGAATTAATTCTAAAAAATAAATATTATTTAGAGAGAAGCCTTTCAGAGACCATTGTTATTATAAAAATAATAATACATGAACTAATATGGGGTTTTAAATATAAATATTTAATTTTTAAAAAACCCATTAAATGTTCCCAGTCACCTCAAAATCTCATCACATACACCTAAAAAATGGTGTAAAAAATTTAATCATATAGTAAAAATTATAATTACAACCCCATTATTGAATCAATATATCTTATGTAAAAAAAATTAAAACATTATTGTATCCAAATTTACATACACCCCTATTTTATACGAACACCAATATCCCTAAAACCACATTCTCACATCTAGGGATAAATCACCATATTTACATTTTTTTCATTGAAACCAATCCATGAAACCTAATTTCAACAATCTAAAAAAACAACCTAAAAAGAAATCGTGTATAAAATATATATTAAATGATTTTATTATTTAGAGTTTTACATAATTGGAAAAAAAATCATACATTAATGTTTGGTTACGTGGGCAACTAGTTCAGAAAATATTATATGATCTCAACAAACAGTCTTCTTAGACTAACAAAGTTAAAACCTTTTTAAAAAATCTATGTAAATGGAAAAATATCTAGGTTTATCTCCGAATTATAGTCTAGTTATAAATAATAAATATTAATTTCATGAAATTGGGGAGAAAAAATGGTCATAATAGTTTGATGAAAATATAAATGTGCATCGGTATAAAGAAGAGAATTTAGTACCATCAATATATGGATCATAAATCATGTGACATGGAATAATATTTATAAATGGATAGTGTTACGAGAATAAAAAATAATGATCAATGTGATATCATTGATGATCAATTGAACCCTTAAAAATATAATGAATAATAAAAATGAGTCAATATCATAAAACATCATCATCATATCACTCTTATGACAACTATCACAAGTGAAATAACCCAAATATTCAACATTGAACGTAATTATATTATTAAAATATTCACTAAAAATTTCATTAAAATGCTACAATGAACCTAACCATCATTGGTTTATATTTTGAATACCCATCCATGGTTTATAATGGAACCAGCTATCATCATAAATAATGTATACGAACATTAACATGAAAAATTTTATAGACATTTTAAATCTTCATAAAAATCATAAAAATAGAAATTATTAAATTAATAACATGTTCATCTGGTAGAGAAGACATATGTTTCAGGAAATTCCATTTACAAAATTCATAATCCATTTACAGAGAATATATTTTTATATATGTATTTATAATAATCTATACATGATTTAGACATAAGAGCAATTAAACTATTCATGGAGACAATAGAATACACTTATCCATGAATTATAATTACATTATCATGGATTATTGAAGTAAATAATTTTATATGATATATTTTTATAATATAGTCATTTTTATGACACATATATATATATATAATATTTTCATTAAAACAATCCTTATTACCTTCCATGAAAAGAGCGAATGAATCATATTGATTCAACATTATCGTATTCCCAAAATTGAACTAAAGAGGTATGTGTCTTATAATAAATCAAAAATTATAAAATATCAAAATATATTTTATAAATAATAAATTATACATTACTTCCAACCATGATAGGTTACAATTGAAAACAAATTGCATCAGTTTGGGAGAAAATAGTCCATTTTACACATGAATAATGATTTCATAACACATTTGATGGAAGGGGAGTTGATTGTAATTCATGGACATAACATAAAAATCATATTATATGGAATATACTATGGATGATTTATCATCACGATATATATAAATTTATGTAGGTGGACAAACAAATAAAACAACAACACTTGTTGATGAGCGTTACATTTTCATTAGGTATCATCCCTATTATTGCACAAAAATCCATTTTAGTTTTGATTTCTAATCAAAATAAGGATTCAAGAATGAAATCAGTGAATTTAGGATGTGATTTTGTCTAGTCAGTGTAAATCCAAAATTGATTTATGGAGTGAGGATTAGAGGAAAATGGGTAACCTTTTGTATGTATGGTTAGTGGAACACATGTAATGTTTTGATATAAATAATAGAACACATGTTTTTATCTTGTCACTAGATTCAAATAATGGAAATATATCAATAATATAATATAAATGGTCTAAGTATGTATAGTTAATGGGTATTTGACTTGTTTTGTGTTATTTTTAACCATTATATTTTAAATTTAACACTCAGTAAAACAATTTTAATCCTAAATAGTTGAAGATAATTCTTACTATATTACATAATATTTTGAAAAAAAATGATTCACATATAAGATAATATTAATAATTTTGATCCAAAATTTAGAGAACAATTTTACCACATCCTTTCATAACATTTTATATATTCAATGTAAAACTAATCCTATAGACATGATGAGAATGTGGGTTTTCAAAGAGAAAATATTCAAACAAATCAATGTTTTTATTTCCAATCTCTATATGAAATTTATTCCAATCACATAAATTTGATTAATAAATCCATAATTATAATAAATTTTCTTTAAAAAATTTTTAGTATAATTTAACCTTATAAATTTGTTAAATTAAAAGGCAGTTTATAATTTCCTAGAATTCAATGTAATTGCATTCAAAATTATATGGTATTATTTTGAGATGAGACAATTAAACACCACCTGACTCCAAGGCCCAGTGATCCCATAATAGAATTATGAAATTCTATTTAGTTTATTTAAATAAGCATGAAAGATGGTTTTTATGTCCCTTAAAACAATGACCAGATCAAAAATATTAGGGCTCTATTAAATTTCTTTTGGGATTTCGTTATAAAGGACATAACTTCGGCCGATGAGGGTTGACTAGAAATGATAGTTTTCCGACATTTAATTAAAAATTAAAATAACTTATAAAATAATTTTATTTGTTACTCTCAATTGTTAATCTGTGGTACACCAACACTATGGTGGTGGTGGCGTGGCGACAAGGAGTTTCAATAAATGAAGTCCATTAATAAGGATATTAAATGTGGAACGTAATCACTGACTAATAAATGTGTAAAAGATATGATATTTCATTAATGAAACAACATAATTACTCAAGGACGCAGCATAACTAAAATTATGTGAAATTATTCTCTTATAATGATATAATGGGCTGGATAATCTCATATGGAATTTCTCTAATGGACGGTGAGTAAATTTACTCCAATGAAGAATTCCAACAAATCGAAAGAGACAATGATGCAACTCAAAGAACAGGGCCAGAGAGTAACAAATGCCAATAGAATTGAACAAAATGTGAATCCCCCCATACAGATCAATTTATTAAGGAATCTACCCCAAGTAGTGGTTTAATTTTTTTTTTGTGTTTTGATTTTCCCCATTCTTCACTGTAAAAAATGAATGTGGATCAACCCAAGAACAGGTTGACCCGATGATTTCTTTTTCTTGCGAGAAGGATCTTATTCTTCGGGGTTTAGCATTGGGGTTGAATTTTTTATAGAACCTAAATATTCTTCTACTATGTTTTAAACACTAACATAGAGCATGTGGTACAACTTGAACAAGTCTCGAACCCCTCTTCCTTTTAATTGTTCTTGTGCATTCATTGTGGCTAATCATATGAGTTGATAGTTATGTATTATTGGGCCTGTATCATGGAAGGTGAAACGCCATTGATTCTAGAGGTGAATACTTTCGGAAAAAAAGGACCACCAGAGCAGACTCAGTGGTCTGCAGAAAATCATAGCAACATGCCATGATGGTGCACTGAGGAGGATTTCATGGCTGAATTGGGCTGTGGCGGTGCAGAAAGAGCCACTGGTACTTGAGCCTATGGCTGAAGGAGGATGGACGTACCCAACTGTCCATATCGGTGGAGCGGCCCATGCAATGTGGGTTATGGGTTCACGATGGAACATGGTCCAACGAGGACCATGTACGGGGCTAGACATGGAGACCGGCTGAACCGACCAAGGGGCACAAGAACTGAACACCCTCCTTGCATCTGGGGTAGAAGACACCGGCCCAATATTTGGGCCATTTTGAGGGTCACGAAACGGATATGGGGAGACCAAGGCTATATTAAGTAGACACCACTTTTTCGGGCCTAACCGGTTGGATAAAACATGGCCGTTGGGCAACCTGGGCTAGGAAATAAACTAGAGCAGAAGTACAGGTAGGGGATGATAAATTTGGGTCATTGGGAAACTCAGTTGGCTGGACCCATGGCCAAACAGGGCTTTGTCCAGCAAGGCCTAATGGTCTTGGCCTAGTAGCCAGGCCGGACCAGGATGACCCAGACCCAACAACATCAGGTCGTCCAATCCAAATTGGAAATGTGGGGACCCCTAGTCCGGATTGGTCATGTTGGTTTGACCTAGTCCTACAAGGGTTGTCCACAACCGACCTATGTTTACCAAAACACCAATATCTTTTAAACCAAGAATCTGAGTGATGATCCGTTTTCGGAGTGAAAACCCTCATGAGGATTTGATTTATTTGGAATTCTTTAACTAGGAAAAATAGATGTTGGAATATGAAAAATGTATTGAAATGTGTATTCTCTCGGAATCCAGCATAATACGTGCGGATGTCCTATGGCTGGCTGTGAAATGAAGACTGCTGACAAGAATCACTTTTTGGATTATCTACAAGCGACCTTCTATGGAACAACTACAAGATACCTTGTGTATATCAACTAGAAAGACCATGTATGGATAATTTAGAAGCGACCTGGTGTGTATAAGCTACAAGAAACCCTATGTGGATCATCATCAAGTGACCCTATGTGGAATATCTACAAGAGACTATATGTGGAACAGTTATGATGGCCTATGTAGGAAGCAGATCTGTGTGTCCCATCAGACCCACAATACTCATTATGGATGAGTATTTTATCCTTCCAATGTGTTCATTGTTATGACTGATAGTCTATCTTTTTATACATTAGATTATACATGTGAGAGTTATCATGATTCGTGATCATGCATCATGCTTTTCTTTGTGGACTTCTTTGTGGTCATTCCTTTATGGTTTGGGGTCCCTAGTAATTATATTTTCACTCATCCACGATTATTCTTCTCCCACATGTGTTGTGTCTGGTGGAGATGACTGATTCATTAATAGGAAAATCTGTGGGCTTGGACATGGTGGTTCCCCATGAGATCAAGCAGGAGGGGCATACTAATATGGCTTTAGGTAGCTCCACTACACATACCCAAAATTTGATGTTTTCAAAAAACATATTTTCAAATATCTATTGTACTTTCCTGTTTTCATTTTTTCATTTTTTGGTTTTATTTCTAGCCTATTTTACCGATATCTTGTACCTTTACTCTGTGGTTGTTTACATGAATTCCTGTTTACCTTTCCAATTTTTTGAATTTTTTATTTGTGTGTGAATATAGGTATTTAATAAAATGCCTCCCACTAGAATGTTAAAGCATTTTGATCTAGTCTCTAACCTCTATCCTTTGGGTGATGGGCTTAGGAGAGTACCTCTAGCCTTTGGGTGATGGGATTAGGGGAGTTACAACACGAGCCATGAGGATGGGTCATGATAAAGTGGTATCAGAGGTAGTCAGTAATACCTAATAGACCAAGAGTTGGTTGTTTTGTTTTCTGGACAACAATGATAAATGTTATGAGTTTGACTTTCTGATTTAAGGAGCCCTATGTTGCTGCAGTGACAGACGTATCTATACATTAGGATCTTGAGTTCTGCATTTTGGCTCTATAAATAAAAACATCGTTTGCATGCATCATATAGGAATTTACTGTTTCCTAATGATCATTTTGAATTTCAATCATCTCACTGTGGATAATATATTTACTATGGTATATCTTGATCATTATTAGGATATCTCCACATAAACAACCATCCAGGATTCCAATGTGTTACCATGAGGAAAATCCTCATAGTGATGAGGCATCTGTTCATGGATCCATGTAAGAGATTTTCCCACCGAGTTTTGCACAAGTGTTATCATCACAGGTTGATCAGATGTTACTGTTAGTGTTAATAGTAAAGGAGGCATGCAAGATCAGTTCCTTCCATAAGGTCTAGATATAGTGACCACTTAGGTTTAGGGGATAGATATATACATAGGCCACTGAGGACTGGTTGGATGTGGTGAAACGAGTCATCCTATTGGTGGGGAAACCACAAAACCAAATCACGTTTCTAGCCGTGGGTTTTCTATAGGGCTCGGTAGGGAGATTTTAGGTTTTGACTATCCAGAAACATGAGGAGTCGACCAACTCTTAGGATGAATTTGAGCGGTTTTTCCCAATTGTGTTCTTCCCTGAGACATTGCACTAAACGCGCATACAAAAGCCTCTTCACCTATAGCAGGACATCATGTCGGTGGATGAGTTCTCTGTGAGGTTTACTTGCCTCTACTAATACTCTATATATATGGTATGATTCCATTTATTTCAGGCCCTAACCATATAGAAAATACTCCGATGAAAGATCAGGGCATCGATGATTTCCTTCCGCATCCCTACATCGGCTGCAGTGCTATAGTGATCTCTACATGTATAGAGATTATTTTGGAGAGCGGGAACCAAATGTTGGGGATACCATCAGGAGACAGGTGGACGAGTCATCCGTAGTAGAAATTTGACATATGACGCAAATGTCCAAGTGGGACAGACGATCTGGAGGACGACCTAGGAACTCTAGATTGGTGGTACGAAGCCACAAGATAGGCCAGATTCAGTAGATGAGCAGAGCATGCTACTCAAGTGCCAGGCAGGGACACATGGCTCATGACTGCCTGACCCACCACATATATGATCAGAAGATGGTCTAGGCGCCATTGAGGATGAGATAGAATTTCCAAAAAGAAGGTTTGAAGAGAATATAATGTGGGCGATGAGTAGATAGAGCAGCAGGTGGTGAGCGATAGTTCGATGTACTAGCACCACCACCCCTTGGTGGTCAACCACAACCTCAAGAAGTTGGTGGGCAGGGGTGAGCATAGCATTAGGAAACAGAGGCCTATGCAATAGTGCTCTAGATATGGTAATAGGTACAATTTGTGTCTTCTTGTCCTTAGATAATTTTATTATAGACTCATGTTCCAGTATCATATTACATTGCATAGAGTTTACAATAGGCATGGAGATTCTGGTAGAGTCGTTGGCTCGATCCTTACAGATAGAGACTCTTACAGGAGGGGATTCAATGATTACACCCTGCTGTCGATAGTGTGGGCTTACTCTTGGAGGAAAAATCTTTTTCTATGATCTTTTATTATATGCGTCATGACATTACGATGTCATCTTTGTAATGGAGTGATTATCCACAATTCATGCTCAGATTGACTGTCATCGGAGTAGAGTGTGGTGTGTCTACAAGGATGGAACCGAGTTTTCATTCACCGGATGGAAGGGATATATTGAAGCCAAAGATGTAATTTCTAGGAAGAGGGTGCATCTGATCACTCACTAGTAGGCTAGCCCCACCCTCGGTAGAGTGGATTGGATGATTCCATTCTTTCATTCACCGGTGGATGAGTACGTGGATGTATTCCCTGAGGATGTTCTGATACTACCTCCTCAATGAGGGGTAGACTTGTGCATTGACCTATACCCCAGGACGGTACCGATATCTACACCATCATATTGGATGGCTCCAATGGAGGTTCTATTGTTGAGGATATAGTTTGAGGAAATGCAGGGGAAGGTCTTCATGAGGCACATAATTTCACTATGGCCATCCCGGTGTTAGTCATCATGAAGAATGACGGGTGATTGAGGTCATGCATGGTCTATCAGTGAAATAATTAGAAGACCGTGAAAAGCATGTATACACCACCGAGTATTGATTACCTCTTTGTTCAGCTAAACTGAGTGAGGTGTTTCGCAAAGATATAACTCAGATATGTTTATCACAAGATTCAGGTATGAGATGTGGATGTACCGAAGACATCCTTCAGATGTCGGTATACCCACTATGAGTTCTTTGTGATGCCCTTTTGCTTGACCAATGTCCCTGTAGTGTTCATGAGACTCATAAGAAAGATCTTCCATCCTTTACTAGATCATTTTGTGGTGGTCTTAGTTGATGATATCTTGGTGTACTCATGGTCAGTGGAGGAGCACGCTACACATCTACGAATAATCTTGGATACACTGTAAGGGCACCATATTTACGGGAATCTCTTGAAGTGATTTTTCTAAATTCGACTGGTCCACTTTTCGGGACATGTCATCATAGAGGCTGGAGTTCCAAGGGATCTAGTGAAGATATATGCAGTGAATTTTTGGTATCCACCCCGGATCCTGACTGAGGTGCAGAGATTCATGGGGTTGTGTCGATACAACCTGACGTCTGTGGCTAACTTTTACAGAGTAGAAGTACCCTTATCATTATTATCATGGATGGGATAGCCATTCATGGGCACAAAGAAGTGCCAAAAAAATTTCTATGAGAGGAGTCAGAGACTGACATGTGACTTAATCTTGAGACTCCCAGAGGGCATTTGGTATGTTTTTTTCCATGACACATCAGGGACCATAATAGGTTGTGTAATGAGGTAGGATAGAGTAGTGATCACCTACATTTCATGAGCTGGAGGTAGTATGAGTATAAATACACAACCCCTGATTTTGAGTTAGCAATAGTTGTCTTTTTTTTGAAGATGTGGCGGAAATACATCCGGGGTCAGTAGATTATCGTCTACTCCAAACCAAAATGTATTAGGTGTATATTCTCTCAAATGGACCTAAATTGAGGAAAAAACAATGGGTGGAGTTACTATAGGATAATGACTTCGATATAGAATATACTCATGGGAAGCGGAACATGGTGGAATATGCGCTCAACATGAGAAATAGTTAGCAGCTGCTGAGTGACGTGAAAGAGAAGCTTTCCGTGATTAATAAATCCTTCATGGATGATGATGTAGCAGATTACATTCATTCTAGTATTGTCACTCCCCCACTCTTATAGCAAGTTAAGGCGATATAGCTTGTGGATGTTGACTCCGAGGCCCTAAGTGCTCATTAATCATCAAGACGATCTCCAGATAGATTTCTGATAGTTGGGGAGTACGTCCTTCTTTTCCGATGATGAACAGTAGTAACAGTGGAGTTGAGAGAAGATATTTTTAGGGAGTTCAACAACTCGCCCTTGGCGTAACATCATATAGTGGTGATGATGTACTAAAATTTCTGGCATCATGACTAGGGAAGAAGAAATAAGAGGCTGAGTTCGTTTCATTGTTCCCCACTTGTCATCATGTGAAGGATGAGCATTAGGTTCCAACATGCATAGCCCAACCACATGGGTACCAATGTGAAAGTGGGATGGTATCTTGATGGACATCGTGATGGGATTATAACAAACTTCCAAGGTCTATGATTCAATCTATGTGCTCATTAACCAACTCACCAAGTCGGATCACATCATACCCATCTGGGTCCAAGGATTAGTAGAGGGATTGTGCAACATCTATGTCCAGAATATAGTGAATCTTCACAGTTCCTTTGATGATTGTCTCAGACCATGAGGCTCACTTAACATCCTATATATGGAATAGATTATTGAATACATGCTAGACTCAACTTGAGAACAACCTTTCTCCCATAGACATATGGTTAGACAGAGAAGACCATATAGACATTGAAGTACTTGCTTCATGCTTGAATCCTTGATTTTGGCCGTATTTGGGAGGGTCACCTTCCAATAGTGTATTTTCCGTAAAATTACACTTATTAAATCACCATTAGAATGTAACTGTTCGAGGCTTTGTATGGTTAATAATACACATCACCTCTATGATACACAGACCCTGGGGAGTAAACACAAATGGGTCTAGAGTTGTTAGATCAACCATTGAGAAGTTTCAGATCATCCATGAACAAATGAAGTCTTCATAGAGAAGGAAAAAAATCTTATGTTGATAGGAGATGGAGGCACATGGTGTTTGATGTGGTATACCATGTGTTTCTTTGGGTCTCACCCCAATAAATATTACTAAGATTTGGTTAGGGAAAAAGGATACCTCTAAGGTTCATTAGAGATTTATAGATTTTGAGCAGAGTTGGTGAGGTGGAGTAATGCCTATCTCCCCCCCACACATATACACTAGGTTCTTGATATTTTACATGTGAATAAATAGACGAGGTATGTTCATGATCCATCACATGTCAACGACTGGGGTGAGCTTGAAATTTATGATGATGTGACATTTGTTGAGTTCCCCGTGGAGATAAAAGATCGACATGAGCGAGAACTTAATGAATGGTTGATACCTATGATGCATATTCAGTGGAAGCATGAGAATCTCCAGGACAAAACATTGTAGCAATAGGCTTATATTCGTTCTTAGTGACCCAATTTTTTGTTTAGCCTTAATTTTTCTTTTGAAGACATGAAGCCTTAATGGTGGGGGTAATGAAATTTCAAAAAATTCCATATAATTTGTTTTAAAATTATATTGTATTATATTGAGTCCATACACTTATATAGAACCTAATTCTGAGGCCCGATGATCCCGGATAGAATTTTTATCATTTTCTAGTCCATTTTAATAAGAGATCAAGCGAGTTTTTTATAAATTTTAATCTGATGCTCGAAGAAAATAAGGAACTATTGAAATCAAAAAAATGGGATTCTCCATGAAAATACCACACTTTGAAAAGTGACGGATGAATAGAAAATATAGTTTTCAGACATTTCGGAAGAAAAATAAAAAAAACATAAAAATTTATTTTATTTTTTTTCTCCACTTTTGAGAAGTGGCACATAAGATCTGTAGCAGTGATGAAGAGACAACAATGTAGAGCCTTAAATGAATCCCATTAATAATGTTATTAAATTTGCATCATAACAACCTATTAATTGATGTGATACATATGTGATGTTTCATTAATGAAACAACATATCGATGCGATGACCCAACATAATTGAAATGCTATAAAGTGTTTTCCATTTATTGAGATAATAGTTTGGAGAATCAAAGTTGTAATTTATATGTGAGACCGAGAGGAGATTTTACCCAATGTAGAATGCCGAAAAATATATAGTAAAAATAACGCACATCAAAGAACGGGACCGGATAATGACGAACGCCAAGAACTTTGAACATAATGTGAATCCTCGCTAACTGATTTCTTTAACCAGAAATCTATCCCTGGTAGGGGTTTACTTTTTGTGTTTCGAGTTTCAATGATCATCTTTCAAAAAAAATTGATCAAACCATGAACAACATGATCCTCAATCAACTTTTTCAGGTTGTAGAGATTTTATTATCAAGGATTGGCATCTGGTTTACATTGTTGATAAAACCTTAATCTTCGTCACTAATGTTTGAAACCCCAATGCAGAGGGTGCATGCTAACACGAAAAATGACCGACCCCCTCTTAATTTGCGTGTTCTTTTTATTTATCATGGCCCAAGATTCATGGTGAGAGTAAATAATTTTTGAGGAAATAGTATGAATTTCAACACCGCATGGAGGTTGGAAGGACAAATCATATAAAGAATGGACCACTAGAGTGGACCCGGTGGTCTGTATAAAATCCTATCAGCGTTCCCCGAGAGCTCATTGAAGAAGATACCTCAATCGTCTTAGGTAGCAATAGTATAGTAAGAGCCTATGATTCATGGTATGGTGGAATGAAGAGGTGGGATGCGGCTCGCACTGTGAAGGTTGTTACTTCGCGCGGGCAGGTGGTCTAGTAGGGACCGCGTGTGGGCTCGGATTGGGAAGTCATCTAAGCTGACCGTGAGGCACACAAACTGGAAACCCTCCTGCCATTCAGGCGGGAGGAGACTGGACCGCTGTTGTTGGATTTTCCAAACCAATAAATTGGGCTATCATGGAGGTCTAGGGTGGGAATGAAAACTAGACCGCCAGTGTGGACCGGTTCGGATAAATTGGGGTCTCTTTGAGAGCCAGTATGATGGACAAACATACAGTCCATGCTGTATCTAGCAAGGCCCATTGGGCCTAGATCAGTATCCAGGCCACAATGGGCTGACCCAGACCCACCATTGTGGATTGGGTCTCAGAAACAATGTCGGGTTAGGAAGGACCCCCATGCATGGATTTTTAGGTCAATACAATCATGTCGAACCATGCATCGACACAACCATCCAGTGTTTACTAAAACACTAATATCATTTAGACCATGAATCTCATTAACATGATGTTTTTAGTATTGAAACCATCACAATGAGTCGGTTGTTATGGAATTATATAAGGAGTATTTCATGGTTGTTGAAATATGATGAATGGATTGAGGATTGGATTATCCAAGAATCAAGTGCGCAACATGAGGAAATCCTATGGCTGGCTGGGACCCGATGGATTTTGACAAGTGAGCCTATGTGGATAATCTAAAAAATAACCTGTGAGGATCAAATAAAAGAAACACTTTATGGATCATCTATAAGCAACCATTTTTGGATCGACTCTAAGAGACGGTCTGTGGATCAGCTATAGGAGACCCTTTGTAGATTCAATCCAAGTAACCAGGGGTCGATAATCTACAAGCAGCCATGAGTAGACCATATATGATGGCCGATGTGTAAATTAGATCTGTGTGACCCAGCAGTCCAATGATACTCATCAGGGATTATTACCTCAACATTCTATGATGTTCTATGTTATGACTGATAGACATTATTTCCTTACATTAGATTATTCTTGTGTGGGTTTTCGTGATTTATGATCATGTTTCGTGGTTTTCTGTTTGGATTACATTTTGGTCATTCCTTTTTGTTTTGGGGTCCCTACTGAGTATTTAATTACTTACCCCTACACGGGTTTCTCGCACACATGTTCTATTTGGTGAAGACTACCAAGTCTTTGATGGGGGACTTGGTGCTAGGACGCGATGGTTCCTAGTGAGATCAGGGAGGGGGTGTACTTCTACGGCTTCTGGAAGCTACTCTATAATTACCCATCAGGTGGGGCATTTAGTGGATGATATTTCAAATATCATTTTTACTTTCGTATTTTTTTCTACCTTTTTTTGGTTTTGTATTCTGGCCCATTTTACCTACAATGTGTACCTTTAATCAGTTGTTTCTCAATGGCATGCATGTTTACCTTTCAATATTTTGGGATGTGGTTGTGTGTGTGTGTGTTCGTACAGGTAATCTGGAAATTGCATCCCACTTGCAGGTTGAAACCTTATGTAACATCCCATGTAAATGAAGAATAATATATTTTTATACTTATTAATATTTTTGAATTAAATATTCATTTTACATTAAAGGGAATTCTACGTTCGATAGAGTACCTGAAATGCAACAACATGTTTCTTTGAAATCTTACGTTGCACACTAATAATATAATATTATTATTTTAAATGGTAGTTAAATCATAGCTTGTGTATTGGAAGGAATGAACTAAACTAACTACAATATGATTATACATGTTTTTTAAATGTTTTTACATTTATCCAATAAATGATAGAGGCTTAAAATGTGAATAAATCTAATTTTAAGCATTATTTATATTAAAAGGATGATTTATCACCTTTTAATGGAGAACCATCATTAAATATAGTTCTGGTTACATTAATACATTATGTATTAACAAATATAATCATTCATTATAATGGGGATATCAAAATTTACTTTGTGTAAATTTTTGGAATTTTTCTGATAAAGTTCATTTTTTAATGAATAGTAAAAAATATTGTATTTTAATTAAAAAGTGCCTTTTATTATAATTTATTTATATGGTTAGATTATCTTTTTAGATGGTTTTAATTTGAAATTAAAATACATTTTTACCATTTAATCCAATGTTTGTCATTGGAATTAAATTCACTTTGAAATTAGACACAAACAAGTATTAAACTTTTGATAGTTATTGTTTCATAAAAACACGATATTTGTTTTGATAATAAGAATAAATTTTAAAATTATTTAATGCCACTTATATATTTTTATTTTGGAAAAATAGAAAAAAAAATTGAATTCAGAATTTTAAATATAATACTTAGGCTGATTTTTTGTAATTTTTCTGAAAAACATAAATTTTTGATTAATAGTGAAACCACATAGTGGTAGATAAAAAAATGAATTTTTCATTTAAATAAAATTTTACCACATCTCTGAATTGAATTTAAAAAATCCAACATACATGTTTGTTATCAAGAATTAATGTTTGGTTCATTAAGATTAAAATAATTTTTGGTGAATAGTAATTTTTGACTTTTATTTACCGCAGTTAAAGTTAAATAGGATAATTCATGGTAAAAAGAATATTATAATAACTAAAAATTACCTTAACACTTGCACTAATATTATTATATGAGTTGTGGCCGACCATGGGAATCTTGGGTCGATTTCGGAACCCCATTGAGCCACTTGGTGGTGATAATGACAATTTGGATTAATTAATTTAATATAAAGACAAAAGTGACATTAACAAAAAAAGATTAGTAATTAATTTTTGTAAGGGGTTATATAAATTATCAATTTCTAATATAATTAATCATTGGAAACCTAAAAATATTTCATACATGATCGTATATTTTTATAAATTTTAGATACCATATAAATTAAATTATTTATGACTCAACAATGATGCAGTATTTACCTCATTAAAATATGATTTAAATAAATAAGATTATAATGATTAAAATATAATCTAAAACATGTCAAATTATGATTGAATGATTTTATTTCGACCCTGAGTTATATTATCTTCATATTTAATGATTTCTGGACCTTTTGAAGCCTACGATATGTTTATAATAAAATAATAGTTTCACACTTTCCTAAAGAGCCCCTCCTCCCCCTTATAAAAGGAGACCACTTATAACCAATTCCTCATAACTCTCAATCCATTTGGATCATCCAACCTCTTCCCAATTAAGCTCCCAACATCCCTATCCTCCCTCTAGAAGCCTCCCCTTAGGAAGAAGGAACTTCAATAATTACTTTTGGTTCAAACCAAAGGAAGTTACCCAAATTAAAGGTAACAGTTTCTCTTAAATTGTTTTCTTTATTTTACATCTCCAACCCCTAAACTATTTTTATTACTTTCTTTTGTAACAACACAAGTATCATCAATATACTAGGATGTTTTTATGAGATGTATTCTAACTACACATATACACACCTTCGTCTAATGGGTGAAGAACATAATGTTTCTGTGGATGGAAAACCAACGCCTCACGAAACGATGATTGTCCGATTATCTCCTACCGCCTCTCATAGTGGCCATTAATATGGCGCTATATTTAAATATTATATATGTTATGTTTATGTTTTCGTTATTATTCCATATTTTCCATTTATATCACACCTTTATGGTTTCCATAGTTGGTAAATACGATAATTTTATTTGAGGAAGTGCGGACTACCACCCTCTCAAAGTGATGTGACTCACTAATGCCTTATGTGGTATGTATAATGGATATATTTAATGATACTATATATTTTATTATACTGTGATTATAATATAACTATGTATCATTATGCTTAATTTCCATTAAAATAAGATATAGAAATGAAAGGAGCGTTAATTCGTACGTACGTCATACCATCTCCATGAACGGTGCATATCATTTATTACCTCTAATTGTTATGTACTATTATAAATAAATTAATATGCTGGATATATATGATATGTATGATATATAAATAATGAATATCATTCTTGATATACTGAACCTTTGACCACATGAACAACATGTTATTATAAGAAGTTCATTTTTTACTCAAGTGTCAAATATCGACCAAATGAACATTATTAACATAAATGATTACATAATGATTATAACACGGTAATAAGTAATATAAATGGAATAATAAACTTGAAAAATTTTATTAATAAAGTAAAAATTAGCTTTAGTTTATTATTCTGGATATTAAATAATGAACACGTCAAGTCGGACACGAGGTAAGGGACTTCGTCTCAATCTCCTTTCATTGAGGAATATTTTGTTTTAATACACGACATTATTTTATCAAATCTATAAACTCCCTTGAATTCTAAAATGTAATATTCTTCTATGAAGCATTTTACTAAATGAAAAAATTGAATTCTTCTTTTAACGTAAGCGTTGACAATGACCTTTTCCACTGCCATGAGTATTATTTGATCTTTGGCTTCTTCAACAAGCCGTAATGCTTTTAAAAGAAAATAAATACCATATACTCTTTTACATATTTTTTGTATTGAAAATGGTATTGAAAATTGATTTGTTATGTCAATATATTTAAGTGATATATTGTGATTTAAATGTGGAAATTTTTTATTTCCTTTATAATTGTTTTATGTGTTATGATTTTATAATGCTACCTGGACATTTGACGAGTGGTTACGTGATAAACCAAATGATAGGTGGTGCTGTGAATACTATGGTGGGTGGTTACGTTATAACCTCCAATGCATTGGTTATGGAAGTCAGCCGTATGTCTATTCTATTTAGTGATATGTGTGGATGTCGACCGTATGGTTATTCCATTTAAGTATGTTTATGTCCCAAGTTACCTTTATATGTTATTTGTTCATTATATGGGTTTTATGGTAATATTTTGGTTAAAAAAATGGTATGTAATGATCTTTTATTCAGTGAAGAGTATTTACTACTTCATAAAGGTAAAAAGTATTACTTATGTTAATGTATTTATGTTTTACAAGTTGTTTTGAAAAACTAATAGTTTCCCGTCTTTGTGTTTCCATTTATGAGCTTTTTATGCTCATACCATGTTTTTGATATTTTTTTCACTGGACATAATGTGGAATAGGGTCAAGGATGGGATCATGGAAAAATCATGCTGTCTTAAACATGTAACTAGACATGACTATTTTTTTTCAAGATTTCATGTTTTGTAAAATAATGGAAACTGTGTAGAAGTTTCTACGTTGCAATCTTTTGATATGTAATTGTTATGTCCTAATTCTCTAAAACTATAAACCTAAAAAGATCCTCAATGTGAATTATTCATTTATTTCAATATTATTAATGGTTAAAGTCCGGGTCCTTATAGTTGGTATCAGAGGACAGTTTAGACAACTTTAGGAGTTAGGGTATTGTTAAATTAATATCCATAAAGTAATTTATGTTAATATTTGAAATCATATAGAATTTATAGATTACCATGTTGCTTATTCTACGATATGTATGTGTTGAGGATGATTTTTCATAAAGGAAATATAGAAGCTTTTATGGGAAGGCATATAGAGGATAATGACCTTTCGAATCAGCAACCAGAGATGGTCGGAATCAGAATTGAGTAGTTTAATGCAGTGATGCAAACCTTAAATGAAAAGGAAATTTATGGGAAATTAATAAAGTGTGTGTTTTGGTTACAACAAATTTCATTCCTTGGTAACATTGTTTATAAAAATGGCATATTCTTTGATCTAGCTAAAACAAAAGTTGTTGAAGAATTTACAAGACCCACAAATATATCTGTGATCCGTAGTTTTCTTGGTTGGGAAGGTTATTACTGGAGGTTTGTTGAACATTTTCTAGGGTTATCAAGTCCAATGACTAAGTTAACTCGAAAAGGTGTTAAGTTCATCTGGACAAAAGAACATGATGATTGATTTCAGGAATTGAAAAGATGAATGGTGAATGCTCCAGTTTTGGCACTTCCATCCAGAAATAGTGAGTTTGTTATCTATAGTGACGCTTCGTTGAAAGTATTGGGTTGTGTCTTAATGAAAAATGTTCAAGTAATTGCATATTCTTCACGTCAGATGAAACCATATGTGTTAAATTACACTACACAAGATTTGGAATTAGCTCCTGTTGTTTTTGTATTAAAAATTTGGAGGCATCATTTGTATGGAGTGAAGTGTGAAACATATAATGATCACAAAAGATTGAAGTATATATTCACCCATAAAAAATTGAACATGAGACAGAGTAGATGGTTGGAATTAATCAAGTATTATGATTTCACGGTCCATTATCATCTGGGAAAAGAAAATAATGTGGCAGATGCTATAAGTCGAAAAAGAAATACTTAATTAACCATGTTACGTTTAGAACGAGACCCTTTGGATTTTTATTTTGACGAATTATGGAATATAAGTTGTTGGTACAAGAAATTTTTCTTGTTTTTTATCAGGTTTTAGTGAGATCATCTCTATCCGGACAAATAAAGAAAGCATAGAAAGAAGACAGTGAGTTGCAGAAAAGGGTAGAATTGGATCAGAAGGGTAAGTTGCCTGAATTTAACATTGATAATGATTGTGTTTCTAGATTTTTAAAGAGATTATGTGTTCCTTGTGATTCACAGTTGAAGAATGAATTGTTATTTGAAGCTCATAGTTCTCCATTTTCAGTTCATCCTGGTAGTACTATGATATACAGAGATCTCCCTTACAGTAGAGCAGCAGTTATCGGAAGGAATGCTTCAGCCATTACTGGTGCCCGAGTAGAAATGGGAAAATATATCCATGAACATCATTGTGGTATTACCAAAGAAATCTCTAGGTAATAATGAATCTGGATTATAGTTAATCGATTGACTAAATCTTATCATTTCCTTCCTATTAGAGATACTTTGTCTTTAGATCAATGTGCTAGGTTGTATGTTAAAGAGATAGTCAGGTTGCATGATGTTCCTCACTCCATTATATCTGATAATGATCCCAGGTTTACTTCTAACTTTTGTAAAGGCCTTCAGAAGTCATTGGGCACTGAATTAAATTTTATTATAGCATTTCATCCTCAGTCAGATGGGCAGTCAGAACGAATAATTCAGACCTTAGAAGATATGTTACGTGCTTGTTCGATGGATTACCAGGGAATTAGGGACCAACATCTTTCTTTGGTTGAATTTTCATATAATATTAGTTTCCATTCTAGTATACAGATGGCTCCATTTGAGGCTTTATATATAAAGTGTTGTCGAACTCCAACTTTTTGGGATGAAGTAGGTGAAAGGAAACTGATGGGACCAAAATTGGTAGATGAGATGGAAGATAATGTTCAGTTGAATCAGAATCACATGAAAATAGGTCATATTAGACCGAAAAGTTATGAAGATAATCGGAGGAAGGATCTTTATTTTGAGGTAGGTGATCATGTCTTTCTCAAAGTTTCTCCATGGAAATGTGTGATGTGTTTTGGTTAAAAGGGAAAGTGGAGTCTGATGTTAATTGGACCTTATGAAATTATGGATAATGTTGGATCAGTTGTGTATAGAGTGGAATTACCTCCATGTTTATCCTAGGTACACAATGTTTTTCATGTTTCCATGTTGAGAAAGTATATGGCAGATAAATCTCATGTTTTGAGAGCAGAGGTAGTTCAGTTGAAAAAGAATATCTCTTATGAAGAACAACCAGTCCAGATTCATGACCATAGAGAGCATGTGTTCCGAAATAAGGTAATTCACTAGGTAATGGTTTTGAGGAAAAACCATATGGTTGAAGATGTAACGTGGGAATCTTAAAATGCTATGAGAGATAAATACCCCAACTTATTTTGATATGTGAATAAAAATTTCGAGAACACAATTTCCAAAAGGGGGAAAGATGTAACATCTCAAGTAAATGAAGAATAAGACATTTTTTATACTTATTAATATTTTTGAATTAAATATTAATTGTACTTTAAAGGGGTTTCTATGTTTGATAGCGTACAAGATTCGCAACAACAGGTTTCTTTGAAATCTTACGTTGTACACTAATAATATAATATTATTATTTAAAATGTTAGTTAACTCCTAGAAGTTTTATTGGTGGGAATGAACAAAACTAACTATAATATGATTATTCATGTTTGTTAAATGTATTTACATTTATCCAAAAAAATTTAGAGGGTTAAAATGTGAAAAAATCTAATTTTTAGCATAAATTATTTTAAAAGGCCAATTTATCTCCTTTTAATGGAGAAACCTCATTAAATATAGTTTTTTAACTTTAATACATTTTATATGACCAGATAAAATCTTTATTTTTAATGGGGACATCAAAATTTATTTTGTGTAATTTTTTATAATTGTTCTGATAAAGTTCATTTTTTTACGGAATAGTGAAAAATATTGTATTTTATTTCAAAAGTTCCTTTTAATATAATAAATTTATATGGATATATTATGTTTTTAGTTGGTTTTAATGTGAAATAAAAATTTATTTTTACCATTTAATCCAATTTTTTTTATTGGAATTAATTTCACCTCGAAATTGGACATAAACAAGTATCCATCTTTTGATAGTTATTGTTTCATAAAAACATGCTATTTCTTTTGATAATGGGAAATAATTTTAAAATTAATTAATTCCACTTCTATGTTTTGAATTTGGAAAAATATACATCATTTTTTAATTCGGAATATCAAATATAGCTTAGGCTGAATTTTTGGTATTTTTTTGGAAAACATCAATTTTTGATAAATAGTGAAACCACTTATTGGTAGTTAAAAAACTGAATTTTTAATTTAAATGATATTTTACCACTTATATGAATTTATTTTAAAAAATCTGACATGCATGGTTGTTATCAAGAAGTAAAATTTGGTTCATTAAGATGAAAATAATTTTTGGTGAATAGTATCTTTTGACATTTATTTACCGTGGTTAAAGGTAAATAGGTTAATTCAAGGTAAACATAATATTATAATACCTAAAAATTAACTTAACACATATCCTAACCATATTGGATGAGTATTGGCCGCCCATTAGTATCCTTGGGTTGATTTTGGGACCCCATTGTGCCACTTGGTAGTGATAATGACAAGTTGGATTAATTAATTTAATGTAAAGACAAAATTGACATTAACAAAAATCTTTTAGAATTAATTATTATAAGGGGTTATATAAATAATCATTTCGTCTATAAATATTAATTGGAAAGTTAAATATATTTCCTACATGATTGTATTTTTTTATAATTTTTAGACATTATATAAATTTAATTATTTAAGACACAATAATGATGCGGTATTTACCTCTTTAATAAATGATTTAAATAAATCAGATATAATGATTAAAATATTATCCAAAACATGTCAAATTCTGATTGGATGATTTTATTTAGACCATGAGACATATTATATTTATATTTAATGATTTTTTTATCTTTTGAAACTGAATATTAGTTTATAAAAATGTAATAGTTTCACAATTTCCAAAAGAGCCCCTCCTCCACCTCATAAAAGGATACCACTTCTAACCAATTTCTCACACCTCTCAAGCCATTTGTCTCATAAAACCTCTTCCAAATTAAGCTCCCTAAATCCCTCTTCTCTGTCAATAAGCCTTAACTTAGGCAAAAGTCACTTCAAGATGTCCTTTTTTTTCAAACCAAAGGAAGTTTCCCAAATTAAAGGTAACATATTCTCTTAATTTTTTTTCGTTTATTTTACTTCTCTAACCCCTAAACTCTTTTTATTACGTTATTTTGTAACAAAACCAGTATACTCAATATACTAGGATGTTGTTATAAGAAATATTCAAACTACACATACACACACCTTCATCTAATGGGTGAAGATCATAATGTTCCTGTGGAGGGAGAACCAACGACTCACGGAACAATGATTGTTTGATTATCTCCTACCGCCTATCATGGTGGCTATTATGATGACACTATATTTAAATATGATATATATTATTTTTATTTTTCTTTATTTTTCTATATTTTCCATTTATATCATGCCTTTATGGTTTCCATAGTGGGTAAATACGATAATCTCAATTGAAAAAGTGCGGACTACTACCCCCTCAAAGTGATGTGACTCGTTAATGCCTTATGAGGGATGTATAAAGGATATATTTAATGATAATATATATGATATTATACTGTTATTATAATATACCTACCTATCATTATTCTTAAATTCCATTAAAATAAAAAATAGAAATGAAAGTAGCATTCATGCGTACGTACAACTTACCGTCTCCATGACCAGTGCATTTCATTTCTTACCTCCATTTGTTATATACTATTATAAATACATGTATATGATGGATATATATTATATATATTATATATAAATCATGAATATCATTATGGATATAATGAACTATTGACCACATGAACAACATGTAAATATAAGAAGTCCATTTTTGACTCATGTGTCAAATATCGACAAAACAATCATTATTAACTTAAATGATTACAGAATGTTTATAACATGGTAATAAGGGATATAAAAGGAATAATAAATTTGAAAAAGGTTCTTAAACAAGTAGAAATTTAATTTAGTTTATTATTCAGGATATAAAATAACGAAAGGGTCTTGTCAGACACGAGGTAAGGGACTTCGTCAAAATCTCCATTCATTGACTCATATTTTGTTTTAATACACGACATTATTTTACACGCTGTATAAACACCCTTGACTATTAAAAGGGAATATTTTTCTATAATGTGTCTTACTAAATGAAAACAAGGAATGCATCTTTTAATGTAAGCAGTGACAACGAGTTTTCCACCGCTGTGAGTCTTATTTGATCTTTTTCTTCCTCAACAATCCCTAATGTTTTTAAAAGAAAATAAATTCTATATACTCTATTATGTATTTTTGGTATTTAAAATGGTATTGAAAATGTATTTTTTATGTCAATATATTTAAGTGTTATATTGTGATTGAAATGTGGAAATGTTTTCTTTCCTTTATAATTGTTTTATGTGTTATGATTTTATAATGGTACATGGAAATTTGACGGGAGATTACGTGATAAACCAAATCACGAGTGGTACTGTGAATACCAGGACCGGTGGTTACGTTATAACCTACAATGAGTTGGGTATGGAAGTCTCCCATCTTGATATTTCATTTAGTGATATGTGTGGAAGTCGACCGTATGGTTATTCCATTTATGTATGTTTATGTCCCAAGTTACCTTAATATGTTATTTGTTCTTTATATGGGTTTTATGGTAATCTATTGGTTATAAAATTGTTATGAAAATATCTTTTATTCAATTAAGAGTATTTACTACTTCATAAAGGTGAGAAGTATTAATTTTGTTAATTTATTCATTATTTACTTTTTGTTTTGAAATTCTAACATTTTTCCATCTTTGTGTATCCCTTGTTGAGCTTTTTATGCTCATCCCAAGTTTTTTGAAATGTTTTTCACAGGACATAATGTGTAATATGGTCAATGATGGGATTAAGGAAATGGCATGTTGTCTTAAACATGAATGTAGACATGAATCTTTTTTTTCAAGAGTCCATTTTTTTAATAAAAAATTGAAACTGTGTAGAAGTGTCTACTTTTTAATCTTTTTAGATGTAATAGTTATGTCTTATTTCTCTAAAACTATAAACCTAAAAATATTGTCAATGTGAATTATTAAATTTAATTCAATATTGTGTATGGTTTAAGGCTGGGTCCTTATACCTTCAGTGCTAATCGCCAGCCCCAGGCTTTTCGGAGGTGAGCATGAAGGACTCAAGGAATGAGCCTCAGGGGACGGGCTGTGATGATTTTCAATTAATATTACTTATTTTCCATTTAAATAAAAAATTATTTTATTATAAAAAAGTAATCATGACACATTATTTATATAATTATTTTAAAAAATATGTTTTTCTCATAAAATAAATTTTATAAAATATCACTAAATGAATTATAATATTTTTTCATTAAATTATACAAAATTAAATTTTATGTAAAACATAATTTGGATGAATATAACTTATTTACTAAAAATTAAAGGATTATTTAATAAGAATTTATTAAAATATTTTAATATATAATAATATTCTTATAATTATGTAATAAATTATTTAATTATACCCTTACTTATTTACATGAAGACTAGTTTATTATAATATTTTTTCATGGTTTGCTGAGGCATTGTGTTGTGTTTCAAGCAAACAAATTATGAAAATAATTTTTTCTTGTTACGAAATAAATATAAAAATTAAATATAACTGAAAAAAATAAAAGATAATATACGAGGATGTTACATATTTTTTTAATCTACCTAAAATGATTATTTTCAAAATGAGAAAATATAAATAATGTTAATTTTTCCCAATAATAGGCTTATTTAGAAATAATAAAAAACACAAGATTATGAGATAAATTTTTTTGAAGTAAAAATTAATTTTTATTTATGGAAAATATTTATTATAAATTTTATTATAATGATATTGGTATTCAATGAAATTGATTAAATAAAATATTTTCATGAAAGAAAAAAATTACGTTTTTTTAACAGA
The DNA here is from genome assembly GCA_963277665.1 of Viscum album. Lineage (NCBI taxonomy): Eukaryota > Viridiplantae > Streptophyta > Magnoliopsida > Santalales > Viscaceae > Viscum > Viscum album. Next base: position 1,958,353,328 of record OY728165.1, read on the forward strand.
AATTTTTTCGGAGAACATTATTTGAATATATTTTTTGATTTTAAATGTAACACTAATTTTTGAAATTAACTACAACATGTGAATTGTTTGAGATTATTAAGAAACAAATTAATTTTTATTTGGATGTTTATAATTAATTTTTTACTAAAAGACATGATTCATAAAATAAACTATAATAATATTTTATAATAAACCCATGGGTAAATATTAGAATACTATTCGGGATATTGTAATAATATTACTACCCATAAATGAGATAATATTGATTTTTATAGTATAATTTAAAGAAATATAATATAGATTCTATTTTTATGAGAATAATAGAATCCAAATTATAAAAAAATTTAGAATGGTGATGAATTTGATAAGAATGGATACACTATGTCATTATAGATTCCATTGTGGCTTCCATGGTTTTATTGATTATGTTAACAAATAATAATATATTTTGAATGAAATTTGTTAAGAAACCATTTCCAGGATGATTAAAAATTTTATATTGTCGATTATATCATTTCATGAATTTGATAAAATTTGATGAAGATTTGTGAAATTACGAAATCATAACAATCATATGTTTTATAAACATTACCATAATTGATGTTTAATTATGGAATAATATAATACAGATATAGAATAAAAATGTGTATAATATTCAAAGAGGTTATACATTTCCTTATCCTTAAAAAACATTGATACAACATATCCAATAAAATAATTTCAGAAATGATATTCCAAAGACATTTTCATGAATCTTATATATTGTGGAAATATCTTAATATATTATCAGAATGATATCAAATTCCTAGAAAAAAATCTCATATATGGTCATCATAAAGGATTAGATTATAAAAATGTGAAACAAATTACGTAGGAGATTTACCAGATTATATTATTATGATCGTGGATTAATAATTATTTATCCTAATGGAATATTTAAAATTAATAGGACATAGAATAGTAATTTTAATAGATGAATGAGACATTTAGATATTATATATTATAACATGGAATAAGAATATAAGATCAAAAAACAATAACCATGATGTATTGAAGCATTAAATAATATTTTTTTTAACAATGACCACAAAAAATAAATATAATTATCAATCTAAACCACAGTGTTTATCATAATAGATTTGATCTGACATCACTACTCACATACCATAAAATATTTTATTAGGAATTTCCACCTTAAATCAATAACATAGCAGATAATATATTACAACTCACATCACTTTTTATTCCCCTACGAAAAAAATTTTAAAATGTACATTGAATAGTTATATAATTTTTTGAGCATAATTATATTAATGAAATTTTATTTATATGTGTATCACTTGGTATGCATCAAACATCAATATTGATTAATCATTGGATGTAAAATAGATTAAAAATAATTTCATTATTATTAATAAAAGAAAAAAATATACTATATATTATGATAAGAATATATAGAAAACCTAAAATAAATGTAGCATATTAGGACACAGAAGGTTAATTTAAATTCAAAATTAGACATTTGGTTTATTGTGTAGATATTAAAGTAAAACGATATGGATAATATAAAAAGTTTGTTCACTATATTTATACATCTATATAATAAAAATAATAATGTAAATATCAATGAAATTTTATATATGTGAAAAATATATATTTTAAAACAATGATATGACAATTAATGTAATAATAATAAATACATGAATATGAATAAAGGTAAATTATTCGAAATTTGCAGTGGGAAATACAAATTTCAATTTAACTGAAAATAATTTTTTTTATTATAGTGATAATAAATTGAATATATAGTGGAACTAAATATGAATATTATATTTATAAATTATATTACATATTTTATTTGAAAATAATAAATTTAAATTTTTTTAATGAAAAAATGGCCATGGAATAAAAATATATAATAGGATTTTTATGAAATATTCTTTATAGTGTCCAATTTTAATGAAGGGAGAAATTAATATAGAAATTAAATTTTGTCAAATCAAATGTTAATTCCCCAGAAATAAATTTAAGAAAAATACAATATTAAGAATTGTATGATAGTTACTAACAATAAAGGACTAGTAAATGATGGGGTATATATCAATGAAAAAGAAATTGAATGAATGAACACGTTCATAATATTCTATCAATATCCTAGACTCTCAAAATATATATGTCATCAATTTAGATATATTAATATTCAATATCATATCCTTATTTTTATTTTTTAAAATAATATTATTCATTTATAAAATATTATTACACAATTCAAAATCATTCATTATAAAAATTAATCACATGGTGTAAATAGTTCTATTTGTTCCATGCATTCTGGGGTATGAATGTTCTGGTCCTTATTAATTGACCATGTATTACCGAACTAAATAATAGTAAAAAATGATGATAATAAAGATCTTGCTAAATATTTTGAGTTATATGATTTTTAAGGAATTTTACAGCATTTTTTTATAATGAATGGCCAAGAATTAAATATTTTGTGAATATTTAATCAATTAAATGAACGTAATTTACTCATGAATATATTCATGTTTATAAATATTTAAAATAATTACCTCAGAAAAAATATTAAATTAGTACCTCTTGTAAATATAATTTATTCTTCTTAATAATTATTGATGATAATATTTTAGGTTATATAACTAAGACCAACATGAACATGTAATATGAAAAAAATAATTATGAACTTGTTGTTGTGTAATTTTAATATCACTTTTACTAAATAAGAAGGATTTCATAAAAATTAGAGTTTTCACCCCAAGGGATATTGAGTCCAATACATATCCAAAAGTTCCATGTATATTTTATTCTCTAAATGATTGGTAATCTAGGCCATTTATATGTATTGGTATCATGTGGGGTGAATTCGGTGTCTTGTTGAATTTGTATGGTGACACAAGACATTTTGAATGTGTTATCAATTTTAAATCATCAAATGATTGATGGGTTAGAAGAAACTCAATTTTCAACCTTCTATCATGAGGGATAGATGGGAACCCAGCCTTATGGATTCCATCACAGTGTTCTAGTTAGATGTTGAGTAGAATTAGGATGATAATGCAGTAAGGTCCTCCAAGCCTTAATGGGTAGTCTTCTCAAAATAGTTATGTGTGTTTTGGAACATGTCAATTGGACACCCCACAATAATATGTTGTACAATGGTGTACACAATAATTTTGTGTCTATATAAAAATATGAATCATTTGGTAAGGGTATATGTAGAATTCACATCTACCTTCACAATATCAAAAGCTCAGGCAGGGGTGACAATGTATTTTATTAGTGGTTTTCTTAAAGCTCAATATCTATTAGGTCTTTGAGTAATCTATTTCTTAAGTGTAATTATTGGTATTTGATATCACTATGTCCTTTTGGGCCACTTATGGTATTTCAGTTCACATGTGTCAGCTTGGATTATAGATTGTGGGTCACATATTGGGTTCCCCCACAACCCGTGTTACAATTTTCAATCCTTTTTTAATAAATTTGTCTATAACCCACAACATATTTTTAAAAATATTGTCCCAAAATATTATATCCATAAAATAAAATATATTTAATTTATTCGTATTTATATAAAATAGTCGTACGATCAATGTATAAATTCCCAATTTCTATAAAATTACATTATTTCGTTTTTCCATTCCTTTATATTTCTATTCAAACATTAATAAAGTCTTTAATAACATTTCTTAATTTTTCACATTATCATTCTCATATTATTAATGTTGTATTTGATTTATATAGTAATCAGGGCTAGTAGGATTTTCATAGATCATGATGATGATGATTCATTAAATATTTTATTACTTTTAGTTTGTTATCATTGTATTCCCTTTTAAAATTTCATTATTTTATTTCATTTAGTCATAACATCAATAATTTTATATTTTATCTTCTTAATATAATGATATAAGGAATTTCTTATTTTATGTGATTGATGTAACACATGATAAACAATAAAAGTATTATATAAAATATAATTTCAAATTTATAATTTATGGTGGTATATTATCCACCCATAAACCAATTCTTTTGAAATTTCATTACACACATATGAAATATTGATGATATTTTTATCTCATTACATATTTAGGATCCTATATAACATACTGCAGATTATGTTTTCTCTATATGGATTTAACAAGGAATGTGATTTTATTTCCTAGAACATTATCTCTATGACGTAATATATATATGTGATAGTCCTCCAAATAGAATTGATGTCCTAGTGGTATAAACACTATGTTAATTAAATTTTATTATTGGAGTCTGTACATACTCGTTAGCGATATGAACTACAATAACACTTACCATAATATTGAAAATTTATTGGTTAATTTATTATTTTTGAACTATATACATGGGATCAAATCCGGAAGTATTTAAATGTTCAATATTCTTTGAAAACTAAATACAGACATGAATCGCACAATACATTTGAAAACATATATTTCAATATAGTGAATTCATTGATAACATTCTTATTACCATATTAATTAGTTATATATCAATCATAGTACACTCCCAAGAATCTTGGGAAAAGGTAAAAATGAAAAGGGAGAGCATAAATTAATTTTTAGGGATATAGTAAAGTGGAAGATGTCATAAATTAAGAATGGAATGATTAATATGGAAGGAATAAATGATGATAAAATAATACATATTAATAATCACAAGATAAAAAATGTTATCAATGGATATCAAAACTATTATAAGAATTAGTGTGAAATAAAAACCTTAAATCATAATGGGGAAATTTATAATAACAAATATCAATAACATACTGTAGAGGCCACTTGATAAGACATAATAAAAAATGTGTAAGGCATAGGCTAAACACCCAACCTATTGTGTCTCATGAAAACCATAGATACATTTAATGGCTATATAAATTTGGTCCCATCTCATCAAACAATATGTTTAATTCATTCATTATATGTATAATCAATAGAACATAATCAACCTGCCTTAATTATCTATTAATATATGATAAATAAAAACTAGAATATGTAATTTTTAAACATTCCATAGTAAAATTATAATAATACATCAATATAAATATTATTAATGGTATGTGATGAATCATTATCTTAATATAATAACATTAGGTGTAATGGTGTATATGAAATGAAACATCTAGCTTAATCTAAACGAGGAATAACGATACTTAGTTATGATTATTAAAAACTACCCATAGAATTTAAAGGAATGAATAAAAATAAAAAAATTAAGATATATATATATATATATATATTTCGTTATCAATAAAAACATAATGATCAATTTCTAATAAACAACCACTCATTTTATAGTAATTTCATTTTATTTTTATAAAATTTATTTTCATCAAAAATAGATTTTATTCCCTTTTTATGTCAGATTATTATCAATAATGCATAGGCCTATTAGATATTGTTTTTTACTAATATAATATAATTTTTTAAATCTACATAATGACTTTATCATAGGGTGATATTTTTGGGTTATTTATTAAATGATGGATTTTATAGTGAATAATGAAAAATATAATTTTTCAAATATTCATTTACATTTAAAATAAAAAATTATTATTTAAATATGATCTCAATATATCCTAAGTCCTATATAATATAATTTGGACCATTATTACACCTTTTTTAGAATAATTTATTATCATGGGATTAAAAATATAATTTTCTAATAAAACATTCGTCATTTTTTTATTCATAATTTTTTTTCTTCCACTTATAAAATTTAATATTGTAAAATTTATGTTATATTCATAATAAAGTGGTAAAAATTATTAAAATAGGTCCTTTTATTTTTTATCATTATGATTACTAACCATTGTATATAATTATCACCACAAAAAGGGTAAATCGGGTAACAAAAATTCAAGATAATACGATATAGACAAAAAAATTAATGTAACACAGCGCACTAACATATTGTGTGACTTCATAATATCATATTTCATCCAATTTTTTTTAAAAAGTTGACTTAGTTCCATTTTTCATTTTATTATTCTTTTATTTTTATTTATGATAAAGATATTGTAAGAAAATTCAATTTCTTGCATTTATTAAATAAAATACTTTGTGAGAGGTTTAAAAATAATAATTGTTTTTCATAAATGGTTTTATAAAATAAAAATGAAATTATTCTATCATGGAATTTTATATTTTATTTATTGAGAATAAATAATTAAAATAATTGGTTACACAATAGTAATATATTACTTCAACATGTAGAAAAATAATAAGGTAACTGATTTAAAAAAATTAATGTAATATGTTTGTGTTTGATAATTTGTCCCATACATTTTCATGATTAATATAAAATATTGTAGATATTTTAATGGTTTATATTCTAAATACATGGATGACATGTTGTTTACAATGAAATTTAAATTTATAGTTTCATAATTCACATTAATGATATTTTATGTTACATAATATTTATATCGATGTGCTGAAAAGTCATAAATAAATTATAAGGGTCAAATTAATATATTAAATGATTGAAAATGAAATAAAGATTGGATTTATGAGATATTTTGGGAAAAAAAGTTTTGTTATTACACTATAATATTGAAATTTCATTACAAGTGTCAAGGATGAAATTTTCCAACCAATGGGTCGAACAGAAAACATAAAGATTATAATTATTTTATACATTTAAAAATATTATTGGGTAATTATATTAATACCGCATCTTGCAGATAATCAATTTAATTTGTTTTGGGAAATATTTTACATGAGTTATACATCTAATATATTGTGATAATTCGTGTATTTGAAAAAATCACAAATGTTCTATTTTTTAATAAATAATATCTTAATAATTGATTAAAAATTCAAAAAAATAAAATATTAATCTATACAGATTATAAATTGGTGAAAATATCAGACACTGTCTATTTATTTGTAACTTTTCTATTTATATTTAATATCTCCACTTCTATAGTATTATGAAATTTGATACCAAGTTAATATATAAAACATTAATAGGGGATTGATATAAATTCATCAGGATGAATACATCACCAAACTAAATAACTATTATTAGATTAAGGGATTCCAACAATTCCATATGTTATATTAAAATAGAATAAATTTGGTTATATTTGAACATTATAATTAATTTATATTAATTTTATACGTTTTTAAATTAAATGAGATCCCCTACAATATCTTATAAAGTGTCACCACATATCCACTCTTCCTCATAACATTTGAGATTTATTTTTTCTCCAACCCCTATCAAAATACCTTACTAGAATCAATCTAATCGTTAAAAAGTTTTTATTTATGAATGATAGAATCCTAATATTGAATAAGGTATAAATAATATATGGATAAAAATTTTTATCATTTTTTGAGTAAATGTTTTAGTTTTATTTATCATTCAACTTATTTCAAATCTTCAACCACCATAATGTTATAAAAGGATAAGTACATCTAATATACAACAATGTTACTATATTAATTTCATTATTGATTTAATTATTTTTCATCACATCCTCTATCGGATTATTATATTGATATATTTAATATATATCTATATATAATAGTCCTGACATGATTGCAATTATAGGCATATAATATATCATATATTTTGACCATTCCATACAATAAAAAATGATAACGTCATTCATTTAAATGAGTGTATTACTGCATCCCAAAATAGATGTGATTATTCTTTCCATATCAACATCACATAGATTTTTTATATAATTCTATTTAATGAAATAAATTTATATTTTGAAAATTATAATCATTATTGATAATTAAAATAACATATTGGTTCTTTGCATCATGATTGTTGAAAAATATATATGATACTTGTAACCCCCTAGGATTGTAATAGTATGTTATCTCTTCAAAATAATTCAATAACTTACGCTACATGCAGCACCGAGTTAGAGCTCACCACGTCGTACCAAACTAGTAGTTCAAAAAGCAATTATGAATAGTATTAACTAAATTTTGAATTTTTAATACTCCATATAATTTTATAATCTATATTCTATGTTTATTAGACATAATATTAGAAGAAATTTATTTTTACAGATAAATTATGTATTTAAAAAAAATGCAATATTACTGCCTTTTAATGGAGATGCCATTTTAAAACCAATATCTGACACTTTTATATATTCTAAATTAAATTCTTAATTTTAATAGGTACATAAAAATGTAGTTTGGATAAATTTTTTGAAATTTTTTGAAAACATTCATATTTTGATGAATAGTGAAAATACTAAATTTCAATTGAAAACAACAATTTTAATCAAAAAACATAAGTGATAAGTTGTGAATTTGAATGGTTTAGAAGTATAATTAGATTATATTTTCATCATTTAATACAATTTATGTAATTATATGTAATTTCACATTTAAATTTGGCATAAACACATGTCAATCTTTTGATAATTATTAAATTTTAAAAACATGCTTTTTGGATTTGACAACGAGAATTAATTTTAAATATATTAATGAAACTTTGATGTTTTTAATTTGGTAAAATATAATTTATTTTTAAATTATGTATATCGAAATTTTCTTAGGGTTAATTTTAAGTATTTTTTTAAATCATTAAATTTTTGATAAATAGTGAATAATACTGTGTTATTGTTTAAAACTGACTTTTTATTTAAATAATAATATATTTTATTTAAATTTATTTTATGAAAAAATATTTAAATAATAACTATATAAGTTTAATTTAATTCATTAGTGTATTTTTACAATAAAACTTGATGTATAAAATTTTATTGAACATTTTAACGTCTTTTACCCACCTTATAGGCACATTTGAAAATTTGCATAAAACATAATTTTACCACTTCTGTGAATTGAATTTCAAAAATATTAGAGAAATTATTGAAATTAGTAAGTAAAATATGTTTTAATAAGTTGAAAATAATTTGTGTTGAATAGTAACTTTTGATTTTTATTTACCATGATTAAAAATAAATAGGGTAATTAAAGGTAAAAATGATATTATAATTACCCTAATACATGTACTAATTATATTTTATAAGTATATATTTCTACCAAAACCAACCATAGGAATAAAATATGATCATTTTGGACAAATTGGGTTAGATTAGGAAATTTATTATTATTTTATTTAAAGAAAATTTAATGTAATAAATTCATTGTTTAATAACCAACCCATTTTTAATATACGGTTATACATATGATAAATTCAACTATTAATATTCATTAGAAAGCTAAATATATTTACTACAAAGTATTATTTTATTTATAAGTTTTATGGATTAAATAATTAAATTTATTTATGACACATTGGTGATGCGGTAATTACTTTATCAATGAAAGATTAAAATAATTGATATTATAAATATAAAAAAATTATAAATTAAGAATTTTTATGTCCTCCATTAATTTTATAAGTTAATATGAAATTTTTGCGATGAATAAATATTTTTTATGTAATAAATTTTTTTATTACTTTAACAAAAAAATAACCAATAGTGTCAAAATTGAAATCAACATGTTCTTAACAAAAAATAATATATTATCAATGGATATAGTATTTATATAAATTTATGGTTTGGCCAATGTACATAGATAAGGTTAGATATATAAATAATCAACCACTTTTGGTTCTCTTGTCATTTATAGTATGTTTAATAAACATTTATTATAATAATACAAGTGGACATGCTAAAAGATAAACTATTTAACTAAGAGTAAAATCTAAACTATAGGGTTAATATGGTGACCTAAACTTTTATGAAACATATTGTTTGAGAGGATTTATACCCATACCCTGCTAATATTATAAATAAATCAATTTGGTGCCATTATGAACCAGAAATTAATTTAAAATAAAATAGTATTTCAAAATTTTCCTAAAGTGACCCTCACATCTCTTATGAATGGGTACTTCGCCTTCTCCCAAAATCACACCACCAAAACCATTTGGATTGAATAAAATCTAAAACAAATATCCTCCCAACTACACTCACTTCGACTTAGAGGTCTTACATTGGTCATAAATCCATCATATGGATCTGATTTGATCAACTCAAAAGGAAACACCTGAAGAAGAGGTAATAATATCACCACCTCTTTTTAAGTTATTTTCATCTTCCACTTCAACTTTATTTGTTGTTTCCATACAAAATAATAAATCAAGTAACTTATATATACTATGATGTTATTATGAAAACGGTACTACCATATTCATTATTTTATCTATCATATGAATGAATATTCCCCATATGTGGTTACGTACGGCTTACTGTCTCCACGACATGGAATGGTTTGTTTTCAAACACATCATTATTTTGTTGGGTATAATAATTATTATAAATGAATTAAATAATAAATATAACTTGTTTATTATTTTTTATATATTATAAACCATCCAATTAAATATTATTTCACCTTTAATTAAATGATATTTTTTCTTGTTCAAACGTACGGATTACCGTCTCCACGAAAATGATGAAATTCATTTCGTATCATAACCATTTCTTGAATAATTTTTATTTTATGGTTAAAAATAATGTTTATGAACATAATATAATTCATTATATGAATAAAATACATCCTATCCCCAAAATAAATTACTTACGTAACAAAACATATAAATTAAAATGAATCAGTTAACATCCAAAAAAATAATACCACTAAAAAACAATAAACAAAGAAATATTAAAAGATCATATATGATATAATATTTATGTATTTGGTTCCTTTATAATTTAATAACATACAGTGGTCATTATTCAAGAGGATAAACATACCCTTGAGAAATCGGAAGTACAAGGTAAGGGTTAATTCGTCAATCTCATTATAATCGAGGAATGTTTATGTGTATGTATTTTCTGGGTCATATTTATTATCCTTGTCCATGATTCATGAAATACATTTCAAAATGATTATTTTATGTTAATATTCAACTAAATATAATTTTAAAAGTTTTAAATATTTTTTTTCTAAATCATTCTCCTTAATGTCCATATTATCAAAATAGTTTAAGGATTTATTTATATAAACATGATTGTTTTAAAATGTTAATTCATTTCAAAAGTTTCAATGTTGTATGGGATAATTTTATTCAAAAATATTTTTTTACATGAATCGCTTTACAAATGTGTGACTTTTACATGATTTTAAAATATGGATATTTCTCTAATAATGTTTTACTAATCATTTCTAACTATGTCAGGATTATTTACATGATATCAGTGTAGATTAATGTTTATTTATTATAATACTATCTTCCATATTGTATTGAATGAGTTATGATATGTTTGACTGTGGATGTGCTCTTTTTAAACCCTGTGTGGTTTATGGAATTATTGACATTTCGTATGCTAGATTAATTATGAATATTTCTGTCATGTTTTAACATTTTCAAACAATGAATGATGTTGACATTGTAATTGATGGGGGAGCCTGCTATAGCTCGATGATGCATCGGTAGGTCTCATGACCCGAATTAGTGTCTTGGCACAAGGATTTCTCAAAAAATTTATTTTAGTCTTGGCATGAGGCCTTGACTATGTGCTAATGAAGTACGACATTAGTAATTCCCTAATTATGAAATTAATTATTACATGTGATTATTCGACTAGTATAATATCATTTAAAAGTTTACATGGTAATGTTTTATTTAATTTCCACATATTTTGTTCGGGATTATGTTTAGAAGGCTATTGTTTTTATTACATCCATCAATCCAATGGCCCAAAGCCCATCATTTTTTATTGGTTTTGATAATCCACATTTCAAGGGGTGAGGTGGAACCCTTAAAATTCCTGTAAGCGCAAGTATTACATGGCCTATAGGCCATAAAGGAATTCATTTCACGTAGGCTTCAAACATTACATATAACCCAAAATAACTACTTGGAATAGCTTTTTTCCAGCATCTTCGTCGTGAAAATAGCTCTCCACCTTCGCATGGATGTTTGAATAGGATATCATGTGCATGCACTGGCTTGTCCCAATGGCAGGTGTCATACCCTCTCATTTTTTCAATCCATTTAGATTCTGCTATGGTGAATGCTCCTTGCTCATCCTCATATAGATCTCGTTCCTTGTAGGTTGTCTAGTTTGTATCTTCATATAAGGAGGCCTGAAGGCCTTGAGGTGGCCCAAAGGCCTTACTGGCCTGATGTATTCGGTGTCCAAAAGCCCTTAAAGGACTCGAGGACCAAATCAGTGGCCCGAAGGCCTAATTGCAGGAAAATTCCAAGCTGCTACAGTGAAAAATAGTTCCTAATATAGTACTCGCTATAGTACCTGCTATAGATCCACCCATCTCCCACTACAGTACCAACTATAGAACTTCTACAATGATGCTACAGTAACACTGAAATTATGCCTCACCACTTTCATATGTTTTGTTTACCCTTGATTCATAGAAGTGTATTATGTTTGATATGCTGCGTTAAGATAGGAGAATAATGGTGTTCTTAATGGATTATTTATTTTGTATTTTATGTTTGAATGCGTAATGTAATGTTATTTTATGTAATATATTTTCCAATACTGAAACACTAATCGGTCCTTAGGGACTTGATTCCTTACAATAATGCCAATGTATTAACATAATACACCATCTTTGGGTAACTAGGGTCGGGGAGTTTCAGTTGGTATCAAGGGAAGCTTAGAAACAACTTTTGAAATAGATATATATAAACTCTAGTTTTGAAACATTACCCTAAGATAGACCATGAAAATTGGTATAGAATAACTTTTTAAAATTTTGGTAATGTATAGATTTTTTGTATTTTTCCAGCAATGCATCCTTGTCTTGATACGAGAAGGTAGAGGCGGCTCTGCCATAGATTTACGTAAGAGTGAAAAATTTGACAAGGTTCTTCAGGCATGACCTGAGTTATCCTGGAACATGACAACGGGCCATGTTGCACTTTTGGTTATGACACTCCCGGGGTACATTATTAGGATAATTCACATTTCTTTTACAAGCCATTATAAAGGTCTTAGGATTAAATACTTCCTCAAAGAATTTTTTTTTTCTGATTATAGATTGTATGCAAAATTATTTCAATTTATGTTATGTATTGTACAGGTTTGGAATTATTCATTGCAAATCATAAACTAACCTAGTGTAGTCCATTTTTTAGAAATGACCACCAGTAGAAGGAACGCGACCTCCAATAATACACATGATCCAAATAGTAAGAAGGATCATTTCATTCATGGAATTAAGAAAATATTTAGAAGGGAAATAGTCTCCCACGTATTCTCATAATATGATGAAATATTATCATTTGTTAATAAGATAAGTAAATAATTCTCTGAGTCATATGGCTTTGATGGGATCCAAGGGAATAAATTGATGGTAGAGAGAAAGTTGGATTAAGGTAAGAGGGTAAATAAGTATTTTTCAAATATGTGATAATAGTGGAAAGAATCACCTTGGTAAATGATTAAAGGGAATGTGAGTTTGTTATAAGTGTGGAAAAAAGGACCCCATGTACGTGATTTCAATGGAAAGAAAAAGGTTTAAAATTTACAATAATTCATTAGAAAGGAGTTGGGACACCATGCGAATTAATGTCCAAATCATCAGAATATGCCCTAAATGATTCTATTGGATAATAATAATGTTATGATACTACCAAATATGAAGAGGAATGACTATTTTTATTATGTAGTTATTAATTAATTTTTTTATTTGGGTCCTGTATCAACGATGTACTGGTTTTTGGAATTATAGAAATAAATAAGGATTGTAGTGCCATACTATTTCATTGAGGACTTAATTTTATATGGTTATAATAAAATCGACTCAATAGTAGGTTAATATTTTTGGAAAATATATTGTTGAGAAAAAGATAAACCATAAAATAGTCCTTAGGTTGAGGTAATGATTTTAGAATAAGAGATAATTGAGTTGGATAATGTATATTAGATATTATTGACATCCATGGAACTAATTAATGGTTTGTTAATTCCATCATTATTTTAGATTATAAAATTTTTTAATTTGAGGAGTATATCTAGTATTGTATGTTTTTCAGAAAGAATAAGGAAGTACATACCAATTCAAATAAGGATTCATGGTAATTCAGGTTTTTACCATATATTAATAGAATACATAATGAAGGTATTCACATGTTGTTATGTGATAAAAGCAATCTTGATTATGTTGTGTTTACCTTGATTATTAATTTAGGACAATGATTTTGGACAGAAGTATTTTTGATAAGTGTAATGGCTGGAATGGATGAATTTTGACATTGAATTCTATTTTTAATGTTAAATAATTTCTTAATATTATTTGGGTTTGTTATAATAAAGACATCCCGATGTTCGGGAGACAACCCGTCACGTCTTGCAATGCTGCGAGACATGAAACCCCAGCCGAAGGGCGACAAGGGTGCATCACCTACCACTAGCCTACGTGATGTCCTGGTTTGTATAATGTAGTTTTTTTAAATAGTCTAACAAATGAATTATAAATTCAATATTTTTTGAACCCTACTTATCATGTATATTTTTACCTCTTATTATATGAATAAATTAATTCTTAATCATTACAGAAGGGATCTTTAAACCAAAAATCGGTTATCCTAGTACCTTTTGTTTTGTTGAACTAATGATATGTTAAATCATCATAGATTGATGGTCTTGAGGCCATCAGTTTTACAAATTTTTGTGATTGATGACCTCAATCACACCCTATAAATATTTACAGTTTTCCTCCAAATACATGTCTCTAATTTCCACCAATGTTCTTCAAATAAAGATCATAATTTGGTGGTTACTTTTTAATTTTTCCTTTCCCTGTTATTAAGAAAAAAAATTTATTAACCTAATTTCCATTCTGGGTTTTTCAAAAATGTATTTTTCAATTTTTAATGTTTTATTTACAACGAACAATTTCAAATTTTGAGGAAGCAGTTTATTAATGTAGGGGAGAATGTAACACCCCAGTATTTTATAGTACGTTATCTTTTCAATGTAATTCAAAAACTTTTTCTACACGTAACACTGAGTTCAAGCACACCACTACATACAAAATTAGCCCATCAAGAAGTGATTATGAATAGAATTATCTGAATTTTGAATTTTCTATACTCTATATATAATTCTATAATACTTATTATGTGTCTTTTAGACGTATTATAAAACCAAATACATTTTTTTCAGATAATAGATGTATTTTGAAAAAAAATATATTTTAAAACATTTTAATGGAGAACCCTTTTTAAAACCAATATTCGACAGTTAATATATTATATTTAATGAAATTAAATTCTTCATTAGATGAAAGACATAAAAATTTAGTTTGCATAAATTTTTTGGAACTATTCTGATACCTTTCATATTTTGAATAATAGTGGTAAATACTTAATTTTAATTGAAAACAACATTTTTAATCGAAAAAATTTATAGTGTTAAATTTTTAATTTGAATTTTTTTATGTATAGTTATATTATATTTTCATCGTTTAATACAATTTAGTTAATTAAAAGTAATTTCACATTTAAATTATACATAAACACATGTCAATATTTTGATAGTAATTACTTTTTAATAAACTGCTTTTTGGTTTTAACAATTAGAAATAATTTTTACTTAATTAATGAAAATTCTATGTTTTGAATTTAGTAAAATAGAATTAAATTTTGAATTCCAAATACAAAAATTAGCTTATGGTAAATTTTTTATATTTTATGAAAATTTTCAATTTTTATAAATAGTGAAAAACACAGCGTTATGGTTTAAAACCTACGTTTTTTTAAATAATTATTTATTTTACTTAAATTTATTTTAAGTAAAAAAGTATATATTATACCTATATATGTTAAATGTAATTCATTGGACTCATTTTATAAGAAAATTAGATTTATAAAATTTTGTTGATCTTTTTAACTTAGTTTACCTAACTTCTAGGCACATTGGAAAATTTTAATAAAAAGTAATTTTTCTGCTTCTATGAGTTGAATTTCAAAAATCCATGAGACACATTTTAAATCAGTATATAAAATGTGGTTCAATAAGATGGAATTTTTTTCGGTGAATAGTAACTTTTGACTTTTATTTACCACGATTTAAAATAAATTGGGTAATTGATGTTAAAATTGATATTATAATTACACAAACACATGTCCTAATTCTATTGGATAAATTTATATAGACCAAAAACAATCATTGGAATAATATATTATCCTTTTTTCCACTTGGATATGATTATTACATTTATTATTATTCTATTTTATGATAAGTGAAAAGTATTAAATTCAATGTTTATAAACTAAACCATTTTTAATATAGGGTTATACATAAGATAAATTCAACTATAAATATTCATTATAATTCAAAAAATATTTCCTTCATTATTTTTTTTAAATTTTTAGAGATTAAATAATTAAATTTATTTATGAAAGAATGATGATGAAATCATTACTTTATCAAGGAATGATTAAAATAATTGAAATTATACATATAAAAATGAATATAAATTGAATATTTTTAAGCCATATACGAATTTTAAAGGTTAATATGACATTATAGGGTTGATTAAATAATTTTTTTGAAGTGATAATTTTTTTGTGATTTAACCAATATAAAATACCAAATAGTGTAATAATTGACAGAAATGGGTTTTTTAAACAAATACTATATTATTAGTTGATATAAAATTTCAAAAAAACATAAGGTCGTGCCAAAGTACATAGATAAGGTTAGATATATCAATAATTAACCACTTGAAAATCTTTTGGATTTTTATATTATGTTTTTAATTATTTATTATAATAATACAATAGGACATGGTATAAGTTAAACTACTTAACTAAGAGTTAAATCTAGAATATATGGTTAATATGGCGACATAAATGTGTCTAAGACCTATTTTTTGAAAGGATTTAAACCCATTACCCACCTAATATTTGAAATAATTCAATTTGTAGCCATTATAAACTGAATATAAAATTATAATAAAATAATATTTCAGACTTTTCCTAAAGTGACCCTCACATCTCTTATAAAAGGGTACTTCCCCTTATCTCAAAATCACTGCAGCAAATCCATTTGGATCAGATAAACCTATCTCTCTTGTCCTCCCATCTACCCTCAATTAGTCATAGAGGCCTTACTTTTATCAAAAAGCCAACCAATGGAGCCCTTTTTATCATATCAAAAAAACCACCTGTATAAGAGGAAATAATATCACCAACTCTTTAAATGTTCTTTTCGTCTTCCACTTGAACATTCATTGTTGTTTCCTTACCAAAATAATAACTCCAATAAATTATACATACAATGATGTTAAAATTAATAGGGTGAAAGTATATTCATTATTCTATCCATCCTATGAATGACAAGTCACCATACGTGCGTAGGTACGGCTTACCATCTCCATGTCCTAGTGTAATTTGGTATTCAAACACTTAATTGTTTTGATGAGTATAATAATGACTATAACTGATTAAAATAATTAATATAACATGTTATTTATTCTGTATATACTATATACCACCCGATTACATACGATTTCACCTTTAATTGAATGATATTGTCGCACGTGCGTACGTACGGATTACCATCTCCAATAACACAATGAAATTCATTCCCCAACATCACCATTCAAAACAAATTCATTTTATGGTTAAAAATAATGTTTAGGAACATTATATAATTCTGTATATGAATGAAATACATCATATCCATAAATACATTACTTACATAACAAAACATATAAAGGAAAATGAATCAGTGAACATCCAAATTAATGATACCACTGAAATATTATTAACAAATCATCATTAAAAGTTCATATATGATATAATATTTAATTATTTGGTTCTTGTATAATTTTACAACATTCTATGGTAATTATATATGATGATAAACTTACCCTCAACCAATAGGAAGTACAAGGTTTGGGTTAATTCCTCAATCTCATTGTTAATCGAGCTTGTTTATGTGTATGTATTTTCTAAGACATATTTATTATCGTTCTCCATGATTCATAAACGAAATATAAAAATTATTATTTTAAATTTCATTTTAATGAAAACATAAATTTAAATGTTATAAATATTTGTTCTTCTAAATATTTCTCATTAATGTCCACATTTTTAAAATTGGTTTAAGGATTTATTTATATGGACATGATTGTTTTAAAATGTTAAATTTTTTCAATATTTTCAATGTGGTATGTGGAAATTTGATTCATAAATATCTTTTAAATGAATTTATTTATAAATGTGTGACTTTTAAATGATTTCACAATATGGTATATTTCCTTCAATATGTATTACTAATAATTTTCAACTATTTCAATATCATTTACTGGATATTATTATTGAATAAGGTTTATTTATTATAATAAAATCTTCCATATTATATTGAATGATTTATGGTATGTTTGGCTATGGAGGTGTTTTTTATACCCTTCATGTTTTATGACTGATGTAATGACATTTTTTATGGTAGTATTAATACAGATAATAATGTTATATTTCAACATTTTCATACGAGGAATGCAGTGGACATAGTACGTGAAGGGTGGAGCCTACTATAGATCCTCAATGCATCTGTTGGTCTCATTAAAAAAATTAGTGTCTTGGAACAGTTCCATGAAAAAAAATTTACTTTTAGTCTTGGCATGAGGCCTTGACTATGTTGTAATGATCTCTGTCATTAGGCATTCTATCATTATTAAATTAATTATTACATGTGATTATTAAACTAGTAGTATATCCATGTTCATGATTATATGATAATGTGTCATTTATTTTCCCCATATTTAATTCATGTTTATGTTTAAATGAAAATTGTTTTTATTACACATCTTTTATTAAAACATTATAGAATATGCTAAATTATTTACCCATACTGAGAATCTGAGCTCACCCCTTTCTTATGTTTTGTTTTTCTTGGATTCCAAGAATAGTATTATGTTTGGTATGAAGGGATAAGATATAACACCCTGACACCTGTTACCCAGATTCGATGCATTATTTTAATACATTAGCATGATTGCAAGGAATCATGTCCCGAAGGACCGATTAGTTTTGCAGTCTTGGAAAAAAGATTACATACATTAACATTATATTACACTTTATAACATACAAAACAACATAAATAATCCTTTATGAAATCCATTATTTCCTTGGCTTAACCCTGCATATCAATCACAATACACTTCTAGGAATCCTGGAATAAATAAAACATAGAAATGGGTGATCTCAGATTCTTACTAAGGATAACAATACAGCGGAAACATTCATAAATAAGCATAAACATTTAAGGCAATGTGTAACTAAAAAAACCATTTTAAACATTAACATCCGAATAATATAGAATAAATAAAATGAAATAATTCCATTTACATATTCACCTGGAGCTTCTACTAGATAAATAATCACATGCAATTTGACCAACCACTTTCATAACGATGGAATGCATAATGCCAGACAATCATAACCACATAGTCAAGGCCTCATGCCTTTACTACATATAAGATTTTGTCAGGGCTTTGTTCCAAGACACTATATTGTCTCATGAGCCCTACTGATGCATCGGGGAGCTATAGCGGGCCCCACCAGTGACATAGTAAGTCTAATGGATTCCTCATATAAAAAGGATTAAACATAACATAAAAATTCATATTAAAACTGGCATACGAAATGTCAATAATTTACCCATAAACCATGAATTGTATAAAAATAACATATCCACAGTCAAACAAATCACAAAACATTCAATAAAATATAGAAGATTTGTATCATAATAAATCTACTTCAATCTCGTTTAAAATCCATTAATTGATTTTTATATAGATGAAAATGATTTGTAAAACACTTTGAAAAAAATATCCCTTTTTCATGAAAACATTTAAAAGTCACACAATTTTGAATGGAAGACATTTAAATAAATTTTTGAATCAAATTTTCCCATACCAATTTAAAACATTTTAATGTAATTAACATTTTAAAACATTTTTGTCCATTTGAATAATCCTTAATTTTTTTTGAAATCATGGAAATTAATTGAACGGTTTAGAAATATAAATCCTAAAAACATTTAAAATGATGATTTAGTATTATTTACCTTAAAAATAATACCTTTTAAAACCGTTTTATGAAACATGGACATGGATAATAAATATGTCCAAGTAGATACTTACGTAAAACAATCTTGGATAATAATGATATTGTGAAATTAACACATAAAAAATTGGTAACTTATGATACGTACACCCCATAAAAGAAGTACAATACAATTAATATGTAAATACACATTAATTAAATTGTATTACACAAAGTATACAATTATGGTCAGTACATACACCACACAAAAGGAAATAGTGCCAACATAGCATGAATCTCACGAGAATAATGAGTGAGATGAAAAACCCATACCTTGTATTTTTCCATGGATGAGGGTAGTTTAAACTCTTGTATAATGGTGAAATATTCGTTATCAAATTATACAAGAATCATATACATTAATATGATATCATATATGATCATTTAACATTGCATTGTTCATAATATCTTAGTATTATCATCGTTTTGTGTGTTAACATACTCATTTTATTTTATATGTTTTTTCACATGTGCCTTTTTTTGTTATGGATAGGTTGTATATTATTCATATCCATAATTATATCAAGTCCTCAAAAATAATTTTTAATCATCAAAAGAGAATTATAATTGAATGGATATGATGGGGAATGAATCTCATCGTGTTCGTGGTGACGGTATTCCGTACGTACGCACGAGCGACAATATCATTCTTTTGGTATTAAAATAATATATAAATGGATGGAATATCATATATACAGAATCATTATAATGTTATATTTATTATTTTCTTCATTTACACATCATTTTCATATCCATCCAAACAATAATGTTTGGAATAATAATTACACAATGATGTAAAGACGGTAAGTCGTACGTACAAACGTATAGTGACGTGTCATTCAAAAGATGGATATAATAATGAATATAGTTGTACCATATTTATAATAACATAAAAATATATAGAAGATACAACAATTATTATTTTATATTGTAAATAACAAAGAATGAAGATGTTGAAAAAGAATGAAACTTGAAAGAGGGTGGTGAAAACATTATCACTTCTTCGGGTTATTCCTTTTGATTTGATCAAAAGGGCTCCTTAGGTCGGCTTTATGACTAATGGAAGGCCTCTAGGTTTAAGTTATGTATGTTAGGAGCATAATTTTATATTGTTTGGATAAACCAAAAGTATTTTAAGGTATGAATAATTGGTTAGAAGTGGTGTCCTTTTATAAGGGGGAGGAGGGGCTCTTTAGAAAAAACTAAAATATTATTTTGTAATAAACTCATATTCGGATTATAATGTCCCCAAGTGGATTATTCAATGTCTATGTTGGGGATGTGTCGAACTACTTTCATCCAATAGATTTTATACAGGGTTGGGTCACTATATTAACCTTATCATTTATATTTAACTCTTAGTTAAATAGTTTGACATTTATCATGTCACTTTGTATTTTTATATTATATGGTTATTAAAATTACTATATAGTTCGATGAGACCCCCAAGTGGTACATTAATGATATTAATATCATTATATAAGTCCTTTGGCTGAACCAAAGATTTTTAAGTATATAATATCAATTAATAATATAATATATTTTTCAAAACGAATTTATGTCAATTTTGACAATATTTAATAATTGATTTTATTTAAAGTAGTAACCACTTTATTAATTCGAAAAAAATTAATTTAAGAAATCCTAACAGGTAATATTAATGAATAAAATTCTTGGATGTCATCAAAACATTAAAATTAATTTATTTTAACATTTATAATACTAATTATTTGATTCATTCAATAATAAGGAAAATAATGCATCATTATTGTGGCATAAATAAATTTAATTTTTCAATGTCTAAAAATAATAAATATAATACTCTTATGTAGGAAATATTTTTATATTTCAAATTAATATTTATAGTTGATTATTTGACATATAAAACCCTATTTAAAAATTGGTTTTCTAAAAAATATATGCTTATGTCATTTTTGTATTTACTTTAACTTAATTAATATAAAGTGTCATTATCACTTACATGTGGATCCATGGGGTCCCAAAATCGACCCAAATATGGACACGGTCGGACATGTATCAAAAAATAGGGTTAGGACACATTTTAGGGTAATTTATTATTATTATTATAATATTGTTTACCCTTATTTACCGGATTTACCCTTTAACCTTGATAAATAAAATATTTACCGAAGTAATTACTCAAAATGTATAAAAATAAAAGATACTTTTTTACAAAATTTAGACATCCTTAATATAAATAAGTAATGCATTTTTCTAAATTCAAAACACATAAGTGTCATAAATTAATTTAATATTAATTCTAGTTGTTAAAACAAAAACCATGATTTTAAGAGATAATAACTATCAAAAGTTTGGCACGTGCTTATATACAGTATAAATGTGAAATTATGTCCAATGACCAACATTAGATTAAATGATAAAAATATAATCAAATTATACTCTAAAATAACTCAAATTCATAATTTATTACTATTAATTATTTTGATTAAAAAAGATGATTTAAATTAAAATTTAGTAATTTTCACTAATCATCAAAATATGAAAGTTATCAGAAAAGTTCGAAAATTAACCCTAAGATAATTTTGATATTCCAAATCCAAAAATGAATTCCATTTTTAAATATAAAATGTATAAAATTTTAAAAATTTGGTATTACAATTCATAACGGCTAGTTTGATTGTTTGTGGTGTGTGTTAGAACTCGAAGTTGCGAACAACACACGGTACTGCATTATTTAAAGAGAAGCGTACCGTGGAAGCTTGGGTTTTAAATTACCCCCTCCTTCGATAAATTACATCCACATAATTTTAAATTGTTTTTCAGAAATAAATGGTTGAAAATAGAATATACCTTTGGGAAATTGGGTTAATATTATGTGCACTTAATAAGAGGAAAAGAGAAATGAAAGGGTCGCCACCAAATTAGGATCATTATTAGGAGAACATTTGTGGAAATTAGAGACATATAATTGGAGGAAAAATGTAAATATTTATAGGTAATTATTGAGGTCATCACTCAAAAACAAGTGTAAAATTGTGGGCCTTAAATTCATCAATCTATGATTATTTAAAATACCATAGGTTCAACAAAACATAAGGTATTAGGATAACAAATTTTTGGTTTTAAGATCCCTTCAATAAATTATAATAAATGATTTTTTCATAGAATAATAGAAGAAGATAAAAATATACATGACAAGTAGAGTCCCATATTTTAACTAATTTCTACCACAAACTCATCTTTCACTCAAAAAGATAATAGAAATTAAAAATAATATTCTATTTATCCTTTTAATATAGGGTTCAAAAAATGAATTCATAATTAATCAACAAGAATTTTTTAAAACAAGACTACATTATTCAATTTAGGACATCACGTGGGGTAGTGGTATGTGATACACCTTTTACTCCCTTCAGTTGGGGGTTCATGTCTCACGTCATTGCCGAACACGACACGTTTCCGCCCAAACTCCATGTTGTCCTTTTACGGAAATCCTAAAATAATCTCAAACTAGAATTATCCAAAATACATCAATCTAAACTCACCGTCCAAAATTTATAAGGAAGGTAAACACATTGAAGATATTTTATTTCTGTTAATAACATGGGAACACCTTCATCATGTAATATTTTAAAAAACTGCAACATACTTGTCACGACCCACCTTCACCAAAAGGATGGAAGAGAAAGTATATTGCCATACCCTTGCTTCATTATGTTGAAGGAGAGGTAATGACCCCCGAGGCCTGCCTTCAATAGGTCCCAGAGTGGCGACTAGCACCAAGGGTATATAATCTCTCATGCACAAGTGAGGAGACATTCTAAAGCCCCATGGAAAAAGAGATAACCAGACACCCAATAAGGAAAATCTATCCACCCAAACCTCACTAAGGCACACTCCCCAAATAACGCAAGTCAAGTAACATATAGTAATAGCACATCAATATTTGGGTACCCCACACAATTTTTCCAATGGTTATTGAAGACATACTATGCATCAAACCAATCCCTCGATTCTTACCGCAGTCCCACTACCACACCCCGCCCGCACACACCTAGGCCATAACTGCTATCCCGCCCACAGACACCTAGGCCACAAACAGCATGTGTAACCACACCCGCAAAAACCTGGGTAAGATCAACTCTGGCCACGCCCAAAGACATCTGGGCCTCATCCTGAAGACACTTGGGAAACAACCTACCTGCCAACACCTCGGCCAACCACCAAAACTACCATGCCCGAAGATTCTTGGGCTAATAATGGACTTCATTCCATCATAGACTGCCCGAAGAGTCTTGGGATATTTGGGGAAGGGAGAAAAAAATGAAATAATAACCACCCACTCATAGGAGAGTTGGTAAAAACATCATCCCCATGAAATGTGGTGTTCAACACTACTTTCTCAACATGGTTGGGGAGTGAATAAGAAACATAAAAGCTACAGATAAATGTATAGTTAACAAAAAATAATCCCCACCTAGGGATTCCAAAACCTAAGCAGAAACACCCTTGTTATCATTCATAATCAAAAGAAGTCACAACACTCACGACCAAGTCACAACTCATTTCCAAACTAATTCCCCACTCAACCATTCTTCTTTTCATGTTCAAGTGGTCCCATTTGGGTGAATTCTTCACTACCGGGAAACTAATAGGAATAACCACAAGCCAAAAGTAAAGAAACAGCCAAATAACAATTTAAGCATTCACACTCGGTTCTCTTATAAGTCACAACAACAAAGGGATTACTGAGATCCATGTAAGTACTGGACCCAAAGAAAACCCCAATACACAGCCCCATAACCCCAAAATCCAGGAGCCAATTTTCTCTCAACAACAGAGAATTCCACCCCAATTCGTGATATAAGCAGATTAACCACACAACCTCAAATTAACAACCAGCGAAAGTACAACAACAGGGGATCCCATACCCACCCATATCACCCCAGCAATCGGCCCGTGAAAGAAACAACCAAACCGCAAACACCAACACAAGGCATGACCATGAATGTATTTTTGGATTTAAAATATTTAACACACTCCGTGGTTTCAATTCCATTGTTCTTTAACCAGTGTTATCAAAAAAAATGGGTTAATCCTGGTGCTTTAATTTTATTTAACCGAGTATATGTAATTAACCAATTCCTTGTTACGGTTATTTAATCATCTAGGAGCACGAAGGTTCATTAGTGCACAGATAAATACCCCCAATGGCCCTGATTTTCAGTGAGCATAGGCACGTACAATTCCCAACACATAACAACATAAATTGTACATCATAACATCGATCACACCCCCCTTTCATTCATTTAATGGTCTGTTCATTATCTTAGTTATGTTCGGTTTCATTAATTTCCGTAGAGGAAAAATCATTCCGACCTCACATGATACACAGAAAGGAGATACTGGAGAAAAATCCTTACTTGGTTGATCAAATATCGAAGTTTTTCTCCACACGCCAAAACGGGGAATGCGCGACTCGCAGTTATCTCGCAAAGGTGCAACCACATGCCTTGGGAAAGAAAGGACTTAGAACAAACAAGGAAAATGATGAGACTATCCAAGAGGGAGAAGAATAATTTCTAGATTGATAAGTAGATTAGATCCCCAATATCATGGGATAAGGAATTTGAACACCTTGGAAGTTGGATCGGGGTTCTACCATGCGGTTGGTTGGATACAATCGACTGATTTAGTTTTTATTTAATAGGGAGGTTTCTCGGGATTTTGAGATATTAATTATTGGTTAAAACGGACTTGAAATGCCATAAGAGGTCAAAAAGGCCTAAAAGAGGTGTTATGGGAAAAACTTTAGAAGGAAAACCCAACAAGGCTGGATAACACCGATTGGTCGCACCGAACGGTTGGTCATGCCGATTGAACCCACCGATCGATCGCACCGATTGGTCACGCCGATCAGTCGTGCCGATAGGTCGTGCCGATCGGTCGCCCTGATAGGTCGCGCCCATTGGTCTTCCATATCTGTTGTACCCATCGGTCGTGCAGATCGATCGCCCTGATCGGTCGAACCGAATGAGGTGTGACCCCTTAGTATCCTAGAATTTGGAAAAGGGATGGATCATGAGGGTCTAATCTATTACATCAGATACCTCCCAAACTATTATCTCTCTCAAGAATCCTAAACCAAACTCGAAGAAAAGAGGGGGGGGGGGTCTGAACAACCACCCTGGAAGATACCTCTCGGGAGTGAACCTCTCTGACATAGGAACACCTTATCTTTTGAACAATCACAGACGTCCTACCGCTACTTCCCCCGTGAAACCATGAAAAACAAAAGACTAAACTATCCATCCATGTGGGAGAGGGGTGTCCCTTCCTCCGTGTTACGATACTATCCGCTCTTGGCGGCACTGACTCACCCGCATGGGTTTAGGAGCATCCACACTAATGTGTCCTAACTAAGAATTAGGTCCTCCCCTCCCCATCCTTTATGATACTTCATAATCATTCACAGAAAATGGAAACGGCACATCCCATAGTCAACATGGCAAAGTATTACATAGAAAACAAGTATTGACAAAACAGGATAAAACTCAAAACAACTCTGGGTACTGGGCACAGATATGTGCTTCCCTCTCCCAGGTAATCTCCTCAAGACCACCATGCCTCTATAACACGCAAATCAACGGGATGGTTCATCCACGAAGAACCATCTCCTCACGACCCATGATCATCACTGGTCATTCCACGAAGGTTGCATCGTCTTCGATATCTAGCTCTGCCCAGTTGAGGATGTGCGAATCGTCTTGTAGATACTAATGAAGCTAGGACACATGGAAGACATCGTGCACCCTTTGTAGCTGTGGGGGCAATTCCAGCTGATATTCCACCTCACCGACCCAGTGCAACACATCAAAGGGTCCGACGAACTTGGGAGATAGCTTACTTCCCCTACCGATCCTTCGTTTCCCATGTCGAGGGGAGACCTTCAAGAACACGTGGTCCCCAACCTTTAACTCCAAGGGCCTTCTCCTATCATCCGCATATGACATCTGCCAGTCCTGATCCACATTAATCCTCTCTTGTATAAGTTTCACCTTATCCATTGTGCTCTGTACCACCTCCGGGCCAAGAAAAACTGCCTCCCCGACTTCTATCCAACACACGGGCGAGCGACACTGCCTCCCATACAAGGCTTCGATTGGATCCATGCCAATGGTATAGTGGTATCTATTTTTATAAGAGAACTCTAACAGAGGAATGTGTCGCACCCATGATCACCCAAATTCCAGGATGCATGCTCGTAGAATATCTTCCAAGGTCTGGATAGTGAGCTACGTCTTACCATCTGTCTTGGAGTGTGAGGCAGTGCTGCGCGCGCAGCTGGGTGACAAAAGCATGATGCAAACCCCTCCAAACTCATGAGGTAAATCGTGTATACCTACCTGAGAATATAGACCTTAGAACACCATGTAATCTCACCTCATCGTCCACATACCTTTGTTCCAAAGCATCCACTGCACTCGACTCCTTGATTGCCAGAAAGTGAGCGGATATCGTCAATCGGTCCACTACTTCCCAGATGGCGTCACACCCTCATTGAACCTTTGGTAGCCCCGTGATGAAATCCATCGAGATGTCATCCCACTTCCACTTGGTGACATATAAAGGATACAAAAGACCACCTGGAACATGGTGTTCAACCTTCACCTAATGACACACTAGGAACTTGGCCACAAACTTAGCCACCACCCGCTTTGCCCTAGGCCACCAAAACTCTCTCCTCAGACCCTGGAACATCTTGGAAACTCATGGGTGCACCGCTATGGGTGTGCTATGGAACTCACCAAGGACTCTCTCATGCGTCGCCTCTAAAATGAACAAATTCCTTCGGAATATCATCTGATTCTGACCATCTTCTGTCCACCCTCCAAGAGCACTTCCTTGGCTAACCCAGTCACGCATCACATCACACTCTGGGTCTCCCCACTGAGACTCCTCCACTTGACCTAACAGAGAAGCTTGTATTGGCATCTGATACAGGAAACAGTTACCGCCATCCATCCTCGCATCCAGGAGTAGGGCAGCCAACTCCTCCATCACCCTCCAAGAATCCACCAACTCTCATACCTCATCCATCTGTGACTTCCTTCTCAAGGAATAAGCCACCACGTTTCCTTTCCTAGAGGTGTAGGAAATCTCGAAATCGAAATACCAGAGGCACTCCATCCACCTTCGCTGCCGTATGTTCTTGTCCCACTGGAAGAAGACATACTTCAAGCTCTTGTGATCGTTGAAGACCCCGAAGCGCTCTCTGACGAGGTAGTTACGCCAAAAAATTAGTGCGAACATCACCACCAAAAGCTCTAGATCATGGGTGTCATAGTTATTCTCACGGGGACGTAGCTGTCAAGACCCATAGGATATCACCTCTTACTTCTAAATCAACACACATCTGAGGCCCTACTCTGAAGCATCACAGAATACATCATATTCTACCTCTTCTACTGGTAACCTCAGAACTAGGGTACAAACCAACTTCTCCTTCAGATAGATGATGGCTACTTCACATTGCTTGTCCCATACAAAATTCTGGTCATTCTTGGTCAAAGATGTCAATGGTGATGCAACTCAGGATAAGTTAGGAATGAATCTCTGGCATTAACCTGCTAGCCCAAGGATATATGGACCTCTGCCATGTTCTTGGGTGCTGCCCAAGAAACAACCGCCTCATCCTTCGATGGGTCTACCTCTACTCCCAGCTCGGACACTACATTCCCAAGGATGTGCACTTCTCGCATCCAAAACTTGCACTTTGACATCTTCTCAAAGAGCTGGTGCTATTGAAGGACCTCTAAAACCGTCCTCATGTGCTTAGAATGATCCTCCTCTGATCGTCAATAGATCAGGATGTCGTCAATGAACACTACTATGAACCGATCTAGATAATCCCGGAAGACGGAGTTCATAAGCTCCATGAATATAGCTGGAGCATTTGTAACGTCGAACAGCATGACCACAAACACAAAGTTCCAATATCTACACATGAAGGCCATCTTCGGGATGTCTCCCTCCTTCACCCTCAACTGGCGATATCCAGAACGTAGGTCGATCTTGTAGAACCATCTTGCCCCCTTCTGCTGGTCGAAATGATCGTCTATCCTCGAAATAGGGTACCGATTATTGAGCGTCACCGGATTCAACCTCCTGTAGTCTATGAATAGCCTTAGACCATTATCTTCCTTCTTTGAGAAAAATACTAGAGCACCCCATGGTGACACACTTGGTCGAACATAACCCATCTTCATCATATCACCAATCAGAATCCCCAACTCCCGTATCTTTGAAGGTGCCATCCGGTAGGGAGCCATCGAAATCAGACGAGCACCAGGATGCAAGTCTATCGCAAATTCAACATCACGTTGAGGGGGTAGAGTCATCACCTCCTCTGGGAAGACATCCATAAACTCAATGATGGTCCTGGGTACCTAAACCACCTCTACATCCGTTGGCTCCACTGATAGCTCAGCTAACAAGGGGAGGAGGGATCCCACTTGCGTGCTGCCCTTCTGGCCACCCCGCTCGCCGGAGAAAGTAACACATCAGCCACCTATGTCTGAAAACATGACCCTCCTTCCAAAGTATTCGATGATGGGACATACAGAGAACATCTAGTCAATGCCAAGGATGACATTGTATGGTTGTATCTGCAATAGTAGGAGGTCTGTGACTGACTGATGTGGCCCTATCATCAGTCCGCATCCTCGAAAAACATATATCAAGTTGGTCTGACCTTCGAATGGTGTGCCCAGATCCAGGGGCACTTGAAGTCTCTCTCCATATATACCCAAAGTACGGGCAAGACTTGGTGTAAAAAAGGAGTGTAAATCTCATATATCGAACAAGACGTAAGAAAGGGTACTAAACAAACTGATCATAACTGGAATGACCTCCAGTCCTACTGGAACTACTGCCTCTGTGGAATGCAACTGCCTTTTCCCGGCTCCTCTTCCTCTCGATTGTTGGCCACCTCCCCAAACATGCCCTAGTCGAGGTCCCTGAGGAGCGCCCTAGGAGAGGCCTCCTCCTGCAACGTCTGCCCTAGGATGAGCGGGAGCTCGCTGCCCCTGCTGCTACTGCTGAAAGGGCCTAGCTGGAAGATACTGCTGTTGAAAGGGCCTAGCTTGAAGCTGCAACTACTGTGGTGGGTGCACGGCCTGCCCACTGTCACCGTGCTCAACATTATCTGGGCACTGGTTCGAGAGGTTCACGTGGCTCCTCCAGACAAAGCAACTCGGTTGTGGGCCCGATTGGAAAGGGCGAGGGTAGGGGATTAGAACTGGAACTGCTGAGGCCTTCTCCCTACTGGTCGGAACCTAGAGGGTACTGACGGCCTTTCCCTTTTACGAGCCTAGCTGACTACCCTCTCGTGATACACCTCCCAGCATGTGAATCCTCTCCACTACTTCAGCCTTCTTCTGGACCTCCAGGTATGTTGGTAAGGTGAGGGGGTAACAACGTACTGGAGGGAAGGTTGGAGCACCTCTTCCAAACGTCTCTCCTGAGATTCCTCATTCGGAAAGAGGTCTGGAGCAAAGCAGAGGAGATCCTTGAACATGATCCCCTATTGGAGGGAGAGTAACTCCTTCCTCTTCTCATCTTTCATCGTAGAAGAGAGGAATTCCGCTCAGAACTCCATTTCAAAATCAGCCCATGTCACTTCAGCATCCCTCTTCTCCCCCAGATAGAGCGTCCACCCTTGATGTGCTACTCCCCGCATCTGGCTTATGGCCAGAGTAACCCTGTACTCCCACAGAGCTTGGATCAAGAAAAAAGATATCACTAGCTCCTCTAGACTGCTCTCTGTCTCCATGTGTGGGGTGCTGCCCTCATACTTACTGAGGGACTGCCGCTGGAAAGTGCGAAGCATCTGCTTCCACTGATCATCCTCCTCATCTCAGTCAGCCCTTCGTCTGTTAGCTGAGTCAACCTCCTAGGCCTCGATCGCCCGCACCACCCGTGGTTGCCTCCCAGGTGCCATAGTTGAAAGTAAACAAAGAATTACTAAGCCCAGGTAGTGTAGAATATTGTTCTTACATTTTATTTGACTTCTTTATTTATTTAGGAATCCTCAAAACACCCAAAAACATGAGAAAAGAAATCATTATGATGCATGTACCATTCTTTGGGTCTCTACCATGCAATCTGTGTAACCTCACTTGGTCGTTCGATAGGTCCAGATTCCTTGCATAGGGTCATGGCGGGGCCCTAAAATCCCATGTCCTAGCATGTCATCCCTGCCCTATTTCATGCACCAAGATTACCCAAAACTGTTTCCCTACCATCCCATGCAATCCTCACTGTGCCTAACTCCAAACTCCATCCTATCTCTCAACCTCTCTCCTCTAATACCAATCTGTCATGACCCGCCTTCACCATAAGGAGGGAAGCGACAACAGATTGCCAGACCCTTCCTTATTTATGTTTAAGGTGAGATAATGACCCCCGAGACCCACCCTCAATAGGTCACGGAGTGGAGATTATCACCAATTTTATAGAATCTCGCACAAAGTTGAAGGCATTGCCCCTTTTTTTATAGGAACGAGAGATGAGATAGAAACCCCAAAAATACCAATGATGAAATTAATGGAAAAGACAAAATTAACCCATTCCCATATGAATGTTCAATAGTAAATAATACAGTCCTCAAAAAATCCAATGATAAAGTACCACGAAAAGAGAAATGACAACGACAACTGCCCCGAGGTCCGAGCTAGTATGGTCCTGCCCGATCCCTGAAGTCCTCCTAGAAACCTAAAATCATTTTTTTATACGTAGGGTGAGCATACAAGTATACTCAGTAGGGTATCCAATGTCTCTCATGCAAAAGTGAGGAGAAATGATAAATCCCCATGGAAAAAGAGATAACCAAATACCCAACAAGGAAAAGCTATCCACCCAAACCTCATCAAGGCACGCTCCCCAAATAACTCAAGTGAAGTAAGATACATTAATAGAACATCTATATTTGGGTACCGCGCGCCACTTTCCCACTGGTTAATGAAGAAATCGAATGCATCGAACCAATCCCTCCGTTCCTACCGTTGTCCCACTGCCACACCCCACCCACACACACCTGGGCCATAACCTCACCGTAGTCCCACTACAAAACCCCACCCACACACACCTAGGCCATAACTGTTATCCCGTCCACAGACAACTGGTCCAAATCCACCATGAGTAACCACACTCATAGACACCTGGGTCAGAACAACTACTGCCACACCCGAATAGACCTGGGCCTTATCCCGAAGACACTTTGGAAGCAACCTGCCCACAAACACATGGGCCCACCACCACAACTACCCTTCCCGAATATTATTGGGCTAATAATGGACTTCATTCAATCACAACCTACTCAAAGAGTCTTGGGAAATTAGAGAAAGGGAGAAGAAAAGGAGATAATATCAATCCACTCAAATGAGTGTTAGGAAAAACACCCTCCCCATGAAATGGGGTGTTCGACACTAAGTGATCAACTTGGGTGGGGAACGAATAAGTAAATTAAAAGCTACAGATATATGTATAGGTAATAAACACTCATCCCAACCAAGGGATTCAAAAACCTAAGCACAAACAAACTTGTTACTATTCATTAACAAAAGTTGTCACGACACTCGTGGCCAAGTCACAACTAATTCCCAAACTAATTCCCCACATAACCATTCTTGTTTTCAAGATCAAGTGATCGAATTAGGGTAAATTCTTCACCACCGGGAAACTAATAGGCATAACCACAAGCCAAATGGAAAGAAATAGCCAAACAACACTTTAAGCATTCACACATGGTTCTATTGAAAGTCACAACAACAAAGGGATAAGTGATATCACAAGAAGTAATGGAACCAAAGAAAACCCTGAGATACAGCCCCATGCCCCCAAAATCTTGGAGACAATGGTCTCTCAACAACAGAGGATTCCACCCCAATTCATGATATAATCAGAGTAACCACACAACCTCAAATTCACAACCAGTGAAACTAGAACAACATGGGATCACATCCCCTCCTGTATCACCCCAGCAATCAGCCCGTGAATGAAATAACCAAACCACTACCAGCAACACAAGGCAAGACCATGCATGTATTTTAAGATTTCAAAAATTTACTACACTCCATGGTTTCAATTCCACTATTCTTTAATTGGGGTTATCATAGAAAAGGGTTGATCCTAGTGCATTCTATTTATTTAGTCGAGAATATGTAATTAACCAATTCCATGTTACGGTTATTTAAACCACCAGGAGAACTTAGGTACATTAGT
The DNA here is from genome assembly GCA_963277665.1 of Viscum album. NCBI lineage: Eukaryota > Viridiplantae > Streptophyta > Magnoliopsida > Santalales > Viscaceae > Viscum > Viscum album. The sequence goes on from OY728165.1 coordinate 1,958,386,712, forward strand.
GCACAGAGAAAGACCACCAACGAAAAATGATTTGCAGTGAGCATAGGCCCGTAAAATTCACAACACATAACAACATAAATAGTACAACAGAACATCGATCACACCCCCCTTTCATTCTTTTAATGGTCCGTTCATGATCATATTTAAGTTTGGTTTCACCATTTTTCACAGAGGAAAAATCATTTCCACCCCACATGATCCACAGAAAGAAGAGACGAAGGATAAAATCCCTACTTGGTTGATCAAAGTTAGGAGTTTTTTTCGACACGCCAAAACAGGTGAAGCGCGACTTGCAGGGATCCCGCAAAGGTGCACCACTTGCCTCGAGAATGAAAGGACTTCGAACTCACAATGAAAAAATAGAGACTATCCATGACGGAGAAGAAGAATTCCTCGCATAATAAATTTATGAGATCTGCAACGTTATGGGATTAGGAATTTGAACGCCTTGGAAGTCGGATCGTGGTTCTACCACATAGTTGGGTGGTTACACACGACTGATTTAATTGTTATTTAATAGGGAGGTTTCAGAGGATTTTTAAGTATTAATTATGGGATAAAAACGGCCATGAAACCCCTTAAATGGTCAAAACGGCCTAAAAGAGGTGTTACAGGAAAAAGTGTAGTAGGAAAATACGACAAGGCTAGATAACACCAACCTGTCGCACCAATTAGTCGGTCGCGCCGATCGGCCCCACCGATCGATCATGTCGATCGATCGCAAGGATAAGTCGCGCTGATCGGTCGCACCGATAGGTCTCACCGATCGGTCACAACGATCAGTCGCCCCAAACAAGGGTCGACCCCTTAGGATCCTAGAATTTGGAAAAGGGATGGATTATGAGGGTCTGGGACATTACAATCTTAAATTACCATAAAACCTTATTTATTACATTCATGATCACTTATTCATTATAAAATACTAGATATACTCCCTCTTTCAAAAAATGTTGTAAACTCCAACAATGATGGAATATAAAAATCATTAATTAGTTTCAAGGTAGTCAAGAACATCCTATATAATTTATCCAAATCAATCATGTACTATTCCAAAGTCACTACCTCGGTATCAGAACCATATTAAGGATTACCTTTCCTTGAACCATGTATATTTTAAAAAAAAGATTAACTTGCTATTTAGTAACTTTTCATAGTACCATATAATCTCAAATTCTCAATGAAATAGTAATAAAGTACAATCCTTATTTATCTTCCTAATTCATATAACATGTACATTGTTAATAAGACACTCAAATGAAATAATTCTTTAATAACAACATAAAAACACTAGTCATTCCTCTTCATCTGTGGTAGTATCAAAAATTTATTATTATCCAATATAATCAATTGAGGCATAATATGAAGATTTGAACATTGATTCGAGTAGTGTACCCACTCTTTTCAGATAAAACATTATATATTTGAAACCTTTTTTCTTACATTTGAAGTCACGTACATGGTGTCCTTTTTCTACAAACTTATAACAAACTCTCATTCCCATCCGGAATGTTCCAGGATGTTTCTTCCCATTGTAATAAATTATGAAAAAATTCTTCTTTTCTATCATCCCTTTATCCATCTTTCTCTATTCCATCCTTTTCTTATCTTGCTTCCCTTCAAAGATATAGGACTCAGAGAATATTTTTTTTACATAAAATATTAACACTTGATACTATTTCATCATATGTTGAGAATAAATGGGAGAATATTTCCCTTCTAAATTTTGTCATAATACCATGAATGATATGATCCTTCTTAATATTTGTATCATACGTATTGCTGGTGTTCACAATCCTTATACTACGCGCCATTTCTATACAATGGCATAAACTAGGTCAGTTTATTAATTGCAATAAATAATAAAAAATTTGTAAAATACCTTACGTAAATTGAATAGTTTATGGATATAATCAATATTCATAAATATGTTTTCATTGAGAAATTATATACTCATAAACCCTTCATAATTATTTGTAAATAAATGAAAGTCATCCTATGTATATCCCCCGGGAGTGTCGTTACCAAGAGTGCAGCTAGGCCCGTTGTCATTCACCGGTTCCCTTTCGAGTCTAGCTCAAAGTGGTTTTATCGGGTTTTACCCCTAGGTACATCTGTGTCAGAGCCGCCTCTACCTGCTCGTATCCAGAGAGGATGTATTTGCTTGGAAAACTCAAAAAATCTCTACATTAACAAAATTCAAGGAATTTCTTCTATACTAATCCTCGAAGTATATCATAGGTATATGTGATATAATAAGATTTTATCTAAATCTATCATCCATGGTTATTTCTAAACTTCCTATGATACCAACTGTAACGCCCCAACCCTAGTTACCCAGAGTTGATGCATTATTTTAATACATTTGAACGATTACAAAGAATCAACTTCAGAAGGACTGATCAGTTTAGCAGTCTTGGAAAATAGATTACATACATGAATGTTACATTACACGCTATAACATAAAAAACAACATATATAATACTTTATGAATTCAATTATTCCCTTGTCTTAACCCTAAATATCAATCACAATACACTTCTTGGAATCATGGAAAAAATAAAACATAGAAAGTGGTGGACTTAGATGCTCAGTAAGGATAACAATATAGTAGAAACTTTCAAAAATAAGAATAAACATTTAAGGCAATGTATAAATAAAAAAAAGCCTTTTAAACTTTAAATTCAGCACAATATGGAAAAAATAAAATGAATTAATTCAATTTACTTATTCACATCGATATTCTACCAGACGAATAATCACATTCAATTTCACTAACCACTTACATAATGATGGAATGCATAATGCCATACTATCGTATACAAATAGTCAAGGCCTTGTTCCAAGACAAAAAATACGATTTTGTCAAGGCATTGTGACAAGACAATAGTTTGTCTCATGAAACCCACCGATGCATCGAGGAGCTATAGAGGGCTCCACCCTTCACATACTAAGTCGAATGCATTCCTCATATGAAATGGTTTAAACATACCATTAACATTCATAATAAAACTTGCATACGAAGTGTCAGTACTTTACCCATAAACTATGGATGGTATAAAAATAACACATCCATAGTCAAACATATCAGAAAACCATTAATACAATACAAAATATTTTTATCAAAATAAATCAACATCAATCATGTTTAAAATCAATTAATGGATTTTGACATAGATGAAAATGATTTTTAAAACTATTTGAGGGAAATATCCATTTTTTAGGAAAACATTTTAAAGTCACCCAATTTAGAAAGGAATATTTTTTAATAAATTTTTGAATCAAATTGTCCCATCCCACATTGAAACTTTTCAAAGTAATTAACATTTTAAAACATTCATGTCCATTTCAATAAATACTTAAAAGTCATTTTAAAATCATGGATATTAATAAAAAGGTTTAAGAAAAATAAATCTTTAAAAAATTTAAAATAATGTTTTAGTAAAATTTACCTTAAAAATAATCCCTTTGAAAACCTTTTTATGAAGCATGGACATGGATAATAAATATGTCCGAGTAGATAATTACGTAAAACAATCTCGGATAATAATGAGATTGTAAAATTTACACTTACCAATTTGGTAACATATGATACATACACCCCATGAAATAAGTACCATAAAATGAAGATGTAAATACACATAAATTAATGTGTATTACAAAAAGAATACATTTATGTTTAGTACATACACCACAAAAAAGGAAATAGTGGCGACATAGCATGAATCTCACGAGAATAAGGAGTTAGATGAAGAACCCTTTCCTTGTATTTTTCCATGGATGAGGGTAGTTTAAACTACTTTATAATGGTAAAATTATCATTAGTAAATTATAAAATAATCATACATATTAATATGATATCTTATAGGATCTTTTAGGATTGAGTTGTTAATAATATCTTTGTATTATCGTCATTTCGGGTGATAAATTACTCGTTATTTTAATATGTTTTGTTAAATAAGCCTTGTTTTTTTGGATAGGTTGTATATTATTCATATACATAATGATATAATGTCCTTAAAAATAATTTTTAATCATCAGATGAGAATTATACTTGAATGGATATGATGGAGAATGAATCTCATCGCGTTCATGGAGACGGTAGTCTGTACATACGCACGAGCGACAATATCATTATTTTGATATTAAAATAATATATAAATGGATGGTATATCATATATAAAGAATCATTATAATATTATAATTATTACTTACTTCAATTACAAATCATTATGATACCCATCCAAATAATAATGTTTTGAATAACAATTACACCACGATGTGGAGACGGTAAGCCGTACGTACGCAAGTATGGTGACATGTCATTTAAATGATGGATATAATACTGAATATGGTTGTACCATATTTATAATAACATCAAACTATATTTAATATACTGGATTTATTATTTTATAATGTAAATAAAAGTGAAAGAATAAGTTGAAGAAGAAAAGAACGTGAAAGAGGGTGGTGAAAACATTACCTCTTCATGGGGTTCTTCCTTTTGATTTGGTCAAAAGGGATCCTTAGGTCGAATTTTTGACTAAAGGAAGGCCTCTATGATGAATTAATGGAAGTTGGAAGGATAATTGGGAAGGCTATTGCCAAACCAAAAGGCTTTGACGGTATGAATAATTGGTTAGAAGTTGTGTCCTTTTATTATGGGGAGAAGCGACTCTTTAGAAAAAACTTAAAGTATTAATTTATAATAAATTCATATTCAGTTTTATAATGGCTCCAAACTGGATTATTCAAATTATAAGGTTGGTATGGGTCTAAATACTTTCATAAAATAGATTTTAGACAGGATTGGGTCACTATATTAACCATATCATTTATATTTAACTCTTAGTTAAATAGTTTGACATTTACCATGTAGCTATGAATTTTTATATTATATTGTTAATAAACATACTATATACATCCAAGATACCCCCAAGTGGTCCATAAATGATACTACTATAATTATATAAGTCCTATGGTTGAACCATAGATTTTTAGGAATAGAATATCAATATATAATATAATAATTGTTTTAAAAACTCATTTATGTCAATTTTGACAATATGTAATAATTGATATTTGATAAAGTATTAAAAACTTTATTATTTCGAATAAAATTCATTTAAGAAATCCTAACATGTCATATTAACCAATAGAATTCTTTTATGTCATCAAAACGCTCACATTTCATTATTTTAACATTTATAATACTAATTATTTAATTCATTCATTGATAAGGAAAATACAGCATCATTATTGTGTCATAAAGAAATTTCCTTATTCAATGACTAGAAATTATAAATAAAATACAGTTATGTAGGAAATATTTTATATTTATAATTAATATTTATAGTTGAAAATATAACATTTATTACTCTATATAAAATTGTTTTTCTAAAAGATATTTTCTTATGTGATATTTTATTTACTTTAACTTAATTAATATAATGTTTTATTATCACATACAAGTGGATCCATGGGGTCCAGAAATCGACCCAAATATTCCCATGGTGGTAAATGTATCATCCAATAGGTTTAAGAAACGTTTTAGGGTAATTTATTATTATTATAAGATTATTTTTTTACCCTTATTTACCCAATTAACCCTTTAACCATGGTAAATAAAATATTTACCGAAATAATTATTCAAAATGCCTAAAAATAAAATTTGCCTATTTAAAAAATTTGTAATTCCATATTCTAAATATGGAATTCATTTTTATAAATTCAAAACATATAAGTGTGAGAAATTGACTTAAAATTAATTCCCATTGTTAAAACAAAAAGCGAGTTTTTAAGAGATCATAACTATCAAAAGATTAACACATGCTTATGTCTAGTTTTAATGTGAAATAATGTCCAAGGAACAATATTGGATTAAATGGTAAAAATATAATCTAATTACACTCTAAGATCACTGAAATTCATAATTTATCAATATTAATTATTTCAATTTAAAAAGTTGTTTTTAATTAAAATTTATTAATTTTCATTATTCATCAAAACATGAAAGTTATCCGAAAAGTACCCAAAATTCACCCTAAGATAAATTTGATATTCTGAATCCAAAAATGAAGTCTATTTTAAATGATAAAATGTATAAAATTTCAAAAATTTGCTATTACTATTTATAACGGCTAGTTTGATTGGTTGTGGTGTGTGTTAGAACTCAAAGTTGCGAACAACACATGATACTAAATTATTCCAAGAGAAGAGTACCATGGAATCATTGGGAATTACATAAGACATAGGAATAATGGAAATATAAATGGATTATTTATGTAGTGTTTTATTTTTGAATGTTTAATGAAAAGTTCATGTATGTAATCTAATTTCTACAATTGCTAAACTGATCGGTCCTTCGAGACTTGATTCCTTATAATCATGCCAATATATAAAAATAATGCACCGACTCTGGGAAACTGGGGTTGGGGCATTAAATTACTAATGTGTATATATGACCAACACTCTAAATTATTTTAAAATTGAACATTTTTAATAATAGTATTTCATTTGTAGTTTAAAAATTTAAATTCATCTAAAAAAATGATAATTATTTCATTGTTATTTTTATAATAATAATGAAATAATGTTCTATTGACTATAGTCAAACTAACAATATAATTTTGGTCGTATGAGCCAATTATTTTCAATATGTCTACTGTGAATTTAATATATTAAGTAACTAAAAATATAATGGTAATGCATTAATTAAATGGATTAATAAACTTGTAAAATAATATTAAGCATGTGATTAATAAACACTATTTTATTATTTAGTATGATAATAATAATTTTTGATGATTTAGAGCCAATATAAGATACACATTAACATAAAATCTCATTTTAAATGTATTCAATAATTATTTTTTAAATATTTTTATTCAATGTGAATATTAAACAAATTATTTTATGGGTCAATTTATATGTAAATAAATAAATAATAAATTATATATTACCTAATTTTTTTCAATTTGTTTTAATTTTCTTCATAAACATAATATTTACATTAAACTCTATAAAAATATTTAAAAACTATGTTTTGTTTCTAAATTTTTGATGTAAATGTTTTTTCCACAATTGTATCCCTCATTTGATTTTGTTCTTACCATATAAGATTTTATTTTTCTAAAATGAGATATATATGTTCCCATTTTTCTTTTTATTTTTTAATAATGGGTTTCTTAAATGGTATCATGATATTTAAATGTTTATATTCACGTGGGATAAAAATATTTTTTCAAGGGGTTTACGAAAAGTAGGTGAAATCATTAAATTTATTGTTTTTGATATGGTAGTTATAAAATATCTATGATGAAATAGTGATCCCAATTTAGTTAATATTATATGTAAACCCCATTATATATCCATAATTCTTGTATAGATATTTCTTATCTTCAATGTCACAAAAGAGGGCGTTATCCATTGTGTTTTCTTCTAAATATATATCTGGGCTCCACTAATTTATAAAAAATAGTAGAATATGGGTTACAAATATGATGATCTAAAATTCATAATTTGGTTAATATTTTCATTAATTTTTTTTTCTGGAAAAATTTAGTCTTCTTTCATGAAATATTATTTATTTCTTAAACTGAAAAAAAAATATTGTGATAAATGCTAATTTTTATGGGTTTTCTTATTTCCAAAAGATTGTAATAATTTCATAATTTTATTTTCCTTAGAATTTATTGTGCATTAATCCCTATATTTGAAATTAATTTCACATTTTTTCAATATAGGTCTGAAAAAGGAGGATTACAAGGTGAAATTTATGATAATTTTTCATAAACTAAAAACATTTAGCTTTTAAAAAGTTCTCTATATTTGGGGAAAATGGATACAATGTTTTATTTTCCTCAATATAATTAATTATTATGTTTTATAATATTTATGAACTAATTCTATAAAATAGTATACTACAAATATCAATAAGAATTTTAGAAAATGAAATCATTATTAAATAATCATGAATCATTAATGAGTTATTATCGGGTCATTGCATTTGGTATATGAGGAAAGATCAAGATAATTGTAGTGGTTAATATTTTATTTATGAATAAGTTTAAATTTATTTATAATTAAAATGGTAAATACATTATTTATAATTTTGTTAATATATGTTTTTTGATAAAACTTTAAATATAATATGATATAAATATTTTAAAGGATTCGATTATTGTGAATTTTTCTGGCATTTTATTAACCACTATGGAGATGTTTTTAATATTAAATATTTTCACTTTAAAATTTTGTTACTTTAAATATTATATGGATTATATAACAATAAATACACAAATTGATATTTTACATCCATATTATCCCATATATATAACTTTATCATCACTATTAATTGATAAGAATGTCCAAATTATTTGGACAGATTCATGAGTATCCAAATAACTAGTAAGACACTATTTTAGTTATCCAAAAAAAAAAATATAAATAATTTTTTTTGGTTCCCAGTATCATTTTAATTTTATTTCATAATATAAACTCTAAATATATCTCAACTTTGGAAATACCAAAATAGAAATGACCATTTATTTTTTGATGTTGGGAATCTTGCATAATGATAATGAGAATACCAAGAAAATCATGATGTTTTCATTTAATGAATGTATTATTTCCTTACGTTAAATGTATTATAAAATATGGGAGAGATATTAAGGGATTTTATGGACATATTTTCTTTTTTATATATTTAGTAATTAATTATTAATGAAAAGACATAAAATCATGGTTAATTTTATAGGAAGGAAGATGAATCATAGATTTATTAATAATTCATTTATTTCATTAATATATTGTAGTGGTATTTTTTCTATTATATTATTGTGTATTATTTGTAATATGGAAATCAAAAATCACTTAATAATTATTCTATATTATATTTCATGTTATATATTTGTAATAATATATAATATAGAGTCGAATCATTTGAAATTTACTGTAGCGAAAAGGTAATACGTTTTTTTATAAATTCATTTAATGACATATGATAAATGGATAAATAAACCATTGAGCTCATATGTTGTTGATAATAAGGATATATATTTTTTATTAATATTGTTTATTTTTGTGGAAAAATTTTTATTTTTAAAAACATTTGAAGCTAATTATTTATTAGATGATTAGTTATATTTTTTTGGATGTGCATCATATATGTGGGAATTATATCACAATAAAATTTCCCATGTCAGAGTTTTTTTATTATTATATAGGTGTATAACCCCCTATAAATAGAATATAGTTGGATTTTATAATATGATGATAATTTGGATTATGTATCCTATTAGCTGTGGTTTTGATGAAATGTTGGAAAAATGGGAGGAATATTAGTTGTGGTTAAATTATTGGGGGTTTAAACCCCAGCAATTACATCACAAATTTCAAAAAAAATTAAAATATTGATAAGTTTAATAAACCATAATTTATTTATCATTTTAGTTGAGTATTTATCCACCACTAATTGATCATCACACTTCAATTTAGTGGTTACTCATCCCTATTACTTCTAAATTTATCTATTTCTTATTGTTATATTATTTAATGCCTCTGGGTTTTTCCTTGGAAAAAACCTTTAACTAATACCTAACCATTTCCTATTTTTCAATTGGATATCCCCTTTCCACATACCCTATAAGCATAATCTCCCACCATGTTTGTTATTGTTATAACCCTTATATGCCACTTGTTTTTTTGTGGGGAATCCATAGAACCTGACACCACCCACCATGTAGGTGCTATGATCCATTTTGACTGATCCTTATCATGTTTATATGGAGTTCAATTCTCAAAGGAGGACTAGAAGTTGTATTTAGGGGCTTGGCTTCATAATTCTAGAAGATGGAATATTTCACATCATGCAACATTCGACAACGTGAATGTGTATTTCGCCACTTCTGAATTTATAGTTTAATGTTAGTAAATAATTGGGGTTAAATAAAAAATTAAGACAGATTTTTTTTTGATAATATAATTATCGGGATTAAATAATGTGAAAGTGTATTAGAAAATTTTTAAATCCCCTATATAGTGTATAATTAATGTTTGCAGCTGCTATATTGTTTCCTCGAACACAATGGTTAGAAACACCTCTACCTTGTTTCCGGAAATAGAAGGCTCTATTCCTTATAATTTTGTTAAACCTTTTCTAGAATAAAACCATGAAATTTTTCTCCAATCTATGGTGAGCCAAGGTGAATTTATTCTTCATTTTCTATTATATTACCATGTTTGATTATTCTCCCTCACAGTTCATTATTCCATGGGATTGAATATGATCTTTTATTTTTTTAATGGGGGGGGCATTGTTATTGTTTGTATGGTTGTGTCATGGTTCCATTTTAATGATTTAGTCCATGTGGAATATGATATTTATTGTCAAATATGGTGTATAATTATCATGTGAAGAGATTAAATGGGTATTGAGGAAGGAAATTTTTTAATTATTTATTTTTTATAATCAATCATAAATTGATCATGATTTATCCCTTGTGATGTAAATAAAATTGACATTATATTTTTTAAACCAAATTTAGAAATTGGATTATAATAGTATGTTGATAATTTTTTTCTTTATACAATGATATTGGTTTTACACTTATTTTTTTAGAGAGTGTGACATATATATTTTATGGGTTGTTTTCATAATATTTTTATTGGAGTAGAATGTTGAAATTAATAATGATTATAAATATAAAATTAATTGATCATTATTTGTATGAATAATCCTTAAATAAGAGGAAATATTGTTATATGATTGTTGATGTATTTTGATGACAATAAAATCGATACAATGCACATGATTAATTATAATTAATATTTTATATGATTATTCGATTATATTGATGATGTGGAGAATGTTAATTATTGTTGATAATTTAAAAGTGATATTATGTAAGAATAGTACATCCGAAGGATTCAGAAATATTAAATAAATTCATAGACCATGTATTTCCATTTATAGATTATTATAGATTGATACATTAGGTTTACCTTAGTAGGAAGCTGTATATAAATAATTGTTTAAAAAAATTTGTAATAAGATGAGTTTAACTGGAAAAAATTACATCTAGGGCATTATTTTCCTATTTTCTTTGGAAGTCTATGTACCCTATTATGGTGTTGTGAGAGTGTTTCTTGAATTTTATGGTCGAATTTCATGTTTCGGTGGACCAGTTTCCCTACTGGTTATGCTTGTTTGTTCATGCTAATAGTTTGATGTTCTTAGGATATGAGCCTTCTAATATGATCCAAATATGGCAGATCCAGTTATTGATAATATAGTTGGGGTGGACATAATATGATGTGAACATTGTATTATTGATAATGGGATGGTTGATGTTATATATGTGAGTAGGGAGGCCAAAATTATGTGGTAGTATTTGATGATTTTTATGGTGAGATGTCTCAACATATTAATGTGGGTGTCTATGATGGATATTTTGGTTGTGGAATGGGTTAGAAATGGGACAAACCATTAATGTGATGCTGATATATGAAATGAAAAATTAGGAATATTTTTAATTGATGATGGACAAGATTATTGTTTATTCAATCACATTCCCCATATCATGAGGTATCTGGACGTGATTGGTTTCATATTTCCTCGTAGTGGTAGCATAGGATAGTTTTTGAAGACTTCATATGTAAGTAATTTTGATTGTAATTAATAAACATATTTTTATCCATAGGGTTAGATTATGATGGAATGGAAATTATCAAAATATGGTAATATTCCAAAAGAATGTTCATTTATTTGATGATGCATAGTTGGGATGGACTTTAATTTTATGAATAATGTAATTCAATGTAATATATTGTGAATTAAGTGATAATGGTTAATTATGGCCTTCTAATTTAATTATATATAGGAATTTATTTAATTTAAATTATTAATTTATTGTAGAAAATTAAAATTCTAATATACATATTGGGTATTTGGTTATAAAAATGTATTTCGATAGTAAAAGGGATGTTAGATGCAGTTATGTTTTAGATAATGTAATTCACATAGTGTGTTTGAGAGAAAAATTATATCATGTATATTTTTTGAGTACAAAGGCATCCCCATACAAGTCATTAAGGGTGACTATCCCCCTGTGTCTATGGGATGTTGTTTTTTCTAACATCCCGGGGGAGAATGTATGGTTGATTTCCCATAGTGGGCTTTCTTTATTCTCATGGTAGTAATTTTTGCTCGTATTCATGGAAGTGGACATCACCAAATATGTTCTTATAGTGATTTATTGTCTTCTTATCATTTCAAAAACATGAATTACTTAATATAGTATATATTGTAATATTATAGGTATGATATATGAAGTTTGTGATGGCTTAAGGTGCATACTCGATGTAAACGGGTTAATAGGTTGACATATATTACCCATTTTTTATATATTTCTTACACTATGTGGTGGATCCTAGAAAATAAATTGATATTATATGTGAATTTGTGATATTTGATTATGTGGCTATGTGATATAATAGGTGGATGTTATAATTCCTTTCTCATGTATTGTTTTCCTAGCATACTCTTGGAGTGATTGGGATATTGAAATGTGATGGTGGGGTAGAATGAAAAACATCCAAGGAAGTCACTGTGGGGTACCATTGATGTTTATTATTATATTAAATAATTTATTGAGTGGGATATTTTTGTAGAGTTCACCATGGTGTGGCTGGGAAAATAGTATACTTGTTTAAGTAACAGTTATATTTCATTGTTATTCATTATGACTTATCATTATTTCTTTAAATTTTTCAAATGTGGATCCGATGATGATCATACATAGTGTACTATTGTTCTCACCCTATATATATAAACTATTTTTAGTTCATTTCTAGTAGGATGGTTATTGTTCTAGAAATTACAATCTCGGTGTTTTGTAGGAGTTCTTTTGGTTTTATAGTCAATGACGTCATTATATTTTTCATACTTTTAGTTTACCCTTCATTTGTATTATTAATATATTTCATTGCATATTTTACCATTGGTTTTATCTGTATACATATGATAAGGATATAATTAATTTATCGATACTATCCCTCTCTTCCAAATATTTTTTATATAGTGTAATTCATCACATATTCATGACAATTACACCCTTTGGGATAGTAGCCAACCCAGGCACTAGAGGAGGACATACATGTATAGTCACCATCTCTCTCCCCACATTTTTTTATATATGTCTGGATGGGGTTTTTCCATATTTGTATCAATCATTCATGTTTGAGGGATAATATAGAGATTAGATTAGGCACATGGGAATGTTAATGGGTTTGTAGAGAAATAGTGTTAGCAATGTTTATTATGTGATTTAATAATGAGAGATCTGATGTGACATAGGTATTTTCCACCCACTATGATCTAATGCGTGTAAATTTATGTTTACTGATCCTAATATACTAATTAATATAGGTTTCAGTATAGAGACCATGGAAAAGACAACACATAATTAATCATTTTGACTAAATTTGAAATTTTTAGACCTTGGAATATGTCAAAATAAAAATAAAAAATGGTAAATAAATAACTAATTGATGCTAAATAATCCATATCCATGTTTAGAGGAAAGAATAGTTTGTTACTCATATTATTCTGGCACAAGTTCAATATACTCATCATGTCTTGAACAACTATGTTTATAAGGATGTTCCATTACAATTTTGTCGATATGTGGTCAACAATTATTAAACCCAGTGGAGGACACAATGATTGATTCATCACCAAATTCATCATATGTATGAGGGATCAATTATAGATTTGGTCATAGAGTAATTTTTGGAGGTAGTTGAGATAGCTTTTGGTAAGATCAATTCTTGGATGGAGCACTATGTTTCATTGGTTTTGGCGATTCTTCCTAGAGATTTCAGGTCGTGGTGATTCATGTCCATCAAGGGTCACATTAAGTTAATAGTAATATGGGAGATGTTTTGTGTCTAGTTCATAGTTTAAATTCAATTTTCGACCACTGAGGTAGCTATTCACTATGATTAGGTTACACATTAAAAAGGGAGATATAGTTATTGAGAGTTTGGAATCTATTCATGAAACCATGAATAATAAGAATAAACAAATTTCTAAATTAATAGGGAAGGGTGAGGCATTCTGAGTATGATTTCTATCTATATATCATGTTCTAGTACATCATATTTATCCTTTTGTTGTTTCTAGACGTGATGATGAGAGAATAGGTTATTGAATCGATTACCAATATAATGATATCATCAATATAAGCGATTTATAAGAATTACTCATGAAATAGTTTTTTGGTCAATAGTTCATAGTTGTTATGATAGAATAGTTTTTGATTAGTTTGGGCTAGGTCTCACCCTCATTATCTCATTTCTCCAAGGGATGAATATATCTAACTTATGATGAGGGATAAAATCCAAGTATTGAAGATTTAGGCAATGGACATCATTTGTGAGTCATCTAGACCATTATGTATAAGGCCCCAGCCTTAAACCTTACTTAATCTTGAGTTATTACAAGATTACACATTGAGGATCTTTTCAGGTGTATAGTTTTAGAGAATTAGATCATAAAACATTCATTACATTCCACATTTAAACAAAGTGGTTACATAAAAGATAGTATTCATTTTTCCCATCAACGGAAACATATTTAAAATAAAAAATGGATTCTTTCTTGACACTTCCTTGACACTATCATCATATCATGTACCCTTCCCTTGACATGTGAAAAACATTTCAAAAACTTGGGATGAGCATAAAAAGCTCAGTAAGGGATATAAAAATATGGAATGGAAACATGAGTACATGTATACATAAGAATGAAATCATACATTACCCATAAAACATAAGCACATTAACATACCTCATAAAATTATTAATAAATAATAGAAATCATAATACATAAAGGTAACTTGAGGAATTCATAACATTCTTACGTAGGAAGTAACCCTCTTGGTTACGTTCGGAATACCCACCATAGTATATTCCCTAAATCTCTTCGGAGAAACCTTAACGTTTCACTCCTTCGCGTTACCCAATGCATTGGAGAGCTATATCGGGCTCAACCGCCATTATTTTTTCACAGAACCGCCCGTCTTCATAATAATTCCCATGAACCATAACATAATCGTATCACATATAACATGCATAACGGAAACATAACATTTCCACTTTTCAATCACAAGATATCTATACAACACATTGATATAAAAAAATTATGAAAACCATTTTCAATACCAAAATAAATGAAAAGTAAAACATGGTATTTATTTTTCTTTAAAAAATGTAATGGCTTGTAGAGGAAGCTGAAACTCAAATAATGGTCACAGTGGCGGAGAAGTCATTGTCGTTGCAAACATACGACAAAAACATTCCCTTTTTTCGTTTAGTAAAATGCTTCGTATAAAGAAGATTACTTTTGGATAAACATAAAAGTCAAAGGGGTTTATACACCATATAAAAGAAGGTTGTATATAAATCAAAAATATTCTTCAATGAATGGAGATTGAGACGAAGTCTCATACAAAGACGGTATCCTTGGATTAAGGATAAATCAATTACATAATTATTTGTTACAAACAAATAAACCAAATATAAGTGGATATTAACTGTAAAACAATCATATGACATTCACACATATTCATATAATGACATATTCAAGGAGTACAAGTTTATCCGAAATAATCAAAATTGGGTTAAGAAGTTCCCTTGCAAAAATTCGATAGCCTAACGACGTCACTTCAAAATTCCGAAAAAGAGTTGATGAGAGATAAAAAGGGTATCTCCTAACTTGAGAATAAAATTTAAATCAATAAGGATATATAAGAACATATCCCAACATAATAATATGTGAATTAAAATACCTAACAAAATATGTCTTTTAAAAAGAGGAGGGTGAAAGGTTCCCTTACCGACTTGGGTAACTTTCGAAACATACACCCGTGAAAGAATGACAATAAAACATTGATGTAAATACTCATAAATGAAATTATATTACACAATGAGTAAAATAATTGGATGTACATAAACCACTCAACAGAAATTGTGTCAAATGTAGCATAAATCCAACGAGATTAAATGTGAGAAGAAAAATCCCTTACGAAAACTCGGCAGCCTAATGGTGCCACTTAAAACTTCCAAAATGAATTGATGAGAGAAAATAGGGTATCTCATCACAAATTTTACAGAAAGAGGAATATAAAAGATCATCCCCCAACATAAAAAAGATGAGCTTAAATGAAGTGACATAAAGGAGAGTACTTAAAAAGAAAGAGAGAGGTTAGATCTCTTACCAAAATTTGGCATCCTAACGGCGCCACTCAAAACTTCTAAAATAGATTGATGAGAGAGAATAGGGTCTCTAATCATTTGAACATAAAAATTACAGTAATAGTAATATAATATAACATCCCAATCACTTGAAATATGAGCTTAAAAGGTATGACATAAAAGAGTGTACTTAAAAAGAAGGAGAGGAGTAGGATCCCTTACCTCGGGTCTGACATGACTCGATCGTTCTTTCATCTCCTGAATAATAAACTTGAGTTAATTTCTACTTGTTTAAGAACCATTTTAATGTTCATTATTCCTTTTATATCACTTATTTCCATGTTATGAAGACTATGTAATTATTTAAGTTAATAACGGTCGTTTTAAAGATCATTGGTACTTGAGTAAAAAAATAAACCCTTTATAATTACAAGATGTTCATGTATACATTTTATCCAGAATGTTATTCATGATGTAGATATCATATATGTCACATATATACAGTACATGCATGCATTTATAATATTACATAATCATTTAGAGGTAAGAAATGAAATGCACCGTTCATGGAGACGATAAGTCGTACGTACGCATGAACGCTACTTTCATTTCTATTTCATATTTTTTACAATGGAATCATAATGATATAAAGGTATATTATAATTCCAGTGTAATATCAAATATAATATCATAAATCCATCCATTATACGTCCCACATCTGGTATTAACGAATCAGGTCACTTTGAGGGGGCGGTAGTTCGCACTTCCTTAAATGAAGATATCGCGTTTACCCATAATGGAAACCATAAAGGTATTCCCAAAATTAAAAATACAGAAGCTTAAGGAAAACATAAACATATTATATATCACATATAAATATAGTGACATCTTAATGGCCACCTTTGAAGGTGTTATATGAGTGTTGAATAATCATCATTTCGTGAGGCAGAAATTGGCCATCCACGGAAACAGTATGTTCTTTAACCATTAGATGTAGGTGCATGTATGTGTAGCTCAAATCCTTCTTATAACAAAATAATAGAATATTGAAGATTCTGGAGTTTTTACAAAAGAAATGGATGAAAAGAGTTTAGTGGGTTGGAGAAGAAAAATAAAACAAAAGGACTCAAGTGAAGAAATGACCTTAAAATAGGGTAACTCCCTTTGGTTTGAGATCAAAAGCTTCCTTGGGAAGAATTATGACCAATGTGAGGCTTCAAGGAGTAATATAGGGATTTGGAGAGTCAAAATGGGAATGGGTTGTCCAAGACAATGGCTTTGGATGTGTGGGTAAAGAGGTAGAGGTGGGGGCCTTTTATAAGTGGAGAGGAGGGACACTCTTGGAAAGTAATGAAATGTTATTTTATTTTAGAATGTGTTTCGGATTTTAATGGCCCAACATTAATTTGTTTCGATGATAAGGTTATAAGGGTTCGCAATCCACCCATCCAATAGGTTTTGTACATTTTTAGGTCTTATATTTTACATTATCATTCCATTTTATTTAAATTGTTAAATAATGAGGTCATCGTTGCATCAACATGATGTCATAAATAATTTAATATATTTAATTTCTAAAAATTATAAAACAAATATCATGATGTATCTAATATTTTTATCTTTCTAATGAATATTTATAGTAAAAAATCTGACTTTTATAACCCTATTTAAAAATTGTTTTAGTAAAACATGTAATGTTTGTGTCATTTTTACTTTAACATTAAATAAAAAGGTATTTATGTCATTTTCCAAAAAAGTGGCTCCATGGGGTCCCCAAGTTGACCCATGTATTTTCTAGGTCGGCCATGAATCATACAATGAGGGTAGGACATGTGTCTAGGTCATTTCATTTTATTAAAAAATTATTCTTACCTTAAACTACACTAATTATCTCTAATCGCGATTAAAACTTAATAAGTTACTATTCACCAGAAAATTATTTTAATCCCATATAACCACATTTTACTTATTAATGACAACCACGTATGTAGGATTTTTGAAATTCAAAACAGAATGATGGAAAAATTTCATTTAAACAGAATATCAGTTTTTATAAGTTCTACTTAGTGGTTTCACTATTCATAAAAAATTGATGTTTTTCAGAAAATTACCAAAAGTTCACCCTAAGCTATATTTGATATTAAGAATTCCTAAAAAATGTATATTTTAAAAAATTCAAAACATATAAGTTGCATTAATTAATTTAATAATTAATTCCCGTTGTCAAAACAAATAGCGTGTTTTTATGAAACAAAATGTATCAAAAGATTGACACTAGTTTAAGTCCGATTTCAATGTGAAATTAATTCCAATGACCAATATTTGATTAAATGGTAAAAATATATTCTAATTTCACTTTAAAACCAATTAAAAATATAATCTAATCATATAAATAAATTATATTAAAAAGAGGTTTTGAATTAAAATACAACATTCTTCACTATTCATTAAAAATTGATCTTTTTTAGAAAAATACCAAAAATTTACACAAAGTAAATTATGATGTCTCGATTATAAAGAATAATTTTATTTAGTCAAATTTAACACATAAAACTTTCAAAAAGTGGATTTAAAATAGGTTCTCCATCAAAAGGTGGTTAATCGACCTTTTAATGAATATTAGAATGTTTACGCTTAAAATTGGATTCATTCGCATTTTATATCCTCTAACATTTATTGTAAAAAGTAAAAATATTTTACCAACATATATAATAATTTTGTAGTTATTTCTATTCATTCCTGCCATCACAACAGCTAGGGGTAACTACCATTTAAAATAATATTATTTTATTATTAGAGTGCAACGTAAGATTCCCAAGAAACTCGGTGTTGCGTATTGGGTATACCATAAAATATAGCATCCCCTTTAAAGTAATATTAATATTTTATTCACAAATATGGATCAATATAGAAATGTCATATTCTTTATTTACCTGGTGTGTTACATTATGAGTATTCAACGTGTGCTAGGTGCCTAACATTAGGTTCAACTATTGAGGCGATTTTAGTTGATGTTGCAGTAATAGGTTGGTCCATTTTTTTATCAATTGAAATGGGATTGAGTATGTTGAGGAATTATCTTAGATACGTTTCATAATTAGAGTGTGAGAATTTTCATGGAGTTTCTAGTCAGTAGATCAAGAATGGATCTTGAGTAGGCTATGGTATGCTTCATGATTTAGCATTTTCAAAGCCTTGTGAGACATTATTCATTCATGGTACCCATAAATTGTTTTCAACATGGGTGAATTCTCTATATAGTTAATGAGTTATAAAATCATTTATAATACCTACACATATCCATTGATTTATTCATGTGGTAGAGAGGATTTCATTTCTTATATAGTTGACTACATTAATTTGAGGTCAAGCTTACATGAATGATATATGAAGGGAATTTGAGAATATTACAATGTAGAAATGCTATTTGGGATGCTTCATGTGTTTAGATACATCCATATGAAATCATCTTCAATATGAATTGGTTTTATTAAGTTCAGTATATCATTTATTTATTTATCAATGTTTTTTATTTTTACGATACTGATGGAGAGAGAGAAGTGTTAATTAGAGTGGAATACCATTGAATGGTTCATTGAGATGTTCTATCCATGTCATTATTTATGGACCAACTGATGATGATCTCATGGGAGTTTTAAAATTTTCTTTTCCCAAGGGATGAGGAGGAGTACCATAATTTTATTCATATGGAGGTTGTATTGTTACCGCCTATAGGAGAGGATGAGTTTGGGACTGAGAAAAAGGAAGACATGCCTCTTATCATAATATCACTATATTAGATGGAACCTTTGTAGTTTTGATACTTGTGGGTATAGATAAATAATATCTTATTGTGAGGTTTTTTGGTTTAGTGTGTCACCTTAGGGTGCACTAATTTTGTCACTAAATAATCCCTTTGTGTGTTCATTCCATTATATTGATTATCAAATGCTAAACCAAGTGAAAGTGAAGAACCATTATCATAATCCACATCATAATGATTTATTTAATCAGATAAAGGGGTAAATTGTTTCCTCAAATACTTATTTTTTAATGATTTCATCATATATGGTTAAAGGGTGTTGATATTAGAAAAACTACTTTTCATTATTTTCATTGGAATTATGAGTTCATTATGATGATTTTTGGTAATAAAAATGCTACAACTATGTCCATGTGGTCAATGATAATAGGGTATATATAGTTTTTGGATATGTTCAAAGAGGATTTCATTAACAAAATATTAATGCGGAAACAATTGGAGAAGGATCATGCATATAATATTCATGTAATTTTTGATGTTATTTAACATGATATTATATTAGAAAACTTGAAAAAGTTTAATTTGTAATCTCATGAATTCTACTTATAATATAATATGGTACTCTGGTAGGGAATAATTGTGGAATCTTTGATGATATAATGATTTTTTATTATGATTCCCTTCAGATAACACTTTATTTACATTGTTTGCATTGTATTTTCTAATATTACAGGATGTTCATTGTAGAATTCACCCAGGTTGTGACTCATCAAAAAGTATTTACATGGAAGGATCCAGTTTTATTCTAGACTGACTACTTGCAGGAGACAATTTAGCACAATATATTGATGCTGATTTGTTCTATAATCCATCAATCATAGTTGAGGAAGTTCAATTAGAAGAAATTTTTTATGCTTCCTCTCATAGTTTAGGATGTGTTCTAATGAAACATATATTAGTTGTATCTTATTTTTATTTTCATTTAAATATCAATGTATATAAATATGTCACCCAAGAACATGAGTTAGTTTCAATGGAATTCTATTTAATTTTATAAATGCATTACCATGTCGGTGATTGTTTTATGGTTCATATTGTCCATAAGATCTGGAAGTAAGTCTCCCCCTATTATTATTGGAAATTATGTCTTCATTGGGGAACATAATTACTATATTTTTATAACTTTGAACTAAATATATTAAATGAATGTGAAATGGTCTACCAGATGTGAAATGTTTGATGTCACATAGTGATGTTGTGTGTGAATCTGGATATTCATTCAGAGTGATGGACAATCAAACAACGAAAAATTACGGCATGATAGATGATGTATGAATATATTTAATTTTAAAGATTATGGTTCCATAAACTATGGTGAAATAGGTGGAGGATTCCCAGTAGATGAATCATGAGTTGGAGTTATGGTAGGAATAAGTCGTTTTTAGGATTCTCCTTATGGTTGGTATGAGGATGAAATAAATGGTCTTTATTTTCTGTATGGTTACTCATTAATTTGGAGTTGTAAGAGATAATTGGTTAGTATTTCCATATATTTTGTATTACATCCTAGTATAATTAATTTCATCCAACTATGGAGATGTGAATTTTTGGGGCCAGGGTTGAAGCATGCAGTTCTAGAGTTCGTTTCGCGATGTTTTGTTTTTTAAGAGGTGATGTCTGAGCACCTTGACTTTGATTATTATCTATAGTAGTTAGATATTCTCCCCAAAAAGTGGGAGAAAATATTGATAGACTCGTTATCATTCTACATCTTGCTGAGTAAATTTGTGATACTATATTGATTATAGAGGATTATATGATAAAATCAACCAACATTATATAAATTTGGTAGTTTCCCATAGTGGATATTTTTTATATAAATTTTGTAGAGGAGGGTTGAGAATTCAAAAGTCCTAATTGAAATCAAATATGAGTATATTCCACATTTTATATACATGCTTTGATGGGGACTCTTTTATACATTTATTTATCATTTATACCTTAACAAAACTCTTCATCCTCAGATATATGGTCTTAAAGTATAGATCATTAGGAATTTTTAAGACATGTTGCAATATTATGTCATGATTTTTTGAGGTTTTGGATATGGCACCCTCCCATGTTAAATTTTTCATTCAATAATATTTTTATTAAATTATTGTTATTACATTGAATGAAGCATTATATAGATTATATTTTCCATCTCCATTGTATTCGATCAAGGTGAGAGTTTCATCAATAGTATGGAAAGAGATAATTAATAATATGATATAGATGGTTCTATTATTTCAAGATTGGATAAAGTTAGTTAAGCATCATCATAAATTTTATTCAGATCATAAGGGGATACCATGAGAGATAAAATTTGGAATAACATGCTCTTTCTTGTGATTCCTTATAATGGGTAGCCAGGGATTGGTCATGGGAGTACACACACTTCCATGTTTTTCCAATTTTTCGGGTTTTTTATTATGTTAGATCTATGAAATATTTTATATCACATCCCATACATCTATTCTAGATACATGATGTTTTTCATGTGTCACATCTCTATTTTTTATATCATGATGACTCTCATGTTATCAATTGTGGAAAGATTTAGGTTGATAATGATGTTACATTCATGGAATAACGTGTAGAGATCTAGTACGATAGATAAATGTTATTGTGCTGACAAGTTATTCCTTTGGATCATATCTTATGGAAAGATGATGGAATTGAGGAGTGTACCTGGTAATTTGAGTATTATATGTGCACTTAGTACCATGAGCTATTTGTTAATTTGATATTTCTTCTAACATTATTCCCCTTTTAAATGTTCATAGATTTGGATTATGAATTTGTATCATCTATATCCTTATTATGTATGTACTCTCATTTTATACCTATATCCTTTTGGAGTGTCTTATGGATCTGGTTGCAAGTGTTATGTGGTTTTACATTATTCCACTAATATGTTTTTCAATATCCTATTATTTAATAACCATTGATATATATACCATTGTTTTTATATTAGGATGACCCCATTTTGGTTTCCATATCGTTTAGATTTGGATTATCAAGGGTGAGAATATATTTCGA
Organism: Viscum album; assembly: GCA_963277665.1. Taxonomy (NCBI): domain Eukaryota; kingdom Viridiplantae; phylum Streptophyta; class Magnoliopsida; order Santalales; family Viscaceae; genus Viscum; species Viscum album. The sequence continues at coordinate 1,958,409,810 of OY728165.1, forward strand.
CCTTCCTAATGTAACGGATCATATATATGTGGACTAATAATTTACATATTTCCCATGAATGTGGTTCAAAAATCTGGTTTGGACGTTTTCTTCAGGGTTTTGGCTGGAAAATTCTACAATTAAGATGAATTCACATCATGTTAAATTACACGACATGAAACAGTTTTTCACACCAAGTGATTGAACACTTCATGACATGCAATTCTTTTGGGTTAAATAATTATAGGTGTTATATTTTTCATCATCAACATAAACCTTAGGATTACATGACATTATTTGTTGTTACACATTATATAAATCCCCTATGAAATTCTTCTTTAAATTGTGCATCAAGATTAGTTTTTCTCCAAACCATATAGAAATAAGAAACCCTCTTTCATTCTAGGTGACCATATTCTTTATTATATTCCATTTTCTACTCCCTTTTACATGAATCAAACATTCTTCTTCTATCATCGATCAATGGTGATCAAATGTGTGTTCTTTATTTTTTTCAAGTGGTTATTAATAGGTTGATCTTATTCTGTCCCATTTTATTCATTCCATGTTATGTAATAGAATACACCATGTTCCAAAAGGTTATAAATTGTTTTCAGGGTTTGGTTCAACTATGTTTTCATCCTATTGAATCATTTATTAACGGAGAGGTTATTAGCGTTTGGGGACATAGGACTATTCTAATATATTGAATATTGATAGATTTTGAGGTAGGGGATTCATTGCTTCTGTATTTATTTACATGAAATCATACATTGATTATGATTTAGCCCTTTATATGGACATGAATCTGACATAACAATTATTCAACCATATTAATAAATTATATACCAATGTAATATTTATGATGTGTTTTTTACTGTGATCGCGATTTTCCTCTTATTTGTCAACATTTTCATATTGATACTGTATTCCTTGTTATTATCCATTTATTCTTAGTGTAGCATGTTTATTTTCGTAAATAAGATCATGTCATAATAAATTTATAACAGATTGGATTATTAATAGTTACTTAAGAGGCATGGATTTCATATTTTGGTTAATGTATATTGATGACAATCATGTAGATAAAATTGATTTGTTTAGTTGGAATTGTTCTTCTGTATAATAAAGGGAATTGATAGATGATGTTAAACCTATTAACTGAATTATATAATCAAAAAGGAACGTTAATTGAGTTTTATACTACTATTGGTTCATAAAACCATAAATAAAATCAAATAACATATTCATTTAATTTGATAGATTGTTATAGATTGGTGCCTTTGGTTTCCCATAGTTGGAAACTATAATTATTGAATCACTTATTTCAAGATGGAATTAGAACCTTATCTATGAAAAAATATCTTATAGAGCCTATGTACCCCATTTTCATATGATGGTCAAGTTCCAGGTCTTGTATCCTTGATTTATTTTTTTATCATGTGAATGTTGAGTGCAATGTTTTTAAGACTTTTTTTCCACTGTTTATGGTTGTTTTTTCCTTATTATTTTTATGTTATTTCGATATTATCATGATATAATTGATCCTAGTATATATTATTTGGGGTAAGGTGGCCCAAATTTGATGTGAACCTACTATTTATAATCATGGGATAGTTGATATTATATATGTGGTCTTAATGAGATGATGATCCGGACGATGTTGGCACATTTAACGGAAAGAAGTATCGATATATGCATGTGGGTATCAAAGAAAGAACCAAATATGATAGAATTTGTTAAAGGATGAATTATCCATTGATATTATACAATGAGAAGGAATTCATACATAAGAATTTATAATGTATGTTAGTTGAAATTATTTCTTTGTTTTCATTCCATTCCCAACTACATGGGGAAGATGGTTGTTCCTGTATGCATGTTTCCACATGGTGGTAGATTAGGATTGTTTTACAAGGGTACAAAAATATGGAATGAAGATAATAATGAAAAAACAATAAAACTCAAGGATTTATATAATCATAGAATAAACAAAATAAAAATAATTAAATATTGATAATCCATGGAATGGGTTTGGAATATTATTATAGAGAGGAACATTACTCTGATGAATAATGTAATGAAATATAATGGAATGTGGAAAATTTTAAATATTTAATTATGTTATAAGAAATTAAATAATGGAAGGAAATGGTTTAAATTAAATAAAGTGTTTAATTTACACTTTTTAATGTTGGTATCCATATATGATATCTATTCATTGAAATTGTAGTCGGGAGTCCAACTAACATAAGAAAATGACATGTCTAATACTATGATTTTTCCACATTGTGGTTGGGGTCTATATTATTTAATGTATATTCTATGATTTCATACACTACCCCACCCATGTTCTTTAGGGAGACAGATTACCTATGGACAATGGGAGAGTGTCTCCCCTAATATATCGATGGCAAGATAAATGGATGACTATACCCTCTAACCCAACTCTAAAATAAGGACATTTACGTGTAAGGTTATGAATTATATTTTTCATTCCATTATAAGTTTGTAGAGGGATAATATTTCATCTTTTTATTTTATAATCATTTTTTACCAAATATTGTATCGAGAGGATTAATATATGTTTGATTTGTATGGGATGTGATGGCATGGTGTATATACTTAGTGTAAGGGTTGTAATGGAATGTGGTATAATCACAAGTATTTGATATTAATCATACGAGCATAGTGGCTCTGGGAAACTACAATGATACAATACGTGAGTATGTGATATAGTATTAGGTGGGTATGTTATGCATGAGGTTTATGTTGTTAGGACTGTGCCAAATTCTTCGGGATGACTTACTCATAGATAAAGATGGTTGAAGACATGTGACATTTGGGAAGAGCGATAAACTATTGTGGAAATGCGATTGGGGTATCCTTGATATTTATTATTAAATTATAAGATCAATTATATGTGATAATTGGGGATTGTTATCAATGGTAAGTTTGGTAAAGTAGTATAATATTATAATAGAAAAGTTAGTTTCACTATTTTTTAGTTTTATTTAGTATTAATTTATTAACATTGATATCAAAATATCATGGAGGATCCTATCGAGTATACTATTATCCTTAACCCAACATATATATATAAAATTTTCCGGTTGGATATATCTGGTTGGGAATATAGCTAAATATTATGAGCTCAGGTTTTGTATTAGATCTTTGGGCTTCTTCTTCATTGAATTCTTTACGTTTTTGGATCTTATAGTTTTTATTTCTATGCTATTAGAATTGTTATAAAAAGAATTATTCCACTAGAGATTTATATATACATATGTTTGGAATATTGTTTATTCATATATATTTGTTATGTATCTCTTCTCCATGATTCTCTTATAGGTTATTGCCTCTCATATGAATATTCATTATGCTCTGGTTTCAAATCGCAAACCCTTGGCCCATCGAGAGCCATGATTTAAAAAAGTCACCACCTTTTTGATCTCATTGTTGTATCGTTGTGGGGAGGGGTAATGATAGTGCACCACCTATTTTTCATGAGACAACCACATGATCCCAAGAACACCCCCAGAAAATACCTATAGTACACCACCAATCACAAAAAACACACATCCTCTCATGTGCTGACACAACCCACACGTGAAGGGCCCATCCCTCCAATATTTCTTTTGTTCCATAATTATGATAATAGATTTTATATATTCATGGGATTTTATCGAAGGTTTTGTGTCGTTCTTGGTATATCAATGTACGTAATAATAAATATTTATATTACATCATCTATACTAATATATATAAACAAAAAATTAAATACATTCATATAACTGGAATTATATAATATTATTAAATAAAATAAATATTTACAAATTTAAATTATACTCAATCAGGTACACTATAGTCTATATAATATAATAATATACTCTATATGAATTTATATATAATATAATAATTAATATATAATTATATAATATATATATTAAAATTTCTAATAATATACTTCATTTTAGACATAAGAATATATTTATTTGTTTATTTAGATATACAATTGAAAAGTATTTAATATCATATGTGTAAAATATGAATCATAATATTATTATATTTAATAAATTAATAGTATTTATAAAACAGAATATGATTTTTATACATTTTAAAAATATTTATAATTACATTTAGTTTATGGATACCAATATATATATGTATATATTCACTTATAAGTAAAATTATTCATATTAATTATAAATATAATGTCTATATATATATATATTTGTAATGTACCCAATTACATTTATATAATGTTTTTATGTAATATATACATATATTTATACACATACACACAATAAAATATAGTATTATAATTGGAATAATATAATATATTGAGAAAATATATATTTAAAAAATAAAATTTTCTATAATATGGTATAGTACAATATATATAATATATATAAATTTATATGAAATAAAATATTTATAATATATATTATTTATTTTAATTATACGATTTATATATATTTAATTTTTCCTATATAATATATAGTTTTATTTTAACACCATAAAAATCTAATGTAAGAAACATACATTGCATAGCGTGCATCATACAAGAAACAAAACACAATAGGGGTAATAATACCCTAATCAATAAAATTATATTTAATATTTTAAATGTTTATGATAGATTCTATAATTAGAAAATAATATAACATCGAGTTATCTTGCATTATATGCAAGAGATACTATATTCAAATTCTTACATTACACACATGAGTAAAATTATTCTTAATCTTACATTACCCCCAAGATAGTGTTTTACCATATAACAATAAAATATCAAAATATTCTTATTTAATATAATAACATATAATGTTTCTATTAACTTGATGGTCATAAAAAGTAATAACTAACTTATGAAAATATATGGCATATACACATATAATATTAAGTAATTTATTTACATTTAATTAGAAATGAAAATACAAACGAATTGAATATAATGGAAATATTATTAATTTTATACTCCGAAAGGAGTTTTGTCTAAAAAATTAACTTAATTAAAATTAAAATATGATATTAACGAAATAAATAATTTATATTTCAAATAATGTTCTTTATTATCATCTAATAGAATCTATAGAAATAATATTTGAAAAAACACAATATTACACATAAAAACATTTATATATATTCATGAATTTTACACCTATTTAATGGAGAACCCATTTTTTATTATGAATTTATAAATTTTTTTTAATATGGTAAAATAATCTTTATATTAGAAATTTAGACCTAAAAAAATTGGGTGATTTTTTGGTATTAATATGTAATGTTCCAATTTTTTGTGAATAATGTAAAATACTGAAATTTAATCCAAAGCTTATTTAATTCTAAATTTTTTATAAATATACAATTATATAATAGTTATTTTAAAAGTTTAATTAGATTATATTTTTATCAATTAATCAAATTTAGTTTATTGGAATCAATTGAACATTAAAATTGACTGTATAATCGCAACAATAATTAAGTCGTTTTTACATTAAAATCATGCATTGTCATCTTGTCTTCATGATTAAATTTAATATAATTTATCCCATTTATATTTTTAGAATTTATAAAAATTGATTCCATATATATAATTATAATAATTTCTAATTTCTAAAAAATTCAACTTAATTAATATGTAAAAATATTTTTGGACATAAATAAAATTAATTACTATGACTAGGGATAAATTAACCATAATAAGAAACTAAAACAAAATCATAAGGTCCAAATGACATATAAACTTGTACAAAATCTAGTGGATGAATACATATTGTCCCTATAATTAATATGATCTTCGTTCGATGAATATTCACCCACTTTCAATAAAACAACATCAGTGGTATTCCATTACTTAAAAAAATTACAAGAGTGCCACTCCTTGTCCATTATAGAAGGCATCATTTCCTCTAACTTACTCATACCACTCATGATACATAATATCAGAAAAAATATGACCAAATAGATCCCCGCAATCCCTCCCTTCATGAATGACACCACTCCTTGGTAATTAATCTTTCTAGGGTGGAATTTTGGATAAAACCAAAAGGAGTTACCTGATTATGAGGTAACATCTTTCTTAAAACTCATTAATTCTATTTCCATTATTAACTACCCAAAAAAATCTTCTTTATTTATTGTACAAGAAATCCAGAATCATAAATATACAATGGTGTTTTTATTCTATGTATTATAACTAAAATTACATACACTTCTATATAATGGGTAAGGAACATACTTTTTACGTGTATGGAAGACCACCTTCTCATCAGACTATGAATTTTAAATTTTTCATTTTCCACCTCTCATGGTGGATTTTTTGTGGACACTTAATTTATATATTTTATAAATTATATCTGTAAATTCATGATTCACTTATAATTTTTATTTAGGACATACCATTATGTTTTTCGTCATATGTAACGATGATAATTTTGTTTCAGTAAGTGTCGACTACCGCCCCTCAAAGTGATATGAATCATTCATGTCGTACATAAAACATATAAAGGATGGTTTTAATAACCCAATGTAACTTATATGAGATATATATGATACATGAATTAAGATATTCATATTTATATTTTCTCTACATTTTATTAACACAAAAAAATTAATAAAAGTAGTGTTCATGCTTACGTGCGTACTACAGTCTCAAGGAATGGTGAATTTCATTTCATATCTCTGAAACGTTATATATTATTATAGGAATCCATATACTGTATATATATGAATTTAAAATCATTTTCTACATTATGAATATGATGAATCCATGATAAATGTTATATGAAAAAAAATTTACATTTTAAAACATATTTGATGAATAAGGTGATTAACACCAAATATATTTATGTTAATGTATGTTTGTCATAAAATTGTAACGAGACGTCATAATAAGTTAATATATGGGAATATAAACATGATTATGATTATGGAATAAGTTTTTAAAATAAATTTAAACACTAAAAAAGAATATATAGACCATAATACAAAAGTAATTTTTTGTCAAGTGAATTCATGTCAATTTACTTTTCATTGAGACTTATTTTTAAAATAGAAATTCAATTTTATTATAAGTATATACTACTATTTGACATGTTATATCATTAATCTACTTATTAAAATGTTATAATAAGTTTCATTTGATTCATTAGGAATTATTATTTAAATTTCTCAAAGTGGTATGGGTCACAATAGAATGTTTAAATATCATTTTAACTTAACAGTATTTTATTGTCAACATCCCATATTATTACTTATACTCGCATGAGGTACTATTGAAAAATAAAAACTAATTATTTTATATGTTTAAAGACCGATAAAATTCTAGGGAATTTTTTTTATTAATTTTCTTTTGGATTTTACAAGAACGCGGTTTCTGACGGGACTTGATTCCGAGGCCCGATGTGCCCGGAATTTCTATCCGAAGTTTAGCTCAGGTGTGTTCAGTGAACGAATGAGCAGGATTTTCTAACTTTTGAACTGGTGCTCGGAATCAAATTCTGAGGGCACCGATGGATTCGCAGTGCCGATAAATTCTTAGGAACACCTTTTTCGGAGTTGATTTTAAACGGGAGGAGTTGTTAAAAATTGTAGAAGTTTAAAATAAAAATTGAGCTACATTTTTTATTTCTTCTAAGTGGTTAAAACCTTTGAGTGGAAGTTTTGGAGAAACCTCCCAACTTCCCATGGGAGGTTATGAGGGTGTTCGGGCCCACATGAACCCCACCCCTTCATATTCCGTAACTCCTTCAACTCACCATTTTTTTTGATAACTTCTGTTAATTAAATAGGTGAGTTTAATTTTATGTTTTAAATTCAAATACTTAAGTCACGTTAATAAAATAAGTGAAGTACTTATTTTATTTTGGATGGAACTTGTTGCGCTGACAGGATTTGGAGAAAAAGCTAAGGGGCTTGAAGATCCTATTCTTCATCGATGAAGAACGCGAAGAACGCTGACCTCCGTCAAAGGTCAACAAGAATGTCGGATCCTCGGAGATTGACGACGCGACCCCAAAAAATCTCTTCTCCGCAACGCGATGATTCTCCTTCTGCGACGCCTTCTTCCACGGTGGTTATTTCTGTGATGAACCTCCATTCAAACTACGCTCGAGGGAGGGGATTTTATTGTAGTTGATATTCGTGATTTTCTTCTGTCGATGTTACTACTTCAATTGGACTGCTTCTTTCGATTAAAGGGAAGGGGACGGACCGCAAAAACACGGAAAACCCTCCTCCCTTATTTTCTTGTGTTGTTACGGTTAAAAGGAATGTGACGCGGTGACGTCGCACCGCGCGGGAACGAGCGGCAAGGATGCGTGGCGCCGTCACGCAACACAATTGAAAATCAATCCAAGCTGCGACTCTGTCGCACCGAGCCGAAAAATCCCGAAGACACTGTGGCTGGAGCGGGGCCGCTGCGGAGGGGCGCATCGCCATCATGCCGCGCCAGATGGGTCAAAGCCATGGCTTAGGCCATGGAGGGGCAGGGACCGGCGGACGGTTCCGGGCCGCCGGCGTCGGAGCATGGGGACCGGCCAGCGCCGGTCCCATGGTGGCAACAGCCAGCTAGCCGGAGCAGGCCAGCCGGTCAGTGGAAGAAACCCCCGGCTGTAAGGACAAGAGAGGCCCCAACATGGGGCGATGATTACAAACAAGCAAGGGCAGCCCCCCCCCCCTCGCATCTCAACGCTCAGCCGTTTCGGCCGAGCCTCCTGGCCAGCGCGCCGGGCCGCGCCTGCCAGGCCGGGCAGGGCCCATGCGGGCCTGACCTGGACCCCGGTCAAGTCGACCCAGTTCGGGCCGACCCAGGGGGTCTCGGGCTGGGTCGGTCCGGGCCCGAAACACCCACTTCCGGACCTCTTTCGGTCTTTTTCCCATAACATGGGCTTCAGATCTCCGCTCGACGCACCTTCAGCGGCGATGCAGTCCTTGGACCGAGATGGTCATTTTGATATTTTACACTAATGGTTTCGGAGTATTTTGGGTTCAGCCGGGTTGGTTCGAGCATGAAACCAACCGGGCCCACGGAGCGGAAATGCTTATAACATGAGCTTCGGACGTCCGATTGACGTGCCATCAACATTGATGGATTTCTCTAAGTGAGATGGACCTTTTGGCTTACTTTTCTCGAGGTTTGGACGTAGTTGGAGTATGGTGGGGTTGGTTTTGATTTAAAAACCAACCAGGCCCCTGGGACGAAAAAGCCAATAACTCTCAGACTGGGTGTCTGATCGACGCGCCATCTGTCGCATTGAGTTCCTATTGACGATACATAACTTTGGGATACATCAACTCTGGACTATGTGTCAGTTGTTGTATCAACCCCTCGGCTCATGGAACGGATCCTCCCAAACAAGCTTGCTGTGTGCGGGAACCCTAGAGCTGGCTGCGACTGCGACGATAATGACAACTGTATAGAAATCCTCCATGGATTTGACGGCGACGACTAAAACACTCAGTGATCCTATGGGGATAAGTGCTACCGATCCTATGTTGGTCAGCGCTCCACGGTCCTGTGTGTGCCAACGCCTACAGATCCTATGTGGGTCTGATCCTGTGTGAGTCATTGCCGTGGTTAGTTACCTATCGATCCTTTGTGGGTCATTCTGGGGGTTAGTACATATTGATCATGTGTGGGTCCGACGACTATGATGAATTAGTGGCTACATCTGATCATCTCTATCGTATTACGAAAAAGAATACCTGTGTGAGGTAATTCTTGACTTTCAATCCTTATCTTCGACAAGATTGACTTGAATTCTTGTGTGGATTACGTTATGCTTTCCTGTGTGGATTGGGTTGTGATATTCCTTTGTGGACCGGGTTGTACTTGAGCTCAGATGTTGGAGCCGAACGAGAATTGATTATTTAGGTATATGTATGGGAATATACCTAAGTAGTGTCTGATGTTATTTCGTGATTGTATCTTTCATTTGTGGAATATTTTTTGAGGATTCTGGGAGACCTTTGGGGGTCTCGGGGCCCCTACTGAGTATCTTATACTCACCCATACTCGGGCTATTCCCACACTACGTTGTGTTGGTTGAAGATGATGGACATCGATGATCGTGGTTAAGGCTTGCGGAGCATGTCGGTACCTCGAGGTGGACCACTAGGCGTTACGTACTCGGAGCAGACGGCTGGACCCGAGGAGGTGTGGAGGATATCTATACCCACCCTCCAGGTGGGACATCCAGTGGACGGCTCGAGGCTGCGGATTTACTTTTCAGTTGTTGTACTCCTTTTTTTAGTTGTACTTTACTTTCAGTTTGGGTTTGTATTCTGGCCCACTTACTTTTCCGCACATATTGTTGTACTCAGTTTTTACTTAGTATTTACATCTACTTACTTGCTCTATGGTGTTTGTTTACTTTACGAAGTCAATTCCTTCCCTTTTATAGGGTATTACGCCATGGTGCTAGTCTCCATCCCCTGGCCTATGGAAGGCGGGCTTGGGGTACTCACGGCCCGGGCCCCGAGGATAGGTCATGACAAATTGGTATCATAGGAGTTCGGTTCTACTGCAGAACATTGGACTCTGATCATCCTTCTATGTGAAGCAATAGTGTTAAGAGTATTGAGTGTGGTTATCAGTCCAGGGAGTCCAGTGTTCGTTCGGTGGCCTACGTATCCGTACACCAGGACCCTGACTTCTGATTTCAATCTTGATGCACGAAAACATTGATTGCATGTGGGGTTCATGTTTTCTTTGTGATTACTTTGTGTCAGCTCACCAGTTATATTGTTCTGACTATGGCGCACATGTCTCCTTTCATGATGTCCCCACGACAACATCCAGCTAGGGTTCCGAGCATTGTGCATGATAACAGCCCACCGAGCGACTAGGCCTTTTTACATGGCCCTTTGACAGCAGAGGCACCGACGGTACCTCTACCTGCCGAGCCACCGATGCAACCAGCCCCAACCGCTGACGATGCACGTCGCCTTAGTGCACTGCACGAGTTTCTGCGTCAGCGACCGCCAAGGTTCCACAGGGAGACAGACCCTCAGGCAGCCAAGGATTGGATGGAGGCATTTGTACGAGTTTTCAGGTTAATGAGGACACCACCAGACCTCATGGTGATCATCGCAGTGAGCCTCCTGTACACAGCAGCAGGCAGATGGTGGAGCGTGATGCTCCAGGTGCACGACGAGGCATCTCTCCTCTGGATGGACTTTGAGAGACTCGGCCTCTTGGAGTCCGTCCCAGCCACCCTCCGTACGATACACATCTAGGAGCTTCTACAGCTACGGCATGGCAGCTTGACGGTCGCCCAGTACTCGGCGAGATTTACAGATCTCTCGCGATATTCGACCGACATGGTATGGGACCCATTATTTCAGGCCCGGAACATTTATCAAGGATTGAGGCATGAGATCAGGCCATCGATGATCGCCCTCAACATTTCGACACATGCCGGGGTACTGGAGCGAGCCCTTCGGATCGAGAGATTCCTTGGTGAGCCTACATCAACAGCGAGACCTACCGTAGGGAGACACGTAGCAGAGTCTTCTGCAGAAGGAAGTCGTCGGATGAATCATGTGTCCAGGCAGACCAAACCATCAGGCAGACGACCTCAGGACACTGGCTCAGCAGTGCAGGGCACACAGCGCGGAGCCAGTCATTCGAGATGCAGACAGTGCTACGCAAGCCGTGGGTAGAGCCACATGGCTCGTGACTGCCCGAACAGCTGTGAAGAGGAGCAGAATACGGTTGAGGGACACCCAGGCAGAGGTATAGGATCGACCATGGCAGTCCGCAGGGAGCAGGTGGACGAGGCAGAGGAGCTGGCCGAGCAGCAGGTGGTGGGTGACGCTTTGAGGCTCTACCACCACCACCACCTGGAGCTCCAACCAGACCACAGGGAGCTGTCAGGCAGAGACAGGCACAGCTTCAGGCAGCGTAGTCCTACGACCATGGTGCACCAGAGATGATTCGAGGTACTATCTGTGTCTATTCCACCCTTGCTGCAGTTCTTATAGACACAGTAAAGAATCATTCTTTCATAGCTGCTGCCCTTGTTCAGATCTCGGAGATTCTGACATAGCCGTTGGATCGATCCTTATGGCTAGAGACTCCTACGGGAGAAGACTCGACGATTACGCACTGGTGCCGCCAATGTGAGATTACTCTAAGAGGGGAGAGCTTCGGCTGTGATCTCCTTGTAGCGTCGTCGAGTCCTTACGACGTCATGTTGGGCATGGATTGGTTATCTACAGTCCATGCTCAGATTGACTGTATTAGGCGTAAGGTGCGTTGTGTACCCACCGACGAGAGAATATTCACCTTCACCAGAGAGAAGGGAGCCTTTGCAGCACAAGATGGACTCACACAGAGGAGAGGACATCCGATCACTCATCTGTTGGCTACCCTCATCCTAGGAGTAGTTGACGTGCGGAGTCCAAGCTTACCTGCAGTGGTGGATCAGTATGCAGACGTTTTTCCTAATGACATACCAGGACTACCTCCTCTCAATGAGGTAGAATTCTTATATTTACTTGTACCCTGGGAAATCCCCGATATCCACCCCAGAATATCGGATTGTACCCTCCGAGCTTCGAGTGCTACAGGTACAGCTGGAGGACTTGTAGTGTAAGGGATTCATTCGACCAAGTGTTTCAACCTGGGAATCCCCGATATTGTTCGCCAAGAAGGCGGACGGAAGCTTGCGACTTTGTGTTGATTACCGTCGCCTGAACCAGGTGACTGTGTGGAACAAATATCCGTTACCGAGAATTGACGACCTCTTCGATCATCTCAATGGAGAATGGTGGTTCTCGAAGATAGACCTCAGGTCAGGCTATCATCAGCTTAGAATTCTAGATGAGGACGTGCAGATGAAGACCTTCAGAAGTTGGTATGGCCACTATGAGTTCTTGGTTTTGTCTTTTGGCATAACCAATGCTCCAGCAGTGTTCATGAGCCTCATGAATAGGATCATTCAGCCATACCTTGATCAATTTTTCATGGTCTTCATTGACGACATTTTGATATACTCGACGACTAAGGAGGAGCACGCCTACCACTTACGGGTTATGCTAGACACACACCGAGAGCACCAGCTATATAGAAAGCTCTCGAAGTGTCAATTCTGGATACGTGAAGTCCACTACTTGGAACACGTCATCTATGAGGTGGGAGTTGCCGTGGATACTGCAAAGATCGAGGTAGTGCTAGCTTGGGATCCAACCAGGAGCATGACGGAGGTGCAGAGTTTCTTGGGACTAGCTGGATACTACCAGGGATTCGTTCCAGACTTCTCCAGAGTTGGGGCACCACTCTCAACTTTGACGAAGAAGGGGAAACCCTTTGTGTGGTCAGAGATATGTTATCAAAGCTTCCAGGAGCTGAGACAGAGATTGACCAGCACACATATCTTGAGGCTACCTGAGGAGGGAGTTGGGTACGTAGTTTTCTGCGATGCATTAGGTACCAAACTCGGATGTGTCCTGATGTAGGAGCAGGTCGTGATCGCCTATGGATCACATCAGTTGAGGAAGCATGAGAAGAACTACGCTACCCATGACCTAGATTTAGTAGCAGTGGTCTTCTCTCTGAAGATGTGGTGACACTATCTGATGGGAGAGTGCTTTACAGTCTATTCTGACCATAAAAGTCTCAGGTACATCTTCTCACAGAAGGACCTGAACCTGAGACCATGGCGATGGATCGAGCTCCTCTATGACTATCACTTTGAGATAGTCTATACTCCTGGAAAGGGGAACGTAGTATCTGATTCCCTCTGTAGGAGGACATGCATTCAAATACTTGGGGAGGAGAAAGAGCTGCTAGTTTCTTTCCAGATATCCATAGTGGATAGAGATGGAGAAGCCTTTCAACGGTCACTCCTCCACTACTACAGTGGGTCAGAGAGGCACATCATGGGGACGCTGACTGTGAGACGAGGCGTGCGTAGATATCCTCATGACATTCACCTGATGGATTCTCCATGGGAGGAGAGCACGATGTCCTTTTCAGAGGACATACCATGGTACCAGCTGCTTTACGGGAGGAGGTTCTGAGAGTGATTCACACTTCTCCTTTGGCGGTACATCCTAGAGTGGTGAAGATGTACTAGGATCTCAAATGACATCACTAGTGGCCGTGTATGAAGAAGGTTGTGGCAGAGTTCATTTCTCGATGACTCACCTACTAGTAGGTGAAGGCAGAGCACCAGGTACCAACAGGCATGGTACAGCCCTTGGAGGTCTCGGAGTGGAAGTGGTACAGCTTATCTATGGACTTTGTGACTAGACTTCCACGCAATTCAAGAGGTCACAACTCCATTTTGGTGATTGTCGACCGACTCACCAAGTCGGCTCCCTTCTTACCCATTAGAGAGCAGGGCTTAGTGGAGATCATGGGACGTCTCTATGTTCAAGAGATTGTACATCTTCATGATGTTCCATCATCAATCGTCTCCTATTGAGATGCTCGCTTTACATCCCGGCTTTGGAAGGGTTTGGAGGAGGCGTTCGGGACGTAGCTACACATAAGCACTGCCTTCCACCATCAGACGAATGGTCAGACGGAGAGGACAATTCAGACTCTAAAGGACATGCTCCGCACATGTGTCCTTGACTTTGGTCGCAGTTGGGAGGACTTCCTACCCTTGGTTGAGTTTGCGTAAAACAACAGCTACCACTCCACCATCGGGATTGCACCATACGAGGCATTGTACGACTGACCTTGCAGATCTCCTCTGTGCTGGACAGACCCTGGGGAGTCAGCACTTGTGGGACCGGAGATGGTCCAGGCCATGACAGAGAAGGTCTAGGTCATACAAGAGTGGATGAGGACAGCTCAGAGCCGGAAGAAGTCTTATTCTAATAGGAGGCGGAGGCCACTGAGTTCGAGGATGGCGACCACGTCTTCTTGCGGGTCTCACCTCGACGTGGATTACAGAGATTTGGCCGAGGCAGAAAGTTGTCTCCACGCTTCATCGGACCATTCCAGGTCCTCGGCAGGATAGGCGATGTGGATTATCGCCTGGCTCTACCACCTCAGTTGCACCGGGTGCACGACGTCTTCCATGTATCTCAGCTGAGGAGATACATGCATGACCCGACGCATATCATTAACCATGGGGAGCTGGACGTTGATTATGGGGCAACTTTTGCGGAGGTCCCAGTGCAGATCATGGATCATCATGAGCGGGTCCTACGTGGATGGTCGATTCCACTAGTGCGCATCATATGGAAGCATGAGAACCTCCAGCAGAGCACTTGGGAAAGGGAGGGTCAGATTCATGCTCATTACCCACTTTTGTTTCCCTAGTTTATGAGGTAACTTTACGGGGATGTAAAACCCTGAGGTGGGAGTAATGTAAAGACCTGTAAAATTCAAGGGAAATTTTTTTATTAATTTTTTTTGGGATTTTACAAGAACGCGGTTTCTGACGGCACTTGATTCCGAGGCCCGGTGTTCCCGAAATTTCTAACCGAAGTTTTTCTCGGGAACGTTCAGTGAAGGAACGAGCGGTATTTTTGAACTTTTGAACCGGTGCTCGGAATCGAATTCCGAGGGCCTCGAGGGATTCGCAATGCCGGTAATTTCTTTGGAACACATTTTCTGGAGTTGCGTTTAAACGGGAGGAGTTGTCAAAAATTATAGAAGTTAAAAAAAATTGAGCTACAATTTTTATTTCTTCTAAGTGGTTAAAACCATTGAGTGGATGTTGGGGGAAACCACCTAACTTCCCATGGGAGGTTATGAGGGTGTTGGGGCCCACATGAACCCCACCCCTTCATATTCCCTAACTCCTTCAACTCAACATTAATTTTATAGATTATGTTAATTAAATAGGCGAGTTTAATTTGATTGTTTGAAATTCAAATACTTCAGTCATGTTAATAAAATAAGTCAAGTACATATTTTATTTTGGTTAGAACTTGTTGTGTTGAGAGGATTTGGAGAAAAATCTAAGGGGATGGAAGATCTTATTCTTCTTCGACGAAGAATGTGAAGAATGCGATGAACGATAATAACGGCGACCTCCGATGAAGGTCGACAAGAACACCGGATCCTCAGAGATCGAAGACGCGACACCGAAGTATCTTTTCTCCGTGATGCGTCGGTTTTCCTTCCGCAAAGCCTTCTTCCGCGACGGTTATTTCTACGACAAACCTCTGTTCAAACTACACTCAATGTATGGGATTTTATTATTGTTGATATTTGTGATTTTCTTCCGTCGACGTTACTCGTTCAGTTGGACCGCTTGCTATCGATTAACAGGAGGGGGTCAGACCGCACAAACATGGCCGACCCTCCTCCCTTATTTTCTTGTGTTGTTACGGTTCAAAGGAAAGTGACGCGGTGTCATCGCACCGCATGGGAACGGTCGAAAAGGATGTTTGGTGCCGTCGCGCCGCGCTGGAAAAACCCAAAGACACCGCAACCGGAGAGGGGCCACGACAGAGGGGCGCGGCGCCATCGCGCCGCGCCGGACAGGTCAAGGCCGAGGCGTAGGACGCTGAAGAGCAGGGATCGGCGGCCGTTTCCGGGCAGCCGACATCGGAGCAGGGGGACCGGACAACGCCAGTCCTGGGGCAGCAACAGCCGGCCAGCCGGTCAGAGGAAGAGCCAGGGGTTACAGCCCCCGGCTGGCCGGACAAGAGCGGCCCCCACATGTGGCTGTAGTTACAAACAAGCAGGGGCAACCCCCCCAACCCCCGCATCTCAACGCTCGGCCGTCTCGGCCAAGCCTCCTGGCTAGCGCGCCGGGCCGCCAGGACGGGCCGCGCCCAAGCGGGCATGACCCAGTCCTGGGTCGGGTCGCCAGGTTTGGGCCGAGCCAGGGGGTCTTGTGCTGCATCGTTCCGGGCCCGAAACACCCACTTCCGAACCTCTTTCAGTATTTTTCCCATAACATGGAATACAGACCTCCGATCGACGCACCGTCAGCGGCGATGTGATCCTTGGATCGAGACAGTTGTTTTTATATATTACACTCAAGGTTTCGGAGTACTTTGTGTTCGTCCAGGTTGGTTTGAGCACGAAACCGACCGGGCCCTCGGAGCGGAAACACATATAACTTGAGCTCCGAACATCCCATTGACGTTCCGTCGACTTTGATGGATTCCTCTTGGTGTGATGGACCTTTTGGCTTACTCTTCTCAAGGTTTGGACATAGTTGGAGTATGGTCGGGTTGGTTTTGACTTAAAAACCAACCGGGCCCCTTGGACGAAAAAGCCAATAACTCTCAGACCGGGCGTCCGATCGACGCGCCGTCTGTCGCGTTGAATCCTATTGACGATACTGAACATTTGGATACATCAAATCCAGACTATGTGTCAGTTGATGTATCAGCCCCTCGGCTCGTGTAGCAGATCCTCCCAAACAAGCTTGTTGTTTGCGGGAACACTAGAGCTCGTTGCGACTGCGACGACGATGACCACTGTATAGAAATCCACCGTGGATTCGACAGTGACGACTACATCACTCAGCGATCCTACATGGATAGGTGCTACCAATACCGTGTGGGTCAGATCCTGTGTGGGTCAGCGCTCAATGTTCTTGTGTGGGCCAGCGCCTACAGATCCTGTGTGGGTCCGATCCTGTGTGGGTCATTACGGGGGATAGTTACCTATCGATACTTTGTGGTTCATTGCGGGGGTTAGTACCTATTGATCCTGTGTGGGTCCGATGGATTAGATGAATCAGTGGCTATATCTGATCATCTCTATCGTCTTATGAATAAGTATACCTGTGTGAGATGAATCTTGACTTTCAATCCTTATCTTCAACAAGATTGACTTGATATCCTATGTGGATTATGTTATTCTTTCCTGTGTGGATTGGGTTGTGATTTTCTGTGTGGACTAGGTTGTACTTGATCTTTGAAGTTGGAGCCGAACGAGAGTTGATGACTTAGGTATATATATGGGAATATACCTATGTAGTGTCAGATGTTATTTCGTGATTGTATCTTTCCTTTTTGGATTATCCTTTGAGAATTCTGGGAGACCATCGGGGGTCTCAGGGTCCCTACTGAGTAGCTTATACTCACCCCTGCACGGGCTATCCCCGCACTACGTTGTGTTGGTTGCAGACGACGGACAACGCTGATCGTGGTTGAGGCCTGCGTAGCAGGTCAGTACCTGGAGGTGGACCACTGGGCGGGACGTACTCGGAGCGGATGGCTGGACCCGAGGAGCTATGGAGGCTATCTGTACCCACCATTCAGGTGGGATATCTAGTGGACAACTCGTGGCTGCGGCTTTATTTTTCAGTTTTTGTAATCCCTTTTTCAGTTGTACTTTACTTTCAGTTAGGGTTTGTATTCTAGCCCACTTACTTTTCCGCACATACTGTTGTACTCAATTTTTACTTAGTGTTTACTTTTTCTTGCTTGCTCTGTGGTGTTTGTTTACTTTACAAAGGCAATGCCTTCCCTTTTTACCAGGAATTATGCCTTGGTGCTAGTTTCCAGCACCTAGAATATGGAAGGCAGGCTTGTGGTAGTCATGGCACGGGCCCCGAGGACGGGTCGTGACAATATGTATATTTTTTTAGGAATATTATTTATATGATATTTGGAGAATTCTTTTGAATGGTATGAAATGGATTGGGGACCAGTGAATTAATTCCATTCGATGAATCAGTAGCCTCATGAGAAAAAATAGTTACCGAAAATAAATGGGTCTAACCTGATTGGATAAACCATCTAGTGAAAGATCATGATGGTACTGGTTTCATGTACCTATGAAACATGGGGTCAAATAGTTATGCAATTAATTTATTTTATTTATGGTTATTATTCCTCTATGAAATTTTCCTTGACATATATATATATATATTATTTTTAGTTTATATATTAATGGCATGTGTTTTTAGTTTCTGACAATTCCATATATATTATTCAATTCTTATTGGAATAAATGGAATGTTTCTTTTTTTATTTACCCTTCTATATAGATTGATTAATTATTTATTCTGTTGAACTTATCCTTACTATTCATTTAATATAATCCTTATTACATTTTATTTTTCAGGTTATGAAGAAGAGAACATTGAATAGGTTACTAGGATGCAGTTTATTTCAGTCTATTGTGTAAAATGTTTTATTTTTTTCCAATGGTTTTTTGGTCTAATGTTTTTACAATAGTCTTTAGCAATTCTAAACTAATCAGCAGGGTTATCATATTATAGTTTGTATGAAAGGAAGTTCAATATCATCTGTATAAACTAGATTTAGAAAACATTGATTAGAGAGAAAACCCTAAAATTTATAAGGGTAAAACATCATTGAACTATTATTGTGTGTTATAAATTAAGTGGGTTTTTTCCAAAAATATATCCATTTCTGTATAATAAATGTCGATGTGGTTCTGGCACAGATGTACCTAGAAGTAATAACTCTGACATAGTGTTTTGTGGCTGACTCCTTGTAACCTGGTACACAATAACGTGCCTTACTGTGAACATAGTTCCACACTACATAGGGATATTCTTAGGATAATTCTCAACTTATTTATGTACCATTATAAAGGATTTGAAAATAAATATTTTTCCAATGTAACCAATTATTATTATTTAGGGATTTACAATGCATCTATCTATGCGCAAAACCATGTTTAGAGTTATAGAATATGCATAATTGTATGAGATAATATTTTATATGTCATTGTATAGAAATGTATCTTTTATGGAAGAAGTGTTTCAGAACTCATGGATAATATAGATATTCCTCTATTGAGAAATTCAATATACATGGTATTATATCTAAGCAGGTTAAGGATATATTATGGCAGCTTAGTCTAATTCTGAAAAATAACATTTCTCAAATGGAGGAAGGTATTCCACAGATAGACACTCCAATATTGGGTCACATTACATTGTTAAATCTTTTATAGTTTCATTGAAATAATAATTCAACTGGATCTAAGTAATGGATTATGTTTCTATATATGGTATTTATAGCCCTAGAATTATGTGAAATGGTAATAGTTACATGTTTTGTATTTTTTCACCATGGTGATGTTGATCAGTGGTGGTCTATGATCTGGAAAACAAAGGAGTAAGAATAATATGAATTCATGTAATAGAAGTCTTTTCAGGAGACATTATTTGGAAAATACTTCCCTTATGATCATCAAATTGAGATAAAGTGGATGTTACATAGATTAGAGTTTTGCTGATTTTGAAGCTACCATTACAATGTTTTCTTGGTATGATCTGGATTATATATAGAAGTCTAAGTGAAATATTGGAATCTTCATTAAAGGTATTATTTTATGTATCCAACTAGAACTAGTTTCCAAAAATATCTTATTATATATAGAGATTTCATTCTATTCCATAAAGATACAGAATGAATTCATTAAATTCTATTTATCAAGGGAAACTAATAAAATAATAGGTATTATGAATACCCTAAAAAAGGGAAAGAGTCAATGAAGGTTAAGGGAATGAAGGATTTCATATTGTATAAAATTTATGGATATAATCACCCTGGTAAATGCACTATGGGATTGATAGTATTATATACGTGTATATAAATGTGTCACCAGGCATAATAATTTAAAGGGAAGAATGAAAATTCTAATATTCGATGTTAAAACAGTACATATATGGGTCACTATGAAAAAATGCTCCATATTTCAATTAGATATACCTTTGAATAAGCTAATGGATCATGGTTAAGAATATGTTATTGACACAAACCCAATGGAATGACTAATAAACATCTATATATGAATCTATAAAATATGTTGTAAATTTTTTTTTCTATGATGTTCTCATCATATATGTTATGAAATATTTATGAATTTTACTATAATATTTTTCCATTAAGGATTTTCAATTACAAGTATAAAGGTACTAAAAAAGTTATTCAATAGAAATGTATAATTTTCCAAAAAAAATGCATGATTGAGTGAAAGAATAGACATAATACATTAATGATGTTGAGATAATGATGAATAAATGATTGATTTGGATAAGTGAAGACTATAAAAATGAGTTTTCCTAATTTTTTAAATGATACCATTGATGTGGTTTATAGAGAACATTGATTTAAGGAATATATCCAATAACATGCATCTTACATAACTAATAAGGATGATGTCAGGTTCCTTATATGTTTTATTGGTGATTTATTTTAAATTTTCACATGTTTCGAATGTGAAAATTTAAAATTGATTCAAGTTTATTAAATGATGATAGTATGTTAATATAAAAAATTCAATGAAATTATTTCTAATGTTTTCGATAATAATCTCTAGGAATGAATAACTATTTATAAAATGGTTTTAGAGGGTCCTTGAATGATTTTGAAGAGGGTAATTTATTACATAACCAGATGATGCATCATGTTCTAGGAGAATAAGAATTAATTTTTTAATGAAGGACCAAAGGATAAAAAGTTTCTTATAGAAATGTACCAAGGAAGTGTATTTAGTAAAAATCACAGAGAGTAAAATAATTACTCAACTCCAATAAAAATGAACATGAATACAATGTTTTTCCTTGTACCCTCGTTTCTGGTGTATCAAATGTCCTATTAAATCATCATGGATTTACATACATGTGACTATTAAATTTATCCGAACAACGATCTCTGTCACCCTCTATCAGTTTATGATTGTTTGATTTTTCTCTCATTTCCATGTTTCAATTTCCCACATATGTTATCCTACTTGTGATCCTTGTTGTGTGATAATTGTACTTTCATTTCCCTCTTATTAAAAATATTTGATATTAACCATTTTTATAATTTTTGGCTTATGAAAACAATTTTTTTCAATCCCTCTATCACCAATATCATGTATAATATCCCAGAGAGTATTTTATTTATGTTCGGTTGAATTTTACACCTTTAACTTTGAAAAAATGTTCCTTATACTATATAGTTTGCATGACACATGAGACAAAATGTGAAATGAGATATAATACCTCAACATAGTAAAACATATTTACTATTATAAATGGATATGACATATTCAATATAAATAAATTTAGGAAACATCAAGTTATATTTCATTACAAACAATATTTTCTGTCTTCATAAGAATAAATTACACACAAGGGAGCCTATTTTCAAAATCATACATCACATGCTAGACAATGTTTTACCATAAAATAATATAATATTAAAATATTATTGTTTAATATAATAATACAAAAATGATCTGCTAAATTTGTGGTTATAAAAATGAATAACCTAAATATGAAAATATAAGGTCCAAGAAAATTTAAAATGAATTAATAGGTTACGTATTAATTTTAAATGAAAATACAAACCCAATGAATATAATTGAAATATTTTAATTTTTTATGCTCACAAAGGGATTTTTCCATGATAATTTAACATAATTAGAATTATTGAATGATATAAGTGGAATATATCTGTTATATATTTTATAAAATATTTCACTATAGTCATCTGATAGATTTGATAAATATATTATTACAATGAACTCAATATTACCCATAAAAACCTATATTTTTTTAATATTTTTTATCCGTATTTTTTTAAGAACCCAGTTTAATACTGAATTTCTACACATTTATTCATTTAATAGGTTATTATAGACCTCATATTTGGATGATAACCATGAAAATTATCTTTGGGTGACATTTTTTAATTTGTCTGTAGAATTTAATTTTTTAATGAATAATGAATAATACTGGAATTTAATCAAAAACTACTTTTTCATAAATTTTTTTATAAGAATAAATTTTAATTTTAATTTTTTAATTTTAATTTATATTATATTCTTATAAATTATTCTAATAAATTTATTAGAATAATTTTCACTATGATATTTACTACATAATTATTGGAAACTTTATGACATTTTTTCATTAAAATCATACATTGTTATTTCTCTTCAGTATAAATATTACATTAATTTTGTCCAAATATATGATTCAAATTTTTAAAATGGATTCCATAGTTTGAATCAGAATAATTTATAATTTATAACAGGTATAACATATTTATTTTTTAAAAAACTATTATTAAATGTAATTAAAATGAATTACAATAATTATGTTTAAATTATTTTTATAAAAAAACTAAACCATATCCTTAATGCCCATATACACCTATAAAAATTAATAATATATATTTTTTAATCATATTTTTACCATATACTCCGTTTTATAGACATTTGACCATTATTGATCCATTTCAATAAAAATAATTGTTGGGGTTCCTTTCATTTAAAATATTACAACTGTGATACTCCTCCTCCATTATAAAAGGCCTCCATTCATTCAACATCCCCACAAATTTGCATCAATTTAAGATTAGATAAAATATTCTCAAATATCGACGCACATTAAAACCTTCCTCCTTGAATCATACCTTTGGGAATAAATCCTTCCAATGATTCCTTTTGATGCAAACTGGAAGGAGTTTCCCGAATAAGGAGAAACGTCTTTCTTACATCTTGTTAATTTCATTTCCATTCTAAAATCCCAAAAATATTATTATTCCTTGATTTTATAAAACAATTATCCTCAATATACTATATTTTATATATGTTATGTATTCTACCAACACTTTAACAGACTTCAACCAATGGGAAACGAACTTACAATTTAAGTGTATGGTTGACTACCGCCTCACTAGACAATGAATGTTATATTTTCCATTATCACTTCTCATTGTGGCCATAATCATTGAAAATATTTTTGTATATTTTAAATATTATATTTATAAATTATTTATACTTCTATAATTTTTTATTTAGATGATAAATTTATTTTTTATATCATGTGTAGATATGAATGTTTCGTTTGTGGAAGTGTGTTCTACCACCCCCTCAATGTGATATGACTCATTAATGCCAAACTTGGAAGATATAAATGAAGGACTTATTAATCCTATGTAAATTATATAGAATATATATTATTCTAGAATACTGAGATAAATAAATATCCTTTGGTGATAATTCTTTTAACGATATCAAAATAATGAATGTATTGTTAAGGCATACGTACAGATTGCCGCCTCCATGAACATTGAATTTCATATCATATCTCCAAAACATTATTAATTATTATGGATACACATTTACTAAATATATATGATATTAAAATCCACTCTTAAATTCAATAGATGATAAAACTATGTTATATTTGATAAATAAAAACATGATAAAAGTTAAAACACTTGCGATTGACTATGTAATTAACACCCAATAAAGTTAAACAAATTATTGTTTGTTAGCAAACATGTAATGAGTCATTACATTAAGTCAATATATGGTATTATAAACATGATTATGGTAATTTTGTATTTTATTTAAATATTTTTAACCACTATATAGAGGGATAAATTCAATAAAAATAAAATAAATGTTACGGTAAATAATTTCATCTCAATTTACATTCAATTTAGATTAATTTTTATAATACACAAATTCAGTTATATTTGGTGTATATAATTCTGTTAGATATTTTATATAATGAATCTAAATATTCACATGATATTTTATGATTCATAGGATTCAATGAGAATTATGATTTAAATTATTTATGGTGTAATGGGACACAATATAATGTTTCAATATTATTTTTTCATTAGAATGTTTTAATATCATCATCACTTGTTGCTACATATCCATATATGTGTTAATATTGATAAATATGTATTCTGTATTTAGTATAAAAATTTTATGTGTAATATTACATATTTGATGTATGAGTAATTCTTTGGACTTGTGAAACATGGTTTGGTTATTGGTGAATGAAATCTCCTCGACGAATTTGTAATCTCATGACATGATAAAATTTGCCAAAATATAAAGAATTTTACCTATTATGATGAACCATATAATAAATGGTCTTGATGTTTCTAGAACCACGTACCTATGAACCATGAAATCTAGTAATTATACATTCCCTTTAGGTTAGTTTTAATTATTATTTATGTATGAGATTTACCATCAAAATATCTATGGATTATTATATTTTTAGTTTATTTATTAATGGTATGTGTTTTCAGTTTCATAGATTCCATTATAGATTATTGATAATCTAATTTTATATATTGAAATTTTATTCAGAAACTCACCTTTATATATAGATTGATACATTATATCTTCCTGTGTACATACCCTTTCTGATCATTTGATATCAGCTTTATTTTGTTTCTATTCCCATGTTATGAATAAGAGAACGTTGAATAAGTTTACATTGATGTAGTTTATTTCAGTTTACTATGTAGAATGTTTTATTTTTTTGTACAAACGTATTTTTGGTATCATTCATTTTATATGTATTTCCATGACTTCTAAACTTATCTGTCCATAATGATTTGATTCCATTTTATAATGACAATGTAAAAAAAATAATGTGCTGACTATGGGATTCTTGGGTAAGGGTGATACAATTATAAATAATATAGTATAATTTTATTTATACATTAATATAAAATATTATTTATTTATTATAATATATTAATAATAATATAAAATTAAATGTATTTATAAAACGAAATATAAATTTTAAATATTTCAATAAATATATTTATAATTACAATTACAAAATTCAATCCAATGTTATTAAATGTATAATTTTTTATTTATCTTTATAAACATATATTTGTTATATATATTTAATAAATTTATATATGTGGGTGTGTTTATAATTGGTCTATTAACATCTATATGATGTTTTTGGTAATATATTTACACACACACATTTACGTACATCCATTTAACTAATAAAATTTTATTTTTTTAGGAAAAAAAGAAAAATGGGTTTGAAATCCCCAATAATATATGTGAATTACATTATATGGGGTTAATAACACCTCTATTATTCCATTTTTCAATTAAAAATCCATGTAATGTAATGGAACTTTTATAAATCCTCTCCTAATTTAAAATTTTGTGATGGTTTTCGTAAATTAGCTACTAATTTTCATATAAATAATTATAACAAAATAAAAAAATTAATGTGTCTAAAAACCCATATAATAAAAGGGATTTTAATGTATACATGGAACCCTCTAATGGAAAAAACTAAAGTGTATTTAAATCCATGAATAAACAAAGAGATTATATGGTGTGCGAACCACCAAAATAACCATTAAAAATTTCCTTATATATATATAACCTTTGAATTCAAAATTAATATTATATATATATATATATAAACACTAAAATAAAAATAAATATATTGAAAAACTAAATGATAAATTTTATTGAATTTTGACATATGCTTTTTTAAAAAAATTCAATCATTTTAAAAAATGAATAAAATAGAGGGGGGTTGTAAATGCCCTATAAATTTGATGAATAATTGTGGTTGTGAATAAACCTTTCAAAAAAATATTAATATTATTTTTCAATGTGTGTTGGAACTAAATTAATATAGATTTATTAAAATAAAATCTTGTATTTTATGAAATAAAATATCACATATAATAGTGATATGAGTCTCGTACCCTCAAACAAAGGGAAAGAAGGGTGTAATTCCTACCACCAGCCTACACAACCTTCTACATATAATAATTTTTTTTAACATAAACTATTTGATTTATAATGAAAAGGGTTACATTGTGAACATGTGTTTTTATTATTGATTTGGTGATTATTTGATTTACATTTATTTAGAAGAAGCTAACTCTTTAGGGAACCTAATATGACTAAGATAAATGAATATGATTTAGGTAAGATTGGATTTTACTTTAGAAATAGATGCAAATTATCTTTTGGATTCATATATTCCTTTAATAAATCATTATGAGAATTTCATTCATTTGATAAAATAATTATCTTATATTTGATATTATATAACTATGTAATATATTTTTTTTCTTATATTAAATTAAGAGTGATTGATGTTATATGTTCATAGATAGTGTGATTAAAAATGAATAATACAGGATAAAATCATTAGAATCATTAGATTTAAATATTAGTCATGAATATATTTATGAATTTATAGGATAGATACTTTTGTAAAGATATATTTTTTAACATGTGGTGATTTTATTATATTTTGAAGATAAACAACTTTCCTCGTATGATTGTTTATTAATTTTTTGAATTAATATAAATTTGTGACGAAAATTTTGGTTTTTGTTATTATTTAATATTGGAGGGATATATTTATATCATTTGAGGAATATTGTGTTCCCCTAGAATAATACTTTACTCTATTATGAATAAAAAAGATTAATTAATTATCCTCATTGGGAGAAAAGGATGAGGTTGTTGTGGAAGATTATTAATGGATGAAATTCAATATATAAATTAAGGGAATTTCCTTATGAATATAGTCTCTAAGTTAATTTAATTGAATATAAACTTCAGAATCTCTCTTGAAATAAAAATGATATCTTATTATATTCGTATTTGAGGAATCAATGTTTTTTTTCAAACCTATTTGAATGTGGTATTTTGATTGTTAGCATTCTCATGATCATTCACAATATTGTGACCAATGATTTTGTAAATTTGTATCACTATTTGGTAATTCGTATTTTATTCATGGTTATATTTTCAATTCATACTAATGTTCCTTATTTTGATTCCTAGTTTATCTAAATCCTATTAACCTTCATTATTTCCTCTTATTTTATTGATGATGACATTTTTTATCACTGTTTATGATTTTGGATTTCTTACTAATTATTATCATTTGTCAAAAAAATAAATACCATTAATAATTTAAAAATATGATAATGAAATTTCTAAATGGGTGAGATTGTAACACCTTTTGATTTTATGAAAGAGAATATTATGTTTCATGTCATATACGAAACAAAAAAATTGAGCCTAATCAAAAAAAAATTGTTATTATTTAAATATGACTATTATATCCATGTAGTTGAATTTATAGTTATAAATATTAATTAAACATTAATTAATTTCTATAAATTTCATATTGAATATAAATTCAGTTATTATTTAATGGAATATAATCATTCAGTTTTAGGTAATGTTACGTTATGTTTATAAAATATTAATTTTCTAAAACTGTTTTATTTGTTTTTTTCATAGTGAATGTTATAATTAACGAGTGAAACATTTAGAAATACTATTTTTATATGGTATATATTTTTAAATCTATATATCAAATTTTAAATATAATGGAATTTTGTGATTTTTTTATAAAATATTGATTTTTCAGTGAATAGTGAAACCACTCATTTTTTTCTAAATACTTATTTTAATTTTTAAATTTTACATTAATATTTGAATTTTATATTAAGCTAACTTGAGTATTATATTTTATGATTTGTTTTATTATTATTCCATATTTGGGAATATGTTAAATTTCATTATTTAAAAAACATTTCATAAAATGTAACTCATTATTGAATTTTCTCTTTTAATATGAAATAATTTTTTTTTTCAATTATAGAATTTGATACCAGAAAATTTGATTCTATATTTCTAATTAAGATTTCCATTTTTGAAAAATAATAACCCTTTAATTTTTTTTCTTCATGAATTGTTAATATAATAAATAATTATAATACCGGTAAGGGTAATTTAGGTAATTAGAGTTACAGATAATATGATAAGGAATAAAAAAAATTCCATACACATTCAATTGACATATTTTATATTTTTAATTCATTTATTTACATATTATTTAATAAAACAGTATACTTGGTTCCATATTTTTTACCATTAAAATAGTTATATAAAATATAGAGAAATAATATCACTTTCATGATTTTAATATCAATAATAAAATTTCATATGAAAAAATATTTTTATTCAAAATAGTTATTTTAATTATTATTTAATTTTTTTGACAGCTAATTTTATATTTTATTTTTCGATATGAAATAAATAACCTAAATTCTAACGCAACACCAACATAATGCATGCGAAAGTAGTTCAAAAATAAAGAAACTGATTTTTTTTAACTCAAATATAAATTTTTTGGTTATAATATTGAGTAAAATGAATTATGAATATAAATATGAAATACTATATATTTTTTAAATTTTATTATATTATTTTTATTATTGAATTATTATTTTCAATTTCAAATTAATTTATTAATGTATCAGATGTCATTAATGAAATTTTATGGTAAAAAATATTGCAATAAAATATTTAAAATTCCTAAGAATCATACAAGATGAACATTAAGATAATATTTCTTGTCAAATGTCATAACATATAAATTTATGAACCATTTTACATATCATAAGGAAAAATATAATCATTAATATTGAAAATTCATTACAACGATTAAGTGTAAAATTAGTAAACCAATGTGTATAAAAAAAATATTATAAGGCCAAATTTGAGAATAAAAATATTATTATACTTGAAAGTGTATATAAATAAAAAATAAATAATAATATTGAAATTTATTTTTTTGATCCATTTTTAATTAAAAATACACCTGGAATATTGTATTATTTCAGGTACTTTGAAACATGATGATAATAATATTTTATATGAAGAATTTTATTTGTAAATGGGTTAAAATTTAAAAAAAATCTATATTCATCAAGGGGATGTAATATTGTATACAAAGTCAAAAAAATCCATTTATGATGTATCTTTCCATATATAGTAACAATATTGACTATGTTATTATATTGTAATTAATACCAAATTAATAGAAAAATGGATAATAAATGATTAACACAATGCGTTAAGGGTAAAAACATAACATATTTCTCTAATATTATTATTATATGAAAAAACTATACTCAAATTCATATAATATAATAAAAATGTAAATTTTTATCCATTAAAAATGATATTTTATTTGAATTTATTTAATACGTTAATGGATTCCAAAAGTGCCCTTCTCATCACTTGTAAAAGAGATCCTCATATGATCCCTTTCTCAAACCATTTGTGAACTCTATGTCAGTAAATAATGATTAATATACATTAATATAATACATCTATTCAGCATAGAAATATTTTTATGTATAATAAAAACCATAATGGGATTAAAATGTAAATAAAATCATACTTTTTGAAGAAGATATAGATATTTGAATGAAATGTTTTAGTTTTACATTTGCATCTACCCCATCCAAATTATATTCAACCATGATGATATAATAACATATGTAATTACAATAAAGTAATATTTTATAAAATAAAATAATAATTGGAATCATTTTCATGAATCATCCATCCAAAAATACCACAATGAAGGAATATAGAAAATGACCCCCACCCCCACCCCCAAGTCACACCTTCAGTAGTCCCCTTATTAGAGACTATAATATAGGGTATTAAAATCTCATTAATTTTAGAAATTTCCCTCTATAATATAATAATAATGAGGTATACAATAAATACATTTTAGGAAGCACCATGATATAATATAAAAATGAATCCAATAACCATCCCATAAATATTGTATGAATAAAACAGATACGAATAAAATCTATAAATAAAATTCTCAATATTAAAGCTATGGAAGAAACACAAAAAACACCAATGGGCTAAGATAGATATTCCATGGGTGAACCATAAATTTTTATTGAAAAAAATAGAAAACAAATGATATATATAGGGGGACCATAAAGTATATATGGTTAGAAAATCGAATTCTTACATGAACATTTGGAATGAACATACTTATGAATCAATAAGGAAACAACTGAACCAAAAACACAAAAACATTTCAACTAAAAGAAACCCAAAATCACATATTTTGTATCACCATAGAATCGATAAAATTATTATTACAAAATAATAAGAATTTTTATAATGTGTGTCATGCACAACATTCCCACATGTTTTCTGCACCAACACCCCAATGATTAATATCATGGAACTCCCAACCCTTCTGTATATCATCAAGTCAAATAAAATCCAACCAGATGAATCCTAGTACATCAAATTACATAATATCTCATAACCATAAATGTATGATATCATTAATATAAAAGAAATCAATATTGTTTCTTAATACAACCATGGAAAAACTTCACCATATGACAAGTCATCACATACATTACACAAATACATAGTCTATCACATATCATCACATCATATCTCGACAGTGTAGCTTTTTTATTATATGCATCGTAGAAAATGCATGTCACCAACACTTGGTAGGATTGAAGAAGAGTAGGTAGCATGGAACCCATCTCCTAACTAAGATATTATGAAAACACACCCAAAATAATATATATATATATATATATTCGTGTTAGAATATATTGATCGACATAGGAGGTGAGTGTATAGATAGTAGAATGAAACTAAAATTGTATATATTTAATGTAAAAAACACAAGGTTAATCATTTGGTTTCACAACTGGAGAACCAACTAATTCACAATGTTACCACTTTCTTTAACACCATAAAAATCACAGAACCTCATAAATTGTCACGAGATAAATCAAAATTCCATTTTAAAAAATAAATTTTCAATATTTCTCATATTCCAACCAATTCCATTCAGTAATCCCATTTTGTCCATGACATTATTTCTCTTATAAGGATAAAACGCATACACAACACTTATAAATTCAATTCCTTCTTTCAATTTTCATTTAAACATATGGACAATCAATTTAACATAATTACTTAATTTCATTACTACCCTTTCATATATCACAACACTCCCCATCCACATCTCATCAACCTCACATAACAACCATCGATCACTCAATCATTACATTTATTACAATTAGAAAAAAAATCAATGTTTAAAACATTCTAATGCATTAATTATGTTCATTGTCTTAGATGTAATAAATCATAACGAGAATATAATAGAAACATTATATATGTGATTTACTAATTCCATTTATAGTGATTCCAAATTGTCAGACAAATTAAGGTTCCAATACACATTTCAATTTATCACAAAAAAGACTTTAACCAACCATGATTTTCAAATATAAATCATACATGTATAATTCTTTAAACTATATTACAACATAAAAATTTGTAATAATAATAATATTTAATTTTATTTGGAAATTATTATTGTATTCTTGTGAAAAGAAAATATACACATAACATATAATCACTAAAAAAATCCAACGGAAATAACAATGCATCCATCAAATTATTATTAAGGGATGTATGGTTGAATTATTTTAGAAAAAATGGGGTCTTTATATACCCCATTTTTATATTTTTTGTTATAATTAATTTCAATTTGGTAATTAAAATGTTTTACTTAATTTTTAAAACTTTTTTATCTTAATTTTGATTATTTTGGAATGAATTAAAAGTCCATATTTTTTTACTATTAAATTAAAAAAACACGCCCTATCCAAACTATTTAGAATTAATATTTATATTAATATGATTTCTAATAAAAACAATATCCATGTTTTTAATAAATGTAAAAAAATTCATGTTTGGAGATTCTATGAATGTGTCATACTCATTATTTAATATTTTCCATTTATTTTAATCACAAGTGTTTCATGGTCAACTATAATCTTCTTGTTTTTTTCAAAAATAATTTCCTTAAAATTTATTCAATCCTCAATACATTATCAATTTGAATCTTTTAAAACATATCTGTTTCCTTAAATGAATCTTTTTTTGGAAAACAACAGTTTTCTTCAATAATTATTTCACTAATTTTTTATTTCATTATTTAATTAATCAATCCAATAATAATGAGAGCCTCCACATTACACCCAAATCTCATCATTATATTTTTAACCAATCAATACACTCACTCTTCTATAATTAATAGCTCGCCTCCATTTTTTATTATTCATTTAATTTTATTTCATTCACATATTTCACTCTCTTTTTTAAAACAAATAATTTTTGGCATTTTTTTACCCGTGAAATTATTATTATAATTATTTAGAAAACACATATATAACCACATATTTATTTACATAGTATTATATATAATAAAATTAATATATATATATATATATAACAAAATAAAATATATGTGTGTTTTCATATAACACTATACACACTTAAATATGATTAAAAATTAAAATTAACATACATACCTATATATTTATATGTATATGTGTAATATATAATTACACAATACAAACATATATTTATATATCAATTCACTATTTATATTTATTATTTGAAACAAAAAAGTTTAAATATCTTAATATAATATAATTAATTTATATATATACATATTTACACATGATTATAATATGTCATGTAATGTTTAATATATTTCACCAATTTAATAAATTGAAAACAATATTTAAATTCAATAATACATAATTTTATATTATTATATACATCCACTAAAAATTAAATCATTTTAAAAACATACCCAATAAAATTCGTAAAATTAATATTACTATTAATATGTTTTTGAACACATTAATAACAAATTTTATTTTTTAAAAATATTAAACCTTGTAATCAATAGATAAATCCCTAAATTAACAAAAAAATGATCAAAATATTATAAAAAAATAAAACTGAAAACTCTGTAAAATTGTTATCATTGAGATCAAAACATAACGAGAGGGAAAAGAGAATTGTTGTCAGAAACACCAACCCAATAGATACCTCCCATGTTTCTTAAAATATTTTTGTAACACATCAATCTCAAGTAAAGATAAGTGTTAATATATAAAAAACATTAAAATAATATCCTGAGGGATTTAACTCTCAAATAGAAAGAGACTATATACATGGTCTTAAAAACACATCAAAAAAATAAATACTACCCAATATTGAGAAAAAAATTCATTTCAACTCAATTAATCATTCACTGTTTTGAACAAGTACATTCCTATAAAAATCATGCTTCATTTAAGGCCACATTATTAATCTATAATAAACACTTCATTAAAATAAGATTAATTTTAGGGAATTTTCCACCTATTATTTTCAATTCCTATAAAAAATACATTTTTCACAATTCCATGCCATTTATTGAAAAAATAGACAATAAATGTTTTTTTCAAAAAAACCATGCCTCTTATATTAAATATTTTTATATGATTATCAAGTATTATGTATAATAATAATCATATAAAAACAACAAATTAGGTTTCAACAATCCATTTTATCATGATTAATATTTTCCAATGTTCTATAAGAAAACATTATTTAATAAGAGAATTCCCAGAAAAAATTATGACATAAAATTTCCTCCTTGAAAAATTACTCATATTTCCTTTGACAATGATATTGTAAGAATACAAATCAATGTAACTCATTCATCTCATAAAGATATTTTTTGCTTTGGGTGGAACTGAACTGCCCCCATGGTTCTAAAATGCTTCAAATTATAACTGATCTTTATGTGGGAATGATCATTCATCACTTTATATGTTTTTGGTTATAAATTTTTTTATCAATATATGATCAATCACAATATTACCAAATATCTGGATTGTATTCATACAATCCCATTACAGACATTATAAAAAAATTCATTAGGGGAAGAAATCACATCTTCCTAAATTTAATGATTTTATAAACAAAAAAATAATTTTATTACAAACATTAAGTGATTATCCATTTAACGAGTGGTGAGAGATTCATAAAATACAACAACAACACAAAAAGAATAAATATCACCCCACACAGCATAGCCACTACACATTACCACCATAGAAGCACCAAACCCATTCCAAACGTAACAACAAACCAAAATATCTATTATCCATTTCCCAAAACCTCATCACTATTCGAATTACCATCTGAAGGAAATGAACATTTTCACCTCAACAAATTCCATATATCATACTAAAAACATCCCCATCCAAAGATCAAAGCTATCATCACAAATCAACGTCCAATGAAGACAATTCAAGAAACTCCCTCTACCATGTTAAGATATTAATTTCATTGTTTGACTCTATATCTCCCACAGCGTTTTAAATAAATAAACGTATAATGAATCTTGATTAGGGGTCATTATTCATCCTATT
Source organism: Viscum album (assembly GCA_963277665.1). Lineage (NCBI taxonomy): Eukaryota > Viridiplantae > Streptophyta > Magnoliopsida > Santalales > Viscaceae > Viscum > Viscum album. The sequence goes on from OY728165.1 coordinate 1,958,444,595, forward strand.
AATATACATGATGTTTTTAATTACATATAAAACAATTGAATACAACAATAACAACCACACATATCATAAATGGATTCTGAATTCCATAGTTATTTAAGGGCTCGCATTGCATCACCTCATTATCTGGAATGAGTATTCTCAAACAACAATACATTTTATTTAGAATCTAGTCCAACATATATATATGTTATTATCCTATGTTTTCATGGTGATCATAGTCATGTAGTCTCATCAAAGGTATCATAATATTCTATAATAATATTGAAAATAAGGTATCCCAAAATTATTAACTTCACTAACGTTTAACAACACATTAAAAAACATTACAAATTAAATGGTAATCAATAATAAACATTTTCATGTTATTTCAAATAGAACACCATTCAATGTATATAAATATCACTAATATGAGGAAAAATAATAGAATAAATAGTGCACACATAATCTCACAGATCTTCATTAATAATCTAAATCAATACATTATAGGGTCATCATTGTATCACTGAAAAATAATTGAAACTTTGTCATATATTTTTTATTTATAGTCACTTATGAATTATTAAAATGACGCGTGACATGCACAACATGCTTTAATAATTATGGAAAGAAAATATTTTCTCTATTAGGATGTTAAAAATGGCCCACATTATATTTCTGTGATTCCTTCTTTATGAGTATCGAAATAAAAATTATTTAATCATTTCATAGCTCATCAAAACATGCATACATACAAAAATAATAAAAAACTTGTTCTAGTATTTTATTTAAATGAATCATATTATACATTATACATACACAAGTCTCTTATATGATAATTTCGTGGGTCGCCACAAAAAGTTCGTCAACATTAGGAAGGATTCCAATGAAGAAAATCTAATTTCTTGATGTAAAAAGAATAGTGATTCCAAAAAATAAAAATGTGTATCCATTATAAAGGAACATATTTAACTGTTTACATAGTATTAACAGTCAACCTGGTTCCAAAAAATCTGGTAAACATGTTTCTATGATCTATAAACATATTTCAAAATTGTTTCCACAGTAAAACATGATTACAAAATATTATCTAAATAATAAATAAGTGGTAAAACGTTCCAAAAAGAAGGATACAAATATTCTAATAGTGGTTTATATTATAAAAGTACATAATAATAAATTTAGTTGAAATTTTTCATAAATTTCATAATTGAAATCTCCCAAACAATGTTCTACAATATATTCATATCACATGCTCGTAATAAAGTATAAATAAAAGTAAATGAAGGACATATTCACTCACATGTGGAGTAGAATTATTATATGAATGGCCAAAATAAATAATATTATAATTATATTATAAAGTATAATCGTTGTAAGATTTATCTTATATTTTTGTTAAAAATTAGGTAGTTTTTTACAACCAAATATACTAACACACATTCTCTTACAATTTCAAACATTAACAAATCAAGACAGCATGAAAAAATTTTAATAAAGGAATGAAAATATATATCATGATGAATCATGTTATAATAGGAATAGAAAATAAAAAATAATATTTTAACAAGGATTAAAATAGATGGATCAGTAAAGTTCATCACCATTTTACTTTTCCCTTTCAAGCTATACGATTAATTTAGAAAACAATAATTGTAATTACCCAAACTATTATAAATAAAATTTATTTTATTATTTATTTAATATTATTATTATGTCAAATGGTCAAACAAAACACATACACTAATTTTTTTATATCCTATTTGATTCAAATGACTTTTATGTATCACTAGTTTTGATAATACAACAATTGAATAATGATCACATGATTAGAATAAATATGACGTCCTAACAAATCCAATTCTCATAAAAAATGAAGTGAAAACCTTACCTAGAAGGATTGTTCCATTTGAATATCTTGTTTTTGGGTTTATGAGGGAGATGAAATTTTTGCGACTTTCTATTGACCAATATCAATATGAGATCCAATAGAAAATGCATGAGTGAATCTATTTAAAAAATAATTTCAAACTCATTGAGATCACATTCCAAACCATTATCACATAACCAAGCCCTGAATGTACCATCACCACATACATTACTCTATATGAATTTTTAGTGAATTAATGTTACATGAATCAAGTCATTGGAAATAAAAGTATGTATAATAATTTGTATATAATAATGAATATAATTTTATTCTATTATTTTTAATTTTTATATGATTTTTATTTTGATAAAATAAATAACATTTTTATTTTTTCCAATATTCAAAATCAATTTATTAAATTATAAATTCATGCATTTTTTAAATAAATAATAATTTTTATAAATAATTTTTATTAAATAATTATTATCAAAAATAAATTAATATATAATTTTTAATGAAGTGAAATGTAACATCATTATCAAGGATTAAAGACTATTCTTGTTAAAAGGGGACTATTTCAATAAATTTCTATCATTATATTAAAAATTATTATTTATATATATATATAATAATATAGCTAAAATGAATTTTTTTATTCCAAATTTGAAATTTTACAACTTTTAATGTTTCATTATTTTTTTAGATAGTCAAATTTTTTGGTGAAAATTAAATATCGTATAAATATAATTTATACTTTATGATATCATGATGACCAAAATGTGATATAATAACAAATATAAATGGGATCCATAACAAAATATATTTTTTCCATTCAATATAGTGTAATTTTAAGATTATATGATTTATTTTATATATCCTTTTTTAATTATCAATAACATATTATATATTTTAACGTTTTAAAATAATTTTACTCTAAATGTGAATAACCTACACATAAACACTGGTAATATTTTAAAATTTCATACCTATGAATATTAATAAATTGTAAACCACCCCCATTATTTTAAATCCATTGGCATGAACAATGGGATGGCTTTTGGTTTTTGATAATTTATTATATAGAGTCACAAAAACCTAAATAATAAAAAAATACTCATACTTTCTAATATAAACACATACAATCTCGAGTTTAAATTCACAGAAACTCTTTATAGCATGTTCATACTCTTCCTTCAACTCTATATAGTCCTCCCAAGGCATCCCCAATCCATGAAGAATTCATTACCATACCGTTGGAGTAACTCATTAAAGTGAGGTACCTTCATATATTCTTTTCAAATGCAAGGTAATTTTTTAAATTAATAATTGTAATTTAATATTAATATATTTTCATTAATTTATAATAATTATATTACAATAAATATGATGAAAATTATTTGAGGTATCATTTGTCCTCCCCCATTTTGACCCTTACTTATGTCATTACTATGTCGAAATTCTTAATGGGATCTTCGTGTTCTCTTCATTATTTATGTTTCCTCATGATTTTTGTCTATCTATTTACATTTTATAATTTCAGGACATGTCCTTTCTCATCACTATTATCGAAAATTCGTTTTTTAAATTACTATAGACCGATTTCTCACACATCAACCAATATTTATGATTATTTATTTATTGTCATTTAGCTGACAAAATTTCTGCATGATTTTAGACATAAAACAATTATGCGGTGAATAAAATACCCATTTTTCTATAAAGAGTATTCACCTTTTTGAACATATATATTTTTATTGGGGTAAAAATTATATTTATTCCATACTCTTTAATCATGTAATAAATTCTTATGTTGAATGAAACCATATTGTATGTTCTATGTTGAACATTTCAGCATGCGAATGAATAGAATATGATGGGAATGACGTAACAGAAATCGATTGATTTGGGTAATGTTTACTCTCATGATACATCATGTTGGGAAAGGTCCTGAACCTGATTCCATTATAGGACTTTGTCCACAATGAGGCCTTGGCAGATTGAGCCTTAATTTATGATTATGATGTAATGCTTAATGATGTTTCAACATTTCACTTGATTCCCTTATGACTAAAATTATTTATCATGTCTCGTTGTTGGTTTTTAGGATTCCATCTATTTTTATTACACATTTATATTCCAATAATTTATCATGTATCATACACCTCTCGTTTCTCCTTGTTTACACCAATACTATGATTAATAACTAACCAATTAAAAAATATGGTCCCTAGGTTATCCCATGTAGTTTTATGATTGTTGGAATATTATTATTAGATTATGGAAGTGTTCAATAATGTTTTATATCCCATGTTATAAGTTACTATATAATATAACTAATTACAGAAGACACTATAATTCTCAGTCTTTTTTATTATGTTTACCATTATGAAACAACGCATGTATTAATTTAAAATATAGATAATGGTTGTTATAATAACAATTTATTAGAAACCATGACATGAAAAAATTAATATAAACAAACATAAAATTACATGATTTATTTAATCAATTTTATTTGGTCTTAGAAAACCCTTCATTCAATCAAATGATAAATATATCATGATGAAAGTATCTCTCATAGGTATCCCACCCTACAAAAATTTCTACATCACATGATCTATCAATAAGATCAGATCATGTGGGATCAATCATCATGGGACCTAAATGTATTTCTCATATATATTATCCTAGGTATATGTCACACACTATGTTAAAATGGAACTATTACCTTACCATTCCATGTGATCCTCAATGCGCCTAGCTCCAAACACCCTCCCACCTCTCAACCATCTTCTATTACAACACTATATCATGTAACACTCCATTTTAATATACCATGATGAACGAAGAGAGATAATTACCCAAGATTATTTCATCCAATAGACCATACATTGGTTACCGTCATCGAGGGTACAAAAATATCACAAATGGGAGTAATTACAATATATAATGTAATTGGATCGTGAAATATTTTAAATAAAACTCAATAAAATCAAGAGATAATATAAAATAGAAACCAAACACCATTAAATTGTGAATTTATAAATTAGAAAATATATATATTATAGAATCTAAATTAAGGCACAATTTTAAAAGATAAGGTAGCGAAATTTTTTTATCCAAATGCTTGAGCTAGCACTACCCAATATTGTCCATGAATTCTTCTAAGGAAATGTAAATATTACATTATATATATACGGTAAGAGTAAAATTATATATTATATGGGAACTAAAGTATATCGTTCAAAAGTGAAAAAAGAATACCAATTCATCTGTGATGAAACAACAAAACTTGCAGTGCCAAAATATCAAAATTAACCATACCCCATACACGTAATTACTCTCTCACTAAATAACTCATCAATCTATTATAATGTAATATGGAGAAAATAAATAAAGAATACCCCACATTTATTTCTGACTTATTTTACACCATCACACTCTAACAACATATATATTGTTTCTTCCGCTAATTTTTTTTAACATAAAATCATATCACATCTAACCATCTGAATAATGAGATATCACATCACATCACATATCAAAACGGGTGTAGTAGGGTATCATGAACACGAATGAATTCAACCTAATGCCCTAAATCGACAATGGACAACCTAAACACAACACATCACCTTACATATCACCAGAATACACCATGCCATCAAATCTTATCAACTCATTTCAAGATAATTAGACTTTTTACCTGTTCATTTTGATGCTCATTCCTATTTAAAGAGCCTACAAAAGGGGGCAGTGATGAGTGGGAATCCAACCATCCATCTTCCAACCAAGATGTTTGAAAACACAAACAGACACACACACACAAAGACACACACACACACAAATATATATACATATTTGTGTGTGTGTGTGTGTGTTCCAAAACAAAGTGCACAATGTTGGTGTGGTGAATATAGAAATGAAAATGAAAATACACGGTATATATGTATTTTCAAGCACACAATACCAATTTGATGGGTCATCAACCATTAAACTATACAATTAAAAACATCACGACACTAACTACAATCCCTAAATCACCAACACCAAATAAAAAAGACACATACCACTAGCTAAATTAAATTTTAAAAAATTCATTTCCGAGATTACTCATTTACCTACCAATTCCATTAAATAACACAATTTTTTATCCATCACATTATTTCTCTGATAAACATAAACATCATAATACAAACTTCTCAATTAAATTCAATCATTCATTATACATATAAACAGATTCTATATCAATTTTTCCAAAAATTTTAACTTCATTATTACGTTGATATATATCACAAAAAAACAAAATTATCTTCTCATCCCACCAATATCACAAATAGAAATAGCACAAACAGAACATCAATAATATTTTATGAAAATACCTTATATAACATTCTGATTTTGTATTTAAGAGATTTATTCCAAAATCAGTAAATATTGGGATGATCATTTTATCATATATGTATATGTTATATCCAAATTCTATTTAATGGAATTGAAAATAATCACACTAATCATGGTTCAATAAAACATTTAATTTTTTTACATACATGGATTCCAAAAGATGTGATTTTTAGTGTTTAATCAATCAATTAAAATCCTTTAGATTGTGTTACAACATATGAAAAACATGTGAGTTTTTACATTTTATGAAAAACAAAAATAATTAACATCATTTAATTAACAATTTCTCATAATAGGGTACTATTTTAATTATATAAATTAACACAACATGTGATTATAAGTATAATAATTATTTATGAATGAGATGTTACATTTTATAGAATAAATGATACAAAACATGAATAAATCATATAAAAAAGGAGTTATTCCCTTGTTCCCAAATATTTAAAATTGATCAATATATTTTATTTATTTATTTGATGATTACCATATTCCCATTGAATATATAACAGCATCATCCCACCAACATTTCACCAAAATATAATAATTTATTGATCACATACATCAATTTCTAAAATAAAAAAAGTTGATAAACAATGATTGTAGGGGCGTGAAAGAACTTATAATCTAATGATTGTGCATATTTATTATTTTGAATGTAAAAATAGGATTTAATATAATATGGAAATTATAACTTGATATCTATTAATAAAAATTGATATGTTATGTTCAACACATCAAGATGAATCCAATGAATCTAAAGTCACATATATATGATTATTATTGATGGAGGTTTGAAAAAATGAATTTTGATAAACTAGGGTATTTATTTAACATATTTTTTCAGTATTTTACAAAATTAATTTCATTCATTTTTATTATAAAATCCAATATAATTCATGAAACTAATTTATCTATATTTCAAACATTTTGACTAATTTCATGATCTATAATTTATTATTATTTAATTAAAGAAGTCACGTTATCTCCAAATAATATACATCCCATAATTAAAATATCATGATTTATATCTTTTAAACAAATATCATAATTTTAAATAAATTGTAACATATAATTCATACAGGTGATTCTCGAAATGCGTTATACATGTTATCTACTTTGTTCGGAATGAATGGTTTTCATAGTAATCAATATTCTACTTATTTTCAAAAGAATTTTATTTTTAATTTTTTCAAACCCATATCTTTTATATTTTTTGGATTATTTTAGAACCTATCGATTTATTAAATTTCTCTATTGTAATAGTAATGCATAAATCTATAAATGTTGTATCATTCTTTATTTTTTATTACAGTATTATTTTCTTAGAAAAATCATCGTCATTTCCTCTTAATTACATTCATGCCTTATCATTCAATTCTTTAACCCATAAATACACTCTCCCTAACATTTTCAATGGATCACCTCCCTTCTTTTTTTTAAATCAGGCTTTTCACTATCTATTTTATATTCTGACACATGTTTGTAATTTTATTAAGTCATAAAATTTTTGTATTACTATTTTCAAAACGTAACATATAAAACCATATATATATAAATTTGATTAAAAAAAATTATATAAATATATACAATAAATATATATATATCTGTGTGATTAGGTATTAAAATATACAGAGTTGTATATGTATAACATATTAAAATAAAAATTAATAAATATAATTAATTTTACATATTTGGGTAACATATAATTTCTCAATACACACATGTATATATCTAATAATTTTGATTATATATATATATATTATTTATAATACCAATTTTTTTTAAACTAAAAATTATAACATTATTCATATATATATTTATATTAACGAACTTATATAATAAATTGTGTCATGTTTAATATTTTTTGCCCAATTAGAAATTTTAAAAATATTGTTTAATTTAAAAATTGAAATTATTAAAATTATATAAATCTTCTTAAATTAAATTATTTTAATAACATCTAAAATAAATTTCCAAAATCACAAATTAGTACGAAAAAATTATCATAACCACTTTAAATAGATTTTTAATATTTTACACAATAAAGAACATCAAAACCACTCATAAACTACCTTCATTGTTAAATGAATAATACATAATAATCCAACATATTACAATCCATAACCAAATTCCATCAAATGGTAATAAAAAACAATGTTTATGTGATTGGAAGACAAAATCATTATGAACCGATGTAATTCATTTTCAATCACTACCTCTCATGCCATTTATAATAATTGATTACTTATATATATAGGAATATTAATTTGATTGAATAATTTAATAACATTAATAATATGTTATAATTTATTTTCATACCATTACATCTATTGAAAAATGATAACGTTGTTCATTCTTGTTTGTGGATTACGACATCTAAGATATTGTGTGATTCATTTTTCATAACCACATCATGTTAAATCTATTTTTAAGAGTATATAAATAATTTATATTAGAATGTTGATAAATTAATGATTATATAATGATACAATAAAACTTACCTACTTTACAACCTGATTATCGAAAAATGGAATCATTATATATGCATATGTATGAACAACTATCTCTAATATTAAAACATAGTTCATTTTGCATAACCATTATTAATGGTGGGTTTTAAATTTATATTTTTATATAATAATTATAAATATTACATTCCTATTATTATTTATATTTATAAATAAAAACCTATTTGAGAATAGTAATCCTACCGTATCTATTTTTGACATATGCTCCAAATATTGAAAAATATACAAAAAGAAATTAATTTATTATGTAATTAAAAATAAATGTTTAATAAAAATAAAAGAATTAATTGACATTAAAATTTTTATTAATAATGTAGATAACTTACATAATATATTTATTTAAGAAAATAAAGAACATTAATTGATGATTCTTTTTGAAGTTAAAATATATATTTATATAAAACCACATTTTAGAATTATTCAATATTTATTTTCAAAATATATTTTTCCATGTGAATAGTAATAAAAATAGTTTCTGTTTTTTTATTGGAATAATTGAAATATTATGAAATTTTATTTAACTTCTTAAATTATTTATATTTTTTTCAAAATGGAATCATTTATGTGATTTTTTTGAAAAATGGGGCAAAACGAATATTTTTCTTATCATATATAATGGAAATGGGTTTTCACACCACCATAAAAATCATATACTTGTTTTATTACATTTTAGGAATTGTGTATTTCATCATATAAAAAACACATTTTTATTTTTTTATATACTTTTTCATTGAGAATTTTGTTTTATAAATAAATCTACATTGGTATCTAAAAGCGTTTTTCATGCATTTATAAAATCTTGTTTAAAGTGTTTTATATAGAAAATGATCTGTGTTACACCAAAAAATTATAAATTATGAACCTTGTTTTTGATAATGGGAATGAAACAGAACACTAATCTATTTAGAGAATATAATATCCAAATACATGTTAATATATTTACTATTTAATAAAGATTATTTATAGAATACAATGCCTGAAACCATGAGTTCACATGCATTATATTCAAGATATTCCATCCTCGAAAGCTTCTGTTTTGTGAATGAGTGGCCTACCTCAATAATGTTTCCTATACCCAAGATGAAATTTTATTGAAAAATAATATATTTATTAAAATAAAAATATTAAATATATATGTTATAACCTAGATATTATGTTAGCAGTAATGAATATTTTTAACTAAGATATAAAATTTTATCACTTCTATTCATATATAATTAATTTTTTGATACCAATTAATGATAATAAAAAACAAGCACCAATTGCATATAAAATAAAATGTTATTGTATTTATGATTCCAATGGATTTTTGACTTAATAAAAAATAATAAACTACAATTAGTTAGTGTTTTTAATTAATTATATATGTTATATATTTAATAAATTAATATTTTCATTTATACATTAGTATTGATAAGCATAATATTAGAACAAACCCAATGTTACACATAAAAACCTATATTTTTATAATGGAAATTTTAACACTGTTAAATGGAGAACCCATCTCAAAAATGAATTTTGACACAGTAACTGATTTACTAGGTAATAATAAACTTAATAATTGAAAAAGAAATCGAAAAATTACATTAGGGTATGTTTTTTATATTTTTTAGAAACATGTCATTTTGAATGAATAGTTATATATAATGAATTTTAGTTCTAAACTTCTTTTTATTCTATTTTATTTATAATGTTATTTTTTAATGTTTAATTAGATAACAATTTTATAAATTTATAATATGCATTTTATTTGCAGTATTTTAACTTTAAATGTGAATGTTAAAATTTATCAAATGTTTGGGACTTCTTAATTTAAATAGCCACATTATTTCTCGATTGTAGGGTGAATTGTAAATTAATTTCTTCCACATTAGTTATTAGAAATTAGAAAAAATGGATTAAATATTTGGAATATTATTAATTTATAATTACTAATATGGTTATAATTGTTTTTAAAAAATAATTTTATTTTATGTGATTAAAATAGGTTACAATTATTAAGGCAAAATTAAGCTTAATAAATGGAAAATCCATTAACTTAAGGGCCCAATTGACTTATCCACATATCCAACACACATTTCCTGAACATATCTCATCCATGAACCTTTCGTTAGTGATTTGGGTTGTTTTTTTGACTATTTTATGTAAGATAATGTGTACACCATATTTTTCCAAAAAATCTTTGTGATCCCTTTTCATGTCCTATAAAAGGCCACCACCTCTACCCCTTTTTTACACCTCTCAAAACACATTGGATTGGACAATATCAACCAAATTAGATCCCAAAATCCCAAAACATGACCTTAAATCCTATATTTGGGAATAAATCATTATAAGGAATCATTATGGAATAAACCAAAAGATGTTACCTAATGAAGAGGTAACATCTTTTTAAAGAAGTTTAGTATCATTTCAATTCTCCACTCCCTCTCCTCATTTTATTCTATTCCTACATATGAAATAATGTTTCCTCAATATATTAGGATGTTTTATTGTATATATTTATACCTTAAATTATAGACACTCCAATCTAATGGGAAATTAACATACAATATCTATGGAAACTGAACTATAGCCTCACAGAATGATGATTGTTTATTTTTACCCATACCAACAATCATGTTGGCGATTATGATAGACACTATAATTTTTTATGTTATATATTATAATTATTAATTATAAATACTTATTTAATATCTTTACAATAACTATATTTAAAACATTTATTTTATGCTAATATGATAATGTTGTTTGAGAATGTGTGGAATACTTCCCCCTCAAAGCGATGTGATTAATTCACATTATACATGGAATGTATGAATGATGTTTACAAATAATCATATGATAAAAATATATATATCATATTAAGGAAATAATTATATTTCTAGAAATATATATATGTATATATATATATATGATTTTACTTATTACATTTTCACACAAATACAATGAAAAAATGTTATTTGTGGACATGTGGACTACCTCTTTCTCGACATGATGTGATTAAATTTTCTTCACAATAATTATATATATAATTTTTTATCATTGAATAATATTGTATTAATTATAAAATTATCAATCTAGAATGATATGGTGTTACATATATTCTTTCTATAACTATCATCAAAAAATGGAAACGATGTTCATGTATATATACGACCTACTATCTCTATGATTGTAACATTGATTCATATTTCATGAATATATAAATTTATTGATTTAATAATTTTAATTTAGGTATAAATATTCTAATTAGTAAAATTTTATAATTATGTTGAAGATAAATAATGACCACATTGACCATAGTTGACCTAGGAATGCTATTTTTGACACATAAACTGAATTTAAAAAAAACTCTATGTAAAATTAATAAATTAAGGGGATTACAAATAAATAATAATAACTTAAATAAAATTAATTTTAAACATTGCGAAGTTTATGAATAAGTTAAAAATTATTATATATTTAGTATACAAGAAGCCAATTGATGTTCACTTGAAATTAGACTCAAGATAAGGAATATCTTCTCAACTTTCACATTCGTGAGATAAATGTCATGTTCACCATTTTTATTTTTTGTGTTGTGTATATTCTCACAATTTTGATATATTTTATCATTTATAATTTTATCATCATTTTATTAAAAAGATTCATAAAATTTTATTCCATTATTATGTTTATGTTCTATACTGAATCAATTTTGTATGGGACACTTTAGAATGTTTAGAAATTATTTTCCTCAATAATAACTTTAATGTTATTTAAATAGTATTTCCATTTGAAGAAATTATTTTACAGTTTTTCTATAAACACATTCATTCATCTCTAGTTATTCATGATCATTTTCATGTATTAGTAATAATATTCAATTCTTTGGTATTAAATTTTTTTTCAAAAATGTTTTTATGACAACCCGAATTTATTTCAATATTTTATCATAGAAATTGTTTTCTTATAAAAATATTTTATTAATATGTTTTCAAAATAAATAAAAAAATTATTTGAAAATTTCATTTTTATCATTTTTTTCTTAAACAAATGTTATGAAAGGGAATTTTTTATCTTTTTTTGAATGTTACATTTTTTAACCATTTTCCTTAAAAAATGAATTTTTTCCCTTGTACGAAAAGTATTGATTTAGAAACCCAAATTTAATTGATTACTTCTTATCACGTTCATAAGGATTATTTTTATATAATATTTATCCAAATGGATTTTTATTTTAAAATATTTTCAAAATGTTCTTCAAATTTAAAGAAGATTTTCCCCAAAAATATTTTTTAAATCATTTCTTTATTTCATTAACAAAAAAACCATTTTTTTTTATACCACATTGGATTTTTTGTGTTGATTCAATCCTTATTCTTCTATTGGATGGTTTTTGAATAATTTATGGAAATATACTATTGAAGTTCATATTTATGATTTATTCATAAATTCCCCATGAAATTTTTAATTTCATATGATCAATGACCATTGAATTTCTCCCTTATTGTCTATTTAATTTCCAAAACTATATAACAATTTAAATAAGTTGTCTACTTTTCACAAATTCGATTATTTTTTAAAATATTGATAAAACTATGTCCTTTATTAAATAAATATATTTTATAAATTATTTTTTTTATTTTTTTTATTTCTATATAAGAAGAATTATTTTAATATGCAATGATGGGTTGAGACCAAGAGTTATATAGATACTCCATGTAACAACCTGGTCTCACAAGACAAAAAGATTCCCAAATTAAATGGAAGAAGGATCTGTGTTTTTTAAAATAACTAGAGGACATATTTTGATGGAAAAGGTCCTCATGTTCCTTATAAATTCCATCCATTTTGAAATAATTTCACTCAAATTAGTTGAAGGTATTATTCATCCATGAGATATGGAATTGACTTATCAATGGATACATTTCATTTTCAGTTCATTAATTAATCTGAATCTGTTTCATTTTATTTCTTTTCAATATTTATATTTCCTCCTCTATTTATTTGACTGTCATGTTTTTATATATATTAACATGCCCTATTTTTTATGTGCATTCTTCACAATATATTTATCATATAGCATGTGAGCTCAATTATTACCATTTTAAATACATTATTCTCAACATTTAATTAGTGGATCTATTTATTCCATTCTATGAATTTGAGCTCACCTTTAATCTGTTTCTTTCCCCATGAATCCAAGAATCATAAAATTAATGATATGTATGGATTTAATATATTTATTAGAGTTATACTATATGTTATTATGATTGATAGAAGTAAAATAAGGTTGAAATTAGTCAATTCTTTTGTAATAAAAGGCACATATATGTATCAAATTAACTTTGACTACTAATATTATCAGTCCTATAGGGATTTAATACATATAATCATGCTGATGAAATTGATTTAAAACACTATATATAGGGCTTCTATGGAAAGGTCTATCTAGTTGGTATCAATTTAAGTTTCGTATAATCCTTGTAAAATTGATTTAGAAACACACAGATTAGATAGAAAAATTATATGGTTGAATTTTAAAATATGTATATATTAAAACCTTATAAATTTAGTGAGTATAGATTTTGTGTCTCTTCATATAAATACATCACTATCTGAATTCTAAAAGTTGACGTGGTTCTAGAATAGATGTACCTAGGAGTAAATACTTTGATAAGGTGTTGCGAGCCTGACTCATGGTAAACAGGTATAGAAAAACTGGCTTTAATGTTCATCTCGGTTGAAAATACATTGGAATATTCTAATGATAATACATGTTTTCTTTATAAAACGCAATGAATAATTTTAATGGATATTAAAAATTGAACAAAATAAAACTAATGTTTTTTTATTTTTAAAATATGGTTTCATGAAAGATAATTATATGCTTTTCTCACTATGGCTATTGGTTCTCACACTATTCATTATGGTTTTACTCAATTTCTATAACCCAATGAAATAAATATATCCTCGAATAAGAAGGACAAGGTGGTTTAAATTTCCAACCAAGTTATTTGTTTATAGGAGTGAAGGATATTGTGTTTATTTGAAATCATTGTTCATAAATTATGATTAAGAATATATACATTCAACGACTACCGAATATAATAAAGAGGATAATGATAGAGGTTTGTAAGAGATCAAGTGGTGGAGACAATAATGGAAACACGACTTGATTTCTGAAATGTGATAAGTTTAGAAGTAGAAACCATAGAAAGTGTCTCAATTATAAATTAAATGCATTATGTGATGGAATGATTTACATAAATTGTAAGATTTCTAAGAAAAACAAATAGTACTATTGATGGAAATTATGTTCGTCCTATAATATCATTCATTGTTCATTGTGGTAAGTGTGGTTAACCTTGTCATTACCCAATTAAATGACCTCTTCTAGAATATAATGTTTATAATAACTAAGGGTACACATGGAAATATGTTTATAATATAGTTATGTTCTGAGTTTGTTTTGAAAACTATTGTAAAATGGTTATTTATTTGTTAAACTGATTTCAAGGGTGTCCATCATCATTTTTTCAAAATTATTTTAATTTGGTTTTATAAAAGGAAATCATGTAATCCATGTGATTCTAAATCATGTCCAGAAATTCCACAAGATATAAACTCATGACCAGTGGATTATATGTGTTCCATGCCAACCATTGACCTATGAAATTTCATGCTTAATATTTCATTATATTTGTTAATGATATTGAAAAATAAATGTCAATAATGAACAAATAGTATCACTTTTGAAGAATAGATATTAATATATTAACAATACTTGTTTTGAATTATTTTTAATGTTATATAGTTACCCTTTTCGATCTTTTATAGGAATTAAAATCCTTTAAATGTTTCTTTACATCTTGAGGAATAAAAAATCATTATTTTTTATTAATTTTTACGAGTAAAGGGGTTAAATATAATTTGATAAAATCATAAAAAAATCATCATTGTTCATATTTAATTTAATTTTATCATTTTATAATATTTATTTATAATCATGGCTAGTATATGAATTCCAAACATTAGGGAAATGACTTAGAAATAAAAAATTTTCTTGATACCATAATTTTTGTTAAACTGATGGCCATCAATATCATCAAATAATTATGGATTTGAGGCCCTCAACATTAAATTTATCATTAATTGGTTTTTTATTGATGATATCATTCAATTCCTAAAAATATTTAATCAATTTATCAAAGATCGTATATCAACATTCCACAACTATTCCCCAACATAGAGACATTGCTAAATGGTATTCCATATGAATTTTGTACATCATATTTTATCATTTCTTAAGGATATTTTATAAAACCACATCAAAAATTGGGATATAAAAATATAAATCATAAAACAAAATATCATTAATAGTGAGTATAAAGTTTTATTACAGAATTTAATTATATTGAGAATAATGTACCACCTTGAAATTCTAAAGTAAAAACACTGTATTTGATAACGTGGATTACATGTGACACCATGTGCATAAAATAATATAATATCTATATAAATTATAATAAATTTTATATTTAAAATAAATTATAATATTGTTCAATGCATGAATCAACGAGTTTGTGTCTATTAAATTAACGATAATCCTTCCTCAACAGCATACTTTATACATAAGACTGAGTTTTAATGAACAAAAATATTTTGTTAAATAATATTATTTAATTTTATATGATATAACCTAGCCATTATGATAGATATTATGTATATTATTAACTAACATATGAAATTATTTTTTTTATATTAATATAATATTAGAAAATTTGTTACCAATTAATGAGAAATGAATATAAGAACAAATTTGATATAAAAATAAATTTTATTATATTTATGCTTCCAAAAAAGTTTTTTCATAATATAAACAACTACATAAAAATAGTTATTTATTTTTATGAAATATTTATTTTATATATTTAATATTTATCCATTATTTTTTATATGTATATTATTAGAACAAGCCATTTTTAACACATAAAAACCTATATTTCTTAAAAGGAAATTTTGCTGCCTTTTAGTGGAGAACCCATTTTAAATCCGAATTTTTCTACATTAATTTATCTAATATTTAATTATAAACTTCATATTTTAAACATGAACATAAATAAATCTATAGGGAAATTTTTGATATTTTCTATAAACATATCATTTTTTAATAGATAGTTACAAATAGAAAATTTTAGCTAAAAATCAATTTCTATTATATTTTATTTATAAGGATAAATTATATTTTATATTGGTTTTAATGTTTATTTAAATTATATTTCTATAAATTAATAAAATTTAGGTTATTGGGATCATCTTCAATTTGAGATTGAATTTAAAATCATATCAATCATTTGGACCTTTTTACATAAAAAACCCACAATGTTGTCCCTCCTGTGGGATGAATTTTAAAGTAATTTAATCCTATTATATGATTGTAATTTGTAAAAATTGGTTACTTATTTGTAACTAGAGTAATTGGTAATTTATAATATGTTCATATTAGTTTGTGAAAATATAATATTGAAAGTGATAAAAGTTAATTACAATTACTAATGCTAAATTAATGAAAATAAATGACTACACCTTTAACTTAAGGGACCAATAAATATTTTTAATTTTACAAAACCCATTTTATGGACATATCTTGTCCATCAACCTACTTTTATTTAGTTTTTTTTCTTTATTAATTCTTTAGTGATATTTATGTGTACACAGAACTTCTTTTAAAAAATACCATGTGACTGCTTTTACTTCCCTATAAAAGGACACCACCTCTCCCAAATAATCAAACATATAAAAACACATAGGTCTATCTAGACTCTAACCAAATAGATTTAGAAAATATATATCCTTGAACTTGAATCCTGACATTGTGAATAATTAATTCCATGGAAGCCTTTTGTTATAAATAAAGAGATGATACCCGATTAAGAGGTAAAGTCTTCTCTCAAGATTTTTATTGTTAATTCCATTTTCAACCCCCTATTATATTCTTAATTTATGATTACATGAAAAAAATAATATCCTAAACATACTAGGATGTTTTTGTCATAATATATCAATATAAATTTACAGAAACCACTATATAATAGTTAACGAACATACTGTTTCTGTGTATGGTGAACTACTGTGTCACCAAACAATGATTGTTCATTTTCCCCTTACCAGTAATAAATTAGATATTATATTGGAACTATGTTATAGATGATATATATGATATATATTATGTATTTATACTTTTATAATCATTTTATAACACATACATTTAATAATTTACATTTTATGTTTATATGATAACAATATTTGTGGAATTGTGGACTACCACCCCCTCAATCTGATTGATTCATTAAAACTATACATGGAATTTATAAATGATAGTGATAAATAAAACATTGATTCATATAATATATATACATTATATTCACGACTTATGTATCTTTCTAAAAATATATGTATCATTTTTCTCATTATCCTTTCTCACACTTAAATAGTGATAATGTTATTTGTGGACCTGTGGACTATTTCCTCCTCAACTTGATGTAATTTATTTTTCATCAAAACACACACACACACATATATATTTATTATTAAATAATATGGTATTTATTATAAAATGATAAATTCTGAAATATATTTTGATAATTACCTTATTCCCATAATTATTATTGAAAATTGGGAACCTTACTCAAGTGTATGCACGACCTACCATCTCCATAATTGTAAAATTGATTCATTTCTAAGAACCATATTAAAATATTGATTTAAAAATTATAATTTATCTATAAATAAGATAATTATTTTTTTATTTTATTTTTATTGAAGTTATTTAGTGACCAATTTTTCCAAATTTTACGAAATAAATTTTATTTTACATATAAATCAAAATTTTTCAAATCAACCGATGGAAAAATAATTGATTATGTAGTTGGGAAAAACATTGTAATAATAGAATTAAAAGTAATTATAAACATGAAAATTGTTTTGAAGATAGTATAAAATTAATATATGTTAAATATAAATGATGTTAATGGACATTCACCACAAAGAAAACTGTTGGTAAGGAATTTCCATTCAACTTTTTACATCTATGATATAAATGTCACATTCACCACCTACATATTTTTTAAGGTGTATTTATTGATCCTATTTTTATATTGTATAATTAATCCATTTAACTATATGGTATTTTAGATTTTAAAATTATATTATACCTTCATTATGATTTTATTTAAAAATTATATCAAGTGGTTTTGAACATATTAGAATGTTTAGATATATTTTACTAAATAATAAATTTAATGATCTTTAAATGGTAATTCTATTTGAGGATATTATATAACTCTTATTTAATAAAATCATTAATTATTCTCTTTTTATTCATTTCCATTTTTTAGTTTTAATACAAAACATCAATTTTTAGGAAGTCAAATTTTATTTATAAAAACTTGACTTTATGTCTCTATTTATTTTTTGAACATGTTTTTATCTAAAAAATGTTTTATTAAAAAATCAATTTTAAAATAAAAATATTGATAAATGTTTTTTAGCCTTTTTTATTTTACCCATGTTATCAAGGGTATCTTATTATCATTTTTATAAAGAGGAATTTTATAACTTTTTACATTGTGAATGGAATATTCTTTTTACCTTGTATGGCAAGTATTAATTTATGCACATTAATTTCTTTGACGAATAATTTACATGTTCAAAAACATTACTTTTAATGGAAATGGTTTCAAAATAAATTTTTAATAAAAATTAAATTTTTATCTTTTTTTCAATGTCAAATGATATTTTCCTCATGAAATTTATTTTAAAGTTATTCTTTTATTTCATCAATGAAAAAAACCATCTATTTTTACTCAACTTGGTGTTTGTTGAATTTATTTCATCCTTATTATAAATTTTCATGGATTTATATTTATTTGGACATGTATTGAATTTAAATTCACTTAATTAATTCCTTCTTGAATTCCCCTTGAAATATTCAATTTCACATTATCAATAAAAAATAAATTTTTCCTAATTATATATTTCGTCACCTAATATATATATCAACTTCCATATGACGTCTACAATGATATAATTTGAAAATTAATGGAAATACTGATAAATCAATTTCTTTTTTTCAATACATATATTTTATAAGGAATAATTTTTATTATTTCAATTTATATGTTTAAATAAGAATACATTTACATGCAATGACGAGTGGATCATGGACATTATATATCTTTTCGACGAATAAATGGGTTCTCATGAGACAAATATATTGGAAAAATTAAACGGAGGATGGATTCATTGTTTGAAAATACCTATAGGATAGATAGTGATATAATATATCCCTATGTTCCCTATAAATTTTGTCTATTATGAATGTATTTCTATCATATTAGTTCTAATTATTATTCATCCATGGGATTTCACATCGGCGTATTTCGGAAAAAATTTCATTTTTCGTTCATTGATTAAATGGAAAGTGTTTCAGTTTATTACCTTACCGTATTTATGTTTCATTATCATTTTTGGTGGTATGTGATTAATTATATTACCTTAAAATATTTTATATTTAATTCCATTACAATATATTATTTATATGGAATATGAGTTCAGTTATTACAATGTCATAATTATTTTTCCCATTGATCATTTTATCTTCCGATATACCTTTACCTTACTTAGAATTTGAGTTACACCTTAATATGTTTCATTTTCCATGAATCCAAAAATCATACTATGAAAGATATTTAGGGATTTACAAGATTTATTAGTATTATCTTCAATGTTATCTGCTTATATAGAAGAAAGATATGTTTTAATTAATCTAGAAAATTATAATATAATACTCATTAATGTATCTAGATTACAAAGACTACTAAACTAAGATTTCAATGGGGGATTTATTCCTAGTAATAATGAAAATATAATTATTATATAACACCTTATCCAGGGATTTTGGGATTTGGTCGCTACATTATAGAATAAATACATTTTTCATGATAGGGTGTCTGGTCATATATATGATGAAAAGGTGTTTCTGATATGGATTATACGATGGGTGTGACCATATTTATCTCTAGAATTTATTGAGTAATGTTTCTATTCTTTATAGGAATGAAGGACCATGTTTACCTGGGTTGTTTCTATTCAGGGCTTTACATTGCTCTGTATATTGTTTACATGAGTTTAGTAATGGACCGAACCTGTGCAGAGCATTCCTTTTATGAAATATAGTGTTTGAGCTATTTTTTGAGGTAGTGGTGACATTTCCCCAACACTTTTTCAAATTTTAAAATTTTGTTAATGAAACAGTGTCACAAAATGGTATTAGTTCCATTTCCTAAATTACAATCTATTTCATGATACGATGTCAAAAAATATTTTCAATTCCTCTTAAAAAATTCAAAATTATTACACGAAATGGTTTCATGAAATGTTGTGACCTCCTTTTAAATAATTGAAAATTTTCATCAATAGGTGACGAGAAATAATCTAACATTCTTTTCCAAATAAAAAAAATAGTTTCATGAAATGGTAACACGAAACGATGTCACATCCTTTCCCAAATTTTATAATTTTTTCATGAAATGGTGTCACTTCCTTTTCCAGATTTCGAAACAATTTCATGAAATAGATTCACTAAATGGTTCTACAACCTTTGTAAAGGTTCCATAAATTTTCATAAAACGGTGTCCTGAAATGGTATCACTTACTTTTCCAACTTTCCAACTAGTTTCATGAAATTGTGTCACAAAACTATGTCACTTTGTTTCCCAAATTTTCAAATTGGTTCATGAACAGGTGTCAAGAAATGGTGTCACATTATTTTCTATATATCCAAAAAAATTCATGAAATGGTGCCACGTTTCCAAATTTCAAAAAAAATTCTTGAAATTATGTACTAAAATTTTGTCACTTACTTTTCCAAATTTCTAACCTATTTCATGTAATAGGGGAACAAAAATGGTGGCATAGAAATGGTGGCCCTGAAATGGTGTCATTAATAGTGTTTCTAGAACTGTGTCATTTCTTTTGTAAAATTTTCATATTTTTACAAATTTCTTACTATCTCACCCATTTGACATTCCATTTTACGTAAAAATCAATAAAAAAATTTTAAGTGATTTCAGGGTGATTAAAATCCCATTACAAATATCTTATTTTTTCCCATTAATCAAGAATAATACACTCGGTCAAAATGTATTTTCATTGATAGATCTAGTATTAATTAAAAATCCAACATATTTTAAATTTCTTCCAAATTAAATATTTTAAAGGGCCGATATATCTTCATCCCTAGTTTTTCCATATTGGCCCCTGGTTCGAGATTCTCAAACCATTCCTTCATTCCCATATGATCGATTTGTAGTGTTGAATCCTTGGATCATGTCTTTCCTGAAGTTTCATCCTACTGCAAGTGAACGACCTATTCTGGTGAAACCATGAAGTTCACATTCATCATCAATATAAGTATTCCATTATAGATGATCATTACCAGTTATAATGGTTGATCTCATGCAAATAACAATGGTAACCTTTGGATGTAGGGGATTAATGGATTTTCCATTATTTTATTTGAACCTGTATAGTAATCTTGTTTTAGCCCGCTGGATCACAATGTAATTGACATAGTAAATATTTCAAATACATTAATAAATCGGTATCAATCATATATTGTTGCATCTTGTTTTTCTAGATAGCTGATATCTATTATTTCATTGATTTGCATGTCATTATTGTTAGAAATTGGTAAATAATATAAATCCGAGATTATATGTAAATTAACTGGATAACGAAAAAGAGGAATGTTATTAAATCCGGTTGTTGTTGTGGTAAACTATTAAAAATTTAATGGATTTTTAAATTCATCAATAAATAAACTAGATAATTCATGATATATTAAATAATATGTTTTATAATAAAAGATAATTATGGTAATGGTTCTAAGTTACACTATTTTCTATAAAGGCCAAGGGCCTTATGCTTCAAGACATTAGTGCTCGTTGTTTTTGAAGCCTAGATGCCTTTATGGGGGACAGGAGACCAGTTTCTTATTGATCATTTTCCTACTTCTTGTATTGGGGTGTGATCCTGGGATGGATGAGCCTATGGGTCTATTGTGGTATGTGGGGTAGAGAGGCCCAGGGGTATGGGAATTAGTTGTTTCTTAGAGTGGTGAGATTCATCGGTTTATACATCTGGGTGTCGGAGAGGACACCTAAGACAATGAAACGTGTCAGTTATTAATGTGGGATACTTGATGAATCTTGTTGAATGTTTATCTTCTATACTTGACCAATTCATAAGGTTGATGGTATTTAATACCTTCCTTAAAAATGAGGAAATATCAATGTGGTATCCTAAGGAATTCCCATATTTAGCATCGTAATTATTGATGGTTCAATGATCCGGATATGGGTGTAAAACGCTCGAAAGGTAGTCAATATATGCACGATATTGAGCACCTTGTGTTTGGTAGCTTATTTTTTATCTTATAGAATACCTATAATTATGCGAAATTAATAATTATATTAATAAATTATTGAATAAATTTTGTTATCCCATAGGGTTGGTGCTTCTCTATATTCAATGCAGAGGTAATATTTCTAATAAGTTTATGGAATTTTTTCGGTTATGTCTGGAGGGAAAGGAAATTGGTTTCGTTACAATGAAACATAATATAGAAATAATAATGGTAAAATAATTTCTAGATAAAACAATTATATAAAGTGAAACTCATAAAAAGGGATAGGTAACTTTATATCACTCTTTAATATTTTATATGCTTGTAGAATATCTAAATTTGTAGTGACATTTTGGAGATGATATACATTAGTTGTAGTTGAGTCTAAGGCTAGGTTTTTCCATAGTGTGTTTGTGAGAAATAATATATAAGGTTCTATTTCTATTTCTATTTGATAATCCAGATTTTTAATTAAGGAAATAGACACCTTGGGGATACTGAACCCTTGCGGTGTGCTTTTTACAACATCCTGATTGGAGGATGGATGGCCGACTAACCCCATTGTCATCTCTACCTTCCCTTTGTAGTTACATGATCTCGTTGACACGATTAATGGTTTTCCTCATATATATATGGTGAGGGTTATAATGTCTTATGGGTTTTAACACACATATATTATGGATATTATTTCCTATGGACTACTATAAGATTAATGTGTATACATTATGATGGATTGAGGATCCTTACTTAGTTTATGGGATTTAATGTTATGAAGTATACTATGTAATGTATGATACATGTTATGGGAGATTTGGGGGATCCATGAAACTATGTGGATGCTTTAGTAATGTGGACATGGTGGTTGTGTATTATGGGAATCATTTTTTGGGGCTTTTCCTTGGTTTTTGTGGGAAAGTCTTTTTGGAGAGAGATGCTTAGGAGGTGCGGCATTTTGGAAACGTGGAAAACTTGTGGTGAAGATGTAGATGTGTAACATTGATATTTGTAATTATATTATATAATCATGTATGTGATACATGGTGGGAGTATCCATGGAATGTTTGAGAACATTGTATACATGTTTAGCTAGATAGTTAGTTTGACTTTTTGTTCACTATGCTTTAGTTTGATTTCATTAATTTTTCACGAGAGGCTCCGTAGAGGTTCCTACTAAGTATACCATAACAGTTAACCTATGTATATTGAACTATTTTTTTTTGGTCCTTTGCATCCGGTTGGATATTTTTCTAGTTACACTATCTTGGTGTTTGTATGAGCTATTTGGGATTCAGGGTTGCTTCCATTTTACAATCATTTTCCACTTGTATTTTTTCCTTTCAGTTTTATTAGTGTTTTCATGAAATTACATGTATGTAAATGGGATTAATTTTTTGTGATGATACATTTTGAGTGTGTTGGTTCCTTTATTGTCCCTCTCTTCCACATTTGTTATCTTATAGGGTAATACCCCCCACTTTTGGTTATATTATATTGTTGGTGCTAGTGTCCAACCCGAGGCCTACTAGAGTTGGGACTCATGTGTCACTATCTCTCATCACATTGTCAGCCTAGAAGGGGTATACATTGTTGGAAGGGGATGTGACAAGTATCTATTGTGAGGCTTGGATCATTGTATACATGTCTATATGGAGATTTAGATTCACTTTTTGTTCTTTGTTATTTTCCATTTATTCGTTACATTTTCCGTGGGAGGTTCTGGGAAGGATCATACTGAGTATGCCCTTATAATCACCCTATGTATATAGAAATATATATTTTCATTTCACTTGATGCAGGTTAGTTTTCATGACGGTTACTACTAGTTTGAGGATTGAAGGAGGTGATCTGGCTTCATGGTTGTTATTGTTTGAATTTCTTTTGTAACTTTCTATTTTCTGTTTAAGTTGTATTGGATTTTCATTACATTACATAAATTTACATGGGATGTCATATAGTGTAGTATAAGTTGGATTTGGTTGGTGTTTGTCTTATATCACTCATTAGGATGTCTTCTCAGAGTGGGTACTGACTTCCATTTGTGTGTCTACTATACCATTGGTGCTTGTTTCCAACCTGAGGCCTACTAGATGTGGGACTCGGGTGTCATTATCTCCCTTCTCAAATTTTCGGCCCAGGAGTGGAACATGATGTGGGGAGGGTTCATCACTTAGTGCTATCAGAGGTATGGTTGAGGGATATAATGGATATTGGAGTAAGGCACATCTGACATTTCATGGGTTAGTAGGGAAACAGTGTCAGTTCTGTATAGAAAGTAATTTAAACAATGGAGACTTGCTGAGACATAGTTATTTAGGCCCCCTATGATCTGATCCATAGACCTTTATGTTTATTATGGCTACTGAACAATATTATACTTGTTTTATGGTAGAGAAATAGGAAAGGACCATGCATCACTATTCTTTGAGCTTGTATTTTAATGGGTAGAACTTGTGATAG
Organism: Viscum album; assembly: GCA_963277665.1. Lineage (NCBI taxonomy): Eukaryota > Viridiplantae > Streptophyta > Magnoliopsida > Santalales > Viscaceae > Viscum > Viscum album. The sequence goes on from OY728165.1 coordinate 1,958,470,285, forward strand.
GTTAACCAAAAAAAATAAAGTAAATCAATTAATTACTATTGAATCCTCCATATTTAAGTTTTCAGAGCTCAAAATAATTTTTATTTTGTAGGAATGGCTCTACGTTGACATCCTCGTCAGGTTCACATAGAATATTTATAGAAAGATATTCCAGTTGATCAACGCAGAGTGGAGGTCGATGAAGATGAAACATTGAGGAGAAAACATTGAGTGTTTCCACACTAGAGTCTACAGATGTATGAGAGACCCATTTTGATGAATATACAGATGGATACTTAGAGGAGGTTGAGATAGATTTAATCTCAAAATGAACTAGTAATAAGAATTCGGTGACATTGGGTATCATAATTCTGCATGAGGTAATGAGGAAGTGATGGTTCTTTTTCCACAAATATCTCAAGGAGTCGGTGATATCATTAGAGGAGTTCCGAGAAATGTTCAGTGTTGAGTATATTTCTTTGACTATGTGGGTGTCCTTTCTCAATGAACATCTTACCATATAAGAAGGGATCTCTAGAGTGAGAGTTTTTGAAATATATTTCATGAATGTTTTATAATATTTTTTGGACATGTTTCCAGATGAGGAGGCATGTTTGCGACATTTCAAGTTGGATTTTCATCCACATATCATTCACCGTGTCACATAATTTATGTTGAAGGAATATAGTGAGATGCTAGAAATGGAATATATCATCATGTTAATGTTATCAAAAAATAGGTACTCTTAGGATGGGAGTTTTCATGATTTGTCAAGATGTAAATCTGTGGTCTAGGGTGCCCGGTTTTCAATTGAGAAGAGTTTTGTTTCATCTAGGGGTAGGTACCAACCCTATGTATGTCATTTATCTGGGGCAGAGGATATCATGCCTATTCCAAGGGATCATATGCTTTTTTTTCTTGTGCAGACAAAATATATCAATAGAGAGAGTGCCTAACAATTCAGAGAAGTCAACGTGCCCTAGGTCGTCTGCTCCAGGTTCATCTATTGAGGCAGTTCAAGCCAAGGTAATAATATATGGTTAAACTAGCTTTGGATTAGCATTGTGTAGATGTGGCAGGCAGAGGACATCCAAAACATGCTTTCTATCCTCTGAGAGCAGATCATTACCAGGGTAGTGTTCGTCATCATGGTCAGAGAGGACTTGATGCAGGTCATGGTCAACTTCATGCTTTAGTGATGCTAGAGAAAGCTCATCCAAACATCATTTTAGGTACCCTTTACTAATTTTCTACTTGGTTGTATTAATTTTTTGACCCAAGATCCACACAATACATTATATCACATACCCTTGTCCATGTTTTTATGCATGAGGTAGAGAGGGTTCACATTCCCTTGGCATTAACTACACTTGTTGGAGGTCGATATGACTTATTGGAACTATCGTGACACTGCAAGCTACTCATTGGAAAACATCGGTCTTGGGGATATTTCCCATGTTAATGGATTCTGCCATATGATTTCACACACAACATGGATTGGTTGTATTTGTTGAATAATATTATTGACTGATTTCTATTGTAGGTGGTATTCTTCGATTCTGATAGAGATCACATAGTTTTTGTTGTGGAGCGAGACCCTCAGATGGGTCCGAGGTGCATTCCTTCCTTTTTCATCCCTGATGGCTGAGATGATGTGAAGTTAATAAAATCATTAGTAGCTGGAATTTTTCGGGTCATAGAATAATACAAAGATTCTTTTCTGGATGATGTTTTTTCATTACCCAATTGATGGGATATTGAGTTCTAGATCGAGTTGCACAAAAGTGTGTCTCCATTCTTAATTCCTTCATATAGGATGGAACCTTCTTTGTTGTGGGTGATGAGTATAAAACATGATTTTCTATTCTAGTGTGTTATTTTTTATCCAAGTGTGTCAAAATGTGGTGCACCAGGTTTATTCGTATAGAAGTCTAATTGAAATTTGTGGTTCTGTTTCTATTAACATCACATGAACAAAGAGACAGTGATGAACCACTATCCTATTCTATGGATTTATAATTTTTTTAACTAGCTAATGGGGTATAGTTGGTTCTCAGATATCAATTTACGGTCAAGGTGTCATCACTTGCGATAAAAGGATGAGGATATCTCGAAGAATACTTTTTATTATTGTCATGGGAATTAAGAGTTCTTGGTGATGTCATTTGGTCTGATGAATACTTTAATTATGATCATGTGGTTGATGAACATTATATTCTGTGAGTTCCTATATATGTTTGTAGTTGTTTTCATTGATGATATCCTTGTGTACTCCACGTCTGAAGTGAAGCATACAGAGCATCTACATGCCATTTTGGGAGTTCATCATCAATAGTAGAAATTTGGTATGTTTCTAAAGATTGATTTTTTGGATCAATAAGATTGTTTCATGAGGCATGTTGTGTCCCGAAAGTTATTAGCTATTAATCAATCGATGATAGATGCATTTTGTTTCTTGGGAATCCCCAAATACATTGGAAGAGATGTGATGTTTCCATCATATCATGACCTATTACAGGAGGTTCGTGGCCATTTTCTCTTGGATTGAGACTCCTCTAATAATGTGAACCCAGTGTATTAGGAATTCGGGTAGACTGATTTATTTTAGGTTTCATTTGAGTATCATATGAAGATATTGTTCATAGCTCTGGTTCATTGTATACCAGTATAGGGAGATCATTTTGATGTTTTTTGTGATGCTTTACATATTGGGTTAGGCAATGTTATGATGCATCATAGATCAGTCATTTTTATGTGTGAAAGTATATTCATCCCCATGAACATAACTATGTCACAGATGATATCGAGTTGGAGGAAGTGGTGTTCTCTATGACATTTTTTGAGACATTACCTCATCAGTGAGTGCTTTGTAGCTTTCCCCAACCATAAGAGTGTGACATATGATATCTTCTAGACTGAATTGAACATGTGGTAGTGTTATTTTATGCAGTTATTACCATATTATGAATTTAAGATTTTATAAAAAATATGTAAAAGGTAATGTTATAAATGATATGTTGAGCATGATATCACGTAATGATGTAGTGCATGAATCTGGTGATTCCAGGAGTGTGATTGAATATTTTTCTGCATTACATATGAATATGTGAGTAGTAAGAGGTAGTGTGTGACATTTATATATGACAGTGTAGTCATATACAGTGTAAAAGTTTGAATATTTCTAGTTGTAGGATTTTTAGGTAGAGGTATAGAGAGATCGGTTTGATTATGGTAAAGCCGTTGACGGTTGGTTTTACGATGAACATCATCGAGTATTGTTTCGGGGAAGGATTCTCACTTCTTCAAAGACACATTACATGGTTTTCTAGGAGTTATATGGATTGATCATAGAAGTATATCCTGGCATGATGAAATTTTACCATTCCTTGAGGAGTCAGTTTTGGTGGCTATGGATGAAGCATGTGGTTACATAGATTATGTCTTGATGTTTTTTCTTCCAGAAGTTGATGGCCAAGCACCTTATTCCAAATGGGTTTCTCTAGAAATTAGATATTATATAGTTGATGCGGGGATACATCTCCATAGACATTGTTACCGGTTAACATCAATCCTAGGGAAGCAATGAAGCTATATTGGTGGTAGTGGGTTGCTTGAAGAAATTATCCCACTTTATTGCAATGAAGTAGTTGAGCATAGTGGATTTTTTTTCAAGGATGTATCTAGAAGAGGTGATGAGACTCAATGATGTTCTAAGGATGATTATTTATGATTGATATCCACGTATTACCTCTAGGCTGTGGATATCTATCATTCACGTGTTCGTTTCTCAGTTATTACTTAATAGTCAATTCTATCCAATGACTGGAAGTTAGACATAGTTAACCATCCAGAAACATAAAGAAATATAGTGCTCTTATGTCCTGGGTTTTGGAGTTTTGTGTATCAGACACTGAACCTTGGTATATTTGTCTTAAAATATTATTTCTCACTACACCATTGGTTTAGAGTCCTTTGAATCCTTATATTCCCGACCTTTTTGTTCTCATTTTTTCTAAACGTGAGTCAAATAGTCATCAATTCATGGGCCTGAACTGGTACAAAATACAACAATGATTATTCAGGTGATTCAAGATATAATTAAGATATAACACAATCCCCTGAAGTATTATGAGGATCATAATATTATACCTCTAGTTTTTGATGTTAGGGATCACATGTTTCTAAAGTTGACTCCCCATTGGGGGATTAAATAGATTTGTTGTGCGAGAATGTTTCTCCCAGTTTGATGGGTCATTCAAGGTGTTCCCCATGTGGTAGTTATGGCGTATTGAGTATCACTTCCCCATAGATTGGTGGATACATGAAATCTTTCACCTATCACATATTCATTTTTACCTTCATGATGACTCTCAAACCATCAATTAGGGTGAGATCGATGTTGATAATGATGTGACCATTCAGAAGTGGTTTATAAAGATACAATACAATTATGTGAGTGTTTTAAACATGATTTCTATTCCATTTTTTTGTGTCTTATCGCCGAACGATGGCATGGAGTATAGTACATGGGAACATGAGTCGCAGATACGTGATCAATACATTGAGTTGTTTGATGGTTATCACTTCTCATGTGATGATGTTAGTCTGTGGTTTTTGACCATTCTACATTATAAGATGGTTTTATTTTCATTATATATGGGTATTTCTCTATTTGGAGAGGTATCTCTCGAGAGAGAGTGTTTATGAGCAGGTTGTGGATGTCATGTGGTTTTTATGGCCCCATTTTAAGTGGTTAATCCCTTTTGGAGGCGAGAACATTGAGAGGTATCTTGAAGGGTTGTTGTTCGACCACCATTATCTTTTTTCCTATCTTCTTTGGTTTGGGATTCTCAAGGATGATAATGTTTTGATAGTCATGTGATATAATGTTTTGGACCTCTCTGTTCCATTCTATTGCTGAAATCTGGTGTTTGAGTATTTATTGGAGGTCCATGTAACTTATCACCAACACTTTTCGAAATTTATAAAAAGTTTCTGGAAATAGTTTCAAAAAATGGTGTCACTTATTTGAAACATATCTAACATGTTTCCAGAAATGGTGTCACAAAACGGTGACACATCATTTTTCAAATATATAATATGTTTCCTGAAACAATGTCGTGAAATGGTTGAACTTTATTTTCCAAATTTATAAACTATTTCAGGAACTGGTTTCATGAAATTTTGTCACTTCATTTTCCATATATTATTACTTTTTAATGAAACAGTATCATGAAACTATGTCACTTCCTTTAGAAAATTTCAAAAAAAAATCATGAAATGGTTTCACGAAATGATGGCACTTCATTTCTTTATTTAAAAAAATATCATGTAATGATTTCTCAAAATGGTGTCACTCCATTTTCCAAATATCTCTACTATTTCAGGAAATAGTTTCACAATACGGCGCCACTTCATTTTCCAAATTTCAAAACTCTTTCCTTAAATCGTGTCCCATAGTGTTGTCACATCCTTTTCTAAATTTACAAATTGATCCATGAAACAGTTTCATGAAACTGTGCCACATCCTTTGCAGAATTACCAAACTATTTCATGAAATGGTGTCATGAAACCGTGTCAATCTATTTTGTGTATTTATAAAAAATTTCCCGAAACGCTATCACAAAACTATGCCATATCCTTTTCCTAATTTCAAAAACTATTCCATCATACGTTATCAAAAAATAGTGTCACATTATTTGTTAAATTTACCAAAAGTTTCATGAAATGGTGGAATAGAAAATGTGGCTCTAAAATGGTGTCACAAATAGTTTTTCCACAATTGTATCATTTCCATTTTCAAATTTCATTATTTTTCTATATTTCATACAGTTTCATCCAGTTGAAATTCCCTTTGTCATAAAATGAAATGAAATGTTTTTTAAGGGATTGATGTCTGATCGAAACCCTATAAATCTTATCATAATTTTTCATAATATACAAGAAGCCTAGACTAGGTAAAAATACATGATTTTCAATATCTCCAATCTTAATGGAAAATCGAGCATATCTTAAACTGTTGTTCTAATAAATCATCTAAAGGGTCTAGATATCTTCTTCCCTTGTTCTTTCTTTATTTTCCTATGGTGCATGATTATTTATCCATTCCTTCTATCATGTTTGATTTGACGGTAGTGCTGATGTTTTTGATCACGTCATCCCTAGAGTTTTGGCCCACTAAATTTGCACCCCCTATTTTGGAGAAACTAGAAATTATTGATCCTTCATCAATATTTGTCTTCTAGGATAGGTGATTTTGACCTATTTTATTGCTTATTATTGTAAAAATAATGTCATAAACCTTTTGAGGTATGGTATTTTGGTATTCTCAATTATTGTACCTAGAAATATAGAGTTATCATTTATTATCTTGATAGATCACAATGTAATAGAAATAATAAATATTTGAATAGGATAAATAAATTGGTGTCAATTTTATATTGTTAAAACTTTATTTCTAGATAGTGTGATATGTATCCTTACTTTGTTTATCATGTCATTCTTTAGGGAAAATGGTAAATAACGTAATGTTCGATTAATTATAAATTAAGTGGATATATATAAAGAAGAATATTATTTAATCCGATTGATGATGTGGTAAACTAATGATAATTGAATTGATGTAGTTATGAATTTTTAAATGATCCAGCTAAAGAAATATGGATTAAATAACTTGTTGTTTGATATAAGATAATTCCTAGCAGGGTTCTGAGTTACCCTCTTTCATATAATGTCCAAGGGACTTATTCATAGAGTTTTGAGTGCTCATTTATTATAAAAGATATATTCCTTACTTGGGGAAATTAGCCCAGTTACTTGTTAACTATTTTCATATTTCTTGTGTTGTGGTGTGAGCCTGGGATGGATGATCCTAGGAGGATATTATGTTATGTGTGGTAGGGAGGCCTATCAGTAGGAGTAGTAGTTGAATTCTAGAGTGGTGAGACACATTTTTTTTACGCATGTGGGTATAGGGGAGGAAACCATACATGATGAAATGGTCTCTTTATCAATGATGGATTCTTGTTTAATAGCATTGGGTTTTTTTATTCATTACATTCCAAAAATCAATTGGGATCTGTTCTTGCTTACCCTATTTCTATAGGAGGTGAAGACATGGGGGTTATTCCACATGCTTTTGTGTTTATCTTATCAATGATGGATGAGTCTACGATCCTTTTATAGCTATAAATGGCTCTAAGGCTAGTCCGCATACTCACCATTTGATCCCCTTTTGTTTGGTAGCATAGTTTTTATTTTTATAGGACACCTTGAATTATGGGAAATTAATAATTATATTAATAATTTATTGAATATATGATATTAAACAATGTGTTTGGAGCTAGATGGGATGCAATGATGAGGTAATATTTATGAGAAGCTGTGGACTTCGATTAGTTATGCCAAGAGGGCATTGAACATGGTGTGATTCCAATGAAACAAAATGTGGAATTAATAAAATATAATTAACGGTAAAATAATTAATTACTAAAGTGAAATTGGTTAAAACAGATATGTAACAAAATATCTCCCTCTAAATGGTTTTATGATTATAGGATATTTTGTCTTAGCTATAGAATCCAAGTGTATGAGGTACATTAGCTGCAGTTGAGTCTAAGGATATGTTTTTCCCATATTGTGGTTTTGATATAAAATTTATCATGTTACTTTTGTGTTTTTATACTATAATACATTATTTTTGTTAGTGAAACACACACCCTTAGGATTCTAATCCCTATTAGTATTTTTCCCAACATCATGGTGGAAGGATGGATGTTTAATTACCCCTTTTGTCCTAGCTCTCTTCTCTTGGTAGTCACATGTGTTAGTAGTAATGACGGATAATTTTCCCCATATATATCTTTAGAGGGTTGAATGTCTTGTGGATATTCACAAACATATATTCTGGATATAGTTTCCAATGGACTACTATATCTATAACATGTATAGGCTATGATGGCTTCATGATTCTTACCTGCTGTATGGGGTGTATTAAATTGATTTATAATACCAAATGAATGATACCTATTATGTGTGAAGTAGTGGATCGCAAAAAAAAACAGGTTACTTTTGTAATGTCGATGTGGTGGTTGTGTTGCATGAGGTGCATATTGTGGTGCTTTGCTAAGGAGTCTGCGGACAAGCATTTTTTCAGAGAAAATATTGGGACATGTGATGATGGGGAAAAGTGGAAAACCAGTGGGGATGTATTAGCATAGTACAATTGATATTCATTACTATATATATATATATATATATAATTTTCTATGTGATACATGGTGAGAGTATCCATGGTGAGGCTTGGAATATATTATAACTCTTTAGGTGGCGAGTTAATTTCACTTGTATTTCACATTTCATTATAATGATTTCATTTCTTTTGGACGGGAGGCTCTGAGGAAGATCCTACTAGGTTTACTTTTATACTAACCCTATTTATATACACCCTATTTAGGTCACTTGGATTAGGTTGGGTATCAGGGTTGTTACTAATATCTTGGGGTTTATAGGAGATGTTTGTGCTTCATGGTTTCAATACATTTACTTTATTTTGGTACTAACAGTTTTCCCTTTAAATTTTATTACTTCTTTCATTACATTACATATTTGTACGAGGGATTATTTTATTGTGCAGTTTGAGTTGGTGTTGGTTGGTGTTTTTCTATTCTCTTCCTTTCACATGTGTTCTCTTTTATGGTAATTCATACCATATGTGTGTTTACTATACCATCGGGGCTAGTCGCCAACCCAAGTCCTACTAGATGTGGGACTCATTTGTCACGATCTCCCTTTTCACATTGTCAACCCAAGAGGGGTACTCATTTTTGGGGAGGAGAAGAGACATTTTTATCCAGGTTTATGAATATTATGATCAACGTTAACTAAAATGGTTTCTATTTTTCTATTAATTTTTAATTATTCTATTCATGTAAAACCTATAACTTTTAACTATATTTTGATTTATTTTATTCACTAATATAATATAATTATAAAGGTTAAAATTTTAATGATTTTATATTTATCACTAGATTAATGTATTTTATAATTTTTCCTCCATTACTCATATTGTTATTCTATCAACAAAATTTAAATTTTTTTTCATAGTGTTTGTAGATGTTTTTTAATTTATTAAAAGTCAATATAAAAGTCGTAAAGATAATCAGGACAATAAAAATGTCGATTTATAACCTTTTAATATTGTATTGAAGTTTTTATAGAGTTAAATTCTCATATTAGTAATTTAAAATGTTTTTAGGTAACACATATGACCTAATACACAAAAAACAATAAATCATTTTTTTATTAATGATTATAATAAAAGTAATTATTTATTACACTCAATATTATATAAATTTTTATAATAATAAAATAAAATCATATCATTATAGAAATCATCATAAATGTATAAGATTCATCCAGTGATGTGAACAAAGATGGAAATAAATTGAGTAGTTTAGTATATTATTTATGAAAGAAAAATCGTATAGATTTTTTAATAACATAAAAAATATATAATAATATAATAATATTCCTAAAATATTTATTTTAAAAAAATTTAATCTTATTTATTATTATTAAAATAAATGATTATTCCGGATCATGGGAAATCCATTTTTTTTGTGTATGTAAATCATAGATTTCATTAACACAATCGGTAAGAAATCCCCCCTTTGAAACAATTAGAACAATTTCTTTGAAACCATTTTATAAGAAATAAAACATGAGTATAAATTAATTTAAAATTTATTTAGGTTTATATACATTATTCATAAATTTAATTTAAACAAATGATGGTAATTAGAAAAAATGTTTCCTGACTAAAGAGAAAAATTAATTCATTTTTCCTTTAAACTGTCTTTGTACTTTTCAATTTATATATAGAGTAAAAAAAATAAAAAAATACATATAAATAAAACAAACAACTATAGTATAAGAATATATGGTTGTTTTAATATATGATTATAATAAAAATAATCCAATAGAATCTTAAACATAATCATTTTTGAATATTTATGAGATTATGAAATTAACCCTTATCTCATGTCTGAATTGGTTCATATATTCTTTAAAACTCAATTATAATAAATTTATATCCATTATTACTATATAAAATATCAATATAAATACATGTAATATTATATATCATCCCATTATCAAATATAATCATAGGTTTCTTAATAATTATATAGTAAAGATGTTGTCTCTGAGTGTTATCTATATCATTTTTCATGTAATATTCGGATAAGAAATTTCATGCCATGATTTACTCACTAAAAGATAATCTATTGAATATATTTATTATAAAATTATAATATATAATAAATAATTAATATATTTATAATAATTCATTAAATGGGGACATAAAGAAGGAATCACTTCTCCCCATGGTTTTATTTTTTCAAATGTATGTGCGAGAAATATTATCATTTTTAATGTTTTGACATGTAAGAAAAAAAAGATATATTATAATTAGATAATTGTAATTATTTAATAAATATAATATGTAGAAATTATATCCATGTTAATAATCATCTATAAATGGTGGTGATGAAAAATGAAAAACTTCATTTCATGATTTAATAGTCTGTATGTATCCACAAACAAGGCTTTCATTACCCATTTGAAAGAGAAAAATATGAATAAATGGTAAATATTTTACAAAATAATATTTCATTAATAGAAATATAAATCATTATATATTTTATGATGTTTATAAAACATTATAATGATTTATAGAAACAAATTAAATTAATACACTCAGTTATGTGTTATAAATCTCTTTTAAATAACGTCCTTTTCATTACACATTAGTCCTTATAAGGATGCAATAAAGGTAAAATAGGTCCATTTTATTCATGTTTAGGAATGTTATAAAAGGAATTAAGTATGTATTTTTTGATCTAAAATTATCTTAAATTGTTCGAAATGGAGGACAATTAGAGTCCTTTTATAAGGGAGTACGAGGACACAATTGGATTTTCCAAGAAGATATACATATATCAATGAATTACTTGAGCTATGTTGCAGAAAATTAGAATTATTTTAAGAGATAAAGATATACAGAATAAATATAGAGACAAAATGTTACATAAAATTGATTTCAGGTAATTATAACCCTTATACTTTAGTTTAGGAACTCATAAACTCATTTTACCATTAACAATCGTAATAAAATTTTACCTTTTGAACAATTCATAATGATAAAAATTATCTTGACCCTAATAAATTATATTAATTATTGTAATTAAAAATATTAAATACAGTATATAATATTAAATTTTAATATTTTTCATTAATTCACTTTCATTAATTTTTTCAAAACCTAATAAAACAATTTTTGGAAAAATTAAATTTGTGGTACAATAAAGAATTATCTTCCATTCATATCCCTATAATTGTTTTTTCAGGATATTATAATAATTTTGAAAATATATATTTTAGAAAAAATAAATTAACAAAATTAATCAAAAGTTATTTATTTATATATTTAAGATAAAAACACTTTGCAAAAAAAATTAGGTTTAGAAAAAAAATGTTTTTAAACCCAAAAATGTACCTATAAGTAGATAAAGTACAAAGATTATTAATATATAAATAATTATATTATTTAAAATTATGGAGGATTAATTTTATATTATTATCATGCTGAATAAATAAATAATATTTAAATTACATGAATTATTTAAATGAACATGAGGTTTAACAAAAATTAGTATTTTCACAATTCACTAAAAATAACTAATTTATAAAATAAATAAATAAATAATCCCAATATTAAATTGAAATATTTGATTCAAAAATTATATAAAATTATAAACATTAAAACATTAAAAATATAAAATAGAAGAATAATATTTGTTCATAAAATGATATTAGATATTTTTTATGATAACAAATTTTTATGCATATAGTGTATTTATGCAATGTTTATAACATATTTTTTATGTATTAATTAATTAATATTTTTAATACATAAAAAAATTATTTATAATATTTATAAAATGAATTTATCATCTAGGTTATAATGGATACATTATAAAAACAATTATATTATATAAGAATTAAATTACTTTTTTTATTAAGTTTCATGTTATAAATGATTAATAATATTATTTTCCAATAAATATTTTCATTGTTAAAATATACCCTAATAGATTAAATTTTTTCCTCAAAATTTATTTTATCGATAATAAGAGGATCAGTAATTGAAAATACCTTCTTTCAAACGCACATCGTACAATGTAAAATAAAAATGTCCTTTGAAAAGGGAAAGTGTGAAAATTAAAAATTACATAAAATAGCACATAATTAGTGTCTTATATGATGAGAATATTTGTTTAAAGTTATAATATGGGTGTACAGGAGAAAATTCATGTCTAAATAATAAGAAAGATTAATAGATAACTTATTATTGAGAATGTTAAAGAGAACAAAACCATAAATCAACAAGGGGTTGAAGTTCTCTCAATTGAACTAAATGTTTTATAAGAATAAAAAATCACTCTAAATATCCTTTTATTAAATATTATTAATTATTTTACCGTTTAATATTAGATAAATACTTACTTAATTTTCTTAAATCCATTCACAAATATTATCACATGATTTCATCTTTCAATTCATTTCCACCATTTTTCATTAATTTTGTAATAATGAATAAACAATTTATAATTTTTTTAATTATTTATGCTCTAAAATATTCCATTAATATAAAATAGAAACATTTTAAGAAGTACACATGAATTAAGAAGTATATATAATTTGTAATGTTATTATTAAACTCAATAAGATTGATTATTCATCAGAAAATGTATAATAATGATTAGATAAACATAAAAAATAAAATCCATTATAAATGATATAATACATTAAAAATAAAATTATAATACAATTTTTTTAACATATAATGTGTAATGATTCATATAATATTTTCAATTTTCTAAATAATAAATAATGCCCAAATTTTGGACTATTTAAAAACCAAACATATGATTAACATGCATATTTTTAATACCGATGTAATTACTCATATTAATTTTAAACTCTTAGTATATTTAACGATAATGTCACAAAAGGTGTTTTAATTTGAGGCTATTACCACATTGTGTTATGTGATTATTAAAAAAAATTACAAGATATAAAATAGTGTATAGATCATAAATCTAATGAATATTTATCTATCGATGATTTTTTATTGATTTAACTGATATCTCAACTTATGTAATTTCATATTCAACTATAGTAATTGAATAATCTTATACTTTCTCTCATATCAATTTGTGAGGTAAATATCATTGAAGGTTGAGGTAATCATTTTTGATACTCCACATATCATTAAAATATAATTCACTAGATCATATTGGCTTCTTTAATTCCATTACACTAATGTTCTTGATGGTAATTTTATCCACCAATAATGAAAACATAAATTCACCTAATACAAGTAAAAGTGTGTTTATTTCCATAAATATTACATGTTGTAAAAAAAACTTCCATGTTCCATTTCCCCAAATTTACCTTTTCAAATAGTCCCACCATTAAATAATTATATATATTTCTTTTGAAAATATACTTGTTTGGAAATTTGTTCTTTTCCATGCAGTAACTTGATGCGACACAATTATATGATAACATTTGTTAAAAATTAACACCATTTATGTGCTTTTATTTATCCCTATAATGAAATAATAAAACTCTCGATCTGATATAGGTATTTAATTAGCATAATTCTTTCCTAATATTATAATGTTTGATTCATGCAGAAGAACACATTCTCATCCCATAATATGAAATTTGAAAATTTTATTTTTAAGTCCAATTTTTACACACGAGGAGTGTATTTACCAAATAATATTGCCTTATATGTCTCAAATAGGATTCCATATATTCCCACATATGCCAATGTGTTTTCATTTATGTCTACGAATTATTACAATACCTATTTAAAAAATTGATAAAAACAATTTTTATTTCATTAAAATCGAAATAATGAATTTTTTTTCAATGTACTTGATCATTTTTCCATCTAAGAAAATATTTCATCTTCCAAAATAGGATAGATGTTACTTCTATTCATTGAATTCCCACATCATTGTATCATGTGGTGAATAAATATGTTTCTTTATATGTCTAAGATTTCTAAGGACACCTTTTATCATTATTTTTAAAATATTCACAGTTCTAACTCTACAATTATATACATGGTTTTCAGGGATACCCCTATATCAATTATGGGTGTTGATACATTTATCAATAATAGAAAATATAAAAATCATAGGATTATTATCATTTGAAATATCTTGAAATCATAAATTCCTTTCAAACATTTAATAATAATTTTTAATTTATATGTGAATCAACAAAATAATATGATTGGGGAGTGTGTATCCGTGTTTTAAATATTTGGAAAAGACATCATGCAAGAATTATGATTGAGTAAATACCCATTCCTCTCGATTAAAATCTATTACCTCATGTTTCATCTACATCATAGTCTCATCTATAACATATAATCAGGGAATTTAATTATTTTTTCTAAAAAAACACCATCATAAATTCTCTAATAAAATATTTTATTTATCTATACTTATATATATCGCCACAATCAATCCATGTTATAATTTGTTTACTCCTAAATATTTTTTCTACAGTAACTATTAAGTTATCACTAATACAAATTTTAACAAGATTTACCAAGTACGGAATACAACTCATCAATGGATGTAGATGAAGATGAACATAAATTTAAAACATCACTATAACATTTCCTAAGAAAAAAATCCATTTTAATTTTGAAATCAATTATTTAAAATATATATATTTCAAAAATATTCAAAAATATTATTTATTTTGTACGATCAATGGAAACTTGTAATGTAATCAAAAAATAAATGTTGTCCCATGATGAGTGGAAACTTCAATTCTACAAGTTTTTTTTAAAAAACATGATTATGCCATTAATAAAATTTTCTATAATCTAAAAATGAAAATAATATTCATTCTAACATATTATTTTAAAATGTAATAAAATTTTAAAAATTAAATTAATCTATCATTAGATAATATGAAAATTATTCGTACAATTTTTTTTCCAAAAATTGATATTAGAAAAATGATTCCTGACTAAATAAAAATACTATGTTGGTCTTCCATAAAATAAATACTTATGAATTTTCATTTTATACAGCGTAAAAATGAATAAAAAATTTTTAATTTCAACAAATTACCTTATATGAATTAAATATATAGAGTCTAAAAAAATTAATCTAATAGTCCCATAATTTAAAATAAAAAATAATCGGCCCTAATAAGGATGATATTGTGGAATAAACCCTATCAATGACCATCATAAGTTATTTTATTTTACTATGAATTAAATAATATTTTTATATTTATAAGTATATAATAAATTAAAAACATAAAATAACATATGTGTTTTGAAAATGAAATTTCAACGTGAGTTTAATATGAAATATTTATAAAAATTACTATTTTGACTGTTATCTTGTAAAATCCCAGGTCAATAAAGAATAAGAAATATTTTATATTTATTAATATTTTTGAATTAAATATTAGTTCTACTTTAAGGGTTTGTCAATGTTCGATAGCATGCCCGATACGCAACAACGAGTTTCATTGAAATCTTACGTTGCAAACTAACAATATAATAATATTATTTTAAATTGTATTTAATGCCTAGTCTTTGTATTTGGAAGAATGTATAGAACTAACAAAAATATAATTATGAATGTTTTTTAAATGTTATTACTTTTATCGAATAAATGTTATAGGCATAAAATAAGAAAAAAATCGATTTTAAAAATAAATACTCTAATGTTCACTAAAAGGCGTTTTACCACCTTATGATGGAGAACCCTAATTAAATATAGTTTTGTTCACTCTCAAACATTATATTTTAAGAAATAAAATCCTTCTTTACAATCATGACATCAAAATTTACTCTGTGTAAGTTTTTTGAAATATTCTGATAAAGTTCATTTTTTAATGAATAGTCAAAATATTGTATTTTAATTTAAATCTTCTTTATAATATAATTTTTTATATATTTAGATTAATTTTTTAATTGTTTTTTATGTTTAATTAGATTATTTTTTTACTATTTAATTTAATGGTGGGGATTGGAATCAATTACAATTTGAAATTGGACATTAACAAGTATCAAACTTTCCATACTTATTTCTTAAAAACACGCTTTTTGTTTTGACAACGACAATTAATTAAAAAATTAATTTATCAAAATTCTATGTTTAGAATTTATTAAAATTGAATTCATTTTTTTACTCGAAATAATAAATTTATCTTAGGTTATGTTTTTATAAATTTTCTAAATGCCATCAATTTTTGATGAATAGTGAAACCACTAAGTAGTAGTTAAAAACTGAATTATTCATTAAAATAAAACTTTACTGTTTTGGTGAATTGAATTTTGAAAATAATACATTCTTTTTTGTCCTTATTAAGTAATATTTGCGTTAATGGTATGAAAATAATTTTTTTTGAATATTAAATTTTTCTTTTATGAACCGCAATTCAATGTAATTATTGTAATTAAGATAAAAATAATGTTATAATAATATAAAATTACGTTTACACTTGTTCTAACCTCATTGTATGGGTCATTTATTACCACTAAAACCCATGTCTCATTTTTGGGACCCCATGGAGCGACATGGGTATGATAATGACATTAATAACATTTTATTTAAAGTAAAAATAAAAATGTCATAAACATGTATTGTTTTACTAAAACAAATATAACATTGGGTATATATGTTATATATTCAACTATAAATAACAATTGGAAATATAAAACTATTTCTTACATCATTGTAATTTTTTTATAACTTTTAAACATCATATAAATAAAATTATTTATGACACAATGACGATGCAGTGTTTATGTCATTAATAAATGATTTAAATAGATATGAAGATTTGAATTAAAACAATATCAAAACCTATCCAATTATAATTGAATGACATTATTTAAAACATGGGACGACTTATATATTAATTTAATGTTTTTAAGACTTTATAAACCAAAAATAATTATATTATAAAACAATATTTTCAAACATTCCATTAGAGCCCCTCCTCTCCCTTATAAAAAGACCTCACTTAGTACCCATTTCTCACACTTATCAAGACATTGGGTCGTCCAAAATCTACTAAAATAAGCTCCCAAGACCCCTATCTTCATCCTAGAAGCCTTATCATAGTCAGAAAGCACATCAAGAAACCCTGTGGGTACAAACCAAAGGGAGTTGCCCGATTTAAAGGTAACAACTTCTCTTAAGTTCGTTTTTGTTATTTTATTTATCCAACCTACTAATCTCTTTTTATTTCATTATTTTATACCAAAAAACAATATCCTCAATATAATATAATGTTCTTATTAAAATGATTCTAACTAAACTTACACACACCTCCATCTAATGGGTAAAGAACATAATGATTCTGTGGACGGAAAACGAACGCCTCACGAAATGATAATTGTTCAATTAACTCCTACCACCTCTCAAGGTGGCCATTATGATGGAAATATATTTATATATGATATATATTATTTTTATGTTTTCTTTAGTCTTCTGTATTTTTTATATATATCATACCATTATGGTTTCCATAATGGGTAAACATGCTAATTTCATTTTAGGAAGTGCGGACTACCAACCCTCAATGTGATATGACTCGTTAATGCCTTATGTGGGATGTATAAACGACGAAGTTAATGATATTATATATACTATTATAATGTAATTATAATATATTTATGTATAATTATGTTTTAATACCCTTAAAGTAATATATAGAAAACAAAGTAGCGTTAATGCGTATGTACGGCTTACCGTCTCCATGAACAGTGCATTTCATTTATTATATCCAAATATTATGTACTATTATAAATACATACATTTTTGGGATATAAATGATATATATGATATCTAAATAATTAATATAATTCTTATGAAAATTGATATTTTACCACATGAACAACTTGTAATTATAATTTGTTCATATTTTACTTAGGATCCAAATATCGACAAAATGACTGTTTTTAACATAAATGAATACACAATGTTTATAACATGGTAATAAGTGATATTAAAGTAATAATAAACTTGAATGAATATTATTAATGATGTAAAAATTAACTTTAATTTGTTATTCAGGATATTAAAGAACGAATGGGTCACATCAGACATGAGGTAAGGGACTCCATCTCAATCTCCTTTCATTGATCCAAATTTTTTAATTTCATGAATTTGTTTTATTTGTTGTATAAAAACCTTATAATTTTTATTTCATTCAAAGGGAATAATTTTCTATGTGTCATTTTACTAAAAGGCAACAAAACATTGTTTTTTTAACGTACGTGGTGACAACAACCTTTCCGTCGCCACTAGTATTATTAGATCTTTGGCTTCCTTAAAAATCCGTAATGTTTTTAAATGAAAAATAAATTCTATATTATATTTTACATATTTGGTATTGAAGTTGGTCTTGAGAAGGGATTTATTAGTTCAATATCTTGTTCGATATCTTGAAATGATATATTGTTATTGAAATTAGGGAATGTTATCTTTCCTTCATGATTAGGTTATGTTGTGGTTATTGGGAGTTGTTTATGTATATGGGTTGTTACATGATAAACCTAGGGTAGGTGATCCCAAGATATCTCTCCAATGCATTAGGTAATGTGACAAAGGTTAACATAAATGTTTCTCCTAAGTGATTTAGGGAATAAAATGTGATGTGTATCCAAAATGTAACTCCCTACGTACTTGTGATAGCTACAATATAAGCATGATATGGATGCCACCAATTAATTTTATGATTTGGGCTTTCTAAGTGTTATTCACAATTCTTGTGATTTCATGAGGTATGTTAGAGAGCTTATGTTCTGTATATAATGATTAACTCATGATTTCATTAAATTTTTTATAACCCTTACTGAGTTTTTTATTCTCATCCTATTTTTTGAAATGTGTTTTTCACAATACTTAAAGATGAATAGGGTCAAGAATGGGATCACGAAAAAGTCATGATGTCTAAAACATGGAAATATACATGGCTCTTTTTTCAAATGTTTTTATTTTTTGAAAAAATTTGAATTGAGTAGAAGTGTCTACATTGTAATATTTTGAGATGTAACAGTTATGTCTTAATTCACTCAAACTCTATGCCTGAAAATATACTCAATGTGAATTATTCATTTAATTCAATATTATGTAATTTTTTATGGCCGAGTCTTTATAGTTGGTACCAAATATTGGTTTATAAAACATTAGGATTTAGTGTATTGTTAAATTAATGTCTATAAAATAATTTATGTTAATTTGGTAATGATATAATATATACATAATACCATGTTTCTTCACATAATATATTTTTGGGTTCAGAATGGTTTTCCATATAGGAAACCCGATAGATTTTTCGGGATGACATCAAGAGGAAGGCAACATTCCAAATCAGCAACCTGAGATGGTCGGAATCAGAACTAAGTAGTTTGTTGTAGTGATGGCACAGTTGACTCAGGCTATAAATTGTGGTGGTATCTATGCACGAGATCATCCAGATCTACTACTAAGGGACATGTCAGTAGTAGATCATTTCATGAGGAAAAATCCCACATCATTCAGGGGATCATCTGACCCTGTTCTAGGAAAAGGATGGATTAATGCACTGGAAAAGATTTTCGATGTCATAGGGTGTTCAGAACATCAAAAGGTTAGTCTCATTGTTTACCATTTTTAAGGGGAAGCTAATCAGTGGTGGTCGATGGTGAAAAATAACGGGGATAGTGAAGAGATTGATGATCTAGATTGTGATTAATTCAAAGGTATGTTTCTTGAGAAAATTTTTCCTAAGGTGATTCATCATAGGATGGAAAATAATTCCTAGAATTGAGTCAGGAGGATGACTCAGTGGGTTATTATGTAGTAATGTTCACTCGACTGGAAAGGTATGCTCAAAATTTCATACGAGAATGTGATAGTAAAATAATCTGTTTTTATTCAGGATTAAAGCCAATGTTTTTAATATTTTCAGATTCTCATGAGTGTGAATGTTATAAAAAAAATGATCTATGTGTGAAGAAGGTGGAAATGGATTTTTCTGATGATATGGTGTTATTTGAAAAATAACTAAATAAGAGGTCAATGCGGAAGGCCAATAGGAAGATATCTTCAAAAAATTATGATGGTAAGAAATATAAGTTTATAGTTGTGAAAATTTTCTAAAAAAGCATGCTGGGAAATGTCGTTTGAGTCATGGTAAGTTCTACTAATGTGGTAAAATGGGACATAAGTCTCATAATTTCACTGAAAAGATCAAGTTAATTGTAAGAAAAAATCTTATTTTTAATTATTAGGATTTCTTATGTGCAATAAAATGGCTCATTATGAAAATGGGTGTCCAATGAAGAACACAAATAAGGGAAATCAACCAAACTATATGAAAAAATTGGTGGTGAGAGCCTTTATAACTACTTCAGCAGGTGTCGGGTTGTCCAATAAAGTGGTATCAGTTACAATATTTGATTGTTCAAATTATTCAAATGTGTTGTTTGATTCAGAGCCAACCCACTCTTTCATTTCAGTGAAGTTTTCTAGTAAATTGGAAATTCCTTCCCAAGATATGAATCCTAAACTAACGGTAAAAAAATCTGGAGGAAATGTTGAGAAAAAAAGAAAACATAATAACCTTCCTATTCTTGTGAGCATAGAAAATCTACCTGAAAACCTTATTATTTTTCCTCTAGTATTTTCTGATGTTATTCTGGGTATGTATTGGCTTTTTGTTTATCAATATAAGATTGACAGCAGAGCTAAAGAGTTTTATTTTTCTAATTTTTTTACTTTGTGTACAAGAATGACCCTTTTTTTATAAAATATGAGAAGCTGAGAAACTGGTAAAAGATGGAAATGAATGATACCTTTCACATATTTTTTAAGATAAAGGCACTTTTCAGATTAATGAAGTGCAAATGGTAAATGTGTACCTTGATGTTTTTTCTGATAAGTTTCGTGTTATTATACCTTATCAGGAAGTTGAATTTTCTATTGACATAGATCCTGATGTTATTCCAATTTCAAAAACCATTTATCGAATCGATGAAATTGAATTTTAGATTTTAAGAAGTAATTACAGGAGTTATTATATAAAGGTTTCATTTGACTTGGCACATCACCATGGGGTTCTCCTGTATTTTTGTTAAAAATAATGACGGTTCAATGAGACTTTTCATTGATTATAGATAATTGAAAAACATCACTATTGAAAACAAGTATCCATTTCCTCATATCGATGATTTGTTTGATCATCTTCAGGGAGCTCAGTAGGGGTACCATCAATTGAAAGTAAAATAAGAAGACTTTCCGAAGACCATGTTTCATACAAGATATGGCCATTGTGAATATTTAGTTATGACTTTTGGGTTAACTAATGTACCTGTTGTATTCATGGATCTTGAGAATAGAATATTCCATGAGTTCTATAATAATTTGGCGGTTGTTTTCAATGATGATATTTTGGGTTTTTTCAAAAGTAAATAGGAACATGAAAGTCATTTAAGGATTGTCTTCGAAACCTTAAAAGAAAAGAAACTATATAGAAAATTCATAATGTGTGAGTTTTGGTTAAATGATATTTTATTCCTTGGTTACATTGTTTAAAAAAATGTCATTACTATTGATCCTTCTAAAATAGAATTTATTGATGAATGGCCAAGACCAACAAATATAACAGAGATTCATAGTTTTCTTGGTTTGGCAGGTTATTAATGAAGGTTTTATGTGATTTTTTCATGATGATCTATTCCAATGACTAAATTAACTATAAAATGTGTTATGTTCATCTAGATAAAATAATGCGATGATTGTTTTCAGGAATTGAAATGAAGACTAGTGAATTTTCCAGTTTTGGAAGTACCTTTTATAGATGGTGAATTTTTTATCTACAGTGTGACATTGTTTAAAGGACATTGTTTTGTCCTTATGTAGAATGATCATGTTATTTCTTATGATTCCTATCAGTTAAAACCTCATGAGTAAAATTACCCCACACATGATTTGGAATTTGCTGCAGCTGTTTTGGCATTAAAAATATGGAGGCATCATTTTTATAGAGTTAAATGTGAAATATATACTGACCTCAAAAATTTAATGTATATATTCACCCAGAAAGAATTGAACATGAGACAGAGGATATGGCTAGAATTAATCAATGATTATGATTGCATGATCCTTTACCATCTTGGAAAAGATAATAAAGTTGATGATGCTTTGTGTCGAAAAAGTAATGCTTTATTAACCATGATATGTTTAGAATGAGATATTTTTTTTGATTAGATGAACATTGACATTTAAGTTGTTTTTACTGGAATTTATTCTGTTTTTTTTCAGGTGTGAGTGAGATCATTTCTATCAGAAAGAATTAAGCCAGCGTAGAAGGAAGACAATTAGTTGCTGAAAAAGTTAGAGTTGGTTCATAATAGTAAATTTACTTATTTTAACATTGATAATGAGTGTGTTCTGAGGTTTGTGAAGAGATTATGTGTGCCTTATGATTCACAGTTGAAGAATGAGTTGTTATGTAAATATCATGGTTCTCCATTTTCAGTTCATCACGGGTAGTACTAAGATGTACAGAGATTATCAAGAGTATTAATGGTGAGATGGAATGAAAAGAGATGTTGTTGAATTTATCATGAGGAGCTTTACTTGTCAATCAGATAAAGTAGAGTGATTGTTACTGAAAGGGATGCTTCAGCCATTATCGGTGCCATAGTGGAAATGGGAAAATATATCTGTGGACTTCGGTGTGGGATTATTGAATACATCTCGATGTAATAAAGCAATCTTGGTTATGGTTGATCGATTGACTAATTCTACCAATTTTAATCCTATTCAAGATTCTTTTACTCTAGATCAACAAGCTCGTTTTTATGTAAAATAGATAGTCAGGTTGCATGGAGTTCCCCACTCCATTTTATATGATCGTGATCCCAGGATTACTTATATCTTTTTGAAAAGCCTTCAGAAGTCATTGGGAACGGAATTAAATTTTATTACATCTTTTTTTCCTCAATCAGATGGGATGTCAAAACGAACAATTCATACCTTGGTGAATATGTTACATGCTAGATCGATGGATTATTAAGGAATTTGGGACCAACATATTTTATAGGTCGAATGTCATTATAATAACAGTTTTTATTCTATTATACAGATGGCTCAGTTTGAGGCATTATATGGAAAGCAGTGTCGAGATCTAGAATTTTGGGATTAAGTAGGGGAAAGGAAGCTGTTGGGACCAGAATTGGTTGATGATATGGCAGTGAAAGTTCAGTTGATTCAGAAACACATGAGAACTGTTCAATTTGGGCAAAAAAATTATACGGATAATCAGAGGAAGGTTATTTCCTTTGAGGTAAGTGACCATGTTTTTCTAAATGATTCTCCATGGAAAAGTGTGATGTGTTTTTGTAGGAAGGTAAAGTTTAGTCCGAGGTTCATTAGACCTTATGAGATCCTGGATAATGTTGGATCAGTTGAATACATAGTGGATTTACCTCTAGGATTATCATAGGTAGACAATGTTTTTTCATGATTCAATATTGAGAAAGTACATGCCAGAACTATCTAATGTTTTAAGTCCAGAGTTATTTCAGTTGGAAGATAATTTCTCTTATGAAGAAAAAATAGTCTAGATTCTTGACCGTATAGAGAAAGTGTTGCGAAATAAGGTAATTCACCAGGTGAAGTTTTTGTTGAAAAACCATATGGTTTAAGAGGAAACATGGGAATCTGAAAATTTTCTAAGGGATAAATACCACTATTTATTTGATAAGTGAATAAAATTGTGTGGACACAATTTCTAAAAAGAGTGAAGGATGTAACATACAAATTATATAATGAATAATACATAATTCATATTTTATAATAT
Source organism: Viscum album (assembly GCA_963277665.1). NCBI lineage: Eukaryota > Viridiplantae > Streptophyta > Magnoliopsida > Santalales > Viscaceae > Viscum > Viscum album. The sequence goes on from OY728165.1 coordinate 1,958,494,234, forward strand.
TTTTGAATTATGTATTAATTTGAATTTAAATAGTTTCTTATGTTTGATAGTGTATCTGATACGCAACAACGAGTTTCTTCGAAATCATAGGTTGCACACTATAAATATAATAATATTATATTAAATGGTAGTCAACGCCTAGTCATTGTATTGGTGGGAATGGTCAGAACTATCTAAAATTTTCTTATACATGTTAGATAAATGTTTTTACATTTATTCAATAATATTTAGAGAATTAAAATATGAAAATATGTTTATTTTAAGCATAAATACTCTAATATTCACTAAGAGGTTGATTTACAGCCTTTTGATAGTGAACCCTATTTAAATATAGTTTTTGTCACATTAATAAATTCTATCTGATCAAATAAAATCCTTCTTTTGAATCATGACATCAAAATTTTATTTGAGAAAATTTTTTGAAATTTTCGTGTAAAGTTCATTTTTTAATGAATAGTGAAGAATATTGTATTTGAATTCAAATATTCTTTTTAATATAATTTTTATATGCATATATTAACTTTTTTAGTTGGTTCTATTGTTTAAATAGATTATAGTTTTTACCATTTAATCCAATTTTGTCAATTGAATCTAATTTCACCTTGAAATTGGACATTAACATGTACCAATCATTTCATAGTTATTTCTTAAAAACATACTTTTTGTTTTGACAATGGGATTTAAATATAAAATTAATTAATTATAATTCTTTGATTTGAATTTGGTAAATAAAAAAATATATTTAATTCGGAATATAAAATTTATCTTAGGGTGATGTTTTGGAATTTTTCTCAAAACCATCAATTTTTTATGAATAGTGAAACCACTAAGTAGTAGTAAAAAACTGAATTTTTCGTCTAAATGAAATATTACCACTTCTGTGGATTGAAAATAAAAAAAATTATGTCTATCATTATTATGTAAAATGTGCTTCAATGGAATGAAAATAATTTTTTTGCGTAGTGATTTTGACTTTTATTAAACGCGATTAAAGGTATTTAGGGTAGTTAAGGTAAAAATAATGTTATAATAATATAAATTTTCCTTGACCCTTCTCCTAACCTCATTGTATGAGTCATGGGGGCCCAAAAAAGTTCTTGGGTCAATTTGGGGGCCCCAAGGAGCCACATGGGTAAGATAAGGACATTGATAACTTTTTATTTAAAGTAACAATAAAAAGGGCATAATCATGTATTTTTTTACTAAAACAATTTTTACATGTGGGTTAAAATACGTTATCTTTTCGATTATAAATATTATTTGGAATTCTAAAAATATTTTCTATGTCATGGAAATTTTTTTAGAACTTTTAGAAATCAAATAAATAAAGTTATTTATGACATTATGATGTTGTATTGTTTACGTCATTTGGGAATGATTTAAATAAATAAGATGATAAGAAATAAAACAATATCCAATGTTTTTAAAATTCTTATTGAATGATTTTGTTTTTAACATGGGCCACCTTATCTATGAATTTAAGGTTTTTTGGACCTTTATAGACCGAAAATAATTATATTATAAAATAATATTTTCAAACATTCCAAAAGAGCCCATCCTCTCTCTTATAAGAAGCCCTCCCATCCTACCCATTTCTCAAATTTTTAAAGCCTTTGGATCATCCATACTTTGCTCTAATAATCTCTCATGATCCCTATATTCATCCTACAATCCTTACCTTGGGCAGAAAGAACTTCAAGAAACCGTTTTCGTACAAACTAAAGAGAGTGACCCGATTTAAATGTAACATCTTCTATTAAGTTCTTTTGTTTTATTTTACTTCTCCAACACCCTAAACTGATTTTATTCAATTATTTTATAAAAAACCCCATATACTAAATATAAAAGGATATATTTATGAGAATTATTCAAAATAAACTTACACACACCTCCATCTAATGTTTAAAGAACATAATGTTCTTATGGATGGAAAACGAACCCCTCACAAAAATGATGATTGGTCAATTAAATCCTACTGCCTCTCATGGACAACATGATGATGGAACTATAATTATATATGATATATATTATTTTTATGTTTTATTTGTGAATGTTTATTTTATATTTATATCATACCTTTATGGTTTCCATAAGGAGTAAACGTGATAATTTCATTTTAAGAAGTGTGGACTACCGCCCCCTCAAAGTGATATGACTAATTAATGCCTTATGTGGGATGTATACAGGATAGAGTGAATGATATTATATATGATATAATATTTTATTTATAATAAAACTATGTATAACTATGTTTTAATTCCCTTAAAATAATAAATAGAAATGGAAGTAGCATTCATGTGTACGTACGGCTTACCATCTCCACGAACGATGCATTTCATTTATTATCTCCAAATGTTATATATTATTATAAATAAATACATATACTGAATATAAATGATATATATGATATCTATATCATTAATATAATTCTGAAGATAATGGATATCTGACCACATGAACAACTTGAAGTTATATGGTGTTCATTTTGGACTCAGGTACCAAATATCGACAAAATGACGATTATTAACATAAATGAATACATAATGTTTATAACATGGTAAAAAGTGATATAAAACCAATAATAAAATATATATAGGATTCTTAATAAAATATAAATTATCTTTAATTTATTATTCAGGATATTAATGAACGAACAGGTCATGTAAGACAAGATGTAAGGGACTTCGTCTAAATCTCCTTTCATTGATGCATATTTTTTTAATACATGAATTCCATTTATATGTTGTATAAACACCTTTTAATTTTTATTTAATTCAAAAGGAATATTTTTCTCTGATTCATTTTACTAAATGACAAAAAAATAATATTTCCTTTTAACGTTGGTAGTGAAAACGACATTTCCACTACCGTGAGTATTGTTTGATCTTTGGCTTCCTTAACAAGACGTAATGTTTTTAAAAGAAAAATAAATACCATATAATACTTTACATATTTAGAATTGAAAATTGTATTGATAAGGGATTTATTATTTCAATATCTTGATCGATATCTTGAAATGATATATTGTGATTGCAATGTGGGAATGTTATATTTCTTTTAATCTTATATTTTTTTGTGGTTCTTGGGCATTGTTTATGTATAAGGGTGGTTTCGTGATAAACATATGGCGGGTAATCCTGAGATAGATCTCCATTTCATTGGGTAACGTGATGATGGTAAACGTGAATTTTTTCTTAAGAGAGTTAGGGAATATACTGTAATGGCTATTCCAAATCTAACTCCCTACATAGCTGCGATAACTACAATGTAATTATGATATGGAGGTAACAAGTTACCTTTATAAAGAATAATTTCTATCTGTTATTCATAAATCTTGTGATTTCATGATGTATGTTAGAGAGCATATGTTATGTATGTAATGATGAACTAGTGTTTTCATTCATTGATTTAGAATCCTTACTGATCTTTTTATGCTCATCCAATGTTTTTGAAATGTTTTTGCATAGTAATTAATGATTAATTGGGTCAAGGATGGTAATAATGAAAATTCATGTTGTCTAAAACATGGAACTAGACATGACTGTTTTTTTCAAGATTATCTTATTTTTTTACAAATAATTGAAACAGAATATAAGGGTCTACTTTTTAATATTTTGATATGTAATAGTTATATCCTCATTCTCTAAAACACTAAACCTGATAAGATCCTCAATGTGAATTATTCTTTTAATTCATTATTATGTAATGTTATATGGTCGGGTCCTTATATATCTATTTAATTTTTCATGAATGTTTTAGTTCTGTAGATATTTTCCGTGCATCTTTCACATTGTTAAATCATCATTTAAGTCTTAATCATGAGGTAAATATCATATAAAATCATTATATGCATATTTATAATCATTTATTAAATAAATACATGAAAATTGAGTCACATCTCTTTATAGATGAGGTAGTCCACATGCGTGTGTGGGTGAAACTATCATTTTCTTCATGTAGATGGTTGTGATAGTGATTGATATATTATATTTCTAGAATCATAATTATTTCACAAATATCATATAGAAATATCATAACCATAAAAATAATTTTCCATGAATGATTTTGATAATAATAAATACATCATTTTAAGAAGCTATAATTTTCACATAGATATGAAAGATGATTAGATTTACTATTTGAAGGAAATAAAAATGAATAATGTTTACAATGTAAAAAAATAATTTCCACGAATATTGTATATACCTATGTTATTATATTTTAATGTTGATAATTTTATTTTGATTTATAAGAATAAGTAAAGTGAAATCATATGGTTAAAAGCTATAACACTTATGTGGAAAACCTCATTTGAATTACCCTGTAATCCTAATAATGTTAGTATTTTGGTCAAACATGGTCTTATTGGTTTTGTATATGGAATATAGGAAAATATTTGGGTCGTAATTCCTGATCTAGAAGGCATTTGAAGTGAAATGAAGTGTAGATATGTTTTGTTCTTTAAAAAGGTAGGAATAGCTCATACTTTTAATTATTCAAATGATTAAAATATATTAATGTCAAAATATTTCAATATATATATAACATTAATTTATAATAGTGTTTTAAAAGAAAAAACTGATTCTAACCATGTAAATAATTTTCCTTTTTTTATGTAGCCCACTGGATTCAAATCCCTTAATTAATAGAGGCTTATCCTAGAAAAGTTTCAAAATTGTTAAGCTATTAGGATGTTTCTCAGGGTGTGTGTGAGTTAGTAAAAACATACTGAAATAAAATGGGTTGTAATATGAAGATATATATTTTACTAGAATGTTACCCATAGTGGGAAATATCGACTATTTTTATGGGATGAAAAGTATGGATTCACAAGAGACGCATGTGGTAACAGGAATATACTAATTGCACAAGGAAGTCGGGATAAGAAAAATCATATTAGATTTAATAACAATAATAATTTATTGATCCACTGAATTGGGTTTTAGTATAGGGTCCAAAAAAATTATTTTATTCATTAAGATGGTGGGAGAGTGTAACACCCCTGATTATGTGATACATAAATGGCTAAGCAATATTACCATGTAAATATGATGTTCCTTTACTATCTAGAGACTAAATTATTATAAATATATAGTTAAGGATGAAATTCCCTTCTGTAGTTTTGTGATGGGATACCTTCTTTGATGAATTGTCGTATGTAATACCCATGGACATTACCGTATTTTCCATTAGATTTTTTGATAACTTCACAATAAACACAACACCTGATTTAAACATAGTAATACATAGTCAAAATTTTTATATTCAATAAAATGAAATATATTTTAAGTATTTTATACAATAAATTAATATATTATATATCCAAAAAATAATTATAGTCATATAACATATTTTATACGTGTATAATATATTAACAACCTAATATTAAATATAAAATGTTATATTTATATAGAAGATGTTTCCTAGTCTTTTAATGGATAACCAGTCATAAATATAGTTTTCAACCCTTTATAGATTTATTATATCAAAATAAATTTTTTATTTATAATTAAATCATAAAAATCAGGTTATGGTAAATTTTTTGTATTTTTTATAGGAATATTCATTTTCAAATAAATAGTGAAATAATATTGAAATTTTATTGAAAAAATCTTCTACTTCAAATTTATATATAATGATAAATTATGTTTTTAATTTATTTTAAAGTTTAAATATATAATATTTTTATCTATTAACTAAATTTTAGGATATTGGAATCAATTTCCATTTTTAATTTTATGTAAAAACCTACAATTTTTTTGGATTGTTTTACTTTAAAAACCCACATTTTCATCCCACATGCATGATGATTTTTAAATTAATTTCAATCACCAATGTGATTGAATTTGTAAAATTATATTAAATATTGATTATAATAATAATTTATAATTTATTATATGGAAAACGTAGTTTTTAGCAACAATAATTGTCAATTTTAATAAAATTAATTGCAATTTTTATGGATAAAATATGTTTCATAATTGATTAAACCATCACGTTAGTTGACCAAATGACCTAGAAACTTTTCATAAAGAAATTTATATATATATATGACATAAACCAACCATTTATAATTTTTTTTACCTATTATTACTTTTTCATGCATCAATAAGTGTACACAAAACATGTTTCAAAAAATACCAAGTCATTATCCTCCCCTGTAAAAGGTCACCACTAATCCCCTTTCCTAACACATCATAAAACACTTATTATCAACAAATATCTTCTGAAATATAGTCTAAAAATCCATCCCATATACCTTAAACCCTAACTTACTAAATAAATCCTCACAAGGGATCCTTTTTGTACAAGCCAATAGAAGTTACCTGATTAATAGGTAACGCCTTCTCTCAACCTTTTTTGTTTCATTTCCGTTATCTTCAGTATAAAATCTTCTAATTCTATGATTACATAATATAAAAAGTATCATGGATATACTAGGATATATTTATGTTATTATCTGGGCCTACACATACACACACATTAATCAAATACGTGATGAACATGTTTTTTATATGTACAGAAATCTACTGCATCATGAAATGATGATTATTATTTTTTCCCTTAACACATATCATGATGGTCCCCATAAGGAAAAGTATGTTTATATATGAAATATATATATATATATATATTATTTATAATAATTTTATTTTTTGTAATATTTATTTAGAACCTCCATTTATTTAATCTATCTTGTGTAAATACAATAACTGTGTTTGAGGAAGTATTGACTACCGACCCGTCAAAATTATATGAATTGTTCATTCCATATATGGAATGTATAAAAGATGGTATTAATAAACATATGTTTAATTTATCACATAGATGTAATTTTTTTATTATTATATACATATTTTTCATTTATTTTTCATTCTATTAGTAGTATGAAAAAATGAAATTAGCGTTCATCTGTATGTTTGGCCTACCGCCTCCATGAATCGTACACTTAATTTCTAATCTCAAAATGAAATGGAAAAATATTAATTCACATATAATAATTCTATAATAAAATTATTTCATGTTTTACATTCTATATATTATGAAACCATGATATATTTAATGAGAAAAATAATTTCTTGTAAAACATACTCAAGAAAACATGGCAATTAACACATGAAATAGTGAGATTAATAAATATTAGTTAACAATGGGGTTATGAGACATTATAAAAAGATAATATTTGGAATTATTGAAGCTTTTATAGATCTAGAATTAGTTATTAACATATTTTAAACCAATATACTATAAAATAAATACCACACTTCAAAATAAAGGTTAAGGTAAGGGATTTCCATCTCACTCTTTACAACATTGAGATAAAAGTCTTATTCACCACTTACTTAAAATAAGTTGTGTATATAATATAATTTATTGATATAATATATCATGATTTCATTTTTTATTTTATATGGATGTTTACCTTTAGGATTTTTACTTTTGAGACTTTTAATTCATGTGTAATGGAATTTCTTCTCAATTTACCTTTTATTGAGAATTATTTTTTATAATATTACAATTCAAATTTATTTTTTGTATATACATAAATATATCATGAATCTCCTTATTATAAGGATATTATTACATAAATTTAATGATGTAACTTTCTATAAATTGTGATTTAAATGCATATTTGTGTAATGGGATTCTTTGTATTGTTTAAAGATTATTTATCCCCAAAGATGTTTTAATATCAAAAACCCTATTTGTTACTTATCCACTACTGAAGTATTATTAATAAATAAGTATTTTATATTAAATAAGAATATTTTATAGGGAATATTATTTATTCATTATATGAGTTCCTTTTGGACATGTAAAACAAGGGTTGGGGACCGTTTAAGGTAAGGACTAATGTTTGTGGATCAATTAATTTGTTCCCCTCGATGCATCATTAGTATCATGAGGATAATTAGTTGGAAAAATATTTTAAACAATATCTTCAATGTAAATGTATAATATTATTATAAAACAATACATTCAACAATAAATCATTTCCATTATTTAGAATTATGTTATTTTTTGTCGATGATATTTTTCATCGACATATCTAAGGATTCATTTTATTTTCAGTTCATTGATAGAATGACATGTGTTTTCTAGTATTTTCCTTCCCTTTTAACCTATTCATCTTCATTCATTACCAATTTCTCATTACATACCCTTAATGATCATTTTATCCCTCACATTTTATATTTCATTATATATTTTCTGATGAATTAATATTTCAATAAGCATCCACGGGCTCCATTTGTTTTGTTTTTAAGTATCATGTTTGTATTCCATATTTCCCAGTAACTTATGGGAGTCATTTGTGTAATATAGATTTATGATCCTACTAAACTAAATAGTCTATTGTGATTATTTATTTCTAATAATTCCAATGTAATAATATTATTCACTGTTTGCAGGTTTCTGGGGTCTAGGCATTTTAGATGGAGTTAAATAATGTTTAGTATCAACCTTGGAAACAATATTTAGAAAAAAATGATTTTAGAGAAAAACCCTAAGATATAGATTAATTATAATTATTAAATAACATAATATTATTTTGTTGAGGAATATATTATGTGGTTATTCCTAAAAATATATGAATGTCTAGATACTACAACTAGATGCGGTTCAGGAACATATGTGCATATGAGTAATAAATACTTAAAGGTGTTCTAGAATTGACATGTGGTAACCTGGTAAATGAAAATGATCCATTCTATTCCAATGGATTGACACTCCTAGTGGATATTCTTAATAAAATTACGATTTTTTCTTCCTACCAATATGAATGATTTAAAAGTAACGATTCCCCCAATGTAACCAAATATTAAGAATCAAATAATTTCAATGAAGAAATTTTTTTATAGGCTATGCCATATTTTTAATCATATATTATGATTTAATACAATGTATTACATTTTTTAGAAATGTCAAGGTGAAAAATGAACTGTGTCACGAATCCTGGAAAATGAAGGGATATCCCTGTAGAAAAAACATGTATAATTGGTTTTGAAACAAATCAAATCATGGTGGTATTAGGGAAATATAATATGGATATAAAAAATAACCTTACCCCGATGGTTCAACATATTTTAGGAAAGAAATCTCTTATTATGGATTTGTTTATGTGAATGAATCGCCCATAATTTAGTGGGATTACTAATAAAATTCTTGCCATGAAATGGATTAAGTCTCTAGAAAAGATATTTGATGCACTGGAATGTATCAAAAATAAAAAAGAAACACTAATGGTCTATTATCTCCAAGGTGAGGATGATCAGAGGTGTTATCTAATATATAATATAAGAGAGGAATGATAAATTTATCTTATGTAGTGGTGGACATTTAATGATACATTATTTTATAAATACATCCCACGTGATCAATAAATTGTCATTATGATATTGCTCGTAATCATAAAGAAGAGGTATGAAGATACTTATGAGACATATGAAGATACATTTATAAGGTTATCTACGTATGATAGTGATTATATACACATCACATAGTGAATGAATTACAACATCATTGAAGTTATCCAGACACATCTACAAAGAACACTAGTTTTTTTTAGAATTTTTAATCATATAAAGATATTCTTGTCTATTCACAGTAGGCGAAGAATAAATATTATAGAATCAATATATTCAAAGTAAAAAAATATATGAAGATGACATATAATATTTATGATAAAGGGAACACTACAAAGAAGTAGATAAAAATGAATAAATTACCACCTTCTGAGAAGTATGGAATGAATCACACTAGAAAATTCATAAAGGGACTAGTAGTTTTTTATAATTTTGGAAAAAGGATAAGAACGTTAAATACTGCAATAGGAATATAGAAAAACTATTTTAAAATTTTTTAACTTCAGGGAGGTGTGAGATAACACCTATTAATTACTTAAGTGTTAGGTGAATCTTCTACATATGTTTCTATTGGGAAATATCCAATATTAGGAGATAAATACAACAGAGGTAGATTTACCAAATTATGTGATGGTTGGTACATTAATCCTATTATAAAATTTAGAAAATGTGTTTTTCATGTTTGGATAGTATCACTCTTTTATAACTATCGAGTTTCCTATAAAAGTTTATATTTTCAATTTGATATAACAAGAGAGTTTCTAGTCAATAATCATATGTGATGTGTAATTGAGAAAAATATGTGTTTCTCAGACACAATTACGATACATAAACATACTTCATGTACAAACTGTATATTTATACCAATTTCTGAATTTTTTATCTTCCTATGTATGGACTCACGGTCGAAATTTGATGAAAAATTTTATTTCTAGGGGAAGGAAATTAATATTTTTTAGGTAGACGTATAATTTATCATCTTTATAGAGAATATTACTCACCTGATTCTTATTTATGTCCTCCTTTAGTATCTCTAATGAATGAAATTCTTGGAGAATAGGATAAATAAATGTCTTTGTATGATAAATTTGTCCCTAAAATATATTTTTACTAATTTTTCAATTGTAAATTTATTTATTTCCAGATGAAAAACATGTATATCCCTTGGTGAATGAAGTTATAATTTTTATTTAATTAATTTGTTATTGATGAATGATAATTAGGATCTCAATGTAATATCCAACGTAGAATTATTTGAATTTAATAATTAAATAGATGATTTTTTAATATGGTATTTAATCTCCATAGTGTTTCATCTTTCTGAAAACTAATACTAATTGAAAAACATAAAGATAGATCCCTGATAATGTGGGTTGATTATAGGGACTTCAATTCATTTATAATAAAGAGAAAATATCATTTACCCACTATTAAAGACATATTTGATCAACTTCACAGAGCCCATAGTTTTTCAAAGATTAATATTTATTCTTGGTATCACCAATTGCGAGTGATGAAGGAATAAATTAAAAGGTATTATTTCAGATTAGGTATGAACATTAATAGTTTATAGTAATTTAGTTTGGTTTCATTAATTCATTGTCTATTTTTTATCCTTTAAGAATATATTATTAAAAAATATCTTAATGATGTTGTTTTGGTAATATTTTATGGTATTCTTATGTATGTTAAACCATATTGGGACCTTGATAATCACATGTAAATCATCATTAAACTCTTAGAAGTTAAGAGTTATTTGTTAAATTTAGTAAATTCGATTTCATAATTAGAGAAGAATATTGTTTTATATTATATCTATATATGTAATATATGTTTATCCAAAAAAAATGCAGTCAAAGAATGTCTTAAAACCAAACAAACATAACCATGGTAGGTTGTTTCATTGGTTTTGAAGGTTATTATCAATGATTCATTCAGAATATTTCCCATTTTAGTATCCCCTTATCTAAGATTACACATAAATGTGTTATGTATATCTATATAATAGAATAAAATGAATTATTTTATGGACTAATGGGAATATTAGTTAATGTACCAATTTTGACTCTACCGTCTAATAGAGGTCCGTTTTTAAATATATTTATACATAATAGAAGGTATATTATTGCATATGAATAAAATTAATTATAATTTTAGTTCATATACATCAAGGAAATTTAAGACTCACAATAAGAATTACCCCTCCCATGATCTAGTGTTAGAGGTTGTAGTATTGACTTTAAAAAATTGGATTGATTGGCTTTATGGAAAAACATGCGAGATATACATGGATTTAATGATCCTGAAATACATCATATCATATAAAGAGCTCAACATAAGGAAATTATGATGGCTCGAACTACTAAATGATTATGATTTTACAATACACTACAAACCATGAAAAGTTAATATGGAGACAAATGCAATGATTAGTAATGATAATGGATCTATAACAAAAATAAGGATTATGAAGAATCCTATGTTCTTGGAAATTGTGAATATCGATATCGAAATTTAAAAGAAAGGGAGACATCAAAAATTTATCAAATTATTTCAAAATAATAATAATTATCAAGATAATGAATTCTTATTTTGATGATGAGGTCTTTCAAAAAGATAATAATAGTGTGAATGTATGGAAATTTGGGGAATTTTTTTGTGAAGATAGTGATATTAAATTTGGAAAGAGGCTATATGTTTCATCAGAGCATGAGATTAAAACAGAATTATAGGATGATGATCATAGCTCATATTTACCAATACACTATGTGGTAAATGATATATAGGGACATGATGGAATACTTTTTGTGGTATAACATGAAGTGAAAAATTGTATATTATGTGTCATGATGACTGGTTTTCAACAATTGAAAGCTGTAAGACAGAATCAATAAGGATTTGTAAAGAATATTATTGTGCCTATACTGAAATGAGATGAAATTTCTATGGTCATTTTCACAAGGATACCAAATATTTATAGAAGTAATGCTGCAATGTGGGTTATTGTTGATCTCCAAACCAAATCTACCAATTTCAAAACAATAAGAGAAAGTATTCCCCTTAAGAACCTCATAAGGAACTACATTAATGATTTTTTTTGTCTTCATGATGCACATCTATAAATTGTCTCCAGTTTAGACCCCCTCTTTCCATAAAAATTTTGGGATAATATTATGTAGGCTCTAAACATTGGGATTCATTTGAGGGATTCCTACCATCCACAAAATGATAGACAGTCAGATATAAAAAATTAAATAGTGGAATTCATGATGAGATCATGTTCACACAATTTTCAGGGTATGTGGGATAAATTCATACCATTGGTAGAGTTTTTATATAGTAATATTTTCAATTCATGATTAAAAATGGCACCATATGAAGCATTATATGGAAAGAGATTCCTTTCTCTAACATGATGGGATGATTTTAGTGAATTAAAAATTATAGGCCATTGATATGTTAAAGATACGACAATAAAGGTGAAGGCTATTCAGGCTCATTTCAATGTGGCACATAGTAGGAAAAAGGGTTCTGTTAACAATCAAAGAAAATATTAAGAGTTACATGTGATATATTATGTATTGTGGAATGTATATCCATGTAAATGTGTTATCATGTTTGGTAATAAGGGGAAACTATGTCCCAGATACATTGTACCCTTTAATATTATGTAATGAGTTGTAGTTGTTTCTTATCGATTAGCATTTACACCAAATCTCAAAAAGGTTATCAGTGAGTCCAATATATCAATTTTATATAATTAAGATAATTATCCAATAAATTTTCTCTAATATAAAAATAAATATTTTGAACATGACTTTTCATATTGCGAATAACCCAGCTGGATTCCTTGTACCCGAGAACATGTTTTGAGAAATCCGAAAACTCTTCTGTTAAATGTACTCTAGAGAAATAAAAAATTGGAACAAGATATGTGGAAACTAGAGGATTCTATGATGGAGAAAATCACTCTAATATTTTAATGTACAACCAATTAAATTTCAAGGAATAAATTTTTATATGACTAAAGAATTTACCACCACAAGACTTTACCATATTTTCATTTTTATTTTTTTGATATATTTTCAATACTCACACACCATATTTAAACAAAAAAATACTTAGTTACACTTTATTTAGTAAATTAAATTCAATCACCTTTAGAGAGTTTATATTGCAAATTTCTATATTATGTATTCAACCAAATATTTTTACACTCATCAAATTGATTTTATATAAGAAAAATATAAGAACAACACAATATTACATATAAAATAAATTATTTTAAGAAAGTTAGTTCTGCCAAATTTTAATGGAGAACTGTTATTAAATCTTATTTTATAACAAAATCTAAATTTATTATTTAAAAAAAATCATCACATGAAGCGAAAAATAAAAATATGATTCGGTTTATTTTTTTTATTTTCCCATGAGGATACATTTTCAATGGAATATTGGAAAAATAGTAAAATTTAATTCCAAACTTATTTTTCATCTAATTTATATATAAGGATAAATTTTCATTTTCTTTGTTTTTAAAATTTATATATATTATAATTTTTTATTTTAATAAAGATTATGTTATTGGGATAATTTAAACTTTCAAATTTAATGAAAAAACCTGTAAATATTTTCGATGTTTTTACATTAAAAACATACATGTTATCCCTCCTATGGGGTGAATTTTAAACCAATTTATTCCACATATATGATTTTAATTTAGAATTATAGATTTCATATTTCAAATCATAATTATTTATATATTATAATAAGTTAATGTTAGTATATTACCAAAAATATTAGTGAATGTAATTAAAAATCATTACTATTTTTATTGGAAATATATGAATAATAAATGTCTAAACCATTAAATTATTCTCCCAAATAAACTATCCACAAGTCCAAAACCTATTAGATAGAAATTATTCTGCCATAAAACATTAAATATTTTTATTATTATTAATTGTTTTGGGTCATATCTCATTTACACCTTACTTGATTCCAAGAATACAATTCAATTATTTTTTCTTTTTTATAAAAGGCCACTACCTCTTCCAATTCTTCAAACCTCTAAAACCTCTTCGGTTTGGGAAATATAGACCCAAATATCTCACAACATACCTCAAATATACGTTTAATCCTTCGTTAGGGTAACAATCATCCCATTCAATAATTTTGGTGTAAACAAAAATAAGTTTCCCAATTAAGAGGTAATAACCTCTCTCAAGCCTTATATTATCATTTCCATTACCCACTACACTAACTATAATTGTTATATTATTATAAAACATATACATTATTATAAATATATTATTATTATTTTCCATTATTCTTTCAACCTAAAGTTTTAGACACCTCTATCTAATGATTAATGAACTTTATATTTTGGTGTACGACCAACAACTGCCTCACGAAACCATTATTGTTCATCTTTCCCTTACCACTTCTAATGGTGGCCATTATGATGGAAACATTTTTTATATATGATTTTTTTAATTATAATTTATTTATTCTTATGTTATTTTTATTTACTACTTTCCATTAAGTATTCCATCTTGTGTAAATATGATAATGTCATTTGAGGAAGCATTGACTATCATCCCCTCAAAGTGATGTGACTCGTTTAGACTTGATTTATTGTAATCATGAAAAGGTATTAAAATATTGCACTAGATCTGGTATTATGTGGTCGGGGAACTACATTTTATAATCCTTATTATTCTATAATTTTTGATATTATTAAAATCATTTGGATAGTGAAATAAAATATACGATATAATAGGCGCTGAAATATTTTTTATATAATTACATTTATATAGATTGTAGTGTACCATATAGTTTTTTGTAAAGTGAAAAACCAAAATGAATTCCACCAAATAGAGAATTTTTTTATTAATAATATTTATAATATATTGTTTAATATACGATTTCAACACATTATGGGATTATCTCAAACAATAGTTGAATATAAAATTCATACTAAAAACATTGTTTCTCTATTTCGAACTCAATGTGTGCATTGAGTTAAACATATATTGTACACCATGAACATTATATTACAGTTACACATGTCCACAAGCATGATTGGTTAATCATATATAATATCATATAAAAGCATTTATTATAAACATGAGGATTGATAAAAAAAATTGATTACAAACAAAAAAAGGGTATATAGTGTTGTGACTTATCAGTAAAATATTATTGTTAAAGATATTTTGGGATATTAATTAATATAAAACGGTATTTATAATAGTTAAAAAGATGCTTAAGAAATATTTATAAACATAATTAAAAAATTAATTTTTATTATTAAAATAACTTCTTGGATAATTATGAAGGATGAGTTATAATTTACCTATAAAAAGGATATAACTAAATATTAAGTATAATTTATGAATTTTTTAGATATTATAAAAATTTAGAAAAAATATCAAAATGATGAAATTTAGATTTATAATTATTGATGAGTTTTTAATTAAATTTATTCTATATTAATAAAAGTTAATTATTTTTAAATTTCAATAAAACATCACAAAATGAGTTATGAAAAATATTTTATATCTTTTTTAATATTATTAATTATTTCATATTAAGAATTATTAAATTTTTTAAATAATATATTGTGGAAATATATAAATATATATAATATAATATCTTTTTTTGTAAATTTAATGCAATATATATAGATAAAATGGACTATTTTTTGTTTAGAATAAACAAAAAGGGTTTATATGTATTTAATTATGAATTAACTATAATTCATGGATGAATTATAATATCATTATATTTAAATTATTTATTAAATTTTAATAAATAATTTTTCTAGGATTAATATATAAATAATTCATTTGTTAAATATATTACATACTTTATTCATTAATATAATTGTTATTTTATAAGTGAGGTTGTTTTCAAAAAAAACTATTATAAATTTTTATACATACATTTAATAAGATAAATGCATGATTTGGGTTATGTAAATAGAATTTTGTTATGTATCACTACATATAATTGTTATTCTAAATAGAATTTTTCTCAGAGAGATTATTATATTTTTTTTATTCCTTTAATATAAATGTTGGTGTTTCTATATGTCACTATATTATTAGACTCTTGCGGGTTATGTATGTTTAAAATGATTCTAATCATTTATATGAATGTGATTCTTATACAATATGTATGGGATATATTTATATTCTTATCAACATGAATGTATTTTAATTTGGTTATGTATCACTACATATAATATTTTATATATATACTCATTAATATGTATTGAAAAAGATGGTTGTTAATAAGGAATAAGATTCATTAATACATCATTAGTCTATTGATTACATGAAAATGGTGTAAATGTTATAAAATGGTTATATTTTGTACCCTTATAAATATATATTGGTATATCCTACCATATTAAACACTTATCGAGACCTCAATAATATGATCGAGTGGGTTATCTCAAAGGTAGAAACTCCAATATTATATTATGTTTGGAGTATAGGTAATGGGTGACCATATATCTGAAAATGAGTTTTTATGAGTTATTTCATTTCTAAAATATATTAAAAAAATTTAATATCAGGTATTACAGGAAACAATGAGTTATCATGAGTTACACACTATAGCATGATTCATCTATAACATATGTCACATGCAATAACAAGTAAAAATAAAATATATATAATATTATCATTATTATTAATTATATAACCTAGTTGTTCAAATAGTTAGTTTGAATAATATTATAAAACTAATGAAAATATATATTTTATAAAATAATTATTAGTTATATATTTATTATAAATATAATACAAATCCATAAAAATAAGAAAAAATGTTTTCTAAAAAACAATATCTATATATCTTGTAAAATAAGATTTTTTCAGCCTACCTGTCAACAAATGGAGAAACCACGTGTCACCCTCCTTATACCACCCTCAAATCATCCTCCAAAATCCCCAAGACTCTACCCCCTACACTCCCGCATATACTCTCCTCGGGTCTAGGGTTTGAGCGTTACTCTCTCCCTTGAAAGTTGATCCTCCTGTCACCTGCAGTCATCAACTCCTCCCGCCTCTTCATTCTTCTCCTCCCGCAAACCAGGGCCTTCATCATCCTTATCATTTCAGTTCTGATCACCTATTCCTTCCCCCACTCATTTTTCCCTATCGCTAATTTAGGGTTTTCACACAATTTCAAATCCTCCATCCTCGCCTTTGTTTTCTGTATCATATTCATCCACCAACTTGTCTTCCCTCTAATAATGCTTTCAGGTTATCCATAAAAAATGATTCATGCGACCGATCCTCCGATAACTACATCAGCTTCAACCACCATCCCATACTCCATCGGATACCTATGTCTTGTTCCATGTATAATTCGACTCCAACATCGTTGCTTCAGGATGCAGGTAAATCATTGACCCTCTATCCTCAGATATGTCTACCAAATGTATCAGGTTATCCATGATGATCGACTCCTGAAACGTCGCCTCTGATAGTTCCTTCACCTTCGAGCCCCTTCACCTTTGGTCTCTAGAAATGCATTCGGTATATAAGGGAAGGTAGACTTGTCCAACCCGCACTCATTATCTATACAATTCCGACTCCTCGAACTCGCGACTTCCTTTGCCTTCTCCTCCAGTTCTCCTCCAGCACTCATTCCATTTTCAGCAACACAATCCACTACAGTGGATAGAATCCAAGGTCTTTGAGAACCCCTTACTATCCGCGAAATCTTATTCAGAGATCCAACAAATCTAGAATTCCCCAGCAGGTATATTATCCTAATGGCATGGAAATTTATTCCCTTCTTCCCATCATTATTTATTTGTAGTCAAAGACCATTTAATTAAACATTATTACTATAGATATGTTATTCTGATACTCCATCAACCCCTATAATTCATTTAAATAGACATTGTTCCTTCAATTATTGTTATTATTAATGTTTATATTGATTTTCTCATCACATCTAATTCCGTTTCATAGTCGGTTAAGTGTAACTTATTCCATTCAATATACAATTCATCCATCGTTAGTGCTGTATATTTAATATATATTTCATTGATGTAGTGTCATTGATTACATGAACTGTAGAATTCATTGATGTCAGATATACTATTTTGATACTCCAAAAACCCCTACTATTGCAACAATGAAATGAATTTTATCTTATTTTTATTATGTTCACCTTGATCCGTTCCAGTATTTATCATTCAACATGCATAGATATTTGCAATATTTTTACTTTTAGATGATCAATATCTCTTGACGATATTAATTCAACTGAAAGTCTAACACCGACAGGAAACAGACAAATAGGATCATGCACACCATTATCACTGATACCTTCATATGGTAACTACATTCTACAATGTCCATTGCATTTCTTTTTTGCTTTGATCATGCAAAAACATTAACAGAAATTTTTAAAACTATTCTCTCTCTGTCTGAAGATATATATTTTTACTAAAATGTAACAGTTAAATGATAAATAACTGTTAAAAATTTTCTTACAGCTGAACCGGTCTCACCCACTAATAACAAGAAAAGACAAACACACATTCCATTTTAACCCATATGCACTATTACTAATTAAAAATAATGCCTTTGTAATCATAATAAAAAACCATCACTCCATCTACTAATACCGATCCTTGACTACCTATCTCTAACACTCTTGGATCCTCATCTTCATCTCCTCTTAATCCCCATCTCTAGCAGTCCTTGTCTCCTCATCTCCTCATTTCGGTCTCCATTCAAAGCAATATGACACCCCTTATCCAGCATTCCTTACCACCACATCTGCTCTCTCTTCACCGATATCGCCTTTCTCACTCCTACCTCTCTACCTCCATTCAGCACACATAGTGTCTCTGCCTCTGTTCACATTCCTTCTCTCCATTCAACATTCATCTGTATAAGGTCGGTTTATCTCCAAACATTATGAAGTTTTTTATATCTTCTATTAAATTTTGAGTACTTCAATTTGCTTAAATTTTTTTATTATGTCATAATAGTAAAACTATTCATCCCATTCATTAATTACATCAACTATTTCAGTCCTTGAGAATAATTATTCACATGTTATATTTTTCAGTGTTCCCACTTTTTGTTCAAGAATATCATAACATGTTGCATTTTAGGTATGGATAGCTGGCTTTATTCATTGGACTTTATTTAAAAAAATATGTATGTTCCTCTAATGTATATTGTATACATTCTTGAGTACTTATTTTTATAATAGTGTTTCGTTATGTGTGTAATGTAATTCAGATTTTCTGTTACAAATAATATATGTTCTCTACTCATCAGTTTATCACTTCCATCAATTTTTCTAATGAGTGATTAGTGCCTTCCTATATTCTATCAAGGTTATTTCATTTATTCTCTTTAGTTTTTGTGATTTTCAGTGACATGACGCATCCATTTATTTTTGTAATCATATTTCCATGATGGTATTTCATTTTATGTTTTTTTCATTATAGTATTTTAGTAGAGAATATATATTTTTTTCATTTAAAATTTCTTTATGATTATAACACACTACAATTGTTCATCTAAATTGAAAATTGGTAAACATAAAATTTGTGATTTATTTATTACATGTGTCATTATTTTTTATACTTATTCATTTTATTCATTTCATCAGGTGACAAAATACATTGACTGAGATTGATGCAACTAATGTGGTCTAATGAAATATTACAGCGTCTGAGGACTCTGTGGAAAGAGCAAGCCATGAAAATGAATATAATCCATCTATAATCATATTATTTTCTTCTAATTTAAGAATTTTATAAGCTATTTTCTTATTATGGAATATTTTTTTGAATCTGCAGGTCGATGATATTACATCCTGATTAACAAATAAAATATATCTGATGTGATAGATAAATTTCCAATTCCTTTTCAAAACTAGATCCATATTCTAAAAATACATGAAAAATCTTGAGATACAACCATCTCAAGGGAATAAAGGTACCATAATTTCATTAGAATTCGTTTCAAGATTCCCTAATTCTTTCTTTAGAGGAAAAAAAGTGGAATATATGAAATGGAACTGTTATATAAGATAGATAATAGATTTTTAATTTTCCATTCAGTCATTTTATTTATATTATTCTTTTGAATTAATTATATTTATATTATTCTCACGGTGCACTACTGATTTTTCTTTTTTCAACAATAAATGATGATCATATGAGTGGAATGGATGTGGAATGTAAATTCAATCAGACTTCAATCATACCAGCCATCACAGGTAGATGATGACATATATTTATTATTACTAAAGTAAAGTTATTGAGGGCTTCATATTTACAATCCATTAGACTATTCTCTTCGAAAAAATTACAATTATTCTGTAATTTCAGGATTTTCATTCAATGAATCTTTTTCCTTTATTTATAAACTAAAATCAACATTAAAATCCTCAAATAGAACTAATGAGGCTATTAATTGTCCAGTTGACATTGTAGTAGTTGATTTTATAATCATATTTATTCCTTATGAATATGAAATTGATGAACTATTTTCTATTTGTGAAAGCGGGATTCAATTTCAATGGAGATGATATTGTAGCCAAATTACTAGTTAAATTTTAAATTATGTTTAAACGCTTATAATAATTTTTTTATTAGTCTTATGGTTGATATAGGATTACTGGATATTTTTTCTTTATTATGATTTTTATGTGTTAATTCCATTGATTTAGGGAAATGAGTCCGCGTTGAATAACAAGTTTTTTGATGGGAAAGTGATGATTCAAGTGAAGATAATACCTTGAAATAGAGGAGTAATTAATATGTAAGATTATCCAATTTTCCAAACTGATTTTCTATTTGATATTTTCATCTCTCAATGTGATGGATTTAATAATGTTCATGTTTGGGAAACTGGGATGGATCTCTACTTTGTTGTTTGAATTCAAGACTGAGACTTGTATCTTTTATTATATTCTTTTCATTATTGTTTGAACATAACATCATGTTACACTTCATTTATCCTATGGGAGACATTATAGTATTGTGTTTAATTGGAATAACCTTCATGTCTATGTATGTATTTGAATTGATAGATTACATATTTTTATAACAAACCTGTAATGGATCCAGAACTGTAGGAGTCCTTATTTTCATTATTATGGGAAATTATAATATCTTTAACTGAAAAACACTATTTTTCCTCTCCCACTGCCCCTCTCTATACTCTCTATAATTATATATGTATATATGAATTTTCTCATGCATATATGTAATTAATCCAACCTTTCATTCCCATATATATATTTTTACTGCATGTGGAGAACAATGAAAACGTATTTAAGGACTCAAAATTGGTTGATTTGACAAACAATAACATTAAAGAAAGCTCCATTCGTAGAGGCAACCAATGTCGATCCTTACCCATTGAATGAGATATATTCTTCCAATGCTAATGCACAAAGATAGTTTGGCTATCCAAAGTTTCTGTCTTTTATCTCAATAAACTATTACTATTAGTTTGTTCCATCTACTAATAACATTTTGGATGCTTCAGTTTTAGTTTCTTCTGATGTGAACTCATCTATTATACCTGAAAAAATAGTCTTCCACATCATCTCTAAAAATATAACATATGTTGTAATGAATTCATGTTTTATGCATTACCCTGTTACCTCTATAACATGATATGATAAATGAATTCACCACATTTACTGGTAAACTAGATATAATTTACTTGTTCTTAAAGATTTAGGGTCATAATGGCATTAAAAATTACTTAAATGGGAACCACATTCATGGTAAAAACCTAAGAGAGACTACTCCATGAGACTTTGTGTTGATATTTTAAGCTTGTATTGTAATTTTAATTTCATTTCTAACTATATCCACATATATTTTCTAGAGGTAATTAGATGTAATGGCATTCATTTTTTTCCCATGACAATATTTTTGTAAAAGAAAAATAATTATGATTAAATGGAATGATAAGTGGAAAAAAGTGTTCCTTACATTTTATATGAAGCCTTTTATACTTTCCCTCTCTATATATCTTTATGATATACTAGGAAATAAGCTCTGTCTTTCAAGTCATTATGTGTTGTAAAATCTCTAGCAAAAATATTAATTTAACATTATTATTGAATGATATTCTGGAAATTTGACTTGAATATAGTCGAAATGTGAATATATTCCTACCAATATTGTTACCATTAATGATATTTAACCATTTCTTTGAATTTCCAAACATTATAGGTTTAAATTACTTACAATAATTTTACCTGTGATTATTTCATAATACTACAATATCATTTCATGAAATGTTCCAAACAACCCCTAAATTTTTTTATTGGTTAATGGAATTTTACTAGAAGGAAAATATAATAGAATTTTTGATTTATTTGACCGTTCAACCAAATGATAGTACTTATATTTTTACTATGGTTTGTGTTGTTTGGGTGGGTGTATTCATTTTTAAGCAGTTTTGATACTTTGTTTCTACCCCCTTTAATTGTTTTATGTGCTGTATTATTCAATTTGTCTCTTTATATTTTACATGACTATAGTAGTTGATCCAAGTTGATACAATTATTTTTTTCCATAACCCCTCGAAAAATAATAATCTTCCCTTTACCTTTTTTATCATATGGTGTTTTTTGTTGAAGTCTTCTAATCCATTTTCCACGATCATGTTACATGTTGATGAGAAAAAAATTAGAAGTTTTTCTACATCCAAAAGTCTCCTCTTCCACTGAAGTAATCACACAAAATAGGGTAATATAATAATAGTTGTATGTACAAACATTATATAATTGTTATAATATCAATTCTTATGTTGGTTTATTAATTATTTCATCATAGTAATATATGGGGTAGGGATAGATTGTACTCAATTATTCAATCACTATGTTTTATGAATATCCCACTTAAGGGGTATCAAATCCATGTGTAAGTAATACATTGTTCTAATGTTACAGTGAAGCCTAGACCCAACCAAATGTTCTTACAGGTTTCTGGTTATTATCCATGCCTGGTGTAGTGAAGTATTAATCCATTTGTCTCATGATTTTTGAAATTAATATTGTATTAATGTGAATATATTTCAATCAGTACTATTACATTTCTGAAATATGACCAATTATTTGCATTTTAAACAGTACAGGGTTACTTAAAATCATTTCCCTTATGATTATTTCATAATACTGCAATCTCATTACTTAAAATGTTTCTAAAAAACCTTAACTTTTTTGTAGGTTAATGGAATTTTACTAGTAGTAAAAGGGTAAACAACATTTATTTATTTCACTTTTCAACCAAATTTTATTATATATATTATTACTATGGTTTCTATAGGTTTTTTTGGTGTCTTCATCTTTATCTAGTTTTGATACTTATTTTCTTTCCCCTTCAATAGTTTTATGTGCTATTATGTTCATTTTCATTCCTCATTAATAGTTTTATGATCAATTGGGTTCTAAAGCGTGCTCTATAAATTTTTTATTTCATCGTGGAGAATTTATTTCATCACTAAGAGTTTGATGTGAGTTTCTGTTTTCTAAATATGATCTTCATGTTGATGTGAGTTTAATATCGGTTTTTTAGTGTTAAATTTTACTGAATAAATTGTTTTGTACTGATTTTACTGTAGTATTTTCATATGATTTTGTTATTCCATGAGATTTTTCTCCATTATGGGATTATTCATCTCAGGGAAAAATTCAATGGATCAGTAGATTCAAAGTTGTAGATCAGAGGGACATGTCGATGGAAAGCCAGATGTACTTCAATTTTTCTCATCCCTACATAGCAGAGAACATAAATATAGATGAATGTCCATGGGCCGATGGAATGAATGTGCTCAAAGAGGTTTGATTCTGGTATTTTTTTACCAAAAACTTCTTCAACTGGATAAGTTGTATGGTCAATTAATCACTATGTTTGTATTTATTACAATTCAGGGGGTAAATGATAGTAACAATCATGTTATTTATTTTGATGTCTATAACTTTCACTTTGTATTTCTTGATCCATATTGAGTATCTTTTCAGATTCATTGAGTTTGTTACGACATTAATAAACAAATTGATATTATAATATATAAATTATTGATAAATAATATTTAATATTTTAAAATATTTATAAATTCATTTTATATGTTGTTTGTTTTTGATTTCATATAGATTAGTATTGCTTAAATGGGTGGGATGGATTTGTTCATTTTAAAAATCAAATCAAATTTGATGTTTGAAAACAAATATTTCACTGAGTTTGTTTTGTGTAGTGATTTTCAGATAAAGCGCAAGATGGATTACTGTAATGTATTGATCTAATAAAAAAATACATCTTTGTTCTATAGTATGATTTCTTTTGTTGTTTTTTCAAGTGTCTATATATTCCATTTCAATATCCTTTTTAATGTACATTTTAAATATGATTTCATTTAATTATATCTTCATATTATGATATTTATTTATCATAATTATTTGAATTTGAAATTTCAAACTCAAAGTTCATTTCATTCATTTTATTCAAATCTCCATGCTAAATATAATTTTTTATTTCTTATAGATTCTTATACATCATATCAAATGTATTTATCCAAAATGTAATCTAATATCATAATAATGTCTCTATATTTTGTCCAATTTTATTTTATTAATAAGTATCTGAAGAACCATTGTGGTGTTTTGTTTAACAAAGTTTTGTATTTGTTGAAAACTATTCTTTTTGTTGAAGAATGTTTTTGAGTTACCAAAATTTGAATTTGTAGGTTGCTAAAGATTTCCTTAAAAAATATTATGTTGAAGAATAAGAATTCAGAAGTTAAGAAAGTGTCTCAAACTTATTAAACGTAATTAGACGATCTTTTTCTGATCTAAAAGTTCTCACAAATCATGAAAAATTTCATGATAAAAGATGTTGAAGAAATTGTTAGGAGGATTGAAAAATTTCTAAGAAAATTCAAAATTAGTTTTCCTGAACTAGTTTTCGGAGTCTAATTCTTGAGCCATAAATTCAGAGTCTACATCATAAGCTAGAAATTCAGAGTTCAATTCCTGAGCCAGAAATTCGAAGTCTACTTCTTGAGCCAGAAATTCATAGTCTACTTCCTAAGCCAGAATTTCAGAGTCTACTTCGTGAGCTAGAAATTTAGAGTCTACATCCCAAGAACGAAATGCTGAGTCTATTTCATGAGCTAGAAATTCGGAGTCAACTTCCTGAGCCAGAAATTCTGAGTCTACTTCTTGAGCCATAAATTCAGAGTCTACTTCTTGAGCTGGAAATTCGGAGTCTACTTCCTGATCCCAAAATTCTGAGTCTACATTTTATGCCAGAAATTTGGAGTCTACTTTTTATCTAGAAATTAAGAGTCTACTTCCTAATCCATAAATTCAGAGTCTACATCGTGATCCTGAAATTCAGAGTTTACTTCGTGAGATAGAAATTTAGAGTCTACTTCATGAGCCATAAATTTAGATTCTATTTCCTGATCCAGAAATTCGAGGTATACTTCCTGAGCCAGAAATTCAGAGTCTACTTATTGAGCCAGAAATTCAGAGTCTACTTACTGAGCCAGAAATTTGTAGTCTACTTCCTTAGCCAGAAATTCGAATTCAACCTGAAATTTATAGTCTGTTTCATGAACCTAAAATTTGAAACCAGTTTTCTAGAACCAGTTAACCTAAACCTGTTTCTAGAACATAAAATTAGAACAATGACCCATCCTTATCATTCTGAGGAATCTATTAAGTGTTCAAGAAAAAACCCGAATTTCAATATTGCATAAATATCGAAGATATTTTTAGATATTTGAATAAGTAAAATATTGAAGAATAAATGCAATAGATTTGTGGAGTTTTTGAGATTTGTGGAAGTGGGAAACTTTTTCAAGATTCCCACCCTTATTTTCTATGTTTCCTATAAATATGTGCTCAGATTACTCACTCATTTTCAACTTTTACAAAACGTGGACAAGGCAGAGCACTGGAGAAATCTATGTGAAAAGTTTAAACCATATTTAATATGTTTCCATGATTGTTTGATAAGAGAACATAATTATCTTATCTTGATGAGAAGATCGGTTTTAGAAAATCGGATTCAAGAAATTAGATTAAAGATTCGGTGTGAGCACTTGTGTGGAATCGTCTTATCTTGCTAAGACGACCAGTTTCAGAAAAATACGATTAAAGAAATCAGAGTCAAGATTTGGAGTGAGAATTTGTGGAGCAGCTTAACAAAGTTCTTATTCTTGTGTTTGGATCATTTTTTCTATAAGAAAACATTGTAAACTGATGGGATTCAGTATAATCTTTCCTATCGGGAGATAGAAGGTGTCCAACAGGAGTTGGCACAAGTTGTATTCGCTTCTTCATTATAGTGGATTTCTGTAGACCCAAAGGAGTGGATATGGAAAAACATAGGTTCTATTATTAAGGCTGAACTAGGTAAATCTTTGGTGCCTTTCTTGATTTACCTATCTTTCATGCTTGAGTTTCTTGATAACGGTTGATAAGGAAATAAATATTAACAGGTTGCAGGGGTTAAGTTTCTTAATGTTTTGAAACTTATAAAAAGTTAAACAACTGATTCAACCCCCCCTTCTCAGTTGTTATTCAATCCTTGGTAATTAATGTGGTATTAGAGGGAATTTCCCTTGTTTAATCCTTATCATGGAGATTATCAATTCTAAAAAAAGTATATGAATTACTACTTTCTATGGAATGAATTATTATGGATGCAAAAATAGGATAATTCCTTATCTCTTATCTCTTGTCCTTGAATTTTTTGATCCTGGTACTATTTTCCTTCCACCTATTGAGGAAAATTATCCTATAATATTTGCTGATAAAAGGAATATATATGTTGATGGAAATGATAAAAATGCTATTCTCATGTCGTTATCAGAAAATGATTATCAGAAGGTGATGGGTCTCACGACCACAAATGGAATGTGGGATAAGCTGAAATGTATTTTTGAAGGAAACAAATAATTCAAGGAGGACAAGCTACAAATCTGGCATAGTATGTTTGAAGATATCAGGATGAGAGACGAAGAAACAATTGATGAGTACTTATCTAGAGTTAATGAAATTGTATACAACATCATGGGATTCAGAGAACAGTTGGAAGATTCTAAAATTGTGATGAAACTTAAGAGAAAAATTCCAGGAAGTTTTGATTCTAATATATCAGCTTTAGAAGATAAGGATGATTTATCTCATGATGAACTACATAACTTTCTTGTTTCTTATGTAATGTGTAATGATCCTATCATTAAGAGGAAGAAGAAAGATAAAATGTCTTTTGAAGCTCTAAGAAAGATAAAAATCCAAGATGATGATAAATCTGATCCTTATGAGTCTGTTGATAAGGATGATGAATATTTGAATGAAAAAAATTGTGTCTCTCTTATCCAAGAACTATCAAATAGGAAGAGGAAAGTATGGGGGGAAACAACCCTTCAAATGTTTTGATTGTGGTGGAATCAGACACATTCATTTAATTTCCATAAGAAGAGCGTTCGAGAATATCAAGATGTTCGTAATGAGAATCCCCTATGGAATAAGTATAACAAGAATGAAAAAGAAGAGAAGAATTCTAAATAATTCAAGAAGAATTTTTCTAAAAAAATATGCATGTTGAGCAATATGGTTGAATCAGAATCATCTGAAAATGATTGCTCAGAATATGAAAGCAACGAAGGATTTCAAACATTTATTGCAAAAATTGAAAAAACAAATGTTTCCTCAGAAAGTGAAGAAGGTGGTGAAGAATCTTACAGATAATTCCAGCTAAGATCCAAACATCATACATGTATTGAGAAAAAAAAATATCTCAAGAAAGAAATTCGTTTGATTAATAAAAAGCATGATGAAGTTCATGATGGATGTAAAGATGTTACCAAGAAGGAATATGAATACATTCAAGAGATTTTAAGTTACAAACATAGAATTTATGAACAAGGAAAGATGATTGAAGATCTAAACAAGAAGCTGGAAACTAAAGAAGAAGAGATCAAAAAATTTCAATCAAATTTTATTGAATCCCAAAATACCCTAAGGAAGATGAATGAAAACCTCCACAAAGCTGAGACATCAAAGATTGCTGAGAATTCTTACCATGAGAATCAGGTGAAATATTCCCCTATCAAAAATAATGTTTTACTTCATTCTTCTAAAATTTCTGGTTATGGAAAAGAAATTATTAAAACATGGGTGGAGAAATGATGTTAGATACCTATCAGTCCTACAAAAGTATAAATCTCACTCAAAAGTAGAGATGGACTACATCCTATGTTTTCTATGGCTGAAAAAAGTTATCAACCACAACAAAGATTCTATAAAGAACGATAGTTATTTAATAAAAAATCAAGATTTGGGGGTTGTTGCTGGTGTTGAGGAATTTATGGGCATAGAGATTATAATTGTTGGAACAATTAATCTCTACATGGAAAATGGTTTGAGAAAATTGGAAAAAATAGTTAAAGAAGAATGAGTAACATTCAGTACTCATAGAATGTTGAAAAGGTGAATTCTAAATATGTCATAAACATTACAACAAAGAATCAATTTGAATGTTTCAGGATACGTTTTGTGGAATATGTGATCAGTTTTTTCATCATGACGAATGATGTATGACTCTCCTTCTAGAACAAGTTTCCTATGACATGAAAGAAATGAATGCTGAAAATAAGGTGGTTGATGAAAGAGCGTTTTTTGTTGAGACAAATTTGAAATAAAGTAAGAGGAACAAACCGTGGATTTTTTATAGTGGTTGTTCCTCACACATGAACGGTGATATAATAATCTTGGATCCTATTGAATTTCATGATATAGGGGTGGTTACTTTAGGCAATGATTGTTCCTTAAAAATTAAAGGAATCAGAACGACATAGATTGAACCCGAGAAACTGAAATCTAAATAAGTCTTGATTGTTGATGGGATAAAACATAACATACTTAGTGTAATTTAACATTGTGATGATGGAAAATAAGTTATCTTTAGAAATTATCCTTCTGTCATCAAAAGTTTGAAAAATGGAAAAGTGATTACAAATGAAGAAACAACTTGTGGCAATCTTTTTCAAATCGGAGAATCCAATAACTCTTTTTATTTGATTTATGAAGAAGAAAACCTGTTGTGGAATTGAAGACTTGGCCACCATGGGCAGAAGAACATGAGTAAGCTTTCTAAAGTTGATGTTGTTCAAAATTTTCCAGAATTAAAAAGAAGAGATGAAGATGTTTGTATTACTAGCGAGAAAGGAAAGATGACTAATAAAAGTCTTAAAAGAGTTTAGATTCAATCATACAAACCACTTGTGCTTATTCATTCCGATCTGTGTGGGCCAATAAGATAGAAATCAACAAAAGGAGATATATACTTTATCACCTTTATTGATGATTTCACTCAGATGACAAAAATCATGTTAATGAAGCATAAGTCAGAGGCTATTGAAATGTTTAAATTTTCAGAAGAGGTGTTGAGAAAGAATTATGTGTTTCCAAAAAGAAGTTGAGAACATACAATGGTACCGAATTCATAAGAAATGATTTTCAAACGAATCTAAGGAAGCATGGTATCAAACATCAGTATAGTGCTCCTCATACTCCACAACAAAATGGAGTAGCAGAAAGGAAAAATAGAAGCATGTTGGAAATGGGAAGAAGTATGTTATCAGAATACACACTTTTAAATTTCCATTATAGAGAAGCTGTTAGCACTACTGTAATTGATCAAAATAGATGCTTGTTGAGACCAGAAACCAACATGACTTCATACAAGATGTGGTATAACATAAAACCATCAATTAATTACTTCAAAGTTTTTTGAAGTCCATGCTTGCTAAAAATCAAAAATCTGGACTTAGGAATGTTTGATGGGAAAGATGAAGAAGGAATATTTATGGGTTATTACCAAATGGAATAAGATACAAATGCTGGAGCAAATGATTAAAAAAGTTGGTGGGATCGTATGATGTAATGGTAATTGATAATCCATGTTCCTTCACAAAATCCGTTTCGAATACTGTGGAATATATCAGTGAATCCCCACCAGAGTGAAACTGACTCAGATGAGTCACATGGGGAATAATGTGATGATGGGAAAGGAAATGTGAGTTTTCCAACATTACAGAAACATATTGAATCGGAATATATTATTGGGGATCATAAGGCTTCATCTCATACAAGAAGGATATTAAGATTAGAAAATTAGACTTCCCCTATCTCAAAAGTTTAACCAGAATCAGTTTCAGAAGCTATTCAACATAAATAATGAGTGGATGATATGAATGAGGAACTGGATCAGATTGAGATGAATGAAACACGGGAACTTGTTTCATGGCTAGAAAATAATAATGTTGTCGGAACCAAGTGGGTTTAAAGAAATAAATTGAATGATCATGGAGAAGTTACAAGAAACAAAGCAAGGGTTTTGTGTAAAGGGTATGCACAAGTGGATGTTGTGGATTTTGATGAAACCTTTTCCCCTGTTTCAAGGTTGGAAACTATTTAAATGTTTCTTTCAGTGGATTATCATCATAATTACATGGATTATTAGATGGAATTAATGTTAGATTTCATAAATGGTGAGATTGAGGAAGAAGTTTACATTGAACAACATTGTGGATTTTTTCATGATGAGGATGAAAACAATGTTTTCAAAATAAATAAATCCTTAAATGAAATGATACATGCTCCACGAGAAAGGTATTAGAAGCTTGAAAATTCATTGAGAAAGATGAAATTTTCTAAAGAAAAGGTTGATAGCAACTTTTATGTTAAATATGTTGACTCTGAAACATTAATTGTAATCGTTTATGTGGATGATATAATTCTTTCTAGAGATGAAGAAAAGTTTTGTAAAAATTTTCCTGAAGAGATGATGATTTTTTTTGAAATTTCAATGTTGGGAGAAATAACTTTTTTCCATGTATTACAAGTTCAACAACAAGAAAACTACATTTTCGTGTCCCAAGAAAATAATGCCAAATAATTGATAAAGAAGTTTGGGATGGAAGAATCAAAGGATGTTTCAATTCCTATATCAGTGATCACAATGTTGAGAAAATATGATTCACAGAACATTGTGAATCAGAATGTCTTTTGAAAGATGATAGGATGTCATCTTTATTTTACAACTTCAAGGCCTGATATTGATTATGTTGTGACTAATTTTTCTCGATATCAAAGTAATCCAAAATAATCCCACATGTTGGTAGTTAAGATGATTTTGAGATATGTTAAAGGAACAACATCAAATGGGATGTTATACAAGAAAAATAATGAGATGAAGATTCATGGTTATACTGATGCGGATTGGCTTGGTGATTGTACTTATAGAAAATCGACATCAGAAGAAACATTTTTCTCAGGGGAATTTTGTGTGAGTTAGCCCAACAAGAAACAAAGTTCAGTAACATTAAGTATAGCTGAATCTGAATATGTTGCAGCTACTCATGCTTGCACTCAAGTAATGTGGATAAAAGTTCAGCCGTGAGATTTGAAAGTGAATGTTTTTAAACCTTTGAAGATACTCTGTGATAATCAATGTGTCGTTAATCTTTCCAAGAATCATGTTCAACATTCAAGATCAAAACACATTTATATAAAGTATCACTTTTTAAAAGATAAATCTTCTACTGGAGAAGTCTTGATGGAATATATTTCAACAAAATATCATAATCCTAATATTTTAACAAAAACAATTTCAAATGAAAGGTTTGTTGAATGGAGGCTGCAACTCCATGTTCAGTATCGTCCCATGACTTCCAAAACTCATAATGAACTCACCCCCACTGTGCTTTGGATAATGTTGACAATGGGTGACAGTATGTTTTCTTTTATGAATTTAAAGTTGCCGTTATCATAGAATGGGGGAGGGAGAAAGAAAAATTAGAGAGAAATAAAAATGAGAGAAGAAAAGAAAATTGAGAAAGAAAAAGATAAAAGTTGAGGGGGAGTTTGAGTAAGGTGAAATTTATCATTACATGGATGATCTTTTTTCGTGTCACCGAGAAATGGAAATATTTTAAAAACATTATGTTATCCAGTAGTGTGTTGTCAAGACACTTTTTTTGAGAAAGGATATATTTTGGTAAAATTCAAGTACTTGAGATGTGAAATTTTTGAGAGGTGAAATCATCATAACAAGGGTTTCCATAAAATCTATATGGGGATATTGAAGAAACATTATGGTGTTTTTATTAACAACTTTTTATATTTGTAAAAATCTAATCTTTTTGTTGAAGAATGTTTTTGAGTTGTAGAATATTGAATTTGCTGGTTGCTGAATATTTCCTTAAAGAAGATTATGTTGAAAAACAAGAAGTCTGAAGTTATGAAATTGTCTCAAACATTTTGAACATAATCAAAAGATGCATTTATGATCTTAAAGTTCTCAAAAATCATGAAAAGTTTCATGATAAAATATTTTTATGAAATTATGAAGAGGATTGACAAAATTCTGAGAAAATTTGGAATCAAATTTCCTGAACCAGTTTTGGGAGTCTACTTCCTGAGCCAGAAATTCTGAGTCTACATCCTAAGACTGAAATTTGGAGTCTCCATCCTGAGCTAGAAATTCGGAGTCTACTTTCTGAGCCAGAAAATTTGAATATACTTCCTTAGCCAGAAATTTGTAGTCTACTTTGTGAGCTAGAAATTCAGAGTCTACTTCATGCTCCAGAAATTTGAAGTCTACTTCATGAGAGAGAAATTCGGAGTCTACTTCATGAGACAGAAATTTCATGTCTAGTGCCTGAGCTAGAAATTCAGATTCTACCTCCTGAGCCAGATTTTTGGATACTACTTCATGAACCAGATTTTCATATTCTACTTCTTGAGCAAGAAATTCGGAGTCTACTTCCAAAGCAATAAATTTGGTGTCTACTTCCTGAGCCAGAAATCCAGAGTCTACATTCTCAACCAGAAATTCAGAGTCTACTTCCTGAGCTAGAAATTCTAAGTCTAGTTCCTAAGCCAGAAATTAAGAGTCTACTTACTGAGCCTGAAATTCGGAGTCTACTTCCTGAGCTAGAAATTCGGAGTCTACCTAAAATTCAGAGTCTGTTTCCTAAACATAAAATTCTGAACCTATTTTCCTGAACCTGTTTTGATAAACCTGTTTTCTGAACCTAAAATCAGAAACAAGATCCATCCTTATGATTCTAAGGAAGATATGAAGAGTTCAAGAAAAATCTAAATTTCAAGTTTGCATAAATCATGGATAATTTTAAGGAGATGTAATGAAGTCAAAGATTGATGATTAAATGTGAGTGATTTGATGAGTTTTTGAGATTTGAGGAAGCGGGAAAGTTTTTCAAGATTCCTGCCCCTCATTTTCTGAGTTTCATATATATTTGTGCTCATATCATTCACTCTTTTTCAAATTTTACAATACGCGGAAAATGAAGAGTGCTGGAGAATTCTATGATAAAAGATCCTACCATATTGAAGAACTTTTCTTGAGTGTTTGAGGGGAGAATACGAATTATCTTATCTTGCTGAGAATATCGGTTTCAAAAAATCGGATTCAAGAAATTTGATTGAATATTCAGAGTGAGAACTTGTGCGGAATCATCTTATCTTGCTGGGAAGACCGGTTTCCAAAAAATCGGATTCATGAAATCGGAGACAAAATTTGGAGTGAGCATTTGTGGAGAATCTTAACAAAGTTCTAATTCTTGTGTTTGGATTATTAGTTCCATAATGAAACATTTTAAACTTACAGGAGTCGATATAATCATTCCAATCAGGAGATAGAAATTTTCCAATGGGAGTTGGCACAAGTTTTATTCACTTCTTAATTATAGTGTATTTCTATAGACCGAGGGGAGTGGCTATGGCAAGGTCATATGTTCTCTTATTTAGGCCGAACCTTGTAAATATTATGTGTTTTTCTTGATTTAACTTTCTTGTAAGCTTAAGTTTCATGCAAAAGTTTGATAAGGAAATAAATCTTAATAGGTTGAAAGGGTTAACTTTCTTAAAGTTTTGAAACATAAAAAAAGTTAAAAAACGGATTCATCCCCACCCCCTTCCAAGTTGTTATTCAATCCTTGGAACTTCAGTGTCAATATTTTTTGATTTCAAAATATTGAATTTTCATGATTATTATTAACATTGAAATATGTTATTTTCTTCTTAAAAATTGCATTGAACCATATCACCATGGAAAAAAAATCTGTGAATTGTGTTATATCACCATCTGAATGTACGGGCAAGTACTAGTTTTTATAAAAGATGAGTTAGTCTTGCATTTCAAACGTAATTTAAAATTAATTTTGACCACATTTTGAAAACTTATTTTGCAATATAAACATAATTATTATAATAATAAGGTAAGGATTATCTCAGGGTGATTTATTTTATTTTTATCAATTTATTATTATTTTAATTAATAGTGAAAATACTGATTTTGAAGGGAAAATTACATTTTGGATCATATAAAAAATAATGTTAAATTATATTTTGAATTTGTTTAAAGTTAAATTTTATCTATTTGAAATATTAAAATAAAATTTATGTCATTTTATTAATTTTAATATTTTATTTTTAATTATATTTTTTTAACCATTTGTTTTTTTCTCTTTAAAAACCTGATAATATGATACCTCTACTGGATTAATTTTATATTAAAATTTTCTAATTTTTGATATTATTTTTTGATAAATGGATTAAATATATCTAATAGTAATAATTTTTAATTTATAATAAGTTATTCATATTTTGGTCAAAAAATAATAGGGAAAATAGTAAAAATTAATTACTCTAACTTTTTTAAAAATGGATTTACTATTAGATTAAACTAAGAAAATAAGGGTATAAATGACTTAAAATCATGTAAAAAACATTATATGGCCATATTTAAACAATGTATCATATTGGATAAATAATAATATTTTATTAATGTTTATTGAAATGATTATTTATTTCTTATGATATAATCATTTCAAAAAATTAAATGTTATCCACTCACCTCACTTATAAAATGTCAATCTTTTCTCCCTTACACACATGTTAAAACCATAATCTTTCAACCATGAACTACTAAAAAAACATTCCAAAATAACTAATCTTATAGTGGAGGAATAATTTATAGTATATTCCTATAGATTAAGGATTATCCAGAAAACTACAAGAGGATACCCAAAGAAAACGTTACATTCAACTTCCATCAATTTTTATTATTATTTATTCCTACATAAAAATAAATTTTTATAATATAATGATGATATAAGAACCATAATTTCCTAAATATAATGTTATTTTTTATTTTATTATAGTTATCAAGAATCATATCTACTTCCATGAAATAGGCTACAAAATAATCATTCGTGTGTACTATAGAAAATCACCTCTCAAACTGATGTCAACAATTTTATCATTTCCCCCTCTCAAGGATGGAAGTAATGATGGATTTTTAATTTATATATTATATTAATTCTAAAAACATTTTTTTTAATTTTTCATATACAAAATTACTTTATTCATTAAATTGTTTGGGAATATGTTAACATTTCACTTGTGTACACTAGACAACCGCCACATGAATCAATCTGATTATTTTTTCCAAAAAAATTTGAAGACAATAAAAATATGTATATTTAATATAAATGAAATAATTATTATATTCATGTAATATTTTTCATATTTAAAATATAATTCATCCATTTATTTCTGACCTTTTCATCGAATTAATGTTTATTACATCATTCTTCTATGTGTGGACTACTGAATTTATGTAGAATTGGTACTATCTTCTCATCACCGCACCTCATCGGTCATATATAAAAGTATATTAAATAATTAACCTAATTATCATTATATTATTATTATAATATACTTATATTATATTATATACCTACTTTCTATAATGATTAATTAAAACTGGAAATGTTACTCATGTGCAAGTATAAACAACAGTCTCCACAATCGCAACATAACTTGTTTCAAAGATATATCTTTTTTGTATGGTCATAAAAGTATAAATGTTTTATAAATAATATATTTATAATTTTATTTTTATTATGTTATTTATGGAACAATGATCAGTGTAACATGATAAAAAATAACACACACATAATTATATATATATGATAAACATACCCGTCATTACCCAAAACATTACACTAAAATGCCATTGTTAGTAAAATAGTAAAAATGGGAAATAATTAAATCATATATGTAATGATATAAATATGTTTGGTTAAATATTATATTTCTAATAAAACTTTATTTGTTATATAGAATGTTCAACCTAGTGAGACTAATGTTGAGACATAAGGTATGATATTTCCATCTTACATTATCATTCCAGGAGGCAAATTCAATATTGGAAACATGTTTTATTTATTTGGGGTATATTATAGACATTAATTAATTTTATTATTACTCTAAATAACATTTTTAATATTTAAATTTTCATTTATGTAACTTTTTCATTGTTTTTACAGTTCAAAAGGTACAAAATTGGAATGGCATTTTTCCCGTAATTTTAAAATTTAAGGACATATGATATATGCTCGTATATTCATTTATGATGGGTATATAAAGACAAATTTAAATATATTATCATTAATATAATTATATTATAGATAATTTATGTTAAATTATACATCGTTAATTTATAGAGATATAAATTAAATGTTACCCAATTTGTAAATATTTTATGTTACCATCTCATCACTTATCACGATTGTTTATTATTATGTTTACATTGATAAAATCTTATAGTCAATATATCAAGATACTAGTTAACATTATTTTCTTGTGTCTATGTCATGTGAATAAATTATTTCAAATTATTTTCCTCCCATTATTGTATTGGCCCAGACCCTCATGATCCATCCCTTTGCCAAATTATAGGATCCTAAGAGGTCTCCCCTCGTTCGGCGCGACTGACCTATCGGTGCGACCGATTGGTGTCATCCATCCTTGTCGGGTTTTACTTTTACAGTTTTCTCATAACACCTATTTTAGGCTTTTTGACCTTTTTAAGTCATTTCAAGGCCATTTTAACACATAATTTAATATCTAAAAATCTAGAGAAACCTCCCTATTAAATAAAAATTAATTTAGTCATGTGTAACCACCCAACTGCATGGTAAAACCACGATCCGACTTCCAAGGAGTTCAAATTACTTATCCCATAACGTTGGGTATCTCATCGTTTTATCACGCTAGAAATTATTCTTCTCCCTCTTGGCTATTATCCTCCTTTTTGATTGTTCGTTTGAAGTCCATTCTTTCTAGTGAAAATTGGTGCACCTGTGCGGGAGCTATGCAAGTCGCGCTTCCCCTATTTTGGAACGTGGAGAAAAAAATTGATCATTGATCAACCAAATAGGGATTTTATCCTTCTTAATTTCTTTATGTGTATCATGCAGGGTGGGCATGCATTTGCTTCTGTGGAAATTGATGAAAACAAACTTAACGAAGATAATGAATGGACTTTTTAATAATGAAGGGGGGTGTGATAGATGTTCTGTTTTACTCTTTATGTTGTTATGTTCTGTGAATTGTATGGGAATATGCTCACTGAAAATCATGTCTATTGGTGGAATTTCTCTATGTAGTAATGAACCTCGGTGCTCCTGGATGTTTAAATAACAGTAACATAGAAATGGTTAATTACGTATAATCGGTTGAATAAATTGTATGCACCAGGATCAACCATTTTTTATGAGCCACCCAATTAAAGCACAGTGGAATTGAAACCATGGAGTGTGTTAAATCATTTAAATCAGAAAATACCAGCATGGGACTGCCTTGTGTTGGTGGAAGCAGTTTGGTTGATTCTATCACGGGCCATTTGCTATGGTGATATGAGTGGGGATGAGATCCCCTATTGTTGTACTTTGGGGTTGTGTGGTTACTCTGCTTACATCACGAATTGGGGAGGAATCCTCTGTTCTAGAGAGACCATTGGCTCCTAGATTTTGGGGACATGGGGCTGTGTCTTGGGGATTTCTTTGCTTCTAGTACTTCGAGGGATCTCACTTATCCTTTTGTTGTTGTGACTTGCAAGAGAACCGAGTGTGAATGCTTAAATTTCCATTTGGCTGTTTCTTTCCTTTTGGCTTGTGTTTATTCCTGTTAGTTGCCCGGTAGTGAAGGATTCACCCTAATGGGAACACTTGAACATGAAATCCAGAATGGTTGAGTTGGGAAATTTATTCTTTGAATGAGTTGTGACTTGGCCGCGTGCCGTGACTTCTTTTGTAAATCAATAGTAACAAGGATTTTTGTTCTTAGGTTTTAAAACACCTAGGTTGGGATGCGTGGTTTTTACCTATACATATATTTCTCGATTTTTTGTTTCGTATTCGCACCCCACCCACATTGAGAACATATTGATGAACACCCCATTTCATAGGGAGGGTGTTTATCCCGACACTCCTATGAGTGGCTGGTTTTTAGCTATTTTTTATGCTCCCTTTCCCGAATATCCCAAAACACTTCGGGCAGGATGTGATGGCCTGAAGTTCATTATTAGCCCAAGAATCTTTGGGCAGGGTAGTTGTGGTGGTTGTCCAAGGTGTTTACAGGTAGGTTGTTTCCCATGTATCTTCAGGATAATGCCCAGGTGTCTTCGGGCATGATTGTAGCTTTCTGGCTGAGGTGTCTTTGGGCGTGGTAGTGGTTGTTCTGGCCTAGGTGTTTGCGGGCATGGTTACGTGAGGTGGTTTAGGCCCAAGTTTATGTGGGCGGGATATCAGATGGGAACCAGGTGTCTGCGGGCAGGGTTTGGGAGTGGGACTATGGTGAGGTTATAGCCCAGATGTGTGCGGGTGGGTGTGGAAGTGGGACTGCGGTGAAAATGGCGGGATTGGTTCGATGTGAATGATGTTTTCAATAACCAGTGGGACAATGGCACGGGGTACCCAAATATCTATGTTCTATTACTATATGTTACTTGACATTCATTATTAGGGGAGTATTACTTGGTGAGGTTTGGGTGGATAGAATTTCCTGGTTGGGTGTTTGGATATATCTTTTTTCACGGGCATTAAAATGTCTCCTCACGTGTGAATGAGAGTATTTGGTTTTCCCTACTGAGTGTACATTTATGCTCACCCTACATATATAAAACTATTTTCTGGTTTCCATGATGACTTCAGGGATCATCTGAGACCGTACTACCGCAGACCTTGGGGCAGTTTCTGTTGTCGTTTT
Source organism: Viscum album (assembly GCA_963277665.1). Classification (NCBI taxonomy): domain Eukaryota; kingdom Viridiplantae; phylum Streptophyta; class Magnoliopsida; order Santalales; family Viscaceae; genus Viscum; species Viscum album. Next base: position 1,958,533,767 of record OY728165.1, read on the forward strand.
CCTTTTCTTGGTACTTTACCATTGGAGTTTTTTTATCTTGTATTATTTACTATTGAACATGCATATGGGAATGGGTTACTTTTGGATTTTCCTTTTCTTTAATCTTTGGTATTGTTGGGGTTTCTATCTTATCTCTCCTTCCTATAAAGATAAAAAGGGTAATTCCTTCCATTTTGTGTGAGATTCTATACCCTTTGTTATGGTCTCCACTCCGGGACCAATTGAAGGTGGGTTTAGGGGGTCATTATCTCTTCTTCAACATAACGAAGGAAGGGCTTCGCAATCTGCTGACATTTCCCTCTTATTGGTGAAGGCGGGTTGTGAGAGAATGGTATCAAAGGCTGTGGATGATAGATAGGCTGGAGTATGGAGTTAGGAACAATGAGGATTACATGGGATAGTAGGGAAAACAGTGTTGGGTGATATAGGTGCGTGAAATAGTGTTGGGAAGGCAAGCTAGGACACGAGATTTAAGCCCCCCCCCCCCGTGATGTGATTCAAGGACTCTGGACGTACCGAACGACCAAGTGAGGCCACACTGATTGCAGGGTAGAGACACTAGGAAAGGTACATGCATCATAATGACTTCTTTTCTCATGTTTCTATGTGTTTTGGGGATTCAAAAAAAATAAATAAGAAAAATAAAATGTATGAACAATATTCTACACTACCCGGCCATATGAATTCTTTGTTTACCTTGCAGCTATGGCACATGGGAGAAGACCACGAGTCGTGCGGGAGATTGAGGCCTAAGAGGTTGACTCGACTGACCGACAGAGGGCTGACTGAGAGGAGGAGGATTATCATTGGAAGAAGACGCTTCGTTCTTTCCAGTGACAGACCCTCGAGAAGTATGAGGGAAACACCTCAGACATGGAGACGAAGAGCAGGCTAGAGAAGATGGTGATAGCTTTATGTTTGATCGGAGCTCTGGCAGAGTACTAGGTTCTTCTCGCCATGATCCAGATGCAGGGGGCGAACGTCAGTGGTGGACACTCTATCTGTGGGAGAAAAGGGAGGCTGAGGTGATAGAGGCTGATTTCTAGAGGTGCATAAGAAGGATGAATTGGTGGAGAGGATGAACACGCAGGGATGTGTATCACGCGAGGGGATTTAGCATGGTCTGTCAAAGGGAAAGGTTGTTAGAACAAGACCTCCAGCATCGGGGCCCTCTAGGTTTAGACTAGTAGGGAGAAGGGCTCAGTAGTTCCAGATCCGATCCCCTGGCCCCCTCCCTTTCCCTTCGTGTACAGGGTCGAGATGCTTCATCTGTGGGAGCCATGGGAACCTTCAAAACTGGTGCCCAAATTGAGTGTAGTATGGTGGCTGCGGGCAGGCCCAGCACCCACCTCAGCAGTAGCTGCTTCAAGCTAGTCCCTTTTAGCAGCAGCAGCAGGGGCAGCGTGCTCCCGCTCAACCGAGGGCAGACGTTTTAGGAGGAGGCCGCCCCCAAGGCGCTCCTCAGGGACCCTGACCAGGGCGTGGTTGTGTATGTGGCTGGCAGTCGAGAGGTAGAGGATCCGGGTATGGGTAGTTGCACACCACAGAGGCAACCGTTCCAACCTGACCGGATGACGTTCGAGGTAAGATCAGTTTGTTCAGTACCATTTCTTACACCTTGTTTGATACAGGAGCTTCGCACTCCTTTGTTTCACCCATTCTAGCATGTGCTTTTGGTCTAGATTCCAAGAGACTTCCAGTGCCCATGTGGATGCGCACACCAGTCGGAGGTCACACCGACGTGATATATGTTGTTCGATGATGCAAAATGATTATATGGCCACATCAATCATTCAGGTATCTCTTACTATTGCGGATACAACCATATGATGTCATCCAAGGCATTGACTGGTTGTTCTCTGTGTGTTCCGTCATGGAATGCTTTCGGGGAAGGGTCATGTTTTCAGACTTGAGTTAGCCGAAGTGTGACTTTTATTGGTGAACGGGGTTGTCAGGGGAGCAACAAGAGTGGGGAACCCCTCCTCTTATTGTTAGCTGCACTATTAGTGGAGTCAGCAGATGAAAAGATGGTGGAGGTACTAGGGATCATCAGTGAGTTTATGGACGTCTTCCCTAAGGAGTTGACGACTCTACCCACTCGACATGATGTTGAGTTTTGGATAGACTTATAGCCTGGTGCTTGTCCGACTTCGATGGCTCCCTACAGAATGGCACCTTCGGAGTTAAGGGAGTTGCAGATTCAGATTGACGATCTGATGAAGAGGGGTTATGTTTGACCAAGTGCGTCACCGTGGTGTGCCCCATTCTTGTTTTCAAAGAAGTCAGATGGTGGTCTAAGGATATGCATAGACTACATGAGGCTGAATTAGGTGACGGTCAAGAATCACTACCCTCTTCTGAGGATAGAATATCTTTTCGACCAACTAAAGGGGGCAGTATGGTTCTCCAAGATCGACCTGCAGTCTAGATATCACCAGTTGAGGCTAAAGGAGGGTGCCATCCTAAAGATGGCCTTCAGGTGCAGATATGTACACATTGAGTTTATGGTCATGTCGTATGGCATTACAAATTCTCCAGCTATATTCATGGGGATTATGAACTCCGTATTCCGGGTGTATCTGGATCAGTTCATAGTAGTGTTCATCGATGACATCCGGATCTATTCAAGATCAGAGGAGGATCACACTGAGCACCTGAGGATAGTTATGGAGGTCCTCCAACCTCACCTGCTCTTTGGGAAGTTGTCGAATTGCATTTTTTGGATGCGAGATGTGCACTTCATTGGGCACGTAGTGTTCGAGCACGGAGTAGTGTAGACCCGTCGAAGGTTGAAGCTGTTGTTTCTAGGGAAGCACCCAAGAACATGGAAGAGGTCCATAGTTTTCTCGGGCTATCAGGTTACTATCGAAGGTTCATACCCAACTTCTCCCAAGTTACATCACCTTTGACAGCCTTGACGAATAAAAAACGAGTTTTCTTGTGGGACGAGCAATGTGGGGCAGCCTTCAGTTATCTGAAGGATAAGTTATTTAGTTCCCCAGTGTTGAGGTTACCAGAAGAAGGGGAGGCATATGAGGCCTTTTGTGATGCTTTAGTGAAGTTCCTCAGATGTGTGTTGATGCAGCAACAAGGGGTTATCTTCTATGGGTCTAGGATGTTATGTCCACATGACTGTAACTATGCCACCTATGATCTAGTTCTTTTGGTGGTCGTGTTCGCACTTAAGTAATAGCGTCACTACCTCATCAGGGAGCACTTTAGGGTCATCACCGATCAAAAAAGCCTGAAGTATGTCTTCTCCAAGCAGGGCCTGAAATTACGGCAGCGAAGTTGGATGGAGTTTCATCAGGACTACAATTTCGATATTTCCTACACCTCAGGGAAATGAAACATGGGGGCTGATGCCTTGAGCAGGAAGTCACAGAGGGATGCGGTCCGATAGTTGGCGAACGTGTAGAGGGTGATGGAGGAGTTGGATTCCCAACACCTGGATGTGAGGATGGATGGCGGTAACGGTTTCCGGTATCAGATGACATTATATTCTTCTCTATTATGTCAGGTGGAGGAGTCTCAGTGGGGAGACCCAGAGAGAAGTGGTGTGTGACCGGGTTATGCATGGCAGTGCTCCGGAAGGATGGGAAAAAGTTGGTTATAATCAGATGTTATTCTGTGGGAAGTTGGTCATTCTGGGGGCGATGCATGATAGAGTCCCTAGTAAGTTCCATGGCTCACCCCTGGCAGTGCACTCAGGAGTTTCCAAGATGTGCCAATGTCTGAGGAGATAGTTTTGGTGGCCCAGGAAAAAACGGGTGGTGGACGAGTTTGTGGCCATGTACCTAGTGTGTCTATATGTGATGGCTGAACAACGTGTTCCTTGTGGTTTGTTGAAACCTTTATATGTCCCCGAGTGGAAGTGGGACAACATCTCAATGTATTTCGTCATAGGGCTACCCAATGTTCAAGGAGGGTGCGATGCAATCTGGGCAGTAGTGGACAGGTTGAAAAAATCGGCTCACTTTCTAGAAATCAAGGAGTTGTGTGCAGTGGAATCTCTAGAACGGAGGTATCTAGATGAGTTGGTGCGGTTTCATGGGGTTCCAAGGTATATAGTCTCAGATAGGGATGCATGATTTAACTCATGAGTCTGGATGGGTTTTCAGAATGCTTTTGGCACCCAGCTGCACCTTAGCACTGCCTTCCACCTACAGACAGATGGGCAGACAGAGCGCACCATCCAAATCTTGGAAGATATGCTACGAGACTGCATCCTAGAATTCTGGGGATAGTCGTCAAGACAATTTCATCTGGTAGAGTTCTCCAACTACAATAGCTACCACTATACCATTGGAATGGATCCATTCAAAGCCTTGTAGGGGAGGTCGTGTCTCTCACCCGTGTGTTGGACAGAAGTTGGGGAGGCAGGTGTCCTTGGCCCGGAGGTGGTACAGAGCACATTGGAGAAGGTTCCACTTATACAAGAGAAGATGAAGGCGGATCAGGACAAGAAAAATTCATATGCGGATGATAGGAGAAGGCCCTTGGAGTTCGAGGTCGGGGACCACTTGTTCTTCAAGGTATCCCCTCGGTGTGGGTAGGGGAGGTTTGGCAGGGGGAGTAAGCTCTCCCCTAGTTTCTTCGGACCCTTCGAGGTGTTGAACTGGGTCGGCAAGGTGGCTTATCAGCTGGTGTTTCCACCAAAGCTACAAAGGTGCACGATGTCTTCCATGTATCCCAGCTCTGTTGTTATCTTCATGAAAATTCGCACATCTTCAACTGGGGAGAGAAAGATATCGAAGACGTTGCAACCATCGTGGATCAACCAGTGATGATCGAGGGTCATGAGGAGAAGGTGCTTTGTAGATGAACCATCCTGTTGGTTCGCATGATATGGAGGCATGGTGGGCTTGAGGAGAGTACATAGGAGATGGAAGTGTAGATGTGTGCCCAGTACCCAGAGTTGTTTTGAGTTTTATCATGTTCTGTCAGTACTTGCTTGCTATGTAATACTTCACCTTGTTGACTAGGGGATGTGAAGTTTCCTTTATCTATGAATGTATGTGAAGTGTCCTAAAGGATGTGTAGGGTAGGACCTAATTCCTAGTTAGGATGCATTACAGTGGATGTGCCTAAACCAATGTGGGCGATTCAGTGCCTCCCAAAGTGGATAATATCTTAGCACGGAGGAAGGGAAACCCCACTCCCACCTGGACGTACGGTTTAGTCTTTTGTTTTCTGCGGTGGCATTGAGAAAGGAGCGGCAGGGTGTCTGTGGTTGTGTAGGAGATAAGGTGTTCTTTTGTCAGATAGGTTCACTCCTGAGAGGTATCTTCTGGGGTGGTTGTTCAGACCCCCCCATCTTTCCTTCAGATCTGGTTCTAGATTCTTGAGGGTGATAATTTTTTGAGAAAAATGTTATTTAATGTCCTAGACCCTGATGATCCATCCCTTTGTCAAATTCTAGGATCCGAAGGGGTTGCCCCTCGTTCGGTGCGACTAATCGGCATGAACGATTAGTGAGAACGATCAGCGCGACTGACTGCTCAGTGCGACAGATCGATGTCATCTAGCCTTGTCGAGTTTTTCTTCTACTATTTTTCCCGTAACGCCTCTTTTAGTCCTTTTTGACCATTTTAAGGCGTCTCATGGCCATTCTTAACCCATAATTTAATATCTAAAAATCTGGAGAAAACTCTCTATTAATTAACAATTAATTCAGTCGTGTGTAACCACCCAACCACGTGGTAAAACCACGATCTAACTTCTAAGGCGTTCAAATTCCTTATCACATAACATTGGCTATTTCATCATTTTATCATGCTATAAATTCTTCTTCTCCCTCTTGGCCAGTCTCCTATATTTCCTTGTGTGTTTAATGTCCCTTCATTCCCGAGGCAAGTGGTGCACCTGTGCGGGAGCCCTGCGAGTCACGCTTTCCCTGTTTTGGTATGTGGAGAAAAACATCGATCCTTGATCAACCAAGTAGGGATTTTCTCCGTTGTCTCTCCTTTCTTTGTATCATGATATGTGGGCATGCTTTTGCTTCTGTGAAAATAGATGAAACCGTACTTAACGAAGATAATGAACGGACTTTTAAAGAATGAAGGGGGGTTTGATCGATGTTTTTTTGTACTCATTATGTTGTTATGTGTTTTGAATTGTACGGGATTATGCTCACTGAATATCATAGCATTTGGTGGTATATCTCTGTGCACTAATGAACCTCGGTGCTCCTGGATGTTTAAATAACCATAACATGGAAATGGTTTATTACGTAGACTCGGTTGAATAAATTGAAAGCACCAGGATCAACCTTTTTTTTGATATCCCCATTTAAAGAACAGTGGAATAGAAACCATGGGGTTTGTTTAATATTTTAAATTTGAAAATACATGCATGGGCCTGCCTTGTGTTGGTGGTAGCAATTTGGTTATTTCTTTCACGGGCTGTTTGCTATGGTGATACGAGTGGAGAAGGGATCCCATGTTGTTGTACTTTGGGGCTGTGTGGCTACTCTTCTTACATCATGAATTGTGGTTGAATCCTCTATTGATGAGAGACTATTGGATCCTGGATTTTTGAGACATGGGGATGCGTCTTGGGGTTTTCTATGGTTCCAGTACATCGAGGGATCTCACTTATCCCTTTGTTGTTGTGACTTGCAAGAGAACCGGGTGTGAATGCTTAAATTTCCCTTTGGATGTTTCTTTCCTTTTGTCTTGTGGTTATACCTGTTAGCTGCCTGATAGTGAAGGATTCACCCTAATGGGAACACTTGAACATGAAAACTAGAATGGTTGTGATGGGAAATTGATTCTGGGAATGAGTTGTGACTTGGCTGTGATCCTTGACATCTTTTGTAAATGAATAGTAATAAGGATGTTTCTGCATAGGATTTGGGACCCCTAGGTTTGGATGAGTGTTTATTACATATACATATATTTGTAGCTTTTATGTTTCTTATTCGTGCCCCACCCATGTTGATCACTTAGTGATGAACATCCCATTTCTTGGGGAGGGTGTTTTTCCCAGCACTCCTATGAGTGGCTTTTTTTTAGCTCCTTTCTTTCTCCATTTACCAAATAGCTCAAGACACTTCAGGCGGGCTATGATGTTCTGAAGTCCATTATTACCCCAAGAATATTCAGTCAGGGTAGTTGTGGTGGTTGGCCCAGGTGTTCACGAGTAGGTTGTTTCCCAATTATCTTCAAGATGAGGCCTAGGTGTCTTTGGGCATGATCGTAGATTTGTGTCCTAGTTGACTTTGGGCATGGAAGTGGTTGTTCTGGCCTAGGTATTTGCGGGCATCGTTACGTGAGGTGGATGAAGCCCAGGTCTTTGTGGGCAGGATTACAGTTGTGGCCCAGGTGTCTGCGGGCAGGGTTTGGCAGTGGGACTGCAGTGAGTTTATGGGCTAGGTGTCAGCGGTCGGGTGTGGTAGTGGGAATACAATGAAAATGGAAGGATTGGTTCAATGTGTATGATTTTTTCAATAACCAGTTGGAAAGTGGTGCGGGGTACCCAAATATCGATGTGTTTTTACTATATGTTACTTGACTTGCGTTATTTGGGGAGCGTGAATTGGTGAGGTTTGTGTGGATAGGTTTTCATGGTTGGGTGTTTGGTTATCTCTTTTTCCACGGGCATTAGAATTTCTCCTCACTTGTGCACAAGAGTCTTTGGTTTTCCCTATTGAGTGTAATTTCATGCTCACCCTACATATATGAAACTATTTTCAGGTTTCCAGGAGGACTGCAGGGATCGTGCGTGACAGTACTAGCACAGACATTGGGACAGTTGTTGTTGTCGTTTTCCTTTTCTTGGTACTTTACCTTTGGAGTTTTTTTGGATCTTGTATTATTTATTGTTGAACATGCATATGTGAATGTGTTAGTTTTGTCTTTGAAATTACTTTTATCTTTGTTATTGTTGGGTTTTCTATCTTATCTCTCGTTCCTATAAAAATAAAAACGATAATTCCTTCCATTTTGTGTGAGATTATATACCCTTGGAACTGGTCGCCACTCTGGGACCTATTAAAGGCGGCTTTCAGGGGTCATTATATCTTCTTCAACTTAATGAAAGAAGGGCTTGTCAATCTACTGACCCTTCCCTCCTTTTGGTGAAGGCGGGTCATGACAATTATGTACAAAATAAATCAAAATAATGTTTTAAGGAAAAATAATATTGTGTCTCAAATAAATTTTTCCCTCTAAAACATTGTTTTTAGAAAAAGTATTTAAAACAGGATTAAAAATTTTTAAATTTTTTTATTAAATACATTTTTCACATTTCTTAATTTTTACACAATTATTCAAATTTATACCTTGGGGTTTTTTTTCAAAACATTGGTTGTTTTTATTTTACAAAAAATGTTAAATAAATCAACGATTTAACAAGTATGGAATGAATGCAAATTTTTACCATAATGACCGTTATTTTATTTTTTGTTTCTATTAAAATAAAAAAAATGATATTATCAGTGAATATAAGTTCCCAAATATTTTATGATTTTATTTTTTTTTCAAAATGGAACGTATATTTTCCTCATGAAATGGTTTAAATTATTTTTATAAATTCAATTCTATGTTTTAAATTTCAATTACACTGAAAGGGATTTAAATAAATGATTATTGATTGAAATTATTATTCTTAATGAAATGATATATCTCCACAATGATGTGATCCATTGGATCATTAAAAAATAATTTTATATATAGGATGATTTCCTTTGAACATTCTTATTCTTTACATGGGTTATGATCTCACGATACCATTCATATTCATTTTTCATTTTTTTTCATAGAATGATAATATGTTAATGAATCCTACTAATATATAAAAGGTCACAACACAATTAAATTAATGATAATAAATATTTATTTCAATGATTTTTTCTATCATTAAATGAAGATATTATTATAAAAGTTTTCTTCTTTCCAATCCTATGATAAGATGAAATTTTAGTAAAACTAATTTAATTTACATGTTGTACTAATATCTACCACTATAGGGTAAGGTAAAAAATTATATTCTATAATCTCAAACTATACATGGTTGATTCAACCATATCGGAATATTAGGGTACCTATGTGTTATCCCTTTCCTAAAACATGAGTATAAGGGTGGTTATCCCATGACCGAGAGAGGGTACCCATGAGGTCATCCCAATCCTAAATCATGTAAATAGTTAGTTATCCCAAGCATAATATGTTAATAAAATTTTGTGGGTAGAATTGAAAAATCATGTTCGATTCTTATGTGTATTCCATAAATCAATGAATTATTATAATTGTATTCCTTCATAGATCTTTTTCCATGAATGACGTATGATACATGTCTTATGAAATGATAATCATTATTTTATGACCCCTTTATATGATCCTTGACAAGTTGGATATGATCATAGAATTTCATTTTCATTATCTTGTACCATAATGAATATCTTATTCATTCATATGATCATATATTGATATGTCATATGTTTAACCTTATTAATTATCTAATCTCACCCATTCTAATTTTTCTTCTCCCTTGGTTATGAATAATTGTTTTATTTAGAGTAAGTATATGAATATTTCTATGTGAAATGATTATAGTGGGAAACATTTTAGATCATTAACAAGATTAGAGTTTTGTGTACCATGTTTTCATAAGGTACGAAAATATTATTGTGTTTAGGAATGTGTGTGTATAATTTAATGAATATTATTGAAACAATATGTAATATCCGTTAATGAAAAGACTTGGTCTCTATAGTTGTTTTCATAGGAAACTTTTTATTAACAATTATAAATTATGATGATAAATTATTATTGATATCCATATATATATTTCTAATGATATATCTTGGTATTTATATAAGGAAAAGTCAAAATGAGATTAATAGTTTAGGATCATTTCCTGGGATCTTTTTAAATGTTAGATAAGTAATTTTTTCGAAATTACATCCTTTTTAGGACAATATAAGTAGATTTTTCCTTTGAAAATTTCTTTGGGTAACAACCTTGAAACCACTTCATTGATCAAGAATCATTCATGAATATATGAACAATAATGGGCCTTTTTTTAAACCTGGTATTACTCTTTTATGGGATATTATTCAGAATTTAAAAAAATCTCTATAAACCAACATGAAGGATTTTTATCATTAATGTCTATGAATGATCTAGGATAAACCTAAGGTGTCATAGAATAATATAGCTTAATTATTTCTACATAATATATGTATTTTTTCCCATTTAGTGTTTCCCCATAATGATTAGTGTTTGTCACAATATTATTTTTGTTTTAGTTGATGTATAAAAACAAAATGAATTGTGTTAAAGGTGTATGTGATGGAATATTCAATGATTTTACTCTTAAGATTCCAAATTTTATTAGGTCATGATGATGTAATTTTTTATTTCATTTACTTGGATGTTAAAGTAGATAAATGGTTACATGGTATCATGAATATAAGGGAAAATATTAAATTTACTCTAGGGAAAAGGATGTGATCAAGAACATATTTTTCAGAAGTATCTTCATTGTATTATTAATATTAATATGAAGAATGAATTCTTAGAGCTAAATAAAAAGGACAATGAATATATTGGTACCTATGAAGAAATTTTTTTATGACATGTGTATTATGATTCTAATATTATTACTGAAATTAAGGTTGATAATTTCCTCAGTAGGTTAATATGAAGTCTCTGAAGTGTATTAGATGTTAGAGACTTAATTAGCTTTGATGTTTTTCTGGTATGTTTTTAATGTGAAAATGGAGGTTGGATTGTCATATTACTATAATTGGTTTGATAAGAAGTAAAAAAAATTCAATAGAAATTATAAGATTCATACTGAGAAAAATATGAGTATTCCGTTATGCTCAAAAAATGGGATAAAAATTGGGTTAAATTATCTTAATGGGAATAGTAAATGTTATATGTATGGAAATGATGGTTATTGACTATATAAATTTCAATGTGATTGTAAAAAGTTATATAATGATGAAATAACGAGAAATCCTAAAAAATGAACCTACCACAGAAAAGGGTTTTAGAGTTATGGAGTTTGGGAATTATGACTATAAGATCCCAAATATTGTGGTAAATAATTATGATCAAGAGAAGAAACCAGTAAAACCAATGGAGAAATTAGAAAGCATATAAAATCATGATTTTCAAAGGGAATCATGATAATTTTGGAACATTACTCCTACCCCGATTATATGAGAATTTCATGTTTGATCATGTATGTATGAGCCCTTGAAAAATCATATTTTTCAACCATTAGTGAAATTTTATGTTTTTATATCTATATACATTAATTATAGGATAATAAAACCTCATTTTATATTCTATAATTACAATTTTGAACCCAATAATCCAATGGAGTTGTTTTTGTACATTATATGTTATAATGCATAAAATAAATGGTGAATAATATTTTCGTATTATATATGTCTACATGTAATATAAACACATGATTTATGGATACCATCATGATATTTTGGATTTAAGGTTGATTCTATATTCATAGACATTGATACCCTTTTACGGTTTACTGTTATGGGAGTTAATCGTGAATAATTATCTATTAAGTGATATTTATATTAATGAAACACTTCTGTTTTATATAGTGACAAATTTATTTGAGGAGGAATGCCTTTAATAAATTTCGACATATGATTAATGTAACAATTATCATTTTGGGATTATCTTATATTAGATATTGTGTTAATTTTTTGTTTCTTTGAAACATTTTGTAGATTCATCCCATTTAATTACTATCATAAAAGATATCTCTATAGATATAAAATTTTGAATATAAAATAAGTATGTGGGAAATTTCTCATAATACCACATTGTATTTAATTTTATCAAAATCTAGAGTTTATTTTGATGTTTTTGAAAATTCTTTAGAAAGCGCTTGATATAGAGTTATTTTTTTCGTTTTCTATCATCCAAATATAGATTTGTTGTTTGATAGAATAATTAAAACTCAAAATGATACAATAATATCTTATCATATGGATTTCATAGCTGTTTTTGAAAATTAAACTTCATCATGATTTGTTTTCATAGAATTATTTCTTTCACTTGGGCATTCATACATCTCATTATAATTCCCTTATGGAAGTATGTATTGAACTCTAACATACTGGAATTACATTGTAGAATAAAATCAACTATGAATTGAGAAATATGATCAGATGAAATGTAGATCTTGATCCAAGAAGAATCATGTAAGGACTACAAAATGATGATATTAATGTTATGTAGATAATATTCGATTCAACATATAATTTTATATTGCTGTAAAGGACAATCTACAAATGAATCTATTAATGAATGAAGAGAAAACTAAGCAATAGTTTTTGAGGCCCCATTAAAATATTTGATCTAATTAGGATAGTATTTTATCTTCTGATTCTTCCACAGAAAATATCTCAGGTCCTTGATGGGTCATATGATTCACCAATGAATTTATAAATATGATCTATCACATTTATTGAACAGAGAGTTTGTAACACTTGATCATGATCATTCATATGATGAACAAGAAATGGAGATTTTGTATCATATAGATCATGATCTATGAAAAAGACAACTATCTTGGTCAAACGATTTTGGTGAAACCAATAGTTACTGTATGGAACTCGGGATCATGATGATATTATCAGTTAGATGTATCATCATTTTTTAGTAGTCTGATGCATTTTGAGGGACGGATTCATTTTAAAAGGGGGTAGATTGTAAAACTAATTGATTTTTTGTAATATTTTCTTCATCAAATGAATAAAATTTTATTGAAATAATTTCTTTAAAAAATTATTTTGTTTGTTTGTGTTAAATAAAACAATGATATTCCTCTGTATCATACAATACAAACAATACTTTTTTTATCAAACAAGAATATACTATTAACATAATTATTTATTATATAAACAACAAATTAAAATGGTGGATACATATGATAATTAACTAATTCTAAAATATATATATTTCATATATTTATATGGTATTTAGTTATTATAATTAAAATAATAATCAATTGAAACAATAATAGTAGTTTTATTTAAAAATATTGTTTTTTCAGAAAAAATATTTAGTTTAACATCTCACACATAGTATAATATTATCTTTTTCGAATTCAAAAAAATTAATTAAATAATATTAAATTCTATTTTAGAAAGACCACATCCAAAATATCTTATGAAATATTTTTTAGTTTTTTGAAATATTTAATAGTTCATTGAATGGGGGGAAATAATGAATTATATTTGTAAAATGTCTATTCAATTATATAATTTATAATGATAAATTCTTTATTAATTAGTTATATTGTTTTATTATTTAAATTTAATATCAAAAAATCTCAATTTTTTAATTATAAAAATATTCATATGAATTTCAGTTTTAAAAATTGTTATCATTTGAATTTTTTCTCTTTAATACCCCTCTTTCTCATCGCATCTACATAATTAGTTCTAAATTAAAATTTCCCACCTCTATAAATTTAATTTAGACAAATAAATTTATTGTTTTTAATAATAATCTTTTATATTTTCTGACAAGGTGATCACAATTATTTACCAAAATCAATAGTGCAATTATAAAAAATTATATTCCATGATGAAGGTAAAAATTGAGATTTACCATGGGGTTTAAATAAAAATATATGTGTAAAATTACACTATTAATATATAATAATGAATTTTTTTGAATATATTTCCTACTTATATTTTATTTGTTTGAGAATAGCCTATTACGGAATCTTGTGGGACGATTAAAACATTGTTGTGATTTAAATGTTTAAAAAAAGTTACTGGTTTTCCACTCACCAAAATGATAAAAGGTCACCCCCACTCCACTTTTACTAATCCGTTAATACCCTTTTATATCATAAAATAGCTAAAAGTTAACTTCAAATCATCCCTCATCTCATCTAAGAATCCTTATATTTTTAAGAAATCCAAACTAGGAAGGATGTTGTAGAAAAACATAGAAAGATATCTGGAGTAGTAGTGGAATTTATCAATGTGAATTTTTTGTTTTTTTTATTCCTACATATACACATATTATAATTATAACATGATGAAATAATAACCTCAATATCTTTTCTATATTGATATTGTATGATGTAAAGGTCATGACTACAACATCCAACTTTTTTGGAATAGATTAAATCACAACAAAAGATTAATTTTTTTGGACGGTCCATTTTGTTAAATGAGTTAAAGAATAAAATAATGAGAGTTTTAACACATAAATGTATTGTTATTTGGATTTATTTTAACACATTATGGGTACCTCAGGGGTTCCATCATGATTCTATATCATTTAGTCCTGAAGGAAAAGTTTAATGAAGAAGCGGTAAGGGTAAAATGTTTGTCAGAAACCATACGACCGATAGAAGAAATTATAAGGCCTTTTAAAATGGAGAAGACAGATACAAATGGTTTATTCTAACCATGTAAGTGGTTATGTAGGCCCATGGATCATTCTAAAGGTTTCATACATAAAATGAAAATGTTGTTTTTTATGGTTTATCAATATGTGAGAGTGAAACGTGTGACATCCTTGAACTAGCAGTAGTAAAATCATGGTTATACCATTGTTTTTACAACCATGTAGCAAAAATATTTACCAAATTAAAGAGGAGAAAATATTTCCCCCTAACTACATAGATCATTCTTATTGATTTTTTCATCATCTACCTCTACGATATGTAACCTATTTTTTGTATTTTCTTCTCTTCCTCAAGGTATGAGGATATATCCCTTGAATGTCCAACGAAATAAGTGTCGTTAGGTGCATTGGAAGTGTATTAGTAATAGTATGACTCATATTCCCAATTTTTTAAGTTTACTTCTCATCATTTGTACTATCATCATGTTATCTAATTTACTATATTTTCATTGAATTTATCATTTAATTATATTTTAATCCAATAGGAGAAAATAATACATTAATAATGAATGTACGAGTCATCCATGGTATAAGGTAGTTTCTATATATCATTTTTAATTTTTTTTGTTTATTAATAATGTGAAATTTTCTTCCACTTACCATTATTTCCATGGGATACCTCCATTATAGGATATTTTATTTATACATCCTATTTCCTTCCCCCTAATGGACATGAAATATCAAATATCCTTTTTGTTTTTCTTATGCATTGAGATTAAATCTCCCAAAATGGTTTTTCCCATGAATTCCCATAATTTCTCAATTGATTTATAATCACAACCCCTAATTGAGGTTAATTCTCATGGAAACTATAATGGTCTATTTATTTGGAATTTGATAGAATGAAAAACTCTGATACATAATCACATATTAACCAAACTTTCTATTTATTAGTGGGAACCTATATTTTGAAATGATTTGGATGAATTGTATAGATTGATATTTAGATTTTAATTTTGACTCCACATGCATAAATGACGTTTCTTCCTGGAATGGTACACCTAGTACTAATAAAATTTAAAATTATGGGAACTATGTTGTAAGGGAAATGACAAATTAATCAAATAGATGTCTTTCATGTTGAAATGGTCCCTTTCTAGTGATATTGTTATTATTTTTTAATTTTTAAGTAAGTTTCATCCCTTTTTATATATATTAATTGTGTATATGTTTATAACTAATCTTTGTTATACATTTTATGCCTTAATGTTTAAAAAGTTGTTATTCCTCGAGCGATACATCAAATCATTATTTTTATTTCAAAAGAACTTTTACGGAAAAGTGGGAAACCAATATTCAGGAAACATAAGGATTAACTTTATAATAAATAGTCATGAAATTAAAAAATAAAATAAAATAGTTTGAGTTTTGTACCTTGAATAATCTCCATTTTATGGAGGTAACCTCCATATTCGGGTTGTCATTAATGATATCCTCAAAGCAAAAAAGCCATCTTGTCCTAAGTTTTAACATGTTCCTTGAGACTGGTTTTTCCCTCGTTGAAGCTGCATATCATGATACTATTTTTTTTATCAATCCAAGAGCATTTCTCATCATTGGTACGAACATGTAATGGTCTTTCAAACATTTCGTGAGAACCCTAATCTATGATGTTGATCTCAAAATAATCTTCAAGAATTTCTTCCATAGAATGCATGAGGAGCCCCTGGTTGATCTCTGATTCCACAACCTCCTTATCAGCAATTGCCTGAACTAAGTCAGTTGGATCCCCTGCCTAGTTTACAATAGCCTCCTCATTAGGGGATGCTACCATATTTTCCCCTACAGCATTAACCAACCCGTTTTTAGGGGGCCAACACTAGTGCATAAAACGTTTTTTACGTCACCATTTTTTACGTCGGTTATATAAAACCGACGTCATAATATGTAAAACGAGGTTTTTTACGTCGGTTATTTAATAACCGACGTAAAAACCTGTGTTTAGTACACCTTTAACGTCAGTTATTTTTATAACCGACGTTATTAATCGCGCGGCTTCGTTTTTTACGTCGGTTATACATTAACCGCCGTAAAAAACAGAAGCGGGGGGCGTTTGTTACGTCGGTTATTCAATAACCGACGTAAAAAACACGGTTTTTGAAGGCCTTTTTACGTCGGTTATAAAATAACCGACGTAAAAAAAGAATCCGCAGATGTTTTTGACATCGGTTATGAAATAACCGACGTAATACAACGCGGATTTTTATCCCTTTATAACGGCGGTTATAAAATAACAGACGTAAAAAAAGAATCGGAGGAAGGTTTTTACGTCGGTTATTGAATAACCGACGTTATAAATGTTTTTAAAAAAATTATAACGTCGGTTATTGAATAACCGACGTGATAACTCATTTAAAAATTTACCCAGACCCGTGGATTGTCATTCGCGAGTTTACCTTCGACAGTCGCGACTCGTCTCTCTCGCGCGTAAACCCGAATCGGCTCGTCCATTTTGTGGGTTTAGATTCGTTTTGCGATCATCGTTTCTCATATTTAATCTCCTCGGATCAATCATCTAAACTCGCAGCACTCAGGTAATCCTCCCACTCGTTCGTTTTTTTTCGCGGATAGTATATATATATATGTGTTGTGATTTTTTTATTGAAACTAGCTAAGATTCTTCGATTGCGAACCATTTTAACTCGTTTTGGCACCATAATCTTATTTATCATCCCTAGATCTATTAGTTCGACTTGCAATATTGACTAATTTTATGATTTCACTAATTTTTCATCGTTTTCTATAAATCCCCGAGAGGGTTGGGGCGTGTCCAGGGGGGTTTACAAGGGGGTGGGTGGGTGTGGGGGGCTGTCCAAGGGTGTGGGTGGGTGTTGGGGGTGTCCAAGGGGGGTAGGGGGTGGGGTTGGTGTTTAGGAGGGGTGGGGGGCTGTCCAGAGGGTTGGGGGTGTCCAGGGGGGTGTCCAAGCAGGTCGGGGGTGAGGGGTTGTGTCCAGGAGGGGTGGGGGTGCTTTCTAGAGGGGTCGGGGGCTATCCAGAGGGGTCGGGGGTGTCCAGGATGGTGTACAAGGGGATGGGTGGGTGTGGGGGGCTGTCCAAGGGGGTGGCGGCCTGTCCAGAGGGGTCGGTGGGGTGTCCAGGGGGGTGTCCAAGGGGTTGGATGGGTGTGGGGGGCTGTCCAAGTGGGTGGCGGCCTCTCCAGAGGGTATTTGGGGTTGTCCGGGTGGGTGGGGGCTGTCCAGAGGGTTGGGGGATGTCCAGGGGGTGTCCAAGGGGGTAGGGGTGGGGGTGGTGTCCAGGAGGGGCGGGGGGCTGTCCAGAGGGGTCGGGGGGTGTCCAGGGGGGTTTACAAGGGGGTGGGTGGGTGTGGGGGGCTGTCCAAGGGTGTGGGTGGGTGTTGGGGGGTGTCCAGGGGGGTGTCCAAGGGGGGTAGGGGGGTGGGGGTGGTGTTTAGGAGGGGTGGGGGGGCTGTCCAGAGGGTTGGGGGGTGTCCAAGCAGGTCGGGGGTGGGGGGTTGTGTCCAGGAGGGGTGGGGGTGCTTTCTAGAGGGGTCGGGGGGTGTACAGGGTGGTGTCCAAGGGGATGGGTGGGTGTGGGGGGCTGTCCAAGGGGGTGGCGGCCTGTCCAGAGGGGTCGGTGGGGTGTCCAGGGGGGTGTCCAAGGGGTTGGATGGGTGTGGGGGGCTGTCCAAGTGGGTGGCGGCCATTCCAGAGGGTATTTGGGGTTGTCCGGGTGGGTGGGGGGGGGGGCTGTCCAGAGGGTTGGGGGATGTCCAGGGGGGTGCCCAAGGGGGTAGGGGGTGGGGGGTGGTGTCCAGGAGGGGCGGGGGGCTGTCCAGAGGGGTCGGGGGTGTCCAGGGGGGTTTACAAGGGGGTGGGTGGGTGTGGGGGGGTGTCCAAGGGTGTGGGTGGGTGTTCGGGGGTGTCCAGGGGGGTGTCCAAGGGGGGTAGGGGGTGGGGGTGGTGTTTAGGAGGGGTGTTATATCTTACTATATTTTTTTAAAAAAATAATATTCAAGCATATTTTTTTAAATACACATCGATTTGTTTTATATTTCAAAATTGTTTACATTCAAATTATGATTTTTTTCATATAAACATATATTTGTCTTATCTAAAAAATATATATATTTTTGCTATTTGTTATAGGTAATAATGAGTCGAAGTTGGATTACAGCACATCGAATGAGCAATGAATATGAGTAAGGTGTTGATGCCTTTTTGGAATTTGCTAAACGAAATGTTCCAAGTAGTGACATTTTTTCCTGTCCATGCCTGAAATGTCTGAATATGAAGAAGTTGATAAGTAGAGAGATAAAAGATCATCTGATTTGTCCTGGTTTCAATCCGAGTTACAACCCTTGGATTTTTCATGGCGAAACTGGACAGAATGTCACTGATGATAATGAATCGCAAGATGGTAACTCTGATGGAATAGAAGAAATGATTCGCGATATATTAGCAGAACAAATTGAGATAGAACCGACAGTTGCACGTCTATATGGTGATGCCAAAAAACCATTATATCCTGGTTGTACAAGTTTTACAGTTTTGTCGGCAGTGTTAAGATTGATTAACCTGAAGGCGAAACATGGATGGAGTGACAGAAGTTTTATAGAGCTGCTACAATTGATGAAAGACATTCTTCCAAAAGATAACGATCTTCCAGATTCACATTATAAGGCCAAAAAAATATTATGCCCGATGGGATTGGGATACAGGAAAATACATGCTTGTCCGAATGACTGCATTATATATAGGAAGGAATATGAATTTCTGAAAGAGTGTCCTAAATGTGGGACATCACGGTATAAGGTGAAAGAAAAATCACAGGCTGATGTAGAGATTACAAAGCTCCCTTCAAAGGTATTTTGGTATGTTTCTATAATTCCTCGTTTCAAACGTTTATTTGCTAATTCACATGATGCAAAAAGGTAAAGATGGCATGCTGATGAGCGGGTATGTGATGGAAAAATACGTCATCCAGCTGATTGTCCACAATGGAAGAAAATTGATGCCCAATACCCTACATTTGGAAATAAAATTAGAAATCTGAGACTAGGCTTGTGCACAGATGGAATGAATCCATACCGAACCCTCAGTAGCACACATAGTTCATGGCCTGTTTTATTGGTAATTTACAACCTCTCTCCTGAAGTTTGTATGAAGCGCAAATATGTCATGTTGAGTATCATGATCTCTGGTCCAAAGCAACCCGACAATGATATTGATGTATACTTGTCACCGCTGATTGATGATTTGAAACTGTTATGGGCTGATGGTATTAGGGTGTATGATTCTTATAAAATAAAATATTTTCAACTGCATGCAGTGCTTCTATTCACTATAAATGACTTCCCAGCATATGGAAATTTGCCTGGATACAGTGTTAAAGGGCATAAAGCATGTCCAATTTGCGAACAACAGACGTTATATTGTCAATTGCATCATGGGAGGAAAACAGTGTACATGGGTCATCGAAAGTTTTTGCCTATGGATCACCCTTATAGAAGACTAAAAAAGGCATTCAATGGCTCACAAGAATTTGATACTGCTCCAAAACCTTTATCCCCAGATTTGTATTTTGAGAGGGTGAAAAACCTTGATGTGACATTGGGAAAGACACAGAAATCTGGTAATGATAGACATATTTGGAAGAAAAGGTCAATATTTTTTGAGGTACCATATTGGAGGTATCATGAAGTCAAACATAATATTGATGTCATGCACGTGGAGAAGAATATCTGTGATTCTTTGATCAGAACATTGCTAGATATTAAAGGAAAGACAAAAGATGGGTTGATTGCAAGGTTAGACCTACTATCAATGGGAATACGTTTGGAGTTAGCTCCCACTCCTAAAGGAAGACGAACATTTCTTCCCCCGTCTTGTCATACATTATCGAAGAGGGAGAAAAGTAGCTTCTGTCAGTGTCTTCATGATATCAAAGTGCCTCAAGGTTATTCTTCAAATGTAAAAAAATTTGTCTCATTGAAAGACTTGATGTTGATAGGTATGAAATCACATGATTGTCACGTCATGATGCAACAAATTCTACCAGTTGCACTGCGTGGAATATTGCCCATCCGTGTCAGAAAGACTGTAATGAGGTTGTGTTATTTTTTCAATTCAATTTGTAACAAGGCGATTGATGTGAATGCTTTGAAAATTTTGGAAAAGGATGCAATTTTTATACTTTGTCATTTGGAAATGTATTTTCCTCCTACTTTTTTTGATATGATGGTGCATTTAATGATTCATCTGGTTCGAAAAATAAATCTTTGTGGACCTGTATATCTTCGTTGGATGTATCCTTTTGAAAGGTATATGAAAATATTAAAGGGATATGTTAAAAATCCATATCGACCTGAAGCCTCCATTATTGAAAAGTATATTTCTGAGGAGGTAGCAGAGTTTTGTACGAGCTACTTGGCTACGGCGCAACACATAGGTTTGGCTCCATCTCGCCATGAACGGGTTAATAATGAGGGAAAGGGGATTCGTGGCTTGAAAGTCAAATCACTGTCAGTTGAACATATGAAGAAGTTAGAATCATACATCTTGAATAACATATCTGATGTTCAACCGTATATCACATTGCATATTAATGAGTTGAAACAATGTCATCCAAAGAAGAAAGAAATGTGGATTTTGAATGAGCACAACAAAACGTTTTTGCCATGGTTTAAAAAGACCTTGCATGGTAGATCAGATGTATAAAAGACATTAAAATGGATAGTGGGTGGTCCATCTTTAAATGTGATAACATGGTCCGCTTATGACATTAATGGCTATACATTTCATACGAAATCTCAGGACAACAGAAGTGCAGTTTAGAATAGTGGTGTATTGGTGTTTGCAGAAGCAATGCATTTTTCGAGTGCTATGGACAGAAACCCAATTTCAGCATCAAGTGCATATTATGGAGTGATTGAAGACAAATGGGAGGCTGATTACTTTAAAATTAAAGTTCATGTTTTTAACTTTAAATGGTTTATCGGTAACAACAGTGTCAGACACGATGAATTTGGAATGACACTTGTTAATCTGAATAGATTGGAAGACACAGCTGATTCTTTTATAATGGCAACACATGCCAAACAAATTTTCTATGTAGTAGATCAATCAGATATGCAGTGGGCTGTTGTTTTACAAGGGAAAAACAATATGTTGGTGAGGATGAATTTGATGAAGATGCTGATTTATGTGAGATCCCTACTTCCATGGAAAGATTAACAGAACATAATGATGAGTATGTTGAAGACATGGTTTGTTCCATAAGGAACGATCACGATGAAGGAATTTGGGAAAACAATCCAACTGTATATTCCTAAAATTACAGGTAACACATGTTTATTTCTTGTTTACATTTAGTTTTTTCATATAATGTTAGATATTGTAAATTTTTTACTTATTAAAACATGTATCAAACCAAAACGATAAAACAATAAAAACTGTAAAGAGGAGAGGTCCTGGGCGCACCGGCTGGCCGGTGGTGGATCACCGGTTGGCCGGTGGTCCAGAGCAAAGCTCTGTCTGGTCCACCGGCCGGCCGGTGATGAGCCAGCGGCCGGCCGGTGGTCCAGACAGAGAGGAAGGCTCTCTGTCTGGTCCACCGGCCGGCCGGTGGTGATCCAGCGGCCGGCCGGTGGTCCAGACAGGAAGGCTCTTTCTGGTCCACCGGCCGGCCGGTGGCACCAGGCAGTGGGCAAGTCTACTGCCTGGGTCCTCCGGCCGGCCGGTGAGCTCACACCGGCTGACCGGTGGACTCAGTGAGTCCACTTTTCAGCTTTCTTGGGCCAACTCCTTGGCAACCTTTTGCCTGTGTTTACCATGTTTATCATTGTTTAACATGCTTACCATATTACCAATGTTTACTATTATGTAATTTAGTACACTTTTCTATTTTCTGATTAAGTAGTATTACAATATTTGAATTTGTATATTTGTGAACTAAAGTTTGTTTTTTTGATTTGAATGAAAATGACAGATCAATCAGTTGATCAGCCACATGATTCTGGAGATGAGCATATTGGTCATACATCTGGGGAGTAACATTCACATGCTCCTATTACGAAAAAGAGTTCAAAGGTTGGTAAGCGTGGGTGCACACGTTTACCAAAATTATCACTTTCCCGTATGAAGGAGGAGAGGATAGTCGTGGAGTTTGATGATGATGATCTTCCTAGAGGTCCAAATGCTAAAGATTTTAAGGGTTTTGTAGCAACTCAGGCTAAGAGCAAAGTAAGCATTCTCTATGATGATTGGAGAAGTGTGGATAAGGTGATAATTTCTCAGCTGTGGGAGACCATTTTGGTAAGATCTTTTTCTATTGTTTGACTGTTATTTAAATGTTTCTAGTATATATAATATTTTTAACCTCTTTTTTATCAGATGACATTTGATATTCCTGACACTGGAGGAGTCAGGAAGAAATGCTTATCGTTGGCTGCTAGGAGATGGAGGGATTACAAATCAACCCTCTCATCTGATTTCATTTATGGTCATAGGAGTCGTGAGAATCCATGTCGTATATATCCTTTTATAGATGAAGACACATGGAGACAATTTTTTGAAAGTAGAAGAAAAGAATCATTTTTGGTAAGGGCAATGTAAACTTTTATAAACTTTCTTATATAAATGATCTTATTATTGTTTTGTTAATGATTACTTATTCTTAATTTATAGCAAACAAGGAAAGCTCATCAAGAGATCCAATCTAAAAATGTATACCCTCATAGTTTATCTTGGGGAGGGTATGCATTATGTGAAGAACAAATGATGGAAGAAAAATTTCAACAACTAAGAGCTGAGTCTTCAAGCTCTGGAGAGGTGGCCCCTCCATCCCCTCCATCTAGACATGAGAAATGGAAAAGATCTCGGAAGGGCAAAAAAGGACAATATCTTTCGGAAGAATCGAGACTCGTAGTTGAGAGGATTGTAAGATATCTATTTTATTTATTTAAGTTTACTATTTTCGTCATATATTTCCAATCATTATTGAAATGTTCAATTAATTATTACAGGACTCTCTTGAGGAGCAGAGTTCACAGGGGACATTTACACCATCTGGGAGGGAAGATATTTTATCTGTGGCATTGGGAAAGCCCGAACATCCTGGCCGTGTAAGGGGATATCCGGCAGGTGTATCGGTAAGAAAAGTGTTTCCACGTTCCTCAACTTCTAACATTGAGGGAGTTTATAAAAAAAATAGAATCCTTGGAGGCGGAAGTCCATAATATTAATGCGACAATGGAGGACAAGATTAGAGCATCGGTGCAGTTTATGTTTGCAGACTTCCAAAGACAATTTCAGGGTGCAGCTCCCACTCCACCTCTCCCAGTAGGTCCCACTCCCCCACCTCATCCTGTGGACCCCATTTTTGATCCTCCTCCTCCGCCGCAGCTACCTACTTATTGTGAGTTGTATGTTGATGATCCTCAACATCATATAGTTGCATATGGGATGGTATATTGTATAGGAGATACAGTTCATCATCAACAGTTAGAGGTAGAGAATCAGAGGGTCACTGTACAGGATATTATAGATAGATCAGCTCGGATACCATTACCTACATATGAGGTGACGACAGTTGGACATAGTATCGGCCATTTTTTACTTTGGCCATCCAGACTTCTTAGACTCATTACCATAGAGGTATGGATGTTATATCTTTTATTTTATATATTTATTAATGTTTTATCATTTGAAAACTTATATATTTTTCAATTTATTTTTACAGGAATACTTCAAAGGTAATGAAATACTGTATAGACAACAACAAAGACAGATAGCTATGACATCAGATGCAGATACTAGCAGTCTTGAAAAATTGTCAAGATATTCAAATTTGTTGGCGGATCATTATGACTTTACAATGGAAGCTCATGTCTGTGGACGTGAACTAAGTGTGGGGATTATGAAAACTGATATCATGGAGTTTTTCACTGGAGATAAGTTGGGCATCAACGTGGTGCAAATTTTTATCATGTAAGTCTTAACACCTTTTCCTTGCGTTATATTTATTAAAAATGTATACTTATGTCTGCTTTGTATTAGGTATCTGTATAAAATTTGTGAGAGGAATGAGCTGACAGATGTATATGGATTCGTGGACCCACAATCGATTTCCCCTGAAGCATGTGCATTGGATGAGGAACAAAGAATGCTTTATATTGCTGATAGATTTGAAAATAATGTAATCACACAGTGTTGGATGATGCCTTTTTGTGAGAGGTATGAAACACATCCCTCTCAAAGATTTAATTATCTTTTAACATAAAAAACCACTAACGTTAAATTTCCTTTTATCAGGGATCATTGGATGTTAGGGGTTTTTTCCCTAGGGAGAAAACACTTTATTGGATATGCTCTCTCCATGATGATGTGCGAGAAAGTTTTAAGAATATATTGGAAACGTAAGTTTCAATTTCACAATAGTTTTATATATTATAATGAATTTTAAATTTACCCCATTCGTATTATTTTCTAACAGGGCATGGGTCCACTTTCGAAAAAGCGCAAAGAAAAGGAATTTCAAGATCAAATATGTACATGCGAAGGTAAATAACCATTTATAATTTGTACATTTTGATTTATTACATAAAAATAATATATTGAATTTACACTCATTCAAACAGAAATGTCATGAGAAACAAGGCATCATCGAATGCGGATATTACATGTTAAGATTTATATATGAAATAATAACAACTGGGACAGTTCTGAGTTTTGACCTGGTAATATTTCCTCTTTCTCATAATATTTAAATTTGATTTATTCATTATACACGTTGACTACTATCCTTTTCCGTTGTAGCTTTTTGATGACCCTCAACCCTTTACTGCTGAAGATATCAAACACTTACAAGTGGAGTGGTCAAATTATTTTACAGGTTTGATTGACTTTTAGTTGTTTGTAATGTAAAATGTAATTTTGAATATTGTCAATGTAATTGTGTATTTCTTAGTTGTTTAGGTTGGATTTAGTTTTTTTTTGAAGTTGAAAGTGTAAGTTTTGAATGTTATAGAAGTGAATGTTTAATTTTTCTCTACTTCTTGTTTTGGTCTACTGTTGATGGTTTTTCTGGTCTGGATTTTGGTATGGGGGGAGAGGTTCCAAGGGGGTGGGTGGGTGTTTGGGGGGTGTCCAAGGGATATGGGAGGGGTGTCCAAGGTGTGTTTGGGGCTGTCCAAGGAGTCGGTTGGGTGTAAATGAGGGTGGGGGGGTGTCCAAGTGGTGGGGGGTGTCCAAGGGATATAGGAGGAGTGTCCAAGGGGTGTTTGGGGCTGTCCAAGGGGATGGGGGGGGGGGGTTTCCAAGGGGTAGGGGGGTTTCCAAGGGGTTGGGGGGTGTCCAGGGGGTGGGGGGCTGTCCAAGGGGTGGGGGTGTCCAAGGGGTGGGGGGTGTCCAAGGGATATGGGAGGGGTGTCCAAGGGGTGTTTGGGGCTGTCCTAGTGTTCGGGGGGTGGAAATGAGGGTGGGGGTTGTCTAAGGGGTGGGGGTGTCCAAGGGGTGGGGGGGTGTCCAAGGGATATGGGAGTGGTGTCCAAGGTGTCTGGGAGTTCTGTCCAAGGGGCCGGTTGGGTGTAAATGAGGGTGGGGGGGCTGTCCAAGGGGTGGGGGTGTACAAGGGGTGGGGGGTGTCCAAGGGATATGGGAGGGGTGTCCAAGGGGTGTTTGGGGCTGTCCAAGGGCTCAGGGGGGTGTCCAGGGGTCGGGGGGTGTCCAAGGGGTCTGGGAGGGCTGTCAAGGTGTGGGGGGTGTCCAATGGGTGTTTGAGGCTGTACTAGGGGTCTTGGGGGTGTAAATGAGGGTGGGGGGGATGTCCAAGGGGTGGGGGTGTCCAAGGGGTGGGGGGTGTCCAAGGGATATGGGAGGGGTGTCCAATGGGTGTTTGAGGATATACTAGGGGTCGTGGGGGTGTATATGAGGGTGGGGGTGTCCAAGGGGTGGGGGGTGTCCAAGGGTTGTGGTGGGGCTCCAATGTGGTGGGGGAGGGCTGGCCAGGTTGTTAGGTGGGTATAGATGAGGGTGGGGTTCAGTTGGGGCTTGGGGGAGGACTCGCATGGTTATTTTTGTTTGGTTTCGGGTTGCTTTTTGGTGAGAGCAGTGCAATTATTTAAAAAAAATATCGCTTTCACGTCGGTTATTTTATATCCGACGTGGTAAATAAATCGGTAGGGGTTTATCACGTCGGTTTTTTCAAGAACCAACGTGATAAACCGTTCCCGGGCCTTTTATCACGTCGGTTCTTAATATAACCGATGTGCTAAAAGGCCTGGGAATTGATTTACCATGTCGGTTATTGGACAACCGACGTGCTAAAACGTTTCCCAGGCCTTTTTATCACGTCGGTTATTTAAGAAACCGACGTGATAATAGGCCCGTGGAAGGGTTAATCACGTCGGTTATGTCATAACCGACATGATAAACGATATCCCAGGCGTTTTATCACGTCGGTTTAGAAAATAACCGACGTGATAAACCCCCCCCCCCCCGCGCATATTTATCACGTCGGTTATTAATGAACCGACGTGATAAACACCGTGATGTTACGGATGTTACGTCGGGTTTTAAATAACCGACGTAAAAAACGTTATTTATAACGTCGTCCGTATTAACGTCGCCTAAAAACCGACGTAAATAATGAAAAATAACCGACGTAAAAAATGTTTTCTGCACTAGTGCAACCTTTGCTGGATTCCCTTGTAACCGGCAGGCTAGGTAAATTAGAATAATCCTTTTGTCTTTGCGACTTCCGAACATGCTGAATAAACCCATCACCATCCATGATTGTGTTCTTACCTTTTATTGAAGTGAAACTAAAATAATCTTCTGCAATTGTGGTCTCCTTGGACATAGAGGACCCAGATTCAGAGTCAGAGACATCATACAGTCCTTCGAACCTGTTACCATGTTCGGTGGTGGCAATTCTTTTTAGAGAACTCGACTTGTTCAAAGTATACAATCCATCCCCTTGGGAAGGTTTCTGCACATCCATCTCATTAGTACATGGAAACTCAGAAGGCTTATGGGTTTGATCAGACACACCAGATGAAAGAACAGCCTCAACAAATGATGGAGGGGATGGTCCACTGCTGCCATCGGTTTCCATCCTTGACCTAGCGCCATTAAAATTCTGAAGGCAGCTGATAGGTCCATCCTCGAAAGGCTCATGTATAACACCAACAATCTGGTCCTTGATACCTGATGGGGATCCTTCGATAACCTCCTGTCACACCTATTTATTAGTATAACAGATACCATTACAAGCAACCTCTCCATGATCCACAGAATTAACCGTATCCACAACCTTGCCTCCTCCTGTGCTAGGAGTACCTTGCATACATGGCCTACAATCAACCAAATCATGTCTCAGACGAGGAAAGATGTACATCACCTTCAGAACCGAAGTCATTGTGATGGCCTTTCTTTGATTTTAATCATCAGGTATAGAACTAGAATGTGTAATGGGCCTGACTGATGTCTCAAACCCAAAAGTCAGTGGCTGGACAGCTTGCCGCTTGTGTCCCTGACGACAGGAATCAACCAGATGCCCCAACCGATTATAGGACCCTCGAGCGATACTCATTTTACATTTTATATGGAAGTAAATATGGGTTTTTGGTATGATGAGGTATCATACGACGAATATAGACATGTCATTTCATGGATAGTATCATCGTGCATGTTTTTTACATCCATATAAGTGACAGTGGATCCTAGGGGAGAACATGTGGACGAGATTAGTGGAAATATGGTAACACCATGATGCAACTGAGACTCAGACACCTTGAGGAGATACTAGAGATGATATTGGAGGGAATATGTTTTACATTATACTGAGAGTGATACATATGATTCCATTCATTAATAAACATGGATGGAAACATTTGTTCTCCAATATATGACATGTTAAGGGTGTGATTCATGGGTTCTTTTATGAGGATCTCCTTGGAATATTCTCGATTGGTATTTAAATGAATATATTAGGTTCCACTTTTAATTAAATGAAAAATGATATTTATTTTAATTTGATGATACATCCATCAAACCAAATCACAACGAAAAGATTGGTCCATGTTATGAATTTATTTTACACGGCCCATCCTTTCATTATAGTGATTTATATAGGTTGATATTAGACTGAGGAATTATCTCTTTCTAAAAATCATGCATGGCCAGTTAAGTGTCCTTAAAGAATGTGAGATTACTTATTATTGTTATTTAGTTATTTATTTAATTATTTCTATAAATTATTATCTCTGAACATTTTTTTAATTTATAATTACAGACTATATTATGCTTTAGAATCCATTTTTGGGGGCCTAATAAGTATATTCCACAACATGATCAGGATATAATTATACTAGGGTGACCGAAAAGATCATATGTTTCTTGTCCCTTGGATGATAACATATAATGTGATTTATACAAGGGAGATTTAGAGCACTATGATGAGTAGCTGCTTAGGGTGTTAGTGGAGTTTCCCTTTGGGGGTTTTATTATTTTTCTTTTATTTTTTATTTTTTATAGTACATCAAATTACATTGTTGCATCGTCTAACATTAATGCATTTTTTTGAATTGTTGCTTTCAACTTTATTCAATTATTAAATTTATATTTTGTTTCATGTCATTTGTTAAAACATTATTCTCTATTTTATATGGGTTTACATGAGATAATACCACTATACTACTCTGATGTCAAGGGTATAGTCTCCCTATAATACCATAATTGGACCATCACATCCAGTTCAAAGCCCATGACGTTCAAGGAGGCATGATTGACTCCATGTGGCGATTGATCTGCCTGTATATTTTATAGGATGTTGGACCAGGATGTATCAAATTGGTAGCAGATCCACTTTTCCCTCGATATAATATTTTTGTCTCATAGAAATGAGACTATGAATGTTCAACTTCTTGGTAAATATTCGTTCATAGGAGTGATCAACCCAAGTACATGGAAACATCCATGTTCCCATAATTAGTATTTCTGTTGTCGGTAATCATTATTATAGTTGATTTTTATTTCACTCTGATTTATTCATGTATTGTATTCATATTAGTAATTTATTAGACTTATAATTTATCCTTATCCTTATATGGAGAAGAGGAAACAATACAAGCATCATTACAGAAACATAACTATTCATATTTCATGCATATGATAGGTAGTTTTAATTTTATTTATAGGTTCTATGAAATTTTTAAATTTCCATTTCTTGTTTTCCAACAATTTATTAATTTTAATCATATTAAGTTCATTAATATATTTTATTTTCACCATCATAGGTACATTATTAGAATTCATATCCAATTTAAATTATCACTCATCAAATATAATCTATTTTTTTAGGGTTTCTTGCATGCATAGTACAATTACATAATGATTATACAAGTATGTGATTATTTACCAAGCCTATTGATTCATTTAGAATGTATGATTTCATACTAGGATTACGTGACCAAATAATATTCTTCATTTTAATTTCAATTATTTTAGGCATTCTTAGAATGGGATGAAAAATGTTTATTTCTATTAAATAAGAGTCAATGTGAAATCTGTAATTATTATAGGCTCTATAAATTCAAATGTGGTGACCCATATAATAAATCCATCTATAGTGAGACTCATATATTTATAAACAATATTAATTTTCAGTTTTTTATAATTTTGTACTAGAACAAAATCTCTTTTTAATTAGGGATTTTACAATTCTGAATTAGCCATGTGGAACCATGTGTCTATGTTCCAAAATGAACTAACGCACCTAAGTAGGTTAGATGGGTATTTCTTTTATTATATTAACCCACACAGATTTCATGAATTAAAAAATGTTTTAAATTGAAAAGGTGATGTGTTTAATTGATCCAAAATTATCATAATATTACCCTCATAGTTGATCTTTTCTTTTGATATGACATAGTCCTTAACCCCATAAGGAAATGCTTCATTTCTGTTGTGAGTGTCATTTAGTTTTCTCATATCCACCTATATAAATATTCAAGTAAAATAATGTTGGATATCGATTTCATCAGTTTGTTTTTAATAAACTGAAGACAATTTAATCGTCTTGGGATGAATTTCTGATATACATTATATGTAAATGAAAGGTGTTGAATTAGATATAACAACCCATACATTACATACATTGTTAGTACTTCAAAATTGATTACACTTATTAAAACATATAACAAAACCATGAAAGGATAGTATAGTTATAGTGTATTTCGAAACTGGGAAGCATAATCAACTGGTTCATAATGCATCTACATTGTCTCTCATTTATTTCATCACATCTAGAGTCCCTTTTGGCATATCCCACTTAATAACCTTATTCATGACCTAGGGAAAGAAAACATACAGAAGGGTGAACTCAAATGTTCATTAAGGGTAAACAAAAGAAATATCAATCACATCATATTCATAAGAACATAACATTTTAGAAATCTTAACCTGCAAAAGAGATCATAATTTCCTAACATGGGATAAATCATAGTAGTGAAATGTAATCCCAATAATCATAACATAAAACATGAAACTTCGTGGAATAAACACATAATCATAGAGAATTTATTCTTAGTAGTCAAGACTCATTGCCAAGACTATCTTAGTGGACAAAGTCCATTTCTAAACCGTGTTCACTCCTCGTTTCAGTCCTGTTTCACTGAACCAGTTTAACCATTCGTTCCAGACATGTCTATCTCATGAGATATAAATCTTTACCCAATGCATTGGAGGGAGATATAGTTCCCACCATCTCATAATGAAACCATTTTTATGTGTGCCACAAATTCATAAATCATACATCATAGCATAACCCATGTAATAAAAATGGGATTCTTAAACATCATGACATCATAAAACAATTCATATAAGATAAAGGAATTCATAAAAATAATTCCCTCACAACATAATAAAATCAATGTAATAATAGGGATAGAAACATAACTCTATATTATCTTTGATGGAAAATAATTTTGATAAAACACTTCAACTACATTCTTGAGGAAAATATCCATTATACTTCAAAAATATTTTTCCTTTCTTTACATGTCTTTCAATTTTAAAAAAACATAAGTTGATTAAAAATAAACTTTAAAAAATATATAGGAAGATTCTTGGAAATAATGTTTTAAAATCCATTCATGCCATATATGTTATAAAAACATTCTTCTCGTACTTTATTCGGAAATGTCAAAAAGCACCTCATATGAAAAATGAAAAACGATTCCTTTCATATATTTTACTAAAAAATCATCGAAGGGTAAAATTGGATTTAATAAAGTTTAGTTGGATGGAAATAATATTACATATTGAAGAAACATGGATGTTTATGATAAATATTCCCCAATAAATTCGGAAGTAGAAACAATCTCAGATAAAAATTTAGATTGCGAGATTGTCCCTTACCATAGGTCCGATTTGCTTTGTAAGTGTCTGAACCTCCGGTATAATGATTTAAATAATGTTATTGACTTATTCCAGAATCATACGTATTTTTATGATATCATATATGGTCATATTCTTAGCTTATGATTAGAAATATTTCATTGTTACTTGTTATTCGGGTGTTTCTTACTTTTTGTTCTTATGCGTGTTTTGTCGAATAAATTATTATTCATCTTTTTAGGTTATAGATACCAAATTTAATGAATGGTATTAGTTTAATATATACTATATTAATTCATTTATATAATAATTATGAAATGAAGATCATGTAGAATGAGTTGCATCACATCGTGGAGACGGTATTCCGTACTTACGCACGAGCGATGATATCGTTTTCATGATTGTGGATTTGTATTGGAGTGTTTGTATACTATTTCAGAATAAATATCAATTTAATATAATCATATATAATTATTATTTAAACCATTATACCCATCCAAGTAAGGTGGTGGGGGGAAATAGATTACACCACGGCGTGGAGACGGTATTCCGTAAGTACGCACGCGCGGTGATTTCGTTTTCCGTAGGATGGATAGATGGTGAAATAGGGTTGTTTAATACTTATAATAAAATATAATTATATGAGTGATACTGATGTTATTTTTTATAATTAAACAACTAGGGAATAAGTGGAAGAAGAAATAAAGTTGAAAGAATCGGTAACGGACATTACCTCTTCTTTGAAGCGCCTCTTTGAGACCACCACATAGGGAACTAAAATTGGTCATTGAAGAGGACCAGGACAACTAGAATGTTTCTATGGAAGTGTATATGAGAATTTGGAAGGGGTTGGCCGAGCTTTAAGGCTCATAGTGATGTGAGGAATAGAGGGAGGAGGTTCCCTTTTATAAGGGAGGAGAGGGGTACCTTTGGAAAAACCAAAAGTATTATTTTATTATAAAGTCATATTCGGTTTTTTATAGCTCAAAATTGATTTATTTTGAAGCAAAGGTGGGGATGGGTCGAAATAATCTAATCCAATATAATTTAGACAAGTTTAGGTAGCTATATTAACATTATCATTTAGATTTAACATTATGTTATATAATTTAACTTTTACCGAGTCTTCTTGTTTTCTTACACTATAAGGATAATAAACTTACTATAACAAGCCAAACGAACCCCAAGATGGTTATTATTAATATATATAACATTATATAAGTCATTTGGGAGAACATTAGTTTTTTAGGAATAAATGAACAATTAATAATACAATATATACTTTGAAAACAATTTTATGTCAATTTTGACACTATTTGGTAATTGATTTTTGTGAACATCATAACAGAAATATTAGTTAGATTAAAGTTAATTAAATCATTAATAACATGTCATATTAACATATAAAATTAGTGTAATTCATAAAAAGTCTCAAATTACATTTATTTAGGTATTTATAACATCAATTATGTTAATGTTTCATTAATAAGATAATTACTGCATCATTATTGTGTCAAAAATAAATTAGAATATTTAATGTCTAAAAATTATAAATAAAATACCATTATGTAGGAAAAAAGTTTATCTTTCTATTTAATATTTATAGTAGAATTTATCTTATGTATAACCATCTATTAAAAATTATTTAATTATTAAACTTTGATTTTAACTATTTTAACCCTTCTTTAAATAAATTAATATTAAATGTCCTAATCAAATTCATGTGGGCCTAAATGGTCATATTTTATTCCTAAGGTTGTTTTTGGTCGAATTACACTTATCCAATAGAATTATGATATGTTTTAGTGTAATAATAATATCATTTTTACCCATAATTACCCTATTTACTTTTAACCGTGGTAAAAAAGTAAAAAGTTACTATTCAACAAAAATTATTTTCATCTCATTGAACCACATATTAGTCCATAATATTAACCGTGTATCTTGGATTTTCGAAATTCCACTCACAGAAGCGTTAAAATTAGGTTTTATGTGAATTTGGAAATTTTACTAGGAGGTGGGTAAAAGACGGTGAAAAGTTCAATAAAATTTTAATATATCTAAAATTATTATAAAATGACTCCAATGAATTCAATTGAACATATATAGGTATTATATATCAATTTTTACCTAAAATAAATTTAAATAAAATAAATAATTATTTAAATAAAAAGCTGGTTTTTAAATAGCAGCCTAGTGTTTTCACTATTCTTCAAAAATTGAATGTTTTCAGAAAAATACAAATATTTACCCCTAGGCTAATTTCGATATTAGGAATCCAAAAATGAAGTCCATATTAAAAAATAAAAATAAAAAAGTTCAAAAAGTGGCTATTTATATTCATAATGGCTAGTTTTAATAATATTTCAATAAAATATCGTTGTTTAGTGAAACTCGGTATTGTGTACGACGCAAGCTATCGAGGAAGGTCACGATTGCGTGTAAAGAAATCCAAGCTAGGGTTGTGTGTAGTGAAAGATTCCTTTGATGATTTTTATAACATTAAAACAAAATATTTCTGATAAAAGTCTTGGGTGTTACATTCTACCCCCCTTAAAATGAATTTCACCCTCGAAATTTGTCACTTTATAACAAACAAATGAGGATACCTTTCCCTCATCATATCCTCAAGCTCCCATGTAGCTTCTTCTAATTGGAGGTTCCTCTATAAAACTATCACCAAGCGATTGGTATTGTTCTGTAGGCCTTTTTTGCTATGATCGAGAATCTCTATCTGTTGTTCTTCATAAGAAAGATCATTCTCCAGTGGTACAACTTCTAAGCTAAGTACATGTGAAGGATCAGGTATGTACTTCCTCAGGAGAGATACATGGAACACATCGTCAACTTGGGAGAGATTAGGTGGAAACGTCAATCGGTAAGAAACCTTACCAACAAGATTCAGTATTTCGAAAGGACTGATATACCTAGGGCTCAGCTTTCCCTTCTTTCCAAATCTCATTACTCTCTTCGAAGGAGATATTCGTAAGAACACCTTATCACCCACTTCAAACTATAGGTCTTTTCTTCGGTTGTCGGCATGACTTTTTTGTTGACTCTGAGCTGCTCTAATGTTTTGTTGAATAGATCTGACCTTTTCTTCCATCTCATCAAGAAGATCAGGTCCTAATAGATTTCATTTCCCAACTTCATCCCAGCAAGTTGGAGTCCTGTATTTCTTTCCATAGAGAGCTTCATAAGGAGCCATCTGAATACTGGAGTGAAAGCTATTATTATAAGAAAATTCCACCAAAGGTAGGTGTTGATCCGAAACACCTTTGAAATCCATAGAACAAGATCTCATCATATCTTCTAGAGTTTGAATTTTCCTCTCAGGCTGACCGTCTGTATGAGGATGATAAATAGTGGTGAAACTCAACTCTGTATCCAGAGTGTGCTGAAGACTTCTCCAAAACATCGAGGTAAATCTCAGATCCCGATCAGATAAAATGGAATGTGGTACACCATGCAATCTTACAACTTCATTTACATATATCATGGCAAGATGATCCAGAGATAAATCATATCTAATAGCAATGATGTGTGCTGACATTGTAAGACGATCAACTATGACCCAGATAGCATTATTGGTTGTGGATATTTTAGTAGGACCAGTGACAAAGCCCATAGTGATATTTTCCCATTTCCATTCTAGTATGGGTAATGGTTGTAACATCCCCTTAGACTTCTGTAACTCAGATTTAACATGCTAACAAAAAAATCATCGAGAGTCATATTCAGCAACATGCCTTTTCATTCTATCCCACCAGAAGTAATCTTTCAGGTCCCTATATATCTTCGTGCATCCAGGATGATTAGAGAATGAAGAACTATGAGCCTCATCCAGCAGCTCCTTCTTTCATTCTGGGATGGGAGGAACACAAACCTAATTCCTGAACTTTATTATTCCATCACAATCATGGTTGGATTTAGGATCATTTCTCACCTTATTTTGTTACTAGACATCTTCTTTATGTGCCTCTTTAATCTTCACATATATAGATGGTTGAATATTCATTTGAGAAAGTTACTATTTTTCCCCTTCCATTATAATTCCATGATCCATCCTTCGTAAATACATAAATATTGGATCTTTTTTTATCCTCATCATGGATAATCTAGCATGGTCTTGTCGACTTAATGTGTCCGCCACCTTGTTTTCATTCCTATGGTGGTAATGAATTGAGCAGTCATAATCCTTAATCAGCTCCAACCATCTTCTTTGGCGCATATTCATCTCCTTTTGTGTGATAATATACTTTAAACATTTATGATCAGTATAAATATCACACCTTTCTCCATAAAGATAAAGCCTCCAAATATTTAATTCAATGAATACGGTAGTTAACTCCAAATCATTAGTTGGGTAATTTTTCTCATGGATTTTCAACGTTGGTGAGGCATAAGCTATCCCTATAAACTTTTTCATAAGAACACACCACAGCCCCTTCTTGGATGCATCACTGTAGATGAAAAACCTTCCTCCACTACTAGGAAGTGTGAGTACAAGTGCACAGGATAACCTTCTTTTCATCTACTTGAGATTTTCTTCACATTCCTCCTTCCAAACAAACTTAACTCCTTTCCGAGTCAACTTGGTGAGTGTATTAGATAATCATGAAAAATAATTCACAAAACATCGATAATATCCAGCCAAACCAAGATAAATTCAGATCTCAGTTACTGTTGTTGGTCTCGACCATCTTTTGATAACCTCTATTTTTTATGGATCCACATATATCCCCTCTTTTGAGATTATGTGACCCAATAATTCAACATTTTGTATCCAAAATTCACACTTAGTATATTTGGCATAAAGTTTCTCCTTTCTCAGGGTCTTCAATATAATTCTCAAGTGATCTTCATGTTCTTCCTTGCTCATTGAATATAAAAGAATATCGTCTATAAAGACTACCACAGACTGATCAGGATAGTCTCTAAAGACTTTATTCATTAGATCCATAAAGATAACAGGGGAATTAGTAAGACCAAATGGCATCACTAAAAATTCATAGTGTCCATACCTTGTACGGAAAGCCGTCTTTGGTATATCCTCCCTTTTGACCCTTAATTGATGATACCCTGAACGAAGATCAATCATGGAATAGTGTTGAGATCCGCATAGTTGGTCAAATAAGTCATCAATGATTGGGGGAGGATATTTGTTCTTGATAGTGATCATGTTATGTTCTCGATAATCAATGCACAGTCTCATTTATCCATCTTTCTTCTTAACAAACAGAACAGGTTCTCTCCAAGGTGACGTACTAGGGCATATGAATCCCTTATCAAGATTCTCTTGGAGTAGCTCTTCAATTCCTACAACTAAATTGGGGCCATTCTATAAGGTGTCTATAAAATAGGTAAAGCACCCTGTACGAGTTCTATTGAAAACTCAACTTCACGATTTGGTGGAGGACCCGGTAATTCCTCCGGAAAGACATCATCAAACCCCCATACAATGGGCATATTTTTAATCGTGAATTTCTCTCCAACCATTTGAGATAAATAACCTTCATTTAGTGGAATCAATACCCATAATATGGAATAAATTTCTACTGGAAGGTTATGTTCATCCTTGCATCGATAGACGATCATAGATTGATCTGGAATATTAAATGTGAATTCCCTTCTTTGGAAATTGATATAAGCTCCATATAGAGAAAGACGATCAATGCCAAGAATCACATCCAATTCCACTGTAGGATGGATCACAAGATTTTCATGAATCAATTTCCCATAAACTTCAATTGGAGAAGAATTATAGACTTTTGATGCAACCGTTGTGCCATTAGGAGTTGTCACAGCCAACTCAACATCTAATTGTTGAGGTAATACGGTGATACCCTTCGAAAATTCTTCATAAAGAAAAGAGTGGGTAGATCCAGAATCAAATAAAAAATTTTCTACTTTAGAGTTGATGGTAAGTGTACCTCTCACCACTTCATTGTAATACTCCACATCACCGATAGTAATTGCATGTGACTTTCCTTTGTCTTTAGCCTTAAGAGTTTGTTGACGTCGATCATCATCATCAAACCTTGGATTTGGGAATTGATTGGCATAATTTCCCATCTTCTTGCACATGAAACATTGAATTATAGTAGGTTCATTCTGTGTATCCCTTCCATTGTTTTCATTATTAGACATTTTCATCCAATTATTTCAACATTCAATTTCCCGATGACCTTATTTTCCACACTAATTACATTTTCTTGTCCCCTTAAGACAATTTCAACAATGTTTCTTTCCACACATTGTTGATAAGGGAAAACTCATCTTCTTTTCAGTGTGATCTTTAGATTTTCCTTTGAATTCCATTTCTCTCTTCTTATCAATCTCATATGGCTGATGGGTTACTCCAATATCCATCTCAACATTGAGAGCACATTGAACGAATTCATCATAGCTATTGAAGTCCCTTATGGCTAATGCCCTTTGAAGACATGGTTTTAAGCCACTAAAGAATCGATCAATCTTACTCTCAGGTTGGATAATAATACCAGAAGTGTACCTTGAAAGTCTTGTAAAATTTTTATATAGGTTCCAACAAATTCATCATCCTTTTGATTTAGTTCAAGAAACTATTTCTCCACATTTGTTCGAAGAATACGAGGGATTTACTGAATGAAAAATAAGTTCATGAACTCATCCCATTCAATGGACTCAATTTCATCCCTTTTCCTCATATTCTTAATAAGATTCCACCATTGATCTGCATCACCTTCCAAACGATATACTACTAAGATTACTTTATCATGTTCAAAACATTGAAGAACTGAGAATATCATTTCAGTTGTACTGATCCATTGTTCATCCACTAATGGATCAGAAGACCCGCTGAATGAAGG
This sequence comes from Viscum album, assembly GCA_963277665.1. Classification (NCBI taxonomy): domain Eukaryota; kingdom Viridiplantae; phylum Streptophyta; class Magnoliopsida; order Santalales; family Viscaceae; genus Viscum; species Viscum album. The sequence continues at coordinate 1,958,572,392 of OY728165.1, forward strand.
TTGACGCTACCTCATGAAGGATTCAACAAAATGTTGCTCATTCCTTTCCTCATTTGGATGTCCTGCATGATTCATATCTTGAGAATGTTCTGTGAGAATGGCTACCAGATTTTTCATTCTAGCTCCCACAATGTTTGGTTGCTCAGGTGGACAATCATTTCATTGCCCGTCACATTCCACATTAACACGGTTCCTTCGGGATCCAACCATTGACTAAAACAAAGATGAATAGTGCAAGAAACACTAATTATAATAGGAAAACCACATAATCAAGAATAAAATTTAACACTTAATGTCTTATAATAGGCTATTCATGGCCATTTTTAAAACACTACGATTGCGTTCTATGATTAGACATATCCTTAGGTTTCTTACTAAGGCTTTCACATCGTAGTTTCAAAAGGTTGGCTATTACTTTCCTCTGATACCAACTATAACGACCCATACTTTACATACATTATTAGTACATCAAAATTTAATTACACTTATTACAACATATAACAAAACCATGAAAGGACCGTATAGGTATAAGGTCATTGGAAACTGGGAAACATAAACAACTGGTTCATAAAGCATCTACACGGTCTCCCATTTATTTCATCATATATAGAGTCCCTTTTAGAATATCATACTTAATTACCTTCTTCCTGACATGGGGAAAGAAAACATATAAAAGGGCGGGCACAAATGCTCAGTAAGGGTAAACAAAAGAAATATCAATCACATCATATTCATAAGAACAAAACATTTTTGGAATCATAACCTGCAAAAGAGATCATAATTTCATAACATGGGATAAATCATAGTAGTGAAATGTAATCCCAAAAATCATAACATAAAACATGAAACATTTTTTAATACACACATAATCATAGAGAATCATTTCATAGTAGTCAAGACTCATTGCCAAGACTATCTTAGTAGACAAAGTCTATTTCTAAACCGAGTGCACTCCTCGTTTCAGTCCTGTTTCAGTGAACTGGTTTAACCTGCCATTCCAGCCATGAATATCTTAAGAGATATAAATCTTTACCCAATGCATTGGATGGAGATATAGGTCCCACCCATCTCATAATGAAACCATTATTATGTGTGCCACAATAACAAAAATCATACATCATAGCATAACCCATGTAATAAAAATGGGATTCTTAAACATCATGACATCATAAAACAATTCATATAAGATAAAGGAATACATAAAAATAATTCGGTCACAAAATAATCAAATCAATGTAATAATAGGGATAGAAATAGAACCCTATATTATCTTTGATGGAAAATAAATTTTATAAAACACTTGAACTCCATTCTTGAGGAAAATGTCCTTTATACATCAAAACCATTTTTCCTTTCTTAACATGTCATACAATTTTAAACTAAAAGAAGATGATTAAAAATAAAATTGAAAACATTTAAAGGAAGATTCATATAAATAATGTTTTAAAATTCTATTCATTCCGTATATGTTAAAAGAACATTCTTCTCGTACTTTTTTCTGAAAAGTCAAAAATTACCTAGTACGAAAAACGACAAAAGATTCCTTTCATATCTTTTACTAAAAATCCACCGAAGGGTAAAATTGGATTTAGAAAACTATAGGTGGATGGAAATAATATTACATATTTAGGAAACATTGATGTGGATAATAAATATTCCCCAGTAAATTCTGAAGTATAAACAATCTCGAATAAAAATTGAGATTTCGAGATTATCCCTTACCTTAGGTACGATTTGATTCGTAAGTGTTTTAACCTCATGTATAATGTTATAAATAATGTTATTAACTTATACCATAATCATAATTATTTTTATTATATCATATATGGTAATATTCTTAGCTTCTTTATAAGTAATATTTCATTGTTACTTGTTATTCGGGGGTTTATTGCTTTTTGTTCTTATGCATGTTTTGTCGAATGAATTCTTATTCTTCTTTTTAGGTTATAAATACCTCATTTACAGAATGGTATTAGTGTAATATATATCATATTAATTCATTCAATTCATTTATATAATCATTATGCAATTAAGATCATGTAAAACGTGTCGCATCACAACGTGGAGATGGTATTCCGTACGTACGCACGAGCGATGATATCGTTCCCATGATCGTGGAATTGTATTGGAGTGTATTTATAGTATTTCAGAATCATTATCACTTTACAATAATCATATATAGTTATTATTTACACCATTATACCCATCCAAGTATGGTGTCAGTGGAAAATAGATTACACCATGACGTGGAGACGATATTTAGTACGTACGCACACGTAGTGATTTCGTTTTCCGTAGGATGGATAGATGGTGAAATAGGGTTGTTTCATTATTATAATAACATATAAGTATATGAGTGATACTTATGTTATCACTTCATAATGAAACAACTAAATAATAAGTGGAAGAAGAAATAATGTTGAAAGAATCGGTAACAGACATTACCTCTTCTTTGAAGCGCCTCTTTGAGACCTCCTCTTGGGGCACTAAAATTGGTCTTTGAAAAAAAAAACAGGACCTCTCGGATGTTTCAAGTGAAGTGGATAAGAGAATTGTTCAGGGGTTGGCAGATCTTGAAGGCTCAAAGTGGTGTGAGGAAGAGAGGGAGGAGGTGCCCTTTTATAAGGGAGGAGACATGCACCTTTGGAAAAACTAAACATATTATTTCATTATAAAGTCATTTCCATTTTTAATAGCTACAAATTTATTTATTTCATAGCTAAGGTGGGGATGGGTAGAAATACTCTCATCCAATATAATTTATACAAGTTAGGTATCTATTTTAATCTTATCATTTAGATTTAACTTTAAGTTAGATAATTTAACTTTTACCATGTATTCTTGTTTTCTTACACTATAAGGTGAATAAACATACTATAACAAGAGAAACGAATACCAAGTTGTTTATTATTAATATATATAACCTTATCTAAGTCATTTGGCCGAACCGTAGTTTTTTAGGAATAAAATAACAATTAATTATATAATATTTGTTTTGAAAACATTTTTATGTCAATTTTGACACTATTTCGTAATTGATTTTTGTGAAAATAATAACAGAAATATTAGTTCAAAGAATGTTTTTTAAATCAATAATAACATGTTTTATTAACATATAAAATTAGTGTAACTCCTAAAAAGTCTCATATTACATTTATTTGGGTATTTATAACATCAATTATGTTAATATTTCATTAATAAAATAATTACTCCATCATCATTGTGTCAAAAATAAATTATATTATTTAATGTCTAAAAATTATAAATAAAATACAATTATGTAGAAAATATTTTTATCTTACTAATTAATATTTATAGTCTAATTTCTATTATGTATAACCCTAAATTAAAAATGATTTACTTATTAAACTTTGATTTTAACTATTTTAACCCTTCATTAAATAAATTAATATTAAATGTCCTAATCTAATCCATGTTGGCTTAAATGGTCATATTTTTGTCCTATGGTTGTTTTTGGTCGAATTAATGTTATCCAATAGAATTAGGACATGTTTTAGGGTAATAATAATATCATGTGTACACTTAATTACTCTATTTACTTTTAACCGTGGTAAAAAAAGTAAAAAGTTACTATTCACCAAAAATTATTTTCATCTCATTGAACCACATTTTAGTCCATGATATTAACCGTGTCTCTCATTTTTTCGAAATTCCAATAACAGATGCGGTAAAATTAGGTTTTATGTGAATTTGGAAATTCTCCTAGGTGGTGGGTAAAAGACGGTGAAAAGTTCAATATGATTTTTATAAATCTAAAATTATTATAAAATGACTCAAATGAATTGAATTGAACATATATAGGTATTATGTATAAATTTTGAACAAAAATAAATTTAAATAAAATAAATAATTATTTAAATAAAAATTCGGTTGTTAAATAGCAACCTAGTGTTGTCACTATTCATCAAAAATTGAATGTTTTCAGAAAAATACCATAATTTCCCCGTAGTCGAATTTCGATATTCTGAATCCAGAAATGAAGTCTGTTTTGAAAAATTAAAATTACAATATTTCAAAAATTGGGTATAACTATTCATAGCAGCTAGTTTTAATAATTTTTTAATATTATATTGTTGTTTAGTGAAACTCGGTATTGCGTACGACACAAGATATCGAAGAAGGTCGCGATTTTGTGTAAAGAAAGCCAAGATAGTGTTGTGTGTAGTGAAAGATTCCTATGATGATTTATATAACATTAAAACAAAATATTTCCCATAAAAGTCTCGGGTGTTACATTAGAGATTTATTTGATGAAATGAACTGATTATAACTAGATTTCAACATGTAAAAATGTCTAAAATGAATTTTAATATATTTTGTCTATTTTCTGGCCCTATCATAGAATATTACTAACCCAGGTTGTCTTATGAATGCTACACGATGTTCTACAATTGACCCTTAAAAATGTTTTGACTTCAAAAGAAAATAAAAGATATGGATTAATGAAATAATATTAATTTTTCTTATAATTAACCATCTTCTAGGTATATTTTAAAACATTTTTTGGTTTTAATCCAAATGGAGACCTGAGTGTTTTCAATAGGAATATTCTCCTATATCTTGAACCTAAATGATAGGATATTTAGCCTAGTTCCTATTTTGTAATGCTCACCTAGTTTTGGACAAAATAATTCGGACTTATAAAGGTGTTATCCTAATGTATGAAGCACCCTATGATCCTTAATTACCTTTTTAAATGAAGTTATCTTTCTAAAGTGAGGTATTTTGTTGGTGTCTTGTCTCTGTATAAATCATTCTGTTAAAAATGACACACTATTTTAATGGGTAGTCATATGTGTGTGTTTTACTTATCAACATGTGGGAGAAATACAAAATTCTCAGTTCTAGAATTATAGATATTAAAAATTCATGGTTGACCACTTAATAGGTCATGTGACCCTTATCTGCGTTCATCAGTAATGTTCGATTACTCGAGATCTCATCAATCTAATTTATATTTCTATCGGTAATATGACTTTGAGATAAATATTTTCAGTTGAAATTAGATACATGATTGAAATGGGATAAAAACTCTATTTATATTACTAAAGATGTGTTTTTTACTCTTGCTACATAGGGTTTTTATCTATTGGTATGCACGATACATGTCGTGTTCCTTAAATGAGACTCTGAACCTTTTTTGTTCGATGGTATTCATGAAATCCATGATCTATTTTATTACATTAATTTTTTATATATGGTTTTTATTGAACTGAGTGTCTGAAAAAATAAAATGTTTACCAGTGCATGAGATGATATTTTATAAGGACCAGACATTTTGATATGCTAGATAGTCATTCGGCGTAAACACCTAAGAAATTGGAAGACATAAACATTACCTTCGAAGGGGGTCTTTTGTACACCTAAATGTGAATCTAATATAGCAATATAAATTAGGTGGTACTCTATATCATTGGTTTAAAACATTCTATATAATTTTTTCCACAACTAGAATCATTCATATTGATCGATGGAGTCTATTTTTTGGAATGGAACCCCTCCCTAAAAAATCAATTACTATGACACTTCTGAAGTGTAGATCATCAATATGGAAGTTTCATATAATGTCATCCATGTTGAGGGAGTGAAAACATTAAAATTTCATTTTTATGTGGTTGGTTTATCTAAAATTATCATGTGTCTAGTGATTATTTGTTTTAAGTCGATGATTTCTAGATAGAATAATAATGTTGTTCCTAGATATATGCATAATGTATGAATAAACTATTGGTTTGGAATTTACCGTGGTGGTTGTGCTTTGTTGATCATGGGATTACTCATGTGGTAAATTTAATATAATCAGTTAATGGAGTTGTTTTTATAGTTTAATCCAATTAATTTCCATGATAATCGACCATAGAGTATTTAATAAATTTTCTATATGTATTTGGAAAGGATTTTTTTAATCTATACTGATCACTTATCCCTTGTGAGAGTTGTGTTTTCTAAGGTCCATTTTCGAAACCATTAAAATCATGTCAGTTTACTCCCTTCTAAAATATGTTCAAACCATTATCTTTAGATCATCAGGGTATACTTATAGAGCATTAGTTTTAAGTTGTACTAAATATTAAATGTCATTGGGATTGGTGGGTATACTTTATTAGAGTGATCTCCAAAAGCATGGTTGTCATCAAAAGAATGTATAGTACGGACTGATAACTGGCTTCCCAAGTAGGATTTCCTTGGTCAAACTCATTGAAACCTTTTGATCCCCATTGACATTATTTTAGGAAGATACATCTTTCACCTTATTTATCATTGTTTATATATTGGTGTTCATGTTATTACTCACATTATCCTGAAAATTCTATTTATGGTCTTCTTGGGACAAACTCTATGTAATCATTTTTATGATTTTGATATTACACCAAACATTAGATAGGATTGGATGAGTTGTTTACAAAGAGTATCAATCCATGTGTTTTGGATTGTGTATACAATATTGGTCATGGAGAGGTACATCAAAATATATGATTTTCCCCTAAAATCATAACAAAAATCTAGTTACAGACCTTGGTGAGTATAATAAATGAATATTTGAGGTACCTCTATCTAATAGAATCATTTCCATCTTTTAAAATGCAATGTCCATCTGTGTTATGTTTGTTATGTAAGTCATAGAAAAATGGTTTTTCTGATTATCCCTCTTTATGTAATATATTATCCATGATTAACAAGTTAATAGAAAATTGTTGAGTTTTGTAATGTACTCTAAAAATAGACAGATAAAATTTTTAAAAATTTATCATGACTACAATTTTTGGGTTAATTAGAAGATGACTTTTCATTCGGTCTGAAAATGTATTCTTAGAGTGTCGTTAGAGGTATAAGGAAATTCTAAAATTGGTAGTTTTATTAGTGGAATATTGTAACATGGTTTTGGCCATAAAAATTCTGGAACCTAGTGATGTAGGATACAATGTTTTTAATAAATAATAGGTTTGACGAGCTTGGGAAGGTACAATATCAATGTTTTCGTTTGACAAAAAAACTGTTGGAATGAGTTTATACTTTCCATGTGCAATATGTCAAGTTGATGCTTATAGGTGCATGCGAATTTTGAAATTAAAAATGAATATTTGAAAAATAATTCAATCTATGAGTTAGTGGAGTGATATTATCATCATTTCCCTAATGATTATAAATGAAGAGAAGTATTATGGTGGCTATAATACATAGTCTATTTTTTGGACCATATTAAATTAAAATGGAATTCGATTTTTTTAGGTAGATGTTTTGTTTTGTAATCCGATCATCGGTTTGATATAAATGGATTTAGAAAAAATAAATGTGTTGATTTTTAGACCTTTTTATGCCTTTAGGGGTCTCTTGGGGGTCTTGATATGTTTTGAGGGTGATGAGGCCTGAAGGACCAATTTAAGTGAGAAGTATGAAGTGATTACGGTTTGAATAAAATAATGTGTCCCATTGAAGAAAGCATGTGCCGTAGTCCAATATTCTTGATGGTCATGGATGTTTTTTTCTCTCTATGTGGGAGGATTTGTATGGATTTTTATCTTGCAGTAGGTTTTTTAGAGAGGGTAAATGAATGGTTTGTGGAACCTTTCCCATATATTGCATATTAATCATGTAACCACCATCCTTAGGTTGCAACATGAGTATGGGTGGAACATTTTTGTTTCAACGATACAGACAAACCATGTGCCTCATTAATTGATAGAAATGATGGGGTTTCCTATTCCTCGTAATTTATTTTTCTTATTTTCTTCTTCTACCTCTTCCAGGAAGAACAACCTTCTTTTTTATTATAATTCTCATCATCATAGTATGACTATATGTCCCTCTCATAACCACTACATTGAGTGTTTCATGGTGAATTGGAAGCATCATGTTAGTTATCTGAACCCCAATACTATTTTATAAGATTAAATTCTCCTCGTCTGTGTTATCTTCGTGTGAGGTAATTTCCATAATTTAGGTTTTTCATATGCTTTATCAATGTTTTTCAAACTAAAATGAATATAATCATGAAATTGGTTCCATGATACATCCATGGTGTATGTTTGGTAATCAATAGATTTTCACTTATGGTTTTATTTATTTATAATGTTATATTTTGTTTCATGTGCCTTCATTTTCTATTATAGGGTTACAAATTATATTATTAAATTATAGAGCTTTATTCCTTATCTATAGTATCCATGGAAATTACATTTTCCAGTATTATGGGTTTTGTGCTCTAAGATTAATTCCCCCTCAAGGGTTTTATTCTTGAATTGACATAATAAATAAATTGTTCTCGATTCAGAAAAACTCAATGAGGTTTGATATATTAGAAACTATAATTGTATATTTATTTGGAATGTGTTATAATGCATCACTCTATAATGTTATCCCCTAGTGTCCATAAAATATCATTATGTGTTGGAACATCCCTTATTAAATGAATTGGATTCATTGTATGTCATTATATTTATCTTGGTATGTTGACTCCAAATTCATGTATGTTGTTTTCTCTATTTGGGGTACACATGGCCATGACACATTTATTAAATTCCACGAATTGTGTAACAATTGAAATGAAAACATAATAAAATATATGTTTTGAATATTTCCACACACCACTACTATTTACTTGATAATAATTTTGGAATTTTTATATACATGGACACCCATTTTGTATAGGTATACTACTTAAATGTTTGGTCCGCCCTCTTCATGCAATATTTATTGTAAATTATTTAATGTTTTGTTATGCCTCGAGTGAAACTCATATTCCTTTTTATGGAATTCCAAGGATTGGTTTATTGTCTGTTGAGGCCTCTTACGCTTTGGGAAATTATAAGGACCCGTCCTTAAACATTACATAATATTGAATAAAATAAATAATTCACATTGGGTATCTATTCAGGTATAGATATATAGAGAATTATGTCATAACTATTTCATAAAAACATTAATATTACAAGTAGACACTACTACTTAGTATCGATTTTTTTCATTAAAAAAACTCATAAAAAGAAACATGTTGAGTTCTATAATTTTAGACTACATGACTTTTCCTTGATCCCATCCTTGACAGTATTCCACATTATGTCCTATGAAAAACATTTAAAAAAAACTTGGGATGAGCATAAAAAATCAGTAAGGGATACACAGAGAAGCAAAACTGTTAGTTTTTCAAAAACAACAGAAAAACCATGAATACTTTATCTTAAGTAACAATTTTCACCTTTATTAAGTATTAAATACTCTTCACTGAATAAAATATTATTAATCCCCCTTTTGTTACCAAAAGATTACCATAAAACCCATATAAAGAACACATAAAATATAAAGGTAACTTTGGACATAAACATACTTAAATGGAATAACCATATGGTCTACTTCTACACATATCACCAAATGGAATAGCCATACGACCAACTTCTATAGCCAATGCATTGGAGTTTATAACGTAACCACCCGTCCTGGTATACATGGCCCCACTCATCATTTGGTTAGCCATGAAACCACCCGTCAAATTTCCAATTACCATTATAAAATCATAGAACATAAAATATTGGAAATATAAACCTTTCACTTTTAACATTCATTTGAAATCACAAAATATCATTTCAAGATATTTGAAAAATCAATGCTTTATCAATCCATTTTCAGAACCATTTAATAATGAAATTTTTTTTTGAATCAAAGTGTACCATACCAATTTGAAGCTCTTAAAGGAATTAAAATTTTAAAACAATACTGTCCATATAAATAAATTATTAAAACCATTTATATAACATAGACATCAATGATAAATATTTATAGGAATAAATATTTAAAACATTTAAAAAAATATTTTAGTTAAAAAGTTTTTAACAAAATCGGAGACGCTTGAATACATATAATTTAGGAACAACATTTAATAAATACATTATTGTATCATTAGAATAATGGCATTCATGACATAATATGTAAAAGTATAGTATATAAACCTTATAAGAGGGAATTGGTGCATAACAACAATAATGTCTCAATGGAAATGTAAATTGAGATGAAATCCATTATAAAAATGGTATCCTTAAATTAAGGATAAATCAATCTCATAATTATGTGTGAAAAATATTAATAAACCCAATATAAGTTGATATTATGTGTAAAAAAATCAGAGTTTATTCACACATATTCATAGGATGACAAATTCATTAAGTCCAAGTTGAACCCATAGAATCAAAATTGGGTTAAGAAGTTCCCCTGTAAAAATTCCACAGCATAATGACATCTCTTTAAAATTTATAAAATGAGTTGATGAGATAAAAAGGGTATCTCCTAAATTGGAAATAAAGATTTCATCAATATGGATATATAAGAATATATCCGAAAATAAAAATATGTAAATTATAATACATAACAAAAAGAAGTCTTTTAAAAAAGGAGGGTGAAAGGTTCCCTTACCAATTTGTTAACATACAAACCATATGACACATGAAAGAAGGATCATAAAATGACGATTTATATACTCATAAATGAATCTATATTACACAAATAGTATAATCATGGGCATTACGTACACCACACAAAAGAAAGTAGTGGCAAATATAACATGTATCTCATGGGGATAAAAAGTGAGATGAAAACCCCTTACCACATTGTAATCAATCGAGTCATATGACCCAAAGTTAACAACCACCAAATGAATAAAATAATACCATTCATATAATTATAGTAGTGATAATATATATCACAAGGCATTACACAATACACCACATGCAATAAATAAGTGGCGAACATTGGAAATCTCACGGAATTAAAAGTGAGATAAGAAATCCCCTTACAAAAATTTGGCAGCTTAACAGCGCCACATAAATTTTTTTTTAAATGAATTGATTAGAGTAAGAGAGGGTATCTATTCATATGAAAATAAAAATTATAGTATGTTGAATATAAATTAACATTCCCCAACATAAGAACATGGAGAATAAAAGAAATGACATAAACGAGAGTACTTGAAAAGAAAGAGAGAGGTCGGATCCCTTACCTTGTGTCCGACATGACTCGATCGTTATTTAATCTCCTGAATAATAAACTAACGTTAATTTATACTTTATTAAGAACCTTTTTCACGTTTATTATTCCTTTTATATAACATATTACCATGTTATAGACATTATGTAATCATTTAAGTTAATAATGTTCATTTTGTTGATATTTGGTACTTGAGTCAAACATGAGCACCTTATATTTACAAGTTGTTCATGTGGTCAATCGTCCATTATATACAGAATTATATTAATGGTTTAAATATCATATATATATCATATATATTTAGTATATAAATGTATTTATAATAGTATATAACATTTGTAGGTAAGAAATAAAATGCACCGTTCATGGAGACGGTAAGCCGTACGTATGCATGAATGTTACTTTCATTTCTATTTATTATTTTAATGGAATTAATACATAATGATACATAGGTATATTTTAATTCCAGTATAATATTATATATAATATCATAAACTCTATCCTTTATACATCCCACATAAGTCATTAATGAATCACATCACATTGAGGGGGTGGTAGTTCTCAATTCCACTAATGAGATTATCATATTTACCCACTATAGAAACCATAAATTATTGATGTAACTGAGAATTACATAAGAATAAGGAAATAATAAAAATAATATATATCATATATAAATACAGTTCCATCATAATGGACACCATGTGAGGCGGTAGGAGATAATCAAACAATCATAGTTTCGTGAGGCGTTAGTTTTACATCCACAGAAACATTATTTATTCATCAATTAGATGGAGGTGTGTGTATGTTTAGCTCGAATAATTCTCATAAAAACATCCTAGTAAATTTATGATACTGGTGCTGTTACCAAATAAATGAAATAAAAAGTGTTTAGGGGTTGGATAAGTAAAATAAAAGAAAACGATTTAAGAGAAATCGTTACCTTTAATTTGGGTAAAATTCATTGGAATGAACCAAAAGGACTACATGAAGTTCCTTATACCTTTGTTAAGGATTCTAGGAGTAGGAGATGGATGTAGGGAGTCTAATTTTTAAGTGTTTGTATGGGAAAAATGTCTTGAGAGGTGTGAAGAATTAGATATAAGTTCTCTCTTTTTATAAGGTAGAGGAGGGGCTCTTTAGGAAAGTGTGAAATTATTATTTTATAATATAATGATATTCGGTTTCAAAAACTTCAAAAATCATTAAGGTCGAAGATAAAATGACTAATATTCGAAATAAAATCAACTAATCATAATTGGACATGTTTTGGACAATAATTCCATCATTATAACCATATTTATTTAAATCATTTATTAATGAGGTAAATACTGCATCAATGTTGTGTCATACATAATTTAATTTATTTGATGTATAAAATTATAAAAAAATACTATAAAGTATTAAATCTATTTATCTTTCCAAATAATATTTGTAGTCGAAAATATGGCATATATATCACCATATAAAATTTAATTATTAAAAGATTTTTGTTAATGTCAATTTTGTCTTCACATTAAATTAATTAATCTAAATTGTCATTTTTACTCCCATCTGGCTCCATGGGGTCCCAAAATCGACCCAAAGATGCCCATGGTCGTTAATAACTCATAAAATAAGGTTAAGACAACTGTTATGGAAATTTTGAATTATTATGATATTCTGTTTACCTTGAATTACCCTATTTATCTGTATTCGCGGTAAATAAAAGTCAAAAGTTAATATTCACCAAAAATTATTTAAATCTTATTGAATCACATTTTACTTCTTGATTACAACCATGTATGTCATATTTTCAAAATTAAATTCACATAAGTGGTAAAATCTCATTTAAATGAAAAATTCAGTTATTTAACTACCACTAAGTGGTTTCACTATTCATCAAAAATTGAATTTTTTCAGAAAAATATCAAAAATTATGCCTAATATATATTGGATATTCCAAATTCAAAAATGATAAATATTTTTAGCAATTCAAATCATAGATGTTGAATTAATTAATTTTAAAATTAATTCCAAAATAAATAACATGTTTTTATGAAACAATAACTATCAAAAGATTGATACTTGTTTATGTCTAGTTTCATAGTGAAATTAAATCCAATGACCAATATTGGATTAACTGGAAAAAATATATTTTAATTACACTTTAATAACAATTAAAAAGATAATATTACCATATAAATAAATTATATTAAAAGGCACTTTTGAATTAAAATACAATATTTTTCAATATTCATTAAAAAATGAACTTTATCGGAAAAATTTCAAAAGTTTACATAAAGTAAATTTTGATGTCCCCATTCTAAAGAAGGATTTTATTTGGTAATATATAATGTATTAATGTGACAAAATATATATTTGATAATGGTTTTCCATTAAAAGGTGGTAAATCGGCCCTTAAATGTAAATTATGACAAAAATTAGATTCATTCATATTTTAAGCCTCTAACTTTTTATTAGATAAATTTAAATACATTTAACAATCATGTATAATTATATTGTAGTTAGTTTGCTTCATTCCCGAAAATACAATTCCTAGGAGTTAACTACCATTTAAAATAATAATATTATATTATTAGTGGGCAACGTAAGATTTCAACGAAACCTGTTGTTGTGTATCAGGTACGCTATCGAACATAGAAACCATTTTAAAGTAAAATTAAAATTTAATTTAAAAATATTAATGAATATAAAAATTCCATATTCTTTATTTATTAGGGATGTTACATCCTTCCCCCCTTTTGGGAATTGCGTCCTCACAATTTTAAAATTGGGCTTCGAAACGTCATTGAAAGCCCCACATCAAAAAAGGAGTAAATTAAACTATCACTTTAAAAGAAATAATGAAAAGTACAAAGGTCACCCGAGACAACAGATACTTTTATTCCATGAAAACATGGATATGGAAGAAAAAAAGTGTCATGTTCTGATGGATAGTGTTAGAAAACATGTTTAGAAGAATGTTAACCACCATAGAATCACAAACTTGTGATAGGTTAAACAGTATTTGATTCCCCAGTAGGAAAAGTTAACAGACAACGTTTTTTGTTTTACGTTACATTTAATTGAGGTATTTATTTATGAGCTTAACTAAATCATAAGTAAACATACTTACATGTCATATATACTTTCATCTCTTACTAGATTTCTTACAAAAACTCATATTTTCTCCAAAAGATGAGTATTTAAGATGACTTTTTCTCATTAAGAGGGCTATAATAAATATCGATAGAATCACCTAATACAAAAAAGATGAACTATATATTTCTCATGTCATTAGACCATAACCAAAACCAAAATGGTTAGTACAAGATCAGATAATCACCAAAAGGAGAACCCTTTATAAAAAAATACTACTCTTAATCTCCAAAATTTGTCTTAACAAAACCCAAAGATCAACAAAGACCATTCAATAAATATTTATCCTTAAAATTATTCAATGAAATCCAAACTAAGATTGAAACCCAAATCTATAACGGATTTAATCACATAGGCTTCCAAGGTAAATCTTAACATTTATCTCCAAATAACATCAGTTACTCTTAAAGTCCCATACTGAAAAGTAATTAACCTAAACACATATCCTATATGATAGGTTAATCATTTCCATAGATAACCCAAATTCAACTTATTCCTAATTCATAAGATCATATTACTAAAAATAATTAGTTATACTAACCAGGGACTTCACATAGTCCAGCGGTAGGTGTTAAATACCAGTCGCACTTTTGTTGTGGGTTCGATTCCCACAACTTCGTCTGACGCGACAGGTTGTCACACGGTTTGTGTGCTGTCCATTTTCAAAAACTACACAATTTTATAACATTCCAAAAAAGAGGTAAATTTATCAAAAGTAACCATAACATATTTAAACCAAAAAGGGTATCTAATAACTTTCATTTTGCATCCCAAAATGTGTTAACCGGTAATTGCCTCAAATTCATGGAACATATAAACCCAAATGGTTCTTTATAACTATAAAAACAAAACAAAAGATAATTATTCCTTGAATAAAATTTTCATATATCAAACTTCAGGGTTACACATACTATAAAAAGTCATCTAATGTAATCCCATCATCAATAGAGCCTTAATACTATTAAGCATTTCACCATCCTAAAATCTACCATAACTCTTGAATCCCTTATATGATGACCTCTTACTAATTCAACGTTCTTCATGATCATTTAACCATTTTTTACCAACTTATTCTGAAATACTTATTTCCTACATATAAAAATCATGAATCATATCCGAAGATTCAATAATATCAAAACATTTGAGTAGAATTAATCCAAACCTTTCATTGGTGATTTTTAGTTTCATCATCCTCAATCGGAATGGAATTAGGTGTTGGTAAACATATATCTATATGATACAAGTGATCCCATTCTTGAAACAACTTTGTAGGACATGTGTTTTCATACTGACCATGCACACCACATTTAAAACATTCAATTGATACCTCTGGAATAAATTAATTCCCTTTCCTAGAGTCAACTAGATGCTTACATTTTCCCTGGCAGGTTCATTCTTTATGAGCTTCATTTCCACATCTATTTCATCTTTTTGACCCTTTGAATCATATACCTCAATGTTTCTTTCCACATCTTTGACACATAGGATTTTGAACACACTTACCTTTATGATTATTACCTGAACTTCTGTAGGGATTTTTTTATCACATATATGATTCCTTATAAAGATCACTAAGGTTCTGGAGGTAAATCATGACTCCAGATAGTTGGTTGAGAATAACCAAAAATGTTTTCATTGTAGCTCCCATATCATTCAGTTGGTCATTGAGAAAATTGGCCCATTTTTCGTTATATCCACTATTACTTTGGTGCCCGCTAGATCCAGCCATTTACTAAAACCAAAATGGTCAGTGTAAGTATATCAGTAAAATCATCATATAATATCTTATGAGGAGGGTAAATACCAAGATATACTTATTAATGTTATCTTAAACTCATTCACTTTATCTAAAAAACTATTACTCTTTTTAAAATCCTTACCATTATGGTAATTTCACTTATGCTTAAAGAATTCCCTAAACTCTAATGTTATCTAAACCGACCTCTGATACCAACTATAAGGACCTGACCTTAAACATTACATAATATTTAATTAAATAAATGATTCAAATTGAGGATTTTTTCAGGTTTAGATATTTAGATCATTAGGCCATAACTATTACATAACAATATGAATATTACAAGTAGACACTACTACTCAGTATACATTTTTTCCATAAAATAAAAAATCTTAAAAAGAAACATGTCTAGTTCCATAATTTTAGATAGCATGACTTTTCCATGATCCCATCCTTGACCCTATTCCACATTATGTTTGGCGAAAAACATTTCAAAAAAACATGGGATGAGCATAAAAAGCTCTGTAAGGGATACCCAAAGAAGGAAAACTGTTATTTTTTCAAAACAATAGGTAAACCATGAATACATTATCATAAGTAAAACATTTCACCTTTATGATGTAGTAAATACTCTTCACTGAATAAAATATCATTACTTACCCTTTTGTAACCAAAAGATTACCATAAACCCATATAAAGAACACGTAACATATAAAGGTAACTTGGGACATAAAAATACTTAATTAGAAAAACCATACAATCGACTTCCACACATATCACTAAATAGAATATCCATACAGCCGAATTCCATACCCAATTCATTGGAGGTTATAACGTAACCACCAGTCTTTGGATTCACGGCACCACCCATCATTTGGTTAATCACGCAACCACCCCTCAAATGTCCATGTACCATTATAAAATCACAACACATAAAATATTTCAAATATAAACCTTTCACTATTAACATTTCATTTGAAATCACAAAATATCATTTCAATATATTGGAAAAATAAATTCTTTATCAAACCATTTTCAAAACCATTTAATAAAGAGATTTTTTGAATCAAAGTTTCCCATAACACTTTTAATCTTTTGAATGAATTATCATTTCAAAACAATAATGTCTATATAAATAAATCATTATAACAATTTTTAAAACATGGGAATTAATTATAATTAGTTAGATTAATAATTCTTTAAAACATTTAAAACGATATATTAGTTAACGAGTTTTTAACAAAATGAGAGACGCATGAATACAAATAATTGAGGAACAACATATAATAAAAAATTTATAATATAATCAGAATAAATGGATTCATGATATAATATGTCAAATCACAGTATATAAACCATATAAGAGGGATTGGTGAATAACAAAAATGAATTCTCAATGGAAATGTAAATTGAGAAGTAATCCCTTATAAAAATGGTATCCTTAAATTAAGGATAAATAAATCTCATAATTATGTGTAAAACATATAAATAAACCCAATATAAGTGAATATTAAGTTTAAAACAATAATATTTTATTCACACATATTAATAGGATGACATATTCAATAAGTACAATTTTATCCCAAAGAATCGAAATTGGGTTAAGAAGATCCCTGTAAAAATTCCACAGCATAACGACGTCTCATAAAAAATCAGAAAATGAGTTGATGAGATAAAAGGGTATCTCATCACTTGGACCTAAATTGGACATCAATAAGAGTATATAATAATATATCCCAACATAATGAGATGTAAATTAAAAGACATAACAAAAAATAAGTCTTTTAAAAAGTGGAGGGTGAAAGGTTCCCTTAACGATTTGGTAACTTACAAAACATATGCAACATGAAAGAAGGATCATACAAGGAATATGTATATACTCATAAATGAAACTATATTACACAAACAGTACAATAATTGGATGTACATAAACCACAAAAAATAAAGTAGTGGCAAATATAGGTGTATCTCATGGGGATAAAAAGTGAAATGAAAACCCCTTACCACGTTGTAATCAATCGAGTCGTACGAAACAAAGTTAATAACCACCAAATGAATCACAGAATACCTTGAATATAATTATAGTCATGATAATATATATCAAAAGTCAGTACACAATACACCACATGCAATAAATAAGTGGTGAACATCGAAATATCACAGAATTAAAAGTTAGATAAGAAATCTCCTTACAAAAATTCGGCAGCCTAACGAGGCCACATAAAAATTATTAAAATGAATTGATGAGTGTAAGAGGGGTCTCTCTTCATATTAAAATAAAAATTACAGTATTTTTAATATTAAATAACATCCTCTATCATAATAACATGGTGCACAAAATAAATGACATAAAATAGAGTACTTGAAAAGAAATAGAGAGGTCAGGTCCCTTACCTCGTGTCTGACTTGACTCGATCGTTCTTTAATCTCCAGAATAATAAACTAAAGATAATATATAATTTCTTAAGAACCTTTTGAAAGTTTATTATTCCTTTTATAAAACTTATTACCAAGTTATAATCATTATTTAATCATTTAAGTTAATAACGTTCATTTTGTTGATATTTTGTACTTGAGTCGAAAATGAACACATTATATTTACAAGTTGTTCATGTGGTAAATAGTCCATTATATCCAGAATGATATTAATGATTCAAATATCATATATATATCATATATATTCAGTATATACATGCATTTATAATAGTACATAACATTTGCAGGTATGAAATGAAATGCACTGTTCATTGAGACGGTAAGTCGTACGTACGCATGAATGATACTTTCGTTTCTATTTCTTATTTTAATGGAATTAATACACAATGATACATAGGTATATTATAATTCCAGTATAATATCATATATAATTTTATTAACTCTATCCTTTATACATCCCACATATGGCATTTACGAATCACATCACTTTGAGGGGGCGGTAGTCCACACTTCCTCTAATGAGATTATAGTATTTACCCACTATGGAAACCATAAATGATTGATATTACTGAGAAGTATAGAAGAATAAGGAAATCAGAAACATAATATATATCATATATAAATACAGTGCCATCATAATGGCCACCATGAGAGGCGGTAGGAGATAATCGAACAATCATAGTTTCATGAGGTGTTAGTTTGCCATCCACAGAAACATTATGTTCTTCATCCTTTAGATAGAGGTCTGTGAAAGTGTAGCTCGAATAATTCTCATAAAAACATCCTAGTATATTGAGGATACTGGTGTTGTTACAAAATAAATGAAAGAAAAAAATTTTATCGGTTGGAGAAGTAATATGAAAGAAAACAATTTAAGAGAAATCGTTCCCTTTAATTTGGGTAAATTTATTTGGATTGAACCAAAATGACTTATTTAAGTGCCTTATGCCAATGGAAAGGCTCCTAGGAGTAATAGAGGGATGTAGCGAGTTTAATTGGCCAGATTTTGGATGAGAAAATGGATTGAGAGTTTTTAGGAATTGGTTAGAAGCGGTCTCCTTTTATAAGGGAGAGGAGGGGATCTTTAGGAAAGTGTGAAACTATTATTTTATAATATAATGATTTTCGGTTTCAAATGGTCCAAAAATCATTAAGGTCGAATATAATATTATTAATATTCTAAATAAAATCATCTAATCATAATTGGACATGTATTGGATAATTATTTAATCATTATAACCTTATTTATTTAAATCATTTATTAATGAGGTTAATACTGCATCATTATTGTTTCATATATAATTAAATATATTTCATATCTAAAAATTATAAACAAAATAACATTATATAGTAAAACATTTTATCTTTCCAAAGAATGTTTTTAGACTAAAATAGGACTTATATATCCCCAAATAAAAAGTAATTATTAAAATAGTTTTGTTAATGTCAATTTTGTCTTCACAATAAATTAATTAATCTTAATTGTCATTTTCACTCCCAAGTGGCTCAATTGGGTCCCAAAATCAATCCAAATATGATAATGGTCGTTAAAAACTCATCCAATATGGATTAGACAATAGTTATGGTATTTTTGAATTATTATAATATTCTTTTTTCCTTAAATTAACCTATTTACCTTTAACTACGGTAAATAAAAGTCAAAAGTTCCTATTCACAAAAAATTATTTTCATCTTATTGAACCACATTTTACTTTTTTATAACAGCCATGTATGTTGGATTTTCAAAATTCAATTCACAGATGTAGTAAATTTTCATTTATATGAAAAATAAAATTTTTTAACTACAACTATGTGCTTTCACTATTTATCAAAAATTGATGTTTTTTAGAAAAATACCAAATTTAAGACTAATCTATATTTGATAATCGAAATTAAAAAATGATGCATATTTTTCCCAATTCAAAAAATAGAAGTGGCATTAATTAATTTTAAAATTAATTCTCGTTATCAAAACAAATAGAGTGTTTTTAAGAAACAATAACTATCAAAAGATTGATATTTCTTTATTTCCAATTTCATAGTGAAATTAATTTCAATGACCAACATTGGATTAAATGGTAAAAATAGATTTTAATATCAAATTAAAACCAATTAAAAAGATAAGCTAACCATATAAATAATTTATATTGAAAAGAACTTTTGAATTAAAATACAATATTTTTCATTATTCATAAAAAATGAACATTATCGGAAAAATTCAAAAAATTTACACAAGGTAAATTTTGATGTACCCATTGTAAAGAAGGATTTTATTTGGTCATATAAAAAGTATTAAAGTGACAAAATCTAGATTTAAAAAGGGTTCACCATTAAAAGGTTCTAAATCAGCCTTTAAATGTAAATTATGCTTAAAATTAGATTCATTCCTATTTTAAGCATTTAACTTTTTATTGGATAAATGTAAATACATTTAAGAATCATGTATAATCATATTGTAGTTAGTTTTGTTCATTCCCACCAATAAAATGCATAGGAGTTAACTACCATTTAAAATAATAATATTATATTATTAGTGTGCAACATATGATTTCAAACAAACTCGTTGTTGCGTATCGGGTACACTATCGAACATAACAACCCTTTTAAAGTAAAATTAATATTTAATTTAGAAATGTTAATAAATATGAAAATTCTATATTCATCATTTATTCAGGATGTTACAGAGATAAATGGCATACATTGGAAGGTATCACTATGTGGGTTAAATACATCAGTATGAGTGACACTGGTTCCAATGGGAGAACTTGTGCATGGTCTCTATGGAAATATATTTACACTATGACATAAGGGAGACTCGGACCCCATTATGTGATACTTAGGATGGAATCAGATAGGACATGTTTAACATTATACCAAGAGTGATACATGTGATTCATTTTAACAATGAACAAATATATAATCCTTTATTATTCAAAAAATGATATGGTAATGGAGTGACACAAGTTTTCTATCATATGTTTCACAATATATGGGCCCATAATTCAATTTAATTTAATAAATTATGTTAGTACCTTTGTTAACTAAAAATTCATAATTTGTTATATTAGAAAAAATTCTTCCAATGACTAAACAGATTCCTGGTTTCTGTGCATTTTTTCTACTTAGTTTTGATCATCTATCCTATCTATACCCAAATTTTTAGGGGTTCACCTCAGTAAGTGAAATTCCATCTTAGGCTGAAGAAGTTATTATTAGCCAATTTTACTGACCAAACCTATCACTACTTGTTAGGAATTTTTATTTATAAATTTATTTCATTATGTATTTCAATATAATTTTCTATTTTATTCAATTATAATTATGGAATGGAAATTAATTTAAACACTATTGGTGGTTTCCAACTATGTGAATGTCACACCCAACTCAGGATTCCATTCCTCTAGGGTACACGATGAGACCTAAATTTATTAGGACATTTGATTATTCATATGTTGTTCATTAAAAATGGTAACAAAGGATTAGAAGACTGATCTTTCAATCAAGATTATCTTGAAGTACGTCTCAGGGTATATTTATTCATTTTTGTTGTTTTTTATTTTTTAATAGACTTCCTCATAATATTTCATCTTGATTTGACATGAATGAATTATTTTTAGAAAATCCCACCTTATTCGGTGATTATATCTATATTTTATTGAGTTTCATTTATTGTAACTTCTGTTGATTATATCTATTGATTAATTCCATATAATACCACTGTGATACTCTAATCTTGATGGTATTGTCTCTACTCCATATCACCATTACACCCTCACTACTATTCAGAATTCTCATGTGTATGGGGAGGGTTTCTTGATCCATGTAATGACTGGTACAACTTCATATATTATAGGAATTTTGGAGTTCATGTTACAATAAACTATAACCATGTACTCTTCTATATAATGGGTTATAAATTCGTTGTTCATTTGTAAGGAGGGATACCTCCCCTTCAACTGATTTCATTCACTTATCTGTTTCCTTCATTCAATGCTATAATTTTTTTGGATTAAATATATATTTGTGTTATTTATGAATTTATTATGCTCCTATAATTATTACATTAATATAATGTTTGGGATTTTCATTTTATTGAAATATTATAATGTCTCTTGTGTGTACAATAGACCACAACATCACGAAAAGATGTGATTCATTTTTCACTAGATCATTTCATGGATGTTAATAATGATAAATATATGTGATATACATCAAATAATAATGTTTTTATTGAAATATATTTCATACTCATAAGATGATCTATTATTTCTATGTATCTTATCACTCACTAAAAGATGATAACACTATTCATGTACATGTGGAAAACCTCATTCACAATGCAATGTTACATTCATTTCATTACCAAACCACATATAAAAAGTCTATAAGTATATTTAAATTAAATATTGGGTATTTATGATTTAATTTCTATTATAGAAATATAATAAATTAACTAATTTTTTTATAATAATAATTTAAAAATAAAAACATTACATTGGCATACGTATGACCTACCATCTCCATGTCTACAACGTACTTCATTTCTCAAAAACATATTTCATGATTTATAATAAATGAATATTTGATATATAAATATGATAATAATTTATTTAGTTTTTATCTGGACATTACGGAAGCATGGTTAATGTAACTTTAACCAAAATAAAAAAAATGACATATGTGAAAAATACAGTGGCTGTTATTATGAAAGGCGATATTAATATAGAATTTTTATTAGAAGGGTGATTAATTTATGTAACTATATAATATATGGTTTGATATAATTATTTCTTGGTATTTAATATAATTAAAATAAACATTTATTTATGATATAGGTTGTACTAATTACTGAGAAAGAAGTCAATATATATTGTAAGAGATTTATATCACAATTTATCACTCTCTCAGTCAAATACCATATTCACAATATGTCTCATTTATATGGTTTATATACTTACCATAATTTTTTTTTCAATATTATAATACATAAAAATATTTTTATGTACATATCCCTTGTAGAATATATCATTCATAGGGATTAAGGAACAAAAGATACCAAATCTGTAATGTATTTTTGTCCCTATTTTCATTCTTTTAGTGATATGTTATATTGTAAACTTGTATTATTTTATGATGTGCATATAATAACCATTTGAAATTTATTATCATTAATTTATTTATTGTGATGATATTTTAAATTTAATTTTATGTTAATACATAATGGTTTTGGTGACAACCGATGTTTTTATAGTCCCTTTTTTTCAAATAAATTAATATTTTCAATTATATATTACAATGTAATAAGTCAAACATTTATTTCGCACTAAACCTACTTGTCGTATGTTACATGAACCACCAGAAAAGAATAAGATACATGCAACATTGAGTATATATTTTCTTTAATGTATAAAATAACTATTTTTGGATTATTTTATATGTAAAACCAAAGTAACATAGAACAATATGCAACACTGACTTGGCTTTCATTACATGCAAGTGTGACCTTCATTGATAGCTTGTGTTGTACGCAATACTGAGTTTCACTAAAGAATGTTTTATTATTGAAATATTATTATATAATGGGATATAAACAATCAATAAATAATATTATTAGCAACATTTTTATTTTAATATATCATTAACATTCATATTATATATTTAATTGAACATGATATAAGAAAAAATTCAATCTTTTGGATAAAAGAAGTATTTTTAAAAAAATGCAGTTTTGATGCCTTTTGGTTGCACAACAAAATTAAATATATTTTTTAATAATTCTAGATATTATATTTGAAAATATAAATGTCTTTATTGGAATAAAGAGATAAAAAATTTAATTTGGATGAGAGTTTGGTAATTTTCTGATTAAATTCATATGTTAATGACTAATGAAAAATACTACATTTTAATAAAAACTGCATTTTCTTATAATTTATTTACATTGATAGGTTATATTTTTAATTAATTTTATAGTGAAATTAGATTATGTTTTTATAATTTATTCTAATTTTTTTAATTGGATACAATTTCACATTTTTACTGGACATAGACGGTTTCCAATATTTTTATAAGTTTTTATGACCTAAAAACCCACTTTTTGGATTTGACAATAGGAAATAATTTTAAATTATTTTTTCCAATTATATGTTTTTTAATAAATAAATATTTATTACATATTTTGAATTGTGTGGAACAAATAATCTTAATAGGTTACATATTTTTTATATATTATGTTTAGAAACTATGGTAATTTGTTTAATAATAGTTGAAGGTAAATCGGGTAAATTAGGGTAACTAACAATATGATAAAAGTAATAAAATTACCATTAAACCTAAATAACTAATATTGGATAAATGTACATGGACCAATATCGCTTGGGTCGTAATTGATGATTAATTAGTCTTTTTCCATGAATGTGATGTAGTTATAGATAAAATAAATGAAGGTGACACCATGTCACTCTCATATATCTTATTAGTATAATAATTTTAATATTGTGATAAACATGATAAATATTCAAAAATAAATATTCTCCAAAAATAAAAATAAATTATAAAAATCATGTTAATTTATTTAGAATTTTTATACATTAAATAATTACCATTACTGATGACCCAATAGTGATGTAGAATCTTATTTATTGATATATATATCAAATAAATGGTTTTAAAAATATTATAATAAATATCATATTAACTAAATATTGTGCTTCACAAATTATATAGGTTAATATGGAATGATATGAGTGTATTAATTTTTTTTCAAATTTTTCTTTTGTTTGGATATTATTTAATGTCATATAAATGAATAGTTTCAAAATCGACAATATTGATACTTTATAAACAGACATATTGTTAAATTATTTAAAAATATAAAAAATGTTTAAATAATTACAAACTAAAAATTATATGGTCAAAAATTTGATAAAGTATCCAGTTATAGAAATTTGACAACACATAAGTAAATATTTATAACCTTGTAATCTTTAGAATATTATTATCAAAAATAAAATTAAATAGATTAAATAAGGAAAAATCATAATGATGGGCATTAAAATAAAATCCAAACATGTATAAATTTTATTGGTGGAGATGTTTTCAACCCATAACCTTCTTATATTCAAAATAAATGTTTTTGGGAGCATTATAAACATAAAATAAATTAAACAAAATTAATCATTCAAGTCTTTCAAAAGGGGCCCCTCTCCTCTCATATAAAAGAAATCCTCTCCTTATATAATACTCACACATTCACTATCCTTTGGATCAGCCATCCCACGACCAAATATCTAACAAAATTTATTAACCTCAATAATGAGGGAACAAATTTGGTATAAAGATACCTTAATGTGTCCTACTGTGGATACAAAAAAGAAGATACCTGAAAAGAGGATATTGGTTTATATCCTCTTTCAAAATTCATTTCTTTTTCTACTTACTCATCTTATGTTGTTCCCATACTACAGTAATAAATCCTATATCATATAAATTTTATGATTTTTTTATAATTATTGTCGAACCTTATACTATAATGAATCAATCCAAGTTACACATAGTCGGTGCATTATTATATAACAATTTCACGATCACAAGAGATCACGTCTTGAAAGAATAATTAGTTTAGTTTCCATAGAAGTACTAGAAGCATACATAAGTTTTACAATTACGTATGAAATTAAAAAAAACAAAAAAATTATGTCCCCATTGAACATACTCATATAAATAAGCCTATTCATGTATGTTAATCATAATATATATCCTAGCATCATGTGGAAAATAATACATAAGAAAGGCGTCAACTTAGATGCTCAGTAAGGATAATAATATAGTGATATCAATCATAAATAAGAATAAACATTTAAGGTAATGTATAAGAACAAAATAATCCATTTAAACATAAACATCAATATAATATAAAAATGACAAATCAAATAATGTCATTTAAATATTCACATGGATATTCTACTAGTCAAATAAGCACTTGTAATATCAATATCCAATTTCATAATGATGGAACACATAATGCCGGACATCATAACCACATAGTCATGGCCTCGTTCAAAGAAAAAAAATATTTTCCCAAGGACATTTTCCAAGACACTAGATTTTCTCATGAGTCATACTGATGCATCAGGGAGCTATAGCGGGATCCACCCATCACTTAATAACTCCAATGCATTCCTCATATGAAAAGGCTGAAATATAACACACACATTCATATTAAAACTAGCTTAAAATTTTTTAATACTATAACCATAAACCATGAATGGTATAAAAATAACACATCCATAGTCAAAAATATCACAAAAACATCAACACAATATGTAAGATTGTATAATAATAAATCATCTTCAAACAAGTGATAAATTTATCAAAGTATATTGACAAAGATAAAATCAACACTATTTTAGAGAAATATCTCTTTCTATATTGAAATCATTTAAAAGTCACATAATTATAATAGAAAACATTTATTTTTAAATTAATATTGTAATCATGTAATGGAATATTATAAGGTTTTATAATGGTGGAAAATAGTCGCATTCACTTTATATGTCAAAAATCATTTTTTCCTTAATTTTTCGAAAATGTCATAAAGTGCCTTGTTGGAAAAAAGACGAAATGATTCCTTTAATAACATTTTGTAAAAAATAAAAAAATGATAAAAATGAATATAACTCATATTATTGGAAATATTAAAAATTTATTGAAATACATTTTTATGAAACACAGATGTGGATGATAATGAGATCCTAGTAGATACTCATGTATCAACAGCCTCAGATTATGAAGAGATTGTAGAGTTAACCCTTACCTTTTACTTTGAATTGAATGATGTTATGTTAACCTATTGTATAATAGGTAAATAATTGTTATTAAATTATAAAATAACAACATAAATACATATGTTATCATATACGATCTTTTAATATTTCTTTGTTAATAATATTTATATTGTGTCATTGTTTCAGGTGTTAACTATTTAATTTTCCTTTATATTCATGATTATATAAGAATTGTTTGTTATGGATAGGATGTATTTGAATCATATCCAGAATGATATTATGTTCATGAAAAGAATTTTTTATCATAATATTAAAATTAATTTTGAATGGTTGTGATGGGGAACAAATTTATCGCGTTCATAGATACGGTAATCCGTACGTACACATAATGACAATATCTTCTTATTGATGGTGAAATCATATGTAATTGTATGTTATATCATATATAAATAATAAATAACATTTAAATTTGTTATTTAAATTAGTTATACTCATTATTATACCCATATAAATAATAAAGTGTTCGAATAACAAAATACACCACAACGTGGAGGCGGTAAGCCATGCGTACGCACATATGGTGACTTGTCATTCACTGGTTGGATAAAATAATGAATTATGTTATAACATATTTATAATGGTATAATAGTATTTTTATGGTATTTGAGTTATTATTTTTTATTGAAACAGCAATGAAAGAGTATGTGGAAGAAGAAAAGAACATTGAAAGAGGTGGTGAAATTATTTCCTCTTTTTTGGGTGTTTCCTTTTGAGTTTATCAAAATGGATCCTTATGTTGGAGTTATGATAAAATTAAGGCCTCTAGGTCAAGAGTAGGGAATTTTGGAGTATATTTGAGTAGTTTTTGTCCATGTCAAATGGCTTTGGTGATGTGATTTTTAATGAAGGGCATGTACGCTTTAATAAGATAATTGAGGGTCACCTTGAGAAAATATTGAAATATTATTTTATTATATGATCATATTCAGTTTATAATGGCCACAAAAGGATTTATTATGAGGATAATGTTGGTATGGGTCGAAAAACTCTCAACCAATATGTATTAGACACGTTTAGGTCACCACATTAATATTATCTTTTAGATTTAACTATTAGTTAAATAGATTTACTTTCATCATGTATTATTGTATTATTATAATAAATGGTTAATAAACTTACTATAAAAATACAACAAAACCCCAAGTGGATCATAATTGATATAAGTTACCTAATATAAGTCCTTTGGCCGATCTTAATATTTTATGAAATATTATATAAATTAATAATATATTAATTGTTTTTAAAACTCATTTATTTCAAATATGACACTATTTGGTAATTTGTTTTTTTGTGATAGTCATAAAAACATTAACAATTAAAAAAATTATTTAATAAACGTTAATATGTCATCAAAACCTAGAAATTTATTGGAATTCATCAAAAGTTTAATTTAATTTTATTTTTATATTTATAATATACATTATTTTAGTCATTCATTAATATAGTAATTACTGCATCGACATTAGGTCATATATAAATTTAATTATTTAATGTTTATAAATTATAAATAAACAACCATTATGTAGGAAATATTTTATCTTTTTAATGAATATTTATAGTGAAATTAATCATATGTAAAACACATTATTAAAAGTTGTTTGTTTATTAAATATTGAATTTATATCATTAAACTCTTCTATAATTAAAATAATAATAAATGTCTTAATATAATCCAAGTCAACCAAAAGGATCATATTTTATTACTAATGTTTATTATGGTCAAAATACACTTATCTAATAGAATTAGTACATGTGTTTGGGTAATTATAATATCATTTTTACCTTTAATTAACCTATTTACTTTTAACCGTGGTATATAAGTCAAATGTAACTATTCATAAAAAATTATTTTCATCTTCTTGAACCACATTGTACATACTGATGTCAACCATGTATCTCAAATTATCAAAATTCGATTATCATAAGCGGTAAAATTACGTTTTATAAAAATTTGCAAATTCACCTAGACTGTGGGCAAAAGATGGAAAAACGTTCAATAAATTTATATATATATATATATAATATTATTATAAAATGACACCAATTAATTTAATTGAACATATTTAATTATTATGTATCTATTTTTATATAAAATAAATATAAAAAAATAAAAAAAAATATTTAAAAAAATTCGAAATAACAAATTATTTAAATAAAAATTCGGTTTTAAACTATAACGTAGTGTTTTTTTGTATTAAAAAAAATTGAATTTTTTCAAATAAATACCAAAAAATTCACCCTAACATAATTTTGAAATTCCAAATCCAAAAATGAATTCTATTTTGAAAAATAAAATTTATAAAATTTCAAAAACTCAGTATTTCAATTCATAATGGCTAATTTCATTGGTCGTTTTTTATAACTCAATGATTCATAAAACGCAAGGTATTGTATTATTCAAAGAGAAGCGTACCATGGATGATTGGGGTGTTAAATTCTTCCCTCCAAAAAATAATTTCAACCTTGAAATTTCTAGAAAATTACTGCCTAAAAATATTCAGGTGGTTCTTCATCATATGTTCCCTGGGTTCCCACGTCGCCTATTCCATCTTATGGTTTCTCCATAGAACATTAACTAGAGGAGTCATCTAGTTTCTCAACACATGTTATCCAGCATCCTGAATTATGTTGGCTCTTCACAATAAGACATGTCGAGTTCTATTTCTATTTTTTCATAGGTGAGTACATGTGTTGGGCCATTCTTGTAATTTCTCAATCTGGATTCATGGAACATGTCATGAACATTGGATTTACAAGGAATCATTCTCAATTGATAAGATACAACTCTAATTCAATTTATAATTTCAAATGGTCTGATGTACCTGGGACCTAGTTTTCCCTTTTTACGAAATCGTATCACACCCTTCCATAGAGATACCTTAAAAAACATGATCTCATACTCAAATTTACAAATATTTCCTTAGGTTATCGGTTAAGCTCTTTTGCCTACATTAATCTACATTGACGAGGGTTGGATAACCTTAACATTTTCCAATGTTTCCTCGACATTTTCTGGGACTACGAGTTTTCATTCTCAAACATCATCCCAATAGTTGGTGTGTGAAATCACTTTCTATATACGCTTCATATGGTTCCATCTGAATATTAGAAATGAATATATTTTTATATGAAAATTATACCAAAGGTAAATATTGATAACTCATACCTTGATATTCATGTGAGCATGATCTCAACAAGTCCTACAAGTTATGAATAGCTCGTTCTGATAGTCCATCATATTGAGGGTGGTAGGAACTGGTCAAATGAAATTTAGTATCCAAGGCCTTCTAAAGACTTTTCAAGAATCATGATGTAAAATGGGGAGCACGATCAGAATCAATCGATAGGGGTACTCCGTGATGTCTTACAACTTCATTAATATATAGTCATGATAAACATTCAAGTGGTAAATCTTATCTTATAGAATGAAAATGTGCTAACTTGGTAAGTTGATCAATAATGACCCATAATTCATCATTAATTATAACAGTGTTTGGTAGTCTGAGGACAAATCCCATCATAGTATAATATCATTTCCACTCAGGTATGGTAAGTGGTTGCATGACTCATCTAGGATGTTGTCTTCCAGGCTTCACGTGATGAGAAACTAGACATCTTAACACATAATTAGAAATCTAACACTTCATGTTGTCTCACCAAAATTATTTCTTCAAATCTCTATTCATCATAGTCCTACTATGGTGTATATTGAAATTGAAGCTATTATCATCATCCAACAATTCACTTTTTAGATCAGAAATGATAGGAATACAAAGTCTCTTCCAAAATATCAAAATTCCATCTTCATATATGATGTGAATCCATATCCTATCATTCAAAACATTAATTTTTTTTGAACACCTCTTCATCAGTTTTAGAACGTTTTACCCTTTATATTAAAGATGGTTTGGAAACCACTAGAAAAATATTGATGTTTTACATTCCATGATTATTCCCATATCCATATTTACTATATCCATGTACGAAAGTTCCCTTTAAAATCTCATATTCTTCAAAACATTATGATCATTTCTTCTCAAATAAACTTCCACCCTATTTTCCTTCCCCAGATGGTCGTTTATTGTCCAATAATAATCCTTGAGTAGTTCAAGCCACCTTATTTTCCACATGATGAGTTCTTTCTATGAGACAATATATTTTAAACTCTTGTGATCGTTATATATATCTCATTTTTCACGATAGAGACAACGTCTATATATCTCGAAAGAAAAGATTACTACATCTAACTCATGATCATGTGTAGGATAGTTTTGTTCATGAGTTTTTAGCTATTGTGAAGAATATGTCATAAATCTATCATTCAACATAAGAACACAACCAAGTCATGTTTTTGAAATATCACTATAAAAAACACACCCATCATTCCTTGATGGTAGAGCAAATATAAGATCATTGACTAATATTTTCTTCAATTTTTAAAACCAATCTTCACACTCAACTGATGATATCCAGATTAAAGGTAAATCTTTTAAAAATACTGACCTCCAAAAACTTTATAGATTAAATAATCAATTCATGGTAGGGGATACATGTTTTTTATTATTATAGAGTTGAACTTCCTCTAGTCAACGCAAATCCACACAGATCCACATTTCTTTTTAACAAAAACAACAGGTGATCCCAATGGAGAAAAACATTGGAGAATAAATCAATTATTACTCAATTCCTCTAATTGATTCTTTAGATCCACTAATTCCAATGTGGTAATTCTATAAGTGGTATTCGATATGGGCCTTTATCGGAGAATTAAATCAATGGAAAAATCAATTTCTCATTCTGGATGATGTCATGGTAAATCCTCTTAAAAAATATCATCATATTCATGAAAAATAGGTACATCCTCTATTTGAACATTCCTTTCCTCATAAATAGTTATTTCATGCTCTTCGTCCCCAATAATTGAATTTAGTAGACCTAAATGGGGTGGATCTAGATAAGAATCAGATAGTGATGTTTTTTCTTTAATGATAAGGTACTACTTATCATCAAAAAAATTGTAACCTTTTTCTTTTTAATATAATGCATCCCATCATGGTCTGAAATTCAATCCATTCCAAGGATTATATCAAATTAATTCTTGGTTATGACAACGAGATAAGAAGATAAATTAAATTTATATTCCATAGTGGGAACTGATTCACAAAACCATATTGCAATGATACTTCCCTTATGAGTTTTCACTCACAAATTCCTTTATATAAAAAATTGGAAATATCTAAATTTCTTAGAAAAATAGGAAAATAAGAATCAATGGAATGATCCTGAATCAAATAATGCATTGGATGGACATGAAAAACCCATTAAATTACCTGTTACCACATCATTCAGTCCTCCAACCACAGCAGTAGTGACCGCATAAACATGGCCTTGCTCCCATGTCCTTTTTTGAGGTATTTTTCCTTGAAACATAGAACATTAAATTTCTTAATTCCCCATTTCTCTACAATTATATCATTCAATATTGAAACCCACTTTCTTTCCCTTGCAATCATGAGCTTGGTGGCATTTTCCACAACACTTGTAATAGAATCACATTACCTTTAGTCAAGTATCAGGGTGTTTCTTCCCACATTTAATACAAGATAGAAATTAATCATTTCTCTTATTTCCCTTACTTCATTTTCAAGAGTGTTCATCAGATCCATTCTTCTTTTTCCATGATTAAAAGTCATAAGACATAGAGACTTCCTTTACTGTATTGATAGAACACGAGACAATATCTTCGTACGATGAGAAGGATTTTGAGACTAATTCTCAATGAAGAAATTGTTTTAACCCCTCATAGAATTGATCAATATTACTCCTTGGATTACATATATAATCTACTGCATGCCATGATATCCGTATAAAGTTAGCCTCATACTTTTCAACATTCTCATCCTTCTTTTTCCCCATACACATAAAGATTCTCTCTATACCCATTCAATGGTCACTAGGACTGTATTTTTCTATAAAAATATCTTTAAACTCCCTCCATTCCATATTTTATACTTCCTCCTCCTCTTTTGTGTTTTGAATTAAAGACCACCATTGATCTCCATCTCCCATGAGGCGATAACCTACAATGAAAAATTTTCCCATTCGCTACTCCTCATAGCATAAAATATTTTCCCTATGGAACTTATACATTGTTCCTCAACAAATTGATTTTTTTCCCAATGAATGTAGGTGGTTGTTTCCTAATGAAGAGGTATAACATTGATCCTCCATGTTATGAATGAGGGTGCTTCATTTGGGTAAGGTTATTATTAATAACCGAAGTGAGTTGTCCCAAGATGGAGATATGATGATCAGCACTAGTTGAATCACCACCACCAATATAATTATCATGAGTATAAGGGAAATCCCTAAATGGATTACATTCATTGATACAATTTCATTCCTTCAAATCGACACCATTTCTAAACAATGACATACACTAGATTAGTTTATGAATAAAAATATATAATTACAATCTTTGAAAACACTTAACATAAATTTAATAGTTTGTTGATATACTCCATTATAATAATAAAAATACATTGACAAGATATATACCCATAAATACGTCATAATGGTTTGTATATAAAATCTTAATTATCCTAATGATATCCCTAAAGAGTGTCATAAACAAGAGTGCAACAATTCCCATTTTCGTTTACCAAGTTACACGAGGTCATGCCCACAAATCCTTGTTTGAGTTTTCACTCCTAGGTACATTTGTGTCAGAGCCACCTCTACCTTCTCGTATCCAGATTGTGATTTTTTTCATGGAAATCTCACAAAATTTCAGCATTAACAAAATTATAGTATGTTATTATATACTAATCCTCAAAGTATATCATAGGGTAATATTATAAAATTATTGTTTTTCTAAATCTAGATTCAACTTTTGTAATAAACTTCCTATGATACCAACTGTAATTCCACTACCATAGTTACCCAGAGTCAGTGCATTATTTCGTTACATTTTCATGATTAAAATAGATCATGTCTAGAATGACCGATTATTGTAGTATCCTTGGAAGTACTAGATATATATATATGTTTTACATTACATCATGAAATAAAAATAACAAAAACATTGTGTCCCCTTTGAACTCATTCATATTCTTTAGCATATTCCTGTAGGTTAATCGTAATAAAATTATTCTCATATTGAGAAAAATAAAATATATGAAAGGGGTGAGATCATATTCTTAGTAAAGATAACAATATAGAGAAACTATCATAAATAAGAATAAAAATTTAAGGTAATTCATAGGACAAAAAAAATAGTCCTTTTAATTTAGAAAATCTGCATGATATGAAATGATAAATCAAATAATTCAATTTACTTATATACATGGATATTATACTAGCCAAATAATTATAAGTAATATTAATAGCCAATTTCATAATGATGGAATGCATAATTCCAGACATCATAACCACATAGTCAATAACTCGTGCCAAGACTATAAATAATATTTTTTCAAGGCCTTGTTCTGAGACACTATTTGTCTCATGAGACCAGTTGATAGATTATGGAGATATAACGGGTTCCAACCATCACATACTATGTCCAATGTATTCCTCATATGAAAAGGTTGAAACATAACATAAAAATTCATATTAAAAATCACATAAGAAATGTTAATACTTTTACAATAAACCAGTAATTATATAAAAATAACACATCCAATGTATATCATATCAAAAAACCTTAAATACAATATGAAAGATTGTATCAAAATAATTCAACTTTCAAAAAGTGTAAATTTCATCACAAGATGTTGACATAGTTGAAATCAAAACTATTTGAGACAGATATCTCTTTCTATTTGGAAATCATTTAGAAGTCACATAATTATAATGAAAAAATTTATTTTGAAAATATTCTTATAAGCTTGTAAGTTACTATTCAAAGGTGTTATAATGGTGGAATATAGACGCACTCATGGTATAAGTTATAAAAACATTTTTTTTTCATAATTCATCAAAATGGTCATAAACTACCTTGTTGGGAAACGACAAAAATATTCCTTTCAAAACATTTTATAAAAAGTAAAATAGGGGTATAGATAAATTTTACTCAAATTGTTGGAAATATTAAAAAAAATCAAATAAAATTTTAAGAATCATGGATGTGGATTATAAAGAGGTCCCAGTAGATACCCATGTATAAACAAAACTAGATAATTAAAAGATTGTAGAATTAACCCATTCATTGTAATTTTCCTTGATCAGGGGTACATTAAACTCATTTATAAAAGTTAAATCGTTATTATTAATGTAAAGACCTGTAAAATTCAAGGAATTTTTTTTTTAAATTTACATTGGATTTTTACAAGAACGCAGTTTCTGACGGCACCTGATTCCAAGGCACGGTGTGCCCGGAATCATTTTCTGAAGTTTGGCTCGGGTACGTCCAGTGAACGAATGAGTGGGTTTTTCTATCTTTGAAACCGGTGCTCAGAATCGAATTCTAAAGGCATAGATGGAATCACAACGCCAGTTTTTGCTTAGAAACGTCTCTTCCGGAGTTGCGTTTTCTCGGGTGTGGTTTTTAATTTTTGGGTTTTAAGTTAAGAAATAAAATAATGTGGTACGACAAACATTATTTTATTTCACTTGAAGCCGCTTAAAGCCGCTTAAATCCACTTAAAGCTGTTTAAGCTAAGTCGAAGCGGATAGAGTGGAACCCAAAATATCCTACCCTCATGGGAGGATATTTTTGAGGTGGGGCCCGCATGAGCCCCACCGTTTCTTTTCCACTATGTAACGCACCCTCGAAAACCCCTATTAAACGAAATTCAACTAGGGTGTTTCTTAAACTATTCAACGCTCCTTTTAATGGGGCGTTTAATTCGTTGAAATTAATTCTATGAATTAATTTGTTCGTTTCCTAACCTGTTTTTCAACCGTTGGAATATTAATAAAATAAGACCAACACACCTTTATTCTTGGGTGCAATTTGTTGAGAGGATTTGGAGATTTTGTGCCTTCATCCTCCTTCGCGACGAACACAAAGAACGCCAAGAACGCGAAGAATGTCGGCCTCCTAAGAATGGTGACAAAGAACGCCCGACCCCCAGAGATTGACGCGACGCTGACTCTTATTCCGCGACGTTCTTTCTCCATGACAGATCTTCGATCATCCGTTGAGGTAAGAGAATGTGGTCCTTTTTATTCATTGTGGATTATAACATCAACATGGATTTAATTGTAATAATTAAATCTCTATGTCCTTGATCCTTGGAGTTCGTGGATGCGACGCCATATACCGCGATGACGCGATGCCCTTCCGCGACGCGGCGATCATCTTCTACCGCGACAGTCATTTTCCGTGAAGAACTCGTCTGACGTCTATGACGAGGTAGGGGTCATTTTGAAAATATAATACCCATGTTGTTTTCCTCCAAGGAAAGAACGCGGACCAACCAATTAACAAGTTGGTCCGTGGATTATTATTGCGGTCATGGTTCATCAATTGCTGGGATTTTGTGGTGTTGTTTCAAACCGCTAACGTGGTGGGTGCGGACCAATGAACAAGTCCGAACCCACCGCCCTTTTTTCTTGGTGTGCGGAATGGCGTACAACGAAAAAACGTGCCGTAGAGACAGTTTTTTGATTCCGCAGTGAAGGCCGGGACCCGGGATGAGCTACGGCGCAGACGGAAGTGAAATCGGACCACCGGAGCAACTCCAGTGGCCCGCAGACTCCACCGGCGGTGCCGGAAGCTGGAGGCAGCGGCGCCCCGGCGTGCCGCCGAACGGAGCAGCCGCGTCTAATGTCGCGGCGGTGGCGGCCGACCAGACCCACGACCGCGCGGTTCCGACGAGACACGGGACGCGGCTTTGCCACGTCTGCTGACCAAGCGCGGCCCCACGCGGGGCCGCAACTCCTCTTTCCGCGGGGGCAGCACGCCCCACAGTTCCCTCGCTCGGCCGCTCGGCGGAGCCGAGCCGAGCTGACCCACCAGTTCGGGCCGGTTCGTGCCAAGGACGGGCCGGGTCGGACCGGGCCCAGACCCCCTGTTTCCGGACCTTTTCGGTCTTTTGCTCATAACATGAGCTACGGGCCTCCGAACGATGCGCCGCCAGCGGAAATGCGATACATGGATTGAGATGGTCGTTTTCGTATATCACACTCAAGGTTTCAAAATACTTTGGGTTTGGCCGGGTTGGTTCGTACACGAATCCAACTGGGCCCTCGGAGGAGAAACGCTCATATCATGAGCCTCAGACGTCTGATTGACGTACAGTTGACTTTGTTGAATTCCTCTAAGTGAGACAGATCTTTTGGATTACTCCGACCAACGTTAGGATGCTGGT
This sequence comes from Viscum album, assembly GCA_963277665.1. Taxonomy (NCBI): domain Eukaryota; kingdom Viridiplantae; phylum Streptophyta; class Magnoliopsida; order Santalales; family Viscaceae; genus Viscum; species Viscum album. The sequence goes on from OY728165.1 coordinate 1,958,609,864, forward strand.
GGAGTAGGATCGGGTTGGTTTTTCCTTGAAAACCAACCGGGCCCCTAGGACGAAAAAGCCAATAACTCTCAGACCGAGCGTCCGATTGACGCGCTGTCTGCGACGTTGAGTTCATGTTGGTGATAAGGAACTTTTGGATACATCAACTCTAGACTGTGTGTCAGTTGATGTATCAGCCTCTCGGCATGTGGAGCGGACCCTCCCGAACGGTCTTGTTGTGTGCGGGGACCCTAGAGCTGGGTGCAACTACTACATTGACGACGACGACTGTACATAGATCCTCGGTGGATGCGACTGCGACGATGATGAAAATAGTACGGGAATCCTCTGTGTTTTTGGCAGTGACCACTACAGTACATCTTGGGATACGTCAACTCTGGACTACATGTCAGTTGATGCATCGACCTCTTAGCTCGTGGAGTGGACCCTCCCGGAACGAGCATGCTATGGGCGGAAACCCTAGAGCCGGTTGTGACTTGACGACTGCTGATCGAACGACTCAGTGTGTTACGGATAGCCCAGTGGGGAGTTCTTGGTTGTAGCGGCAGACCCACAGCGGAGGAGCGCTTGATTGTAGCGGCAGACCCGCGGTACTCAACAGAAGGAGTACCTCTGGAGGCTATGAGGGGGAGCGCTTGGTTGTAGCGGCAGACCCACGATGGAAGAGCACTTGGTTGTAGTGGTAGACCCGGGGTACATAACAGAAGGAGTACCTATGGAGGCTATGAGGGGGAGCACTTGGTTGTAGTGGCAGACCCACGACGGAGGAGCGCTTTGTTGTAGCAGGATGGGGGAGCGCTTGGTTGTAGCGGCAGACCCATGTCGGAGGAGCTCTTGGTTGTAGTGACTAACCCGTGGTACTCAACAGAAGGATTACCACTAGAGGCTATGAGGGGGAGTGCATGGTTGTAGCGGAATACCCATGGTTTGAAGCGCTTGGTTGTAGCAGCAAGCCCACAGTACTCGATAGGTGGAGTACTATAGCAGTCCATGGTGAGAGGTAAGCGCTTGGTTGTAGCGGCATAACCACTGTAATTGATGGAGAAGGAGTTTTCTAGTAGCTTTGGGTTCAACTTCATGATTGATCCTGTGTGGGTCATTGTGGGGGTTAGTACCGACAGATCCTCTGTGGGTCGATGGCTTAGATGAATCAGTGGCTACATCTGATCATCCCTAACGTTATATGAAGAAGTATACCTGTTTGAGCTTAATCCTGTTTTGCTTTCCTTTGTGGATTGTGTTGTTCTATCCTGTGTGGATTTAATTTTTTCTTTCCGGTGTGGACTGGGTTGTAGTTGATCTCGGATGTTGGAGCCGAGCGAGAATTGATGACATAGGTATATGTATGAGCATATACCTAAGCCATGTCGGATGTTACTTTGTGATTTTATCTTTCCTTTGTGGTTTAACCTTTGTGGATTCTGGGAGACCTTCGGGGGTCTCGGGGTCCCTACTGAGTAGCTTATACTCACCCTTGCACGGGCTATTCCCGCACTACGTTGTGTTGGTTGCAGACGACGGACAGCGATGATCGTGTTGGAGGCATGCGGAAAAGGACAGTACCTGGAGGTGGACCACAGGGTGGGACGTACTCGGAGCGGTCGGCTGGACCCGAGGAGCAGTGGAGGCTATCTGTACCTAGCATTCAGGTGGCACTTCCAGTGGACGGCACGATGTTGTGGCTTTACTTTCAGTTGCTGTTTTCCCTTTCGAGTTGTACTTTACTTTCCGTTTGGGTTTGTATTCTGGCCCACTTACTTTTTCCGCACTTACTATTGTACCAGTTTTTACTTAGTGTTCACTTCTGCCTGCTTACACTGTGGAGTTTGTAGATTAATTTACAAAGGCAATGCCTTCCCTTTTTATGGGATTTACGCCTTGGTGATAGTCTCCATCCCCTGGCCTATAGAAGGCGGGCTTGGGGTAGTTACGACACAGGCCCCGAGGACGGGTCGTGACAAATTGGTATCAGAGGATTTTGGTTCTACCGCAGACTCTGATCTTTCTTCTATGTGAAGCAATAGTGTTAAGCGTATTGGGTGTGGTTATCAGTCTAGGGAGACTAGTGTTGTTGCGGCGGCCGACGTATCCGTACACCAGGACCCTGACTTCTGATTTCCGACACAATCCACGAAAACATTGTTTGCAAGTGTGTTTCATGTTTTCGTTGTGATCACTTGTATCATCTCACCAAGTATACTGTTCTGACCCTGGAGAACCTGTTTCTTTCAAGATGTACCCACGACGGCAGCTAGCTAGGGTTCTGAGAGTTGAGCGTTACGATAGCCCGCCGAGTGACGAGGCCTCGGTGCAGGGCCCTTTGACAGGAGAGGCACCAGCGGTACCTCTACCCGCTGAGCCACCGATGCTTCCAGCCCCAGCCGCTGACGATGCACGTCACCTTTGTGCACTGCATGAGTTCCAGAGCGAGCGACCGCCCAAGTTCTGCTGGGAGACGGAACCCCAGGTAGCCGAGGTCTGGCTGGAGGCGGTTGTATGAGTTTTCCGGTTAGTGAGGACACCAGCAGACCTTATGGTGGTCCTTCAAGCGAGCCTCCTACATGCGGCAGCAGGCCGATGGTGGGCTTGATGCTCTAGGTGAATGATGTGGCATCACTCTTTTAGATAGACATTGAGAACCTTTTTAGCTCAGAGTTCGTCCCAGCCACCATCTGAGCGGTATGCATCCAGGAACTACTACAGCTGCGGTAGGGCAGCATGACCGTAGCCCAGTACGCGGCGAGGTTTAACGATCTCTCATGCTATTCCACGGACATGGTACGAGACCCATTCTTTAGGGGCCGAACCTTCGAGCAGGGTCTAAGGCGAGAGATCAGAGATTCAGGTGTTTCTCACAGCATTCCGACACATACAGGGGTGTTGGAGCGAGGCCTCTTAGTGGAGAGTTTCCTTGCTGAGCAGTCTCTAGCAGTAGGACCCACAACTAGCTGGCATACGGCAGAGTCTTCTGCATCGAGCAGTAGACAGATGACGCAGGGGTCCAAGAGGACTAGACCTACTGATGGTCGACCGCGTGACACATGATCGTTTGTGCGAGGCACCCAGGGTGGACAACGACTTACCATGAGCGGACAGTGTTACACCTGTGGCGGGGTTGGTCACATGGCTCGTGACTGTCCGACCCACCATACGGATGACCCGAAGATGAACGAAGGACCTCCCAGGCAGAGGCAGAGGTTCGATCGAGGCGGATCACATGGAGTAGGAGACCGTGGCAGGGGAGCTGGCCATGCAGCTGGAGGTGGACGATGCTTCGAGGTGTTGCCACCAAAACCACCAGGAGGTTCACCCCGACCACAGGAAGATGGTGGACATGGGAGAGCTCAGCTTCAGGCAGATGAGGCCTACGATCATGGGGCTTCAAGAGCATATGGATAGGAGTGGGACTAGCTCCAGACCTAGAGACTTTAGTTTATCCTGCTTCTAGCATTGTAGATGTTTTGTGTCTTTGTACTTTGAGCTGTAGTAATAAAAGACACGTTTCTTGTGACGTTTACCCTCCTGTTCTCTCTTTTAGTTGTTACTAAGAGGTTCTGGTTTGAAAACCGTTGACTTGAACCTCACTTTGAGATACCTACTGGAGGAGACCCAACAACCACACACTGATGACGACAGTGTGACTCAACCCTTGGAGGCGGGAGTAATGGTTGGATCTCTGGCTAGTAGTGTCGAGGCCTTACGACGTCATCCTTGGTATGGAATAGTATCATCCATGTCAGGGTTGACTGTATTATGCGAAGAACATGGTTCATCCAGGGGATGAGACCAGATTTCTCTTACCGGAAAAGAAGAAATCTCATCAGCTCTTGTAGGACCAGAAAGGTCCAAGTCATCCATGAGTGGATGAGGACAACTCAGAGCTGGAAAAAGTCTTATGCTGACAGGAGGCGGAGGCCACTAGAGTTCAAGGATGGCGACCACGTCTTCTTGCGGGTCTCACCTCGACGTGAATTACAGATATTTGGCCAAGGCGGCAAGTTGTCTCCACGCTTCATCGGACCATTCCAGGTCCTCAGTAGGATTGGCGAGGTGGCTTATCACCTGGATCTACCACCTCAGTTGCACCGGGTGCATGACGTCTTCCACGTATCTCAGCTGAGGAGATACGTGCACGACCCGACACACATCATTGACCATGGTGAGCTAGACGTTGATGATGGGGCAAATTTTGTGGAGGTCCCGGTGGAGATCGAGGATCGACACGAGAGATTCCCATGTGGACGGTCGATTCCTCTGGTGCGCATCAGATGGCAGCACGAGAACCTTCAAGAGAGCACTTGGGAGCGGAAGGCTCAAGTGCGTGCTCAGTACCCACATTTGTTTCCCTAGTTTATGATGTATCTTTACGGGGACATAAAGCCCTGAGGTGGGAGTGATGTAATGACCTGTAAATTTGAAAGAATTTTTTTTTCTAAATTTTTATGGGAATTTTACACGAACGTAGTTTCTGACGGCACCAGATTCCGAGGCCCGGTTTGCCCGGAATCATTTTCCGAAGTTTGGCTCCGATACGTTCAGTGATCAAATGAGTGGGTTTTTCTAACACTGAATCCGGTGCTCAAAATCGAATTCTGAGGGCACCGATGGAATCACAACATCAGGTTTTTCTTAGAAACACCTGTTTTGGAGTTGCGTTTGCTCGGGTGTGGTTTTTAATTTTTGGGCTTTAAGTTATGAAATAAAATAATGTGGTACGACAAACTAAATTTTATTTCACTTGAAGCCGCTTAAAGATGCTTAAAGCCACTTAGAGATGCTTAAGTTAAGTCGAAGCGGATAGGGTGGAACCCAAAATATCCTACCCTCTTGGTAGGATATTTTTGAGGTGGGGCCCACATGAGCACCACCGTTTCTTTTCCGCTAAGTAACGCACCCGTGAAAACCCCTATTAAACGAAAGTCAACTGGGTCTTTTCTTAAACTATTAAACGCTCCTTTTAATGGGGCAGTAAATTCGTTGAAATTAATTCTATGAATTAATTTGTTCGTTTCTTAACCTATTTTTTAACCGTTGGCATATTAATAAAATAAGACCAACACACCTTTCTTCTTGGGTACGATTTGTTGAGAGGATTTGAGGATTTTGTGCCTTCATCCTCCTTCGTGAAGAATGCGAAGAACGTGAAGAACGCCGACCTCCGACGAAAGGTGACGAAGAACGCCCGACCCCCGAAGATCAACGCGACACCGATGCTTCTTCTGCGTCGTTCTTTCTCCACGACAGATCTTTGATCATCCGTTGAGGTAAGAGAATGCGGTCCTTTTTATTCTTTGTGGATTATAACATAAACATGGATTTAATTGTTATAATTAAATCTGTATGTCCTTGATCCTCGGATTTCGTCGACGCGATGCCATATACCGCAATGACATGACGCCCTTCCGCGACGCGACGATCATCTTCTACAACGACAGTCATTTTCCGCAAAGAACTCATCCGACGAATACGAAGAGGTAGGGGTCATTTTGAAAATATAATACCCATTTTGTTTTCCTCCATGGAAAGAACGCGGACCAACCAATTAACAAGTTGGTCCGTAGATTATTATTGCGGTCGTGGTTCATCAATTTTTTGGATTTTGTGGTGTTATTTCAAACCGCTAACGCGGTGGTGCGGACCAACAAACAAGTCCGAACCCACCGCCCTTTTTTCTTGTTGTACGGAATGGCGGACGATGACAAAACATGCTGTAGAGACGGTTTGTTGATGCCGCATTGAATGCCGGGACCCGGAATGAGATACGGTGCAGACGGAAGTGAAATTGGACCACCGGAGCAACTCTGGTGGCCTGCATACTCCACCGGCGGCGCGGGTCGCCGGCGCGGTGGCGCCGATAGCCGGAGGCGGCAGCTCCCCGGCGCGCGACCATGCGGGTCCGGCGAGACACGGGACGCGGCTTTGCCGCGTCCGCTGACCAAGCGCGGCCCCACGCGAGGCCACAGCTCCTCTTTCTGCGGGGGTAGCATGCCACGCGGTTCCTTGGCCCGACCGCTTGACCGAGCCGAGCCGAGCCGACCCGCCGGCTCGCGTCGGGTCGCACCCAGGACGGGCCGGGCCGGGTCAGACCGGACCCAGGTCGGGTCGACCCAGGGGGGGCGGGTTGGGTCGGTCCATGCCCAGACCCCCCGTTTATGGACTTTTTCTGTCTTTTGATAATAACTTGAGCTACGAGCCTTCAAAAGACGTTCCTCCAGCGGCGATGTGATCCTTGGATCGAGACGGTCATTTTGGTATATCACAGTCAAGGTTTCAGAATACTTTGGGTTCGGCCAGGTGGGTTCGTACACGAAACCAACCGGGCCCTCGGAGCGGAAACACTCATATCTTTAGCCTTGAACGTCCGATTGACGTGCCGTCGACTTTTTTGAATTCCCCTAAGTGAGACGGATATTTTGTCTTACTCCGCCCAAGGTTAGGACGTAGGTGGAGTATGGTCGGGTTGGTTTTTCCTTGAAAACCAACCGGGCCCCTGGGACGGAGAAGCCAATAACTCTCAGACCGAGCGTCTGATTGACGCGCCGTCTGCTACGTTGTGTTCTTGTTGGCGATACAGAACTTTTGAATACATCAACTCTGGACTATGTGGCAGTAGATTTATCAGCCTCTCGGCTCATGGAGCGGACCCTCCCGAATGATCTTTTTGTGTGCGGGGACCCTAGAGCTGGCTGCAACTGCTTCTGTGATGACGACGACTGTACAGAGATCCTCAGTGGATGCAACTGCGACGATGATGAAAAAAGTATGGGAATCCTTCGTGTTTTCGGCAGTGACCACTACTGTACATCTTGGGATACGTCAACTCTGGACTACATGTCAGTTGATGCATCGACCTCTTAGCTCGTGGAGTGGACCCTCCCGGAACGAGCATGTAGTGGGCGGAAACCCTAGAGCGGGTTGGGACTTGACGAATGCTGATCGAACGACTCTGTGTGTTACAGATAGCCCAGTGGGGAGTGCTTGGTTGTAGCGGTAGACCCACGGCGGAGGAGCTCTTGGTTGTAGCGGTAGACCCGCGGTACTCAACAGAAGGAGTACCTCTAGAGGCTATGAGGGGGAGCGCTTGGTTGTAGGGGAAGACCCACGGTGGAGAAGCGCTTGGTTGTAGCAGCAGACCCGCAGTACTCAATAGAAGGAGTACCTCTGGATGCTATGAGGGGGAGCACTTGGTTGTAGCGGCAGACCCACGATGGAGGAGCGCTTGGTTGTAGGAGCACGGGGAAGTGCTTGGTTGTAGCGGAAGACCCACGTCGAAGGAGCGCTTGGTTGTAGCGACTGACCCATGGTACTCAACAGAAGGAGTACCTCTAGAGGCTATGAGGGGAAGCGCTTGGTTGTAGCGGAAGACCCATGTTGGGAAGCGCTTGGATGTAGCAGCAGGCCCACAGTACTTGATAGGTGGAGTACTACAACAGTCCAAGGTGAGAGGGAAGCGCTTGGTTGTAGCGGCATTACCACTACACTTGATGGATAAGGAGTTTCCCAATAGCTTTGGGTTCAACTTAATGATCGATCCTATGTGGGTCATTGAGGGGGTTAGTACCTACATATCCTTTTTGGGTCGATGGATTAGATGAATCAGTGGCTACATCTGATCATCTCTAACATCATATGAAGATGTATACCTGTGTGAGCTGAATCCTGTTTTTCTTTCCTTTGTGGATTGTGTTGTGCTATCATGTGTGGATTTACGTTTTTCTTTCCTGTGTGGACTCGGTTTTACATGAGCTCATATTTTGGAGCAGAGCGAGAATTGATGACTTATGTATATGTATGGGCATATACCTAAGCCATGTCGGATGTTACTTCGTGATTTTATCTTTCCTATGTTGTTTATCCTTTTTGGATTCTGGGAGACCTTCGGGGGTCTCGGGGTCCCTACTGAGTAGATTATACTCACCCCTACATGGGATATGCCCGCACTACGTTGTGTAGGTTGTAGACAACATACAGCGTCGATCGTGGTGGAGGCCTGCGGAGCAGGACATTACCTGGAGGTGGACCACTGGGTGGGACGTACTCGGAGCGGTCGACTGGACCCGAGGTGCATTGGAGGCTATCTGTACCCACCCTTCAGGTGGGACTTCCAGTGGACGACTCGACGTTGCGGCTTTACTTTCAGTACTTGTTTTCCCTTTCAAGTTGTACGTTACTTTCAGTTTGGGTTTGTATTCTGGCCCACTTACATTTTCCGCAATTACTGTTGTACCAGTTTTTACTTAGTGTTCACTTTTTCCTGCTTACTTTTTGGTGATTGTTGTTTACTTTACAAAGGCAATGCCTTCCCTTTTTCCGAGATTTACCCCTTGGTGCTAGTCGCCAGCCCTTGGCCTATGGAAGGCAGGCTTGGGGTAGTCACAGCACGGGCCCCAAGGACGGGTCGTGACAATTAAATTATACAAGAACCATGTGAAAAATATGATATCATATATGATCTCTTAATATTTCTTTGTTAATAATATTTCAATAATATCATTGTTTCAGGTGTTAACTGATTCATTTTCCTTTATATACGTGGTTAAATAAGCCATGTTGGTTATCAATATGATGTATTTGATTCATACCCATATTGATATTATGCTCTTATACATTATTTTAAATCATAAAATGCAAATTATTCTTGAATGGTTATGATGAGGAATCAATTTCAGCGAGTTCATGGAGAAAATAATCTATACGTACGCAAGATTAAAAATATCATCAAATTGATGGAGGAATAATATTTAATTGGTTGGTATATCCAATATACAGAATAATTAACATGTTATATTTTTTATTTACATCAGTTATACTCATTATTATACCAATCCAAATAATGATGTGTTTTAATAAGAAGAAACACCACAACGTGGAGATGATAAGCCGTATGTACGCACTTATAGTGACTTTTCATAAATAGGATTGATATAATAATGAATATGGTTTTACCATTTTTATAATAACATTGAAATATGTATAATCTACTGCAGTTATTATTTTGGTATGGAAAAAATAAAGAAAGTGGAAGTGGAATAAGAAACGAACTATGAATGAGGTGGTGAAATTATTACCACTTCTTCGGGTATTTACTTTTGACTTGATCACATGGGCTCATTAGGTTGTCATTATGATCAATGTATGACATCTATGTCGATGTGGGGGTATTTGAGAGGATATTTTAGTAGGGGTTGTCTGAGGCAAATGGCTATGGAGGTGTGATTTTGAGAGAAGGGGAATAACCTTTTATAAGAGAGGTGAGGGTAACATTAGGAAAAGATTGAATTATTATTTTAATATACTTTTAAATTATGTATATAATCAATCAAAAGGATTTATTTAGATGATAGGGTGGGGATGGGTCAGAAACCTCTAAATCAATATGTATATATAGGTTAAGGTCACCATATTAATCTTATCTTTTCGATTTAACTTTTAGATATATAATTTTACTTTTACCAAGTATTCTTGGATTATTATAATAAATGGTTCATAACCTTATTATAAAAACTAAATAGAACCCCATGTGGTTCTTTATTTATATATCTAACCTTATCTATGTCCCTTGTCCTACCCTTATATTTTTATAAATATTATATCAATTAATAATATAGTCTTTGTTTTCAAAATTTATTTATGTCAATTTTGTCACTATTAGGTACGTTTTGTGTGAAAGTCATAAAAAATTTCTCACTATGAAAAACAAGCTAATCAATCCTAAAATTCCATATTAACATAAAAAATAAGTGAAAATTTTCAAAAATCTCAATTTACATTTTTTTTAAAATATATGATATCAATTATTTTAATAAATTATTAATAAGGTAATTTATGTATCATAACTATTTCATATTTAAAATCAATTAATTAATGCCTAAAATTTATGAATAAAATACCAATATGTTGTACTTTTTTTTATCTTTCTACGAAATATTTATAGTCACGATTATCTTAGATATAACCCTATATTAAATTTTATTACTTATTAAACATTGAGTTTAACACATTTAACTCTTCTTTAAATAATATAATAATAAATGTTATAATTTAATCCATGTAGACCAAAAGAATCATATATTAATCCTAAGGTTGATTTTGTTCGAAATAAACTTATCCAATAAAATTAGGACATGTTTTAGGGTAATTATAATATCATGTTTAAATTTAATTACCTTATTTACTTTTAACCGTGGTAAATAAAAGTTCAAAGTTACAAATCACCAAAAATTAATTTCATCTTATTGAACCACATTTTACATACTAGTGTCAAACGACTCACCCGGATTTTTGAAATTCAATAAATAGAAGTGGTAAAATTACGTTTTATTCAAATTGTAAAATTCGCCTATAAGGTGGGTAAAAGACGGTAATATGTTCAAAAAAAATTATATATATGTATAATAATATTATAAATTGACTCAATTGAATTAAATTTAACAAATATAGGTATTATGTATCTATTTTTACCTATAATAAATTTAAAAAAATAACTTATTATTAAAAAAAGCTGGTTTTGAACAACAACGCAATGTTTTTCACTATTTATCCAAAATTTAATGTTTTTTGAAAAATACAATAAATTAATCCTAAGATAATTTTGATATTTTGAATCAAAAAATGATGTCCATATTGAAATGTAAAATTTATAATATTTTAAAAAGATGATATTACTATTCATAATGACTAGTTTGATTGGTCGTTGTGTGTTAGAACTCGATGTTTCACACAAAGAAAGAAATTGTATAGATAAAATTTAATCCTACCGTGGAATATTGTGGTGTTACATATACCTGCTTTTATACATTCTATTAATAACAATATAACCTTGTGTGCATACGTACGGCTTACCATCTCCAGACCATTGTGAACTTTTTTATTAAATAATTAATATTTTTTAAAGATATATAGAGGAGTATAATGGATATAAACAATAAATATAAAATGATATTTTATCATTAATATACATATACCATACAACTTCATACCATTTAACCATAACGAGAATGATATCGTCGCTCATGCATACATATAACTTACCCTTTCCACGACGCGATGAGATTAATTATCCACATTCACCATTTAAGAATGATTATAAAGTGTATATAATAAACAATCATGAAATATATGAAATAATAATTCAAATATATTTAGTTATATATATACCCATTTACTTTCTTCCATTCAATTCTATAAGGAAACAGAAACAACATTCGTGCCTATGTATGACCTATTGTCTCCATGAATAGTGTATTACATTTCATTTGCCTTTATATTATAAATATATATATGAGGAATATTTAAGATATATACATCACGTGCTAACTTATTGAATCATGTAAATCACAATCTTATTAATAAGATTAATAATTACTAGTCAAAATGTGTCTGATATATAAAATGATTATTACACAAAAAATTTCCTTATCATTGAATTGATTAATAAATTGGTAATATAAAGTCATAAGTGAATCATATATGATAAGATAAATATTACTATGTTTTTTTACAAGTTAATTATATGTTTAAACACACTATAAAAAAGTTTCGAACATATACAGAATAAATCAGACCTAAGGCAAGGGATAACATTTCTAATATCGTTATTTCCGAGATTGTTTAGTCATAAGTATTTAATATGGTATATTAATAATCCACTTACATGTTTCCTAAATATTTATTTAAAAATATTATTTATATCCTTCTATAATTATTGAAATTTAATTTTACCAATCTGTGAAAATTTACCAGATGATATGAATGAAATATTTTGTTATCATTGGTATGAAGATCTTTTTTAATTTTATAGAAAAAGTACAAGAACAATGGTTACTTAATATATACAGAATGAAATGATTTTAAAATTTTCATAAAAAAATATTTAATTTAATATTTATCTAAAATATTTCATGTTTATTGTCAACTAAATTCATTTATTTTAAAATTGCACTGTATTTCGAGAAAAGAACATGTGTATGAAGAAGAATGGATATTTTCAACAAGAATTAAATTCATGTTTTTTATAAAAATTATTTTTACATCTATGATTCTATATGGTTATGTTTCTATATCTATTAATAAATTGATTTTATTTCGTTTATGATGGAATTGTTTTTATGAAATCCATTTATTTTTTATGGATTTTGATGGTATGAAGTTTAAAAAAACCATTTTAATTAATGGGATATGCTATGATGAATGATTTGTGTTTTGTGGAACATGTAAAAATGAATTCTTTGTGATTTTTATGGGACCTATATCTACCTCAAATTCATTTGGTAATTATTTATATCTCATTATATTTAGATGAGGGGTATGGTAATTAATTCTTGTTCAATAATACATGGCTGGAACGACAAGTAATCTCAGTTCAGTAAAGGACTATTTCCACTATGATGGTCTTGGAAGCAATGAATTATCTACTATGGAAATCAAATTATGATCTTATTTATTTTCCAAAATACCATGGTTTATTCCAATTCTATTTTTTTCATGTTTAATTTTCCATTATGGCCAACGCCTTATGTACAACCAAAATTCATTTCATGACACAATATTTTGATATAAAAACATTATGTTCATGTTTTTACATTCTTATGATTATATATATTTCTATGTTCTCAATGATTTAACTTTACTAAGGATTATCCTCTGATTTTTTTATTTTTTTCTTTCCCTTTGATATAAATAATGATTTTTGGTAGAAAAATAAACTGGAGAGATCTTTATTGGAGATTTTGAAGATTATATACAATGTTAGAATATTACGTTCCATGTTTTTAAAAAGAATAAAATAATATTGTCTTTGGGAATATTTTTTTGTTATGTATTAGTAATTCCAGAAAATAAATTTAATTTCCATTATGTCAAGATGGTGTATCTATAGTTGGTATCAGAGTGAAGGTTTAGTCAGCGGTTAGAAATTAAGATGTTAAATCATTAGTGAGATCCATAGTGATATTTCTATTTACTGTCTGGAAATTTTCCTAAGGGTATGTATATGTACAGGTTATAGTCATATAATTATATTAATGATCATAAAAACATATGATTAGAAATAAGAAGATAGATATTTAATGTAACTCCCCTATATTTTTTCGTTTTCCTAGTATGAATTTTGCCTCTCATGTTATCTGTTTTATGTTTTAGACAATGACTGGAACCCACCAAAACGATGTTAATGATCAATGCAATTGGTAATACAATGATTTTCACCCTAATAAATCAAATGTCAAGGTAGATGGAATGAAAAATCATATTGATATACTTACACATGATATTAATCATAATGGACTTCCAAATGAGAAGTGAAGGGAACAATATTCTGTTGAGTCTTTCAAGAGGTAATGTCCGTATTTTTTTAGTGGGTTTTGATCCACTTGTTTCTGAACAATTAATCAGTACCATTGATAATATATTTTCCATCCATCATTTTTGGAACATGAAAATTCATTTTTTATGCTTATCATTTAGTAGGTGAATTATACATGTGGTGGTATCTAATCAATAATACAAGGTAGTAAGATGAAATTTAATCCATGGAATGGGATGAGTTTATGAACTTATTTTTTAATAAGTACTCCCCACTTATTCTTCAATCAAATATGGAAATAGAATTCCAATTGATTATGTAAAATTATAATGAATCTATTTTTACATTTGAGGAATATTTTTGAAGACTTGAAAGGAATGCTTCTGGTTTTATCATCCAACCTAAAAGTATTGTTGATTGATTCTTCAGTGGATTAAAACATAGTAATTGATATGGATTAGCTATAAGTGATTATAGTAGATATGAAGAGATTTTGTGTTTTTCTATCTGGGTAGAAATGAATGTTGGTGTTAAATAAAAATCTATTTTTTTTGAAAAGAAATGAAAGATAGAGTTGAAGGTGAATTCTAAAAATAATGGGGAAATGATAATGACGGTTTACTTATGCACAAAGTGTAGAATGAATCTTGGTGGAGGATTTCTTAATTGGTCTAGAAATTGTTTTATGTGTGTAAAAGATGGTGATCAATAAATTGAGGTCCAAAGTAATGGGAAAAGTATTTCAATGATGTGAATAGAGGAAAGACAACATAGAATGTACCAAATACCCTTAAATGCTAAAAGTTCATGGAAATGGGACATTATTCTAATAAATTCCAGAATCCAAGGTTTATTGGTGGTGATTGGAAATAACAACCTCTTAAGGACAATGAATAAAATAAAATCATATGCAATCACTATTGGTGATGTTGAGTATGAAAAATAATAGGTCAAATGATTAAGTGCTTATGTAATGGGATTCGAAAATAGTTTTGTTGAATATCTTTTATTGTATAATGGAATATTGGAATATCTAAGTATTGGTCCATTGAGATTTTCCATAATTATATGATACCATTAACCATAAAAAGTGATTGAAATGTTTTTGGAATCCACATGATATCATCATAATGAAATGATAAAGAGATAATGAGGTGTTTGATAGTGTTAACAATATTATGATTGATATAAGGACACAATGATATCATGGATTGAGTATATAATTTTTTTGGAATAAATCATTTTTTGGATGGAGTTAATTTTGATTGAATTTATTTTTTTCACTAGGTTTCTATGGTAATTTATTTTATTACCATGTTTCCCAAGAATAAATGATTATTGTATACACATGTCTAGAATGTGATAACCAAGAGATACCTTATGGGATATGGGAGAAAAAACTGGTATGTCGATTTACTTAACCTCTTTATAGAGTTTTATATTTTTAGTTTTTGGAAGGATTGTAGTGTTATCAATTATTGGGTAGTATAAGTTATGTTCTCTATGAAGTTTGATAGATTAATATATTATCCCACTATTAGTGGAATTATGCATATTTAATTAACTATGCTAACATTTTTTTGAGATAGATGTATTGATCTATCATTCTATTTCATGAACTTATAACACATTATTAATGAAAAATTAAACATAATTTATTTAAATAAGAGATGAAGTATAAATTATTCAAGGCAAGAAAATTGGAGAGATTATACTAAAATAAAGTAAGTATCTATTCTCATGAAAATTTATTCAACTATCAGGAATGGGTATTGAAAATAAAAAATGTTATCATAGTATCTTCTTATCTGGTGTATATGATGGTCCCTTAAATCATCATAGATTTATGGATTTTTTTTGTTTACTTTCTCCAAACCGTGTTTCCTATCACTCTCCAACCAATCATGATTGTTAGTTTATTTTCCTTCCATATCCATGTTTTCAATTCCCACCTATTATATCCTATGTGTAAACCTAGTGATGACTTAATTTTGGTAAACATTATTTTTCTAATAAAAAATATTAAATGTATGTTTTAGTATTTCTTTTTACGGTCTCGGTTTCTATGAATGAAACATGCAAGTAGTAATCCGTTTATAACCCCAATGAATTTCAAAGGGTAAATTCATTATAATGAAGTATAATGTAACACAATGAGATTTTATAGGCCTTTTTTATTCTAAAAAAATTAAAATTTTCATTTATATCATGAAAATCAGATTGTCAAACATTATTTTCACACTAAATCGAATTCTCTTATGTTACACGGAACACCGACTTAGTGTATGATACACACATAATTGAGTATAAAATTTTCATCAACTTTTTAAAAAAATAGTTTTTCATTATTTTATATGAAACACTAAATTATTCTTGCACTATATGCAACATTGACTTGGCTTATGTTACACAGAAGAGCAACATTCTTCAACATCTTGTGTTTCATGGAATATCAAGTTTCACTAAACAAAAATATATTATTAAAATAATATTATTTAATGGAATATAAAATATCCCTTATGAATATTATTAACCATATTTTTTATTTTATAAAACGTTAAAATTCATCTTATATGTTTTCTAGAAAATTATATAAGATCAAATTCAATTTTTTTCAGATAAAAAGAAGTATTTTTCCAAAAATGCATATTTGCCATCATATGATGGTGCACCATTTTTAAATATTTTATTTAACACTTTTATATGTTCTATTAGACTATATAATCATCTTTTAAGGAAGAAGGACATCAAAATTTAACTTAGGTGGATTAGTTTTTTTCTGATAAAATTCATATTTTGATGAATAGTAAAAAATACTACATTTTTGTTCAAAACTACATTTTCATATAATTTATTTATATAGTTTGATTATCTTTTTAATTGGTTTTAAAGGTTAATTATATTATTATTTTATCATTTAATTCTATTTTGGACATTATATGTAATTTCACACTTAAATTAGACATTAACACATGAAAATCTTTTGATAAGTTTTTTCTTCTAAAAAACCCACTTTATGGTTTTAACATAAGAAATGAATTGTAAATTAATTTCATCCAAATTTATGATTTGAATAAATAACAGATTCCATATTTATAATTATTGGTTCAAAAATATTTTAATATGTTACCTTTATTTTTTGGATATTTCGAATATTAACCGTGGTAATGTTTATTTACCGTAGTTAATGACAAATCAGGTAAATTAGGGTAAATAACTATTTGATAAAGACGATGAAATTACCCTAATACATATAAATAAACTATTATATTAATTAATGTCGAGCAATATCACCATTGGATCATAATTTATTCATTAAATGTAATTTTTTCCATGAAATTTATGTAATTATTATTAAAACCTAAGAAGTTGACAACATGCCACTCTCATATATCTTATAATTATAATAATTTTAAAATAGTGATAAAAATGATATATATTAGAACATAGGTAGTCCCCAGAATAATTATAATATTATATACATCATGTTAATTTAATTGAAATTTTATGATATTATAAAATTACCATTAATAGTGACACAATAGTTATGTAGAAATTATTTTATTTATTGAAATTTAAAATAAATGGGATTAAAATAATAAAATAATAAAATATGAAATAATTAATGTACTACACAAATTTTCTAGGTGACTATGACATGTTAGGTGTGTATTTAATATTTTGGGTTGAATGTATCTTCTTGGTAGATTATATTTAAATTCAACTAAATGAATACTGTTGAAATTGACACAATTGATATTTTATAAAACTAACATGTTATTACATTAATTAAAAATCACAAAAAAAACCTTTAAAATATTATAAACAGACAATTATACGGTCTAAATTTTCATTAATTATCCAATTATTAAAAATTGAAAAAAAATATTTAAAAATTTATATCCATTAAAATTTTAGAATATTAATTACACAATCAAAATTAAATAGATTAAATAAGCATAAATAAAAATGATATTGTATAAAAGAAATTTAAAACCAATCTAAATTTGACAGTTTGAGGTTATTAAGAACCATACTCATATTACCTTCTACATAAATGATTTTGGATTATTATAAAATTAAAATGAATTTATAATAAATTTATATTTCTTGACTTTACAAAGGTTTCCTTACACTCTCTTATAAAATTAATCCTCTCAATATCATTTATTAATACATATAAATCCCATTATATCGCCCAATATCATACCATATATCCTCCTAACATCCCAAAATTCATTCCATATTCCACATTTTGGGCAGAAATAAATCTTTAAGAGTCCTTTTGTGCTTACCAAAATGAGATACCAAAAAAGATCTACTTATTTTATAACCTCTTTCAAAAATCATTTCTTCTTCTAGTTTCTATTCTTATTTTGTTCCCAAACAATAGTAAAAAATCCAGTATATTCTATATTATGATATGTAATTATAATTACTGGATGACCTTATTCCTCCTTTTAAATTTACTACGAATAACAATAACACTGTGTATGCGTACATATGACCTATCATCTGCACGATGTGGTGGAATTTGTTATTAAACAGTACACAATATTGGAGGATATATTGATGAGAATAATGGACACAAATAATGAATATAAGATGATATAGGTTTTTTCAAAATTCATTTTCCAACCAATTCCATACCATTTATTCATCAATGGAATGATATCATCTCTCATACAAACGTATGACTTAACATCTCCACAACGCGATGATATTAATTCTCTATGTTAACCATTCAAGAATGATTATAATGTATATATAATAATTAATAATTAAATATATTAAATATTAAATCTACTAGATCTATATATATATATATATGTGTGTGTGTGTGTGTGTGTCATTTACATGTTTTCATTCAATTCAAAAATGAAACGAAAACAACATTCAATTTTATGTATGTTCTGTTACCTCCATGAACGATGTATTCCATTTCGTTGAACTATCTATTATAAAAATTAATTACTAAATATTTATGATATATAAATCATGATATATATTTTGGATGTAATTAAATCATGATCTATGTAATAATATTACAAATTGAAATCCAAAACATGTCTGATATATAAAACTATTATTAACCAAATCACTATAACATGGAATTGATAAAAAAACATTTAATATAAATTCATAAGTGAATCATATATGATATAATAAATACTATTAAGGTTCCTTTACAATTTAATAATATGTTTATACCCACTTTATAAGGGTTTGAAAGCCATAAAAAAGATATTGGACCTAAGGTAAAAGATAAATTTTCAAATTTCATTTTTATTTGAGATTTTTTATTCGTATGTGTTTACTGGGGTATATTTATCATCTAGGTACATGTTTAATAAATATGTATTTCCAAATAAAATTTCTGTCCTTATATAATTGTTTAATTTCTATTTTACCTATTGGTTAATTTTTTCAAAAATGTATGAATAAAATCATTTTTCTTTTTCGGTATGCGGTATATTTTTAATTTTTTGCCAAAAGTACGAGAATAATGTTTTTAAATTATATGTAATCAATATATTTTTACATTTATAAAATTAATTAATTACATTAATCATTATATAATCTATTTCATGTTTATATTAAACTAAAAACCTTTCTTTCAAAATTGAACTACATTTTGAGAAAAAAAAGCGTTTTTGAAGAAGAAATGATATTTTTCCCCAAGAATTAAATTCACGAGGTTTATCAAAATTATATTTCATCTATGATGAAATTAGATTATATATCTATCACAACTATTACATACAATTAATTTTTATTATGATGTAATTATTTTTATGAATCACATTATTTTATATGGATTATGTTGCAATGAATTTAAAAAACCCATTTATTTCATGGGTTATTCTATAATGAATTGTTTATATTTTATATCACATATCATAATGATTTGATTATGATATCAATGGGGAAAATATATTCCTATGTGGCATTGCGTAAATATTTAACTCTAATTATATTGATATGACTGGAACGAAAAGTAAATCTGGTTCAGTTATACATGGATGGAATGACAATTAAATCGTGTTCAACAAATGATTGTGTCCCTATTAATGGTATTGGGATCAATTCCTTTGCTACTATGGATAGCGTACTATGCGAATATTTATTTTCCACAGTCCCAAGATTTATTCCAATGGAATTTTATCATGGTTAATCATCCTTTTTGATCTATGCGTTACATATTGCCATGATTTATTTCGTAACCCGCGATTTTTATATTGAATATTTATGTTCATGTTAATACATTGTATTGTTTATGGATTGTTATATGTTCTAAATGTTTTCATTTACATAGCATTAAGCTCTACCTTTTTATTTATTATTTTCTACAGGATGTAAAATTATTATTTTAGAAAGGAAAACAAAACTGGAAGATCTATATGGGAGATGTTGAAGATCTTTCACTGAGTTAGATGATTATGTTCCATGTTTCTAAAAAGAGTAATCTAATATGATATTTGGGAGTAGTTTTGTGTAATTTATTATATAATCCACAATGTAAATATAATTTATATATACATCAAGCATGTGTAATGACTATTTTTATAATTCAATGTTAACAATGTGGTAAAAATTTTATGTTACAATCTCATTATTCATCGAGATTCTTTATGATTATGTTTCTAGTGGAAAAATAATAAAATAAATATATCAATAAAAATTATACCATAAATAACCTGTTTTTATGTCATGATTTTACACATATACTCTTCAATTTCTCTCTTTATATATTAAAGTTGTTAAATTAATTTCTTTAAGAAAACCCATCATTTCTTTTAGAACCCCTTTTTCTTCCTAAACCATTTTATCAAAATATGTTTTCAAATCTATTTTTATGGTTCTTATTAAAAATATATATGAATGATATTTTTTATTATTTATCAATATTTACAAACTAGTTTAAATGTATCATTCAAAAATATTTACCAAAACAATTCTCATTTAGATTTTACAAAAAAAGATATTAGAATATTTGTTATAACCTATGTTGAAATAAATAAATTTTAGATCATCATGAATCGTATTTTCATTGATGATTCATTTTTAATATTTCATTTTTATTTTATATATAACTAAATTTAAAATTGATTTATTTTGTAAAATTTAATTTTCAAAGATGATATTATATTTTTCTAAAGAAATGTTTTAATTAATATTAAAATTATCCCTCATAAGTTTTAAATTGTAATTTCTTTGAAAATAATTTCCAAAAATGTTTTATATTGAAAAAATCATTTTCAATGAAAATATAATTATTTTTAATGAACTGTTCTAGGTGATAATTCAAAATAATTTCCATCTAATATGGAATGATGGGATGTTACTTATGCATTAATGGGGTCATTATCTATGTATACCATTATTATAATTGTTTTATTGGTTTATGATTATGATAAAAATTTGTTCATAAAACAAATTTATCTAACATGTGTTTACTATAATAAATATTTTATTAATAAAAATTTGTATTTAATGGGATATGATATGGTGAAATTAATATATAATTATAAAACATTTCAATTTCACATAGTTTATGAGAATATGAAATGTTTATGAAACCTAAATGAATTTAATGGTTTATAATATAATGAATTATTTATAATGTTTTCCCACACATTGTATGAATTTAATTTTGATATGGGTGAGAAATATATCAACCTAGAATACATTGTGTAATGAAAACTTTTATATTATATCATAGGGTATATATATGGTTATTTCAATACAAAAAGGAGGGTGCATGGGTGGTTATTCCATGTCCAAATGATTATACAATGGAGACCATCAAAATCACAAAGCATGTAAAATGAAAATTATAAAAAATTTAACATTTTACGGATATATTTGTGGGTAGAGATGATATATTATTTTTAGTGATTATTTGTATTCTATATATCAATGTCATATGCCAGTTTTATGGACTCTTGTACCATGTTATTTGATTTGTATACTATACTTTTTTTTATAAACTTAAAATATTTTTTCCATGAATCATGCTTGTTATATTTTTCATCATGAGTATGAAATTCATGTTTTATATTCATTATTATATACCATTTTGTTTCTATTATTCTTTCATATGGTCATGGATTAATATATATTATTTTTGACCTTACTACGAAATTGAGATCACCAATTCAAATTTTTCCATTACAATGGATATGATGAAAGGTTATATGCATGGTCATTATATGATGACTACTATTTGGGAATATCATTATTGGAAATGTTTAATATAATTAAAAAAATAGAATATAGTTTTCTAATTTTCTAAAGTCACTAAACTATTCTGCTCATTAGGTGCCATTTTGTGTAATGTAATTAGTATGAATATAAAAAATATAATACTGATGTATAAGAAACAAGAATTTCTATAACCTAGTTGGATTGGGTTCACTATTTTCTTTTATTTTGTGGTACACACATCTAAGATATTCTAATATGATAGTTATATAATAGAAATATAATTGTGTATCCATTTTTAAATTGTGGTGAAGTTTTATATGTGAAAAAGCTTATGACTTATTTATGATATGATTAGCATGATTTTTAACATAAATAAATATTTAGTTAGAGAATCTCCAATGTGCAAACATTTAATAACATGATATGAATATTTTACTAAAAATGTGTATTGTTGTTATAGAATAAGATATCTTTTTCCTGGAAAAATGTAATAAAATATATTATTTAATGTTTGTAAACCATGATATCTATCTAATGGAATAATTCATTGTAGATTGTTCTTATCATCCTAATAAAACATTTCATTTATATCAATAATATAGATATATGAATCATAATTGATGTTACATTTTAAACTAGATAAAATAGTGTACTTCATTTTAACTGGGGGAAAATGTATAATTTCAATTTGGGAAATAACTTCCTAAGAAACAAAATTATAAATATTTTGAAATAATGTATTTAGGCACATTTTAAAATGAAACAATTAACCGTTCAATGATTCAATATCGTTAGTTGTGAAATGATATAAGGATCTTACAATTTTTCACCTACACTCTTTATGACTGGGGTATGTTACTGAATTTTTGATACTTGAGTATTCAATTAAGTAGTTTTATTATTAATTTATATCATTGTATAATTATATTTTGTAATATTTTTAAAAATTTATATATTCAATTAATTTCAAAACATTTTCTATCACTGTGATGAGTATATATAGAATTGTTAATTATTTTCAAGGCTATGGGGATGTATATGGAGTGAAAGTGTGTAAATGTTCCAATAGAAGGAGGAAAAGAATGATGAGTCTGAGATGCATCTTCATTTTAAATTATAAATTACATTCAAAAAATAAGATAATATAATTATTTTAGGGATATATCTCTATGATATGTAACATTTTTATGTACTTAAGTTGTTTAATTAACTCCATGGAATTTCTATGACTTGTTTCGTTGTTTTAAGAGTCAAATATTAATTTTGAAATTATTATATTAATAAAATATTAATTGAATATTTATATAAATCTTAAGGAGTTCCAAACAATGATATAAATAAAAAGAATTAATTATTTTTTTCATGTAATATAGGCAAGGGTTGATGAATAATTATGAATCAATGGGGAATAGAAGCATGATGGGGAGAAAAAATTTAAAATGGTGATGTTTAATGAAAAGAAATATATTAATCATTGATGGATGTGTATAAATAATTGTTATTTTTATTTTATTTCAGTTATAGAATACATTAGGTTTTTTGTTATGATAATTTTATTAGGAACCATATAATAAAATAAATTTCATAAACATTGATTATGATTTATAATTTTCTAGAATATACATGGAAGGAATTCTATGAAAAATTTTTACTAGATAAATTAATTTTATCAAATAAGTTTATCAATGTATGTTGGAATGATATTACTCTAACATCATTGGAATATTTTAGATAACAATTCCTTATTTTTTTATAATATTTCAGTTGTCCCCTAGATTACAACATATGATATCTAAAATAGCATTAATTTTATATTTTTACATTAAATGAAATAGGTATTATTTTCTCCCATGGTTTTATTTTTTTTATATTTCCATGATATTATGAATAAAATATATTATCCTGAAGGATAGTTTGATTATGAATATAAATGGTGAAGTTCAATGCTAATAAAAATTATTATTCCTTTAAAATTCTATATGAATAAAAAAATTATCCTAAAATGATTAAGATGTTCCATAATAAAATTGTGAAATTATATGAATTTTAGTAAAATATATTTCAAGATAAACTCTGGATGGTTGTAGAACCCCCAGTTTCAAGTAAGTAAAACATTAAATATTAATTTTATTTATTCAATGTGTTTGAGAGAGGTTTGGGAGGGTTTCCATTGTGTTTGAAAATTTTTGTGGATTTTATACAAGTACTTGTTTTTATCATGGTTTGTATAACCAATGAAACTCCTAAAAGTAACCATTTTTAACAACCTAGTTACATATAAACTAATATTTTTCTTCTTTCAATTAAATATTTTAATACATTAGTATTGTATAATAAAATGAGTTCCATTTTTATGGAAAATATTTGTTACTTGACATTAGTAATAATAATTTGACTCTTAGGTATCGTAAAATCGTCCAATAGAATTTTAAACCCACATATGAAAGTATAATTAAAATTTATGTATCTTATAATTGAGTGTATGACTTATTTGTGTCATTGGAAAAGTATATAATATTTTTAGAATTATAAATTAATTGTAGAAATTTTGTGAGTCATAAATATTTAGTTAAAATTTTATATTTAATATAATGATTTAAAATAAAATATATTTTCTTTAAATATATTAATTAATTAATAATTTTTGTCTTATTATTATAATATATTTTTATGAGAACATAATTTAATCTTTAATGTGTTATAAAATTAGTTATTGTTTTAAAACATCCAGGATTTGAATAAATTAATATTTTAATTAAAATTTAAATATATCATATTTAAAAAATTACTTTAAAAAAATTAAGTTAATTTATTAATTAAATATATAAATAAATTTGTTGGGGTGAATTTTTCATATTTTTCTGAAATACTAGAATTTTCATTGAATAGTGAAATACAGTAATTTATGATATAAGCAAAATATATTATTTATTGATTCATTGACGATTTAGGAAAGATTTAAGCACATAATCTGGAAATATTTATAAATATTTGATTATATTTCATAATAATTATGAAATGATGCATATTCTTCAGCCATTAAAATAAAGCAATTCATAAATTATTCAAAAACCCTCCTCCCCTATATTATAAAAACATCAACTAACCCCCTCTTCTCTAAAAGCCTTTCATTGTTTGGTACTTTTATTATTTCTACCCAAATCCCTTCCCAAGATTCTACCCCATGTCCAATAACTACTGGACTCTTCAAAAGGCCAAAACCAATGGCCTTGTGGTGGATCAAAAGTATAATAATTCAAGAGGTAAGAATCCTAATTCATTTTCATTTATTTTATTTGAAATTATTTTTTATTTATAACAATCACTTCACCTACCAATGTGAAAGAGACATGGAAACAATATTAAATTATATATACATTAATTTTATCATGGTTTTTGAAAAATTCATCACCATACTTCTTCTACCCTCTTTTTTTCTTATGAAAAAAACATCTTCTATGATGTGTCCATTTACTCACATCATGAGGGAGGTGTTTTGAATTTCAATTAATTACATTACTGATGGAAATTTAATAAAATAATGGTTTTAAAATATATTAATTTTATTATATAACCACTTTTGACTTTTGTAATTAACAAATATACGTAATATAAAATTCTATAATGAAACTGGTTCTGGATTATCGAAGAACTTCCAAAATGATGTAATTTAATATCATTAATGTTATATATAATGGTTAATAATCATATATGAAAAAAATATTTACTGTATCATTTAGAATTATAGAAACGCATAAATACCTTAAATTCAACTTCTATAGTTTCTCATCCATTCGAAAAGAAAATTCATTACAAACTAACCATGTTAACCTTGTAAAAAAGCACCTGAAGAAATGGAAATAACAAAATATTATTAACGAACGGGCATCATGATGTTATAAAATCACATATTGGGTTTATATTTTCCTATAAATTATTAATAATACTCATTATTCTACTTTATAGGATTTTTAAAGACATTTTAAGAAAGAAAAAACCCGAGGTGGAGAATTCTTATCCCAATTTCAATTATTTTGGTCAACCATATACTTTATTTATATTTCAATGTTAATATTATTTTAAATAAGAATTTATTATATTTTATATTTTATTAAGTGAATTAAATTTCATATACATATTACATTAATTTCATTAATTCTTACTGTAATGATATGGTATATGTAATGGAATCCTATTTATAAATAATATTTTAAATTAATATTATTACATAATTAAAAATAAGTAATTTTATGTATGTGATCATGTTTTATAACTATTTTATTTCTTATGATCAAGGATGAAACCTATATCTCCTTCTAATTCATTTTTCATGTTTACGTTAGAGTTTGACCATATGGTTACGACAATTGTAGCTGCGATGGATTCACATTAAGGTAGTCGTGAGAGTTACATTGTTATTTAGTAATGAGGGTTAAAAATCACAAGGTAGTTTTTAGGGTAATAATAATATATAAGTAATTCCCCCTGATACTTATATAGTTTTTTTAATGTATTTAGGGAAATCAATTGTTTTCAAAATGTAATTATATTATTATTTTGGGGTAATAGGTATGTCATTGTGAACATGATTTTTTATATTAATATTTATTCATTTTCTAATGGGTTATTTCGTTTTTATGACCCTTACCAAGATTTTTATTTTCATACCATTGATTATAATGTTTTTCAAGGGGTTTAAGGATAGGTCTATGAAGAAGTGAATCCTTGATGAATGTCGTGAAGTATTTTCATTAAAAGATCACATGTTTTTAAGTTAAAAAATTTATATTATAAAATAGATGGATAATATTTTAGTAATACCACCTTTATATTATTTTGGGTTTTTATGTATGAATTATTTACTAAATTTAAAAAATGGTAAATTGAAAACATCATTTGGAATGTAAAGAAGTTAATTTTAAAGGAATTTACAGATTATTTATGTTTTATAGTTGAGTTCTTATAGATTGTATCAGTGCATTGTTTAGATAAATTTGGGGGTTAGGATGATGTTAATTGAATACCAAAATTGGTTCCAAAATTATTTTTATATTTAAAATATATAACTTTTGAATACCATCATGATGCTTCATCGATGTACTATTTTTTTAGAATTGTATTCTATAGAATATATAGTGAAGCTGAAGATAGAAGGATCTAAGAAGCTGATATCATTCTGAATCCACTACCTGGAATGCTATAAATTGGAATTAATTAATTTTACACAATAATGGATATGATGAAATACTAGATAAGTTGTGCTGAAATCCGTTCAATTGAAAAAAATTAAATAACAAGAATGGAACATGAAAAATGTGGAAAATTATATGATGAAACACCCTCCTTGCACAATACATATTCTGACCTAGTAATGGCTGATGGTTGGAATAAATCCCATCAAAAAATATTTAATGTCATGTTGTTTTTATATGATAATATGATTACTCATTTAGTATTTTGTATTCATATTGAAACATACCAGTGGTGGTCAATTGTTAATAATACCATGGATAAACATTAAATTTGTTCCTTCGAATGGGATAAATTTATGAATATTTTACATGAAAATTATTTTCCAAATTTGGTTTAACATTGGCTGTAAAATAAATTCCTTGAATTAAAACAAAAGGAATAATATTTAGTACATTTTTATGAATCAAACATCACTCGATTGGAATGTCTTATCAAAATTTTAATCGAGATCATGATAATAAAACTATCCATATTTACTCTGGATTGATGCAAATATACATAATGAATTTGGATTCCCGTGAATTCAAACTTTTTTAAAAAACATGTCTGATTTTCTTAGAGGGTCAAAATGGTTTTTTTTAAGGCCATCTTCACTTTTACAACAAGCAGTAGAACAAGACCATATGAAAAGTGATTGGTAAGAATAAATCAATTAAATATTAATGTAATAATTTCCATGTTCTGTTTGTGAATAGTTTTGTAAAAAACACTCTGGGGAATTCCTTAACAAAACATGGATGTGCATCCATTGTAGTATGTTGGGACATATTTCATGATATTTTAATGAAAATGATCATACGATTAAGTATTATAAGAAAACAATAACATATTTTAAATTTTGTGAGGTTGGTCATTATTAAAATACCTACACATTAAAATATCCAATTTGGGGAAAACAAAATGATTATAAGAATAAATGTGCAGTGAGGTCCTTTGCGACTACATTTTTCAATGTTGAGCTATCAAATGAAGTTGTATCGAGTACATTTTCTATTTTATCAATAAAAAAAATTAATGTCTTGATTGATAAGGGATAAATATAATCCTTTATTTATGAGTGATTTTTAGGTAAATTATAAATTTCACCTGATAAAATAATAACTGATCTTATGTTTAAAACACCAGGGGAAAATATTATCACAAAATGCATTATCATAATCTTCTTATAGTTTTCTATAGAATGAAATTAAATGTAAACCTTTTTGTTTAACTCATAGTATAGTTTGGTGTCATCATGGTTATGGATAGGATTTTTTTATCATGTTATGATTCATTGTAGAGATAAAGATTTTGTTTATCCAAAATTGTTTCAGTTTGTATATAAGAAGTAACCCATACAATTTATAATAGAGAAAGAAGTAGAAAAACTGTTAAAAGATGGAATTGAATGTCATCCAGATCACATACCTAAAAATAAGATAATTGTTTAGATAATTTAATTGTTAGAGGTAAATGTATATGTGGATTATTTTCATGATAATGTTCTTGGGATTATACCTAATAGGGAGTTGAATTTACCATGAATTAGTTCCGGATTCTAAGAAAATATCAATTCCCCCGTAAAATATTTCTCATGTGGGTCTTATTGAATTGAAAATTTAGATTAAGGATTTTTTTTGATAAAGGATTCATTCATCCTCTGACTTTACTATGGGGAGCATTAATTTTTAGTGTTAAAAAGAAATACTCTTCCACGAGACTTTGAATTGATTATAGATATTTTAATGACTGTTAGATTCAGAATAAGTATTCATTTCCTCAAATAAAATAATTATTTTTTATAATCATTAGAGATCTCATTATCTTTTCATGAATGACATGAGATCCTAGAACCATCAGCAGAAACTGAAGCAGGATGAATTTCAAAAAAAATATTTTCATAATAGATATGGGAATTATGAGTTTTTCATCATGATTTTTGGTTATAAAAATACCCATGTTTTATTCATTGATCTTATGAATATAATATTATGTGAATATTGGGATAAAAATTTTTGTTATTATTTTTGATATTTTTTTCTATACAAAAATTTATGAAGATCATGGAAAACATTTATGGATTATATTCCAGACTCATAATAAAAATAACCTAAATGGGAATTTAGAAAATGAGATTTTTTTTCTTCCATCATGTTTCATTTATTGGCCACACAATAAATAATGATGGAAAAAATATGATTCTACCCAAAAAATGGTTGATGAATGAACATGTCCTAAAATGTTATAGAGATTAATTTTTTATTCGATTAGTAGGTTACTACCTACTGTTTGTTAAAAAAATTCATGGTTATCTAGACAACGAATTATGTTAATATGAAATAGGGTTTCATTTATTTGAATTTAATATTATGATGTTTTCTTTCAGGAACTAAAGATGTTATTTTTGAATGATCCGCATTTATACCAACCTTTTAGAAATAGTGAATTTTTCATCTACATTGATGTTTTTTTTAAAGAATAGATTGTGTTCTGATGAAGAATGGTCGAGTAATATATTATTCTTCATTAAATATTAAACCTAATGAGTTAAATTATATGATATATAATTTGAAATGATAATTTATAGTTTTTTTCTTTTAAAATTGGATAAATCCATTATATGGTACCAAAATTGAAAAATATATAGACCATAAAATCATGAAGGGTATATTTACTATCAATGAATTGAACATGAGGTGGAAAAGAGAGCAAGAACTGAAAAATTATTCTTATTTACCAATCAATTACCATTATAGAAAATAAAACAATGTGTAATATTCCTTGAGATGAAAACATCATGCCCCATTTACCATGTTATATTAGAAAATTGATCCTCTGATGAATGGTTTGATTTATTTTGGATTGGATGTTTTTTGTGAAAGAAATTCCTGAGTGTTGTTTTAGGATTCATTGAAGTCATCTGTATGAGGAAAAATTAATAATGAGATAAAGGAATATAAAGATTTATAGAAAAACATAGACTTCGTTGAAAATGGTATGTTTCCAAAATTTAATATCGACAAATATTGTGTTTTGAGAATTTGGAAGATATAATGAATTAATTGTGATTCAATGATGAAGAAAGAGTGGTCATGTGATGCTCATAGTTCTCCATTTTCATTACAACTTGGTAGAAGAAATATCCATAGAGTCCATCAAGAGTATTAATGGTGGGATCGAATAAATAAATAAATAAATATATATATATATATATAAGATTTTAATGATAATTTTTTGAAATGTCAATAGGTCAAACAATATTTAAATTTACCAATGTGTAATCATTAGATCAATTTTCTTGACTATACCTCAAATTGATTTTTAGGTTATATCAAGTTCCTATTTTAATTTTATTTTTCCAGGATGGTAGGTGAACTTCTCAATATTAGAAAGTACTTAAAATTTCGTTCTCTACACAATTATATTTATGCACTTCTTTTCATCATCAATCTGATGGATAGAGAGAAAAAACAATTTAGATATTTGAGAATATTCTTTAAGCATGTTCAATGAATTATATGGTAATTTGGGATCAATATCATTTATTAATTTAGTTTTATTAAATAACATGTTTAATTATAGTATATAGAATGATCCTTTGAGGTATAATATAGAAATAGGTATTAAATCCATAATTTTTGGATGATTTCGAGGAAAGGATGTTTATGGGATTGTAATTAATAGAGGAAATGGCTGAGAATGTGATGATGATCTAGCTACACATGAGGACAACTTAGAGTAGGATTTTGTTTTGGCAGATTATAGGAGTAAAGACTTTTATTTTGAGGTAGGTGACCATGTTTTCGTTAAAATATTTCAGTGGAAAAGTGTTATGTGTTTTGGTAAGAAAGGAATGATTATTCCATGAATCATTGGAACATTTTAAATCAAAGAGAATTTTTGACTACTTTCATACTCATCAGCTTTTCCTCCATGTTTATCTTAAGTACACAATGTTTTTTATGTTTTGAAACTAAGAAGTTATAGGTCATATCTATCTACTGTTTTGATACCATAAGTAGTTTAGTTAGAAGGGAATATTTATTTTGAATATAATCCTATTTATATTAACAATAATAGAGAGAATGTATTGAATAATACTGTAATTTTCTAGGACATGATTTTTTGGAGAAACAACATGGTTGAATAAGCCACTTGGGAATCTGACAAGTATATGATGTAAAGGTATCCTCACATTTTTAATATGTGATCAAAAATTTTGAGGACAAAATTTATCAAATGTGGGAAGAATGTAACAACTTAGGTAAATTTAAAATAAATTGTTTTATTTTTTAAATTAAATTATTAATTTTACTAAAAATTGTCAATAAAATTAGACGTAGTTTTATGGTATCTATTAGTAAATTGAAATTATGAATTGAAATATAACACTTATGAATTGAAAATTGGATAATTGAATAGTAACCACACATATTAATGTATAAATAGTATTTATGTATCATAAAGTTAATGTATTGTATATTTATATTAGTAAACAGGTAAATATTATTTTCTTTAATTATAACTTTTTTTTTGTAATATTTTTGAGTCATAAATTATTATTTACAATTTTTAAAATAATAAAATGATTTAAAATCAAATATATTGTCATTAAATAGATTCATGAATTAATATATTATTATCATATTATTAGAAGATATTTTTTGGGACCTTAATTATTATTTAAACTGTTATAAAATATTTTCTAGTTTATATTGTGGTAATTTCTGAATAAATTTTGATTTTAATTAAAAATTAAATTTCTTATATTTATAAAATTATTTTCAAAAAAATGGTGTTCAATTATTAATTATACTTGTTGTACTTGTTGAAAAATATATGTGTTAAATTTTTTCGATTTCATGAAATACTTTTTTTTGAATAGTAAAATACAGAAATTTGTTGTATAAGCTAAATACAAGATTTATTGAGTCATAGATGATGAAAAGTTGATTTAAGCCCAAAATATACGACTCTTCTACAATATCTAAATACATTTGATGATAATTCACAAACTATTTATAATAATGAGCCAATATAATAAACAAATGAATAAAATATTCCAAAACCCCTCCCCTCCTACACTATAAAACCACCTTTATCCACCTATTCTCCTAACATCTCTTACAAATTGAGATATATTTAATTTCTTTACAAATACCTTACGAATCTATATTATCACGTCCAGGACCATCTTCACTCCCCAAAAGGCTATAAACAAAGGCCTTACAGATTTTCTCAAAGAGGATAATTCAAGAGTCCAAATAATCATTCATTCATTTTATTTTATTTTCATGTCTTTTTTATTTTATTATTTTTCATGATATAGACATGTATAAAAGGAATGAAAAATAAGTTATATTCAATATAAATTAATTTTATCAGGTTTTTTGAAAAATTCATCATCATACTTCTTCTCCGATCCCTTTTGATCTACAAATAATAACACCAGCTATGATGTTCCATTTACCAACATTGTGGTCTTTGTGTTTTCAAATTATATTAATTCTTTCATGGCAGGTCATAAAAACAATTAAATAGTTAAAAAAAATTAAAATTTATATTATAACTACTTTAATGTTTTTTAATTAATGTATATAAATTAAACTGAATTATATAAAAAATTATTTTCATGATTATTGAAGTACTATCAAAGTGGTCTAAAAGAACATCGTTAATGTTTTACCTAAATATTCAACATAATATCTGTATACAAATTGATTTATAGTATCATTTTATATTATTGAAACATATTCATAAAATATAATTCCACTTATATAATTTTTATTCTATTATACAAGACACTCCATTACAAAATGACCATGGAAACAGTGTAAGAAACGCAAAAAAACATTGGAAATAACAAAATATTAATAATTAATGGGTATAATGATGTTATGAAATGATAATATAATTTAAATATATTTATTTTAAATATTAATAACAGTATTTTAATAATTATACATGTGGTTTAAACAAATTTTATTTTAGGTGAATGTGAGGTGATGTAATTATTATCACTATTTCCATTCATCAGGTTAACTGAATAATTCATTGATTTTGTCATGTTATGAAATTTTTTTTTATATGAATGATCAATATATTATTTTGTATTTTTGTATTTACAGTGATTATATATATTTCGTTTATTTTATTAATTTTCACTTCAATTATATGGTATATGTAAGGGACTCCTCTTTAAAAACACTCTTTTAATATTCTTATTTGAAAAAATTCAAAAGGAATGTATTTAAACTAATATTCATGGTTTATGATTATGTTATGATTCTTGGGTATTGTTTTTGATGAAGGGTGGGACCTATATCCCCCTTAAATTAATTTTTATTTTTTATGTTGGTGGTCAGCCATATGGTTACTCTAACTTTTTTTGTGATAGTTACACTATACGGAAGCTGTGATGGGTACATTGCAATATAGCCGTGAGGGTTTCAAATAACAATGTCGTCGTGATAGTTACAATATTAAGTAAGTAATTACCCATGAAAACTTTATGGTTTAATTCAATTTTTACAATGTTATATATATATATATATTTTTTAAAGAGTGTATAATTTTTATACACTATTGGAAAAAAATTACGACTTTATAAAAATTATTTCTTATATTTAGTAGTATACATGAGCTAATAGTTTATCTCATTATTTTAATGACCCTTATTAGTATTTTTATTCTAATAAGAATTTTGAAAATGTTTTCCCCATGTTTATTCATGTGTAAGAGAAACAGATAAGACATTATGAGTTTCATGATGACTTCTCATTTAAATATTTCATGTTTTTTTCTTAAATATTATTATAGAAGAAATGGATAAACATTTTTAATACGCAGTCATTATACATGTGGGTTTATACATATGAATTGTGACCAAAAAATCAATAAATCCAAACTAAAAAGATCATTTGGAAGGTAAATTAGTAAAATCTAAATGAATTTACTAGACATGTAATGTATAAGGTTTGGGCCGTATACAATTCATAATGAGACATGGGATTTGGGTAAGCCCAGAGTTAAAGATTCTCTTAGGGACAAATCGTGTGGATAAATTGGGTGGTCACCCATGTGAATCCATGAAAAGTGATAAATAGATCATTTTCATGTATATCGAATGGTTTTTCTGTCTTGGTGGTCCAAACGTGTCAGGTTCTGCTTGAATAAGGGGCTATTACACAATAAGTGCATGGTTTTCCTACCGTGTGACCAACCGTGCATGGTTTAAAATTTAGATCATTTAAATGTTTATGTATCTCATTTTTACCTATGAGTACCTTTTTCATCCATTTTATCCCTAAATCAATATTTATTCCTCGAAAAGTTTTTTACTCATTTCAAATTGAACTACAAGTGATACAAAGTATATTCATGGTGTGTTGATGCCTGATTCCCATGGGAAGTCTTCATTTTTAGTAGATCTCATTAGTTATAGTCACATTTTCCCTCAATAATGATTAAATATAGTATGTTTTGGATATATCTAGTGTTTTTTATTCTAATATTTATAATTATTTAGCTTTGTTGATCATATAGAAAGATATTTCAAGTGTAATTTTGGAGATTCAAACCAGTTTTGTTTTCCTTTTCTTGCAGTTCTTCATTTTTTTTAAATCCCCTATGTATGAGGCATCACTCTAAACACATATTAATTTAAAATGATGTATTATTTTTAAATTATAAAAGTTTAATTTTTAGGTGGATTTTTTTGTGAAAATAATTATAGAATACATCATTTGTGATGGTTTGTAGATTTTTTGGATTTGTGGATTTGATGAAAATAATAATTATAATGTTCTTTTTTCCATGATATTAAAATAACCATTTAAGAATATAGTATTTTAAAATTTTAAAAAAAATTATATGTTTTTAATTAATAAATGGGTTATTGAGTTGGATAAGAAGGGTTGATTAGAAATGGTTTTGGAATATATGGGTCTCTTGTGAGTTTATGCTTTCGATATAACTTTGAAAAGGGGTCTTATACTATTTTGGTACAAAAATATGTGAAACTTGACAAGGGGACTCTGGAATATGTGACATAAGAATTTTGGATTATTAGTGACGAATTTGTGGATGGATGAGAAAATTCACATTAGTAAGGACATGTCACCTGGGAATGCATGTGTGGGTGTGTATTTGAATCATAGTTAAGTTATACAAAAAATGAATATGATATTGTTTAATATATTATTATTTTTATATCTTGGGAATACTATTTCAATTGGAAGAGCCGTTTTTGTTTAAAACATCACAGATTTGATATAATCATTGTAATTTTTTTAAATCATTTTATATAAATTGGTTTATATTTTTTTATAACTCGTTATACCATAGTGGTGTGTGAAGAGAAGTCATTTGGTGAAAACTTATATTTCATCATACAATAATTCTTTGAAATATTGATGTTTTTTCAAAAATGTATAGGTAAAGAATTGAAATTATATAGTGGTGTTTCATGATACTTTGACATGTAATTGGAGTATTATCATCAATAATATCGGTAGTTTCAATGTTTGTGTCCTTAGAGTCATTGAGGTTTTGTGTTTTGGACATCTAATGTGTACTTTGATATTAGTAGTCTTCCATTTAGGTACTCTAAATTTGATTGGGTATGATATTTAGTTGTTCTACTTCGATTTGTATGCATTGTTATCATGCATAATTTAGTGGTAATTTTTTTGGGTGTTTTGTTTGGTAGATTTATTTTTAGAGTTCCAATCCTAACCCAATTTTTTTTCAAACCATGTTATTTATTTCCATCACATGGAATACATTGGATGCCTCTTAAAACACTGTGATTTAGATTTTTTATTGGCACGTGGAATATGATCATGGGGAAGAAAATGATTTTCCTGTGTATAGGATGATCGAAACGTATACCACAAGCAGTTCCATACATATTTTTATGTATAATAAGAGTTAATGTTTGATATTGTATTTCCAATAAATTAGAAATAATAAGTATTTTTAGAATTACATGAAGGACCTCGGGACACCCTGAGAGGGGAGGTGTGAATCAGGGTGACAAATTATTCTCTTAATTTGATGGATCTTATTCCCATGTTGGTAGGAACATGGTGAACCTATATGATGAATATGATCAAAAAATAAAACATTCACATGCATAGAGAAGACACAACACTTTTTTATTGGTTCACCACTAAGGGCTACATCCAATGAGCATACGGTGACATGTTTTCGGTCGTTCAACATTCCATTAATCTTCACTAGCTATGTATTAAAAAGGTTTGAGCATAGTCACTCTGTCCCAGGCTCACTGCCTTTACAAAAGTTCATGGATAGCTCACAGTTTCCCTTGGGTCACTCCCGTTGACTCCTCCAAGCTCACTGCCCACGGTGAAGTCACACTCAGTTTATAGACGTGAAGGTCTCTTCATCATTGCAAAAGAATGAATCCTATGTTGAATGTAGATGATCTGTTGAAGTCCAACTTTCACTCGTATACGAATCCCACTTTTCACCATATGTATCGGGAAATCTTCCAGTTTTTGTGCAGCTCTAAAAGAATCGGCATACAACAACCTCACCTGGCGCACTTCTCCATGACCGACGCACATGTTTCATGACCGGAGCACAAGTCACTTGCGCGGTTCAAATTCGGTGTGCAGGTGACACCAACCAACTTGCGCGACACTACCTCCTTCAACTCCAAACTTACGCGATTTTGTGCCTTTAACTCCCAAACCGCATTGGTCGCGCAGCCAAGAACCGGCGTGTAGCCTCTACTTGGGAGACCCAACAACCACTCGCGCAACTCAACCATTTGCGCGATGTGAGCTTGAAAAATCTTATATGTCTTTAACATCATTCTAAATGTGGAGGGCTGGTCCTCTATTTATAGGCAAACTGGACCCCCTGCGCGGTGGCGTGCAAGTGTCCTCACGACGCTCAAGTCCCGGTGCGCATCTCCAACTGCCCAAGTCTCTATCCCTCTACTCACTTGCATGAACACACCAATACTTGCATGACCTACTTTCCTTTTCAATATTTTGATGTTCTAATCAATATGAACAATCGGAATTCATGTTTCCAAACCCCTTATACATCGGCACGCAGGTCACTAGCGCGACGCACCCAAAAATTGCACGGCACTTATCCCTTTTCCATTTTTCCATGTTCTGATCTTGAAAAACATATGGCGCACAAGTTTCCTCTCCTTCAAGTACACGACACACAAGTCTCTTTCTCAAAAACACTTTTCTCAATTTCTCGATTTTCAGGCCAAAAAAATTGGCAAACACTGGGAAACAACGCCACCTTCAATAGCATTGTTTGCTTGAACTGTATGATCACTTTGCTGGTACACATTCTGAACGTACACTGAGGATTGAAAACAAACACATACCAGACTACAATTCATTCATATAAAACCATATTTCCAACAATCTCCCCCATTGGGATTGTTGGAAATCAGAAAATAAATTCTATAGATCTCCATCCATGTTCAAACCAAAAACGCAAGAATCAACCAAGCCAACACTCTTTGTATACATGAGAAATTCTCGATGTAGAAAATAAGAGAAGAAGCATGAATTGGGTTACAGTGTTTTTGAAATCTCATTTATTCCCATCAAGCATGACTAGACCGATGTCTTCCTTCTTATCCTTCTCATCGTATCACTGATACTGAATTCACATCGTTTCACATGAGAATTACATGATTGAACATGTCTGAACATGCCTGAATTTATTCCTTTCTCCCCCATTGAAAATAAACACATAGTCGAATAATTGGATCAATGTTCAGCTCAAACCACACTCCCCCTGGATGGTATCTCCTCCACAAACCTACATCACATCCATAAATAGATAAAAATAGCTATCATAAACGGGGAGAGGGGTATTGCATAACCTCTTTATGCACTAAGAGGTGGCTGAACATCAAGGTTCAATCGATGCTTCTCAAACATAGTTGCTGACAGTGGCTTGGTCAGGATATCAGCCACTTTCTCATCAGTTCCCACATGATCCATTCTAATCACCACTTGATCGACTTTTTATTTGATAATGTGATACCTAATTTCAATATTCTTCATACAAGAATTATAAACAGGATTCTTAGTAAGATCAATTGAGCTCTTGATACCATAGTAAATCACCATTGGTTTCTTTACCTCATCACAAATATTTGTTAATTGTTTCTTCAACCAAATCAGTTGAGTGCATGCCTTTGTGGTAGAGATATAATCAGCTTCAGCTGTACTAAGAGAAGTACATTCATGTTTCTTTCTCAACCAGCCAATACATTTCTGCCAAATAAAGAAGGCTCCACCACTAGTGGACTTTCTGTCTACTATATCACCATCCCAGTCGGCAGAATATAACACTGATAATTCAATTTCACAGGATACAACATAAATTATCCCAAAGTTATGTGTACCTTGAATGTACCTCATGATTATTTTTACTGCCGACATATGTTCCTCCATTGGATTACTCTGAAATCGAGCCGTAAGACATCTGGCATAGACAATAAATGGCCATGTCGATGTCAGGAATAGTAGGATCCCAATGATCCCCATGAACATAGTGGGATCAACAGTGGCCTCATCCTCATAGTTTCAAAGTTTAGTTCCAACTGCAATCAGAGTTGACATTGGTTTCGAGTCTTTCATAATAAACTTCTTCAGCAGCTTTGTTGCATACTTTTAATGAGAAATGAAAGTGTATTCCTTCTTTTGAATCGCCTTCAGCCTCATGAAATATGTGAGCTCCCCAATCATAGACATTTCAAATTCTGATTTCATGTGGTTGGAAAATTCATTCACTAATATCCGCATGCTTCCACCAAATATTATATCATCAACGTAGACTATAACCATGAATTGATCTTTTGGAGAATTCTTCACATAGAGATTGTGATCTACTCCTCCTGACTCGAATTCCAGCTTCTTGAGATATGAATCCATCTGCGAGTACCACGCCCGTGGTGCCTGCTTCAAACCATATAGAGATTTTTTCAGTTATCAAACCTTTGTTTCATCATTACTTAAAACAAAACCCATTGGATGTTCAATGTAGACTTCTTCTTCAAGTAAACAATTCAAGAAAGTTGTCTTGACATCCATTTGATATACTTTATATCCTTTTTGGAGTAAAATGGAAAGGAAAATCCTGATTGACTCAAGTAGTCACTGGATAAAAGGTTTCTTCAACATCAATGCCTTCAATCTAGGAGTATCCTTTACATACCAGCCATTCATTGATTATTATGACACTTACATGCACATCAAACATCTTTTTGAGGATCCATTTGGTATTAATAACATTTTGACCTTCGGGTCTCTGGAAAAGATCCCATGTCTGATTCTTGTCAATCTGATCTAATTCATCATTCATGGCTTTCACCCAAGATTCATCCTTTGCAGCTTCTTCAAATGAGGATTGCTCAACAACTGAAAAAATTGCAGATTGCGTGTTCTTCCTCATCCTTCTTGTGTGAATGGGTGTAATGATATCCCCAATTATGTTTAATGTATCAATCTCAACTCTTCGATTTCTCCTGTGAGGTTCAGTTGCATTCTCCTCAGCCACATTTTCTTCTCCAGATTCTTCTTTTGAGTTAACATCATGATTTGACTGTTGAGTGTTTTGTAGAACTTTCGCTATTTATGAATTTTTATTTTGTCCACTTTCACTTTCTTTCTCACTTTCTATCACATCAATATATGTTTTCCTTAAAGCTTTTGTGTTTTTCTCTTCAATTATCTTAATATCGCGGATTTCCAAAATCCTTCCTAAACACTTTTTGAAACATTTGTAGGATTTTTTTTTCATTGAGAAACCAAGAAAAATCCCTTCGTCTGCATTGTCTCCATACTTCTCTTGATTTCCTTCCTTGCTCCTGATGATGCATTTACTTCCAAAGACATGAAAGTATTTTAAAGAGGGCTTTCGTCCATGCCACAATTCATATGGTGACTTTGTCTCACCCATATAATGTCTTATTTGATTCTGAATTTACAGTACAGCTTGAACAGCCTATTTCCAATAATGTCTTGGAATAAGACTCTCAATCAGCATAGTTCATTCCATGTTGTTCACCTGTCGATTCCTACGTTCAACAACTCCATTTTTTTTGGAGTTCTCATACCAGCTACATCATGATGTATCCAATGCTTCTCTAGATAATTTTCAAATTCAATGGACATGTATTCTCCTCCATTATCAGATCACAATACATTGATTGTTCATCCAGTATCAATCTCGATGATTCACCGATATGTTTTCATGCAGTCAAGGACTTTTCGTTTCCTGTGAATGACCATCACACATTCCATTCTACTGTAATCGTCTATGAAATGGACAAAGTACCTTTCTCCATGAGATCCAGCAACATTTATCATCCCAAATACATCTGTATGAATTAGATCACGAAGGTGAGATTCCCTTTTCTTCATTGGATGATATGAACTGCAGACCAAATTCCCACGAATGCAATCATCACAAGATTTTTCACTTTCACGATTTAGGTTCAGAATTTCCATGAACATTATCAATTTTGATATTTTCTCCATGTCTTGTTGATTGATGTGTCCCATTATCCAATGTCATAAATGGTTTTCTTCTTCAACAGTCATGTAACATACATTTTCTTCACTGTCAACATGATACAAGTTGTCTTCTATTCTGCATCCCTTCATTAGTGAATTGCCTATATTTCCCTTAATAGTGAATCCTTTCTGATTAAAATCAACTATAAGTCCTGAGTGACCGAGTTTGACTCACACTGAGTACATTATGACGTAGGCCATCTACGTAAAGGACTTTAGTCTTATTTAGTTATTCATAAGATAATTCAGTACTTCCACTCCCTTAGATTTTCAGAGCTCCATCCTTACCAAATAGTACTCTACCATCAACCATCCTTTTGATATAGGTTAATAGGTCGGAATTACCTATCATATGAGACGAACAATGAAAATCCAAAATCCAGGTACTGTTGTTCTTTGTAGCTATGAGGGCCACCCCTATATGGTTGGATTTCTCAATCTACTTCTTTTCCATCCATGAGACATCGGATTGAGTATAGAGTGTTGTTGTCCTTTCAATTATCTCATCCACGTACCGAGGTTCTTTATAGTTGAAATATTCATTGAGAGGAGAAAACCTATTTGAAAGTGATACACTATCTTGCGGATGAGACTTGGCTTGTCTTGAACTTATGGATGAGGTGTCCATGTCCTTTATCTTCCTACGATTAGTAGCCTTATGACCAATGTTAGAAAAACGTAAACAATATCCATAGAAATTGTTTCGTTTATATGAATTAAGATATAAATTTGTTCTCCGTTGTTGAACTCTTATATCTTCTACATTTGGATTGCTTCTTGCCTCTTTATAATAAGACATGGTATGGCCCAGATAGCCTTAGAACTTACACTTCATGCGATGAAATGTCTTCTCACCTGAACTTCACGTCATACCTTCTTCCTTGGGAAAATAGTTAGAGTATCTATCATTTCTGAATGTTTGAGGATAATATTTATTTATCCTTTTAATTTGGTTAGAGGGTTACTTTTTCAGA
Source organism: Viscum album (assembly GCA_963277665.1). Taxonomy (NCBI): domain Eukaryota; kingdom Viridiplantae; phylum Streptophyta; class Magnoliopsida; order Santalales; family Viscaceae; genus Viscum; species Viscum album. Next base: position 1,958,651,167 of record OY728165.1, read on the forward strand.
AAATTAGGCAATTTTCAACATGTTAAACATTCCTCATATCTTTCTTTTGGATCATTTTACTTCAAGAATATGATGTATCAGATTCACAGCCAATTCTACTCTTTCACATGCAAGCGGGTCTTTGATCAGTCAAGATTTTTCAAACCCTATCTGAACCACATTTGGCACTTGCCAGAAATTCTACATCTAAGAATCTTCCAAAAATTATTTTCTTCCTTGATTCTTTTGGAATTGATTCAGTATGAAGTTTACTACTACAAGTAACAACTTCCTCCTCAACACCCTCAGTAGTCTTGTATTTTTCATCTAGTCATGAGGTGAGGTCATTGATGACTGTTTCCTGTTCATTCATTCTCAGCTTCAGATCCACTACATCATCATTGATTTCAATTATTATAGATTTTACCTTCACAAATTCTTCCATTAATTAAATTTCAGCTTCACGATGATCAACGTATTCAGTTGATTCTTCTATAATTGATTTCCACTTATTACAACACTTACATTTAGTCTTAAGCATAATAATAGCATCCGTAAGTTGCATCTCAGGATATGCAGAAGTTTCCAACTGTTTTTCTTTATTAGTATCTTCTTGACCTTTCAATAGTGGCCATCATGGAAGCATGGTTCCCATTTTTGAATTCTGGTTCTTCTTCATCACAGAATTCATTATCATCTTCTTCCTCTTCATAAAAAAACTCTTCCTTTGCATTTTCATTCCATATTTGAAGTCTCCCTTTTTGAAAAACCTTCTACAATGCTTCTAAATGTTTTTTTCTTCACTATCTTCATCATGGAACTTTCTTAAGCATTGAGAGGCAATGTTCCCAACTTTTCAGCAATGAAAACATGCGAGAGGTAACTTACCTTTAAATTTCCCTTTTCCCTTCTGGAATTTCTTTGAAATGAGAGAAATAATTTATTTTTCTTCTTCATCATCACCACTACTATCTTTTGTAATTTTTAGTTTATCCATGGCCTTAAATACCATTTCCTTAGTCATAAAATTCGTTGCATCTTCTAGTTTGATTCTCATTTCATAAGCTACTAAGATGCTTAGATGGTCATCCAGATAATGTTTTGAAAGATATAATTCCTAAAGGGATGATAAATTTTCATTGTACAGGGGTGGAAGTCATCTCAGTAATTTCTTCACAATGTCAATGTCTTTGATCTCGTTTCCTAGGCCCTGATGTGCTCCAACTACTTCAGAGATTCGATTAAAGAAGGAGTCTGCATTTTCATCAGGATGCATCTTCAAATCATCGAACCTATTTTGCAACACTTGTAGTTTCATTTCCTCCACTTTTTTATATCCTTCACATATATTCTCTATTTTATCCCACATGTATTTTTCTGAGGTGAAATTCATCACCTTTAGGTAGATATGATCAGAAATGGTTTCGGTGAGTGCGTTTTGTGCTTTAGCATCTGCATCATGAATTTTCCGGTATGTCTTAGTCATAGCAAGGTCTGTTAGATTAGGTGACTTGTATTCCTCGAACAGTATAAAATAGAACTTCCATTCCAAGAGATCTTAGATGAGATCTCATTCTATTCTTCCAAAGCTAGAAATTACTTAGATCTACGTGAGGGACTCCCCTGACACTGACTGCATTCTCCATGACGACAAAGGACATATTCAACACCAGCAACCTTTACCCTTTGATACCACATGAAGCACCCCGAGACACCCTAGGAGGGGAGGGCTGAATCTAGGTGACACATGTTTCTTTTAATGTGAATGATATTTTTCCCATGTTGGGAGGAACTTGTTGAACTTTTATGACGAATATGATCAGAAAGCAAACATTCACATGCACAGAGAAGACCCAACACTTTTTACTTTGTTCACCACTAAGGGCTAAGTCCAAGTAGCATACACCAAAAAGTTGTCATTCATTCCAAATTACACTAATATTCAACAGATGTGGATTACAAAGGTTCGGGAATAGTCACTCTATTCCAGGATCACTACCTTTACAAAAGTTCAGGGATAGCTCACAGTTTTCCATGGGTCACTCCCGTTGACTCCTCCTAGCTCACTTCCCATGGTGAAGTCACAATCAGTTTATAGACATGAAGGTATTTTTATCATTGAAAAATAATGAATCCTCTATTGAATGTAGATTCTCTATTGAAATCCAGATTTTTCTCATATACTAATCCCACCTTACACTGTAGGTATTTGGAAAATCTTCAAGTTTTGGTGCAGCTCCAAAAGAACCGGCGTACAACAACCTCACCTGGCATGCTTATACAAGACTGGCGCCTAAGTTTCAAGACCAGCGCACAAGTGAATTGTGCGGCACAAATTCAGAGCATAGGTGACACCAACCCACTTGTGCGATACTGCCTCCTGAAACTACAAACTTGCGCGACGCTGTGCCATTAACTCTCAAACCACCTTGGTCGCGCAACCAACAACCGGTGCGCAGCCAGTACTTGCGCGACCCAACATGCACTTGCATGACTCAACCACTTGCACGACAGGTGCTCCAAAAATCTCTAAAAGAACTGGCGTACAAAAACCTCAGGGTGCGCATGTGTCTTCACGACGCGCAAGTCCCAGCACGCAGCTCCAACCTCCCTAGCCTCTATCACACTCCTCACTTACGTGAACACACCAATACTTGTGCGACCTACATTTCATTGAAACATTTTGAAGTTCTGATCATGAAGAACAACCAGCATGCAAGATTCAAAACCTCATATACATCGGCATGGAAGTCCTTTATTGGCATGCAAGTTAGTTGCTTGACCATCCCAAAACATACCCAACACTTATCCCTTTTCCCTTTTTCCATGTTCTGATCTTGAAAAACGTATTTCGTGCAAGATTCCTCTCCATCAAGTACACAGAATGAAAATCTCTTTCCCAAAATCACTTTTCTCCATTTGTCTATTTTCAGGCCCAAAAACATGGCAAACACTGTGAAACAGCACCACCTTCGATATCATTGTTTTCTTGAACTATATGATCACTTTGCTGGTACACATTCAGAACATCCACTTATGATTGGCAACAAACACAAACCATACTCCAATTCAGGCATATAAGACCTTGGATCCAACATTACAAGCATTAAAACGTTACACTTCACATATATAGTCATTAATCTATTGTAAATCCTGAGATTTCTGAGTATGTTGATAGTCATGTGATCGATTAAGGTTTAACCATTATGATATTTTTCATATTATATGAATAGAAAGACATATAGGATCTATATTGATATAGACTAATGAAGTATTTTCCTATACTAATATATAATATGGAATATTATTTTCTATCATATGTGGTGTATGTGATGTTTATATATAAAATGATGAATTAAATTTGATATATTCATAGACATAGACTTTATCTACCAAAAGATTTGTGAAAATGTGAGTTGAACATATATTATTTACATGAAAAATCAAATGGATAAATAATGAATTTTAGAAGATAATCATATTAAAATTCAACCATTCATATGATAAAGCTTCAAAAAAATGGTATAGAGCTATATGTGTTTGATATAGATCATAGAAAATTCCATTGTAGCTAGTGTAGTAAGGATTATTTATTTAAAGTTATTTATGGAAAAAATTGAATTTTTAAATTATAAATTTAATGATATAAATTCACATTGTGTAAAATATTATAATCATCCAAATGAATATTAAATATTATAATTCTTATACAGATACTCTAATGATTTTTAGAGTTTTGTAAAATGGATTTTTGATAGTTCTTCACTTGGAAATGCTTATGTTGTGGTATATAGTGAATCTCATGAAATGTTTCAAAATTTATTTTATAATTATCAAAATTGATTTTTTTAAATGGTTACACATGTTATTATGTATAATATTATAAATTTTTATATATAATATTGTTTATATGTTTTTAGTTTAATAGGGAGACTTTTAAAGACAATACTTAATGCTCTATATCATATATTATGATATAAATATATTATAACATTATATATGTAAAAACCTGATATATATATATATATATTATAGAATGAATGAAATGAATCACAATTATTACAAGGGAATATAACATCCCGATACATTACGATATATTTATTTTTTAAATATATTAAATATCATTGATATATTTTAATGTGCACAACAACAAATTTGAACAAGATTGGATATACTATTATACCATGATATCCTGAATGTTATATTGGGCAGTATGAATAGTACTAAATAAATTATTAAATTTATATTTTATAATCAAATAAAATAAATAAACTGGATATCTATTTATTAGAAATAAATTTAGAATCATTTAAATGAAGAAAAATGTATTATAAAAGATATAATTTTTCTAGAAGGTGGCTTACTTACAATTTTCACACATTATTTATAATTACATCCTACCAATTTTGTAAATTTTATATGAGATATAATATTATTTATTTAAATCATAGTAATAAAATTATCTTTTGTGATGTCTTTGGGCCTTTCCTGTAATGTCTTATTTTTTAATGAATATTTAAAAAGAATAAATTTTAATTTAAATCTATCTTTTCTATTAAATTATTTTAATGATAAATTATATTTCAAATCGGTTTTAATGTTAATTTATTTCAATTTTATATCATTTAATCCAATTTATTTCATTTGAAACTTTTCTCGTGGAATTTTAATATTAAAAATTCATATACTTTTTATACTTTTCCCTTTAAAAACAAGCTTTCTCATCTCACCTATGGGAATAAATTTTGATCATATTTTTGCACTTATATTAATGAAATTATGGAAAATAGATTATATATGTTTAAACTTCATAATTTATATTATCCAATAAATTGGAAATATTTTTTTACGAAAATTAATGTGAAAAATTTAAAAATTATTTACATTAATTAAGGATGAAATTGATTTACATAGTGTTTAACTATAAATATAATGGTTAAATTCACCAAAATAGTATTGGTAAATTTCCAATTTATATAATAATTAGACCCTATCCTATATATGGATCTATAATTCTACATTTTGGACCTTTTTTTAATGGGAATAAATTTAGTACACCATTATCTGTCATAAAATTACATGTGTGCAAGTCACCTCAATTATAAAATGAAAACCCATATCCAATATTCATAACAACATCAAACCTTTTTTGTTTAGCCAATACTGGACAAAAAAATGTTTAAAATTCCACCCCTCATCATATATAAGATACTAGATCTTCTTCAGGTATTTTTTGTTTATGTTTTCATTTGGCCTCTTCTTTTTGGGATAAATAAGTGTTTCCAAGTGTTCTTGTGATGAATTGGGGTGTTCTGTGGGTTCAGGACAAGAAAGTGGAACAAAAACGAATTTTGGGCATGTCACATGATTTGTGCATGGTTAGTCAAAATTGATTGGAGAATCCAATGCAACTGTGTAGCCATATATAGAGGTTTATGCAAGGTAGGATCATGGTAAAGAAAACCTTGTAGGAATCCCCAAAAACTGGGCGAAATGGGGGGGGGGGGGTTTAGACAATGGCACACACACGGTGTTTGCACGATTTGAAAAACTGTGCTGGAAACAGTGTGCCCCAAAAACTGTGAGAAAATTAAAAAAATACCACCTCGGTAGTTTAAAACACAACTTCGGTTTCCCCAACATTTTACCCCATGTATCCCTAGTGACAAACTTGGATAACCCAATCTTCCATGATGTAGTTATTGTTAGATTCTTGGTCATTTTGAGTGACGTTGGTTGAAGATCGAAGGCTCCGGTATGTCTAATATAATCCATGATTCCTGGTTTCTATTAGGGTTTTTATCTTTCTCCAATCTCTTCCAGAACATCTAAAACCCTCTCTTTCAGGTGAGTTTTAGGTTTGCGCTTAAAGGGGTGTTTGAATCTTAATCTAAGGCCAAGACTAATAGTGTGTTCATCAATGGATTTGAGGTAGGTGTTCTAATTGTTATATCCCTTGAGTGTTATAGAGAGTGTTCATGTAGTGTTTTGATTCCTACTATCCCATGAAGAGTTCGTCATGAAATTATTGGGATGTGATGTTTAGGGTGTCTAAATAACCTAATAGAACCCCCATGATCCCCATGGGATGCATGGAGGATTATGTGACCTCTTACATGTCCTCCCATGGGGTGTTCCCATGTCACCGAACACATATCATAGCTATGTAATTGTAAGGTCATTGTGTGATAACATAGATCCCATGGTGAATATCATATAATGATTGAAGGATGTGAATGAGAGTCCTAGTAACAACCCTTGGTTGGGCGATGACCAATGTGGGTGTTTCGTTGGATTCAATAGGGGTTAAGTGAGATAAGGGGAAATGCTAACGGAATAGTTTATTCATTATATATGCCTAACCCATGGAATATGTGTTCAATATAGATTATGTAATGATGATGGAATAAGAAATTATGTTTTGATAAATGGTAGTCATGAATTAAATAATCCTTGTTAACTAATGAATCATGAATTATTCCTTGTTTACATAAATTAATTTGTACTAGTATTTACTATATATTAGACATGATATTTTGTAGACACCGTTGGTGGTGGTCAATTGAGTTATGTACTCACACCCTGCTCGGGCCCCCGTTGGGTACCCGAGTGGATCTCATGGTTTTTGTTCTGGACAAGGGAAGGGGTACTATACAGAGATATTGAGTTGACCTCAGGACATACATGAAGAAGGATACAATCATTGAGTCAGAACCCCTAGGTGATTTTTTCCATTTTTTTATTTTGGGTTTTATTCACTTTAACTATTAGTGTGGCATGAAATCATTGTATTTGATTTGCGGTCTCTACCAAATTTGGATTATATTATGTTATGCATGTTTATTGATATCTTATTATTACTTATATTATTTTTATTTCATAATGTAGTTTCATAATCTAGTAAATAGGGTATATTATCCCCATGTGACTTATTATACACTCTCTTCTAGTCGACAACCATTGGCGTATAGGGAGATCCACTTGAGGACATGTGATGACCCAGCTCATGGCACCTTTTTAGTGGTTTCTGGGTTGGGGTCATTACAAATTTTATCAGAGGAGTTATTTTCTCTTTCATTCAATCAGGGATAGTAGTCATGAGATTTCTATGTGTCGGGCTATAGTAATTAGATCATTATTGGTGGTATATAACCCATGTACGAGGGAAAACCCATTTCACTTGGGGTGGGAATTTTTATTCATGATGTGTGTTGTTACATTTGATTGATATTTCACCATTGGGTGATGCTCATGTTGTGTTATTTGAATGATTTATGATTCTATTCTCATTTTAGTGATGGAATGAGGGTGTTCATTCTTGGATCATTTTAGGAACCAAGGGATATAGGTGGCATGTATCATCATAGGCACACACACAGATGGGTGTGTATGGAATAGATAGTATAATGCATTTATGTGATGAATCTGAAGAAACTGATTCCTAATAATGGTAATGTATGTGGGTGAATGAAATGAATGCATATAAATGGTTATAGAATATCATGTATAATGAAATGTTTATAACGGGTTAAAATTTAATGATATTTTTCCTAATGAAAGGTGTAAATGTGATAAAATGATGATTTACACATGTTTGGAAATGTAAAATGTGCTTGATAGAAAATGGTTATGTTGAAAAAGAAAATTTTGTTCGATGATGTGTTGATGAATAGACTTGTGATTAATTAAACTTGTTTCCCCTTTTTGACCGTGACTATTCATTATATAGTATAGGGAATAGTTTTAAGTATCATATTGACTGTTGGTATAGATAATGAAGAATTTTTTGTTTATAGATGATAGCATGTGATCTTTCTATATCTTGTTAAACCCTGTTAGTCATTCATCAAATTGTTGGGTGAGAGATATGTTCAAAATGACAATATTTTATTTCAATGGTTGGTGTCCTTTATGTTTCTTATTTGAACCTTCTATGTATGGGTTAGTGTAGTGAGTGTTCCCTAGTTGATTCTTTGGGTTGGATTATAAATCCGTACCGATTGTGATATGTCCTAGGTGGTATGTTTAGGGCACCCTTGGTAGGGTTCTGGCCATTGGGTTGTGTGGTATTATTCGATAATGTGAGTGAAGAAACACTCATGGTTTGTGACCATAGGGAGTGCATGCTGGATCTAATGTATATTGTATGGGTCTTGGATACCTTGAATGTAGAGATCTTATGAGCTATTAATTGAATCCTGGAGAGGATGTTTTCTTCATGGTTCTGATGAATGTTTACACCTTCAGTATGGAACCTAGAGTAAATGGTTGTTTGGTGTGATAGGAACTTTGTGCATTGGAATGGGAGTGATAGTTCCATTCAATAGAACATATTGGTTCGTGTCAAGATATGTATGGTTTGGAGAGATTTCCAATGGTCTGTCATCTTTGTTTCTTCAGACTAGGGAGTGGAAATCATTCAGCCTTCAAGGTGACCTTTGAGAGAGGTTGTATAAGTTTTCTAGTGCTTTTGGGGTGTTCTGCACATGCAGATCTTTTGGACATTAATAGTATGACTCTGTGTGTTCCATGGTGTTGTAATAGACATGAGGTTTATGTGGGAATGATTATGGTTGGGTTTTCCCCTGATTTGTGGTTATGTGAGGATAGTTCTGAAAATCAAGGGTGTTCTTGTGGGAGGTTTGGCCAGCGGTGCAAATACCATTGAATATGAAGCATGAGTGATTCTTCATAGGTAGTTTCAATGCTTACTAAGTACCACAAAATTTATTGGGTGGTATATTTTTTCATGGTTCATTCATAAGGGGACATTAGTACTAAGATTGGGGTTTTGGAATATTGTTTCGAGTAAAAAAAATTCAAGGGTGGTTGAAGGGTGGATATATTCTTTCGTTTGATGGTGACACACTGGGTGAGTGTCGTCATATGGATGAACATGATAATATGAATACTTTGGTTGTTTGGTGAGATGTAGGGCCTTCCACAGGTATGATGTGGCTGACTAAAAAAGATATATAGTTTGGTAAGTTAGAACACAATGGGCAATACACAAGTTGAAGATGTTTTGTGAGATATCGTTCAATTGATTGGTTTGGTAGACCATTGTGCGACAGTTGTTAGCAAACATTGACATAACAGACGAACTTAATAATTTTGGTAGGATTAGTTCCCCCTGAGTCATTTTTTTTATGGCTTCTTGGTGATTTTTCTAGGGATTGATTGTTAATCATTTTTGGATATAACACTTGAGTAGTGGTGGATAATTATTGATGAGATTCATTCGGTATGGTGGCTTGAAATCCTTGAAAGGTTATAGTGTACCATATTTCAACATTGCAAATGGATTAGTTGGTGGTTGTGTTCATCAACAACTTCTTAGTATATATCAGCTAGTGACGAGCATGCCCAATATCATGACATCTTCCAATGTACGTTGAGATTATCTAGCTTGTTCCAAAAGATATGAAGGTGTTTGATTGGATGAGGTTCATCATTGAGTTTATGCTCATAGAGATGGTTTATGTGGAGCCTAATGATGATATGTAAACCCTATATGGATTGGGTTGAGGTCCTCATGATGGACCAAATGTTGAAAAACATCATGGGTGCCATTCATGGAAGCTTGTAATGAGCAATGTGTGATGTTCGTTTTCTTGTTTTGGGAAAAGATGAATGAGTATGTCTAGGTTTGGGGTTTTGTTGGGATCAGGTATAATATGGGGTGTTTGGAATCCCTCATGAGATCAGTGGTAACAACACTCCTTCTAAGGGGAGTGATGAGTTTGTCCTTGATGTGGAAGGGAGAACATCGAACTAATGTGATGGAACCAAGATCCCAATGGAGAACCTATAATGTGGTTGTTAGGTTTCTCAGATAGGAAATGTGGGACCTGGAGGTGTTGAATAATGATTCAAGTGTTTTAATGAGCATAGTGGGTTCTAAGGGAGGCTTGTGATGTCTGTGATGAGTCGTAAGAGGGTGTGGGTAGACATGACAACATGTTGTGGAAAGAGAGGTTGGGCTCTATAACTCAAACGAATTATTGTGTTAGGATCTAGTAGTTAATCCTCATGTGGTTATGGAACATCTTGATGATAAATGAACATTATCCACGTAGTATGGTGGAACGCCAAGTGTAAAGCCTGATAATAGTCTGAAGGGCGGTAATTCCACTATGATGTAATTCTACCAGATTTGAGTAAATGACTTTAGTGATTGTGTGAGATGATAATGATATGTTTCAGGTCAATAATCACCTTAGAGAGGTGAGTGAGGGGTAGTGTACCATTAGTGGATGGTTAATGTTCTAGGATAATCAAGCCAGATGGGGTCCATCCTAATATGGTAAACATGAATGGGTATGGTGAGAATCACCCACCCCCATGATCATGTTGCAGCAGAATGTGACTTTTTGAAAATAATGTGTACCTGAGTTTGGTCATGTTGATCCTAGACCTTGAATGGTTACTGTATCAATGTCCTCTTGAATGGTTTCTATGGTACAAATGAATGTCAAGGTATGGTAATTCTCCAATGGATGCGTGGGCGTAGTGATTTTGAACATGTTAGGTAATCGCAAGATTAGTTGAGATAGGGGGTATTTCATAGTACATGGAGCTTACAGGTAGCAAAAATTGGTGGAGAGATCTATATTGGATAAAGGGTTGGCTGACGATATGAGTGGAGTTCATGGTTGGAATGACTCAATAGGCCACCGTTTGGGTGAGTTTCTTAGGTAGAGTGTTGTTGCATGGGTTTTTGGGTCGAGTAGCCAAGAGTTTTTAGAATATTTTGGATGGATAGCTATGTTAGGAAATATTATGGAAATGTAGTTTTAAGAGTTGTGTGTTTTCCTCTAGGTTCCACCGAGTCTGGACACTGTAAGAGATTAGTGAAGAAATGGATTCCATGTGATTTGAGTCATCAGTTGTGAAGAGGATTGGGCTGATGAGGTACTAATTGGATCATCTGTGAAGATGTGATGGTGTGTATTATGTTTCCATGTATTCTGAGTAAGGTGTTGTCAACTATATTTTCCCAATGAAAATATCATGGTGGGAATGGATGATACTAATGAATAATTAAGGATTTTTCATCTCATATTGTGGTTGTGGTGTGCAAGGCATGTGGAGAATTTTGTGCCCTTGGATCAGGTATGGTAAAAAATTTATTGTGAAACCTAAAACATGGAATTCATTAATAGATAAGAAGGCCTTGTGGCATGATCCCTTGTTACAAATGCAGTGGTGCCCTGATGAGCAGCTCGAGCAAGATTAATTATAAAGTAGGGAGGTATTAAGATCTTGAATATTTTTAAAATATATTCTATTTATGATTTGGTTTGGCCTCTTAATTTTTGGCTAAATATGTGTTTCCCAATGTTCAAGTGATGGAATGGGGTGTTTCTCTGGACTGGGGGTCTGGGAAACAGAAAAAGAGTAAAAAATAATTTCTTGGAATTTTGCACAATTTGCACACGATTAGTGTAAACCAAGTAGGGTATCCTTGGTAACCATGTAGCCATGGAAGGAGGCTTAAGAATGGTTGGAGAATTGTTATTAAATATGTGTGTAAATCCCTAGAATCTATGTGAAATTGGTTTTTTCAGAGTGTGGATCACATACAGTTTTCACTTATTTAAGAAAATCGTATGGGTAAACTGTGCAACCCATAATCATTTAGAAAATTATAGGAATTCCACCACATGATTATAAAACCCAACATTTGTTTCTACCCCATTTACCCCCCCCCCCCCCCCGCAACCCTAGTGAATAACTTGGATGACCCATGCTTCTATGATGTTGGGCTCCTTCGATTCTTTTCGGGTTGGAATTCTATATTTTGCGGATTGAAACCCCGAGTAAGTATAATCGCCTCATTGGTTCCTCTTATCGAATAGGGTTATCACCTTTCTCCCATCTCTTTCTGAAACTCTAAAAACATCTCTTTTGGGTGAGTTTTACATTATGTATTCATGGGATGTTTGAATCAAGACCTACGTCCTTGACAAAGAGTGTGATCATCAATATATTTGAGGTAGGTGGTTTACCTGTTATATCCATCGATTTTTAAAGATATTGAGCATGAAGAGATTTGATTATTACCCGCTTGGGATGAGTTTTTCATACCTTTACTTTGATGTAACATTTAAGTTGTCTAAATAACTTAATGAAAACCTCATTATCCATGAGGGATGCCTGGAGGATGATGTGACCTATGTCACGACCACCCTCTAGGGCGTTCACACGTTTCAAGAATTAGTGATTGGATTAGTAAATGTATGGTCAATGTGTGAGAACATAGATCCTATGATGAATAAAATATAAATCTTGAATTATGTGAATGAGATTCCTAGTTATACATCTTGGATGGGTGGTGACCTATGTGGGTGTTTGGTTGGCCTATAGAGGGGTGAAGTGAGATATGGAAAAATGATAAGGGATTATTTTTATTCATGATTATTCTTTGTGAGATATGAAATTGAAATGTGAATTGGGAATGAATCTATGGAATGGATTAATACATGAAAATTTGTTAGTATACATAAATTATTTAATGTAGTTAAGGGTTTTTTGTTATCTGATATGAGATATGCACTTGGAATGGATATGTAGGTAAATTATCATGAAATGATGAATCAATAAATGGGTCAATATGTGAAAATGATTAAACACCATAATGGAATGGATTATGAGAAATGTAATGAGGCCTAATTAGTGTGGTATGATGAATGAAGTCTAGCGTGATAGGCACAATGAATGAATTCATAGAGAGTTAAGCATAATAAAAGTGATTGGGAATAAATTAATAAATGATTTGAAATGTGGTAAATGTTTTAATTGTTTAAGAAATGATATTAACATTCATATTTTTTTTAAGATGGATTTTTTACTTGGAAAATGGTTTTGATTTTTTGTGAATGGTTGATGGATATACATATACATATATATAGCATGTTTATATGGCTTGGTAGAATTTGGTATTGACTTCAGGTTATACACCCACAGGTCATGTTGGATTGATGCTCAAAACTCCACCCTTAATGCATTGGTATGGGAAGAGGATTGAGGCTATGTTACCCTAACAGTTTCACTCTACATGGACTGAGGCGTCGAGGTGAATAAAATGTGTTGATGTGAAATATTGATCCCTAGCGAGATAGAGACATTATTTTTTCCCCAGATATATTGTGAGTGATTTCCTTAGACACTTGTATATATGATATTTATTCCTAACCCATGGAAAATGTCATCGGTATGGCTAATGTAATAAATATTGTAAAATAAATTGAATTGGGATTAATTCTAGTAACGAATTAAATAATCCATGTTAACTATTTCCACCCGAACTGTTCCTTGTTTACTTACCAATTATTTTGAACATTCCTGAACTATCTATTAGATTGTATATTTTTTAGACACCGTTGGTAGTGGCCTACTGAGTTTTGTACTCACACCCTACTCGGCCATTGTTGGGTACCTAAGAAGATATCTTGGTTTCAATTCTAGATAATAGAAGAGGCCCTACTCAAAGATATTGATATGGGCTTGGGTTGTACATGGATAAGGATATAGACTTAGAGTCGAAATCCATTAGGAATGTTTTGTCATTTTTTATTTTGTTTTTTATTCATTTCCACTATTAGTCTGGCAAAGAATCATTGTATTTGATTAGTGGTATCTAAACTGTATTGGGAATATTAGGTCATGAATGTATATTTAATGTTTTTTTATTTATTTGGTTATTTATATTGTGTAATGTTGTGTATTACTCTTGTAAATAGGGTATAATCTCTCCATGTGACTTATTACACCCTCACTACTAGTCGGAAACCATTGTAATCTGAGTAGGAGCACATGATTTTATGTAATGACCCTGCTCGGGGCACTAGTTTAGTGGAATCCTGGCTGACGACATTACATATGGTAATCCTTTATCATTAATCCCTTATGGGAACAATTTTTGTACAATCTTATAAATATAATTGGAGAAGAGGTAAAATGACTAACAATCTATTTCTGTTTTATATATTCCTACACCTCTATCAATTCAAATAAACAATTATAATATAATAATATTAATATCTACCATATAGAGATTTTTTTATGTTATGGTAATATCCTAAAATAATTTCCACATTCATCAAATGGGTTACATAATCATCATTCGTTTTTTCAGTGAACTACCACCTTGTTAACTGATATCATTCAATTTTCCAGTACCACCTGTAATGGTTGATTATTTTGATGGTTATAATATATATATATAAAAATTATATCATAATTATACAACTGGAGTCATTATATCAGTTATAATTTTTTTTACATTCCCTTCCATATGGAATAGTATTTCATCGCTCATGTGTTTGGCGGACTACTGCCTGAAGAAGCATCGTGAATCGGCTTTCACTAGTGCTTCATATAGAATTTGGTAATGATAAAGATAATGAATATATGTGATTTAATGACCTAATTACAATATTCATAAAATACATACCATTTTGAAATGGTAACATATAATTTTATTTCTAAAATTATTACTCATATAAATATGATAATCTGATTTGTTTATGTGTGGAATACAATCATCAAGAAGCGTTATGAATATGGTTTCATCATCTCACATTGTAGGTAATATATATATGTATATTTAATGAAATAATATGGAATATATGAAAATATTATAATTATATAATGAAAACACATTCCATACACTATTTCTATAATGTTCATTACAAAAATGAAACATAACTGATGCATATGTAAAACCTACAATCTCCATGATTACAACAATGTTAGTTTTTCATAAACAACAATCAATATTGGATTTAAAAGAATAAATTATATATACGACTGTTATTTCATAATTATTATTTCTCATATTTATAAATTATATCATGTTTTACGATATCCACCCTACAAAAGTCATTTATTTGAAATAGATGTCAAATAAAATTGAATCATTTGATTTAAAATTAATTGATTAGTTAATAATATATAACAAAGTGTAAATGTAATAAATATAAAAATAACAATTAAAAAATTTCATAATATAGCGAATAATGAAACTCTATTTATTTTTTATGTTGATAAATATCATATGCGGCGTATTAGATTCAAGGTCAGGGATTCTCATATTGTTTTTTCTTACAAGGGATATACAACTTATTCATCAATTATTTATCACAAATTTTGAATATACATCCATTTTATATCATGTATAAATAATTAATTTATATTTAAGGAAATTAATTTTTTATTAATTACAATGACATTCATGTGGATCATGTTTGAAAAGATACCAATTTTGTAATTATTTATTTTGCAATCTCGTCATAATTTGCGATTGTTTTTTTATTAAGTTCCCCTTATGGGATTTATTTTTTGTTTTTTTAAATCATATTTATTTATTATCATATTGATATTTATGATAAATTTCATGTAATTGTAGTATTTTAAACAACTTTTATTCTTAAAAAGAAAAAAAAAATTATTCTTTTAAGAATATCATAATTTTTTTGTCGCTTCTGTGGGAAATTATTTTTCATGAAAACCATGTTTTCTAAATATGTTTTCAAATTTTTTTTTATTTTGTTCAAATTCATTTATTAAATAAATTTTTACACATTTATATATTTTTTATAATAACTATACATGAATAAATATATCATTTTTAGAATAATGAATTTTTAGCTATCACCAAAAATATGAATGGAGTCATTGTTTTTATGAGTAAGACAAGAAAATAATTTTCAACCATCCAGACCATGAAATGTTTTAAATATTATTAAAAATAATTTTAATTTTTATTATAACAAAAAAGTCTTAATTTTTTTTAAATCATTGTTTTAAAAATGAATTCTAACAGAAAATGTTATTTTCCTAAATAAAATTAAATAACATTTTCTGTTATTTATAATCATAAATGTATTTCGTCAATTATTTTACATGTGATCCAATTAGGGTATGTTGTATTGATTTCATCCATACTATTTAATTTTATGTTTTACGATAATTTATATTGATGATGTAAAATATTATATTCACACACCATATTACCATACATTGTTTATGATAAAATTATTTGATTGGTAAATGTTTTTACATTTCATATTCTAATATAAATATGAATGTTTATAATAATTATAATTCATTTTTACAGTAAATTTATTTTTTGAGTAACATGTGGGGACCACTATATCTCATCAATGAATTAGTAGGGAACATGTGAAAAACTATATATGTTATTGACAGAGTCTTTACCCATTTATTTTGATGGTTTGGGATAACATTTGATGGGATATGAGGTCTTCAAACAAGATTCAATGGTATTATTTGTTATAGAGAATGATTAAACATTATGTTTTATATTTTTATGAATATTCTTCCATTATTATGAATTTAGTTATTGTTATTCCTTCTTATTACTAGATTAGTTACAATACACATAGTCATGCTTTAGACTCATGTGATTATTTATGTGGAGTTATTTTGTTATCCCATATTTTTCCATATTATCATATTTTTATTGATTAAAATGAAATTTTTTCATTTATTTACCATTAAAAAATTAATATGTATTATATATACAATGAATTATTTATATTCTTACCCTTATGGACAGTCCTAGGTTAACCATTTCTTATATTTTGTTTTTCCCGAGGTTCTAGGAATTGTTTTATGATTGATATCCATGGATGGGATAAGGGGAATAATGGAACTCCCAAATAAAATTCTTATTAATTTTTAAGTTATAAAATACAATATCAATTTTATGTAATTGTCTATATTATAAAGAATACTAGAATATTCATTCATTCATGATTTGATTCATTTCATTTTTATTGAAATGTAATATTTCAGAAATAAGCTCTGGGATACATAGATCAAGGCATTATAGTTTCTATCAAATGAAAATTATAAGAAATCAGAAATATGAGATTTAGGGAAACACGTTGTATAAAAAATATCACATTGATAATTATTTAGGATACATATAGAATAAACACCTAATTATTTTATGAATGACACTATGTTATTATTTTATATAAAATACTTATATGACTTCTTATTAAATGTGGACATAGTTCTATAAAAGAGGTACATAGGTTTTTTACTCACAAAAAAGATATCATTGGCAATAAAATGATATTAACATATGTAAGAGAAATGATACTTATTATGAACCTAGTTTGGAACTCTTGAGGGTTTTTAATTATATATATCACATTTTCATAGTAGATTATATTGAAGGAGATGAAAACAAAGATATTTAAAAATAAACCCTAAATATATTTATTATATTATCATTATTTATTGTTTTTATTTTTATTTGGTTTTATACATTATTCTTCATAATGATATGATGTAATATTTTGTATGCCAATATATTTAAATAGAACATAACAGAAGGAATTTGAACCATATTTATTTCAGATAACTCATATTGAGATTTCCATTATGGGAAATATAATGAAAATAGAGTTTTATATATATAAAGAACATATCAAAATATAACCAATTTAATGTGGATAATATAGGTTTTGAGTAATAACGATTCTTGTTTGTAAAAAAATCAGATTTAACCACTCAGTGTAACAACGTTAGACCACTTCATGCTTTAGAATCCTCCATCATTCAGTGGGATTAAAAATCTATTTTTATATAACCATTAGATTAGTTATATAGGGAATAAAATATATAATTGTGAATAATAAATTATATTATGTTTTAATTTTGGGTTTAATTTTCTTGGGAGATGTGGATAAATAGTGGTCTATATTTTAACCCACTAATTATGATGATTGGATAAAAATTATGGAAGAAAATAATTTCCGGGAAAACTTCTCAGAGAAATATATTCCTCCTTAGTAGTGAGTAGATATGGAAATATATTTCATGGGGTTATTATATATATAAGACAAAAATGTTTCTATATATGAATCAAAAATTAAAATGAAAAAAATTTAATGTTATAGACTCTATATATAATCAAAAGGGAATGATTTGCTATTTATTTGATTATAATAAGAAAATACTCTGAAGGAAACTAGTCTCAAAAAACATATCATCATACGAGGAATAATATAACACGTTATAAAGATGGAGAAATAAATCACCATGTTATATGGATTTTATGGATGTGTAAAAATAATAGGAAGGAATAGAAACACATAGATGAAGGGAATAAGTGAATCTAATATTTTCTGACATGTAATACTTTTGGATAGAAACTCCATGGAATATTCATAAATAAAAAAATATTTTTCTTAATGTGTAGTAAAAAATGAAACCATTTTCATGATTTGATCGTCAATAAATCATTTACCATTGAGAGATGACTTAATTTTAATTATATTGGTTACCATGTAAATGAAATACCCATGTTTCAATGGAAGATAAAACAAATGGTTCTAAGGGGTGGTGGTAAATATTATATGAATGATACAACAAAGGAAAAAAGATTAATTTTATCAGGTATTTGGATCCTTCAAATATTCATAATATTAATTTAATGTTATATAATTTTATTAATAATTAATAAATGAACAATTGTTGTACTGATGTAATTTTTCATTCATGATTTGAAGGTGTTTGTTGAATGGTACCCATGGCCATGACATGTGATTTTGTGTAATGTTGAAAATCCTAGAAAGAACCTAATTAAGGAATTGATAATGATTAATATTCCCTAGATGTTGTGTTAATAATTTTTGTATATAGATATTACTGACATGGATATATTAATTTTGATAGTACAAGCTACATTGGAACTAATTGATGATAATATTTTTTTGGAAAAGTAGTTAATTTTTTCATTAGTATTGGATACTAATAATTTGGATGAATCCTAATGTTATACATTTATAAAATGATTTTAGTTAATAATTGGGAATGTTTATGGAGAATAATTAATTCTTTCACCATAAATTTTTTTATCCATATTGGATAACCTATAGAAACCATTTTTTATAATAATAATCATAGATCCAATGAAAATATTATCATGCAATTATGGATAAAACGGTCCATAAAATGTGAACACGTTTTTTTTAGTAATTGAAAATTATTTTCAATATTAATTGGTGAATTGAAAATTTATCAAAGAGCAACAAAATTATTAAATTATGGTTACAAAATAGAGGGGTATAAAGTTGTAATAATTTCATTCTCAGTATAAATGGTTTACTATTTCCTCAGCACTAGGAAAATGATATTATGACAAAATATTATCAAAATACCATCATTAATGTTGAACCTAAGTTCTTTTATACTGTAAATAAATTTTTTTTGAGGTTATCAACTATCCACCCATCATTCACATTCTTATTATTAATGGCCTATATCATTATATATAATTATTTAAAATTTTCTTCATTGTACATATCATCACATTCCACCAATTATTTACTTTAATGAAACATATTTATTTTCATTTACAGATGACCTATGCACTCATCTTTATCCCTGATCAAATGTATTTTTTATTAAACCAACACATTATTTTGTATTTTCTATGGGTATTTTAAAATGAAAAACCCCTAATTATAAAGATGAATGTTATATTGTGAGGATGAAATTAATTTACATTTGTAGAATATGACACAAAGAGTTTTTATATATGAAAGTTATATTCTATAGAATTTATAAAATTATACAAAAATAATAGAAGATAATATATCATATTTGGGATTTAAAAATATATTTATATTTTAAATTAATTATCATTTTGATAGTATGAAAAACATGAAATACATGGTTTGAACGACATGTGATACATTGCATCACCATTATAATTTGGACATTAAATTGGTGGGTCATAATAGTAACAAAATAACTATGAAAATTCAATGGATATAATATTTATAACATAATTTAATTTAATTTGTATTTTTTAGTGATAAAGTTACTACTAGTTGACATAAAAATGATTTTTTTTCATAAAAATGAGTACTTTTATATAGGGTTATTTAGTCATGCCTTATACACATCATTTATAATTGTATTTAACACCTTCTGAAAAACTAGTTGTTTAAATAAAAACAATTTATGAAATCATCAGATAAATATTTTGATATTGTAATTTTGTATTTCATATTTTTGATATTTTTTATTTTTTTATGTGTACTGAAAATACTATAAATTTAATTAAAAATTTACTTTTTCTTAATATTTTTTAATGCTAATTTAAAATTTCATTTGGTTATAAATTAAAATGACATAGATTTTATATAAAATAATAAAATTTCAGTCATTTTATTCATTTTCATTTTTTTAATTTGATGTAAAACCCTTATAATTTTTTAATATATTCTCTTTAATAACCAATATTTTTATCCCATTTACGTGATTAATTTTAATTTAAAAATTTCCTAATATGTGAATGGAAATTTTAAAAATGGATTAAATTTTTTTATCATTATAATTTATATAATTTAATAAGGTGAACATAATTTTTGACTAAAATGATTAGTGAATTGAATATATATATATATTTATCGTAGTTAAGGTAATAATGAATATATTGGAAGTTAAACTATAACAATAATCGTAAAATTGAACTAAATTTCATTCTAAAATCAATTTTAGGAAAAGTTTTCAACCATAATATTTATATATATTGATAATAAAAAATTTTGGACCCTTTTAAAACATTAATTACATGAGTACACATTTTTCTTTGACAAAATATAATGTATTTCAGTCACCTCAATTATAAAATTCCACCAACTCCCCTCTGTTATTCACACCATTTATCTTTTTTTATTCCACTCTCTTGAAAAATAAATTCCAAACTTCCTTCCACTCATCATGAAATCCTTATATTATTTGAAAATACCTTCATGGAATAATTTTAATATAATCCAAAATAGGTTGTCCAAGAAGATGTAAAATTATTTATACACAATTACATTTTATATTATTCCACCAACTACAATAATTATTCAATCATGTTTATATAATAAAATCAGTATCTTCAATTTTTTGATATGTTTTAATTCTACGTAAATAACCTAAATTAATCCCCACAAATATCAAAAAGGTTATGAAATCTTCAATTTTGTGTATTGTGGACTAACAGCTTACGAACGAAGGTTATTTTTCTTTCAATTATGAGTTATCACACATAGTTATGATCGTGGATATAAATCATATATATATATATATATATGATATTTATATAATATATATATATTCATTGTATCATATATACCTTTTTACATTCTATTTTGTAGGAAATATGATAGTATTGCTGTTGTGGAAGGAAAACCACAGCCTCACGATGTGATGTAATTCACAATTCATTAATTCTTTACATGAATGGTGAATAAGATAGAGTTACTAATTATATTTGATGTAAATTAAATTATTATGATATTCAAGAAAGACTTATCATATTTGAAATATAATATATAATTTTATTTATCATTATTCAACTCACATAGCATTGATATCATCACTGGTGTACATGTAGATTAACAACTTCATGAATCTATGTGAGTCTCATTTCATTACCACATCTAATGGATTGCAACAAACTAAAAATTTATTAAAAAAATTCACATTTTGGTTATATGAAATGGAATTTTTTTCCTAATGGTTATACAAAACAATTGAAAATATTTTATATAATTATAAAATATATGATATAAATGAACATTAAGAATCATTATCTATGATAATATATGCATTGAAAAATGATCATGTGATTAAATAAATTATTTTGTTTTGAAAAAAACAATTGATATGCATAAAAGATGTTATGTCCCAAAATAATAGGATCATACCTTATTATGCAGATTTATTGGCACAACCTATTGATATAACATCAATGGGGTTTTCCTATGATAAAGCCAAACCCAAGATCTAATAACTATGGCATAGGTGAAACTATTTATTATAGAAGTTCAAGATCATCGATATTAGGACCCAAACCATGTATTCTAAACCACACCATGAAAATTCACCTATTACACACCATACACATAGGGTGTTTTAGAATTTAATAAATGGATATGTATGAAGAGAATAATAGTTTTAATATTTATATTTTAAATTTAAATTAACAAATGTCTTATTTGCTGATCATTATTGGTATATTATGAAGGATTATGATTTTGATTCTACAAAAAAAATATTGTTTTTTGGGTAATATGATATTTAAATTAACACATTTATATTGATGAATTGATGGAATTTTTAAATGAATGATACAGTAATAATAAATTAATATTACGTTTTTTATTGAATATTAATTATAATAAATTATGTAGGAATTCAAATATAATTTTTATAAGGGTTCAAAAATTGATATTTTCAAAAAACTAATAGTGTATCAACAAGGTGAAATAAATTTTTACATTTTTTAAATTTAAATTTGTAGAAAATTATTTTGATGAAAATTTATATTATTTTTTGCATTTATCTTGTCAAAATTTTCAAATGAAATCTTTTTATAATTTTTTATGACAACCGAATCTCCATGTAAAAATTAAATATTATATAAATATAATATTTGTATTATGAAATAATAATATATCAAAAATGATGTAATGAATACTATAATGGTTATCCAAGAACAAATATATTTTCCACTTTAAAATAATTTCATATATAGTTTGTTGTATTAATTTTATAAAGCCTCCCAAAATCGATCAAAAATAATATTATATTTTATTGATTCAAAATAATTTCTTTGAGAATATGATTCCTTTCAATGTCACAAAGGGAATTTTATTAGATTTTTTTTGCATTTTACAACTAAAACAATGAAAATCAATCCCCCTTGGTTTAAATAATGGGAAACCCCATTGTAATGATTTTGTATTTGATTAAATTATTATATAGAATCCAAAACCTAGGATTAGATAATACAAAATAACTCCCCTCCTTTTTCCCATATCATCCCTATGAATCTCCCATTCTTCTTCAATTAAAAACCTAAAAAATTTCTTTACTATTTCCTCCACTTTATAGAGTCCACCAAATTTTATCCAATATCTTATTAATCTCCTCCCAAAATTTTGGAATCTCCCTCTATAGGTATGATATCCTCTCTATCTCATTTTTATTCAAGAATCATCATTAACATATGCCATATAACTCCAATTAATAATGTTGTGATATGTTATTCCATATCAAACATAGTAGATGTATTATTTAAAAATGATTATATCCATTTTACACTCTATGTAATCCCTCTAATTATCATTTATTTCCCCCAATTATTATTATTTTTTTCACTACTATTTTCAAAGACAAGGTTGTCTTATGAATTCCTATATCGATTTCCAACCGATTGTGTTCACCATTATATAATTAAAAGTATTTAATAATGTAATAAATTTTTTCATCCACACTCCATTATCATGGGATTAAATATGATGGAATAAGTTCTTATGTATATGTTTTATCTTGTGGAATAAATAATCTTTTACATTACCTACTTATGATCGGAGTATCTAAATTGTATTCCTATGAGAAGGGTAATGTCTTGGTCTCATGAGATTATATGTACTATTCAGTAGTGGTTATCCTAAGAACATTATGTTGTGGTTTCCTAGTGTTAATCCTTTATATGTCCTTATGATATCATGTTTAATGTTTTTTCCACTTTCCTAAGTGGTTTTTTTTGTTAATGTGTCTTTTCAGGAATATTTCATCATGCTTATGATTCTCTCAATTTTTGATATCCCACTGAATTTCCAATTGTATAAATTTTAATAATTTCAACCTTTTACTACAAGATTTTTCCCTTAAAATGTTTTATAGGTGATATTTTTTATATATGTATCCATTTTAACCCATTCTGTTTAAAATAGAATTTATTATTGTGATCATCTTATGGATTTTTATAATAATGGATATTTCCGCATAGTTTTGTGTTATTATTTATTGAATTTAATTAACAAAATACACCAAAAATATTCATATTTTGGGTTTCATTTTCTATGGACTTCATTAATATATTCTAAATTAATGATTAATATTAATAGATATTTTCAATTTTGGTGTCAATGGAATGTGTGGTTATTTTTTGATTATTATTAGAATAATCTAGAGAAACCATGAGATTAACATTAAACATAAGATTACATCACGATGTTTTTGTAATGTATATAGTAATTGGAGTTCATTAAAGTAAATCATTCTCTTTATACTATGATTTTATGCAGTTGTAGTAGGGATGTACATAGTGGTAACGTAAGAAATCATTATATTGAGAATGATTGATCAGGAACTGGTGTACAATAATGGGGCTAGATGCAAAATTAGTATTCCACTCCCAAGGGATATGATGTGGATAGTTAAAAATATCATTTAGAATCATTATTAAGGAAAGTTAGATTCATATAATACTCAATGTTATAAAATAGATCATGGATTGTATATATTGAAGCCTATTCATTAATATTTTAAGGAAATGCATGTCAATTATGATTTATCCATTTATTACTCATAGATTCAACATTTATTTATTTATTTATTTTAAAATTATCATCTCTATGATTATTTTGGATGATATAAATGGTTAGAAATATAATCATAAAGAGAATGGTATGGTTTTATCCATAGTTCTAAAAATTTCATCATATCATGGAATAATAGAAGAACTATTAAAGCACCCCCATATGTCATGGAAGTAGATCTTTTAGAGAAATTGAATCCGGGGAATTATTTTACCCCATGTATATGGGTACCCTCTACAACAATTTGTGGGTTGGACATCCCTATGAATCTTTTGATAATCCTCGTATTGGAATTTAATGTACTTTTTTTAATGAAATTTCATCCCTAATATGATGAAAAAAATAATATGTGGTGAGATGTAAATCACTCTCTATATCACAAAATTTCCTATTATTTTGTACAAGTTCAAGGAGGAGAATGAACCCTTTATATCACTACAATTTAAATCATGGATATTATTTATCTATAATAATGGGAATATATCTCACATAATAGATCCTTAGAAAAAGATAATCATTGACGACATTACCTTTGTTAGGGAATACACTGAATTGTTTTCCAATGAATTTTTCGGTCTTCCCCAAACAAAAGTATTGAATTTTTAATCAATATTATTCTTATTTATTTTCCAATATCCTAGAATCTATATCAAATATATATTTTTAAATGGAACAAGATAATGTAAAATAATTAAGATAATCTAGATAAATGGTTAATATACCCAAGTGCTTCAACGTGGGGTTGACCAGAGAGAGGATAAAATGAATAATTCTTCTGAATATTGTATGAGGAATATTACTTAATAGAAATTCCATTATGATGCACTATTCTACATTAATCTTCATGGAAATGATGAATAATTTTGTAATATATATATTCTATAGTTATGAGGATTTCTTTATATATGTTATTCGAATATACTCCTTACTCATGGAGTACTTGATGAGCATCAGATAATGATAGTAATTACCATTAAAATGAGTTTTATTATGAAAATTACATCAAATGTGATTAATATATGAAGTATGTCTCCCTCTCATGGAACATAATAATTAGAATTGGAAAAAATGTGGACCACATAATGATATAGAAAATAGAAGGTTGACCATGACCAACTATTATGAAGGAAATATACAGAATCTCTTGAATAATTTGGAATTATCATTGATTTTTTTGAAATTTATCATAATTATAAAACCATTTTACCAAACTATCCTGGATGGGAGTCAATTTTTTTTTGGAAAAAAAATTTCATGATAAATTCAATGAGTTGAAAAAGAGGCTTATCCCTACATATATACATGAACTACCCTAAAGTGGGGAAATTATGGTTGTATAAAAAAATTATAAGATGAAGGAATTAGGTTGTGTAATAATTTTGAATGAATACATTATAACCTATGCCTCATTGATATTTAATGTAAATGAAAAAACAACCAAACTGATGATCTAGAGTTGGCTACCTCGATCATCACAATAAAAATTTATAATAATGTTTTGGGGACATGTTCGAAGTATATAAGGATCATAAGAAAATAATGTATATTTTTAATCTGAATGATTATAATATGAACCAAAAAATATTGTTTTATAGGATTAAGGAATATTAACTCCCAATACACTACAATTATGAGAAAATATAAAATGTCGCAAACATTCAAGGTGGAAATGGTCCAAAATGATTATCACAAATCTGAATTGAGACTGATACAATATTATCATCCTTGAAATGAATGGAAATGGGAAGAATAATTTGATGAAAATATTTAGTCCTTTCACCAATTATTTCTAAAATTTACATTCTAGAGAGAGTAAATTATTCTCAATGAGAAAAAGTGAAATTTCAAAAGATGGTAGCAGCTCTATGAAAAAGGAAAATCCTCAGATATGAAAATTAATAATGGTGGAGCTATAATATTTTAGTTATGAATACATGTACCATCATATCCTGAGTTAAATAAGGTGGTTTTAGATGATGCATAAATATTTACCTTCACCATCCATCCAATTATCACAATGATGATTCTTGATATCTGAGAGAAAAATTGATGGGAAAATATGTAGACAAAGAAAGTTGAATATACATCATTGTACCTTTAATTTAAGAAAGTGAATGATGAAAGAAAAAATAAAATTATATGATGCAACCATTACTCATACTTACATATTAATGGGAAAAATTTCAATGGACTTAGACTGTAGTCTTACGAACACATTAAGTTGAAATCTTTCTCTTTGGGATTTGGAGGATTTTCTTTCAATGACTGGGAACTCCATTTAAATTTGTGTGGATTCAAACTCGATTAAATTTCAATGATATAAATCAGAGAAGTTGTGTGGCTGGGTTAGACACAATTATCCATTTTTTTTATTTAAATCCATGATATAACTCCATGTAATGAAAGAGTCTCCATCATGACCAAAATACTATATTTAATATCATCATTAATTATCATCCTCAGATTGATGACCAATCAGACTTGACTATCCCCACAATTGAGTTTATGATGAGATCTTGCACTGTTCACTTAAAAGGAATGTGAGATAATCATTTTTCTCTGGTCAAGTTCACATACAAAAATATTTTCCTTTAGAATATCTAAATAGCTCCCTATGAAGATATTTTTTGTGTAAAAAATTACACGAGCATTCAGGTTATATGTATTGGAATGAAAATTTTTGGGTTGTTATATTATTGTTGAAATGATGTAAAAGGATCGGAAAACTCATTAGTATTGTAAGGATACTCAGAGTTGATAAAAGATATATGATGTGAATCATCGATGAGACAAGGAGTTTGAGGTTGTAGATAATGTATTCATCTACATATCTCTATGGATGAGATTCGTGACATTGGGGTTGAAGTGAATTATTATTCCATGATATATTAGAACCTTTGTGATCCTTGATCGCTTTAGAGAATTTTTCTATATATTATCTCTCTCACATTATGCATCTCTTGTATTTTATGTGTTCCATGTGTCACTCTTGAGGAAGTACATGGAAAACACAAATCACGTGCTGAATCCAATTGTGGCACCAATAGAGAATGATACTAAATATGATTAATGGCCATTGAAAATCATATATCGTAGATACAAATATCAATGATATAATAAATTAAAAAAATAATAAATTTTCTATTGATAAAATAAATTATTGAAGAAGAGATGTATGAACCATACGAGCTTATCAAACAAAATTACCCCTTCGGATTTTGTCTGATGAATGAAAATATTGAGTGAAATTTTCTAGACGTGGTTCATAATTTAATTACTTGAAAAATAGTAAATAAACATTCTTTCTTGGTCAAGATAAATTTCTTTTTATGTATTATTGTTATAGAAAAAAATCAATTAGTTGGTTTTATTATATAATATTGGATTTAAATGACTCTTAATCATCAAAACCATTCATAATATAGTTGTTGAAAATTAATCATATGATTAGTATAAATATTGGGATTTATAAAATTTAATTTACATAGAAAAAGAACGTTATAGCCTCATATAGTATGTTTTTACCCTATGATAGCAATATTTTGTAGATTATGAGGGGTATAGAATCACAAAAAAATTTGCATGGTCATGCCCAAGTAAATAAATAATTTCAGAAACTGTAGATGTTAGATGTTCCAGATGATTGAGATCATGGCCCATACTATGTATGCCAACCCACATCTCAAAAATATCATCGTCCTGAATTTTACCCATAATTGTTTCCGTTGTAAAAATGGTAGATATTTACACCCTATAAATATTTATATTTTATTTTATTTTTAATATAATTATGGCTAAAATTATTTCTTATTATTGTAAAATTATATATTATATTTTCATTCATTTGAACAAACAAAAATTGTATTCTTATGTAATATACAATTTCAATTAAGACATTGATATTCATGAAATATGAGAATTTATAAATGAAAAACACATCAATTATATGAATTTATAAAATAATTTTTGTTAAATATAAATTATAATATATATTTTTTGAGGTAATATATTATTTTTATAAGTGTTTGAAATATATTATTGTGAAATAACTTACATTTCACAACGAATGAGAATTACTTTTTTTCAAAACTGAATGTTATCGTATTTAGAATTCCATTTTGTTAAAATATTTATTAATTATTGAATCCTCATTTAAATATTATCCAATAATGGCTTACATATTATTTTCTAAGACAGTCAATTCATTAGGTAAAAATTCAATATGGTGTAAATATTCAATGTGTAACATGAAATAATAATGACCAATAAATTATGTAATAAATGATATAAATTATATCCAACCCCATATATTTGTTTCAAATATAAAATAATATGATTTTTATATTGTATTATAAATTTTTAATTACCTAAAAAACCATAAAACACAAATATTATATTTAAATATTTTAAAATCATTTCATTAAGAACATGAATCACATTCAAATCACCAAAGGTAATATTTTAGTAATATTGACTATTATCCATTAAAAAAACTAAAAAACTCCCCTTTTTAGGAACAATGGGAGAAACCATTGTAAGAATTATGAGTTCGATTACATTATTATATAGATTCTAAAACCTGCGATTGAGAAATAATAAAGAATCAATATCGCTTTTCCCATATAACCCCACCCATACTCTATTAATATTCACTAAAATTAATTGTATAACATCTTTACCCTTCCTTAAAATATCTATAGTTCTTCCAATATGTCCCAAAGCTCCCATGGAGCTCCTCCAAATATTTTGTAATCACCCACTATATGTATTGGATCTCCTCCATCAAATTGTTATTCATGATTAGTCATTACCATATTAGTTTTATCTAAAAATACTAAAGGAGGGGTGTGTTCTTACATATAACCCTTAATTACCATATAATGTATATATTTTGAGAGAAAAAATTCACACTTATTAATCCATCATAATATCATTTATGTTCCCCATTATTCTTATGAAATGCCACTCTGATTTTGTGTGCGGAACAATTTTCGAGTGAAAACCTTTACCCATTTCATATCAATGCTGGACACCATTATGAACATATACTTATTTGATTGGTGACATAAATATATGTAATCCAAAAACAATTATTATCTGATTAAATGTGATGTAGTATGTTAAAATTTATATGATATATGTGGAACATGTTTTAATGTACGTGTAATTATTATGATGGGTTCATATAGATTTCACTCAAATTAATTAGGTAATGTTTTAGTATCATTGGTGGCCATGTATTATATGGTCCCGGCCTTAAAACCTTACTTAATATTGAATTAAATGAATAATTCACATTGAGGATCTTTTCAGGTTTAGAGTTTTAGAAAATTAGGACATAACTATTACATCTCAAAGGATTACAAAGTAGACACTTCTACTAAGTTTACATAAAATAAAACTCTTAAAAAGAATCATGTATAGTTCCATGTTTTAGATAACATGAATTTCCCTTGATCCCATCCTTGACCCTATTCCACATTATGTCCTGTGAAAAACATTTCAAAAAAACTTGGGGTGAGCATAAAAAGCTCAGTAAGGGATACACAAAGAATGAAAACTGTTAGTTTTTCAAACATCATGTAAACCAAGTATAATTTATCAAAGTAATACCTTCACCTTCATGAAGTAGTAAAAACTCTTCACTGAATAAAATATAATTACTTACCCTTTTGTAACCATAGGATTACCATAAAACCCATATAAAGAACACATAACATATAAAGGTAACTTGGGACATAAACATACTTAAGTGGAATAACCATACGGTCGACATCCACACAAATCACTTAATGGAATAGCCATACGGCCAACCTCCATACATACTTAATAGAATAGCCATACGGCTGACTTCCATACCCAATGCATTGGAGGTTATAACGTAACCACCCGTCCTGGAATTCAGGTCACCACCCGTCATATGGTTTATCACGTAACCACCCATCAAATGTCAATGTACCATTATAAAATCATAAGACATAAAAAAAATATAATGGAAAGAAAACATTTCCACACTTTGATCACAATATATCACATAAATATATTGAAATAACAAATCAATTATAAAAACCATTTTCAATACCAAAATACATAAAAGAGTATATGGTATTTATTTCATTTAAAAAAACATTACGGCTTGTTGAGGAAGCGAAATACCAAATAATACTTGCAGTGGCGGAAAAGGTCGTTGTCACCGCGTACGATAAAAAAACATTCCTTTTTGTCGTTTAGTGAAATGATTCGTATAAAAAGATTCCTTTTGAATAAAATTAAAAGTAAAAGGGGTTTATACACCGTATAAAAGATAGTTGTGTATAAAACTAAATATGCCTCAATGAAAGGAGATTGAGACGAAGTACCTTACCTCGGGTCCGACTTGATTCAATCGTTCATTAACGTCCTGAATAATAAACATGAATTAATTTATACTTGATTAAGATCCTTTTTCAAGTTCATTATTACTTTTATATCACTTATTTCCATGTTATAAACATTATGTAATCATTTAAGTTAATAATGTTTGTTTTGTCGATATTTGGTTCTTAAGTCGAAAGTGGTCTACTTATAATTACATGTTGTTCGTGTGGTCAAAGGTTCATTATATACAGAATTATGATCATGATTTTTATATCATATATATCACATATATCCACAATATACATGTATTTATAAGATTACATATTCATTTAGAGGTTGGAAATGAAATGCACTGTTCATGGAGACGGTATGCCGTACGTACGCATGAACACTACTTTCATTTCTATGTCATATTAATGGAATTAAAACTAAATTAGAGATATGTATATTTTAATTCCTGAATTATATTAATCATTTAGATGTATCATGGATCATATATATCCATTATATATATGAACTTATAATAGTATATTACATTTGGGGATAAGAAATGAAATGCACCGTTCATGGAAATGGTAAGCCGTACGTACGTATGAATGCTACTTTTATTTCTATCTCATAATTTAATGGAGTGAAATAATTATAATAAAGAGGTATATTATAATTCCACTATAATTTCATATATAATAATATTAAGTCCATCCTTTATACATCCCACGTATGGCATTAACGAATCAAATTACTTTGAGGGGGCGGTAGTCCGCACTTCCTAAAATGATGATATCGCGTATACCCATAATGGAAGCCACAAAGGTATGAAATAAATGAAAAATAAAGAAGCTTAAGGAAAACATTAACATATTATATATCATATATAATTATAGTGACATCTTAATGGCCACCGTTGAAGGTGTTAGATGAATATTGAACAATCATCGTTTCGTGAGGTAGAAATTCACCATCCACAGAAACAGTATGTTTTTTAACCATTAGATGTAGGTGTGTGTAAGTGTAGCTTGAAATATTCTTATAACAACATCCTAGTAGGTTGAATATACTGTAGTTTTTACAAAATAAATAAATAAAAAGAGATTAGGGTGTTGGAGGAGAAAAATAAAACAAAAGGACACATGTGAAGACATTACCTTAAAATCGGGTAACTCTCTTAGATTTGATCTCAAAGGCTTTCTTGGGAACACTTATGAACAAGTTGAGGCTTCTAGGAGTAATATAGGGATTTTTAGAGACAAAAAGAGTAGTTCATTGCCGAACCAATGTCTTGAGAGGTGTGGGTAAGGTGGTAGAGGTGGGGGCCTTTTATAAGAGGAGAGGAGGGGCACTCTTGGAAATTAAGGAAATGTTACTTTATTATAGAATGAGTTTTGGATTTTAATGGTCCCATATTGATGTTTTTCTAGTATAAGGTGATAAGGGTTCTAAATCCACCCATCCAACAGGTTTTGGACATGTTTAGGTCTTAGATTTTACATTATCTTTCCATTTTAATTAAATCGTTAAATAATGAGGGAATCTCTACATCATCATGGTGTCATAACGAATTTAATTTAGTTAATGTCTAACAATTATAAAAATATACTATGATGTTTGAAATATTTTTATATTTCCAATGAATATTTATATTAAAAAATCTGACTTGTATAACCCCATTTTAAAATTGTTTTAATAAAACAACTCATGTTTGTGACATTTTTATTTTAACATTAAATAAAAAGATATTAAAATCATTTTCCAACCAAAGTGGCTCCATGGGGTCCCCAAGTTGACCCATGTATTGTCTTGGTCGGCCATGACACATCCAACAATGGTAGGACATGTGTCTAGGTCATTCCATAATATTAAAACAATATTTTTACCTTAATCTACACTAATTACCTCTAATCGCGATTAAAAACATAAAAGTTACTATTTACCAAATAAAATATTTTAATCCCATTAAACCACATTTTAATTATTAATGACAATCATGTAAGGTAGATTTTTGAAATTCAAAACGGAGAGGTGGTAAAATTTCATTTAAACAAAAAATAAGTTTTTTTAAGTACCACTTAGTGGATTCACTATTCATCAAAAATTGATGTTTTTCAGAAAAATACTAAAAATCCACCCTATGCTATATTTGATAATCTGAATTCATAAATGAAGTCAATTTTACAAACTTCAAAACATATAAGTTTCATTAAATAATTTAATAATTAATTCCCGCTGTCAGAGCAAATAGTGTGTTTTCAAGAAACAATTAGTATCAAAAGATTGACACTAGTTTAAGTCCGATATCAAAGTAAAATTAATTACAACGGCCGCTACTGGATTTAATCGTAGAAATATATTCTAATTTCAATTTAAAAACAATTCAAATGATAACCTAATCATATAAATAAATTATATTATAAAGAGGTTTTGAATTAAAATACAACATTTTTCACTATTCATTAAAAATTGAACTTTATCGGAAAAATCTCAAAAATTTACACAAAGTAAATTTTGATGTCCCGATTCTAAAGAAGGGTTTTATTTTGTCCAATAGATTGTATAAAATTGAACAAAACTATATTTAATGACGGTTCTCCATCAAAAGGCGATAATGAACCTTTAGTGAAAATTAGGGCATATATGCCTAAAATTTAATTATTTCGGTATTTTAAGCATTTATCTTTTATTAGATAAAAGTAAAAACATTTCAAAAACATATATAATCATATATTAGTTATTTCTATCCATTCTCGCCAATACAATGGCTATGTGTTAACTACCATTTAAAATAATATTATTTTATTACTAGTGTGCCACGTAAGATTTCAATGAAACTCTTTGTTGCGTATCGGGTACGCTATCGAACATAGCAACCCCTTTAAAGTAAAATTAAAATTTAATTCGTAAATATTAATAAATATGAAAATTCTTTATTCTTTATTTACCTGGGATGTTACATCCTTCCCCCCTTTCGGGGATTGCGTCCTCGAAATTTTATTCACTTATCAAAATAAGTGGGGGTATTTATCCCTCATAGCATTTTCAGATTCCCACGTTGCCTCTTCAACCATATGGTTTTTCCACAAAACCTTTACCTGGTAAATCACCTTATTCCATAACACTTGCTTTCGGTGGTCAAGAATCTGGACCGTCTGTTCTTTATAAGATATGTTCTCTTCGAGCTGAACTACCTCTGGACTCAAAACATGAGATGGATTTGGCATATACTTTCTCAACATCGAAACATGAAAAACATTGTGTACCTAAGATAAACTCCGAGGATAATCCACTCAGTATGTAACTGATCCAAATCTCTCCAGAATTTAATATGTTCCAGTGAACCTTGTACTCAACTTTCCTTTCTTACCAAATCGCATCACACTTTTCCATGTTTAAACTATGAGAAAAACATGATCACCTACCTCGAAAGATAGATATTTCCTCCGGTTATCCGCATAACATTATTGTCTGATCTGAGCTGTTCTCATGTGTTTCCGAATCAACTAAACATTTTCTGCATCTCTTCTACCAATTCTGATCCCATCAACTTCCTTTCACCCACTTCATCCCAAAAATATTGAGGTGTCTTCGAAAATCCCAAAACGAAGTCCATGGATATAATTTCCCATTTCAACTATGGAACTGGTAAAGGATGAAGCATCCCTTTAGGTAACTGCCACTCTGCTTTAACCTGTTGACAAGTCAAACACTTCACTACAAAATCAGTAATATCTCTTTTCATTCCATCCCACTAGTAATACTATTGCATATCTCTATACATCTTAGTACTGTCAGGATTAACTAAAAACGGGGAACTATGAGCCTCACATAACAACTCACCCTTCAACTTTGAATCAAAAGGAACACATAATCACTTACCAAATCTCAAAACCCAATCATTATCAATGTTGAATTCAGTAAACTTACCCTTCTGAACCAGCTCTACCTTTTTCTATAACTCACTATCTTGCTTCTATGCTTGCTTAATTCTGTCTGATAGGGATGATTTCACTAATACCTGATACAAAATATAAGAACTTCCTTCACAAAAAACTTCCATGACAAAGTTCATCAAATCAAAAACCAAAGGATCTCATTCCAAACGTAGCATGTTTAATGAAGCATTACTTTTTCGACTCAAAGCATCAGCCACTTTATTTGCTTTTCCCGGATGGTAATGAATTGTACAATCATAATCCTTGATTAATTCCAGACATCTCTTCTATCTCATGTTCAATTTTTTCTGAGTGAATATATACTTTAAACTTTTGTGATCAGTATATATTTCACACTTTACTCCATACAAATGATGCCTCCAAATTTTTAGATAAAAAACAATAGCAGCTAATTCCAAATCATGTGTAGGGTAATTTACCTCATGAGTTTTCAACTGATGTGAAGCATATGCAATTAACTGATCATTCTACATAAGGACACAACCAAGTCCCCTCAACGAATCATCACTGTATATATTAAACTCACCATTCATGGAAGGAAATTCCAAAACTGGAGCATTCACCAATCTTCTATTCAACTCCTGAAAACAATCATCACATTCTTTTGTTCAGATAAACATAACACCCTTCCGAGTAAGCTTAGATATTAGACTAGATAATCGTGAAAAATTTTCAACAATCCTTCAGTAGTAACCCGCCAAACCAAGGGAAATGCGGATCTCGGTTACATTTGTGGGTCTTGTCCATTATTCAAAAACTTTTGTTTTAGCAGGAACAACAGTTATGCCATTTTTTGAAACAATGTGACAAAAGAAAGAAATTTTTTGCTTACCAAAACTCACACTTGATGAATTTTACATACAGTTTCATTTCTTTTAAGGTTTTCAAGATAACCCTTAAATGAATTTCATACTCCCCTTAACCTTTTGAATTAACCAAAATATCGTCAGTAAAATGAACCAAGATTTATCACCTGAGTCAACTGAGCCATCACTACAACAAACTATTCAATTCTGATTCCGACCATCTCAGGTTGCTGATTTGAAAGGTCATTTCCCTCTATATGCATTCCTAGAAAAACTATTCTGCTTCCTCTATGAAAAACCATTCTTAACAAAGAAATATCTTAGGAGAAGCAACATGGTAATATTCAAATTATATATCATTTCAATCATATTATAATTTAACACTTTTCTATCTCCTAAATTTGTCTAAACCGACCTCTGATTCCAACTATAAGGCCTCGACCATATACATTACTTAATATTGAATTAAATGAATAATTCACATTGAGGATATTTTCAGGTTTTGAGTTTTGGAGAATTAGGACATAACTACTACATCTCAAATGATTACAAAGTAGACACTTCTACTAAGTTTCCATAAAATAAAACTCTTAAAAAGAAACATGTCTAGTTCCATGTTTTAGATAGCATGACTTTCCCTTGATCCCATCCTTAACCCTATTCCAAATTATGCCCTGTGAAAAACATTTCAAAAAAACTTGGGGTGAGCATAAAAATCTCAGTAAGGGATACACAAAGAATTAAAACTGTTAGTTTTTCAAACATCAATTAAACCATGTATACTTTATCAAAGTAATACCATCACCTTCGTTAAGTAGTAAATACTCTTCACTGAATAAAATATCATTAAATAATCTCTTGTAACCAAAGGATTACCATAAAACCCATATAAAGAACACATAACATATAAAGGTAACTTGGGACATAATCATACTTAAGTGGAATAACCATACAGTAGACTTCCACACATATCACTTAATGGAATATCCATACGGCCAACAGCAATACATACTTAATATAATATCCATATGTCCGACTTCCATACCCAATGAATTGGAGGTTATAACATAACCACCCGTC
This sequence comes from Viscum album, assembly GCA_963277665.1. NCBI lineage: Eukaryota > Viridiplantae > Streptophyta > Magnoliopsida > Santalales > Viscaceae > Viscum > Viscum album. The sequence continues at coordinate 1,958,687,767 of OY728165.1, forward strand.
CTGGTATTCACGACACAACCCATCATATGGTTTATCACGTAATCACCCGTCAAATTTCCAAGTACCATTATAAAATCATAATACATAAAACAAATATAATGGAAAGAAAACATTTCCACACTTTTATCAAAATATATCACATAAATATATTGACATAAAAAATCCATTATAAAAACCATTTTCAAAACCAAAATACGTAAAAGGGTATATGGTATTTATTTCATTTAAAAAAAACAATACAGCTTGTTGAGGAAGCCAAAGGCCAAATAATACTCACAGCGGCGGAAAAGGTCGTTGTCACCGCGTATGATAAAAGAAACATTCCTTTTTGACATTTAGTAAAATGCTTCATATAAAAACATTCCTTTTGAATAAAATTAGAAGACAAAGTGGTTTATACACCATATAAATTATAGTTGTGTATAAAACGAAATACTCCTCAATGAAAGGAGATTGAGATGAAGTCCCTTACCTTGAGTCTGACTTGACTCGATCGTTCTTTAACGTCCTGAAAAATAAACTTGAGTTAATTTATACTTTCTTAAAAACCTTTTTCAAGTTAATTATTCATTTTATATCACTTATTTCCATGTTATAAACATTATGTAATCATTTAAGTTAATAATTTTTGTTTTGTTGATATTTGGTTCTTAAGACGAAAGTGGACTTCTTACAATTACATGTTGTTCGTGTGGTCAAAGGTCCATTATATCCAGATTTATATTCATGATTTGAATATCATATATATCATATATATCAATCATATAAATTTATTTATAATATTACATAATCATTTAGAGGTATGAAATGAAATACACCATTCATGGATACTGTAAGCCATACGTACGCATGAACGCTACTTTCATTTCTATGTCATATTAATGGAATTAAAACTAAATGAGAGATATGTATATTTTAATTACAGAATAATATTAATAATTTAGATGTAACATGGATCATATATATCCATTATATATATGTACTTATAATAGTACATTACATTTGGGGATAAGAAATGGAATGCACCGTTCATGGAGACGGTAAGCCGTACGTACGCATGAACGCTACTTTCATTTCTATCTCATACTTTAATGGAGTGAAATCATAATGATAAAAAGGTATATTATTATTCCAGTATAATATCATATATAATATTATTAAATCCGTCCTTTATATGTCCCATTTATGGCATTAACGAATCAAATCACTTTGAGGGGGAGGTAGTCTGCACTTCCTAAAATGAAGATATCCCGTATACCCATAATGGAAGCCAAAAAGGTATGACATAAATGAAAAATTCAGAAGCTTAAGGAACAAATAAAAATATTATATATCATATATAAATATAGTGACATCTTAATGGCCACATTTGAAGGTGTTAGAAGAATATTGAACAATCATCGTTTCGTGAGGAAGAAATTCGCCATCCACAAAAACAGTATGTTCTTTAACCATTAGATGTAGGTGTGTGTATGTTTAGCTTGAAAGATTCTTATAAAAACATCCTAGTATATTGAAGATACTCTATGTTTTACAAAATAAATGAATAAAAAGAGTTTAGGGTGTTGGAGAAGAAAAATAAAACAAAAGGACACAAGTTAAGACATTACCTTAAAATCAGGTAACTCTCTTAGATTTGAGCTCAAAGGCTTCCTTGGGAAGCCTTCTGACCAAAGTGCGGCCTCAAGGAGTAATAGAGGGATGTGGAGACACAAACAGAGAAGAGACTGTTCGAACCAAAGGCTTAAGAGGTGTGGGTAAGGTGGTAGAGGTGGGGGCCTTTTATAAGAGGAGAGGAGGGGCACTCTTGGAAAGTAAGGAAATGTTACTTTATTATAGAATGAGTTTCGGATGTTAATGGTCCCAAATTAATTTTTTTCAAGGATAAGGTGATAAGGGTTCTAAATCCACCCATAAAATAGGTTTTGGACATGTTTAGGTCTTATATTTTACATTATATTTCCATTTTATTTAAATCGTTAAATAATGAGGTAATCGCTACATCATCATGGCTTCATAATTAATTTAATTTATTTGATGTCTAAAAATTATAAAAAAACTAATATGATGTAGGAAGTCTTTTTATCTTTCCAATGACTATTTATAGTCAAAAATCTGACTTGTATATCCCAATTTAAAAATTGTTTTAGTAAAACAACTCATGTTTCTGACATTTTTATTTTAACATTAAATAAAAAGATATTAATGTCATTTTCCAACCAAAGTGGCTCCATGGCGTCCCCAAGATGACCCATGTATTTTATTGGTAGTCCATGACACATCAAATATTTTTAGGACATGTTTCTAGGTCATTCCATATTATTAAAACATTATTTTTACCTTAAACTACACTAATTACCTCTAATCGCGATTAAAAACGTAAAAGCTACTATTCACCAAAAAATTATTTTAATCCCATTTAACCAAATTTTACTTCTTAATGAAAACCATGTATGTCAGATTTTTAAAATTCAAAACACAGGGGTGGTAAAATTTCATTTAAATGAAAAATCAGTTTTTTGAAGTACCAATTAGTGGTTTCACTATTCATAAAAAAGTTATGTTTTTCAGAAAAATATCAAAAATTCACCCTAAGCTATATTTGATAATCCAAATTAAAAAATGGAGTATATTTTAAAAAATTAAAAACATATAATTTGAACTAATTAATTTAATAAATAATTCCCGCTGTCAGATCAAATAGCGTGTTTTCATTAAACAATAAGTATCAAAAGATTGACAGTAGTTTAAGTCCGATTTCAAAGTGAAATTAATTCCAATGGACACTATTGGATTTAATGGTAAAAATAAATTATAATTTCACTTTAAAACCAATTCAAATGGTAATATAATTATATAAATAAATTAGATTAAAAATAGGTTTTGAATATAGATACAACATTTATCACTATTCATTAAAAAAATGAACATTATAGGAAAAATACCAAATATTTACACAAAGTAAATATTGATGTCCCAATTTTAATGAAGATTTTTATTTAGTCCAATATAATTTATAAATTTTTACAAAACTATATTTAATGATTGTTCTCCATCAAAAGGCGATAAGTGAACCTTTAGTGAAAATTAGGGCATATATGCCTAAAATTGAATTCTTTCCGTATTTTAAGCCTTTATAATTTATTAGATAAAAGTAAAAACATTTAAAAAAATATATAATCATATTTTAGATATTTCTATCCATTCCCTCCAATACAACGACTATGTGTTTACTACCATTTAAAATAATATTATTTTATCACGAGTGTGCAATGTAAGATTTCAATGAAACTCTTTGTTGCGTATCAGGTACGCTATAGAACATAGAAACCCCTTTAAAGTAAAATTAATTTATAATTCGTAAATATTAATAAATATGAAAATGATTTTTCTTTATTTACCTGGTATGTCACATGTATGGTGCACCAAAGGTTATCATAATTACATTATGATATGTTGTTTTGGTGATTAACCTTGTATTATGCAGATTATTTCATGGATAATGGTATTTCTATTCTCCCAAGTTGACATTATGATATCATAATATATCATGAATAGTTGTTCGTGATTTTGATTCTCATAATAATTTATACCCAATTTATTTTCAAATTATCAAACATATTATAATTTACTCATGAAGTACCATTTTTTTCACTTTTATAACATTAAATTTCATATGTACATCCATAGTTTATGCCATAAATTTTTATGTATAATGTAGTAATATGATCTAGTTGAGGAAGTTATTAATAATATTTATTTACCCCTATCATGATGTTGTTATTTATTGTAACTAACTATCAAAATAGATTGTTCTTCTCAATATTACAGGTTGTATTATGTGTAACATTATGTAATAAATCATCTATTAATGTGTAATAATGATGAAGTAAGTCATATGATCAATATATATATATATATATTAAGATAAACAATATGAAGTTTATGATATTATGGTCATTATGGAATAAAAAAATATTACTTACCTTATTTCCAAAATGATTATTGTATAATAGAAATTTAACTCAAGATAATTCATGATCTAACATCCCTTGATTATAACATAGTTAATTTTTTGCAACCATATTTAATGACTGCTTTTAAAAGTTAAATGATGTATATATAAATGATAATTATTTCATTTTTATTATTATGTAGATTATTAAATAATAAATTATTTGACCATAGTAAAACTACCAAGGTCATTTTTTATATATAATTAAAATATCATCAAAACATTAAATATATTTTTAATTGTTTTTGTTATTATATAGAACATTGTCATAAATAAAATTACGGGAATAATAAATAGGAAAATGGGTCTTTAGAAAGTAAATAATCAACATATGTTTATTCTTGAGGAAGATTAGAATGAAGATGATTTGTTAGAAACAAGGTAATGGATTTTACCTCAATCATACATCAATGATACATACTCCATAGGCAAAACATATTTCGATTGGGTATTTTATTTAATGTGCATGTATGGTATCTTATGAAACCTTTTATCTATATGGTATTTAATTTTTCATTTAAAATTATATCATTTAGAAGGATTATGATTCAAATGTCACCAAAGTGTTATGCGTTTATTTTTAAATGTCATCATACTTCTGTTATATTTCTATTTAACTCTATATTGGGTTAAATATTTAACATTTCTATCTTAAAATCCATATATTTTCTTTTCCTCTAGTGAGTCATTATAATTATCATGAACAGTAACATTTTGATCTATTTTCTATATAAAATAATAATTTTTTTGTTCGATAATATTACATTATTAATCTCTTCGGTAGTGGATTTATTTTCAGAAAAAATTCACTTCTTAAAATTTGGTAAAAAAGAAATTAATATTTAAAAAAATGATTTATTGAAGAAATTTTTAACAATTTTTTCCACTAATAATTTTTTTTGGAATTGTTCCTCATGTAATTTTGAAAAAAAATCATGTTATGAATTTACTAAATTTGTAATTTAATATTTTTTTAACATGTATGAAAGGAACAAGATATACTTCTTCCACGACCAATCAAATTTTAATGCTTATTTTACATGTTTTCAATAATTATAATAAAATTAATTGTTTCTAAAATATTTTTTAAACTTATAGATGTAAAAATATTTTAAATGTGAAGTTTTTATTATCATGATCATCATTTTTGAATTAAGAATAAAATGGAGAAAGTACAATGAAACAAGGTCTGCAATGGAAGACAAAAAAAATAGTACCATAGGGGCCTAAAATAGTGGAGATCAAGGGTGTTTACTATAGGAATATTTACTTTATATGTATTCAAACTATAAAATTCATGAAATAATAAACACTCTATACAAGGGATGTCCATAAAATTCAGATAGTCTGCAAATTTATTACCCTCTTGATATGTATGTGAAACTTTCATATCTCCAGCAATGATGCCCCAACATTTTCTAATGATATAAGATATCATCCAAGGAATAATACATTTCCCATGAATTGCATTATGAAAAATCGTAGAATCTCTTTCATCTTCACTAATTCAGAATTCCTCTACTTATAAATATTCAGACCTGTGAACAGAGCCATTGCCTCACCATGAAGCGAGTTACCCTGTATGAGCCAAACCGAAAATTCCACGAAGACCGAACCACCACTATCACGCACAACAACTCCCCCAATATTCAATCCTTCAACACATGAGCCATCACTGCTATGTTTCAAACCCCTTGATGGAGAATTACAAGATACCATATTTCCCAGATGATGATCAAATTGCTTAGATAAAAACTGAGAATATGAAAGTAATTTCTACAGTGAAGGAGCCTCCTTATAATTTCTTAAAACGCTGATTATATCCATGAGTAATATTTTGATACTGTAGATAAGAAACCATCAATTTAAAATCATTCCCTCATATATCAATTTATTTCATGCCTTCCATAAATATTTATAGCCGAAATGAAGGATAATAGTACGGTCCATCTTTTCAATTCCTCTCGCACCCGTTCCATGAAACCACTGCTCTAGAAAAGGCTCATCATCCATAGTCGGACAATAAATAGCATAAAACCCTCCAAAATACACCTACACCAAATCATCCCATTCACTATCAATGAACAGATGGTCAGAGTTTTCTTCTTTATGTCTATTACAACAGTCGCATCTGGAAACAATGGACATCCCACAACGTTTAACATATTCATCAGTAGAGAAAACACCATTTCGAATACTCCATGATAGAAAGTTATATTTCATGGGGATAATATTAACATAGAAGGTTTCATTACATGCAGTAATTGTATTCTGCAAAATCAGGGTATACTGATAGTCCTTTGTAGTGAAAAAACTAGATGGTGAAGGAGTAAAAACACACTTATCTATGTATGAGGATAACTCGATGAGGATGTAAAGTGTCTGCTGATCACTATCCAAAACTGCATTTTTAAATGAAGAGAAGTGGTAGAGCTTCTAGAAAGAAATATCTGGAGTAGGGAATCTCGGATACCCAATATTCACCCCAACTCTAATTAATTTACAGAACAAAATATCCCACTTCCCAATAGGCTGGAGAGATAATGGACTAATAGATTCAATGATTAAAGATATTTTAATAGTTTAATAATCCGAATTTAACAAGATGATAAATATTTTTTGGGGAATTAATTTAAATTTAATATTTTATCATAAATTGATATTTTTATGTGGATTATGTTTCATATATAGAATTCATTATTCTGTATATGTGATGGTTGGGACCTTGTATTGAACATCGATGAATTTGTATGTCTCAAGAGAAAAACATGATTTTTTCCAAGTCCTAACGCATTTATAAGTATTTCATGGCATAAGCCTCAATAGTATTTGATGTCATATTACAAGGACCAAATATATGATTTATAAATAACACATTATTCAGTATATCATTAAGAATTCAACTATTTATATTATATTTTATTACTTGATTATTTTGAATAACCAGGATGATGTTTCATAATCATGTGATTATTTATATGTAAATATTTGATAATCATTTTCATGTCCCAAATTATGAACTTATTATGGATTAAATTAATGAAATTTTAGCTATTTACCATGAAATATATATTATGTATTCTTTTTTCAATTCTTCCATTATACGCTTAAACATACTAAGAATATGATCTCACCCCATTCTTATGTTTTCTTTTCCTCGTGATTCTAGGAATTATGCTGTTATTGGTATGAATGGATTTACTACAGATAATAGTGGAATTATCAATGAAAATTATTAGTTTTTTTATATTTTAATGTTTTATCTGAATACCAACTATTTATCTAGTTTACCAAGGGTGTTATTTGGTTCATTCCTTCAGTATGTTTTTCCATGGTTCTTAGGATGATGAAATAATATATATACAAGCTCAAATCTATTAGGGTTAGTGTACTACATGAAATATATATAAACCAAGGTTTTTATGAAATAGTTTTAGAATTTTATTGTATATTATATAATGATATCATAAAACCCACCATGGCATTCCAGTGAAGTGATAATGGAATATATTTTCTATTTTTTGGATATATTTATTATATAATTTTTAATAATCTGATAAAAATAGGATATCAACAAATGGTAAAGTGTTATATGGGTTTTAACTACATTCATAACACAGTATAAATTACATTGTGTATGGTGACACAATGAATGTATTTTATAGCTAAATAAAAATAAATTCACTAGAATATAGTGTTATTCTATGAAATTTTTGTGTATCATAATAGTTATCTATTATAAAAAACATTCATATTTCCTCTATCCATTACTAATTTAGAGGGTAGAATGACATGTATATAAAGGTTTTTATTCACAAGCTTCATGTAATTGATTCAACTCATGGGACTACAACGGGGTAGGGAATCAATTGGATGCATAATGGAGGTATTCATCAAGAGCATGAAGAATAATAGTGATAGTGGTCACAAATGTGGTATGTTATAAAAAATGTTCCTCATTTTTCTTTCAATATTTTTTTGGTTAGAATAATATTATTTCTCCGGATTTCATATTTCTTATTTTGATTGATTCCTTGAACTAGTGTCATTTTTCCCATGAATCACTTCGTACTTTAACTCACATTGATTGAGATGTAGTTTGAGGGGATGATCATGATAATCAATTATACATATAAATCACATGTTTAATTTATGTTGTGAGTAATATGAAAATTATTCATGGGATTTGTTTGAATGTAATAATTGAAATTAGTCATTTCCCTAGATATATCTCTATGATAAATTATATAGTCAACCATTCCAACTATTAATTTTTTGTTAAGGATGATTAGTAATCCATTATTTAGTCAACCAATGTAAAAGAAATCATAAAACAACTCTAATTTATTATAATGTATATTTATACCACTTAGATTATGTAATGCTCATATGCTAACAGGATACCAAGACCCCTTGAGTCCATAATGGGTGTTCTTGTATTCACATGGGTATTATATTTTTTAGACAATTGAGGAAGAAGTAAAAGATTTTGTTTCATTATGTTTTCCTATTAATGATTTTTTATTATATTTTTATTATATCTTTGTGTTATCTCCTCCTCTATGGATCCATTTTGTGAATTATGTTTCTCTTATGATACAATTTTTATGTTATGATCCATAACAGAAAATCATGATCAATATTAATGATGTAACATTTAGGGAAGATACATCCATTAAGGGTAGAAGAGTTTTTATTACTGAATAGAGTGAAAAAGTATTATGATGGAACTTTATAGCACATATTTTTATTTTATGGAAAATTTAGCGTATAAAATTGGAGACCTTCAAGCAGAAATCTTATAACATCCTAGACCAGTACACCCAAATATGATTCTAAAGAAAAATTCATATTATAAAATATTTAATAAAAATAAAATACACCGAAAATTTAACCATCTATAATGACGTTATCAGCAACCAATATATAATAAGATACATAATAAAGATATTTTAGATGTGGAGTTTTATATAATCAATAGATGAAATAATAACTAAAAAATATAATCATTCTCAATCAATAAGATATTTACCATTATAATAGTAGAATCAAATTTTATAAAATTTATTTTATATATTCCCCTAAAATTTTCCTTATATGTTATCCCTCTATAAAAACCATACATAATAATTCGCATCATGTCTGTGAAAAATTCTAATGTAATAAGGGAGAGCTCAAACCCAATCTATGGTAAATCATTGGTTTTTAAATTTGATGATCATAAGTGAGAATAAGTTGATATTATGGGTACAATATCAAATTCAAATTTCAATGATGTAAGATAACATTTTCATTCAAAAAAAATGTGATTCATAAATCATGATTCCTGGAATAAATATTTGAAAAAATAAAAGGAAAAAAATCATACGATTCAACAATCATAACCCATGTGAAATCATTATTTTCTCAAGAAAAAAATATAAAATCTTAGGCAACAAATATTAACCATGATCTTATCGTGGATAATTTTACTCATTATACATATTCACTCATATTAATCCCAATATGAATAACATATAACAATATAATTAAATAACTAATTATGTATAGAATAATTCAATACCATATGCATTGGAGATCTATATCCCAATATAAAACATAATCCTTTATAATATAAATGAATATAAAAATGAAAAAATATTGGTATTTAAATAAATCAGAACTCATAATAAATTTTATTATTCTTACATTGCGTAACTATCCTATGAGAAATAAAAGGATTTGATGAAAATATAATTAAACAACCTCATAATACATCAATAAAAATAAGATGGATGGAATCATAATATAATATCCCTATTTGTGTATAAAAACTAATAAATTATGTTGACATAGATTAAAAATAAAATTTGAAAACAAATATAAATATTTTTTTATAAAGAAGAAGAAATATCCTTTTTTGGGTGTGACATTTTTTCATTATGTTTATTTTAAAAACAAAGATATCATAATATAATGGAAATTGAATATTATTTCAAAACCACTTTTAGAATTGTATTTAATATTAATTATGATTAATATAGATTATGTTGGGAAAGGATAACAAGTATTTAATTTTAAAATTATTTTGTATGCCTTCAAAAAGAATGTAAAAACTAGATAGTATAATAATAGTAAAAAATATTCCTTTTTATTCCTTCAATAAAATTCAAATATTATTAATGATTAAAAAAACTAATTTAGGTGTTGGTAATAACATCGTTTAATTAATATAATTAATATTGAATTTGAATAAAATAATTTATGTTAAATAAATCAATACTTTTTACATAAAATTTTATAAATAAAACCAAATAATAAATCATAAAAAGAAAATAATTGGAAAAAATAACACGATTAATTAACTTTAATGCCATTAATTGAATATAAAAACAATCAAATATGTCAATGATAATGTATATAAATTATATAAATTAATATTGTTCCGTAATGAGTAATATATCTCATATAATTAAAATTGACAATAATAGCCATTACAACATTGTTAACCATTGAACCAAACAACTTTAAAGGAATAACCTCAAATGGAAATATTAAATAAAAATAATATTTTTATAATAATTATATATAATGGAAATTTGGTTTTATATACAATATTTTAAAAAATATTTGCATTAAATGTGGCTCAGTGAATAAAGATTGAGAAAAGGAACCTTTATTTTAAAATAAATTGAATAAAAAACTATTGTAATAAGAAATATAATTTTGGTAAATAAATCACATTTAGTTAATGATAGATATTTATAACATACTCATATGTTAGTCATTAAAATTAATAAAATAAAATAATAATTTTTTTAAAATAATTAATCATGTATCGAGGACATGAAACTGAGCCCAACAAATCCCTATCTATCTTGGTAAATTTTAAATAAAATACCCTTCAAGAGAACTATATATATATATACATTTAAAAACTATTAATTCATCATAATATATTCATAATTAATTAATGGGTAGTATATATAGTCTATAAATGAAAAAATTGATGAATGTGATACATATCTTGATGAAGATAAATTGATAAATGATACTCTTAATATGATTGTATCATTTAAAGTAAGAATAAATCAATGATTTGATTAACTGATATAATTATAAATCCATATAAAAAAGTGGAAATAAAATATAATATATTTTTGGTCATAACCCACATAATATTTTCAAATCATAATCATTTGATATGTTATATAACCCAATGAAATGAAATTGAGTAAACAATCCCCTTACATTGAAATTTCGATTTGTTGAATGCACTCAAACATCAAGGTATAATACATATATATTTATTTTTCAATTTAATAAAAATAATATTTATATTTATTTTTAATTATTAAATAAATTAAAAATTTATCATTACATATATAATAATTAATTAGTAAATTTTTTGTTGTTGTTAACAGTTCCATTTTTTTATATGATATTGTTTGTAGGTCTTAGAAATGGAATTTTTTAGGGGCCAATAACATCATTACTTTTCATAACAAGTAAATTCATCAGTAATATATGTTTTTGTAGTTTTTTTTTCATTTTATGTATCTTATGGTTATGGATTTCATGCATTGCTAAAATTTTCCATTTCGTAATCATTGGGGAGGAATGTAATTATTTTCAATTTATAAGAAAACATAATTATGAATATCAAAAACCATGCATTATTAAATCACATTAAATTTATCATTATGACATATTATTAATTTTATTTAATATATATTAATCGTTCATGAAATAAATTTTATAACAATATTCATATAGGTAGTAAAAAAATAAAAAATATGTAGATGTTATAATAATGGAATAAGTAATTATATACATGTAATATAATTTTTTTGAGTCATATTTATTTTGAAAATATGTTCATAAATTGGTTAAGAAATTAATGATGTGGTATATGAAATATATATATATATAATAGAATTAAATACATTATTACAAATCACATGTATCCTTAAAAAAATTTTATAACCTACAATTTTAAGATGAACATTTATTATTATTATTATTATTATTATTACTAAATAATAATTAGAAAAAAATAATCATGTTCTAAATATATATATTTTAATTAAATAATTGTTTTATAACCAAAGATGTATGACTGTGATGAAAATGAAATATTTCTTTCATGGAGATGGTAGTTATCATGTATCATGAGTGACATTATCATTTTCAAATGGTTGTGAGGAAGGTATTTAATTTTTTATTAAAAAATATAATAATTTTTTATATAAATATTAATAATGATATTATATTAGAATGGTTATTTCTAAATCCCCCATCACTAAATCACAAATAGGGCATATAGTGAAGGAAGACAGTTATCAGCTAATGCATGTCTCTAATAGGTCATGTATTTTAGACTAACACTGAGATTATCACATACACTAATAATAGAAATTATACTCCATAAACCTATATATAATAGAAATTTCACCAAGAAAATTCATCATTTAAATAATTTTACAATAAAATTAATAAAAATACAGGTTATCAAATAAAATATGAAATTAAAACTAAAAATAATACAATGAACCACTCTGGTAGTAGTGACCATGAACTACAACAACTAATGAACAACCTCACAAGCTAGTACCATTAGATAAATCACCCGCACTCACCTACTAACATCAATAATAGATTATATATATATATATACGAGTATCATACTTTTTATACACAATGTGGTTAACCTAAAGCCTCACAGGAAACATTTAATGAAACACACCCTACAACCTGTGAATATATATATAATGCAACTCCTCAAATAGTAAACAGTTCAATATTCTCATCATAATGAATGTTAACTCTCAATGTAATTCACTGAGTATGGTATCTTCATATAATAATAGACACACACACACACACACATATATATATATACATGTGTGTGTGTTTGTTTGTTTGGGTGGGTACACTGCTACCATGTTACCTCTAAACCAATCAATCTATACCCCAATGACAATTTTCCTATGGCTCCTATCATATCCAATGTCATTGTATGATCTGCATGGGGATTTGAACCTACCTTACTTAGTCTAACGCAATTCCATACATCTCTTCACAGAATCATACTATTTATTCATTGAATCTACAAACCTGGATCACATTTTATCCTATCATTATAAGACATAAATAGGTGGTACCCCTAGAGTCCCCCAGAGCCCATATACCCAATATTAAAAAAAATCTATTAATGTTCATGAATGAGTTTTCTTATAAAAAATTTAGCTACAATCTACAATAACATATGTGGATGATATTTTAATAAGATGCAATAGCACTCATATATGTGTTAAGAGTAATACATATCGATATGTCATGTATAAGAAGATCCCTTTTCATAGTCAATAGTAATTTACAATAATGTAAATATAAAATTTTCCAAGAGAATAGGGTGGGGTAGGGGTATTAGTGAATAATATGATCCCTCAACATCCTTGATGATCTAAAACTAATGAAACCTATGAAAAATATGGTTTTCTGTTTCCCAAATCAAATCAGATGTTGAAGAATAATAAATAAATAAACACAATGACATATATATCACAAAATATTTCATCAAGAAACTACATTCCAAGGACATTATCCACATATAACCTCCCATATGACATCCAAACTATCATTAATTATAAAAAACTGTACAATATTAAATCAAAAACTGAAAAAAAAATTCCATAAAATATTAATTAATAATATTATAAATTAGAATTTAAATTATAAACAATTATATAATATGTTTAATTTAAATTATAATCCTTAAAATCCAAAAATTAATTGTGTTTTTTTGCATTTCAATTATGAATTTCATTAACATGCACTCCTGCATTGTAAACTATCTCATGGTTTCCATTTAATATTCTATTTCCTCATCAATAACACTTCTGATAAACTGAACCATGTCAATTTACATTTCATATCATAGGTATTCCTTAAATCAAATAAAATATAATCTTAGGGAGATATAGATAATGGAATCCGAAACAAATATTAATCTAAAAGGAACAAAGAAGTATGAATCATTCCTTACATACAATCATAATGTATGTAACACAGCCCGAACAATCAAACCAATCATTAAACTAATTACATATACATAGTAAGAATGACCCACTCATATTTGATGCTATAATATTAGTTTTATACATGATAATACAGTCACTTATACATTCCAGGAAACACATTAAATCTATTATTGAATTAAACAACCATATTAATATTTATATAAATTCAATAGAAGTAGTATGTCATAAAAACATTTCAGTTACCCATACTTCACCACAATAACTACATGGGGAAACTAAGGCCATTCTCAAAATATTATCTTACAACTATAATTTATATTATACATTGGGTTAATAGAATTTAGTAGTTGACTTGATGAGTCGAATGTTATGAGGTTTTGTAGTGTGCGAGTCTAGAGATTTCAAGTGATTAATGAATGAGAATTTGGTGATTCAGAGAATATAGAAGAACTCAATTAAATTGGATGTCATTTTAAAAGAGGCTTATATATTTTTAATAGTATATAGTAGTTTCTGACGTGGGTATTCTAAGGAATAGGTTTTTTGTAGTTGATTCTTATGTGTTGATTCCCCTGAGGGATAGACCGAGGATAACCAATTTTTTTTTATTTCAGGTGAGGCTCGTAGTTCATTCATTAATGCATGAGGTGGTCTTTATTTTTTAGTTTGGAATAATTACGGTGACTAAATATCATTTGGGTAAATTTTATCCATTTTAAAATAATGAAAATAGTCACATGTGAATCAATAAATAATGTCATATTGGGGTAATGATTAATTCTATACATACTAAACATATTATCGAAACTGTTCAAAAGGCAGTTTAAATATACGGGTAAAACACATCTAATTTGGATTGATGATTTGTCTTGTCAAGCCTATTGATTCATAAAAGGGATATCTATTATTGTTAGCCACCCATTACATAATATTCCCATTTAATTAATCATATTAAATGGGTAAAAATTAACAATATATATATATATAAGAAAACTAACAACGAAAATTTAAATACATAGTCCAATTTTTATCTATAATCATAAATAATCATGATTAATCTTGCAACCAGTAAAAAAATTCCACATCCTCAGTCATAATAATCATCACCCATCCAAATAAATAATAAGGATAAAATAAAAAAAATACCAATTGAATCAAATTTTCAATAACGGGTAGATGTAATTGATGAATAGATATTCAATATATATTTCATTTCAACTATTCTGGATGAAAATATGATTTTTATAATGAAAAAATTTAAAACAATTTCAAAAAAATTAAATAAATATTTATTTTAAAATAACAATTTATATATGCAGAATAAATTATTAAACACATGTAGGTCATGATGGTAGGATATTCTGTATGATTTGTACATGTGAAATAGAGATTCCTTTATCATTTTCTGTTAAAGCCATATATAAATTGGTTGGAAAATGATATGATTTTTATTTTCATACTTTTTATATATATATTTTTTTTTTAAAAAGTAAATTTTTTTAAAAAATTTTAATTAATTTTTTTATCAAATTTTAATAAATTAATTTAAAATAAAAAACTTTATAATTGAAATGAAAAATAATAAACGATTTCGTAAAAAATATAGTATCAATCATTTTAATTAACTAAGAGAGAAATGTTATATAATTACCAGAAAATATCATGTATAATATATGAAGTTAAAATAAATTATTTTATGATAGAAATTACTAATAATTTCACCAATTAAATCATAATCATAATTAAAACCTAATAATGATGAGATTCTGAAATAAATCCTTCACACATTAGAAATTATTGAAACATAATTACCATAAAGAATTAAAATAAAATTAAAAATTAAAAAATTTAAGGTAAATATATTAATTATATAACATATAAATAGTGACATTTTATATACTATTTACAAGAACAATCTAGGTTTACGGAATATGTCTCATAGAAGTAAAAGTGTGTCAAGAAACCCTTATATCATCTTTAAATTCTTTTGTATGTTTCTAATCATTTTTTATTATAACTATCTGTTTATTATAAATAAATTAAATATCATAATCATATATTTTGAAAAATTTTATACCGTATACTATTTTTCCACCAAATTTATATCATGTTTCATTATTTCCATAGTTTTGGTTGATAAGTGCCCTGTTTTCTCATGTGGTTTTCGTAATGAATGTTTTGTTTTTTAAAATGTAATATTATTCCATTATATCAAGAATGATATTAATTTTATAAATAATTTTTTTAAATTATTATTATATGATTCTCTTTTCCTAAAAATTGGACATAAGAATTCAATCTCATCACATCCTGGAGAAGGTATATCGTATGTATGAATATGAAATGATATCATTCTATTAAATATTGAATGGGTATGTAATTTTATGATATATTTATTATAAATAATTGATATCATTTAATATATATTAAATATATTCATTAAATTTATCCATATAAGGATTCATTTAATTCATATGTAAAAAATTAATCATAGAAAATTGTTAGGCGATAGTCCAATATATATAATGGGGACGTTATATTATTTTCAAAAGAAATTAAAGTATGAATGTTAAAAGTGATATAATAACTCCATATATACAATTATATAATATAAATAATATATAAACTTTATATTAATCATTATATTCATCCACGAGAAATGATGATGGAAAAAGAGTTACATTAGTTTTCGTAGTGGTGGTATGTATTAGAAATGATTAGAAAATTATCTCAAATTTAATGGTTGTGGATATGAAATTATATTATTCCAAAAAATAATATCATATAATTGTTTGGGATATGTTGATATTATTATATTTTATGTGTTAAAACATAATTTAATGTTTCTGAAAAATACAAAAAAAAAATTCAGCGAAAAAAATAACCTTCTTTCAGAGAAACCATATTTCGATCTCTTCTTCCAAACCCTAGTGTTGATATTATTTTAAAACAAACACTTATATAATTCTAATAAGTATTTATTGAGAGTTCTATTAAGTGATTTTTCAAGATAAAGGGTTTTTCATGACTCATCCCCCAAGGCTCGTTCCATGACTACCCCATGCCCACCTTCCATAGGACAAAGGAAGGCGACTAGCACTGGAAAGGTGTATCCCAAAAAATAGGAAGTCTTTTTCTTTAAACCTATACAAAAACACAGAGTATAACGTGGCATGAAAAAACTATGAAGTAAACTGGAGTATAAAAAGAGTGATGAAAGTACGGGGCTAGAATACAAGACCAACCGAAAAAGTATCAGCACAACTGAAAAGAAGAAAAATAGCAGAAAAGTGAAAAGAATCTCTTGGATCACCAACAATAGATCCTACCTAAAGTGTTGTTACAACTCATGATCATTAGTACTTGTGTCACATCACACTAAATGGTCCACCTTCGATCACCATTTAGTCCTGGCACCCTCAGCCTCGATCAATGATGTATGTCGTTTGCATAAGACACAAATAGGAGAGGGCAAAGCCCGCGCATGGGTGTGCATACTAATACCCAGTAGGGAACCTCAGACCCTGTAGGTCTACTAAATATCAACAAAAGAAAAACCACAAAGCAAGCATCAACTTTACTTATGTATAATCCCATATATATACCTAAATATTAATATATTATCATATCATACATGAGGGGATTATACCAAAAATATAACACCATGAAGGTTGAAGTACAACACATGTATCACCAAGAAGATAGTATCACTAAGGTAGAAGTACCAAATATGTAAAAGACATAGTTCAAACAGAGTCTCAACTCAAACCAAGTATCACTTTAGGTCACAGATAGATGGATCATCAAATCATTGAACTCCTCGGCTGTAGGAGAAAACTTAAACTATCAAGTATATTGGGCCCACTAGGTCTCATAGAGCCACATTACACTAACCATTAAATAATGTGGTAATCATCCCTGATGCGTACCATGGGCATGTCGGGTCACACTAAGCAACATCCCACCGTGGGCTTGCAGTGTCACATAGAGATGCTTCCCACCATGGATGAACTGAGGTACTCCACGTTCCTTTTACAATAGGTCTACCGAGACACATAGAGCCACTTACCAATGTGGACTAGGTCTGTCACAGAGAGTCACTTCCCACTAGGCCCTCGTAAAATAGTTTTCAGGTCTCATCCAACTGCAGGGTTCCATACGTAATCTGCATGGGAGAACTGTTCTCAATCCACTTTCCATATCTTGATATCCATGTATGTCACCACAATGTATGAAAAAAGATCTATCTCATCAAGAGTGTCCCAAATCTACAAACGGATCATAAATCAGATGTAGGGTTTGCAAGAGTCGGGTGTTTTTGTGTCGAGGGCCCGATTGGAATCGTGATTGGTCCAACCCCTCCATACCCCAAACGTCTCCAAACCTGATGTGGAGTAACTAAAAATTACCACCATATCCTAAGGATATCGACACTATGGATAATACCTCAATCGTACATCCAGTTTAGATGTTAGGGTCTGTTTAGTGTAACGAGTCAGTATCGGGTCTGTGTCCCGTCCGCCCCGGTCGGACCGGGCCGACCTTGCTGGGATGCGGGTAAGCCAATGAGCTAGTAGGGTGCTGCCACATGAATGGTGGTGCAGGCTTCCAGGGACCCTCGGATGCGGCGCGTCGGGGTAGGGAAGACGTGGCGCAGAGCCACATCAGCGGGCTAACCCGTGGGGATTGACCCAATGCAGCACCACATGTCACTATGGGTCCTCCATACCATGACTGAAGGGCTATGGATTTGCTGCTGGGTAAGCCATTGGCACGATCCATGTCCCCCAATGGCTGGCCAAACCGGCAGACTCTGCTCCGCTGAGGCTAACATAGGTCACGACCCTAATGTAACGTGGGTGAACCCCCATGGGTGCACCGGTCCCCTCTTTCACCAGAGCCTGGTGTGGTAGTCGATTATTCCACCGGGCCCGTAGGCGGAGCCGTCACATGATGTTGTCGTACTGCCTTGTTCTGCTGCCTGTGCCGGTGTCGACAGTAGGGTGGTCATTGGGCCGCCAGTTGCACACTGGTGGCACGTTTCCTGAGACTTCAGCGACACTGGCCTCTAGGGATCACGTTCATTTTTGCAGTAGTCTTTGATATTTTTTGACACCAACTTCAAATTGGGTGATAACAATCAACTCACATGATTAGGAGCTCGGTCCTTGTTCATGTCGTCACCCGCCCTCCGCATTAGAAATAATGCTGGGGGTTTTAGGAAAAGATGAACCAGATTTTATGCCATGATTTCAATCCTGATCCCAATGTTAATACACACCCTCCCATATATAAAAAATAATAATAGATCAACATGTTTATGATTTTATATCTTCCTATCATTTTAGAATGATCTACATGGAAAACAAAATCAGTCACCATAACCCCTGCCTCAAATTGTCCGAGAAATTCCCGCAATTGAAGGTGGTTAGGTGTTCTTCATTACTGCAATAGGCTCCCAACGATGACACATGTATTTCATCCTCCGTTTCATGGTTTTGTGTCATCCGTCACCTACCACGGGGATCGGCTACGTCGTAATAGGGTATGGCGTTGCGGTGCTCCATCAACACTCTGTTTATTGGCAAAGCAATGATGATACACCTCCACAAGATCCATATATATAAAATAGGGGGAGGGTAGGTAACTAAGTGGTGAATTTATTTGGAACATAAATTTGGAACCTTCCCAATTACTCAAAGATTTCGTTACATATGGTTGGAAGGTCAAGCCATTTACCGTCTTGACACATCGCTAGCTCCATACACCTCTTGTCGGTTGGAAGATGTAAATAAAATAAATTAATAAAATTATTTCTTTTATTTTAATTTAGAAATTCAAAAAGCCTATCTTTTTCTATATAACTACTATGGTCAAAAAAATCACTCTTAATCAAATCCTGGCATTGTAGATTAAACGGTGCCCACTTTTTTTTAATTAGGGCACAAGTTCAATAGTTAGAAAACTGTCCTCATGCATTTACTGAATGTACCGTAAAAACGTTCAATAAATTAATTACGACAAGCCTCGACACGTTCCAGTCGAGGTTAAGCCCTTCTAAACAGAACATGATCCAAAAAACACAATGGTACTCTCATATTTTCAATATGATTTTACCATTTAGATGTTATGTATTTTTATAGTAAAATACTTGTCACTTATTTATTTTATTTACGGCCAAAAAACATACTTTCATTGGTGGCACGCACCATCCAATGTTAGTATAATCTATAGAAATAATAACCTTATGAGATGAGTGGTGGTCTCGAATTTCAATCCGAGTTACAGTTCGTGAATTAAAATAATTTGAAAAATAAAATTAATTTTTTAAAATTAATTTTTTTACATTTATTCCATTTTAGGGTTAACTCACAGGCGGCCTGTGCTCCCAAAAATTATGTCACACCTAGAGTAAACCTGCCAACCTAAATTCAATGGTTCCCTATGATTTTTGATCTGACCAATAATTTAAGAGTTATTTCACTTTTCTAGGAAAACATCCTATGTGAGCTAATTAAAGATTAACAAAACATTGAAAAATCATTCATGGAACGTTGTGCCTCTGAATCATGGTGCATCAGATTTTATGGTCTCAAAATAATTCTATATAATTAAATAAACATATTTAAACAGAAATTACGAGATATTACATTCTCCCAACCTTAGGGCTTTATATCCTCAAAATCCAAAACAAAGAAAAATCAATCGAATGAGGGTACTGAGCACAAATATGAGCCTCCCGCTCCAATGGGATCTCCTGGAGGTTCCCATGGAGTCAGAATACATGCACTAGAGGTATTGATCACCCATGAAGGACACTCTCTTGTCCATCCTCAATCACTGCTAGAACCACCATAAATGTCACCTCATCCTCAAAGTCTATCTCTCCATGGGCGATGACGTGAGATGGGCCATGCACGTATCTCGTCAACTAGGATACGTGGAAGACGTTGTGAACCCTATCTGACTTTGGTGGTAGTTCCAAGAAATATTCCACCTCTCCTATCCTCCGATGTATCAAATATGGTCCAATAAACCTTGGATATAACTTGTCACCTCAGCCAAAACTCAGTAGTCAAGGATGAGGGGTGACTCTCAAGAATACATTATTCCCCTCCTAGAACTCCAATGTTATCCTTCGTCTATTAATATATGACTTATGAATTATCTTTGTAGTCTGTATCTGCTCCTGGATGACCTGCACCTTCTCAGTGGTAGCTAGTACCATATTTGGACCCATAAGTGCGTACTCCCCTAGGTATGTCCAATATAGAGGTGATCTTCATGGTCGACTATAAAAGGCCTTGAATGAAGACATACAGATGTTGGAGTGATAATTTTTGCTGTAAGGGAACACCATAAAGGGAAATTGATCCTCTTAACTACATAAAAATCTAGGATGCATGCATGAAGCACGTCCTCTAACATCTAAATTGTCCAATATGTTTGACCATCCATCTGAGGATGAAAGGCGGTGCTCAAACGTAGTTGAGTCTCAAATGCCTCATGCAATATCTTCAACAACCGAGTTGTGAAAAATGTGTCACAGTTAGAGATGATCGTCCAAGGTACCCCATGATGTCACACAATCTCTTGTACATAGAGGGGTCCCAATCCCTCTACTGATCACTTCTCTTGGATAGGTAGGATGATGGCCTACATGGTGAGTCGGCCAAAAGTCACCCAAATGGAATCATGTACCATAGATTTATGTGGAATACATCTCCCAAAGTCTATGGAGATCCCAACATACTTCCACTCCGACACATCTAGTGACTGAGCCATGACTGTTGGAACTTGATGCTCGGTCTTTAGTTGCTGAAAAGTGAAGCATCGAGAAACAAATGTCGCCACTACTTTCATCATCTATGGAAACTAGTGCTGACACTGGAAGTCCGAATGTATATTTTCCATACCAAGATGTATAGCCAGCGAGGACCTATGGAACTCCCTTAACACCACCTCTTGTTATACCACTTGTACCACGTTATGTACTCTAAAAGGGATGATGTGCTCCCTAACATTGAAAAATCCATCAAGTGCCTGTCCTGAGGATATTTGAGCACAATGAGCCTCACAGTCAATGTCTGCTATCTGTTACTCCCTAACTCGCTAAAAGAGTGTTTGAGTGACTATCATATACTGAACGTATACTGATCCATCTCAGTCCATGAATTATATCTGCAATACGGAAAGCTGCTCTGTCTCCTCACTCAACAGTTGTAGACCAGACCACTTGCTGAGTGAGTCCGCTTCCACGTTTCCCTTCCCGTGAGTATAAACTATCTCAAGTGATATTCTTGGAGGAACAATATCCATCCTCACCATCTCAACATCTGAGATCTCCTCTGATACTTCTCCATCCATAGGAAAGGCTCCCCATTCATCTTAAAAGGTGACGAGGGTGCCACAACCCTGGATGTATCTTGTTCAAAACTCTGTTAGTACCCAAGAAAAGAAGAATTCCCTCCCCTTTGAGGGAGGTAATCATGGAAACATCTTTTTAAAGGATATCCTCACACTCTTCCACTCCTCTTGGAAACTGAAAACTGAAATTTCCTACTTCCAGGAGGGTAAAGGATGGAAACTCATGAATGATTGGCTAAAACATCTTTTGCATGAGTTTATCATGTGCTTCCTGGGATTCCTTTATCTCCAACCAAGGAAAACCCTATTATAACATTGTAGATAAAACACAAACATTTTTCCTAATAATATCAATATTATTATGCATTGTGGATGTAATGTCCATACACAAGATACTTTCGTATGGCCGCGATGCTGCCACCAATAGGTTTCGACCGAAATTATCTCCTCAACGGTCAGATCACATCGTCAACAAGTGTGATTATCATGTCTCCTCTCAAAGGTATCTCCATACATAAGGGTAAAGTTAATGATTTAACTAGAAAATATTGGCCATGAAAATGATTCGTGAAAAAATTAATGATTATTTACTCTCTCTATTAATACAGAAGCTAGTAGTAGACACTGACCATACCTTTAATCATTCCAAGAGCCCTTGGGTAACACTATTTGGTTGTAGAGGGTGGAGAACTCATGAAGGAAGAGCTTTCTCAAAAGAAGAAGATCCTCCTATGAATAACGACATCCGAATGAGGAATGGGGAACCAATGTTTGGGAAACACAGACACATCATCTTCCTCTGCACACTACCTCTAATGGAAGATCAATATAGGGGTTTATAATTAAATTATGATTAAATCTATTTGTTGATTCATAATATTCATGATTCACAACGATGATGGCCAAACAATCATGGCCTTCATTCAACAATTATACCTTGAACCTTCTATTTCATTCTTCATGCGTTCTTTGTGCATTACTAAATGACAAATAATTAATGACACTAAAAACAAAATTCCTCATTGAGTGCGACACATGGACACGAAGACCTCAACCCGATGATTATAAATATGCATTCATTATATTTTTTTGACTTAGAACTAAGATGCAGTGAACGGAGAAAGAGAATGGTGGGAGGCACATCAGCCGGCCGCGTGGAGGTTGGGCGGTGTGCATATGTGCTGTCGGATGAGCAGGAGGTTGTAGTCCATTGGCCACAATAGAACAGGTTTGTGGGTGAATGGGTGTGGCAGAAGTCGAAGGAGGACTAACATCCGGCTTGACGACTCTAGCACAACGAGCATGACACTCTCTTGATAGGCCCACTTCCAAAAACCGAATGGCCCTCTAGACATTCAGGTGACCTAGGTGGAACCTCCCTCTTGTGTATCACCTACGGCGGATCCCACAACGATGGTCCCCTGACCGCAAAACACACCTTGTGTGCCAGTCCGGGCTGCCCATTTTTCAGGCTCGACGGGACTCGGCATGGCCCAGACCAACCGGGCTGCACCCAGATCAGGTCAGGTCCACCAAAACCTAGTCGGGCCCGGTCTTCCTGACGAGGTTGGACTGTACCCGGGCCCCTCAATACCTAGATAAGCCATTATGGCCATATCATGAGAAATGAGAATCTTTTTGACGAACCATTTGGGGGAAAATAATCTAGGGACCGAAACAGTCCTTTTGGTATACTCCATTTGAGTTTTGGATAATGTTGGAGTTCATTTAGGTTAGATTAAACCCCAAATCTAATCGGGCCCTTAGAGCGGAAACAATAATAACAAACGTATTGGGCTTCTGATTGACGCGTCGTCTATTGCGTTGGTTCCCTTATGAAAAGACAGACCATTGAGATACTTCTTCATGAAAAGTAATGGTGGTTGATGTCCAACCTATTTCTTGAAGATAGGTTCTCCCAAACGTGCTATTAGCATGAACATAGTGGCTCGCAGTGAATCAGAGGTTGGAGACATATCATACGTAGGTTAGTACCAAGAGATACTATGTGGCTCTACATCGATCCTATGTGGGTATGTCCTTAATTATCCTGTGTGGGTCAGCTCATACCGATCCTACCTGGGTTACATCTTATGTGGGTCAGCACTCAGCGATCATGTGTTTGTCAGCTCATATTCATCATTTGTGTGTCATATCCTATGTTGGCCATTGTTCGGATTAGTACCTATCAACTCTGGGTGGGTCGGATCCAGTGTGGGTCATTGCGGGGGTTAGTACATATCAATCCTATGTGGGTCCCTCTTTATATGGTCAGCAGCAGGGCCTCTTGACAGAATAAGATGACCTTGCTTTATGACTAATCATCTGTACTTCTATACTTCAATGAAAAACCGTGTTTTATGTGAGACTCTATTTTGAACTAAGACTTTTACCTTCGTGGTACTATCATTATGGTGATATATGTGTGGTAATTTTACCTTCATGGTACTATCTTCTTGGTGGCACCTGTGTGGTACTTTTACCTTAGTGGTGATACCTGTGTTGTACTTTTACCTTAGTGGTACTATCTTCATGGTGATACGTGTGTCCTACTTTTACCTTTGTGGTACTATCTTCGTGGTGATAACTATGTGGTACTTTTACCTTTGTGGTACTATCTTCGTGGTGATAATAATGTAGTAATTTTACCTTCGTGGTACTATATTCGTGGTGATACATGTGTGGTACTATAACCTTCGTGGTATTATCTTATTGGGGATACCTTTTTGGTACTTTTACCTTTGTGGTACTATATTCGTGGTGATACATGTGTGTTAGTTTTACTTTCATTGTGTAACCTTCAAAGTGGTACATGTGTGGTACATTTACCATAGTGGTGTTACCTTCGTGGTGTTAGATTTGTGGTATTCTTCCCTCCCGTGTGAGATGAGAATATCTTGATAACATAAGTATATGAATGGGAATATACATAAGTCGGGTTGGTTGTTGTTTCCATGGTTTTTGGTTTATCATTTGTGAAATTGAGAGACAATTGGGGGACTTAGGGTTCCTTTTTAGTATTGTTATACTCACCCCTACATGGGGTATGCTCACACCTTATTGTGTCTTGTGCAGATGATGGGGAGTGCAGACATAGGGCGACGATACAAGGTGAGTGTTCACATGAGCCAATTTCAGTTTTACTTGCGGTTTTCAGTATTACATGTACATTCTAGTTGGGCTTGTATTATGTCCCCTTTACATACTGTACTCACTTTGTTTAATATTTAGTATACCTTGTGCTTGTATCTGGTTGTTTGTTTGTTTTCGATAAGATTATAGGTTATAAAGGAAATACCTTCCAGTTTTAGGTATATTCCATTCCGGTGCCACTCTCTAGCCCCTGGCCTTTTGAAGGTAGGCTTGGGGTAGTAACGACATGGGCCCCGAGGGTGTAATGGTGACACATCATGTTGGAAATGTGACAACTAAGAGATAATTTTTGATACATTGGGGGTCAATGTTATACTCATTTGTTAACATTAAATCTATTAAGTTTTATTTTAATTTCTCAAATTGTTTATAGTGTTATCCATTTGTAAAAATATTATGTTTAAAATCAGATGATTTTTGTGATATTAAATTATTACCTTACCACATGTGGAAATCTTCATATTGGATATCTTGTGTTAACCATTTTGTTGTGATTAATAAAAATGGAATTTAAAACCATTATATGCATAGGTCTCATAAAATATATGATTTTTTGGAATGAAATATTCACCATTATTACCATAATTATGATATTAACTGTTAATTGATCATGGAAAAAATGGGATCTCTTTCATGAAATCATTCAAGTATACCATTTCATGATAATTTTAAATCTATATAAAATCTATCAATAAATAAAATAACTTATTAATAACTTATTTTTTCTGAATCTATATCCTTTTAAATGGTCATAGATTTAATAAATTGAGGCCCTTAACATTCAAATATTCATTCACGTGTTTTTTATTGATGAAATCAATCATTCCCTAAATTTATTTAAAATTTTCTTCGATTTATATATCCTAACGTTCCAAATATATTCTCCCATGGGTAAATATAGTAATGAGGTACTTGGTGTTACCATGATATTTCCAACATTCCAATTTAAAAATATTTTTATGTTTTATATTTTTTTTAATTGGGATTTGATTAATAGAAAATTTATGTTTTAAAAAATTGATAAACAAGACGAATTTTGAGGGGAAAATATATTTTAAATGGGTGGAATTTAACACAGAAAGATTTAGTGAATTATTATATTTTGAATTAATTTAGTATTTCTGATATATATAATTACACAAAACACTAAGTATTTTTTATAGTAATGAATTAATTCTGAGACTATTTATCGGATAAACAAAGGTAATATTGTTTTAAACGCAACACTTATATGTCCTACATTAAACACAAAAAAGAGTTTCTATGAAACAACACATTATAAATAAAATTATTTAGATAATATAATCATAAAATATTTAATATACATAGAAATATGAATAATAATTACTATTTAATTTTTAACAATAAGTGTTTCATATAAATTAATCATATCGATAATGAGATATATAATTTTGGGTGATGCATTTCTCTTTTTGATAATACAATTTTCATAAACGATCTATTTTTATGTCCCTATTTGAATAATAAAAAAATTTAATTTAGAAACTCATAGATATTTCATTTAATAAAATATTATAAATTTTTTAATTCAAAACCTGAAAATTGTATTAGGATTAATTATTGTGATTTTCTTTAGAAACTGCATTTTCAGATTAATAGTGGGAAATAATAAATATTAATTAATAACTACATTTTCATATAATTAATTTATATTTTAAATTGGTTTTAATGTAAAAATATATTAATTATAAATCTATTAATCCAATTCAGGTCATTGTAATGATTTTTATATTGACTTTAGATAAATATTCTTAATGTACTTTTAAATATTCTCACTTTAAAAAACCGATTATCTCCCCATGTCTGCAGGATGACCATTAAACATAATTTTTCAACTTATAATATTTGATTTTTGAAAAAAAAACACAGATATAATAAATATAATATTTATATTATAATGTGATTAAGTTATTTTCTTATTAAAATTATATTTGTGAAAGTGATTAAACTTTATTACAGTGTTTAATGTAATATTAAGCTTAATAAGAAACTATACCATAACATTAAGTGCTAAAATGACCAATACACTGTTCCAAAACTTGTTTTATGGTAATATTAAGTAATTAAACCGTACATTATTGAGTTGGGTTTGTTTTTATTACATTATCTGTCATTAAATGATGATACACCTATCTTTTTTTAAAAAATTACAATTGTATCCCCACTCTCCATTATAAAAAGTCACTCACACCTCCCACAACCGCAAAAATTTCATGCCACATTGGGTTAAATAGAATCTGAAATAATAGCTCAAAATGATTCTTTATGTAATCTTAGAATCATCCATGGTTACAGATCAACCTAATGAACCCCTTTGGAGCAAAATAAAAGGATTTATTAAAAAAAGGTAACTTATTTCAACAATAAATTTGTTGTTATTTTAATTCTCCAACCCCTTAATTATTATTATTAAATGAATATATAACATCATTATTATCATAAGTATACAAATATTTATATATAATATTGTTTCTCCTACAGATACACACACTTTCATCTAATTGGTCACAAACATACTGTTCTTGCATATGGAGAACTTCCGTCTCATAAAACGATGCTGTTTGTTTTGTT
The DNA here is from genome assembly GCA_963277665.1 of Viscum album. NCBI lineage: Eukaryota > Viridiplantae > Streptophyta > Magnoliopsida > Santalales > Viscaceae > Viscum > Viscum album. The sequence continues at coordinate 1,958,715,916 of OY728165.1, forward strand.
ACTTTCACATGTTTAATGGCTGTGAAAAATGGTTCTAAATCATTTTTATATGATATATATATGTTGTTTTATGATTTTATATTTATGTAGTTATTATATAATTCCTAAATTTTTTATATCAATTTTTTTATAAATACTAAATGTTTTTTGTGGACATATGCACCACCACCTCGTCAAAGCTCTGTGATTCATTCAAACGTTGAACGGAACTTATTAAAGATGTATTTAGAAAATTTATACAATATTTATGATATTTATATCTCTATTATACTTAATTAATTATTATATAACACATACCATCATACATTCAATTTTGTGTAAATATGTTGACTTTTTTGGGGTCGTGTGGACTATTTTCTCCTCAAAATAATTTTATTCATTCACATATTACATTGTTTGTATTAAACTGTTGTTTATAAAAAATATATGATATATATTCAAAAATAATTATACATTAATGATATTATATTTATATATATATATATATTATCTACATTATTTCATTCAGAATGAAAATAAAATAATATCAAAGTTCATCCGTACGTAATGCCTACTATATACATAAGTGTTGTTTTTTGGTGAATATTACCATGTTTTATAGATTAATATAAATATTTATGTTATGACTATATATAAAACACACACACACAAATATATATATATATATATATATATCATTTTCAAAATTCTGTAAATAATTAAATTGGAATATATGATCGAGGATTACGAATAACATGTAAAAACTTGTATGATCAAGAAAGCAGTTATTACCCTAAAAATTAAATAAACATGGTTCGATTAATAAATGTGTAATATTATGTAATAATTGAATAATATATTTCATTATATATATTAATATGGATCTTTTTTATACTAATAGATAATTATTATATTAGAGTTTTCAATGTTTATAATGGCAGTAAATACATATGGTAATGTAGTTTCACATCACCTTTTATTTCTGAGAGATAAATGCCTTCTTCACAACTCCTTTCCTTTTTGGGGTTTATATCCTGATCATTAATGTATTACATGATTCCTATAATTAAATTTATGGGCATTTATGTATCCATTTTATGATATTTTACTTTAATGGTGTTTAGGTTTTAAATATTATCAAATTGGTAAACTTATTTAGTCTCAATTTTCCTTCCTTGAGACATAGTCCATGTTATGCACCTATATTTTTCTGTGAGGTGTATACTCTTCCTTTGATATGTTATATCATGAATCAAATTATTTTCATGATATTTTAAGATTCATGTAATGTTATAATTTACTTTTTATTACGAATCAATGTAAACACATTGGTAATGTTTTATAGAAACAATCTAATCGTTTAACGATAATATTTATGATCATTAATCAATTATTGAAATATTATGAAACATAAATGATAGACTATCCTGAATTTATTAACCTATGGTTATTTATGTTATATCTAACTAACTATACCATTTATTTCAAGTCATTGATATATATGATAATCATGAAAGTTTTTTTATTATAGACTAACATGACATATCTATTACGAGTAAAATATAAGTTCCTGAAAAATCATGATTACTAGAAAGGTTTAAAAAATTATTTCAAGAATTATTAATAAATCATAACTTGTTTTTGAAAGGATTCATAATGATCGATAGTATACATGATACCCCACATTGAGCTGAAAGGATCAAGTAAATATTATTATTGAATTTAAGTATTTATGGGATAGGTGTTAGAATGGGGGGAATGAAAATTATTAACTAGTTTGTGAAAATATGGTTTAAAAATTTTTATATAATTATTAATTTATTACCGAATTAATTATAAATGGAAATAAATACAAATTTAATATAAAGGATGTCTTTTTCTAAAAAACTATTTAAATGTGAGTAATAAAGATTATATAATAATGAAATCCTATATTTGGATTATATTAATTAAATATTAATTCAGTATAATGCTTAATATTAATTATATTTGTTTCATAGACATGATATAATAACAAATTAAATATTACTAATAAAATGAGTATTTTTCTAAAAATGTTGTTTTTCTATATCTTGATGGAAAACACATTCTAAAACAAGTTTTTTGAAATTTATAATTTGTTTTTGAAAAAATAATATTATTTTTATTTAAATATAATCATAATTTTTTTAAATTTGTTGTTATTTTTCAGATAATACTAATTTTCTCCAAAACAGTGAAAAATATTGCATTTTAAGACAAAAATAATTTTCTATCTAATATATTTTAATAGTTATATTATCACATTATTTGTTTTTAGAGTTTAATAAGAATATTATTCTATTATTTTATCAATTTTATCAATTTTATCAATTTTATGAATTTTATGAAATTTTAATGTGAAATTATATATAAAAAAATTGTAATTTTTGAACGTTTCACTTTAAAAAACCTTCATTTATGTCATATCTATAGAATTAATTTTAAATCTAATTTTATATTTTATATGAATCGAATCAGGTAATCTGAATTACAAATTTCAAATCATAAGGTCAAAATTATATTTTTATGTAAATTTAAATTTTTGGTATAAAAATATTACCGTGGTAAAAAACTTATTTTCCATTGTATTGGTAAAATGTTGAAAATTTAAGAAGTTAAAAAGTTAAATCATAACATACATAGAAAATTTAACATTTAATTTTGGTTTGAGGTTTATCTCAACTCTAACCACTCTACAAAATATTACATTAATTTTTAGTTCATTTAAATTAATTCCACCTGAATTTTGGTATCATTTTTTATAAAATGATCAATAAATTAATCACTCAAACCCACCTATCCTATGGTATAAATACCTCCTCTCCACCTCCATATTTCATCACTCAAAGCCTTATAGATTCTCAAATAACATACCAAAGTTTCCTCCTCATCCACCTATGGAAAGTTTCTTCTTGTCTCACTAAAATACCAAATCCAACGTCCTCAACTGTCTTTCAAGGGGGCATACAAAGATGTAATTTTCTCAACATAAATCTCAGAATTTCATTTATTTTTCTTCATTGTCTTATCCATATTCGTCCTTAAATTAATTATAACTCCAAAATCATATGTAGAATATAATTTTTATGTTTATATTGGAATATCTAATATCTATTTTATATCTCACCTCTTAATTTCTTTTTTTTCCATGACATGGTGGTTAATAGCCTCCATTGATAAATTTTTCATTATTTGTCTCATACAAACGTTTTTTATAGTCTCAAAACTATATTTATGGTCAAATAATAAATTAATATGTATATTTTATAATAATTAATTTTATGGAAATGTTATATTTATCATACATTCATGATTTCCATATTAAGGTTAAATGGTAACTACATTTGGTGATGTGTGGACAACCACCTCCTTGAAATGAATTGATTTGTTCACACATTACGTGGAATGTATGAAAGATTTTTTTAGTAAAAATAAATTAGATAAAATAAATAGTAATATTAATCTTACTATATTATATATGTCTTCTTATTTATATACATTTCATTTAATTGTTTTCTTTCTATACAACAGGAATAACGCAAATAGCGTTCTTACATACGTATGACCTACCATCTCTAAAAAGGTTATTTACTTTGTTTGTATTGATTATTATATATAATCATATATATATATATATATATCTTTTTTAATATTATAGGGATGATGAATTATTCACCACATGGACTATATACATCACACAAAGTTCATTTTAGACTCAACTACAGAATATCGACAAAACATTGGATGTGAAATTAAATAATTTTTTATTAGTTAACACGTCGTAAAAATGGATATAAAATTACTAATAACAATGAAAAATTTTATCTATAATTTATCAATTATCATATGTTTATTATTTAGGATGATAAAAAACATACGAGACATGTTGGACATAAGGTTAGGTACTTAATCTCAATATCCTATCATTGAGTCTTGTTTTGATATTGTTCACCTTATTTATCATTAAAGTATACTTATGAGAATTATGACATTCTATGTTAGGAATTACTAAATTCCCTTGATATTTAATTTTTTTATAGAATTCCTTAATGATGTATTTCATGTGTTTCTATTGTGGTAGTGAGATATTTAATTAAAAAACATATTAAATGTTATTGAGATTTAATATTCTAAACCAGTCTTATTAGTTTCCATGTTTTATAAATGGATTTAAAGGATTTTTTTATAAGGATTTTTTTTTAATTATGAATTATATAATTTCAATTAAAAGTTTCAATAATTTCTCGGATAATTTTATTAAATTTTTTTTATAATTGCATGAAATTGGTTTTTTAAAATGTATTGGTTATCTTAACCATGAAATTGATATTTTTTTATTTACATATTGAAAATTGGAGGATTTTATGTTTTGGTACTCTGAAATTTAATGGTTATCCCTGATATAGCTTATATGATTAGATGGTACCCATTATATCTCAAAATTGTTCCCATTATTTCTTATACGATGATTTGATCCCCATTATAGCTCGTTGGTGAGCCCAATATAGCCTATACAAAGGGATGAGCCCCATTTTATCTCAAGAATGGCGAGTGAGATTGATATAACTTATACAAAGGGTGATCCCCATTATAGCTCAATAATGCACATGGTATTCCAAATAGGGAATTTTATGGTATGGATATTGCATTTGTAAGGGTGAATGTATGAGTGATATGATAATGATGTCCGAACGAAACACTATGATTTTTCTATTCTTTCTAATATGTTTTTTTGCAAATTATTTTAATAAGTTATCATGTATTCATAGGACTCGTGATTTACCTTCTTTATGTACCTTAATGATTTCTTTTATCATACTATGTTTTAAAAGGGTTTTCATTTTTTTTATGATTTGTATGGATAATGAAGATGACAAGATGAGTGTATTAAAGTTTCGTCTTGAAGAAAAATCTGTTTCTATTTTAAAACAATTCATTTGGATAAAATAATATATATATTGAGTAGATGTTTACACCTTTGTTGTATGAGTTTACTTTTTAAGAGTTTTTCCTAAATCTTTAAAACAATAGACCTCAATGATTATTGGTAAAGAATTAAATTTATTTCCATTAAAAAGTCACTAAAATATGTTTTTTAAGGCCGTGTCATTATAATTTGTTTGTTTTCAAGGTATTTTAAAATAAAATTATATTCAAATCGTTTTCAATATTTCTTTATATGTTTTCAATGTTTTTTCAATGATAATAGATTTAATTATTTTTTTTCTTCACCTATATGTTATCAAGGAATTTTTGTTTCAAAAATTTTATACAATATTTTAAATGTTTTCATAGAAAACGATAGTCAAATTTTTTTCAATGTTTCTTATACGTTTCCAAGGAAAACATTTATAAAATGTCTTCATGCTTCTTTAATATGTTTTCAAGGAAACTAGTTTAAAAAACCATTCAGTCATATTTTAGAGGATTCCATGGAAACGTTTTCAAAATTATTTCAAGACATCAGAATAAGATTGCATGTATTTTTAAACAATATGCTTTTCTATTGGGTTTATGTCATCAAAATACATTTCGATGATGAAAATATATTTTCATCATTAATTTTTATAAAAATATGTCTACAAATTCATTTCCATCTATGACATCATCCATTTATGTTACTCATGCTATTCAGGGACATGATCGGTAGTTTCTCTTCATATTTGTTAAATAATGGTTTATTTTTATAGTTTAATAGTTATGAACACATGTTTCACTTCCATAAGTTATACGTCTATGAAACCCAATCCTTTGAACCATGATATAGGTTTATGAACATTCCTCCTCGTCTATAGGTTATTTTCTAATGAATATTTTTTCTATTCAATGGGTGATATCAGGATAAATGTGTGTGAAACCTACTACTTCATCATTTCATTATTGAATAAAATTATTGTTAAACATATATATTTTCCATTGGTTATTATATGAAAAAAAAATTATCATACCCATTACATTTCTTAAGTTATGAAAAGTTATTTCATTTGGGTCATAACATATAATTTATGTTTTATTATCTGATGGTAAAAGTATGTATGAGTTTATTATTAGATGGATGAGACCTATATCCCTCAATAATGCATTGGGTATTGATAGTTGAATCAAGTGTATAAATGTTATGCGCGAACACGATTACATGTTAAAAATACAATCAATAGACATGGTTTCTTATTCAAATGTCTATGCATGAATCTGACTACAGGATCACAAGGTTTTGGGTAATCATTATTATGAGTTCATAATGTTATGAGTGAACCCGATTACATGACAAACATTTTATTCATGTACTTGGTTGGATGTAAATAATTTATTTATACTGATTAAATTTTCAAAATTCTACATATAAACTTTCTTTTATGTTTATAACCTTGTTCATGGACCTAGATGCATGTTCATATGTCTATAAAAGTTACTAATCATGTTTCCTTAACATAATGAGTGTCCTTATTTATACATATAAATGATTACGGTGTTATAAGTAGATCTGTATGCCACAATTCAATGCAATTTTCAGATATTATGCATTCTAGGAATATGTTTCATATTATATTATTATCAATTTCATATGAATTACTAGTATTTATTCCATGATTATTGTTAATGACCATTGATATGCATGGTAGGATATTATAATGAGAAAATAATTTACCCATACCCTTGTGTTCATGTTATGATTACATCATTAACATATTTATCCTTTCTAATAATTCTAGCTCACCCTTATATTTTGATTCATAACCCCATGATAAGAAAAAAAAAATTAGGAATAATTACTAAGGGGAATATCTTTTGGGGAACATTAATGATATTTCACTGAGTTCATTGATTTTTCTATTCCCTATATCCAATGGATCTAAACTAATATGGTGTTTAGGGATTCATTTTTGAAATGTATTAAATTATTTTCAAAACTGATGAAATGTAAGTTTATATAAAGATTAGATTTATATATTTCAAATATTATCTTCAATTCTCACTCACACATCAGAAATAATGTATCTATAGTATGAACTATTTTATAACGTTGAATAAATGAGGTAATATATATCATCTAATATTTCCAAACATGTAAAAAATAAGGGATATAAAATATGTCTTGAAAATACCCAGATTCAGGAGACTAACTATGGAATTTATGTCTGGTTCTCTACAATAGGTTCATATAAGAAAAATTACTAGATAGTACATTGTAAATTAAAAAAATTCTATATATTTCATCCAAATAATAAAATCCACTTTACTATCAGACATCAAGAATATTTAATAACACACCCCGATAGTCCTATATAACAATATTGGGGGACAATTAGCAGGTGATTATATATTTTATCATAAATATAGACAACACACTTCGTAACCCATGTTCCCATGAGAAAGCATACTTATGAAAAATTTAATTGTCTGTATAATAATCCAAGTGAATAAAAAATCACCCTTACCACCCCATATCTCATAAGAAATGATTCTATTAGACCAATATAACTATAAACACATGCATAAAACAATTAACATAAAAGTGTAAATAAAAATAAATTGTCATTAAAGGGGTCTTAGACACCCACACCTTGAAAAAATAATTGATACATAATAAATATGACATCTTGAAATCCAAATAAGAGTAAGAGAAAATTAGAAAATTACATAATATTTTATAATAAATTTATTTAAAAATTATATTTAAAATAAAATGTTAAAATAATTTAAAAATACAATCTTAATTTTTTGAAATGTATTAAAAATAAAAACCACACCATCTAATCCATTTCCTAAACAAGATGTGGGGAAACACTTTAACATATCAAATTCAATTTTTATGATATATTCTAAAATATTTCTATTAATATATGGAATCTAATATCTTTAGAAAACATTAATATAAAAAAGAACTCTTTTATGATATGTAATAAAACACATTGAAACCATTTTCCCATATTAAATAATGTTCATATATTGAATTAATATAGTTAAAATTACATTTAAAATACCAAAAAATACAATTAAATTTCCTTAAATTAATATTTAGAAAACAAAACTGACGTAATCATGTGGTAACATATTAAAACAGGTAAAAATGTGTAACCATAGAATATGAATGTCCAAATGATTATACTAATGGCCCCTAAAACCTCTAAAACCCACTTAATCACGTTAGAACCACCCAAAACACCCAATATGATCACAAAATGACTCTATTGTTTTTGGAGGAAGTGAAACCAACAATAAAATAAAGTGTGAATGGATAATAAAAAAGATAAACAGTAATATAGGGGCTTACAATAAGTAATCCCCACTAAATAAAATGATAAAAAATGATTGAGGATGAAGGGTTGGTGATCCATCTTTTTTTCAAACTATAATGATAAATAATAGAAATAGGGATATTTTGGAATAAAAGAATTAATTTTTTTAGGGGAAAATAGTAAAACCATATAAATAAACGATGGAAAGGAAAATTTTTTATTCTTATAGTTTTTAAAATTGGTGATAACAATGCACGATCTATTATAGAATCAAGAACCACTCAGATAATTTTTTGACATTTTTATTAATTAGGTGGGGGGAATATATAAAAACCTCTAATAATATCTAAACGACTTTGACATTGTTTCATCATGGTTCCTCATATCTATGTTCATTTTGGGTAATATACCCCTTTGGTAAGAAAACTCTAATTTCATTTCCCCTATAACAGGAGTGAATTGATCCAGTCCAAGAACATCCCTTGTAGGCTAAACCGTAAATGAATAAAAACTACATAGAAATTATATTCTATTTGGGATCATTGTATGTTTTCATTTACCATTAATTAAAATTGTTTTTATGATGAAAAATTATTGAACTTTAATAATTTTTCTCTGAAATTTCCCATAAATTAAAATCGACCCTGAATAACATTAAATAAAAAATTAAATATTGAAATGGGGTGTTCTAATATCCTTATATATATTATGTTTGTTTATGAAAATTTAATCTGAAATTTATTTCTGGATTTATTTATGATAATTTACCCAAACTCCACCAATAGCATAATATCGACAAACTCACACTGCGAGATCTTGTGCTAAAAATTAATCATTAAATTTCTCTCACTAATTATAATATACATGATTAAAAATTTGATATAAAATATGTTCAACCTAATATAAAAATAAAATATTATTTATATAGCAAATGACACATTGTATTAAAATTTTTATATTGTTTTGATAAAAAATTACATAACAACATCGATGTCATTATATGATCATGTTTCTGACTTTAAAAAGAACTATTATTTTCAGAATATTCCATTAATATCTCTTTTAAAATTAATCACCGAGTAATGATTTAAACACATAATTAATTTACATTCATTCTTATACAAATGGTTAAATTTAAAAGATATGAATAAAAATATTAGAGGCTCAGTAATGTTATACAAAATTATTAACAATTAATTTCATTTGTGAGTGTAAGAAGACAATGATGGTGGGATGACATAATCAAAAAGCATGATAATAAAATAAATTAAGTGATTCCCAAATAAACATAGATTATATTTCATTGGACATGACATAAATCTTTGACATATAAACTGTTTCATATATTTCTATAATCATGAGCCATGTTAAAAAATTCCTAGAATATCAGATCCATTAGTACTCTTGAGTGGTATTGAAAAGAATTTTTCGGTATTAGGGAACCATAGAAATTAATAATGAAGTGATTTAATTTTCTAAATCCTATAACTCTTAAGAGTATCCTATTATCAATAAACACCATGAACTATAAAAAGTAACAGACAATCAGTTTACACTATCACCATACTCAATGTCCTCGAGATAAATAAAAGAATAACATGTCCTAGGTTTATAAAATTACCACAAATTTTTTTTATTGATCAAATCATAAATACGTAAACATTTCCATCTTTGATATAACTAATATAGAATTTCTAGACATGAAAATTTAAATATAAAACTATTCAAATAGAAATCATTCCTCTTTATATTGAATAACCAATTGAAATAAATGGTTTTGATGAAAATCACTTAGAAACACTCATAATTAATTCATAAGTAGAATAATTATGTAAAAATGGGAATATATCCCATTTATAATATAAAAAACAATAAATAATATTGAAACTGAAAAAAATTAATGTTGTATAATATACATTTCATAATTAATATTTGATGAAAATATATAAAATATTTGGAAACATTTTCTTTTAAAATAACAATTTAAACATAGAGACAAAGGTTAAATGAAGTTAATTGTAAAATTGAGTATCATCATGAACACAATTCACTCATCATCAATAGATATTTGTTTGTCACATATACTCAAGCATGCATGCACCTATTCTAAAGTATACTGATATGTTGTGAGGGTCAATAATGGAATGGTGGGGAGACTATACCATGAATATTAGAGGTGTATAGTAGTATAATAATTTTAAAATTGAGGAAGTGTATTAAGGATGACAGACATGATAAATTATATAATATAGACATTAAAAATTATAAACGTAAGTGTAAAATCCTTTATAAAATGTAGAGAATGTCCTAGAGGTAAATAAATGATGTTATACATGGCATCAGTAATATAATTGATTTTTTATTAAAACGAAAAAATAACATAAATGATATACCAAATAACATCACAATCTAAGGCTCAGTCACATGTGCATAAGCTCCCTTTCCATTATCATTCAAGAATCCAAGAACATATGCATTCCATTGAATATACAATCATCCATGAAGACTGTTTCGGTACAAATTGGTTGCCTGAATTGGGCATGATCTATACATAGTATTCCCACACCAATGATTTCTACAGAAATCAAGTCCAAGAATTAAATTTAAGTAGTTTGAATAAATAGATATAATAAGTGAAATAAAATTCATGAAACAATAATCACTACGAGCTTAGACATCTCATGGGATTACTGGATGACCATATGTGAATCTAATTATATATGTAATATAGGAATAAAGAACCGATAAGATTATAAGACTCCACATGTATTCCCATATCACACCTAATTCTGTTATCATATTGTATTAACAATGTTGAAAATTGGGACTCAATTTCATAATAATAGAAATATAAGATCCAAGTTGAATCATTTCTTCTATGACCTTATTTGGAAGGCCAACTCAAAAAAAAATCATTTCATGAAGCCTAGATAAGGGTCATGAGTGTTATTCTTGTAGTGTATCTAATGAATTCCTCTAGAAAATGGTATAATTGTTTCCATCGAGTTTTCCCATAGTAAATCCCAGGATACTCATGACATGGAACCAAAGAGAGTATCCACAACGCCTACTATCTGAATGTATCATCTAACTCATGGTAAAGTATGTGAGTCATTTGAAATATCTATAAATGACATGTATTAATTATCATTACTACACAAATGCAATCACATATAAAAATACATTAACCAAATTACTTGTCTTTTATCTCCCTTTGTAATTGGACCAATGAATTGCGGTTGATTCCACTATTTACTCAAGGAATTCCATAGGTAATCAATGGTTATCTCAATTGAGGCCATTAATTAAAGAAGAAAAAGGTTTAATCTAATATTATATGTATTTAACATTCATATCAAATAATATTTTCCATGTAATAACCATTCCAAAGTAACCAGATTATATAATTATAGTTCTAACATTTTCATTAAACAATTAGAAAGGGATATATAATATTTTATTCTCATATATATTTGATTTAAAAATAATACGATCACATATATATATTCATTCTCTATTAGATGTGTCAATTATTTGAGTTTAATTAATCAAATACCTTGTGGAATCATAATACAATCACAAAAATAGATTTCTTAGATAAAAAATAGTATGTATAAAATAAGAATATGGTTGGAGAACCCAAAGGGGTCTTCATGTGATATTTTTATCCTACAATTATTTTAAGTGGATCCTATAGTGTGTTTATGAACTAGTAAAAATAATTTTTTTTAGGAATATATTTTTTTAGGAAATCATTGGGAACCCCAAATAAGTGTAAAAGTAGTTATAATAACAATTTGATGATTATTGAGGTAAATTTCATAAAAAACTACATTATAGACGTATTTAAAAAATATTATAGTATGAGACAGAAGTTTGGAAAGAATCCAAATAAAATAATAGAATATATAAATACCATAAAAACATGTCATTTAAGATCACACCAAATTAGAACAAATGATTAAAAGTTAAAATAAACAAATTAGTTACTGGATCAAAGAACATACCATGATCAATCCAACAAGACTTATGGTGCGTGAATCAGATGTTAGATGGGGTAGAAACCATTACTATGGTGGCACTGAGGAGCTTCAACTGGAGTGGAGTTCAATGTGTGTGAAATGATATGGGAAGAAGGGTGATAAAATTATAATCTTTTAAGGAAAATATTATACATTCGACATGTTTTATGTGGTTATATTGATTAGCTTCATGGATAGAAAACATTGGACTAATCTTCCTATGTTTAATTCCTAAGTAACCACCTTACACAGTTACCCTACACTATTCTGAAAAACCATGATCAAACAATGTGGGGACACATTCTATGTTGAACTACGGTTGTAGAATATGAACATGTTTTACCAAATAATAAATTTGCCACATAATTATGAACAATAATGAATCTACTATTTTTTTTGAATTCCAAGATGTCTCCTATGCATGTTTTGTTAACATGTTATCCATTTTATATGGGACCCACAATTGAGGCACAATGTCACTAATAGCCATGTTCTAACCATATGCCTCAAATAACATCTCCAAAATTTATATCTCTAAGATTTGATTATTCACTAGACACTTCTTAACCCTTCATTGAAGTCATATTAACATATCCAAGAGTAAAACCAAAGATTAATTATAATAATTGATATGTTCATACCTCAAAATACAAACTAAGGTTTTACAGCCTCCCCCACATAATAAAACACATCCCTAAGATTCCCTTCAAATGGTATGAAAACTCCATATGAGAAAATATCATCCCAACAGGAATATATGTTGAACTATATCTCTTATGTATCGTATTCTATGAAGTCTCTCTACCATTTCACCTATACTAATGTAATTTACATTACATAGAGATCCTTATTTCATGAGTCCACGATACTTATTTGATTCTTCAAAAAAGGATGCATCTACATCTCTGTCAACCCCATTGGGAAGCAATATGTGAAAGGTTTCTAAAAAAATTACGTAGTTGTGAAACATGAAACATTTCTTTAATATCTCTATTTCTCTTAAAGAAGTTATACGTGATCATAACCCAATCTCCCAAACTCTTAAATCTAAAAATATACAACCAATGAGATAAATATTTACATGTCACCTCAAATCATTGATGCCACAATCTAGTTTATCCTTAAAAGAAGACATGATCCCCAACATCAAACTCGTGTGGTTGTCAACATCGATCAATACATTAATTATATCGAGAATAATCTTTATTCATTCTCATTATAATCAGCTTATCCTACTCTAAATTCCCTTGAACTATATGAGGTCTACGCAGTGAAATCTCTCATCCTTCTATCAAAAAAATATTAATGACATGGCCTAACATTTAATTCCTCATAAAATCCATTTTCATACTCTCCTAAAAACAATTATTTTTTCTGATCTCATGTAGGTGTATTTGTTTTTCCCATGAACATAAAAAATTGAGTACAGAAGCTCAAACCCTGTCTTATTAAACATGTGTTTTTTGTTTGGATAGACGACCGGTCTAGGGAGGGTACATTATACTCATATATACCTCTGTAAAAAGGATTATGTAATCTTTTTATAAATAATGATGTAAAACATGAATCTATTTATCATTTAATAGTTTATGGGTCTCAATGATGTTGTATAATTTCTTTTTCATAGATCCTACCAAATTAATTTATAGAAATGTTCTCATTTATTAGTGAAAATGGAGTGACCTCCTTGAGAATGTCATTGATCACCCATAATGTGTCACTGCATCAAGGGATCTCATTAAGCCATTCACAATGTCCTATGTGAGATAATCCAATTCCCACATAAGAAAAATAAATGACTATAGAATCATTGTTGGTCACTAGTTTTCTTCCATAACCTAATTAAATTTTGAAAAACTAGTAATAGGAAATGTTACGTCTCTTTTCATACTAGGAAACTGATATTGGTGATGTTGGTCATGATGCATATTATTGATCCAAATGAGTAACAAAAATGTCAAATAATTATTCTCTGTCATTAATTCATCATGGATGTATGTAGGAACCCAAATGCATCCATAGATGCGCAATGCCTCATCTTTATCAGCTATCTTGATTGGCTGCACAACCTCTCCTAAAACACCCTCCACTAGGACTAGAAATTCATGTTCATATAGTTGTCGTAGGTTCACACTATAAATATATGAAGAGGCCATCACCAAATCTATATTTATAGATTATATAGAATTCTCTTCGAACTATAAGTGTATCTCATAAACAAGGATATCATATAAAGGTCACTACTATCCTCTTAAAAAGCCAAAAAGTAATTCTTCAATATTAGAGATTCTGCTATTGAATTACATTTCCAATACATATAGGAAAATGAAAAATTGATGTAATGTAGTTATGAAACCTTCCTTAAATGTCCGATATTCATTTCATACTGAATAAATAACAGTAGATGATTTTTTGGATAGTGTGTGATACAAGATTTTCTCTATGAAAATAATTCCTATATCATGGAAATGTGAACTATATCTATTAGATATATATAATGGGTCTGATAATTCCGATCACGTGGCCTCAATTGATGATACATGTATAACACGAATCAATCATACCATTACATAAATTCTCCAATCCTAGTGCTTTATGAATCATAATAAAATGTTTATATTCTTATTTGATCTTGTAAAACAATGATTTTTTTTGATGTGAGTCACCCTTTCAGCTTCTGAAAGTCATTGTCACAGTATTCTAACCATAAGAAAATAAAAACCTTTTACTCATAGCTTGATAGGTATTTCTGTGCATGAAAAAGTGTCGAATGTAACTTTTAAAATATCATGCCAATAATAATAACATATTTATATCAATGAAATTATATCAATTAAACATGTTAATTATAGCCCTAACCATCTCTTATTTAAAATATATTCTTTCCTCTGATATGATGTGAAATGGAAGTGATCCTTATTGATACAAAATAGAAATTTGGTGAGAATAGAAAATATATTGTTCTCTCTTAGAGTATTCAATTTATTCCTATTATTTTTAACATAATCGTGTCATGAATGATAATTAATCATGATATTTTCCACACACACATATACAAATTGATCTAAATATTGGAGGAAACCATTATATTTCAAAGAATAGAAAATGACAGATGTTTTTGTGAGACTGAACAACATAACCAGATACACATTAAGATTGTACGTACTATGGAATGATATATGAGTTATATAATAAGGATTAGTACATGCCTAATAATATAATAACCATAATTCAAATTTCTATGAAACCATCAGTCTTATGAGCTGGTGTAAGTGGTTTTCTATGTGTGGATACAGATAAATATACATAACCATGAGACATTTAAAATATTAATATTCAATAAAAATATTCTGTGTACCATCCACATTATTGGTCAAATAGATAGGTAAACCCCTTGGTGATGTACTGGGTGGTGTAAAACCACTATCATCTTAGTCTTGTAACTCCCTCTTGTATTTTTACAACCCAATAGTTTCCATCCTATGTGGAGGAATGAACACTAGTTCTACTCCATGAACTATGTCACTAAATAAATACGCCCCATTCCTAATAGATAATACCGAATATTAATTATAAAATACCACACTAAACTGATTTAATATAGGATCAAAATTATTCATAAATACATCTCGGTCATCCATATACAGGATAGTGGCATGGGTTTACACTCAACATAGCCCATGATACTATGATCAATATAAAAAATTAATATAAATCTCATTCCCCATTTTGATAATAATTTCCACTCACTAGAGATATAATGTTTACCATGATGTTATTTAAGTCTATATAGTTCTGATGACAAACTATATAGTCCATTGTTAGACTTATAACAATATCATCCATATTGAGATTGAAGTGACCCCATGGGAAACAATAACCAACAACCTCATGTGGGTTTTCATTACACCAGAGTATACTCATTGGTCAAATTACAAATGAAGTATCCTGTGTAATCATATCATAGAAATATTGAATTTAATTCCCATGAAATGTTATAGTTTTCACATGGATAAAATAATTTTATATGGTTATTTTAAAAACATTATATTCTAAATAAGATTATATTAATATTGTACTAATAATAATAGATTTCCCCTGACCCTAATCACCTATTACAGGTTTCAATATATATATATCATGATCCAAATCCAAAATTACCAACCAAACATCACAGATTTAGACTAATCTATTTGTGCTGCATGTTCTAGGTTTAGACTCCTTGTCCACATCAAGCTACATGAACTATACAACTAGTCTTACTCCAACATGTGGACTTTTGTGGAGTTATATATCATTCCACATAAAGCTGATATTGTGATGATACTCTTCTATAATTAATAGATTAAATTATCCCAAAAACTATTAATATTTTCCATTCACTAGTTGGATTGTCACTTAACTAGTTCTAAATATCAGTAAGTAATTGCAAGACCATATATCTCACATTGATAGAATATTTCAGAATTATCATCATGGATGTTGTGGATTCAACACCCCTAAATAGGACCATCAGATTAAGTTTCCTATGATTTTCCATTATGTTACCTTTAATTGGTACTAAACTACAATAATACTTACTATCAAGTCCCCTAAAATTTCACTCAATGATAAGATCTAATTTCACTATTCTTGAGAAAATATTCAATATAAAAAAAATTACCAGATATGATACGGCATACATAAGTGCATCTATGATTTTTTTTCTCATAAATGATCATCAACAATAAATTAAGGAAAAAAATGGATAACATAAAATATATCCATGTTATCCATACCTAATAGGTTTCCTTCCTCAGTGTGAGGGATGTCCAGAACTCTATTAGATATTTATGACTTGGGAATGAACTATGTGTAGAATGTGGTCTGGAAGTCTATAAAAAACATAACATGATGATGGTTTTCCAAATTAATTATGTCCCGCAAAATCATTACGAAACCAAAATGGGTATAAGTTGTGGGTCATGAACATACACCCTAGAGGGGTTTCCATGTTATCAAATTTATATAAAAGGATGATAATACATGCCTCTATATCTTATAGACCACCATCCCCAAAAAACATCGTTGGATGATAATGATGAAACTATCATGGAAACTCTTCTATAGTAGGGGAATGTCGTGGATATCTTAGATAAATCTATATAATTCATAGGATTAACCTTATAATTTGGTTATAATCATCCATGTCATGTGTAATTAGAGTAGAAACAAGTGTAAATATATGTGGGTTAGGTCCAATAACATTAGAAACATGGTAATCCTATAATTTCAGGTGATTGAAAAACTGAAATCATGGTATAATATCTCTACAATTCCAAGAAAAAAACTCTAATAATATCTAAAAAGTATATATTATTGATGTATTAGAATACCTAAATTACAAATATTAATATAGAATATTTTTACCCCTCTTACATGATCTAAATAAATTTAAAGGTGTCGCATAAAATAGAGATGAATCAGTAGAGATACTACATAGTTTCCACTATAATGTTTGAGTATGGTTGAATTTATACATTTTATGTTAGGGATACTGGAACACATTGTTTCAATTGTAGGTTATAGGTGAATAATGTCATGAACTGCCTTCACTAAAAGGAGGGAAGGGACATCAGATTTCCAGACCCTTCTTTCATTATGTTGAATTAGAGATAATGACCCCCGAGACCCGCCTTCAATAGGTCCCGGAGTGGATAGTAGCACCAAGGGTATAGAATCACACACAAGATGGAAGTAATTAACCTTTTTATTTTAATAGGATCAAGAGATAATATAGTAAATCCCAAACAACACAAAAGACTGAAGTTAAAGGTAAAGACCAAAGTAAACCATTCCCAAATTCATGATCAAATGTAAAACATACATGTCACAAGGACTCCAAAATGTAAAGTACCAAGAAAAGGAAAATGACAACAGCAACTGCCCCAACCTCTGAGATAGTATGGTCCCGTATGATCCCTGAAGTCCTCCTGGATGCCTGAATGTAGTTTTATATATGTAGGGTGATCATACAAGTATACTCAGTAGGGAAAACCAAAAGCTCTTGTGCACAAGTGGAGGGGAATTCTAAAGCCCTATGAGAAAAGAGATAAGAAAAACATCTAGCAAGGTAAACTATACACCCAAGCCTCACCAAGGCACACTCCCAAAATAAAAAAAGTCAATTAATGTATAGTAATGTCACTTTGATGTTTGGGTACCCCGCGCCACTTTCCCACTGGTTTTTGAAGATATCCTATGCATCGATCCAATCCCGCCATTCTCACTACAGTCCCACTGCCAAACCCCGCCAGCACACACCTGGGCCATAAACTCATCGCAGTCCTACTGCCAAACCCTGCCAGTAGACACCTGGTCCATAACCGATATCCCGCCTGTAGACACCTGGGCCACAACCACCATGTGTAACCACACCCACAAACACCTGGGTCAGATCAACTACTGCCACACTCGAAGACACATGGGCCTCATCTTGAACACACTTGAGAAACAACCTGTCCGCAAACACCTGGGACAACTGCTAAAACTACCCTTCTCGAAGATTCTTGGGCTAATAATGGACTTCAGGCATTCACAGTCTAACGAAAGAGTCTTGTGTTATTCGGGAAAGGGATAAAAAATGAGCTAATAACCAGCCACTCATAAGAGTGTTGGAAAAAACACCCTCTCCATGAAATGGGGGTGTTCGGCCGTAAAGTGCTCAACAAGGGTGGGGCGCGAACAAGAAACATAAAAGCTACATATATATGTATAGGTAACAAGCACTCATCCCACACTAGGGTTTCCAAAGCCAACCCAAGAACAAACATCCTTGTTATTATTCATTTATAAATGAACCACATCACTCATGGAAAAGCCACAACTCATTCCCATAACCAACGCCTCATTTAAATAATTCTTATTTCATGTTCATGAAAACCCATTTAAATGATTCCTAAACTACTGGGAAACTATCAGGCGTAACTACAAGCCAGAAGAAAAGTGACACAACCATCATCAACTTAAGAATTCACACCCTGTTCCCTTGTAAATTTACAACAACAAAAAGGGATTTGTGAGATCCCTCAAAGTTCTAGAACCAAATAAAAACTCATAGAAAGGGATAAGTGAGATCCTTCGAAGTACCGGAAACAATGAAAACCCCAAGACACAGCCACATGTCCCCAAAACAAAGAACCAAAGATTTTTCAACAATATAGGGTCCCACCCGAGTTTCTTTCAGAGAAGAACAACCACACAAATTCAGATTCACAACCAACAATCGTGACACAAAAGAGGATCGCATCCCTATACACATCTTCCCATAAGCACCAAGTAGAACAAAAAAACTATTACCAAACAGAGTGGGAATATTCCAGGTTCAAGCACATAATTCATTAGGTTCTTCTTTCTGTTTGTTAATCGTGGTGGTCACACCGGGATTCTTGTTTTATTGAACATCCATTGTTCCAACTAAGTTTAAGTGACTATCCAATTTCCATGTTACTATTATTTAATCATCAAAAAAGTCAAGGGTTTATTAAGATGCAAGGAAAGGCCACCAACGTCCATGATTTTCAATGATCACAAGCGCATATAGTTCACAACACATATCAATATAAAAGAGTACAGCAGAACATAAATCACACCCCCCTTCATACTTTAAGGTCTGTTCATTATCTTTGTTATGTTTGGTTTTATCAATCCACACCGAAACAAAAGCATACGCACACCACATGATGCATAGTAAATAGAGGTGAAGGAAAACTCCTACCTGGTTGATCAAGGATCAGAGCTATCCACGCGCCAAGAACGTCTGGAATGCGTGACTTGTAGGGAAATAACGTTGGGGACTCCAAGGGTGAGCGGAAAGGTTCCTGCATCGGCACACCACTTGCCTCGGGAAGAGAAACTCTTAATGTACTAAGAAGAAAAGGAAGACAGCCACGAGGAGGAAGAAGAAAGACGAAATTCTCGTGTGATATATAGATAAGATACCGTTGTTACAGGATATGGGGATTTGAATAGCATTAAATTGGGATTGTGGTTTCCCACACGGTTGGGTGGTTAAACACGACAGGTTTATATTCATTTAAATATTTCCATAGGAAATATGTGGTAACAGCTGTGATTTAAAAGGATCATTTATAAATAGAGGGGCACGATACGCATATACACAGCTTGGTCCGTTGAGGTTCACCCCACCCTTATGAATTTAAACATTGATTTTGGGCTTCAAAACGGCCTTAAACCACATACAAAAGGTTAAAAAGGCATAAAAGAGGCATTATGGAAAAAACTTTAGAAGAGAAACCCTACAAGGTTGGGTGACGTTGATTGGTCGCACCGATCGGTCGCGCTGATCGTTCGTACCGATCGGTCACACACAGAAATGACGTCCTTCCACCGAGCCGCCACCCCTAGGATCCAAAATTTGGGAAAGGGATGGACCATGAGGGTCTGGGTCATCACAAATAACTACATTATGTAGAAATTGACATCAATATTTAACAGAAACCATTCCTAATTCAATTTTTATCTCAATATTTGATAGATTTTTAATTATCAGTATCCATACATATATATATATATATCCTAGTAATATTTAATGCATTTATCATTCACATGTTATAAAGTAATACACTTTATAAATTCAAAATGGTTTTACATGTAACTATAATGATGATTTTACCTTAGGTAAATTTAATGGATCACCATTAATAGTTTATAAGGGCACAAAAATTCTTGAAATTAATAATTTCAAATATATAATGGAAACCATCAATCATTTCCACTCATGCGACCAATAATACGTGCGTAAAATACGATAGAAGCTATGAATTAATGTTCTATTATTTGGAATTAAGTTAAAATACAAATTTTATAGATAAATAAATATTAATTATTCTAATAAAAATACCCCTATATGAAACACTATAATAATATAATACATAACTATCAAGGAACAACGAACATACCTAGGAAAATGCACATAGTTAGAAAACATGGAATGGAATAAGATATAAAATATAAATTCTCATGTGCCTATAAATATGTCGTAAACAACACCTTCGTTCCATAAAAAGCTAATGGGGAAAAAATTAACGCAATAATAATAAGATCCACAATTAATTTGCACCACCAAATGGTTAAAATAATAAAATTGTAACAAGAATAATCCACAATAACAACTTCCATTCAATGAAATTTGGGTTACCCCATATGTGGTTATGACACTCCAAAGAACAATATCAGTACCATATTACAATTCATCATACTATCTTTTATATTAATTTAAATAGTAGGACAAAAGGAAAATATATATATCTTATAACAATTTTTTACATCCTTGACCTTAATCACTCAATTGCAACCATACTTGATTAGTCACATTGGATCAAAAATTCATTAAAATATACCAAATGATAAAAAATAGTAGTGAGGGTCCATAGTGGTGTATTGAGGATAATATACCATCATAATATGAGTAATATATTTGTTTTATAATGGGTAAATAGATAAAGATTAATACAGACAAATAGATAAGTGAAAGTAATATTTCCAATAAAATTCGAATAATGAATAAAACAATACGAATCATATAAAAAATGATGTGTAATTAATTGAGATATAAAAATATTGGAATACATGGAAGAAGGCATAAAATATATTCATATATACAATAAAGAACCAAAAATACTATAAAGGCTATCTTGAATTGGCATCTCGAGTTAATGTTCAGTCACACACTCCCATTATCGCATTTTGTGATCAGTTATACTATCAGGACTAGTTTATTCCTCTCTTCCATACCTATATCCTGAAATTATGTTCATGAAAAAAAGGAACCCTGAATAGCTTTCTTTACAAACAATGTAGGGAACCACCAACTATGTCTAAAAAAATCCACTCCATGAATATAAAATTATAAGTGTATAGATACAGAGATTAGTAGTTGAATAACATGCATTAAATAATAATAATTTTGGGCTTGGACTCATAATGGGATTCTCATTTAAACATACATAATTTGTCTTATAATGGTAATTTCTATAAAATTTACCAATATGAGCTTAGGGTCAAGCATGTATGACCAATTTTCACATGATTAATTATTCATAATATAATAAAAAAGGTGAAATAGGTAATATAAGTCATTATAAAAGGAATATAATATCATAGAGTAATCAAAGAATCCAATAGCATTGAAGGTTGATCTATCTTACATTATATAAACCATGTTTCCTACCAGACATGTCTAAGTGTAATTCAAGTGGTTCTAAAATATTATTACAAATGAAATGTGTATAATATAGTACATGGATAATTTCACTAGTAAATCCATTCATAATAATCATCAGGCGCTAACGGATATATCAATTGTTCCTCTAGTCTAAATATAGTGGATGAATCTAAGGACTGTATCTAAGGAATTATAAAAATATAGATATGGTTCAATTGAATCATTTGTACTGTATTGTGAAATTAATGTATAAATATTTCATTGAAAAAAAATATGTGTGTATCTCCCTTGGAAACTAGTCTAATAAACTATGGTGGAATCCTCTTTGTACAGAGCAAATTCCATTAGGAAACTAATGATGGATCAATTTTGACCACTCATATAAATTTAATAATTTCTATATTGCATATAGGTGTAGTAACATTTCATTTCATATAACATAGTTCATTTCATAACCATTCCAGTTCATTTACATTTAATAATTCATGTCCATACCATTTCATTCATATTTGTAAAAGGCCTATAAAAGTTTTCGTACCATTATTCATTTGATATAAAATTAATAAAATCCCAGATAATCATTTATCCCAAATCGTAATGTACAATTCATCCTTGTAAATTAAACAAATCCCTTGGAGTTACCCAAGGAAACCACTCCAATGGGAGTATTGGTTATATAAAATTATGTGGCATTTTGGAATATTCATTTAATACCCATGAGGTCTCTCAAGATGAGATAATTGTGCTTAAACCGTTTTAAGGGGATATAATTGGGTGTTTATGTTCGAACTAGAACAAATAGTTCATGGAAATCATAATTTAAAGTCAATTAATGGGTAAAAAATAATGCACAAAATAAAATATATAATAAAAAATTGACGATAATTTTGGAAAAATACATATACTACCTACCTTATATTGTTATATGAACCCTCATATAGTATACCCACATAGATTGGTCTAAAAAATGAAAATGGAGGAATAGATAACTAATATTTAAATAGGGAATATTATATTACACGAATATTATTCCTAAGATAAAAATATAAACATAGAAAAGAATATAAAAGATTGAAGCTCTTACAGAGAGGAATTTATTGTGACATGATGTGTGTAAATTTTATATCTAGCATGGAATAATCCTAAAATCATATAACTTATTCTTGGCGAAGATTTAATGATAGGGAAGTGGTTTTTTTGTGGGAAAAAATATTGGAGAAGGTTGTAAAATTATAATCTGTAAAGTAAAATAATATAATCAGCCAATATTAAGTGGTCACATGGTTTTGAATCTTGTCTCGACAATCATGCACCAACTATGTGAAATCCACTATTAAAGGAACCCGCTAACATATCTATCCCACATAGTTTTAAAAAAATCTTATCCAACTACGTGGCATAATAATTTAAGATGAAATAAGTGTTTGATATAAGTGCATGACTTACCAAACTTTTTCATCCAATGTGAATCATCTATACATCATGTATGTTGTTTTTTTCCATGGTCATGTTGTCTCACTCACATAGGTTGTAAAACCAGGGATTTCTTTTCTATGGGCCACATTGTTGATCCATATGACTACTACTAACGATTCAAAAAACTTTTTACATGTTTAAATTCTCCAAATATATATGTTTTTGCATTGAACAGGACATGTATACTCTTGATTCTTTCTTTATATTAGTAATCACATATATAAGTGAAAAAATAAATATTAAAATAGGAAATTATCATGTTTTTACCTAAAAAAATAATAGAGTTTTAAATGATGGAGGGAAAATCCATTCATTTCATAAACATTAATAATAACCATTATTTTCCAATATTATTAATGTTACTCAAAAGATACCTATGTGAAAATTGATTATGAAAATTTCCTTTGTAAATTTTTTGAAGAAGGAGAAGAGACATTGAAAATACATTTAGAAAAAAAAAATTATTTTGAATAGAACATTTTGGAATCATAATAATGAAAAAAGGGAGAACAACCCATATAATAGTTATACAATACAATGATGATTAATTTTTTAAAACCCCATGATGACCATTAAAAAACTCTTTTGAAAAAAATATCATATTAAAAAATTGTAAAAATAATATAAAAACAGACAATATATTATACTCATTTTGTAACTATATACAATATATAAATTAATATTGTTTCATCTATCAAAACATGTCTTTTGGAAGGATGTGTGAGATGAGACACTATTGAAAATTTATTAATAAATAAATAAAATTTGAATTGAATGTAGTAAAATAAGATCAGTCATTGTAATATATAACGTCCATCAAATAATATGAAAATAATTTCTAAGGAAATTTATGTAGACAATATAAATTTAATAATGTTGAGTAATAATAATTTCGTAAAAATAATTGATATTAGAAACATGAAAACCCATATACATTATTATCATTTGAATAAATGTATCATTAAAGTGGTAACGTCAATGGAACATCACATATCAAGATATAGTGTCATTCATGTTATAATATATCAATAGGTTGCTTGAAAACATTATAAAATAATGTAGGTTCTTAATATAATAAAAGATTATATAAAATATTAATAGAATAATAATCAATAACCTGATAACATCATTGAATTCAGAATTTAATAAATATATTTATTATGTGTCACAATTTCAAAACAAATCAAAAAATGGTATGAAAAAACATAATAAATTTATAGGTCATTTGATAAATAGTCTTCCCATATCATATTGTGTGACGATGACCTATAAACAAATGAATGGAAATTATGTTAAGGAAAATTTTACCTTATGTTCAACCATTATACATAATTTCCTATAAATCATATAATAAAAAATTATATTAATTATTTACATTATTAAAAACCATTTATATGTTTTATACCTTTCCAATAAACCATTAATTTCATTTATGTCAATGAAATATTTAAATAATTCCTCAGTTCTTTCCATGTATGATGTTTCCTGTATATTATATGGACCAAAACATAAAAATTACATATTATAGTTAATTTAGTATTATATGTAACATTCATTTCCATATTATATTTAATGTTTTTGGGATTATATAATTAAGAACAACTCTATAAATGTAAAACCAAACATTATACGTTGACACCTATACTGAGTACTTATTATTTTAAATATTGAAAACCAGATTTAAAATAAAACCTGATTTATTTTTTGACATATGTTCAAAAATATTACATTTTACTCACCGTAGTTCCAAATCATCCTTTATATATTGAAATATTTTAAGAAATTGGGATGATAATTTAAATAACAGTAAAGGGAAATAAATAATGAAAAATGTTAGTATAATTAATACATGAAAACCCATTAATTTTTTTTTCTTTAACTCATTTGAATGAATTGAAATATCATGTATGTTCTTTGAAACATACATACCTAATCAGCCTTAAATTTACCAAAAAAAAAACAGAATAACCATATAGTCAACCAATATATATGTAGTACAAAATGCGTTGGAGAGCTATAATGGGGCTCACCCATCATATCTTGAGAAATAATAGTGATCATCCAATAATTTTGTGATCTATAATGGGGATCATATCCTACTGTCATCATATATGATGGTTTAAATAAATAATAAAAATATTTCAAGGTCCATATCGTGAATAAGTCCATTAAAAATACTTTTGAACCCGTTTGTAAATCATTTTTTAATTTTATAATAAAAATTTCATTTAAAAATTGCTTTTGAAACTTATAAATAGATCCAATAATAATGAACTAATTTACAATGAAACAAATTTATAAACATAAAATATATATATTAATTAATTAATGTTTCATGTATGTAGGAATTAATTATCATGAATTTTAGATAAAAAACCTTCCTTCCGTAATTTTGTCTAAAAATTCATAGAGAATATATTGTATAATAAAATTAAAAAATTAATAAATCAAACCAATTTTTTTAAAAATATACATGAGTATTAATGTATTTAAATAATAGTATTAAAAGGTAAAAATTTATTTTTATGTAATTTTATAATTCATAGACATGGAATGTAAAAAGAGTTCTGAGGGTATAATAGAAAAAGATAATTTGTAAAAGAAAGTACCTTAAATGTATCATATCGTTGATGTGGGAATTTATCAAATGAATCAAATATGTTTATCCCCATTTAATACAAATAAAAAAAATAAAAATATGACAACATAAATTAAAAATTAATTTTACATGTTATATTATCATGTATTATTCAATAAGTACAATTTTATCCAAAATTATGGATGGTATGTTAATAAATCCTATACCTCATATTCAAATTCCTTAAAATGTATTCAAAAATATTGTATATGTGTTTAAACAATGTTATTAATTTTTTAGAGAATTATATTCATATTTTTAATACAATATATTAATTTTTAATGACATATTCACACCGATTGAAAAATAATTTTATAAAATTATCATGGTTTACTTATTATTAGGTTCATTGTTTCATGGTCGGTTTAATTCGATATGATTATAAATATAATTGTAAAATGGGATAAAAAATTATAAATGAAATGAAATGGTATTAATTAAAATATAAATTCTTTATTTGTCCCATTATTGGGTTTTATGTATTATATGAGGATGATTCAATTGAGAAAATGATAATGGCTAATGTTTAGTATATTTGGTGTTTTTTTAACATCATGAACTTGTTTTGTTTTATTATTATTAGATATATTTGTTTAATACAAAAAATAATCTATGTTACATTAGACATATTAAAATCTTTTTTTACCGGGATAATAATTTTATGACCACTCAAGAAATCAATCATGAAAAATAAAAAAAAATTCACATAGAGGATAAAACGCCATAATTTCTAAAATAATTTCATTTCATTGAATAATAGTATATGAAAAATGAAAATGAAATTACATATTTAATTATAATAATAAAAATTTCATATATACATGATTATTGAGTTATCATTCCATTATTCATGAATTATTTTATGAGGATTTATATAAATAAGAGAAATTAAGATTAGTGTTTTAAGAAAATTACTTTCTGAATATCACATCCTCAAATGAAAATTTTAGGACCTTGGATTTTCACTTTTAGTTATACTATAAGTATCTTTATGCAAGGAGATTTAGGAGGAGAATTTTTTTATGATATTTTAGGAGGATAGAGTATTTTTTTGGAGAAATTTGGTTATAAGGGTTGGTATGAATACCTTAGTATGGTTAGACATAAGTGATTAACTAATGATTAATTTATATTTAAAACCATCCAAATTGAGGTGGAATTTGTTTCCATGGATTTGGATGATAATTAATGTTTTACTGGATGGTTAAGGTTAAGAAACCCATCGTACAATTTTTTATATGCTGTTTTTTAGTAATTATATACCTTTACCTTTAATCATCATCATGTTTCATTGTTTAACCAATACATTAGTAACTCTTTATTTATCGTGGTATATTATGTATTCTTAAAAAAAATCCTAAAAACTTTTTATTACATTTTCTTCCAAATATGAAATCGATTTTACATAATTCAATTCATATATTTTTATATGATAGTTTTAGAATTGATCCCATTGACAGAATATGAACGCATGTTTTTAATGTGAAAAAATGAAAATGTTTGAATTGTTTTTAAATAAAAAATCATTATGAAATAGATTAAAAAGAACTAAATTTGATTGATACATGTTATATAAAACTAATTAATATTTTAAAATAAATTAAAATATAATATAACTATATAAATAAATTAGATGAAAATTTATTTTCAAGAAAAATTACATTATTTTTCACTATTCACCAATAAATTAAAACATCAATGAGAAATACCACAACTTTAAAATATGATAATTTTGATATAATGATTTCAAAAAATATAATCATATTTTAAGATTAATTTTTTGATAGTTTTAAAATTTATATTTATAATATGATTTCCATTAAAAAGAAGAAAAATTACCTTTATGAAAAAAATATATCATCTAATACTTAAATTTGGATTTATTCTAATATTAGGATTATCAATCATATTGGATGAGTTTAAAAAAATATATTGAAGATAATATATATAAATTTTATTGTTATATTTCAATAATAATTATTATAATAATTAATTCTGAAAAATAATCTTTTTAGGCATCAAAATAATATTTTTTATAAAAAAGACATCTATATTTTTTGATTAGTTTTTATTTTAAATTATAATTAATTGATAACCAACTAATAAAAATTAAATACATTTTTAAATGAAATTTTTATACTTTATTTATTTAATTTCATTCTATTCATTCTAATCACTAGGTGATAACTATAACTTTTAAATAATGATTTATATTCATTTGTTTTAGTTAAATGTTGTATATCTTATATGACAATGAATATAGTGTTCAATTTTTAAAATCCTTGGATGTAAAATATGTTAGGTTAATAATTTCAAAACTCTATCCATATGTTGACAGTGGTAAATGAAGTCATGTTTCCATAACATCAACATTAGTAACCATGATATATTTATAACTTTTATAAATTTAATACAATGTTAGAATCACCCAGAATCGAGTACAATGGGAAAAATAACATTTCATTGCAGATATATAAATCATTATGTACTGATAAAAATAAAATATTTTTGTAATGAAAAGAAGAATAAGAAAATATATTATATTTTATAATTACCTAATGGAAATAATGTATTATATAATGTAAATATAAACTTTAATTTCATCATTATAAATTACTATGATCGATATTGAAGGAAAAAAGGACAATACATCACATCATATAGTAAAATGGAAGAATAACATCTCAATTTTTGGGTGGCACAGATGATAATATATGGGTTTATATAGGATAAAATAAATGGTTTTATAGGATAAATTAAAATCAATATTCAATGTTATTATGATTACATCATATTTGATGAACCTCGTTTCAATAAGTTAACATGGACCAAAAAATTTGTCAGTTAATATATAATAAACCTCTAGAATGTATCTGAAGTTGTAAGGATGTTTTTTTTTGTTATGGTGGTTGGTTAATGTTACCAATTACATGTTAGAAATAGAGGAGATATGATTCTTGGAAATTGAAGGGTATAGGGGAACCCTTTGAATTGATAAAGATATTAAATTATAATAAATGAATATTCAAAAAAATATGGATTCTAAATAATATATTCCAAATAAAGGATCAATATAAATTTTTAATCCTCTCATTCAATAATAAATTTTCAATTTAATAAGACGATTACATATTTATCTTTTAATTATGAGCCCACATTGACAATTTAGACTATTTATATGATATTATTGTGTTTTACTTTTTAAGGATCAGGAAAAATACAAAAAAAGGAAACAAAACCATATGTTATAATTCTTTAAATTCCAGACCATATACTATTAATCTATCAATGGTAATTAATTTTAAAAATTATATATAATTTATTTTAACATTAATTAATATTAAATAACATTTATGTTTTTTTCGAGACTATTATCCTAATTGATATTAATTAAATATTAATATAGTTTTGAATTTAATGTAATAAAATTTAACACAACAATTGTACATTATAATAATCTAATGAATATTGGTAGACTATGACTCCCCCATGAAATATAACACTATATTCTTTTAAAATCATGCACATTATATTGTTACTATTTGAATACATACTTTTTCAGCGTTGGATCTGAATTCTATAAATAATTACATCACTTAAAATTATAAAAAATACCATAATAAAATAACTATAACATTTAGATGAAATATTCATAAATTAATTAAATATTTTTTTTAGCCTGTGAAAAAATCGGGATTCTAAAATAATGAGTGGGACAACTTCTATTTTTCATTTAATACATTTTTGTTGTGGTCATTATAAAAGACAAACGAAAAAATTATAATATTTAAATATTAGATGATAATGGTTGAACTATGATCATCTAATAGAAATAAAGTAGATTTAGTAATATTTTAAACCCTTATCACCTTATTTTTAATATTAATTATCTGATTTTTTATTACTAAGGTGGAAAATATTTACCAGGTTTAGAATATATAAAAACAACCAAAATAAATTTATCCTTTTTAATAAAATTTTAAATGATATTTTAAAATTTTGAATGTTTTCTATAAATTTTAATCTTTATAATTTATGACATTAAATATATTATAAACATGAAAAACATGATTAACATTGGTTTTCTAGAAAATATAAATTTAAATTATATGATTTTGGTATTTAAAATTATGAATAATTTCTATACAAATAATATTTATAATTTATTTTTAATAAAAATGGAAATTTTCTTATTAATATATGTAAAGAATTTACTTTGTATATACATGAATATAAATGACACTATTATAATATTTTTTTTTATTTTTCACATAAAATTTAATTTTATATAAAAATCCTAGAATTTGAAAAATAACTAAAATTTCTTATGACGTTTTAAAAAATGATATCATTTTTATCAGATAATAATTATAGACATATTATATGTTAATTATTATTTCTATTCACCAAAATAACATTGAAAAACTTTTTGTTGGAAAATATACTTTTTGAATCCGTATATCACTATACTAATAATTAGGTAGTTTTTTTAT
The DNA here is from genome assembly GCA_963277665.1 of Viscum album. NCBI lineage: Eukaryota > Viridiplantae > Streptophyta > Magnoliopsida > Santalales > Viscaceae > Viscum > Viscum album. The sequence goes on from OY728165.1 coordinate 1,958,747,010, forward strand.
TATGAACTAATTAAGACATTCATATTGATTATGACTACTCTGTATATTTTTTATAATGTTGTCACTCTTATTCAATACCTCCAATTCAAAATTAATGTTATAATGATCATATTTAAAATAAATATTATTTCATGGTTCAGTTTGTGTGTAGGGTATTATATCAAATAGTTTTGTTGTTTACAATATTAGGGGATTATATTATCCAAAATTTAAAAAATATTATCCACAAAATTTGGCATCTATATTAATAAATTATGAGTATAATTTTTAAAAATAATTTTTCAAAATCTATATCATAAAAAAGTTAAAAAATATCAATTTTTAACGAGAGGAAGGAAAATATTAATAACATATAAAATATTAGAAAAATACCTCTTCACAGAGAGAGAATATTGGGTGTATGTGAAAACCTAAACATGGATGATTTAAATTACTGAGATAATGTTTAATTTTTTTTATATAAAATCTCTTCAATTTAATAGAAATTTTCATCAATGGAAGACATTTTAATTTCAATAAAATTTTACTGCAGTTCATTTATTTTTTCACCATAAATATAGAGAACTGGATAAAATATAATTACTTGATTTCGTTCAATTTGATTAGTATAATTGTCATATATAGTTTCTTTATCATACCATTTTTACAGTTATCACATGACTTATTCCACAAAATGAATATTAATGGTGAATTTTTGCTGATTGAATAAAAATAATCAACTTATAATAGACCACATGGACTACAAAAGAATAAAAATACATTCAAAATTTCCTTGGAAAATAAATAAAACTAATATAGTTGGGATAATGAATTATAATATCAAATATGAAGAGACATTAAATATATCATAAAATCAACAACTAAAACACCAAATGATCAACATAGATTATTTGTTTAATAATTAACCCTATATGTCAACTAACCAGAATAACCACAATATTAAAGAATGTTTTTGCCTCAATTTTTATTTCATACCTTTCACATTACAAATTTGTAAAATTATAGTATTATTCATCCAATATAATCATACAAGTTAATTAATATTTTATCCCTAATGTATATATGTTCCTTAAACAAAATTTCCCCCAATACATCATTAATGTAATTAAAAAATCATATATAAAAACAAAAAGGGGGTGTTTTTGAATTTTCACATATGATTGAACAAAAATTTGTAAACCCATGATTTTACCTATAAATCTTATGTTAACCTCACATGAAATAATTCTTAACAACAGTTTTTTTCAAAACTCACCTATAATATAATCTATAACAACATTAAATCAGAAATAAAAAATCCACTGACTAAACATAATATATACGTTTTTGGATTTTATTGATAAAAATAAACCAATTTTACCCATCCAAAACATAAGAACTCATAAAAAATATTGGATAAAATATATACCTAAGAGTTTTTCGGATTAATAATTTTATATATTTAGGGACAATTAATACAAAATAATACTTCTATGATCATGTGCTCACTGTTATAATACACATATTATTTCATATTTCACTCAATGTATCTGACATCTCTAATAAAATTACTCAACCTTTAAACCATTCATCATATATCTCATATAATATTATTCTTTATAATGATTGGAGATATAAAAATTAATAACTGTAACATCCCACCCATACTCTTTATCTTAAGATGTTTTGGATGTGCAAGGTGGACATAAGGGAAATCCCAACAATGCGGAAGGATAAAAATAAATGCCAAGGGAATTGTGAAAATGCGGGGGGTGATTTCCACATTAAATATAAAACAACTACCCAAACAAGACCTAAACAATAAACGAAAATATCATGCATGATATAAATGAAGGAGAATCAACCATACCATTTAAATAAAAATGAAATAACTCAATTATACCATAGAGAAAGAATATAAAACAACTAAGTACTAAAAGGATAACATAACTGAGATACTCAAAGAATCAAAGAAAAAACTCCAAACTCCAAAAAATCTATGCTCCAAATCCAAAAATTACTTCTATTATCAATAGACAACACTATAGAAGTGTGAAAATTTAAAATTTCTAATATTTTGGTGAATGATATCAGCAAAACACCAAAGTGAAAAATAAATGATAATTACTAAAAACCAGTAGTCTTTCCTAAAATGACATCCCAACGCATTCCAATAGGATATAAAATGTTTTGAAATTAATATACAACATTTTATATAAAAATATTTATAAAAAATATATATAAAAATATAAATATGTATCATAACAAAGTATTTTTTTGAAATAAACTATGTTACAAGGAATGAAACTAGGACAATTCATGGAAACCATTTCATTCAATCCAATTTAACAAATATATTCCATTACACATAACCAAACAATAATTTAAGAATGAATATATAGACCTCAGTATACTCATGAGTGGTGATTCATTCTTCAACTAAGCCTTCACATAGAGGACCAATTTGACAGGGGTACATCACACATGTACCTATATAAACTTTCGGATGGGGGTACTTTATGCTGTTATCCATCTCAATGCATATGAACGAACTCCACAAAACCGTTCCAAACATATTCCAAGCCTATTTGTACCAAAAAAATTTAATGAAAAAATATTTATATTGAGTTTTTCTCATACAGAAAAATAGTAAATCAGTATTTGAAATGCATGTTACCATAATATCATTCCAACAAAACTCCAATTTCCCAAATTCAACAAATAGTTAATCAAGATGGGTTTTATCAAACATTATATAGTTTATTCAAATTTATTTTAAAGAAATAAATTTATTTTAATTCAATAATTCATTTTCAAAATAGAGGAGTCGAGAGTAAATCCACCTACGTCATAAATAATTCTGAAAAAGATGGATGACACCCAAATTTAAATGAAACCATGTTGACTCTTTAAAAGCCAGCCATAAATATATTCCCCTAGAAACTAAAATTATTAATCTAATAATATTTGGAATAAAAATATGACATATATCCCATGAAGACATATATTTACAAAAAAAGATAGATATAGAGGTTGGTGTATGGAAAACCACAGAACCACAAAGAATAGTCATTTACCATGATAATCTAACTTCAAAACACCATGTGAATAACTAATATCACTTTTGGATCAATGGGAGATTCACACATTTTATTTTTAAATAGATAATTTCATGTCAGGGCCTCATAAGTGGACAAATAAAGGCCATATACGTCAAAATGTATGATATACAAAATTTAAGGCTCTTACTTTTCAACTATTCATGGATAATTGCATAGTTTGAAATACCATGCCCATACCAATTTCCAACATTTTTATCATGTAGGGGCCTCAAATGGTTGGCTCAAACATCATCTTAACTACTTTCCATCCAAGACCAATCCCAATGTCTCATATGGGGGAGGTTTCCACTAAGATTCCACATGGTTTTGACATGTCATGAACTACCTTTGCACAATCCCATTATACCAGTTTTCATTGGGCTCGGTTTCCTATACATGATTAATGGTATTCAGATGTTTTTTTCAAACTGTTCATCAGAAGAAAAGTCTCAAAATCTTTTTAAAAGTTCACCATAATCTCCCAAACATCACCATATACATTACATACAAAAAATTCATAATGAATGGATTAATCAAATGAAACATGGGGTTTTACATTCTCCCTAAAATTATTAATTCCATCTAAGGAAAATATAAAACTATTGTTTTGATAAAATATTTTAGTTCATTGATATATCATTATTTTATCACATTCCCAACTCTCCACCAAAACTCAACCATGTTTCCAAAAAATCATCAGTTGATGGATGCTTTTTTCATGCAAGACATTATCTTGCTAATAAAAAATATGCACTTTCTAAAGAACAAATAAAACATCTAGATATAGGTCAATAGGATCCCATCTGGTCACATCCTTAGGATTAGCTAGATTCCTTTTCACCTGATACACATGAAACACATTAAACAAAGAACAAAACCACCGTGAAAATTTCAAAAGATATCCCTTCTCAGAAAGTCATTTTATTATCTATAAATGGAATATGTATTGAAGATATATTATTCCATAAATTACAAAATTTTGATACCCATTCCATTGGGAGATTTTCCTCAACATATGAGTAGTCAATATGAGTGAAAATGTCTATCGATGACAATACAGATATAATTTAGGATGGCTCTGAGTTATCTCCATATTTTTCCTTATCAACTCAATCATAAATTTTTTCTCATAGACAAGGATCGCCCAAGCCAGTGATGTCTCACATTTCTCCAAACAATAATGTGGATAACTAGAAGGATTCAAATACAATTCTCCAAAAAAGAGACATATTTATCCATGGTTGATAGTTTTTGTCATATGATAACACCACTAATGGTATGTTCTCTTCTAATAAGACACCAAAATCCTTTAACCAAGCCCAAAACATGACTAAATACATTTTTATCATCATTTTAGATTGGATAACTTTCTATGGATCAAAAGACATACTCATAGTCAATTGAGTTCCAATGGATTTCTTTTGTTATTTCCAGAAATGATACATAAATGTAGGATCTCATTTTATTCAATTCAAAAGGGTATTATATTTGTCTGTATCACTTATTGTATATTTATTTTTAACAAGTCCAAAACTATAAGATATTTATGATTAGGATGGAAATGTGTGAATTTATGAGTGTATCCACTATCACCCTTGTGGAATCATGTTTCTATATCATTATTCGGAGACCTATTAAGAAATCCATGGAAATATACTCCCACTTCTAAATGGGGATATGTAATGATTACAAACATAAGTGTTGGTCATTGTTGTGAAAACACAACATATTGACATGGTATGAATCATGAAACAAACTCAGCCACTTTACATTTCATACCAACCCACTAAAATAATTATTTAATTTCCTTATAAATCATCTCTATTTGAGGAAGAAAATACCATATTGAATGGTGGTATGCATGAAGAATGTGTTCCTAAAATGATATACGATTGACCTTCTGAATTTTGAACCACAACACAAAACTCACATCTAACTTCCATCCCTTAACTGTTTCCCCCACCACATTGAGTGTTCTCCACATAGGCTCATATTCTTAATTAGATGTCTTTCCCTATTTAACAATCTCCACCAATCCTAGACTGGTCGAGGTTGGAAATAAGGATTATACATCAGCTCAATCATCACATTCCAAGTGCATATCGGTGAAGATCGAAAACATCTTCAACATAATTGATGCTTCTGTTGACAACTGATTATAAGAAATTATTCTTAATGAATCTTCCATTAAATTAACATTATCCAGTGTATTCATCCAGAAAAATCCAAAAACAAATTTGAAACTCCACCTATATTTTTTTAATTATTTAGAACCCTTTATGAGAAACTATGTTTCATGATCTTTTGATCAGTGAAGACATTAAATTTATCACCAATGACATAATGATGTCATTTCATCAAACCATAGACTGTGTAACCTAGATCCAAATCTTGTGTTGGGTAGTTATACTAATGAACATGTAACATCATTGGGCCATATGAAATAACATGGTCTCCTAGTATGATTCCACACCCACCCAAGATCCTAAATCATCACAATACACTACTTTCCCTTTTACAGATTCTGGAAAACCATGATTTGTGATGATATTTAGTATAAATTTAATAGATAAAAGTATTTCTGACATTTATCATCCCATTTGAATGGAATATTAACTTTTTTCAATGATTTCATTGGAATATTGGTTAAAGAAAATTCACAAAAAACATCAGTAAAAACCACCAATACTAATGAAGCCAAGAATATCGAATAAATTATTTGGATGATTATAATAGATAATAGTCTATATCATTTCTAGATCTATAAAATCTTTTTTCCCAAAAATAAATTGACTTTTAAATGTACCTCTTATATAAAAAAATCACAATTTATTATTTGGAATATAGATGATTGTCCCTCTAGATTCCCAACACTATCTCCAAGTGTTTCTCATCCTCAACTTGTGTCTGTGAATAAAACAGTAGGTCATCCAATTACACAACTACAAATGAATCCTGATTCAATTAAAATATATAATTTTTATGTACCTTAAAGACCATTGGTTCATTCTTATGACAAAAATGTATGACCACATATTCATAATGATTATATTTTCTTTTGAAAGTAATGTTATAAATATACTTCACATGGAATCTTATCTAGAGATACCCATATCGTAATTCAATCCTTGAGAACCAATATTCCCTATTAAATTAATCAAATAGAGAATCAATATATAGTAGTGGATTCCATTTTTTATCATAAATTGGTTAAATATATTATGAACTACACATAGATGAAGACTTATATCTACCTTTCTCAAAAATAATATCAGTGCTATATTGAGATACATACTCAACTGAATGAAACCATTTCATTACAACTATATAAAAAAATTGAAATTACATTGGTTATTTTTATATATATATGATAATATGTAAGGTAAATTTACCTTGTCCATGAAAGGATATCAATAGTAAACTACACTTCCCTTATAAGTGGTAACCCTGAGAAACACTCATTAAAAACATCATGAAACTGATCAACCACTTCTTGAAAATAATTAAATTTAATTTCATCAACAAATTACAAATACAATTTTACTAACTACTATGATGTAGTTCCAACTACTAGTACCAAAAATCCTATTAAACTTGATATTAAATGTCTATCTCCTCGAATGAAATGATCGACACCATCATCAGTTCTAAAATTGTCCCTCAAGGTATAATATTTGATATGATCCACGAAAATTATCAACCAATCCCTAACAAGGATAATATCATATGTATCCATAATATGAATAGATGAATACAATATCATTTCAAATCCATCAGTAGATATAGAATATACTCTTTCAACATTATCTTGAAATTCTCTTTGAATAAGTGGCATTTGATGTTTTATCGTAGAAGGAATCATCTAAAACACTAAACATGGAAAATAATTATCACGAGAGTCAATAAAGGAATGATGTTATATTATATAAAATAACATACATAAGGGTAGAATTAAAACATTATTTTACCTCTCATGGATGATGGTTTATAATGATCATCCACCATAACCTACATTGCTCTATATAATGGCCTTCTCCCAAAATTTTGAATTGTGTGTCCCTATTAAGATTGAACTGCAATAAGATTCATGGTATTCCTAGAATAACCATGTATAGAACTATTCTTCTGATAAGAGTTATTCTGCATCCCTTGTTATGGTGAATCATTCAAAACAAGAGACACTTGATTAGTGTCCCAAAAAGTAAACAATAATTCAATTTGATATTAGATATAATGACTTCCCATGTAATTGTAGTTTTGGAATTATCTAGGTTTTTGGGTATAATATAATATAATATAGTCAAGAAAACCACATTGAAAACATATATATTTTTATCTTTGATCATGGAATAAGGACCACTGATCGTTTTGTCTCATTTTGATTCATTATCCCACCTTTATAAATGGTGTCCTTTATCTCCTTGTTCCAATCATTATATTTCCAACAGCATCCCTTAAAACTCAACATGAATCCTCCTCCCATATCCCCAACGATGTCCCATTTATAAATTTTCACTCTATTGACCATCTATGTATAATACCTACTAAATTTCACATCAATTATAGAGAGATTTTTATTTCTCATCCCTAATTCAAAGATATGTGCCTTCAAGGATGTACTGGTAGCAACATCAGGTGAAAACTGGGCGAAATTATTGAATTTACCCACATACTTCTTGATAGAAATATTTTACTATTTAATGAGAAAATATTATTTCAATCATTCAATTATGAAAATGTGGGGATATAATTGTTTGTTAAACAATTCATCAATATTACCCAAAAAATACCTTGATCCAATTTTGCATACATAGATAAATCCCCACATTTTTGTGCAATATCATCTATAATATATGTCTTTATTTTTCATTTCAGATCTTTTAGAGTGATAATTAAATGAAATATTTGATTCATCATGTTCAGAAAGACATCTACATTTTCTGGTTTAGAATCAACCAAAAATATGGATGAATTATTCTTCTGAACTAGAATGAATGATTTAATTTCCATAGTTTTCCCTCATATTTCCCATATCCATAGAATACAAATATTTTAATACAATATGAATCATCTCATGGTTCTTCTATTTGTCATGAGAGACGGCATTCAAATTTGCTTCTTCATGTTGGATTAAACAACACATACATTGTGCCTTTTTCTATAAAAAAATAAATGACATATGTCTTAATATCTATTATATAAAGATATAACATATAACTCCCCATACATAAAAATTATATAATCATTAATTAATTTAATAATTCGATTTGAGGATCATTTCTGGTTTAGTGTTTTAGATAATTAGGTCATAACTATTACATTACATCCCAAATAATTTAAATGCAGTCACTCCAACATAGATTTCATGGTTTCAAAAAATAAAAACCCATAAATGATAAAAATAATTATTTTCGTGATTTAAGTCTTCATGAATTAATCTTTTCTATTACATAACCTTACACACTATTAAAAATATTTCAAAAATGTTTGATGAGCATAAAAATCTCAGAAAGGGTTATAAGATAAAGAAAGAAAACATTATTACATCAATACATAATAACATAATATATTTAACATAACTCATGAAATAATTATATTTTTGAATAACGCATAGAAATAATAATTCATAAAGGTAACTTGTGCTATCCATATCATAAATATATTGTAGCTTTCGCAACTATGTTCTGAGTGACATTTAGAATACCCATCACAATATATTACTAAAATATATTAGGAGAAACATTAACCATTACCCCCATCACATTAACAAATGCATTGGAAAGATATCTCAGCCTCACCCAGCAAATTTTTATCATGGAACAACCTTTATACATAAACAATGACCAAGAACCATAAGATAATCATAACCCATAATGCATGAATAATGGAAATGTAACATTAATATATTGTAATAATAATATATCATTTCAAAATATGTACATAATCAATTAGTTATCAAAACCATATCAATAACAAAATACATAAAAGAGTATATGTTATTTATTTTCCATAAAAAACAATACGACTTTTTAAGAAAGAAAATGATCAAATAATAATTGTGGCAGAAGAAAGGATATTGTCACCACATATGATAAAAAGAAACACAGCAGTTTTATTATTTATTAAAATTATTCGTAGAAAGATATTCCCCATTAATGAAATGAAAATTCATAAGTTTTTATACACCAAATAAAAGAAATACATGTATAAATAACAATATTCCTCAACAAAAGGAGATTGGGATGATGCCCCATATATGGTGTCTGACATGACTCATTCATTCATTAATATCCAAAATAATAAAATAAAGATAAATTATATTTCCATCAATACCTTTTTAGGTATAATTTCTAATTTATATCACTTATTACCATGTTATTAACATTACAAATTTATGTATGTTAGTAATACTCATTTTTTCAATATTTGGTACTTTAGTCAAAAAGAAACTTCTTATAATTACATGTTGTCCATGTGGTCCAAATTAAATTATCTCCAGAATGTTATTCCTGATTTAGATATCATATATATCATATATACCCAGAATATATATGTATTTCAAATAGTATATAATATTTGGAGAAAAGAAATCAAATGCATAATTCTTAAATACGGTAAGTCGTATGTACGCATGAACACTAATTTCATTTATATTAATTGAATGGAAAATAAAGGATACAAAATTTTATTATATTACCAAAATAATATCATATATAATTTCATTAAATCCATCCTTTATATGTTCAATTTATTGCATGAACTATTCATATCACTTTTAGGGAGCGGTAGTACGCACTTCCTCAAATTAAATTATTGCATTTACCCATTATAGAAAAAACAATGTATGGTATAAATGAAAAATAAAAAATAATAAAAACATTGTAATATAATATATATAATAGATAAATATATTTCCAATATAGTGGACACCATGATAGGTTCTAGGAGATAATTGAACAATCATCGTTTCGTGAGACAACAGTTCACCGTACACAGAAACAGTATATTTGTATCCATTAGATGGAGGGGTGTGGAAGTGTCGTTTAAATCCATATCATAAAAAAATACTATTTTATTTAGGATAATATTATTATTAAAAAATAATGTAATAAATATAGATTAGGTGGTTAGATAAGAAAAATAATAGAAAGGAACTTGGGAGAAGACATTACCTTTAAATTGTGTAACTCCCTTTGGATTGGACCAAAAGACTTTCTTGAAGTACCTTATTCCTATTTTAAGGCATCTAGGTAGATGATATGTATGTGGGGAGAATATTTGGGATGATTTTGGACATGAAATGGTGGTTTGAGAGGTGTTAGTAAGAGTTAGAGTTGATGGTTTTTATAAAGGGGACGATGGGCTCTTTATGAATGTGTTAAAATATTATTTTATTATAAACTGAATATAGATTTCAAAAGGTCCCCATCTAATTTAATTCTAATAGAGGGTGAATAAATTTCAATATACAATCATCCAAAGGTTTTATACTAGTTTAGGGAATCAAATTAACCTTTTTGTTTAGCTTTAACCATCAGTTGACTTATTTAACTTTTATCATCTCCTATTGTTTATTCAAAATGTATGATTAATATATTTACAATATAATACCTAGAGCCAAAAAAATAGGTCATTAATGATATTATTATGATTATATATGAAAGTTAGTCGAAACATAGATTTTATAATTAATTAATCATTTAATAAAATAGTATTAATTATAAAAACCCAATTATGTCAATTTGGAAACTATTCATTTACAGACTTTTCAAAAAATCACTATAAATTTGAATCGTTCTAAAATCCTACATTTATAAAAATAAAAAAATTAATAATCATCCTTAAATTTATCGGATGGCATAAAATGTTTCAAAATATATTTATTTTAATATTTATAATCTCATTTATTTAAAACATCCATTAATGAGGTAATCATTACATCATAATTGTGTCATAATTGAATTTATTTTTTTGATGTCTAAAAATAAAAATAAAAATAACATGATATTGAGAATATTTTTAGATTTATAATTACTATTTATAGTAAAAAAATATCACTTATAGGATCCAATATAAATTTTTTTGCTATGAGATATATGTTTCTATTACATTTTACTTTATCTATAAAATAATTTTTTAAGGTGTCATTTTAAAATATTTATGGCTCCAGGGGGTCCTAAAATCGAACAAAGGATGACTGTGGTCGGAAAAAAAATCATAAAATAGGATTATGACACATTTTGGAGAAATTTGATATTATTATAATATAATTTTTATCTTTATTTGCCAGATTTTCCCATTCAACATGGTAAATAAAATATTTACTAAAGTTATTTTTCATAGATTATAAAAGTAAAAGTTACCTATTTAAACAATTATGACCTCAAGATTTTAAATATGGAAATCATTTTCCCAAATTCAAAAAAAATTAATTTGCAAAAAATAATTTTAACTTAATTCTCATTGTCAAAACCAAAAGGCGTGTTTTTAAGAAAAATAACTATCAAAAGATTTCAATTTTTATATCCAACTTCAATGTAAAATTACATCCAATGATCTAAATTGGATTAAATGTTAAAAAAATAAACTAATTAAATTTAAAACCAATTAAAAAGATAATATAACCATATAAATAAATGATATTAAATGGTAGTTTTGAATTAAAAGCCAGTATATTTCACTATTCATTAAAATGAACATTATCATAAATATACCAAAAATACATCCAATTCAAATTTATATGTCCCAATTCAAAATAAGAATTTTATTTTGTCATAAATAACATATAAACTTGAAAAAAACTATATTTAAAAGGGGTTCTCTTTCAAATGGCGGTAAAAAGACCATTTAAAAATATTTGAGTTTCGTTTTCATGCCTAAAACCAGATTCATTCTCATTTTAATCCTCAAAATCTTAATGGATAAATGTAATGAAATTTAATAAACATGTATAATAATATTTTTTTTGTTATATTTATGCTCACAAATACAACGGTTAGGAATTAACTACTATTTAAAATAATATTATATTATTATTTTTCAATATGACTCAGCCTTGTGTGCAACATGAGATTTCAGTAAAACCCAATGTTGGGTGTCGGTTAAGCCATCAAACATAGAATAACATTTAATGTAATATTAATATTTAATTAAAAAATATTAAATAAATATAAAAATGTCAAATTATATATTTACATGGGATGTTACATCATACCCCCTTATGGATATTGTGTCCTTGCAATTATATTCACTTATCAAATAAATGGGGGTATTAATCCCTCATATAATTCCCATATTTCGATGTTTCCATTTAAAAAGTATGGTTTTTCAAAAAATAACTTTTAACTGATGAATTAACCTATTCTAAAATATGTTGTCTCTTCGATAATTAATCGGGACTGTTTGCTCTGCATAAGAGAGATTTTATTCCAACTAAACTAATTATGGAATCAAAAAACGAGATGGATATAGCATATAAATTCTCAACATTGAATCATTAAAAACATTATGTATGAAGGATAAACATAGAGTTAAAGACAATCTATTAGAAAATGATCCAACATTCTATAGGATTTCATAGTTTCCAATGAATCTCAGACCCAAAATTCCCTTCTTACTATAACACATCACACATGTCCATGGAAAATCTATGAGAAATAAATGATCACCTACATTGAATGAATGATCCTTCCTCTTGTTATCTACAAAACGTTTATGTCTACATTGAGTTGTTCTCATGTTCTATTTAATCATCTAAACATTTTTTTCCATCTCATATCTCAATTCTGGTCCCATCAACATCCTTTCACCAACATCATCCCAAAAAAGAAGGAGTTCGACATTGCTTCCCATATAATTCCTCGAATAGTGGCATATGTACACTAGAATAAATACTATTATTATATGAAAACTCAACCAATGAATGATATTGGTCCCAAAATCCCTAGTTATCTATTGACCAAGAATTTAACATATCTTCCAATGTATAAATTTTTCGTTCCAGCTTCCCATCTGATTGTGGATGAAAATAAATACTAAAATTTAATTTAGTACCCAATAACTTCTGAAGGCCATTCAAAAAGTTATAAGTATACCTGGGATCATGATAAGATAAAATGGAAAGGGGAACAGAATTCAACCTGTCTATCTATTGAACCTAAAATCGAGAAAGTTGATCTATATTAAAAATATCTTGAATAGGATGAAAACGAGCAGATTTAGTCAATCGATCAACAATAACCTAGATAGCATTGTTACCAAGAGATGTAATCGGTAATCCCATAATGAATTTCATTGAAATATATTCCCATTTCTACTATGTCAACGGTAAATGATGAAGCATCTCTTTAAGGAATGTCCACTCTACTTTAAAATGTTGACAATACAAACACATCACAGTAAAATAATCAATATATCTTTTCATTCAATCCCACCAGTAATACTCACTATGATCTCTGTACATCTTAGTCCTGCTGGGATGAAAATAAAATGACAAACTGTGAGCCTCACATTACAACTAATTCATCAATTCTGACTCACAAGGAACACATAATGTCTTCCTAATCTCAAAATAAAATCATTATAAATATTAATATCCGGGAACATACCCTTCTGAACCAACTCGACCTTTTTCTAAAACACACTGTTTTCCTTCTGTGCTTGCTTAATTCTATCTTGTAGAGATGACTTCACTAATACTTGAAACAAAACAATGTAATCTAATACATAAAAAACTTCAATTCTATAGTTTATCAAATCTTTAATCATTTTATATTGTTTCAAACATAACATGGTTAATGTATCATTACATTTTTGACAGAAAGTATCGACCACTTTTTTTCCCTTTCCATGATGGTAATGAATCGCAAAATCATAATCCATGATTAATTCTATACATCTCCTCTGTATCATTTTAAATTCTTTATTAGTGAATATATACTTAAAAAATTTGTGGTTAGTATATATTTCACATTTTACTCCATAGAGATGATGCCAAAAGATTATTAAAACCATAAAAACAACAGCTAATTCCAAATCATGTGTATAGTAACTAAACTCATGAGGATTTAACTAAAATAAAGCACAAGAAATTACCTGATCATTATATAATAGGACATATCCATTTCTATTCAACGAAGCATCAATGTAGATATCAAATTCACCATCTGTGGAAGGTAGTGCCAAAACTGGAGAATTCAGCAATCTTCTTTTCAATTTATGAAAACAATAATCACATTATTTTGTCCATGTAAATTTAACACCATTTTGAGTTAACATAGTCATTGTTCTAGATAACTATAATAAATTCTAAACAAACCTTCTATAATAGCATGACAAACCAAGAAAATAATGAATATATTTTATATTTGTTGGTATTTTCCATTCTAAAAAAACTTTTGTTTTAGAAGGATCAATAGTTCTTCCATTTTTGGAAACAATGTGGCCTCGGAATGAAATTTTTTGTAACCAAAACTCACACCATCTAAATTTCCCATAATTTTCCTTTTCCTTTATGGTTTTAAAGAAAATTCTTAATTTACATTCATGTTCCTATTTTCATTTGAAATAAATCATATTTTCATCAATAAACACAACCACAAACATATCCATAAACTGACAAAAAAGATTATTAATTAGATCTTTGAATACAACAGGTGCATTGGTTAACCATAATGGCATAACTAAAAATTCATAATGGCCATATCAAATATGAAACATGATCTTAAGAATTCTAGATTCCTTTTCTTTAATATAATGGAACCTCACCCTCAATATAATCTTTGTAAAATAGTGATACCACTGTATATGATCAAAAAAATCATAGATACGTGGAAAATGATACTAGGTCTTAACAGAAATTTTATTCAATGCTCTAAAATCGATTCAAAGTGTCATTGAAAATTGATTATTTTTAAAACAAATCATTGTAGAACACCATGGTGATGTTTTAGGTCGAATGAAACCTTTATCAAGTTAATTCTGAAAATGATTTTTTAATAATAATTGTTCAATTTGAGTTATTCTGAATGGGGGTTTTGAAATTGGATTATCATCAAGAAGTAGGTCAACAGTAAATTCTACTTCCTGATTAGGTATTATACCAGGAAAATCATCAAGAAAAATATCCAGATACTCATTTACCACTCAAATATCATTAACCTGAATAGTTACTTTGTTTCAACAATATGTGCATGGAAACATTCATTTACATCTTTTACTAGTTTCACATCTTCTTGAAATGTATTCTAAAGTAAGGGTTCATTCTTGTACACAAATTGAAAATCGTTCTAAAAAACATGTTTATCTCCGTAGTCATTCATAACAAGATCAATGGTACTCCATTACATACCCAAAATATCAACAAACTCTACTTGTGAAAAAACAATAAGCTTTTCTGGTAGATTCTTTGCGCACACAAGGAAATCAAATTTCATGTAATTTATTTTTGTTTCAACATTTCCTCCTTCTGTTTTTACCATAATTTCAGGATTCATATATTGTGATGGAATTCCCAATTTACTAGAAAACTTCTCGTAAATGAATGAATGCGTATAACCTGACTCAAACAACACATTGGTATAATATGAATTAAAAAACAGTGTACCAGATACAACTATATTCGGTGGCCCGACATCTACTGAAGTAGTTGATAATGATTTCACCACCCCTTTCTTCGAATATTTTTACTGTATTCCCTCAGTTGAGTTCATTTTTGTACACTCATTTTTATAATGACCCATTTCATTTTACTTAAAATATTTTATTGATTGTAAATTAGAATTTATTTACAATTACACCGATCATTTTCAGTGAAATTAGGATCCTTTTGTCCAATTTTACCACATAGTTATAACATTATATATTTAAAAAATCATTCCCTAGCGTTCTTCTTAAAACAATTTTCACAAACTGAAAACGTAATTATCATACCATAAGAATTTTTCAAAAATTATTTCCCTTTTTTCATCCAACCTGTCCTTCTATTCTTTTGTTTGAAAAATATCAACTGATGATAAAAAATACATTTCTATCTTGTCCACACATAGAACATGTTTTTCAACTTTTGAAACCACAAGAAGCTAAATCCCTATGATAAATTGAATTTAATCCTGATTTAAACGATTGATTTTACAATAATGATCTCATATAAAATTTGGAGTATACATTTCTTGTCAATTGAATACTTCTTCATATGTAGAAACTTAGTGACTGTCCTACCTCAATAATAGGATTTTCTTCCATCCTATGATGAACCAACTTAGGGAAATATTTCTCATGAAACATACATTTGAATTCATCCCAATAAATAGCATCAATATTCTCACTATCCATGATAGTTTCCACTATCTACCACCACAGATCGGCTTCACCTACAAAACTGAAAACCACAAGACTATCCTTTTGATGTTATGAACACCCCATGACATCAAAAATAATCTCCAGTGCTTTAGTACACCCTTCATCTAGCACATGGTTAGATGATCCTTTTAATGATGGGGGATGTTTTCTCATGAAATTCACTACAACTGACATGTTCCATTGTGGTTGATCTGATTGACCTCGGGCATGGATACCACCACAATTTATAGCCTGATACAACTATGCCATCACTGTAAAAGCATCATAGTTCCGATTTTTACCCTCTCAGGTTTCTGATTCAAAATTTTGTTTTTCTCTGTATTCGTTCCCAACATATAGGATCTATTTCATATGAGGAAAACCATTTTGAACACAAAAATGTCTTAGGCAAAGCAACATGGTAATTTTTAAATTATATATCATTTCAGTATTAGCATAAATTAATTTATGGATATTAATATAACTATTCCCAAACTCTTAATGTTGTTTAAACCAACCTCTGATGACAACTATGAGGCCCCATACTTAAACATTAATTAATCTTGAATTAAGTAAATAAATCACATTGAGGATCTTTCTAGGTTTAGAGTTTTAGATAATTAGTCCATAACTATTTCATGATATCCCAAAAAAAATTCAAAGTAGAAACTCCTACTAAATATCCATTTTTTCATTAAATATAAACCCTTAAATTAAAATAATAATTCTTTTCTTGATATTAATATTCTTGAATTCTAAATTTCTCATACCCTTCCTTAAAACCTGTGAAAAACATTTCAGAAACAAGGGATGCGAAAAAAAGCTCAGTAAGTATAATAATATAATGAATGAAAATATTATCCCAAAATACATTAAAAATATAATCTATTTAACATACCTCATGAAATAATTTGTTTTATGAATAACCCATAGTAATAATAGTAAATCATAAAGGTAACTTGTGGAATACATTACATACTTACGTTGTATCATTCAGAGATACGTAGTGAGTTACGTTTGGAATATCCATCACAGTTTATTCCCTAAATCTAATAAAATATATAGTAATGTTTTCCTCTGTCATGTTACCAAAGGAATTGGAGAAATATCTTAGGCTCACACACCCCAGTATTATCACAGAACCACCAGTATACATAAAAAATTTCCAAGAACCAAAACATAATCATAACACATGTTACAAGAATAAAATAATGATAACATTTCCATATTACAATCACAATATATCATTCCAATATATTGAAATAATAAATCCATTATAAAATCCATTTCAATACAAAAATATGTAAAAGTGTATATGGTATTGTTTTCTTAAAAACACTATGGCCTGTTAAGGAAGCCAATGATCAAATAATACTTGTGGCGGTGGAAAGGTCATTTTCACCGAGTACGTTAAAAAGAAACATTACTTATTTTTCATTTAGTAAGAAGCTTTATAGAAAAAGAATATCATTGAAAGAAATTAAAATTCATTGGTGTTTATACACTGTGTAAAATAATGTCATGTATAAATAAAAATATGCCTCAATGATCGGATATTGAGACAAAGTCCCCTACCTCATGTCCGACATGACTCATTCTTTCATTAATCTACTGAATAATAAACTAAAGTTAATTATAATTTATTTAGAACCTTTTTAATTTTTATTATTACTTTTATATCACCTATTACCACATTATAAACATTACAAAATGATTTATATTAATAACAGATGTTTTGTCAGTGTATGGTACTTGAGTCGAAAATGAATTTATTATAATTACATGTTGTCCATGTAATAAAAGGTACATTATCTCAATGATGATATATATTATTTAGATATCATATATATATTTTATTTTTAGTGTATATATTTATTTATAATAGTACATAACATTTAGAGATAAGAAATGAAATGCATTGTTCATATAGACTGTAATCCATACGTACGAATGAACACTAAATTCATTTATATTAATGGAATGAAAAAATACTGATACATTGGTATATGATAATTAAAACATAGTATCATATATAATTTCATTAACTACATCCTCTATATTTTCCACAGAATTCATGAACGAGTTATATCACTTTGAGGGGGAAATAGTCTGCACTTCTTCAAATGAAATTATAGAATTTACCCTGATGGAAACCATAAAGGTATGATATAAATTAATAATATAGAAGTATATAGACAATATAAATATAATATATATCACATATAAATACAGTGACCTTATAATGGAAACCATGAGGGTTGGTAGATGATAATCGATCAATCATCGTTTCGTGAGGTAGCAGTTCGCCGTACACAAAAACATTATGTTCATATCCATTCGATGGAGGTGTCTGTAAGTGTAGTTTGAATCCTTCTTATAACAACATAATACTATGTTTAGGAAATTTTTTTTATAAAATAAGGGAATAAAGAGGGTTTAGGGGGATAGAAAATGAAAATAAATGAAAAGAACCTGAGATAAGGCGTTACCTTTAAATTGGGTATCTCTCTTTGGATTGAAAAAAAGAACCATTGAAGTGCCTTATAGAAACGCTAAGGCTTCTCGGTGGAATATTGGGATTTTTTCATCTTATTTGGGCAGAGTTTCAAAGATAAATGTAGATTTAGAGGTGTCAGTAATGTTTAGAGGTGATGGATTTTTATATGTGGAAGGAGGGGTTCTTTAGATATGATTGAATTTTTTTTATAAACTGAATGTCGATTTAAAAAAGACCCTAACACATTTACTTAGAATATAAGGTGATTAATGTTATAAATACTCTCATTTAGTGGTTTATAGACATGTTTAGGGTATAAAAGATACCTTATCATTTAGCATAGATATTTATTTAAATAATTAAGCTTTTACTATGTCTTCTTATATATTCACACTCTATGATTAATATATTTTTTATAAAATGAGAAGATACCACAAAATGGTTCATTAATGACATTATTAATATGATATATTTCAGGTGGATGAATTTTATATTTTTAGGATTACTTTATAATTTAAAAAATAGTATTCATGTTAAAAATACATTTTCCCCAATTTATAAACTATTCATATCAAGACTTTAAAGAAATCAATAACAAATTTATTAATTTGAGAAAGTTAAATTAATTAAATTATAATAAGTTATAATCAACCACAAATTTCGTGGATGGCATAAAAAGTTTCAGTATAAATTTATTTTATTATTTTTAAAATAATTTATTTAAAATATCAATAAATGAGTTAATCCTTACATTATCATTATTTCATAAATAAATTTATTTATTTGAGTTCTAAAAATTATAAATAAAATACCATTATATTGGAAATATTTTTATCTTTCTTATGACTATTTATAGTTGAAAATATCTCTACGGCCCCAGCCTTAAACCTTACTTAATCTTGAGTTATTACAAGATTACACATTGAGGATCTTTTAGGGTTTAGAGTTTTAGAGAATTAGATCATAAAACATGCATCACATTCCATATATAAACAAAGTTTTTACATAAAGATAGTATTCTTCATTCCCAACAATGGAAACACATTTAAAATAAAAAATGGATTATTTGTTGACACTTCCTTGACACTATCATCATATCATTTACCTTTCCCTTGACCTGTGATAAACATTTCAAAAAAACATGGGATGAGCATAAAAAGCTCAGTAAGGGATATAAAAATATGGAAAGGAAACATGGGTACATATATACATAAGAATGAAATCATACTTTACCCATAAAACATAATCACTTTACCTTACCTCATCAAATTATGAATAAATCATAGAAATCATAAGACATAAAGGTAACTTGAGGCATTCATGAAATTCTTATGTAGGGAGTAACCCTCTTGGTTACGTTTGGAATACCCATCACAGTATATTCCCTAAATCTCTTCGGATAAACCTTAACGTTTCTCTCCTTCACGTTATCCAATGCATTGGAGAGATATATCGGGCTCACCCGCCCTTAGTCTATCACGGAACCACCCGTCTTCTTAATAATGCCCAAGAACCTCAACATAATCGTATCACATAATACATGCATAAAGGAAACATAAAATTTCCACCTTTCTATCACATGATATCAATACAACACATTGATATAAAAAAATTATAAAAACAATATTCAATACCAAAATAAAAGAAAATTAAATCATGGTATTTATTTTTCGTTTTAAAAAAAATGGTATGGCTTGTAGAGGAAGCCGAAACTCATATAATGGTCACGGCGGTAGAGAAGTCATTGTCTCTGCATACGTATGACAAAAACATTTCCTTTTTTCGTTTAGTAAATGCTTCTTATAAAAATATTCCATTTAAATAAACGTAAAATTCAAAGGGGTTTATACACCGTATAAAAGAAAGTTGTGTATAAAACAAAATATGCCTCAATGAAAGGAGATGGAGACGAAGTCCCATACCTCGGGTCCGACTTGACTCGGTCATTTTTTAATCTCTTGAGTAATAAACTTGAGTTAATTTCTATTTGATTAAGAACCTTTTTCAAGTTCATTATTCCTTTTATATCACTTATTTCCATGTTATGAACACTATGTAATTATTTCAGTTAATAACGGTTGTTTTAACGATCAATGGTACATGAGTAAAAAATAAACCCTTTATAATTACATGTTGTTCATGTATCCATTATATCCAGAATTATAATTATTATGTATATATCATATATATCCAGTATATACATGCATTTATAATATTACAATATCATCTAGAGGTAAGAAATTAAATGCACCGTTCATGGAGACGGTAAGCCATACGTACGCATGAATGCTGCTTTTATTTCAATATCATATTTTATAGAATGGAATCATAATGATATAAAGGTATGTTATAATTCCATTATAATATCATATAAAATATTATAGTTCCATCCTTTATACGTCCCACATATGGTATTTAACGAATCAAATCACTTTAAGGGGGTGGTACTCCGCACTTCCTTAAATGAAGATATCACGTTTACACATAATGGAAACCATAAAGGTATGCCCAAAATGAAAAATACAGAAGCTTAAGAAAAACATAAACATATTATATATCATATATAAATATAGTGACATATTAATGGCCACCTTTTAAGGTGTTAAAAGAATGTTGAATAATCATCGTTTCGAGAGGCATAAATTCACCATCCACGGAAACAGTATGTTCGTTAACCATTAGATATAGTTGTGTGTATGTGTAGATCGAATCCTTATTATAACAACATCCTAGTATATTGAGGATACTGTAGTTTTTACAAAATAAAATAATAAAAAGAGTTTAGGGGGTTGGAGAAACAAAATAAAACAAAAGGACTCAAAAGAAGACTTTACCTTAAAATCGGGTAACTCCCTTTGATTTGAGCTCAAAGGCTTCCTTGGGAAGACTTCTGCCCATAGGGAGGCTTAAAGTAGTAAGAAAGGGATGTGGAGAGAAAAAATGGGCAGGGTTTGGCCGAGAAAATGGCCTTGGGAGTGTGGGTAAGGAGGTAGAGGTGTGGGCCATTTATAAGAGGAGAGGAGGGGCACTCTTGGAAAGTAACGATAAGTTACTTTATTTTAAAATGAGTTTCGGATTCAAAAGGTCCCACATTGATATAATTCTAGGATACGGTGATAAGGGTTCGAAATCCTGTCATCCAATTGGTTTTGGCCATGTGTAGGTTTTATATTTTACATTATCTTTCTATTTTATTTAAATCGTTAAATAATGAGGTCATCACTGCATCATCATGATGTCATAAATAATTTAATTTATTTAATTTTTAAAAATTATAAAAAAAATATCATTATGTAGGAAATTTGTTTATAATTCTAATTAATATTTATAGTAAAAAATCTGACTTGTATAGCCCCGTGTAAAAATTGTTTTAATAAAACATCTCATGTGTGTGTCATTTTTACTTTAACATTAAATAAAATGTTATTTATGTCATTTCCCAACCAAAGTGGCTCCATGGGGTCCCCAAGTTGACCCACATCGTTTCATGGAAGTCCATGATACATCCAATAAGGGTAGGACATGCATCAAAGTATTTTCATTTTATTATAATATCATTTTTTCCATAAATTGCACTAATTACCTCTAATCGCGATTAAGAACTTAAAAGTTACTATTCACAAAAAAATATTTTAATCTTATTGAACCACATTTTACTTCTTAATAACAACCATGTATGTCGGATTTTTGAAATTCAAAACACATAAGTGGTAAAATTTCATTTAAATGGAAAATCAGTTTTTATAAGTACCACTTAGTGGTTTCGCTATTCATCAAAAATTGAAGTTTTTCGGAATAATACCAAAACTTCACCCTAAGCTATATTTGATATTCCGAATTCAAAAATGAAGTCCATTTTACAAAATTCACAACATATAGGTTGCATTAATTAATTTAATAATTAATTCCCGCTGTCAGAGAAAATAGCGTGTGTTTATGAAACAATAAGTATCAAATGATTGACACTAGTTTAAGTCCAATTTCAAAGTGAAATTAATTCCAACGACCACTATTGAATTTAATGGTAAAAATATATTCTAATTTCACTTTAAACCCAACTCAAATGATAATCTAATAATCTTAAAAAATTATATTAAAAAGAGGTTTTGAATTAAAATACAACATTATACACTATTTATTAAAAAAATGAACTTTATCGGAAAGATACCAAAAATTCACACAAAGTAAATTTTGATGTCCTAATCATAAATAATAATTTTATTTTGACATACATAGCTTATAAAATTGTCAAAAGATAGATTTAAAAAGGTTTTTCCATCAAAAGGCAGTAAAACAATATTTTAAGAATATTAGTGTATTCCATGCATAAGATTGTATTTATTTTCATTTTAAGCCTCTAAAACACTATAATAATCATTAATAGACATAGATAAAAATATATATTATTCATTACTTACTTGGGATGTTACATCCCTCCCCCCTTTAGAAAATTGTGTCCCCGCAATTTATTTACTTATCAAATAAATGGGGGTACTTATCCCTCATTGCATTTTCAGATTCCCATGTTGCCTCATCCATCATGTGGTTTTTCCGAAAATCCTTTACCTGATTAATCACCTTATTCCGTAACACTTGCTCCCTGTGGTCAAGAATCTGGACAGGTTGTTCCTCATAAGATAGGTTCTCTTCCAGCTGAACTACCTCTAGACTCAAAACATGAGATGGATCTGGCATATACATTCTCAACATCGAAACGTGAAAAACATTGTGTACCTGAGATAAACTCAGAGGTAAAGCCACCCGGTACGCAACTGATCCAACTCTCTCCAGTATTTCATATGGTCCAATAAACCTTGGACTCAGCTTTCCTTTATTACCAAATCTCATCACATGTTTCCAAGGAGAAACCTTGAGAAAAACATGATCACCTACCTCAAAAGAGAGATCCTTCCTCCTGTTGTCCACATAAATCTTCTTCCTGATCTGAGCTGTTCTCATGTGTTTCTGAATCAGCTGAACTTTTTCTGCTATCTCTTCTACCAATTCGGGTCCCATCAACTTTATTTCACCCAGTTCATCCCAGAAAGCTGTAGTTTGACACCACTTCCCATATAATGGCTGAAATGGTGCCATCTGTATACTGGAATGAAAACTGTTATTATATGAAAAATCAACCAAAGAAAGATGTTGGTCCCAACTTCGCGGATAATCCATAGAACAAGCTCGTAGAATATCCTCCAAGGTCCGAATTGTTCATTCTGACTGCCCATCTGATAAAGGATGAAAAGCTGTAATAAAATTTAATTCAGTACCCAACGACTTCTGAAGGCCTTTCCAAAAGTTAGAAGTGAAACTGGGATCATGATCAGATACAATAGAGAGTGAAACTCTATGTAACCTCACTATCTCTTTTAGATACAAACGGGAAAGTTGATCTAGGGAAAAAGTGTCTCGTATAGAAAGGAAATGAGCTGATTTAGTCCAGCGATCAACAATAACCCAGATTGCATTATTACCTCGAGATGTCTTCAGTAATCCCACAACAAAGTCCATGGATATATTCTCACATTTCCACTCTGGCACTGGTAAAGGCTGAAGCATCCCTTTTGGTAATTGTTGCTCTGCTTTAACCTGCTGACAAGTCAAACACTTCACAGTAAAATCAGCAATATCTCTTTTCATTCCATCCCACCAGTAATACTCCCGCAGATCTCTATAAATCTTAGTACTTCCAGGATGAACTTAATATAGGGAACTATGAGCTTCACATAACAAATCTCTCTTCAACTGTGAATCAAAAGGCACACACAATCTCTTCCCAAATCTCAAAACGCAATCATTATCAATGTTGAATTCAGGCAACATACATTTCTGAACCAGCTCTACCTTTTTCTGCAACTCACTATCTTGCTTCTGTGCTTGCTTGATTCTATCTGATAGAGATGATCTCACTGATACCTGAAACAAAACAGAAGAACTTCCTGCACCAACAACTTCTATGCCAAAGTTCATAAAATCCTTAACCAAAGTATCACGTTCCAAACGCAACATTGCTAATGAAGCATTACTTTTTCGACTCAAAGCATCAGCCACTTTATTTGCTTTTCCCATATGGTAATGAATTGTACAATCATAATCCTTGATTAATTCTAGCCATCTCCATTGTATCTTGTTCAATTCTTTATGAGTGAATATATACTTTAAACTTTTGTGATCGGTATATATTTCACACTTTACTCCATACAAATGATGACTCCAAATTTTTAAAGCAAAAACAACAGCATCTAATTCCAAATCATGTGTATGGTAATTTACCTCATGAGTTTTCAGCTATCGTGAAGCATAAGCAATTACCTGATCATTCTGCATTAGGACGCAACCAAGTACATTCAAATAAGCATCACTATAGATAACAAACTCACCATTCCTGGAAGGTAGTGCCAAAATTGGAGCATTCACCAATCTTTTTTTCAATTCCTGAAAACAATCATCACATTCTCTTGTCCAGATAAACTTAACACCCTTCCGAGTTACCTTAGTCATTGGACTAGATAACCTTGAAAAATATCTAACAAACATTCGGTAATAGCCAGCCAAACCAAGGAAGCTACGAATCACAGTTACATTTGTGGGTCTTAGCCAGTCTTCTACAACTTTTGTTTTTGCAGGATCAACAGTTATCCCATCTTTAGAAATAATGTGACCAAGGAAAGAAATTTGTTGCAACCAAAACTCACACTTGCTGAATTTCCCATAGAATTTATTTTCTTTTATGGTTTGCAAGATAACCCTTAAATGTCTTTCATGCTCTTCTTTACTTTTGGAAGACACCAAAATATCATCAATGAAAACCACCACAAACTTATCCAAGAACTCATGGAAAATTCTTATTTATTAAGTCCATGAATACAGCAGGTGCATTGGTTATCCCCAAAGGCATTACTACAAATTCATAGTGGCTATATCTTGTACAGAATGTGGCCTTCATAACATCTTCCTCCATTACCTTCAGCTGATGGTACCCCGATCTCAAGTCAATCTTTGAAAAATACTGAGCTCCCTGGAGCTGATCAAACAAATCATCGATATGAGGCAAAAGATATTTGTTCTTAACAGTGATATTATTCAAGGCTCTATAATCAATGAAAAGTATCATAGAACCATCTTTCTTTTTAACAAATAAAATAGGAGCACCCCATGGTGATGTGCTAGGTCGAATGAAACCTTTTTCTAATAATTCATGCAGTTGCTCCTTCAACTCTAAAAGTTCAATTTGAGCATTTAGATAAGGGGGTTTTGAAATTGGCTTAGCATCAGGAACTAAGTCAATAGTAAATTCAACTACCCGATCTGGTATTATTCCAGGAAACTCATCATGAAAAACATCAGGATACTCATTTACCACTGGAACATCATTAATCTGAATAGTTCCTTTATTTTCAACGATGTGTGCAAGGTATCATTCATTTCAATATTTTACAAGTTTCTCTGCCTCTTGATAGGTTATCAAGAGTAAGGGTTCATTCTTGTACACAAACCGAAATTATTTCTAAAAATAAACTTCTTTATCTCTACAGTCAATCTTAGCATGGTAAATAGAGAGCCAATCCATACCCAGGATAACATCAAACTCTACTACAGGTAGAACAATAAGGTTTGAAAGTAGGTTCTTTCCACATATAAGGATAGGAATATTTTTATAAATTCTTTTTGCCTCAACATTTCCCCCAGGTGTTTTTACAGAAAGTTCAGGAGTTATTTCTTGAGATGGTATTCCCATTTTACTAGATAAGGTTTCAGAGATGAAAGAATGTATAGACCCCGAGTCAAACAACACACTGGCATAATCTTAAAAAACAAACAAAGTACCTGATAAAACATCATTTGATGGCCTGACATCTGCTGAAGTAGTTGAAAAGGATTTCACCACCCCTTTCAGCTTGTAGTCTAACTGCATCCCATCACTCAAGCTCTTTGTCGGACACTCATTTTCATAGTGACCCATCTCATTGCACTTATAACATATCACTAACTGTAAATCAAATTTGGTCTTACCTTCACCTTGATCCTTTTCAGTGCAATCTCAAGCCTTATGTCCCATATTACCACATCGGTAGCACATTCCAGAATTCAGAATACATTCCCCAGCATGCCTTTTTCCACATTTATCACAAACTAGAAACTTAGTTTTCTTACCATCAGACTTTTTTGATGAATTCTTACCTTTCTCTGGCCACCTCAGTCTCTTCTTCTGTTGGTTGTTATATAACACTTGATCATCGGAAAACTCCATTTCCACCTTCTCAGTACATCGAACAAGCTTTTCATAACTTTTAGACTCACGA
The DNA here is from genome assembly GCA_963277665.1 of Viscum album. NCBI lineage: Eukaryota > Viridiplantae > Streptophyta > Magnoliopsida > Santalales > Viscaceae > Viscum > Viscum album. Next base: position 1,958,774,231 of record OY728165.1, read on the forward strand.
GAAGCTAATGCCCTTCGATATTTTGGGTTTAATCCTGAGTAAAAACAATTGATTTTACTATCAATGTCTCTGATAAAATGTGGAGCATACCTTGCCAGTCGAGTGAACCTTTCTTCATAGTTATCCACTGAGTCTTCCTCTTGCCTAAATTCCAAGAATTTATTTTCCATCCTAAGTCGAACAGCCTTAGGAAAATACTTCTCAAGAAACATACATTTGAATTCATCCCAGTCAAGAGCATCAATCTCATTGGCGTCCCTGATATTTTTAACCATAGAGCACCAGTGATCTGCCTCACCCTCCAAACAGTAAATAGTAAAACTAACCTTTTGATTGTCTGAACACCCCATGACATCAAAAATCTTCTCCAGTACTTTAATCCACTCTTCAGTTAGCACAGGGTCAGATGATCCTCTAAATGATGGGGGATGTTGCCTCATGAAATGTTACACCACTGACATGTTCCTCTGCGGTTGATCTGGCTGATCTCGTGTATGGATACCACCACCATTTATCACTTGAGTCAACTGCGCCATTACTACAACAAATTGTTCAGTTCCAATTCCGACCATCTCAGGATGCTGATTCAGAAGGTTATTTCCTTCTGTATGCCTTCCTAGCACTGCTTCCATGTTTCCTCTGTGGAAAACCATTCTGAACAAACATGTCTTAGATGAAGCAACATGGTAATATTCAAATGCTATATCATTTCAAAAAATATATATTTTTGGATAATCATTTAATAGAATTATAACTCCTAAAGTTTTCTAAACTGACCTTTGATACCTACTATAAGGCTGCAGCCTTAAACCTTACTTAATCTTGAGTTATTACAAGATTACACATTGAGGATCTTTTCGGGTTTAGATTATTAGATAATTAGATCATAAAACTTTCATTACATTCCACATATAAACAAAGTGGTTACATAAAGATAGTATTATTCATTCCCATCAAAGGAAACACATTTAAAATAAAACATGGATTATTTCTTGACACTTCCTTGACACTATCATCATATCATGTACCTTTCCCTTGACCTGTGATAAACATTTCAAAAAAACATGGGATGAGCATAAAAATCTCAGTAATGGATATAAAAATTTGGAAAGGAAACATGGGTACATATATACATAAAAATGTAATCATACTTTACCCAAAAAACATAAGCACTTTAACTTACCTCATCATATTATGAATAAATCATAGAAATCATAAGACATAACGGTAACTTGAGACATTCATAACATTCTTACGTAGGGAGTAACCATGTTGGTTACGTTTGGAATACCCATCACAGTATATTCCCTAAATCTCTTCGAAGAAACCTTAATGTTTCACTCCTTCGCGTTACCCAATGCATTGGAGAGCTATATCAGGCTCACCCACCATTAGTCTATCAAGGAACCACCCGTCTTCTTAATAATGCCCAAGAACCTCAACATAATCGTATAACATAAAACATGAATAAAGGAAACATAACATTTCCACCTTTCAATCACAAGATATCAATACAACACATTTATATAAAAATAATATGAAAACAATTTTCCATACCAAAATAAAGGAAATGTAAAACATGGTATTTATTTTTCATTATTTTTTAAAAAGGTGTGGCTTGTAGAGGAAGCCGAAAATCATATAATGGTCACGGCGGCGGAGAAGTCGTTGTCACCGCATATGTATGACAAAAACATACCCTTTTCTCGTTTAGTAAACGCTTCGTATAAAAAGATTCATTTAGAATAAACGTAAAAGTCAAAGGGGTTTATACACCGTATAAAAGAAGGCTGTGTATAAAACAAAATATGCCTCAATGAAAGGAGATTGAGACGAAGTCCCATACCTTGGGTCCGACTTGACTCGGTCATTTTTTAATCTCCTGAATAATAAACTTGAGTTAATTTATACATGTTTAAGAACCTTTTTCAAGTTTATTATTCCTTTTATATCACTTATTTCCATGTCATGAACACTATGTAATTATTTAAGTTAATAACGGTCGTTTTAAAGATCATTGGTACTTCAGTAAAAAATAAACACTTTATAATTACATGTTGTTCATGTATCCATTATATCCAGAATTATAATAATTATGTATACATCATATATATCCAGTATATACATGAATTTATAATATTACATAATCATTTAGAGGTAAGAAATGAAATGGACCGTTCATGGAGACGGTAAACCGTACGTACGCATGAACGCTACTTTCATTTCTATTTCATATTTTATAGAATGGAATCATAATGACATAAAGTTATATTATAATTCCAGTATAATATCATATATAATATCATATTTATATCCTTTATACGTCCCACATATGGTATTTAACGAATCAAATCACTTTGTGGGGGCGGTAGTTCGCACTTCCTTAAATGAAGATATCCCGTTTACCCATCATGGAAACCATAAAGGTATGACCAAAATGAAAAATACATAAGCTTAAGGAAAAAATAAACATATTATATATCATATATAAATATAGTGACATCTTAATGGCCACCTTTGAAGGTGTTAGAATAATGTTGAACAATCATCGTTTCAGGAGGCATAAATTCACCATCCACGGAAACAGTATGTTCGTTAACCATTAGATGTAGGTGTGTGTAAGTTTAGCTAGAATACCTATTATAACAACATGATAGTATATTGAGGATACTATATTTTTTACAAAATAAAAGAATAAAAAGATTTTAGGGGGTTGGAGAAGCAAAATAAAACAAAAGGACTCAAAAGAAACCATTACCTTAAAATCGGGTAACTCTCTTTGGTTTGAGCTCAAAAGCTTCCTTGGGAAGACTTCTGCCCAAAGTGAGGCTTCAAGGAGTAATATAGGGATGTGGAGAGACAAAATGGGCAGGGTTTGGCCGAGAAAAATGCTTTGGGAGTGTGGGTAAGGAGGTAGAGGTGGGGGCCTTTTATAAGAGGAGAGGAGGGGCACTCTTGATAAGTAAAGATAAGTTACTATATTTTAAAATTAGTTTCGGATTCAAAAGGCCCCACATTGATATAATTAGAGTATAAGGTGATATGGGTTCTAAATAAACTCATCCAATTGTTTTTTCCATGTGTAGGTTTTATATTTTACATTATCCTTCCATTTTATTTAAATCGTTAAATAATGAGGTCATCGCTGCATCATCATGATGTCATAAATAATATAATTTATTTAATGTATAAAAATTATAAAAAAAAATATCATGACTTAGGAAATCTTTTTAGCATTTTAATGAATATTTATTGTCAAAAATATTAATTGTATAACCCCATGTAAAAATTGTTTTAGTAAAACATTTTATGTGTGTGTCATTTTTACTTTAACATTAAATAAAAAGTTATTTATGTCATTTCGCAACCAATGTGGATCCATGGGGTCCCCCAGTTGACCCATGGATTATCTTGGTCGGCCATGACACATAGAATAAGGGTAGGACATTTGTCAAGGTATTTTAATTTTATTATAATATCATTTTTCCCTTAAATTGCACTAATTACCTCTAATCGCGATTAAGAACATAAAAGTTACTATTCACCAAAAAATTTATTTTAATCTTATTTAACCAAATTTTACTTCTTAATAACAACCATGTATGTTTTATTTTTTAAATTTAAAACACATAAGTGGTAAAATTTTATATAAACGAATAATCAGTTTTTATAAGTACCACTTAGTGGTTTCACTATTCATCAAAAAATGAAGTTTTTCAAAAAAATACCAAAACATCACCCTAAGCCATATTTGATATTCCGAATTCAAAAATGAATATAAATTTACAAAACTCACAGCATATAAGTTGCATTAATTAATTTAATAATTAATTTCCTCTGTCAGAGCAAATAGCATGTTTTTATGAAACAATAAGTATCAAAAGATTGACACTAGTTTAAATCCGATTTCAAAGTGAAATTAATTCCAACGACCACTATTGGATTTAATGGAAAAAATATATTCTAATTTAAATTTAAAACCAAATGAAAATGTAATCTAATAATCTTTAAAAATTCGATTAAAAAGAGGTTTTGAATTAAAATATAACATTTTACACTATTCATTAAAAAAATGAACGTTATCGGAAAGATACCAAAAATTCACACAAAGTAAATTTTGATGTCCCAATCAAAAATAATAATTTTATTTTGACAAACATAGCTTATAAAATTGTCAAAATATAGATTTAAAAAGGGTTTTCCATCAAAAGACAGTAAAACAATCTTTTAAGAATATTAGTGTATTCTATGCATAAGATTGTATTTATTTTCATTTTAAGCCTTTAAAACACTATCTTAATCATTAATAGACGTAGAAAAAAATATCTATTATTGATTAATTACTTGGGATGTTACAATATCACTTTTATAAACCATTATAAAAATATTTTTACTAACAGATACATGTTTTGGTTATATTTTCCTTAATATTAAATTGATTTTTTATGCATCCTTTTCATTTAAAAGTGGTTTTTTTGGGGTGAAAAAATCTACACAAAAATAACCATGGATGGACATGTATTAAAAAATATGATTATTATAGGTGTTACAATAATTTTATTTTATTATAATATTATTTTTTACCCTTATTTACAAGATTTACCCTTTAAACATGGTAAAAAAATATTTACTAAAGTTACTATTCATAACAGCTAAATATAAAAGTGATCTATTTAAAAAATTTGGCCCTCTTGATTCAAAATAGTGAATCCATTTTTCCTAATTAAAATTATATATGTTTTATAAATTAATTTAAAATTAATTATCGTTGTCATAACCAAAAAAGCGTTTTTATGAAAAAAATAAATATCAAAATATTAACATTTGTTTATTTCCATTTTCAAAGAGATATTACTTAAAATGACCAGAATTTGATTAAATGGTAATAATATAACCTAATTACACTTTAAAACCAATTAGGATGATAATATAACAATATAAATAAATGAGATTAAATTGTAGTTTTGAATTGAAAGGTATTATTTTTCACTATTCATTAAAAAATGAACATTGTCATAAAAATACAAAAATTTCACCCAAATTAAATTTTGATAAATTTATTCTAAAAAATAATTTAATTTTGTCATAAATAACATATAAAAGTGAAAAACAATATTTAAAATAGATTACCTTTCAAAAGGTGTAAAATGAACTTTTAAAAAATTTAGAGTTTTTTTCATGCTTAAAATCCGAATCAATCTCATTTTAAGCCTCTAAATTTTATTGGATAAATGTAATGAGATTTAACAAACATGTATAATTATACTGTAGTTAGTTATATTCAATACTTCCAATACAAAGTCTAGGAGTTAACTAACATTTATAATAATATAATAATATTATTTTTCAGTATGACTCACCCTTGCGTGCCACATGAGATTTTAGAAAACCAAATATTCTGTGTCAGGTATGCCATCTAACATAGCATTAACGTTTAATTGAAATTAATATTTAACTAATAAATATTAATAAATATGAATATTTCATATTCTTTATTTACTTGGGATGTTGTAAAGCATTTCGAATTCTATCAGATCATACTCTCAAAAAATGATTTCCAAAATCAATCATTTCTACATTCAATTTTTTTTTAAAAAACTCAAACTAATTTTGAAAATGAAATCATTTTAGAAATATTACAACCATTATGTTATTTAAAATCATTCTTTTTATAAAAAATTTAACATTTTTCAAAAACCAATACTTTTTTCACAAACTATAAAATCATTAGTAAAAATAAAATATGTACTTCAAGTGGGAATACATTGTTCTAATGTATGTTATGCTCTTCTCAAAGGCTAAACGCATGATAATGAGATTTCATATCCTATATGAGTCTCTAAAATAATTATATAACCAACTACATAGTAATGTGTATTTCAAAATAAAAAGGTTAGCTTCATATTTTTAAGCCTTACATTTCATGTCTCGATGATCCTAATACTTTTTACCAACCCAACATATGGAGTATACAAAGATGAAAATCAACACCATGACCATGAGAAAAGAATACAACTTATTCCAAAAAGTTGTTGGGAAGGCCCAATATTAATAACAGTTTCAACATCCTACCCCTCTTAATTGTCTTGTGAATTGGTGGAAGTGCTACCCGGAAATAAGCGATATCCCCAATGTTCTAATGTATATAAATAAATGCCAAGGGATTTATGAAAATGTGTTGGATGATTTTAACATTGAAATAAAATAAACTATCCAAAAAATTCCTTAAAAAATTAACCACTATATGAATAATGATATAAATGAAATACAACTCAATAATAACATTTAAATCAACCTGAAACTAAATAGGAGTACAACAACTGAAGACTCAAAAACAACAAAGTAAATAGCAGAAGATATAACTAAAAAAACTCAAAGACTCAAATATCAAAATCCAAAATCCAACAAACTCCATGATCTAACTCCACATCGGATCAGAAGTATACCTAATAACTTCTATATTAGTGTGATAGTTTAACTTTTCCCATATAATGTTAAACATGTTCTCTGAAAAAGAACCATACATCCATAGAAGCACCAATTACTAAATCATAGTATAGTTTACTCAAAATACAAACATACTAAACCCACTAGGATAAAACATGTTAGAAAATATAATATAATATATATATATATATATAAAACAATTAATTTCAAAATGTGAAAATCTATTATATCATGTAGTTTTCACAAATAAGCTATGTTGCAAGGAAAAAAACTAAAGAATTCTGTAAAACTATTTCATTAAATCCATTTTAGAATAATCCATTACAAACCTCATAACCAACATCCAAACATTCTCGAAACCATGGAACTAAATGTACTCGTGAGAGGTGAGCTGTCATTCTACAATTCTATCACATATTGGACAACTTTGGTAGGGTACATCATGCCCATATATGTCCAATCATTTTTATGGGGGTACTTCACGACCATATCCCTCCCAATTCATATGAACACACACCACAAAAACCATGAAAAACACATTCCAAACCCATGTGAGAAAACCATGTCAATAAAAAAAAATTTATTGAAACCCATTTTTTTCCATGAATAAAAACCAAAAATCCTTTTAATATCAATATTTTAAAATCATGTCTATAGATTTTACTTCTAAAAAAACAAAACATTTTCCAATTTCCACAAACCATCCAACAAGATGATTTTATTCAAAATTTTCATAGCTATTTCACAATCTTTTAAAATAAAAATCATGAATTTGAAATCATGTCATTACATTATAAATAAATAAGTCTAGATTAAAATCACCTACCTCAGAATTTATGGGGAAAATGGAAAACATAATTTAAAAGCAATGTAAACAAGGATGAATATCCAAATAACCTCCCTACATATCATCCATTGACAATAAAAAAATATAATTATAATCATATTGGGCATCAAGATTATTTCATCTCTTCAAAACAAACATAGATCTATAAATTCAAGAGAGATAGTGATGTAGATCTAATGAAACCCACCAAAAACCACCAAGAATGGTCACTTAGATTTAGAATCTATCTTTAAGACACCACTATAAGCCACTATGTCACCTGAAGCTCAATGAAATAAAATTCCTTTTCCATTGGGAAAAGAGATAACCGAGTTAGGGATGTATAGGTGAAAAAATATGCTTCATAGAGGTCAAAACAGGTGAGGCTGATAATTTAATTATCTCACTATTGACCCATTCATGGTTAGTCACGTGTATATAGATATTGTGTGCATGGTGTGTGCCTACATCTATCTTACACATGATCAACACATGGTTTTCTAGGTATGATTCATCAATTCCAACGACCACAGTCTGAAGTGTCACAATTTCTAGTTGGGGTTTGAATGGTTTAGACAACACATTCACCTCTCGCGGTCCTTCCCTTTATCTCATGTTTCATTGTGCGTAGTTTCCTTTAGATGTTACTATATTTTCCCAAATTATTCTCAAACCATGCACCAGAATAAAAGCTTAAAACATTCCAAAAGGTCCCCAAACTCTAAAAAAATATCGAATATATAAAATATTTATAAAACTTATAAATAAAGGTTTACATAATTGATACATAAATTGGTACAAGAAGGGTTAGATAAAATATTTATTAAGGGTTAATATATTTTTAAACAATTGAATTTTATCGGTGATCATAATATCAGAATAAGTGTATGATGATATAATAACGCTAAATGAGAATTAAATAATTATAATAATACCAATACAAATAATGAACCTAAATAATAATACATGTAATAAATCATTAATAAAAAATGTTATATGATAAAAGAATCTTGATCCAAATGAAAATAGTTATTCAGAAAAATATCCATTATAAATTATTCATTAAATCACATGATTGGAAAAAAATTACTCATGCTACTAAATTTAATCACTAAACATAGTTACCTCTTATGTTTAACTCATTATCATTTGACACCACTTCATTACCCTCAACAGTGGATCGCTACAACGGATTAACCCATCTTGTGATTATAATGCATCCAACATTTATTTTTTATAACGTAACCAACTGTTATTGGTGTATGACTACAAAATAGATAATGTATACATTGATAATTCAATGTAACATATAAATAAAAAAGTGTTTATAATCATTCAAACTCAAACATTACTCTCTTTAAATAAACATTAGCTTTATCACCTTGAGTATCACATAGAATAAAAAAAATTTAACTTGATAATCCAAATAAAAAAATACCAATCCTTCTAGTTGAATAATAATATAGTTATTATTGTTGAATATCACTATTAAGGCATAAGAAGTCACTAAATGATATTATACTTAAGATAATACATTTTAAAGGTAGTTTTATTAATTTTTTTTAAAATGTGAAAAATATACATTTCATCTAGTAATATTTTCTAAAAATTAACAAAATATGTGTGAAACAATCTCTATTAATAAAAAACATATAAAATGATATGCGATGTAATGAATCGTTGTGATGGCATGAATTTTTTTGTTATTGTAAATGTTCTGAAAAAAATTTATTTTATAATTGTTATAAATATATTCAAAAGTGACTCATCGGGAAATAAATATGAAATTACCTATTAATTCATTCTAAAATATTAACTATAATCACAAAAAATAACTAAAGAGACCAAGTATTTATGTACATAGACATAAATAAATTTTTTCACAACATGTAATACTTAACACAATTAAATTACCAATTACTTTATTAGTATAGTGCATTTGGAAACATGGAATCATAAACACTGGTGAAAAAATGGTTACATTACCTCCCACTAGGTTTTTATTGACAAGATCCCTTCTTTTACCCATCATGAATAATAGTTATCTCTATATCCTGGGGGAAGAGAAATAAAAATTGAGTTGTTATTAGATGTTCAGCAATGGTAAATAAGATAGATATGTAAAAAAATATTACACATAAGGGTATGGGGACATGATCATGAAAATATAAGATCATACCATACATATCAATGATATTAAAGATTAATCATTGAATAATTCATAGCAGTTCATAAGACATGAATCCTAAAGAAATATAAAACATAAGACAATAAATCTTAATATGTGTATAATATTGGGAATTTTGGATGAAACATAACCATATGTACTGATTTATATAGTAGTCAATGCATCACTGTCGTGGCCATCTTAGTGGACAAAGTTTATTATTCTACCGTGTTCACTCCCAATTCTTGAATTGTATTATTGAACTGAGTTCACTCCTTATTACATCCCTAAAATACTAATTCATGTTCCCCCTCCATTCTAGCTATTTCTACCTCATGAGATATAAATCATTTCCCAGTGTGTTGTATGATGATATATGTTCCACCCATCTCATAATGTTATCATATATTTATGTTCCTCAAATTTATAAAAAAAATATATCATAACCAAAAAAATAATTGGTTTTATAATTAGGTAATCATACCATAACATGTAGGAAAAGATATGAATGATAATAATTTAATAAAATAAAAACAGGTGAATAAGAGATGGTTTTTTAATCATTTAACCCTTCAAATTGAAATATGTTTCTTAAACATCATGGTATCAAAAAATAAACCATTTTTAGAGATAATCTGAGTTGATTCTTTAGGTTATTTCCCAGAAAGTAACTAATAAAATAAATTAATTACACATTATATGGAAAATATTTTTAAAATATATTTCAATAAAAAGTTTTGAGGAAAAAATAATTTCTTCTTTGGAAAACACTATTTTAAAGTGTAAACCATTATGAGAACCATTTTGATGAAAAAAAACTCAAAGACTTATAAATAATACATGAAAACCTTTTATAAACCATTTTCCATGAAAATTTTATTTTAAAAACGTTTTTTAGAAAAATTATACTTTTATAAATGTAGTAAATATTCCCATATATGATGACGAGTAAATACATACATGTCGTACAAGGTAAAAAGAAAATTAATTTTTCAAGATAAAATGGATAAAAATGATTTTTTCAAAAAGTTATTATAAAATTCCATTTAAAACATTAGTAAAAGTATATTAGGATAAAATTATACTTTTTATTATTATAGGATAATTGTAGAATATTCTTGGAATCAATTTATTGAAAATATGGATTTTAAGAAACATATATTTTTGACCGAAGATAGGGTAATGTCAGGATTTCTTTAAAAAAAAATTAAATATATTAGGAAACAAATTGTGGAAAAATGGTTATAATACTTGTATTTATTTTGAATAAACATTCCATAAAAATTCATGACTATTCTTGAGAGCTAGATTATATTATTTCATCCACAGAAGCAAAATCATAGACAATCCTGATAAATTATGGGTTTGTTTTAATAAATTCATACCACATGGTATTATAGTATCATACTCTCCATATAATAAAATTAAATTAAATAAACCATAAAATATCTTTATAATTATGAAATTAATGTTTTAACATGCCAAATACACCTTGGAAAATAATTTAGGTTCATAACAAAACATATGATTCAGTGAATGAAAATTGAGACAAAACTATCTTACCGATTTGGTATATTTAGAAAAATATAACCCAGGAGAGATTGATCATAAAATAGATATGTAAATACTAATAATTTTAAATATAATATTCATAGAATATATTCATGGTTATGATATACACCACACTAAAGATATGAGTGGTGGATAATATATGTATCTTATAGAAATAAAAAGATAGATGAAATCACATTATTGTTTGAATTGACTATCGTAATATTTGAAAAACCATCCATTATAATAAACATATGTCTATTTAAAATTTTATATAGAATCATATTGTAATATATCATATAGTATATTGTTTAAATTACCCACTTGTTAAAAAAATTATTTTAAGGATTCACACCGGGTAATATTCACTTTGCTTTCGCTTGTGTCCTAATTTGGTTTATCAATGGTCTATATACATATGTAATGATTTTTATAATGTATAACCAGATATGAATTTTATTTATATTCACTTTAAATTTTTTATAATACTCTATTTAATATTAATGTACTTAATGGAATACAACTATCATGGAAAAGATATGTTTTACGTACACTTGAATATGGTTTCCATTTTATTATAGTGTTGAAACAAGGAGAGTAAATGAAATACAAGTATATATATTATTATTCGAATTTTTTATTATATAGTTTATATCATATAATTTAATCATACCCATCCTTAACAATATACATGTAGTGTTTGAATGAATCACATCACATTGTGGGGGCGGTAGTCCACACTTCATCAAACAAAATTATTATTTCAACAAGAAATGTAAAGGACAAGGATATTTTTTTAGATGGATTAAAAAAGATTAAATACAAAATAAATATTATATATAGAGTAAATAAATATATTTCACATCATAATTTCAACCATGAGAGGCAGTAAAGGAAAAATGAACAATCATCATTTCACGAGACAGTAGTTCATCGTACAAAAAAATAATATGTTTGTTTCCCATTAGACGTAAGTGTGGGTAGTTTTAGGTAAAAAACATAGAATACAATTATATTAATATATTTTTTATATGATCTTTTTATACATTCACGTTATTAGTGGAGACGAGGGGGTGAAAAATTAAAATAATATAAAAGAACTTTAGGAAGAATGTTACCTCTTATTCAGGTGACTAATTTTTGTTTCCAATAAAGGGATTCCTTTGATTACATTCTACCCAATGGATGGACTATATGTGTAAATAAGGGATTTTTGGAGACTTTTTTCATTAATGGTGGATGATTCATTGTGTCTTGAGATGTGTGGGGAAGGGTTCGAGTGCATGCCTTTTTATAGTGGAGGGAGAGTGGCACTATTGTAAATACAAAAAAATATTCAATAAAATTATGTCTACATTACCTAATGTACCGAAAATTTTAAAATTATGGGATTAATGTGAATTTAAGGTAAAAAATCAACACCACCAAGAAATAGGGACATCTTAATAATTTGGTTCATTATTTTCTAAGATTATAATTTTTTATAATTTTTTATTTAAGAATCTAGTAGTGTAACATAAATTATTTTACAATAAATCTGATAATAAAGTTAGATTAATAATATAATACATATTATTTTAGTTATAAAAATGATAAATAAATTACAAATTAAAAATCCTTTTTATTTTGAAAATTAATTTTTAAAACAATCCCATGTAACCCACAAAACACTACTTAAACCTGTATCGTCCTAACAATGTTTTTACAATCTATGCGTAAATATATTAATTATAAAGGATAAATGGATCCATTAATAAAACATATTTTTTATTTATTATCTTTAAAAGTCTTAGTGGGTACTATAGTATTTTAATATATTTTAAATCAATTAAAAATTATCAATTATTAAAAAATAACAATATTTGGAATTTTGACATTATTTATATAATTTTAATTTAAATAAATTATGTTTACATATGTGAAATATGTTATATTAATAATAATTAACAATTAATGAAAAAATTCTATCTAATAATTTCATTTTAATCATTTTTAGGATCATTTATATTTGTTAAATTTTAACTAAATTTTCATTACGTATGCATTTTAAAAAAATTAAGAAACTAACGTATCATTAATGGTTATTTATTATTATTTATGTTAACAATAATCAATTTATATTTCATAAGGATATTTATCACTAGAAATATGTTGTTTTTTACATTTCTCAATGTACTATAAATGTTAAAGTTAAGGAATTTTCCATTTTTGTCTTTTTCCATACTTATCCTTTTATCTAGAGCACTTCCATTTAATAATATTCTGATAACCAATAAAATTATAACTGAGATATGATATGGTTGAATTATTTTCTGAAAATGTATTTTGGATATGTTCCCATGTCATTTTATTCCTTAATATTACAGATTACTTGTTAATTTTGTTTCATCTTTTGTTAACCACTATGAAAAATTTTAATCACATTCACTAATCATTTTATTTGAAATTTATTATTATGAATTAGATTTTCAATTTCATAATTATTATAACTATGTGATTAAATATTTCAAAATTCCAAACACAATGGTGGAAAAATTACAATTAACACTAATCAAGTAGATGGGGTGAGAAAGAGGGTTTTAATGTTTAAGCACTCAAAAGATCAAAATTTTATTATATATAATATCATTATTGAAATTATTTCAATAGATACATTGTATTAATATATTCATAAGTGATATATTTTTACATTAAATACCAATTTGAAATATAATTTCACAATAATCATTATTTAAATAGAATTTCATTTTTTATTTAATTAGTGTAATTTTTACTGTTCACGCAAGAATGATGTTTCTCTGAAAAATCCCAGAAACAAACCCTATGAAAATTTCAACATTCTGAATTCAAAAATGATGTTAATTTTATAAAATTAAATTTCTATTGTTGTCTAAAATTTATTTTTTTATTGTTTGTATCAGTATATACAAGTAGTCTATTTAAGAAAATATTGTTTTAAAACATATAAAGGATTTTAATAAAAAATTAATTATAAATACAATTTATTTATGATGAACCATTATAAATAATATATGAATACTAATTATTACTATTATTTTTATATTTTTTACTTCTATGTTATAATTAACACATTTAAATTAATATAATAATAAAAGGATGTTTTTTTAAACTCAGTGTTGCATCTAATGCACACCAAATCACTGATTCATGTAGGGAAAACCGAGTTGGATCAATTTGAAATGAATATTTGACATAGATAAGTGGAATACATCGATGAAAAATATTCCATTTGAAAATAATTGTCCATAAAAATTAGCGCTGTAATATTGTATACACGTAAATTTTATTTCTCCCTCAAAATTCATTAGGATTGTCTACTGTGTGAATTTTTCAATTTCTATTAATACAAACTAACATCATAAAAATTAACACTAAATCATCCTTTTAAAAAATAATATTGAACAATTCAATTTACTAATAGTAACCCATAGCTGGGTTTCCCCATATGAGAATGTAAATTGAAAGTGAAAACATATACATGGAAGAGAAATATTGTTGAGTCAATATGGTTTTCCTTATGAATTTTCCATTACTTCATATAAGGGTGAGATTGTTACATCATTAACGTTTCCTTATGACATGACCATTCTTCTTGTTTTGAAAATAAAAAACACCATATTTCAAGGGAAAACCCATTTTACCCTATTTTACTTCCATAAAGAAAATTTCCTTCCAAAATAAATTTACGCCTACCTTGTTTTCATTGTTCATATCAATATTTTTCATAAGTATAAAAATCTAATTCATATCTAAAATCCTCGGAATTGTATAATTCTTAAATATGAAGCATTCTATTTTAGGATTCGAATTCCTCTTATGAAATTTTACGAAGTTCATCTTTTTATTCTGATTACAAATTCTCATTATGAATTCTGATGATGAATTCTGATTATGAATTCTCATTATGAATTATGATGAGGAATTATGATTAGGAATTCGCATTAAGAATTTTGATGATAAAAATCTGATTAAGAATTCTCATTACGAATTCTGATGATGAATTCTGATTACGAATTCCCATTAAGATTTCCCACACAACAGAATCTGAATATCTTAGTACTACAGACTCCGAATTCATTTACTTACATTCTGAACTTTCATTCTATCCATTCCGAATATCAGTTTTTGGTTATTCTTAACCTTGTTCTAATACAAAATTATGTTGTGATTTTAGTTATTAATTAACCATTGTTTGAGTGACACGCGTACAGGTCCCTTTGAAATTCAAGGAATAATATTACCGTTGGAGGAAAGATCCCACCATTGCATATTTGCTATATAAATAGGATCTCATTTGAAAAGAGCTCACAACATTAACACTAAACATTGAAAACTGTGTCTACATGCTGTTGAAGTGATTTCTAGAGAGAGATACTTGTATCAACTCTCAAGCTTTGTGCAGAATGTTTCAACAACTTGTTCAAACATTGCCTTGTGTAGATTTGCTTCATGTGACTCTGATTGTTGCTGTGTAAAATCGAGAGCTTATTGGGATAAGAATACAGAGGTTCCAAAACCTGGAAGTTGAGGGCTTCCTTGCTGAAGAAGACAGAGGTGACGACAACCTGATAGTTGAGGGCTTGTGGGGATAGCAATACAGACTCCGATCTTCATATCAAAGGCTTACCCTGGTGTGGGTAAGAGAGGCATTCATGAAAGTCTAAATCAAGGGACCTTTATCCATGTTTTTTGGATACCCACCTCTTTGGGATAAAAGATTTTATACTTGTTACCAGTAGTTTTACTACTCTACTTTTTCTACTACATTTGTATTGTTAAGGAAAGTATAAATATATTGTACTTACTTAATCTTGTACTCTTATTTAGTTAGATTCTATATGCTTTAAGGTAGAATCTTAAACTTTGTAAAAATTAGTTAATTTCCATTTCCAGAATCACTTTTATGGAAATTAGCAGGTAATTAGAACTTATAGAGGTTTTGTGAATTATCTTGTTTAACCTTGTTAAACACAACCATCCTTAGAAGTTCCAAAGGGATATTTAAAAGAAACAATTCACCCACCTCTCGTATCTAAAAATCTCATTCTTATTTCAATCCTATGTTTGGTATTATAGAGTATATTATACTCAGACATACCATCCTAACAATTGGTATCTGAGGGTTGGTTCAATCTAAATTCATCTAATGATTTGATTTAGAAGATATTTCTAGGAATTGATTTCTCGGAATCATAAATTAGGAATCATATTTTTTGGATTCATATATTTGGACTCATATAGTTCAGATTCATTTTTTCTTTGAGATACAATATCTAGTTCCTTGCTTATGATACATTCTCTTTTTTACAAACTAATTCTACTAACAAGTTTGGGTGCCAATGTTTTTCTTATGCATGGAAGGTTTAAATAATGGTTCTATAGATAATCTAAATCCTACAAGACATCCTGTTTTTGATGGAAATGATTATAAATACTAAAGAGATAGGATGAAAACTTTCTTTATCAATATTGGAGTTGATAACTATCTAATGCTAACTGGGGATTATAATCCTCCTTGCCAATCCAAAAGGTTTGATTTCTTCACACATGTTTTCATAGTAATTTTTAAATGCTGGTATTTTCTTCAAATATTTTATATTTGTATCTTCTTAAATCAGAATTTTCTCATAAAACCTCAAATGATTGGATTCAAGATTTCATTGTGGGTATGTTTTCAACTGTCTAGTCAGATTAGAGAGTTTTTCAACCATTAGATAGGAATTTGATGTTGAAAGGTCACTTCCATTGCCTATATAAAGAGGACCCCTGATGGTTGTCCCACATCGATTTCCTAGCTCTCACATCTTGAAGCTTTTACCCCCTATAAAAGCTCGTTCCAATTTTTTCAAAAGTGCCCAGTCCGAATGTCTGCAGAAGCCCCTTTTCAGGATATGCCTTCAGTCAAGCTGATCTTGAAATGGTAGATATATAGGGAGACGTTGGTAAAACCAAATTTTTTCAATAAGTATGATTCTTTAATTTCTATGAAAATCAAACTCAATGTATGGGAAGATGTAGCCATTTCTAAATATCAAGCTCAAGATGTGGTGTATGTAGACTAGCACATAGAGTTTTATGAGTTAGCCAATTTTTTCAAGGAAGATGGAAGGGAGAAGTTCTCCTTCAAAAGCTATGGAAAGTCATATGGTTTATCATACACCAAGGTGGCTAGCCTGGATGGAATACCATATGAAGGAGAGGAAGAATTTTTCTCTCCTAAGTTTCCAGAAGTTCAGGGTAGTTTAGTCAAGGCCACGGCAATGGAGTTCCTTGGTCTTTCTCATATCAACGCTACAAAGAAGATCACCCATATTTCAACCATCAATCAGATTCTACAGCTTTGGGTGTAAGGGTTGGTCATACCGCAAAAGGGTGATAAGGATACCCTTACGAAGAGCGACATGTATATTCTAGATTTTTTGGTAAATTTATGGAAAGTGAATATCATGAGACATATCTTCATTATGATTCAGAACATCAAGAATGGAAATCTTAGAGCTCAGATCAATATGTATCTAGAATTGCTTTAAAAGCTGATATTTCGATGTATTGAGACCTTCAAGATCCCATGTAGCTCCAGGCTGATAAATTGCAAGGTGATGCTAATTAGTGATGACACCTTAAAGAGGATGAAAGTCCACATTCCAAATAGAAAAGAGAATTTTATGATTTGCCAGAGGAGGAGGCAGAACCCATTCCGTAAAATGTGGAAAAGGCTGAACCCTCAAAGAATGATGGTAAAAAGAAAAAGTTGAAGGAAGTTTAAGCTGAAGAAAAAACCCTCTATGTTTAAAGAACCTCATCCGCACCTCGTATACCCAAAAAGATGAAACGTATCTGTATGAAGTAGTTTCCAAGCTGATGGATGATAAAAAGACTAGAAAAGAAGGGAATCCACCATTCGGTTTTGATCCTGCTGAGGCTAAGTCCTTAAAAGAAAAAGCTTTTGATGAGTTAGAGAAGCAGGCCAAGGAGAAGAAGCTCAAGAAGAAAATGTTTGAGGTAGAGATTGTTGAATCAATTTTCAAGGCTGATGAGGATGCATCCAAACATATTCTTATATCGAAAACATTTTTGGTGGAATCATTACACAAGACTCTAGGGAAGAATTTATTCACTCTGAAAAAACCACAAGAGAAGGTTGTGGATGAAAATAACGACGAAGAAGAAGTCCAAAATTCTGATAGCATTGGTTGCTCTGATGATGTAATTAAGTTGGTTGAAGTGTATCAGGAAAAGGAAAGTGTTTCAGAGATGTTTTCACTCCGGACATCTCAAGCCGGATCTTTAAAGCTTGTTACACCCAAAGATAATGAGAAAGGAGATGAAGAAGAGGTAAAATAGATATCTAAAGAAGAAAGTCATAATCATGACTTTATCCATCCCAAGGAAGATGAAGACAGAACTGAAAAACAGAAAGTGGATAAAGACAAAATTATACAATTATCTGGAAGTGAGCATGAATCACTAGATGAGGAATCCATACCAAATATCATAATGGGTAAGAAAGTTATTATTGACACCCCAAAATAAGATATTAGCAGAACGAAAGAAGCTGGATGAACTTCTAAGTGGAATTTCGTTAAGATAGAGGAAGAACCATCTTAATGTAGAATGTCTGATTCAGATTCATCTACCCTGGGAGATGATTTTGTGGATCAATATCTGAAGAAGCTTGTGGAAACCATTTTGATCATTCTAGTAATTGAATCCAGATTCCAGATGCTTCAGCACAGTATGAATCAGAAATCCGATTCCGTATCTATGGAAATGGACATATGTGTTAAGATAGAGGATAATCACAAAAATTTCATGTGCAACTATGGATCCCATAGGAAATCGTGCAAGCATATGACCAAATGGTCTAAGAAAATTATTGATGATGTGGAAGAGCATGATAAATTCCAAGAGGATGTCAAGGAAGATTTTGGTACTGAAGATGTCAAAATTAAAAATCATTAAGACAGATTTCAGGATATGGTATCCCTTTAACAAAATACTCAGATTCATCATGTGAGAGATCTAAATGGGAATCTTAACACTGTTGATCAAAGCTGGAAGGGGGGAAGAGTTCTCCAGATTGAGATCAAAGAGAAGCTTGTAACGAAGGATAAACTTTTTAAGGTTCGGGAAGATGACATGAAAGCCCATACAGAGGTCATGATGGATTGGGATGATAGGATCAACTCATTAGAAAATAAAGCTAAGGAAGATCACAAAGAGCTAAATATTTTGTAGACCATTGTTAAAATTCTAACGCCCAAGAAAAAAGAAACAAAATACCCCACACCGATCTTTTGTTGTATTTTTCCCCTATACTAATTTTTTCAATTGTAATGGATTTTTGGTTGTGTGTTTGGTTGTATATACTAATATTTTAGGTACTTAATTATTTTCCATTCACTAAATCTCTTTTTGAAAATCACAAAGGGGGAGAAGGAAAAAGAATTATAAAAGGGAGAAGGAAAAATGTCTATTTGAAGAAGAACTACACCTAAGTATGGGGGAGTTCTCATTATGAAGATTTCCCAATTTAAATAAAATTTCTCATTCCAGAAATCTAGAATACAATCCATAGAGTTTCAAAGACAAAGGGGGAGTTAGTTGTATTTATCATTGTTCATAAACAAATGGAGATATGCTTTAACTTTAAAGTCTATAAATTTATTCTAAGTTCCAACATTCTTTTTCTGAAAGATGTTTGTGATTTCCAAAAAGAGGGAGATTGTTGAGTCAATACGGGTTTCTTTATGACTTTTCCATTCCTTCATATAAGGGGATATGGTAAAGTCATCAAGGATTTCTTATGACTTGACCAATCCTCTTGTTTTAAAAATCACAAACACCTTATTTCAAGGGAAAACTCATTTTACCCTATTTTACTTCCATAAGGAAAATTTCCATCGCAAATGAAATTTACCTCTTCCTTGTTTTCAATGTTAATATCAATATTTTTATGAAGTATAAAAATCAGATTCATTTCTAAATACCTCAATATCATATAATACTTAAATATGAATAATTCTGTTTTAGGATCCGAATTCCTGTTACAAAATATTATGAAGTTTAACTCTGAATTCTGATTACGAATACTCATTATTAATTTTCATGATTAATTCTTTTTATGAATTCTCATTAATAATTCTAATGATTAATTATGATTACGAATTAAAATTATGATTTAAAATTATGAATTCTAATTAAGATTTATCATTACAAATTCTAATGATGAATTCTGATTATGAATTCTCATTACGAATTCCTATGAAAACGAATCAGAATATCTTAGTACTATAGAATCTGAATTCATTTGCCTAGATTCCGAACATTCATTATCTCCATTCCAAATATTAGTTTTTTGTTATTCTTACACTTTTTCTATTACAAAATGATTTCATTCTTTTAGTTATTAATTAACCGTTGTTTTAGTGACACATGTACAGGTCCCTCTGAATTTCAAGGACAAATATGATCGTTGAAGGAAGGAGTCGACCATTGGAGCATTGCCTATAAATAAGAGCTCATTTGAAAAGAGCTCGCAACATTAACACTGAACTTTGACTACTGTGTCTACATATTGTTGAAGTGATTTCTAGAGAGAGAGACTCTTATCAACTCTCAAGATTCATGAAAAATGTTTGAACAACTTGTTAAAACATTGCCTTGTGTAGATTTGATTCGTGTGACTCTGATTGTTGTTGTGTACAATCGATGGATTCTGAGGATAGGAAGAATGAGGTTCCAACACCTTGATGATGAGGGCTTCCATTCTGAGGAAGACAAAGCTGTCAACTACCTGATAGTTGAGGGCTTGTGGGGATAGCAAGACAGACTCTGATCTTCGTATCGAGGGCTAACCCTGGTGTTGGTAAAATAGACTTTCTTGAAAGTATAAATCAAGGGACCTTTATCCAATGTTGTTGGATACCATCCTCTTTGGGATAAAAGAGTTTATACTTTTTACCAGTAGTTTTACTACTCTGTTTTTCCACTGCATTTTAATTGTTAAGGAAAGTATAACTATTTTGTACTTCCTTACTCTTGTACTATTTTTTAGTAAGATTCTATACTCTTTAAGGTAGAATCTTAAACTTTGTAAACCTTAGTTAACTTCCATTTCCGGAATAACTTTTCTGGAATTTAGCAAGTTATTAGAACATATAGAGGTTTTGTAAATTATCTTGTTTAACTTTGTTAAACACAAAAATCCATAAAAGTTCAAAAGGAATTTTTAAAATATACAACTATCCCCCTTTTGTATCTAATAATCTCATTCTTATTTCAATCCTACATTTGGTATTATAAAGTATATCTTACTCAGACATACCCTCCTAACAAAAATACCAATTATGTTTTGGAAGAGAGTGATAGAGAACATAGTTATGAGAATGTTAATAGTCATAATTACATCAATATATGATGGAAGATGGGACATTTTGATTCATTGAAAATCAAGGTAATATGAAAATTGTTTTGGATTGAATAATTTTTTCCTAAAAATGATGATTTTTCATTAAAATATATTTTTGCTTGAATTTAGGAAAATGTCACCCATATCCTATCATTGATTCATTATAACTAATTCTCTAATATTGGAGGTGAATTTTCCATTCTTGATGTAATAAATGTGGATGAGAACCATGATATTCCATACAATTAGTTATCATCAACACAATGTAGTTTTAACAGGTTATTCAATTTCCATATATCATCATATGTAGACATAAAAAATTTAATCTTACTAACTTCATCTAATGTTTAATATAAAAATTGTATAAATGGTTAACCTTATGACCCAACTGAAATATTAAAATTCATAACTTTTAGAAATAAAGACATGAAATCACTTTACATAAATCCAAAAATATCACATTGTACTACTTGGTTTTAACATTCAAAACGTTTGAATACCCTCATCGTATATTACCTTAATTACTGTAAATCCTTTTGAAAAAATATCATGCTTACATATTCCAATGATTAATGGTTATATTATTTAAATCAATGAACTATTATATTTCATCTTTGATGAAATAGAAAACTTATTCAATAAAATGATTCCAGGGCAATTCGTATAAAAAAAATTTCTAATTCATATATAGAAAATAGTCATATAGGTATCATTATATCATCATCAAGCATTAATTATAGGCTACCTTCCCATAATAAAAATATAATCCTTCCATGAAATCAGATTTCTATGCATTCATCTCCATTATAATTTTTCTATTCAATCATTAATGAATAATTATACTCAAGA
This sequence comes from Viscum album, assembly GCA_963277665.1. Taxonomy (NCBI): domain Eukaryota; kingdom Viridiplantae; phylum Streptophyta; class Magnoliopsida; order Santalales; family Viscaceae; genus Viscum; species Viscum album. The sequence goes on from OY728165.1 coordinate 1,958,796,503, forward strand.
GACATGTATATTTCATTATGAATATAACATAATCATTGATTTCCAAAACATAAATACCGTATTCATCCATCATTATTCATAAACCAATACTCAGGCTTTGTCAATTTATTCCTTAATTCCACCTTCCTATAATATGATATATGAATCAAGTCCTAACTTTCATCAACCCTAGTATAGTCATGCTTCTTATTTTTAAAGAAAAAATTACTAGATTAACATCAGATACCTTTAGACACTATTTTTTGTCTCCTCATTTTCAATAGGAATAACATTACTTGTATGAAATTTTTAATTGTATTTTTGTTCCTTCCATATAGGACATTGATTCTCATATTGATCATTATTTACCCGTTTAAAATAGTCATCAATTATTAATAACATCAAGAGGCCTACATTCATATATATTGGGCTAACTAGAATTTTTATTTACGGTAAGTAGTTACATTTTTTCATACCTTCTTTTCTATATTAAAAACATCCCTTTGTCCATACAAGACATTATCTTGGGTTATTTTCTCAACCTTCTAGACAAAACGCAACTGGGTATTCTTTCCTCCATGGTCTCCATTACCCAAACTATGAGATAATTCATTCTTTCTTTATCCTTTATGAGGTAAAGAATTAGTTAAGGTACACATTACTAATCATGATTCGTGAAAACTGAATAGGCATGATTAACACATCCTTAATTTTTTTCCTAATCCCTTTATACATAAAATAATAAAAATTTCCATCACATTCAACAATAACCTAGTTCTTCCTGGTTCCTTCCATTGACTAAAACATGGAATAACATAGTAAGAAATGATCCTCATTTTGGGGAATCAAATAATCATGAAAAAAATATATGATGTATAAATTATGACACATTTCATAAACTATTAATAATCATTTTTATCTTATTTGGTTAACAACTAACATTCATTTAAATAATTCATAATGGTTCATGAAGAGTTTGTGAATTTTCAAAGCCTATCCCAAGTATGTTTCAAACTAGTTGCACATAATTAACTAAAATCTTGAACTATATTACCTTAAATCTGGAGAATATATAAATCTAGTCTTGAATTACAGAGAAATTAAATAACTTTTGAAAAATAATTTATACATTACACATAAAACACCCAAAGAACATATAATTAAATTCCCTTTGGAAACATAGAAACATAAGAACTAGTTCTTATAAATCTACAATATCTTCTAATATTTTATTCCTATCAATCACCCAATTAGACACATAAAAAATACAATTTAATTTCATTACCTAAGTAAAAGAAAACAAAATAGAGGTCAACTAAGAAGCTCATTAAGGGTAAAAAGAGATTTGTAAAAGTAATCATGAGAATAAGGTTATGAGAACATGACTATGAAATTAAAAGATCATATCATGCATATAAATTGACATAAACATTAATCATGACATAAATATTGTACTGCCATAAGACATCAACCATAAGGAAATAAAGGACATAATCCCAAGAAGAATAAAATATGATAATACATATAATTAAGGAAGACATATAAAATATATATGGATTTTAATTATTATTTAATGCATCGCTTCAAAGGCCATCATAAAGGAAAAATTCCTTTACTTAACAAATTTCACTCCATTTTCCAACCCTGTATTAAAAAATAGAGTACTCTCCTCATTATATACCTATAATACTTAACTGAGTTCACTCCTTGTTCAATCTATTTTTATATCTTCGTTTATAAAATGTTACCCAATTAATTATATATAGAAATAGGCCCCACTAATCTCATAATAAAATCATATATATATATATATATATTCCATATATTCATAAACAATCACTTCAGATCCCATGAAATTAAATGGGCGTTCTAAACATTCAATCATATAATAACATGTGGAAAATGATAAGATTGTTAATCATTTCATAAAAGCATTACCTGTGAAATGAATATGGTTCCATAATCATATAACAAGTTAAAGATAAATTAGTTATATAAACATAATAATATTAAACAATAAACCATTCAGAGAAAGAATGTTAATGGGTCCTTTAGATAGTGTCAATTGAATACATGTGTTACAAAAACTGATATCATATTAGATGAAAAATTATTTTGGAATATATTTCAAAAATAATATTTGGTGGAAATAATTTTCCTTCTTCTAAAAACACATTATAATAACATAAAACCTTTTAAGACGCATTTTTGTTAATACAATCTTGAGAACATATAAAGAAATCTTGAAAATAATTTGCTAAAATTTTTCCCTGAAAATGAAATTTAAAACCATTTTAATAAAAATAATACTTTTTTCAGGTAATGGAATCTTCAGAGAAATGATGACGAGTTAATATGAACGTGTCCTACAATGTAAAAAACATTACTTTTGAATAGTAAATAGTGTTAAATAATGTCATCATTGAAAAGAGAAAACATGATTACATTGAAGAAACAATTCAATATAAAAACACCTGATTTATTTTAATCATTATAGAGTAATAGTAGAATATTCATTGAAACCCTTTTTAGAAAACCTGGTTTTTAAAGAACAACGATTCTTGACCGATGAGTGGGTAAGGTTAGGATCTCAAAAAAACACTTTTTTTAACATTTTAATGTACCAAAGAATGTAAAATTGTACTAATACATAAAATCATCTAGAATAAATAGAGGATAATAAAAACCATAACTTTTCTTGTTAGATGGATCTTATGATTTCACCAATAGAAATATAATCATAAACAATTCTGATAAATGATGGAATTGTTTTATTAATCTCTTACAACATAATTACATGGGGTCAAACTCTCAATGAAAGAAAATGAAATTACATGATGAATAAAATATTTTGAAAAAAGGTTTTTTATGTCATAACACTCCAAATACACCACAAAAAATAATTTAGATACATAAAAACATATGTCTTAGTGAAGGAAAATTGAGAGAATATAGTCTCAGTCATATGGAAAAGTTTGTAACATAAACCCCATGAGAGAAATATCATGAAAATAGTATTTAAATACCCATATATTTATGTGTAATATGCATATAATATATTCATGGTTAGTATATACATAGAACAATATATGCGAGTTGTGGATAAGGCACATATCCCATAGAAATAAAATGTTACATGGAATCCTCTTACCATATGTTATGACTATATTCATACTCATAAATCTTATTTTATAATAACTTTTTTTATTATACAAATTATAATGAATAATATTTTTATATCTAATACCATATATGTTTTTATATTACCCACTTTTTATAAGAAAAATTTTGGTTTTCACTTCGAGTAATATTCGATTTGTTTTTCTCTAGTATTATATTTTGTATTATCATTGGTCCTAATACATATATTATGATTTTAAAAGCCTTAAACATGACAAAAATATAATTTATATTTAATATATTTTTTATTATAATAATCTATATAATATATATGTATTAAATGTAATGTACTATTCATTGATACGGTTGTTCGTATGAATTCATGATTGTTGTCTCAGTTTTATTAACATTTGATTTAAAGAGAGTAAATGACACACACACACACACATATTTATATATGTATATGTATGTATGTTTTTATATGTGCTTAATTATTCAAATATATGTATCATATCATATATATATAATTTATGATCACTAATCACATCCTTTTTCCTTTCCATATAGTGTGTGATTGAATCGCATTACCTTGGGGGGGAGTTAGACCACACTTCCTCAAGCAATATTTTTGTATATAATAAAATGGAAAGACTAATGATACATGTTTTAGAAGGATTATATAATCATAAATACATAATTTATATAATTTATAATTTATTTTGATAGAGCCTCCATCATAATGTTCACAATGAGAGGTGGTAATGGAAAAAACAAACAATCATCCTTTCATGAGGCGATTTTTCATTGTACTTGTAAATAGTTTGTTTATTACTCATTATATAGATGAGTATGTATATGTAGGTATAACCATAATCATAATAACATCTGAATATAATGATGAGATATTATTATTTTATACACTCATGTAGTAAGACAAGTTTTGGGGAATTAAAATTGAAATAAAATAAAACACCTTAAGGATGAATGTTACTTATTACTAAAGATACTCATTTTGAATTTATCTAAAGGGATTAATTGGAATACTTTAAAGAAATTATAGACATATATAAGGAAGGGTGGGATTTTTTAATACTATTTGGTTAAAGGTCGTATGATCCAATGTGGCATGAGGAGTGTGAGGAATCACATGAACATAGTTTTCATATCATGTGAAAGTAGTTTTCTTAAAAAAGAGGAATAACATTTAAACAGGTTCCCATATCATAAATTTGAGGGCACCATTGTGTTTAGATTAGTGAAATTATAAAAGTTTTCATATAACATTTTTTGGAGCGGGTCTTCAGTGGAGAAACCAAAAAAGGACGTAAGCATTATTAATAATTTAATTTAAATGATTTTTATAAAACAACGATGGTTTTTCTTTTAATATTACTTTTATTAAGAATTTAGTGTTTTGACCTAATGATAGAATTCCACTGAGGCAACATGACATATCCCTCTTGAACAGACAATGAATGATCAGAGATCCAAATTTGGATCATTGTGCAAATGGAGTTGTAGGATCACATAACTGATGGTAATGAAACCATTCCTTATATACGAATGATCAAAACTCCTGGAAGTGTCTTATTATTTCATTTTAATCTTTCCACATTCATAGAATCAATGAACAAGATTAGTCAAACAATGAATAGTTCAACTTGTAGTTTTATCATTATTGTTGGATGTGCATGATTTCATGGTTTAAATGGGATATGAAACTGTCTGATAATTTCTTTTACATTCATTATTTAAATGGTATGTAATTGATGCTGAAATAAACAAGTTTTTAGGATCATTCCTCCTATAATTTTTTTTCTTTTATCATTCTTTGTTCCTGGTTTTCATCACCATTGTGCCCTTGTGGATGTGGGTTAACTAGTAAGGAGGATCTGAATGAAATCAAAACCCAATATTGGACAAATTAAAAAAAGGCCAGATCGATTTTTCTTGCAACTCAATGATCATTAAAATGGTTTCTTTTCAGAAATTGGAGCAACGGATGGGGTGTGGTCACTTGTGGATTGATACATTGGCATTCTATCACCGTCGACAGCTATGCCAGTGGCAACATAGATAGCATCTCATCCTTATGTGAGCCCATGATACCGTCAGGCCAATAAACTACGTAGGGTGCCAAGGGGTGGTGGTATCCCAATTCACCTTGTGTTTCTGTATCCCCCCAGGTGGACACTGACAGGAGTAGCCCACCGTGGAAGCCGCATGAACTGTATCATATAGGGCCTCGTGCGGTGGACTATACAGCATGTGATCCAACATGATGGGGGTCCTTGCAAACCAAGATAGGTGGCGTAGTGGGCTATGTCCTAGTGGACCAGGATGGATTAGGTCGGGTTTGCGAGTAGACCGGATCAGATCTGGGTCTCACCCGGGTCCATGGACTAGTTTTTCAGAACATCCATTATTTTCAAATAGCAAGTCTATATTAAGAGTCATCTATATCGTTGTGACCCTTGGGATGAGATGCTCCTGTTGAGATATCTTATTTGTGTTTTCTTGAATGTGTGCTTACAAAAAAAATATCTTGATGACTGATTTATCCCAAAATGAGTGTTTTAGGGGAATTCAAGTGATGGGTTTTATCATTATATTACATGACTTAAGGACTATGTGACCAAGAGACTATGTGTTTTACAAACTGAATATGTGCCTCATAGTGACTATGTGTCTTAGAGGGACTGTGTGTAACACCCCAGGTAAATAAAGAATATGACATTTTCTCATTTATCCAAATTTGTGAATAAAATATTAATATGACTTTAAAGGGGAAGCTATGCCCGATGGCGTACCCAATACGCAACAACGAGTTTCTTGGGAATCTTACGTTGCACTCTAATAATAAAATAATATTATTTTAAATGGTAGTTAGCATGTAGCCGTTGTATTGGCGGGAATGGATAGAAATAACTAAAATATGATTATATATGTTTTTAAATGTTTTTACATTTATCCAATAAAATATAATGTCTAAAAATACGGAAAGAATCCAATTTTAGGCGTATATGCCCTAGTTTTCACTAAAGGTTCACTTATCACCTTTTGATGTTGAACCATCATTAAATATAGTTTTCTTCACTCTTATACATTCTATTGGACCAAATAAAACTCTTCTTGAGAATCAGGACATCAAAATTTACTTTGTGTAAATTTTTGGTATCTTTCTGATAAAGTTCATTTTTTAAAGAATAGTGTAAAATGTTGTATTTTAAATTCAAAACCTCTTTTTAATCTAATTTATTTATATGATTGTATTATCTTTTGAATTGGTCTTAATGTGTAATCTGAATATATTTTTACCATTTAATCCAATGGTGGTCATTGGAATCAATTTCACTTTGAAATTATACTTAAACTGGTGCCAATCTTTTGATACTTATTGTTTTATAAAAACACGCTATTTTCTCTGACAGCGGGAATTAATTATTAAATTAATTAATGTGAATTATATGTTTTGAATTTTGTAAAATAGACTTCATTTTTGAATTCGGAATATCAAATATAGCTTAGGGTGAATTTTTGGTAATTTTCTGAAAAACTTCAATTTTTTTGATGAATAGTGAAACCACTAAGTGGTACTTATAAAGACTGATTTTCCGTTTAAATGAAATTTTGCCATAATTGTGTTTTGAATTTGAAAAATCCAACATATATGGTTGTCATTAAGAATTAAAATGTGGTTCAATGAGATTATAATAATTTTTTGGTGAATAGTAACTTATTAAGTTCTTAATCGCGATTAGTGGTAATTAGTGTATCTTAAGGTAAAAATAATGTTTTAATAAAATAAGATGAGCTTGACACATGTCATACCATCATTGGTTGTGTAATTGCCAACCAATACAAGGCATGGGTCAACTTGGGGACCCCATGTAGACACTTTGGTTGGGAAATGACATAAATAACTTTTTATTTAATGTAAAAGTAAAAATGACACAAACATAATATGTTTTACGAAAACAATTTGTACATGGGGTTATAAAGATCAGATTTGTTATTATAAATAGTCATTGGAAAGATAAAAATATTTCCTACATCATAGTATTTTTTTTATAATTTTTAGATATTAAATAAATTAAATAATTTATGACATAATAATTATGCAGCGATGGCATCATTATTTGAAGATTTAAATAAAATGGAAAGATAATGTAAAATCTATGAACTACACATGTCCAAAACCAATTGGATGAGTGGATTTCGAACCCTTATCACCTTATCCACGAATTATATCAATGTGGGACCTTTTAAAACCGAAAAAATTTTCAAATAAAGTAATATTTCTTTACTTTCCAAAAGTGCCCCTCCTCTCCTCTTATAAAAGGCCCCCACCTCTACCTCATTTCACACACTCCTCAAGCCTTTGGCTCGGCCAACCCCTGCTCATTTACTCTCTCCACATCCCTCTCCTCATACTAGAGGATTCCCTTTGGGAATAATCCTTTCAAAGGAAGCCTTTAGGCTCAAATCAAAAGGAGGTACACTTTTAAAGGTAATTCATTCTCTCTTGTTCATTTGTTTTATTTTGCTTCTCCAACCCTCTAAAATCTTTTTATTTACTTCTTTTGTAACAACACCAGTATATTCAATATACTATTATGTTGTTATAATATTTATTCGAGCTACACTCTCACACAACTACATCAAATGGTTAAAGAACATACAGTTTCCGTGGATGGCGAAATTCTGCCTCCCGAAACGATGATTGTTCAATACTCATTTAACACCTTCAACGGTGGCCATTATGATGTAACTATTTTTATATATGATATATAATATGTTAATTTTTTTTTTATGCTTCTTTATTTTTCATTTTGGGCATACCTTTATGGTTTCCATTATGGGTAAACACTATATCTTCATTTAAGGAAGTGCGGACAACCGCCCCCTCAAAGTGATGTGATTTGTTAATGCCATATGTGGGATGTGTAAAGGATGGATTTAAAGTTATTATATATGATGTAATACTGGAATTATAATATACCTCTATATCATTATTATTTCTTTCCATTAATGTATGAGATAGAAATGAATGTAGCGTTCATGCGTACGTACGGCTTACCGTCTCAATGAACGGTGCATTTCATTTCTTATCCCCAAATGTATTGTACTATTAAAAGTATATGAATATAATGGATATATATAATGAATGATACATATAAATGATGAATATAATTCTGGAATTAAAATATACATACCTCTCATTTAATTTTAATTCCATTAATATGAGAAAGAAATGAAAGTAGCGTTCATGCGTACGTACGGCTTACCGTCTCCATGAATGGTGCATTTCATTTCTCACCTCTAATTGATTATGTAATATTATAAATACATGTATATGCTGGATATAAATGATATAATTATATCCAAATCAGTAATGTCATTATGGATATAAAGAACCTTTGACCACACGAACAACATGTAATTGTAAGAAGTCCACTTTTGACTTAAGAACCAAATATCAACAAAACAAACATTATTAACATAAATGATTACATAATGTTTATAACATGGAAATAAGTGATATAAAAGGAATAATGAACATGAAAAAGGTTCTTAATCAAATATAAATTAACTCAAGTTTATTATTAAGGACGTTAAAGAACGATCGAGTCAAGTCGGACCCGAGGTAAGGGATCTTACTCTTCTCTTTTTTTAAGTACACTCTTTTATGTCATTACCTCTAAAGATCACCTTTATTGTTATTTGGATGTTATTATATTTTACACTTACTGTAATTTTTATGTTCATGTGATGAGAGACCCTATTCTCTCTCATCAATCCATTTTGGAAGTTTTGAGTGGCGCCGTTAGGCTGCCGAATTTTCGTAAGAGATCTAACCTCTCTCTTTATTTTTATGTACTCCCCTTTATGTCACTTATTTTATGCTCCTATTTGTTATGATGAGGGATGTTATTTAATATTACTCTTGCTGTAAATTTTGTTGTAATGTGATGAGATACCCTATTTGATCTCATCAATCCATTTTTGGATGTTTTAAGTGGCGCCGTTAGGCTGCCAAGTTCCCGTAAGGGATTTTTCATCTCAGTTTTATTCCCGTGAGATTTATGCTACATTTGCCACAATTTCCTTTGAGTGGTGTATGTACTGACCATTATTTTACTCATTGTGTAATATTCTTTCATTTATGAGTATTTACATTAATGTTGTATTGTCCTTCTTTCACGGGGCGTATGTTTCGAAAGATACCCATGTCGGTAAGGGAACCTTTCACCCTCCTGTTTTTAAAAGACATCTTTTGTTGTGTCTTTAAATTTACATATTGTTATGATGGGATATGTTTTCATATATCCTTAATTGATGTAAATTTTATGTCCAAGTGATGAGATACCCCTTTTTATTATCTCTCATCAACTCACTTTGATGTGACGTCGTTAGGCTATCAAGGGAACTTCTTAACCCAATTTCGATTTCTTTGGGTTCAACATGTAGTTATTGAATATGTCATCTTTTGAATATGTGTGAATGACCTTTGATTATTTTACACTTAATATCCACTTATATTTGGTGTATTCGTTTTTCACACATAATTATGTAATTGATTTATCCTTAAACCAAGGATACCGTCTTTGTAAGGGACTTCGTCTCAATCTCCTTTCATTGAGGCATATTTCGTTGTATACACAACTTTCTTTTATAGGGTGTATAAACCCCTTTGCTTTTACTTTTATACAAAAGGAATCTTTTTCTAAGAAGCGTTTTACAATATAACAAAAAGTAATGTTTCTTTTAACGTACGCGGTGACAATGACCTTTTCCACCGCCGCGAGTATTATTTGGTCTTTGGATTCCTCAACAAGCCATAATGTTTTTAAAATAAAATAAATACCATATACTCTTTTATGTATTTTGGTATTGAAAATGGTATTGATAAATAATTCTATTATGATTGAAATGTGGAAATGTTATCATTCCTTTATATTGGTTTTATGTTTTATGATTTTATATTGGTACTTGGACATTTTAATGGGTGGTTACGTTATAAAACATATGACGGGTGGTGCCGTGAATACCAAGACGGGTGGTTACGTTATAACCTCCAATGCATTGGGTATGGAAGTCGGCCGTATGGCTATTCCATTAAGTATGTATGGAAATTGGCCGTATGGCTATTCCATTAAGTGATATGTGTGGGAGTCGACCGTATGGTTATTCCACTTAAGTATGTTTATGTCCCATGTTACCTTTATATATGTTATGTGTTCTTTATATGGGTTTTATGGTAATCCTTTGGTTACAAAAAGGTATGTAATGATACTTTTTTTCATTGAAGAGTTTTTACTACCTCATGAAGGTGAAAAGTATTACATTGATAAAGTATTCATGGTTTACTTGTTGTTTTGAAAAACTAACAGTTTTCATTCTTTGTGTATCCCTTACTGAGCTTCTTATGCTCATCCCAAGTTTTTGAAATGTTCTTCACAGGACTTAGCGTGGAATAGGGTCAAGGATGGGATCAAGGGAAAGTCATGCTACCTAAAACATGGAACTATACATGTTTATTTTTAAGAGTTTTTATTTTATGGAAATTTAGTAGAAGAGACTACTTTGTAATCTTTTGAGATGTAATAATTATGTCCTAATTCTCTAAAACTCTAAACCTGAAAAGATCCACAATGTGAATTACTCATTTAATTCAATATTAAGTAAGGTTTAAGGTTGGGGCCTTATAGTTGGTATCAAAGGTCGGTTTAGATAAGTTTAGAGGTTTGGGTATTCTTTAAGCATAAGTGACATTACCATAATGGTTAGGATTTCAGAAAGAGTCCTAGTTTTATATAAAGTGAATGAGTAAGTATATCTTAGTGTTTATCTTCCTCATTGGTACTTGATGGTTTTGTTGATATACTCACACTGACCTTTTTGGTTTTAGTAAATGGCTGGATCTAGAAGGCACCAAAGTGACAATGGGTTTGAAGGAAACTGTGGTGGTTCTCTGATTAAGAGACTGGATGAGATGGGGGATTCAATGAAGAATCTCATGGTTGTTCTAAACCAACTATCAAAGAGTCATGATCAACCACTTCAACCTTGGTGAGTTATCTAATGCATCATGTACGAGATGGCCAACTCGATGTGGAAATTCAGGTAATAATTATTAAGGTAACCATTAGGGTTTATATGATCAGTACTTTTGAGGTAATTATGGGTTATTATATGTTATGATGGAAAATGAAAGGAATGAGATAAAATTGATGTTAAAATATGTTATGATCATATTTGAAGATTTTATCTCATTTTGGGGAATGTTTTAAGAATTATATAGTTTTGGAAAAAGGACAACATGCAGACCGTGTGACTACCCGTCACGTCGGACAAAGCTGCAGGAATCGAACCCACAACCAAAGTGCGACTGGTATTTATCACCTACCACTGGACTACGTGAAGTCCCTGGTTATTTTGACTGATTCTTTTTAGTTATATGATTTTATGAATTAATAGTAAGTTGATTTTGGGTTATTTATGAAAATGATTAACCTATCATGGAGGATATGTGATTGGGATAATTACTTTTTAATGCGAGACTTTAAGAGAAACTGATTTTGTTTGGAGATAAATGTTACGATTTAACATGGAAGTCTATGTGACTAAATCCTTCAAATGTTTGGGTTTCAATCTTAGATTGGTTTACTTTGAGGAATTTTATGGAAAAATTGCTTATCGGATGGTCCTCTTTGAACTTTGGGTTTTGTTGGACAAATTTTGGAGATTAAGAATAGATTTTCTTTCTAATGGGTTATCCTTTTCTGGGTTATCTGATCTTGTACTAATCTTTTTGGTATTGGTTTTGGTTAAAGCATAAAGACATGGGATGTATATAGTTATCTTTTGTGGATTAGGTGATTCTCTAGAAGTTGATTATAGTACTCTTAATGCGAACATGTCTCCCTAAATACTCGTCTTTTGAAAAAAAAATTGAGTTTGATTAAGGAATCTAGTAAAAGTTGAAAGTCAACATGATAAGTGATTATGTTTCCATATGAATAAATTCCTCAATAAAAAGTTACTTAAAACAAAAATGTTGTCTATTAACTTTTCCTACTGGGGAACCCATCACCGTTTAACCCATCACAAGTTTGTGATTTTCTTATTGTTAACTTTCTCCTAAACATGTTTTCTATCACTCTCCATCAGAACATGACCCTATGTTTTCTCCTCCATGTCCATGTTTTCCTACATGGATTCCTAGTATGGGTTAACTCGGGTGACCTCTGCACTTATCTTTCTTTATTTTAAAGTGATTGTTTTACCGACTCTTCTTCAGATGTGGGACTTTCATGGATGTTTCCAAGCTCAATTTTAAAAATTGCGAGGACACAATTCCCAAAAGCGGGAAGGATTTAACACCCCAGGTAAATAAAGAATATGTAATTTTCTTATTTATCCAAATTTTTGAATAAAATATTAATATGACTTTAAAGGGGATGCTATGCCCGATGGTGTACCCAATACGCAACAACGAGTTTCTTGGGAATCTTACGTTGCACTCTAATAATAAAATAATATTATTTTAAATGGTAGTTAGAATGTAGCCGTTGTATTGGCAGGAATGGATAGAAATAACTAAAATATGATTATATATGTTTTTAAATGTTTTTACATTTATCCAATAAAATATAACGGCTTAAAATACGGAAAGAATTCAATTTTAGGCGTATATGCCCTAGTTTTCACTAAAGGTTCACTTATCACATTTTGATGTTGAACCATCATTAAATATAGATTTGTTCACTCTTATACATTCTATTGGACCAAATAAAACTCTTATTGAGAATCGGGACATCAAAATTTACTTTGTGTAAATTTTTGGTATCTTTCTGATAAAGTTCATTTTTTTAAAGAATAATGTAAAATGTTGTATTTTAAATTCAAAACCTCTTTTTAATCTAATTTATTTATATGATTAGATTATCTTTTGAATTGGTCTTAATGTGTAATCTGAATATATTTTTACCATTTAATCCAATGGTGGTCATTGGAATCAATTTCACTTTGAAATTAGACTTAAACTGGTGCCAATCTTTTGATACTTATTGTTTTATAAAAACACGATATTTGCTCTGACAGCGAGAATTAATTATTAAATTAATTAATGTGACGTATATGTTTTGAATTTTCTAAAATAGACGTCATTTTTGAATTCGGAATATCAAATATAGCTTAGGGTGAATTTTTGGTAATTTTCTGAAAAACTTCAATTTTTTGATGAATAGTGAAACCACTAAGTGGTACTTATAAAGACTGATATTCCGTTTAAATGAAATTTTGCCATCATTGTGTTTTGAATTTCAAAAATCCGACATACATGGTTGTCATTAAGAAGTAAAATGTGGTTCAATGAGATTATAATAATTTTTTGGTGAATAGTAACTTATTAAGTTCTTAATCACGATTAGTGGTAATTAGTGTAGTTTAAGGTAAAAATAATGCTTTAATAAAATAAGATGAGCTTGACACATGTCATACCCACATTGGTTGTGTCATGTAAGACCAATACAAGCCATGGGTCAACTTGTGGACCCCATGAAGACACTTTGGTTGGGAAATGACATAAATAACTTTTTATTTAATGTAAAAGTAAAAATGACACAAACATAATATGTTTTATGAAAACAATTTTTACATGGGGTTATAAAGATCAGATTTTTGATTATAAATAGTCATTGGAAATATAAAAAGATTTCCTACATCATTTTATTTTTTTTATAATTTTTAGACTATAAATAAATAAAATTATTTATGACATAATAATGATGCAGCGATGACATCATTATTTGAAGATTTAAATAAAATGGAAAGATAATGTAAAATATATGAACTACACATGTCCAAAACCAATTGGATGAGTGTATTACGAACCCTTATCACCTTATCCACGAATTATATCAATGTAGGACCTTTTAAAACCGAATCAAATTTTCAAATAAAGTAATATTTCTTTACTTTCCAAAAGTGCCCCTCCTCTCCTCTTATAAAAGGCCCCCACCTCTACCTCATTTCACACACTCCTCAAGCCTTTGGCTCGGCCAACCCCTGCCCATTTACTCTCTCCACATCCCTCTACTCATCCTAGAGGATTACCTTTGGGAATAATCCTTTCAAAGGAAACCTTTAGGCTCAAATCAAAAGGAGTTACACGTTTAAAGGTAATTCATTCTCTCTTGTTCATTTGTTTTATTTTGCTTCTCCAACCCTCTAAAATATTTTTATTTACTTCTTTTGTAACAACACCAGTATCTTCAATATACTTGGATGTTTTTATATGATTTATTCGAGCTACACTCTCACACAACTACATCAAATGGTTAATGAACATACTGTTTTCGTGGATGGAGAAATTCTGCCTCCCGAAACGATGGTTGTTCAATACTCATTTAACACCTTCAAAGGTGGCCATTATGATGTCACTATTTTTATATATGATATATAATATGTTTATTTTTTTCTTTATGATTCTGTATTTTTCATTTTGGGCATACCTTTATGGTTTCCATTATGGGTAAACATGATATCTTCATTTAAGGAAGTGCGGACTACCGCCCCCTCAAAGTGATGTGATTCGTTAATGCCATATGTGGGACGTGTAAAGGATTAATTTAAAGTAATTATATATGATGTTATACTGGAATTATAATATACCTATATATCTTTATTATTTCTTTCCATTAATTTATGAGATAGAAATGAAAGTAGCGTTCATGCGTACGTACGGCTTACCGTCTCCATGAACGGTGTATTTCATTTCTTATCCCCAAATGTAATGTACTATTAAAAGTAAATGTATATAATGGATATATATAATGAATGATACATCTAAATGATGAATATAATTCTGGAATTAAAATATACATACCTCTCATTTAATTTTAATTCCATTAATATGAGAAAGAAATGAAAGTAGTGTTCATGCGTATGTACAGCTTACCATCTCCATGAATGGTGCATTTCATTTCTTACCTCTAAATAATTATGTAATATTATAAATACATGTATATGCTGGATATAAATGATATATATGATATCAAAATCAGGAATTTCATTCTGGATATAAAGAACCTTTGACCACACAAACAACATGTAATTATAAGAAGTCCACTTTCGACTTAAGAACCAAATATCGACAAAACACAAATTATTAACTTAAATGATTACATAATGTTTATAACATGGAAATAAGTGATATAAAAGGAATAATGAACATTAAAAAGGTTCTTAAGCAAATATAAATTAACTCAAGTTTAGTATTCAGGACGTTAAAGAATCATCGAGTCAAGTCGGACCCGAGGTAAGGGATCTTACTCTCTTTTTTTTAAGTACACTCTTTTATGTCATTACCTATAAAGATCATCTTTCTTGTTATTGGGATGTTATTATATTTTACACTTACTGTAATTTTTATGTTCATGTGATGAGAGACCCTATTCTCTCTCATCAATCCATTTTGGAAGTTTTGAGTGGCGCCGTTAGGCTACCGAATTTTCGTAAGAGATCTAACCTCTCTCTTTATTTTTAAGTACTCCCCTTTATGTCACTTCTTTTAAGATCCTATTTGTTATGATGAGGGATGTTATTTCATATTCCTCTTGCTATAAATTTTTTTTTAATGTGATGAGATACCCTATTTTATCTCATCAATCCATTTTTGGAAGTTTTATGTGGCGCCGTTAGGCTGCCGAGTTTTCGTAAGGGATTTTTCATCTCAGTTTTATTCCCGTGAGATTTGTGATACATTTGCCACAATTTCCTTTGAGTGGTGTATGTACTGACCATTATTTTACTCATTGTGTAATATTATTTCATTTATGAGTATTTACATCAATGTTGTATTGTCCTTCTTTCACGGGGCGTATGTTTCGAAAGATACCCGTGTCGGTAAGGGAACCTTTCACCCTCCTATTTTTAAAAGACTTCTTTTGTTGGGTCTTTTAATTTAAATATTGTTATGATGGGATATGTTTTCATATATCCTTAATTGATGTAAATTTTATGTCCAAGTGATGAGATACCCCTTTTTATTATCTCTCATCAACTCACTTTGATGTGACGCCGTTAGGCTATCAAGGGAACTTCTTAACCCAATTTCGATTTCTTTGGGTTCAACATGTAGTTATTGAATATGTCATCCTTTGAATATGTGTGAATGAACTTTGATTATTTTACACTTAATATCCACTTATATTTGGTGTATTCGTTTTTCACACATAATTATGTAATTTATTTATCCTTAAACCAAGGATACCGTCTTTGTAAGGGACTTCGTCTCAATATCCTTTCATTGATGCATATTTCGTTTTATAGACAAATTTCTTTTATACGGTGTATAAACCCCTTTGACTTTTACTTTTATACAAAAGGAATCTTTTTCTAAGAAGCATTTTACAAAACAACAAAAAGGAATGTTTCTTTTAACGTACGTGGTGACAATGACCTTTTCCACCGCCGCGAGTATTATTTGGTCTTTGGCTTCCTCAACAAGCCATAATGTTTTTAAAATAAAATAAATACCATATACTATTTTATGTATTTTGGTATTGAAAATGGTTTTTATAAATAATTATATTATGATTGAAATGTGGAAATGTTATCATTCCTTTATATTGGTTTTATGTTTTATGATTTTATATTGGTACTTGGACATTTTCATGGGTGGTTACGTTATAAACCATATGACGGGTGGTGCCGTGAATACCAGGATGGGTGGTTACTTTATAACCTCCAATGCATTGGTTATGGAAGTCGGCCGTATGGCTATTCCATTAAGTATGTATGGAAATTGGCCGTATGGCTATTCCATTAAGTGATATGTGTGGGAGTTGACCGTATGGTTATTTCACTTAAGTATGTTAATGTCCCAAGTTACCTTTATATATGTTATGTGTTCTTTATATGGGTTTTATGGTAATCCTTTGGTTACAAAAAGGTAAGTAATGATACTTTTTTTCAGTGAAGAGTTTTTACTACCTCATGAAGGTGAAAAGTATTACATTGATAAAGTATTCATGGTTTACTTGTTGTTTTGAAAAACTAACAGTTTTCATTCTTTGTGTATCCCTTACTGAGCTTCTTATGCTCATCCCAAGTTTTTGAAATGTTTTTCACAGGACTTAGCGTGGAATAGGGTCAAGGATGGGATGAAGGGAAAGTCATGCTACCTAAAACATGGAACTATACACGTTTCTTTTTAAGAGTTTTTATTTTATGGAAATTTAGTAGAAGCGACTACTTTGTAATCTTTTGAGATGTAATAGTTATGTCCTAATTCTCTAAAACTCTAAACCTGAAAAGATCCTCAATGTGAATTACTCATTTAATTCAATATTAAGTAAGGTTTAAGGCTGGGGCCTTATACTGTGTGTATTACAGAGACTATGTATCTTATCTAGACATTATTTCATATTATGATTTTGTGTCTTATTGAGATTGTGTTCCTTACTACGTATTGTATACAAAAAAATTCATAGTATATATGTTCTATATGTATATCTGTAGATAGATATAATTCCTTATAATTCAAATATTATTTGTGTTATTATTTCATGGTATTCCTTCATGATATCTTTTTGGGTATCCTTCATGGTATCCTTTATGGTATTATTTTCGGAATTATTTCATTGTATCCTCAATGGTATTATTTATGGAGTTTATCATGGTATCCTTCCGGGTGTTCATTTCCATCTTTCTTCATGGTATTCTCCAATGGAATTCCTTCACGGTATTATTTGTAGTAGCCCATCATGGTATTCCTTCCTGATATTCTTCAAGTTATTATTTGTGTTATTATTTATTGTATTTATTCATGGTATCCTCCATGGGATTCTTTGAAGTATTTCATTATGGTATTATTTTTTGTAATTCCTCTGTTGTATTCTTTGTGGTATTTTTTCATGGAATTCCTTCGTTATATTCTACATGGTTTTATTCATGGAAATAATTGTGTTATTCCTTCATGTTAATCCTTGTGGGACTACTTCATGGTATCCTTCATTGTATTCATTGTGGTATTCTTCCCTGGAATTTATTCATGTTATATTCCTTTGTAGTATTTCCTTAATGGTGTCATGGTGTTCTATAGAGTATTGTTTAACTCACCCCGATATAGGATTTTTCTTCACGTATCATGTCTTATTCTGATTATTGACACCGTGTCCACGTTCAAGGAGGACCATGACCATGTGGTGCTTGGTGAAGCCAGACAAAACATGATGTGTTTTGGTGTATTTTCAAATGATAGTCCCAGTACTATTGATTATAGGTTATAAAATTTTAGTTTACAAACTCTTTCTGTTTGTGTGTTTGTATTCTGTCCTCTATTACATTATAATAAATTACCATCCTGTTGTACTCTAAGTAAACTATTAGTGGTATAAATGAATAATTTAATTATTTGTTTTAATGTTTAGAAAATTTGGTGTGCATATGTGTGCATGTGTATCGGTACATAGGCTAATGACTCTCATTTTTAAGATATGACTACACAGTGCAAGTCACTATCTGATGGCATATTCGATGAAGGCTTAGGGTGGTCACGACATAGGCCCCTCCATGATCGGTCATGACATCAATTGATTATATATTACTTAGGTCAAAATTTTCATTCATTGTCTTAACCTAACAATTCATTTTTCATTTTCGGTTATATGCATCCAGACCATATTTTCCACAACCAAAACATATTATTGTTTTTCTAAGATATTCAGTTGGGTTATTATTTCAACATTCATGAAATAAAGGATAATAATTCTTCTATCCTCATTGGTCTCCATTAACAGATTTCATTTTAATCTATTTAGTTCTCTTCAATGTCGTCTCCGAGAGTTGGTTAAGGTAAGTATTATTACTAATTTTCCACAAAAATGATTAGGCATGAAAAAAATACATTCAACATAGTGATATTTCTATTATACTTGTTTTCAGAAAATTTTCCATCACACTCATAATTAACCCAGTTTCTACAATTTCTTGTAATTTTCTAAAACCATGAATAATTTATAAATAAATTATTATGATAGTGTGGAATCACATAATCATGAAAGAAAATTATATTTTGTTTAAATTATGAATCCAATAATAAATTAAGAATCCTTATGTTTTTCATAGTTTATTCATAACCATATCCTATTTAAATCCTTTGTGATGGTTCATGAAGAGTTATTGAATTCCAAAAGCTTATACATTGGGGTTTCAATAAAGTATTTGCTTAATTATTATTTTCATGTAACTAATTACCCCGAGTCATGCCTGAGACATCTTACTGGAGTTGTTACCCATAGGTACATCTATACCATAACCACATTCACTCATAGAATCTAGAGAGGGACCTATTTATAATAAAAAAATAACTTTATAATTTTCCAAAATTTAAGGACATTTTCAAATAATTTCTATTATCTTCATACTTATCTATAATCATTTCCATAAAGTTATCGCTATTGTTTTCACAACATATATTCCCATGGTTAAGAAAAACATTTCTAATATACCAACTATAGTGACCCATTCTTGATGTAAATAGATATTAAATAACAATATCAGATTACATAATAAATTACAAAAAATAGTCATAACAACCAAATTATCCTAATTCCTTTGGAAACATAGAAACATAATAACTATTTCAAAAATGTTCTACATTCTCTCAAACTAGGTTTTTCTTGATTGGAACCCTTATTAGACAGATCATTTAAAATATGAATGTTCATAACTTGAGGAAATTGTAACATAAATAGGGTAGAGATTAGATTCTTAGTCTGGGTAAAAGAGGAGATATGTAAAAATAATTTAGATTATATGTGTATGATAACATTATTTTTAAAATAGATTATCATGCACAAAATATAAAAGAACATAAAATGAAATCATAAAAAAAATATTGTAAGTTTATAATACATGAATCTTATAGAAATAAAGATAATAAGCTATGATATAATAATATATGACTAATATATAGAATTTCAGCATACACATAAGCACATATAATGATTTCCATTGTATTCAAGGAAACTCTTAAAAGGCCATATTAGTGGGAGAAGTCATTTTGTTAACTGGGTTCAGTGATTGTTTCATATTTATATTGTTGAACTATGTTCACTCCTCATTATATCCTAATAATACATAATCGAGTTCACTCCCCATTCAAGCCATGTCTATCTCGTTGGATATAAATAGTTAGAGAATTTATTAGAGGGAGATATAGGTCCCACATATCAAATAATTAAATCATATATATATGATCCACATATTCATAAACCATCATATCATAAACCATGAAATTAAACTGGTGTTATAATAATTTAAGCATATCATATCCTACGGAAAAATATATGTTTCATAATGATTTCATCAATGTAAACCCCTTTAATTGAAGTGGGTTTCACAAGAATATAGTATTGAAACAGGGACTAGGATCATAAAAATTATTCCATAAAAACCTAAACCATTCATGGAATGAATATAAATTTATCATTTAGATCATTTCCAAAAAAGGAATTAGTAACATAAACCGATGTCATCATAAATTGGAAATAAATTTGTAATATCATTTAAAAAACATTTCATCAGGAAAATATCCTTTTATATTTGGGAAAAACATTCTAAAACATAAAAACTTTTGGAAATTTTAATCATAAAATTAAACATGGAATCATATAATGAAATATTGAATGGAATTTGAAATCCATTTTCCTTGAAAATTACTTAAAAAAATATTTAAAATTTACTGTTTCTACATGAAAAGGACACATCATTGAAATGATGATGGGTAAATCCATAGATGTCATATATGGTAAAAAGAAAATTCATTTTTGTCTATAAAAATGTTTGAAATTTTCATTATTTGGAAACAAATATGAATATTCTATTTAATACATTTGAATAATACAATAAAGGAATAAAATTTCTTTTAAATATTATTGGATAATTGTATAGTATTCATGGATAAACTTTTTTGAAATCATTGTTTTGTCAGAACATAGAATTCAAACAAAAGGGAGGGTAGTACAAGTTGGTATCATGAATAAACAATGCATCATAAAATTGATGATTAGTCTTGGGTGATGGATCATAATATGTCATCAATTGATGAATAATCATAAAAAATCTCGCTAAATGATTGTATTGTTTTAATAAAATCTAACTAAATGGTAATACTGGATCATAATCACTATTTAACAAAATGAAAATTAATCAATCATAAAAAATATTAAAAAATTAAAATTAATAGTATAACATGTCAAATAGATGTTTAGAATGAATTTATGTGCATAAAAACATATATTTCAAAGAATTAGAATTGAGACAAAACTATCTTACTAATTTTTTAGGTTTTGTAACACAAACCACATGAGAGAAATATCATAAAATGGATATGTAAATACCCATAACATTAATTATATGATACATATAATACATTCATGTTCAGTATATACACCCCCAATTGACATGAGTGATGTACTATTCATTTATACCACAGAAATAAAAAAGCAATATTTAATCCCATTAACTTATATCATGAAACCATTAATACTGAAAAAATATTCATGTATAGTAAATTTAAATTATTTTTACATAATAATTTTCTTATATCTAATATGACTTATTTTTTTATATTATGGACATTTTTTTGGAATTTTATGTTATAGTTTCACTTTGGGTAATATTTTGTTTATATTTTTCTTATGTCATAATTTCTTATATATTTTGCCCTTATACATATATTATGATTTCATTAAATTAAACCATGATATAAATAAAATTTTTACTCAATAAATTTATATTATAATAATTTGTACAATATTGTTGTAATATTTGGAATACACTGTTCTTGGGGATGGTATGTCGAAATTATGCATGAACGTTATTTCTGTATTATTATTGTATTGAAAATAGAGTAAATGAAATATTTAAATATATATGTATAATTTTTTTTAAAAGTAGAACAAAAATATCATATATATATCATTTTATTCCACTAATCAGATCCCTAATACTTTCCATGGAGTGTGTGAATGAATCTGATTGCTTTGAGGGTGCAGTTTTCCACACTTTCTCAAAAACAATTTATTATTTACAACAAATGGAATGTTTAAAGATATGTGTTATAAATGAATTATATATTCTTAAAATATTTTAAATTAAATATATAAAATATATTAATATATTAATAAACTTTCATTCAAAATTTCCTCTTTAAGAGGTGGAAACGAAAAAAAAGATAAATTATAAATTTATGAGGGAGTAGTTCACCAATCATGTAAAGAGTATTTTGGTTACCCATTATATAAAATCTTTTAGGTCTAAAATTTAGATTAAAAATAATTTGATATTGATGATAATGGTTTTTAAACAATCAGGTAATAAGTGTAATTGATGGGGTGGATAATTTAACAAAAAAATAAAAATCACGAGGAAGAATGAAACCTCTTATTTAGGTAAATCATTTTAGTTTGAACCAAATGGATTCATTTGAATGAATTATTCCAAATGAGGGACTTATATAAGTAAGAGTGGTATTTGTGGAAACCATTGGGGATCATTTTGGATGATCTAATGTCTCTTGAGTGGTATGAGGAAGGGGTAGAGTGATTTCATCTTTATAATAGAGGGGGAGTTACAGTCTTTTAAATACCAAATGGTATTCAATAATAGGTGTTACCCCTTAGCTAATGTTACAAAAAATTAAAAAAATGGATTGATGTGAATCTATTATCTATCACAATACACACCAAAAAAATATCATTATTTTAATAATTTGGATTTTGAACTTCTACGATTCCATAATTTTATTATTTCTGTTTTTATTAAAGAATCTAGTTTTATAAAATAAGTAATTTAAAATTTATGTGGATGAAACTGAGATGTACTATATTATATAGAGACACTATATTATAAATATTATTAAATATTTTATAAATAAAAATATCATGTATTTTGGGAAATTAATTTTTAAAACAACCGCATGTGATATGAAAAACACTAAAAAAACCTGAACCATGCTAATAATGTTTTATATAGTATATGGGTCAAAATTTTTATTATAAAAGATAAATTTCTTCATTTATAAACCATATTAAAAAAATTTTGAACCATAAAAATCACTTATCCCAACATTGTATTTTTATAAATTTTATATAATTCATTGAAATATAAATTAGTGTAAAATAAAAATAATGTCAATTTTAACATTATTTATTCAATTTTAAGATTAAAATATCAGAATAATATTGGAATAATAATATATTCAATTCAAATATATGGAAATTATATGTTAATATTCAAAAAATAATTACAAAAAATATTTAATTCAATTGACATTACTTTTATCATTTATAGAATTATTTATTTAGTAATTTATAACTAAATAATAAATATGATGGCATTCCATAAGAATATTATATAACTGAATCGTATTCAAAAGTTATTTATCAATTATTTTTATAAATTTAACCTATTAATATTTTTAATTAAATATGTATAACTAAAAATATGATGTTTTTATGTATCTTAAGGTATTATAAATGATAAAGGTGTGAAAAGTACCATTTTTTCTTTTTTCCTTACATTACCATTATATTGTATAATTTTCATTTAAAAATATTTCAATAACCTATAATATTTGAAACAAGAGAGTATATGGTCTAATTATTTTCATCAAATACATTTTGGACATGTTTCTACGTCATTTCAGTCATTATTATTTAGTATTTGTCCTTAATTAATTTTAATCTAAACATAATAAATTTGATTACTTGTAATCAATTTCTCTAGAATTTTTGGGCAAAACAATTATTTGATATTATTAGACTAAAAATATTATAATCATTAAAACCTTGTTTTTAAGTTTTTGGAGATTTAAATCAATGAAGTGGGAAATAAATGTTTAGAGATAATAATGTAGACTTAGCAGGAATGCGAGTTTATAATTTAAAAATATTCAAAGCTTCAAAATGTTTTTTTATAATTTCTGTATAGAAATTATCCCATTGACCATAATTGGATTAATATAGTCATAATTGATATAATTTTTCTTTAAAAACTTAATTAACTAAAATTTATCACAAATATATATTTTAATTAAAAGGTTTTTTTTAACGATCTTGCAGTAAATTTTACTATTTACCCAAATAGAATGTTTCATAGAAAAATCGAAAAAACCACCCTAAGATAATTTCAACCTTATCAATTTAAAAAATATTTTTTTTTTCAAATTTTAATTTTATTTAATTTTTAAAATTAATTTTATTATTTTTTACAGAATGAAAAAAAATATAACTTTGTTATGAATATAATATTTTAAAACATACAAAGAATATAACAAATATTATATATTCCATTATAATTGTGATTTATTAATTGAAAAAAATATAAATAATATATTATATTTAGTTTTTACTCGTCTTATTCTTTTTCTTAACATGTAATATACAATTATATGATTTAAATAATTATAATAAATATATGATGTATAGTAAAAACATAGTGTTTCATATAAAATATGCCAAGTAAATGTTCCTTGTAGCGCAAGAAAAGTCAATTCAATGTGAATGGAATATATAAATTGTGAAATGAAATATGGAAAAAAAATTAAATTTATTCAAATAAATGGTCCATAAATACTGAGATTATTGCAAAAAAAATATGAAATAATTGTTTATTAGATGATAATATTCTAGAAATAGAAAGATAAACCTAAATGAATAGTCTGGTTAATAATATTTAAAATTTTTAGAAGCATTATTTTAATGTAAACACTATCATTATTATCTAAAACTAGAAACCATTTTATGGTAAAACCATAATAAGAAACATAAATTAACATGACTATGAAAAGATTCAATAAATGATATTTATATATTTATCATTTAAACTATACAAATTAATATTAATTCATGATTCAAAAAATGTCTCAAAGAAAGATGTTTGAGAGACAAAGTATTTTTACTCTGTAAATTAATTATTCAAACAAACATTGAATTATGGAAGAAATTAATAATATGTAAAGAAAAAAATATCAATGAAATAGTTTATTCAGAAAAAATTATGGTATTTTTATTAAAATATATATAATAAATCATTATGTATAAAATTAATTTTTACTCAAATGAATATAATTTTAAACATAACGAATATTCAAAATTGTAAAACGTTTGAAAGATATTAGTAGAGTTTACACATTATTAAATAAATTAGGTTCATAATAAAATAAATGTCTGAAAGGATCAATTTTTTATGATTAATACATAAAAAAGACTTATTAATGATATTAAAATTTAATTAGAAATGTTATTATCTCCATCAATAATATACTATAAAATTTGAAATCGGTATATTTATAATGGCCAAAGATTTCATGGCATCATCAAGTAAATTATTGTAATCATCAAATAATCATAATGTTATTCAACAAAAATTATAATCATATATGAACGGAATAATTGAACAATGAATCACATATTATGTTGATATGGCAATCCACACATATTGATGAATATAATTAATATTTTCCAATGGATATAATGGACTAAATATTGATGGTGTTTTTTTCGATATAAAAATATGAATATTACATGAATATCATATATGTCATTTGAAACCATCATGAAGAATTGTTTTTGCATCTAGTTATGAAAAAGGAAACATCTTTCTCTATAGATGTGGTAGTCCACATGTACATTTAAAAAATGTTTTCATTCCCATTAATATGGAAAAGGATATGAAAAATGCTTGTCCATAAACATAATAATATCTATCATCATATTTTATTCTAATATAATTATATTGTAATTTTTATGATATAATTTAATAATGTATAAATTAATTTTAAATGAAAACACTCAGTTTATATGATAACCTCATCTTCAATGAAAAACCTTAGATTTATTCTTAATGAGATAGAAATGTTATTTTATTGATAAAAAAACTATAATGTTAATGATGAAGTAAATAATTATTAATTTAATGTTTTTTTGAATAAAAATATATTATATTATGTGAAAAAATATGATATATAGTTTCCATATATAATAAATGTTAGATGAAAACATGGAATGACAAAATGTATTAACAATTTTAAATAAATTTTCAATTTAATTTTTCTGAAAAATTCTATATTTCACATATTGGGTGGATATAAGAATAATTACAATAAAAATATATTTTTTAATTGTCTTCATCATGTTTTATATCATACCTAATTGTTTTGACCCCTCGTTAACAATTTTTACAATTAGTATGAACATATCATCTTTTACTTTTTAGGGTAATTGAATGTTACTATAATTGATTGTCACGACCCGTCCTCGGGGCCCGTGCCGTGACTACCCCAAGCCCGCCTTCCATAGGCCAGGGGCTGGCGACTAGCACCAAGGCGTAAAAATCCCAGTAAACAGGGAAGGCATTGCCTTTGTAAGTAACAACCACACAGAGTCAGCAAGCGGAAAGTAAAGTGCAGAAAAGTAAAGGGGGCCGGAAATACAAGTCCAACTGTAAAGTACAACTGAAAAGGTTAAAGTACAGCAACTGAAGAAAAGACGGTGGCCTCGTGTCGTCCACTGGCAATCCCACCTGAAGGGTGGGTATAGATAGCCTCCAGGCTCCTCGGGTCCCACGTCCGCTCCGAGCACGTCCCTCCTAGTGGTCCACCTCCAGGTACCGTCCTGCTCCACGCCCCAACCGTGATCAGCGCTGTCCGTCGTCTGCAACCAACACAACAAGGTGCGGGCATAGCCCGTGCAGGGGTGAGTACAAGCTACTCAGTAAGGACCCCGAGACCCCCGAAGGTCTCCCGAAATCCACAAAGGATATAGCACAAAAGAAAGATGCAATCACGAAGTAACATCTGACTCGACTTAGGTAATGCACATACATATACCTAAGTCCCCAATTCTAGCTCTGCTCACGAGCTCAAGAACAACTCAATCCACAAAGGAAAGCAAGACTCAAATCCACAAGGAGAGTAAACAGTAAATCCACATAGGATAGTTCAACACAACCCACGAAGGAGAGTAACATAAGATTCAGCTCAACCAGGTATACTTTTTCAGATGACGTCAAAGATGATCACTGATCCATCTAAGTCGTCGGACCCACGAAGGATCGATAGGTACTAACCCCCGCAAAAGACCCACGTAGGATCGGGCTCACACAGAACCTGTAGGCAGTGGCTCACACAGAACCGGTAGTAAGGACCCACATAGGATCGGGCTCACACAGAACCTGTAGCACTGATCCACGTAGGATCGCTGAGTGTAGTAGTCGACGCAGTCCACTGAGGATCTCTGTACAGTCGTCGCCGCAGTCCACGAAGGATCTCTGCTCTGCCGTCGTCGCAGTCCACAGAGGATCTCTGCTCTGCCGTCGTCGCAATCCACGGAGGATCTCTGCTCTGTCGTCGAAGTCACAGCCAGCGCTAGGGTTCCCGCACATAGCGAGCTCGTTTAGGAGGGTCCGCTCCACGAGCCGAGAGGCTGATACATCAACTGACACGTAGTCCGAAGTTGATGTATCCAAAAGTTCTGTATCGACAACAGGATCTCAACGCAACAGACGGCGCGTCAATCGGATGCCCGGTCTGAGAGTTATTGGCATTTTCGTCCCAGTGGCCCGGTTGGTTTTTAGGGAAAAACCAACCCGACCGTACTCCGCCTGTATCCGATCCTCGGGCGGAGTATGCCAAAAGTTCCGTCTCACCTAGAGGAAACTACCACAGCTGACGGTACGTCGATCGGACGTCCGTAGCTCATGTTATAAGCGTTTCCGCTCCGAGGGCCCGGTTGGTTTCGTGTACGAAACAACCCGGCCGAACCCAAAGTCTTCCTAAACCTTGAGTATAATATACCGAAACGACCGTCTCGATCCAAGGATCGCGTAGCCGCTGACGGTTCGTCAATCGGAGGTCCCAGGCCCAAGATATGGGAAAAAGACCGAAGAGGCCCGATAACGGGGGTTCTGGGCCCGGGGCGACCCGGCCCGAACCCCCCCTGGGTCGGCCGACCCGGGTCGGCCCGACCCGGCCCGACCCGGCTAGGCCGGGTCCGGTCCGGCCTGGGCGCGGCCCGGCCGGCCGGACCGGCCGGCTCGGCTTCGGCCGGGCGGCCGAGTGAGCCGCCGCGGGTTTGACCCGCGGCTTTGGAGAAACGCGGCCCGCGCGGGCCGCGTGCTGCGTGGCCGGACCGCGGACGCGGTCCGGCGGTTCACCGCCGCCGCGGCTCGGCCGCGGCGGACTCCTCCGGCGGCGCGCCGGGCGCCGCCGCCTCCGGTCGCCGCCGCCTCCGCCACCTTCCGCGGGCCGCCGGAGTTGCTCCGGTGGCCCGTTTTGCCTCCCGTCTGCGCCGTTGCTCCTCCCGGGGGCCGACCTTCACTGCGGGATCAACAGATCGCCCCTGCCGCGCGGTTCGTCGTCGTCCGCCAAATCCGCACAAAAAAAGGGAAGATCGGCGGAGGGTTGTCGGGTCTTGTTCGTTAGACCCGCACCCTCCGCGTTAGTCATAATCAACGGGAGGAAAGGCTACAACAATTTTTTTAATCAAAGATAAAAAATTTTTTCACTCCTTTTCTTTTAAACGGCATTTCAATTTTTTAATTAATTGAAATTATTCATGCCGGTTCTTTATTCAAAAGAAATAAGAACACGGGAATGAATCATCAAGAAAATAAACCCTTACCTTGTCGTCGTCGTCGGACGAGAGGTCGTCGCGGGATCGCTCGTCGCGGAAGAAGGGGGGATCGTTGCGTCGTCGCGGTATCCGGCGTCGCGTCGCCAATCTCCGGATCAAGAACAAACGGATTTAATTAATTAAATCCGTTTCCATGAATTTTTAAAAAAAAGGAGAATTTAAACGATCCGATTCTCACCTTAGTTGCCGAACGAGGATCGGCTGCGGAAGAAGAGGCGTCGCCGAAGAACGTCGCGGGTAAAGCTCGTCGACGTCGCAGATCTCGGTGTGCGTCGTCGAATTTCGGTCGCCGGCGTTCTTCGCGTTCTTCGCGTTCTTCGCGTTCTTCGCGTTCTTCGCGTTCTTCGCGGGGAGGGTGGAGGCCCAGAGAATCTCGCACAACGAGTAATCCTCCAAAGGAAAGAGTTGGTCTTATTTTATTATTTTGCCAACGAACGCAAACGCGTAAGTAACGACCCATTAAATTCGTTGAATTAATTCAACGAATGAAACAGCCCATTTAATTCACGAAATAAACCGCCCAATTAAATGGTCTGTTAAAAATTTAAGAAAACACGTCGGTTGACTTTTCGGTTACTTTGACAGGTTTTCGCGGGTGCGTTACTTAGCGAAAGAAACGGCGGGGCTCGTGCGGGCCCCACCTCACAAATATCCTACCAAGGGGGTAGGATATTTCTGGATAGCATCCTATCCAGTTCAACTCAGTTCAAGCCGTCTTTAAGTGGCTTCAAGTGGCTTCCAAGCATCTTAAGTAAAATAAAATAAAGTTGTCGCACAAACTTATTTTATTTCTGACTTAAAGCCCCAAAATTTAAAAACCACGTCTGAGCAAACGCAACTCCGGAAGAGGCGTTTCTAAGCAAATACCGGCGCTGCGATTTCATCGGTGCCCTCAGAATTCGATTCCGGGCACCGGTTCAAAAGATAGAAAAACCCGCTCGTCCGTTCACTGAACGTACCCGAGCCAAACTTCGGAAATTGATTCCGGGCACACCGGGCCTCGGAATCAGGTGCCGTCTGAAGCTGCGCTCTAGTAAAATTCCAAAGAAAATTAAGAAAAAAATTTCCTTGAAATTTGAGGGTCTTTACATTACTCCCACCTCAGGGCTTTACGTCCCCGTAAAGATACATCAAAAACTAGGGGAACAAATGGGGGTACTGAGCACGCATCTGAGCCTCCCGCTCCCAAGTGCTCTCCTGGAGGTTCCCGTGCTGCCATCTGACGCGCACAAGAGGAATCGACCGCCCACGTAGGACCCGCTCCTGTCGATCCTCGATCTCCACTGGGACCTCCGCAAAAGTCGCCCCATCGTCCACGTCCAGCTCCCCAAAGTCGATGATGTGCTTCGGGTCGTGCACGTATCTCCTCAGCTGAGACACGTGGAAGACGTCGTGCACCCGGTGCAACTGAGGTGGTAGAGCCAGGCGATAAGCCACCTCTTCTATCCTGCTGAGGACCTGGAAAGGCCCGATGAAGCGTGGAGACAACTTGCCGCCTCGGCCAAATCTCCGTAAACCACGTCGAGGTGAGACACGCAAAAAGACGTGGTCGCCATCCTCGAACTCTAGTGGCCTCCGCCTCCTGTCAGCATATGACTTCTGCCGGCTCTGAGCTGTCCTCATCCTCTCCTGGATGATCTGGACCTTCTCTGTCGTGGCTCGGACCATCTCTGGTCCCACGAGTGCTGACTCCCCAGGGTCTGTCCAGCACAACGGTGATCTGCAGGGTCTGCCGTACAACGCCTCGTATGGTGCCATCCCGATGGTGGAGTGGTAGCTGTTGTTGTACGCGAACTCCACCAAGGGTAGGTGGTCCTCCCAGCTGCGACCAAAGTCGAGAACACATGCACGGAGCATGTCCTCGAGTGTCTGTATGGTCCTCTCCATCTGACCATCCGTCTGAGGGTGGAAGGCTGTGCTCAGATGGAGCCGCGTCCCGAACGCCTCCTGCAACCCCTTCCAAAGACGGGAAGTGAAACGAGCATCTAGATCGGAGACGATAGACGATGGCACACCGTGAAGCCGTACGACCTCCTGGACGTAAAGACGTCCCAAGCTCTCCACTGAGCCCTGCTCTCTGATGGGTAAGAAGTGTGCCGACTTGGTGAGTCGGTCGACAAACACCCAAATGGAGTCGTGACCTCTGGAAGTGCGTGGAAGTCGAGTCACGAAGTCCATAGATATGCCATCCCACTTCCACTCCGGGACCTCCAAGGGCTGTACCAAGCCTGCCGGTACCTGATGCTCTGCCTTCACCTGCTGGCAGGTGAGGCATCGCGAAACGAACTCTGCCACAGCATTCTTCATGCCCGGCCACCAGTGCTGTCGCCTGAGATCCTGGTACATCTTCGCCACTCCAGGATGTACCGCCAAGGGAGAAGTGTGAAACTCTCTCAGCACCTCCTCTCGCAAAGCGACTGGTACGAAGGTACGTCCTCTGAAAAGGATGTCGTGCTCTGCTCCAAGGGAGAAGCCATCAGGCGCCTGACCTGAGGATATCAGTGCACGCCGGGTCTCACAGTCAGCGTCCTCACGCTGAGCCTCTCTGACCTGCTGTAGAAGTGGAGGAGAGACTTTGAGAGACTGAAGAAAGGCTGCTCCGTCTCTATCCACGAAGGATATCTGTAAGGAGGCTAGCTACTCCGTCGCCTCCTCAAGTAGCTGAATGCCCGTCCTCCTGCTGAGGGCATCGGCTACCACGTTCCCCTTCCCAGGAGTATAGACTATCTCAAAGTCATAGTCCTGGAGGAACTCAAGCCATCTCCGCTGTCTCAGGTTCAGGTCCTTCTGAGAGAAGATATACCTGAGACTCTGGTGGTCAGAAAAGACTGTGAAGCGCTCGCCCATCAGATAGTGCCGCCAAGTCTTCAGAGCGAAGACCACTGCTGCTAACTCCAGGTCATGAGTGGCGTAGTTCTGCTCATGCGGCCTCAACTGACGTGATCCGTAGGCGATCACGGCCTGCTCCTGCATCAGGACGCATCCGAGTCCAGTCCCTGATGCATCGCAGTAAACTACGTATCCAACTCCCTCCTCAGGCAACCTCAAGATAGGTGCGCTGGTCAACCTCTGCCTCAGCTCCTGGAAGCTCTGCTGACATCTGTCTGACCACACGAAGGGTTTCCCCTTCTTTGTCAAAGCTGAGAGTGGTGCCGCAACTCTGGAGAAGTCTGGCACGAATCTCCGATAGTATCCGGCTAGGCCCAAGAAGCTCTGCACCTCTGTCACGCTCTTGGGTGGCTCCCAAGCTAGCACTGCCTCGATCTTCGCGGGATCCACTGCAACTCCCGCCTCAGAGATGACGTGCCCCAAGAAATGGACCTCACGTAACCAGAACTGGAATTTTGAGAGCTTTCCATAAAGATGGTGCTCTCGGAGTGT
Organism: Viscum album; assembly: GCA_963277665.1. Classification (NCBI taxonomy): domain Eukaryota; kingdom Viridiplantae; phylum Streptophyta; class Magnoliopsida; order Santalales; family Viscaceae; genus Viscum; species Viscum album. The sequence goes on from OY728165.1 coordinate 1,958,828,692, forward strand.
GTCTAGCACAACTCGCAGGTGGTAGGCATGCTCCTCCTCAGTCGTCGAGTATACCAAAATATCGTCAATGAAGACCACGACAAATCGGTCGAGGTATGGCTGGAAGATCCTGTTCATGAGGCTCATGAACACTGCTGGAGCATTGGTTACGCCGAATGGCATAACCAAGAACTCATAATGGCCATACCGACACCTGAAGGCCGTCTTCTGCACGTCCTCGTCTCGAACTCTGAGCTGATGATAGCCTGACCGGAGGTCTATCTTCGAGAACCACCGCACTCCCTTGAGCTGATCGAAGAGGTCATCAATCCGTGGAAGCGGATACTTGTTCCTCACTGTCACCTGGTTCAGGCGACGATAGTCGACACATAGTCTCAATCTCCCGTCCGCCTTCTTGGCGAACAAAATCGGGGAAGCCCAGGGTGAAACACTGGGTCGGATAAACCCCTTGCTCTGCAAGTCCTCCAACTGTACCCGCAGCTCCCGAAGCTCGGCGGGGGCCATCCGATATGCTGGAGTAGATATCGGGGCTGTCCCGGGGTACAAGTCGATGAAAAAGTCTACCTCTTTACGAGGAGGTAGCCCTGGAACGTCGTCAGGAAAGACGTCCACGTACTGGTCCACCACTGCAGGAAAAGCTGGACTCCGCACGTCCACTGCTCCTAGGATGAGGCTAGCCAACTGATGAGAGATGGGTTGCGCTCTCCTCCGCGGAAGTCCATCCTGTGCTGCAAAGGTCCCCTTCTCGCCGGTGAAGGTAAACCTGCTCCCGTCGGTGCGAACACATCGCACCTTGCGCCTAAAACAGTCGATCTGGGCATGAACCGTGGATAGCCAATCCATGCCCAAGATGACGTCGTAAGGCCTCGACGCCGCTACAAGGAGATCCCAGCCGAAGCTCTCGCCTCCTAGAGTAAGCTCACACTGCCGGCACCAGTGCGTAATCGTCGAGTCTGCTCCCGTAGGAGTCTATAGCCGTAAGGATCGAGCCAACGGCTCAGTCGGAATCTCCGAGCTCCGAACAAGGGCAGAGGCTATGAAAGAGTGACTCGCTGCTGTGTCTATAAGTACTGCAGCAAGGGTGGAATAGACACAGATCGTACCTCGAATCATCTCTGGAAAGTCGGGGTCGTAGGCCTCCACTGCCTGGAGCTGGGCCTGTCCCTGCCCGCCAGCTCCCTGCCTCGTCCGCCTCCTCCCTGCGGACCGCCACGGTCGACCCTCTGCCTTTGCCTGGGTGGCCCCTCCACCGTCTGCTGCTCCTCTGGTCGGCGAGTCGGGCAGTCACGAGCCATGTGACCCTGCCCGCCGCAGGAGTAGCACAGACTGCCTCTCGGAAGGCTGGCACTCCGTTGTGTGCCCTGCACTGCTGAGCCGGTGTCCTGAGGCCGTCTGCGTGGGGGTCTGGTCTTCCTGGACCCGAGAGTCATCCGTCCGCTACCTGCTGCCGAAGACTCAGCTACCTGCCGCCCTGCGCTAGGTCTCGCTGCTGAAGAAGGCTCTGCCAGGAAGCTCTCGATCAGGAGGGCTCGCTCCAGCACTCCCGCCTGGGTCGGAATGCTGAGGGAGATCAGCGACCCCCGAATCTCCTGTCGCAAGCCCTGCTCGAAGGTCCGGGCCCGGAAGAAGGGGTCCCGTACCATGTCGGTCGAGTAGCGAGATAGGTCAGTGAACCTCGCCGCGTACTGAGCGACCGTCATGCTGCCCTGGCGCAGCTGGAGAAGCTCCTGGATGCGCACCGCTCGGAGGGTGGCCGGGACGAACTCAGAGCGGAAGAGGCTCTCGAAGTCCGCCCAGAGCAAGGATGCCTCATCGTGAACCTGGAGCATCAGTCTCCACCATCGTCCTGCCGCTGCCTGCAGGAGGCTCGCTGCGAGAATCACCATGAGATCCGCTGGTGTCCTCACTAGCGTAAAGATCCGTACCACCGCCTCTAGCCAGTCCTTGGCGGCCTGGGGGTCCGCCTCACCGCGAAACCTGGGCGGTCGCTGGCTCTGAAACTCATGCAGTGCCCTGAGGCGACGTGCATCGTCAGCGTCTGGTACTGGTAGCATCGGTGGCTCGGCGGGTAAAGCTACCGCCGGTGCCACTGCTGGCAAAGGGCCCTACACCGAGGCCTCGTCGCTCGGTGGGCTGCCGTCGCGCCCTACACTCGGAACCCTAGCTGGCTGTCGTCGCGGGGCCATCCTGAAAAGGAGAACAAGAGCACCATAGTCAGAACAGTATACCTGGTGAGCTGGCACAAGTAATCACAAGGAAAACTTGAGACTTTCATGAAGCAGATCTGTATACCCGGTGAGCTGACACAAGCAATCACAAAGAAACTTGAAACACACACGCAATAAATGTTTTCATGCATTAAGTCGGAAATCAGGAGTCAGGGTCCTGGTGTACGGATACGTCGGCCGCCGCACCAACACTGGGCTCCCTGAACTGATAACCACACTCAATACACTAAACACTATTGCTTCATATAGAAAGAAAGGACGATCAGAGTCTGCGGTAGAACCGACCGCCTCTGATACCAATTTGTCACGACCCGTCCTCGGGGCCCGTGCCGTGACTACCCCAAGCCCGCCTTCCATAGGCCAGGGGCTGGCGACTAGCACCAAGGCGTAAAAATCCCAGTAAACAGGGAAGGCATTGCCTTTGTAAGTAACAACCACACAGAGTCAGCAAGCGGAAAGTAAAGTGCAGAAAAGTAAAGGGGGCCGGAAATACAAGCCCAACTGTAAAGTACAACTGAAAAGGGTAAAGTACAGCAACTGAAGAAAAGACGGCGGCCTCGTGTCGTCCACTGGCAATCCCACCTGAAGGGTGGGTACAGATAGCCTCCAGGCTCCTCGGGTCCCACGTCCGCTCCGAGCACGTCCCGCCCAGTGGTCCACCTCCAGGTACCGTCCTGCTCCACGCCCCAACCGTGATCAGCGCTGTCCTTCGTCTGCAACCAACACAACAAGGTGCGGGCATAGCCCGTGCAGGGGTGAGTACAAGCTACTCAGTAAGGACCCCGAGACCCCCGAAGGTCTACCGAAATCCACAAAGGATATAGCACAAAAGAAAGATGCAATCACGAAGTAACATCTGACTCGACTTAGGTACATGCCCATACATATACCTAAGTCCCCAATTCTAGCTCTGCTCACGAGCTCAAGAACAACTCAATCCACAAAGGAAAGCAAGACTCAAATCCACAAGGAGAGTAAACAGTAAATCCACATAGGATAGTTCAACACAATCCACGAAGGAGAGTAACATAAGATTCAGCTCAACCAGGTATACTTTTTCAGATGACGTCAAAGATGATCACTGATCCATCTAAGTCGTCAGACCCACGAAGGATCGATAGGTACTAACCCCCGCAAAAGACCCACGTAGGATCGGGCTCACACAGAACCTGTAGGCAGTGGCTCACACAGAACCGGTAGTAAGGACCCACATAGGATCGGGCTCACACAGAACCTGTAGCACTGATCCACGTAGGATCGCTGAGTGCAGTAGTCGACGCAGTCCACTGAGGATCTCTGCACAGTCGTCGCCGCAGTCCACGAAGGATCTCTGCTCTGCCGTCGTCGCAGTCCACGGAGGATCTCTGCTCTGCCGTCGTCGCAGTCCACGGAGAATCTCTGCTCTGTCGTCGAAGTCACAGCCAGCGCTAGGGTTCCCGCACATAGCGAGCTCGTTTAGGAGGGTCCGCTCCACGAGCCGAGAGGCTGATACATCAACTGACACGTAGTCCGAAGTTGATGTATCCAAAAGTTCCGTATCGACAACAGGATCTCAACGCAACAGACGGCGCGTCAATCGGACGCCCGGTCTGAGAGTTATTGGCATTTTCGTTCCAGGGGCCCGGTTGGTTTTTAGGGAAAAACCAACCCGATCGTACTCCGCCTCTATCCGATCCTCGGGCGGAGTATTCCAAAAGTTCCGTCTCACCTAGAGGAAACTACCACAGCTGACGGTACGTCGATCGGACGTCCGTAGCTCAAGTTATAAGCGTTTCCGCTCCGAGGGCCCGGTTGGTTTCGTGTACGAACCAACCCGGCCGAACCCAAAGTCTTCCGAAACCTTGAGTATAATATAGCGAAACGACCGTCTCGATCCAAGCATCGCGTAGCCGCTGACGGTTCGTCAATCGGAAGTCCCAGGCCCAAGATATGGGCAAAAGACCGAAGAGGCCCGATAACGGGGGTTCTGGGCCCGGGGCGACCCGGCCCGAACCCCCCCTGGGTCGGCCGAACCGGGTCGGCCTGGGCGCGGCCTGGCCGACCGGACCGGCCGGCTCGGCTTCGGCCGAGCGGCCGAGTGAGCCGCCGCGGGTTTGACCCGCGGATTTGGAGATACGCGGCCCGCGCGGGCCGCGTGCTGTCCGCAGTCCGGCGGTTCGCCGCCGCCGCGGCTCGGCCGCGGCGGACTCCTCCGGCGGCGCGCCGGGCGCCGCCGCCTCCGGTCGCCGGCGCCGCCGCGCCGGCGACCCGCGCCGCCGCCCCCTTCCGCGGGCCGCCGGAGTTGCTCCGGTGGCCCGTTTTGCCTCCCGTCTGCGCCGTTGCTCCTCCCGGGGGCCGACCTTCACTGCGGGATCAACAGATCGCCATTGCCGCGCGGTTCGTCGTCGTCCGCCAAATCCGCACAAAAAAAGGGAAGATCGGCGGAGGGTTGCCGGGTCTTGTTCGTTAGACCCGCACCCTCCGCGTTAGTCATAATCAACGGGAGGAAAGGCTACAACAATTTTTTTAATCAAAGATAAAAAAATTGTTCACTCTTTTTCTTTTAAACGGCATTTCAATTTTTTAATTAATTGAAATTATTCATGCCGGTTCTTTATTCAAAAGAAATAAGAACACGGGAATGAATCATCAAGAAAATAAACCCTTACCTTGTTGTCGTCGTCGGACGAGAGGTCGTCGCGGGATCGCTCGTCGCGGAAGAAGGGGGGATCGTTGCGTCGTCGCGGTATCCGGCGTCGCGTCGCCGATCTCCGGATCAAGAACAAACGGATTTAATTAATTAAATCCATTTCCATGAATTTTAAAAAAAAAGGAGAATTTAAACGATCCGATTCTCACCTTAGTTGCCGAATGAGGATCGGCCGCGAAAGAAGAGGCGTCGCCGAAGAACGTCGCGGGTAAAGCTCGTCGACGTCGCAGATCTCGGTGTGCGTCGTCGAATTTCGGTCGTCGGCGTTCTTCGCGTTCTTCGCGTTCTTCGCGTTCTTCACGTTGTTCGCAGGGAGGGTGGAGGCCCAGAGAATCTCGCACAACGAGTAATCCTCCAAAGGAAAGAGTTGGTCTTATTTTATTATTTTGCCAACGAACGCAAACGCGTAAGTAACGACCCATTAAATTCGTTGAATTAATTCAACGAATGAAACAGCCCATTTAATTCACGAAATAAACCGCCCAATTAAATGGTCTGTTAAGAATTTAAGAAAACGTGTCGGTTGACTTTTCAGTTACTTTGACGGGTTTTCGCGGGTGCATTACTTAGCGAAAAAAACGGCGGGGCTCGTGCGGGCCCCACCTCACAAATATCCTACCAAGGGGGTAGGATATTTCCGGATAGCATCCTATCCAGTTCAACTCAGTTCAAGCCGTCTTTAAATGGCTTCATGTGGCTTCCAAGCAGCTTAAGTAAAATAAAATAAAGTTGTCGCACAAACTTATTTTATTTCTGACTTAAAGCCCCAAAATTTAAAAACCACGTCTGAGCAAACGCAACTCCGGAAGAGGCGTTTCTAAGAAAATATCGGCGCTGCGATTTCATCGGTGCCCTCAGAATTCGATTCCGGGCACCGGTTCAAAAGATAGAAAAACCCGCTCGTCCGTTCACTGAACGTACCCGAGCCAAACTTCGGAAATTGATTCCGGGCACACCGGGCCTCGGAATCAGGTGCCGTCTGAAGCTGCGCTCTTGTAAAATTCCAAAGAAAATTAAGAAAAAAATTTCCTTGAAATTTGCGGGTCTTTACATTGATTAAGTGAGACATATGTGGAAACTTATTAAAATAGTGAACCATATCTCATTGAAAATTAAAAAAATCTTTAAATATTAGAATTTTTAAATCATTTAATAAAATATTATTTGACAGAAACTTCCATTAATTTCATTTTTGGTAGTACTAACAATATTATAATTGAAAATAATATTAATATAGTAATTTAATTCATCTATAAATTTTAATATATCTCAATGATATTTAATAAAGTATTAAATTAGTGGAATTCTATAAATATGCCAAAAAATATTACTTTGGGGGTCTCTAAAATGATTTTCATTATTTTATACTACATAAAGACGCACTACCCATGTCATGCAGATTAATTTAATGAAATTTTTACATAAATAATATTTGAAATTATATTATAATTATATTTTTTGTTAATATATAAAATTAAAATTTATAACTATATATTAAAAACATTTACCCTTCTGAAAACTATTTGTGATATTAAAACATATAGGGTGACAATTATTTTTTATTATATATCCAATTTTATATAAATGACATTATCAATGAAAAATTGAAAAAATATTTCGTATCATAGAATTTTGGATGGTAATAGAAAATATATTATAATCCAATAAAATACATAAAAGTTACATCAATTCTTAAATCGTTATCAGAGTATAATCCAACATAATTACAGTTGTTTCCCTTATTGAGTTGGATAATATTTACGAAATCTTTTATTGATTTTGATCAAAAATAAATCAAATATATTTTCTAAATTTAATATTGATGGATCTAAATTTGGAAACAGTTTATTCAGATTTAATACATATTATTTTGAAATTATCTTTAAAATTAACCATCGTAATGTGATTAAAAAATATTTTAGAGAAAATAATTTTTTTATTGGAAAAGGTAATATAAAAAAATAAATAATAATATAAATTAAAAAAATTAATAAGGTTATATTTATTAAAATATATTTTTCTATAAAAACATTAGTTTTCACTATATAATAGAATTATAATATGTTTTAAAAAATTTTAAAATTTCAATTAAATGTAATTTTTATAGGTATTTAAAAAATAAGTTATATTTTACTCTATAAATTCAATAAAAATGGAGATATTTATAATAATTTCCATGAAAAAAATCAAATTCATTCCATTTTTAATGAAGTTATATTTTATGAAGATGAAATAACATAATAGAGAATGGCTAAATATTTATTAAAAACTAATTATCACAATTATATCAAGTATGAGCATGATCATATATTTTGTAATATATATTTCCCTAACTAATTTCTACAAAAATACTTTCCATTTAATTTGAATTATATTAAAAACAATATGAATTTATGGTTTTCTTAATGTATACGTTGTGTAATAGGGATTATCTATAATATAATTCTATTTTAAATCATGTATTATTATATAATGCATACTATTTTTTTACATAATTCTCGAAATTGAAATTGTACTATATTTAAGGATTATTTAATTAAATAATTACTTGAAAACATTTATATTAAATGGTGTGTATATAATTAATATAATTTGGTAGTGGTTTCCATGCTATTTTATTAGTTTTTTCTAAACATAAAATAAATTTTTGGTTTCTCTCTATTAATTATTTAACATCGAATATGTATGACTATATTTATACTTCCTTATCATTAAATATGAAATCAATTCCATCAGTGAATTTTACTACCATATTATCATCCAAAATTTAAATTTATTCTTTATGTTGAAGAACATCATTATTAATATAATATTAAAAATATACTTTCATTGTAAAACATTGTTCACAATATGTATACTATAGAACAAAATCTTGAATGGGTTATAATGAAATAGGTTAATGATCCTCTTAGGAGTGCATCATAGAATCAATGTTATTGAATTGGAAAATGTTCCCAGAAAACCCTATGGTGTGATTCTATTCATGTATATTGATAACGATCATTAATATATTCAATAAAGGACTGCATAATATTATAGGTGATTTTCTAGGTTTATATTATCATCAATGTTAATCATATTTAAATAGGATAGAAAGATTATATTTTCTACTCTTTATAAAACTTCATCTTTGACAGAAGAAGTAAAAGTATAGAACCTATTTAAAAGTTAAACCAAAACTATTATGGATTAATATTCTACTATATATGAATATATAATGATAGAATAATAAATTAAATATATAGTTTTAACTAGATGATACATAATATATCTTAATGTTTGGGATCCAATGGTACAAGTGATTAAAAAGACTATGTTTATCGAAATTTCGTGGGTTGGTATGTGTAATCAATGCTAAAACGCTTCTAAAATTCATTTTAACTAATAGAATTATTGAGTAAAATTTTTTTTACAATATAATTAAGAAAATTATCATTCAAATTTTCTTTATTGCCTTTTTTGAGAAGCAGAATTAAGATCTATACATTAAAGAATGTTTCTAGAATTACTTGTTTAATTTCACCACTGCTAAGATTTTTTATTATATCATCCTAGATTTTAGTGGAAGTGGAAGTTATATATTTTTTATTATTTATTTTTATGTCATTTTATCTAACCTTTTTATTTTCTCTAATATTTTTACTTATGAAATTAATCTTTTACATCCCTTTTATTATTCTCATGGTTTTATGAAAAATAATTTAATTGATATTCTTTAATGACTGAATAATTTTTCTTAATAATATAGTAAATCCATATAGTGAATCTATTTTTCATATACAGAGGACAAAAATCTAAGGTTTTAGTTTTAATTTTTTATTTCTATATTTATAAATTTTATTCTGATCATTGAAATAATATCTAAAAGACCTTGAATATGGTTTGTTAATTATTCCTATAAATAAAAACATATTTAACCTCTAATCCATGTTTTTCATCACTATGAGTTTGTATAATATTTAATGTTTAGTGAGAAGGTTAATTTTTAGTTAAAAAAATATTTTCAGTGTTTTTATAGTCAAAATAACTTTTATCTAGTTTTAAGATGGGGAGGAGGTTGTTGGTTATTATTTTTAATTGTTGTAATTTTTTGATTTTGATGATTCCCATATCCAAAACGAAAATTTTAATTATATCTCTATCCAATATTTCATATTTAAATCTTCATATGCTAGTATGTTTTATTAAAATATAAATTTTCCAATATTTCAATACACTAATTAATATAATGATCATTATAATAAGAAAAATAAAAAAACATATATTGATTCTTATTAGTAACATTATTATTCCATGTATGTTTTATCAACTAAGTAAGTTTTTCCCCTTTCTTTGGTTCTTGTAAAATGGGGGATGATGACTCAAAATATCATTCCTCATGCATTTCCCTTGTACTAGTACCTCATGTAATATACTCATGGAAATTTTAGGATTTTTTCAATAATATTCATGCTCTTTCAAATAGTGATCTGTTAATCGGAGAACCTATCTTGAATGAATCCAGTATGATTCCATAATTACCAATAATCTACTTATATGAAAAGGATATAAAGTTATTATAATTAATATAATGGTTTGGAAATCAAGAAAAAATAATAAAAAATATATCCCAGTAATATTAAAGATATTCATTAAAATAATAACCTATGGAAAACATTTTTATACTAATTATTTAAATTATAAAGATGAGGAATAAATATTGTAAAAAAAATTTCACCACATAATCTAATTTATTTGTCTCACAAAGCTGTGAACAATACAAGCACTCTTTTTTATCTCTTTACTAGAGGTAAGGAGTACATCTCCAACAATATTTCTCCATTCCCACTCTAATATGATTTACTTTTTAATGGTCCAAGGTGAACTCTCAGATTTTCTTATTGTTAGAATCACATTAAGAAAATATAAAATCATTGAATTAATAATATTAAAATATATTTCATTCCAATTACATGTTTCATATTATGCTTAATAATTTTGTTATATGGATTTTTTAAGTTTGTAACACACACACATATATATATATATATATATATATTGTGATAGAGTTTCCTTCCAAGATAATATAATAAAAATGAACACTTTGGATTATTCTTCAACATGTTAATTTTTAATATTTAAAATAATTTTTTATATTTCAAAAAAAATTAATTGTTATCATAATTTCATGGTCATGATAGGGTCTATGAAATATTATAAATATTTTCCATTCCATCATAGATTATATATTTCTCCCTAAGATTCATCAAATAATGAAATTAAATGAAATTATATAGTGTATTTCATCGATTTTGGGTAATATTCTATTAGAAATGTGTCTCTTTAAAATAGAAATACTTCCACAGGCTTTTCTACTCCCATGATCTAAAATTATGTTCTTGGGGTTCTTGCTCAATAGTAATCAAGAAATGTATTATTTATCCATGTTAATAGGATAAAAATTTAATCCTCATTGAGGTTTGTTTCATGACTACTCTAATTTAGGTAATGATATATGGGATGAATTGGATACTTTGTCATCATAAAATTCACTATGATTTTTCACTGTCAATATGTATTTTGATTAAAATTGATAAAGAAATATAAGTGGAAAATATTATACACTATTCAATGTTAATGGTAGATATAGAATTGGGTTTTTAATGAGTTGAAAAATTAATTCATTTAATTGATTATGAAATTAAATGAGTCAAAGATTATTTTTTAAAAATCCCCAAAATTCGGTAAGGACTGAAATATTACTTGTTATTATTCCTCTAATTGTAGGTGCTCTACTGTGAAAATTATATCTTTAATTTATTGTCATGATTTTAATAAATATGTTATGAAGACCAATTTCATATCTATTTTAAATAATTATGTCATTCATTAGATGATGATTCCTTTTAAAAATAATGTTGTCCAAAATTCATCATTGATTAATGTGGTAAATGATAGTACTACTACTAATTTTAAACAAATGTTGTTCGAATATATTCATATTGATTCAGTCAAAATAATGGACCATGATAAGAGATGCCATCCAAGAAATTCATACTATTATAAATCCAATACATATATATTTATTATGAAAACATATGCTGACATCGTCTCCGAATAAACTAATGTGAATAAGATTTATGATGATATAAATGGTAGAAGTGATGACCACCTGAAAACATAAAAAATTACTTATATTATAGGTAGTAAAGCTATTTTTTGGATGAATACGTGATAGGGGAATATATATAGAAAAAAGTTTATGAAAACATTTCCCAAGAATGGATTAATATTTTAGGATGCTGAAAGGGTAATAAAATATTATAATCACACTATAAAATGGTTACTAAATTTATCCCATCATAAAAGGATGAAAAAATTTCTTCTTCATACCCCAATATTGAAAAAAATGGATTTCATGTTATATCTTACAAGGAGAAAAGTTATCTTTTTTATTTTCATATGGTGGTTGAAACACAAAATAATGGTAAATCAACTCATATTTCTGATCAAAAAATTAACAATGCTAATTACATCCGTGATGAAAATATTAAGACTCTAGATACACTTTATGGATATTTAATACAAAAAGAAATACCTTTTTATGATTTAATAAAGTACATAAAAGAAATGATGACTTTAGTGGAAGGGAATTCCTTCCATAAGAAATTGAAATAGTGGAATATTGATAACTCTGACTCCGATAGCACTGATGCTGGAAATATATTTGAAAGGATAAAATAAATTCATTAATGTAGGGGTATAGGAATATGTTGGGAGAATGTATGCATGAATATTTGAATAGAATACAATTTTGGAGGAAAAATTAAATATTGGTGAAAGGTTGAGGAAAAGTTAGGTGTCTATATATTTTTTTTTATTTTTTTTACATACCCTAATTTTTTCCACTTTTACATTTGTTATTTTTTTAATAAAATTCATATTTTATATATGATTTTCAATAAAAATAATATTTATAATTAATATGTTAGTATTTATTTTATTAGAAACCATTATTCGTCGTTATATAATGTTTTTCAATAATAAATTAAGACATTTTAGTTTGAAAAAGGGGATTGATTTAATTATATTGGAAATTAATTAAGAATGTAATAAAATGTATTAGGAGGATTAAAATATAGTTAATTAAAATTATTGTTCTAGGGGACTGTAATGTAATTATAAATAATAATATACATTTAATGGTTTACTATACTAATAAATAATTAATGATGGGTTTCAATATTTCTTTAAATCTCACACTCATTTGAATGAATGTGGTGGGGAATAATTTGAAAAATGATTATTATCTATATATTAGTCTTCTTATGTGTAATAATTATTATCAATAAATCCAAATTATAGCCCACCATTATATTTTAAAGGAACATGAAATTTGGATTCTTTTTTTATCATCCACCAAAATTTTAATCAGTTATCTTTTTAAACATTCCAATAGTTTCGATATAAATCACTACATGGAATACTATATTCCATCATATATATAATAATCACATTAAAGGGCGGTAAATTGTCATTAAAAAATGTATCATTAAATAAACATATATAAATATAAAACAATAACATTTCAATATATAAATATCAATTATGAAAAACATTAATTAATAGAAGAGTGATTCTTTATTCATTAACATCTAATACTCATGAATTGCAACTAGATTTATATTACTCCTCCTTTCACCCAGGAAAAATATCCTGACATGTGGTGGAAGATATTGGACAAAATAGAAGAATAACAGTATAAAAAATTGATGAATATAGAAAATAAAACATCATATTCCAAATTAAAAACAAAGAAATCCATATATAGATAGAAGGATGGGGGAGAATCATTCCTTCATAGACATTAATTATACTTGTTTAATCCTTTTTCCACACTTCTTTAGCTACATAAATCTTATATGATCCTTAACACGTAAAATAAAAATATATTTTTTCAGCCTTAGAATATCCGATGTTTGTCATTTGGGAATGTTCTATATAACCAGATACATCCATCTCTTATTTTATGCATTACATTCATTATAACTCTATAATAATTATGTATTATTTTTTTATTTATTTATAAAAAATTAGTTGTTTTAAATGAAATAAAATGAAAATCTTGTCGCATGTTGAATTTTTTCTCAATGATTAATGTGGTGAGCGAATGAAACAACATTAAAAGGCACTATAGATTGAAGAACGATACTATACGAAAATCCTTAGAGTAGATAATGTTATTGTCAATCCTCCTAAAAAAATGGTTTCCCTTAAAAATATATATGAAGTAAAAAAATATACATATACAATAAAAAATTCTTTATCAATTTATTGATATGATGTCTTACTAACTACTTCATAATGTCTTATAAAAATACATAATGTCTTAAAAAATTTCCATTACGATTTTATTTCCAATATCAAACGTCTTCAAATGAATAATTACTTTTACTAATTTCTTCCTAACATAATATAATATTCTTAAATTTATAATGAATTCTATTGAATGATTTATGAACTAAGATGTTGTCCTTTGGTTCACTCCAAAACAACAATAATGTATCTTTCACTAATAATAATTAAAAGAGGTAAAAGTAAATAGTTAACCATTATTTTATTATATTATATATATATTAAATAAAATGTTCCCCATATATGAAATAATAATAAATTAAATTGAATTGAATTTGTAATAAAAAAAATGCTTATACCTCAATTAATTAAAAAAAGAGAGAAATAAAATAACTAATATTAAAAAATTATAATAAATTTTTTAATATTGTTATTAATTATTTTTTTGGTAAAGAAATTTCCATTTATTTAGTATTTTCAGATGACTGGTGTAAATTTAAAATTTATTGGATTGTATGGCGTGTTATTTCAATATGGTAAATATTATTTTATCCATAATGATTTAATTAATTTTTTGACGGAAATAATTTTATTATATACTATCTATTTATTTTAAAATATATATATTTTTGTTCTAGAAAATAATGAGTTATATTATTGGGATAATGTTTTTAATTAATTTCATTCTAATTTTTTCTTTATTTTAGCGTAATAGGTTATCTAGGATTTTCTGAGTATTTATTTCAGTTTTTTTCATCTCTATAAAATATATTTTTTGTAAATAAAATATAAAATAATGAAGGGAAAATTAGAAATATTTTTATAACGATTATTTTAAATGTAAATTTATTACATCATATCATTAATTATTGTTTATATACACTAGTAACAATTTTATTTTTATTAATATAAGAGGAAAAATGGAATAACATTTAAAAAATCAGTCATATGACAAATATCAAATTTCTTTACTTGTTCCCTTGATATAATATTAATTTTTGTGTGCATAAAGCATGATAAATTTATATTGGTAATATTCCATTTGGAATGTTATCTTAATCAATTATTTGCTCTATAAAAATTATATAAAAAACCAGAAAATTCCACTCTTGGACTATAAAAAATCAAGTATCTTAATATTATTATTACCTTATTCAAGACGGTAAAAACATTTTCCTCAATCAAGGAAAAATGAGATAACTCAATTAAAGTAAATTTTATAAATATAAGCTCACTATCATAATATGAACATGATAACTCATGATTGTTTTATATTACAAGGTTTCATACTAGGTTTACCAAGAATTTATTTTTGAGATCACAAAATTAATATTATTAACCGTGAAATTATTTTATAAATATAAATATATATATATATATTTTATTGTTATGACAGTGTTATCGAACTATAATTTTGGTGATAAAAATTGTAAATTATAATGGAAGAAATGTTTAATGTGTAGGGAATGCGACCAATTTTTTTAAATAATATTTTTTGTTTAATTAAAATTCATATAATGATGTTAAATTTTTTGATTAAATATTAAATTAAATTTTTATATTTTATAATTTATATATGTTAACAGACTAATTAAAGATTATATATTTTTAAAATTAATATTATTACATCATAAAATAAAATTGTTTTTATATAACGATAAAATATATTCCCTTAATATTATTAGTATCTTAAGGTATTTAAAAAATTAATAAATTAAAATATATTTTTTATAAATATAATAATTTTATTTCCTTATATTGATACATATGATAATGAAAAATAAATTAGTCATGGTATTACAAAATAATATTTCTATTCAAATTATAAGTGCACCACTTACTATATGATATTATCACGATGATGAATTCAAATATGTTAGAATTTTAAAATGATAAAGGATATATTGTTTATGGATTCTATATAATGAAATTAATGTCTGCTGAATTGATTGGATTTTTTAGCATATGTTTATTTTCTGATGAATTATTAGAAATATAGTTTTTATGATTATCATATAATTTATGAAAACAACTAGATATAAATATGATATATAAAATTATGAAACTCCTATAAAATTTTTTACTTTCAAATATATTAAATTTATCTTAAAACTATTATCCAATTAATGCACAATATTTTTTTGTCATAATAAATATAAAAACAGTGATTTATATTTTTTACATGCTTTGGTTATATTGACGAATTTGATCTCTATGACTTTGTGATAATTTATTAAAGGTGGTAATTATTTTCCACACATGATAGATGAATATAATGACTAAAAATGTTCTCTATTTGTATTATTAATATTAAAATTTATAAAAAATTTATAATAATCTGAATGATTAGAAAAATCTTGCAAATGTTTATAATAACTAAAATAATTACATAAAAATTATATAATAAAATTAATGGTAATTAAATATAATATTACTGATAATGTAAATTAAATTTGACTCAAATTAAATTATAATAATTTTAAAAATTTGTTTTTAAGTAATTTTTTTAAAACACATACCCATTGTCGATGCAGTATTATAGAAGGAGATATAAAATTAATATTATATGATTTGAAATTTCTAATGGGTTGGACCCTCTCGGTCCATTACATTTCCAATTTCTGGTCTTTGGGGCACCCTGAACCCCATCTGTATGTCTTTTGGGAAGTGGTGTTAGTTATAGGATTTTACCGATTGGATACACTGATTGGTGAGTCACGGATCAGTGCCACAACCTATCGGTGACATGGGGCAGGTTTTCGGGTTTTTCATTCCCCAGTTTCCCATAATTCCACTTTTAATTCTTTTAATAATTTTAAAGTCGATCAAAGCCATTATTTTCCCCATAAAAATGTTTTAAATCTCCTAAGAGTGGGGTGACCCCCAACAGACCCGTTTTCCTCTCTTTAATTGAAATCCTTTAATGCACAACTGCTATGTCTATCTCTTTGATGAGAATTATTAAATTACAATTAATTCCATCATGTGTGTCCATACAACCGCATGGGGAAAGAACAATCCTATTTTAAAGCCATTCAAAATTCATATCTCGTAGCACTAGGATCTCACCTTTTATTGCCCAGGATTTGTCCTTATTATTCTTTTCTGGTCCATTTTCCTTTCCTTGGTACGTTCGGATCCCCCTTTCCCAAGGCTAGTGGTGTGCCTATGTGGGAGGTTTTCCTGCTCACTCTTGAAGTCCCAAGAGGTTCTCCCCTTGAATTTATGCATCTCTAGTTATTGGCTCCAGGAGAAAAACATTAACGGTTGATCATCCAGGTAGGGTTTTTCCTTCATCTCTCTTTACTAGGTATCATGTGGGGTGGGTACGATGATGTTTCTTCGGGGATGGATGAAATAAAACCGTAACAAAGATAAAAAATTGTTTTTAAAGAAATATGTGGTGTGTTTGATAGTTTTTTTTGTACTCTTTTATCATTTCTTATATGTTGTAAATTTTTTGGAATTATGTCCATTGAAAATCGTGGTTGTTGGAGGTCATTACAAGCGCACTAATGAACCTTTATTTTCTGGATAATAATTTGATTGAATGATTCAAACATGGAAACTGTTTAATCACGTAAAAGTTAATGATTAAATGCATTCACAATGAATATATATAAATTTGTGGTTACCCCGGTTAGCCAAACAGAAAGAAAAAACTAAATGAATGTTCTGTTTGAATCATAAAACTCTTGTGCTCTATCATGGTGACATGTGTGGTTATTCTGCATGATGCTTGTGGGGTTATGTGGATGGGTATGGGATCACCTATTGTGGTATAGTTGTTGGTTTGTGGTTCTTAGGAAATGTGGAGTTGTATGTTCGGGATTGGTGTGGTTCCAGTACTTTGAGGGATCACACATATCACTTTTTTGTTGTGAATTTACAAGAGAATTGGGTGTGAATGATCAAGTTGATGCTTGGATGTTTTTCTTTCCTTGGATTGTGAATATGTTTTTTAGACCCCTGGTAGTGAATAATTATTTAAATTAATCCACATGAATGTGATATCAATAATGGGTTCAAAGTGGATTTTTTTTCAGGAATGAGTTGTTACATGGTTGTGGATGTTGTGCTTTTTATGAATAAATATTAACGAGGGTGTTTATGTATGGGTTGGTTTTGGGACACCTACGTTGGGATGATTTCTTCTTTACCTATAAGTATAATTTAGTTCTTATATTTCTTATTACTGGACCACCCAACTTGAGAACTTCATGTGAAACACCCCCATTTCACGGGGGAGGGTGTTTTTTCCAACACTCTTATTGGTGCCTGGTTATTAGCTCCTTTTCTGCTCCCTTCCCTAAGTATCCCAAGCCTCATCGAGTAGGATATGATGTCATGAGGTCCATTAGAGACCATTATTATTTAAAAATGGTATGTTGTGCTAGTTAGACCAGGTGTGTGCGGGCAGCTTGTTTTTAATGTGTCTTCGGTATGAGGCCTAGGTGTCTTCGGGTGTGGTAGTAGTTATTCATCCCCTGTTGTATGTGGGTGTGGTTACATGTGGTTGTGGTGGACTAGGTATTTGTGCATATAGATTTGGTTGTGGGACCCAAAAGGTTGTTGTCGGGGAGGCAGTGGGATTACTGTGAGAATGGCGGGGGAGGTCTGACGGGTAGGATGTCTTCAAAAACCTATGGGAAAGTTGTGCGGGGTACCCAAACATCGATGTGTTATTACTATTACATTACATGACATGAATTATTTGGGTAGTGTTCCTTCTTCAGAATTTGGTGGATAGTTTTCTTAATATGTGCTTTAGTTATCTCCTATATCATGGGGAATTATAATTCCTCCCCATTTATGCAAGATATATTTTGGGTTTCCCTACTAGGTATAACTGTATACTCACCATACATATATAAAAATATTTTCATGATTATAGGTGGACATAGAGGACCATTTCAAACATTATTATCTCATACTTAGGGACCATAGACATTGCTTTTATTTTCGTTTTGTACTTCCATTTGATGTTTTATATATTTTTTAGCAATTATTATTTGAGCATGCATATGAGAGTGGATTATTTTACAATTACTTTTACTTCATGTTTTGGTGTTGTTTCAGATATACTATCTTATCTCTTGATCTTAATAAATAAAATAGATAATTCATTCCATTCTATGTGTTATCATATACACTTTGTGATTTCCTCCGCTTTGGGGACTATTAAAGTCGGGTCTTGGGGGTCATTATCTCTCCTCCAACTTGAAGAAGGAAGGGTCTGGAAATCTGTTGTCCATTCTTTCAGGTTGATGAAGGAGGGCTTTGAAATAAAGGTATCAGAGGGAAGGTAAAGAGGTAAAATATATTTTGTAGTTAGGAACAGTAATGATTGCATGAGATGGTAGGGAAATAGTTTTGGGAAATATTGGCATGTGAAATAGCCTAGGGAAGTCTGGCTAGGACACATGCTATTAGGGCCCCCCGTGAACCAATGCAAGGACTCTGGACCCACTGAATAACCAATTGAGGCTACACTAATTGTAGGTTAAACACCCAATGATAGGTATATATATCATAATTACTTGTGTTCTTTTTTCTATTGGGTAATTTAAGGATTTAAAATGAATAAAAACAATCTTTTACACTACTCAACCTTAAAAATTACATGTTTACATTGCAACTATGGAACCTGGATGACGACCATGGGTAGTGCGGGAAATCAAGGCATAAGAAGATTATTTGGATGATCATCAGAGGGTTGATCAGAAAGAAAATAATTACCTATGGAAAGAGAAGGCTTCATGTGTTTCATCAGGAGACCCTTAGGAAGTATGAGGGTTGCGTCTCGTACATGATGATAAAGAGATGGTACGAGGAGTTGAGGATAGATTTTAGATTAATCAGGTCTCCGATGGAGTACTGGGTTCCACTGGTTTTATGACACATTTGGGGAGTGTTGCATCAGTGGTGGACGCTCTATCTGGGATGTCACCCAACAACACCCATGATGCTCAGTTCCATCTCAACTTTCCTAGACATCCCATTTTCCCTTGTATAGAAACTCTCTGCCCTCTGGTGATGTAAATCTCACCCTGCGACTGTAGTAATCTACAAAGGATCAAAATGGTACAAACCAATCTATACTGAGATCAATATCATATCTCACCATCTTCACGACATATAGGTCCCATAGAATGTGACACACACCAAACTCTAGGGGGGACTCACTACACTGACACATACAAGTTGTTATAGTACCTGATGTAGTGTGTAGTGTCATAACATCAGAAGAAGAAGAATCATAGAGACCAAGGCTCTCCAAAATGTCGATAAATATAAAACAATGTGTAACACCAGTATGAAAAAGTACTGAAGATAAAACATAAGCTAATAGAATAGTAACTCAAATAGTAGAAGGTCAAGGATCCTACTCATGTTGGGTCTGTTGCATTGCATATGGCTACCCAGTGCCACGGCCCGACGACACATCCTGGATCCCCTGAGCTGACCCACCATGTTGTCTCTACGATCTTGGTGTCTGGCTACCACGGCCACGACCACCATATCCTCTTGCACGCCAAGACGTATTCCAGTTTCCTGACTGGTAATAAACTATTGGTCTTGTTACCACACATGGAGTCTACACAGAAACCCACTCACTACCCACTGGTGGAAACGCCCTGCAAAAATGCTAGATATGACCAATCCCCCCACAAGCTCGGCATTCCACTGGGTCATGTGGACACTGCAGTTTCTTGTTCCCCTATCGACCGCACTGGTACCAAATGACATGCCCACCTAAAGTACTCTTCTCTAAAGTACTACCACCATGAGAGAAATTCATCTCCCTCTTCCTCTTATAGGTATAAATAGTACCATAAAATTGTATCGAACCACCCTGGCACGCACAACTAGTTTACCGTAAGTTCCACTAAATAATCAGTGCCTCGCTCAAAATAGCATGCACTATAGGAAACTTGAAAACATTCACCAGAGTTTGGATGTCACACCGAAGACCATCCTCAAAGCATCTAGCTATCAACGTCTCATCACCCACAAGAACGGGTGAAAAACGCTGAAGCTCGGTGAAGTGAGAAAAAAAATCCATCAATAACATGGTTCCCTACTACATATTCATGAAATATCATGCTCAATATTCCCTCAGCGTCTTCGGGAAGAAGAATTCGTAGAAGGATGCATGAAAATATTCCCACGTAATGTCTCAGTGATGCTCAGTCTGGGTGGTATCATCCAACAACATCTTGGTGGAATCACGCATAATGTTTGTAGAGAGCTTGACCATATGCCCAGGAGGCATCTCAAGATGATTGAATATCGGCTACCTCTAATTCAGCCATGACTCTACAGCTTGAGGTCCGCCATCCCATGAAAACGTAGGCAGATGCTGCTGTTGGAAGATACGTGTCAGCACTGCTATAGATGTGGCATCCGTCAGTGCTCCCTGTAATGTCTGCATTGTCACGACCCGACCCTACCGGTCTCGAGCTGCAACATCCCCAAGCCTGACTTCATAGGCAAGGGGCTGGAGAAGAGCGCTGAAAGCGTAACAATATCGGGGAGGCATTTTCCTAAGTTCCTGTACACACCCACACAACCCACTCAATGCAGAAGTGCCGAGTAAAAAGAATACCAAAGTAAAAACAACTATAACCCAACCACAATCATACATCAAACTCTGAATAAAAAAATAGTAAAGTGCTGAAAATTAATTACAAAGTAATGAACCAAAAAAGGAAAAAACACGTGCCCAACCCGAAAGGATCCACAACCCGCCAACAGGTAAACAAAAGTAAACAACTGGTGAGTCTTACATGTGAAAGTGCTACTACGACCATTGAACATATCCCAAGCTCGTATGTCCCCTATGCTCCTCTGTAGTCTTGATCGACCTGTCCATCGTCTGCAAGGGAAAACCAGGGGCGGGAAAAGCCCAAACAGGGTCGAGTATAAAGATACTCAGTAGGATGCCCTGAAATCTCGAGGGAGAAACAAAGGAGGATCTTAAATGGTGAGTAGTATACATAACAAAGAATATTATAAGAGTAAAATAGAGAGAGAGTGCATCTGATCCCACAAAAGAAAGGAAGTAGACTCATCCCAACCAAGAAGATCTAGAAAAGGAAATCACGTGGCATACCCCACGTGTATTTTCCCCTCTTATAAGGATAGTAACTAAACCCATGTAGTGGAGACATTAGTAGGGTGTATAAATATATATGCTCAACAAGAAACTCGAACGACTGCGTAAGGGGATATCTATCTCCATGATCAACCCAGGAAACATCGCCGACTGTTCCATGGGTATCCATCACTAATGCCCAACAGTCTTGCACGTCAAAGCAGCCTCATCGCTAAACCGCACCACCGAAAGTCCTGCTCTGGTAATCCGGGAGAAAAGCCACTAAATATCCTCATAGAAATGACTGAGTTTGAGAGAAGTCATCGGGTAACCCACTACCCAGCCTAGCTGGAGGGTAAAACCTAAATGACCGTCGGGTGACCCACTGCCCAGCCCTACTAGAGGGTAGACCCTAAAAGGTCATCAGGTGACCGACTACACTGTCCTGCTAGAGGCTAAACCCTAATGTCAATGGGTAACCCACTACCCAGACCCACTAGAGGGTAAACCCTAAAGTCAATGGGTAACCCCATGCCCATCCTTTCTGGAGGGTAAACACTGATAAGATTACGGGTAACCCACTCCTTAGGCCCGTTGGAGGGTAAACCCGGAACTTTTCTGATAACCCAGTGTTTCCCGTTCCACCACTGGGTGTCACTAACATCGCTAAGGTGGGTTGGTTCAGAGTGCGTCAAGGGAACCTCCGACCAATTACCTTTTAGGTTTCCACATTTAATGAGATATCGAAAGAGGCTCCGCACACCCATATAGATTACACCTTTGTAATCCCCACAATAAAACACGCGAGATATACGACTTACTCTCTGGAAAAACACTGCTGACGAAAAAGTTATTCACCACTGCTTTATGCCTATAGGACTTCTCATGGGGTCCAAAAAACAGTTTTGAAAATGGTCGGGCAAACTTCACCATCAATATTATCTCAGAAAAGCACGAAAAAAAACTTCTAATTCGCCCCGAATAGACGTCTGATGAAAAAGTCGCAAAACACTTCCCACACCTGAAAGGACGACCCGTGGGGACCACACCTAAGCTCTGGAATAAACGCCTCAAACCAACCTGGTATACATCATCTTGAATCCAAGGTGACAATGCCACTAACGGTGCCTAAAAATGAATTCAGATGTGTTCTCACCCTCTGAAAGAAGGATCTCTGTGAGGCGCTAAACAATACTTAACGAGCGTGTCTGGCCACTGAGCCCCTGTCTCGGGAATTAAAAATCCCTGAGTCCTTCTAGAAAATTTCATCTCGAGCAGATGATTGTGTTTCAGAAGACATCACGCAAAACGGACACACGTAGTGAATGTTACAGGTGTCCTAAAGCAAGGGAACTACCCCGCTTAGGGATGGACCGGCCCGGTCCCGCCTGTCCCCTGGCCTGTGCTGGCCCGGCCCGCGGCCATTCCGTGTAGCCCAATCGCTAACACCTGAGAGCCCGCCGTATCCACTAGGGACCACCACCGCTTGAGACTTCCGCCACCTGGGACCACCGTCGCCTAGGATCCCGCCGCTCCGAACGCCATCCCGGACCGCCTGAAGCCCGCAAGAAACCCCATGAACCATAGGAAAATAGGGAAAAATTGCCGAAAAACGTCTTGGGGCCACCCTAGGTGCACCGAAACTCAGATATTCGATCCAAGAATATAGTTATAAAGATTGGATCTAATGATATGCAACCATGGGATTCGCCCGATAGGAAAAAATAATTTTTACACTATGAATTGCATTTGAAGAGCTTGCGGAAATTAAAATCGAAAAGAAATACAAGAGCGTACATCGCAGGGCGTAGCCAGTCGCTTCGTCGATGATCTGCCAAATGTGTCACACCATAGAGAGGTGGGGAGAGGATCTCGATCTGTGTAGAGAGGTATCCACTTGGGAGTGACAAGGGGGATGGAGGAGTGGTGGTAGAAGTGTTTATGTAGAGAAACACTTAAACTCCCACCAGTAGGATCCATACCCGAACTTTCGACAATGTGGGGGTTAAGCCACCTCTAGGGTGAAATCCACATTTTGAGATTAATGGCGGTCTTGGAATTTTAATATGAGCCTCCATTTAGATTTTTTAAAGTTCACTCCTGAGCCATCTAAATTACAAAAACACCCCTCATGGCGTTTTCCACAGAAGGGTCACACACGAGAAAGTTACACCCCTCCTAGGGTAAACGACACGCTCTGGACTCAATGGTGACCTCCATTTTCCCATCTGATCTACCATTTTAGAGTTATTCTGTTTATTTGGCATGTCCAATGTAAACACACTTAAAAATTAATTTCGTCCACACTAGGGCTTGGAATCACATGTCGTCTGAACGCCCTGCTCAGGAATAACATTAAGAAAATTTCACAGTCTTACTGGATCAATACCCTGGTTCGTACGTCATTTCCTCCATCAATTTTTTCATCCCTGAAAAACAAAACTACAAAAACAACTCAGGGTACTGAGCCCACATTTGTCTCTCCCATTCCCAGGTGCTCTCCCGCAACCTCAGGGGCTACCAAAACACACGAACCAAAGGGATGGTTTGTCCACCCAATGTCCGCTCACGCCGGTCCTCAATCTCCACCATGTGCTCCGCAAAGGTGGCTCTATCATGGATGTACATCTCTCCCCAGTATATAAAGTTCATGTGGTCATGAATGTATTTCATCATCTACGACACATGGATGACGTCATGCACCCTCTCTAGCTGTGGGGGTAGAGAAAGATGGTAGGCGACCTCACCAACCCTAGGAATGGTCTAAAAGGGCCCAATGAACCTCGGGGATAGATTTCCACCCCAGATGAATCTCTGTGTACCACTCCGCTGAGAGACTCTCAAAAAGGCATTGTCCCCCCTACATGAACTCAAAAGTCCATCGAGGACCATCTTTGTAGGACTTCTGTCTGCACTAAGCTATCCTCGTCTGCTCAAGAATGACCTGCACCTTCTCTGTCGTTTCTTGTACTAACTCTAGGCCTACGAGGGAGGCCTCCACAACCACTTTCCATCACAACTGTGACATGTATGGTCTCTTGTAGAGGGCTTCAAAGGGTGCCATGGAAATATTAGAGTGGTAACTGTTGTTGAATGCGAACTCCACCAAGGGTAGGTGATCCTCCTAACTTAGGAAAAAGTATAACACGCACTCCTTGAGAATAACCATCAAAACCTAGATAGTGTGCTCGGTCTACCCTTCCGTTTGGGGGTGAAATGTTATACTCATCCACAACTGAGTCTCGAATTCCTATTATAGGCCTCACCACAATCGTGACGTAAACTGCATGTGACGGTCAGAGACGATCATTGAGGGTACTCCATTAAGGCAGACGATCTCCCTAACGTACAAATACCCAAGACTCTCCACAGTGATCTCCTCCCTGAAGGAAAGGAAGTGCGCCTACATTGTGAGTTGATCCACTATAACCCCCCCAATGGATTCATGGACCTTCCTTGTGTGCATAATCCCTATGAATAAGTCCATAGATATGCCATCCCACTTCCACTCAGGGATATCTAGGGGCTGAAACAACCCTGCCGGAACCTGATGCTCTGCCTTCACCTGCTGACAGGTAAGACACCGAGAAACGAACTCATCTACACTCTGCTTCATGCCCTACCACCATATTTTCCACTGAAGGTCACTGTACATTTTCCCCACACTGGATGTACATCTAAGGGAGAAGTGTGGAACTCCTGCATCTCCTCCCCCCGAATTGCCTCTAGTACTATAGCTCCCCCCTAGAACATGATATCATGATTCACTCCATCTGAATACCCATCTAGTGCATCGCCTGTGGAAATATGGTCACAAAGTACCTCGCTGTCGACATCCACCAGATATGACTCTCTCACATGCTCAAGGAGTGATGAAGTCAACACCATCGGCTGCAGAAATGTTCTACCCCCCTACTCCACCAAGTTCAGACGTAAAAAAACCAACTTCTCTGATGCTTCCCACACTAGAAGAGCATGGGTTTTCCTTCTGAGGGAATCTTCTACTACGTTTCCCTTCCTTGGAGTGTAGACTATCTCGAAATCATAGTTCTGCAGAAATTCCAGCCAGTGCCTCTGCCTCAGATTCAAATCCCAATGATTAAAGATGTACTTCAGTCTCTAGTGGTCTAAGAAGACCAAAAAATGCTCACCCAAGAGGTAGTGTCTCTATAACCTAAAAGAGAAGACCACCACATCCAGCTCCAAATCGTGAGTCACATACTTCTGCTCATGGGGCCTCAACTTCTTGGACCCATATGAAATCACTGCTCACGGCTCCATCAGCATGCACCAAAGCCCATATCTTGAAGAATCAAAATACACTAGGAACTTAACGCCCTCCTTTGGTATCATCAACACTGGAGCACTAGTCATCCTCTATCTCAACTCTTCAAA
Source organism: Viscum album (assembly GCA_963277665.1). Taxonomy (NCBI): domain Eukaryota; kingdom Viridiplantae; phylum Streptophyta; class Magnoliopsida; order Santalales; family Viscaceae; genus Viscum; species Viscum album. Next base: position 1,958,854,436 of record OY728165.1, read on the forward strand.
TGCCTTATAGAACTGATCCGTCCAGGTGAACGATCGTCCCTTCCACATCAATGCGGTCAAAGGGGAATCAATCCTGGTGAAATCATCTACAAACCACCTGTAGTACCATGCTAAACCAAAGAATCCTAACACCTCTGATGCATTCTTGGGTGGCTCCCAAGGAAGCACTGCCTCTATCATTGCGCGATCTACGACCAATACCTTCTCTGTAATGACATGACCCAGAACGTGATCCTCATGAATCCAAAACATAAACTTATAGAGCTTCCCATACAGCTGGCTCTTTCAGAGTAAGTCTACAACCATCCTCAAATGTATCACATGCTCCTCTTCTGTCATTAAGTTGATGAGTATGTTCTCAATAAAGACAACCACAGACTAGTCAATGTACGGTTGGAAGATCTCATTCATCAAAACCGTGAAAACGGGGGGGGGGGGGTGGGGGATTTGTCACACCAAATGAATCACCAGAAACTGATAATGCCCATAGTGACAATGGAAATCCAACTTTGGGTTGTCATCCTAACGATCCCACAACTGGTGGTATCTGTATCGACGATCAATCTTGGAGAACCAATTTACACCTCTAAACTGGTCGAAGATGTGATCGATCCTCAGAAAATGGTATCTATTCTATATCGTGGCCTGATTCAGGAGATGATAATCCAAAAAAAGCCACAGACTCACATCTACCTTTCTCACAAACAAAATCGGAGCTGCCCAGGGGGAAACACTAGGCCTGATAAATCCCTTCTCACGAAAGTCATCCAACTGATGTCGTAGCTCCTGAAGCAATGTTGGTGACATCTGATATGTTGCACCTGATATCAGGGCAGTCCCCAGCTGCAAGTCAATGTAGAACTCCATCTCTCACCTCTGAGGTAGTCCCAGGAAATCCTCAGGAAAGACGTCCATGTAGTCATCTACAAGGTAGGGATCCAGGGGCATGTAGATTCTGCTACTCCGAGATCCATACTTGCCAACTAGTGTGAAAAAGGTCATGTTCTCCTTATTAGAGTACCCATCTTCTCTTCCATGTGGTCTCATTCACCAAAAATGGTAAACCTTATCCCATCAAAAAACACACCTCTGACTCGTTTATGATGACAATCGATCTGAGTGTGAACCATAAAAAGCCAATCAGTGCCCATGATGACTTCATAAGGTCCCATCATGATGAATAGTAGGTCCCATGTGAAACTCCCTCCTTCGAACGACAGTTTTAATTGCCTGTAGATAATGGTCACCAATGAGGCACTTCCCAAAGGAACCTAGAGGCTAAGTGTACGTGCCAATGCCTCTACTAAAAGCTCAAAATCTCGTACTAAAAGCTGCGATAAAAAATAGTGGTTGGTGCCTCTCTATACTAGTACCAAAAAAAGTGTCGATTGAACACAAATTTTACCTCGGATCATCTCAAGTACTGGGGTCATGATCTACCATATCTTGAATCTTCATACGGCCCCTAGCGCCAACTCCCTTGGCCTGACATGGGCCTCTTGGATGTGGTTGTGTAAGTACCTAGAAACGTCGTCCTGGACCTCCAAGTCCTGCCACTCTGCCTGTGCTACAACCATGAGGACCACCATGTCCTCTCCTGAGAGAACCCTGGTCACGACACTACCTCTGTCATTGTGGTGCACCCACAGGATTCCACGGCAGTTCGGTATGCCTAGTCCAGCATTCTCGTGCCAGGTGAGATAATCCATCACACGATTAGAACCAGCTCTCTCCTGACTTCCTCGGTCCTCCACGATGGCACTGCGGTGTATGAACCTACCCCTATGTCAGCTCACGGAAGGGCCTCCTCGACCGAGGCTCTACTCTCTGCTGCCAGTTTGTCACTGCATAATCTCCTCTGAAGCGGCCACTACTAAGCCCTGTCAGTTGGCATCCCGCATCAATGAAGATCTCTATCATGAGCGCCTTCACTAGAACCCCGACATAAGTAGGGATTCATAGGGGCACTACACTAGCAAGGATCTCCCAATGAAGACCATACTCAAAATTCCGCGCCTTGAAGTAACTGTCGCGGGTCATATCATGCGAGTAGCGTGTTAGATCGGTGAACCGTTCCGAGTACTGCACCACGGTAGTCCCCCCTGTTTCAGCTCCTGATGCTCCTAAATATTAAATGGGTGTAAACAAGAGGGTTAGTAATCCTCTCGGAAGAGCTGCTTAATGTTATCCCATATGAGAGATAACTCGTCGTGGGTCTCCGTAACCAACCCCTACCAACACATGGTCATGTCGAAGAAAGCGTTGGCATATAAGGCTACCACCTGGTCTTCTGGTGTCCATACCATCCTGAAATGTTAGTACATAGATTGTATATAGTCTTTTCCTGCTTGGGGATCTAGGTGTCCGTAGAACATCTGTGGTCACTAACGCTGAAACTCTCAGTGCGCACTCAGCCTACGCTTAGCCTTGGCCCGTGCTATTGGTACTAAATGTCGCTCTCTAGGGGGAGGGGCTACTGCTGAAGCACTGGGCGGCAGGGGATCACGTGAGTGTCCCTAAACTGACGCCTTGTAACTCGCAAGGTCATCGTCACGAACTCGAGAGGGTAACCTGGCTGGGTACTATTATGGGGGAATCCTGAAAAATATCATGGAATACCATGATCAAATGAATATATATATATATATATATATCTATTATAACAAAGGGGAGGTGACTCAAAAAGGATAGTCAAAGACTCAATCCTACTGGATGCATGTTCCAATGTTCCCTGCAACAAATGTCTTAGCGTGCTGAGTCGAAAAGCAGGTTATCAGGGTCATTGTGAATGTATACATCGGCCGACCGTACCATCACTGGACTTCATGTCCTATAATCCACTCTCAAGAAACTTCAACAATATTTCACTAAATCCCAACCAATTCCTATTTTGGGACGTCAGATCAACACCCCAATGAAAAAAGCACCATTGATTCAACTTTGTCATGACATGATCCCATCGGTCTCGAGCCGCTACTACCCCAAGCCTGCCCTAATAGGCCAATGGCTGGAGACATGCGCCTTAGGCATTTCAATCTCAGGGAGGCCTTTGCCTATGTACCTGTACACACACAACCCACTCAATTCAGAAGTGTAGAGTAAAAATAAAACCAAAGTACAGACAACTATAACCCAACCACAGTCATGCATCAACCTCTAAATAGAAAAAATGTAAAGTGATGAAATGTACTAACAAGGTACTGAATATAAAAATGGAAAAAAAGGCACAAAACCTAGAAGGTTCCACAACCCGAAAATAGGTAAACAAAAGTAAACAGCTGGTGAGTCTCACACCTGAATGTCCTACTATGACCACTGAATGCAGCCCAATATCTTGTGTCCTCTATGCTCCTCTGTAGTCTCGATTGACCTGTTCGTCATCTGCAAGGGCACACCAGGTGCGGGAAAAGCCCAAGAAGGGGTGAGTATAAATATACTCAGTAGGATACCCCCAAAACCTCGGGGGAGCAACAAAGTAGTTAATAAAACGGTGAGTAGAAGAAAGAAGAAAGAACAATGTAAGAGTACAATAGAGAGAGAGAGTGATGCTCAACCCACAAAGTAATGGAAGTAGACTTGTCCAAATCAAGGGGAGCTAGACACGAAAATCATGTGGAATACCCCTCATGTCATCGCCCCTCCTATAAAGAGAGTAATTGAACCCAAGGATTGGGAACAAAAGTATGGTGTATAAATATATATATGCTCAAAAAGAAACCCAAAAGAGTTCATAAGGGGATATCCATATCCATGATAAACCCAGGAAAATTCTCCAATAGTTCTAAGGGTAGCTATCATTGATGCCCAACAGTCTCGCACGTCAAAGCTACCTTATCGCTAAACCGCACAACTAAAAGTCCCACTATGGTAATCATGGTGAAAAGCCACTGACTAGCCTCATACGAAGTACTAAGTATGAGAGAAGTCATCGGGTAACCCACTGCCCAGACCAGCTAGATGATAATCCCAAAAAGGTCATCATGTGACCCATTTCCTAGCCCTTCTGGAGGGTAGACCCTAAAAGGTCATCATGTTACCCACTACCCATTCCTGCTGGAGGGTAAAGCCTAAAGTCAAAGGGTAACACACTACCCAACCTCGTTGGTGGGTAAAACCAAGGGTCAATGGGAAATCCACTACCCAGCATCAGTAGAAGGGAAACTGTAATACGCCAGTGGGTAACCCACTGCCCAACCCCGCTGGAGGGTAAATGAAGAACCGGTCCGATAACTCCGTGATGCCCGTGCCATCATTGTGTGTCACTAACATCGCTACCGTGCATTGGTTCAGAGTGCATCAAGGGAAACTCTGAAAAATTCCCTTTCATGTTTCCACATTTAATGAGATATCCAAAGAGGATCTGCACGACCAAACAGATTACACCATTATAATCCTTGTGAAAAAACACGCGAGGTAGAATACTTACTCACTGGAAACAGACTCCCAACGAAAAAGTTATTCAACACCACTTTGGGCCTATAAGGCATCTCGTGGGGCCCAAAACTATTTCCTGATAGAGGTCGGGAAAATTGAGCCATCATGATTCTCTCAAAAAAAAACACACCAAAACAACTACTCATTCACCCCAAATGGATGTATGATGAAAAAGTCGCAAAACGCTACTCACATCCTAAAAGACGTCCTGTGGGGACCAAAACTCAACTCCAGAACCAACGCCTAAAAAGAAATTTCTATACATCATCTTGATACTAGGTTTATAATGCCATTGATGACACTTAAAACAGACTTTAGATGTGTTTGTACCATCTGAAAGAAGGATCCCAGCGAGGTGCTAACCAATACGTAACAGGAGCATTGCACCACTGAGCCCCTATCATTGGAATTAATAAACCCCACGACAATCTCAAAAAATCCATCTCAAGCTGAGGATTGCACTTTCGTAGGAGGTACACAAAACAGAAACTAGTAGTGAATGTTACGGGTGTCCGAACACAAGGGGACTACCCACTTAGGGCTGAACCGGCCAGGTCCAGCCGATCCACCCAGCCCTGCCCTGCCCGACCCGCATCGTCGTCTCGCGGCCCTTCCACACGGCCCATCCACTGACCTGCATTCCACCATGAAGATCATCCCATGTGGCTGGTCGCAGTCCCGCGTGGAGACCCCCCTTCAGTGGGTCTCAGTCTCCAGCATGGGATCACACTCCGCGACCCCCGTCGCCCACCGTATCAACGACCTAGAAACCCGCCACCGCCGCCTGGGACCGCCGCCACATGGGACCATCGCTGCCTAGGACAACCCCCGACTAGATCCTCCACCACCTGGGATCACTGTCTCCTGGGAGTCCGCAGTGCCGGCTGCCGTCCCGGACCACCTGAAGCCTACTGGAAACCCTTGGAACCACCGAAAAACAGGGGAAAATGGACGGAAAAATTCCTAGGGCCACCTCGGGCGCCCCGGGACTTGGATTTTTTGATCCGAGAATAGATTTATAAAGATATAATGGATTCTTATGCAACCATGGGATTCTCTAGGCAGGAAAACAATATTTTGACACTACAAATTGCATTTGAAGAGGATGTAGAAATTAAAAACGTAGAGAAATATACGAGGCAACCTCGCAGGGTGTAGCCAGTCGCTTCGCCGATGATCCACCGGAGCCTCTGCACCTTGGAATGATGTGGAGAGGATATTGATGCTTTTTGAGAGGTATCCTTCTGGGAGATACACGGGTGAAGGAGGAGGAGGGGTGGGAGAATTGTTTAAGTAGAGAAACACTTAAACTCCCACAAGTAGGCTCCATAACCGAACATTCAACGGGGTCGGGGTTAATACACCTCTAGGGTAAAATCCACGTTCACAATGTAACGACAGTATCAGAATTTTAATCTGAGCCTCTGTTCAAGAGATGTGAATTTCACGCCCGAGGCCGCTATATTACGAACACGCCCCTGGTGGTATTTTCCTCAGAAGGGTCACTATAGTGAATGTTACCCCCCTTCTAGGGTAAACGACACGCTACAGACTCAACGACGCCCCCAGTTTTCCCATACTAGCAGTGTTTAGGTGTTATTTTGTTTATTTGGTGTGTCCAATGTGAATGCACATTTAATTTAATTTCGGCCACACTAGGGCTCGGAATCACATTTCATCTGAACACCATGCTCTGGAATAACATTAAAAAAAATTCAAAGTCTTAAAGGCTAAAAACCTAGGTTCTTACATGAATAAACCGCATGAAGCCTTCACGGAACATCGCATCCACTCTTGTGTCTGGTATAACGGCTGCCACCTCATCTAGCTCTGCTAAAGGATCCATCGGTAGCCCGTGGCCTGCCGTATATAGAATATACACATTGCCGCTCTCTTGGAGAACAATTGGTGGTAATCTCGGTGGCATGAATCTACAAGTTCAAATACGTGCCATAGATTAAGGTCATAAAGGACTGAAAACAATGATTATAAGAAGCGAACATGAGAAGAGAAAAATGTATGTTTTACAATAGATGACTACACGACTTGTATAAATACTACACAGCGTGTTCTCCCAGACCATCCACATTGGTGTGAACTCCAGCTAAAATTGGTTGTGTAACACCCTAAACACACAGTGTTTCTTTTGAATACAAGGTGTGTACTTGAATCCTCCTTCCCTTCCCAAGTCCTTCTACATGGCAAATCCACATGGTTATTCTAAAACAAAACTACATGACATGTCCCAGAAAGACACGGAAAGTTCAAAGAATCCCCATATCGACCCGTGTTGCTCGCTATAAGGCTGGCTACATGGCGTGTCCCACAGGCACACGGCGTGTATGAGGTAGGGTAACACCGACCTGTGTTGTTAGTGAAATGATCAGGTACCTGGGTCAGACTACACGTTGTGTTCAATTTTGACACGGTGTGTTTTTCTTAAGGATCCGCAATCCATGATGTTAGTTACACCGGAAGATATCGGGTCGACACTACACGACGTGTAAAACCGGTACACGGAATGTTCCTCCAAAACATCCTTATCTCGTGTCTCTACCCACATGGCTAATGATACGGTAAGAGACTACACGTACAGTGTACTTAAATTTTTTCCCCTCTCTTTCTGAACAGAAGAACACACGATGTGTGTCCATAGAACTACACGACATTTCTGTGAGTTTTTCCAGACAGTAAGCCTCATAAACTACTCCAGAACCCATAAAAACACGAAAAAAACACCTCTGTACCAAATTCTGTTCCGTGAGGGCCCATACTCCTCGATAATCAAATCATGGTGTCTAATACATGTTATAATAATGTAAAATTTTCAATGATCCAACAAATTCCGGTCAGTGAGGGACCATACTCCCCAAAAACCCATGTCTGGCATTAATTCTAGCAACAAACTCACACAACAAGTCCTTATCAAATAGAAGGTATTTATCAAAGCATCTATCACAAAAGAATGATTTTCTAGAACAACAAATATTAAAAAAACATGAAATTTCTAATGCACCTACATGGCATTGGAACTATGCATGACATGTGATTTCTAACATGTAACTAAATGATGCATGAGATAGAATTCTTTCATCTCATTAGGTTGCAACTAAATATAACCCATTTATAACATATAAACCACATAATCTCAAGGGCGTCACCAAACTGTGAAAATCAAGTCAACTGTCAAATTTGAAAAATCAGAAAAATTGCAATAAATGAGGTTGACTGGATTTTCCCTGTACACGAGTTAGCTACTCCTGGACACAACCTATTATCAACTACAATGCGCGTCCTATCCCTAACTAAGGAACTAAATATTATGTCAAAAAACAGAACCTCTTCTGATACAACTTTGTAACGTCACAGATCCGGATGCCACACAACGGGTTCCCCAAACCCAGCTAGTAACATGACCTCAAACACATTTCCCCGAACGCTAGATGCTGCCAACTAGCAGTGAGGGCCTATGTCTGATAGTGGGGAAACTATTACCTCATTTTTCATAGTGTATTGTAGCGGAATTAAATATATAAACATAAAACTGCGGAAGTAGTAAACAGTATACAATTGAAATGGACAACTTAAGTAAAAGAGAACCATCAATCATATATATATAAAGATGTTGCATTTCATTATTCTAAGAAAGCATCTAGAACAAGATACATGTCACGACCCGACCCAACGGGGCTCGAGCCACAACTCCCCAAGCTCGCCTCTAGTAGGCCAGGGGCTGGCGTCTAGCACCGAGTAGGCTGTCACACACATCGGAGGAATTAGCCTATGGTACCTGTACACACGAACCCACATGCAACTCTATGAAACAATGCATAGATATATAAAAGCGAATATAAAATGCATGCATACATCTATCCCAACTAGAGTACATCAAAAGTACGAAAGGGAAAAATAGGGCCAAACAAAAGAAAACTGCAAAGTGTCCAACCTGCTTAGAAGGAGGGTAAACACTGCCAAACACCCTCCGGTCAGCTCCTCGGTCAAACCCTCTCACTAAGCTCCACCTGATCTGGGTCCTCCTGGGACTCCGTTGAAAGGCTTGTGGTCTTCACAAGACACAAACATGTGCAGGAAAAGCCCGTGCAGGGGTGAGTATAAACATACTCAGTAGGCACCCCAAAAACCCAAAATAAAAGGGATCAACTGAAAGGAAACAGTCCGCTCATCCCAGCTAGAGGGAACCCAGACGACAGAGAAACTCCATCTCGTGACCATCCTCACCTAAACACAACTAGTTAGCTCAGCTTATGTGTATGCCCATACATACACCTTGAAAAATCCAGATATATGCAGCTCACACAATAAGCCACTTGAGGTACCGACCTCAACACCAGCAATGATTGAAAACCAGGCGATCACACACCACAATCACTGTTATCCCAGATGACACGAATCCAAGAGATACACTCCATCGGGTTTCACACAATCCTCTCAGATGCGCATCCAAGATATCATGCTCGTCGGATAACATCACTGAGGAAACCTCACTGAAACAACATAACCACCAAAATCCTCAGATAGGGGATCACTCTTAGGGTCGATTAGGGGATATTAGAACCCACTCTGGTATATGAAGATCAAAGATAGGGGTCACTCCCAGGTTCCATTGGGGGATACCACGATCTGATCTATAATATATAGTTCTCACATATAGGGGATCACACCCAGGATCTGATGTGGGATACCACAACCCGATTTGTCGCTCCACAGAAGCACATCACTCAGATAGATGATCATCTCCCATATAAATGTGGTCAAGATGATACCAGAACCCTATATGGTATAAATCTTGATGTAGGGGATCAAACCGATGAAACCACAACCCTACTAAAACCACACGCTAAGTAGGGGATCACATAACCAATGATACTGCAACCCTACTATACACCTCACGATGTATAGGGGATCGTATAACCAACGATGACACAACCCTACTGAGTACGTCCCACCTTATAGGGGATCATAATACTGATGATGCCACAACCCTATGGGGTTAACCAGCTAGATAGGGGATCGCTGCCCGTGGATAAACGGTCACAGCTATACAAATAACGCGATCTAGGGTAACGATGCTAGAGGATAACACTCCAGCCCACCGGAGGGATTCCACAACTCTAATAGATTAAACATCCCATTGAGAGGATCACAAGACTACACTATGGTAGTGATGTCGCGCAAAGCATCATAGGAATGAACCAAGGAAGTACCATCAACCACTGCTGGTCCAAACATCGCTCACCCAAGCGACCCGCCATAGCGCCACATCGCGCATCTCCAAGGCCGATACTGAGGCCACCATCACGTTTCATATGGATAACATGCAGGATAGGCTATTTACTCACCCGAATTGGACAACCGGTGAAAAGGAATTATTTATAACTGCTAGCACGTGTGGGAGCCACACAACAATCCCGAAACTCAACAAACGGGTCATACCATGTTGATCCCCTTGGAAAAGTACACAGGATCTATTACTCGCACGTCCGAAACGGACACCCTGGGAAAAATGCACTATTCACCGAATGCCATCTCAGGCGGGGTCCACACCTCAATCCGGAAACTCAACGAACAGATCACACCACGGCGATCCTATTGGAAAAACATGCATGATCGACTAATCATCCGCCAAAATCGGACTCCTTGTGCAAAAGTTGTGTTTCAACGAAAACGCCAAAAACCCGGCCTCATGGGGCCCGCACCCTAAACTCGGTCCCAACACTCGGAATCCAGGAATAAAATTCTTTCGTATCATCAGGGTATCAATTCCACTAACGTCATTTCAATCGGATGCTCCAGGTAGAACTTACGACGGCCCGAAGTCGTAAAATAATAAAATATTATTATTTTATAAGACGTTTCTAACTCCTTGGACACCATCCCGATCCATAAAATTCTCAATGTGAGTTCAAAAGGTCTGTCTCGATGCAATTAGCATGTCTCCCCAAACGGATCACAAATTGGAGTTACCGTTTGCGTGTTATAGGGGTTTAATGAACCCGTATAAAATTCAAGTCGGACTACCGCCGGCCTCGCCAGAAACCACCGTGCCACCGCCGCCGGAATCCGCGGCACCACCGCCTCACCTAACTGGTTTCCGCCATGGACGCCGCTAGAATCCGGGATTTCTGCCGGAAAACTTTTGGGAACCCCCGAGAGCACCCCAATGTTCCAAAATCAGATCTGAAACATGATTCGGAAAACTCAGGACCCAAACAATACAACCCTTATAAAGATTTGAAGAAAAACAACATATAAAGGGGTCCGAAATTTAAAAACTCAAACCGCCAACCTCACGGGTGAAACTACGACGATCCGCACTCCAAAACTTCTGTTGCACGATCCTGGAACGCCCGCCATCGAAATATGAGCTCAACGACACCTTGATCGCGCGATCCGGCCGTCGATTCGCCGTCAGAAGGGGAGGAGAATGGGGAGGAAGGAAGAAGAATTCCTCCTCTGTGTATCACATGTCCAATAGGGGGGAAGATATCTTTTTACAAAAAATATCATCTTAACTCCCCGGATTTTTGTTTTGAGCTACCATTTAGGAGATATCACACCCCCTCCATGTGCATAGTATAAAAATACTTAATATTTTTATAAAATTAATTCCGGGCACATGGGGCCTCATAATCACACGCCGTATTCGTTCCTAACTCTAGAATTATTCATATAAATATTCCAAAGTCTCACAGGGTGAAAAACCCTAGTCGCTACATTCTCCTTCCCTAAGAAAATTTCTTCCTCGAAAATCCATAGCACAAGGAAAGCAACTGGACTCGCAACTGGGTATCCCACACCAGTGAGTTCTCCAACAAACACTCATGTTTGAACACATAAGTTAGAGGGAATCATCCACCACGCCTCATCACTTTCCTCTTTGGGTGGAACTGACTCGCCCGCACGATTTTATTTACGTCACAAAAATGTGACTCGGTGGGGGATGAATCCCTCTTCCTTACGCATTCGAAACACGCCAGACTACACCCACCCAGGGTCTTACCAATGCCCTGCACGAAACTCGAGCAAGAAAAAAAAAGGAAGGGTACCACTAAATAGTGTCTATAAAACTACTGCAGAATGTAGATAGGAAACAAGGCGTACCTCTACCCATCTGTGGAGCCTCTAGGTCAATAGCCCCAAGCACATGCAGCTGTCCTCGCCCTCGGCCGTGAGCTCCCTGAGCTTGGCATGGACCACTAGGGGATGGGGGTGGTGGTAACAGCTACCGCCTACCACCGCCTCCTGTTGTACCAGGTCCATTGCCACGTCCACTACCCTATATACCTCCTTGCTCGTGACGCAGCCTCTGCCATGGTGGTTTATCGACCGGCTCCCTCTCAGCAGCACGGCGGGTCGGAAAATCTATAACAAGATGTCCCTGACCATCACAAGCATAACATTGCATCTCTTGCAGCTGACTAGAACTGGCCTATGAGCCATGCAAGCCCTAAGCCTTAGATCCTCCATCATGGGGTGGCCTCCTAAAACGTCAGCCACATCCAGACCCCTAAGTCTGTTTTTGGAAACCAGATGCAGACATCTCTGCTCTCACATTCCTAGAACTAACAGGGGGAATCAGCTCAGCCAGAAATCACTCCACCACCAACGCTCACTTGATCACTCCAGCATATGTTGGAAGCCACAAGGAAACCACACCTGCTCAGATGTCCCTATGTATGCCCTTCTCGAAGTACTGAAATCTAAAGAATGGGTCTCGATCCATATCCAGGTAGTAGTGAAAATGGTCTGTAAACCAAGCTGAGTACTCTGACACGGTCATGCCCTCCTATCGAAGCTACAGATGCTCCAGGATCCGCACTGACCTCAGCATCACCAGATAGAAATCCAGGTGAGAAAAGGATAAAATTCCATGATATTTTATGATTCACGGAATACAAAAATCATAAATTATTTACCAAGATCCTTATAGATAATATATGGATTAATTTGATGGCATGAATATAGATAATTTTATTTTTTGGAATTTAAACCAAAGGAGGAAATAATTTCTATATATACCAAAGGTATGATCCAATGAGAATTGCTAAATATATTGATAATTATCTCATTTCATTGATAAGGTTGAGTATCCTATGTTATATCCTGAATTATTGATGAATATATTGGATTTATATTTATGATAATAAGTTACATTCTCTAACAAAAAATGAAGATAAACATATGAGATCCCACTTGAATAAGATCGAATTGAGGAATTTTTTTGTTCCCAAAACAATTCATAAAGACAAAGAACAATGAGCATTATTTTTAAAAAAAATAAGAACTAAAAACCTTCATTTGTGTAATGATAACTAAATAACTAACGTTATTTGTTCATATGAAGAATAAGAAGAATATCTCAATTATTATTTTTTCACAATGACCATATTTGTTAATATAATGTTTGATGAAGATAACATAATATCCCTATACGAATTATGATGTTAGGAGGATGGAGTATACATGAAATAAATTTTCATGAAATAGAATGTTATATTTCTCATATATAGAGACTATGATTGAAATATTTCATAGAAAGTAAATACATATATATAGTGACCATAACCTAACATGCATGGATATTTCATCATTTTAGATAAATATTCATCACATCACAAAAGAAAATACCTGAGGATTGTACTGGTTTACTATTTTTGGAAACACATAACACAATCCTCTAATATTGTAAAGGACCTTAATTTTTTACCGCAAAGATCATCCCCTTCATTACATATATATAAAACCATTCTTCATAACCTAGGTAATTTAATAATTCGAATGGGTGAGATCATATTCTCAATAAGGGTAAATATTGGAGAAACATATGTATAAAATGAATATAATAGTATGATAACATGATAATAAAAATTTAAGATCATACACTATATATGAAAGAACATTTACATGATTCATGGAATAAATTTTTATTATTCATAAATGATGAATCATAAAGGATTAAAGAGCATAATCCATGATAGAATAAGTTAGGAATAATATATAGAAATGTTTTGCATACACATTAGCATAGATAATTTTATTTAAAGGCTTCCTACCAATAAATACATATCATTTTATTCATGGTCTAATAAATCATGTAACTTCTTCTAGAATGGGATACCAGCTGATGTACAATTTTATTATCAGGTTTGGGCTACAACCAATTAAACATATTATTTTTGGGTTTGGGTTGCAACCCATATGCCCATGTCTTTTTGAAATCAGGATACAACCCTGATACCCTCTTATTTTTGTGGTTGGGATACAACTCTTATACATAAAAATTTTAGATCATGGTCTACAACTCGTGTTCCCCCTACTTTTTAGTCTTTAGATACATCCAATGTACCCATTTATTCTTGGTCTTGATCGAAAACCCATTTATAAATTTTTTTAGGCTTGGGATACAACCAGTTTATACTTTGAACTAAAATACCATTTATCATTACCAGATGCATTTGGGGGAGATATAGGTCGCACCCTTTACATAATAAATTCATACATACTTGTTCCATAAGGAAATAAAAAATTCAACATATCAAGACCAAGAATAAATAGAATGGTTAAATAAACATCAAAACAAAAACCATTAAATAAAATTGATATTATAACCATTTCATCACATCATGACATATGGAAAAGAGACTAGTTTCATGATCATTTCATCAAGGGATAAAAAGTGAAAAGTTAATGGATTCCAAATTGGTGTCATCAAAATAATTTTATGAAATAATAAACCATTCAGGAAATAATATGAATGGTATAATCAGATCATATCTCAGAAAATCATAATACTATACCAAATGATTAAAACATATATGAAGAAAATCGTTGAACGGTCAATTGGGGAATTTCATATGTAAATTAAAAATTATTTTAAATTAAAATATTAATTCAACCAATATATTTAAATAACTATATCATTTTAAAAATTAAGAACAATTAAGGTAAAATCTATAATATTTTAAAATATATGAGGATAATATCATTTATTTAATGGAAATAATTATCTTGAAACATAAAACCTCTTGAAAAAATTTTCCTTGAACATAACCATGAATATTTTTCGAAACTAATTTTAAATTAATACAAATAAAAGATTCTTTAAATTGTTTTTAAAATATTTTTCCATGCATTTTAATATGGAAAATTAGAAAATCATTTAAATTTTTTTAAAAGAATAAAATTATTGAAAAAAAATTTCCTGTGAAAACCACGTTTAAATAGTTAATGTGCATAATATTATAAACAAAATTTATTCAAGTCATTTAACCTCTTATTCATGAAATATACCCTTAAATAAAATTATGGACATTATGGCAGGTAAATCCTTACATTCCAAACATTCCTCTAATGCCGTAATAAGTTTTGAATACTGTATTGATAGGAAATGATGACGATATTCGATTTATAATAAATTTTTATTAAAAAGGTTAATCATGTGTTATAATTTCTTTTAAAAATCATAGTTAAACTATTATTTAATATTTTTTTTATAAAACATGGTTTTTGAAAAACACATATTTTTTACTGAAAAGTAGAATAATGTCATATTTTCCTATAAACATTTTTTTATCATATTATGTACCAATGAGTATGAAAATGGTACCATTGTTTAAATATTTCATAAATCACAAAAGGATAATAAAATTCCTGTTATTTCATTAAGAATGGATCATAATATTTTATCAGTTTAACCATAGTCATAAACATTCTTGAATAATGATGATATTATACAAATAAAATGATACCGCAATGGTTTTTTTAATAATGATACACATGAAATAATAACATTACATGAAGAATAATATATCACTAAAATAAGTATATTTTTTATAAAATATGTTAAAGGGAATTGTATACACCTCATATAATAATATAGGTGCACAATATGTAATGTCTCTAAAAGAAGGAAAAATTAGAAGAAATTAATTTACAGATTTGGTGTATTTTGAACCTTAAACCCTATAAAAGTGATATCATAATATATATATGTAAATAAGAATTATTTTATATAAAATATTCATAAAATATATTCATGGGCATTAAATATACCACAAAACATAAATGAGTAGAGAATAGGTTATACACTTATTGAAATAAACTTCAGAAGATAAAACGCATACCTTATGTCTTCTCAATCATTGTACACATTAAATCCTCTTGTATAATAATTAAAAGTTACTTATAGAAAAAAACTAGAACCATAAACTTATATATAATACCAAATATGATTTTTTTGACTTTATATTACTATTATATTAATAATATTATATTAATGTTTAGTTTTGGGTAATAATCGTGTTGTGTTTAATATAGGATTTGAATTTTTATTCATGATTATATTACATAAATAATGATATTAATTTTTATAGAATGTATAAAGATGATTTAAATATCACAAATATTAATTATTTAAATATTTATAATAATAAAAATATATATCAATATGAAACGGAATACACCAATAATGAAGATGTGAGGTCATACATAAACATGAACAGTAATTTTGTTTTAATATCATATTGATTGAATGAATTCAAAATATTTGTATATATATATTATCATTTTAGTGGAATTATTTTTATATATAAATAATAATAGTTTACTAAACCAAACCTTAACTCATTCATGTAAAGTGTTATTTCATAACATCGCTTTCAGGAGGTTGAAGTCCACACATCCCCAAATAAAGTTATCATATTCCCAAAAAATGACCAGAACGAAGTTATGTGTCATGTAATAATTAGAAAAGGATAAAAAATTATTGAATATTATATGTATCATATATAAAAAAATCCATCATCATTTAATACTGTTATTTGTGGTAATGTAAGAATGAATGACATTGGTTCATTAGGCGGTAGTACACTATACACACGAATAATGATTGTGTATCACACATGATGGAGGTGTGTTTTATTGTAGATATAAACCCTAAAATAACAACATATCATTGTATTAAAGACAATTAGGTTACCATATAATCATGTAATTATAAAAATTGATGGGCCGTAGAATTAAAATAAAATAAAAGATCTTATTGATGTATTTATTTCTCTTCTTCAGGTAATTCCATTTGGGTTTCTCCAAATGACTAACTTCGTGTTCTTTCTACCCAAATAGATTCTTATATAATTAGGTGATGGAAGTTGATAGATTATTTTTGTAGGGTTTGGATGACCTAGAGTTCATTATTGGTGTGATGTTGTGAGGGGCTGTGTCTATTTTTATAGTGAAGCAGGAATTGAATTATTGTAAATATATAATAGTGAACACTATGGAGAGGTCTCCATTAAGTGTTGAATAAAATAGCTTTATATTTTATATTAAATGTAATATATGTTTGTTATATGAACATAAAAATTATTTCTGACATGACTATATGTCATTTTGACACTTAATTTAAAAATTAACCATTAAGTAAACTATTTTTTTCTTAGTCCGTGTGATTAATTTAAATTAGATTCACTAATATTTTTTAAAAAAAATATATATTAGTCATATTTAAAATTAAAATTATTCCAATTAAAAATATTTTATCCTTTTTTATAAATTCTAATCACATGTGAAGATGAAATTAATTAAAATTTAACACCACATGTCTATTGCGATATCTGATTGATTAAGAGAATGATTTTAATGGTTTGAAATGATTTTATATAAAATATCAATGTAATATTGTTTAAAATGACTTCAATTGGATTATTTTATATGAAAATAAACTAAATTACATTTAAAACAAGATAATAATATAATTTACCAATATAATTATATTATATGAAAATGCATATTTTGATAAAAACATACTATTTTTCACTATTCTTAAAAATGAATAACATCAAAACGTTAACATAAATTTAAAAAAAATGTAATTTTTTATATTATTTTCCCAAAAATGATGTTTATTGTTTCAAATAAATATTTTATAATTTTGAAAAATTATCATTAAAATTAGGTCATCATAAAAAGAGTGGTAAAAGATACTTAAAGATAAATAATTATTTTTATTCATTTATTTTGATTTATTAAATTTTATTGACTATAAAATATATTGGCTGTGTGTTAGTAACCTTTTTATTGAATTTATAATATATAAATAATTCTCAATGCATTAAAATTGTGTTTCCTCGTTAATTTTTTGAGATAAAATTGTGTATCTTCTTATAAAAATATTTCTATTAGAAATTGAGTTTCATTATATTCAAATAGTTCTTATTTCATTTTCATTAAAATTTATAACCAAATAATTATTTTTATATGTATGTGTAAATGATATTTTTCACAAGATAGTTAATCCTATTTGTATCTTCCATTCCAATTTATAGGTTATGACTGTATTGAAATTTTAATAAAATTATTATTATTATATTTTTGTTTTGTAAAACATACCATTGCATGGAATTCAATAAATCAAACGAACGTGAAATTTTATTTATTAAAATCCCAACATAAGGATGAGTGTACCTAAAGATAACATATGTAATTCATTTAGTGAAATCATAACATGGAATTTCATATATTACATTACAAACATAGTTTTTTACTATAATATAATCTATATTATGTACTCTACGAAATTAAAAATATTAAAAAGAATAAATTAAATTAAAAATAAATCATTCAAAAAATACCTGGTTTCTACATTAATCTCACTTTAAAATGAATTTCTCCATAAATGTTATTTTGAGTTATCAATACTCTAATACATTAATGTTCCATTATTGGAAAACCACACCATACAAATGAATTCATGAAACATACTTTAAAGATGTAATGATTGAAACATAATGTTTACAAAAAGTAACTCGTAACAAGATATTATTGAATGTGAAAATAAAAGGGAAGTGATAACAATGTCATGGATGAAATATATAAATATCAAGTTCTAATTTTCAGTGATAAAGAACATTTTTATGATATAGATAATGATAAAACATCATAAATCAACGATGTTCGAAAAGACCATTTGATTCATCAGAAATGAAGGTACTAGGATAAAATTTTTGTTTCATGATTCTTTTCCAAATATTTAATAAAATTCATGAGAATAAATAATTACATGATTTAAAAAAAATATTTAACCCTTTGGTTTATACATGAAAATTTTCAACTTCATCTCATCATCAAAAAACAATGGGGAATTTGATATTCGTAAAGCACTAATAGATCATCAGATCTGTAAATAATGATAAGTGATCACATACACATTTAGTTATCTCCATAGAATATTTTTTATAATATGTGATATAATATGAATAAATCCTCATGTGCCAATATAATAGGTTAATATATAAAACCTCATCTGAATATTAACATAAGAAATCTAATAAATTGTTGTCCTTATTACCCTTATAAATGATGAAATTACAAAACAATTGAAATAATGTCACTAAATTTCTCAAAATTATATCAACATTGACCACCCCCCATATATCATAATGTATCACTTGATTGAAACATACCAAAAATCTGGATATCATCAACATGTATTCTCCAAAAACATAGTAAAACCATGAATTACCATAATTCCATATCAAAAACATTCAAGAGAACATATTTAAAATATTACTAGATATATTAATTTATATCTATAATATAATAAATTCCATCCATGATAGCGAACAATAATTTTGAACAAATAATTTGTTTTTTTTTTGAGTTCACTTATACTAACATTATCTAATTGAAACATCTCTTTATAACATATCTAAATAATTTTCTCAATATGAAGAACACTACAAGTGTTTCCTTCCTTTAATTAAACCATCAAGATTCCATTAAATAAATTTTTTACATCATTATATCCATTAAACATATCAATTTAAATCCTTAATGTAAATCATATATTTTATGATTCATATAATCTAATCTGGAAATCCAATTTTTGTACGCTTAAAACTTCCATCCTTATTTATAAAACACTACATATGATTTATTGTCTTCTTCCATAATA
Organism: Viscum album; assembly: GCA_963277665.1. Classification (NCBI taxonomy): domain Eukaryota; kingdom Viridiplantae; phylum Streptophyta; class Magnoliopsida; order Santalales; family Viscaceae; genus Viscum; species Viscum album. The sequence goes on from OY728165.1 coordinate 1,958,873,844, forward strand.
ATATTTTCCTATAATATGAAATATGAATCATTTCTTAGTTTTTATTGCCTTCTATTTAATCATTCTTCTTACATTTAATGTAAACAATACTATCAAAACATATCATACCATTCACATTCCATTCACAATGTCTTTATCCTCTACCGTATAAAACAAACTAGTTCCACCTTCCTAATTATCTTCATTATATTTCCCAGAGGATATGAATTCTCATAATTCCAATACATTCTTTATCAGATCCATTCAATGTTAACCCCCGACCATCTAAATATCGATAATTACAAATCCTAGAAAATGTATTGTGAGAAATATTTATCTTCCCAAAAAGCCACATAATACTGAAATGTTACATATAGGATACCTAATTCATGGAACAATCTTTTAATTAATGAAAATTTAGTCTTACACATAGAAACAACAGAATGAATAACCTTATAAATATCCCTATGGGTATCACTAAAATTTTATCATCCTAGATTCCAAAGGATGACTAAACAGTTACATAGATACAATATATAAGGACCATCACTTAACAAACATGGATATTAAATCATTTCAAATGAATATTTATATTTTTACATAAATACATGGTTGATGACTTTAATAGTTTAATGTAATTCAAAACATCGAAGACAATCGTAATGAAGGGTGAAATATCATCAATTTTTTGCACAATGATCTTCTTCTTTAGTAATTATACTTGAATAATTTATTTATAACCTAGGGAAATGAAACATAATAATGGGTCATCTTAGATACTCAGAAAGTGTAAATAAATGAAATATGTAAGCATAACATGATCATACATTTATGCTAATTAACGAATAACATCTATAAATCATACCATGCCTATCCAAGATCATATTATAGAGACATGGCCTAACTATTTAATTTTACAAAGAAATAAATCATATGGTGATCAATATAATAATAAATTAAAGGATAACATAGGAATACAAGATAAAAATTTGGTATATACACAAAAATTGAAAATATAATTTCATGGATACCTACCAGGACCTTCATAATATGTTAGACCTCGGATAATATCATGTGTACCAACAGGGTTCATGGTATAACATGTGTACCTTCTAATTTTTAGGATTGGGTTATAACCCATGTTCCTTGTTATTTTCATTCTTGGGATATAAAATGTGTACCATATTATTTTCAGAGATAGGCTATAACCCACTTACCATCTTAATTTAATGCATGGGTTATAATAAGTGTACAATTTTTTAGGCTTGTGGAATACGTCATGTTCCCTCTTGTTATCCATGTTGGGATATAACATATTTTAAATTTTATTTTTGGGATAGTTCTAATGGGCCTTTACACTCTAAATTTCAATCATGGGATACAACCTCTATACTTTCTGATATTATATCTTGTTTATCATTACAAAATTAATTGGATAGAGATACAACTCCCACCCATAACATAATAATATTATTCACTCATGTGCCTCAAGACAACAATTCATCGATCATATCATGACACCTGAAAACCTATGGGTATTATAATTTTGGTTTCCTAATCCCTTAAAAATAATTGGTATCTTAAAAGATTCATCAAACACTAACATATGTGAAATATAAGGGTTTCATAATTAATTCATCAATGAATAACCAATGAAAAAAGAAGGTTTCAAAATAATATTGCCCTTTGTAGCGAAAAGTGTGTCTTAAAATTTTTACATCAAACCATAAACCATACATGATTGAATATGAATGGTATCCTTGGATAATGTCCAATAAATATTATACTAAACCAGTGAATTCAATTTTATATAGATAAGAATTTTGAATTACCAAGTAGATAATTTCATAAGAAAATTTAACTCTATTGAAATTAAAAATTTAAATCATTCAACATATATAAAATTAAATTAAATCAAAATAATCCTTGAACACAAATATTTTAGGATATAAAATCCATTAATTTTTTTTGTAGAATATTCATTTATCATTGAAAATAAATTATTTCTAAAATTTAAAACCTTTTCATAACCGGCTTCATTGAAAATGACCTTAAATATTTATTGAAAAACATTTACTTTGAAAACATATAATGGAATCTTGAAAATATTTTTCGAACTATAATCCATGAAAACATATAAAGGAAGCATCAAAATCATTTTAAAACAATCTAAAACATAAAGAAATTCTAAAATACATTTCCAATGAAAAATACTTTAAAAAAAATTTAAAATAATATTAGAAAAAATAATTTTCATCAAGAATTGTATACATATAAGGATGAAAATGATGATTCAAGGATATGAGAGTCATGATAGTGGGTAAATATATACATCTTAGAACATAATTATTTCAATGTAATTTTTTTAAATGATACTCACATGGAAAATGACAAGGGTATTCTTTTTAAAACCAATATTTTTGAATAGTGAATAACATCGGTTGAACATCATTTAAAAATTTACAGTAATTTATTTTTTATTTTTTTTTTGAAATTAGTGTTTTGGATGAACACATATTTCTTACCAAAAATAGAAATAATGATTGGTTATATTAAAAACATTTTACTATTTATCTTAAAATGAAAATATTGTTAACAATTTAAAATTAATTGAAGATATAATTAATAAAAATATGATAAGAAAAATCATGTTGTTTATTAACTTATGGATCATAATATTTCGTAAATTGATGCATAATAATAATTAATCCCTTAAACTATGAGATTTCAGCAATAAACTATTACCACTTTGGTATCATTGAGTGAAAATTCCTATGAATGAATAAAATTACATAATGTATAAAATATCATGAGAAAAAGAATATTCATGATATAACAAGTCAACTTGATGTCTATTCCCATCGTAGAAGAATATAGGTGTGTAAAATGTCATGTGTCACAAAGAAATAAAATTGAGATAAAATTAAATTACTGATTTTTATCTTTTGAAAAATATATCCCATGAAAGAGATATAGTAAAATGGATATGTAAATAAAAATAAATTGAATGATAATAGTCATATAATATTTTCTTTTGCAGTGTATACTGAATACAAAAGAAGAGATTTGTTAATAAGTCATAAATCTCGCAAAAATAAAAGTGATATGAGAAATCCATAGCCTTATGTCATGAATATTTTTTATACACATTTAAAAATATTATATAATCAGTTTAATTTTTAAATAAATCATCCATTAAACAATATTATTATATATCATAGAATATATTATTTCATTATTTCATTATATTAAACTTTTATTAATAATTTTATGTTAATGTTATTTTGTGGTTAATATCCACTTTTTTCATATATATTTGTCTATTTACTATCAATAATATTACATAAATAATTATTTTATTATTAAAATAATGTATATTTTTTATTTAAATATCAAATATTTTATTTATATAAATATTTATAATAATATAGAAAATATATAAATAGGAAATGGACTACACTGTTAATGGAGCTGGTAGGTCATATATACTCATGAATAAAAGTCCTTATTTTTTTATTCATATTGAACGAATTAATATAAATGAAATATTTTCATATATATTATAAACAATTAATAATTATTATATCATATGTATCATATAAATTTATTAAACCCATCATTAATATATATGATGTAATGTTTATACTAATCACATCGATTGCGCAAGGCTTTAGTCCACATGTCCACAAATAAAATTATCATCCTCCCAAAAAATGGAAAACATGATGGAATGTGTTATATAATAATCCAAGAAGCATGAAAACATCATAAATATAATAAAAAAATATAATATCCATCATCATTTCCAATATTTATATGTGGAAATGGAAGAAAGAGAGTCACAAGTTCGCTTGGCGATACTCTATCGCACACACGAATGATGATTGTGAATCCCAAATGACAGATGTGTGTGTAAGTGTAGATATAACACTTAACATTAAAACATATCAATAAATTGATAATATTGAGGTAATTATATAATCATATATTAAAAATTGTTATGGTTTTATATAAATAATTATAATACAAAAGCGATTATTGAAGATTGTTACATATTTTTTGGGTAATTCTATTGGGTTTGAACAAAATGAAAAATATGGTTTGATCTCGTCCAATTGATTGTCTTCTAGGATGAAGGTTGGAATGATGGGAGATTTTTTGGGGGTTTTAAAGATATTGGGCATGATGGGTGTGAATAATTATGGGCGGTGAGTGCCTTTTATAATATAAGAGGTATGGAATTCTTGTAAATATATAAAGTAAACAATTTTTAGAGTTCAAAAATACATAAAGTGTCTCTAATAATGGTATATTTTAAAAAATTTTTTTATTATAGTGTATAAATGTTTCCGAAAAATATTTTTTGGAAGGCTTATAGGATATTTGGCCAATTATCTAAACATGTATTGAACTTAATTATTTTGATATATTTTAATTACATTCACAGCTATTTTTGGTGAAAAACTAAGTTGAAATATTTTGAAATAAAAAATAATTATTATTTAAATTATATGATTATTTTAAAAAAAGATATTCAATTATTTTTTATAACATAATTTATAATTAATCACATAGTCGTGACACGATACTTGGTTTTATATGTGAAAATGTATAAAAAGTTTTAAATATTTTTATTTCTAATTTCAATGTCAAATTGTTTCCAATGAAAATAATTATATTAATTGATGAAAAATAAATTTTAACAATATAATCAATGTAGATGAAAATACATTTTTCATAAGAACGAAGTAATTTTCATTATTCATCAAAAAATAAATTTTTTTAAAAAAATACCACATCTCACCAAAAGTAAATTTTGTTTTTCTGATTTCATGAATGATGTGAATATTTTTATATAAATATTGTAAAATTGAAAATAATAGAATTAAAATTGGTTCTCTGTTCAAAGGTTGTAAAATTTCATGTTGAAAAATATTTCATTATGTTTAGAGAATTGGATTTATTATTACACTATAACTGTGAAATATATTTTATTGTTTTAATAGAAAATGATTGAATTTAGAACAAATTTTTTTTTAATAAACATTCATCTATTTTATTTTGTTTAGATAAAATTATGTTTTTAAAAATAAAAATAATTTTCGTAAAAATAAATTTCCTTTTTTTCAAATAGTTTTTACATTAAAATTTAACAAATTAATTACAAAAGGTTTAATTTTTTGTTCACATGTTTATAATGTATTCACAATTTATTTAATCATATTCCTAATTCCAATTAAAACTACTATCTGATAAATATAATTATATTTTTTTTCACAATATTAATAATATATTGTAGTTTGGTAAAATTCAGAAATACATGTAACATAAGTAATCAAGGGAACTCAGTATTTCATGTAACAGAATCCAAAAATAGTCTTATTTGCACCTATATATCGTCTAAGTGTTTCATATATTGCTTTATTAACATAGTTTTTCATAAGTATTAATACAAACAAATTTCGTTTATATAACAAAGTATATATTTAGTTTTGTGTAAAATGAAAAATATTAAAAAGATTAAATTAATTGTAAAGAAAAATAATTACAAAAATATCATGTTGTTATAATACTCTTAAAACACTAACAGAAAACAAATTACACATTCCATGTGTGAGATAATTAACAACCCCTTTAAGGATTAATTGTTTTACATACATTTAATATTATATACACTATATTTCATTAAACACATTGAGATTCAAAATTTTATAATAACAATGTATGTAAATATTATTTAGGGGAGGGGAAATGTATGATAAAAGAAAATACACTCTAAAATATGTATTTATCATCCATAATAAATAAGTAGCACTGGTTGAACCCAATTCTACATATTCTGATTAATATTGTGTATGTTTGATAATATGCCATTTAAATTTAATATCTCATGTTTAATATTAGATTTCACTAGTTCATATGGAATTTATGACAATTTTAATAAATATTTAATTAGTATTTAGGAAAAACAAGATTTATAAAATATACACTATAATACATCATTATTTTAATCATAAAAATAGAAAAGAGGTATTAATATATCTTATTAATGAAAATCTGAAATAACCCATAGATTAGAGTATTTGAGGTAGCCCTTTTGGTTTCTAAAAATTTTAGGATGCTACTGATAATTACATTTTCTAATAATGAAAGATTTATATGGACTCCCAATATCACTAGAAATTATAGTTTAGTACCCAATAATATTGTGCTTTAAATATAAACCTTGCATTGTAACATGTGATTTCATGGAATACAGGTTGGAGTTCATTTCCATTTTAATTCATTATATTATAATAAAAAAATTGTTTGTATGGGATAATAACCATTAAACTATTGAAATTTGGTAATCAAAATTGGAGGGAAACCTCATTAGTATCCATGGTGTTCTATTGTTTTTTAAATTAAATCATGTTAATTAATTGTGATAATGATTAGATTATAATTGAATAATAATGTTACTGATTTTTTAAAAGGGATAAAAGTTTAATTTTTTTAAAAATTAATCGCGCACAAATTCACCCCCATCATAATGATCATTAAAATGTGTTCCTAATAATTGGTTTCAGATTGTATAACACATATTTTTAGATTCAATGTTTGGAGAATTGTGGAATAATTGATTTGAATTTCAATACAGAAATATGGGATGACTAAGAAGAGTTATATATATTGTAGATAAAAATTACATATTATCCATGATTTTAATGAATATAATTAATAATTTTATGATAAATATTAACAAGTAATACCTCTCTTCCTAATAGTATGATCTATCAGTTTCCATGTAACACCTGAGACTTTTATGGGAAATATTTTGTTTTTATGTTATATAAATCATCAATGAAATCTTTCACTACACACAACACTAGCTTGTCTTGGTTTACATGCAATCGCGACCTTCCTCCATAGCTTGCGTCGTACGCAATACCGAGTTTCATTAAACGACGATATGCTATTAAAATATTATTAAAACTAGCCATTATGAATAGTAATACCCAATTTTTGAAATTTTGAAATTTTTATTGTTTAAAACGGACTTCATTTTTGGATTCGGATTATCGAAGTTATCCTAGGGTCAAATTTTGTTATTTTTCTGAAAACATTCAATTTTTGATGATTAGTGGAAACACTGGGTTACTATTTAAATAACCGATTTTTATTTAAACAATTATTTATTTTATTTAAATTTATTTTAGTTCAAAATTGATACATAATACATATATAAGTTAAATTCAATTCATTGGAGGAATTTTATAATAATTTTTGATATATAAAAAGTTTATTGAACTTTTCACCGTCTTTTACCCACATCCTAGGAGAATTTCCAAATTGACATAAAACCTAATTTTACCGCTTCTGTGAGTGGAATTTCCAAAATCCTAGTGACTTGTTTAATATCAAGGACTAAAATGTTGTTCAATGCGATGAAAATAAGTTTTAGTGAATAGTTAGATTTTACATTTTCTACCACGATTAAAAGTAATTAGGGTAATTAAGGGTAAATATTATATTATTATTACCCTAACACACGTCCTAATTCTATTGGATAAGTTTAATTAGTCCAAAAACAACTTTAGGAATAAAATATGACCATTTAGGCCCACATGGATTAGATTTGGACATTTAATATTAATTTATTTAAAGAAGGGTTAAAATAGTTAAAATCAATGTTTAATAAGTAAATAATTTTTAATATAGGGTTATACATAAAATTAATTCGACTATAAATATTAATTAGAAAGATAAATATATTTCCTACATAATTTTATTTTATTTATAATTTTTAGACATTAAATAATTTAATTAATTTATGACACAATGATGATGCATTAATTATCTTATTTATGAAATATTAATGTAATTGATTTTATAAATACCCAAATAAATGTAATATGAGACTTTTTATGAATTAAACTATTTTTATATGTTAATATGACATGTTATTATTGAATTAATTAAATTTTTTAGAACTAATAGTTCTGTTATTATTTTCACAAAAATTAATTACCAAATAGTGTCAAAATTGACATATAATTGTTTTTAAAAAATATATTATATTATTAATTTTTATTTTATTCTTAAAAATCAAAGGTTCTGAAATATTACTTATATTCGCTTATATATATTAATAATAAACAACTTGGGGTTCTTTTGGCTTGTTATAGTAAGTTTATTAACCTTATAGTCTAAGAAAACAAGAAGACACATTAAAAGATAAATTATCTAACTTAATGTTAAATCTAAATGATAAGGTTAAAATAGATACCTAAACATGTATAAATTATATTTTAAGAGATTATTTCGATCTATCCCCACATTATCTTATAAATAAATCAATTTGGAGCTATTAAATACAGAATATGAGTTTATAATAAAATAATATTTTTAGTTTTTCCAAAGGTGCCTCTCTCCTTCCTTATAAAAGGGCACCTCATCCCTCTCTTTCTCGCACCACTTTTAGCCTTCATGCTCGTCCAAACCCTGAAAAATTCCTTTATACACTCCTCTATAAACATCCTAGAGGTCCTGGACTTCTTCAAAGACCAATTTTAGTGCCCTAAGAGGAGATCACAAAGAGGCACTTCAAAGAAGAGGTAATGTTCATTACCGATTCTTTCAACTTTATTTCTTCTTCCACTTCATCTTTAGATTTTTCATTATTAATTAATAACATAAATATAACTAATATACTGATATATTATTATAAGTATGAAAAAACCCTATTTAACCATCTATCCATCCTAAAAAAAATGAAATCACTGCGCGTGCATACCTACGGAATATCGTCTCCACGCTGTGGTGTAATATATTTTCCACCACCACCTTACTTTGATGGGTATAATGGTGTAAATAATAACTATATATGATTATTTTAAATTGATATTGATTCTGAAATAGTATACATACACTTCAATAAAATTCCACGATCGTGGGAACAATATCATCGCTCGTGCGTACGTACGGAATATCGTCTCCACGATGTGATGCGACTCGTTATACATGATTTTCATTCCATAATGATTACATAAATTAATTGAATGAATAAATATTATATGTATTACAATAATACAATTATGTAAATGAGGTATCAATAACCTAAAAATAAGAATAATAATTTATTCGACAAAACACGCATAAGAATAAAAAGCAATAAACACTTGAATAACAAGTAACAATGAAATATTACTAATAACAAGGTAATAATATGACCATACATGATATCATAAAAATAATTATGATTATATAATAATTAAATAACATTAGTTAAATCATTATATAAGAGGTTCAGACAGTTACGAATAAAATCGGACCTAAGGTAAGGGACAATCCTACAATCTCAATTTTTATCTGAGATTGTTTATACTTCAGAATTTACTGGGGAATATTTATCATCCAAATACATATTTCCTAAATATGTAATATTATTTATCTCCTCCTACCATTTTTTATATTCAATTTTACCATTCTATGAGTTTTTAGTAAATGATATAAAATGATTCTTTTGTCGTTTTTCGTACGAGGTACATTTTTACTTTTCCGACATAAGTACGAGAAGAATGTTTTTTTAACTTATACGACATTAATGGATTTTTAAAAAATTACTTCCAAGAGGATTCCATTACAAGTTTTCATGTTTATTTTTAATCAACTTCTTTTATTTTAAAAATTTAATGACAAATTAAGAAAGGAAAAAGTTTTTTAAAGTATAAAGGATATTTTCCTCAAGAATAGAGTTCAAGTGTTTTATCAAAATTATTTTCCATCTAAGATATTATAGGGTTCTGTTTCTATCCCCATTATTAAATTGGTTCGATTATGTTGTGATGGAATTATTTTTATGAATTCCTTTATCTTATATGAATTGTTTTATGATTCACGATGATTAAGAATCGCATTTTTATTACAACGGTTATGCAATGATGTATGATTTTTTTTATTTTGTGGCACACATAAGAATGGTATCATTATGAGATGGGTGGGACCTATATCTCTCTCCAATTAATTGGGTAAATATTTATATCTCATGAGATAGACATGGATGGAATGGGAGATTAAACTGGTTTAGTGAAACAGGACTGAAATGAGGAGTGAACTCGGTTTAGAAATGGACATTGTCCGCTAAGATAGTCATGGAAATGAGTCTTGATGATTAAGAAATTATTCTCTATGATTATGTGTCAATGCCACACAGTTTCATGTTTTAATTTATTATTATTGGTATTACATTTCACTACTATGATTTATCCCATGCTATGAAATTATGATCTCTTTTGCAGGTGACGATTTCCAAAATTAATTTTCTTATGAATATGATGTGATTGATATTTCTTTTGTTTACCCTTACTGAGCATTTGAGCTCACCCTTTGGTATGTTTTCTTTCCCTAGGTCAGGAAAAAGGTTATGAAGTAGGATTTTCCAAAAGGGACTCTAGTTATGATTAAATAAATGGGAGACATTGTAGATGCTTTATGAACCAGTTGTTTATGTTTCCCAGTTTCAAAAGACACTATACCTATAGGGTACTTTCATGGATTTGTTATATGTTGTAATAATTGTAATTAAATTTTTATGTGCTAACAATGTATGTAATGTTTGTGTTGTTATAGATGGTATTAGAGGAAAGGTATAGTCAACCTTTGGAAACATGGATTTGAAAGCATTAGTAAGAAACCTATGGATACGTCTAAGAAGAGAACACAATCGTAGTGTTTTAAAAATGGCCATGAATAACCTATGATAAGACCTTAAGTGTAAAATTTTATTCTTTATTGTGTGGTTTTCCTATTATAATTAGTGTTGCTCACACTATTATTCTTGGTTTTAGTCAATGGATGGAACCCAAAGGAACCGTGTTAATGCGGAATGCGATGGGCAATGCAATGATTGTCCCCCTGAGCAACCAAACGTTATGGGAGATGGAATGAAAAATATTTTAGTCATGCTCACACAACTTTCTAAAGATATGGATCATGAAGGACTTCCAAACGAGAAAAGGAAGGAGCAACATTCTATTGATTCCTTCATGAGGCAGCATCCACCTTCATTCAGCAGGTCTTCTGATCCATTAGTGGCTGAACAATGGATCAGTACCACTGAAAAGATATTTTCAGTTATTTAATGTTATGAACATGATAAAGTCATCTTAGCAGTGTATCGTTTGGAATGAGATGTTTATCAATGGTGGAATCTTATCAAGAATACGAGGCAAAGAGATGAAATTGAGTCCATGGAATGGGACGAGTTCAAGAACTTATTTTTCAATAAGTAATTCCATCGTATTCTTCAAACAAATATGGAGAAGGAGTTTCTTGAACTAAAGAAATAGGATGATGTATAAGTTCGTACCTACAAAGCAAATTTTACAAGACTTGCAAGGTACGCTTCTGGTATTATTATCCAAGATGAGAGTAAGATCAATCGATTCTTTAGTGGCTTAAAACCAAGTCTTCGAAGGGCGTTAGACATAAGGGACTTCAATAACTATGAGGAAATCGTTCGATGTGCTCTCAAAGTTGATATGTATATTGGAGTAACCCATCAGCCATATGGGATTGATAAGAAGAGGAAAATGGAATTCAAAGGAAAATATAAAAAGCACACAGAAAAGAATATGAGTTTTCCCTTATGTTCAACGTGTGGAAAGAAACATGGATGAAATTGTCTTAAGAGGACAAGAAAATGTTATAAGTGTGGAAAAGAATGTCATTGGGCAATTGAATGTTGAAATAATGGGAAGAAAATGTCTATGATGCAAACAAAGGAAGGGACACACAGAATGCACTTACTACACTTCAATGTTTCAAGTGCAAGGAGATGGGGCATTATGCCAATCAATGCCCAAATCCAAGGTTGGATGATGATGATCGACGTCAACAAATTTTTAAGGCTAAAGACAAAGGAAAATCACAGGCAACTACTATCGGCGATGTGGAGTACAACAACGAAGTGGTGAGAGGTACACTTATTATCCAATCTAAAGTAGAAAATGTTTTATTTTATTCTGGATCCACCCACTCTATTATTTCTGATGAATTTTGGAAGGGTATTGCTGTATTACCTCCATAATTAGATGTTGAGTTGGCTATCACAACTCCTAATGGCACAACGATTGCATCAAAAGTATATAATTCTTCTCTGATTGATGTTTGTGGGAATGTGCTTCCTGCAAAATTTATGCCAAATTTACCAAGGATTAATTTTGGGTTCAAAAAGTTGCATTTTTGGGTCACATAATCTCAAAATAGGGGATATCTGTGGATCCAGCAAAAAAATAGGTTATCGAAAGATGGTAGAGACCAACAACAGTAACGGAGATCCGAAGTTTTCTTGGTTTGGCTGGATATTATCGACGTTTTGTAAAATATTTTTCATGATTATCTAATCCACTCACCAAGTTGACTTGGAAAGGAGTTATGTTTGTTTGGACGGAGGAATATGATGATAATTTCAAGGAGTTGAAAATAAGGTTATCCAGTGAACCTGTACTCACACTTCCTTGTAGTGGAGAAATGTTTGTGATCTACAGTGATGCATCCAAGAAGGGGCTGGGGTGTGTTCTTATGAAAAATGATATGGTGATAGATTATGCCACACGATAGTTAAAAATCCATTAGAAAAATTACCCAACTCATTATTTGGAGTTAGCTGTGGTAGTCTTTTCATTATTGATTTGGATGCATTATCTTTATGGAGAAAGGTGTGATATTTATACTAATCATAAAAGTTTAAAGCATATTTTCACACAAAAGTAGCCAAATATGCGGCAAAGAAGATGGTTGGAGCTGATTATGGATTACGACTGCTCAATTCATTACCAACCTGGGAAAGCAAACAAGGTTGCAGACGCATTATGTCGACAAGACCATGCTAGCTTATCAATGATGAGGGTCACAAAAGATCTAATATTTATGTATTTACAAAGGATGGTTCATGGAATTATAATGGTAGGGTAAAAATCGTATCTTTCTCAAATGAATGTTCAACAATATATACATGTGAAGATTAAAGAGGCACCAAAAGAAGAAGTAGAGTTACAAAATAAGGTGAGAAATGTTCCGGAATTCAACCATGATTGTGATGGGATAATAAAGTTCAGAAATTGGGTTTGTGTTCCTCCAATCCCAGAATTAAATGAGGAGCTGCTGGATGAGGCTCATAGTTCTTCATTATCTGTTCATCCTGGAAGCACGAAGATGTATATGGACCTGAAAGAGTACTTCTAGTGGGATGGCATGAAAAGAGATGTTGCTGAATATGTCTCTCGATGCTTGGTTTGTCAGCAAGTTAAAGCTGAGAGATAGAAGTCTAAGGGAATTTTACAACCATTACCCATACCATAATGGAAATGGAAAACATCACTATGGAATTTGTCACTAGACTTCCTAAAACATCCAAAGGCAATATTGTTATCTGCGTCATAGTTGATCGTCTTACAAAGTTGGCACACTTCATCACTATTATAGAGGATTTCTCTTGGGATCAGCTTGCCAGAATATTTGTAAAGGAAGTGGTAAGATTGCATGGAGTACAACTTTCCATTATATCTAATATAGATCTGAGATTTACCTCGAAGTTCAGGAGAAGTCTTCAGCATACTCTGGATATAGAGTTGAGTTTCAGCACTGCTTATCATCCTCAGACAGCCGGTCAGTCTGAGAGAACAATTTAAACTCTAGAAGATATGATGAGAGCTTGATCTGTGAATTTAAAATGTGGTTGGGATCAACACCTACCTTTGGTGGATTTTTCTTATAATAATAGCTTTCACTCTAGTATTCATATGGCTCCTTATGAAGCTCTCTAGGGAAAGAATAGCAGGACTCCAACTTGCAGGGATGAAGTTGGGGAAAGAAAGCTATTAGGACCTGATATTGTTTATGATATGGAAGAAAATGTTAGAGCTATTCAAGTGGGTGATAATGTGTTCTAACGAATATCTCCTTGGATGAGATTAATGAGATTTGGAAATAAGGGAATGCTGAGCCCTAGGTATATCGGTCCTTTCAAAATACTGGATCATGTTGGGAAGGTTTCTTACCGATTGACGCTTCCACCGAATATCTCCCAAGTTCAAGATATGTTCCATGTATCTCTCCTGAGGAAGTACATACCTGATCCTTCACATGTACTCAGCTCAAAAGTTGTACCGCTGAAGCATGATCTTTCTTATGAAGAACAACCGATATAGATTCTGGATCATAGCAAAAAAGTCTTACGGAACAAGACCACTCGCTTGATGAAAGTTTTATGGAGTAACCACCAATTAGAAGAATCTACATGGGAGCTTGAGGATATGATGAAGGAAAGGTATCCTCATCTGTTTGTTACGATGTGATGAATTTCGAGGGCAAAATTCATTTTAGGTGGGGTAGAATATAACACCCGGGACGTTTATGAGAAATATTTTGTATTTATGTTATATAAATCATCAAATGAATCATTCACTACACACAACACTAGCTTGGATTGCTTTATACGCAATCACGACCTTCCTCGATAGCTTGCGTCATATGCAATACTAAGTTTTACTAAACAACGATATACTATTACAATATTAATAAAATTAGCCGTTATGAATTGTAATACACAATTTTTGAAATTTTTTAATTTTTATTTTTCAAAACGGACTACATTTTTGGATTCGGAATATCGAAATTAGCTTAGGGTGAAATTTAGGTATTTTTCGGAAAGCATGCAATTTTTTATGAATAGTGAAAACACTAGGTTACTATTTAAAAACCGACATCATATTTAAATAATTATTTATTTTATTTAAATTTATATTAGGTAAAAAATGATACATAATACCTATATAAGTTAAATGAAATTCATTGGAGTCATTTTATATTAATTTTAGATATATAAAAATTTTATTTAACTTTTCACCGTCTTTTACCCACCTCCTAAGTGAATTTCCAAATTCACATAAAACATAATTTTACCATTTCTGTTAATGGAATTTCAAAAATCCGAGAGACACAGTTAATATCAAGGACTAAAATTTGGTTCAATGTGATGAAAATAATTTTTGGTGGATAGTAACTTTTTACTTTTTTACCACAGTTAAAAGTAAATAAGGAAATTAAGGGTAAAAATGATATTATTATTACCCTAAAACAAGTCCTAATTCTATTGGATAATTGTAATTCGACCAAAAATAACTTTAGAAATAAAATATGACCATTTATGCCCACATGGATTAGATTAAGACATTTAATATTAATTTATTTAATGAAGGGTTAAAATAGTTAAAATCAATTTTTAATAAGTAAATAATTTTTAATATAGGGTTATAAATAAGATAAATTCTACTATAAATATTCATTAGAAATATAAAAATATTTCTTACATAATGGTATTTTATTTATAATTTTTAGACATTAAATAATTTAATTTATTTATGACACAATGATGATGCAGTAATTATCTTATTAATGAAATATTAACATAATTGATGTTATAAATACCGAAATAAATGTAATTTGAGACTTGTTATGAATTAAACTAATTTTATATGTTAATATGACATGTTATAATTGATGTAATTAACTTTTTTCGAACTAATCATTTAGTTATGATTTTAACAAAAATAAATTAAAAAATAGTGCCAAAATTGACATAAAATTGTTTCTAAAACAAATATTATATTATTGGTTGTTATTTTATTCATAAAAATATATGGTTCAGCCAAATGACTTAGATAAGGTTATATATATTAATAATAAACAACATGGGGTTCGTTTGTCTTGTATAGTAAGTTTATTAACCTTATAGTGTAAGCAAACAAGAAGACACGGTAAAAGTTAAATTATCTAACTTAATGTTAAATCTAAATGATAAGGGAAAAAAAGATACCTAAACGTGTCTCAATTATATTGGATGAGATGATTTCGACTCATACCAACCTTAGATTCGAAATAAATTAATTTTGAGCTATTAAAAACTGTATATGACTTTATAATAAAATAATATTTTTAGTTTTTCCAAAGGTGCCCCTCTCCTCCCTTATAAAAAGGCACCTCCTCCCTCTCTTCCTCACACAAATTTGAGCTTTCATGCTCGGCCAACCCCTGAAAAAATATCTTCTCCACTTCCCTAGGAACATCCTAGTGGTCCTGGTCTTCTACAAAGTCTAATTATCGTGCCCTAAGATGAGGTCTCAAATAGGCGCTTCAAAGAACAGGTAATGTCCGTTACTGATTTTTTCAACTGTATTTATTATTCCACTTATTCTATATTTGATTTATTATGAAGTAATAACATCAGTATCACTAATATACTGATATCTTATTATATGTATGAAACAACCCTATTTCACCATATATCCATCCTACGGAAAATGAAATCACCGGGCGTGCGTACATACAGAATACTGTCTCCACACCGTGGTGTAATATATTTTCCACCACCACCTTAATTGGATGGGAATAATGGTATAAATAATAACAATAAATGATTATTTTAAAGTTATATTTATTCATAAATAGTATACATACACTCCAATACAATTCCACGATCATGGGAATGATATCATCGCTCGTGCGTATGTACGAAATACCGTCTCCACGATGTGATGCGACTCATTCTACATGATTTTCATTTCATAATGATTACATAAATGAATTGAGTGAATAAATATGATATGTATTACACTAATAACATTTTGTAAATGAGGTATCTATAACCTAAAAATAAGAATAAGAATTTATTCGACAAAACACGCATAAGAACAAAAATCAATAAACACCCGAATAACAAGTAACAATGAAATATTACTTTTAAGAAGCTAAGAATATGAACATATATGATATCATAAAAATAAGTACGATTCTGGAATAATTCAATAAAATTAGTTAAATCATTATACAAGAGGTTCAGACACTTACGAAGCTAATCAGACCTAAGGTAAGGGACAATCTCGCAATCCCAATTTTTATCCGAGATTGTTTATACTTCAGAATTTACTGGGGAATATTTATCATCCAAATACATGTCTCCTCAATATGTAATATTATTTATATCCTCCTAAATTTTTTTAAATCCAATTTTACCATTTGGAGAATTTTTAGTAAAAGATAATAAATGAATATTTTTTCATTTTTCGTTCGAGGTACTTTTTGACATTTCTGACATAAGTACGAGAAAAATGTTTTTTTAACTTATACGGCATGAATGGAATTTTAAAACATTATTTCCAAGAAGATTACATTACAAGTTTTCAAGTTTATTTTTAATCAACTTCATTTTCTTTAAAATTTTATGACATTTAAGAAAGGAAAAATGTTTTTGAAGTAGAAAGGATATTTTCCTCAAGAATGGAGTTCAAGTGTTTTATCAAAATTATTATCCATCTAAGATAATATAGGGTTCTGTTTCTATCCCTGTTATTAAATTGATTTTATTATGTTGTGATGTAATTATTTTTATGAATTATTTTATCTTATATCAATTGTTTTATGATGACATGATGTTTAGGAATCCCATTTTTAATACATTGGTTATGCAATGATGTGTGATTTTTTTTATTTTGTGGCATACATAAGAATGGTATCATTATGAGATGGGTGGGACCTATATCTCCCTCCTATGCATTGGGTAAAGATTTATATCTAATAAGATAGACATGGTTGGAATGATAGGTTAAACCGGTTCAGTGAAACAAGACTGAAACGAGGAGTGAACTCGGTTCAGAAATGGAATTTGTCCGCTAAGATAGTCTTGGTAATGAGTCTTGCCTACTAAGAAATGATTATCTATGATTATGTTTGTATGCCAAAAAGTTTCATGTTTTAAGAAATGATTATTGGGATTACAATTCACTACTATGATTTATCCCATTTTATGAAATTATGATCTCTTTTGCAGGTTATGATTTCAAAAATGTTATGTTCTTATGAATATGATGTGATTGATATTTCTTTTGTTTACCCTTACTGAGCATTTGAGCTCACCCTTTTGTATGTTTTCATTCACCAGGTCAGGAAGAAGGTTATTAAGTATGATATGCCAAATGAGACTCTTGATATGAAGAAATAAATGGGAGACAGTGTAGATGCTTTATGAACCAGTTGTTTATGTTTCCTAGTTTCCAAAGACACTATACCTATACGGTCCTTTCATGGTTTTGCTATATGTTGTAATAAGTGTAATTAAATTTTAAAGAACTAACAATGTATTTAATGTATGGGTCGTTATATTCCATATACATTAATATGGAGAAGTAAAATTAATTTTTGGAATTGGATAATCTGATGGTAAAATTTTAAACAAAGGAGATATATATAAGTAATGTGTATAGAAATAGTGACGAGGTATAAGATATATTATGCTAAAATATTATAACAAAAATTTAGAAGAAACATTATGACGAAAACACCTTATATAATGAATTTGGTTTATATTAGTGGATAACATTAAAATAAAGACAATGCATCTAAAAGAGGAATTAAAAAATGAGGGAGTGCACTTGAATAAATGATTATGACATGTGATGATCTCACAAATAAATGTAATACATAGAATTTATAAGTTAATGGAAATTTAAATTATTTATGGAGCATGATGATTTATTTTAAAGAAATAATTAAATTCAATATCATGTTCTCCCAACTTATTATATTTATACAGGTATATAATTTTATAATTTAAGAATGATTATGTACTATTGAATATCAGTTTCCATATAAGATTCTTGAAAATGAGGGTACCATAAAATAATTTTATGTGAAGTAAAATAAATTCCCTGAAAAAAAATTGATCATTAATGTCATGAATTTCTATTTAGCTATCAAAGAAAATAAGATCAAGGATCATCACATATTTTCAGAGGACAAAAATAAAATCCATGATGATTAAAATGAAAAGAACAAGAAATAAGATAGTGAAAGATATAATTATTGCATGATGATAAAATCGACATAAATATGATAGTATTTGAACAGAAATTTAAATTATAATTTTTTTTCATAATATATAAGTGTCTCCATATAATGATGGATTATTGGAAATTACCATTCTATATTATTCCGCAACCATTTATTATTTATTCTTATGGTAAAATCTTAATACAAGTGGATATAGATAGGTGAAATAATTCAGTTTTAACTCTAAAAAAAATATCAAAAAATATATAAAAGTATATAATTATGTTAAATAAAGATCAATCTACTACAATTATGGTAATTAATGTTCCACTTCTATCTATTGATTAATGTTTTTGGTCATCATTGTTCTCAGGAATCACTAACATTTCTAAGATCAACATTAATTAGATATTATATTTCTCTATCATATATATATTATTTTTAAAAAGAAAATAATTATTTACTATACCCTATACCATTTAAATATATGATGTTTTACTATGAATTTAATTTTATTAACTTTTGAAGAATTTATATTTTATACTATTAGGTCAATAATGATATTTGTGGATATGGTATATTTTTGATGAATTGAATTTACCACTAAATATATGTGAAATAGATTGAACATTATATTATTTGTTGAGGAAATTTATAGAGAACCACTCAAGTCATCATCTTTTCTCTTAAAACATCATTTTTTCATGTCCTTGTTTAATCAGTTTTCTGATTATATATAAAAATAATTGAAAATTTCCTGTGGAAAATACTTGATCATGAAATCATGCATTATGATCCCCATTTATTAATAATTCATATACCATTATCTATTATACTGTTACATTCTTATAAAATATGGATTGATTTCATACTAATGTTATTGACTAAATCTAATATGTTTTTATTTAATTTCCATTCCATAAATATTAGTACTTATTTACTCATCTAAGCTTATTTTGTACACAATACTTCAAAATTATTTAATAGTGTCATTATTTTTATCTTTTTATAGTATATAATGAATGAATATATTAATATGATTGAATCATGTATAATTATTACGTTTACAGTATTATATTCTTAATTAAAGTGTAAAATAGAAATTTTGTTATTATCATATTCTTTTATGATAATAAATTGATCGATAATTGGTAATGTGTTATCATATATCATATAAAAAATGTAATAATTTAGACATAGAACATGGATTAATTGATTTAGGGTTGCTATACTTTTTATAAGAGGATGTTCAGTAGATTTCATGGGAAATAACTTTAGAAATACAACTATTTGAGAACATAATATTATAAAAGACTTCGAGGATAAGTATATATGTATAACCAAATCACATGTTTCTAAAGATAATATTTTTTTAGTTTTCATAAAAGATACATATCTTTCTAGGTACTAGTTTTTGGATATAGATATGGAACATATGCTGCAAGGGGTAAAAATTTTGATTTAGGTGGATTAGGTATTGAATCCATCATCATCACTGCATGATGAGTGGGCTTAGAACTCCACATATGTCTAGACACTCTATGAGGATTTTATATAGTGAATTTAAATCATCATAGGAATTTATTATGTATAATTTAAAAAAAATTATTGGATATTTGTGTATTTCAAATGAAAAAATGTTTTTTATTCTTGTATTGGTTATATTTAAAATTATCAAATTATATAAAGTGTTACACTATATGTTTAATTTTAGAAAATTGTATTCATAAATCCAGGAGATTTAATATTGATACCATTTCATTTAAATGGATAATAATATAATGAATCTTATCAATACTTTTATAAAATATAGGGATTTCCTTTTAAAAAATTCCAATTTTACTATCATTATAACTGATCAGACCATGTCCAAAATATGGAAACTGTCATAGTTAATGACTAAAAAACATTAAAATATAGAACACAAAAATGATACATGACACAATACACCTATTTTTATCGAACAAACTATCTTTTAGAGGAACTACTAATTCAATGTTATCCAATTAGTAGATTTTTTCACTTGAAATTATAGTTCTCAAGTTAGGAAGAAATGAATTGTAAATTATCATTCAATAATTGTATTGTAATAATGGTTATCTTGAGTACTGGTGGTCATTGGTACATAATATTAAAGAGGAACATTAAATATGAAATATATATATATATATATATAAATGGTAAATTTTAATGTAAGATTATTTAAAAAATATTTCCATCATGATAATGAAGATAATATTATTATAATGTCTATGACAGAAAGTAAAAAAAATTAAAAGTAAAGTCAACTAAATATGATACCACCATTAAAAGACAAACCAGATATTCTAAAAATTAATCATCTAATCTCAGAATAAAAATTAACCATTTATTAAATATATATTGAATAGTATCCAATGGGAAATAGTTTCTTTATATTTCAAATGACTTAACGAAATAGTATTAAATTTCTAAAAAATAATGTAATAATTTTATAGATCCAAAATGTTAATGGAAAATCAAGAAAATATGAGGTTAGAAGAGTATCTATATAAAGATAATTTTTTTAATATGTGTAATAGAATCAAAGAATTTACATTATGGGATAATTATGTATTGGATGATCCCTAAAAATTATTAAATGGAATGTGATATTATTACTCATTTGTATATAACTATTATATATATATATATAATAAATGTTTGGAAAATAAAGAATATAATGTTTTCTTCTTGATCTAATCTAGTGAAAATGGAAATTATTAAAATTAATTTTCCATGAATCAAGGTGACCTACCACCAAGAGGCCATGAGCCGAATGTCAAAATTATTTGTTTACTTATATAGATGATGAATTTCATAACAGATTGGTTATAGTTATATTAATTATAGCCTCAAATTTAGTTATTACATTGTTTTTTCATGATATTCACAAACTATTATACCATACATGTTCTTCCTGACTATCAACAATTTATCATTCACAATCCATTTTTTTGTCAGTTTGAATTCATTGAGGAAACCATTTCAAAATATGGATTTTTGATTTATTTGGAATTAACACACACAGATATATTCATTATTTTCTAATATTAATATAATAAAAATTGTTGACATCGACATATTCCTTTTCATGGAGCATTATTAAGAATATAAAATAGAAAACTTATTTCCAATATAAGGAAATTTAGGTTCATATTGAATATGTGGAATTCCATAATGTTATTCTAGAGACCTCATCATCTATTTTATTTCAATATCTACCACAATTAGATATTATATATGATATTATTTGGTAATAATATTATACATAAAGTAACTTCTTATCATTTTCATAAAAAAATCACATCTTTTTTATATGAATATATAATACATTTCCCAAATACGCACCCCTGGATAGTAACTATTTATTGCCTTTGGATACTACGTACACAATATTTTTATTTAGTGAATGATATTCTGAATATCCCACAATGTTCAATACCTTTTTATTCTTATTAAACCAACCCTACATAAAACAGTTATTCTTATTGTGGGAGAGGAAATGTAAGAAAGGGTGATATCATGTTTGTAGTAAGTTACAAATAAAATATATAATTAATAGTATCATATTAAAGAACAAAATAATTATAAGGTTATGATATAGTAAAAATAAATTATATTTTTTAAACATTAACATTCATAGATCATGAATATGTATAATTTAATAAAACATCATCATTCTAAATCATGTGATTCATGTGAGTGTTAAATCATCAAAATTCATGAACAAATAGATCATGTTATAAATGTTATTCACTAAAATATCTATAAAAACCAATAAATTATAATTAATTAACTACTGTGGAAATAAATAATAGTAGATTATAAATAACCTCATATTCCCCATTTTTTTATCATTCCCGTCGTTCTGTTTCCAATTGTGGATCCATCTCATCATCAGATTTATAATTATGGATCAATCCAATCAACTTCATTCACACTTTATATGATGGGTTATAATTTTTTCACAATGAATTTTATAGATATATAGGTCCTGACCATCACATAATTCTAATTATACATATTTTTGCCACGCAATTTTAATAAAATTATATATTAAAATCCAATAAATGAATCAGGCTTTATAAATCATCCATCATATTAGAATCCATGAGAGAAAATGGGTTTATCAAAACATTTCCTTATATAAAAACCAATGAAAATAAATAGTTTACAAAATTGTATTTTTATCATTAATAAAAATAATATATATCATGAATAAATACTATATCATTTGATCTTTTCCTCAATAATGATTATGTAACAACAAATAATTCATATTTGATGGAAAATTATGTTGAATTGAAAATCACTGGGATCATTTCTTAAGGAAAATAATATTTCCCTGAAAATAAACATATCAAATTTAGAAATTTATTAATTATTATAGAAACAAAATTATTTGAAAATATCCATGAAAAAATAATAAGGAATATTTAATGACAATAATGTCCTAACATGAGTAAATTATAATATTTTCAAACATGTTCAAAAAAACATTCCTTTCCCATTTTTAGTAAAATAAGAATGATCATCATTACAAAATATATGAGTATTATTTAAAAAAAATTTTTAAAAAATAATACATTTTTAATATTTTAATTAATCAAACATTTGTATAATTCAAAAAAAAATTGAAAATATTTATTGAATATATGTATATGAAAGGAATGAAAATTTAGAACGAAGAAAAAAATCAAAAATATTTTTCATCAAAGTGTTCTCTAGAACTCATTTTTAAATAAATAGTTTAAAATGAATAGAAAATATAAATCCATTATATTAAATTTCAATTGGGTGGTATATTCACCTCATAGAGGAAGATATGTGTATAATATATTGTATGTCCCGATGATGAAGAATTGAGGGAAAACCCATTACCTTATCAGTAAACATCATTTATACATGATTAATCCTTATATATATTAAATATATGTGTTTAATAAATATATTATAGAACCATATTAATATGTATCATATTGTAAAAGATTAACGTATTATATTTTATTTCGCATTTATCAATAATTACATCTAAGAATACATTTTAGATAATAACTTCTTCATTTTTCTTGTACTTTTTGGTATGATATTATTCATACTCTAATATTTATTATTAAACCATAATATATGGATTTTTTACAATCATAAAAATATCATATATATTCATTATATATATAGATAAAATTATTTTATGTTCTAATATAAATTTAATAACTCCTTTCATAGAGAAGGTAATTCATACGTAAACATTAGTGATCAATCAATTTTATTGATAGATTTAACAAAATGATTATAATAATATTCAAAATTTAAATAAAAATATATATTTCATATATGTCATATATATTCATTAAATTTATCCTAATTACCTTCCATTAAAATCATATGATGACAACAAATCAATTCTCTTTGTGAGGTGGTAGTCCATCGTACACAAGAGCGACATTATCATATCCATCATTTAATAAAAAATTAGAAGGTAAATGAGTTATCATAATTTTAGAGGTAAAATTATTTTAAAAATATCAAATATATTCATTTAATATGTCTTTATTATCGTCTAATTGTAATGGAAATGGGTCAATGCCTCACATCGGTTCATGACGCGGTAGACCTCCATACACACAAGTGACATTGTTTTATTTCAATGTGTTGGAAAGTAAGAAGGTATACGTAAAATGATAATTTTGAAAAAAATTAATATCATAAATTTCATATATAAACATTTAAAAATATTAATATCTAACCGTAGGAGGTGGTGGTCTAAAATGCACAGAATTTGTTTTGGAGGTGATTTTCTACCAAACACAAGAACGATTGTTTTGTTCATTTACTGCATGTGGATATGAATTTACGATATAGCATAAACATAGAAACATATTGACATGATTTATTATATTATTTTATTATATTTTAGTTAATATAACAATAATTGACTAGGTACTAGAATAAGTGAAATTAATGTTCTTAGTGGAGACAAATAACATCACTTAGAAAAATTCCAATGGGAAGTATTATTAATGGCCCCAGGTATGGTATTTTGGGATGACAAGAAGATATATAAAATTGATAAGAATTTTTTTATGGATTATAGACTGGTTTGATAATGAAAATTGGATTAGGATGTGAGAATATATGTGGGGAGGTGGTTTCCCTCTATAATAGAAGTGGAGTGTAATTTTATTAAATACACATGACTAGTAAATAATGGGATGTCACTACCCCACCCTATTACTCGTATATTGATAAATAATTTATATTCGGGATGATATGTTCTATCAAAACCTCAATAATTAAAAATATTTCTTGTAACATGTAACATCCCAACTAGGGTACCACACAATGGTGCCTTGAATTGGTCAGTCATATGACCTTCGATGTGCCTCCCCGTATGCTAGAGCATGATGAATATTAGAGAGGGTCTAATATTGATCATAGGGAGACTATACTCTCTTTATATATGTATCACATCATCATAGGAAAATAAAAAATAAAAAAATTATATGACTAATGACTAGGAAAAACCAACATCACATGGTGTCTAAAACATGTAATACATTATCCAAACGAAATGGCATATATTCCATGCCAAGTACATGCTGGGTGTCAAATTAAAAACACAAAAAACAATGAAAACACTATTCTCTTTTAGAACCATGTTCATATACAACATTCATGCTCCTTCCCGATTTAGTCATCTAACATGTTGAATTTCCCATTTGCATGTCCTATAATGATCAGGCCTATTCAGGCACTGATCAGGAAACTCGAGTGGGGTGTTAGTAGAACTCATTTTTCCACCGACAAAAACTTCCAAAAAAATGTATTCCATAAAAGTGTATGCAGTATTATAAAATTACATGACAATTCCAAAAATAAATAATTATCACAAATAATTATTCCTTAATTAACAAAAATAACCACCATGTTCTCGGGGATACATGGACCCTATATACAAACATCAACCCATGCCGGAGTCAGAACCATATCATAATAAAATGTTTATTATTTATCTTTTAATTTCACATAAAATCATGCACAATTGGAACATAACTAAAATTCTATCATAGGGGAATAGAAATTCATGCCCATTACCCCATGGGTATTTGGAGCCTCAGTACATATCCCATACATTAATTTCACAAGGGTATTTGGAGTTTCAATCAATGACTCATAATCACTATCACACATGGGTACTAGGTACCTCAGTCCCTATCCTATACCATGTTTATATCAAGTTGGTATTTGGAGCATCAATATGTGTCCCAAACTCCTATATAACATAACGATATTTGGAGCACTAGTAAATTTCCCACACTCATATATCACATCATTCAATCACATATATATGAAATATATCATGTCATGATATATTAATACAATTATGCACAAAAAATAGGGTTCTTTAATCAAAATACAAGGAATACTATCAAATAATCATCATCAATCCATTTATCTTAATTTTAACTATATAATCCATTACCCATATATGTTAAACAAATATCATATAATCAACATTATTAATTAATTCATATTCAAATTAATTTATAAATTCAACCATCCAAAATTTCGATTAATTAATTTAACATTTAATTAATCATACTTTAGAATCCAAAAATCCCATAAACTCATCATTTCCATTTTTTTATCATTTAATTCTTCTATTAGTTAATCCAATTTAAAAAACCCAATATCCAACCAATTCCACAATCGAAACATTCCATTAGTTAACTCTCTAATTAATTTATTAATTTTTTCAATCCCAATATCACATAAATTATATATTCAATATATACCATTAATAAATTCACCAATTAATTAATCTAATTCCATGTTTCCATAAATTAAATATTCAATTAATTTATTCAATTCATTATTCAATTTCCAAACATTCCAAATGAATTTTATCAACGGATTCATACAATTGGAATCAATACTATAAGAATTTAATTTAGACCCCCTACCACATGATTGATGATGAAAACACACTACTAGAAAAACATAACCGATATGAAGAAATCACAATCAAGTTGATGAATTATATCTAGATCTGAAACAAATATCCATGATCAAAATAATCATGATCCATCAAACCTATATATATAACCCTTAGAAATAGAGGATGGTATTCCTTATTGTGAAATACTGAAGGCATTGATGTTAATTTATTTTTAGATAATCCATATTTTTAATTTTATTGTGGGGACCCTTACATGACATATAGGCCCAAGGAAAAAGGCCCATACATGAGCCAATGACCTAAGATCCACTATATCATAGATATGGTAAGTCATAATTATGCACACCTGATGATTCCAATTTTTAATATGATGGATAAAAGGTGGAATATGTTTGTTTCATAATAATAATAATATCTCTTTATATAAATGATTTTTGAGTAATTACATTATAATTAAACAACACATTAAGGGGTATTATAAGAAGAAAGAATATTTAATGAATCGGTATCAGAGATTACATTTTCCTTGACATGCTTCCTCTAAATCACCTCATAAAAAACCAGAGTGGGTGTTTTAAGAAGACAAAAACCTATAGAATTTTACTAGGGATGTTGATAATGGAAATTAGGAAGGGGATGGACGAGCATTAAGGCTCAAATTGATGTTCATAAGTTAGGGTGAAGGATCCCTTTTATAATTGAGGTGATTGGAGCTTTTGGAAACCTCAAAAATATCAATTTATAATAAAATCAAATAACACTAAAAAAATCTAAAATGTTCAAAAAATGAATATTAAATGCTATAAGGTTGCAATCTCATCATCCAATAAATTTTATATAAGTTTATATGTGAATTAATCATTATCATTTTAATTTAAATTTATTTATTCTATTTAAATTTAATTAAGATAATAAATATTTCAATATTAAAACGCTGCAATATTTATTTATTGGATGTCAATAATACCATAAATAAGTACCTTAGATCATTTTAGACCATAATATAATTATTATATATTTTATAGAAATGTATTATGATTTCTAAATAATATAAAAATACATTGTTTTCACAAAACAACAATAGTGTCAATTTTGACACTATTCAATTCGTGTATATTTAAAAACATCATCAAATGATGGTATCATTGAAATAATTATTTTATTATTTCCCTATAGGTCCTATTTCATCTATGAAAATTATTTTAAATATTAATTAGCATCAATTATATTTTTTATGATATTTTTAATAAATTAATTTGATAATTAGATTAATAAAATAATTAATACATTAGTTTTTTTGTAATTATTTAATATAAATATATGTTGGCTAAAAATTATAATTAATAGTATATGATGAATATAAATTTACTGTAATTTATAATAATACTTGTAGTTGAATTTATCTTATGGAAGATGAAACATTAATAATATTATAATTATTAAAAAAATGAATGTCAAAACGTTAACATCACTTCCAATAAAATAATATATGTGTCACAATCACTTCTATATAGTTCAAAATTGTCTATAACTAGTCCCTTGGATTATTATTTTTGAGATATACTCGACAAATAATAGTTGGATATGTTTTCTTGTCTTTTATTGTTATTAGGATTTTAATCATAAATTTATATTGATTTCCCATCAATAAATAAAATTGTACACCATCAATGTATAAGTCGTTAAGGTAATTATATATATCCAAAAAATTAAAAATAAATTACAATGATAAATAAAACATATTATATTATAAATAAGTTTTTATAATTATGTTTATGTTGTTTATATCCTTATATAAAAAATTTATTAGTTATTAAAAATTGAGTGAGGCATATTTATCTATTCATTAAATAATATAAATTATGTGTCTGAATTTAATCCATGTGTCATCTAAAATGAAACCAATTTGACCAATGGAAGATTTTGGCATAAACACAAACATTTAATGACATTAATACATGTTTTAGGGTAATTTATAAAAGTATTCTTATACTAAATTTCCTGTTTTACCCTTTTACCGTATTCATAAAAATTAATGAATATATTATTAATAATGACCAAATATAAAATAAGTATATTTCCATTATTTAGTTGTATTGATAAAAATATTGAAATCCATTTATTAAAATTCAAAAAACTTAAAATGAATAAATTAATTTAAAATTATTCTTTTTGTTGGAAAAATAAAATGTGTTTTTAAAAGTTCATACTTTTCAATTGAAAGATATGTTTTTACATTTAAACTAAAGGTAAATTTATTATTATTAATGAAATAAATTATATTTAATGATAAAAATATATTATAATTATTTTTTAAATCCATTCAATAATATAGCTTAATAACATATATTATTTTTATGCTAAAATAATTTTCATTTAAAATGTACTATATTTTTTCTATACATTAAAATTAAAAATGTATCAGTAAAATGTAAAAAAGTAATAAAAATAAATTTTTTATACCCATCATCCATTGAATAAGTTTTATAACACACACACACACAGATATATATATATATATATATATATATATATCCAAATATAGATATAAAATGAGTGCGCCATCAAAAGGAGACAATATTGGTTTAAAAAAATACTTCTTTTATCGAAAATTTTGAATTTAATCTTACATATTGTCCATAAAACAAATTAGGTGAATTTTAAAAATTAGTTTGAATCAATAAGTGGTTATTTTACTATTTTATAGACTCTATTATTTCTATTATAAGGTTTTTAGAAGGAAGATAATACTATTCATACATTCCATAATAAGGACTAGGTTATAATATTAAATGTCAAGTTATACTTGATCAAGTGTAAAATGATTTATATCAAAATATATAAAATTATATGTATCTAAAGCTATGAATGGTGTTTCCTATAACACAAGAAAATACGGTGTTGTGTATAACGCAAGATAATATTACAAAATATTACAACACAAGACATCAAATAAATTAAAAATAATATACCTCAAAAAATCTCGGGGTGTTACATTTTTCCCCCATAAAATGAATTTCAACCTAAATATTCATCGGGGTTATTAATTTTTTACTACATGAATGTTTTTTTCATAGAAACCACATCGCAAAAAGAAATAGTAAAACACCTATTTATAATGGTATGTTAGAAACAAAATGGTTACATAAATTAACTGTTTACTAGGTTTCCAAATAAGAGAACATAATTGGGATGCGAAAACATGGATATGGAAATAAAATATAACAATAATGTTTTGATGGAGAATGATAGAGAAACAGGTTGTGATTTATGTTAACACCCAGATATCCATAAATTTGTGATGATTTAAAAGACCATCTGATTCATTGGATAAAAAGGTACTAGTATAAAATTTTTGTTTTCAATATCCTTTTCATAAAGTTAACAAACAATAGAAGAAATAATTACTTGATTTTAGAACATTATCATTATTGGTTGTGCATTAAAATATTTCCACTTCATATCTTATTCTATGAAATGAATTTAAATTTTTCAATCCTAAAGTGTTAGAAGATTGTAAGAACCCAGTTCTTAGTTCTAAGGTACGTGCTTCTTCTTTTCTCTTTTCCATAAGTGTTTCTAAAAAAATAAGGAAAATGGGGGAAAAATTCAAAATTTGTAATGTACACACCCTGTACTTTTCCACACACCGTGTACTTTTGGGCATGTGGAATGAGTACATAGGGCGTGTGGTCATGTTAGTGATGAAGGGTGTTGCAACCAAGTACACGCCATGTGTTGGTCCCTTACACGCCGTGTAGTCAGTCGGCAGGCAAATAGTAAGGTTGTGGGTAGGTGTGCGACTGAACATGCCGTGTACTCAAGGAGATACGCCGTATAGTCATGTCGGCTGATTAACAGTGCCATGCTAGCGGGAAGCTTCCAGATGAACAATTTAAAAAATGGGAAGTATAAGTCTTGTACTCAGAAGTACACGCCGTGTACTTTGTTTTTCACATAAAATGGGCAGTAGCCTCCCCTGTTCACAGGGAAGGCCTAGATCCGGAAGAGGGATCCCGAGAGAGGAGGTTGATGCTTTGTAGATCCACTGAGCGCACGTTCGGAATCTGTTTCCGCCTCGAATGATCTCATTTGAACCGCACAGGTAATCCCTCTACTCTTCTTTCACCATTATTTCCAATTATTCCCCTAACGGGAGTTATTTATATTTAATTAATAATTATTTTACCTCAGATATAAGGATTTCTTGGACGTTTAAGAAGGTATCATTCGCGTATATCATTTTGTGGGTGTTTAATGTAGGTGGCTTTGTGTTTATTTTCCATCTGTCGTGCGTTTTGTGTGTTTTTGAGCTACAAACCCATATTTGTGGTGTCATGAGGCAGAGGTTGTGGCTAATTTTAATACCTATAATTGAATAAGTGATTAATTAAAGTTGTAAAACTATTTTTTCGGAATATTTCTTGAATCTGGAACCATCCCCGGGGTGCGTTCATATGTTTAGCCATTTGGCCAAGATACCCGAGGGTATGCCATTAAAGTTATGATTCTAGGATTTCCTTAGAGGAATTTCTCGTGAATGTTTATTTATATGTTGGGCATGGCCCTGTTACCTGTTAGCCTGAGGATAGTGTTGTGATTAGCCTGTGGGCGGTGTACTACTTAGCATGTGGGAAACGTCTTTCGTTCTTGTGGGCAGTTGATTCTGTGCCTGTGGGAGACATTACTTATGCATGTGGGAAATATTCGTATGTTTGTGGGAAGATTCTTGTGTTTAGAAACTCTTTACCTAAGGTTAGGGGTTTATGTGTCTAAGGAAATTTGGCTGATATACTTAGAATATTCAATATGGTGATATTTTAAATAATTGACTATATGAATATTAAAATGGAAATATAAATGGTTATGCTAGTTACTTTCAGTACTATTTACTTTAATGCAATTTACTAATGCACACTATTGTTTCATGCTTTCACACAGTTGGGCACAGGCCTTTGGTGGGTGCCTAATGGGAATTTATTTATCACACCCTTTTGGGTCATGCTTTTCGGCCCAAACAGATTACGTTTCTGCAGGTGTAGATAAAGGAAAAGGTCCCTACACAGGTACATGATTGCTGCTGAGGTGCAGGAGATCATTGGACCGAGCATTGACTCGTGATGCCGCTATCTATTCTGTTTTTCTATTCTATACTTGTACTTTACGTGTATATTATTTTATTGCAATATAACAAGCTCTAGCTATTTTGTTGAATAGTGACATGCTACATCTTCATATGTATATATGACTGCTGGTTTCTCTTTGTGTTATCTGTTATCCATTTCAGTTATATATAACATTTCTGCTTCAACTGTGTTATATGTTTATATTATATTCTGTTGTGCTACACATTGAAAAATGAGGTCATAGTTTCCCCACAATAAGACCTGGGCCCTCACTGCTAGTCAGCAGCCTCTAGTGTTTGGGTAATGCGCTTGTGGTCATGTGGCAAACTGGGTTCGGGGCACCTGTTGAGTGCCACCCGGAACCGGGACATTACAAAGTGGTAATAGATGGGTTTTTTTCTCTGAATTACTATTTGGATCCTTAGATAGGGATATGACGGGAACAGTAGTTGGTAATAAGCTATGTTCGGGAATAGCTAACCCATGTACATGGAAAACCCAACTTACCTCGTATTGAAATTTTACTGATTTTTCAATTTACAGTTGATATAATTTACCGTTGGGTGTGGCACTTGTGATTGTGCTGTTTATATTTTATCTATGGGTTCTATTTAGTTGCATCCCTATGAGATGAGGGTATGCCATCTCATGAATCATTTAGGAACATTCTAGAGATCACATTCCATGCATAGTTCCATGACATTTAGGTGTATTAGAAATTTCATTTTGTTGTGATAACTGATGTGTTAGAAAAGCATGCTGTTTTGATAGCTGCTTGATAAATACCTGTTATGTGATACAATATTATTGTGTGAGAATGTTTATAAAATGAACAGAAAAAATTGATTTCTGGGGAGTATGGGCCCCCAGTGATAGAAATTTGGTGGATCATTCACTGTTTATTATGTAATAACACAGATAAGATGTCAAACATTGATTCATGGGGAGTTTGGTCCCTCAAAAACCAGAATTTAGCACTTAGGTGTTGTTTTGCGGTATTTTATGGGTTCTTGAGATGTTTTGGAGGCATACTATTCTGAAACCTAGTATACACGCCGTGTAGTACTATAGACACGCCATGTATATTGTTCGGTTCGGGAAGAAAAATAAACTTTTTGAGTACAGGCCGTGTACCCTAATTATATGTCATATTGTCTCTTCCCGTGTCACAAACCATGTGGGCGGCGACACGGGGAAGGGAAGAGCTTGGGGTGAACACATCGTGCAGCTTATGTACATGCCCTGTAGTGGGGACCTAGTGTCCTCCGTGTAACCAATAACACGGGTGGAGGAAACCTAACGACGAACACGCCGTGTCAATGAAAAACACGCCGTGTAGTCTGACCTAGGGACCCATCCGAGTAACTAACAACACGGGTCGGTTTAATCCCTTCGATTACACGCCGTTTATATATTGAACACGTAGTGTAGGGTGAGTCGTGTGTCAGGTCATGCAGCTAACAACACAGGTCAACAGAGCTCATCTAGAACACGTCGTGTACCTATGGGACACGCCGTGTTGTCTTGTCTGGGGACAGACTGTGTGGACATAGCCGTGTGGCTAGGAAATGGGGTTGTTGACACGCCGTGTGCAGGTGTAACATGTCGTGTAGTGTCAAGCCGAGTAACCAGCCATGACACAAGTGACACAAGAAGTTGGAAATAACACCATACACGTCGTGTAGATAATATAGACACTGTGTAGTTTTGTACAAATGGGAGCAATGTGGCTTTGTCGTGCAGAAAGACCAGGGCAGGGAAAGGGAAGTCAAGTACACGACGTGTAGTCAGTATACACACCTTATAGTCTTGTTTTTAAAAATTTTAATGTCATCTTACTCCTGTTCCCTTTTGGGTTTCTTCATTTTCGGTCTCAAGAATCTTGAATCTAAGGCGTGTTATGACCATGTAGTATCATTCCGCCTAGATGAATGCACGTTGTTCTCCAGGAGAGTGGCAACGAGTATACTTCAGAAATGGTGGGCCATGGGCTACCAGTTGATCACCCTGTAGAGCCAGATGCGACACCAGATGCTATACCAGACATACGCGTGGAGGCGCAGTTCCGTGAAGTCTTATTGCAGTTCTTGCAGACCTTTCAGGGAGCACCACCGGATGCCATATCTATGGCCGAGCTGAATCGTATCATTCAGCAACACCATCCGCCTACATTTTTAGGGGATGTAAGACCACATGCTCGTGATTCTTGTCTAGGATCGATGCAGACTATTTTCGAGCATCTTGAGACGCCTCCAGGGTGGAGGGTTATGCACGCGACATACATGTTGCGTGATTCCACGAAGAGGTGGTGGGATGTTACCACCTAGTTAGAGAATCACAAATAAATGGTGTGGGATGATTTTCAGGCAGTCTTTTATGACATCGTCTTCCCAGAGATGCTGAGGGAAGATAGAACTTGGGAGTTCATGAACTTGCATTAGGGCACTATGCCGGTGATGGATTATTCTTCTCGCTTGGTCGTGCTTCATCTCTTTTTACTCGTGCTGGTTGGCAATGAGACGTTGAGGGACAAGCGCTATGAATATGGTCTCCGATATGTCATCCAAGAACTGGTGAATGTTTTCAGGTTGCCTTCAGTACACACTATTGTAAACCAGGCGCTGATTATAGAGAGAAACCTATGGGAATCTAGTGGTGTGGGCCAGGGCGGTTCAGCACCAGTTAATGTTACTATTTCTTCTGGAAAAAGGAAGAGACAGATGGAATTCTCTTATGGTGGCAGTACTAGTTAGAATAATGCTTCAGGTGGCTATTTCATGAGCTACCAGATTGTTAGAGAGGGGTATAAGAGGCCACAGTTTCCGCAATACCCAGTGGATTGCCAAGATTGCAACAGGATGGGTCATCTGCAGTGCTTTTGTAGGTATTTTCCACCGATGTCTAGTGAGAGGGGTTCAGTGAAGACTCTGTGTATGGGAGCAGGACCAGCTACTTCTTACCAGTTGGGGAACTGGAATACATTAGGGTGGGAAAGCAGAGATGGTGGTCGTGGCCATAGTAGCTAGACACCAGGATCTTAGATGTAGTAGGGCGAGACAGCTCAGGGTAGCCTGGCTATGTCGCAGGGCCACGACACTGGGCAGGCATATGCGGTGCAACAGACCCAGTATGAGCAGGATCCAGGACCTTATAAAGTCAGAGGTACTATTCTAGTAGCTTCTCTTTTATCTTCAGTACTTTTCGATACGGGTGCTACACATAGTTTCATATCTGTACCCATTGTGAAGAGCCTTGGACTCTGTGTTTCTACTTCTTCTGGCATCAAGATTCTAGACACTCCGTTGGGGATTAGAATGGATGGTGTGCATCAGTGCAAAGCGTGCCCCCTCGAGGTTGGTGGGTGTCACTTCCTTTGGGACCTCTATGTCCTAGAGATGACAACTATGACGCCATTCTCGGGATGGACTGGTTGTTTCTCTTTTGACCCTTTGTGGATTGCTATCGTTGCAGGGTGAGTTTCACATCACCAGAGGGAGCATAGTTTCTAAACATGGGTTAATGGGATGTTCAGGCAAGTCGAGCTGGACCAGAGCATCATGGGCGAGGTGTAGTCACAGCCCAGATTGCGAGCTTCTATCTGGATGACCTGGGGACATGTCAGACGGATTTCCCTCTAGTGGTTGATTGTTTCAGGGATTTCTTCTCAGAATACTTATCAGGTCTTACTCCGGATCATGAGGTGTATTTCTCTATCAATCTTTTGATAGGAGCAGCATCAGTGTCCATTCCTCTTTATCAGATGGAAATTCCTAAGATTCAGGTGCTCAAGAGGTAGTTAGAGAAGTTACAGGAAAATGGTATTATTCGACCCCATACTTCTCCGTGGGGTTTGCCGGTCCTTTTTGCAAAGAAGGCGGATGGTACCCTCAGACTCTGTGTTGATTATCCGAAGCTGAACCAGTTGACAGTTTAGAACTGATATCCCTTACCGAGGTTTAATGGTCTTTTTGATAAACTTTTTGGAGAACGAGTGTTCTCGAAGATTTACTTGAGATCGAGATATCATAAGCTACGTGTTAGACCATCTGATATACCTCTCATATCATTTAGTAGTAGGTATGGACTATACGACTATACAGTTATGATGTTCGGACTCACGAATGCACCAGAAGTTTTCATGTCTCTGATGAATCGTGTGTTCCATCCTTATCTGGATTCTTTCAGGGTATATTTTCATGGATGAAAACTTTGTGTACTCCCACAATCAACACGACCATGCCACCCATCTTGAGATCATATTGAGTACACTGAGAGAGCATAATCTATATGATAAGATCTCTAAGTGCAACTTTTGGATATACCATATTTACTTCCTGGGTCATATCATCTCGAAGAAAGGAGTTTCAGTAGACCCAGAGAATGTGAGAGCAGTAGTTTCATGGGAGAATCCTTAGAATGTGTTTGAGATATGGAGTTTATTGGGGAGGGATGGTTACTACAGATGCTTCATACAGTACTTCTACCGCTTAGTATCCCTATTGAAGGGTTTAAATAAGAAGGGTGTGAAGTTCGTTTGGTCAGAAGCATGCAAGACAACCTTTCTATACCGGAAAGGAAGGTTTACATCAGCACCGATTCTGATACTCCTAGAGTAGGGGAAGAGTTATACAGTTTACTGTGATGCATTAGGTATTGGGTTGGTAGCAATGTTGATGCTCGACAATCTAGTTGTTGCATAAGGGTCTCGGCAGTTGAGGCCACATGAGAGGAATTACCCGACGCATGATCTCGAGTTGGATATAGTTGTTCATGTGTTGCTATGTTGGAGACATTATCTATTGGGAGAGAATTTTGTGGTGTCCAATCACCAAAAATTCCTCATGTACATCTTTAATCAGCGTGACTTAAATCTCAGGCATCGAAGGTTGGTCAAATACCTTCAGTCCTTTGATTTTATGGTTGCCTATACATATGGTAAAGGAAATGCAGTAGCTGATGAGCTGAGCAGGAAGACTCAGATACAGGCTGTGGAGGAGACCACTGGTGAGTGGCAGCTTGTGGCCTTGTTATCTAAGATGCATTTGGAGGTTCATGAAATTCAGGGGAAAAATTATCTTTCCTCTATAGCTGTGTCTTCTACCCTCCTGGATAGAGTGAGGATGATACAACTATCTGAATCAGAAGGCCTAGTTCTACGGGAGTCGGTGGCAAGTGAGGACCCTCCTCCTAGTTAGATGATAGGTGATGATGGGGTTCTACCTTTCCATCGACGAGTATGGGTTCCAGGGGATATACACGAGGAGATGATGTGGGAGTTTCATGCTTGAGCTTGGGCAGTTCATCCCAGGGTTACCAAGATGTACCAAGACTTGAGACGTCATTACTGGTGGCCGGGTAAGAAGAGAGATGTGGCTGGTTTTGTTACGATGTGTTCCACTTGTCAGCAGGTGAAGGCGGAGCATCAGAGACCAGTTGGACTGTTACAGTAGTCACCCATTCTGGAGTGGAAATAGAATGATGTTGCGATGGACTTTATGACCGGTTTGATGAGGTCACCTAGAGGCAATGATGTCGTGTCGGTTGTTGTGGACAGACTCAAAAAGTTAGTTCAATTCTTGACGATCAAGGAGACCTTAGGAGTTGAAGATCTCATGAAGTTGTATATCTTAGAGATCATACATCTTCATGGGGTCCAACGTTCTATCATTTTTGATAGGTATGCATGTTTTAAGTCTCCTTTCTGGCAGAGTTTTCAGAGGGCACTGGGTACACAGGTGCTTCTGAGTACATCTTACCACCCTCAGACTAACGGCCCGTCAGAGCATACTATACAGGTGCTTGAGGACATGTTGTGTTCATGTGTCCTACACTTTGGGTCTCTTGGGAGAAGCACATACCCCTATTCATGTTTTCCTATAATAACAGTTTTCAGGCAACTATTGAGATGGCACCATACGAGGAGTTATACGGTAGTTCGTGCCGATCACCTTTATACTGGTTAGAGGTAGGTGAGGCAGATTTTTTGGGACCACATCACATGTAGGAGACTTCTGAGCAGGTCCAGTTGATTCATAAGTAGATGGTTACTATGCAGTCTCATCAGAAATCTTATGCTGATCACAGAAGATGACCTTTGGAGTTCGTGGTCAAGGATCACGTTTTCTTGCGTGTTTTGCTGAGGTACCGATCCATGCATGAAATCATCCATGTATCTTAGTTTCACCGCTATCAATCAGACCCATCTCACGTCTTTCAACCCTAGGAGGATGAGCTTGAGTTAGATGCATCCTATGACGAGAATCCAATTATTATCGTTGATGGGAGCACGAAGGTTCTCTAAGGCCAGTCAGTTCCTCTCATACGGGTGCTATGGCAGCATGGCCGAGTGTAGGATGAAACATGGGAGCGGGAGACCGATTTACGTGCTCAGTGGCAGGAGTTGTTCACAAATTTATCTTCTCCACCCTTGGAAGGGAAATTCAGGGATGAAATGCTTTAAGGGGGGGAGTTTCTAACATCCCAGTTCTTAGTTCTGAGGTATGAGATTCTTCATTTCTTTATTCCTTAAGTGTTTTTAAGAAAATAATGAAAATGGGGGAAAATTTACAAATTTTGAATGTACACGTCGTGTACTTTTTCCGCACGCCATGTGATTTTGGCCGTGTGGAATGAGTACATAGGGAGTGTGGCTGTGTCGATGATGAAGGGTGTTGGAACTAGGTACACGCCTTGTATTGGTCCATTACATGCAGTGTAGTCAGTCAGCAGGTGAAGAGTAAGGCAGTGGCCAGCTGTGCGACTGAACACACCGTGTACTCAAGGAGACACGCCATGTAGTCATGTCTGTAGATGAATATTGCCACACTTGCAGGAAGCCGCCAGAGGAACAGTTTATAAAATGGGAAGTACACATCGTGTATTCACAAGTACACACCGTGTACTTTGTTTTTTTTCTTAAAATGGGCAGTAGCCTCCCATGTTCACAGGGAAGGCTTAGAATGGGGAGAGGGAGCTCGGGAGAGGAGGACGAAGCATTGGAGATCTGCCAAGCGCACGTTCGGAATCTGTTTCTGCCACGGATGATCTCGTTGTAACCGCACGGGTATAAACTCCACTCTACATTCACCATTCTTTCCAATTATTCCCCTAACATGAGTTAATTGCACATAATTAATAATTATTTAACCTCATATCTATGGCGTTCTTGAACGTTTCAGAAGGCTTCGTTCACGTATATCATTTGTGGGTGTTTATGGTAGGTGGCTTGGTGTTTATTTTCCAATGGTCGTGCGTTTTGTGTGTTTTTAAGCTACGAACCCATATTTGGGGTGTCGTGATGCTGAGGTCGTGGCTAATTTTAATACCTATAATTGTATAGGTGATTAATTAAAGTTTTAAAACTGTTGGTTGGGGTCATTTCTTGGATCTGGGACCACCCCCGGGGTGCATTCCTCTGTTTAGCCGTTTGGCCAGGATACCCGAGGGTATGCCTTTAAAGTAATTATTGTAGTATTACCTTGAGAGGAATTTCTTGTGAATTTTTATTTACATGATGGGCATGTGCCAATTACATGTTATCTTAAGGGCAGTGTTGTGATTAGCCTGTGGGCAGTGTACTACATAGCCTGTGGGAAACTTCTTTTGTTCCTGTGGGCAGTTGATTATGTGCCTGTGGGTGACACTACTTATGCCTATGGGAAATATCCGTATGCCTGTGGGCAGATTCTTGTGTTTGGATACTCTATACCATTGGGTAGGGGTTTAAGTGTCTGAGTTCATTTGGATGATTTAAATAGAATATTCACTGTGGTGATATTTTAATAAAATGATGAAATGGATATTAAAATGGAAATACAACTGGTTAAGTTAGTTACTTTCAGTACTTCTTACTTTATTTCATTTTACTACTTCATACTGTTATTTCATGCTTTCACACAGCTGGGCATGGGCCTTTATTGGGTGCCTATTGGGAATTTATTTCTCACACCCTGTTTGGGTCATGCTTTTCGGACCAAACAGATTACATTTATGCAGGTCTAGATAAGGGCAAGGGTCCCTACATAGGTACTTGATTGCAGCTGAGGTGTAGGAGAGCATGGGACCGGGAATTTTCTCGGGATGTAGCTGGCTGTTCTATTTTTCTTTTCTGTACTTGTACATCAGTTGTATTGTATTGTATTGCAGTGTATGTTGTTCTGCCTATTTTATAGAATAGTGAAATAATGCATCTTCATATGTATATAAGACTGCTGGTTTCTCTTTTTGTTATCAGTAATCTATTTCAGCTATATATACCATTGTTGCTTCCGTTGTGTTGTATGTTTACATTATATTCCGTTGTGCTACACTTTGACAAATGTGGGCATAGTTTCCCAACTACCAGACCTAGGTCCTTGATTCTTGTCGACAGCCTCTGGCATTTGGGGAAATGCACTTGAGGTCACGTGGAGAACTGGGTTCGGGGCACCCATTGAGTGGCACCCGAAACCAGGACGTTACAAAGATAATGTGATCTATATATTTAATGATAAGTCCTTCTATATGTATTTATCAAAAAAAATAGAAGAAGTCATGAAACATGAATATGTCCATATATGGTGAGATAAAAGTCTATTCTATCAAACATCATATGATGTTTAAGATAAATATTCCAGAATGATCATAACATTAAAATCATTTGGAAAGATGAATATCCAAACCTATAGAAAGAGGTTCAAAAAACTCAAATTTATATTTATCACCCATATATCATAATGTATATCTAGTTGGTCACATTCAAAAAAATTGATCACCTTCATCAGGTATTCTATTGAGTAATGGTAAAAACATGATTATCAGATATCATTATTTGAATCATGCATGTTTCTCTGATCTAAAACATAGAGGATTGTTCCTTAAGTCTAAAAAATGTGCTTACTTCATCCATGATAGAATAACCCTCTTGTCGAAAAATCCATAAATTTTTTCTCAAGAATCATGATTCATCACTTTTACTTTTCGAAGTACATCTAATATGTATCCAAACATCATATTATTAATACAATGAACATATTAAGGGTAATAATTCCCATAACTGTGAGTTCTCCAATTATACCACCTTACCCATAAATCACAATTTTTGGCTCCTTATAACTATTCAACATATCATTTTCAATAATTAATGAAAAACTAATAAAGAAAATACTTATATATTTCATGATTCATATAACATGATCTTTTAATTCTTAAATATATACCCCTCAATCAGCCATCTTTATTATTAAACTGTTATGCAAAATCCATCATCTATGCCTGACCAAAAATATGAATCAGGTCTTATCGTTTCTCCAACTCTTGTATCTTATGTCTAATGTAACCAATACTGCATCAACATCACATATCATTCAAATTTAATTTACAATCTCTTTATCCTATTTACTATGAAAAATAATAATACCATCACCATGATTCTATTCATGATATTTCCAATTAGGAAATGAATCTTCATAATTTCCATACATTCCACATATGAATCATTCAATGTTAAATTATGTTTTCTTTAGTCCTAGGTATTAACTAAAACAAGAATTAAAAGTGTGAGAAATATATATCATAGATTATAAACACATAAGTAAGTAAAATTACTTATAACATTTCAATCTATGATATCTTCAATTTACCCAGCTATTTCCATGTTTATCAAATGAACCATTATATTGAACCCTATAAATAGACATATCCTTATTACATAACATGAAATATATTTATAAATATATTTAAGAATCTCATTAATGTTTTCACATCCTAGATCCAAAGGATTACTAAACCTTCACTCTAATACCAACTCTAATGCCACATGCTTGGTGTATATGGAAATTACCTTTCCTTGTTGTAAGACACAATTCATTACATAAATAGATTCCCAAATACCATATTAGTTTAGTGTCATTGGAAAAATTAAACACATTCATCTATCTTGGATAATGACCTTAAATATCTCCCATAAGGATCTTCCTCTTTAGTTTTCCAACCTAAAACCCTTCATTATATTCCCATGGGAAAAACATAAAAAGTGTGAGATCAAATTATATATAAGGGTAATCATGGATAACATTAAACAATGA
The DNA here is from genome assembly GCA_963277665.1 of Viscum album. NCBI lineage: Eukaryota > Viridiplantae > Streptophyta > Magnoliopsida > Santalales > Viscaceae > Viscum > Viscum album. Next base: position 1,958,915,861 of record OY728165.1, read on the forward strand.
TAAAAATTAGAATCTAATAAAAAGTACATATATTTTGAACATCAAAATATCGAATCATAAAATATACTTTTGTAGTATGTATGACAGAAATCATATAGGAACCTTAACCAGGATAACATAACATTAAATAAAAACATGGACTTGTGGAAATGACATAAAAATAGAAAATAATTTATATATGAGCGATTGATAGTAGACAAGACTATAATAGCAGACAAATCCCATTAGTGAACCAAGAACACTTTGCATTCTAGCCCTGTATTACTGAACTAGGTATACTTGATATTTATTCCCTCTATTACTCAACCGGATTAACAAGTCATTCCCAAAATTTCAATATCATTAGATATAAATATTTACCTAATAAATTGTTAGGATATATAGGTCCCACCCATTAAATAATTATAACCATATAAATGTCTTCCATAAAAAACATAAATCATTCCCTATACCATATCCCAATGAATAACATGGATTTTATAAAAATCATTCCATCATAACATAATCCATTTAAAAATTGGATTTCATTAATATAATTACATCATAAACATAATCAAACCATATGATTAATAAGGATAATATACATGAATCATATCCTTAATCATAAATGGAAAAATAATTTTTATAAAATGATTGAAATTAATTCTTAATGAAAATATTCTTTCTTCTTCATAAACATATTAATTTCCTAAAGCACCACACAATTTTAAAAGAATATAATTTCATTAAAGATAACCTTTATAATTTTTAAGGGAATAATCAGGGAAATATGTTTTTATGAAAACCTAAATTTACATTAAAGAAGTATAATTTAAAAAAATTATCCACTGAATTTTTCAAGAAAATTAAAAATTACCTCATATTGAAAATAAAAAAAGATTCTTTCTAAATCATGTTTTCAAATTCAATAACTTTGTAAACATGACTTTAAATATCCATAAGAGAATAATAAAAATTTTATGAGAACATATTTTTAGAAAACATTGATATGGATGATAAATATTCCTGAGTAAATAATTACGTATAAACTATCTCGGGTAATAATGAGATTGTGAAATTATACATTACCAATTATATTACATCAAATTATATGACTCATAAAATAAATAAAATTACATGGATATATAAATATCATAAATATCATAATAAAAATCATAAAACATTAATGTGAATAATAAACGCCATATAAAAGATAAAGGAGGTGTATAAGGCAAGTGTCCCACTAAAAAAAGGATAGAAAATAATCCCTTACCTTAAGTCTGAAATCCTTTATATTTATCTAAATATTCTATATAATTATTTAATTAGTTTAATTGACTTATTACATAATCATATTAATTTTTATGATTTCATATATGACTATATTATGATCCTTTTGGTGATAATATTTCATCATTATTCATTATTCAGGTATTAACTACTTCATTTTATCATGCATGTTTTTTCAATTAGGTTGACGTTATCCTAGTAGGTCATAGTTATAACATTAAAATATGATATTAATGTAATATATATCATTTTTATTTATTTTTTACATTTATATATTCATGATATAGTAGATATCATATAGGACTAGATACATAGCATTGTAGAGATGGTAGACAATACGTACGCCAAAGTGATTATTTATGAAATCATATCAAATTGGTTTATATATATATAATTATACAAAAAAATTATAATATTCATATATATTTATTATTTCCATCATTATACTCATCCAAGTCAATTGTTGGTGAGAACAAAATTACACCATGACGTGGAGACAGTAAGTCGTACCTACGCACTCATAATGATTTAGCTTTTTCTTAGGATTGATAGAAGGTGGAATATATTTTTTTCATAATTATAATAACATTTCAGTATATAAGTAATATGGGGGTTATGAATTTAAAATGACACAACTCATGAAAAAGATGTAGAAGAAGAAATAATATTTAATGAATCTGTAGAGGACATTGCATCTTCCTCGTTGCGCTTCTTTAAATATTCTCTTAAATCTTTAGAGTTTGTATTTTAAGAATTACATAACCTCAAAAATTTTACTATGGTTGTTCATAATGGAAAATGTGTATGTTATGGATGATATTTAAGGCTAAATGTGATGTGAAGAATTGAGGGAGGATGGTCTCTTTTATAATTGATGTGAGGGGATCTTTTGGAATCCTAAAAAATATTTATTTATAATAAAATAAAACCCATTAAAAACCTCCAATGTTTCCCGATATATATGGTGAAATGATATAGGGTTGCAATATCATCATCCAATAAATTTTAAATAAGTTTTAATTTCAATTTAATCATTATCATTTTAATCAACACCTTTTTATTCTATTTCAGTTTAATTAAGATGACAAATATTTCAATTATAATAGGAAAAATAATGATTTATTTGATGTCAATTAAACCATAAATACGTAATTTAGATAGTTATAGATGATATTATTATTATTATATATTTTTTATAAATTTTATATGATTTTTAAGTAAATAAAAAAAAAATTTGTTTCACAAAACAACAATAGTGTCAATCTTGACACTATTCAATTCGTGGATTTTTTAAAAATAATGATAAGATTTTAAAATAGAAATATAATTTTATTATATATCTATGGGGTCTTGGTAATCTATAAAAATATATTTAAATGTTTATTATCTCTAATTATGTTTATTTTAATATTTTTATAACATTAATTTAATATTTCCATTAATAAAATAATTACTACATCAGTTATGTGTAATAATTTAACATAAATACATATTGAGAAAAAATCAAAAGAAATACAAGAATGTCTTTAAATAAAATATATTTAACAATTATACTTTTATTCAATTTTATTTTTAGGAAAATTAAACATAAAAAATATTATACTTAATTTATTATGAATGTGACAACTTTAACATAACATTAAATAAAATAATAAAATTGTCAAAATATCATTCATATGGTTAAAAATAGCAATTTAATATATCCTTGGATGATTATGGATTTATTATACTCGACCGATAAAAATTTGTAATATTTTGGGGTCTTTTGATGGTTATTAGTATTTTAATTATAACTGCTTTTATTGATTTCCAGTGAATTATGTAAATTGTACGCCCTCAAAGAATAAGTTTTTAAGGTAATTACATTTTTCCTAGAAATTACAAATATATTACCAAGATAAATATATAAATTTTATCTTCCCAATAAGTACATATAATAGAATATTTATTCTTTATAATCTATTATAAAAATTCATTAGTTATTAATATTTGATTGAGACATATTTAATATTTTTTAAAATAAAATAAATTAACTATCTTAATCCCATACAAATGTCTTCCAATGGAATCAATTTTTACCCAAGGATGATTTAGGTAAAAAAACACATATAATTATATTAATACAACAGTTAGGGAAATTTTATAAAAGTATTCTTATCCTTAATTTGTCATTTTACCCTTTTAACATATTAAAAAAAATAATTGAAGTTACTATTTATAATGTATAGAAATAAAATAAATCGATTTAAATAATTTGGGCCTACGAATTCCAAATAAGTAATATATTTTAAAAAAATAAGAAAAATGATTATGAATTAATTAATTTAAAATTATTCTCATTTTCATAATGATAGAATACGATTTCAAAAGATAAAACATATGCAACAGATTGAAATGTTTTTACATCAGAATTAAATGTAAACAAAATTATAATGACTTAATTTATATTCAATAATAATAATATATTATATTTATAGTTTGAAATAATTTTATAATCTAACTTAATTACATAAATTATTTCGATGAAAATAGTTTTGGTCAATTAAAATTTTGTATAATTTTACATTTTAATAAATTTTAAAACTTATCAAAAAAATATAAAAAAACATAGAAAAACATTTTTTATATCAAAAAACCAAATAAGTAGGTTTTTTGTTAATTAAGATATATATATGTTTAAAAATATATATTTACAATTTTTTCTCTAATAAAATGCACCAATATTTATTTTTTTTAAGAAAATTATTCTTTAGAACAAAAAATTGAATGTGTTCTTAACTAATCTGTAGAAAAAATATAGAATGAATATTAAAAAATATATTGAATCCGTAATGTAAAATTTTACTAATTAAAAGAATCACTAATTTTCATTTAAATAGTATTTTTATAATTTTGTTAATATTATATGTACCCTCCATTATAACAACTAAGCTTTAATATTTATTTATTCACTAATATTCAGCCTTGTGTGAAATGAATTCTATTCAAATATAATGATTTTTTTGAAAAAAAGACATGAATATTGATGTGTATACCATATTCTAATACAATGGTACATATAGAACAAGCTAAGCATGGTGTAACATACCACCCAAGACATCAATGAAATTAAAAATAATTTATCTAATGAAGTCTCGTGGGTGTTACATGATCATACAATCTCCCAAAATTATATCACCTCATCATCATGATATACTCCCACGAATCTCTATGATTTTGAGGTAAAAATATCGGGGACTAAGACACCATAGCTACATCTCTGTCCAATTTTTCTTCTGGAACAATGCCATGTTCCCAGAATACATAGACTATCATCAAAGTTCTCCCCCAAACACATTATAACAATGACACCAAACCTATATCAGATGCTCCAAAAAGGAATCATTGGTCTCAATCTAAACAACATCTTCATCAATGACATGGTAATAGTTGTAATAAAACAACCAAATCTGTGTAACCTAAAAACTTTCTTTCATAGAAATTTACGTACATAGAATATCCAATCGGTATTTGATCTTCTATATTAACCCCACAACTAAAAATGGTATAATGAATCGTGGTGATAGCATTCAATATCTTTGAATCCTATAGTCACCCGATCTAGGTGAAAGTTAATAGAAGACATCATAACACTCTATAAACTACAGGGGTCATCGATGTCTATCATCATACAAATTCTTTCTATGAAGCATTATATCCATATGTTTTCATATTATATGAACCAAATCTGATGTTTCATGAACGATACTCAATCCCAAAAACCTTAACTCACATTATACTATAAAAGATATAGGTGATATACATGGAATTTGATAAAGATTGTCATGTTGATCATTTTTATAGTCACCTGATAACTATTGGTATAGGTGATATCAATGTGTGTTAAGTGATTGTCATAAGACCCACCAAAGACAAGAATACATTCTCATAGCATATCCTCATGTCCTATTTAGTATACTATAACTTCCCATATTTTTATTGGTGAAAACCATACTCAGTAAAATTTCTGCATTGAGAAATTTATGTAAGAAATTCTAGAAGTGAGATTTAAATAATGAGCCACGACCTAAAACAATACTCCATGGTACCCAGTGTAGATGAACTATTACCAAATGTAAAGATCTTTCAAATAATCATCATAGAAGGTATCATGTATAATAATGAAATTTAATACATTCATTAGTTGGTCCATAACCACCAAAATAGAATACATATTCAATAGAACCATTAATAGAACCTACATGAAGTCCATCGTATCATTATTCCATTTCCATTTAAGATTTTGAATATACTATATTAAACCATGAAGTCGTTGATGGAAAGACATCACCTATTGATATGTGTTCATTTTTTCAAAAACATTTCAATATTGGTTTTCATTCTATCTGACTAATATTTTATTCATATATCAAAAACCAACCTGGGTTTACCCTGAACCGGTCACCTGAGTCTGCCAGCGATAATGCCAAATAAGCATTCATGATCCTCCCGGTCTTGCAACAAGTGCTAAGGGCATAAACCGAGTGGAAATGGGAATTATTTTTCCTAATAAAAATGAACATAATTAGTTGAATAATAATAATGATTCCCAATTATAAATAAATAAAATAGATTACCAAAACATGAAATGATAATAAAAAAATAAATGGACCTGATGACCAATAAAATCCACGTGACCATGTGAGTCACTCTCTGATCCCAAGACTCAAAATCTCCCATGGAGATCATGATCAAACTGATACCTTCAACTATTACTGAAAACAAGAATGATGTAGAGTCATGAGTATAAAAACTCAGTTTCCATACCCAAGTATTCTACTTCGAAATGAATTTCCTTGATACAAAAGAATAATAAATTTCCGGTTTGAACTAAAATATATATAAGTATGTTTTTTCACACATTTTTTCCTTAAAATAAAATCATTTTCCATTTCCAATTTTTCTATTTAAAACTATATTCCTTTCCTAGAAGGAATCATATAAATTTTAATGGAGAGTTGAAATTTCGGCTATAAAGTATATAGTGAGTATAAAGCATTTATAAAACCTTTATCCATTATCCACATTAATACACGTTATCATTTTATCAAATAACAGCACTATTCCAGATTCAATCTCAACAATCATAGAACAATGTAAATGGGAAATAACACACAATCGTATCTATCTAACAATGAATCAAAAAATTCGTTCTAGTAGACATGCGTGAATCTTAAGATCTCATGAATAGTTTTGAACGTACTATACATTACACTCATTCTGAAGGCATACCATTCTCAATGAGGTCTTAATACCCTAATGCCCGAACATCACCCAAACTAGCCTGGTCGAGGGGCCCGATACCATAGCAATAATAACAACAGATTATCCATTATTATGGGCCAATATACAGGTCATAATCTGAACTAGTGAAACAATCAATCACTAAAAATTCTCTCCCTGTGATAGGTTCCCATGTTGAGACTAATAAGGGAGGTTCTGTCATCAAATACAAACCAAAGAAAGGGAAATATATCTTTTAGTCTTACACCACTGATGAAAACACAACAAAATCATCCCTAATACAATCTAAGAGATTTTCTCCCTCTTGCCTTCAACCATAAACACATGATGGAATTCCCACTTGAGGACCAACCATTCCCTTCAACATCAAACCAGGCCAGAGTTTCATCCCAAAGAAGGTTTTCAAAGTAAATGATTTTACAATGTGACAAATGGTCCCCAAGATATCACCTATCACTTAATAATTTCCAAATATGCAACACACACTATTACATTGAAAACCAAAAATGCACTTGGGAACCCATTTAAGAAACTCAATTCACCACATTAAATATGAGGCACATTTTTAAGGGATAAAAGGATCATTTTATAAAACATATAGTAAGTACCTTGAATAAAATATTTTCATGAAATTCAATGACAAATAGGGTATTATGTTGATTAACAATAGGAATTTATTATAAAACCATAAAATTACTAACTCACATTAAATAAAATTTAAAACAATATTAATTCAATAATTATAAAATTTAATGGCTAATGCAAAGGGAAACCTACCTCAAAAGTATGCAGACTAAGAATAACAATTTAGCACCCAACACCTTTGAAGAATACCACCCCACAGTTTCACACACATACATTCCTATATATATATATATATAAACCCCATAATCTAAAACACATAGTCACTATTCCATGAGAGAATATGTGCAAGTCGTATTCTGATATATATATAAAGATTTACGTACCTAGGGATTTGTGTAAAACACTTTGTGAAGACACCAAAATATTTAATTAACATATTGGAAACCCATAGATAAAATAATTTCATTCCCAAAACTAGATTCACATTATTTAAATAATTCACAACTCAATTTAAAAGTTGAAAAAAAGTCTACAATCCAATACAAATTGATTATTTTCATTTTAATCACACCAAAAACCCATTTCAAATGTTTTTACCATCATATAGTAAATTTATAAATTCCCCATTGACAATAAAAATAAAAACACACTCTTTCTCAACCAATTCCCCGAAAATAATTTTTTTATAAATCCATGAATAACCCAAAATTGTTTCCATAATTTTATTTTTATGATTAAACAATATAAAAATTCATATGTAAAAATACATGATAAGGCTTATATTTCAACACTAATCTATTCCTAAAAAAATATTCTTTCAAACAAATATACACCTCATGTCCCTTTGTAAATATAATTATTAATTTGAATATATAGCATAAAATACATTTCAAGAAACATTACAATACAATATGCACAACACATAGACATTTATTTAAAAAAACTCATTTCTAACTCATAAACATGTTAAAACATTACCATATCACACTTCAAACTTCCAAAAAAATGTATAATAATTTAAAATTTAACAAAACAATTAAGTGGGTAAAATAAATCAACCTCAAATGGTGGTGGATGAACTTAAATGGACCAAAGCATTTGGCTTTATATGGTGGATGCTGAAACCCGCACGAGGAACACCCGAGAGTTCCACCGCACCAGAAAAAATTGAATAAATTAACAAAACATATTAATCTCAAGACCACGGGTTCAGATGAGGAAAAATCCGAAAAAAAATTACCTTTTAATGGATGTGTCGATGAGGATACGCAAGTGAGATCAGGCTACCATAAGGTGAAACCGTGGGGAGGGAGGTTCTCCAGGAGGAAGGAGCATGGTCAGACATCCATGAGGGAGGGGTTTATGTGTCATGCGACAAGATGAAGGGGAGGTGGTCGACTACATCTTGTGCATACGAGGGGAATAGAGGGATTTGGTTTGGAGGTAGGGGGAATGTGTTAGATTATGTTTTTTTAAATTATTTTTAACATAATTATATTCATTTAATTAAAAAATCAGAAAAATGAATATAATTTAATTGAAAGACAATAATATTAAAAATAATTGCGATGTGTCTGGTCATGGTGTTACAATTTTCCCCACCATGACACTTTATGCCCCCAGAAAGTTCCAAGATATTTTTCTGATCAAAACCAATGAAAAGATGATTTATAACAAAAGAAAAAACTTGAAAACTCAAAGACCATAAAACCATCAATCTCTTTAATTCTGTGACCAAAACTATAGATTCCCAAAAATTATCTATGATAACACCATCAAAAGAAACCACACATCCAACAAAGACATCTCACAAGACCATAAAGATAAAAAAACAATGATTGGATTACAAATAAAAGACTCAAATTTTTTTAAACACAATCCAAAAAAACACCACGACCCCTAACACAAAAAAAATTGAATAAAAAAGTCATGGACTATTTGGGATCTCTACAATTATCGATTACATGATCCACTATCCAAGCCAACCAATTACTATAGTGGGGATCATGTGAAGAGAGAACAAGGAAATATTAAACCAAGAACACATAGAAGATGGATTCATCATTAGATCATATCATGGGGGTTCTCCCCACTATATAAGTATTGTAGACAAACATTGATTTCACAAGCTGGAATAACATTCAAATTCTAATGAAATATAGAAAAAACTATAAGAAACAAAATGGGGACAACAATCACCACCATTCTACATCAGCAACATTAAAAATACCACAATGAAATTCCCATTAAAACAAAGTTTCAAAAGGACATGAAACATCATTAATTATGCATGGAAGAAGAAAACAACACATATTACATTAATTACATCAAAAAGGGAATTTCCAATAAATGAAAATCTTCTGATTGATCTTGTGTGAGTGCTACATCCATACAAGAATCTGAATGGTTCTCCAAGGGATTCGATCTGGACCCATGTCACATCCTGGAACCACCTTTGAAAAACCTTTTCAATTGACCTAAATAGACACAGGTACTACAGATCATACATACTTCATGAAATGAAATCATCATATGCACTGATATCCCACACTAAAAACACAACTAGTACTACATCTCAGATGAATCGGGTGTGTTGGGAAACAACATATTTTGTGTGCCTCTTCTCAACTGGCTAGACATTTCTATATGAACTTCGACTTGAACAACCTAACTCTCATATTCGTTATATTCAACAGGGAATGAAGGCACAATAGGGAGGAATTATGATCATATACCCTTTTCAATGAATCATGTTTTCAAAAATTCATCCCTAGTGAGGTTTGGGAGATACATCCCCATCATGGAAAATCTCTTAGCATACTCCAACACTATTGAATTGACCTGCTCGATACCATAATAACATGAACCAATTGGTTTCATCACATCATCGATAATGTACTATTGGATGAATGAGGATTTAATGCATTATTATGAGAAATTATTCTACAGTTCATCGTGAAGAAAAGATTCCCATCATTCCCGACTTCGGCCTTGAAATGTGAAGGTGGAAATCTTCAACATGGGAGGTTTATGAAAATCAAGCCGAACAAATATCTCCTCTCTATTTCACAGCCATTCCTCCACTTTCCCTGGTTCCATCTGGACAAGGAAATGAGGAGTCTTTGACTCTCGAAACATCTGGATGAACTCCTGATATTGAGAACAACTAGGATCTATATCTAAAATGGACAACCATATTTCTAACGCATGACTTGATCAACTAAAAGACATGTAGTGAATGAATTTCCTACATGTGCTTCTCAAAATCCCTTAGAACATAGTGAGGAAAAATCCTAAAAATGGGGAGCACAGAACCAAATCAAATAATATCATAAAAAAATTCCACATCTCATTTTCAAATCAACTACCCAAACATAATTCATGATTTCAATCACACATCTATCACACCAAATAAAAATTCAAAAAACGAAAACCCCAAAAATAAAAAAGTCATAATCACACAATATCATCTTCTAATAAAATTAAAATCCCCATTTTGAAGAACATTTACAAGATTCATCACATGCCTTATGAACAATTCTCCCACTATTGGTATTCAATTTTTCCTCAAATATATACACTCTTGGGATAGCTCATGAACTCACCCATACATACCAATAGCTATCCACGTTCCACATAAATACACCTGTATACATATATGTGAGAACTCATAAGGATAACAAGGTCCGAATAAAACAAGCATTATCACTTTCCAAACCACATTAAAATTACCCCAACCAATTTCATAAACACACATCATCGTCATAGAAAAACAATTTCAAGTTCTGCACTCATTTTCTACGATTTTACATATCAAAAAACTTTGTAAAAACCACCAAATCATCTTCCAAAAGGACTCCCTCTTTCAATCCAACCCATTTCACTCTTCAAGGTATTCAATGATTTAGTTTTGGAAACATCATTGTTGACCAACCAATAATCATTTTTTCAAACCAAACATCATTTTAAAATCTAATAAAAGACACCCCAAAACCATATTGGCAAACATTAACTTCAAATGAAAGAAACCTACCATTCAACGTAATAAAAAAATCAAAATATCAAAAGGAACCAATCCAAAACACTAGGGGAAACTAGGGTAGATTTGCGACTTCTCCATATGGTTGGCGGCCATATGTCAGTCAAACAAGTTTCACAATGAGTCTTTCGGGAACACTTCCCATGATCCATAGGGTATACCAGGCCCTATGATATCACTAAGACAATTGTCCCAAATCCCTTTTCATAATCCCAAATACCATGAAACCCATAAAACTAAATAATACAAGAATAAAATTGACTTCCCATGTTAAATAAATGTTCATCCCAGAAATTCTTGGCGAGACAATCCAAAGAATGTACACCCCATTCGCGGATAGTCCCGCATCATCTACCATGAAAACCCAAATAATAATGGGTGCTCTAAAAGATTGGTCCTTTACAGAACCTACCATATGATACCTTTTTTTCAAGAATCAACTGGGGTCTACCCTGAACAGGTCTCCTGAGTCGGCCCCTAACAAGGAATAAGAGGCATTACCCATCATATCGGGCTTGTGATAAGAGCCAAGGGCATCAATAGAGTGATGATGAGAATGATTTCACCCAAAAAAAATTAAATATAAGTAGATGAATAAAAATAAAGAAGCCCAAAAATAAATAAACTGAACAAAAAAACAATGAAGGAAGTGAAAAGTAAAACAATCCAGACCTGATGACCACTAAAATCCATGTGACCCTATGGGTCACTCTTTGATCCCAATACTCAACATCATCCATGAAGATCGATATAAAGTTGAAAACATCGCATGGGGATAAAAACAGGAATGAAGTATAGGGTTTAGTAAAAATCCTCATCAGGAATACCCATGTAATCTACTCCCAAATACATTTCCTTTAAATAGAAGAATCATCCATTTGAAGTTTTAACTACTATATTTAGAAGTATGTTTTCACAAAATTTTTCCTTAAATGAAAATGACCTTCCATTTCAATTTTTACTATTTAAAACCATATTCCATCCCATTAAGGAACCATATACATTTTAATGGAGAGATGAAATTTCAATTATAAAGGAGAGAGTGAAAATAAAACCTTTTTCCATTAACCATTTGAAAATATTTTTGCATTTTAGATTAAATAAACACTATTACAAAATCACGCTCAACAGTCATAAAACAATGTAAATGGGATATATCACACAAGAGTATCTAGTCAACAATGCATCAAAACATTATTTCCAGTAGACATGGGTGAAACCAAAGATCTCGTGAATAGTCCATAACAAACTATACATGTTACTCCTACTTAAAGCATGCCCTACTCAATGATGTCATAACACCCTAATTCTCGACCACCACCCATCCTGGCCGGGTTGGGGGTACAAATCCCATAGAAATAATAATAATAGAGTATCCCATGCTATGTGCCACTAACAAGTTCATAATCTAAACTAGTACATCAATAATTCACTAAAAATAATCTCTTTATTCTATTTTTTCATGTTTAGAGTAAAAATGGAGGCTGAGTAAACAAATACTAACCAAGAAATCAAACACATGCATTTTCAATTTACACCACCAATGCACTCACATCAAATTCACCCCTGAATCACTCCAAGGGATATTCTCCCTTTTTTCCTTTAACCATAAACACATGAGGGAAGACCCATCTGAAGACCACCAATTCCTATCAACATCCAATAAGGCATGAGGGGAATTCCAAATAGTGTTTTAAAAGTTATTAATTTTACAAATTACCAAACAAGCCTCAAGAAATCATCTAACACTAAATTATTTCCAAAAGAATAAACACATTCCATTACATTGAAATCCAAAATTGCACTTGAAAAATTATTTACGAAACTCAATTCACCACTTTAAATCAAAATAAAAATTTTATGTGCCAAAAGGGAATTTTATCACACACTTAATAAGAAAAATTAATAAAACAGATTAATGCGATTAAAATACAAATAGTGTATTACATTGTTTCATAATAAGAAATTATTCTAAAAACATAAATTACTAACTAATATTAAATAAAAGTGTGAATGAAAATAAATCAATAGTTCTTTAATTTAATGGATAATTATTAGGTAAACCTACCTCAAAATGGATATAACCAAGAAGAACAATTCATCACCCAATTCCTTTGACAAAGACCGCCCCACAATTTCTCACACAAACCCATTTCAAATGTATTTACCATTACGTACTAAATTTATAAATTCCCATTTTACAAACACAATAAAAACACACTCCTTATCAACCAATTACCTAGAATTCCCCTTTTTATAAATCCAAAAACAACCCGAAATCATTTCCAAATTTGTATTTCTATGATTAAAAAGGCTACTATTTTTATTTAAAAATGCACGACAATGCCTATATTCCAAAAATACTAAATTCTTCAATTAAAACTCATTTAAAACTAGAACACACCTCAAGTTTCATTGTAAATACAATTCAATGTTTTCAAATAATGAATAAAGTAAATTTCAAAAAAATCATTACAATACAATATGAACAACACATATCCCATTATTTTGAAAAAACTCATTTCTAACTGATAATCATGTTAAAACATAACCAAATCACAATTCTCACTACCCAAAATAAATTTACATCATATAAAAATTAATTAAGCAAATAAGAGTGTAAAATAAATCAATATAAAATGGTTGTGGATGAAACTGAATGAACCGAAGCACTTTGCCTTTTGTGTCGGACACCACAAACTGCACGAGGATAAACCAGGAGACCAACCACCAAAAATAAAAATAGAATAATGTACCAAAACATGGTAAAACCATGACATATGGTTCATCCATGAAAAAAACCAATGAAAAAATAGCCTATCAAAGGAGGTGTTAGAGAGGTTGAGAAAGGTAGAGGAAGCTACTAGAGGGAGAGGCTGCAGATAAGGAGGTTCTCCATGATGAGGGAGTACAATCGGATGTCTGGGATTGGGGTTGGGGGTTGGCGTCGCGCGTTGGGAGGAATGTGAGGGTGGGTCTGCCGCGTCACATGAATATGTGGGAAATGGAGGTGTGGCCGTGAGCTTGGGAAATGGGTTAGATTACTGTTTTTTTATTTTTATTTTAATCATATTTCAATTTATTTAAATTCATAAAAACTAAAAAATGAATAAAATTTATATGAAACTCATAAATAAATATAATAATCAAGAAGTATCAGGTCAGGGTGATACATTATAGGTCACAGTACACTTTTGTATCATTAAGATATACCACCAACTTCTAAGAATTAATTTCACAGATAAGATCATCTCTCATACATCTAGGAAAAATAACCTAATTACATAAATATATGATTATATCCAAATATATGGTATAATATGAAGGTGACTCCCCACATTTCAAACATTACCTCATAATCAATCATTCTCAATCATCATAAAGACTATCTCTAATTGATAGAAAAATTTTACACTCCATTGAAACTAATATGAGGGTCATCTGGTCCTAACCCTCCTGAAAAAACATACATATCATCATGAAAAGTCTCATTATCCACTCAACAATGACTCTTGAACATCTTCAGCCTGAGAATTCCAACAGATGTAATTACAAACACTTTTTCCCTTCCTGACAATATATGCTATATCTAATTTGAATGAATATTATACTCATCTTATACCAACTATCGTAGATTCATATATCATCAAAAAATGATTTAATTTATTCTCTTATAATAGTTATACACAATAAATTTTAATCACTAATGATATTACTGCTATAACATCGAAGAAAAAAACACTACTGCTAACTCGTGGTCATGCATAGGGTAATAACATTCATGAATCCTTGACTAATGAGACCCATATGACACAACATGATCAACCTAAAACAATACTTATCTAAGGATGAATAAAAAATTATCATAATACACTATGTACTCCTCACTTAGATTGGGTAGGATCTACATGTGTGGCCTACTAATATTCATCATCATATATAGGAAGGCACTATCACATGCTTCCAATCATTTTATCATTATAAAATTCTTAGTCAATATCTAAAGAGGTGATACCAAATAGAAAATGTACTAGATGAACCCCCAATAATAACCCGAAAATCCCATAAATTTTTGGATAACTAAAAAACATTTGGTATTAACCCAAGAATGAACTATGAGAACCTCCTCTATTCCTAATAACACACATTCCACTACACTAATGTGACCCTCAAAATATTCCTAATATATAAAAAATTGATACAACTTTAGCGTGGATTATATATGATGATCTCTCAGTGTACCTCGTAAGATGGGAATGATCGTCACTTGTATGGGAGTGCCCTGATATTTTATCTAAAAACACTTCCACAAAATTGTCTTGGTGTGGGGGAGGATAATATTATTAATGGAAATAACGTCTTCTAGTGCTTTATTCATCCTGAACGACATCATAACAAACTTATATCAGCAACATCGTCTTTTAAAAGTATTTATTGGTATATCATAGGGTAAATATCTATAATTTTTATACCATGAACACAGGTTGATCATGTGGAAAACAAATTCATTGATCAATTGATCAAATAGGGTGTTAATACATGTAAGAGGATATATTTTCTTCACAAATATCTGGTTCATCTTCCCCTAGTCAACAAACTAAAATAGTTTCTCAACATCCTTAATTTAAAAAATTACAGGGGGACCCAAGGTGATGTACTCAAATAGATAAACTAGTTTCTGTCATCTTTACTTGTTGAATATGATGCTCATGATGAATAATTGGTCCTATTTAATGGTGAAATAGAAATAGGCTGATCAACCTAGCTGAGATAAATCATAAGTTCCACATATATGTTAAGTCGCATCACATATAATTCATCAGGATACACATCCTAAAACCGGTCCACTACAAGTGGAATGTCACCCTAGTACACACACCTATAATCCAAAAACATAAATTTGACCAATGTAGTAATCTCCCCCATTTGACTATGAAATGGCCCAGCAGTCTTCCATGGTGTCCCTTTCTCTACTATGAATACAATTTAATCCCACCAAACATGTAAAATTCATTATCCTTATAAAACAATAAATGTGGGATAAGTATTCCACTAACCAGTCCAAACCAATAATTATGTAAAGACCTAACATTACATGGGTGTAAAGATACCATATAAAATTATACTCCCCATCTTCGATAGATCTCCCCATGCTTAAGAATATTTCCATCGACCATAACCCCACGGGGTATCTACCATCATAACCCATCTCATGAAATCAATCTCTTGGATCAAACCATTCAATTTTTCTGAATATATAGATGAATGGGAGGGACTAGTATCAAATGATGCACTATCTAGAATATAATCTACAAGAACATCACCTCTATCAATCCATGAACCATCATCACTATCCAACATTGTAGGATTAACAACATGTGATTGTCTTTTACCTATCCCCTATGATATATTTTGAGTCTCCTGAGATGAAACACTCTACTGGTGTAGGAACCCGTTCACAAAAGATCCATGTGCACTAACTCTATGACATTGTCAAATAAAAATCCAACTGGTAGTCTGATATGGCACAGACGATACTCATAAAACACTCTGATTCTACCTAGATAAATTTTCATTACTCATCAAACGGGGAATCCTATAGAACCACTATAGTTTTACCATCATGAAGAAATATCAGCACTCTATTATAGGTCGAGGACAATTTCTATGATAGTTGATCAACCTACCACACTAGTGTAAAAACACTTCGGCAAGATCATGGGTAAATGATCCAACCTCATGGAATCTCTTCTTATAAATTCTATGGTAAACATTATAATGATGACAATTCCTACCCTCAGAATATGTACTCCCTGATTGTCTATAATACACCATCTTTTCACTTATTAAATTCTCATCAAATATCCCCTTAGCTATAAGAGACTAATCCACCACCTCTTCAAACGCATTGAATCAGATTTTATTAACCTATTACATAAACACACATTTATGTCTTTTTGAGAAGTTCCTATTAGTATATATCTCGTCCCATTACATTGGTGGATCAATGAACTACATTTCATTATATATATTATCATACTACATCATAGACATACTCCCATGAGTTAAATACATGATCTTTACATACCTCCCAAGTCTCAATTTCTCTGGATAAATGAGCTCTAGGAACATCTCTAAAGTTTCTCTCTATACCATATCGTCTACCATCACTATCCTGGATTGACATACCACCAGTGCATTGATGATCATAAAAACATATAAGCAGCCATCATGACCCTCTTTCTAACAAGATTCTTCAAATGGTTATATACATTCTTGAAGGTCTCAATCCCAAACTCAACTACCTCAAGGTCAATATATTTGATCAATGATAGAGAATTATACAATTGAATCACTCATTTTATTTCAAACATTCACTTTACAAACATATTTGATTCTCTCTCTATAAAATGCATAAACCGATCAATGTTCTCACCTAACTAGTATCATGATTCTTCTCCCAAGAACTTCTAGTCCATTGGGTTCCACTATTATAAGATCATCTCTATAAATGTCCTCTTATCGTCCTCTCACCAAAGATCATCATTGAGAAATATCTTTAATATTAAGAAAACACATTTTAGGTAAATGTACACATCATTAAGACATTTTACAAGATATATGGAATTAAATACAAAACACCTAATTCCCGAAAACCCTGTCACATGGTCAAAATTGTGGTGTTGTCACTGACATCACCATCATACATCTTGGTTATGGTTAAAAAATGGTAAAAACATTCTAATTACTCTTGATTCTTAATAGACACCCATTTATTCACACTTAGCATTATTTTATGACATTTAACTCATTCAAGGCATTTTTTCATTTCAATTACACATGAATGGAATAACTTTTAAATTTAAAAAAATTATATAGAACCAATGTTCTCGTGCATGCCTAAAATGATCCATGGAAAAAAATAGAAATGAATTACAAGAATGATTCCTTCTTACTCAACACTCACTCTATACTAGGCCTTGATTCATGTCTTGAAAAATATCAGAAAAAATTATCACATCACACAATAAGGTCATTATTAAGGCTCAAATAACATCAACTGTAACAAAGTGCGTCAATAACAAAAAAATATCAACATGGGTATGTGTATATTACCCTATTATGTGGTTGAGCTAGTTATATAAACAAACTCTATACAAATGATATATTAATTTTATAATCTAGTCTATCCAACCCAAATAATAAGAAAAATAATAGAAAAGATAACTCATTTGGTTCCACTTTATAATATCTTATTCAAGGTTCCACACACTTGTGTCTGAAGCATATTGATCACATGACATTTTTCATGCCTAACTATATGCTTGATGATATTGACTAGAAGAGAGAGTCTAATTAGATCATGGGGAGACAATACCATTTTTACCAAATTATGATAACTACAGAGGAAAATTAACAATATCCAAACGATATATCCAATAATCATAAAAAAATAGTATCACCTAATGAATAAAAAATGAAATAAAATATTCAAAACAATAAGTAGATATACAATGCATTGTACATTATTTCTGTCAAATGAATAACCCTAAAATAAGAAAATGATAGCTCCATCCATTCCTGACATTGTGAGTTTATCCCTAATCAATTATCCATCATGAATCATCCACACAAAATGGGGCCTTTTAGATAATCATATCTTGAGAAAAATATTTCTATTTTGGTATTGGTCATGAAACACAAGTAGGGTGAGAGTACAACTCAGTAGGACAACACTAATGGAATATCAAAAAAAATATAACCATTAAGAGGGTGTTCATATTTAAAAATATTTATATACAATACAATAAGTAAATGTTTTTTGATTTTAATTATTTTTTTTAACCACATAAACCAATGGGGTCTTGAGGACATTAGAACCATAAATACATGTTTTGTCTCATGTCTATAATGCCTTGACCCCAATATCATACAGAAAATGTATTATTTTGTTACATTATAATAAATATGTGCTTAAAAAACCAATGGATAGTAAATTTTAGCAGTTAAGGGAAAATAGATTCCATTCATGATGCTGATTATACCTTGGGATTATAAAATAATATCATGATACATAATAGAAGTAAATAAACAACATCCTTAAAAGAATAGTAATTGATTTTGTCTTCATAACCCGGGTAAATGAAAAAAAGTAAGGGAGATCTCAAATAATTAATAAGGAAGATAAAGAAGAAGAACTAATTAATTGATGAGAATAATAAAAATTTCCATATAAATATCATATAAAACATGTGATTCAAATAAATAGATAAGGTAACATCAATACAACAAGGTATAAATCTAAAACACATGTCATTTAATCAGAAAAATGATAATAGAATGACTCTATAGATATTTCTATGGGAAATATAATAGATAAATTATAACTAAATATAAACAACTTAAATCCTTAATTATTGGATTCCATGATTTATATGAATGTAGTACCATTGAAATCAGAACCATTCATAATATGTGTTATCATATCAAGTAAAAACTAATCTATTTTGTCTCATGAGACTAATAATGCATTAACGGGCTATCTATAATTCAGCCCAACCTCTGTCGTACATTTCCCAAGCATTCCTCATATATTAAATGAAAAATGTGCCTTATCTTATATCTATATAGAGTATATGATATTGATATATCAAAATCTCTCTATTTAATAAAATAACTATTAAAGTGAACTCCATATGTAAAATTATATATGGTTTGAAAAATAATAATATCCATTACATCATAATATGGATGTTAAAGACAAATGTAATTATCTATAAAGAATAGAATATGAATGTTATTGTTTCAATGGAATGATAACAACAACATAATAATGTAATATTTTAATGGTAATAATTGACCACATTATTGAGGAATATA
The DNA here is from genome assembly GCA_963277665.1 of Viscum album. Classification (NCBI taxonomy): domain Eukaryota; kingdom Viridiplantae; phylum Streptophyta; class Magnoliopsida; order Santalales; family Viscaceae; genus Viscum; species Viscum album. The sequence continues at coordinate 1,958,935,917 of OY728165.1, forward strand.
ATCATTAAACAATCTAACATTTCACGTACCACTTCAAGACAAATTTATCACAAAACCCATGAAATTAAAACATGAAATGAAACATTTCATTGATATGAACATATTGGATTCCTAAAATAATATATAAAAATTTTCAGAAGATACATCATGCAAAATCTATTTTTTATGAATATGATATTTTTCTCAGATATTTAAAAAGTTAGATGAAAATCCATTATGTTGAGTCTAACTAGTAACATGTATATTAATATTTATTAATAATACGAAAATGATAACTATTTACATGATTTTGAATATTTTTAATTTTTTTATTACTTTTACATCACTTGTTACATTATTTTTTTGGAGTGGAAACTCAAGAGGGGGGTGACTTGAGTTCCTAAATAAAATTTCTTTTAAAAACATTAAGAAAAGATCCGCTAGTTTTGAAATTTACCAGTTAATTAGGGTAGTATATATATAATTGTTTAGTTGGTCAATGTTTTTCAAAAAGGTTGGTTAGCCCTCAGTTATATCAGTGCACACCACTTATTCATCTATTGAAATATGTTTATTGAATTAAACACATAAAGACACTAACCAAAACTAACTATAAGAGTCAATGTAAACCAGTTTTTAGTTTTTGAAATTATAAGCATCGGAAAATAGAAAAAAAGAGTATTAAAAAAACATAAAACACAGTAGATTTAAAAAAGAGGTTCAGTCTCAAGCTGAGACATTATCCTCTTTACATTATGATCACCCAGAACCAAGTAGTTTATATTAATAATAAACATGATACACAACATGTATTCATATTTATAATTGTTTTCAAAAACTAACTAGGGATCACACCCTCTAACACAGTTCTTCATGGTAAAAACCATCAATCCATACCACACATGATCTACTATATAGTTACACTTGGGAAAAAAGGTATTAGTGAATTTTGAAGTGATGATTTTCAGTGTCCTGTAGTTAATGAACTGGTGATAGTTTGCATAAAATAAAAACACAAAATTCTCAAAAATGTATAATAAATGAACATAATAGATCTAATATGATAACATTGAGTTTATAAAGCTCTATCTGATTGCAGTTTATCTCTTGACTCCTTGGAGTGATGAAATTGTAGTTCGAGTCTTTCTCTGGATGGTGTCCTCAAAACTGAGTGTCACAACTCTAAGATCTAGCTTCAATGTACCGATGGGTTCAACTTATTGGATTGATAGATACTTGAAGAATAAAAGGAAGACCTGAATTTGTTCTCCCAAATGATCTTTGTGATTCTCTTGGGTTCATAATGTATATGATGGATGGTTCTTCCTTGTTCACATTGATATAGCGACTAAGATATTTCTCATGCATTACTTTGTCTTTCCAACTTTAATTTATGCCTCAGTCTTCTATTTTATATTTGGGGTGTAACAATAGTAATAAGTAATCCATGTGATGTCCTCCTCTTACCTCATACTATACCTATATACGGTCTCTTGACATTTCTATAATCAGCAATAACTAATTTCACAAAAATTAAATTTACCATATATGACTGTTATAATAATCATAAGAATTTGACAAATTATAGAGTAGAAGAGTGAGAATTTGTAGACTGGTAGCAGTATCCCTCTCAACAGTAGGCTTCAATAGTATCCTTCAAAATTATAATTCATTGGTGACCATCATTGGAAGCCTTCAATGATAACCTTATATCAGGGACCTTTTATCAGTAACCTTCATCTGTAACCTTCTAAAAGTGACCTTCATCAGTACCCTTCTATTTGTGACCTTCATCATTGAACTTCATAGGTTACCATCTATCGGTGACCTTCATAGGTGATCTTCATCGGTAAACTTCTATCAGTGAGCTTCTATTTGTGACCATTATCAGTGACCTTTATCAGTGACTATATATTTAGATACGTTTTGCACTGTATAATTAATCACGAGAGAAGAGAGATTGGAGATACATAGTTATCACCTGATAGAGACTATAAATATTAATTAAGCATGATTATCATAACAATGATTCATGATTTGGGATTATCGAAACATGTGAGTCCAACAATATCACCCTTTTAGATAATAAAAAATTATGTTAGTGAAAATTTAGATTTATGTATTATTGAATCAGGGTTAATCACATTTTCTAATATCATCAGAGGTGTGTATAAATAAAATTGAACCATTTTTATTTTGGAAAATATAGCAGAACATCCCCCCCCTTTGGGATTAACAAAAAGAACATAAGAAAAAAGTCCAAAAAATTATTTCTATTAATTAAGAAATAATACAATATAAAAATGATTACAAATATCCCAATCAACAAGGACATCCCACATAGAATCCACATCAGATATATCTAATAGATATTTTCATTTAGAAGATGCAGAGGTGGGTCCAGAAGATGGAGGGATAGGCCGAGTCATGGAAGTGACCAAGGTAGGAGGAGCTGCTATAGAGGCATCCGTAGACCGATAGTGAGTATATCTATGAAGAATCATAGGGGTCAAGCTTTTGAAGACTTGTACATGAGTCATCAATGGGGTAGTACTAGTAGATCCTGAGGTAGTGGAGTAATAAGGTAATGATGAAATAACAATAATGGGAGTGCAGTCCTCATGGAGGAATGGTAAAATAAGATTTATTAAATCCAAAATGATTCAATCAACTTTTTTCATACTTGGGATAAAATCATCCTTATTCTCCATGAATTTCTCCACGGCATAAGTCAGTTCACTGTGCATTCTAACTTGATCCTTAAAATCATGAGTGGCAGGTGGTATCCTCTTTTATTCCAATAGCATCTTGAAGTGTCCATCCATCTGATTCTTATCGTACACCCTTTTATAATATAAATCAACATGCTCTTTGATGGTATTACGATCTTTATAATCCTCCCTTAAAAAATCTCCCACAAGCTTATGTATTTATTTTGTAGTCGAAATGACCCGAGTCATGGACTATGGGTCTGAGGTACTGGCACCAGATAACTTCTCCATATCTTCTCTTACAACCGACCTAGAATCTTCTAGATCAACATGAGGAGTGGCAGAAGATGATTAAGAATCACACAGAAGTTCCATAATAAAATCCACTGTCTCTATAAAAGAAATGTTCGGACCATTGATCATCCTCTTCACATCATCATCCTATCAACTCACATGTGTCTTCATATAAATCATAATGTCTTCAAACACAGTAATCATATGATGAATGACACTCTTAACATATGTATGGTATTTTTTCACATGAACCATTGAAACCATATATGCATCCAAAATCAAAATTTATCGTTCCACATATTCCATAGACTGTTCCAAGGGTCTTACTTAATTCATATATTCCTTCATGTCAAGTTGAAAATTTTAGTGAGAGGTTGAAATTAATCTTTTGAAGGGAGATGCCACCACTTTTTGATTGAGAGACAATGTTCTATTTGTCTCAACAAATATATCATCAAAGTGTCTCTTAAAATATGATTTTCTTTATTATAAATATTCATTATTCACATAATCTCGAGGTATATGCACTACTAGCTGCACAATAGTATATTTTGAAAAAGAAGGAATTTGATGGATTCTGTTAGGCTTGTCATCATTAGTGTCTCTAAAGTCTAATCCCAATACCACGAATCTAGAGTCTTCATACAAATATTATATTTGATGAGAAACAACAACTGAACCTATGGAATTAGGTTCCTCCCCTATCTTATAGAATTCTCCTAATCAATTACAACCATTTCTGGTATACCTCTCTGATTAACTGAATCAATAAGAGGGTCCATTGTCACTTCGTCTATAGAATCTTCAACTACCACGATTACAATTACACCTTTTGCCGATTGAGATACCACTTTATCTACAATTTCTTCCATTTAAGTATATCATATCAGAGGACTAAGACTTAAAAATTCCTATTCACTTTTATCAGAAGCTGTTGTAAAATTAGCACAACCAGATTCATATTCTTCCTCCTCCTCTGAGATCTCTCTAAATTCTATTAAGACGTTTTCTTCTCTTTATTAAATGGTTCCCTAATCATCACTATCCTAATGTACAGTCTATTTTATAGGTAATAACATTTGTGGTATATTCTCACCAAAAGATATATCATTGGCATGAGGGATTGGGGGAAGGTCTGGATCACTCCTCACATCTACAAGATAATCCTCTCTTTCTAGAACATCAATAGCATCTTCTTCTTCATCACAGAATATCGTCTCCACATCATTAAGATTTATACCCAGATCTCTCTTATTCATTTTCCAATTAGAATTTTTGATAGGGTTGAATTATTCATACAACACAGACTCATCATTCACCCATTTCCATTTCCAAGGGTTCCAGATTATCATCATAATCTTTCAAATCATCTTCATAAGGGAGATGTTGTCCCTTACAACTACTATTTCATTCTTATTTCCAGAAAATCATATTACTTTCAACACCAAGGATATGAACTTGAAATAAAAAAAATTATTTGACTTGGAACTAGACTTTGTAATATCCTCTAATTAAATCATCAACAACATATACAGATTTATCTTATGTTCATGCTTTAACAGATATAGAAGAAACATGTTCTGATACATTAAGGAATCAATGTACCCTATCATAGGACTCAAAAATTTTCTGAAAAAACATAAAAAGAAACAAGTCTTCTCCATATAATTCTATAACAATAAATTTCATAGGGATTACATTCCATGTTAGTTCTACCAAAGCTTCTTTATAACATAAGAAATCACTAGTTGGAGGCACCACTCCACAATAGTAATAAAAAATCTCATTATATGTTACTCTTAAATAATCAGCCCATTCAACAGAGGAGAAGCTCACACATACCCTATTTAGCATTGAAGACATTCGGTTCTCAATCTCAGACTACTAAAATTATAAAGAGTCATAAAATTACTTCACCACCATCGGGTAATAAGGTCCATTGTTATTTGAAATTCATTCTACCTAATACTGAGCTTCATGTGCCTTCGGCACTAGATATATGCTCGACCGTAGCCATTCCAAACATAATTTGTTTTCTAGAAGGATTTCCATCTTTGAAAAATGTAGATTGATCATATTTTCCACCACCTTACTTCAATTACTTGTCCCAGCTCGAGGTCTCTTAGGTTTCAGCATATCTCTTTCATCATCAACCATCGATATTTTCAATCTTTCCACGCGATCTCAAGAGGTTTTAAGGGTTTAATCAAAATTTTAGGTTCCTTGATTTGTGAGAAACATGAGAATATTGGACTGGATTGAAAGTTTTTTGGTAGATTGTTTTTATAATTTAGGGATTGAAAACAAAAATTGAGTACAATAAATAAGTAATACTAAAAAATGTTTAGGATTGCAGCATAAAAATGAATAGTCGTACACCTAAGGTCGACTATCGGTAAAGTTCCAATGGTGAGGTTCAATGGTATCACCCAATGGTGAGGTCCATCAGTGAGGCCCAATAGTGAGTTCCCACAGTGAGGTCCTGATGGTGATGTCCAAAGGTGTGACCCTAACTGTGAGGTCCAATGGTGAGGTCCTAAGAGTGAGGTCCAAAAGGTGAGGTCCTAATGGTGAGTTCCAATAGTTAGGTACTAATGGTGAGGTCCAATCATGAGGTCCAAACAGTGATGTCCAATGGTGTGGTCCTAACGGTGAGGTCCAACGATGAGGTCCAAACATAAATTTTTATCATACCTAACTCTTGTTTTATGTAATTTAACTTCTCAGAACTAAATGGACATGTGAATATATCATCCAATTGGTGTTTAGTGCCAATGAATTAAAGATTGACAACACCTATTTGATAATGATCACCCAAGAAGTGATGACTCACATCAATGTTCTTTGTCCTTGAATGAGATAAAATATCATTAGAGATGTTAATAGAACATTTCTAACATAGTTTATAGAGACATGTTTGAATTGAAATCCATATTCTAGTAAAGTGTGATTCATCCACATAATTTTAGCACCACAACTACCAACAACTATATATTCAGCATCAATAGTGGATAATGATATAGAATTATATTTCTTACAACACCATGATATAAGTGACTTGCCCAAAATGTGACATGTTCCAGTGGTTCTCTTTCTATCTAGCTTGAAACCATAAATTCATCCTCCGAATAACTTATTAAAAAAATGACTATCCTATTGGATAAAATAGTCGAATGATTGTAGTATTCATGAGGTATTTAAAATCGTTTTAACAATAGTTAAATGAGACTCTTTGTGATTGGTATGAAAACGATCACACATGAATACACTAAAATAATATCAGGTCGTCTAGAAGTATGGTAAGGCGGACTCTCAATCATACCTCTATAACTAGGTTGATCTGTTGTTTTACTAGTTTCATCAGAATCCAATTTACAAGTGGTTCTCATAGGTGTATCACTACCTTTATTCCCATAAAATAAAAAATGTTTAAAAATATCCTTAGTTTATTTTATTTGATTTTAAAAAATACCATTTTTTTGAAAAGTTTGAATCCCAAGGAAAAAATTTAATTCGCTCATTAAACTCATTTCAAATTCATCGTGCATCATTTTTTAAAAATCAGTACATAATGAATTTTTAGATGATCTAAAAATAATCTCAACCACCTTAATATCTACTATAAAAAAATATCTGAAAATCCTTTTAATAAAAAGAGTAGGATCATTTATTCCATTAGTAAAACCTTTTCAAATAATAAAAGAACTAAGTCCTTCATCCCAAGCTCTTGGAGCTTGTTTTAGACCATATAGAGCTTTAGAAAGTTTAATTACATTATATAAAAAATGTGGATTTGTAAAACCATGGAGATGTTAAACAAATACTTCCTCAAATATTTAACCATTATGAAATGAACTTTTGACATCCATTTGATAAATATTGAAATTCAGATGAGCAGTACAGGCACGATGTATCCTAATAGATTCTATTCTAGCTATAGGTGAAATGGTTTCCTCATAGAATACTCCTTCTTCTTGACTATATCCTTCTACAACATGTTTTGAATACATTCTAACAATGTTACCAAATTCATAATATATATTTCTAAACACCCATTATGTGCATATGGTCAACATGTCTTTCGGTCTTTATAATAATCCCCAAACATTTTTTCCTTTAAACTGATTCAATTATTCAAGCATATTTATCACAAAAAAAATCAGCACTAATAGCATCATTAATATTCTTGGGATCAAGCTGTGAAAGAAATGATTGATGTTCAACCTGGTTTCTCATAGAAGTTCTAGTTTTTGTTCGTCGATTTATATCACCATATATAGCATCAAAAAAATGATTCTTGAGAGTTATAATACCTCTATAAATAGTTGAACTAGACTCATATGGGTTGTCTATTGGTTCATATTCCCCAGATCATATTTTGGAAAATTTCCATAACTAGTTGTTTTCACTAGGGGTTCACTCTGTTTATCATTAAAGTCCAAAATTGACATATCTTCCTCAAGATGTTCAATATAGGTTTTTGGATTCATGTGGATCAGTATCATAAAATTTTACATGAACTGATTCTTCCACACATTTTCTTATCATATTGAATATTCTCTATGCTTTAGTAGAGACTGAGTAATTGAGGAAAATTCTTTAATCTCTTTTAGAATAAAACATGTCAATATTATCCTTAATGTTATGGATAAATACTTTGCAACCAAAAACTCTAAGGTAATTATCCTTAGACTTTTTATTGTTCTATATCTCATAAGGGGTTTTTTAAGAACGAGTCTAATAAGACTCTATTGATGATGTAACAAGATGTATTAACAGCTTCAGTCCAGAGATAGATGGGCATGTTATACTCATTTAGCATAGTTCATGGAATATTTTGAAGTGTTATATTTTATATTTATACTATTAAATCATGTTGATCTATTCTAGGAGAATATAAATTGTGATTATAGACATTTTTTGTGCAAAAATATAAAAACTCTTGATTTTCAAACTCAGGGAAATGATCACTTTTTAAGGTCTTAATTCTATGTCCACTACGATTTTCTAAAAACATGGAATATATAATAAATTAAGAACATTATTCAAATTTGTGGGCTAAAATTTATACCCATGTATATATAGAAAAATCATCTACATGAACATAAATATATTTCTTCCCATTTAAACATAAAACTCAAGATGGTCCAAACAAATCCATGTGAAGCGACTCAAGCAGTTGAGAAGTGGAAACTTCATTCATTGGTTTGAAATAAAATTTGAGTAGTTTTATTTTTAGACAAGGATTAAAGCGTTGATAAGAGTGAATTCCAATTTAGGTAAGTATCTAACCAAACCATTCCAAGATAGTTACCTAAGTGAGTTCAAATTGAAGTGTCCTAAACTTATATTCCATAACTAGTATTCCTTATGAAAATCATTTAAACAAGAAACATTTTTCTCAGCTAAATAATTTATGTCAACAACATATAGATTTTCATTTCTATTTATAGTGAATATTAAATCATTTTTAGAATTAAAAACATTTCATACATCATTTTCATATTTAACATAGAAAACATCATCAAACAACTGATTTATACTATGTAATGTGCATTTTAATCCATCAATAAAATGTAATTTTGAAATTTATATAGTATTTGGGTTACCAATTTTGCCTAAGCCGACAATATTCCCTTCTGAATTATCATGAAATGTTACATGTCCACCATCAACTTTAAATTAGATCTTGAATCATGAATAGTCTCCAATAATCTATCTTAAATATCCTCTATCCACGTACCATAGGGTCTTACAGGAGCTCTTTAGAAAATGTTCATACAAAACAGATTAAGTGTTAGGTAACATTGGTACCCAAATTTTCTTGGGTCTGGAAGGGATAGTAATTAATGATTTGGGAACCCATACATGTCTCACAAGTTTCCTATAATCAACAGAAATGTTTTGAGACATGAACACATTGTTAGGTCATTTAGAGATTTTTTTTTTCAAATGATGGTCCAGAACATGAACTTGTGGTGAACTATCCAAATTTTGGAACAAATTTATTTTTAATTATACCTCTCAATATAGGTTTATATCCTAATCCATTTGTATGTTTCATATCAATATATTTCCCTAGAAACTAAGTCAAAGTATCTCTACCTACGATAAAATTCTCAAGATCTCTTTTTAATTTCTCATTTAATAATTTTAGTTCATTCTTTTCTTTTAAAATTTGACCACATTTCTCTCTCTAAATATCCATATTAGACTTATAATTATCATTTAAAGAAAGTTTTATTTTCAATAATTTATATTTATCCATGAGTAGATTAATGGTGTCCTTAGACATTCCATAATATTACAATAGTTAATCCTTAGTAATTTCTTCTTCATTATATGATTCACTTTCATTATTATAATAGTTTGAATTATGTATTAGAGAATTGGATGTTACCTCAAATGTTTCTTTCATACAAAAAAGGATTGAATGTTTGTTTTTATCAATATCAGAAGTGTCAGATCCATTGGAGGTATCTTTTCAAAAACTCCAAGTTGCATTCATAGTGTTTTTGTATCCCTTTCCCTTGTATTCATATTACAACTTAAATATTAGCTTGGAGCTTCATCCATCACATGGACATTTCATTTATAGTCAAATAAGACTATCTCATTTTTATGGTCATTCCATTTTCTATCCTTTTTTCACTGTCCATTATTATCATACCATCCTTTATATTATGATTGTTTAAAAAACATCATCTTACGTTATAACTTATTGAATCTCCTAGCATGATGATCCATCTCATCTTCATTGTCAGAAGCTGAACCATTAATGGTGGATGTGTCTACAATAGCTTCAACTGTTTATTTATCTTTTCTCTTTGAGGTAGTAGTCTTGAATGCTACATATTTCATTCATAGCTCTTCATCTTATTATTTATTTAACTTAAGCTATTATTCGTACATCATAAGTTTTTCAATTAGTTCATTCACTTGTAGCTTGCCTATTTCACAGGATTATCGTCTCCATCCAAAAGGTAGGCATAGATGCAACCTCATAATCTAATCCTTGTTGTATACTAGTTTCAAAAAGAAAAAACATGGTATTTACTATTTCATTGAACCTAAAATAAATTTAAGAAATATTTTCATTAGGATACATTATAAATTTATCATATTTAATAGTATAAGTATTTAATCTCATTTCTTTATCACTGGTTTTTCCCTAATGAGAAATAGCCCGGGTATCCCAAATTTCATATGCATTTTTATAGGAAGATATTCTATTGAATTCTTCATCACCTAGAGAATAGTACAATACATTCATTTATTTATATTTAATGTTATATGTATATTTTTACAATTGAGATAATGTGTCACCATGAGTATCTGGAAATGCATGTTGTTCTTTAATTGTGTCCCAGATTTCAAGACCCATGATCTCTAGATACATAATCATTTTTAATTTCTAGTAAGAATAGATATTATCCTCAACGAAAGGTGGCATGTTAGTAGAAGCACCCTCAACTATGTTATCCATTGTTAATTAGAATTTTAATGAACTGAAAAATTAGATATGACTGAAATTTTACGTTCTTTAATATACAACTAAAATCACAGTTTAAATGAATTTGAAAACATGTCAAATAGTTCAGATAGTAGGAATAAATAGTTAATCATATAATACCCAATGTTGGTCATAATGGAAACTTAATATAGGGGTGAATTGAGTTCCTACTAAATTTTTTTAAATTATCTTGTGAAGATCCCCCAATTTTGAAATGTCCTAGGTAATTAAAGGATTAGAGATATAAATTTTTAGTTGGTTAATATGTTTCTCAAAGGGTTATTAGTCCATAGTTGAATCAGTTTACAACACTTATTTAACTTCTTAAACAGGTTTACTGAATTAAAAACATACACACACTAACAAGAACTAACTATCAGATTCAATGTAATATAGTTTTCTGGTTTTGATATAATAAGATTATGAAAATAAAAAAATAGAGTATTTCAAAAATTTACAACATAAATGAGTTAAACAATAGGTTCAGTCCCAAGACAAGACTTAATCCTATTCACTTTGTGATCACCTGCCACCATGACATATGTATTAATAATAAACATGATACACATCATTTATAGGGCTTTACATTATTTTTCACAAACTGTCCAGGGATCACACCCTCTACCAAATTTCATCATGGAAAAACCCACAATACATAACAAACACGGTATCTTCCATATGTACATGTGGGAAACAATGTGTAAGTGATGTTTGATGTGAGGATTTTTAGTATCCTCCAGTACAAGAACAGTAAACAATGTGTGTAACAGACCAACCGACACTTCTTAGAAATTTATAATAAATGAAAAAATAGAGCTAATATTATAAGACTGAGTTTTGAAAGATCTATGTGTTTTTAGTTATGATCTTGACTCCATGGAGTGATGAAATTGTAGTTTGAGACTTTCTCTTTATATTGTCCTAAAAATAGAGTATCGCAACTTCAGGTTCTAGCTTCTATATACTAAGGCGTTCTCTTTAATGGTTTGATAGAGACTTGAAGAAGTAAAAAAATGTAGACTTTAATTTTTTCTTCCAAATAATCTTCCTGATGCTCTTGGGTTCACAATGTTAGTGCTAGATGTTTCTTCCTTGTTCTCTTTGGTATAAAGAGTATTCTATTTCCCATGCATTCCTCGGTATTTCCTGCTTTTTTTTCTTCCTTAGTCTTTTATATTATAATTGAGGTCCGAAAATAGGAATATGTAAACCATGGGAGGTCCCCCTATACCTCATATTGTCCCCATATATTGTCTCTTGATATGTCTACAATCAACATTTATTAATGTTAGAGGAATTAAATTTACCAAATATGACTGTTAGAATAATTTTAATAATTTGACAATGTGTGGAGTAGAAGAGTGAGAATCAGTAGACTGGTAGTAATAGACTTTTCAACAATAGGCCTCAATGGTAAACTACATCGATGGCCTTGATCGGTAGCCTTCAAAAGTAACCTTCAATGGGTGACCTTCTATCGGGGACCATCATCGGTAGCCGTTTATCGGTGACCTTCTTCCGTTGACCTTCAATCGGTGACCTTCATCAGTGACCTTCTATTGGTGACATTCATTGGTGACCTTATCGGTGACCTTCTATAGGTGAAATTTTTTGGTGACATTCATCAGTAACCTTTTATTAGTGACATTTTATTAATGACCATTATCGGTGACCTTGGTCAGTGACCCTCTATTTAGATAAATATTTCAATTTAAGCTTATGCAAGTGAGCAGTGAGATTAAAAATACATAGTTATCACTTCATAGAAACTATAAATTTTAATGAAAACTTATTATAATAAATAATAATAAATATTTGGGATTATAGAAATAGGTGTATCCAAAAATATTGTCGTATAAAACTACATTAACAATTAATTTTACATCGGGTGTTTTTGACCGAATTTTGTTTTGTGGTCAAAAATGACATTGGTAGGTCAACTATGGTCAAAATTTAATTATATATAAATATTCATAATAGTATTCATGAATAAATTGTAATATTTATAGATAAACTATAATTTAAAAAACATGAAATATGGTTATGAATAATGAACTATCTTTATAATCATAGAGATGGTTGGCCTTATGATGGAATGAGTAACATTCCCATTTATCAATGATAATTACGGAAGGGAGGTAGGTAACATTATTTAATGCCATATTAATAATTATTACCTAGATAATATTTTCTTTAATAATAACATCTTATAAATATATAACTCATTTGAGGTAAAAGTAGTCACATCATGTCAAGGAGGCGGTATTCCACACATTCATGACGGATGTTGTCATTTTTTTGTGTATAAAAATGTTAATAAAGAAGATGATAATATATATATATATATATAATTATGTCGTGAATTTAAAATATATTTCATTTCTTCATACATTTTTATTAATTAATACCGTCTATTATACATTCCATGTATCACGTGAGAAAAATACATCTATTTGAGGAAGTTGTAGTACAGACTTCCAAAAACGATGTTATCGTATTTACAAAAAATGTTATTCATAAAGTTTTTTTCAAAATAACAAATATAATAATAATAATTAAATTATAAATATAATATATATCATATATAAATATATCGTCCATCATAATTCCTAACCATGAATGGTGGTAATGGAAAAATGAATAATTATCGTTTCCTGAGGTAGTAGTTTTCCATACACAAACAGTAAGATCATTACCCATTTTATGGATGTCATTTTATGTGTAATTATAAACATTAACATTAAAAATTCTCTTTATAATGGTCATTTTGGGGTTTTATGTAACAATTGAGTAAGGATAATTGAAATAGTGGATAAATTATTAAAACTAAATATCGTGAAGATGAATGTGGCCTCTTATTTGGTTAACTCTTCTGGTTTTCTCCAAACGGCGTCCTTGGATGAAATTCTACATAATGTGATGATTCTATCAAGAGGGAAGTAATTTTACGGAAATATATTCATATATTTGTCATTAAAAAGTGGCTCTTGAAGTTTGGGGATGTAGGAGGGATGAGACCCTTATTAAATAGGAGGAGGACATGCATTTTTGTAAATTTATGGGTTAGAGATTCCACCGATGTTTTTTCTATGAAACATGGCACAAATATTGATAAAAATTAGTGATAAGGGATTATAGGATCCTATATGGCCAAAAATGGATTTTGGTCATGTTTCTAGGTCAATCTGTCTTTGCAGTATAAGGTATAGTCCCTTGGCTGAATGACCAAAAGGAATTTTTTATTATTTTGATAATCCACCTATCAAGGGGTTAGGTGGAACAATTATAAGGTATGAAGTCATGGATACAATTAAATAACATTTAGTTTATAGAGTAAATCACTCAATCAATGAAAATTGAAACTACTCCTCCCTAACACATTTCAAGAAATCTACACTCCCCCTTCACAAGGATGGTCGGCTTGCAGTCCTGTACAGAGATGCACATGCCTAGTACTGATAGAAATTCCATACCCTCTCATTCTTCTAGTTTTGTTTAGGAATTATCTAATGATTTTTCCTACTCTGATACTTATCTAGAGACTAGTCCCTTTGTAGTTTGACTGGTATATCTACATATTCATGTGGCCCGAAGGCCTTGTGGTAGACCGAAGGCCATAAGGTGGCCCGAAGGCCTTGAGAGACAACTAGCCCAAATGGCTTGGTTGGCTAGAAATCCTTTTAGGACCCGAGAACCAAAAAAATGGCCCAATGGCCAAAATGGATGAATAGTTTTGGATATGATAGTTCCTTATACAGTAGTCTCTATAGTAATACTAATGTTCCCACTATATTTCTAGCTACAATACCACTACAGTAACATAAATATATCACCACCAGGATTTGTAATCGGGTCTCTTGGATGAACTTTTTGAGTCCTCTTCAACTGGGTAAGGGCTCAAGTGATTTATTCACTATTTAATCTAATATTCCTCTTAGTCATTTTAATTACTTTTAAGTACATTCACATATATTATTGGTAATCTACAAAGTTTAACTTATTAAATAAAATAAACTATTGTTATTAAAAATATTTAATAAATTTTTATAAATTTAAATCAAATATTTAGTAGAAATTAATTTAAATTCTATCTTGTATACATGATAACATGGGGGTTTTTAATGTTTAAGTGGTCAAAAGTATTCAATGTTTTTATTTTCAATTTCAATGTGAAATTTTTTCTAATGAACTAAATTCGAGGAAATTATATATAATTAATAAAATTTGAAATTTAATCAAATAAAAATTTTAATTAGCCATTGTAAATAAATTTTATGAAAAGGTATTTTTTAACTAATTTTTTTATGTTACACTATTCATCAAATAAATATTTACAAAAAATTAAAAAAAACCATGCTGATATAATTTTAATGTTTCTCTTTAAAAATTATTCTTAACTATTACTATTTATTTTATGAAGGTGTATATATTATTATTTAAATTTGGTTCTTTGTTAAAAGGTTGTATAAGTGCATTAATAAAATATATGTTTTTATTTGTTATATTTGTTTGTTATTTTATTATTCCTATAAAATTTTTTGAGTGAATATAAAAATATTTTATTAGATTTATGACATATTGATTTACAATATAAATTATCTAAAACTATTTGAATTTAATTGAGAGTTCCAAATGTGATTAAATAATGTTTTACTAATATTATGTATTATTTGTATTTGAAATCTATTAACAAAATTTAATTTACACACGAAAGAAAATAATTTAAGTCTTGGGGTGATAAATTCATTTATCCTAAAAAAATTATTCCACTAATTTCTAGTGGAATTTAATTCAAAAATATTTTGGTAGTTCACCAAAATAGAACCCCATTTTCTCATGATTCTTCTTCCAGTTTGTGATATCTATGAGTACCTTTACCAGAAGAGTCATCTGATTCCTCAATAATTGTCTTTTAGTATCAAGAATCTATATGTGATATTCCTAGCTTTAAAATTCATGTTCCAACTCTTTCACATCATAAATTAGAACATGTTTTGTTTTTGAATTGTAATTCCTTGGAATATATATGTTGAACACAACATGTTCCTTTTAAATATATAGAGGCATTGTTAAACAATAAGAAAATAATCTAACCCTTTAATGAATATCAACATGTAAAATGTAACATTGAATAATTTAAATTTTCATACCAAACACTATGTCACCCTTCATCAGAGATAAATTTTATAAAATATTATATCCCAATTTAAAATCATAATATATCCCCCAATTATTGGTATGAATCTTTTTCCTACATTGAGTAGCATTTTATAGGAACCATAATATCCTTTTTCATTTTCTGCATCTCTTCGAAAAATTCTTCGCCTAGGAGATTTAAATCAAAAACATCATCTATTGAAGATGTAGTATGAAATATATTACCATATATATCTTTGTACAATTCGATTTTAATATTTTAATGTTATATATTATTATAAGAAAAGACTACCAATGTAAAATACTAATCCCAAAAACCATTAAAGTATATTGATCATGAAATAAAAAATTAATCTATTATTTGAATTGGGTTTTAGACTATCCATAAATTTTAGTATGGTAGTAAGTGCTCAAATGATACTCAGTGTAATGAGTATTCCAAAGAGTTTCCTAGAATTTTCTGTAAATAAGGGATCTCAATTAGAATCTATTGATAGAAATGGGACATTAAGCACTACTAATTCATTAATATATATCCTTATGAGGAACTCAAGTAGAAGGTATTCACATATAGTAAGTAAATATAAATATAAATATAAATATATATATTATGAAATAAAAAATTACCTATATTTCTTCACTATTTCATGGAGTCTTTGGTAGTTACATGAAAAAGTCCCTATAAATTTTTTCCCATATAAAAAAAAAGAAAATAAAGAAGTTTTGTGTATCCCTTAATAGCTACCTTACAACTTTCACTTGCTGAAAAAATAAACATCTAGAGACATAATCACAACATATTTTACATCATGTTATTTGAGAAAAAAATTTCCCTTCATGCCCCTAATTTTTTTTCAACTTCCCAGGTCTACATATAAAATATAAGAGATGATAATCATACTAAATTTTTCATTTATTATATCAGTTAAAGATATAATATAAACCCAATAAAATTTTATGGAAACCATCTTCACTAAAAAAATTATATTATTCAATCATTCACAACATTTATTTTATCCTGATATTCCTCATCATCGTATTGAGATTTAATTATCCTCTCTAACAAAAATGGGTTTTCAATAATTTTTAAAATTATATATTTCTCTCTTCATATAAATTAACATGTACATAAATAATATTCCAATGAACAAGGGATCCTCCTCAAACATCATTTGGGGTAGAACTATATGTCCCTTTCTACTAAATGTAGCTCCTAGATTATTTTTCTCTCTAGCTGATATTTTATTGAGAAATCATAATCCTTAACTAGATTGTTCAAATCTCCATTGTCTCATATTAATATCTTTCTATGAAAATATGTATTTTCATATCTTCTTATCCTTGTATATCTCATATCATTAACCATAGATATAACATCTTCCATTTTTTATTGTTTAAATTACATATGGATACTCAATATCATTGGTTATATATATTTATTGTTATATATTTAATTTCCTTTATTTAATCTGGAAAAAAAGTCCATTCATTGATATTTCATATTATAAGGAAATTCCATCATCACAAGATGATATAGTATTAATTGAAGAATTAATTAATATGAACATTTTATTATCAAACCATTTTTCACATTTATTTTTACAAACAAACATAACAACATTACACATAATCCTGGTCATCAAGTTAGGAAATTAGAATCAATTCTGAATGCATCATCAACTATAACATTCCAATGAAATGAAACTATGTAACTCAATAATGATTGTTGGTAGAGGTCATTTTCTCACTACCTTTTTCATTATAGTGTCAACTTATATTCCATCACTGGATAAAATATAAGCAAGAAAATAAACCTCTTGAAACCATAATTCAATTATATTAATTTTTCCATAACACTCTCCCCTTATAAGAGTCATAAGAATGATCTATATGTGATTCTCATGGTCATAATTTCATGTAGAATACTCCAAAATATCATCAATTACTACCACTAATGAATCATCAATATATTTCATGAATAATATGTTTTTATGTCCATAAAAACAACTGGTTCATTAGTCATTCCAAATTCATATTAATAATACACTTAATGTCTATACCGTTTTAGAATAGATTTCTTCAGAATTTCATCCTTCTTCTCTCAAAATTATTGATAGTGGGGAAAAGATCAGTCTTTAAAAAATATAGGTCTTCCTAAATTGGATCCAAAAAGTCATCAATGAGAGGTAGAGTACAATTTTTTTATTTTAACATCATTTATTTCTTTATAATCAATGTCTATTCTCATTGTCCCATCTGTCTTATTAACAAGGATAAAATTGGAACCACATGGTGAAACAATACGGAAAATATATCCATTATTACCCCAATAATTCCACATTGGAAATTCAATATGGATTAATTGATAATGTTCTTTCATTAAATATTACATCAATGGAAAATTAAACTTTACATTTTAGGGGATATCAAGGAAGATTCCCAATAAATACATCAATATATTAATCTACAAAAGGATCATACTAAATTTAAGGACTATCTTCTCCATTACTAGATTTTGTTTTTTAATCATCCCAAATAAATTAATTTTGATAAGCTACACAGTTAGATCCATAATATGAATGGGTGAGTCATATTATTTTCTAAAGATGAGGGATTATTCATCTCCCTCATGAAAATAATATCTCCTTACTATGAAAATATATCTTTGAATCATATATAGAGAGAAAATACATGTGGGGAATTATATAAAATCCAAACATACATATGATAAAAAGATAAGAATATAAAATACATTTATGTTTCATAAGAGGGACCACTTATGATAACATTTTTACAATGATACTTCTAATTTGAGTTTTTAATAAATACAATCCTATTAAATAAGAATGGAAATGTCAAATTTTCAATGAAAAATTAGTAAATATAAATATATTTGTTGATCTTGAATAAAATATTTCATTTCATAAAATTTCATGATTTTTTTACATTCCACAATGTATTTTGTCAGTTCTTATTCTATTTTAGGTATCTACAAATCTTTTCCTTCGCCCCTCTCTCTTTTCTATGATAGAATCATTTTACACATACAAAAATCGTATTCTTAGTGACCAATCTACTTGTGGTTTTAAAAAAGAATTTTATTATTTTCCATCTTCCACTAATATTCATTATCACTGTGAACCCATTATACAGACATGATGAAAATCCTCCTTCCAATTATAAATTTCATAGGGTAACTCCATCGAGAGTTTTCACAAAATAAAAACTTCTCAAAAAATTTCATCTTCATTGATTTATTATATTTTAATTGTTTATTAGAATACCTATTCTTCTCCTGGTTTTATTTTTAGTGCATAGGATCTTGATAAATCCTTATCTGTATGCATTGGTCATAAAACTATCTCTTAGTATAATTAAAAAATCTATGTAACCATTTCCTCTTGAAGACATTTATTAATACCTTCAAATAACCGGTTAATCTAGTAATCTGTGTTTCAAAAATAATAAATATCATACATGGTGTACCTTATAATGGAGGATTAATAATTTGAATAAATTTTATCTTCTTTTTTTATTCTAATGAACATACTCTTAATCTTAATGTTTTGATCATGAGGGAAGTATTTATCAATGAAAATCTACTTAAAATTAAATCCTTCCATGTGTAATATTTATTCTTATTCTCTAGTATTTTGTATTATGGACCACCATTGATCAACATAATATTATATAAAATATTCCCCATGTGTAACATTTTTCATTTTAAAACATATCAAGGTCAAAAATATATTCTAAAAATACTCAATACTTTTATACAGTACAATTAGATTTGTTGTTCCACAAAATGATGGGGGATTAGGTTGCATGTAGTTGTGCATCATAAATTATTCTCACCATGGAATTGGTTCCTCTACTAAAGATAAATTATTTTTCCTATAATGATTAATATTCTCCTGAAAACCCATAATTATCACTATTCAAATACATTCTATATTTGTTTTTTAGTGGATAAATGTAGACATTTTCAAAATTTATTGATACCATTTTTTCTTCCAAGTTTCATTTCTATACAGTATAATGCAATTAATTAGCATATAAAAAAATAAAACATAATTCATAATATTTTATAGCAAATAATATAAATGTAAATCATATAATCAAAAACATAATAATTCGAGGATTTTTTAACATCCTTTATAATTGATTATAAGGAAATTATGAATTATCCTAATCCTATTCCCAAAGAGTTTTAAAATGGGTGCATATTAAGGCCCTTTGTTGTAAGACATGTTATGTAGAGTCTGGCGTGATACACATTTTCAGTGTTATTACCCCTTGGTACATCTATGCTAGAACCAAATCCACTTATAGAATCTATGGATAATTGTATTTCTAGGTGGAACCACATAATATCTACTTTTACAAAACTCTATAATGTTTTTATATACTTATCCCCAATGTATATATTAGGGTTATGTTACCAAATTTATGTTTCCAAAATATAGTTTCCAATGATTTTCATAAACACTGTATTAAACCAACTGTAACTCCCTAACCATAGAAGTCAAGAGTCGATGCATTATTTTTTTTACATTAGCATCATTACAAGAATAAAATCTGAAGGAATGAAATATTTTAGGAATTTTGGAAAACAATAATTCATAAATGATACTCATAATACAATTGTATAAGAAAATAAAAATGTGATATAATAAAAATTTATATAAAATTCATCCTTCAAATCACATTCTACTTTTTCTTCTTCATAACCTTGTGAAATGAAATATAATAAGTATAAAGTAAAATTCTCTGAAAGTATAGTAAATCAGAAGAAATAATAAATTAGTGTGAAAAAAAAATGAAATGGTAAATAGGTGATAACACATTCCATTCAGATAGATATATGAGGTAATATTAATATTTAAACGTAGAAAGTGGAAACACATTCCATTTAAGCATCAAAGTGAGAATAAAATGTATCCATAGATATCCCATTGAAAAAATATCAGGGATAAATTGTGGCTGAATATAAATGATGGAAATGATTAATTATATGATTACTTATGAAAAATTTACATGTAACCATTACCATGATGACCATTCAAATGTAGGTTTGACAAATTTTGTAAAAACACATCTCTATTTTCCTGCTATATCGTGTCATGAGACTACTGATTCATTGAGGGGTTATATAAAACTATTATCCACTAATGTTGTACCTATCAAAATAATTCATCACATACATAATGATCAATTTCAATTATAAAATATCATTATGTATTATAAGTTACAAATTTATAAATATCTATCTATTTAATCAAATAACTATCAAAGTGAACACTATCTATAAAAAGGTATAAAATATAAGAAATAATAATATTCATTGCATGAGAATATAGATATTTCAGGTAAATTTACTGTCACATAAATATTATCATAATGAGTTAATTGTTTCAATGTTATATTATCAAAAAAATTTAAGTTATATTGAAAAGTTAATCAATAAAAACATTATTTAGGAAAATAATATTTAAACATTCCAAATTGTCGCATACCATTTTGAAACATTTGATTGAAAATCCCCATGAAATAATGAAATTACATTAGTGATTGTAATACCCTTAATATAAAAATATTAATAATATAATACATAAAAATAAGAAGAAGATACAAAACACAAAAGTAGTATGTGGGGAGTAAGACAAATATTTCACAGATGTAAAAAGTTAGATGGAAGTCGATTACCTTACGTCAGGAATTTCACATATGTCTATAGCAACATTAGCAATAAAATTATGTTAATTATTTACATGATTCATAACATTTTCGAAGTTTGTTACAAATTTTATTTAACTTATTACATTATTTGTAAAACTACTCGATAAATTATTTTCACATTTGTTTTTTTTGATCAAATTCAGTTTATGTGTCAAAAATGAAATTGGTAGGATAAGTATAGTGAATGTGGTAATTATATAGGTATATCATGAATAAAAATACATTAAATAATTTACTTATTTATAAATAAATTATACTTTCCTGACTAATAATGAATTATTGTTATGGAAAATGAACCAACAGTGCAATCTTTGGGACTGTCATCCATACATATATAAGAGTAACATTCCCATGTTTCATTGATCGTTATAGAAAAAGGTAACTAACATTATATATTTAATAAATTTCATATATATCACAAATATAATTATATTTAATTTCCAATAAATATATATATATATATTGTGATATAAAATGAATCACATTTTGTCGAGGAGGTGGTAGTTCATACTTCTACAACATATTTTTTCACATTTTATTATGTTACGATGGTAATAATGAAATTGATATATTATATTTCTATAAATTTCATTAAGTCATTAATATAAAACATATTTAATTTATGTAATAAATGTAAAATTATAGTCATCATTTATACATTCCATGTATCATTGGAATGAATCATCGAGATCTGAGGATGTTGTAGCCCACACTCCACAAACGACATTACCATATATAAATAAAATTAAAACATAATGATATGTCAAATTTAAAAATTATTGAATCCTATATAATTTATAAATATCATATATATCCTATATTAAATATATTATACCTCATAATTCCCATCCAAGAATGGCGGTAATGGAATAATGAAAAATCATCATTTCACGAGGTAGTAGTTCAATGTACAAAAATGATATGTTCATTAAACATTTAATGGACGTCTGTGTAAGTGTATGTAAAATAAAATAACATAAAAATGAATCATTATACTGATTATTCCATTGTTGTTATAAATTAATGAAATAATGGAAATGGAACGATTAGAGAAATAAATAAAACATAGGATCTTGGGGGGACAATGTTACATATTATTTGAGTAATCAATCCTAGTTTACATCAAAGTGCATCTTTGGATAAATTTATGCCCATGGTGAGGATTTTAGGTTTAAGGGATTTATTTTATTGATCTATTTGTTAAGACATTTTTTGGGAAAAGTTTCATGGGATATGTTAGGATTTGGGTTGGGTTAACGCCTTTTGATAGTGGATAAGTGGAATTTTTATATATTTATAGAATATGAATTACAACCCTATTTTTCATATGAAACGTTGATCCTATAATGGTAAAAACAGTATCCAACTAATGATAGGGTCTAAATATGACCAAAAAATGGAATTTTGATAATTTTTAGTCCATTTTGGAATATTGGATTATGGTTTAGTCCCTTCATAAGAAACTTTTACTATATATTAATGTAAATAAAATAAATTACCTTACTAATAATTTTGGTAAAAAAATTATGTTAAACATATTAATAAATATCATTTATTCTGATTGTAAACATATAATCAATATTTCAAAATATAAAATATAAAATTAGTAGAAATTAATTTAAACTTAATATCAATGATATGATGACAATGAGGGTTTTTTATGTAAAAATGTTCGAATGTATTTATATTCATATTTAATGTGAAATAGATTCCAATGAACTAAATTTTATTAATTGAAATATAATTTATATAATGTGTCTAAAAAATTAATGATATAATTTATCTTGACAAATAAATGTGTCAAAAAATTGAATTAAAATTCAATTTTTTCAACTATTTATCAAAAGAGGAAGTATTTAATAAAACTACCAAAAAATAACCCCAACATAATTATAAGTTTTTCAATAAAAAATATTTCTTATTTTTTGATATAAAATTTATAAAAGTTTCATAATTAATATTTAAAATGGTTTTCCTATTTAATTGTTGTAAAATTGTTTTAATAAAAATAAAGGTTTTTATGTGTAATATAGGGTTTCTTCAAATATTATGACTATATTATACATTTAATGAATTTCAAAATATTTATTTAATATATAACTATAAAATCCCGGGTAAATAAAGAATATGAAATTTTCATATATATTATTATCTGTTAATTAAATAGGGGATTCTATGAATGATATACTACTCATCACATAACTACATGTTTTTTCTGAAATCGTACGTTTCCAATAACATTGATTTATATTGAAAAAAATATTCTTTTAAATTGTACATAATGCATAGTTATTGTATTGGTGAAAATGAATATAAATAAATAAAATATGTTTATACATGAATCATAATTGAATTTAGACTTATATAATAAATTTTAGAGGCATAAAATAATAATGAATCACAATTTAAGCATTAAATAATATGATATTTTTAAAAGGTCAAATTACCATCTTTTGAGAGAGACCCCTTTTTAAATATTGTTTTACCCACTTTTATACTCTAAATATACAAAATAAAATTATTATTTCGAAGTGGGACATAAAAATTTACATTGGGTAAATTTTTATTATTTCTCTAATAATCATAATATTTCAATGAATATTGAAATATACTGCATTTTAAGACAATATTTCACCTTCATCTGATATATTTATATTATTAGATTTTTTTTTAATTATTTTTAAAATATATTTAGATTATGATTCTATCATTTAATCCAATTTTGTTTATTGAATTAATTTTAATTTTTAATTATACAAAAATACATGTCAATCTTCTGATAGTTATTACTTCGTAAAAACCCACTTTTTGGTTTTGATAACAGGAATTAAAAATAAATTAATTTTATCAACTCTTTGTTTTCAATTTGGAAACATTTATTCTGTATTTGTAATGCGGAGGTACATATTTTTTAAATAGGAGCATATTATTTTTATACAATATGAATAGTAACTTTAGTATTTATTTTATTTACCATGGTAAAAGGGTAAAATTGGTAAATAATCGTACAAATAACATTAAAATAATATTAAATTACCCTAAAACATGTCCTAATCCAAATGGATGAGATATGTCCAATGATGGGCATCCTTGGGTTGATTTTGGGACCCTATGAAGCCACATGGATGTGAAAATATATTTTTATAAAAATTAATTTAATGTAAATAAAAATATAGAATAAACATGTATCTTTTAATAAAAAAAATTTCATATTCTGTTATAAAAGTGATAAATTAAACTATAAATATTCATTATAAATATAAAATGATTTCCTACATCAGGGTATTTTATTTTTAATATTTTATATTAAATTAATAATTTTACTTATAACAAAATTATGATTTAGCGATAACTTTATTAGTGAATGATTTAAATAAATGATATTATAAATATTTAAAAAATACGTTTTGAAACATTTTCTTTTGTACATGAATTTTAGGGATGATTATGAGTCATATCTTTGAATTAATGTGGTTTTTTCGAAATAATCATGTTGATATGTATTTTAAAAATGTTATGGTATGAATAGTATATTAATTGACATTAATGAATTTTTTAAAACATATTTTATTAAATGATATAATAGTCCTAAAATTATAATATCCATACAAATGACTAAGAAAATGTTGGAAATTTCATTAATGATCATATTGAGGTTATATTGTCCTTTTATGATCACTATAATAACATTAAATTATGAATTTATAATAACACATGGTAAGAGTTAAATTAGATAACTAAGTGTTAAAGCTAAATAATAAGGTTAAATTTGAATTCAAAACATTTATAAAAACTAATTTTTGAGAGGATTTTGCAATATAATCTAATTTTCTTCGATCTAAATTCGTTTTGGACCTTTTGAAAATATAATTTTTGTTTATAATAAAATAATCTTTCAATACATTTTAAATGTTCCTCTCCTCCCTCTTATAAATGGCCACCACCTCGAACCCCTTACATACACCTATCAAGCACATTTTATCATCTATCATATGGTATAATAAGCTCCCAACACCCATATCTTATTCATATAAGCCATACCTTGGGTAGAAATAAATTCAAGAAATCTTTTATTCTTAAATCAAAAGGATTTACCAGATTTGAGGTAATATATTCTCTCAAGATTCTGTCATTTATTTTCACTACTCCAACCCACTAAACTCTATTTATTAAATTATTTTATGACAACACATGTTTCTTCAATATAATAGTTTTTTATTTATTACATGTATTCGATCAAAACTCAGAAACACCTCTATCTTAAGGATTTCGAACATGTTGTTTCTATGGACGGTGAACAATTACCTCACGAAACGGTGATTGTTCAATTATCTCCAACCACTTATCCTGGTGGAAATCATTGTGGAACTGTATTTACATATGATATCTATTATGTTTATATTTTCCTTATGTTGATTATTTTAAAAAAAAACACACATTTATGTTTTTCATGATGTGTATGTAAAATAATTTCATTTGAAGAATTACAGACTACAACCCCTTCAATGTGATCTGAATCTTTCATGCCATTCATGGAACCTATAAAGGATAGAGTTAATGAAATTATGTAACATATATATAATATTATATTATAATAATAATATGTATCATTATGTTTTAATTTCATTATATATGAAATTTAAATGAAAGTAGTGTTCATTTTTACATACGGCTAACCGTCTCGTTGAACAATGCATTTCATTTATTATCACCAAATTTAATGGAATATTATGAATAAATATATTCTAGATATATATGATATGTATGAGTAATATTATCGATATAATGGAGTATATAAAAGATGGATAAATTTTAATTATAACGAGATCTTTTTCGACTAAAGTCCCCTATATCTAAAAAAAGAATGATATTAACCAAAATAATAATGTAATTATTATAACTTAGAAAAAATAGATATAAAAGGAATAATAAAAATGAAATAGGTTCTGAAGCATGTTTAATGGGTTTATTATTTCAATATCTTATAATGTTTTATTATTATTTAAAATGAAATTTTATTAGTGAAATACTAATATTTTCAATAATTTAGCTGTTATCAATATATAATGGTACATATACATTTTACAAGTTGTTACATGATAAACCAATGATGGGTGGTAACATGATAACTCAAATGATGGGTGGTTCCGTGATAAACCATAGATAGATGGTTATGTTATAACCTCCAATGTATTGGCAATGGAAGTTGGTCATATGGCTATTCAATTTAGTGAGTTGTGTGGAAGTCAACCTAATGATTATTCCATTTATGTATGTTAATGTCCGAAAATACCGTAAATGTTATACGATTATTTCTATGGGATATAAGGTAATAAATTTTTTAAAAATGTTTAATAAATGATCTTATATTTAGTGAAGTGTTATTTATACTTCTTTAAGGTAAATAGTATTAATTTATGATAAATAATTCACGGTTTACATGTTGTTTTAAAAAACATACAATTTTCCTTCATTATGAATCACATAATGAGATTTTTATGCTCAAAGAATGTTTATCAAATTATTTTTTCATCAGATAAAAATGAATAGGGTCAATGATAGGATCAATGAATAGTCATTTTTTCTTAAAACATGGAACCAATCATGATTATTATTTATGAAAAAAGGACAGTGAGTAAAATGTATACTTCTAATATTCAATTTGTTATATATAAGTTAAAACCTAATTAACATAATCTCTAAACCTAAAAAGATCCTCAATGTTAATTTTTAACCTAATTCATGATTGTGAAATGTTTTAAGGTTGAGGCATTACCGTTGTTATTAGAGGTCAGTTTCAATAACATTAGGTGTTATAATTTTTTTAATAAAAATCTTTAAATTATTTATACATTATGGTAAAATTGAAAATTTATAGAATTTAAATATGTCCATGTTTAATCATCTGAGATATGATAGTTCATATTGTTTTTATGTAGAGGAAATAGGTCATCAATGTTGCGAAGGAATTAAATAGAGAATAACCATCAAAATAAGCTTCCGGATATTGTCAAAATCAAAACTGAATAGTTTATTATAATGATGGATAAGTTGACATAGGTGATAAATAGTGGTGGTGTACATGCTTGAGCTCAACTATATCAACCATATAAGAACATGTGTGAAGTGTTTAAATTCATGAGGTTACTTCCCCCATCATTCAGAGGATCATTTTACCGTGTTCTATGTGAAGTAGGGATCAATCAACTGGATAATATTTTTAATGTCATAGGGTGTAAATAAAATCAAAATGTTTTTCTTTATGTTTAATATTTTAAAGGAGAAACTGGTCATTGGTGGTCTATGGTTAAATATATCAAGGACAGAAAGGATATTTTTTAATCTTTTTTGGAAATATTTCAAAGGTATGTTTCTAAAGAAATACATTCCTAAGGAGATTTGATATAGGATGGAAAAACAATTCTTGGAATTAAGGCAGGAGGATAAAATTAGGGGCAAATGACCATCAAATTTTCACTTGATTGGAATGGTATTATCCAAATTTCATCCAATATCATGATAGTACGATGAATAAATTTTACTCATGGTCGAAGCTAAAAAATTGAATGTAATTATCCCCTCGTGAATTCAAAGACAAAGAGTACCTTGTTAGATGTGCTGAGATATTAAAAAAAATAGAGTTTTATGATGACCATGTGCTCTATTAGAGTTATTTTGAGGGTGTCATACATACCATAAAGGAAAATATTTTTTTGTGACGTACTATGACTCTGACATGTAGTTGCAAAATATTTTATTTCATTGTCATATTGTTTCAAAATATAGAATAATTTTTTACACTTATAAAACAAAATTTGTTGAAGAGTGTCCATGTCTTAAAAAAATAACATAGATCCATAGATTTATTTGTTTGGATTTCTATTACCGATGTTTTTCTTGAAACATTTTCATGGATATCAGGCCCACAATATATGTAAACATGAAACGGTGTTAAATTTGTCTAGAAAAAATAATGTGATGATTGCTTTCATGAATTGAAAAAAATATTGTTGAATGATCCAATTTTAAACATTCATTACAAAAATGGTAAATTTGTTATCTATAGTGATATTTCATTGAATGTAATTTTTTTTATTAATAAATAATGATCAGATAATTTCTTATGATTCACGTCATTTGAAAACTCATTAGTTAAATTACCCTACAGACAATTTTGAATCAGCTGTTACATTTTTTACTTTAATAATTTTTTGTCATCTTTTGATTGGAATAATGTGTGAAATATATAATAATGACAGATGTTTGAATTAATATTCACTCAGAAATATTTTAGCATGGGATAGAGGATATGGGTATAAATAATCATGGATTATTATATCACAATTAATTACCCTCGAAGTAAAAAAAATGTGGCCGATGATTTTAGTGGAAAAATTAACACTATATTAAACACATTACATATGGAAAAGATCCATTGATTGAAAATTTTATGAACTTTGGAATAGAAATTTTTGGTGAAAGAGATTCTTGTTTTTTTTTTCTGGATTTAGTGAAATCATCAATATCAGAAAGAATTAAGAATGTGAAAAAGGAATACATTGATTTGCAGAAAATTGTAGAATTGGTTTATAAAGGTAGTTTGGTTGAATTTAATATTGAATAAAATTTTGTTTTACGATTTGGAATGAGATTATGTGAGTCTTTTGATGCACAGTTGAAAAAATAGTTGTTATGTGAAGCTCATAATTATCCATTTTCAGTTCATCCTGGAAGATCTATGATTTACCAAGATATTAAGGTGTATAACAAGTGGGATGAAATAAAAAGATATATTGTTAAATTTATTAGTAATTGTTTGACATGTCAATTTGTTAATGTAGAGATAAATTTACCGAAAGGTATGCATCATCCTTTACAAGTTCCAGAGTCGTAATGGGAAAATATAACTATGGACTTTGTTGTGGATTTACTAAATAAATATCAAGGTAATAATGAAATCGTTGTTATTGTTGATCAATTGACTAAATCTGATCATTTTCATCCTATTTGAGATAATTTTTATCTAGATTAACTTTCTAGGTTATATGTTAATCATATTTTAAGGTTTATAGAGTTTCAATCTCCATAGAATTCAATAGTTATCTAATGTTCACATATAACTTTTGGAAAGGCCTTCAAAAGTCGTTGAGTGCTGATTTAAATTTCAATACACCTTTTCATCCTCAATCACATGGGCAGTCAGAACGAACAATTCAGATCTTGAAAAATATTTTATGTTATTATTAAATGGATTACCAGATATGTTGGGACCTATACCTTTCTTTGGTTTATTTCTATTATAATAACGGTTTTCATTAAATTAATCATATTAAACCATTTCAGGCATTATATGGAAAGTATTGTCAAACTCCATAATTTTGGGATGATATAGGTGACATAAAGTTGATAGGACAAGAATTAGTGGAAGGATTCCATAGAAAGTTCTGTTAATTTATAATCACATGAGAAAAAATCATAGAATAGATTAAAGATATGTGGCCAACCGACGGAATGATATTTCATTTGAGGTAGGATATCATGTCTTTATCAATGTTTCTCCACAGAAAAGTGTGATCCATTTCGGTAGGAAGGGAAAGATGAGTCTGAGGTTCATTGGACCCAATGAAATCCTAGAGAAAGTAGGATAAAAAACATATAGGGTGGATTTACCCATATTTTTATCCCAGTTACACAATGTATTCCATGCTTCAATGTTGAGTGAGTATATTCTGAATCCATATCATGTTTTGAGTCAGACATAGCTCAGTTAGAAGAGAATATCCCCTATAAAAAACAACCAGTCCAGACTCATGAACAATGAGAGAATGTTTTGCGGAATAAGGTAATTAACAAGGTAATGGTTTTGTGGAAATCCCATAAGGTGGAATAGGAAACATGGGAATATGAGAATTCTATTAGAGAGAAATATAAATACTTATTTGATAAGTGAATAGAATTGTGGGTTGGAAATTCCCAAAAAGGGGGAAAGGATTTTACATCCCAATTTAATAAAAAATATTAAATTTTTATATTTAGTAATATTTATTAATTAAATAAGGTATGATATGTCCGATATCATACTCAACAGGCAGCAAACAAGATTCTCTGAAGTCTTACATTTTAAACAACGATATGTTATACAAAAAAATATAATTATATTATTATTTTAAATGGTAGTTAATTTATAGTCTTTGTATGGATAAGAATGAATAAAATTTACTAAAATATGATTATATGTGTTTTATAAAAGTATTTACCTTTATCGTATAAATTTTATATGCATAATATAATAATGAATCTGATATTAAGCATGAAATTATCTATTATTTTTAAAAGATAATTTTAATGCCTTTTGATAGATAACTATTATTAAATATAGAATTTTTTACTTATATATAGTCCATTTGAAAAAAATAATATTTTTATTTATAATTGGAACATCAAAATTTACTTTGGGTAATTGTTTTCTATTTTTTTGATAAATTTCATTATTTAATGAATAGATAAAAACACTGTATTTTATATCAAGACTGTCTTTTTATCTGAATAGTTTATATGCATAGATTATAATTATAATTTTTTATAAAGTGTATTTAGATTTATTTTTATCATTTAATCCAAGGATAGTAATTGGATAGAATTTAAATTTTAATATGATATAAACATCTGCCAAACTTTTAACAGTTATTACTTCTAAAAACCCTATTTTTTGGTTTTGACAACTGAAATTAATTTTAAATTAAAATTTTCCACTTCATTGTATTGAATGTTGGAAAATGAATTCCATATTTGGAATCAGTATGAGAAAATTGGTTAAATAGGTACCTGTTTTTAGAAATTATGAACAATAACTTTCGTATTTATTTTATTTTCCATGATTTTATGGTAAATTTCTTAAATAAGGGTAACAAATAATATTATAATAATAAAGATTACCCTAACAAGTGTATTAGTCTTTTTTATGAGATATTTACGACCTTGGACATCCTTGGGTCTTTTTTGGGACCCCATAAGATCACTTGGATGTGAAAATGACATTTTAAATGAATTAATTTAAAGTAACGAAAAATGTAAAATAAATATGTATCTTTTCACAAAACAAATTTTATATAGGGTTATATAAGTTATAAAATCAATTATAAATAGTCATTATAAAGATAAAAATATTTTCTATATCGTGTAATTGTATTTATAAATTTTTGACATTAAATAAAGAAAAATTACTTCTGACACAATCATGAAGTAGTGATTACCATATTAATGAATGATTTAAATAAAAGAGATTATAAATATTAAAATAAATATTTTTATAAACTTTTTATTCCATCCACGAATTTTAGGGATGAGTATAACATATAATATTTTAATTAATGAGGTTTTTTTCATTCATAATTTTGTTATGTGTTTTTTAAAATATCTTGATATGAATCTTATAAAAATTAACAAAATGAGTTTTTAAAAGAAATACTATTTTTTTAAATGATATAATAGTCTTAAAAATCAACGATTCATCTAAATGAAATATATAATGTTGTAAATTTTAATAATAAACCTCTTTAGGTTCTATTTGTATTTTATCATAATTATAATAACCATATAGTATGAATATAACAGAAGACACAGTTAGTGTGAAATTACTTAACTAAATATTAATTCTAAATGATAAGGATAAATTTGAAACCAAATAAACATCCAAAATAGATTGGTTGAGAGAATGTAGAACTATAGTAATCTTATCTACAAAATAAATGAGTTTTGGACCTTTCTAAAATCAAAATTTGGTTTATAAGAAAATAATCATTCAAGACATTCCTTAAGTACCCATCCTTGCTCTTATAAAAGGACACCACCTCTATCCCCATACTCACACCTCTCAATCAACTTTTCTCGATACAAATATCATCCAATAAGCTTCCAAAACCCATCCTTTACTAATATATGTCTTACCATGAGAATATTTCAATTCAACAACTCCTTTCACATTAAATGAAATGGAGTTACCTGATTTGAGTTAATGTCTCCTCTCAATATTATTTAATATATTTATCCATATCCAATCATCTAAATTTTCATACTTAAATTAATTTATAACAAAAAAAAGTATCTTAATATACTATAATGTTTTTATATCAAGTATTCAACATAAAATCACACACACCTCCATCTAATAGAATGAGAATTTACTGTTTCTGTGGACTATGAACTTTTGCATCACGAAATGAGGATTGTTCAATTATCTTCCACCGTCTATCATGGTGGACATTATTATGGAACTATATTTGTATATGATATATTTTATGTTTATATTTTACTAATTATGCCTATTTTTTTTATTAACAAATATACCTTTATGGTTTTCATGATATTAAAATATGATAATTTTATTTGGGGATGTGTGGACTAACACCCCTCAAAGTGATATGATTCGTTTATGCCATATATTGAATGTACAAAGGATAGAGTTGATGAACATATTAAACAAATATAATATCTGATATTTTAAAATACCTACCTATCATTAAGTTTTAATTACATTAAAAATGAAACAAAAATGAATGTAGTGTTCATTCATACGTACGGCTTACCATATCCATTAATGATGCCATTTATTTCTTATCTCTAAATGTTATGGAAAATAATAAATACATATATAATTAATATATATGATATATATGAATAATATTATGAAGATAGAGTATTTTTGACAACATTGAATAATTGTAATTATAACAAAGTCATTTTTGAATCAAGTACCCAATATCGACAAAACGACCGACATTAACTTATATAATTATGTAATTTTTATAACCTGGTAATATGTGATATAAAAGGAATAATAAACGTGAAAATGGGTTTGAAGCATGTATAAAGTATCTTATGTTTATTACTCAGGAAATTAAAGAACAAAAAATTCAATTTGAACACGTTGTAAGGGACTTCGTCTCAATCTCCATTCATTGAGTCATATTTAGATAATATACACCTCCTTCTTTCATACGATGTATAATAAAATCCTTTGAATTTTAAATTATTTCAAAAAGAAATATTTTATGTAAGAAGTGTTTTATTAAATGAAAAAATTAATTTTTTTTAACATCTTCGAAAATAATAACCTCTCCACCGCCAAAATTGTTATTTGGATTCCCCTATAAGCCATAATGTTTTTAAATGGAAAAGAAATCACATATTTAATTTTTGTTTGTATAGGTATTAAAATGGTATTTGAAATGTATCAAGTATTTCAATATCTTGAAATGATTTCTTGATATTGAAAATGGAATGATATCGAAGAAATACTCATATTTTTAATAATTTATGTGTTATGATTATATAATGGTAATTGAACATTTGATGGGTTATTTCATGATAAACCAAAGATGGGTGCTTACGTGATAAACAAAATGAAATGTGGTTTTGTGATAATCCAAGGATTGGTGGATGTGTTATATCCTTCAATTTATTGGGAATTGAAGTCGGCCATATCGTTATTCCATTTAGTGATATGTCTGGAAATTGGCTGTATGGTTATTCCATTTATGTATGGTTATGTTCCAAGTTATATTATATTATATAATTTTCGTTCTATTTGGATATAAAAAATATTTTAGATACAAATAGGGTAAACAATGATCTTATATTCAGTGATGTGTTTTTCCTACATCTTTATGGTGAAATGTATTACATTATGATAATGTATTCATGTTTTACATGTTGTTTTGAAAAACTAACAGTTTTCCATTATTTTGTATCCCTAACTGGGATTTCTATGCACATCCAATGTATTTGAAAAAAAATCACATGACTTAATTTATGAATAGGGTCATGGATGGGATGAAAGAATGGTCATTCGATCTAAAACATGGAACTAAACATGTTTCGTTTTTATTAAATGAATCCATAGTGAGTAAAAGTGTCTACTAGTAACATTCATGATGTTATGTTAATGTTATGACCAAATTATATAATGATCGAAACCAAAAAATATCTTCAATTTGAATTATTTTCACAATTCAGGAATGTAATGTTTTTTATATATGGGGCCTTACATTAACATATAATCTTTCTATATAGACTCTTAACAAATTTTCCAATTTAAGTGACTATTCCAAACATGACTAAATATTGTTTTGTTTAAATAGAGAGTTGTGTTAATTGTGAATATATCAACAAAATAAAATTAATTCTAAAAGAAAAATATGGTAATTTCATGGTGTGATACATATAAATAGTTTGAACCATATCATAGTATCGTGCATATCATTTATCATTTCATTTAACATCATGTCACATCCAATGGGAAGAATATTCCAACGGCAACTCATGGGTGTGGAGTGTCACTTGTAGCACCCAATGTGTATTTGGATCCTAAATCCCTATCACACTCTTCATTATCACATTGGAATCGTAAGCCTCAATACCATTCTCATACTCTCTATATAACATGGAAATTTGGAAGCTCATTCACTACATCATACATTGTTTATCACATATGTGTATTTGGACCATTTGTATATTTCCCTCATTCTTATATCACATATGGGTATATAGAGGATCTGTTTGTGTCATACAGTCATATTTCACACCATTAAATCACACATATATCATTGATATGACATCATTATGTAACATTACAATTCATCACAATAATCATGGTTCATTAATCTAATCATATGGAATAATATTAACCAATCATCATGAAGACATTTTTGCATCATTTACACAAGATAACCCTCTAAACCATTACGGTGAAACTAACATATCATAATTCACATTTTTAATTAATTAATAATAACATTAATTCAACAATTGCTCTATCTAAATATTCCATCAATTATTTCACTAATTCATTTATTTGATTTTACAATCCCAATATTCCACTAATTACACATATAAAATATTATATTAATTAATTTACTATTTAATTTATCAAATCTAAAATTTCCAATATCCCAAAAATTATATATTCACAATATTCCATTAAATAATTCACATATCAATTAATGAAACTTCAAAATCCATCTGTCCGACCAATTCCACATTAACAATATTCTATTTTTAAATTCTCTAATTAATTATTCCAATTGCATGTTTCCATAATTTTATTAATCATATAATTTATTAAATTAATGATTCAATTTACAAAATATTCAAATTTAATTATAAAAATACATACATTAAATTATAATCAGGATAATTTAAATTAATTCATACCTCTAACCTGAAGATTTATTTTGAATTTTCTCCCATCAAAATCCCCAAATGTAGCCGAACATCCATGATCATGAAAAAATAATGATATCTAGATATGAAAACTACATTCATGATAAAAATAATAAAGAACCATATAACATTGATTTGATCTATTACCAAGAGAAGAATAATTCCCAAAAATAATGAGAGAGGTATATGAGGAGAGGGGAAACTGATCAGGATGTCAATCTCTTATCAAGAGAGGTATACATCTTCCGTTCATGCTTTGATTCTCTATGAATGGAGTTTAAAACCCATTCAATTTAATCCAAGAAACTCAAAAATGATAAAAAGGTATTATCTTAGAATTATGTCAAGTTAGAGTTATGTCTAGGGGTTTGTGAACTTTTGATCTATTGTTCAAGGGTTTAAATTTTTGAGTCAATAGTTTGCTGCTTAGGGCACACAGTTTCCCCTAACCGTGCACCTAACATTGAACCTCTTTCTATTTTCTAACATAGTTACTACAAAATGGGAACATACATTAGTAAATAAAATCTCTAGTAATGTTAATATATTCTATTTAGTTTCTCATGGGTTTCTAGATTGGGAATAAGGTTTGGGAAACTCTTCGCCAACTGTTCAATGCCACTTTATCCTTAAAAAATGTCCAAATTCCACCCAAACACGCCCAAGATAAAAACAAGACAATTCATACTAAAAAAATAAAAAACATTAATTATAAATAAACATGATACATCTCCAAAAAATGTTGGTATATTACAAAACATGTTATTCCTTTTCCATTATTTTTACTTAATTTTACAATTTTATGTTTCACCATGACAACCAGTAACATTGTTATTTACCATGGTAATTATTATGTTAATAATAAAAATTGAATTATCCCATTTTATAATTTTATCCCATTTATTTCAAATATTTTATTTTATTTATTAAATAACTATAAAATAGTTCTATAAGATTTATTTTATCATAAGAACAGATAATGTAAAAAACCCCTTTTTTAACCTTAATCTCAAAATGATATTTTTTCATTATTAATCATTATTTCCATATATTTTCATGAACCTAAAATATAAAATAATTATTGATGATTCCAAATATGGAATAAATTTTATCAAATTCAAATCCTCAAAGTGGTGTAAATTAATTTTATATCAGTCTCGAAATGTGATAAAAAAGTATTCTACCAAAGAGATTTTTTAAAAAGCATTTCCAATGTTAATATCACAATTAAATATAAAAAGAATTAAAGTGAGCTATATTATATTAATAATTATATAATTATTTTAGTTTTACATTTTAAATATTTTTATATATGAGGTATGTTTTAAAATGATTTAAAAATGAGTTTATTATTAGTTCATGTACTTCCCACCATTTGCCAAAAAAATAACATTTTCATTGAATTATCAAAATTAATCTTTTAGAAAACGAATATTTTATATTACATATATTATGTTTATTTTCAAAATATATTTCCTAAAATATTAAAAAATATTTTCTTGTTCCCAAAACCAAATAAATATTTTTTGTTTTGCAGAAAACGAAATATCAAAGTATATAATGGCATTACCTAAACCATTACTAAATTTTAATAATATATATATATATAAGAATTATAAATAATATTTAAATGTGGCTATTAATATTCATTACATTATTTTTAATGGCTATGATATAATGCTTATATTTAGATAAAAATTTCAATATTAATTCATGGGTTGAAAAAAAACATTGTCGTGAGTGTAATGGATGATATGGAAAAAAATATATTCATTCTGAAAAAATTTCATTAAATATAATGGGATTAAATTCTTTGTACATAAAAATAATTTGAACCTATAAATTTATTTCTTCAATAATAAAAAATCCAGATTCCTGTTCCTTATCACATCCTTAGGTTCCCATATAACATTCTTAAGTCGACTGTTTCTCCATAAATCATAGACAATATGATTAGTCTTATTTCGTAGAAATTTATCTATATGATCATGATTCTCAAATAGTTATTCAAAATAATCAATTAGATTCTTCAATTTTGTAACCACTACATTTAGTATTTATAAAGGATCATGAGTGTACTCTAATAGGGGAGGTACATGGAACACTTCATGGACCCAAGAGTGGTTTGTATGTAGTGAAATGTGATGAGTTATGGTCATAAAATGATCATGAATTTTAAAGGTATAGTTATCAATTTTGATTATTTTTTCCATCCAAAGAAAATTACAATATTTCATGGAAAAATTAAATGATAAAACTGTACAACAATATCAAATTCAGTATCATAATAGTGATTTTTTGTACAACCTTTCTGCTGATTTTGTGCTTTTTGTATGAGTTGTTAAATTTCATTAACCATCTAACCCAGTTATTCAAATTTCTCATGTCCCAAAATATTTCCGTATCTGACATCATTCTGTTACGTTTTATTTTTACACATTATTTCATATATGGATTTATATTCACACATTAGAATACTTGATTGAGAGATATATTGTGTATAAAACTCATCTTGTTAATGGAATTTGTCCTAACCACCATTGAAATCCAATGAAAATGTTTATTGAATATTCATTAGGAGTTGAATTTTTCTATCATTCATATCATCTATATAATGTTGGTACATATTGTGGAAAATACATTCTATATCAATAAAATGATGATTATTTCTCTAGAACATCGAGGTAATCTTTTAATACTCAAAACATACAATTAAATGTGTAATTTCATATAGTTATAAGACTTCATTAATATAAATTCTGGATTTTTTATTGAGCGATAAATATTCTCTTATAATGATGAATTGTTCTTCAAATTTAAGTTTAGTTACTATAACCATTATATGTCAATTCAATTTAAATTATTAGCAAATTCTGATGAAAATAAAAAAGTAATGATTTCCCATTTTCATTATGGTATAGAAATTGGTTGATCATTCCCCTTATACTTTTTTTATCATCCATAACATGGTGAAATACCAATTATAAATACACAAACAAATAAATATATCCCATCATGTAT
Organism: Viscum album; assembly: GCA_963277665.1. NCBI lineage: Eukaryota > Viridiplantae > Streptophyta > Magnoliopsida > Santalales > Viscaceae > Viscum > Viscum album. The sequence continues at coordinate 1,958,974,551 of OY728165.1, forward strand.
TATCACCATAAATATTATTCCATGAAGTTATGTGGTAGGATATATACCCTTGTCATCCTTCAGTTGGGGGTTCAAGACATGTGACCTTCCCAGATGTGAAATATTGTCTCTCAACCATTTTATTAACATTTTTTTAAAATTTTATTAATATAATTTTGAAAATGTGACCAAATTGAAATATCAAATAGTTATCTCAATAAAAATTACAACACATACACCTAAAAGATTCAAATACCATTAATCTTATGTCCATAAAATGAAAATGCATCCATCATAAAATTACTCATTGAAAAAAACGTATTCAAAACCAATGAGTAATATTTCAATAAATTTATTATAAAAATATCATTAATCCTTATAAAATACATCCCATAAAACATTAATTATTGTTTATAAAAAATAAATTTTATGATAAACCATATATTAATAATCCCATGTTAGTGTTGAAACCCCTTATATTAATGTTACATGAGGATATAAATTCTTCTAAAAGACATTTGAACCTCTATTACATAAATAGGATCTTATCTTATACAAAAACATTTCTTTTGGATGAATTGGTTCATCCATTAACCAATAATGATAATTTGTGACCCTTTTATTTCAGAATCAAAGTATAGGGTAATATTTAATTAATTCATTCATAACATGTTCCACTAAAGGATTAAAATCCATCTTTTCAGAGTTATAATTTATTCCAAATAAATCATATTATTCCCAACTACGAATAGGAGGATATGTGATCCCTATTAATCAATATTCACATTATATATTATGATGGAATAGTGTTTTTTTCCCATTTTTTAGAGGATTTAAGGACTTATTATAATCATTATATAATTCATTAGAAAATTCATTAACATAAAACATAAAATCATTACACACGTTGAACCTGAGTGTTGGTGGTTTATTTTTTTTCACCATATTCTCTTCCATTTCATTAATTTTCTCATTCATCACATTTCAAAATTAATTAGATTTATGACTTACACTCCAACATTTTATATATCCTATAATTTCTATTCAAACAATTCCCTTACTGTTTTTACTAGATTTTTATCATGTATATGGCTTGTATCTCATTCCACCATCTATTTTTTTGAGTTTTTTTGAGGCTTGATCTTCCTTTTCTTATTGAAACCATCAGAATTATGGTAATTTCAAATTTCCATAAATACCTTGAGTGACATCAGAAGATATTTTCATAGCTATTGTATTTTCATATGGATAATGCTTATCTGATATTTGTAATTACGGAAACAAATAGTTGATCAATTTTTAATTCAAGGATAATAATTAAACTAAATGTATATCTAGGGAAGATTTTAAATGTAGTCACATAGATACCAATCGAATCATTAAAAATTAGATTAATCTCAATGAATTCATCATCTATCATTATACTACGATTATGAGAAATGTAATTACTAAGATATATCCCCATAAAATCAAATTATTCAATCAATTTAATTTCTTCATCTTTATTCATATTCATAATATAGTTTTACATTGGATCCAATTCACCATACAATCAATAAATAGATATGATGGCCTTATTATTTTTTTGTTATTGGGGAAAAGAACAGCCTTTTCAATAGTGTTGATCCATAAATGATCAATTATTGGATCAGAAGACACACTATATGAGGTTGTATGTCGTCTCTTAAAGGATTCAAAAGAATACAGCTCCCCCTATCATAATTATTAATAACAACATTCTTCATGAGTTGAAATGTTTTTATAAGTTGGAAAAAATATCTCAGTATCCCAAATCCCATAGAATTATGTTTCTCAAGAGAAAAATTGATTATTTTTCTCTCATATTCCTCACAATCATTGTTCCTATGAATTCATAAATTTATTAATTACAAAAAATATTTCTTTTGATATTATAATTACGATAGAAATAAACATATTAAAAAAATTTATTTTATGGGGTATCTAGATCATGAATCGTTCATTCAAATATATTATATCTCTGTTTTATCATAGGTTATTTATAGTCATCATATATTTAAATTTTCTATGATGGATCATAAAGAGTTTCTGAATTTTCAAATCATATCCATTGAGAGTGTAAAACTAAGTGAGCATCAAGGCCCATTTTCATACACTACGGTACAATTGAGTAATGTTTAATAACCCCTTTAACATTATATTATTCCAACGTACCTCTATGCATGATCCACATCCACATGTATTATCCATATTGTGATTTAATTTCATATAAACCACTCATTATATCATTTACCAAAATTTCTGGACATTTTCCATATCATAGATCATATATGGCCTTATCCTTATAAATATCACTAGATGTATCATTAGATATATCCCTAGGGGTCACAATGATATTATTTATTTCAATTTCAAATGATTAATAATACCTTTATATAATAATAACTATAAAAATGGAGTCATTCCAAATATAAATATCATATAATTTTATCTGAATATTCATTACATATTACCAATACATACCAAAGGGAAAAAATGGAATTATTGTATTAAAGACTATGTACTAAATCACTTTTAATTAAAATACCATCAATTTGTCTCGTATTGATCCTTCCATTTTCTACCATTGAAAAACAAACACTACTTAAATACATTCACTATATCATTGGGAAAATAATCTTCTAAAAGCGTGATATTAAATTAATAGTAACTGTATACAAGGGATATATCGTTCTAGGATCATATTAAAGAATAATATAAGAATAATTTTTTAAGGTGGTGACCATATCCTTAAAAGTTGATACCAAACATATGATAGTTAATAAACATGATTCATGGCGTAAATAATTATCAATTCATAATAAATGACTCATAAGAGTGTGAAATTGTTAGACTTCCTTAACTATATTCTAATTTCATAAAATTGTGTCACCAACCGAGGTGTTGAAACAATTTCATTTCTCAATGATAACTAAGAAAAACATTATCCATAGAAGATCATTGTTCATCACAGGTTTTCAATTGTGGATCAATCCCATCACTCAGCATCCCGTTAGGGGTCAATCCCATCAACATGTTTCCTAGTGTAGATCAATCACATCCAGATGATTCACATAGTAATATCATTAGATATAATTGTTTTCCCAAATCATTAGAGGGATATATAGGACCCACCCATAAAAAATTGAAAATCATACACAAGTGTTCCACAAGACCATAAAACATTCCTCATATCAAAATCCATGAAAATAAATGGGCTTCATAAAACATTCATCATATCAATATCCATTAAAAGTGATGGGTATCACAAAATATTTCATAATGGTATATCCATTGGAAAAAAACTAGTTTCATAATAAAAATTTCATCCCAAGGGTAAAAAATCCAAATAAAGAATAAATAAGCTATCATTGAATCATATCCCCATTACATATTATATAACAAAAAAGTATTTCAAATTCTATTGAAAATTATTTTGAATAAAAAAACTCATGGAACATTATATGATGAAAATAACTATATCTCATCAAAATAAAAAAATATGTTCATTTATATTTTATATTTTATGTGTTAGGAAACATCTAGTTTATATTAAATCATAGAGAAAACTCTGTTTAAAATGCATAACAAGAATGTTCGAGTTTTATTTTACCACAACATGGTATTAAATTTTTTATTAAATATGACAATTATCACATTTTTTGAGAAGAAAGAAGGACAATATTAATGACCAAGATCAGTATCCGTACATAAGCAGAGCCATGAAGGGAAATTGTCCAGCCATAGGTGGTAGACATATAAGGGGAATGAGGCCACCAATTGATGGGCCACATTGATTATTTAACTTTTGGTATAGGAGAAGGTGTACTAAGAGAATCCATGGCGCAATGAGCGGATTCTCCTGATGATTATGCCAAAGTCTTGGAGTCCGACATCATGGTGGTTAATGGCATTGATTATAGAGAGGCATTTAGACTCAATGATGATATCAACCCATCCAAGTTTTGCAGCTAGCACCATGCATGCAGGATGGCAGAGGCCTCAGCAACTGCAGGTTCCCAGAAAGCATGATGATTTCGTGCCATTGATATTGTGGGTAAAAATAATATTTACTAAATTATGATGAAAATAATTTAAACTCGTTTATTTTCTATCAGTTCATTATAATTTTAATAATATCATTTACAAATAGAGAAAAATTCTTTCTGAATAATAGAATTTTTTTAATAAATAGATTTATAATTATTATAGGACATAATAATGAAATAATTTCTAAACCAAACAGATATTTTTTATGAAAAAAATTATTTTATAATGAAAATAATAAATGTGGGTTAATTTCTTTATATTTATGAATGTTTTCATTTTTCGATTAATATTGAATAATACAATATTTTAATTCAAAAACTACAATTTAATTAAAATATTTTATATTGATAATTTATAATTTCATGAATTCTGTTAATATAACATTAGATAAATTTTGTACCCATTAATAAAATTTGTGTTATTTGTGCCATTTTCTGTTTGAATTGTTATATAAAAACATTGTATGATTCATCATTTTCTTTTAAAAAATCATCATTATCTAATATATGTGAATAATTTTAAATTAAATTCAATGAATTATATGAGTTTATTCCGGAAAATATGATTCCATATTTGGAATCTTAAAAATATATATTATCAAATTATGTAAATGAAATTATTTACCTTAATTATTTGTAATAACAATTACTATTAATTCTACCGACTTGGGAAAAAATCAATTTACATAGTTGTTAAACATTGAAATAAGGTGTATGAATGACCTAAAACATGTCCAACACACATTTTATGTATATATTTGAGAACCTATGAAATTATGAATGACATTAGTTTTTATGGGAAATTTTACATGAAAATTAACAATAAAATAATTAATGTAAATACAAAAAACAAAAAAAGAACCTTTGTGATTTTAATATCTAAAATCATTTCAGTAATGAAAAAAATATATAAATTTATTATTTTGAAATATTAATTAAATTTGTCTAATTATAATTTATCATTAATTTATTGAGATGATGTAGATGCATTAAATTTTTAAGAAACATCAATGAAATAATTATTTGGTTATTAACTAACTGAAATAAGTGACACTATATAATGATGATGTTAAGTAAATTGAATTTATTTTTTCCTAAAATTATTATTTTAGAAGAATATATCATTTTAAATTGGTTTTAATGTCAATATAATCCAATTCAACAATTCTATTTGTATTATTAAAATTGAAAATAATAAATTATTTCAAAATTATAAAAAATGTTTTATTATAATAAATGATATTTTATTAAATTATTTAAAATTAGTAAAAATATAGCATTCTATGAAATTATTATCAAGTACCAATATAAATAAAATATTGTCCAAAAAATTACCAATTTTTATTTTATAATGAACACATTTACCCATAAATAGTGAAAAAAATAACCACATCTAGGTTTAATGTAATGTTTTTGCATGTCACAAGCGCTTCAATTAAAATATATATCCAACACACAGGTGAATTATATATTGCGAAGTAGATATCAAATATATTATTTTTGTGTAAAAATTTTCTGAAAATTATATGTATAATTTTCTATTAATGGATAAATTACCTCTCGTATAAATAAAAGTCACCATGGTAAAAGAAAAAATTGTTAAACTGAGTAAACGTAATGAATTTGAAATAACATAATAAAAAAATTTCATTTTTGGGGTTCTACATGTTGTTGTACCAAGTAATATCTCTCAACATTTTATTATAAATTTTTTAACAAAATTTGGAAATAATGACCTCACCGAGTAAAAACATTGGGGTATTTACATGAATTTCACTCTTTATCAACTATAAAAAGCAGCCAGTGTCATCAATTCTCTACACCTATCAAGAAATTTTCATCATCTATAACCTACGCAAATAAATTCTAATCATACCTCCTCTAATTATAGAAGCATTTTTCTTCATAAAGCCACCAAAATAATGTATTAGTGAAAATCTAATGATGATACCTGATGAGGTGGTAATGTTATTCTATAAGAATATTCATATTATTTTTTTATCCACATAATTAAAATTTTATTAATCCATGAAAATAAAATATTAATTATATAGTATATATAATACGTTTTTTAAGAAAATATTTATGATAAAAACCATATTAACATTTACCAAATGGTTTATTAAAAAACCATTCATGTATGTGTAGGACTCTCGCCTCGTGAATCGATGTTATTAATTTTTCAATTTACACCTTCTATGCTTATGTATGTGATGGAAAAAAATAGATACAAGATATTTATGATATCATTATACCCATAGAGTCACTATTAGATAATCATAATTTTAGCATTAATTCTATAGGGATATGAAAATGCCACACATGATTACAGTGGAATACGATCTTGATAAGCCATCTCATTCGTCATTCACTAATACTTTACATGGAATGTGATAAAGAAAAATATAATGATTACATGGGATATAAATAAAATATTTATTATAATCCTGAAAATTATATCTTTTGATAAATTTAATATATATAATTTTAATTCTTTTCTTCAAGCTCAAATTTAGATAGTAACATTGTTCCTACATGTAGACTACCAACATTGCCTATATATATGACTCTCTTTTCATCACTGAACAACATCGACGATATATATAACAATATATTATGATATTAATGATATTATTAACATTTTTCAAATTTAATGTTTCTATAACCTCCATTAAATAATGAGCGGTGAAAAAATTGAAAACATAACTCATGTGTACATACATCATACCATCTCCATGATCATAATATACACTATCCTTCATAAATAGCATTCATGTTTTGTTTTTAATGAACTGTTGATATTAATAAGTGATAATTATATCAATATTTTGGATATTAAAATAATATAATGATATATTTTTTCAATGAATCAAGACTTCTATGATGAATCATGCATGAGACAAAAGGAAATTAACACCCAAAACAATAGAGATGACGAAATATTATAGTCAAATAAGTGGTAAAATCCTATAATAGAATCATATATGATATTATTTTTATTATTATTCATTAACTAATTAATAATATTATTTAATAAATTATAATGTGTATTATAGCACATAAAACAAAAACGAATCATCAATAAAGTGATTTTGTATCAATTTACATTCCAAGAAGACTTATTTGTCATTATGCTCCAAGTCACATTTTTATTGTTTATATACATCTAATTTATCATTTAATATCATGAATACATAATTATTCACAATATTTAATGTTTCAAATTTAATAAACTCATTTAATTATATTCGATTTGATAATTACCATGTGCTAAAAGTTATTGTGAAATATCACTTTCTTATGTAATTTTTTGATTTCCCTGAAAAAATAACATTATTTTAATCATTTTTCATTAGAAATAAAATTTATATTGAATATTCCTATTCAAATTTAATGGATATTATTAATTAAAAAAATTAATACGATTTTTTATTCAGTGTTTAATCGTAATGTTATTTGATTAACTGGTGATGTATTGATAAATCTGTATACTTTACTCAATTAGGATATTTTATATGGATCATTGTTAATCACATAAATAAATTATTTGATATATAAGGAATACATTAGACTATATTGATAGGGGTTTTTGGAGCAGTTTAGGTAATCCCCTCGGTAAATCAGTAGTCTCATTAGATTAATATGTTGGGGAAATAAGATGAGATTTTATATGGTATATTTTAAACTGTCTCATGAATGGTTATAATGGTAAAGGTATCATGTAGCTGGGAAACATGATTTCCCAATATTTAGGACATTATTAATTTAGAATTCAGTTATTATTATTATGTACGATATTTTTTATATAAAATTACTTATCGATTCAATTAACATTTATTTTTATCATTAAATGGCATGTGTTTCTATTATTTACCTTTCCATATAGATTATTTTTTATCAATATATTTGTATTTTATGTTATTTTAGTTAAATTTTTTTCAATGGTGATTTTGATTATTTACTCATGATACATCCAAATGTATTAACCCTAAATGATTAATTAACCTCGCCCATTTTGTGATTGGTTTCTCCAAGATATGAATATGAATTCATTTAAAGATTTTCTAAGATGATGATATTTAACATTTTTATGATTTATATTAATTTACTAATGTTAAAGTTGAATAATGATTGATTCAATTTTCCCAAAAATAGTGAAGTAACATGTCCATTTTTATTTTACCCATTATATATATTATAATGTAATAATGTATGGTTCCCTTGACAGGCTACTTGGGTAGGAGTGGTTATAACAATAATTCCATGGAAATCACCTTATAAAAGATGTAAATTCACAATCTTTTTGAAATACATTATATTGATTTTTTTATTTTAATTAAGATTCAATTAAAATAATTTATATTATGGTGGTAAATTCTTTTCATTTCATACTCATTAAAATAAATATTCCATTCACACTTTACATAAAAGGAAAAAATGAGTTATTTGACAATTGAAATAAATATTACCTTTAAAAACGTTTCTAAATATAAAAGGAGAGTATTAATTTCATTAATTAATCCATCTTATAATGTTAAATATTTATTCAAATCACTTTTAGAAAACTAATATATTTAAGAAGAAGTTTTCTAGACCTAATAAATAAATAAAGAGGGTTTTATTAAGATAGTTATTTAAAACTCAGGTATATAAAGAGATATAATAGAAGGGAAAATATGTATTATCATCAATTAACTATAGGATAAAAATGAAATAGTTTTCTTCTTTATTTGGGTAAAAATAATCATTATCTAAAGTATAAACATAAATAATCCCAATAAACAATGACTTTGTTTCGTAAAACCCATAACATATTTGAATCATTGAATTGTATCATAATAAAAGAATAACATTAAATGAATCATAAAATATCATGAAACTAAATATATTAAATATAATATATGTAAAATGGATACATATACACCTCATAAAATATGTGTGGTTGGTAACATAACATATGTCCCACGTAACACAAATTGAGATAGAAATATCATATCTTCTGTCTCGAAATACTTCATACACGTTTAATCCTCATATAAAATAAATATAGTTTTTCTTATAAATATACTAAAAATATTAATAATTTATTTAGTGAGATATTTTATTTTATTATGAACTATCATTGCACATTTTTAATCATTTCTTTATTAAAATAATACTTCTAGAAAAAACTACATCATTTTAATGTATGTTTTGTATAGGTACATTCAACCCATAAATATTGATCATTGTTCCATAATAACCAAAATTTTAAACATGATATTTGTATAAAATATTATTTATATATGTACTTTTTTAATCCATAAAATCAAGATAATTAAAATTAAGTACAATGTTCATAGGGATAATAGGTTGTACGAACACAAGAATGTTATTTTGATTTTTTTCAATATATATAATAAAATATAGATAAATATTAAATACAAATAAAATTGAAATTATTATTTGAGATATATCACATTTATTCAGTAATTTTAACCTCATTACATTCCATGTAAATTATATGTGAATGATGAATCCCATTACTTCTAGAGAGGGTAGTCCACCATATACTCGAGCGACATAATCATATCACCCACAGAATAGATATTAAATATTTATAAGTGATATCATTGTTATTTTAAAATAAATATCTGAATAATATAGTTTATATTAATTAAATCTATCCTTAATACTGTCTATGTAATATGGAAATGCCTAAATATATCACGTCGCTTAGCGATGTAATATTATTCCACAACCATGATTAGCATTTTTGATTTCCAAGGTATTGTAGTGTAATAATTTAAATACATAAATAATATTATAAAAGTTAAATATTATCCTAAATATAATATATAGATACTTAATCCAATATTTTATCCATATCTATGAGGTGTTTATGAAAAAAGATCAACATCTGTTCACGAGGTGGCAGTTTCACGTAAAAAAACATTTACATCCATTTTATATGTTCTTTTTTTAAATATTGATATTAACTATATTCATGGTTTTTCATAAACAAAATGATGGGTATTAAGTGATATTTAAGTGAAATTAAATTATATCAAAAAAATTATTCCAAAAAATATTATGGTGTTAAAAAAATTAGGGATTTTAATGGTAATATTCGTATTAAATATGTACCTATTATATGATAATGCATTATAGTAATCACTTTGGAATTACATGTTTATATACTAGTGTGCTATGTCAACTTTTACATTTATTTAATCCCTTATTCAAGACCTATATCATTCAATTCTATAAAAATTGACATTGTATAATATGTAGAGAATAATAATTAAAATCAATATCAACATGATAACATTTTTATAGTCCACTGTATTCACCTTGAGTATCCCTTTTCCATTTCTTTAAAATACTAAATTGATTTGTGATGTTCTGCATCATTTATAGGGAAACATATGATTTTACTATAATTAAGAAGTGTATAATGCCTCACATTGATTACGTGTTAATTATATTTCAAGGAGAAAAATATTATTCAAATATTGATCTTTTTTCTACTAATCATCAATTTTGAGTAAAGAAGGAAGATATTCCAAAAAATATCCCTCCATATGAGTTATAATCAATTTATTTTACTCTAATACAATTTTGATATAAGAATGAACCCTCATTTGTATATATATAAACTTTTTTGTAGTCCTCTAATACCATTTTATATTACTCTAATACCATTCTATCATAAATTATGAGTAAAGAAGGAAGATATTCCAAAAAATCCCTCCATATGAGTTATAATCAATTTATTCTACTCAAATACCATTTTGATATAATAATGAACCCTCATTTGTATATATATACATTTTTTAATCATAACCAATATAATTTCAAGGTATATGGGATAATTATTTATCAATTTTGGTGACTTTCTATAATAATAACCTTCATGAAATTATTATAATTGATCAAAATGATTAATTACATGGAAAGCGATTTACAACCGAATTTGTTGTGATTAATTTTTTGATGGATGCATTGTTTTCCCATATCTTATCTAGAATAAAATAAATAATTTAAATAATGTTCTAAACCATATAAATGTATTTAAAATTAGGGAAAATATATATTTGAATAACTAAATGATGTATTTTTATTTTAAAGGAAAAGATCACATTTCTATTGATGTATCTCACACGAGCCTCATTCTAGTTAGTGATGACTCCACACATTCATCAAAGAGACATGAGTTCAATTTTGGTAGAGGAATATTTATGAGTTATTGTAGCTATATTGTAGATGGTACTATAGTATGAACTATAGAAGATATTGTAGCATGTGTTGTTCGGTACTATAGTAGCCCAAACTAATCATCTGTTTCAGCCTCCAGGACAATGGTTTGGGCCTGATGTCTTCCAAGGCCTTTTGGCCAGCCATGGCCTTTAGGCCAGAAAAGCTTTTGGGCCACCTCATGTCAATCATGCCTCTTCAAGGACATTGGGAAACCTCATGGACATCGATAACCATGTATTGATATTTGCAACCAGATAGACTTCAATGAATAAGGAATCAGTTGAAGATTCAGTAGCATGTGCATTTTCCAGAGAAGCCCGAACCAAAATTGGAAAATGAGAGGGTATGACATTTCCATTGATACCAGTCCTACAGATATCTAAATATGACAACTAGTTGACTAACCTTGCAATGTTATCTTTCTAAATTGATGATATGTTCTTTGGAGGGGTAGTTTCAACTAGTATATATATGATTAATTCCATTAATGATTTTGGGTCACATATTGTGTCTTTATGCCTACAGTCTATGTAACTGTTCACCCTCAACCATTAAAAGGGGGATTATAAAAAAATAAAAAAAAATCAAGGAATTTGGGCCATTCAGGCTGGCATGGAACTATCTCCATGGATGTGTATTTTAATATTTCATAAAAAGAGAAAATCAAGATCATAATACATAGGGCATTTAAAAATTTTCGATATAATTTTATTTTAAGTTTACCATTTGGAACATACAAGAAGAATTTATTATGTAAATTATATATTCCATATATCATTTTAGGGAATTATATCCAAGACCTAATATATGTGTTTTTATATGAATAAATATAATTATAACTTCATCTATCTTTATTTCATGTTTCTATTGAATTTTATTACACTATAAAACAAGAATCTAATAATTTGATAACTCAAAAGGTGAATTATATATTGAGAAATCAAAAAATATTGTTTAAATATGGGGATCTTTAGAATTTTTTGAAGATTAACTACGAATATTTGTTTAGAAAGTAATATCTATGAAAATTTTGAGGATGAAAATATTCAATTAGAGACGAATATAACATATGTGATTTAAGTATAGTAAGTGAAAATTTAATATTAATTGAACATTAGTACATTTAATATTATATTATTTCATGGTACAGAATTTCTAAATTTTTAGTATTATTTATTTATCATACAATGTGAAAATATTCCTAGATCATTTTTATAAAAATTTCCCTTAGAAATAAAATTTTATGAATAAGTGAAAATATATTACTAAATTAATCGAAAATTTATTTAGAATAACATGGTTACATTTTCACAATTAACCATACATTTATTTTCAATTTTATAGAAATAATCAACATATCAATTATAGGTAAAAAGTGTTATTTTTAAGAGAACTAGTTTTAAGTGTATAATGTTGTTCTCTTGTAATTAATTTAAAAAATTCATAATATTAAATTATTTATGTGAATTAAATATTTAATATTTATACTTATGAATTTAAAACCACACAATGACGACTACTAGTTATTGAGTTTATAGAGAATCATATTACGCACGAAAAATTAATTTTTAGGATAATATATTTTTCATCACATTTTACGGGTTCATTTTTAAATTTATTTCTATAGCCTGAAAGAATTGAATTTCATAAAATTATATCCATATATATAATCAACTTTTTCATATTTTTTAATGAGGTATCGTTATTTTATTCATTATGAAAATTAAAATTTATAAAATTATATTCCATATTTAGGTGTTAAATGGGTTAAAATTATATAAATAAGGCATAAGGATTCACGATACCACATAAACGGTGATTAAATCTTAAAATATGGATTTATTTAAAAATAATATTTAAAATATTCTATTCTGTATTATTTGGATATAATTTTCAATAATAAAATAATTATTGTTTTTTAATTCATTGAAAAGTTATATGTGTTCCACTCTCCTCACATTTAACTAGTAACCTCCTACCCTCACATCTTCAAGCATCAGGAGACATTTATATGAAAAAAATAAAATAATCCCTCCCAAAAATCCACAATCACATTCTTTTATTTTTCTCAAAAAAAATTGATAACCCATTCAAGAAAATTATTTTTTTATTCTCTTTTTGATATTAGATCATTTGATAGATGTTCGGGTTCAGTCTATTTTGAGTTTTTGAGTTTTGGAATCCTTCAGGTGAGTTTTTTTTGTTAAAATATGAGTTACTGGCATGGTAGTAGGTGGATCATGGTTGTAAAACATATAGGGGACACCAGGGTCCTTCACCTGGGAGACTATGTGACGTTAGAGATGTTTGTTTGGGTCTGGTGCATGGCCTATGCATGGTTTAGGAAACTATGTGGCAAGAATTCTATGATGTTATAGATATTGGTATTGGTGTTATTCATGTCTAGAACATGATTTGGGAGACCTATAATCCATCACATGTGGGTTACCTGTCTTATTCATTAGGGTTTTAATAGTTGGGGTATGATTTGAAAAATCATGCAGCTAAACCATGCGAGTAGTCCCGAGCATTAAAAGTGTAAAATTCCTATTTTACCCTCTAATATTTTAACCCATATTTAAATATTTACTCCCACATTCATCTATGTTGGACCATATATATCACCATTAAACCATACATTACTTAAATTAATAAATTGAGGATCTTCGAAGGTATTTTTGGAAAGTTTATTTTGATTTTTTATTGATTTCCCCTTCCTACCATCATTATCTCTTGGTTTTCTCTATTTTCATAGTGTGATCATTATCTGTCTTAAACCTTATAGGTTATGGTTTATGTGTGTTTCAATTTATTTTATTTTGGGGAATATATATTGTCTCTATTTCTTTTTTATTCTATATCATGATGTTTTTTTCACTTTCACATCATTGAGGCCAATGTTTCCATCCATTTTTATTCCAAAACATTCCATTTGATGCTTGATCAATCCTAAGTGGGTTTTACATGTTTCTTCCTTTCTCAGTATGTGTTAACATAAATTTATTTGGTTATTTCATGAAGGTAAATTTGTGTGAAATTCTTTTTGATGTGTCAATTAACTATGCTTATATTTATATGCACATAATGTGTTAGATAACATGTAGATAGATCATTTAAGGTTAAATTGATTGTCTTTGGGTGGTTTTTATCCCTTTTTTGTGTTTATAGTGTTGTTGGATTGTTAAATGGGTGTGGTATGTGAAAATTTGTGTCTATATAGTGTGAATCTTGTGTGTGGGTTATTATTATAATTTAAAAGTCGGATATGTTTCTTTTAAAATGTGGTTTCAAAGGGATTTGAGCTGAAAATGTGTTGAAAGTTTATTTTTTAAAATAAATGTAGTTGTGTGTGTGTTATAATTAAACTTAATTTCACTAAATGTGTTTAATCATTCTGAAATCGATGTGGGACATGTTTTAAAAATAGATTTTGTGTTATTATGAATTTAAAAGGAGCTTTGTCCATGAAAATTGATGGATTTCATGTGTTCTTTTCATTTTGTGTATCTAAATGGGTTTCCTGAATTTTTCATGAGTTTTTAATTGTATTTAGTGAAGCTTAATTTGAAATTTAAAGGTATGTTTGTTATGTTTCACATTAACATGGAATTTCATGTATATTTTAGTACTATTTTCAAATTACTATACAAATGTGTTTGGTCCTAAAATTTTAAAATTCATGTTGGTACTTTGTACTTCCTTTGGATAGTTGGTTTTTATGTAATATGTTGTGATGGATATATTGAAATTTTTTTTTCTTTAAATATTATTGAGTTCTTGGATGGTATGAATTCATAGTTGGTATTATTTAATGTATGATAAAATATAATTGATTATGTAAAATGTTTGTTTTCATGTAAGCGTCATTTGGTTATTAATGAATAGTCATCTTTTTGCGTTTGTGATTCTTAGAATACGATAGGAATGATTGGACTCTGGTATGAGATCCTTTTAAGTGGATGGTAAATGTGAACACTACTTTTATTTACTCCACTAGACCTAGGTATGTGTGACCCATTAGTGGCTTGTTCACAAGAACACTATGGGTCATGTTTTCTATACCATGTTTTTAGGGTATCATTTTCATCATCGAATTAATAGTAAGCTTCTATAGGTTCTAGTAATGGTGGATTTTCAACCCCAATTAGATGTGTTGGAACCCCCATGACATAATGGGGTTACGTGGGATTTTCCACTAGATTGGCTAGTTCAGAGCATCTAGTAGGATGTTGACTATGGAAGCCCACCATGTGTTGGAAAGGGAGTTTGATCTATGTAAATCAATGTATTTACTCTACAGACATTTAAGAAACACTGATGATTAAACATAACTATGTTTTGATTATTTTTTCAAATATCTGTTATTATCTCTACTATCGTAATCATTCTTTCTATTCCCTTTTTTTACTTTTGGAATGTCTCTCTTTATAATATGGTTTGTAGTTGATATTGGTCATATGTTTTTTGAGCTAGGTTTTGGAAATGAAAAAACATATCTAAAAAATAATCATATTTTTTATGGGGAACATTAAGAAAGATGTTTTTTATAGTTAAGAATGCTTAATTTGTTCCCGTTGTTCATAGAAAATCCTATAGAGTTTCAGAATTTGGATTGATAATCATGTTTTTATTTGTGAAACTATTTTCTTTTATAAGTGGAATAATTTTTTTTAAAAGGAAACATATTTGTGTGTATTTTTATTTGAAAAGATTATTTCATGGAAAGAAATTTGTGTTTATTTAATTTGATAAAATTATAACTTATAATTTAATATTGAACCATATTTTTGGATTGACCAAAGATAGAAAATTCATGGATTTTGTGGTGATTACATACTTATCTGCAAAATATCACACCATTATTATGACACTCGACATTATTATACCTATTCTAGTTTTTATGTTAAACATTCTCGTTCATGTGATCATCTTTGGAGTAGATAGGTATTGTGGTTTGTGGTGACCAAGAGATCACGTGGATATTGTGTAGCATGGTTTTGTCTCAGTTTTGTATTAATTTCATTTATTTTTTATGGTTTTTTTAATCTTGAAAAATTGGAATTAATTAATATTCTATTATTTTTTCTTATGTTATGTTCTTAGATTGATTATTTTTTCCTGGTTTTCATTGGGTTGAATTGTTCACATTTCACTAATTACATTATGGAACAAATTACCATCCCATGGTGATTAGAAATTACCTTATGGTAATGTGTCCAATTGGGTTGGGTGCCTATTTTGATGGAATCTCGACTTGGTTCAAGACAAAAGGTTATAAATTTAGGCCCTTTTTACATATTTTATTATAGAATAGGTTTATTGGGACATAGTAGGTTGGAACATGAAGCACTTCAAGAACCCTTTCATGTTCTAATCTATAAATTTTCATGGTTATTTTGGGAATTGAGCCTTTTGTTTTGGATTTTGTATGTGTTAATTAGGAATTAAAATGGAGGTGAGGTAATGTCAGGTCGTGACCTCAAATGGAGTAGTTAAACATGGGGATTATGATTTCATGATTCAAGGTCCTATTATTTGTTGACTCATACATAGGGCATGGCCCACTAACCATGTCTATAGGTTATGAGTGGCCACTAGTTCCTCATCCCTAATATTCGATTTGAATTATTCTTTTGGGTTTCTTTTGGATGTAGTGTGTTTTCTTTTTTTAGTTTCTGTTACTATGATAGGGATTTTAAAATGAAAATTGTTTTTGAGATGGAAATAAATTCATTTAGTTTGTCTCGGATTTAAAAAAAGTTAGACTTTATAGGGGATGTGAAATGGAGTTCTGAAATGATTTTTAAATCATGTAGTAATAAATGAATTTATAATTTGGTAGATTATTTTGTTTGATGATGAATAATTTTTATGAACCTTGGAATTCCTTACTGACTTCCACTTATGTGATGGTGTGTATGGAATTTTCATAAAGGAATTTATGAATTCATGGTCTACGAAGATGTAGTTTGAACATATATATGACTATTCATCGAGTTCAATGGGGTGACTATTTTAAATAAATGTTTTTGATTGTATTTTCCAAACTAATTTTTGAAATGGAAAATGTTTTTGGGAATTTTTTTTTGTTGAAAATATGGTTTTTGGTTTATGAAAATTGAATTTCCATATTTGGAATGTGGCCATAAAAATGAAATTTATCGACAATCCTAGCCAAATTTTGATTCATGAAAAGATACTTTCTATTGTGTTTTTATTGATTAGCTGGTTATCCAGTTTCTATGGAATTATATGGTCTTATGGTTTTATTTTTAGTTGGTAATGAATATAGTTTTTTTTCATTCTATATAGAGTACACTTCCCAAAATGATATGTAATGTTTATATAAGGTCCTATCAAGTGGATTATTCTTCTTAGACGTTTCTTGGCATTATTGATGATCAACTTCTGTTAGAGGAAATGTAATTCATGGATTATGTTTAGTTTGACTTCAGATCATTAAGAAATCATGAAGTTGGGAGAGTGTGTTCTTCTGGACATTTATAAGGGTCTAGGATTAGATCAGTGGATGGGGACTTCTATATCAATGATACATGTTGGGATTATGTTTTAGGTGTTAAATATATTTTTTTCCAATGATTTTTTTTCTTTGAGTGGTGATAAAGAATAATGCTGAAGAGTACATGAGTATTTAGTAAGGAAAGAAAACAATGAGTAAATATGTAAAACACTTCAATAAACTAGTGTAATTTTCTCTCGAGGAAGTACTATAGAATCTATTGAAAAATAATCTCTTTCATTAGGGTCTTTATTTGTATAACAATGATAATGATCTCTCCACCAAGGATACTAATTTTGAAATGTTTTTGGATGAGCAGTTCTTAGCTAAGATGGATTTTGGGGTACATTTTGTGGTTGGTAGGGCTCAAGAAGGTATCCTGTCTTGTGAGAGGTGAGTCCTAAAAGAACTTAATTATGAAGAGTCAGTTTCATTGGATCTGGACTTCTATTTTTTGGACCATTCATTCATATGTTTCCGATTTATTTTCATTGGGATATCAAAGCCTTATTATCTCAATATTCTAATGACACGTCTTCATTGTTTCCATTTCAGTCATTTAGAGATGTTTTCTACGAAAAAATTCATAAAGAAGAAACATTGATGAGATAAAGTAAACTATTAATTTTGTGGTAATTGATATTTCAACATCAATATTCAATCCATATTCCCCATAGTGAATATATCATGACATTCAAGAATAAGAACGGGGAGTGGGAAACCTTGATCTATATTTTATCACCATCCTTATTGTGAAGACAGTTGATGTTCTTTATTGTAGATTTCTATTCATTTTTTTCATTCTCTACGAATGTGGGCCTCAATATTGATTGTTAATTTTTATTTTTACTTAACCCTTCATTGTATTAGTTATACTTTATGGTTGTGTTTTATTTGGATATTTTTGGATTTTTTGGGAATAATGAATTGTGGTTTTTCTTCTATTTGGTCATGATTAATTTAGTGAGTTTTCCTTTTTGGTGTGTGAGTTTATTGGTTCACATTTATATCTACGATATAAGTTGGAATATTATTTCATTATTGAGAATTCTTAGTTCTAGAAGAAGTGTTAAATATATTGTGTTGATATGATTGTGATAGCTCGTGTTGAGATATCCCACACTGGTATATCCCTGGTGGTGTTATTTGGAGTTTATGTGTTGGTATGATCTAATGTCATTACTTTGTGTTATTTAGGTTCTTGTGGTGGGTATAAAAATCACATTCCTCCCATTATTGTTCATGTTTTGATTTCCACTGTAAATGTTCATTTGTTACTATTGAACTGTAAGGCTACCTTTAGGCTCATAGTTTGTTTCACATTTTTCTATGTTGGGATTGTGTTTTTTACATTTCAGATAGGTGACATTAAAGGGGTGTTATTTTTTTGTGGTGATAATTTTTAGCACCCCTAACATGAAAATATTTTTTAATCATTTTTATATTGGATAATTATTCTATGGTTCAGGTTGATTTCAAGTTTGAATTTTTGTGTATCAAAACTATTTTGGGTGAGTTATTGTTAGAATTTGATGTTTTTGGGCTTCGTGGTTGGTGTGAAATTGTTTTTTCACAATTAGTGAAAACTATGAACCTTGGAATGATAAAATGTATGGCATGATATTAATTTCATAGGGCATGGCACACGGCCTGCATAAAGTCTGGGAAACCATGTGGAAATCATGTGTTGTCACTCTCGATTTTTGAAGTGGTGTTTTTTAGAGATGGTGCATTGGTTTAGAGATCATGCTGCCATCACATGCATTGTTTCACTCTACTCTAGTAGTCTACATATAGTTGGTGTATAGTCATGAAAATCATGTAGCCAAACCATGCAAGTTTCCCACATAATTAGAAGAGTGAAATTCTAATTTTTCCCTCTGATGTTTTAAACTCAATTCAGTATTGTCCTCCCCCATTCATCATAGGGACACAAGGGGGATCTCTAAGACCATCATCGATTCGATTTGTTCCTCCATTTAATCTCTTGGAACATTTTTAGGAATTATTCCATGGGTTTTTGGTTTATTTCTCCTTTTTCCTTTCATTATCTGTTTCTTTTTTTGTTTTTCTTTTTCGGGTTTCTCCCAATGCTGAACCATAACATTTTGTATTGGTTTGTGGTTCAATTTGTTTAAAGTAAGGGAATTTATATTAGATCTTAGGCTCACCTATTTTTTTCAATGTTTTGTTTCACTTAGAGGGTGTTGAGGTAGTTTCATTCATCCATTTACTTTCAAAAAAATTCTATTTTATTCTTGATCATTGATAAAAGGTGTCTAAATTTGATTATCTTCTTTATAATGTGTAAAAATGTATTATTTATTTTCATGATGGTAAATTGGTGAAAAATGAGGTTTAAATTGGATTATCATTCTATTGTTATGTTTATTTCACATAAATTGATGATAAAATTACGATTGGTCTTTTAATGTTAAATTGACATCGTTTAGGTGGTTGTTGACCTTGTTTATGTTTTGGTAATGTGGTTAGGTTTTTAATTGGGTGTTGTATGTGAAAATTGGTGTATTTAATGGGGTCACATTTATGTGTGGGTTCATGGGTGATTTTAAGAGAAATTTGTGTGTCATTAATGATGTGTATTCAAAGGGATTTGAGTCGATGATTTGATGAAATTTAATTTTTCCAAAGTAATTTATTTTTATTTTGTGTTGGGTTATATGATGTGTTCCCTAAATGTTTTTTTTAATTCTGAAACTGATGTGGATCATGTTTCAAAAATGGATTTGGATTGATTATTTATATAAAAGGGGATTTTCCCATAGAAATGGTTTTATTTAATGTGTCATATTTTTGATTTATTTCCAAATTGTTTTCATGAATTATTCAATAAGTGAAAATTTTATTTAGTGGAATTGGAATTGAAATGAAAATGGGTTTTAGGAAATTTTCACATGACCATGGTGTATGATGGTGTATCATGGTGATTATAAAAAAGTATTAAAATGACATTGTATATGTTTTTTAATAGAAAATCATAATGTCATGGTTGGTACTTTTTCATGCCTTGGAGAGTTGTATTATTATGAAATTTGTTTTAAATCCATGCTTGGAATCATGGAATGTTTTTATAAAATTATTGAATTCATGGGTGGATTGAATACATATTTGGTAATTTTTTAATGTTTGGGAAAATGGTTTTGGTGGTGGAAAATGGTGGTTTCCATGTGAGGATCAAATTCTTTTGAAATAAATAGATTTCATGCTTGTTTGTAATGATTTTATTGTGATAGGAACTACTAGAAATTTGGATTAGATCTCCTCTAGTTGTTCATTCATGGGAAAGATAATGGAATTGAGTTCACTAGACCTTGGGAGATATTCCCCTATAGTGGATCATACATGGGAAAAATTTGGGATGTGGTTATTATACCATGTTTTTTAGAGTATTATTTTCATCATGGGATACCAAGGAATCATATAATGGTTCGACTAATGGTTTTATGTCGACCTAGATAAGATATGTTGGTAGAACCTTGAAATGATGGTTCTAAGTGGTACATTTCACAACATTGGATTCATTAGAGCGGCATGTTTTGTTATTGAATATGGTGTTGCACCATATATTTGGTAGGTGATTCTGAACCGAGTACTTCAATATACTATCTATTGATATGTTTAATAAATCCACATGATTACCTATCTAAACATTCTATTTATAGTGATTCATTTTGGTTATCATCCCTCCTAGTTTATATATTCTTATTGTTTTTTTAATTTTGTCATAGAAATTTCTTTCCTATGGTTGTATTTGTGATTTGGATTGTGGTTTTTGAGGAGGAGTTTCACAATAGAAAACCATTTCATTATAACAAAAGCATGATTTACATTAAAAATGAAGGAACTAGTGCAAAGTTCAATTTTTCTAGTTACAATTGCTTATTTGGTTTACATTGTTATTTTAAAATGCCATTGTGTTTTCTAGATTAGCATGGTAATAGTTTTTTTCATTCTAAAACATGCATGTTTTAAATGTGAATTCAATTTTGGTAATTAGAAATATAAATATTTGTATTATTTATTGAAAATTAATGTTCTTGGAAATAATTATGTAATTATTTAAATTGACAAAAGCCTATTTTGTTGTAATAGTTCAAACCAGTGTTTGTGGATTGACCAAGGAAATTAAATTCAATGAATTTGGGGTAATTGACTACATATAATCTTTAGATCGCACCCTACTTGTGAAAATCCACCATTCAAGACCCAATATGTCATGCAGGTTCAGCTTTTCGGCTTTCTATACTCGCCTTTGGACTAGTTTGGTCTTGTGGTTGGTGGCGACCAAGAGGTCACATAGAGATCATGTTGCGTTGTTCAATATTATTTTATTTTCAATTTTTTTACAATTTAGTGGATGTTATATCATGATAGTTTGGTCTTTATTTTTATTTCATTATTTTTTGTTATGTTGCATGCTGAGATTATTTCTTTGATCATGTGTTTCATTGATCTAAATCATTCTTGATATATTATTTGATGCCAGAAATTAGTTGATAGCCTGTGGGTATTAGTATTTCCCTTTAATCCTTGACTCGAAATATGTTTGAGGTGGAATATGATGGAATATCCTCTTTGTTCATAACACAAAATAGAAACACTTGTTTCCTTAATATTAGATATATTTAATAAACTTCCAATAATATATAACAACATTAACAGAAAACAGTCATTTTTTCTTATTATTTTTTCCAAATTTAATAAAATACTAAAAATCAGAATTTAAAAACAAAATATATTCCATATATTTAGATGTTATTAAATTAATGGAATAATATTTATCCTTATCTTTATTGATTAAATTGGATGTAAAACTGTCTATTTTGTGTACGATGGACTACAGTCTTGCGAACATATTTAAATTTTTCGCATAACCAACTCATTGGGAAAGTAATATTGATAGAACTAATGGATTTATATATTAATTATAATTTAATTATTATTTTGTATATTAAATATGTCTTCTACCCAGTTACCTCTCTATAAATTATGAAAATTATAACTTAACTCATTTGTATATGTGTAAGAACACATCCATCCAGCTGTTTGATACATTTTTCATTTCATATTTATATATATAATATAAATTTTTTTATAATAAATAAATATTATTTTCCTTATCCTAATTAATAATATAGATATGACATAATAATTATCATTACATAAGGAACACAACTAATGAATCAAAACATAGATGAGAAATATAGTTAACACTTGAGAAAATGATAATTAATATTCATTGTTAACAAATAAGTGATAATATGTCATATATGGATCATATATGTTAATATATTTATTTTATGTACCAAAAATATATTTAAAAATAATCTAAATTTATTATCTTTGTAGATACTACACATTTAACTATGTTATAGCCAAGTTTGTGGTATTCCATCTCAATGTCTACTACACTAAGAGATATATTTTATTATGCACATATTTTATTTCTTTCCACATATATAAATTTTATTTAATGTTCATTACATTAATATATAATCATTAAATGAAAATAATTTTTCATTTCATGATTTTTATTTATTAATTTTAAAATATTAATGTTACCAATACGACAAGAATTTATTTTACAATATAATTTCATGGGATTAATTATATTTTAATTTAAGTAATATTATAATATATCAATCCTAAAAACTTATATTATCTCATCCTATGGATATTTAATAAACATCAATAATTTTTTAATCAACATTATGTATTTGGTACACGCTTCAAAAAATGAAATAATTAATAAGAAGGAAATCACAATTCAATCTTGGATCTATAATATATCTCATCCCTTATAGAATTATTATTAAATGGATTTACATATGTTCTTTATATTTTTTCAAAAGAATAATTAAAAAAATAAATTATACATTACAATTTAAATTGTTTGAAAAGAATCATTGTAAATTTATTCATTATACATTATAATTTTTTTTCAAATGTATAATGGAATTTAACTTTTTAATATATAAGTCTGTCACATATTTAATAGGTGAAATAAATATTTTATGAAATTTTTATTCATATTCAAGTATTGAATGGTTTAACAATGAAATTTATTTATTATGTTTTTTAATGATCAACAATAATTTTATTTTATTCTATAGGGGTCATTATTTTATGATATATTCTAGTTTTAAGATGGACTGTTTTATTTTTAACAATATGTTGTCAACAAAACCATTTTGAAAAATGAAAATAATTAATTTGATCTGAAGGGTTAATCTATTTAGAAAAAATTTCCATCGTGATCCAAAAATTTTCACTGCAACACCCAAACCCCCTACCAGCAGTCATTGCATTTCACTTGAAAAGAACTGAGTCATGGACAACCACCACTATTTCACAAACCTTTGGGTACAGAGAAATATCAAAGATTTCATCACACACATATATCTTTCGATATATCCACACAACAGTAACTACATGTCTCCATATCACACTACCTACCATAATGGGTTACTTCACTTGTCTTATAGTTACCATTCACATGATGTGGAACCCCCTCTTCTATAGGGCATTTTTTTATACAATTTTCAATTACATTGATGATATCATACCTATCCCATGTTTTTATAAATAAGATTGTTATGTGATGACACACCTTTCATTCATTCACATTTCCAACCTAACAATACTGCATAGAGCTATCATTTTCAACAAACCTGATATAATACACTAATTTGATGAACATTATATGTCACCTAAATCTATATGGGTGCATTAAGGCCCTATGTAATAAATTATTTTTCATAACCTAAGTCTATATGTCCCTATGGCCAAAATATTTCACCCGTAATACAAATTTAGGTTAATAGTTCCTCCACTATAGTAACAGATTTAGTAAACATTACACTAAATTCTGCTATGACTATGAAATCCTCCCATACACAGTTTTGAATATAAAATATTTGGGATTAAATTTAGGATATTTTACACTATTATAAATTATTTTTAAAAAACATGTGTATTATGATGCTTGAATACCAATGGGGGAACCAATAGATCCTATATCATGTCATATGTTCCCCAACATGAAAAATTCATTTGATTTGTATTTTTTATAATATTAATAGACTATGTTTCGTGTGGGACATGAGCCTATGAATGTTCCCATTGGTGGAATGTTAGAATCAAATTGGTTTACCACATGACTAATTCTTTATTAGTAATATTTTAGAAGGGTAATGCTCAAACCCCAGTGGGGTTCCCCGACCAAGCCAATATTGTGCCACACATTCCCGATCTATGAGAAGGAATTTGAATCAACTTACTCATAAATTAAAAAATTTCTAATTATTGTAGAACTATATCCTCCGCCATTTCCCCATTTTATTATTTTGTTGCCAACTATGTTTACCACTCGAGAAATTACATATTGACATCTGATGGATTTATGGTCATCATTCATCTCATGACTAAATATTGTTTATTATCATTAACTTGAATCATTTACCTTACTATAATCATCATTAAATATACACTACATTTCCCATATATATCAATATTAATTGTATCATATAATTTCATATTACCTAAAACCTATAAAATTTGTGAAAATGGTTTTTTACTATCTATGTAACATGGATGGAAAAGAAAATATTGATAAATCACATTCATAACTGAATATATATTTTTTAATATATATATTTTAATTACTAATTTATTTGATAATTTATTATATAAGGAATACATTTAATATACATGTATGGGTGGGTATCTATTATATATATTCACTTAGTGAAATTTTCTGTCATATGATTGAAACCAATTTGGAATGAGTGAAACCAATTTGGAAAACTTACTTAATGGGTTTTATGTATATATATACACAAATCTAAAAATTTCATTGAATAATGTCGCAATTTTGACATCTAAAATTATAAACTTCCTTCACTAATAATTTATTTATTTTAATTGATGAAAATATTACATTAATATTATACATGTATGATAATTTTTCTCATGCTATCGAATAAATGGTTAGTGTATTTAGTAATTTGACTTACCATATTTCTTATTAATTTTTTATACTTTACTACATCTATTGGTTTAATCACATACTGAGAATTTTTTTATAATATTTATTTTTTCTCTTTCCTCATGATATGAATAATGAATCAAGGAATGTGTCTCAAGGATTTAACTTATTAAATTTTTCTATGTTTTATATTTTTTTCTCAATATTATATTAGGATAATATAAGTATCTAGTTATTCAATAACACTATAAAGATAGATATGGGTTGATTTGATCCATTGTATATTATAAAAATGATATAATGTAGTCAATAACACTGGGTTTAGTTAGTGTGGGCTATCATATCATTTCTATGTGGGGGAATGTCTTCATAAGATTCATGTGTGGTATAAAATTGTCAAAAGAATTGAAAAAATAATAGGTAACAAATTATGTTAAATATATTGATGCATAATCTTGGGAAGTTTATGATTTATCACATAGTTTGATATTAATGATTACCTCATGATAGAAATGATTGGAATGACTAATTATAGGGATCAAATTTATGAAATTTTGGTTGTGTATAAATACATCAAATATAAATGTTAATTATACTCATATTAAGCCACATTAGGTGTCTTATGAGACCTAATTGTGAACTGAGGGGTTATATCATTTTGATCTCCTCCCATCACATTTATTTCAAATTCATTTCTTTATATACTAAAAAATTTATAATTAATATATTGGGTCAAGATAAAAACGTACCAACGTTGAAATACATAGAATAATTCTTCATCGAAGATTGTCATGTAATATATCCCATAAGAAAAAATGGATTAAATGTCCACATCGTTATATTTTACCAAACTATAAATTAGTAATTATATCATAATCCATTACCTTCAAAATAATTATGTCTAAATAGGGATATAAAATGATCAATTACAAATCTATAAAATGTATATAACGTGGAATTTTTGTTGTTGTGTTTATAAAATGACTAAAATTATCGTGGTATCTAGTAAATAAAATAGATGTATTTATAATAATATTATACCATAATAATATGAGAAAATAATTAATTATTGTTTTTATTAATCTCTCTAATCATCAAAAGAATATAATTTACTATTTTCATACAATTTGGTTATATATATATACTTATTGATCATAGAGTGAAAATCGAATAAACACAAAATTATACATTTTTTGTGATATTATCCACAATTCAATTTCTAGTTGACCCTAAATCCACATGATTGTATGAAGATGATGATTCCAATTCATGGAAGCCACAATTAATTTTTTTACAACTACATTATGATATTTTTCTATATTTAGATTTACACCTCAATTCTCAATTTATTCTTAAGCATTATAACTTCATATCCGCATGGAATAATCATAGTGAAATAGGTACTCACGTTGTTAGAGTATCATATGGATGGTACGTAAAATTATTGAAATAAAATATTTCAAAATAAAATGAAAATAATAATTTCTAAAATAATTTAAATGTAAATAGGAATTTTCAAAAGAGAGGGTCTGGGAGAACCCTTACCTCACTTCAACTTGTTCACTAAGAGTTTTACATTAAAAAAATCATACTCTTCATGAATAAAGAGAGGTGGATATGAGATACATGATTAGAGGGATTGATAGTGGTAACATATAATTATGATTGTGATAAATGATAAGTCGATCAATCTAATTTGGTACTGAATTTTCATGGAATAGAATTTTGATTATTTTATTACTCCACATTCTTTTGTGAAGCCCAACACACACACGTAATTATTCTTAATTACATTCCTCAGTTGTATAAAAGAATATTTTTATGAAAAATTTTGAAATTAAAAAATATTGACAGAGATGAGACACGATATATATATATATAGATATATGTTATTTCATTAAACTATATTTCTCCTCATTGTACTATATTTAGATATTGCTTTATTTTTTACAAATTTTGCAAAATTATTTACGAGATAACTTCATCATTTTTCTCAAAAATATGTTATCCCTTATATAAAATTCATTAAATAAATATATAAAATTTTCATTATATTCATGGTTAATAAATTTATTAAAAATTAACTCTATGTAAACAATAATCCATTTTTAAATTCATTTACTCATTAATTCTCTATAATCTCTAAATATATAACCCCTTATCACAACGACCTACTCCATGTTATTATAGTGTGATAGAGAGTTTATTTCATTATGTTGTTTAACCAATTTGGATATAAAATTTATATACTCAAACTTCATTTTTCCCATATATTATTTCACTCTAACCTTAGTTTTTTATGTTCATCTTAGTGTTGGTCAAGGGAAATACCTAGTAACGTTACTCATAAAATTCTATATAACATGGTCAACTAAATATAACTTGATTTATGATAATGTTTTTGGTTTAAAAAAATTATTATGATAAATTATATTTTTATTTTTAGAGAACTAAAAAAATATATTTTATATAGAACAATGACATAAAATATCTATGTTTTTTAAAATGGTTTTTTTATGTTCACAATCCCAATTTATTCATAACACACATACTTTTAATCAATCATATATGGAATTATTAACAGTTATTACTCTTCCATAGGCCTTATGAATTTTATTTGAGTATATTGGATGATCATAAAATCCTCAAAAATGGATATAAAATTAATAAAAACCATTTAGATCTATGAGAAACATTTAAACCCAAGAAAATCATTACCATTTCAGAATAAAACATCGAGATTATTAATAAAAAGATCCAAATTATAAAATAGAACCTTTATCCAAAAAAAAAGAATAAATCCCATTAAAGTTATAATAAAAATAGTTAATGAATCACCAAGAACATTTTTATTCAAAAATATTGAAAAAAGAACCATCAACCTTTAAACATTCATAAACATACCATTCCGGGTGAAATAATATAATTTTGAATAAAACTCAATTATTAGAAAAAAAATACATATATTAGAACATTATATTCATAACCATGTTTATAAATCATGTTTATTATTCTTTTCAATAATTGATTCAATGTTAATTCCGATGGAGTAACCTATACTGCTATCTCCCTCATTTTAACCATTTAAAATTAATTAGTATATATGATTTTGAATCGAGAAATAAAATAAATTTGACCTCACAAGTTCTATTAATATGAATCAAAATAATGTATATTGATTATTTATTATATGATGAACAATTTTTTAATTTTTTTTATAATTTTATCATACAAAATGAAAAAAAATCATCTTATAAGAAAAAAACTATTCAATTTCTACAATATCAATTCAGAGAAATATCCATGAAATTTGAAAAAATAAAATTGAGTGATTCCCACATTAATTAAAAATTTAATTACTCTTTTTAGGTTTATAAAAACATGAATATAAAATTAATAAATATTAGTTTTTATAATATTTGGAAATTATTTCCATTTTATCTACATTAAGAAACAATTATTGATCTTTGGTAAAAAAATGTAAAATTTGACACATACAGAACACCATAAAAACATCACTTTTTAATGTATAATATAAAAAATAAAAATTAAATGAGTTTTATAGTTAAAAACATTTCTACTGTAACTTATAATAGGCTAGATACATTTTAATAACTTTTAAATTGAATAAATTATAATTTAAATCATTTATAATGGTATTTAATAGAAATATATCATACAACATTAGTAACAGTTGAATCATAAGATTCTTAAATGATATGATAGGAAAAATATTATTAAAAAATTTGAATTCATGTAATTATATGATTATATAGATCCATATTAATTTATTTAGATCACAAAAAATAATACATCTGGTAAAAATCCAAAGGGTCTCAAAAAATGAAATTTTTATGGGAATTCAAGTAACATATGCCCATTGATATTCATACATTCTATTAATCCTTAATGATAAAATTAAATTAGAAATTTATTCGACTGTGAAACTTATTCATGCTCCAACTATTATAAATATTCTATTTATTTTAGTAATTACCATATCTTATTTATTTAGTAAATCAATTAAATTTTTGTCGGATGATTTGAGGATGTGAAATCAAGATCTTAAAACAAAATCACTATGATAATCTTTTACAAAGGGGTCATTATTACATCATAAATAAAATATTATTCATGAACTAATTATAATTATATTAATATAAATATAATTTTATTACTATACATTAATGATCGCTTAGAAATATAAAATAGTTGATATAAATGAGGTTATAGTCTATAAATTCACATGAGTGAAGTTGTTATATTTCTTTTAGGAAGAAAAGAAAAAAAATTATTTTATATGATGGAAAATATTTTTTATATCCATCATTACGACAATCTGAGGTGGTAATAAATAAGGAATGACCTCTGTTTGGGGATATTGTAGTCAACATGTATGCATAAATGACATTATTATTATCCAATGAAATGAGTGTTACGATGTTATGTAGTGTATTATACTTCCAAAATCACAATTCTTTCATAAGTATCTTATTTAGTAAATTTATCAATCTTTTAAATTCCAATCAAGTTAGTAATGGCACATGAAATACATTGCCTCATGTGGAGGTAGCCTTTACGTATACATGTGTGTTTCTTTAATTCATCATTAGATGAAAAAAAAAGTAAATGGTGATAGATTTTTAGCGATTGATTTTACAATTTTTTAGATAAAATAGATGATTAATTCTGATTCAAATTTTTTTCTACAAGTCACTTTTAAAAAAATAAATACACAGTAGAATTAATTGATTAATTATGGGTCCTGATTGATTTTATAAATGTAATATATAGATAATATATTTACCATCAATGGTATTTTTGAACTATAATCCATCAAATAAATTAGAAATACTAATTTTAATAGTTTATTATGACATTAAAATAATTATTATCAATTGATTCTCATTTTATGTTATTTTCAATACTACTAAAAATATACTTAGGAAAATTTTCATCGGATGAAATTAATCCAATACGATTAAAATTTAATAAGAATATAAATCCTCTAATAATAATATAATATTTATAATTATAGATTACATATTCTACAAATCATAATTAAGTAAAAATATGAATCAATAAATATTTTTAATAAAATTTAATTGATTTATTTATAACTTTTAGAAGCACTACATTAATATTTGGTATGAATTCATGGTAATTATTAAATAACAAAAAAAAAAGAAAAAAGAAAAAAGAATTACTATAAAAAAATAAGTTATTCATTTTCACGATACAAATTTAGGTCCGTTGATAAATTTTATTTGTCCCATTAAAATAATAATATAGAAAATAAATACATGAGAGTGGAATTTTATAATGATACATTATATAAAATAACAAGAATGTGATAATCAAATAAATTTTCACCAAATTTAAATATTTTTTAATATATGGTAATTTCTTGCCTAAATATACTTATTTAATTAAGTTAAGGATTTTCTAAATTTTTTGGAGGCCTTATCCTCTTGTTTTATCCATAATAAACATATTCTAGAAATTATCATGGTGGTAAATTTTTACCGGTGAAACCAATTATAATAGATAAAAATGAAATTCAAATCCTTAATAATATATCTTTCTTAAAAAATATGGAATCCATTTTTTATTATTCAATTAGTATAATAAAATAAAATAAATGTTAATATAATATTTCATGATGTGATTAGAACCCATTTTTTAAATGTGTTATAATGAAATAGTTAATTTATTCCCAAATTTAGATTAATATATATATATAACTAAATGGGGAAATTTTAAATTAAATGGAATTAAATTAAATAAAAACTAATCCTTAGTATAATGATTATTTGTAATTACATTGGAGGAAATGAAAACTTTTAATAGTAGTTTTTCACGATTCACCTAAACATCATTCGTTTTTTAAAATTAAAAAATCAACATTATATATATTTGATATTATAGTATAAAAAATTATATCCAGATTTATAAAATTAAATTTCAAAATGTGGTATAAATTATTCATAATATCCACACATTAAATCTAATTAATAACATTTCGTCTAAAATTGTTTTTTTAGAATAAAATTAATTGATCTGCATTCTGTATCTAGTAAACACTATTAAATTAATGTTAATTTATTTTATTATAAATATTATCATTAAATATAATTAAAATATTTCACCTATAGTGAGAATTATAAATTAATTTGATAACATAAATCATTCATCAGACAAAAAAATTTCTTAAAAAATATATCTATTAATTTTCTGTGGTTTTTTTAATATTGAATTTATGTTAAGTTTATATTAATCTATATATTTTTTATAAATAAGAAATATATATTCATATATATATATATCATATTTTTCATACTTCTATTCATACCATCCTACCTAAGGTATTTTCGATAAAAAATATATTTAGAAAATAAATTTTTAATAAAATATTACAGCCCTTTTTAAGCACATTATTTCATGTAGTATATGCAATTCAGCCTAGGATTATTTTTAAATTAAAATATTCTGGTGTTAAATTATCCCTAAATAAAATATTTATTCTTCAAAAGTTTAATATTATTTTATCTAAAATAATTTTCCATAAATGTTTAATAAAATTATATTTATATTTCATCATTGATTTAAATTTCTAAGTCAATACCATGGAACATAATATTTTATATGTGAATATACACTATTAAGACACATACATATAAATTATTTTTTTAATATTGAACCCTAATAGTTGATTGTTAAAATATATATAAGACTAGATGTGATCGTGATATTATTTTCCTGTCATGATAAAAATTCAATGAATTTATTGGTACTTGATTATATTTCTATTTAGATCCATAATTTCATCAACTTTCTGTGATTTGATCACATTAAACTTCTATCTCACCTCTTAATCCATTAATGGAATATTCAACATGAAATGTTTCATTCAAAATCACTAAAATCACATTTAATGATTAAAAATATCTATCTAATGAATAATATTCATTTCTAATGATTCGTTCTATTTAAAAACCAAAAATAGTTATCATAATTTATTTTATTGTTCAATATAATATATTTCTACATTAATAACCACAACCTCAACAAATAACATCTAATTTTCAACAAAAATGACATTATAAATAACAAATCCTAATACCACAAATAATTTTCCTAACCACAATCGTAACCCAATAAAATATAAATATTTGACCACTTATTACTCACAGGTCAACATATCAATTTTTTGTAAAAATCATTAATCTCTAATCATGTTAAATTACACAAATTTTTATTCTCAAATCATTTTATCTTTTAAATATTCCAATCATTTACATAGATAATATGAATCATGATAATGAAACAATAAAATCATGTATCATTTGAAATAATAACCCAACATTTATTCCTCAAATAATATATAATTTTACAAATTTAATTTCCAATATATCATTATCATATAATATTTCAAATATAGTAAAATCATCAGAAAATGTTAGTCACATAGTCAACATATAACTTTATTATATCATTTTTATATAAGGTAAAATATATGTAAAAAATTGTAAATTACCCTTTATAAAAATAAACTATAATTATAGTTTCATTATTTATTGTATTAACCCTAATTTTTTCTATACCATTCATCTTATGTATAGAAAATTTAACATCATTCCTCCTTAAATAAAAATTTCACAAAAACACATGTTATATTAAACGGTTTTATATGACATTAATATATATTAGAAAAAATAAATGTATCTCAAGGTATTAAAATTATGTTAAACATCAAATGGGTATCAATAAATTTAGTATTATTATATTTCAACAATTTATCTACTCATATATATAATACCAAAAAATTATATATCTTAAGACCAAATATTTAAATCCTTAATTAATTAAAAATCCATTATTATATTTTAACAAAAAAAATTATTTTATTCCTTAAGACAACGTTTCTACCATAACAAATAGGAAACATGTCTTAGAATTCAAAAATAGTGATCTAATACTCTTTACGATATTTAGCATACTAATAACCTAAATTTCACATCTTCTATATATCACTTTTTATTTCATCTTCTTCATATGAAATTTGTAGAAAATTATCCATACAATTTTATTGACACACTCTCGTATTTTTTGAAGAGGTGATCAATTAGTATAATGACCATACATGAAAAATATATGACAATCAAACTATAGAATTGAAATAACAATATTATCTCTCATGGTTTTAACTGAACTCTCAATTTTACCACGGTATTTTATTAATATATTCCCTTACTTCCAACATATATATATATTCTTTATGTTTTTTTAGGAAGTCCCCTAATGCGAATCTTCCCACATTCAGGACACAAAAAATGTTTAGTTTTTAAAATTCATTATTATTATAAATAATATATATATATATATATCTAATGATTCCTTATTTAGTATATTATTAACCTCATCATGATTTGTAGTTTTATCCACAAATCAAGATTTATGGTTAAGAATAACCCTAATTATTTAATATCTATAACACATCCCATTGGATTTCTCCTTCACTAAATTGCTATATTTTCTATTATATTCACTATTTACTAGTTACTACTAGTTAAAACTACTTAATAGAAAGAATTATTCATAGGATGAGTACATAATATTAATGAATTTTATTCAACTCCCTTAATTGTGTCAAAAATAACAATAATTATCTATAACAGTCTAATCATTGAGGTTTTATAACACTTGTATATATGGTTCTCAAACCATCACATTAACAGTAAATATTTTGTTATAAATGGAAATCTTAACATTTTTAGTTATCTATACCCTTTCTCCGATACAATCTGTAAGTCAATGTACCGTAAACAAAACATAATTACTTGATTTATTATATGTATATAACTTGTTAAAATTCCAGTGATCATATATTTTTATGTTTTTAGAAAATTATGAATATTTTTTCATTATAAATTGAATAATAAAAAATGTTTATTTTCCCTTAAAAATTGGATTCTTTTGTTATGTATCCAATTTATTTCAAAATACTCTTGTGTAATAAAAATTTAATTTTCTTTATTTAGAGATATATTACAAAATAGTTCCAACTCATTCAGAGGCATTTTTAGTAGCATTTCAAACATTGAATAAATATTGAAATATCAATAACTGATATATAAAATTTCTAAATCCATAAGATAGTTTAAAATATGGAATCCAAAAATTATATTTACCATTTTAATAATAAAACATAGATAACATAACTAAATAATATACACATTATAAAATCAAAAAAAATTCAATGAAAACCAAAGAATCTCATAACAATCATGAGAATAAAATGAATAAATCAGAATGATCATGATTAATATTGAATCTATTTCCTAAAATTCAAAATAATAAAAAATAAATGTTCGTAAAAAACCTTTTCTACTATAATAAAAATATTCCCATAATTTCCATTTGAAATCATAAAATTAGTCTCATGGATAATGGTATTTATAACTTATGTTCAATCATGCATATCCCATATCTAAATAATTTAATCATGTTAAATTCAACCTGAATAATATACAGGGATATCACACTCATTATATCCTTAAAATAATGAATCCTTACCTATCACAGTAAACTGCTATGTCAATTTCACAAATCATCTTGAGATATATCTACTGAAACATTACATCTTTTATTACTATGTAACATTTCATTAAAAACATTTTTATGTGTTCAATTTTTCATATTACAATCCAATAAAATATAATTTATGGAAATAAATAATTTCAAATTCAATTTTTACCAAAAATTTATTAATTTCTATTAAAAACACTTTAAAATGAGAAATTACTAAAATAATGGGAGATAAAAATTCTATATTAGAATAATATGAAAACATTTATAGTAGTTTTGATTAATACTATTCATAATTTTATTAATGTCATTTAATGTCATATAAAACAAAAATATTCTTTTGAACATTTGTAAAAATTTTCAAAATTCTCCTTTATGGAAAAAATTACTAAAATTCCATTTTAATAATTAGTAATGGAATACAAATCATTTTAAAAAAAGTAATCAGATATAATTTTATTTATAAATAATAAAATTCCAGAATTATTTAAATGAACTTGGGTATGGAGGAAAATATATTCAACACATTTTATAAAATTTTTATTGAAAAAATAATTATTAAGTATTTAAAATATGAATAAAAAACACATAATTAGAGAAAAAATAATTTTTTTAATCAACATTATTTTATGTAATTTATTTAATAAAAATATAAATATTTTTCTAAAAATTAATCTGCCTACGATTCATATGTTCTCTAACTACTAATATGAATATCAGATTAGTTATTTATTGGATTGATAACATTTTTTCAGGTCTATTCCATTTATTTCCTTTATTAAAATGTTTTATTTAGTTTAAAATTCATTATCTATTTTTTTGAGATTTTGAGGCTATTATTTTCATAATCGAAAAACAACTTTAGTCAGGTAAACATGGTCAAGATTTTAATTGTGTCAAAAATAACTATAATTATTTATAATAGTATAATCATTGAGGTTATATAACACTAATATATATGTTTCTCAAACCATCACATTAACCGTAAATATTTCATTATAAATGTAAAGCTTAACCTTTGTAGTTATCTATACCCATTCTCCAATACAATGTGTAACTGAATGTACCGTAACCAACACATAATTACTTGATTTATTATCTGTATATAACTTGTAAAATTCCAGTGATCATATATTTTTATGTATTTAGAAAATTTTGAATAGTTTTTCATTATAAATTGAATAATGAAATATAATGTTTATTTTCCCTTAAAAATTGAATTCTTTTGTTATGTATCCAATTTATTTCAAAATACGCTTGTATAATAAAAATTTAATTTTATTTATTTTGAGATAGATTACACAATAGTTCCAACTCATTCATAGGCCTTTTTAGTAGCATTTAAAACTTAGAATAAATAGAGAAATATAAATAATAGATATATAAAATTTCTAAATCCAAAAGATAGTTTAAAATATGGAATCCAAAAATTATATTTTCCATTTTAATAATAAAACATAGATAACATTACTAAAGAATATACACATTATAAAATCAAAAAAAAATCAATGAAAACCATAGAATCCCATTACAATCATGAGAAAAAAATGAATAAATCATAATGATCATGATTTATATTGAAAATATTTCCATAAATTCATAATAATAAACAATAAATGTTCGTAAAAAACCTTATATACTATAAAAAAAATATTCCCATAATTTCCATTTAAAAGCATAAAATGAGTCTCATGGATAATGATATTTATAACTGATGTTCAATGATGCATATCCCATATCTAAATAATTTAATCATGTTAAATTCAACCTGAATAATATACATGGATATCACTCTCATTATATCCTTCAAATAATGAATCCTTACATATCACAATAAAATGATATGTCAATCTCACGCATTATCATGAGATTTATATTACTGACACATTGTCATCTTTTATTACTATGTAACATATCATTAAAAAACATTTTTATGTGTTCAATTTTTCATATTACAATCCAATAAAATCTAATTTATGGAAATAAATAATTTCAAAGTCAATTTTTACCAAAAATATATTAATTTCTATTCAAAACACTTTAAAATGAGAAATTACCAAAATAATGGGAGATAAACATTTTATATTAGAATAATATAAAAACATTTATAGTAGTTTTGATTTATACTATTCATAATTGTATTAATGTCCTTTAATTTCATATAAAATAAAAATATTCTTTTGAACATTTGTAAAAATTGTCAAAATTCCCCTTTATTGAAAAAATTATTAAAATTACATTTTAATAATTAGTAATGGAATACAAATCATTTTAAAAAAGTAATCATATATATTTTTATTTTTAAATAAGAATATTCATGAATTATTTAAATGAACTTGGGTATAGAGGAAAATATATTCAACACATTTTATCAAATTTTTATTGAAAAAATAATTATTATGTTTTTATAATTTGAATAAAAACACATAATTAGAGAACAAGTAATTTTTTTAATCAACATTGTTTTATGTAATTTTTTTAATAAAAATATAAATATTTTTCAAAATATTAATCAGCTTATGATTAATATGTTCTATAAATACTAACAAGAATATAAGATTAGTTATTTATTGAATTGATAATATTTTTCATGTCTATTCAATTTATTTCATTTATTAAAAGGTTTTATTTAGTTTAAAATTCATTATCTATTTTTTTGCGATTTTGAGGTTGTTCTTTTCATAATCGCAAAACAACATCAGTAAGGTAAACATGGTCAAGATTCTCAATTTTTCATTAGATAAAAATAATTTTCGTGACATTATTATCAATTTTTAAAATGTTAAACAATATTATACTTATAAATGAATGGATGATAATAAAAAAATACTTCATATAATTGAGTTATTAGTATGCACATTCAATGGGGTGATGTTTCCATTTTTCTACAGGGTGGTAAATAAATAAAATATATTTAATTTTATATTTCTTAATTAAAAAATGATTTAAATGTTAGATTTTTCAATACATCCTTATTTATAATTGTCCATATGAGGCAATAAAAAGATACAAATCACATGTAATGGACCAGACAGTGACCTATTAAGGAGTTTTCCAAAAAAAAGAACAATTCCATACAAAGTTATCATTGTAATGGTTGAATTGGTCACTGTGGCCCTGTAATGGTGACACAGGTCATGGTCGCAAACTGGAACGATGTCACCGCTTACGGTGTTCCAGTGACGGTGGCACCGTGGTGGTCATACCATCAATGTCACACAATAAAACTATTCAATTGTGAATGTGGAATTGTGACAGTGGAATCATGACTGTAGAATCATTATAATGTCTCACCAAACCATGTCCTACACTTTATTTTTTCTAGATTTCATCTTTTTCCTCTCCCGTAATGTATCTTTTGACGTAAAAGTTTGTTAATAACCTATTAAATTCTATTTGAATTTCATAAATGATATCTAAAATCCACCAGGATCCAGGCAACCCTTGACTTACCAAAATGTGTGGATATTCCTTGGTTTCATACCCTTTTATCTTGTATTCTAGTTCCCCCCCTCTTAATTTTTTTCCTCTAATTAATGTAGAACCTTAATCTTATAGTCATTAAAGCCACCTCTCTGATGAGAATTGTTAAATGAAAATTAATTACATTGTGTGTAACCATCAAACCACGTGGGGAAAGCATGATCATCTTTTAAAGACATTCAATATTTCATATCTCGTTACTCCAGGATCTTACCTTTTATTAGATGGGATTATTTATTCTTCTTAGCTAGTCTCTTTTACATTCTAGGGTGTGTTTCGATTCCCCCATCCCAAGGCTTGTGGTGCGCCTGTTCTGGAGAATTTTCTGCTCACTCATTGAGTCCTCAGAGTTCCTCCCCTGCAATTATAGCATCCCTAGTTCTTGGGGTGTTGAGAAAAACATTGATCATTTATCATCCATATAGGGTTATCCCTTCATATTTCTTTACTGTATATCATGTGGGGTGGTTATGATAATGTTTCCATCAGGGATGGATGAAACCAAATCATATTGATGATAATAAATAGACATTAAAATAATGAATCAGTTTGTTTGATAATTTTGTGGTACTCTTTTTCCCATGGTTATATGTTGTGAATTTTATGGGCTTATGTCCATTGAGAATCATAGTCATTCGGGGTCTTTCCTTGGGAACTAATGAACCCCTATCTTCTATGATGATTGAATAGATGTATAATGCAAATTGGTTAAAAACGTAATTGTAGTTGGTTTAATGGATGCCCAGTGATGATGAATCCTTGTTTGATCTGCCCGGTTAACCAAATAGAAAGAAGGAACTTAATGAATGCTGTCTTGAAAGTATGAAAACTCCCACTCCTTGTTTTGGTCATGTGTATGATTTTTCTTCTTGATGCTTGTGATGTGACATTGATTGGTATGGTATTCCTTATTGTTTAGTTGTTAGTTTGTGGATATTGGGGACGTGTGAGGCCATATTGTGGGGTTTGGATTGGTTCCCTTACATTGAGGGATCTCAAAGATCACTTTTGTTTTTGTGGCATTATAAGAGAACTGGGCGTGAATTCATAATTTTCTTCTTAGCTGTTTTTCATTCCATGGCTTGTGGCTATGCCTGTTATTTTCTCAGATGTGATGAATTAATTAAATGGAATAACCTGAATATGAAAAACAAGAATGGGATCAATGTGGAATTTTTTTTTCGGGAATGAGTTGTGACTTGGTGTGGCTGTTGGGATATTTATGAATGAATAGTAATGAGGATGTTTGTGTAAGGTCTGGTTTTGGAACCCCTATGTTGGGATGAGTTATTTTATACATCCATATATAATTTACCTCTTATGATTCTTATTTTATCCCCACCCATGTTGAGAACTTCGTGCCAAACACCACAATTTCATGGGGATGGTGTTTTTACCAACACTTCTATGAGTCGTAGGTTATTATCTCCTTTTCTTCTCCATTTCCCTAGTATCCCAAGACTCCTTGTGTATGAAATGATGGCCTAAGGTCCACTACAGCCCTTTATTCTTCGGGCTGAAGACTTTGTAGTGGTTTGACCAAGATTGTGCGAGCATGGTGTTTCCCTTGTGTCTTCAGGATGAGGCACAGGTGTCTTCGGGCATGGAAGTAGTTGTTCGGGCCCAGGTGTCTTCTATTGTTTTGGTATTTGTTGAAACCTTAGTTTGTATATACATGGTTACATGTGGTTGTGGTGGAATAGGTGTTTTCCGAAATATCTGTGGATATGGTGGCCCAAAATGTTGTTGTTGGGACGGTAGTTGGACTATGGTGAGAATGCCAGGGGAGGTCTGACGCGTTGTATTTGTTCAATAAATAGTGGTAATGTGGTACGGGGTACCCAATCATCGATGTTTTTTTACTATTACTTACCTTGACATGCTTTTATTGGGGAGTGTGCCTTTCTGAGGATTGGGTGTATAGTTTCCTTACTAGGTTCTTTAGTTATCTTATTTTTTCCATGGAGAATTAGAATAGATCCACAGTTTTTCACGAGAGATTTTGGTTTTTTATATTTAGTATACCTATATAATCAAACTATGTATATAAAACTACATTCAGGTTTTTGTGAGGACAATGAGGACCGTGCAGACCCAATTATCTCAGACACCTGGACCATTGACATTTCAGGTTTGTTTCTTATTTTACCTACCTTTAGATATTGCTTGTACATTGTAACACTTATTATTAGAACATGCATATCGAAATAAATTGTTTTGGCTTTAATATTACTTATAGTTTTGGTGTTGTATGGGATTTACTATGTTATCTCTCGGTCCTACTAAATATAAAGGTTAATTCCATCCATATTACGTTTTATTTTATACCCTTGGTGCTAGTTGCCACATCGGTGCCTAATAAAGGTGGGTCTCGGGGGACATTATCTCTCCTTCAACTTGAGAAACGAAGGGTCTGGAAATATGTTGTCCCTTCCATCATCTTGGTGAAGGCAGGTCATGACAGAATGGTTTCAAAAAAAATGGTTGAGATATTGAATGGAATTTGTAGTTAAGAACAGTAAAGGTTTCATGGGATGTTATGGAAATGATGTTAGGAAATCTTGGAGTGTGAAATAGGTTAGAGAAGACCATTCCGGGCACATGATTTTAGGGCCCCACCGGATCCGATGCAAGGAATGTGGACCTAACGAATGACCATGTAAGCTATACTATTTTCAGCGTAGAGAAACTAGTAAAGGTACATGCGTAATAATGACTTCTTTTCTTGTGTGTATTGGGTATTTTTGGGATTTAAATTAAATAAAAATTCTATGAAAAATTTATATTCAATCTTTTAAACTACTCAACCTTAGGAATTTCATTTTTACCATGGAGTTGTGGAACCCTAACAGTGACCATGGGTAGTGCGAGCGATTACGGCCCAGGAGGATTATTTGGCTGATCAAAATAGGGATGATCATGTGGAGGAGGATTAACAGTGTTATAGTATGATTCATGAATTTCAGCGGCAGACCCTTGGGAAGTACGGGGGTAGCATCTCAGACTAGAAGACAGGGAGATGGCTTGAGGAGCTAGTGGTACCTATCAGATTCAACCAGGCTTCGACAGTGTACTGGGTTCCATTGAGTGTAAGCTAGTTGTGGGGAGCGGCACATCATTGGGGGACACTCTGTATTAGGGAGAAGAGGGAGGCTAAGGATTCATGGACTGAATTCGATAGGTAGTTCTAGGATGATATCATATATTCCACAATGAATTATTAGAAGACGCAGGAGCTACTCACCTATTAGTAGGGGAGTATGTTGGTGAGGGAGCTAGGGATCATGTTCAAGGATCACATTCTTTTTATCTAAGCCTATTTCTAGAGGAGGAGTCTTGGGAGAGATGTTTAGATGAGGCACTCAGACATTCTCTTCAGTATGATATTAATCCCTTCACACTACCAACACAATTAGAGGATCTGAAGAATGTTGAAGTGGTGGTGAGGATGCACACACCTGAAGTTGTGCCCTAAGAGGGGATCCAGTTGGGCCGGATAAATGGTAAATCTATCAGTAGCAGGCATCCAATATTAAGGCCTTCCTGGTTTCAACCAGTTTGGAGAAGCCACCAGTAGTTCCGGTTTTGATATCCCGGTCCTATCCCCTTACATACAGGCCCATGAATGAGATGATTCATCTTTTGAAGTCATGGGATCTTTATGAACCTATTCCCTGACCAGGTGCAGTACAACAGGGTTGGGCAGGTTCAACACCAACCTCAGAAGCTACAGTTTCCAACCAGATCATTTCAATAGCAGCATCAGGGACAGGGGGCTCTCTCTCCTCTAAGAGCAGACATTATAGGAGGAGGCCGACCTTAGGGTGCTTCTCAACGACCATGAACAGGGCGAGAGTGAAGATATAGCTGACAATTGTGGGGAATAAGAGGTGGTAGTGGGAAGATGCATGCTGCAAAGGCATCCGTTCTAGTGGGTCCATTAGTCATTTGAGGTACGATCAGATTTTTTATCTATCTTTCATGTGCCTTATATGATTCAAGTGTATCACAATATTTTGTTTCCATCATTCTATCCCATGATTTGGGTCTATATGGAGAGATAATTATATTTCCAATGGTTTTGAGTATGTCATACTATGGTTAGATTAGTTTTTCTCATTTTTCATGGGGATATAGACTGATGTTGGGACTACAGCAGCCAATGGGGACCTTCTTCTGCTGCATATGCATCCATATGATGTCATTATTGGAATTTACTGGTTGTTCTATATCTATTCCATTATCAATTTATTTTGAAGAAGGGTTGTGGTTTTGAATATGGGTGGCCAGTTTGTATTTTTTATTGGCGATCGGGGTTCCCAGGAGGGCATCCAGCAGGTGGAGCCTCTCCTATCATTAATAGCTAAGTTATCAGTGGATCTAGAAAATACTGAAATTATGGAAGTCCATGGGATCGTTAGTGAGTTCATGGGCGTCTTCCCTGAGGAGGCTGTGACTCAACCCCCTAGACATGTTATTGTGGTTGGGATAGAATTGTAACTTATTGCCCATCTTATTTTGATGTATCCCTATCAGATTGAGACTTCTGAGTTATGGGATTTATGAATTATGATTTATGAACTAATGGAGAATGGTTTTATTTGTCCAAATGAGTCACCAAGGGGTGTTATGATCTTGTTCGTGAAGAAGGCAGCAGGTGGTATCTGGTTGTGTATAGATTACCACAAGCTGAACCAGGTAACGGTCAAGAACAATTATCCCCTCCCGAGATTCAATATCATTTTTGATTTGTTGAAGGGGGTGTGATGGTTCTCCAAGATCAACCTATGGTCAGGATATCACTAGTTTTGGTTGAAGGAGGGTGACATCTCAATGACTGCCATCAGGTGAAGATATGGGCCCTTTGTGTTCATGGTTATGCCGTTTGACGTTACGAATGCACCAACTTTGTTCATGGGACCCATCAACTCTGTCTACTGGGAATATCTGGACCGGTTTGTAGTTGTTTTTATTGATGAAATCCTGATCTACTCAAGATCATAGGAGGATCACGCCGAGAATTTTAGGATGGGTTTAGAGGCCCTCTGATAGCACCATATCTACATGATGTTTTTCAAATTCATGTTTTGAACATGAT
Organism: Viscum album; assembly: GCA_963277665.1. Taxonomy (NCBI): domain Eukaryota; kingdom Viridiplantae; phylum Streptophyta; class Magnoliopsida; order Santalales; family Viscaceae; genus Viscum; species Viscum album. Next base: position 1,959,018,533 of record OY728165.1, read on the forward strand.
AATTACACTTCATTTTACACATGGTGTCTGAGAATGAAATAGCAGTGGACCCGATGAAGTTCGAAGCAATTGTTTCTTTTGTAACACCAAAGAACATGTTTGAGGATCCTAGTTTATTGGGGCTACTAGGTTAATACTAGAGATTTGTTCCCAAAATCTTTTTATTTTCATCACCTTTGATATCCTTGACCATGAAATACCATACTTTTATATGGAGTGATATATTTCATGTAGCGTTTAGTTATCTATAGATGATGTTGGTTAGTTCCCCAGTCTGGAGGATTCTGGAAGAAGGGGTGATAATTTAGGGGTTCTATGTTTCTTCAGTCCAAGTCTTGCGCTGTGTGCAGATGCAATAATAGGGGTGATTTCCTTTTGGTTCTAGAAAGTGACTTCCTTGTGATCGTAACTATTTCATCCACACATTAAAAAACTAAGAGATTGTGTTTTCACTAAATTTCTTTTGGAACAACCTCATCTAGGAGCACTTCTTGGTCTTCAAGGATCACAATATATTGAGGTATATCATATCTCAGTGGGACCTGAACATGTAGTAGAGAAGTTAGGTGGAGTTTCTTTAGGACTACAACATTGAAATTTCCTACACATCAGGGATGGGGAATGTGGTGGATAATTCCTTGAGTAGGAAGTCAAATAAGGATGTGGTTCGAGAATCAGTAGATGCTTAGAAGGTGATAGAGGAGTTGGCTTCCCTTCACCTAGATGCAAGGGTGGAGTATGGAAGCGGATGTCTATTCAAGATGATAGTGTAATCATCTCTGTTGCTGTAGGTGGTGCAGTATCTCTGGGAGGACATAAAGGCTCAAGTGATGCGTGATTGTGTTATCTTGGGAAATGCTTCTGGAGGATGTTCAGAAGATTTCCAGAACCAGATGTTGTGTCATGGAATGTTTTCCGTCCAAGTGGAAATGCACAATAGAGTTCTTGGTGAGTTCCACAACTCACCCATGTCAGTGCAGTAAGGAGTTTCTAAGATGTACTAGGGCTTGTGGGTCAGTATCGGTGGCCTGGGGTGAAGTGGGAAGTGGAAGAGATTGTGGGAAAGTTCCTCATGTGTCAGCATGTGAAGGATAAACCCCGCGTCATAAGAGCTCGATTACAACCTTTAATTGTACTCGAGTGGATGTTTTACAACATTTGTAGGGATTTTTTCCTGGGACTACCAAGAGTTCAGGGAGGTTGCAATTCAATCTGGATAGTGGTGGACCAGCTGAAAAAATATTCTCACTTCCTGAAATCAAGGAGTTGAGTTCGGTGGATGACTTAGCACACAGTTACGTCAATGAGGTGGTGAGGTTTCATAGTGTACTGATGTCCACAGTCTCTGATCGTGATACATGTAAAACCTCATGGTTTGGTAAAGGATAGCTACATGATTTGGTCACCCATCTATGCCTCAACACTACTATTAACCCCCATATAGATGGACAGATTGAGCGCACCATCTACTTGTTAAAGGATATTCTACATGCATGTGTTTTGGGATATTGGGGATCATGGGTATGACACTTTCCTCTGGTAGAGTGTTCGTACAAAAATATTTATCACTCTACCATTGTCCTTCCACCGTTCGTATCCTTTTATGGGAGGTCGTGTCCCTCATCAGTGTGCAGGACATATGTTGAAGAAGTAGGTGTTCTTGGGGGAGAATACATTATCCTAGGTCCATCGGACCCTTTTAGGTGTTTCGGCGGGTCGATGAACTGGATTATCAGCTGGAACTACCACCACCACTGTTGAGGGTGTACGACGTCTTCCATGTGTCTCAACTGCGTCAGAATCTGCATGATGATTGACACATCCTCGACTTGGGGAAGGTGGATATCAAGGATAACTCGATATTTGTACAGAGTCTAGTGATGAACGAAGATCATGAGGAGAAGTGGATTCATGGACAAACCATTATCTTGGGTGGTGTGTCATGGAGGCACAATGCCCTCGATAAGGGTACCTAGGAATGGGAGGCACATATGCTCACCCAGTACCCATTACTGTTTTGATTTTTGTTTTATTATTCTTTTTATATAGTTTTGATGAAGTAAATGACCTTTAAAACTTTGAAATGGATTATTTCCCACGTCCACTGAATGTGTGTTATGGGTCCTCAAATTGGGGAGGGGAGGACCTGATCCCAAATCAAGACGCATTAAAGTTGTTGTGGTTTATCTCGTATGAGCGAGTCATTGCCTGGAAAAGTGGATATTTACTTGACCTGGATGAAGGGACATCTAATCCATATAATTGGATGGTTTGACCTTTACATTTTTAAGTGGTTACATGGGAGAGAGAGAAGCAGTAGTGTATCCGTGTTTTCTTAGATGATAGATGTGGGAGAGGTGTTCGTAGATGTTGAGGAGTTTTTCTCCTAAGAGAAAACTTTGAGGTGGTTGTTCGGACCCATATCTTTTTTTCCCTAGTTTTGATTCTCCATGGATAGAATAGTTGGAGGTGTATCTGATGTAATAGCCCTGATTGTGAACCATTGAGGTGTTTCCTAAAAAACCTCAGTTCCAACAAAAGGTTCCACCGAAACGGTGTCACCTATCATGACAACACCATAATAGTGGAACCGGTCACAGTCACACAATAGGACTATGACACCTATTATTGTCTTCCACCGAACCGGTGGAATTGTTATAGTAGCACTATGACTATGGAACCGTAACGGTCGCACTGTCATGGTCAAAAACTGAAACTATGGCACTGTGACGGTGGCAACGTGACGAATGAACCATGATAGTGGAACTATGACAGTGGCAACATAGTGGAAACATATTCAGGTTCTCATGTTAATATGGTGGTGCTGTGCTAGTGGATCAGTGATTGTGGCACCGTTATATTATCTCACCAAACAGTGTCCCACCCTTGTTCTTTTTTCTAGTTTTCGACTTTTTATTCTCCAGCAACATATTTTTTGACATAAAAGTGTTTTAATACACCATTAAAAAACATATAATGAACATAAATGGTATCTAAATTCCCCTATGAGTCAAGAAACACTTGACTTACCAAAACCTGGGTCCATTCCCCACTGTCAGACACTTTTATTGTACTTTCTACTTCCACCCATTTCAAGCATTTTCCTATGATTAATGTAAACCCATTAAGTCACAGCCGTTATGGACATATCTCCGATAATAATGATTAAATGAAAATAAATTTCATCATCTGTAGCCACCCAACAACGTAGAGAAACCACACTCCTCTTTTAATGTCGTTCAAGATTTTATATCACGTTACTCGAAGATATCATCATTTATAAAACATGATTAATTCTTCTTATTGGGTAGAAACTATTATTTTCCCTGGGGTATTTTGAGTCCCCCTTCGAATGTCTAGTGGTATGCTGGTGCTGGATTCTTCCATGTTCAATCTTGTAGTCCTCAAAGTTCCTCCCTTACAAGTCGCACATCCCTAGTTCTTGGAACATATAGAAAATAATCCATCATTGATCATCCATGTAGGTTTATTCCTCTATCTCTCTTTACTGTGTATCATGCGAGGTGGGTATAATAATGTTTCCTTTAGGGATGTATGAAACCAACTCTTATTGGAGATAATAAATGGAATTTTAAAGAATGAAGGGGTGTGTTTGATGATGTTGTTGTACTCTTTTACACTTAATTATATATTTTTTATTGAATGGGCTAATGTCCACTGAAAATCATGGTAGTTGGTGGACTTTCCTTTCACATTAAGGAATCCATGTCATCTGTTATGATTGAATGGATGTAACATGGAAATAGGTTAAACAGGTAAACTCAGTTGATTAAATGAATTTCCATTGAATAATAATCCTTTTGTGATGACCCCAGATATCCAACTGGAAAGAAGGAACATAATTAATTTTCTGTTTAAAATCTGAAAAATTTGTTGCTCCGTTATGGTGATGTTAATGATTGTTCTTCTTGATTCTTGTGATGTGACATTGATGGCTATGAGATCCTCAGTTTTGATGTTGTTAGTTTGTGTATTTTGGGGCAGTGTGAGGCCGTATGTTGGGGCTTGGTTTGGTTCCAATACTTTTATGGATCTCACAGATCTCTGTTATTGTTTTGACTTTACAAGAGAACCGGGTGTGAATTCTTAATTTTATGCTTGGATTTTTTTACTTCCTTGGCTTCTGTATATGGTTATTAGTTTCCGGATAAAGAAGAATCATTTTAATGAAATCAATTTTATATGAAAATAAGAATGGTTTCAATGATGAGTTTTTTTTGGAATGAGTTGTGACTTGGATGTGGATGTTGTGCTTCTTATAAATTAATAGTAACGAGGTTTTTTATGTAAGGGATGGTATTTGATCCCTAAGGATGGGATGAGTGTTTGGTAACCTATTTGTATAATGTAGTTATTATGTTTCTTATTCTCTCTCAACCAATGTTGAGCACATCATGCCGAACACCCATATTACATGGGGGATGGTGTTTTTTCCAACACTCATATGAGTGGCTGGTTATTAGCTCCTTTTCTGCTCCATTTACCAAGTAGCGCACGACTCTCCAAGTAGGTTGTGACATCCTGAGGCCCATTATAGCCCATGATTCTTTGGGTAGGTGCTGTTTTTGTGGTTGGAACAGGTTTGTGAGGGTAGGTTGTTTCCCAAGTGTCTTCAGTATGAGGACGCGATGTCTTTAGGTGTGACAATAGTGGTTCGGGACCAGGTACCTCTAAGAGTGGTGGTTGCTGTTATGGCCTAGGTGTCTACGGGCATGGTTATGTGTTGTTGCGGTGGCCCATGTGTTTGTGGGAATAGTTGTGGTTATGGTGGCCCAAATGGTTATTGTTTGGGAGGCAGTGTGACTACAGTGAGAATCGCATGGGAGGTTTGATGCCTAATATATATTCAATAACCAGTGGGAAAGTGGTGCAGGGTACCCAAACATTGATGTGTTATTACTATTACATTAGATAACATCTGTTATTTGTGGAGTGTGACACAATGTGGTTTGGTGGACATATTCATTACTAGCTACTTTGGTTATCTCATTTGTCTCAGAGGGAATTAGAATGCCTCCCCACTTGTGTACAAGAGATTTTATTTTTCCCTACTTAGTATACCAGTACTATAACGACCCATACTTTACATACATTGTTAATACTTCAAAATTTAAGCACACTTATTACAACATATGACAAAACCACAAAGGACCATATAGGTATAGTGTCTTTAGAAACTGGGAAACATAAACAACTAGTTCATAAATCTTCTACAGTATCTCCCATTTATTTCATCAAATCTAGGGTCCCTTTTAGCATATTCTACTTAAAATCCATCTTCCTGACCTGGGGAATAGAAAAAATAAAAGGGTGAGCTCAAATGCTCAGCAAGGGCAAATAAAGGAACTAAAAATCATATCATATCTTTTTGAAAATCATATCCTGCAAAAGAGATCATAATATCTTAACATGGAATAAATCATAGAAGTGAAAATGATATCACCATAATCATAAAATGAAACTTGAAACTTTGTGGCATGCACAAATAATCATGGAAAATCATTTCTTGTTAGTCATGACTCATTGCCAAGACTATCTTAGTGGACAAAGTCCCTTTCTGAATCGAGTAACCCACGTTTCAGTCCTGTTTCACTGAACCGGTATAACCTACCATTCCAGCCCTGTCTATCTCATGAGATATAAAATATTTACCCAATGCATTGGAGGGAGATATAGGTCCCACCCATCTTATAATGAATCCTTTCTTATGTGTGCCACATAATCATACATCATCGCATAACACTTGTAACAAAAATGGGATTCTTGAAACATCATGACATCATAAATCAATTCATATAAGATAAAGGAATTCATAAAAATGTTTCCATCACAACATAATCAAATCCATGTAATAATAGGGATAAAATAGAACCCTTTTATTATCTTATATGGAAAATAATTTTGATAAAACACTTGAACTCCATTCTTGAAGAAAATATCATTTCTTCTTCAAAAACATTTTTCCTTTCATAACATGTCATACAACTTTAAAATAAAAGAAGTTGATTAAAAATAAACTTTAAAACTTGTAAATTAATCTTCTTGGAAATAATGTTTTAAAAATCCATTCATGTCGTATAAGTTAAAAAAAACATTCTTCATACTTTTGTCGGAAAAGTCAAAAAGTACCTCGTACGAAAAACGACAAAAGATTCCTTTCATACATATTACTAAAAACTCACCGAAGGGTAAAAATGGATTTAAACAATTGTAGGTGGATGGAAATAATATTACATATTGATGAAACATGGATGTGGATGATAAAATACACCCCAGTAAATACTTACGAATAAACAATCTTGGATAAAAATGAGATTGTGATATTTTCCCTTACCTTAGGTCCGCTTTTCTTTGTACGTGTCCAAAGCTCCTGTATAATGGTTTAAAAAATGTTATTGACTTATTCCAGAGTCATACATATTGATATGATATCATATATGGTCATATTCGTAGCTTGATGTTAGTAATATTTCATTGTTACTTGTTACTCGGGTCTTTATTGCCTTTTGTTCTTATGCGTGTTTTGCCGAATAAATTCTTATTCTTATTTTAAGGTTATATATAACTTATATCCAGAATGGTATTAGTGTAACATATATCATATTTATTCATTCAATTCATTTATATAATTACTATGTAATGATGATCATGTAGAACGAGTCACATCACATCGTGGAGACGGTATTCCGTACGTACGCACGAGTGATGATATCGTTCCTATGATCGTGGAAATGTATTGGAGTATATATATATTATTTCAGTATCAATATTACTTTATAATAATCATAAATAGTTACTCATTACACCATTATACCCATCCTTGTAAAGTGAGGGTGGAAAAATGGATTACACCACGGCGTGGAGACGGTATTCCGTACGTACTCACGCGCGGTGATTTCATTTTTCCGTAGGATGGATAGAAGGTGAATTAGGGTTGTTTCATATTTATAATAACATATCAGTATGTAAGTAATACTGATGTTATTACTTTATCATGAAACAACTAAAGAAGAAGAAGTTGAAGAAGAAATAAATTGAAAAGATCGGTGATGGATATTACCTCTTCTTTGGAACGCTTCTTTGAATCCTCCACTTAGGCAACTAAGATTGGTCTTTGAAGAAGACCAGGACCTCTAGGATTATTCTAGGGAAGTGGAGAGGAGAAAATGTCAGGGGTTGGCCGAGCTTGAGTTCTCAAATTGGTGTGAGGAGGAGGGGGAGGAGGTTCCCTTTTATAAGGGAGGAGAGGGGCACCTTAGGAATATCTCAAAATATTATTTTATATTAAAGTCAAAATCGATTTATACTGGTTTCAAAGGGTATTATTTCGAAGATAAAGTGGGGATGGGTCGAAATCCTATCAAACAATAGGATTTAGACAAGTTTAGGGTATTATTTTAACCTTATCAATTAGATTTAACTCAAAGTTAATTAATTTAACTTTTACCGTGTCTTTTTGTTTTCTTTCACTATATGGTTATTACACTTACTATAACATGCGAAAAGAACCCCAAATTGTTTATTATTAATATATATATCCTTATCTAAGTCATTTTGCCGAACCTTAGATTTTTAGGAATAAAATAACAATTAATAATATAATATTTGATTTAAAAACTATTTTGTGTCAATTTTGACACTATTTGATATATGATTTTTGTGAAAGTCATAACAGAATTATATGTTCGAACCAAGTTGATTAAATCAACACTAATATATCATAGTAACCTATAAAATTTGTTTAATTCATAAAAAGTCTCAAATTACATTTATTTTGGTGTTTATAACATCAATTATGTCAATATTTCATAAATAAGATAATTACTGCATCATCATTGTGTCATATATAAATTAAATTATTTAATGTCTAAAAATTACAAATAAAATACCATTATGTAGGAAATATTTTTAGCTTTATAATGAATATTTATAGTCGAATTTATCTTATGTATATCCCCATCTTAAAAATGATTTACTTATTAAACTTTGATTTTAACTATTTTAACCCTTCTTTAAATAAATTAATAATAAATGTCCTAATCTAATCCAAGTGGGCCTAAATGGTCATATTTTATTCCTAAGTTTGTTTTTGGTCGAATTACACTTGTCAAATAGAATTAGGACATGCGTTAGGGTAATATTAATATCATATTTACCCTTAGTTACCCTATTTACTATTAACCGCGGTAAAAAAAGTAAAAAGTTACTATTCACCAAAAAAAATTATTTTTATCTCATTGAACCACATTTTACTTACTGATATCAACCGTGTCTGTCGGATTTTTGAAATTCCAATCACAGAAGCGGTAAAATTAAGTTTTATGCAAAATTCAGTTCTTAACCTACCACTTAGTGGCTTCACTATTCATCAAAAATTGAAAGTTTTCATAAAAATACCAAAATTTCACCCTAGGCTAATTTCGATATTCTGAGTCCAAAAATGAAGTCCATTTTGAAAAATAAAATTTATAAAATTTCAAAAATTGGTTATTACTATTCATAACGGCTAGTTTTAATAGCATATTGTTGTTTAGTGAAACTCGGTATTGCGTACAACGCAAGCTATCGAGGAAGGTCGCGATTGCGTGTAAAGCAATCCAAGCAAGTGTTGTATAGAAAAAGATTCCTTTGATAACATAAAAGTCTCGGGTGTTACAAGTACACTCACCCTAAATATATTAAATTGCTTTCAGGTTTCCAGGAGGACTTCAAGGATCATGCCAAACCCTATTATCTCAGACGTCCGAACTGTGGACATTGCAGTTTTTCTTATCTTTTGGTAATTCACTTGGGTGTTTTATTTAACATTGTATCACTTATTATTGGAACATGCATATGGGAATGAATTGTTTTGGAATTAATTTTAATTCATGTTTTGGGATTGTTTGGGATTTATTATAATATCTCATGATCCTACTAATTAAAAAGTGAAACACCTTTCATATTACATTTGATTTTATACCCTTGGTTCTAGTTTCCATTCAGGGTCCTACTAAAGGAGGGTCTCGGGGGTCATTTTCTCTAATTCAACATGAGAAAGGAAGGTTCGAGTAATCTACTATCCCCTCCATCATCATGGTGTAGGCGGGTTGGGACAACGGATCACATCTTAGAGGTGACAATACACAACTATTCATAATAATCACTATCAATTTCACATGAATATAAGTGTAATAATTGATGTATTATATTATTTTTAAAGAAAAATAATTCTTCCCCAAATATTAAATATATATATATATATAGTCAATTGTTCAATAATTTTATCAATTAATGATACATGGTGATGAAGAATATAAAAAATAACATTATAGAGACAATAGTTTATAATTCTAATAGATAAATGATTTGATTTCTCAGTGGATATCAATGTAGTGTTGAAGGGGCTGTGACATAAAAATAATATAATTAGCTTGTATGGGACATAATTATTTAAAAATATTGGTATGGTTTTAGATGATTAGAAGGAAGAGGAATATTAAATAAAGATGAAATCACCCGAGTAAGAGTTATACAAGCTATTTGGGGTTTTCATGACCAATTGTTAAAGGGTATTTATGTTTATTAGGGGATCGGGGAACAATTTTGACGGAAAAAAATATAATTTTTCAACATTTTAATTGTTAATGAGAGTTTATTTTCATTGGAAGAAATCATTGAATGATTAAAATTTTTAAAATATTAATTTTTAATAAATGTAATTATAAAATTTAAAATTTTCACATTCATGTACTATTAGTATAACTCAAAAAATAAACCATTTAAAAAATGCATGTAATTACTGGTAATCTAAATAATTCCATGATGTTTATAATTCATCAAAAAATAATTATTTAAATGTATTTAAATAAATTAATTCATTTTTCTATTGAATCCTTAGGTGTTACAGGGGTGGTGTGTAACCGATTAGTGTATTTATACGATATGAAATAATGAATTACTATCATAAAAATAAAATAATCACATTAAAAATCAACATTTACAAATAGAAATAAATTATTATTGTACCTATCACAACATATTAAAAATTTTACAAGGGTTTGACAATTTATAATTTGTATTTAAATAAAATAATATAAAGATTACAATAAAAAAATATGGCACCAGAATTCAATATTTTAGAGTCTTGTAAATTTGTTTTCAAAATAAAATAATCCATTTAAATAATAGAATGTTATATAGAGATTTTGAGATCTTATCCCATAGTTTAATCCACAATGAAATAGTTTTACCTATAATCATGATGATTATTTATTAGAATGGTTATAATTCCTTATGAAAAAAATAAATTAAAAAAATTACTTAATTACTACATATTTATCAAAAAAACATCATCCATTTTATTTGATTAAATTTATTAAGTGGAAAATAATGAATTTTAATATAAAACTTGGGACCCTATGGAATGTTATTTTTATAATGATTTTTATGAATAAAATTGATTTAGATAAAATTAATGTATAATAATTATTACTAAAGAATTAATTGGATTAAAGATAAATCAAATGGGGCTAATTTTAATTTCAATTCAATCAAAAATAAAAATATTATATATATTCATATATTAAATTTAATCATTTTTTATTGAAAAATTAGTCTTATTAACTATTCAATGAAAATTCATTGTTTTTTGAAAAAACTAATAATTTCGTATAATATTTCTGTGACATACTGATATAAATAATATTTTAAATTTTATAAATAAATTCATTTTTTATTTGAATTTAACATTTTATAAAAACATAAGATGATAACATAACTTATATAAACAAAATGTTTTTTTGATGTATTAACTAATTTTATATTCATTTCTTATTTAGTTAAACTTTTTATTTGGATGTTAATTTTTGTTATTCAGTAGTATATATATATATAAATGTTCAATTATAATCATTCATTTATAACATTTAAGATAATTTACATGAACAAACATTTAATTTTCCCATGAATTATTTTTCCATAAAATACCTCCTTTAATCTAATATGATATTATTTAAAATTGAGTCCTTATTTCTATATAATTAATTAGTATATTTATAAAAAATAATTTTATAAATATTTGAAATTGGTTTACTCATTTTCATAGCCTTTATTAAAACATCATGGTTATCATAGTAATATTAAAAAAAATTATTCTAAATAGTATATAATACTTTTTAAGAATGATACTACAATTATTATATAAAATCCAACATAATATTATATATAATAAAAAATTCCTAATTTCTAAAAATCCATTAAATTCTATAATAAATTATCATCATAAGAAATCATCATAATTGGAAAATTATATATTCCCCCATTATATAATTATTAAAAGTCATCATTCTCAAACTATACAATAATATGAATTTTAAATTTTTAATTGTTATAATGACAACAACTCTAAAGCATGAAGGTCATAATTCTAAAAATAAATATTTATACATGCTTTTAATATATTCATTCATACAAATTATTTAAATAATGCCTCCCAGATATATATTGATACCATGGATTGTGTTATTTTTCTTTTATATTATTATTATTATAATTTCTAGGATGTTAATTTGGGATTATCGGTCCAGAGACATCTACAACTTATATCAACAATTTTTCATTTATCTAAATTGAATTATTATTTACAGTAGTCTTACAAAATGATTGTTTTGACTTGTAATTATTTAAATTAAAACAATAAATTTTTTATTACATAATATTTTTTGAATCTTTTAAATCATACAGCTTAACAAATAGATGAAAATTATATATATGAACATGAATAGAGAGATTCAATGAAGTTAAATTATTTGAGATGATCTGGATATTTTTGGATGAAACTATCCCTATATAACATAAAATGAATGATACTAAAATTATAGTTAAGTGACATTTGGGTGATGTATTATAAGATTTGAATTGAATTATTGAGATAATTGATAGTGTTGATTGTTAGAATAATCAAACATGAGTTTAAATTTTTTAATTTACAATTGATTACCATGAATACAATTTAATAAAATTAAATTATTTTGATAATTCATGGAATTAGTACATGTTATCATGAATGGTTTTGAATATTTTGATAAATCCATGAGTTTTTTGGATGAGGTTCTCACCTAAATTAATCAGATAATAACAAATTTTATTTATGGATTAATATAGAAAATGTACTAATACATATGATTCATTCTAACGCATGTTTACTGAACTCAGAATGCATGACTCTGTTAATGTTGATTCCACATTATATAAGTAGAACTCACCAATATATATGGATCAATTATACCAATATATGAGTATCATGATACTTTTTATAACCCACCGATAAATCATTTTCAATAATCATATAGCATCGAATTTCCAATAATAATAAAGAATGATTTAATTACAGTTTTTTAAAAACTATGATAGTCATTTAGAATCAACTTATTTTTTTAAGTTCCTTTAAATTAATATTTTTTCACTTTTTATGAAGAATAATTCTTAATTTGGTTAATACATAATCATTAAATTAGTTAATTTATTGTTCTTCTATTTTTAATTATTATTTTATTAAGTTATTATTAAATGTTAATTATTTATAATTTTTTTAATTATTTATGATTTTATATATACTAATTTTTTTAATAATTTATTTATTGTTATCTTGTATGCATGCATATATAAATCATGAAATTATTAATAATATATATGTGATTGATATATCTGAACCCACTTCCACTTTGTTATTCTATATTGACATTACCATAGAAGCACTCTCATTATGTGTAGATTAAACAAAATCCAATGCCATTATATATCTATAGACCATAAATCTAAAAAATAACATTAAAATGAATAACTAGTAATAACATAAAATTTACTGCATAATGAATAAATATGAACTAAATAATTAATAAATACAAATTAATAATTAATATTTAATATTTAATAAATAAATAACATATAATAAATAACTAAATAAAGAAGATATAACTAAAGAATAAAAAGGTGATAAATTTTGAATTAATATTTGTTGAATAATATATAGATTAATAAATAATGGATAATAAATATTTAATATGTAAATAATAAATAATAAATTAATCGTATGTTAATAATAAATTAAAAAATAAATTATAATATATATTTGAATAATAATAAATGATAAATGATAAATTAAATTTTTACGTTGAATATATAATAAATAAAAATAAAATAATTAATTAATAATAAATAATAAATTTATAACAAATAAATAATAATAAATAAATGAATTATTGAATTAAAAATAAATAAATATTTTTTTATCAATAATTAACAAATAATATATCAATTATAATTTATTAATAAATAAAAATTATATAATAAATTTAGAGTAAATAAAAAAAATAAAAAAATATTATGTTAGTAATAAATTATATATATTATTTAAATAAATATTATAGATCTATAATAAAAATATATTAATAAATAAAAAATATAATAATAATTAAACTATAATTAAATGATAAATAATTAATAATCAATTTATATATCGACACATACATTTAAATAATTATATATTAATATTACTAAAAATATATTAAAAAAAGTAAATATATGTGTATATATAATCATATTAGACAAAAATATTATCAACATAGATACTAATATATATATCAAATATTTTTTGAAATATTGATTGATATTCATGAATACATATAACTACTTAGGCATAGACACTATTATATACAATTTAAATTAAATATCAATATATATATTATAATTAAATGTAAATAAATGTATATAAATGTATAAGCACACACACAGTCACACACACATATATATAATATAAATTAATTTTTTATAAGTGGGAAAAAACAACAATTAAAAAATCATTAAATCAATTGACAATTTTTAGGAATAAAAAAATCATAGAAAACCCTAGAATGTTTTTTAGAGACACCTATATGGTGTTGAAATCACATTGAATGCTCAAAAATAAATGTATCATAACCAAAAAAATTGTTTCGGATGCCTTATCACCCTTTTTTATCCTACAAATTATTCATCAGGTCCCCATAGTTTATATATATTAGATTTTATTGTAGACATAGATTTTAAATGTTTTATAGCCCAAATAGATGTCCAGATCAAAAGATAAAGTCATTTGAAGTTCATGATTTATTTTAAACATCACTTAAAACTATAATATATTTTATTAAATTAATTAATACCACATAATAGTATAATTTCATCTTATATCACTTAATATGAATTAATATAAATTTTTTTCGAGTTTAAATTGATAAATAGATCAAAATATATATTTATTTGATACTAAAGTCTAATTTTCAAATCATTCAAAAATTAATTTAAGTATCTGATAATTACTAAATAATTATTATTATTTAACACGAACTAATTATGTTAAACTCTAACTCCCAAAAAATATTTGATTGTGTGTAAAAAATTATCAATATTATTAATTATGAATAATAATTAAATATATATTATTCAATATTTTTTCCGTTCATTTATATATTTTTCTAAAATATTATATCCATTTCAAAAAAAATTTTGTAATCCACCTTTAAAAACTAAATTTAATCTTTTAAAAAAACCTAATCATTAAAATTTTATTACATTATATGAAAAAGAACAACTAAAAATAAAAAAATCTATATGTTTTATGTATTTATAAATGACTGGTTCTATGAAAAAAACATGGTATTATTTTTCATGTAATATATTGTATTAGTTCTAAGAAAACCACTCAAATCTATTAGGAAACTATATTTATCCTATTGTGGGATTCCTTGGGATCATAATTTAAATTTCAATGAAATTATTGGTTGATCACTAGGCTATGTTAGTATGGTTATGTAATCTAAGGAATGTTCTCAACATATGGACGATATATCACATTGAATGGATGATTACAAAATATTGTAAGGATTATACACCAAACCATAAATATTACATTAGACAGTTAATGTACCATTTTATTATTTCATTCTGTTGATTGTTTATAACAGTAGAGGTGCATTTTTATAATGAAAAAATCAATATGATTTTATTTAGAAAAATATTGACAAGTAAAATATTACGATCCTCTATGAGATTCAACAATTAGAGATATTTGATATTTCTATAAAATAAAAATAAAATATTTGAGAACATTAATATTTTTGATAAAAGTATATTGGATAGTGATAATTATTTTATTTATATTTTTAATCAAAAATACCCTTTATTATTCCATTATTACAGTATTTAATTAATGAATATGAATTGATATTTTATTAAGGATAACAATATTCAATTAATATATAATTTTCAATTAATAATAATTGAAAAACAATAGTAGTCAAATTTGATAATATTTTTTTTGATATTGATTGTTGATTTTATTGATTTGAATATGAAAAAATAAAAGTATTAAATTTATATAACTTAGTAATATGATAACTATTATTGATAAATATATTATTAATGATGATATAGGTTCATTGAAATTTAATGGAGAAAAAAGTATAATATTCTATAAAAATAAATAACCGAAATTAATCTAATGATGATTATGTTATTCCTATATGAAATTAAATTTTTTAAATAAATTTTGGAAACATGTTTAAAGATGATAATTTTTATTTTTTATATGTATTGATGAACACATATAAGATAGATCTCATATTAAAAATTATATACTCTAACAATGGCATGGGATGTGCTATAAGACAATAGTTATTTTTCTATTTTTTCATTAAAAAAAATAAAAATGAATATTTGTAGTTCCAATGGGGATTTTTAGATATTTATTATATATCCAACAATAAAAACTAAGTAAATAATTATTCCACAAAAATTAAATAATAAGTAAAAAACATAGGTTATTCCTATTATTTTAAAGGACATAGTGATGTATTGAAAATGAGATATTTCTTATCATGAGTGACACCCACATACAAGATGTGGAAAATGATTAATGGATACAGTTAATCCAAATTTAATTTAAGGACTTATATAATAAATTATATATTTTATATATATTATTATACATATTGTATAAAACGTTTATCAGGATTAATAAGAAAATATAGATCTATGAGAATCTTTCAATAGAACCCTAAAAACATCAAATTGAATACAATGGATAAATTAATTTAGTTCTATAGTTAAATACCGTAATAAATTAAAAAAATATTGAATTCCAACTATGTCCTTTGGAATACTATTTTGTAGAAGGGGAAGGATACAGATGATTCATCTTATGTATATAGTGAAAATAAGAAGGTCAAATGTGTGTTCATATAAAGAATACTAAAATAGTTAAGACTTATTTGAAGGATCATTAGAGGGATCATCTCAATGAATATGGGAAACACCTATAATATACCATAACCAATGCAATAGATAAAAACTATGTGATGTACTATAATGATCTTTTGGTTTTATTTAAGAACACATGATGGAATGTTGTGTAACATTACATCATGGTTAAAAATTATAACTAATTGTGTTTATAGTGGATGATTATGTGATTGAGATTACTAATAAATCATTATATGATGTAGTGTATACACTATGTTGTTGAACTATTTTATATTTTTTATGTGTTATTTCTTTATTTCATTTATTATTAAAGTATGAGATAGAGATACATTTCAACAATCCAAAGATCATAATCAGTCGTATATATTGATTTAATAAGAAAAAAAATCATATAATGACATCATATTCATCAACTCATAGTGACATAACTGGACCGTGTAACATCAATATTGATTTAAATATCCTACTTCATCATTATTTCAAACTATAGATAATTGTAAATATTATAGTTTATAAGATTATTATTTAAATAACTAATAGATATGAAATCCTTTTCATTCAAATAATAATCCACTGTATCAAATCTATCTATAATATTTCTCATTAGTTTCTTGAAAATATTTGATTCCTCATATGTTCCTTGAAGACACCTAATGTAATGTAAAATACCATTCACCATAATGATTTAGTAATTAAATATATAATTCTCATCATATATTAGAATCTCATCTGACAGTCCTTTATATATTTTCATCATATGATCCTTAACAATATCATACTCTTCCAAAATATTTTCTTATTTTTTAATGATAAAATTGGTTGTTTTGAGTCACTTATATTATGAATATTATTTATTTTATATGTAAATATGAAATTTATTCCCTTCATTTCAATCAAATATAAAATTCCATTTATCTATAAATTTAATGGGATCATCTACCTCAACTAGTGTAAAACACTCATTTGTTAAATCCATGACTTCTATTAATAAAGAGATGTTTAAAGGAATAATATTTTTCTTAAAAATATTATTTTTTATTCCATTATATAATGTAACACCTAATATGTTTATATAATAGTGATTATCTAACAGAAACATCAAAAAAAATTAAGGAGAAGAAAAAAATATTTTCTCTAATAGAATATAATATTTATTGGTATGTAGTTATTTATTGGTGATATTTATGGAAGAAATAAATGATATTCTTTGTATAATTTTATTTTAAACTGATCTCATTTGACTACTTGGTTTCTCAATCCAATATCTTTATTTTCAACATCAATTGTAAAATAAAGAAATGTAATTAAACACATTGAACATAGGATTATTTTTATTTTTTGATCCAACTATAACTATTTTAATTATTAATATTATCATGTAGAGTTTTAGGCATATATTTTAACACTCATCTCATTCAGGGATTGAAAAATGTTAAAAAATATAATCCATCAGTATTTTAATCATCTAAACCCTAATGGCTCACATTTTGTGGTGAAATAATTATAGTTTCCCTATATAAAAGGAATCAGATAAGAATATATTGAATATTTTATGGTATGGATAAACTAGATACATATTTTAAATTCAAATTATAATTGAATGCATAAAATATACAATGGTTTCTTTGAGAATTGTATAATTCCCACTATCATATCCCTGCGTATCAATCTTGATACTCTTCATAGGTTTTTGGGGAAAATAAAACATAAGAAATGGGTGAGATGAAATTTTTAGTAAGCGATTGTGTATAGAGGTAGAATTAATTAATTAATAATAACAATCAATTTGAAATGGTAAATATTTAAAACCAAATCTATTTAAAAATTTACTTTTTCATAACAAGGAGTGAATAAAGGATGACCAAATAATGAAATAAAATTCAACACATGTACTCAAAACATTGACATGGATATTAAAACTAATAATATAATCACATGGAACATCAATGACTAGTCTAATAATGATGAATATTATAGTCCTCAACATGAAATTGATATTGTCGAGGTCTAATTGAAATATATCATACATAAATGGGTAAGGCCTTGATCAGAACTCAATATTCTCTGTATTCAAACTTCTACTGAATATTCAAGGGGATATATATGGCTCTACCTATCAAATATTATGTATATTTTATCATTCATCTTAATTGGTTGAAACCGAATCAAAATAATCTTTTTATTAATAAAATATCATACAAATTGATTAATAATACCCAATAAAATAAAAAATAACACAAGCATATTTGTAATAATAATGTAATAAAACTAGTACATCCCATATAATACTCATCATTAACCATCATGAGAAATAATAAAGACTGTTTTATTTAAATATACATAATAATAACAAAATTTAGGTAATCATTTGATGTCATTGATGAATTGAAATACAATAAAAATATTATTAAATACAATCATGAGGAGAAGGTAATAATTATTTTGAATAAAAAAATTTTAAACTAAATTTGAATTTTTTTTGGAAAATAAATTTAATTGAAAATAACATTGAAAAAATATAATAATTATTTTTATTACATTGACTAGTCATGAAAGAAATAAATTAAATTCTTTAATTTATTGTTAAAAAATATTTCATTAACATTTTTTTCAAAAAAAAAACAAATGATATTTTTTTTAAAAACATGAATATTACATTAAATACATTTTTTAAAAATTAAAATAGGGGTAAAAATTTATTTAATAAATTATTTTCAGAATTGCAAAAAAATCGGGAACATTTTTAAAAATCAAACATGTTGATGAAAATTGGGTTTGACTAAATAGAGAAATAATGTCACATTTTCATAAAAAATATTTACCAATAACATTATGTAAAAATGAGGGGAATTTTTTAATATTAAATTATTTAATAATTATTACCTATAGAAAATAATTTATTTGATTTATAATATAATTATCAAAAAAATTCCCCAAGGGGTACATTAAAAATTACAATCTTGAATAATTATGAGATTGTAAAATAATTGCTTTCGACTATGGTAACATTTTAATAGTAACCTATATGAATGAAATAAAATCAAATGAAAAACAAAATAAATTAAAGTTCAAAAAATTCTTCACAAAACATATCAAAATTTTCATTATATACACCACACCAAAATAATAAGTATTGTATACAACATATCTCATATAAGTAAAAGTGAGAATAGAAACCCTTTCATTTTTTTAATTTCCTTCTTATGTGTTCGTACCTATAGTTAAATTAATACAGATTTATTACACATTTATTATTGAAACATAATGATATAATTGGTTCCATAAGTGAATTAATTATAGTATTTTATGACCTATTTATAAATAATTCTTTTTTAATGTCACTATTTATGGTGATAATTATTTCATTTTATTGTCTGTTTTGGTTCATTAATTTATTTCCTTTTACTTTGACAGTGGTTACATTTTCTAAAAAACCTTAATGATGATATAAAATTCATATATATTTATTTTAGTATAATTTATAGTATTTCATACAAGATAGATATAGAATATGAATTAAATTTTTCATGGAGATTATATGCCATACATATGAAAGAACATTTTAATATTTTCATAGATTAATCAAAATAATGATAAATAAATATAAATACATATTTATAAAATCTATACAATTATATTTATTTCATTTATATTAATAAAATTCATATCTACCACCATCCATGTTAAAATAAAATGAAATACATTTTACATTTCAACATGGAGGTGATAGTCCACACATATAAATGATGAACTTTATTGCATTTTAACGGATTTGAAGTTAAGAAGAATTATGTGATATTATATTTCTAGAGGAATATTTAATTTATAAATTTTACATATTCCAATGAAATCATTCCTTATCATGTTACATTTAATGAATAAGTAAAAATTAAATAACATCAATGCATGAGGTGGTAGTCATCTATACACAAAAGGGAAGTTATCATATCCCACATTAAATGGTATGTTAGAAGGTATATGTGATATAATAATTTTAAAATTATATTAATTTCATAAGTATAATTTAAAATTTTTAAATCCATCATTACATCTAGTAGTGAATAGTGTTGATGTAAAATAAATTACATCGATTCATGATGCGATAGTATGTCTTAACCATGATCAACAATTTCATTTCCAATTTGAGGGAAGTGAATATGGACATTTTAAATAGTAATATTATAATAAAATTTCATTTTATAAAAGAATAATTTATCATAATATTGTTATATTTTAAAATGATTTCATGGATGTGGAATAAAAAAATACACAAGTCTATGAATTTTACCTCCTCTCCATAGAGACTCATTAGGTTTGTAACTAATTCTATGTTACGAGGACTTGCTAACAAAAAAAGGAATATAAGATGTGGGATTGTTATTACAGAATGTTTTAGGTTTTTTCTAGGGTGAACGAATGTGTTTTTGATGCGTGAATAAGGAGGAGAGGTTCTTTCCTTTTAGTAGTACAAGATAGGATACACATAGTATGGTTGAAAAGAATAATTGATTCAAAAAACTTTATCATCACACAAGCTTATAAAAATATTTCATTATCAACCCTTATATAATTGATGGTTTATATATGGATGTAAAATTTGGTTTGGATAATATTTATGTCATTTTAACCCCTAGATTCTTAGTATAACCCATGGTAAACCAATTTAATCATTAATCACATTAATTAATTTTACTTATTGTAGTAGTAATAATAGTAAAAAATTATGTTGAAATTAATATATAATATAAATTATTACCACTAAAAATATATTATACATTTTTATAAATCCATTTCACATAAGTAGTATAAATAAATTTAAAATAAAACCTCTAGATATGGTGAATAGTGGATTTGAAATGAAAAGTTGTCAAACATATTAAATTATATAATATTTCAAATGATACTTATGTTTTTATTTCAATATTTTTGAAATATAGTTAATTAATATTATTTCTTACATGGTATCCACCACCAGATCTCTCTATGAACTCTATCATTTTCTTCATTTGTGATTTTACAGTTTGTTATGGTTTAGGTTGTTAATCAAATATCGTGATATCTGATTAGGCATTATAACAATATCCCTCACCTCAGTCATCATCACATTTTGTTTATTGTCAACAAATTTTATTTCAAATTCAATGTGTCCAAATTTTTTTTTCTCCCCACTAAATAAAACAAAAAAAATCAATCATTCATAAATAATAATCATAATGGGAATCCAAATAATCATTAATTGTTTTGATTGGATATCAAAATCATGAAAAAACTAATTAATAGACGACACATTATATTTTATCATATGCCATTTATTGTAAATAATTATCAAAATTATGCATAAATTTTATTTATATAATATTTATATTAACTAAATCATATCCCCTAATTTTGGAAAACCTGGTCTGTAATAATTCTCATTTTCATGTACCAGGTAATGCTCGAGTCAAACATGATGGGCCATTATTAATGTTTATAACCCTATCAATATCTATTTTATAACCAAATCCACTTATAGTTTCTAAACATGGATGCATACCATGGATAACAACATAATATCCCCAATAAAAAAATTGTTGGATGATATAATATTCATAAAAGTATCCTACAAATTAACCATAGTGTTGTATTCCATAATTTAGGTTTTCCGAAGTATACATCCTGTTGTTTCAACAAATATTCCTCTAACACCAGATGGAGGGACCGAAATTCATGTATCCAATAACCTTTTGTACATTACTAAATTTAAATAATATACATAGAATCATCTCTGATGGGATGAATATTTTAATATTCTTATTAAAATAGATACATTTATGAAATTAAAAATTCATTTTATATATAAAATAAAAAATATAAATGTGATCTCTATATTTAACCTTTGAATATATTTTCATATAAATCATACAAACACATTCAGGTGTCCTCCAAAAAATAAAACATAAGAAAGATGTGGGCTCAAATTCTCATCTAGTATATTCATGGAGAAGAATAAATCATAATGGATTAAAAATAATAAATAACAAAAACTAAATAATTGAAACACATGTCATTAAAACAATTACATGATAATAACATGGACAGAGTGAATGTTGGTCAAATATTCCCATATAAATTTTCACATTACCCTGATAATTAACAATATATATTCTCAATAATTGAATAATCACATGGAACATTAGTAAATATTCAGATAACTAGAAAATGCAGGATTTCAGACATCATAATCATACCTTCATTAGTCCAAGGGGAGGATCCACCCCCTAGTTGGGTTACTAATGAGGATGATATTATGAACATTCATGGGAATTTATTTTTGGTTGAAGACATATGATAAGAATTTATATTTCATTCTCATGCCTCTAAATGTGTTTTCAATCTATAATTTTCCATGATAAACCCCGACCTACATTTCTAGTATTTTTTCCCATGTATGAACATTTATATTTAGGGTTTTATTACAGGGTTTTCAACCTTTTAGTGGGTGGAAATGGAGAAATCGTTACCTACTATACATTGACAAACTTCTTTTATCTTATTGTCTGAATGTGATGAGTAAATAATGGATTTTGTTATGTGTTTAATAAAACCCCCTTGATGAAGATATGTAATACATGTGAACATCGATAGGTAGAAAAAGTAGATTCACTTTTAACCTACCATAGATACCATTTTAGTTGATCATCTTAGTAGGGTCCACATCCTATAGGTTACACACCTTTATAGTGTTACCTGATATATTGTAACAGATATGGATTCTCAGTTTACATCATGGTTTTGGTATGGGTTGTACAAATAACTTGTTTCATCAGATCTTTTCAGTATAACCTATAACCCATATACAAAAGGAAAATATAACCGTATGATATGGGGCTTAGAATACATCCTTTGATATTGAATTATTAATTGTTTAGGATCATTGAAAAAAAACCTATATCTTTCAAAATATTCTTATAATAAAATATTTTACGATAATATTGAGATTATTACTTATGATTCCATAAATAGTAGACTATTCTATTCACCCCAATTCTAGTTAGATGGAGGTAAGGTAGTAATACTAGGAAATTATGTCATTCAGCTTATATCTGAAAAGGTACAACTAATATGTAAATAGATGGATATAACTCAATCTACGAAGAAGTCTTATAGTAATTATCTATGTATAAATCTTATGTTCACATAAGGATATCTAGTCATAATGCAATATTCACCAGCTTGGGTCACACACTATTAAAGAAATTGGGTAAGATATCGTTTCATTATGTTTTTCCATTTTAGATCTTAGAGGGACTCTATATATTCTCCTATCATTTAGCTTTACCATAGAGGTATGAGGCCATACACAATGTATTACATGCATCAATTAATTTCTATTATTATTCTAAGAGGTATAATTATTTTAACCCTAAGAATATTTTTTGGGAGGATGATGCCTATTGTTGAAAGCGTTATATTCATATTCATTTATCACTACAATAATCCTTTCCAACATAAGACTATTCATGTAAATTACGTGTTATGGTATCATGAATGATTACATAAAGAGACATGACAGTGAGATGATAATGTCCATGATTAGTGGGATGATCTTTTATCAGATGAAGTTTTACAACCATTAGAAAAGAATCATGAGGATGAATTTTTTAAGAAGGGTTGTTATAAAAGATAGAACATATCGTGATGTATGAATTCACTACGATTCAGTATTAAGCACTTTTTTTAAATGGGAAAGAATAATGTTTTTTTAGTGTTTCGTAAGTGTTCATGGCATGTGATAATCCTCAAGATATGTATTTTGGACATTAAATTATGAGTCGCATGGTTCGTATACAGTTAGTGATAACTATGCAATTAAACCATATAGGCTCTGATGGGTGATTAATAGTTTGGGGAAACTATGTATGGGAGATAAAAAGATTTGTGTGAATGATGTTTTATATTCCAAAAGCGAAACATGGGCCATGGATAGTAACCCAAACCATTAACCTATCATGCAAGGGTTGTTCGACTTATAAAGTAGAGATTTATGGTTATTACATGGTTTGGAAACAATGTAAAGTAAAACTATTTTCCTCTTCAAAAATGGGTGAAAAATAATTTTGTCTCCCCTACCATATTTTAAATTTAAATATATATTTCTCAATCCTATTTAAAATCTTCTCTTCCATGTTTGATGCTCTCAATATATCCTCATATTTATCTGTTTTTATATCTCATTTTATTGATCTCAAATTCAAATGTAGTTACATGGGTTTATAGCTAAGTATAAGACCATCAATATTATTCCTTTTTTTAATCCCATCTTCATGAATTATAATTCATAGTGATCTATTATTCTATATTTTTAAGAAGTTGTATATTTCCTTTATTCATTCAATTCTTGCTCGAATTTGAACACGATATCAGGTTAAGAATTTTCAAACACCATAAAGAAGGTGGTTGATAAATGTTTACCAAAATTTGAGTTTTATTATTAAATAATCCATTATTCCAAAATGCTGAACCATACAAACAATAACTTAAAAATATAAGTTGTTCTTAATTAAATTGTTTTTCATTCTTGGATTTCAAATTTACAAATTTTTATTGTCATAAGAACTTACATACAACTAGTTACACCACTTTAAGTGTTTTTATTAAATTAATATGACATTATAATTGAATATTTAACTAATCCAACCTCTATGTGTGGTTTTCATGAAGATTTCAGTGAAATAATTTGATTACATCCAATGATCGTTATTGGTAAGACCTTAAAACATGCCTAAAGTGGATTACACCCTCGGATTATAGTATAGCATTACATAAATGATATAATATTAATTATTTATGACATTTGTATAATGGAAAATGAGAAACATTTTAGGATAATATTTGATAGGACACCTCATGTTATAT
This sequence comes from Viscum album, assembly GCA_963277665.1. NCBI lineage: Eukaryota > Viridiplantae > Streptophyta > Magnoliopsida > Santalales > Viscaceae > Viscum > Viscum album. Next base: position 1,959,043,730 of record OY728165.1, read on the forward strand.
ATATCTGTTATATATGGCATGATAGACCAAATAATTTATTAGATGATTGGAATATTGTTTTATGCTCCCATATAGGTTGTTTCATATAATGTTTCACATCTCTAATTAGGTTTACAGATATGATATCAAATGTATCCCTAATATAATTAAAGGTATAGTACACTTATCTGCAACATGACACTCTTTTAAACATGCATGTATTCCAGTTTTATTTTTTTTGTATTATATTGTACTGGTATTTATATATATGGTTATGTATTTCAATACTTATATACACAATATATATATATACAATTTAAAACATATAAATATATATATATATTTATTTATATAATTATATATACATATAATGTGAATCATGTTTAGAGATATCCTGACATAGTCTTAAGTAGGTACCCTGGTTGGTTTCCTCTGGGAACTAAACCTAACTTGGAAATAATTTAAATTTCGAATTATCATATGTTATAATTTCACACCTATATTTTTTATCCACTAGATGGATAATACTATATATCATTGGTTATGGCCTACCGAGTATATATCATTACCTTCTCAGGAAACTGATTTGTACATGAACATTATTATTGTTTTCATGTGGAGACCAATGTAAAGGTTATGATTTAGATACATGGTGGTCAAACATGGATTATGTATGAGAGTATAGGAATAAACGTATTATTGTGATTTTATTGACATTTTCAAGTGACTTTTTTATATTTTTTTTCCTATTTTATATGACTATTTATTTTTATACCACACATATTACTTTTTTTATAATATGAAGAGATGAAATCATTTGTATATGAAAATGGTGATTTATTTCTAAGAGATTTATTTCTGGTTCCCATGTTTTATATTTTTACAATTCATCATCAGATATTATCATATATTTACAATTATGATCCACTTTGAATAGAGTTAATTGTCTCCCCACAGACACAGATATGGCCCATGCTTCTTATTACCAGCCTATAGCAAATGAAGAGGAATTATTGAGTCCATGTGGCCAGTTGTGAATGCTTATCATTTAGGGAACCATTCGTAGGAAACTACTCAAGTCTATATATTCCCTAAAATTTATTCAAGTATGATTTTATTATTTTTCATATACATGTTAAACTTATTTTTACATATTTCATAACTTAAATTAACATATTTAGTATAATATTCTTATAATTTTCCCAATATGGTTCTTCTAACTTTTTATTAAAAAAGTGAACGGAATTTCAATTTTAAGGTATTCTCCTCTAAAAATTTTATATTATTATTGAAATTGGGAGACAGGGTGTCTGATACATAAAGAAATTCTATTTTTATGTAAATATATTCATTGACACTTATCTCACCAAAAATGGTTCCTTTATATGATTGATTGTTTGGGGGGTCAAGAATGATTTCACAATCATTAACACTAGGTTTACATTTTCATATTTTAAAAAATATCCCATCAAATCCCACATCTATATCATCGTAAATACTTTCATTCCAAAGGTAGTAGGTCACTTGGGATTCAAACCCAATGATAGTATGGAAGTCCCATTGTATTAGAGGATGGGTTGGGGGTCTCATATTTCCCTTTTGGGGGAATTATTCTGTATTCATGGACTCTCTTATAGATATTTTATATGTTAATGAATATTAAAAAGAACTTAATAAATGAATTTTAACCCCAAATAATGATCATGTGTTAATGCTTCTATATGTAAAGGGAGTTATGTTAATGATACCATATGTAATGAAATGATTTTTTTGTCCATTTCTCATTATTTCATACCACTTTTATATGTTAATATTTTGAAGTCGTATAACCAGGAACTCTAGAGTTTACATCCATAAAGGGATATAGTTGGTGTCTTGGATGTGAGATTAAACCATTATGCGATGTCCTATGTATCCTATTTATAATCGTATTCAAAACCCTTGTAGTCAAGTTAGGTCTACGGAATGTATTTTGATGTCATATGAAATCCAAGTATATGAGGGCACAAAGGAAATGAGAGTCGAGATATTGCCTTAGGAAGAAATCCTATGTATACATATTTTAGAAGAATCCAAAGTCATCATAGTTCAACATTCCATTAATATATTGATGGGTGGTAACTGATATTTATTTTTTGTTAGGTTTTTTTTCAAGGGTTTACTAATGTGGGAATTTATTTATTACATAGAACAATATGGAATCCATTGTATGAGGTAAATTGTATCATTCCACTACTCTGGGAATACACTAAGGATTCCTTAGGCGTGGAGAATTTATAATGTGTGTGATATGATTGTTAAAGATCATTAATACTTTTCTAGTCATGATCGGTGTGGGAAACAAGGGATATAAAGTGATTAAAATATTTTCATATTGATATAGGTATTTTATATTGGGGTGTCCAAAATGTGGTTTTGAAATAGATATCATGTCATAGAAATGCATTCGACATCTCATACTTATGTGAAGAATTAGAGTGCTCATAGGTCATTTTTTACCTCAACCCCTTGAGGGATGATGAGGATTGATAAACCCCTGGGAGTGTTTGGACCTCATGTGTTTTATTGATTGAAATTTGAAGGTACTTAAACTAAATAGGATTCCCAATTGTATCTTGGTCCACATAGAGAATTTCTTTGTATCTTTTTTGGAATGGAACCCGAGTTTACATAGTTATATTAATGTTAAATCTATTGATGTGTGAGGAATAATGATAAACCCAAAAACTAATTTGGGTCCAATTGGATATTAATCCAGATAAATGGAGGGACATATTATATGGTGGATTCATATTGGGAGATCGATCTTTTAGAAGGAATCTAAATATCCAATTTCCATAGAAATTAGAGTTCACATAGTTAAATATAGTTTATATGAATTTCTATTTTCTATAAAATATATTCAAGTCCTGGGTGTCTTCTTGAAAGACATGACATGTGAGGGAAGTCTATTATACTTGTTCTATTCATCTTCCTGGCATTTCAATGGATGTCTAGACAAATCCATGAGTACAATCATGTGATCTGACTGACTTATCTATGGGTGATAATATTATTATTATGACATGTCCATGTTTCATAGAATGATTGAGGTAGACATGTCTATGGTTGTCACATCATTCAATTTACATATATAGGAATCCATCATGTGATTGATGTAGGCACATCAAATTTTATTTCCATCATGGGGAAGACATGTATGGGTACTGTCGAAAGATCTGGGTAACATGTCTGGAAGAAATTTTGTGAAATGATTTACATGTATATAGAACATTTAATGTATTCAATGACATGTCCAGAAGAATTCACATGTTTGTACAATATTTACAAGTGATATCATATGATCTTTATAGGATATAGGAAGGTCTTGATGCATTCATCTGAAAATTAGTGCAACAGTCTCCACATAAGGCTTATACGTTTTCATCCTTTATTTCAGAAATTCATTAATATTTATGAATAATTGTCTTACGGAGGATTCTCATAACCATATAGTCACATAGAAATTACAATATATGATCTTCTTGGCACAACATTATTCCTTCATATGATCAATAGATAGATCACATGATGTGTATATACATGTTGTGTATACATTCAGACATTATAATGGTTTATGTAGTGAAATACATCTGCAATTGCATGAATTTTTACTCAGTTAATTATTCTAATTCTTATATTCTTCCTTTAGAATCTCTAATGTGTTTCCTTTGTTATTGTAATATGAGTGAAGAAATTATAGGCATCGCCACCTTAGATCTACAAATCCTTTCACAATTAATATATCAAATATATGGGATCGAGTATCATTGATTTATCATATTTAATTAGAAGTGAAATAAATCATAGTTCATGTTATTTTATATAATTGACTAGATTGTATAATATTCAATAATTGAGACTATGAGTAGGACTTATTCATATAGGGTTTTCATGAATTACCTAATCAAGAATATGAACATTTGATTGAATATGAGATTTAATTGGGCTTAAAACTTAATGAATGGCATAAAATGGTGGCACTCTCATCACGATATTTGTAAAATCACAACTAATTGCTAATTCTACATGAGTAATTATTGGTGTGGATTCAAGAGATATAGGAATATTGACACATCACATGAGAGAACATTTTTATGGATATTACACATTAATGTTTCCCTTAAATTGGTATGCTTATTAGTCTTGTGGATACTATTTTTTATAGATCATCCAATAGTAGGGTTTCTGATATATACTATTTATGACAGGAATCATAATCATCATAGTTCAATTTTCCCCTAACCCAATGATGGTTTTGATGTAATTAATGGAATGGTTGGGGATTACATTTAATATGATGACCACATATAAACCAACCACCAATAATCTAATGGTTGAGGAATGATAATTTATTCGTTGTATGATTTGGGTTATATGAACCAAGATAATTTAAATATGGAGGTAATGACACCAGGGTTGATACCAATTATATCTATGGCTGTAGGAAAGAATCATATGTATCCTATTATGCTAGGAAATAGAATACCCATTGTTCAACTTATCCTAACCAACTGATGTGATGAAATGTGTGACTAAACATTGAGAAATTATTGTTATCCTTGAGTTCATGGATAGTTATGGACTAACAATAGGATGGATTACCATTTTTAGATTCATTATCTATTATTTGACACTTAAAGATAGATGATTTTCATGAAAGGTCTATAAAATATGATTAGTAAGACATGTAATGGCCCTCTGAGAGATTGAAAAATCGGGTTCCATGAGTGTATAACAATATCTAGTCAATGACACTAACCTTATAAATTTGTCACTTAGAATATGATTTTTGGATGATGGTAAATATATTTTATTTCCAAGATCTTCTACCAAAAAAAGTTGAAAAGTATATGATGTCTTTCGGACATGTCTTACTCGACTTCTGGATATGCCATACCATTCTAAGGGTGTCTTCCTGAAAATCCAAAGGTTTTTTTTCATTATCCAAGGTGATATTTCCAGGGTTCTTCTATTGAATGAAGTTATAATTAACATGTTCTTTCGAATGATCCAAGGCGATATGCTCAAGGTTTATATGCATGATCAAATATTTCATGTTCAAGGAATGTCATGTGATCCTTGTCGTCATGTACATGATTTCTTCAGAATATAAAATTTTGATGACCAAGGATTGTCTCTTGATCAAACTAACAAGTCGGAATCTTTATGAGGGAAACATAAGATCAGAGAGTCATGTGATCACATGAGAATATGAGATATAGACAATGAGGTCTCGTGGTCATGCCTATGTTCCCATGAATTATATATAGATCATGTCTACGGTTTTTATGGTGCAAGGATTTAATTTATACATGTTCAAATACGTGTTAAAGTATGATAAATTTATTTTTTCTTGATAGGGGTTCCTTCCCAATGCTTTCCACATTGCACGAAAGTGGTAATTCACGATAATTTATATCATGATTGTCATTTGTAGAGCCACGTATATCTATTTTTGTTCCTTTATGATGGATTCTCCTAATATTTGACTTATCATGAAATAATTTTATATTAATGAGGTCTTTCAAGGGGTTGTACAAACTTATTCATGGAGTTATATATTGGATATAAATCCATAGATGAGTGTGTTCATGTCAAATGGGGAGCATAGACCAAGTTTTATGTGATTTGATGGTCTCATAGATGTTATTTTATGGGGATACAAAAACATGTGTAGAGGATAAACATTATTGAAATATGTACCATGTATTACTATTCACATGGGTAATTACTCGTAAGGCAGTAGCCCACTACACCTATATTTTAATTCATTCCCTTCTTTTCAATATTTATATCCTCCATCACCCCTAAATGTGTTTCTTTCCAATTATTAGGGGTTTATATAGGTAGTGGTGGCTGAGGGTGGTTCAAATTTTAATATTGTTCAGCCGTGTACATCGACATAAGTCGGTGGGTGGATTTAAATGATCAACCTCATGCGGTCTCAATAAGGTTTCACATGATGAAATTAATGATATATCCCATGGATTCACATGATTGTATTCATGGAAATCACATGATCATCTCTATGTGAGATTCCGGATCAGTTCTTGTTCATGCGATTAAATTCTGAAAAATCACATGGGGCTTCACGTGATGGCTTGAATGGATTCATGTGATCAGAATAACTTCATGTGATGACATTATGTTATTTCATGACCGTTCCACATCTATGTATTCACAATCTTCTTAAATATGGAAATTTTTTGAGGTTCCAACAATGATGTGACGCACTATATTTTATGTTAAGCCTAAATGATTTCTTAATTACCCCTTGTTATCAACATCCTTTTGTTATTATAACTTCATAACATCTAGTGATTAAACAACATCTATCACATGATTGTTATCATGTGATGGATCTAATTTATTCAAAAGAAGTAATCTATGAAAAAAAATGTTGCATGTATGGCTCCGGGACATCGATCATGACCCCTTTGTCTCGTTCTGATCATTTGAGAAGTCATACACATTTTTTATCGTGTGTTTTATTCATGAAGATTTTGGGTGTGACACGTTGTGTCGAACAAGGTGTATCATTCATTGTAGTATTTGAGTAGGAGGTTGAAGATGTCCACGTGAGGGGATCAAATGACGTGGATAAATTTTCTAATGGCTATGAATATTTCAAAATATATTATTTCAAGTGGAATTATACAATGATCATTCCGAATCCCACATATATATCATGGTTATTGTATCCCCTCTTAATAAGTATAGGTGTGCCATCTCAATCCATAGAAATAATAAGGGTTGAAATCCATAGCACATACACACACAAAATCCCTCACTGAATGAAAACTCCCATTGTGTATACTGCCTTGGTAGACAATAACATGCCTTGCAAGATCACCATGAGTGTTATAATAGCTCACAGAATCAGTTTCTCGGTTGGATGGAAGGATGGCTATCATAGAAATATTGAGGTAACTCCCACATGTACCTTTTGTTGGGTTGGATGACTACTTATCGTGACATGATATCATTATAGGTCATAAAAACATAGATATTATTCTTATTAAAAAGGGTGATATATGGGAAAAATTTATTGGCCATAATAAAATGTAGTCCAAGAACTTATTCATCAATTATTATACCTCTAAGTTCATCATGTTATATATATCGATATTTTGACAAGTCTTTACACATCTAAAACCATTAATAGAAGTGTTCTTAGTAATCAATTTTGGTTATCAATGAAATCCACCCTATGAATTAAATTTTTTCCTAACAAAATGAATTAGATACAATGTTAACATAGAAAACTTTTCAGAATACTTTAAACAACTGAAAAACATTCAAATTTATAACAATGACATGATTTTTCAAAAGTGTATGTCCTTTGATCTTTCATGTGTTATAAAGAGGATACATCTGACATCTAATGCACATATATCTTCCTTATATGGACTATACATGGGATAGGAAAATAATATCCTAAATTTGGAATGTGTACGAATTCCAAGATAGAAAATGGGTTGGTTGGGATGGAACTTGTGGAAAGATCCTAGACAAGATAACATAACATTTTTATGTATTTTATGAAATAAGAATATAGAAACACATAGTTCTAGTAGGGAATAATCTTTTTCTGGTCAATATTATTCATAGGTAACATTTTATCATGTTTGAGGAAATATATGATGAGTTTTCATATGTCTATATGGTTTTGTATAAATAGAATGTTGTGTCATCAATTTATGATGAAATATGTGGTAGCTACCCATGTTTGAGAGGTTTTTTTTTCATATATCTAGATCTTCTGAAAAATTTCAAGCTACACAATGTATAAAAATCTATATAATTTATGTCTGTATAGGATAGACCAATTGTTTTTCATTTTTAAGGCATGATTGGACTAGGCACCATTATGATGGTCACAATAAATAGAGATGTTCTCAAATAATTTCATAGACTAGTGGAAAGCATATAAATTCTTTATAGGGATAATTAATGGTCATTACAGTATTATTATCATATTCATTTCAACACTAAATTTTTCCAAATCATTATTAGGGGAAATATTAGTTGGAATGAACTATTGTTTTTCTAAGACTCTATTTTAATGGTTTTTCATGTAACATGTTTTGTAACCATTCTATTTAATAGATTCTCAATAATTCACAGATCACACATCATGCATCTCTAGTGAAAAAAGACTCAAATTTTTCAAAATTCTCCATTTATGGGTTTTCATCCCGGTGAGAATTTTGTCTAATTCAATTGGATATTTTAATTTCATATAGGATAAAAGACTATTATGATATATATTAGGGTCCTCTTGAACATACCATCATGTTCATGTGTAGTGAACCATCCAAAACATAACATCCTCTATGTAGATTAAAATCATGTTTTAAGAATTTCATCCATGTAAATTTACATCATGAGGAAAGAATGTCTTCCAGGTATTTTAATATAATTTGGTATGTGTGTATTCCATGTAGTTTAATGTCATGTGGTTAGGATGTAATTCATGAAATATAACATCACGTGGTAAGGAAATCATATATGAATTATTATGATATGTAGTAATGATGAATAATTATATCCCATTTAATGTCTTGTTGATATTAATTTAGTCGTTGTTCAATTTAGTGTTTTACTACAAGGACATAGTTTAACAATATTTGTAGTAGTATCCTGGTGTTGGTGTCTTACTTTATTAATTTGGCATAGATATTTTGGGTCGAATCCTAGTGTACTGTCTAGTTTATTAGTTTTAGAAAAGTATTTTCATATATGATACCAATTATAAATTGGTAAAAAAAATAAATCATAAGAAATAATAATGTTCAACATCATTAAGACACATTCCTAGAATAATCATCATATCACAAGGAAACAAAACAATATAAGGGTAAAATCAAATTCTCGGTATGTGTTATGTAAAACAGAATCTATCAGGATTCAATATGTATAATTTATATACAAATAAAAATAAGTTTTCACACTTGTTATTTAAATACCATCACTTCATAAATATATAAGGAATGATTAAAATGAAAATGTAAAAAACTAAAAAAACATGTCATTTTTTAATAACCAATAACAAAATGAATCCCAATATAATATCATTGTGAAAATATAATGGGTACTGATTAATGAATATTTAATGATGGAATTGAATAATTATCAAATGTCATGTTTATTAGTCACATTATACCATTACCATCAAGATCTATCCTCAATATAGAATGAAACAAACTATGTAATAACCGATGTAATTTTTCCATCTAAGTCATATCATGATACAAAAAATGTATCAAGGGGATTTCATTAACTGATCCTCAACCAATTTATTGAATATACAAATAATTAATTATATATATATATTAATTGATATAATTCATAAAAAAATTACCTTTTAACAGAATATCATTTTTGATGTAAGGATAATGATTTATCAATATATCCTTAGTAAACCAAATAAAATTCAAATTCAATACAATATTTAAAAATGGAATAATATCTATTAATTAATAATATCTATTTTCTAAGAATACAGATATTTGTTAAAATTTTAATTTCAGTAGAAAAATAATTACTATAAATTTATTATTTTAAGAGGAAAATATCATTCACAATAGAATATGATATTTCATAAAAAATATTAATGTGTTTTAATTTTAAATTATAATCCTCATATGTTAAATAATTCAAATTAATAAATAAAATAACATTAAAAAGGAATTATTTGTGGAATTTTATGTCCTCGGGGAATTATATAATATAAAAAAGGGGAATTGGTGAATAATGACAAATAAGTCTCAATGGAATGTAAATTGAGAAAAATTCTTTTAACTTGCACCTCCTTTTAGTTGATTGAGTTTTAATGTCATTTGGAGTTGTTATAAATAGGTTATAAAATTAATAAAAAATACTCATATTATGATTTTTAATATCATATATGATTCATTTATAGTATCTTACTTTATGTTCATTAATAATAATTAAATATTTTAATTATTTTGGATGTTAATTGTCATTTTTTCCCATGACTGTATAGTCACGGATGATTCAGATTAGTTATATATTACATAGTTACATTATATACACAATAAGATTAATTAAATAATAAAATTATTTACCCATTAATTTTACTTATAAACTAATCATTGATGATGATTAAGAAAAATGAATCATGATATGATCATGTAGATGGTAGGTCATACTTATGCCTGAGTGTCGTTTCTATTTCGCATTAATAATTACAAAAATGTGGTATGTAATTTTTTTTAACCATAAATATTACTAATTATATCATTAATACCATATTATATAATTATATATTTCATCAATGTGGTGTGGTTTTGTAAAGAGAGTCACATCATTTTGTGGATCTAGTAGTCCACACACACACCAATGATGTTATCATATTTACACGAGTGAAATGAAATTGAATAAAATGAAATGAAATGAAAAATATTATCTTTAATGGATGATAAATAAATAATTAATATAATTTTTATTTAATTTATATCATATATTATCATTAAATCTATTTGTTTCACCATCTCTTTGATGTGTTATTGAATGATTAATCACATTGTTTTGTGAGGCGGCAATCCACCATTCTAACGAGAAACATTATTGTATCTCTTAAATAATGAAAGGTATATATCAATATATGATATATTGACATAAGATGTATAAATATTACTTATATATCTAATATATACTTTATATTGAAAATAATACCCCACATTCAGATGTGTAAATAGAAAAACAACCCACATCGATTCGTGATGTGGTAGTCTTCAATACACACAAATAATTATTTATGAACACATTTAGTGTAGGTGGATAATATTTTAGGTAACAACCTAATTATAAAAAAATATTATTTTATGTATTATACTTATTTTATTATATCATTCTTTTTTAATTAAAAAATAATGAGTTGTAAAAATGAGAAAAACTATGACGGTTGTTAAAGAGAACTAGATCTTCATCGAGTATAATTTTTGTAATTCCATGAATAATTAAATGGATAAATTTATTTCCAAAATATATATTATATAATTATGGAAGGGGATTTTTGAATATATTTTTTCTGGTATTTTCCAAAAAAAAATTTTTTGATGGGAAGTGGGGAGGAGAGTGGAGACCTTTTATATGTTGGGTGAGAGGCACAATTCTATGTTTTTTAATTCTTTAATTGTACTATATTTTTTATTCACGTCACCAGTCCCCAATATTGGTACACTAAATATTTTTGAATGGGTTAGGAGAAGATACATCCATACAGTCAGTTGGATGTGTTTTGGGCCATTATTACTCCTTATATAATAATTTTACCCCTGAAATAAACCCATTTCAAACAAAATCAATAAATTTTTCTTTAACGGTTCTAACTAATAATAATGGTTAAAAAACAAATTTTCCCATATTATAAAATAAAAAATTATGGTGAATCCAAATATGCAATCCATTTTCCCAAATTCATCCCCAATAATTGGGAGAATTTATTTCAATATTAATTTCCCAAAAGTCATAACAATGTAGGGGTTTAATGTGAAAATGTTCAAATAATTGTTGTGATGTTATAACTAAATTCTGTATAAAAATTATCAAAATGATCTAAATTTGATTACTATATGTAATATTTAACTAGTTTTACATTTATAAAATTTTGATAGATAATTTCACATTATATATTATTTAAACTAAATAGTAGTTCTCAATTAAAATTCAGTATTTTCAATATTTATAAAAAAAATAAAACATTCAATACATAATTTAAAAATACCACACAATGAAAAATTTGTTATTATTTTTTAAAAAATTAGTTATGTTTTGTGAAATTATGTTTTTATGTTTCAATTCATTCAATTTTAAATTACGGTTACAATGCGTGACTATACATTGTTTTGTTGAAACATTGTGTTCATCAAAAGGTATCTAGGAAATTAAATTTATTTTAAAAAAATTATAGTAACATTTTTGGGTGTCAAAATCATTGCTACTAGAAAATTTCATCCTCTAAATTTCGTGGATATTACCTTCAAAACAGATGAGAGTAGTTCTTATACATTTTATCGTATTGTTCCCATTTTGATTCATATATTTCTTAGTTTATCAAAATCACCATTACGATATGAGTTGTCTAATTCCTCATTAAATGGTCTCTAGTATCAAGAATTTAGTTTCTCTCTTCTCTGTAAGATAGATTTGGATCTAATATTATTTTTTTATTTGTTATAACATCTTTCATGTATATCTTGTACATTATTAATAATGATATATAGAAGACATAAAGTCCTTTTGAGATATTTTTGGAATTTTCAAATGGAAAGAAATTAATCCAATTAATTCAAGGATTTAAAAATTCACAATGTTAGTAGGGATTTATATATATCTCAAAAAACACTTATATCACCCATCCATGGAATTTTTTTTCAAAAACTTTATCTACCACAAGTAATTTCAATATATTCTTCCAATAAATGTCATAATTCATTTTCCTACTTTGATATTATTTAATGTGAGCCTGAATAGTTGTTAACATTTTTTTGTTTCTTATACATGTTATTGTATTATGATTTTCCATTCACCAAATTCATCCCATAAATTTTATGTGTGATATATATTTCCATTTAAAGCATTATATAATAATATTTGAATAAAAAAATGGAAACTGTTATTAAAGGAATACACGACCAAATGTAAATATTGATCCCAAAAAAATTAACAGTCTATAGAGAGATACCTAAAGATGTATTCCATTGTTTGAATCATTATTTCATAATTTCTATCATTTGAATGATGGTATGAAGTGCTTAGAATAATCTCATTATTAAAAGACTTTTAAACAATTATCCTAAATTTTGATGTAAAATGGGAATCACGATCAATCACAATTAATAGAGTTGTTCCATGAAATAATAAGGCTTTATTAATAAGGATACATGTGATAAAATCAATAGTTATATATTCTATTATAACTAAGATATGTGAATATTTGGTTAGGTGATCAATGATAACCAATGTTTCAATATTCATTATATAAGTATTTGGTTTTCTAGTGACAAATCATATAGTAATTTCATCCAATTTACACATTAGAATATGAAATGGTTTAATTAAAACTCTACGATTAAACCTAACAGATTTAAATTTTTGAAAAACCAAACCATTGGACACATAATTAGTGATTTTTGACGTCATATTATCCCACAAAGATAATCCATAAAGTCCCTATATAAATTGTGTACTAGTGTATATATTGAATTTTGAGATATATTCATCATCAAAGAATTACATTTTTAGATTAGGGGTTGATGGAATATAGATTATGTTCACAAATTTTAGAATAAAATCTTCACAAATGACGTTTCCTTACACCCCTTATTCAATGATGTTATTTTCGTCTAAATGTTTGAATCATCAGAATGAGAAATAATTCCCTTTTTAATAACTAATTTTTCAAAATTAGTTTAATAATGATTGATGTATCCCCTTATATAATAACATCTATATCCATATTTCTACATTGATGATAATAAGACCCCTCTGAATGCTCATTTTGGTTATAAGTACATCATCATTTTTACACAATGAAAATAAAACCATATTTTAATTACATTGGTCATACATGCATTAGAAATCATAATCATTGGGTATCTTGATCCATTAATTTATCTCTTATTGTTTTTATTTGAAATATATTTTAGGATTTTATTATCCATGTATATATTTCATATATCATGAAAGAAATAATTTTTTAACATCTTTAATGATGATAGTACAACTACCACCATGAGATATTGTCGTTGATATTTATAGTCATGAGTAATTAATCTCCTTGATGCATAAGAAATAACATTATCAATATTCATTTAGACACAATTTATTACTTTTTTTCTTGTATCACTATTTAAAAAAAAATTCAATTCCTTATGGTGGATTTAAAATCTTATCATTGAACATCCTCTTCATTAGTTCTTCAAAACATTCTTCACATTTATTTTTCAAAAAAACACATGTTCCCTTTTCGTGTAACTTTTAATAACATGTTAGAAAAATAGGAAAATTATAATTGATAATCTGTTAGTAACCTACCATTCCAATAATTGTACCTAACTAAATTATTATCATTGTTTTAGGCCATTATATGGATAAATTTTTTGGCAGGATTAACTGAAATTCCAATGATTGAGAAAATATGGCCAAGAATAGAAACACCCAAATGACTGAAATAAAACAAAAAAAAAATTACCATATAACTCCTTCCTTCTATGAGTATCAATAATGATCCTAAATCGATTTTTAGGGCCCTTATAGCTTTTTTAAAAAATAACTTTTCCAAAAAAGTAAATATATTTTGATCATACAGAAATTCAATTTGGATTATTGAATTGACTGAAAGATAATCACCGAGACTATTTCACATTGAGAATGAGTCAATACTAACCACAAAGATCAATCAATATAAAACCATCAAGACAATTGAACATGATATCTAATTAGACTAAAAATTTACCAATTAATTAGAGTAATATTATTTATAACTAATATTATCATATTCATGTATATGTGTTCCACACATAGAATCATAATTAATGAATTAAATAAAAACGAAAGGTTTACCAATAGAGAGGATTGGGTAACATATTCACTTAAAGGTATAAAAAATAAAATATCTTAATGGATTCTATGTGATAATGTGTTTAATTCATAAATAGAAACTTATGAGTTAAAATAATAATAGTTTATTATATTTTATTTATATCAAATTAGACATTTATTTAATATTAAGGGTTTAATCCTCTTTAGAAATAAAACATTTCTGTGTGTTTTAAAAAAAATGTCAAAGATTCCTAAAAAAGAATATCTATTTTTATAAACCTAGAAATGAAACAAGAATGTATTTAATGATAAAATAATTTTTTTTACAAAAATAAATTTTGTTTATAATATATTATGGTTGGTATTTAAAAATTCGTAAGAAATTGAGATGTTCTATTGAATCGGACTGGATTATTAAGAAGATTTGAGAAGGGGACATTTTTAAAACATGTATTTCCCTATCAAAGAAATATGATATAACAATTTTAGAAGATTTTGTAATATAGAAACAGAATTTATAATATATAAACAATAATATGGAAACATTAACTTGGGTTATATATATTAAAATATTAACCAAAATGAAAAAAGAAGGTTCGGGTAGAATCCCTTATCTTATATCTGAAATGCTTCTGCACATGATATTAATTTCATAGATAATAAAATGAAGGTCATTAATAATTTAACTAAAAATCCATTATATATTTATCTTATATGTTATAATTTTATTATTAATATTTATGGACCTTTTGAATGTTTCTGTGATTCAATATCACTGTTTGGGAGTATTGGTTTTCTTAGGATATTAGGATCAGTTTACATGTATTCGTGAAGGGAAATCATGTAAAATGTGAATGTTTTTCTAGAATTGTTGTTATATTTTTTTAATTATCATCAATATTTATTTTTAATTTTATATGTAGTTTGTTAGTTTGGGTTGAGGATAAAGCATTTGAGAAGACGTTAGTGATAATAATTTAGATTTTTTGGTAGTTTTTCAATCATTAGAAACTAGTTTTGATTTATTAATTAATAATATGTATAATTATTTTATATAAAATTAAAAAAATTTGAAATAAAAATATTATAATATAAGTAAACCATGTAAATGGTTTTATGCTATTCAATGGAATAAGTAATTATAACTAAAAACTTGTCATCCTTAAATGAGACAATTAAACACATCATGGACGATGTTATAATTTTAAGAACCAAAGGGGTTGAGGAATGAAATGAGGATGGATTATTCCATTGGAATAATAAATTATTAGTATATGTGAGGTATTGTACTTATCATTTAATTTTTATGAGGGGTGGTGAGAAAATAATAAGAAGGAAAATAAAATTCAAAATAATTAAATGAAAATTAAATGGAATTTACCTCTTGAATCAATATCCTGAGAACCTCCATAAGGGGATTGGGTTCAGAATTTGGTTGAAAATATGTTTCCAATACACATGGGAGTTTCTTCGGAAGATATTTGAGCCTAATTTAAATTATTATCAATGTTTATGAGCTGTGAGGAGAAACTGTGGTATTTATAGGTGCGGAGAGGGGTATTTTTTCATTATTGTATTCATTAGTTTTTTAGTTATCCAAAATATTGTGCATAGTTTGAGAAATATCACCAAAAATAATAAAATAATTAACAATAGTTCGATATTTTCTACTTTCATCATCCATAATCATTTATGGCTCCATAACTCATGTATTTAGCTTTTATCGTAAATTATCATATTTTACAATTCAACAAAAAATTATATACATCAGAAAAATACCAAAAGAAATTACCATAAAACTTTTTTAAAATTTAAAATTTAATAAATAACTACATATTACAATAAATTATAAATATGTTAAAATTGATTTTTAATTAAAATTATCATTTACTAAAAAATTAACAATTTTAATATTTAAACTGATTTTACAAAACATTGAAAGGAAAATTAAGGTCGAATAAAATTATATTATAATAAAAAGACAATAAAATATTTATTTATTTATACATTTTAAAGAAATAAATTCTATTTTAAATCATTATATTTATTATTAAATTTAAAATAAAAACATTTGTTTATTAAAGATATTATCACATATATAAAAATTTCAAAAATATTTGAAAATTATACCATGATATAATTATATCATATTATAATTTATAAGAATCCTAAAATTTATTTATACCTTCATGGGTGAAGATACTTTTCTATAAGCCAGATTACTATACATAATGGCCACATTACTATCCCAATAGTCACATTCTTATTCTATTGGTATAGGTTACTTGACATCTAGAAATGGATCTTCTTCAATTAATTAATCATTTAAAATGTTTTTATTGTGTAATCAATGTTATTTTATGTGATTTTTACCATATATAAGTAGTATAAGAAGAAAATATCCATTTAGAGAATTTAAGGGTGTTACATTCATCCCACCTTATAAAATTTCACCCTAAAAATTTCATTTTACAAAATGAAAATATGAAAGTAATTCTCTATCATCACTTCTTTGGGATCCTATATAGGTCCTTCATAATTAGGGTTTTTCTAAGGTACTTTGACTAGGTTTTTATCATGAGTCATAGGGAATTGTCTCTGTAATGTGAGATCTTTACTCGTATAACGTCATTATAGAGATATTTATCCAACAATACAACCTCTAAATTAACTACATGTGAAGTATCTGGTATCTTCATTACCAAGAGGGATATATGGAATAAATCAGGTACATGAGACATGATTTTAGGAAATTGTAGTTCATATGAAACATATATAACATTAACAAGAATCGAAAAGGATTCAATGTACATAGGACTTAGCTTTCCCTTCTTCTAAACAATTTTGATCCCATTCTAGGGAGATATTTTGAGAAATACCATATCTCTAACCTTAATCTATATGTCTCATCGAGGATTGTCTATATAACCATTCTATCTATTTTTTCATTCAATAAAGTTTTGTTGAATGGTTTTAACATTTTTAATAATTCATATGATAATTTCATGTCATAGCATCTTATATTCCATGATATCATCCCAACATGCCAGTGTTCTATATAATTTATCATAAAGATCTTTATATTGATCCATTTGAATGCTCGAGTAGAAAATGTTTTGTATGACATCTTCATCAAATATATATGTCGGTCCCATCCTCCATTGATGTCTATATAACACTCTATCATCATTTATTCCAGTTTATGAATAACTTTCGTAGATTGACCATCAATGATAGGATGATATGCTATTAAAAAGTTTAGCTAAATGATTAGAGAATGAGTGATTAGATTATAAGATATGTATGTTAAACTAATATCTCAACCATATAAAATAGATAGTTTATTCCATGAATTCATACCAAATTTTTGATATATATCCATGAAAATTAAACCAAAGAGGATTCCCCTAGAATTTTGATAAAGTGAGGTTTCATTATATGATGATCCAAAACAACCCATATAACATTCTTTTCTATGGATGTCTCTATAATTCCAATGGAAAATATAATGGTGAAATTTTTCTATATTTATATTAATATGGGTAATGATTTCATCATACAATTAATCTTTTTTCCTTTATCCTTATCTTATTGACAAACCACAAATGTTGAAGTATATTGAATGATCTCCTCCATCATATTGTCCCCCCAATAGTACTCTTTAAGATCTAAATATATATTTCTGGTATCTGGTGAGTAGTTAAGGTTGAGATATTTTTTTATTCATAATACAATTCATTTTATCTCTATTGGATGGTTCAAATAGTTATGACTATAATATCAAAACTCCATCCTCTTCCAGTCTGATCTCAGAGGATTTCCCATTACAAGTTTTATCCTCCTTCTTATAAATTTCCATATCATTTCTTTGAGAATCCATTATTTTTATACCAAGGGATGAATGGGAAATAATTTAATAAATTATGGATGATTTTACTTAAATAATTATTAACATGTGAAAACTATTAAAAACATATAATAATTTATCATTCTCAAATATCATTGTCGATAATGGTTTAGGATCCTTTCTATATATGATCATATGTCACCATGTTTTCATTAAAATGATTATAATCGACTAGAATTCATAATAATTAATGATATATAACCATATTCAATAGAATATATTAATCCCTTTCTATGTTAATAGATAATTGAGGCTCATATGATGTGTATATATCTCACACTTCATCCCATAAAGATATTTATTCTATATTTTAAATGAAAAGGCCATAAATTACAAATCTAAATAATGTGTTGGATTTTTTTCCTATTGAATATAAAAATCCCCAAGGAGGACTCTATAAAATTATAATTTTTTATTATAGACATCATATTATCTTCTCTAATGCATCAATGTACACCACAAAGAGTTCCCTACTTTTCAATAGTGTACAGAATGTTGCAGTGATCAACTTCAAATTTAACTATTATATGTAATCTTTACACTCACATGTCTCGAAAACGTTCACTCCCATTATATCTAGATTTATTATTAGGTATGAAGATCATGATAAGTTCTTCAAAAATCAATTGTAATAATCAGATAGTCTAAGTTAACTTCATATCTCTGTAACAAATATTTCCATGGGCCACACTTTGATTGACTTTTTCATGGAAAGGGATACATAAATCATGTTTCTTGTGATTAAATTCCCCATGAATGACACTTATTCCATCTATAAATCACATTTTTTTTACTTTTCAAATATTTCCATCTCCTAAAAGTATCCAACACATTATTAAGATGTTCATCACGTCTATCCTTGCTCTTGTATTATATTAGAATATCGACTATAAAGACAACCAAAATTTTTCGGGGAAATAAATAAAAGATCTATTCATTAATTCCATGAATATTTAGGGAGAATTACTAATTATAAATGTAATCCCTAAAAAAATATTGTTTATACCTTGTTCCAACAGTTTTCATGGGAATATCATCCTTCCTCTCATTTAATTATTGACATCCCGAACAAAGGTCAACCATAGAAATTTTTTTGGCCCCGTGTAATTGATAACGAAAATCATCATTATGTGGATGGGGATGTTTTTTTTATTATGTATTTTTTGAGATTATTATAATCAATACATCGGGTAATTGATACATCCTTCTTCTTGAAAAAAATTACTGGGGCATCACATGGTGAGTTAATAGGACATAAAAATATCCTATAGAGTTTATCATAAAACTAGTTCATTTGTCCTCCCAAATAAATACTGGTCATTATATATGTTCTCTATGATATAGGTAGAGATTATAAAATATTTACAATTTATAACTCAATATATTGATCAAGAGGAAGAATATGCAATTCTTTAGGGAATGATTTAGTGTCATCCCTCGTGATGGAATCTTATTCTAGCATGATTCTATCCTTTTCTTAAACCATTTTAGATAGTTTTCCATTCTCATAAAGAAAAAATATAAACAATTATGATTATTATTCAATAATAGATTTAGATTCCTCATTACAAATCTACAGAAAAAGTGGATACTTGAAGATATGATGATTGATCTCCCCTTCCCGATAGTTCATGTTGTATTTTTTTAAAAATATCCAATCCATAACTAAGGTACCATGAAATTCCACCAAAGGATGAAAGAAAAAAATTGGGGAGGATAAGTTCACAAAAATTATCCATGTATAAGTTATATACAATATATTCAATAATTTCCCCATTTTCTATTATCACAAATAACTGATCCTCCATGTTTTGAGGTGTTGATTTAATATATCTATTAAACCATTAAGGTATGAACGGATGTGTAGAAATGGATTAAAATATTATATTCTGTATTTGGGAATTAATAACCAGCATTCATATAACCCTATCATTATTAGGAACCACCTCAAATGTAGTGATATCATATGCTCTAACTAGAAACCATTGAGGTTTTTTTATTTCCTCCAACAACTATTGGGATAGGGAAATCGATTGCATAATTTTTGTGCTTTTTTGTTGAAGCGTTGTACAATAGGTTGAGTATTGACTAGAATCATTCATTCTCCTTTCACATTAGAGAAATTCATCATATCCCTATGGAAGTGATTATCTATATGAACTTCTCTTCTACATTTTATGTATCTATTGGTTCCCTTTATGCAATTTACATTACGAATCTTTCCACACCATTGAAATGTGAGATCTTGGGGATTATTTTAATCATGTGATTTTTCTATCAAACCACTCATATTAAACATCATTCACACTTTTTCACTAGGCCCCTGAGTCCAAAGATAGTCTATGTTATCTATTTCAACATTAATGACACAATAGAAAATATCATCATAACTGCCAATGCCTTCAATTTACAACTCATTTTGTATACTCATCCATTGCCTAGTAAATAGGATATCCACATTACATTCAATGTCTATGAAAAATATTGAGGCACACAATGAAATTCTTGTGATTTTTCCTCATTTTCTCTGATGGAATAATCTCCTATTTCATCAATCTGAGGAACTCCCTTTAAATCATTAGACTAATAGTTCATGGAAATTATTTATTAAAAAATATTTTCCTGAAGTTGTCCCATCTCATAGAATCAATTTCCTCCTTATACATTTTTCACATAATGAGTCTCCAAAACTAATCACTTTCCCTTTTAATGTCATAAAACACTAACAAAAAATTCACTTCTTCAAAGAACTGGAGGACTATGAATATCTTATCAATAGAATTATTACATTTTTCTAAGATGAGGGGATCAGAAGATACACAAAAATGTGACGCATTTTTCGGATAAATCATTTCATGAGAACTTACTCCTTATTTTGAGGGGAGTTTTCTACCCGGTTCATATTATTATTTATAAATTATACAGTTGATAAAGTACCATAATGTTGTTTTGAGCACTCATTCCCACCATATTTTATATTTTATTAGGTAACTCCTCACATTTACATTCACATTTATTGTTGGAATAGGTTCTCATATTTGTAGACATTGACTAAAAATAATGTATAATTAGAGGATCATGTTACATTATCCTCACTATGAGGATGGTCATGTTTACAATTTAAAAACCTTATACATATCACATTGGATAACCTCAGTGTCACTATCATGGAAGTAATGTCGAGGGAACATATAGGAACTTAATAAAATATTTTTTGAGTTTTTATATATTTTGATAATAAAAAATAAAACATTTAAAAACAATATTGAAGAACACAATGTAAGAGATGGGGAAATAGTGAATGAAGGAAAATACCAAAATTGGGAAAATATAGAGAAGAAAAAAATAGTAGGACTTAGATGTCAGAAATCAAGAACAGTGTAAGAACCTGCTAGGTTCAACCATCAGCTCTATATAATTTCTCTAGTAAACAAATTCAATCAAGAACATCTCCACTCAATGAATTCTTGATGACTATGATCTGATATCAATATCACCAAAAATATGAACACAAAAAACACCAAAGTATATTAGTTATTGGCCAATCCACAAAATTTAAAAATAATTTCATCCATAGATTCATTTTGTCTAGGATGTAACTAAAAATAATGATCTATGTTAGTTCTTCAGACTATATACGCCATCTCAATTTCATAGTTTGAGTGATTGAGAATAAGAGGGGAAATAAAATAATGTGAGATTGAAGCTAATCGATTAGGTTCTTATTTTATCTTTAACATAGCGGAATTCATAAACATGATCTGCTAAGGTGAATAAAAATAATAAGACTATCACATTGATTATTAGATCTCTAGGTCACATCAAGATTAACATCCTAGATCAGAACTCAAAAGTTTATTATCCACGATAGGAGATTTCATATCACAACCAAGAAAGAAGTGAGTATCGATCTAGGATGTGAATCCTGATGTGACCTATATCTATTAAATAATGTGATCTTCTTATACAACTTCTCATCTTTATTAGGTCACCTCTATGTGTTCGAAAATTAGAAAGTGAAACCATGTAATGAACTGATTTTCTACTCCTATCCATAATTTATTCTCCAAATCCAAATTCAATTTCTTAAACTGTTGAATTAAGTTGGTGTTTGAAATATGGAATAACCAACCCACTTGTTATGAATAGTGACATATTGGCTATAATGTACTAGGTGAGGAATCATTTTTCAATTTGGATGAATGATTACTTATTAATGGACTTTGGTTATTGATTTTTAACATTTTAGTTGATATTATTGTGAAATCTGAGTCATTGAACATGAATTGAGTGAAGATTTTTGTTTTATATATATTCAATAGTAGATCTAGGATAGGGACTTGAGGGTGAAATCTATATGGATCTTCCCTTTTTCTTATTATTCATATTTTATGTCTAATATTCTTTAATTGTTCATCGACTTTTTTTTGTTCCTCTATTGGACTTTTTCTTCATTCACTATTTAACAAACTCTTCTTTTGTATTCTTAAACATTGTTTTTCCTGTTTTTATTTTCTATTTTTTAAAATATTTAAAAACTGAAAAGGATTTTCAAAAATACCTCCTCTGATATCTAAACATATTCTTTAAAAAATAACTCGTGGAAATCGATTGTGTTACATCGTAGGTCATTAAAATTTAAACATGACTATCCAAAAGAAAAGTAGGTCATCTAATTTTGTCAATGTTTTATGAAAAGAAACATTTTCCAAAGTGGATTTCCATTTTTTCATTTTTTTCCAAACATTAAAAAAAATAACCAAAAAAATTCTAATATGGTCACATTATTTAATGATGATTTGTTTGATTTATCTGGTGCACATGAACTATAAAAGGATATCGACTTATTCTAATTTTGGGTAAAATTCATGCCAATATGATACATCTTAAAAGCTTTAATGGTTATAAAACATTATTCTAAACAATAATATGCACTTAGATTCATCCAAATTAAGAGGTTTTTATATTGGAATGAACCAAAAAAGAAAGATTTTTTCCTAGAAGGAGAATCATTAAAATCATTAGCCCATCATAGCTAGAACCATATGACCACAATACCAGGAATGTCCTCTAACAATACAATTATGTTTCAAATTTTTTAAAATAAGTTATGATAAAGGATAATAGAAAAAAATAGATACAAAGATGGAGAAACCTATATTTTATTTAGAATCATCCTCTAAATTTCTAGTTGAAATTCACGAGCTTCATCCAGATTCCGTTTTCAAGAGTTGATAAAATATTGTGTGGGAATACATAGTATAATTTGGGAACAAACTAGGAGATAATTTAATTTATATCAAATTATTTTATAGTTTTATTATTTCAATTTTGACAAATTATTTTTACATGATTCATCTTGATTTTCCAACACAAGAAACTCATTACTTCTCCAAGAACAACACCCCGTCAATGGTCATTTTTTGGGAAGAGAGGATTGATAAGATTAAATACCTTACTCATTCACCAAACATACTCCTAGGAGGACTGACTACTCCTAAGGAGAAGAAAGTAAAAAAATCGATGAAAATTTTAATTTTATTGATGAAGTATTTATTTTTTATGATTATATTTTTTTCAATACTAAATCCAAAATTGATTCTATATGTATTGGTTTTGATGATTTAGATGAGCTATTTACTTTACTGGAGTTTCTTGAGGAATAAAATCCTATGAAATAAGAACATGGGTGTTTAGAGTTGTAAATGGATATCATATATAATATGGAAAAATCATGTATTTAATGATGATGTTATGTTTTAGGATTAAATAAGAGACAAACGCACCCTATAGTAGATTTTTTACTTCTTATGCACCCCAAAAATCGTGTTGTGGAAGGAGTGTAGTACCCATACATTTTTTATTTCCCAAACAACATTTCACAAGATGTATTTAAATAATAAAAACAGGGTATTAAAGTAATGTTACATGTGGTAATTAAAAATATGAAAATATATGAAGATGTAAAGAACAATATCAAGTGATTTTTAAGCATGAAGCCATATCCCCCAATAGACTGGGGTTAATCCACTAATTATCCAATTGTGGATAATCAAAATACTCATCCTCTAAGGTTTTACACTAGTAATTTCCTTATAAATTTAAAGTTTTAATTTATTTATTCATGTAATTTTAATTTTTGTGAATTTTTTATAGTATGGAGTAAACAGGTAGTACTTACATGTTGTAATCATTCAGGATCAAGTAAACCATCTTAATAGGCTTATCAAAAAAACACCTTAACTCCTACTCTGTGAATTAGTTTTACTGAACATAAATTATATAAGAATAATATTGATTTTTGTAAATTTTTTGGAACAATAATAGAGTATCTAGAGTCCCTGCACAAATAAATAATGGTGAGTCTTTATTAAAAAAAATGGTTAAATGAGAAGATACCACATAGGTAAGTACTGTTTTTAATGCGGAACATTTTTATCTTTATATTCATGTTTCTTGATACAAGTTTCTATGTTAGGGGTGGTTACATTGATTTTTTAAATGTATTTTGAGTTTTCACTAACATTGTTTTTAGAATCTATAATCTACTGTGTTGAAAACATAGTTGAACGGAATTATGAAAGTTATTTTCACCCAATTCATTAACCATAATTTACATTTTTCTTGTGATAATCATTTATTATCATGAAACTGCTTAAATTTCATAAAAATCAATCATATATATTTGTAAAACATCAAATAATGATATTATCAAAACATTAACATGATTGATGTCTATGGCCTGTGGTGGTTTCTTTTCTTTTGAGTCATTTTTTTCACATTCTTTTTCTTTTCTTGTTAATCATGGTACACAATAGACCATTAGTGCTACCCATCTGTAATCTTATCATGCTAAATTTTCTGTGCCTATTGGATAGTCAACTTTAAATTAATATGACCCAAGATATTGACTAATGGATTACCTTGGGGTAACATTAAAGGAAGTAGTGTTGAGATTCTAGGTGGTCTGAAAAAAATAGTTTTTAGTTTTTTGATATTTCAAAAAACAAAATATTTTTTATGAAAATAGTGGGGTAGATTTTGAAACAATTGTTGAATTAAATCACCAACATGGGAAAAAAGTAAGGAAAATAAAAATGAAAAGACATAAACACACATAAGATAGTCAGAAAGAACAAGATCAGATCTTGGTGGGTTCCACCCAAAGCTCCCTATCAATGATATAATAGAGAATAAATCAATATATAACATCTCCACAGAATGAATTAATAATGACACAGATACCAAAGAAATCTAAAATCAAAATTGAACACTCACACACAAATTTTATTCAGTTCTTGATTGTTCTTACATATTGAAAATTTGTTTTCTTAGTCAATTGATTTTGGCCAGGATGTCACTAACAGGAATAAGCATGTTGAGTTCTTCAAATTTCATCCACCAACCTAGTTACATAGTTTAGGAATTTAAAAAATTCAAGGGGATAATAAATGTGGTGAGTAAGTAAAAAATTGATTTAGATTATGTTTTTTCTTTCTATAATATGAATTCTTATACATTAACTACTATAGTGAATATTTATAATAATATCACATAGAATAACATATCTCTATGACACAATATGATTCACTTCCTAGATCAATCCTCGCATGTTCGTTCTCCGTAACTGGAGATTCCATATCACAAGAATGAAAAATATTGAGGAAGAACTGACACAAAAAATCATCACGATTGAATAAATCCCCACAATTAAATGAACTTAACAATGAAAAAATAAATATTTATGCTCAAGATAAAAAATATAAACACAAAAATAGTGAAGGGGTAGATGGATATTGATGAGAAGAATCACTATATCCAATGTCAAATATGACTCCCTAGTCTTGGTAACAAAACAAAACATTAATGGAGTCCTTCCAAAAAAGGATGGTCAATTTTAGTCTAATAAGACACAATATAGAGCATAGTGGCTAACCTTAGGTCTCTCTCACAGATGCAATGTCAAGAGAATTAGTGGTATATATGAAAATATTATTTTTCTTTTTATATATATTTTTTTGAAAATAGAAGATTAAAAAAACAAGAAAAAAGGAGATGAAAAACTGATGAGAATCAAATAAGGGTGATGTAAAAATGATTAATTATAAAATGGGATTACTAGTAAATCAATGAAATAGATATAGTAAAAATAGGAAAACATAGAGAATGAGAATGATATCAATAACATTTCCAATCATAGATGAGTCCACCCATAAAATCCCATCATATATCTACTTATGAGAAAATACAAAACTCTCAACTCACTCAATATATTCCTAATGACTCAAACAACAACACACACTCTTTTAGAATTGAACAGATGTACATATAATTTTATAAATTCTAAAACATTCTTCTAATATGAAAAATGAATCCCGCAACAAAATCATTTTGGAAATAAATTAACACATAATAGAATGATTCCATTGAGATTACCATATTTCACAACCCATGTTAATTTCCTTTCTTGACAAATCAAGAATTAGAGGAGATAAAAAATGAGATGAGAGAGTATATAACAAATTCTATAAATGGTTTCACATTTTATTAGCTGAATTCAAAGAAGTAGTCTTTCATGGAGAAAATGAATAAAATATGATCACACTAATGTTATAATATCTATGTTTCATTGGGTTTATTCACCCAAATCAAGACCATCAAATTAGATCTCTATTATAGTAGATACCATATCACAATAAAGAAATTAAGATAGTGAGAACTAACACAAAAATATCATGATTCAAGTAAACATCACAATTCAATTTACCAAATAGAGACAAAATTAATGTATATAGACAGGAGGATAAAATTAATAAAACAGTGTATTGAAGGATGGTGGTGGAGTGGGGATCTTGTCTATGATGTCGAAAATAATTCCCCATTCATGGAGGTGGATAGTGGGGTATGAGGTTAATTGTGGGAATAATTACCACCATAATGGATGTTTTAAAATGTGACACCACCAAGTTATGAGGCTGAAAATGTGTGTATGAGGGAGCACCAGGAGATTAGGTTGGGGGTGTGTGGTGAATGTGGGAGGAACTGACTACTTACATGTGGTGTGAAGTGGGATACACTGCATGATTGGCAATGAGAGGTGGAAATGGAAAATGAATAATGTTTGGATGGCGGTGACTCTTTGAGGATTCTGGTGGTGTGCTCAAGCATCTCAACACATGATAAAAACTATAATATACAAAATAATTAATAAACAAAATTGGGGACAAACTCAAAATGAAATTCAAATTAAAATCAATTAAAAATTAAAATTATTAATAATATATTAAATTATTGAATATTAAATAATTAAAAAAATGAGTCAAAAATAAAGTAAAATTAACTAATTAAAATTTCAAAATACCATAAAAAAATGAGATTCATTAATTATCAAACTATTATAATGAAATAAATTTATTTAATTAAATTAAATTAAATATAATAACAAATAAATAAAAATAATTACTTAAAAACAATCAAAGTAAATTTATTATATAAAAGATTCATTAACTTTTTTAATAAATGAAAATTTTATTTTAAAAAAGTGAATCCTTGAATGAAATAATGAAAAAAAATAAAATTAAAATAGAATATAAGAGTAAAAAATTTAAGATGAATTAGAGATAATTTAAAATTTTAATAATTATAAAAAAATTCAATATTAATAAAATTAATATTTAAACAAAAAATATGTTTTATTAATTATTTAAAAAATGACATAGTAAATAAATATTAATTTACAAGCATTATTCATGTAAAAAAGAAAATAAAATATACAAAATGATGTTGCAAAAAGTAAAGAAAAGATGCCACGTGAGCTTGAATACATAGTAAATAATCTTATTAAAAAGTAACATTGAACATAGATGGATAAACATGAAATGTAAAAGTATATCCTGACTCTTGAATCCCAAGTATTCAATATAGTGTAACTATGTTGATCAAATTACCCATATGGTTCGTACTAATGTTATATATTCCTAATCACCAAAAAAACTATACCTTTCTCCAATATCAGCTATAACATCCTAGCCTTTTACAAATCTTATAACATGTGTTTAAGTATAATTAACCATCAAATTACAAGCCAATTATTTTAAATTCTTGTGTCCTTGGAATATGTTGTAAATAATTAAATTACATTAAACCCCAAGAAAACATCAATTATTTAATCATAGTAAAGAGAGTCTGAATTTCATTGATCAATTACATAATCATGTTATAATATAGGGAATACATTAAAAATTTATGATATTTTTATCCCACTAAGGGAATAATTAAAAGAATAAATTAAAAAACATGGGATTGAAGGGATACCATGATTACATAAAACATTATGAATAAAAATATTGTAGAATAACATATATAACATAAGATCACGTAATCATGGATTCATAGTAATGTAGAAGAATTATAAACTATTAAATAATCAATAGTCCAGTATCATTTCACATGGAGGTGGAAAATTGAAGGATTAACACCAAAGTATTTCACATGGATCACGAGTCAATCATAACAACAAATACTATTTTACATTGAGCATGAGTATTGGCTAACCACCAATATCATTGCACATGATATTTCATGAATCAAACAATTACACAATTAATTGGATCTCTATCTAGGTACACAAATTATAACATGTTTATGGATATGTGTTCCACATGAGTAATTATACCTAATTAATCAAGGATAAACATAAAGGATACCCATGGAAAGAAATCTATATCTTAATCATGGAAAGGGTATAACAAAAAGGAATATCATAATGGTGACCATGAAATAAAAGATTAAAATCAAATATGGATATAGTAAATAAAAGTAGGTATTTTTAATAATAATTAATATCAAACTGATGTGAAAACATATAAAAATATGGTTTATCAAAAAACATAAATATAATAATTTTGAGCATTTTATGTAATATATAAAAGATGAATTCAAATAGTAAATTAACAATGGTGTATATAAAACCAGAAATGAAAAAATATTTTCCTCCATGATATAATTTGTTAGTATATAAAAATAAATTTGTCTAAAAATATATCATGGATGTTACTTTAATATATGTAGCCTTTAAATAGACATACATATCCGGAAGATTTGAAAAATGATCCTTTTTAAAACATCTATTTACCAGTTAAAGAAGGATTCACTAATCAAGAGTAATGAATTTGGAACATATAAACATAATTTGTAATATGTAAACTAAAATAAATAATAATTACTTTGGGTTAATGAGATATATATACTATCTCGAAGGAAAAAATGGAGGTTCAGGATGAATCACCCACCATATGTCTAAAACAGTTTTTCAGGTGATCATAAACTCATGGATAATGTATTTAAATACATTAAATAATTAATTCATAACAATTAATAAATTTATATTATTTAGAAAAAATTTATTGAGTTCATTTATAGCCCTTTTGACGAGTTATGAGATTCAATTTCATCGTTTGGGAGCATTGGTATCCTTAGGTTTTAATGACCGGTTAACTTACAAAAAAGTACGAAAAACATGTAAAATGAGAATGGATGTAAAAATATGAAGTTATATATTTATAATTAACATATATAAGATTATTTAATTTTATATTTCTTTTTGTTAATTTGGTGAGGATGAGTCATTAGATAAGACAGTAGTGATGAATGTTTATATTATTTTGGTGGTTTTCCTCTCATCAGAAAGCATTTTTGTCTTATAAATAATTATTATGTACATAAAATGTTTCTAGATCATTAATTGTTTTTTAGTACATGTAAAATAATATTATTTCACCATAAAAAGGCTTTATATGACCAAAATTGAATGTAATAATTGAAATTAAAAACTCTTCATCCCTGAATGTGATAAATTACCACATCAAGGATGATGTTTTCATTTTAAAAAAAAGTAGTGTAAGGAAATGTTGATGGATTATTCCTTAAATAAGATAAAATTAAAATTATTGTTGGAAAAAATTGTTATCATCCATTGAATGATGTATAGTTAGGATTTAATAAGAAAAATAAATTAACATGAAATGAAATTAATATAAAAGAAATATTATTTTACCTCTTGAATCTTTCTTCATGAGAATCTCCTAAGAAAGATTGGTTTTGGACCTATATTGAAAAAAAGTCTCTTGTATGTGGGCAAGGTTCACTGGATGATATTTTAAATGTATTTCGACTCAATTAAAATCTTTAGATGCATGAGGAGAAGAGGTGGTGAGTGGTGCTAATTATAGGGGAGGGGATGGGTGTTTTCTCATGATTATAATCATTAGTTTATTATTTTTCCTCAATTAAATGAATACATTGATAATTATGAAGTAAATATTATAATAAGTAAGGAATGTTTGATTTTTTGGCCTTACATTATCCATATATCATCTATGACTCCATAATTCATGTATTTATGTTTATCATAAATTATCATAATTATCTATTCAACCAAAAATAAAATATTTTTGAAAAATCCCAAATATTAACCCTACCATTAATTCTATGTATAAAATTAAATAATTGAATCAATTTTATGAAAATAATTTTCAAAATATAAGGAATTTATGTTTAATTAAAATCATTATTTACTTGAATAATATGATTTTCAAAATTAAAACTAATATTATATAATACTTTTGAATGATAATTAAGGTCTCATTAAATTATATTATAACAATTAGTCCCCAAAATAATAATCTAGTAATTCATTTTATAGAAATTTTTTTTTATTATAAATCATTGTAGTAATTATAAAATTAGAGATAAACAATAATTTTCTATAAAAATATATACAATTAATTACTACTTTTATCATATTTAGTTATATAATTATTGATATAATTATGTCCTATTACCATTTATAGGATTAATAAATTTTATTTATACCTTAAAGGGTGATATTACTATTCTATAAGAAAGATTAATAATCATAATGGACCAATTACTATTCCAATGGTCACATTACTTTTCCATTGGTATAAGTTTATTAACTTCTAGAAATACTACTTTTTAAATTAATTCTTCATTTATACCATTTGTATTGTGTTCTATATAATAATTTATGATGTTTTTTACAATGTAGACTAATTATAAGGAAGGAATTACCATTTTTAGAAATCCTAGTTGTTACATTCTTCCCCTTTTTTGAATTTTTTCCCTCGAAATATCATTTTACAAACTAGTCAGGTGAGGGTACTTATACTTCATCACTTCTTTATGTTCAAATGTTTACTCTTCTTACTTAATGCTTCTCCGATGTAATATGACTATGTGAGTGTTCTTGTTGTGCAAAACATTATATATATGATCCAAGATCTTAATTGGAGATCCTCATAAGATATATCATTCTCCATCTATACCACATATAAATTCAATATGTGCGAGGGATATTATATGAACATAAAAATGAAGGTTACACAGAATCCATCATGTTCTTGATACATGGTTAGGGGATGTTTTAGTAGAAAAGATACAAGTCTAACATGATCAATAATCTATAAGGTGTCGATATACCTAGGAATTATCTTTACCTTCTTCCAAAATCTCTTCATCCTCTTCAATGGAGATATGTTGAGGTATACCATGTCTCTAACCTTAAACCCTATGTATCCTTGATGATTTTTTTCATGACTCTCATTATGAAATTGCGGTAGAATTATGTTCTACTAAATGGTGTTAATCTTTTCTACTATATCGTCTACCATTTCAGGTCATAGAATCAAATATCCATTGACTTCCTCCCAATATACTAGTGTTTTGCATCTTTTCCCACAAAGGGATTCATGTATATCCATTTGGATATTAACTATAAACTATTTTAATATAAAAATGTGACCATATTCAAATTTTAGTGCCAACCTTTGTTGAATTCTATTTTACACACTCTGGACATTTATTCTATTTTTTGAATATTCCAATCAGATTGGACATCGGTTTTGGGATGATATTTCTTACTGAATTTAATCTCAGTGTTTAGATCATGTTGGAGACAATTCTTGAATATGTATTTGAATCATAGATCCCGATCAGATACAATTGATACCCATACAACATCCATCCTTACAAGTTGTATGATATGTGTGTGTGTTACTTTTTTTGAATTTTAATCATCCAAGAATTCCTCTAAGATTGTTATATAGTGATATGTTTTTATAATATGATCTAAAAATCTATATATCATTGTCTCATCTAGATTTCGTGGGATGTCATGGGACAATGTCTATGGAGATCATTTCCTATTTGGTTAATGTTTTCATCATACACATAGACTATTTAATTTCCATCTTCACTTGTTGACACACTAGAAACATTGATGTATATTAAATGATATGATTCTTCATATTATCCTACCAGTATTCCTTCTACAGATCCTAATACATCTTTCTAATCCTTGGTGAATTGAGAAAGATGAGCTATGTTAATATTTGTAATGATCTTTCATTATCCCTATATTCGATGGTACACATTTTCAGGACACAAATCACATGACTCCTTACACATCCATTTTTAATATTAATGATTTCCCTTTTCTAAAGTCATCCACCTTCTTCGGGATGTTAACATAATTTCCTTGTACATCCTCAATTTTATACATATAGAATGGTTGAGCCGTAATTTTATAAAATAATGATTATCTTTTTTCCTTAAGGATTCACATGTCCATTCTTTTCCAATATATTAATATTAGATCCTTCTCAATTAGAATTCATGATAAATATTTTAGATCCTTTCTCAATAGACCATCCACCAACTTATTTTCATTTCCAATATGATAATGGATTGGATATTCATAATCCTTAATAATAAATAACCATATTCTCTTGAACATATTTAGCTCATTTTTTTTGAATATATTTTTTGTGATCTTATGATAAGTATATATATCATACCTCTCCATATAGAGATAATTTAACCATATTTTGAATGAAATGATCACAATTCCAAACTCCAGATCATGCGTAGGGTTTTTTTCTCATTATTATTCAACCTCCTTGAAGAAATGGATATCAAATTACCATTTTTCATCATTAAAAATCCTAATACCATCTTTGAAGAATAGATATACACCACATAGAATTCCCCACGTACTAGTAGTGTGTAAACCAGTGAATTGATAAGATTATTTTTTAACTCTATGAAGAAATATTCACATTAATTGGTCAAGAAAACCTTCACACCATTCTGAGTCATCTTCATTATTTATTTTTACAATCATGAAATTTTCATCAAAATAAATTTGGTCATAACCATCTTGGCTGAGACAACATTAGATCACTGTTACATAGGTTTTCATTTTACACTCTTCGATTTCCATTGTCGGGGAAGGGTCTGCATATTTTCTTTTTTCTGGTGATTAAATACCCCATTCATGATAATTCATTCATCATAAACTAAAATGATTTATAAATTTCTTATTTTGTTTCTCCCATTATAATGTATTAATTTTTTTTTTATAATTCTCATTATATTCCTCCATTCTCTTGGAGTATATCATAATGTCATCAATAAAGACTACCAACAAACTTTTATGATAATATATAAAGAAATTTTACATTACTTATATGAATCATTCTATAGAATTAGAGATAGAAAAGTGAATCCCAATGAACGGATACTGTGCTTATAGCATTCGAATGACAGTCTTGGGAATATCATCCTTCCTCAGTGTTAATTGATTCTATCAGGACCAAAGTTCTTCCTTAGGGAAATAACATTCCCCGCATAGATACTAAAATAATTATTTTATAATTATGAAGGGATACTTGTTCTATATAATTATTTTTTTCATATATTGATAATCAATGCAATTGAAGATTGATATATACATATTCTTTACAAAAAGGACTAGAACACCCCCTGGTGATGTCCTCAGGCATATAAAACCCTTCTAGAAATTCTCCAACAACCGATTCTTTAGTTTTTTCAGATCAATAGTGTCCATTCAATAAGGTGTATTACATAAAGGAAGAGATCTAGGAATAAGTTAAATTGATAACTCATCCACATGGTCAAGATGAAAACCAAAAATGTATTCATTGAATGAATTAGTGTAATCCCTTATGATATGAATATATTTTAGAATGATTTTTTATTTTAACTAAAGCATTAGATCTATATATGCTTTCTCATAAGGGAAAAATATCAATAATTGAGATGATTATTCTGAAGTATATTCGTCCTCCTACTTACACATGTAGATAATTGGAGGATTCTTTATACTATGAAGAGGAATATCCCATCCATGATATTTAATATTATAATTATATAATGATGGTTATTCAATGCCCATACTATCATAAAACATCACCAAATGATGTACTTCATGATTTATTGGGAGGATCAGTCCATAAAAATTTACTGGGGAGGAGTTATATGTATTGGATGAAAAAAATAAATAAAAAATTTATTATAGAAAAAAAACTCTGTATTTTGAAGAGGTTATTTAATACATCAAAAAATCATGAATAATTTGAATGAATTCATTAAAACAGAATAAAATAATTGATTTTCTTTTATTGAATGAATTACCAGCTGACCTTTCACTACTTCTTTATCTAGATCCAATTTAGATGTAGTGATTGATTATATAATTCATTTCTCCCATGGAGGTTTTTATTGTTGATTGCCTCTATTAGCTCTTTTCATTGGGAAATGTCGTTCATAATTCAATTGATCCTTATAGTTGAAAAACTACACTAATTGATAATTATTGTTATGAACCTTCCTTAATTATTTTTCATTAGTTGGATTTTTCATATCTAATCTGTTTTTATTATCCATATTTCCTTCTCCTCCACATAAGATTTATATCCTAGTTCCCTTTAAGTTGTTTCCAATTTTCTTGTTGCCAAACCATTGAACATGTGGAATGTTGGGTCTTATTTCCATCATGGGATTAATCTAATGAAACACCTATATTGACTTCCAATTTTTATATTTTTATCACTTGGACCATTAGACCAATGATAGTCACTAATACCCGTTTCAAAAATAAGGGCACAAAATTTAATCTATCCATAACAATCAAATTCATTAATTGCCAACTCTTTTCATAGAACCAACTTTTGTCTGCTAAAGAATGAATACACCTTACATTCATTATTCATAAAAAAGATGGAGATGATTGTACATGACTTGTGATGTGTTCCTAATATGTTTTATTCAAATAATCTTCCTCATTGTTAATTCTATGTATCTCACATTCTACCATAAGATTAATTTATTGGGGAAAATATTTTTTGAAAAACATTTTCATTAAGTCATCTAATTCAATGGAATATATATATTTCATGGACACTGTGTTCTTGATCTGTTTCCATCACTGATCATCTTACCCATAAAATTTATAGACCACCAGGAATACATTCTCATCATTTGATAACTAGAGGAATGTATAAATTCATTCAATGGAGTTAATCCATCATTCTACAATGAGGGGAGTAGAAAATCCACTAAAACGTGGGAGGTCTTTGTCGTATGAAGGATCTGGAGATATATTTCAATTTTTTTGGAGATGGAGAGAGTTCCACGTGATTAAATATATTATTCATAACATGATCCAATTTTCAAAGTATTTTTATAAGTTTTTGAGAACCCATTCCCATAATATTTGGAATTTCATTAGGTAAATCATCTCATTTCCTATCACACTAAGGGTTGGCATGAGTTACCCTATTTCCTACATTAACTAAAAAAAGAATATATAATTAATAGATATTGAATACACATATAATATGAATTTAAAATGTAATCATGAATCATAATAGGAAAAACATGTAATATAAAATTACATCCTATCTTTTGACTCTTTAGGTTTCAATATAGTTTTACCATTGTTATAGAATTATCCATAGTGTTCTTACTACTGTGTTATAGTCCTAGTCTCCAAAAATATCTACACATTTCTATTAAACAAACTCTAAAATACCTATCCATTTACACATATTATTACATTATTTTAATCATAATTAACCATCAAATTACCAGCCACGTAATTTAATGTTGACTGTCATTGTAGTACTAGATACATAAATTAACAACTAGAAACCCACAAAAGATATATTTTATTTAATATTTATAATGATATCTTAACATTCTTTTAGTCCTTACGTATGCATTGAATAACCTGGGGATACATGAATAAAGGGATAAGATAAAAAAATTAAGGGAACAAAAATAACCAAAGATTACAACACATGGGTTATATGGAACAACATGGTTACGAAAAAATGAATAACTATATGGATTTATAACATATATAACATGTGATTATGTAATTATGGAGTCATATTAATGTGACAGAAACATAAATTATGAAATATCAATGATTCAATGCTCATTTAACATTGTGGATCATGAGTCAAAGACAACCACCAAGATGATTTCACATAGAACATGAGTCACGGCTAACCACCAAGACAATTGCACATGGAGCATTAGTCAACGATAGTCCCCAAGACTATTGTACATGACCGCTCATGAGAGTAAACATTACCCAATTCATTAGAGAACTATTTGGTAACAATCATCATAACATGTTCATAAATATTTGTTTCACATAATGAATTATACATAATGAACCAGACCTAAATGTAGGGGTTAACTATTGAATGAATTGGGTTTCATAATCAAGTCAATGGAAAAAAAGGTAATATCATAATGTTTTTCTTGAAATAAAAGATTTAAATCATACATGGACAATGAAAATGGAAAAATAGTTATATATCATGATAAATTATGTCAAACTGATGTAAATACATGTATAAACAGGGTTTAATAAACATTTGAAATAAATAATTTTTGTACATTTTAATGAAATTATTAATGAATATTTTAAATAAAAAGGGAATAATTGTTTGTATAAAACCATAAATTAACCAATATAGTTTTCATGAAAAATTTTTATACTTTATAAAAATAATGTTTCATTAAAATAGACTATGGATGGTACTTGAAATAGTTTACGAAATTAAAAATTTCCCATTAATCAGACATTCTGTTCTAGATAATTTGTGTAGGGATCCTTTATAGATCATGTATTTACCAGAAAAATAATTATTATCTAATCTAGATACATTTTTTAAAAACATATAAGAAAAAATTTTATGAAATAAACTATAATTAATAAGAATTACATTATGCTAAATAGAGACAAAGAGTAACTCGAATGAAAAAATGGAGGTTTGCGTAAAATCACTTACCTTATGTATGAAATGATTCTTCACATGATCATAATGTATTTGATAATATGATATAATCAAATAAATAATTAATTTATAATATTTTATAGATTTATTTTGTTTATTATAATTTTATTAAATTAATTTATGTCATTTTGATAGGTTATTAAATTCAATTTCATCTGTTGGAACGGTTGGTTTCCTTGGTTTTTTAATCTATTTACTTGTATACATGTATGAAAAATCATATAAAATTATTATGGTTATCTAGAATTGATTTATTGATTTATTAATTAAAATATTCATTTTTAATGGATTATATATGTTATTTGGTAATTTGGGTGAGATCAATCATTAGAAATGATGTTGGTGATAATCATTTTGATATTTTTGGTGGTTTATTGATCATCTCAAAAATATTTTCGATTATTAAGTGATATTATGTATGTAAAATAGTGAAAAAAAGTAATTTTTTTAATACACATATTATAATATTTCTCGACTTGAAAATGTTATAAAGACTAGCCTTGAAGGCAGTAATGTAAATTTAATACACATCGTCTTTGAATTTGATAAAATAATAGATCATAAAAGATGTTTTCTTATTAAAAACAATAACGTTATGAGAAATAGATGATGATGGATTATTACATTAGAAAAATAAAATTTTGTTTATATTAATGGTATTAGAGTAATCATACCATTTTTATGATAAAATGTGCGTGGATATTAAAGAATGAAAAAAACATGAAAAAATTACAGAAAATAAAGAATAATTTACATCTTAAATCTTTATTATTGAGAACCTCCTTAGGGAAATTGGGTTTTGTATTCTCTTCCCAACAAAGGCTCTTGTATGTGGGGAAATGTCTTTGAAAATATATATATATATATATATTTATAGGGCTTAAATCTTCATAAGTTTGAGGAGAAGATGTGGTGGGTTGGTATTTTTAAGGGAGGGGAGGGTTGTTTTATCATTATTTTATTCATTAGTATAATCTTTTCCTCAAGAATATGAATAGTTTTAAAATTATCAACAAAAAAATAATTATGGATTGTTCAATAATTTTTTTTTTGAAATTATCAATACATATTATATGACTCCATTGTTCGGGTATTTTTCTTTTATGATAAGTTATAATATTTTTCTATACACCAAAAAATAAAATATTTTAGAAAATTTATAAAAGATAACCCTATAATTTTTTTTTCATTTACAATTTAATTTTGAAATCTATTTAATGATGTTTTTAAAATATGATTACTTTTATTTTATATAAATTCATATTTAATTTAAAAAATTACTAGAATTAAAATTATAAAAATTTATATATTGCATTGAAATGTTTATTACGGTATAAAAAATTATTTTATATTCGTTAGAAAAGAAAAAATTAATTTATTAATACATTTTATGGAAATAAATATTCATTTAAGTAAATATGATCCATATAAGAATTAAAATAAACTATTATGTTTTATAAATATATCAAAAAATAATGAATAATTTCTAAGATATTTATTTTCTTATTCCACAAGATTATTATATCATATTTACATTTATAATATAACATAATTTTAATTATACATTAATTGGTGACGTTTCTATTCTATAGGCATTATTAATTTTACTAATGGTCACATTACCATTATGAAGGTCATGATAAACTTTTATAGGTATAGGTTCATTAACTTCTGGAAATTCATTTTATTCCCTTCATTATTCACTTATAATGTTTGTATTTTGTTATCACTACGATTTTATGTTGTTTTTACTATAGAGAATATTTATAAGAACGAAATTTTATTTTTTAGAATTATGGGTTGTTAAAGGATGTCTAAGTTATTCCATATAGAAATACATCAATTGATTTATGTAACATATGTTAGTAATGAATTTAAATATTACCTTCTTCATCCATATATTATTATTTTACTTATTCCCCTGGAATATCATTTAATATAGCTATAGGGGTTTATCTATAATTGAATCTGGTAATGAAGTCTTTTCTCTAAATACTGGGAATTCTTCATCTTCCTCCAATGTAATAATTTACTTCCTATGTTAATAAATTTATTCAAAATATTTGAAAGTCCAATACATTTCCAAGATTTTATAAAATTCAAATCTAGGTACAAATAATCGGTCACAAAATAAATCATGTTTATGTGTCATAATAGTGACTTCAGGGTGAATCCATGTTTAAATTAGAGTATATTTAGGTGTTTTAACTAATAATGGCATTATTAAATTAAATGTTAATGAACTAATTTACATGGAATAATGGGTAGATATAAAGAAGTGTCAGGATATATAATCCTATAAATCATTAGTTAAAGTTGAACAGATAATTACTTTACCTTCCACCGCATCATTTGTTACTTAAACCACAACATTAGTGACTAAAAAATATTTTTTGTCTCCTATTGTATTCTGCTTTGCTATATTTACATGATGCATAGGATATTTTTTCATAGTTCCACATCTACCTACAGTTTTAACAATGAATTAATGTATTTTCCTTCTTTGACATACATTTTTATCACAATGATTTCTCTCTCCAATATTAAAAATACTCCAATTCCTTTAGGTATTTTTTTTATTGTGAGTCATTACACATTTCCCAAGAAATTGAAATATAATAATCTTCTTATTTTTCCCATTCTATTTGATATGGTGTTCGGATGACTTCTTTTTCTGATAATTCCTACTAAGTATTTTTATTCTTGAAAATTAATTATCTTATTTCATGGAACAAAACACTATTTCATTCTGTGATAAAAAATAATTTGGAGACCTATTCCCATAATATATTTTCCTTAATCCCATAAAAAATTGAACAACATTGAACATAGTGCTGTGTATGTAATCTGTAGTATAACTATATAACCTTGTAATGTTATATTCATAATCCATGACCCAATATTATTCCATTTTGATTATACCCAATGAAATTTATATCCATATAAATTTTTTTCTCCCAAGAGAAATATTTATCTAATAATTCCTCCTCAAAATATTTTAGTTTCATGAGTAATATTTCATATTCATCCCAATTATTCTGGATCAATTACCACAAATTATTAGAATAACTTTGGAAAAAAATTCTGCATGTGTAACTATTTCTATTTCACTATATCCAATGGCCATAAACATATTCGGTACAAATATAATCCTTTTCATGGCCTTAATATGAATAGTAGTCCCACTAAATAGTGGGTGATTTGGTCACATAAATTGATCCATCATTAGGGAATATCAATGTGGAGATGTTTTTTCATCTATGAAATGTTATTTTTCATAACCTAATTAATCATCCCTGATATAAAAATAATTTTTTCCATTCTAATTCATGTACTATTTCTTCCTTTATCATGGATATATATACATTTACCAAGATAATCGATACCATTCTTTTTTAGATTCAATTTTTAGACAATTTAATCTAAGAGATTTTTTCATAAAGATATTTGTATTAAATAATAATGTATAATACCAAATATGGTAAAAAAAATAATCCTTAATTTAATACAGATTCATTGTAAATAATAGAATAAAAAACATTGGCCTTGTTGGGGATATCATTAATTTAATATCCTTAATAACTTATTGGGATTAAAATGCTATTTATCCAATAAATATCCCATATGAATGTCAAACTAGCTATCTAGTAAGGCTTGGTAATCGAGTACTAGATAATTCTAGGGTCTAGATTGAATTTTTTTCATATTTCTACTCCTATGAATCTCGATTCTAGAACCATGTCGACATTTAGTATACAATAAAGGGTATATGAATAAAAAATAATCCATTAAATAATCATTACCAGTAATGTAGTATATTATTTATATTTGTCCTCAATTTTTATTATAGTATTATATTCCTTATTCTATGGTTTATAAAATCTAGTTTCCATGGGTTATAATAAACATCCATTGATACTACCTATAATGACCCCAATCCCAGTAGCCCAGAGCTAGTGTCTATAATTATTATAATACTATAAATTCAATGGAATGAATCCTGATTTATTGATCCATTTCATAGTGTTGAAAAAAATTGATACATACATGACACCCATTTCAAATTCAATGACGAAAATATAGTATAAAAAATTATGATTTTATCATCCTTAAAACTCATTTGAATAACTCTTCTTCAGATATTGGTGAAATGAAACATAATAAGAGTGATATGAAATTCTATGTTAGGGTAAAATAAAACAGAATATATCATGAATCTATAATCATAATCAATAATTAATGGTAAATAATTGAATAAAAATTACACTTAAACAAAAAAACCTGCATTAATATATATGGAATAATCAATATGACATCTTAAATAACTGAAAAAAAATTAAATTTATTCCAAACATGATAATGGAAATAATTCAAATATAATGTCATAGTTAGAATCAAACAGAGAGTAATAATTGATTAATGAATGAAATAAACTATTATTTTTATGAAATCATGTAACCCATGAACATTATACCCTTACACTAAATATTTAGACTTAAGAGATTTTTAAACATAAAAGGTAAACCCCATCGTATTTATCCAACTTATTCATATTATAATAATTATTATCCATCGATATAATTTTATTAATGGGTCTATAACACATATATTTCATGTGAAACTAATTACTTATATAATGAGTAATCAAATTAATTCATAAATAATGTTTTTTATCATTACAAATATATATTGAGTAAAGGGTACCAATTTTACAAATATTTCCCCTTTTAAACAAATTACATTCAAATTAAACAACATTTGTAAAAATGGTATATGGTATAGGAAATAATCATGTCATTAATTATAGAATATGGGTATTTGAGGAAAATATAATTACCAATGAAAATTTATTATAATAATGTTATTGATATAATATAATGGTAGAAATCATAAAAATAATGTAAGATTTCTTAATAACATGTAAATATTCATAAATTTTAATTCAATTCCACTAGGATGAAGTATTATTCATGTTTGAACATAAAATATCATGAAGAATAAATTTTTCATGATATTTCATATATAAGTGAAATTATATACACCACATAAATTTTATTTTCTAAATAATTAAAAATAAGTTTTAATGGAATTTAAAATTCGATGAAATCCCTTACCGTGTACTCCCTTGTAGTAAAACATGATTTAAACCCATTTATAGTGTTTTTAAAGATGTTATTGACATATATTAGAACCATATTATGTTTAAATTATCATATATTACCTATAAATTATTATTACCTAGTCATTATGAATCCATCATTATTTTCATTGTTGTGGGTGTTAATTTTCTTGATTTAACATGCATGTTTCTTCATGAATGATCTGGTTTATGTATATATTTCATACTTTTATCTTCTCTAGAAAAACAAAAATATAAATATATATTTATATTACTTATAATGTCACATCCAATTCGAAATGATGGTAATAAAAAATGAGGTATGTTGGGATCATGGAGACAGTAGGTCGTACGTACAAATGAGTTATGTTCCTATTTCTCTCCGATCATTAAGGAAAAAAATAGGGAATAATGATCCTTTATATAATTACCATTATATAATTATCACTATGTTATATATTTTTTTATTTAATCCATGTGGTGTGGTGATGAAATTAGAGTTAGAGTGCTTTGTGAATGATGTAGTCTAAAATAGGTGAATGATATTATCATATTTACATATGTGAAAAGGAATGAAATAAAATGATATATATTATATTTAATATTGGTTAAATATGTCTTTAATATCATATTTATTTAATTTATATCACATATAATAATTTAAATTATCATTATAAACATTCATGTGAAGCATTAGTGAAATACAAATCATAACACTTCGTGAGGCGATGGTCCACCGTACACACGAGCGATGTGGTGGTATCTCTTACAGATTTGAAGGTTAAAAAATATATATCTAATATAATTTATCATGATGTATAAATATTTTATAAATATCATTTATATTCTTTATATCCATCATCACATACAGTATTGATAGTTGAAAATTGAAAAAGAAAATACATCGGTTCAAGAGGCGGTAGTCTTCCATAGACACGAATAATGATTTTGTAACACATTTAATGGAATTCGAAAATTTCATAAGTCATTAAAATGTTATTAAAACATCCTAGTGTATTTAATACACTATTTTTATTATATCATCATGTTTTAATAAAAATTGAAGTAGGTGAAAAAAATAAGTAAACTAAAAATGCTCATTGAAGAACATTAGCTCTTCTTAATGTATCCTTTTTAATATTGAATTAAATCATTAATGGTTAAAATATATTCTAGAAATAATTCTTATAAGAATATTAGAGGGATATTGGGATGTTTTATAGTAGTTATTTTAAGAACCAAAGTGGTTTCAATGTGTTTTTTGGAGCGGAGACTAAGAGGCCATTTATAAGTGGGGTGAGAGGAAAATGTGTAATGTTTGGAAAATGTGAAATAAAAATCAGTTTATGTAATGATAATAGGAATGAATAATAGTCATATTCTAAATTATACAGGGTAAAAGTTTAATATATGGTCATCTGGTGGGTTTTGGATGAGTTTCAGTTTATTTTTACACGTTATATTTTATGTTAAACCACTATGTAATCTCATTTAATCCTTAATAATTGTAATTAATTTTAACAGTTTACAGTAATAAATATGGTAAAAATAAATTTTATGTTATTATATAATATAAATATTTCTGAATCCCAATATTGAATCCATTTGGCTAAATTTACCTAATATATGTATCAGAATTTAATTTAAAATTAATCTCTTAGACATCATGAGAAACCATGTCTTTTAAATAAAAATGTAAAAAAGTTTACATAGATTTTATATATAAAATAGACATGAAAAATATTACAATTAAATACATCTGATTAATACTTTTATAATTGAACGAATATTTCTTTAAAATTATAAAAAATTAAATTCATTATTTTAAACTAT
This sequence comes from Viscum album, assembly GCA_963277665.1. NCBI lineage: Eukaryota > Viridiplantae > Streptophyta > Magnoliopsida > Santalales > Viscaceae > Viscum > Viscum album. Next base: position 1,959,088,374 of record OY728165.1, read on the forward strand.
TTAAACAAAAATGCATTTTTCAATTAAAAATCATTATTTTCAATATATCATAAAAAATAATCATTTTATAAAAATTAAAAAAATATATATTATAATTTTTAATAATTATTTTACTTTTTAAATAAATTTTATAATGGTTTTATATTTTATTTTTAAATTAAATGGTCATTTTGTTAATAAACACTGTATTGATTCATCACGGTGTCAATCATTAGATATTAAATAAACTAACGTTATTATAAAGAAATATTCTATTAAATATATTATTGTAACACATAGGGTGTCATGTATTTTTAATTATTTATTATAGGACTTAATATCATGTGAGGGTGTCTTAATCCCACTAGGGGAGTTACATTATGGGTTATATCAATCATGAACCAAGAGGATGAATCAAAGAATTTTGAATATGGAAGACAGGACATGGATTTACCATAACACCCAATGATGTTATGTGTAACATATATGGGTTTCCATGTAATATTTTTATATATTATATGGAATTATTAAGAGACTAGGTCCTAAAAAGATATGGGATTCTGAGGAAAAGAGTGCCCGCGCGGAAAATTTTCTTGAAAAATATTCACATAGTCAATATCACATGTCCAAAGTTTTAATGAAAAACATTAATGACATATAAATATTTTGTTTGATATTAAATCTAAGTGCATTTCTTTGTTTAGAGTTGTGAATATACATTAGTCGGTGTCTATCATTGACTGGGAACAGTTGAATGTAAAATTTCTTTTGGGACATTAAATGAAATAAAATAAATTAAGTTTTATTTTATTTAACATTACTTTGTGATGTAGTAATGGTTTTCTTATAAATGAACATTGTCATTGAAATCAAGGATATCATCACAAACTTGAAATTCCTCTAATAGGTGTAGATGTATCTCCCTCCAATGAATATTAATAGATCTAGAATCGACGATGATAAACCGTTATTTCCTTTTCAACAATGGATACAAAATCTAGTAAGGGTTTAGTTATTTGTGTGATCTTCCCATATTTATGATTTTGGAAAGCAACACAGATGAACCAAAAAATAGGTTGATCCACATTTCAATCTCTTGTGGGATGAGTGTTATATTAATAGGGACTGAATGGTAGATTGAATGATTTGGCTATTTTTTCTACATAAATCCTTAAAACAAAGAAAAATTGAGGCCACCATTATCAAATTCCATGATCCATCATTTAAGAATTTTTTATTCTTTTCTCTTCCCATGTTCTTGGCATTCTATTCCATTAAACTCTCATGGTCTTGGATCAACTTTTTTAGAGGATATGAACATTATCAGACCCCCGAATCAGATGATATTGGCTGAAGATGCTGCAAAATTGTAGATCAGGACCTAAGGATTACATATATGTGACAGTGTAATTTTTTAGCCGTCGAAGGATCCTTGTTGGTCTACGTAAGGGACCAAAATAGTGTTTTCACCAGTGAACAACACTGAAGGGGGAAAACATTAGCGTCCTCTTTTTGGTGTGTCTAATGATGGTGGTGTGGTGGCTACAAAAATGGGTTGTGGGGAGGTTGGTTGTGAGATAGGGCCAGGGAGGCTAGCTACGATGGTGGGCCATAGGGCAGCTGGTGGTGATAACGTCATCATGTAGGACATGGGGAGACACATGGAACAAGGGGATGTTATCAAGGAGGACTGCGTGGACTAGGGTAGCACATGGTCAGGGAAAGACAACATGGACCAAGTGAGATGTGACTGGGTAAGAATTTTCTTGGAACACATGTCGGCCTACTCTAGGCAGCCCAATGGGTGGGACCCGACATCCCAACAAGCTATAGTTCAAGCCCAAAATGTAAGGAAAATTCCGTCCAAACTAGACCGACATGAGTTGGCTTAGCCGGACCATGTCTAGTTGTCTGGCGGTCGAATAGGGTCTGGTGGGTTGGACCAGACCACGATCAGAACCGTTTACAAAAAAACCCTATGATTCAATACTTTTGTCTATTTGATGTGTTTTTTTGTGGAATATGGACACATGTGATGAGAAAGCCCTTTTGAGATATATATTTTTGTTCTATTAATGATTCCATAGGACATAATGGAATTAGGAGTAGGTTTTCCTATAAAAAGCATGATACGAGCAGAATCTTGTGTCTAGCTGTGACATGGAGACTATGTCACATTCTATGAGAAGGTGACTTATCAAGAATATGTGTCTCATTGAGACTATGTGTCTTGTTGAGACTATGTGTCTTACTGAGAATATGTGTCTCTCTAAGATTAATTATCTCATCATGACTGAGTGTCTCATTGGGACTCCATGCCCTATCGATGCAGGGTGTTTTGTGGATTATGTCTCATCCTATTGTTGTGTGTACTATGAACTAATACTTGTGTGATTTGATCGTACATCATGTATTTCATTGTGGTATAATTCATGTTTTTTCTTTGTGTTAAAAATCATTTATTTCCTTATGGTATAATTCATGTATTTACATTGTGGTATAATTTTTGTATTTCATTATGGTATACTTCATGTATTTCTCAGTGGTATTCATTTGTGGTTTGGGGGTGTCCTACTTAGTCTTCTTTTACTCAACCTATATAGGCTTTTCCCTCACATTTCATGTCTTATATAGATGATAAAAAATTTAATAGTGTTATAGGTGGACTGGAACATAGTGGTTATTAGTGATATCAGATATACAAGGTGTTCTCATATATCTATATAAATTTATCTACACCTACCCTTGATGTATGGATTTCTGCAGATCGGAATCAAGAATTTTTACATTCACATTACTAGACTCCTTTTTTTGGGTGGTCTTGTATGTTGGCCGATTTTACATTCCATTTTATACATTCAATCACTATGGTTTGTACCATAGTGTATACATGGATTATTTTCTTACTATTATACATTTTATTATCCTTGGTATTGGATATGTGTGTTTGTAGAAGTAATTAGGAAAATGTCTCCCATTTATGGGATATTTCTTATCAGTGCTAGTCATGATCCCCTATCATATTAGAGGAGGGATTAATGTTTTTAAAACAAGAGCCCCATTGGGATCGGTCTTGATAGAGTTGTATCAGACCTGGTTAGTAAAATGTAAGGACTGTGAGTCTATGAGGTTGGTTTGGGGAAATAGTGTCGAGTTATTCAAGTTCAAATTTCTGTTAGGGGAATTTAGTTTTGGTGTGAAGGCCAATGTATCCATGGAACAGGACTTTCAGAACCTATTTTTCAAGATAATACATAAAAGAAATGATTTCAAGTAAAACAGTGGTACATTCATCATATATGAATTGTGGTGTGCTATCATTCCCTTCATGAGTCACCTCACCAAGTATCATCTATTAACAATGGTATATATTGTTCAATTTTAGGATGCCTCCATGAAAAAAAAATTCTAGGATTACATTTAATGATCATGAGGATGATCCAACGTGCGATGAAGCATTGGTATTAGGGCATGTAACAATGATATCACCTCTGGGTGGTTTACATGTGACACCACCACCCGTTGAGCAACATTTACTAGCAGTGCTATCATTCGAGGAATCATGAAAGGTAAATGTGTTACAAAATTTCTAGATATAGAAAACTAAATGGTTTTCAGGTGCGATTGAACCCTCAATTAGTTGAGGATTTTCAAGAGTCAGTTCCCCATGCCTTCGCCTTGAGAGGATAAATTATTACCTAGATTGATGTCCTATCTATGAGACTTATTCTGGGAAGGGTGGGGAGATTGTAGAGCTTAGTGACCCAGGCACATGATTTCGTGACTCTCCCTTTCGTATACATCAACAATCACTTTATATATGAGTTATTTCTATCTCTTTTGTCATCAGAAGCCATAAATGATCTCTTACATCTATAGTAGGGAAGTCAGACTGTGGTAGAGTACTCAGTAAGGTTGAGTGATCTTTCTCGCTACTCCATGGATATGGTGTTTGAACCTTTCTTATAGGATTGTAATTCATGAAATATTTATTTCATGGGATTTGGTAAATATAAATATCCATTAGTATTCCTACATATTTTGTTGTACTGGAGATAAATCTTCTAGTGGAGATATTTCTAGTGGAGTAGACGCTAGTCGTGGGAGCTACTAACAAAAACTGAGTAGATGAGTCTTCAGTGGTGGGTATACGATTGAAGTCGTAGGGACCAAAGTAGATCAGGCACTGTTGGGGGTGGCCTTAGGACACATGATTAATAGTGCATGGCTCTTATGGTAGAGTGAATTATCTGAAGGACCGGGTGTGTTACTCATGTTGCGGTCAGGGACATCTGGCTTCAAGATTTCCTGAATCGTCATAAAGACGTTCATGAGAAGGTTGAGGGACCTCCAAGCCAATGGATGAGTCATGATCAGGATATTATTTAGGGAGGAGGACATGGAGGGTGAGTGTTAATGGAAGCAGGAGGTGGTTAGAGGTAAAACTTATTACCACCACCCCTACTAAGTGGTCCACATGTGGCTCAAGGGCTAGAGGATGATGATTAGAACAACTGTAGGTGACGGGGTCATATGACCATGATACTCTATAGATGATTAAAGGTGTGTTATATGTCATTTACACCCTAGATTCAGTTTTTATAGACACACATTATAGTCAATCCTTTCATTCCACCGACATTTATTTGGGCTTAGAGATTCCAGTTGAACCGCTAACTCGACCCTATTGTATAGAAACTTTTATAGGAGAGGATTCTATGGTCACTAACTATTTTGAAAATTATGAAATTAATCAGGGAGGTGAGTGTTTTAGTTTGGGTTCTTTTAGTAGAAACGTCAAGGCTTTATGAAAACATTCATGGTATGGAATTGTTATACACAATCCATTCTCAGATTGACTATTTTGGGCTCATAATGCGGTGTGTCCACCTTGATGAGACCTGGTTTTCCATTGTTGGTGAAATGAAAATGCATGAATCATAGGATGTACCTATTATTTGGAATGTACATATGATTACTTATCAGTTAGATAACCTCACCATCAGTGTAGCGGATGACATGAGTCAGTTTCTTGCAATGATGGGGGGTATGAGGAAATCATTAGGGTTGCTATTATATAATTATCTCCCCATATAGTTGTCAATATATTCATTAAGATATTCCATAGGACGATACAGATATCAACATATTCATGTAATATGGATTCTGTAGAGGTTTGTGAGTTTAGGGTACTATTGGAGGACTATCAGAAGAAGGACTTCATGAGACCCAGTGTTAAACCCTGGTAAGCTATTGTTTTTTATTTTCAAGAAGGAAGATAGAATTGGGTGATTGTTTGTGGACTTCTGGTTGCAGAACTAGGTTACCATGAATAATTATTATCCACTACCAATGACTGATGAACTCGTTGATCAGCTGAAAGGAGATAGGTGGTTCTTGAAGATTGACCACAGATATACCTATCACCAGCATCATGTTTTATAAGATGATGTACAAAAGATAACCTTCACATGTTATTACAGATAATTCGAGTACATTTTAAATCATTTTTTTCTTGAAGAACACCACAATAGTGTTAATGGAACTCATGAATAGGATCACACATGCATACATAGACTGGTTCTTGGGTGTATTCGTTGATGATATCCTAATGTACTTAGCATCTGATGAGGAACATGTGATACAATTGATGATGTTATTGAACACACTCTGAGAGAACCAAATATCTGGTAATCTATCGAATAGTTAGTTTTGGATTTGAGAGGTCCATTTTCTCAGACACGTCATTCCAGAGGATGGTTTTTGTAGATCCTGCAATGATAGATGTGGTTCTTTCTTGGGAGGAACCACATATTTTTATTGAGGCACAAATATTACTTGTATTATCTTGGAACTATCGAAGGATTACGCATAAAAACTCTAGGGTATCAGTATCCTTGACAAAATTGGAAAAAAGGTTGTAGCCATTAGTGTGGATGGAGAAGTTATAAGAGAGTTTTTTGTAGTTGATATATGGATTGAAAATCAAGCCCATATTTATATTACCTATGGAGGGAATCACGTATGCGGTCTCCGATGATGCATCCTGGACTAGACACGGTTGTGTCCTAATTTAGGGGCACACTATTATTGCTATTGTTCATAACAGTTGAGACCACATTAGTGGAACTACACAAGACATGACCTCCATCTAGTGTCTTATGTCTTCGCATTGAATATGTGGTTTCACTACCTGATGCGTGAGAGTTTTTTCATCTACAATTATAAAAATAACCTCATTTATATATTATATAATAAGGATAAAACATGATATTGCGGTTTTGTATATAGTTCCTCAAGTAATATGACTTTGATAATGTCTATACTACTAATATGGAAAACATGGTGGCAGATGCTCTCAATAAGATATTGTGCTTCCTACTACTAAACGAGGAATCAAAGTAGTTGGCCCCATTACACATATCATTGTGTATGGAGATGGAGGTCCATACCTCAAGTCGATGGCTTTCACCCCTCCATTGTTACAGAGAATCAGAGAGGCACAATTTGGAGATACCTACATTGGGACCCTAGATACCCAGTTATCCATAGGGAATGCCTCTGATTTATAATTGTTAGGTGGGTAGAACTCATTCTTTTCATAGGGAGCACAATTTTTCAAGTATCATTGTAGTAGGAGGTTATGATGGAGTTACATACATTCACATTGGAAGTGCATATATGATTGGAAAATATGTTATAGGACCACCGACATCAGTTTTTGTGGTCGGGGATGAAAACAAAGTGGTAGATTTCATTTCCAAATGCCTCAATTGTTAGTATGTGAAGAATGGGAAGTAGGTTCTAAAAAGCTTGACCCAACCCCATGAGGTGATAGGGTGGGAGTGGTATGGGATATCTATGGACATTATGATTGGGATACCTTATATATTTTGGTGGAATGATACCATCTGGGTGATCATTGACCTACTTACCTTGTCAGACCACTTCCTAACGATTCATGAGAAGAGTCCAGTAGAGAGAATGAGATGACACTACGTGCATGAGATAGTTCTACTCTATCGATACTATAGAGACCAAAAATTTTACGTACATAGACATTACATTACTTTTGTGGAATACTTAATATATAAATAAACCAACACTTAAGGATCTTAATAGTTTAGCGTCTTTTGAAACTCAAAACAAAATCCTCTAATCGTTGTGAATGATCTTCAACATCTCACATAAATATCTTCCCCTTTAGTTTTCTTACCTAAAAATATTATTTATAACCTGGGGAAAAGAAAACATATAAAGGGTGATCTCAAATGCTCAGTAAGGGTAATCATAGAGAACATAAAACAATATATAAACATTTGAATGCATAAACTTGAACCTAAAATCTAAACATTAAAATCTTGAGGAAAGACATAAATCATGGATGTACGTAAGACATATATCATAAAGGAATATAATGGGAATAAAACATGTATTTTTGGAAAACCATTAACCACATGATATTCTTTCCATAGTAGACAAGGCATTGCAGCCAAGACTATCTTAGTAGACAAAAGTCCCTTTCTGAATCGAGTTCACTCCTCGTCCCAGTCCTATATCACTAAACCGAATTAACATTCCATTCCAACCATGAATATCTCATGAGATATTAATCGTTACCCAATGCATTAGTGGGAGATATAGGTCATACCCATCTCATAATGAAATAATTTTTACATGTGACACAACATAAACATAAATCATTCATCATTACCCAAAGAATAAAATGCGTTTCATAAACATCATCCCATCATAACAGAATCCATATAAAACAAATCAATAACATTTAATCATAAGAGAAGTGAATCCATGTAAATAATATAGAAATTATACTTGAAACATAAATATATGAAATAATTTCATCTTAGATGGAAAATGGTTTTGATAAAACACGTTAAATAAATTCTTGAGGAAAATATCCTTTCTTATTCAAAATCATTTTCTTTTCACAAAATGACATGAATTTTTTTTAAAAGGATTTTTTTGAAAATAGTCATTATATCTTCTAGAGTAAGCTTTATGGAAATAAGGAATTATGAAACCATAAAAATATGTTCATGCCGTATATGTTTAAAAACGTTCTTCTCATAGTTTTGCTGGAAAAGTCAAAAAGTACCTCGTATGGTAAACAAAAGAAAATTCCTTCCATACGATGTGGTAAAAGTAAAATAAAAGTGTAAAAATTACATTATTCATAGATGGATTAAATGTAAACATTTTTTGAAAACATTTTGATAACATATGTACATGTATAATTAACATAAACCCAGTAAATACTTACGAATAAACAATCATGGATAGGAATGATATTGGAATAATTATCCCTTACCTTAGGTCTGATATGCTTCGTACCTATCCAAAAATCCTATATAATGATTTAAATAAAGTCATTGACTTATTACAGAATCATATTCATTATTATGATATCATATATGGTTCACTTATGACTTTATATTACCCATTTTTTTGTAAATTCCATGTTAAAGCACTATTTTTGGTAAAATCGTTTCACTTATCGTACGTGTTTCGACATATTGTTCTTGATATTATAACTTATATCCTGATTTACTTAATTATATAATTTAAAATATTATTTATATATAATATATATTCAGTATAAAAATATATATGATAGATCAATAAATGGAATGAAATACAGTGTTCATGGAGACGGTAGGTCGTGCGTACGCTTGAACGCTGTTTTCGTTTCCTTATTGAAATAAATGGAATTAAGTAAATGAAACATATACATACATAAATCTAGTATCATTATTATGTAGTATAATTCATGATTATTTATTTTATATACTTTATAATCATACTTGAATGGTTAATCATGGAAAATGAATCTCATCGTGTTCGTGGAGATGGTAGTCTGTACGTACACACGAGCGATGACATCATTCCCATGACCATGGAATTGTATTGAAGTTTGTGCATAATATTAAAAAATAAATATCATTTTAAATAATCATATAAAGTTATTTATTTATAACATTATACCCATCTAAGTAAGGTGTTGGGGGAAAACAGATTACACCACGGCGTGGATACGGTATGTTGTACGTACACACGCGTGGTGATTTTGTTTTCCATAGGATGGATAGAAGGTGAAATAGGGTTGTTTCATATTTATAATAACATATCAGTATATAATTAATAATTATGTTATTACTTTAAAATGAAACAACTGAAGAAGAGTAATGAGAAGAAGAATGAATCTTGAAAGAGTCGGTATAAGAGATTACCTCTTCCTCGATGCATCTCCTTTAAACTTCTTCTTAGGGCACTAGAGTTGGTCATTTGAGAAGACCAGATACTATATGATATAAATAGAGAGGTTTATAATAGTAATTTTCAGGGGTTGATAGAGCTTCAAGCCTCAAAAGGGTGTTAATAGAAGAGGGAAGGTGTGCCCTTTTATAAGGGGGGAGGGGAACCTTAGGAAAAACATAAAATATTATTTTATAATAAAGTCATATTCGGTTTTTAATAGCTCAAAACAAATTTATTTCGAGTATAAGGTGGGTATGGGTCGAGATAACTTCATCCAATAGGTTTTAGACAAGTATAGGTTACTATTTTATCCTTATCATTTAGATTTAACTCGAAGTTAAATAATTTAACTTTTACTGTGTCTTCTTGTTTTCTTACACTATATGGTTTATAGACATACTATAAAAAGCCAAAAAAAACCCCAAGTGGTTAATTATTAATATATATATCCTTATCTATTCATTTGGCCGAACTTTAGATTTTTAGGAGTAAAATAACAATTAATAATATAATATCTATTTTAAAAAATATTTTATATCAATTTTTAGACTATTTGGTAATTGCTTTTTGTGAAAATCATAACATTTTTATTAGTTTTAAAAACATTAATTGAATCAATACAAAAATTTCATATTAACCTAAAAAAATTATTGGAATTTCTATAAAGTCTCAAATTACAGTTATTTGGGTATTTATAACATAAATTATGTTAATATTTCATTAATAATGTAATTACTGCATCATCATTGTGTCATAAATAAATTAAAATATTTAAAGAATAAAAATTTTAAATAAAATACCATTATTTAATAAATATTTTTAGCTTTCTAATAAATATTTAAAGTAGAATTTATCTTATGTATAATCCTATATTAAAATTGAATAGTTATTAAACTTTGATTTTAACTATTTTAACTCTAGTTTAAATAAATTATCAATAAATGTCATAATCTAATCCAACTGGACCTAAATGATAATATTATATTCCTTAGGTTGTTTGTGGTCGAATTAAACTTATCCAATAGAATTATAAAATTTTTAGGGTAATAATAATAACATTTTTACACTTAATTACCCTATTTACTTTTAACCATGGTAAATAAAAGTAAAAAAGTTACTATTCATAAAAAATTATTTAGAGCTTATTGAACCAAATTTTATTCCTTGATATTAACCATGTCTCTCGAATTTTCTAAATTCAACTCACATAACAGGAAAAATTATGTTTTATGTACAATTACAAATGCTCCTATGAGATAGGTAAAAGACGGTGAAAAGTTCAATAAAGTTTTTATATATCTAAAATTATTATAAAATGACTCCAATGAATTACATTAAACTTATATAGGTATTATATATAAATTTTGACCAAAAATACAACTAAATAAAATTTATAATTATTTTAATAAAAAGGCGGTTTTTAAATAGTAACCCCTTGTTTTCACTATTCATCAAAAATTGAAAGTTTTCATACAAATACCAAAAATTCACCATATGATAATTTCGATATTCCGAATCCAAAAAATGAAGTCTATTTTGGAAAATAAAATTTCAAAAAGTGGGTATTACTATTCATAATGGCTAGTTCATAATAATATTATAATAATATCTCATTTAGTGAAACTTGGTATTGTGTACTACACAGGCTATCGAAGAAGGTCTTGATTGCGTATAATGCAAACCATGTCAGGGCTGTGTGTAGTGAAATCTCCATTCAGTGTTGCATATAACAAAATCAAAACTTTTTTAATATTTATATTAAACAAAAACTATACTTAATATTGTGTAGAATAATTTCCACAAAACAAAATTGAATTTTTCTGAAACATGAGACAAGAAAAGTGTTGCATATACTGGATGATAATACGGTGTTGCATATAGTACATGCTAATCTTGGTGTAGTGTATAATAAAAGACATCAATGAAACTAAAAATAATACATCTCATAAAATCTCGGGGCGTTTCTGATATCCATCGATGATAGTTTCATATTGAGATTCTTGTTTTACATATCTATTTGGGATGGTATTGCAAGAGGCATTTGGGACACAGTTGTGCTTGAGCACATCTTCTCTCAAACTGATGAACAACCAGAATGAGCTGACCATTCAGGTTCTGAATGACATGGTACTTTCCTTCATCCTAATTTTTGGAAATTTTTTTAAATAACCAACCTTTGGTTAATGTTTTGTAAAAAATTCATTACCATTCCACAAATTATTATGGATCCATTAAAGGTCATGTATAGGTGACCCTCCAGGTCACCACATTATTGGATGGAGCTAGGAGAGTTAGCACTAATGATTATAGATTTTTTGTAGGTGTCTACAGAGACGGTGTAATTCATCTGGAAGTGGGTGAAGACTGCATAAAGACCTCATAATTATTATTTTGGTCGGGGAAAGTGGCCATTGAATTTAGTGTTGGGAGACCATGTGTTCCTTAAAGACTCTATAAAATGAGGGCATATATATAATTGAATAGGATGGAATGATATATATTAGGATCGTCACACCTTTCCAGATACTATGTAGAGTTACTGAGGTAGCATACTACTTGGCTCTACCGCTATGGTTAGATTAGGCACATGTTTTCTTCCTCATATCACAACTAAGGAGGTACATGCATGATCCATTACATGCCAATGACTAGGGAACGATGGACATTGATAATGAGAAGGCATTTTATGAGTACCTGGTAGAGATTGTAGACCAATATGAGAGGATCCTTCATGGGTGGTTGATTTCAATAGTGCACATTCGGTGGAAGCACGATAATCAATTTGATAGAGCACACGAGCAGGAGGCTCATATTCAAGTTCAGTACAATACTTTTTTGTATATTGTTTTGTTTGAACTTTCTTGAGACATAAATACCTTAGGGGAGAATAAAATGATAGTGCTTACATGTATTATTTTTATATATCATATAGAACAATTAAGAGATGTGGAAATGAGACGAAATGTTATTATGAGGCCCGTAATGCCTAGAACATTTACCCAAACATATTAAAATATTAAATTTTACACATGCACAATTTTCTAAAAAAGTGTAATAACTTATAAACTGGTTCTCAGATCATAAATCTGAGGAAACTGTTACGTTAAAAGAAGTGATTTTACATTAGGTGGGGCCTAATATTGACCGAAATGGGATGACTATAAAAAATTAATTTTTTGATGTTTGAGGAAATAAAATAAATGATATTTTATTTTATTCAACGTTACATTGAGATTTATAAGTGGTTTTCATCACAATGAACTTTTTCAGGAAATTAAAGGTTATCATATTAAAACTATTTTTCATCTCATTGTCAGAGAAAGAGCTCTCTCCCATGATCTCTGGATGATTCCGAATCGTGGACGACGTGAGCTCTATTCATCATCAACAAAGGATCCAAACTCTAGGTATGGTATAAAATTCATTGTGATCACCCCCCATCATTAAATTTAGTGATAAACATATACAACCAATGAATAGGTATATCTGTGGTTTGATCTCTTATATGAAGGGTGTTATGTTGGTGAGAGCTTAATGGGAGAAATATTTTTTAGACAATTTTCCCTTTGTTAATCGTTATAATAAAGATGAATCGAGTCCAACATGAAAAAAGTCTAACATCCGTCCTTCGGGAATCCTTCATGACATTATATTCACTTGTTCATTGCATTCTTCACCTTTAGACCCTCATTGTCACATAGTGACTTGTCGAGAGGCTACGAACCATATCAGACTGGAGAATAAGTGTAAAATCGATTACAAATCATGCAATAGTGTAGATCAGGACCGAAATAGGCTAGATCTATAACCATATAATTTTACAGGAATTGGAGGATCCTGAGTGGTCTATGAAGGGGACCAATAGAGAACCTATACCATTGATTTCCAATAATAGTTCCACGTGAGGGCAGCTACTTTTGGGTGCGACAGAAAACGGCGGTGCGGTTAGCACAGACGGTAGGATGGGGGTGGCAGGCAGTAATGGTGGAACCAGATGGGAATCTAGGTGACATGGGGACTAGATAGAGGCAAGTGTTCTGGGAGGACTTCATAGACCAGGGTGGAATTTGTTTAGGGCAGACCATGTGGACCATGTGGGATGTGGCTAGGGTGGGCTATGTCTGGTGCATAAGCTAGCCCAAAATGCGGGTCGGGCCCATGGAGGTGGGATGCTCCAAGAGGCCTAGTACGCTAGGCTAGTTTAGGTCATCCAAACTGGGTCGGGTCACCCCATGATTCAGGCCAGGTCTGGTGGGTTGGATCGGACCCAGACCAGACCCTCATTAGACATTTTTATGAAAACAACAATAACTATAAAACCATATATCTATTTGATGAGTTGTTTTTGGTGTTGTGACCCTTTATATGAGATGGTCCATTTGAGATAGTCTACGCGAGTTTATATGAATGTGTTTACATGAAAACATATATTTATTAGTATGTTATCCCAACACTAGAGCGTTATGAGTGGAATTCTATGGAGGGATTTAACTTGGAGACTATGTGATATTCTGAGACAATGTGACATATCGAGGATATGTGTCTTACCGAGACTATGTGTATTACTGAGAAAATATGTATTACTATGGCTGGGTGTCTCCCTTAGACCATGTTTCTCATTGTCAATATGTTTCCTATCAATACTGAAAATTTTTAGATTAATTTTTATGATCCTATTTTAAACATTATATAAATTTACATGTGTGTGCTCTGTATAATTCATGTTTTTATTTGTGGTATAATTTTGGTTGTTTATTTTTGGTTTAATTCATGTATTTTCTTGTCATATAAGTCAAGTATTGTCATTAGGGTATACATTGTGTATTTTTTGAGGAATAAATTGGGTATTTATTTGTGTTATTTCTTTTCCATTTCATGGTTTCCTACTGAGTATTATTTTACTCACCCCTTCCCAGGCATTGAACACAGATGTAATGTATTTTGAAAATAATCGACACAATGAAAGATTCCTAGGTGGACCATTACGAGGTGGTTCATTAGTGTGATTAGATTGATGGGGAGTTCTCCTACGGCTTTAGACAGCCATCCTACACCAACCCTTCATTTTTGGTTTTCTTCAGATGAGTTATATTAAATTTTACTTTCACACAGAAGAAATACAGTTTTTTGAGTATGTGTTATGGCCCTATTTACTTTCCATTTCTCTGTTTTTGTACATTATGGTAGGTATCATAGTGTATTCATGCATTTTTTACTAAGTGTTTTACATTTTGGAATCCTTATGATTTGATATGTGTGTGTGTTTATAGGTGGTTAGGAAAATTACTCACATTAGAGGGATATGTCAACTAGATGCTAGTCACTAGCCCCTGGCCTAGTAGATATGGGGTTGGGGAATTCATGGCATAGACCCCTCTGGTGCGGGTCATGATATTCGTTTACATCACGTTATTTGCAAGGCTCATGAGTATTGAATGTTATTTCTTGTAAAGAGGACACACCTCATGTTTGTGGGATAGATTACTTTATGATTTGGCCACTAAGTATTTCATTCATAGTAAATAAGAGGTGTCCCACTCTTTTTTATGTTATTTAAATGCTTTATAAAGACTCAATCAATTAAATGATGATGTTGGAATTTGGGTGAAGTCTATCCAAGGAGAATTCTTGAATCCTTGGGATGTTTTGATTCTAGTTTGGATTCATAACCCTATTCATGTGTTCTTTGATCACATGGTATAGACCACCAAAACGTTCATAAATGTAATATTGTATTATTGATTTATGAAAGGGTACACTATATGGTGACATAATGCTGAAGATGATGAATATTCTTGAATAGTCTTGTGATAGGGATTATAATTCCAAGTCTATGAGTATTTTTATTAACTATATGTGGAATCTATTAGGTATAGATAAACCATTGGTAATTGGGGATGTCCATAGTCCATACGGTCATGAAAATAACTTCTAGATTTATAGGGGGATTGTCCCCTTTGACCATGAATCCTCTAGGGACAATCTCATTGGAAGGTATCAATTCTCTAATGAATCTTATTAGGGGAAATTTGGATTCTCTAGTCCTTATTACCAATTATCTATAGGTAATTACCAAATTAAACGGATCCCTAGATTTATGGTATTCCAAGGGATGGGTAACAACTCAATAAATTCATTTTCTATAATAGAACAACCAATACATGTAGGTTGATTATGGAAAAAATAATATTCAATAATTTTTCCACAACTCCAAAAGTTCTTTCATTACCTAATGACCATGTTTTCATTGTGAGAAAATGTGATAAATAATTTCTATAACTTTTCCCAATACATGGGGGTATAGTTAGAATGGATCACCTTTTAGTAGGTCCAAAATGCTGACCCTATGATAATGGAATAAACCCATACTCTGGTTGGACGAGGTTAGTCTCTTGTGTTATATTAACAAGGAATAACAATGGGTGATGATATTCAAACATAGATTCATTTAGTGGATTCTTATCTGTCATGTAATTTAACATAATGCGATAATGACATTTTACTTTTAGTTTAACATGGTGTTGTTAGGAAATGGGAAAAATGTGATATTATGCCAAAAGTCCTTAAATATGAATATCATTGGATAAATAAATTAAGATATAAGAGACACCTTTTATCTAGGAAAATTCATATTGATGGGTATCCATATGTTCTATCACTTATTGAAAAGAATTATCTCATGTTTATGTCGTACAATGATTTCACTCAGGGAGAGGTAAAGTGAGTCGATATGACATGTACCAACATAAATATACGAATATTGAATTATAATGGATGGGATTACCTAGGATTACCCCTAAATATTTCAATAGAGTTTATTATTTCATGATAATATCTTTTTAAGAGATACCATTATGTATATCAGACTCATATACAATGTTTATTTTTTTATGTGATGGAAACATGTTCCTATTCATGAAATAATGGATCCATACATCACTATGTATCATGTAATGGAATGATTTAAGAGACAAATTGTTATTAGATTGGTCCCTGGATATGTCATACACATATGTAGGGGTAAATTTTAATTATTCTAAATGTTGTGGCTCAACCATGTATTGTATATTCAAGAGTAATTATATATATCTTATTAATAGTAGTCATGCCACATATAGTTATTATATGAATGGTACCTAGAAAAGACCGACTCATTCATGGGGAGGTGTTACATTTTTATATTTTTTATAGAACTTGGATTAATATTCAAGGTGTCAGTATGTATCAAATATTAATATGAATCATGAAACACATAGTTCCGGAATGTGAAACTCTCTACATAGTTATAACCTATATGTAGACTGAGGCATTATTTTCCATTTATATTTTTTGGGACCTAGTATTTGAGATATGTGCATCACCAGATATAAGGTGAGGGAATGAATCATTCCACATGTAGTTCTTGTATGGAAAATTGTACACTTTATTCTGGCCCAAACATAGAGGGGGGATTTTTCCATTTATATTGTGGTTGGATGAAGGCTTTGGGATTTTTTCCTCACTATGTATCATATGATGTTAAGAATAAATCCAAACAATGTTATTGAGTAGGTGGTTCTATATGTTGATTTTAATCACACATAGTGATTATAGTACTTTATTTTTCTTTCTCGTAGATAATTCTCACATGAAGTGTTCCATACATGAAGTAAATTTTTATCATAAAGATTAAAATAATATACTAATGAAATATTCCATGAATTTTAACATCATGTGGTGAGGATTAATTCCATTTAGTTTAGCATCATGAGTCAAGGACTGAATATTTTTGTAGTTTTAATTCATGTTATCATGAATTTGTGACATTGTGATCTTTATAGTCTTCATACAGGGACTTTATCCCTGATGTTTGACATTATGTGGAAAGAACGTTATTTTTCACTTTAATGATACTGAATATTTGACCATGCTAACCCTTCTATGAAATGATACATCACAATCATGAGGGGAATCCATTATTAAAATCCATAAGAACACATGATCTATGCTCAATTTGAGAAAAAAATAATAGAAAATGATTCTTTTAATATATATGGGTGATTAATAAAAATTATAGGGACACTTTAAATATGTGGTGGATGGTCCAGGATATATGATCTACTAGTCACTATTTATCTTGCGATTGGTTGAATCACACTATAAAAAGTTGTTGAATGGAAAACACTCAATGTATGTCTATCACAAATATGAAGGGGGAATTCTTTCCATTTATCTTTCGGATGGACCACATATTTTGGATATAGGAACCAAAATGTATCATGTGATGTAATAAATCAATACACATGTATTTCTTAATAGAGGAGACTACATATGTGGATTCGACTCACACACGGTGATGGTAGTATTTAATTCTTCTCATGTGTATATCTATCTCATGTGAAGTGATCAATTTGTGAGGTAATGTATGTCAGGTAGTTTAACATAATGTGGTACAGACATCTTTCATGATGTTTCATGTAATTCATTGAAGAATAGTTTCATGCATTTTAGTATCCTTCAATAATTATTAATGATTTAATTCAGTTTAATGTTTTAAATTCATGACTTTGGACTCTAGGATGTTTAGAGTAATGGTTCTTATAATATTTCAATGCATTTTTATTTCACATTGTAACAATATAGATTATTTATATAAACTAGGATATTTAATTCTCTTTAAAAATTAATTGTTGGTGGCATAACACATTCCCCATCCATTATATCCAATGAGTATACTCAATTGTAATAGACCATATATATGATGTTGCGACCTTCCCATATCAGTTATAACATTGGAGGATTCATTCATAGAATCATTGGTTTTTGGAGTTCCAATATAAGTTCTCCTTTTACGAATGAGTTGATGTGTGCCATTGTATTGAATTGTCAGACGATGTTATTGTGATGATCTTTGAGGTTTTTCTGTATAAGAAAGTATCTCTCATCATGATGTTCAAACTCATCCTTCAATTTATTACATTTATCATCATCTGAGTGTTTGACACAAATTTCTATTTAGATTCAGTTAAACTATAATCTAATGGGAATATTTTCCCC
This sequence comes from Viscum album, assembly GCA_963277665.1. Taxonomy (NCBI): domain Eukaryota; kingdom Viridiplantae; phylum Streptophyta; class Magnoliopsida; order Santalales; family Viscaceae; genus Viscum; species Viscum album. The sequence continues at coordinate 1,959,106,665 of OY728165.1, forward strand.
AATTTTGTGCACAAATGAATTTGGGGTCACAAATGAGGTCTTGTGTGTTCTGGTATGACAGAAAACTATAGGATAATGGAGCTTCTCCAACCAGTATTTCACAACTCTTCCCACCATGTTCTATATTTTATTTGTTAGATTATTATTGAATGACTTTATTTTTTCATTTTATTCTACTTTGTAGTGAGTTTAATGGTCGGATTTGATGTTGTGATCCAACTAAAATTTCATGAATATTATGGAATAGATGTAGGCATTGTTTTATATTAATATTTTGTGTGGTGGAAATAATTTGGTGATGATATTATACATTACGAATGTGATAATATTACTTTTCATGTATTCCTTTATGGTTATTTACTTATCCTATTTTCAAATTGAGTTAGTTTCAATAAAAAGATAGATAAACTACATTGACTTTTTTGGGGAAAATATCCATTCAATGTTCATTACCGTTATAAAAATGACCTAAAAAAATTATCTCTATCTAGTAATTATAGGGGTTGATGGAATATGATTTATTGAGTTTGGAATTCATGGAATTTCCTACTGAGTTCCAAAAATTTCCATATCATTGTTTTCAAATAGTAACTATCCCTCCTAATTTGGTGGGGGTGTCCAGTCATAGACGGGTGAGTGTCATAGGAGCCTACATAGACTCTTTACATGGTGGTAGGAATCTCTCCTTTTACTATACACAAAAGGATTATTCCACTGAATCCACATATTTAGATGACTTTTATCCCATTTAGACCACTCAGAAGGTAATGGTTCACTTCTCAGTTTCATTTCTTTTCCCATTTAGATCAATCAAACAGGAAGTCCCATTTTGGAGGTAATATACTATAGAAGACATCAATCTATTGGAGAATATTAGTTTATCGTGATGTTATTACATTTTGACGTGATTTATCTCCTCTCTATTAGAGATGATGACATAGGAGACTAATGTTCATTGTGTGATGAGGAAATCCACATATTCATTATTTCGGTTGTCCAAGACTATGACTGAATTATAAATTGCATCAATATGACAATTTTGGGATCGAGTTAAATGATGTAATGGTTTTAAAACATGGAATTCTACAATCAATCCTATGATAGATTCCTCAGTGGGGAAATATAATCCTTATTTATGGTATATTAACGGTTGATTTTTTTATCACTAGATGTAAATACACATTGATTTGAAGGTAGATCATTTGTAGCTATAAGGATTGTTCTTATATTATAATGGGTTCTTTGTAATCTACCTAATTATTTTTGTATCGATACGATATGGAAAAAAAATTTGGAATATTTTCATTGTATAAAGAAAAAATACACTCCCTATTCTAACCCGATTGATCATCAGATTCTCTATATTCTACTGAATATGACATTGGATGGAACTATCAATATAGATATCCTTTATTTAGGGACTCTTAATGGAATATAAAATATCTTCATCTTGAATTTCTATGTCCGCTATTGTACTTTATTTAGTCAGGTGTTCTGTAAAGAAACCTACACTGATATTCCATTTAACTACCATGTGTGACATGTGCTAGATTCCATATTATTTAAAAAAAATCCATTGGAAAAAATATACAGTCTTCATCGGTAATCCAAAGATGAACCCATGTTTATCAATATGAGAGACCAAATAGACTTCATAATACTACAAGTAATGTCAAAAAATACTATTTATGAATACGAATGCGTGAAATTTTTTCTTAATATGATAATATTGGGTATCATTACTAAGAATCATTTGACTGAGGTATTAGAGGTTGTTTTAATTTCCCACATCAGTTTTATGTTTGAAGATAGTTCCAATGGATCATTCTATGGTGGAGAAATATTTTAAAACTGAATTTCCTTCTACTGATGACATTCGGACTGGTAGGTGGAAAATTTCTACTTATAATTCAAAATAGATTCTAGATAGTTGTCATCCAACTGGTAGGTGACTCCCTTGTTTGATAATATAGTGAAGGGAGGATATTTTCCATCCAGGTTAGCTATGAAATGATGAATGAAAATGAGGTTTCCTTGGATCACATTATGTTATTTCAAATTTTTATGGGGGAAATTGTTAAAAGTGGGCTATTATATATTGTTGACTTTATTTCCATGGTAAAATACAATAAATACAATAAATTTCAATAACATTAACCCAAATATAGAGATCCATATATCCATCAGCAATCTATGCTTCATAGTATTATTTAAAATTATTTGGAGATCTTTGAGGTGATCACACCGATGTTGAGATTTGACTATGTGGTCATCAAAAAAAATTATATTATTCATCCCAAGAGGAACTTAATGATATGATCCATGGTGAAATGGTTTTTATATCTATAGTTCATTAATAAAATTAAAATAACCTAATAGAAAATTATCCCCTGATGATTTCTTATGGTTCTGACCTCCTCATCATTATGGTCCATCATAATATGATTATTCCATAAATACCAATCAATGAAGGAAAGTAATAATAAGATGTCCTTTGAATAGAGAAGAAGTTCTATGATTTTAAATGGGATGAATTTCATTAGGATGTATTGATTATGGACTCTGAAACCAATGTAGAACATTCTTAGCCAATTTCATTTCATGATGAGTAAAATATTGGTGACACATTTTGAGTACTTCAAATCCCATATAAATATGGATTTTTCAATTTTAAAACTATTGATTCCACATTAGTAGAGTGAGAGGGATGAATCCTATTATCTACCTACATGATCACTCAACAGACATCGGAAAATCCTAGGTGGTGTGTAGACACATCATGGTTAATCCTGTAAATCTCATTATAATTCTATGTGAACATACATTAGTATAGAAATAGAAATGTAATACACATCTCCTCCCCCTTGAGAGGCATGTAAGAACTAATCAGAATATTTCAAAAGTCTTCTTATGCTCCAATAATATATTAACTGAGATAATTGATGGTTTTGGTGATTCTTTCCTGAAATACAATATCGGTGTTCCTATAGTGATTATCATAAATTTACATATCTGATTTCATGTTACCTCAGATATTATTACGAGAATTTTGCAAGACATTGGATGATGAATGGTATATAAAATTTAAAAAATAGGTTGTTTTCAATTTATATTATAGAAAACATCCTTAAAATATTTGGATTTTCAAGACTTAGGGGGGATCCATAAGCATGTTGTATGTGGACCATCTCATAAGTGGGGTATTTTTATCATGGAGGTAATTTTGAAGGTACTAATACATGGAAATGAAGTCTAAGAATTTCGAGATAGAAATTAAATAATGTGTCTTACTGGAAAATTATTAACTCAAAATTAAATGATATTTCCAAAAAAATTGATCATTGTGAATGAAATTTCCATTATTCATTTTCTCTCTATTATGATTCCATTGAATTTTTATCTTTGATAGAGATAAATATCTTTTGCTGTATCCCAAACATATATGGGTCCGAATTTTGTTGAGGTTGATCCTAGGACCATTATCAAACACATCCCTTGTGATGTCAGCATTTTTGAGTTTTTTTAAAACATACGGGGTTCTGATATGTACCTAGATATCTTCTTCTTGATTCTATTATGTAAAAAAAATTGTGACATATAATTTGAATGGAATATTCTCAACTCGTGAGTATTTTATTTAGATAATTATTTTTTAAACACATGGTTGATTTTTAGTTCTTTGATGAGTTCTTATGGGGGTTCATTCAAATATTGAGAGACTGTGGGATTGAGAGTTTTGGTAGAAGAAACACCTTCTATTTTAGAATGTCCTATTTCCGTGTTATTGTTTTCTGCATACCCATTTTTTTCTTCATAATATATGCATTAGAAGTTCATTTGATTTATCATTATATTCCTAGTTCTTATGAAGATCTTGGTGATGAAATTTATATAAGTGGTTTGCGCTTAATTTTCCTTCCCCACTGTCTTATCTAATTATACAATCACAACCCTTCCAGTCATCCATTAAAAATTATTGACATTAGATGAATACTATAGATATCATATGAATTATTGGGGTGTATTTGGATTTACGAAGTTCTCAACCATGGGTTTTAGTTCCACATATGGATTTTATGGGGATGTGAATGAAATATTGTGTTTAACGATGCTCCATACAACCCCTATATCCTTAGTTGTTGCATCTATGGCCTTCATATCCACATTTAGATATGCGTAGATATATTCGGAGGAGTATTCATCATCAAAAAGGGATATGTCAATGGAAATACTTAAGCAGAACCAAAAATGAAAACATAATCTGATAAGGGTTCTATTCAGTAAGGAAATGCCCAATCACCGTATGTTGATGTAAATAATTCTACAAGAATCATAGCTTGGGAAATATATGAATAAGACCATATAACATATTTCTTTTCCTACATATGAATATTACATCTGCCTTTATATTGGGTAATAAATTAAACATCCCTAGGCTTCATGATCATTTTTCCTTGAGATTTTATAATCTTAGAATGGAATGATATCGGTGAAATAACATTCGATTTATCAATCATCCAAATGTTTATCCATGCCTGGATAGAACCTCATCCCAGTCACCCACCTCATCTGGTGGAGTGATGGTTACATAGGTCACCTACGACATGTAATTTTAAAACATCACCTATCCAAAATCTACAAGTCATTGGATTGTCTCTACGATAATAATGAAATCTAAAATGGTGTGACTGAGAACCCAATGGAAAGAGAATTAGTTGTTAAGATCAGTGATTTTGGCCTCATTGGGATTCATGGACTCCAGTAGAATGAATATGTTATTTTCCATGGCTACCTAGAAAATACATGAGACTGAATCTTTCTATATGGAAAAAATGTCAATAAATAATTCCTCATACTGAGGGCTGACCAAATATATTTTTTTTCCTTCAAAAAAATTTATATGTTATGGTTTCTATAACTCTATGGGGGTCCTTATATGAGATAGAGGCTACCAAGGCGCCTGAACAGAAACTACAACGAGTTTGAGGGTAGTTGTTATACTCACTAACATACTTAGTAATTTTTCATTGCTCAGTGCATGGTCCAATATTCAACTTATCTGGCTGAAGGGAATATTCTAGGAAGTGTGTGCTTTTTGAAAACTTGCTAAATCCACCTAGATACTTCATTGGGATCAAATGTGTTTTAGGCGATCCATGATATTTTCCACATAGAGATGCAGTATTTCTCTTAAAGTGACTGATATTAATAAAATATGATAAACTCTTCCATTTGGGGATTAATTTAGAAACCCTTTCATTTTCATATTTTTTATGTTTTTAGGTCAAAAATGCCATTTTTAAGTGTGGAGATGAACAGATTGTGGAATTTATGATTAAGTTCTTCCCATCCTATAGTAGATCTTGGTATAATGTTACCATACCAAATGACGGTGTTCTCTTCCAATGTTTGTACAAAAAATCATATTTTAGTTAACTCATACTGGTCTATAGGTCCTATCATCGGGGCAGCATCATGACGTGATGTGCATGAGATGGTGTTCTTGATCTCATGATTTATCAAATGATTAGAAGGTAGGAATTAGTAAATTGTGTGGGTACAAAGTATCATATACCCATAAAGTAAATGTATAATTTTTTGTATTCATATGTTTGGGACCCCTTCTATCGATTCCAATCAAGATATTAAGGATTCTGTTGTGTTGATGAGTCCTAGAGAAAACAATGTCTAGGTCACCTCTTGGTTATATGGAGTGGGATAGTCATAATGAGGTGGAATTTTTTCCTATGCTTTTCATTAATAATCTATTATAGGAATAATTGATCTCATTGATGGTGGATAGGTTTTTTCCTCAAAATAGGAATTTCAAAATTATCCTTGACATCATCAATTATGAAGACAGGAATCCTAGATTCAAAGTTATCATGGATCTTTGATTATATACATATAAGAGCTTTAATTGTCTATTAATATATATTATTAGGGATATATTTATTTTTTTACAGATGATGCCCAAATGGAATGTTTCCCCTAATTAGCTCCTCATTTAACACTATGGTATTTTATTTCAAAGTGTCATATTTTGTCAGTCATTACACTAGATAGTGAAATTTAGCACTTCTATGTGGTGATTAGGATGTGACCACATTTATTATAGTATATTAGTATGTGTTATTTCATATAGGTGGAGATTTTTTTTAGTTTCCATGTTCTATCTCATTATATGAGTTTGTATAAATGAAACCCCAATTGGTTCATCAATATAAACTACCTATTAAGGTATTGTTTTTTAAATTTCATCCATTTAAATCCATGTCTTTAATTACATGATTTGTTGCATTGATAGTTATGATATCCACTATGGTGTATCGGGTAATGGTAGTTATCCCATTACTCTCTTTTAAATATGGTGATCATGAACAACACACTCCATTAAAGATTACATTAGGGTTGTTTCTCTATACACTATCCATATCAGTTTTTTGGTATATGAAACTTACTAGGGTTTATTTCCATTATTGTAAATTCCTCCTATCTCGATTAGTGAATAGTGATATTAAACAATATTCTAGTCATTCTTGTCCAACGAACACCAAATACATGTGTTTTGTCATATGGTGGTAGTAACAGATGTGAGTTTGAATGTCGATATTTAACTCAAATCCAATAGAATACTGGATCCATCATGTATAAGGATAATAATGGAAAATCCCACAACCATATGTTTGTGGGTGATTTGGGGCCAATATAAGCACGTTTTGATCAATTTGTTCTGGATTTTTTTGAATACAATCAAGGATCTGATGCCTCATGATAATGATATTTTGATATAAATGAACCCAGGCCTATATTCTATGGTTTCTATATAATAACAACAAATATTAATAGTAACATATTGTTGTTTGATAACTATTAGTAGAAATAGAGATAAAAATTATCCTCAACATATGGGTTGGGGATGCGGTATGGTTTAAACTGTTACATCCTTGATTGTCTCAGTGTTTGATGATCTGAGGGTTGGAGGTAGATGTAAGTGTGCCCCCAATAATGTGGTATAGGATTACTCTTAGATGTATTCTATGTTTATTTCTATTGTGATCCATTTTATTTGTAAAAATCATTCCCATGTATTTTTAGGGTGAAATGGATTCCAATGATGGGAGCCATTTTCTACTAGAAGACGCCATGTTTCCAACAATCTTGGAATTCATGTCTAAAATGAATTCTCATTTTTTGAGGGTCCCATGTTATTAATCTATTTAAATCCATCTCTCTTAGTTCATGATAAATGTATATTGTGAAAGTTGGAGATTTTCTATAAATATACCAACTAGCCCCTGAATTACATGGTCCCTAGATTTCACTTGTAGCTATGAAATTACCTGACACTGTATCCAAGGATTTATACTATTATAGGGACATAATGTTGAGATTAATACATACACTACCCGTACATAGATATATATATATATATATATATGACAAGGATTTGGAGATCAGTTTTCAAATGGTTGTGGTGAAATGGCATCACTCATCTTATAGATTATGGTTGTTCCTTTTCGATCTCACATGGCAAGAAAAAGTGATAGAAGTTAGGTATTTCTTTTAGGTAGAGAATGTTTATGGTCCGAAGGAGGCCCACATATCTTGTTTGGATGAGATATTTATCCATAACTACTGATGAGATTCCTACATATTTGGGTGCGTGTAAGGTATGTTCCCCATCATTAGCTCATTTGGGATCTCATTGTTGAATGAGGAAATGGGAAATAACAAGTATCAGATGATGTTTCTCACTAAATCTATTTATATATCCATATAATAAGTTTTTCCATTAGATTTATAAGATTATAACAATTCATTCCATATAGTTCACTTCTCTTGGTCGCTTATTGACTGTAGTGAAGTGTTGTTAGTAGTTGATGGGGAACTATATAAGGTTAAAAACAATGTTTCAATAACATCAATATATAAATATGTCTGAGTTTGGAGTACCTATATATACAATGGTTCCTAGAAAAGGGGTGGATATTATTATCATACATGGATATCACATGGGTAGGTTGGCCATGGTAAATTTCTGTAATAGATTCCCAAATATTACGATACATAGGGAAATACAATTGGATTTGTTCCCATGTTTTATATTAATTTAATATACTATTGTAGAGTATGATATATTATGATCATAAACATTTTATTGAATATGTTCAGTTACAAATTGAGGCCTCGTTTGAGATCATGAAACAAATAGGGTATCTTGAGTGCATAAACCTTATCCATTAATGATATTTCTATAATATAGTTATTTCTCAACCAAAGGTTCATGGAAAAGTGTTTACATGGTCTTTGCCCATGTTTTTCCACTGAATATTGTTGAAATCTCCTAAGGTGTCTATATGTCATGTTCTATGTGTCTACTGAAATGGACAAAATGTCTTAGGGTTACTACCTAATACGCTACATGTTTATCACATTACTAAATCTAACAAGTCAAAGGTTCTTTGATTGATAAAATATGACATGTCTAGGGTTATTAATGTAATCCAATAGAATATTTACATGGTGATTAGCATGTTCAAATCTGTTATGTAATGGTTATATTTCATGATCCAACCTAAAAATTATAATATGTATTTCTATGATAATACTAAATTTTCGAGGGACTGTCTTCTGATCATGATACCATATTAAACACTGAATGAGGGAATTGAACGACTACATTGTTATGATATCACATGACCATAAGAGAGTCACATAATGAGATCTATCAAACGTATCCATTATTTTCTTCATTACTATGATAATATTTCCAAGGGTCTTCATTGTAATAAGAGGTCCTTTAAACATGTTCACTTTCATGTTAAGGAATCTAACAAAATATTGATTGAATTATAAGAGTTCCAATCAATGGTTTTCAACATTTCATAGACAATGGTCTATAAGGTAATTTCATATCATGTAAGAGATGTGTCATGTCACCAACCATTCAAAGGGTGGATCATACGATAGTGTCACATGATATTTAACTACTCATGAGATAACATGTACTCAATGAGGTTATTAATGGGTTCTGTAAACACATTCATGGGGCTTCGTATTGGATTCACATTCATGGATGAGGTTTTTGATGGAATATAAGCTGCATTGGTAAGGGATTATGTGATTTCATGATCATAAGGGACTCATACGATAAGGTTATATGAATATGATCAGGGGATTCACATTTGAGCCGCAAGTGCCATTAAGGGTTCAAAAAGAATATTAGGAGCATACAAAATGGTTCATGTATTGTCACACAACCTTGGGTCTTCATGGAGTAATTTCATGTTAACAAGTTCTTATGCACCACAAATATGCATGTTATGGGATGGTTGTTTTCATGAATTTGATACATGTCTCCAGACGATGATGGTAGAATAGAGTCATTATTTCACATAGAAGTCACATGATGTTATCTAATCTATCACGTGATCCTATAACAGATTCTTATTATTTCCTGTAATTAAATGTGTCTCAAGACTATTTTTTGAGATTCTACTTGATAATTCGTCTATAGTCAATATCCAATTATTTGTATGATTTAATTATTTAAATTTTTATACCTTTTTAGCCACCCTTTACCCATTATCTATATATTTTATTTAATCCACTAATGTTTTATAAAGGTTGAAATGATCATCAGAGGTTCTTATTTTCATGTTGTTCATGTTCTGTTCACTAGATTGTGGCAATGGGAAGCCTTGCATGAACAAAATAATGAGATCACATGAATTATTTTCATGATGTAATACATGGAATCTCCTAGGGTTCTGCATGATCATATCCAAATAAATCTCATGATCGGGTCTGATGGAGTCACAAGATCATTGTTTGTTCATGTGATTTCTTTTTGGATGGCCATAGAGGGTTATTCATAATGGATTCAAATACTTCACATGATCTTCCAACCATCATGTGATATCATTGTGCAGTTAAATGATCATTCTTCCTTTGTCATCAGATGATCAAGAGGAAATTTGAAACAATGAAAGGATCTTTTCATGAAGAGATAAACTATTTTTACAGGATGAATTTTTGATATCCAAATTACCTATCCCGATCATCACAGTTTCATCATGTGATCATCAGAAAGACTTAATATGGATTCCTATAGACTTCATAATTATTCTAACATGATATTGTCGGTTAATATGATTGAACTAAATCTTATGAAATTAATTCTCATTCTTGGTTATGGGATGTCGATCATGTCAACATTATCTCATTTCGATCATTAGTCAAATATGAAAACGTGGCCATGAAATAGTCGAGTCATGTTCATGATAGGTGTGACTAACTACATCAATCCAAAGGTGTTGGTGATTTATTCAAAGAATTGGTAAGTTTTAGATGATCAATTGAGGATATAGAATAATATAGATATCTTTGGTCTTACATTTGTGGATATGTCTACATATTCATTACTCAGTAATTTTTCCACACACCATCAGGGTCCAACATTAATTTCATGGGTTACTTGGATCCTAATAATTAGGCTTATCATGTCTTCAATCTCTCTATATGGTAGAGGAGATGGTACTCACAACATAAGAACCAACACCATCACTCACCACAACATCCCATTTCATGGTTATCTAAGTAAAATCATCATTCTTATGGAATGCTCATCCTAAGATCTATTCGTACTCCATAATTTAGTATCTTTTTTTGATATTTAGTTATCTCCCATGTTATGGTTGATGTGACTCCTATATACAACTCTAGGTGGGTTGGTCGACTGCAAAACCAAGACGACCAATATAATCCACCTTATATACAGAGAAAATTTTTCTATGTAAAAAGGAATGAATAAGGTGATAAAATATATTACATTATAAAATTATTCCCAATCACTTATTCTTTATGGATTCTACCTCAATGTTCATCATGAAAAATATATAATTATTTTGAACAGTCTTCACAATTATCAAATTATTGATGAAAACGTTTCAGCGACACATCTATGGGTGTAAAAAAATGTACACCACCTGAAAGACTTTATATCCTATCATGAATAATCTTTTATTGGAAGCATCAATTATATTTTTCCTTGGTTATTTTCAATGTAAAAATTTTAATTAATATTTTTGAAAAAATTATATTCTAAGTTGGTGACATTAATTTAAATGTGTATTTTTGTCTGAAAATGTTGTAGAGTTCCATTAAATATATTATAATTATTAAAAATAATAATTTTACGTTTCTTATATTTACTTGTGGATTTGATACAATGATATCATATTTATTGGCTATCTTCGTGGATTATGATTATGATGAAAATGTGGAAATGTTTTTAAAAACATCCTTATTCACACATTTTATGATTTGACAGTATGATTAATATTATATGATATTATGGAACACATATGTGTCATTTTCATTAAGTGATTCATGGGACAAAAATTATATAATCATCCAATGAATTGGGTAAAAATTGATATCCCATTACACTAGAAGGACTATAATGAGGAGTGAACCCAGTTTGGTAGGGGATATTTTCTATGAATATATTATAGGGAGTGAGACTAGACAAAGGTAATTCGAGAAATGTGAGTGATCCCAATCTACCATGATATTACAATAAGTGATCCTTGAACATGATAATTATTTTATATTCATAATTTTATTCCAAATACATTTATTTTATGTCTTTGATATATTGCATGACTCATTTTTTATTATTGATGAATTATTACTCTAATGTCTTATGTAATTATATTGGTAAATCCTTATTCCATGTTTCATGATTATGATATATGAATTTATGGGTGTTATTTTATAATATTTAGGTTATGTTATAATTCCCATATGTTTATTTTATGATAAATTAGAATAATTTGTTGATATTTATTATATTTATCCTTACAAGCCATCTGAGTTTACCCTTTGTTACATTTAACATCCCCATGTTATGGAGAATGGTTTTATGTATATTATGTCCAAAAAGGGGTTCTTATATGATGAAATAAATGAAACATTATATAAATCATTTCTATAAAAGTTAATTCATATACATGTTTCCAGATACACTAATTATATGTGGTCCTTTCTCCTTTATTAATATGAAATGTATTGAATAGTCACCCAAAATTATATAATAATAATGAATGAAAGGTATGAGATTCTATAATAATTTCTCTATGTGACAAGATATCATAAATATAATGCTTATAATGTTGATATTAAATATATAATGTGGTATATATATATGACTAGTGAATTAATAATTAGTAGCCGAAATAAACTATTTATTCACTACATTTAATTTTGAAAAAAAATTCAGTGTAACATTGTGAACTCATTATTTAAATAATAAATTTTAGAAGATGAAAATGGCCTTAACAAAACTATTTTAATAGTATATTCATTTTCACATTGTAATATTCTATGAGAGGATCTCTAATGTTTTATAGTCTACTCTACCTATTGAGCCCTCTCATGGATCCAATAAGTATTATACTAAATCTTATATAAGCAACATAGATAATGAACTAGTTATATATTTCATCATGTTATCATCAATGATCAGTGAACGAACAAATAAATATGAAGATATATATATATATATATAACACTATTTAATGACCATGAACATTATCATGATAAATATATCCATAAATGATATAAGATCTCAAAATATCTATTCACATTCATGTTAATAAAAATGAATCAGTGTATTATCTTGTGTACTCAAGAAGATTACATAAATTTATTGAATTTCATGGTTAGGTTTTAATGTGGATAAATAGTTACCGAAATTTATCATTCCTTAATCCATGTAGTTATATTTATCCCATTTCATTTTTAGTTATAAAATGTAGAGTATAAATAAGTAACTTATAGATCCTATAAGTATGATTTTCCAATAAAGTAATGATATAAATAAATACAAGTCTATCAGCAATATATAAATCATTAATAATGAAAATTCTAAAAGAATGGGAGAAGGAATCAACCCAATAACGTTAATTATTCATATTATGGATAAGAATAATTTTTCAAGGGGGAGTAATAAGTATGGCCTTTCTTAGTATACAAATAAAATAAAATTAAACTAAAAGAAAAACTACTACTCAAGGAATAAGAATAGATCGAAATGACTATATTTTTTCTATATTCATTATTTAATGTAATATTTCTATATACACATATTTTGTATAAGATAAAAGATTTGATTCATGAATTTCATTTAAAATATTTAAAAAAGTAATTTTTAAAAATATTGTTAGAGGTGAAGTGAATCCATGGGCCATTATTGTATTATAACATACTACATTAGTTATAGGATTCTACCTCTCACAATTACTAGTGATATTTTTCTTGTATTTGAGAAATATGAATATGTATCTTATATAATTAGGAATATAGTCACTATTTTAGGTTTTCATATGAATGTTTTTTATTTCATATGGGTAATATTTCAAATTATTTTATAAATAAATTATATTTTATGTTATAAAACATTTAAATAATGTTTTATATATTAGATATTCTTGTTTTCAAATAAGTTATAAAACAAAATATCATAACTAATATTACACCATGTTATTGAATTATTTATATGGAAATGTAAAATTAAAGTATTAGAAAAAGATACCCATGGTAGATTATTCATTATGATTTGAGTTAAAAATCATAGAAATATATAATTATAGTTTCAATATAATTTAATAATCCAAAATTATTATTGTAATGGTTAATGAGTTATAAATATTCATGAATTAGTTCACATAGATATATATAGTCCATTTTTAGAACTTGATAAAGGATGATTATAATATACTCCTAGTTTTATTAAATATGTAAATAGTTAATATTATGTATACTATATGATGTATAGATATTTTATATTAAAAAAGTTACATAATTCCAACATGTAAATTTGGAATAAACCAAGTAATATGATATAAAAATTATGATATAAAAAGGTGGAAAATATCATAACAAATAAATCATTGATTAGTTCTATGAGGGTGGGATATTGACTAATATCACACCTCTGTATACTCCAAAGTGAAATTGTATATGTGATATTGAGAAACCCATCCTATTGAACATAGTGTGATTGATCTTTATTTATATGAAAATTCCATTACCATTTTGGGGAACTACATTTAATACAAATGAAAATCATACATAATATTGTGTCTACTAATGAAGTAAAATAAGACACTACATGTGTTATTTTTCTAGAAGAATGTTATGTAAAAAATATTATTATATGGGGAATTGAAACTATTACTAAATATCATTTAGAGAACAATAATCCTGAGTCATGATTTTAATATTATTATTGTAGAGAAATGGAATAAATTTTTTTAAAATTTAAATATAATTTATGGAAAAGATGTGGCTAAAAGAAATGATTTATTAAAATAATTGTAGAATATATGTAATGGATATAGTGTAATTAAGGTATAATTTTCACATGTTCTTAACTAAGAATATCCAAGGCGCACAAGAGTTACCAATGCAAACAAACCCATAAGATTCTATGGGTGTTGTTTTTCTTCAGATTCACTTACTATGCCGGTAAACTAAGGAAGAGTCGGAACCCAATAAATGATGTTATTCAATCAATAATAAATGTGATAAGTTTATAATTTATATTAATAATCTCATTTCATATAAAGAGTTAGTAAATTACGAAAAATATAGTTAATGGAAAAAATCTATGAGTTCCAAAATGGACTCTATATACCAATTTTAATTTTGGAATTTTTTAGAACCTATTTATTGGGTAAGTCAGGTTGGCTGTAAATTGGAATTGATGAAAAAACATGGAAATGATTGTAAAGTTAATACTTTTAATAAATTATTTCTTTCTAAATGTTTTATAAAATTATAATTCATATAACATGATTAATAATATTAAAAAATATTTAAAATTAATTTATAATTATAGTTTCCATATATTCATTTCACGAGTGGGATATTTAAAATATAATTATCAAAATTATAATATTGAATACGAAATTAGTTGATGATTGAAAATTTATATAATGAGAACAGTTTATGAAAATAAAGGAATCAAGTACGGTATGAAATCTGGAGAGATTCATTTATCTATTAAATCCATCATAAATATCATGAATACTAATTTTAATTAATATATAATTATATTTTGTTTTATTAAGATTAAATTTATGTTGTATTTATTAAAATGATTTTAATAGTGTTATATTAATCTTTGAAATATATGATGCTAAAATATTAATAATTGCAGACCAATTACTAGTATTAAATTTATTATAGTGTTCCCAAATTATTTTTTTCATAGTGCAGTGTCATATTTTTCGTAAATTAATCTCATTAGGGATAAATCCAAAAATATAATTGGAGAATGTTAAAATATAGAAATTTAAATTACATGAAATATATATAATTTAGTACAAATAAAGTGGATTGGTTTTTATATTAAAATTATTAAATATTTATTCAAAAATTAATTATAAAGACTTATTGTTTTCAAATATAAAAATTAAATCATAATAAATTAATGTTAATTGCATAATATAATGATAAACAATATAATGAGTTAGTCCTAGTACTTTTAAAAACTTGTATATATAAACAACTAGCCCATAAATTTTCTACGCCAACTCCCGTGATTTTCTTCATTATTATAACCCTTCATAGTCATATTATACAGATTTCTATAATTTATACCATGGAGATGAAAAAAATATTAATAAGTTATATTGGATGATAAATAAGGTAAAACAAGGGAGATGTCAATATAACAAGAGTAATGAATGTTTAAAAATGAGCATAACATTTAAACCCCATAAACTACATGACATAGATCATAAATTTGAGTTCCCGTATAAATATTTTGAGTTCATATGACATGATTCCTAATAGAATCAATGAACATAATACATGAGATCATTAAATTGGAATATAAAATAGATATATGGAAAATTCATAATCATTGAATATAATTTCCGTTGTAGTAAAGGATCATTTCTAAGTCTGGCATAATTGAATGGGTTCACATCTCACACCAACAATGTAGTCAATGTTCACTCCAAAAATTATCATAGTGGATAAAGTCCCTTAATGAACATTTTTCACTCCAAATTAAAGTAATTTTTATCAATTGAGATATAAATATTTTACCAATGGATTGGAGGGATACATAGGCCCCACCTATTTTTTATATAATCTAACCACTGTACTTGGTTATAACGTAACCACAAACATCGATTATGAAATAACCAACATCACATAATGAAAATCAAAAAAATGTGTTCCACAAAATCATAAATGATTCATCATAATATAACCCCTGAAAACAAGTGGTATTTATAAATATGTATTCATAGAATATACTATGGAAGAGAAACATGTTTCATAATCATTTCATTATTTCATCATAGCATAACTAGTGGAAAACAAAAGAGACATTCATAATCATTTTATCATCGTATATCACAAGGAAGAGAAACAAGTATTATAAAAATGCATCCTATATAAACATAAAATTTAATGAGAGAAGATAAAAATTGTATCCTTGGTTTATATCCCCAAGAACGTATAGGTAACATCAAAGGATTTCATCTTAGATGGAATATTATTTTTAAGGATAACATGGATCATTTCATGAGGAAATAAATGTTCCACTATAAATTTATTTTTTAAAAACAAAAAATATTTTCAAAATAAATTTCATTGAAAATAATCTTTGTAATTATAGATGAATATTTAAAAATTATTTAAATAATTTTTTTATGAGAAAATACTTTTAAATAATGAAAACACTTTTGAAAATATTAATCATTTAATTTTTTTTAAAAAAATTACCTTTGAAACATAAATATTAAGAATTAATTTTTTTAAATTATATCATATTGAAGATATTATATCCCATTTAAAAAAATTAAAAGATAAAAAATTATAAAAATACCTTTAATTGATAAATTTTTAAACATATAAGGGAAGCTTTTAAAATAATTACAATCATTTATTGTGGAAATTATGATTTACATTTTAAAAATTTATTTTTTAAAATAAAAATTTGATAAAAAAGTTGGATATCAATTTCATTGAAAGTAGTCATTGAAACATATAGATTAATATTTTAAAATAGTTATTTCACCATAATTGAGGAAAATACTATTTTGGCCATACATGATAACACAAATATTTCATTCACATTTTTCAAAAAATCCAAACAAGCATTGTTTTTTTAATTTACATGGATATTGCTTTTTATATTTTATGTAAAAAGAAAAAATTGTTTAAAATTTCAGTAAATAAATTATTTATATATTTTTAAATATTTTTTGAAATATTTTTTAGAAACCATTTCATTTGAAGAATATTATTTTTTAATAAATATAAAAATAAAGACGATTTTTATTAAAAAAATTATTTATTACTCTTGAGTACATAAATATATGAAAATGAAGGGAATAAATATATTTTAATGAATGAAATATAGTATACAAAAATTCATTATTTGTTGAGATATGGTTCATAATTTTTCATCTTTGGAGGTACATTCATTCACAATCACAATAAACAATAAAATTTTAACATAAAACCCTTACCACAAAGGTAACAGTGGATCTTAATCCCCATAAAGTAATAAAAATGAATTACACATAAAATCTCTGGATAATAAATGAATGTATAATATTTCATTTGAAATTATATTCATTTACACATCATAAATGAAGATAATTCATAACATAAGGTATTCCTCAAATAAGGAAAATTGGGGGGAAAATCTCTTTCAAATTTATTACTCTTTTGAATAAATATAAACATTTAATAATAATAAAAATTGAATTTAAATATCATGAAATTATTTATATTCATTACATAAGATATTAATGGGTTAGCATGTACACCGCATAAATTAAATGACCAGTGAATACAAAACATGTCTCACAAAAAAAAGTGAGACTCAAAATACCATATCTTAATTCTTGACATAATTCATACAATCTATATTATCTATTATAAAAAATTTATTATTAACATAAATATATTAAATAAAACTATTTTCATATATATATATATTTAATATTTACTTATTCACTCTTATTACAGGTTTATTAAAAATCTAATGATAAATTCATGTATCGGGCAACAACTGCTTTGTTTTTATGTATGCTTTGTTTTGATGTTTTTTATCCTAAATTATCATTAATCCTTAATAAAAATTATTTAAATCTAGATATAAAAATAATATATATTAATTTTATAGTTATCTATAATAATATAGAATATATAGACAGAGGAATGTAAAAACACGATTCGTGGAGGTGGTTGGTTGTGTGTACACATGATGGTTTTTTCCATTTTCACTAAAAATATGAAAGAAAGAAAAGTAAATTATATATTATCTTTAAATAATTAGTTTTTTATATATATCAAATATTCTAATTACAATTTTATTTCATACCTTCTTTGAAAACCATGAATGAATCACATCGCTTTGCGAGGTGGTAGTTTGTAATACAGGTGAGTGACAATATTTTATTTATAAAGAATGAAATGTAAGATTTTATTTTTGATATAATAATTATGGACATAAAATAATATCATATATATCATATAAATAATATATATAAAATTATCCAATCATTATATCTAGTTGGTAGTGGTGGTGATGGAAAATTTATAACATCGTTTTGTGAGGTGGTAGTCAGTTATAAACATGAGGTATGGTTTTAGATTATATTTTATGGAAGGAGAAATTGGTAATTGTCATCAAAAAAATAAAATAACATCTAATTATATTTGTCGTATTATATTTTATATATAATTATAATTTAATAATACTTTTATAAGGTAGGGGAAGAAATCAAACAATTTGGAAAGTATATGAATCACACTTATTCATTAAAGAAACTCTTTTGGATTAAACCTAAGGCCTTATCAAGAATACATAAAAACCAAAATATGTACTAAAGAATGATTATATTGAATTATAGAACATTTTTTTGTATTTTCTGATACATATGTGTTTTGAGGTGTTCCCAAGGGAGGATATGTGGTTTCCTTTTATATTTGAGGTTAGTTGAACAATTGTATATTTTTTAAAAAAAACTTACCAAAGTTTTTCCCATGAAACAAGGAAAAAATATGAAAAATTATTAACCCAAATAGGACATAATTTGTAAATAGGTCTACAATGTTTTTGATGGGAAATGTTCTAGTTCATTTTACCCCTTATCTATTTAGTTTAACTCCTATTAAACTCATTTTCACCTTAACCATATAAATTAATTTTTACATCTTTTATTACTAATAATTTTAATTTCAATTCATAGATGCTAAAAATTTTAATTTGAAATTAAACTGAAATAAGAGACAGACAATAATTTTTTAAAGAGACATTATTCAAAAAAATAAATGTGTTTTATATCAAAATATAATATTAAATTTATTAAAAGGACATAAATAGAATTAACTGATATAACATCTAATTATTGTTTCTTAAAACTATATAATAAATATTTGGATGTTTTTTACTCCATTAATAGAAATTCCAAATCTGAAAAACACGTGTTTTCAATTTTCATTGAAAATTTTGAATTTTCAAAATATTATACAAAAATAAACAATATATATGTTACACATGATTATTTAAAAAATTAATTCAATTTATTTTATTTAAATTTGATAAATATATGTATTTTTATTTTTTTTTAAAAAAATTTCATAAGTTTACAAAACTACATTTTAGAAAATAAGATTATTCTAGGTGAAAAAATAGTTTTTTTCTTATCTATTAACTATAAAAAGATAAAATAAATGATAAATATTATATTAAAAAATATAGTATATAATATTCTAAAAAAAATACTTCACAAAAATATATATATATTATTTATTGAGTTAATATGTTTTTTCATATAGAAATATATTTATCAAAAATAGATTTCATTTTTCGTGAAATGGGATTTTATTTTCATTTATTTTGAATTGGAATCAAAATATTTTATTCTATATAAATTGTTAGAGCATATAATTTCATACTTTAGTTATTCTAATTCATACATTCCATTCCAATAGGTTTGTGATTACTATTATATTAATTTATACTATTTTAACAGTAGATAATGTTTCATTTAAACTCGTTTTAATGTATAATGCATGTCGTACTTGGTCTTTTGGGGGATTAAAAAATAGAAATTATTATCCTTATTTGAAAGAAAAATATTTCAAACAATATTGGGGAGTTACATTCTACCCCATTAAATAAATTTCTCCCAATAAATTTAAAAAATTTCTTGGTTAATGAGGGTTTGTAAATTAAAAATCCCTTTATTTGAAACCACATCGTAAATTTTGTTATGTATTCTTAATATTGAAAATGTATAAATAGATAAATGAAGGTAATACCTAATAATAAAAATAGGTTTCCAAATAGTTTAACATTTTTGGGAATTTATGATTTTACCATTGAAAAAAATCATAATTTCTAAATAATGATAGTGTGTGAAATAGATTAGTTATCATAAGAAATGTACCATCATGGGGAAACTAACAACCAAAAAAACCAAAAGGAATTTTGTGATTAAATGGTCATTTACATCATCATAAATGATGGTAATATGATAATATTTTATTTAATGTTTCTTTTCCAATGCGTGAGGAATTTTATAGTTAATATATAAAATCATGATTTTATTTTTTTTCATTTTAATAGTATCATACTATGGTTGTGATTTAATCATTTTATACATCATATATTTATTTATCAAATGATGATTGTTTTTTTATTCCTCAATCACTAGTGGATCATAACATCCATAAAATAATGATATATTATAACTTCTATCTCTAATTGACTTCACAAAAAAATACATACAATAGGTTATAAAATATTCATTAATATTCCAATAGTGAAGTAATAATTTTATATATAAAACAACAAATTATGATCATATTAAACAATTATAAAAATGGTAAATCTTAAGACCTACTAAAATTTAATACATAATATTAAAGGATGCAAATTTTTTAGAATAAAGAAAATATTATTCACATTAATAATTTAAGGAAACTCATAATTTTATATAAAACATATTTTAATAAATCCATCATTTATTTTATTCAAACATTATAATATAATTATTTAATATAAAACATTATTGAAAAATATGAATGTATCATAGTTCCTTTAATAAAAATATATATTATTTGATATATTCTATTGAGAAAATTTTTTTTATAAACAACATCATTTTAAACATATAACACATCAAAAAAAATAATTATTCCATTCAATGGTTATCAATAATATTTAGTTTACCTTATTTATATATATCATATATTTATAATAAATGTACAATATTTCATTAATATTATGATCATATTAATGGTTTAATTCCCTTAATCATAAAATATAGCATTACCATTAAATCAAATTTCTAGTTTTGTATACCATTAAAAATAGTTTATAAAAAAATAATTAAATACATATAATAAATAATCCTTAATTATTTCTTGATGAATGTAAAATAATTATTAAATTTCTGTAAACCAAAACATTAATCATTCCACTTCATACTTATACTATTAACTAGGATTCCTCATCTTATTCTGTAATGATTCTTTAATTTCATAGGTCAATTGTAGTCAATGCATTATCATTTTTATAAACATTTATCCTAAAACCTTTTTAATTATCTTCACTAAATTTATCTCGAGGAAAATTATTTTCAAATTTCAGGAACATTCCATATTTTAAACATTAAACCTTATATGATAACATAGAATGACCATTATTCTCATCCATTACCTTATCCATACATTTCATTTTTGTTTTTCAATTATTTCCATTTTCTCTTAGTATTATGCACTGAAATCATCTTCTAATCCAATTGAGACATACACTTGGGTGATTTTTTACACATTCTTGACATGTAGGAAACTGAACATTATTTCCTCTAATGTGTCCACCAACCAATCTCTCGATAAGCCCTATCCTTCTCTTCATTGGTGATTTGAAGAGTAATTTTATCTGAATATTGTCAATTCTAAACATTGGTAACTGATTAGGTAAAAAATCACGATTCATGGGAGAATAAAATTACCATAACAAATAAGGTTTGTGTAGGAATATTACCATAAAAATTAATTTCCATGGTAGTTATGTATTGTTTTCATTGTTGGAATAGTGGCATGGGGTGACATTAAAAACATGAATTTTAGTCACTTTCCAATCTTAAGATAGTTATAGTGGAAATATTCCCTTACTAAATGTGGTTCAATCCCCATTCGTGTCCTATTTATCACATGATATATCAATATTTACACAATACATTGGTGGGAGATATAAGTCTCAACAATCTTGGTCATAACATAACCACATTACATTATTAAAACATAACAATCATCCTTTGTTATAATGTAAACAATATCCCATAATCAATATCATACATATCTATGCTACAAGGTCATAAAACAATCATCATATTATAAACCATGAAAATAAATGGGTTTCATAAAAATTTCATTATATAATAAACTTTGTATCATAAAGTTGTTTCATAATCCTTTCATTATTTCATCAATGAATAACTCTTTGTAATTAAATATGGATTCATATGCATTTTATAATTTTATAACCCATGTAAGGGCAATGGGTTTCATAAAAATATATTCATAATAAAAAATCATTTAATGGAATAATAAGCATGGTATCATTAGATCATATCCCTAATAATGAAAAAAAAGAGTTAATCCTTCAAAAACATGATTTTTAATGATCACATAAAATATTTCGCGAGGTAAATAAACATTACACAATGAAAAACACTTTTACTAAAAAATAAAATAAATTAAAATTTATTTTATTTAAAAATAAAATTGGGAAATAATAAAATAACGCCTAAATATAATTTAGAACATGTGGTGAGGAAAATATTTTTTAAACTTTTAAAAACCGTTTTTATTATATAAATCATTTTCAAAATCATATAAATTAAAAATTACCACAGAAACTTTGAAATCATTATTAGAAATTTTCTGAAAATATTTCTTTTTGAAAATACCCTTTACACTATGAAAATAATTTTAAAACATAAAACACATTCAAATTACATTTCTTAGAGAATACCCATTTGAAAATATAAATACGATTTAAAATTCATTAAAACTATATTTTGAGGATAATATACTTTCCATTTTCAAAATCATTTTTTCAATAAAAAATTAAAAAATCATTTTTAGTGTTCATTTTATTTAAAAATACTCATTTAATTTCATATATTAAATATTAAAAATAAGGATTTGTTCATGAAGGTAGGAATTAGGATCAATGTTTTACATTTTAGGATAAGTATTCCTTCCACATTTCTGGTGAAATAAAAACATTCATTATATAGAAAATTAAATGAATATTCATTTATAAATTTTTTTACTAAAATTACGTAATCACAAAATATGATGTTGATAAATCATTTTTTTAATTTTAGAAAAATTTTCTTATAAATTTATAGAAAAATCAATTTTGGTGGATGAGGATTTTCGACCGAAGAAAAAAATAATGAATATTTATCTAATAAATTTAATTTGAACTCATTATAACATAATTATAGGAAGACAAGGGGAAAAATTTATTGATATGAAATAACTATAGGATAAGAAAATAAATGAGTTAATTTTAGTGGTGGATTATAATATTTCATCTATGCATCCATAATAATGAGTAATCCAGGAAAATGAATGGATTAAATTATAAAACCCTTACAACATTAGGTAAATGGAATCATAAGTCCCATAAAGTACTAAAATGAGATGAAACATAAATTATCATGAAAATAAAAATACTCAAGATATTACATGATAATGGGATATATACATACATTATAAAAGATTATTGGTTCATAAGATATCATATTCAACAATGAATGAAAATTGAAAAAAATACCTAATCACTTTAGTAATAATTTTAATTGTTAAAACTATTAATGAATAAAATAAAATAAATATAATAAAATTAATCATATTCCTGATATAAAATTTCAATGGGGAAGTAATCCACCACACAAATTTTATGATCATAATAAATGGGACATGTCTCTATCAAATAAAAGACACTAGAAATCCCATTCATTATGCATTGACTTCCTCAATACATGTTTGAACATTATATATAATAAATATAATCCTAATATACATATATTAATTAAAAATAATTATATATATTATTATATATATGATTTATATACAACCTTTTAGTAAACTTTTATTATCAATTCCATATTAATGTCAGGATTTTTCACTAACTATATTGTTTTCAAGAATTTTTTTATATTTTATTTTTGGTATTTTTACATTGATCATTGTTCAATAAATACTATAATTTTTTAATTGATATTATTATGAAAAAATTTATTACATATTATTTAAGAGTAATTCATAAAATTTAGAGATAGAAAATGATTCACACTATTCATTTAGATAATAGTTCATACGTACGCTTCAATTTTCTTCCATTTTACTAATGGATTGAATGAAAAAGATAGCTAATTAATTTATTTCCATAATATAGTAATTTTTATCCCATGTATATCATTTATTTATATTATTCATATCTATATTATCTTCAATGTAAAGTGTGAATGAACCACATTGCTTCACAGGGCGGTAAACTATAGAACTCTACAGTGTTGTTAACGTATTCCCATAAAATGAATTATATCAAGTAATATGTGATATAATATTTCCATAAATATAATAGTATAATGTATATAATATGGAAAATTTAATACATCATTATATCCATCAAGAGAGGTGGTAATGGAAAATGAATAACATGGTTTTGTGATTTGCTAGTATAATATACACATGAATTATTATTTTATATCCCATTTTATTGAAGATGAGAAGATCACATATTTAATGAAAACAAAATAATTACATATAAATATATAGGACTTACATGTGGTGTTATATCCCTACAATATAATATTAATTTATATAGTTAGAAGATGAATTAAAATAAAAATGCATGGTTAATAAATTTTACATCTTCTATGGAAAGCCTCATATTTATTACAACTAATGAAATATAAGGAGGTCTTCCCAAACAAAAAAATTTGAATGCCTGAAGATGGGATGGAATTAGATAATTTAATTTCGTAGTTGATGGAATATCCAACTAGTTTCCTTTGTGTGTAGATGAGAGATGTGGTGGAGGCATTTTATAAGCCAGGTTAGTAAATCACATATAATCACTAAAAAGAAAAGGTTGGACCATGTTTTTCATTTGAAAATGGATACAAAATGATACATTATAGAGAATTATATGTTATAAGTTATAAATATGCTTTTAAAATCAGTTTTGGACAAGTATTTAGTTCCAATTACCGCTTATCATTTTAGTTTAACACCCATTAAAACAGTGCTAATCTAAACCATAGTAAAAATCTTTTTTTGATTTTACGATTTTTAAAGGCCAAAAATTAAATTGAACGTGTTATTAAATATATATTAATCTGATGAATATTTTTTCATACATTTTCCCAAAATAAATTATCATAGAAGGATTAATATTATTTTATATCAAACTTGCAAATATGATAAAAACGGTATTATAGAGAAAATATTCATAATATTAAAAGGTATTTAAATGTAAATTATATATGAAATTTATTAAAATTACATAAATTTTATTAATAGAATTATTATTGAATTAATGATTCATTTAAATCATTTTTAAAACATGTTTTATGATTTTAAACACATTAAAATAAATAATAATTTTTAATAAAAAAACATGTCTTTTTCTCTATTCATTGTAAAATTATCTTCACAAGATATTATAAAAATTCACAATAAAATACATTTAAAATTATAATTTCTAAAATAATTTTTTTCAAATAAAATTGCAATTTTTATTGAACAATTAATTTTAGAAATTTAATGTTTAAATAGTGGAAAAATATCTTTTTTTAAAATACAATTTCTAGCGAAAAACTAATTATATTATTTTATCAATTTATGATAACATAAAATATGAAGGCTAAAAAATTATTTAATATATAATATATAAAATAAAATAAAATAATCAACCAAAAGAGATTTTATTATTTATTGAGGTAAAACACATTTGTGCATATAAAACATGATTTTTCATAAAATGATTTAATTTGTTTTCAAAATATTTTTACTATTATTTATAATTATTTATAATCCAATTATTTAATTATATATTTATATATGTATGAATAAACCAAATATTTTCACAATTTAGTAAATAATATTCATACACTCCATTCCAATGGCTGGGTGATAACTATAATATTAAATAATTATATTTTAATATTATGTCATTTTTGTTTAAAATCATCATTGCACATAATGAAACATAACCATGTTGTCATGTATAAAAAAATATATCAAAATGTTTAAATATATTTCTCAAAAATTATTTCACAAAATATCATTTTTGTTATAAGTATGATAATATATAAGATTGGATGGAAATAATGTGTAAAACCTCTATCCATTAATAATTGATTCTTTTATGTGTGAAAAGAAATATTTTTCCCCATATGTTTCATTTAACAAGATAATGGTAGGTCAATATCAAGAAACTATATAAAAGAATACATTTTTTGTTGATACGAGTATCTTAAATATTAAAATATTTAAAGATAATATTTTTGATTTATAATGGAGATAATGACATAGTATTGAATTTATATACTGATGCCAGATTCCGAACATAACATGATGTTCTTATATTATAGTTGTGTTTTTTTATATTTAAATTATGGTGTTGTTATTTATAGACTCAAACTAAATGAATATTTCAAATTCTATTGTGAATTTTGAGGATATTTTGGATTCTATTTTAATAAAATAATAAATGTGGATATGAATATTTTTCATTCATATTGGTATTTTTCAAAGATATAGAATTCATAGAACATTATATTGTGATAATACTATGTGTTTCTATAATAAAATAAATCCTAAATCATACTAGGGAAAAATTATTATACTTTATAAACATCATATCCTTGGCGAGTTCACAAATGGTTGTGAATTCTAAATTTATATATTTGAAACTATAGAAGATATAGTAGTGCTGCTAAAAATATTCTTCACAAAGATATAAAAATGTTATAACAACAGGTCTACTATATTATAGATAGATAGAAAATAGATATAATATACTGGGTTTATATAGGAGTTGGTTTGATTAAAATAATTTCATTTTTAATTTTAATAATAACTCCATAAATTCAAAATCATATAATGTTATTTTTCAATGTGTTAATAAATGAAATTGAGAAACAATCATATATATTATGATTATTTTAATTTTATGCATAATGAAAACTATAAAATATATATTAATAGTGATGTATATTTTACTAAGAGTTTTGTGAGTGATATGAAATTTATTTAGTTGTCAATAAAAAATTTATCAATGATTATTTATAAAAGAACATATCAATAACATGTAATATTGACATATAGGATTCGGAGAAAAAATCATTGAAATTGTTATTAATTAAATATTTGACTTCATATTTAAAAATAATGGTATTTATAGTATTATGGGATGATGAAATATTTATTAATCATACTTCATGAGATAGTGATTGATAAATAAATCATATTCCAAAGCTATTTTTAATACAGTGGAATCATTACTTTGAAATTTTCATTCAATACTTGTTCATGATTTTCATTTAAATACCACTCTTGGATTTTTGGATAGACATAATGAAACTGAGAATGTAACCTAAGTTGATTCACATTAATTATAAACAAAATATCATCATATTTAATATAAATTCTTTCTTTGAATAAAAGTGGCCTCAGTTTTATCAATAATGATTATTCATGTTATTACTTTAATAATATATTTTTATGTTTTTCTATAATATAATAAATGATATAGATTTTAAATTTGCATTTATTAATATTTTTCATAATATAGTTAAGAAATTTTATTTTATGGTAGATTAAATTACTTATTAATTTTCTAAATATGTCTATATATTATTTAATTTTTAACATTTATTGTCATTGGAATTATTTTATAAATCAAGTAATTTATTATTTATATAAGAATATAAATATATTTATATTTAACATTATTATGTATAGGGTTTATTTAAGTATATCATGATTTATTATAAATTTATTATGTAATATAAAAAATTAATCCTTGTAACAAGCATTATTTTCTAGATTTATGCCTTGAAGAAAATGCCTTGCTTAAATTTCATAAAACAATAATCTAGATATAAAGGAATCGTTAACATTATATAAAATTTAGATGATATAAACATAATTCATCACTAACAATTGACACTAAGGGATTATTAAAGTGAATCTTCTCTCTATATTCAAATCAAGAGATAAAACAAAACAAGTATATTTGTGATCAACCATTGGTATTGAAATGATATTGTTTCACTATACCAACATCCATTTATTGAAGATGAATTTAAAAAGCTAAATAAAGGACATGCGACTATTTTTATAGGTTCTCAAGATTATATTTCGAACATAATTAAATTAATAATTATATGTAAGAATAAAATAAAAAAGATATTAGACCAGTAAATATTTTTTAAAATATTCTAATAATAATTATTTATATTGATTGATTTTTTGAATTTATTTATTTTTTATGACTATTTATTGAGTATTCTGTCAAATATTAAAAAATAATTTAATATAATAATTATACTCTAACAAAATAATTATTCTTAATTCTTCTACTCTTATTAAATTTGTTAAATGTAACTTATAAAAAATATTATGATTATATTAATGAAATTAATCTCCCAGTAGTAGTTTTATATATTATTGTCAACACCATACAATAATTATATATCATATATCTATGAATGGTAAAAAATGTCTACATTTATATTTAAAAAATATTTTATTCCATATAATTCCATCAAAATAGGATATTCATATGATCATGGTCATGTGTGGAATAATATATCCTTGATAAGATAGTACCCCAATTCCCCATATACCCTTTCAGAAGTGAATAAAAAAAATTTATACCAGTTGTTTTATAAATAGAATTTAAAATGTGTGAATGGGTTAAACCAACCCACATAAGTTTTATAAGAAATATATATTATTTAGTTTATTATAAATTTATATATGTTATATATATTGAATATATTTTTTTTACAAATTTATTAAAAAAAAATTATTTCATTGAAATATAATGGAAACTAAACAAATACAGATCATAGGGTCCATAAGAAACACATATTAAAAATTGAAATTAATTTATATAAATTTAATTATTTCAATAGACCCCTAATAAAAAATTTAATAAATTTTAAATTCATTTAATATTTCCTTTCACAAAAAAATTATAAATAAATAATCCAACGAGTAAATTTTTAGATTAATTATTATTACTAATTTTTAATTTATTTAAACTTTAAAATTAGGAAAAAAATTATATAATTAAATTTTGATGATATATAGATTTTTAGTTTATCATTTATGATGTATGGACCCCCACACTGGTTGATTGTTTTATATAACCACTCATCCATGATCCCACATACTTGCATGAGTATAATATTATAAAATATACCATTCTCACGAGGTTGTGGAGAAAGGAATGGACTAATGTAAATCTATTAAAAAATTATAACGATTTATTATTTAATATTATAACTCAATAAAAGGGAAATTATGGGATTGTTTCTCAAATTATCCATCATATTCTATTACTTCTCTATTATCCATTCTATAAAGAAAATCTTCTAATCATTCCTTATTAATATTATCATTGATTAGTTAATATTATATTTATGTTCCCATATAAATTATAATGATTATTAAGATTTATTAGATAAAATAATATTTCAATATAAAAATTATATTTTTTTATATGAAGATAATTATTCATATAAATGATAATATAGATTATTTAACAAACATGGCTGTAAATAATTATGTTTCATAATCCTTGATATTAAAAATATGTACATGGTAGTATTAATACGTCTACCACCTTACATAATATGATTTAGAATGAAACAATATATCAAGTTATTTTTCAGAATAATGTGGCCAATCATCAATTTATTATAACTCTAATTAAATTTATTGAACAAAATAAATAAATTGGTGATTACATATTTATTTAAACCATTCTGTGTATAATTTTAATTTAACAATTTACTAAATCCATGCAGGTATATTAAAATTTAGAGAAATAACATAAGTGATTAAGAAGATGTAGGTAAATATAGATGGAAAGAGTAAATTCTATATAAATATATTAGAGGAGTACAATATCTAATTTATAGGCTATAATTTTAGATTAAATAAATGTATTTTATAAAACTTTAATTCTTTTAGGGATCGAACTAGTGATGGCTCACATGAGGTTCGTTCCAATTACTGGCTCATCTATTCACATAATTTATTTTAATTTATTTTTAATATATTTAAATAAAGGAAATAAGTTCCTATGTTGTCATGTATATTTATTTATGTAAAGAAAATAATTAAATGAAAAAAACTACATAGGATGAATGATCTGCATCATATGGTTATATACTAGGGTTCCTTCACCATCCATCTAAATTGTTTCAGATTCATTTTGTAACTCATCAAATTATTCCTGAGCTATTATCTCCTCATTTCATTACAATTATTTTCATGATTATGTAATTTCTTTGTCACACTAAATCTATCCTCAAGTAATATACAATAATTGTGTACACACATCAATCATGTATATGAAAAAATCTTGGGATTAGATAGATCTTATGATGTTTCATACCATAACCAAAAACACATCGTCATAGGGAGAGAAGTGGTTTGGAGAATATATGTGGTAATAAATAATTTAATAGGGGAATGTGGGTGAGAATATTCATTGTAATGGTATAAAATTAAAAAAAACTAAGCTAAACCCCATTTATTATTATAAATAAATGAAAACCATTAGGAATTGTACAATGTGATTTGGGAAGGCATTTAGAACATTTATTAGGACAAAAACCTAGGATAGTTACTCAATATGATGAGCATTGAAGAGTAATGTTTTGGGAATTAGGAAAAAAATAGAATAAAAAATTAGGGAATACCACTGCAAAATTAGATTTTATATTTGAAATGATGGATTGAAATAAATAATTGAATAAAAATAATTCTATTTTTCATGGGAAAAACTATTTACAATAGAGAATACAATGTTTAGTTAAATTCAATGATGATATTCTAGTTAATCAGGAATAGTTTCTATATATTAGCTAGTTGAGAGGATAATTATATATATTATTCTTTTAAGAAGCTTTTTTTTGAGTTGGTATACCCCACAATATTTATTCTATGTTTATATATATGAGGGTCATATGGATATATCAACTTTAGGTATCCTAATTCCCTTATATATTAAGTTAATAATATTATTTTTTAGGGTTTTTTGCATTAAATACATGTGAAATTACATTGGATTGATTATTGTTGTGGAGTTATTTAAAATTAAATGTCATGATGTGGTTTGAGATTATATTGAATTAGTATGGAATAAATTGTTAGATGATGAATGTACATTGTATGTAAGATTGAAAATGTTGTTACAATATGAGAAAATGTCATGTCATCAAAAATAGATAGTGTCTATCACGACCCGTCCCTATGGGGCTCGCGCCGTGACTCCCCAAGCCCGCCTCCAACAGGCCAGGGGCTGGTGAATAGCAACGAGTAGGCATATTACTAACATGGGAGGCATTTCATATGTACCAGTACACACACACACATCTCTAATCCCACAAATGATGAAATGAAAAAACCTCTATGGAAAAAGAAATCATGCATACTACTAATCCCAACCAACAGAGTATGACGAAAGGTATAGTACTATAAAAGTATACTGGGCTGAAAATACAAGCCCACAAAAAAGAAATCAAACAAGCATATGAAAACTACAAAGTCCAACCTGTAAGAACAAAAGGTATTGGGACTTATGCTCGTAGTCATAGGAACGCCTCGACCTATAGGGAACTCAGAAAGCTCGGTCTTGTTCTAGTCCTCCCTGAACTCTGTCAAAAGGTTTCTCATGTGCACAAGACACCAGACGTGCGGGAAAAGCCCGTGCAGGGGTGAGTATAACAATACTCAGAAGAGGACACTGAAAACCATAAATTAGTACACAAAGTAATGGTTCCATCAGCTATGCACAGTATATGTCTACAGAACATATAGAACAATCCTGATATACTCAAAACCCAGTCACGTGGTCTAGAGACAAGTCACACAACCACACACCCCCATTAGGGATTCTGTTTGAAGATTATGTAATGCAACCATTTTGGGAGAACACACTCCATGAGTCTTATGGCTCTGATGACGTCCATCTGAGAATTGTTGTTCATCGGGAACCATCACGAGAGATAGTTATACTCATTAAGGGAGACACACTCCTGAGCGGGAAATATCATAATACACATATGAGGATCACTTCCAGGGCCATGGCGGGTACTGCGACTCATCCAGATTCACCAGTTAGGTGATAAACCAGCTAGGTAGAGGATCAACACCCAGTAAGGTTGGTCTCGTCGAAGCCTAACTCTACCCAGGGTCAGGAATGGATAAAGGATCTCGATCCGGGCCTCTTGGATGGATGCCTGACTCTATCATAGAAATTCCTGCTGAAGGGATCATATTCATTCGTGAGGGAATGATTCCTGACCTTCCGGGGAACAATAAGAAGGAGCACTAACCCAAACTAAAGATGTTCGACGAACAAAGAACGAATGGACCATGTCATTTTCCAAAAAGTACACGACATGTAGAAAAGGTACACACCATGTTGTCTGAACCCGCATACTGCCCGTGTACAACAACCCATGTCAAAATCTAGTCATGTAGAAAAAAAAGTAGACGACATGTAGTATGATATACACACAGGGTCCGTGTAACTGGGGTTGGCTCCGTGCACTGTAGCAATGTGCATGTACACGGTCATCAACCCGTGTAATCCAACCCGTGTAATTAGTACATGGGGTGACCCGCACTGCTGCCCTCGCCTGGTCGTGTGATGGAGTACACGGTCGTGTACTCCATCCTGTGTCGGAATATCCCTGAGATACATGCTGAGCTCCGCATAGCCGCTTCTACCGTGCTGTACATGCCATGCCGCCTAAAGGCGTATAGCTCATCTCGTGTCTGTGTACCGCCAATGGTACATTCAAAGCTTCATGTGAAGTCAAAAATGCCTTGTGACCGAGGTCACATCCCATGTTATTCATCTCTCACCCCGAAACCCTAGCCACCACCGCCAGTACTACACGGCGTGTTCTTTGGAAGTACAAGCCGTTTATTCTGGAAATTTTCCAGAAATGGTGCCCTTAACCGGTGGGCCTTCTGTAGTGCTACGATCATCGATCCGTACATCCAATTGCTACAAAACATCCAGGTTTTGGTCGCCCCGACACCAAGAAGCCGCTTACATCATTTTCCGGCCTCTAATCGGCTCCGAAAACGTGTTCTGATCTTCCCGCACGAAGAACGCTCGAAGAACGCTCTTTTTGGTTCATTCTAATTCGTCATATGTCATCGTCGTCACAACTCCACAATGTCATTGCGGTGTGGAACCTTCGATTTGGGATCGTTGAGTCGAAGAATGGATGTGCAATGATCCATTGTTCGTCACCCCGTGAAGAATGTGAAGAACGCGCAAGGAAAGGAGGGCGAAGAAATCCAAATAAACAAATTGAGGAATGGACCTCCATCATCGTTCATCATGGTGTTGATATACTCCCACTAATAGACTTAAACAGAGAAAAAATAAACAATAACATAAAGCATGGATCAATTCCCCAAAATCTTCCCAAAAAATATCCCTCCTGTAAGAATGTATGAATCTTTGGATCAACTTGGTCATGGTTGATCTGTGTTCGTCGTTTAAGCTCAAATATGGGGAAAATAAATTGAAATAACAACCCCTACCTTTTGAAAGGATCGATCATTGACTAAGGAGTCACACTGTCTTTGTCGTCAAGATCTTTCAACGTTGTTGGCGCAGCGATTCTTGACTTAGATCTGTCGTCATTCGTCACCGAGAGTTTTCTCCAAAGTGTTGCGGATTCGACAGAGGTTCCTCTAAAACGTCACCAACAATCAACAATTTCATAAACCATTAAAAAGGGAAACACGTTTTCATTTAATTACAAGTAAGAA
Source organism: Viscum album (assembly GCA_963277665.1). Classification (NCBI taxonomy): domain Eukaryota; kingdom Viridiplantae; phylum Streptophyta; class Magnoliopsida; order Santalales; family Viscaceae; genus Viscum; species Viscum album. Next base: position 1,959,140,835 of record OY728165.1, read on the forward strand.
TTAATGATTTTGACTCTACATTTTGAAGTTATTATGACACGCCGTTAATTCAAGAAATAGTTGCGCCATTACCGCGCTACATCGGATGTTTCCTAAAATGAAATAAAATAAACTTGTTAATTTATTTTATTTTATTTTACTTAAAACGTCCAAAAATTAAATTTTTCCCTCGACTCATGTCGTTCGAGTGTAGCCTCATTCTTCGGTAAAGTCATCATCCTGGACACAATGGTGCACTCAGACATTTAATCTGGGCATCCGTTTGGAAACTGCCACAACCGCACACAAGCACCGACTCACTTATCTTAAAAAGGTTCAAACCACCATTCCGGGCTCACTGGACCATGGTATGATGTGCCGTCTTCGCGACCGGTCTTGAAATAAATCAATATAATATTTTAAAAAAAATAATAAATGGAAAATCCGAGATATTACAATCTCCCCACCTTGGGGATTTACATCCCTGAAAAACCAAAACAAAGGCTACTCAAAAAGATGAGGGTACTGGGCACGGATCTGGGCCTCCAACTCCCACGTGCACTCTTGAAGATTCCCGTGCTGCTACCGGATGCACACCAAGGGAATAGATCTCCCATTAAGTATCCACTCCTGCCGATCCTCGATCTCCACTAGGTACTTAGCTAAGGTCCCTCCATCATCGATTTCTAGCTCGCCCCAGTCGATGATGTGTGATGGGTCATGAATGTACCTCCTCAGCTGCGACATGTGGAAGAAATCATGTACACAATAAAACTATTGTGGTAGAAATAGGTGGTACGCCACCTCGAAAAATCTGTAAAGAATCTGAAAATGTCCAATGAACCTCAGAGATATCTTTCCACCTCGGCAAAATCTATTCAACACTCGTCGAGCTGAGACCCGAAGAAAGACGTGGTCTCCGTATTTGAACTCCAAAGGTCTCCGACGTATGTCAACATAAGACTTCTTCCGGCTCTGGGTAGTCTTCATCCACTCCTAGATGATCTGCACCTTCTCTGTGGTAGCTTGCACTAAGTCTGGACCCATGAGTGCAGACTCTACGGTGTCGCTCCAGCAAAGCAATGACAGGGAGGGTCTCCCGTACAAAGCCTCGAACGGTGCCATATCATTGGTGGAGTGCTAGTTTTTGTTCTACGCAGACTACCCTAGTGGTAGGTGGTCCTCCCAACTGCGACCAAAGAACAAGATACAGTCTCGCAACATATCCTCTAGAACCGGAATGGTCCTCTCCGTCTGACCATCCGTCTGGGGATGAAACACTATACTAAAGCGTAGCTGAGTCCCAAAATCCTCTTGCAATCCCTTCGACAACTGGGATGTGAAGCAGGCATCTTGATCCGAGACTATAATCAAGGGGATGCCATGAAGCCGAACTATCTCCTACACGTAGAGGCATCACAAGCTCTCTACGGAACTCTTCTCCCTGATAGCTAAGAAGTGGGCCGACTTGGTGATTCGGTCAACGATCACCCAGATGGATTCATTCCCCTGGTATGTCAGTAGTACGCCTGTTACGATGTCCATCGATATTCCATCCCAATTCCACTCTGGAACTTCTAGAGAGTGATCTAATCCTACTGGAACCGGATGATCAGCCTTTACCTGCTGGCATGTGAGGCATCGACAAACAAATTCTGCTACTGCCTTCTTCATGCCTTACCACCAGAACTGTTATCAGAGATCCTGGTACATATTTTCCACTCAAGGATGTACCACCAAATGGGATGTATGAAACTCCCTCATGACCTCCTCCTAGAATGCCATTGGTACAAAAGTGTGTCCTATGAAATGAAGTACATGCTCTATACCTTGCGAATATCCATCAAGTGCATGTCATGTGGATAACTGAGAAAGTAAAGCCACACAGTCGACATCCCCAAGTTGTGACTCCTTAAATCGCTGTAAGAGTTGAGGTGTGACAACCATCAACTGTAGGTATGTTGTACCCTCTCCATCCACGAAGGATAACTTTAACGCGGACAACTGCTCTGTCGCCACACTCTACAGCTGTGAGATCGACCTTCTGCTAAGGGCATCTGCCACCTTGTTCTCCTTTCCAGGAGTATAGATGATCTCAGAATTATAGTCCTGGAGGAACTCTAATCAATTCCTCTACCTCAGATTTAGATCGTTATATGAGAAGATGTACTTCAGGCTCTTGTGGTCAGAGTAGAAAATTAACCGCTCACCCATAAGGTAGTGTCAACACATATTCAATGTGAAGCCTACCGCTTCTAACTCGAGATCATGGGTCACAATGTTCTGCACATGTGCCCTAAAATGGCATGAACCATAAGCAATCACTGCATGCCGCTACATCAGGACACATCCGAGCCCGGTCCTTGATGCGTCATAAAAAACTATGTTCTCAATACCCTCCTCCGGCAATCTCCAGACTGGGATGCTCGTCAAACTCTGTCTCTTCTGCTCAAAATCCTTCTGGCACTTTTCTGTCCACACAAAGGGTTGCGCCTTCCTGGTCAAGGCTGTCATTGGTGATGATATCCGGGATAAATCAGGAATGAATATCCGATAATATCCTTCCAATCCAAGGAAGCTTCACACCTCCATTATGCTCCGAGGAGGCTCCCATGCTAACACAGCCTCCACCTTGGCTGGGTCCATAGCTACTCTATCTGATGAGATGACATGTCCCAGACAGTGGACCTCCTGAATCCAGAACTGACACTTCGAGAGCTTCCAATAAAGCTGGTGCTCCTAGATTACATCCAAAACCACTTACAAGTGTCTCGCATGCTCCTCCTCTGACGTCGAGTACACAAGGATGACTTCAATGAAGACCACTGCGAACTAATGAAAGTACGGCTGGAAGATCCAGTTCATCCGTCCCATGAACACTGCAGGGGAATTAACCATGCCGAAAGGCATCACTAAGTACTCATAGTGACCATAATGGCATCTGAAATCCACCTTAGGTTTATCCTCATACCGCACTCATTGCTGGTGACAGCCAGATAGAATGTCAAACTTCGAGAACCACTCTTCACCTCTTAGCTGATCGAAGAGTTCATCGATCCTTGGAAGTGGATATTTTTTCTTCACTGTCACCTGGATCAGGCACCGGTAATCCATGCACAATCTCAGATTGACGTCTGCCTTTTTTTCAAATAAGGCTGGGGCCGGCCAAGGTGAGATGATGGGTCTCACGAAACCATTGCTCTACAAATCCTCCAACTGCACCCTCATCTCACGATGCTCTGCAGGAGCCATCTGAAATGCCAATGGGGAGATCAGTGCTGACCTAGGGTGTATGCCGATGCAGAAATTGATTTCCTGGCAGGGAGGTAGCCATGGAACATCTTCGGAAAATAAGTCCTCATACTCCACCACCACTGCTGGGAACTGAGAGCTCACAACTTCTACTGCTTCGAGGGTATGGATAACATACACACGAGTGATCGGATACAAATTAATATTCATGATCCCATTTTGTGCTACCTAGGTTTCCTTCTCTCTGACAAAGTAAAACCTTGTTCTATCACGGTGGACACACCGCTCCCTTCGCCAAAAACAGTCAATCTGAGCATGGACCGAAGATAACCAATCCATACTGAGAATGACTTCATAAGGCCTCGACGCTACCACCAAGAGGTTCCAACTGAAACTATCACCTACAAGGGTATGATCACACTATCTTCAAAGGTGTGTGATCGTCGAGTCTCCTCACTTAGGTGTCTCCAAGAATAAGGATCAAGTCAATGGTTCAACCAGAATCTCGAGGTTTTTTACAAGACATGTGGCTATAAGGGAATGACTAGCACATGTGTCTATGAGTGCGGAAGCTAAGGTAGAAATGACAAAAATCATAACTCGAATCATCCATGGAGGCCCGGGGATGTATGCCTCGACCGCATGCAGTTGTCCTCATCCATGTCCCCCATCTCCCTAAGCATGGTGTAGACCTCTTGGGGGTGGTGGTGGAAGTAAGTCGAAGTGTTTGCCACCACCCGCTACTCTCCATGCTCCACTGCCATGTCCGCCGCCTGGCAGGTCTGCTTGTTCCATTATCTGCCTCTGCCTCGATGGTCTATCCACCACTTCCCTATCAGTAACTCAACGGATCAGGCAATCTGTAGAGAGATTTCCCCTATCGTCTCATGTGTAGCGTCGCTTCTCCCTAGTCTGATTGGATCTAGCCAGAGAGCCCTAGACTATCGATCCCCTGTCCTGGGTCCTCCTATGACGTTTCTCACATCCAGATCCTATGCCTGACGCCAGATCCCTACAGTTTTTGTCTCTGCACCAGTTTTCCTGCTACTGACTGTTGGCAGCTGTCTCTGCTCCACTATGAAACTCTCGATCACCAAGGCTCACTCGATCACTCCAGCATAAGTGGAAATGCATAGAGGAACGACAGTAGCTCAGATGTCACACCGTAGACCTTGTTCAATGTTCAATGCTCTAAAGTACTGATCCCTGATCATATCAATCAAGTACCTGGTGAGGTTGGTGAACCTCGAGGAATAGTCAGCCACTGTCATACTGCCCTGCTGGAGCGGAAGAAGCTGCTGGATGTGCACAACACTCGGCGTAACCGGAGAGAACTGCTCCCTGAAGAGTCTCTCAAACTCTGTCTATGAAAGAGTCTCCTCGTTGTGAGTCTGCGTGGTTAGACTCCACCATCATCCCACCAAACCCTAAATAAGGCTCGCTCCTTGGATCACCATATGGTATGTAGGTGTCCTCACTCGACGGAAAACTCTGGTCACCACCTCAAGCCATTCCATAGCCTCCTGAGGGTCGGGCTCGCCTTGGAACCTGAGGGGCATCTGTCTCTGAAACTCATGGAGCACACTGAGCCTGTGATCCTCTTCATTCGGTACCACATGTACCACTGGATTCTCTATTAGTGGTATAACAGATGCACCACCTGGTGGAAACGCCTGGGGAGATGGTCCCATTATTGAAGCCTCACCACTAAGGGGGTCAACCTTGTGATCATGCTGCTTAATCCTAGCAGGTATGTGTCACAGATTCATCCTTTAAACAAACAAGATATACTATGGTCAATGAGTATATCTATATAGATGACACAAAAGGGCATGGAAAACACAACCCATTCCTATATGATGCATGTACCTTTTATTTCCCCGCAACCAGTGTTTTCGTGAACCGAGTCGAAAAGCACGTTATCCGATTCCTGGTGTATGGATACGTCAGTCGCTGGACCAACACTGGGGTCCCTGGCCTGAAAGCCGAACCCGAAACACTTAACGCTATTGCACTGAACCAAACTCCCAGACTCTTGGTCCTAAGGTAGAACCAACCACATCTGATACCACTCTGTCACGACTCGTCCCTATGGGGCCCACTCCGTGACTCCCCTAGCCCACCTCCAATGGGCCAGGGGCTGGTGACTAGAACCGAGTAGGCATATTATTAACATGGGTGGCATTTCCTATTTATATGTACACACGCACACATCTATAAGCCCACAAATGCTGAAATCTAAAAACCACTAAGGAAAAAGAATGCATGCATACAACTAATCCCAACCAATAGAGTATGATGAATGGTAGAGTACTGTAAAAGTAAACTGGGCCAAAAATACAAGCCCACCAAAAAGAAAACAATAAAAAGACTGATTACTGCAAATTCCAACCTGTAAGTACAAAAGGTACTGGGACTGCTCCTCGTAGCCATAAGAATGCCTCACCCTGTAGGGAACTCCGAAAGCTCAGTCATATCCTGGTCTATCCTGGACTCTGTCAAAATGCTGCTCATTTGTACAAGACACTAGACGTGCGGGAAAAGCCCGTGTAGGGGTGAGTATAACTATACTCAGTAGAGGACCCCGAAAACCACAAAGTAGTACACAAAGTAAAGGTACTGTCAGCTATGCATAGTATATGTCTACGGAACATATAGAAGAAACTAGATATACTCAAAACCCAGACCTATGGTCTAGAGACAAGTCACACAACTGAATACCCCCGTTAGGGATTTTGTTCGATGATTCTATAATGCACTCATTCAGGGAGAACACACCCCCCGAGTCTTATGGATCTAATGACGTCCATCCAAGAAGTGATGTTCATCGGGAACCATAACGAGAGATAGCTACACTCATTACAGGAGACACACTCTTGAGTTTAAATGTTATAGTAGATAGAAGTACTCATTACGAGAGACACACTCCTGAGTGGGAAAGAACATGATACACAGATGACGATCATTTCCAGGGCCATGCTGAATACCAAGATTCATCCGGATTCACCAGTTAGGTTATACTCTAGCTAGGTAGAGGATCAACACCCTGTAAGGTTGGTCACATTGATTCCTGACTCTAACTAGGGTCCGGAATGGATAAAGGATCTTGATTCGGGCCTCTCGGATAGATGCCTTTTTATATTATAGATCGTGTTGGAAGCGTATCTTATCGATTAGATATTACACTGAACCTCTCTCCATTTATGGATAAACAACGAAAATATCAATCATATCCTTATCATAAAAACATAAAATTTAAAAATCATATCATTCATATAAAAGGTCAGAATAACATTTCATGGGATAAATCAAAAAACTGAAATGTAATCCCAACAGTAAGAACATAAGGAATAAAATTTATTTTTCATACACACATTAGAATATGAAATAATTTCATATTAGTTAAGGGTCATATGAAAAAACATTATAGCAGAAAAATTTCCATTGCTGAACTCAGTTCAATCCTCGTTTCATCCCAATATTACTAAACCAGATTTACAAGACATTCCATTCAGGTCTATCTCTTATGATATAAATCAATACCCAATTCATTAGAAGGATATATATGTCCCACCCATCACATAATGAAACTATTATTATGTGTTCCACAAAAACATAAATGATTTATCATAGTGTAACCCATGATATAAAATGGGTTTATTAAACATCATTCCATAGTAATCCATTTAAAATAAATGGGATTGATAAAAGTAATTCAGTAATAATCATAAGAGAATAAAAGTAATAATATATATGTAAACATAACCCTATGTCATCATAGATGGAAAATAATTTTCATAAAACACATGAACTTAATTCCTGAGGAAAATATCGTTTCTTTTTCAAAAATGTTTTATACTCGCAAAATGCGAGGTAATATTAAATGAAAAGAATTTAGTTTAAAATAATCATGAAACCATGTATTGTAAGCTCATGGAAATAAGTTGTATTGAAAGTGTAAAATCTATTTCATTCCATATATGATTAAAAAACATTCTCCTCATACATTGGTCAGAAAATTAAAAATTTACCTCAAATCGAATAATGATAAATGATTCTTTTCATACCATTTAATATAAATTCACAATAGGGTAAAATTAACTTCAAAAAATTGTATAGGAATAGAAATATTATTATATTATTAAGAAACCTGTATTTTTATGATAAATATACAACGATAAATTCTTTCATATAAACAATGTTAGGTAAAAACAATATTGTAAAATTATCCCTTATCTTAGGTCAGATGTCTTTTGTATGTTTCTAAACAACTAGTATAATGATTTAAATACCGTTACTAACGTATTCAAGAATCATAATAATTTTTATGATTTCATATATGATTACATTATCATATTTTTTTTAGTAACATTTCATATTATCTAAAGAATCTATTCCTTATATCTATAAAGATAGTCGGGGCATTAATAAGACCAAAAGGAATCACTATTAATTCATAGTTTCCATACCCTGTTTGGAATTCCATATTTGGTATATCCTCCTTTTTATATTAAAATATGATATCCTGAATGATGATTAAACTTCTATAATAATTGATAATGGTGTCATTGGTCAAATAAATCATCAATACAGGGAAGAGGATATTTGTTCTGGATAGTGATCTTCTTATGTTCTCGATAATCAATGCTGAGACTCATTGATCCGTCTTCCTTCTTGAAAAATATATAGGCTCTCCCAAAGGAGATGCAGTAGGGTGTATGAATCAATTTTCAAGATTATCTTGGAGTATCTTCATAAATTCCTTATCCTAAATTAGGTCAATTCTATTAGGTGTATTTTAAATAGGCATAGTACCCAGTATGAGTTCTATTGAACACACAACTTCACGGTTTGGTAGAAGACCTGGCAATTCCTATACCAATACATCATGAAACTCATGTATAATGGTTTCCTTCTAAATCGTTCATTTCTCACCAACCATTATAGATAAATGAGTTTCATTTATAGGAATCAAGTCCCATAATATGGAATAAATTTATACTGGAAGGTTATATTCGTGTTTACATTGAAATATGATCATATATTAATCTGAAAAATGAATTGTGACTTCTTTTTCTTGGAAATTGATATTTTCTCCACATATAGATAGCCAATACATGACAAGAATCACATTAGATTCCACTATAGGAAGTATCACAAGATTTTCTAGAAGTACTTTCCCACAAACATTAATCAGAGAAGAATTATATACTATTGACGTGATTGTTGTGCCTTTTTGATTTGTCACAGCTAACTCATCATCTAATGGTTGAGGTAATACTATGATACTCTTAAAAAATTCCCCATAAAAAATTGAGTGGGTGAATCTAGATTCAAATAAAACATTTTCAACTTTAGATTTGATGGTATGTGTACCATTCAACATGTCATTATTGTATTCCACATCTCTGATAGTGATTGTGCGTGACATACCTTTATCTCTGGCTTTAGGGGTTTTTTGACGTCGATCATCATCAATAAAACCTGGATTAGGGAATTGATTGGCATAATAACCCATTTCATTGTACTTATAACATTGATGTGTAAAAGGTGAATTATGTGTAGTCATTTCTTTGTTCTCATCATTAGACTTCTCATTCCCATCACTTCGTCATTCAACTTCCCATTGACCATCTTTTCCACACATAAAAATTTCACAAGAACCTTTAATAAAATTCTCATCTTGTTTCTTTCCACACATTGAGAATAATGGAAAACTCATCTTTTGTTCATTGTGGTCTTCATATTTTCCTTTGAATTCCATTTTCCCCTTCTTATCAAAACCATATGACTGATGGGTTACTCCAATATCCATCTAAACCTTGAGAGAACATTGAAAAATTTACTCATAGAAATTAAAGTCCCTTAAGGAAAATTCCTTTCAGAGACATGGTTTTAACCCACTAATGCATCAACCAATTTTGATTCTTAGGTTGGATAATAATTCCTAAAGCGTACCTTGTAAGTGTTTTAAATTTTTCTTTTTAGGTACCAACAGATTCATCATACTTTTTTTTAGTTCAAAAAAACACACTATCCATCATTGTTAGAAGAATACGAGGAATGTACATATTGAAAAATACATTCTTGAACTCAACCAATTCTATGTACTCAATTTCACCTCATTGCCTCATATTCATGATATGATTACACTATTGATCAACTTCAACATCTAAACGATATAATTATATGTTGACTTTATAAGGATTAGAACATTGTAGAACTAAACAAATATTTTCAGTGGTGCTGATCTATTGTTCATCCACTAATGGATCAGAAGACATGTTGAATGAAGTTGGACACTTCCTCATGAAGGATTCAACAGAATATTTCTCCCTATTTTTCTTATTTATAAGGAAAAAAGATTGATAGATTGAGAATTATGTGAGAGAAAGGTTGCTAGATATTTAGTTACATCTCCCATAACATTTGGTTGCTTATAGGGAAAATCATTGCATTGCCCGTCGCATTCTGCATTGGCATGGATTTTTGGGATCTATCCAATTACTAAGACCAAGAAGCATAGTGTGAGAAACAATAATAATAAATGGGAAACCACATACTATGGGAATTGAATTTCAATTTAGGACACATTCGGTTTTATCCTATGTTATTCTGGAACATCTTTATAACTATAGGATTGGATTGTAACCTATTCATATGCATATCCGTAGGGTTCTTACTAAGGTTCTATCATCCATGTTTCCAATGGTTAACTATACCTTTTCTCTAATACCAACTATAACGTCCCAAATATTAAATTTATATATTAATTAGAAATTGTATAATATTTATTACATAATATAACAATGGCATCACAAGGACCATATAGGTTTAAGAACTTTATAATCTAGGAATCATAAACAACTGGTTTATAAAATATCTACATTGTCTCACACTTATTTATTCAAAAATATACTCATTTTTTTCAAATCATACATAATACCCTTCATCATGACCTGGGGAAAAGAAATATATGAAAGGGAGAGCTCAAATTTTCAGTAAGGGTAATCAAGGGAAATATCAATCATACCATAATCATAATAACATTACATTTGAATATATTTTCTATAAAATAAATGATCAGGATATCATGTCATAGGATAAATAAAAAAAGAATAATGTAATCCCAAAAGTACTAATAGAAGACATGAAAATTTGGTGGCATACACACACATGAATATAGAATCATTTCATATTAGTCAAGGATGATTTCCAATATCATTATAGCCGACAATGTATATTTCTGAACCGATATCACTCCTTGTTCAAACCCTATATTACTGAACAAGGATCAGATGTCATTCTTGTCATGTCTATTTCATGATATATAAATCCTTAACGAATGAATTGGAAGGAGATATAGGTCCCACCCATCTCATAATGAATCCATTGTTACATCTTCCACAAAAACATAAATAATTTATTAATGCATAACCCATGAAATACAATGGTTATCTTAAACATCATTCCATAATAATCCATTTAAAATAAATTCATTTTATAAAACAATTCCCTCATAAACACAATCAAATGAATGTAATAATAGGTATCGAAACATAATACTATGTCATCATAGATGGAAAATAATTTTGAAAAAACACTTGAACTTTATTCCAGCGGAAAATATCATGTATTTTTCATAAACATTTTATTTTCTCAAAATTCCACGTAATTTTAAAATAAAATAATTAAGCTAAAAATAATCTTGAAATAATGTAGAGAAAGCTTCATCGATATAAGGTGTCATGAAAATATAAAATTAAATTTCTTAATATAAGATAAAAAAACATTATCCATTTAATTTTTCCATAAAAGTCAAAAAGTTCCTCAAATCAAATAATAACAAAATATTCATTTCATATCATTTAATAAAAATTCAATAAATGGTAAAATTAACTTTATTCAATTATAGATGAATATATATATTATTACATAATTAGGAATCATGGATGTGTATGATAATTTTGGAGATTAGATATTTTCATTTTAGGAAGACAAAATCTACAAGATTTTGTTTTCTTTGCATAGTGATCTCCTATTGAAATTATATAATTCTAAAGATGGAATTTTGGAATTTTTTAATCTCCGATAAATGAATTTATGGGGTTCAATTCTTTTTTTTTTGGAGAATATAATAATGCAATAAATAAAAAGCTTATATTTTTATTTGTATTATATAGATTTATTATAAAAAAATTATTTTATTTGTTAAGATAAATATATAAAATTATATAATGTGGTTTTAAGTTATCTCATAAACTATGATTTAATATAAATTACTATTAAAAAATAATTCATTATATATATGAACTCATATTTTTTAACGAGTTAATTTTATCAGTTTGAATTACATGTTTAAGAAAAAATGATAAAAATAATTATGACACAAAGTATCATTTAATAATATATATATATATATATATATATGAGCATAATATTTTTTTAATAATAAAATTTGTATAATATTTTAATTTTAAATATATTTTGGAAGTCATATTAGAATTTTTTCTATATTATGAAATTTTAATTTATTTAATTTATAAAATATATTAGTATTATTATATGTATAATTAATCAATAGTAAATTATATTTATATAATATTTGAATATTTTTTAAAAGGATTGTATATATTTTTATATTGATATAAAATGATAAAATAGATAAAAAAATAAAAGAAAGAATAGTGATAAAAAATTATAATGGGATAATGAAATTAAAAAAAATGAATATTAAAACTGATTTGAGTTTCAATTTAGTGAAAAAGAGAGGGTACGTCTCAACTGGTTCATTTGGGAGAGGAGAAGATGAGCACAAAGATCAGGAAAGTGTGCATCCATCATGAGGGGTTCATCGAGGTCGAAATGAAGAGGTGTTGCGTCTTTGTGAGGTGAGGGATGACTGAGAATTGGGTTCTCCATTTATGGATGTCCATGTGATGAAGCAAAACGAGGATTCAGAAATATTCGATGATGAGTTAGTGTTGACCATGGTTAGGGTTATACTACACCCGATTTGTGACACATTGAAGGTTTTGAACGGAGTCTATGGAAAATGACCCCCGGATTAGAAATATGCATAATTTTCTAGGAATTATTTTTTTTTGACATTTTCTTTATCCAATTCTCCATAAAATCGGATTTTTCCATTGACCTGTTGATTATACTTCTTTATATATGTTGTTTTATAGTTGAATTTGAGATTTATTTAGTATATTAATTCCATTTTTTGGCCTCCTCTACAATTCTTAGCAGCAGATGGTGTATCATTCTTATCTCTAATATGTTTAATGTATCGAACCAATTTGTCAATGATTTTAGTTGATATATTTAACCTAGTTTATTATAGTCATTATCATATCTATTTTTTTGGAAACTATTTGATGATTTCATTGAAATTCATTTTTGAATGTACTATTTATTTCCTTTGTTTTTGTTCGAATTTCTCAAATAAGAGATACACTACAAAATCATCATTTGATTTTATTAAAAATATTAAACTGTCACTACATAATGATTTAATGATTCTTATAGACTTATAATTTTTCAATATGATTTTTTTTCTAAAAAGCATCACGATAAAGCTTTATCAACTACTTATCATTATTATTCATTATCTATAATCGTATTTATCCATTATTAATTCAATGAATTATATTTAATATCATTTATATTTGTGTTCAAATGTCATTATTTTCTAGTAAATTATAATTTAATTTGACAGTTGAGCACATCTATATATAAAGAAGTTCTTCTTCGAAAATAAGGGATACCATGAGTTCGTTTTGTGTGAGGCTACAAAGGTAAGTCGTAGCCTCTTCTTTTATTTACCTTTAGTATAATTTCTAATCTTAACTGTATGGGAGTTTATCAGTGTGAATCAAAAGAAGAAGAAAAAACTTCATATACACAAAAAACATGTAATGTATTTCTTCAACTAGAACTTCCATGTTCGTTTTTATTTTTTCTAATGTTTATTTTAAATCTGGATTGGTGTAAGGGAATTTTTTTTAATTTATTTGTTTCTGTCAAGTAAATTTAAGGGTATCTTAAAAAAATAATCCTGTTTTTCAGAACATTGATAATTTTATTAATGTGATTAACAGTACTATTATTACGGTTTATGTTTGGTATGGGGTTTATTTATTCTTGATGGAAATTATTTAATTTTGTTTTTGTAAGGGATAATTTTAAAATGTAAATTTTATCCGAGGTTTTTTATAAATAATTACTTACTAGGTTATATTTATCAACCAGATCCATGATTCCTAATTATATAATCTTATTTCTATTATTTTACATTTTCTTAATGTTATTTTTCCATTTAGTGAATTTTGCTTATATTATATGAAAGGATTATTTTGTCGTTATTCATATTGATGTAGATTTTGACTTTTCCTCTAAAAGTATGAGAATAATGATTTTTAACATATAGGAAATGAAATGAATTTTATGATTTTATGACACTATATTTCCATGAAGCTTCCTCTATAGGATTTCAAGATTATTTTCAACTAAATTCATTTCTTTTAAAATTATGTGTCATTTTGAGAAAACAAAACGTTTTTGAAAAAGAAAGGATATTTTTCTCGAAAATTAAGTTCAAGTGTTTTAAGAAAGTAAATTCCATATAATATTACATAGGATTATTTTCCATAACTTTTATTATTTTGATTTGATTGTATTTATAATGGAATTATTTTTAGATATCTAATTATTTTAAATGGATAATGAAGGAATGATGTTTAAGAATCCCATTGAATTATAATGGTTATTCTATGATAAAAGATTTTTGTTTTTGTGGCATGCATATGAATGGTTTAATTATGAGATTGGTGGGACCTATATCTCCCACCAATTAATTGGGTAAAAATTTATATTTCATGATATAGACATGATTGAAATGATATAAAAATTTGGTTCAGTACTAAATGGGCAGAGTGAGAAGTGATCTCAGTTTAGTAATGGAAATTTTCTGTTATGATGGTCTTGGGAATGTGCCTCGACTAATATTAAATGATTATATATGCTTATGTGTATATTCCATGAAATTTTCATTTATTATGTTATGACTATTCGGATATCATTGTACAATTATGATTTATCCCATGACAAGATATTCTGATCTTTTATATTCTGGATAATATTCTAAAAAGTTATTTTCTTATGATTATGATGTGATTGATATTACATTTTTTTACACTTTCTGATCATTTGATCTCACATTTTCATATTTTTCTTTTCCTCGTGTCATAAATAATGATATTAAGTAAGATATTTTAAAAAGGAGTACAGTTTTTGAGAAATAAGTGAGAGAAACTATTGTTGTTTTAGGAACCAGTTGTTTATGTTTCCCCGTTTCTAATGACACTATACCTATATGGTCTTAGAGTGGGCTTTATTATTTTAATTAAAAACTATTCATTAATTTTGAAGTAATATACACATGTAAAAATTAGAAAAAATAGAATTATTTTGTATTTATATCAATTATTTGTTTATTGGATTAATGAAATTAAATTAAAATATAATACAGAGAGTTAAGTTAAGCGAATAATAATAATAATACGAAAAGGAAATTTATGTAATAACAAAAAAATTAAAATTGATTTTGGGGGAATGATGATACAGTTATTTTGAGGGTTTCATGGGGTTTGAGGGAGTCAATGTTGCGAGGGAGGCCAAAGAACGAGGTGTCATCGGATTCAAGAAATAAGGGGTTTTCAAGTTTTCATTTGTTGGGTGATGTCATGCTTATGTGAGGGAGTCTATTTGATCCAGGTCAAGGTGATTATGAGCGTTCTCATCTAGTCGAGTGATGTGAGGTCAAATAAGAGTGATGTTTGGGCTTGTAAGAGTTGATCTGAGAACAACAGGATTCAATTCCAGAGATCTGAGCTTGGAAGATGATATAAGGTCGTGCATCAATGATAGTGTCATGTTTATAAACACATTCCTCACAACCCTGAAAATGTTGAGTAAGTGGATTTCCTAAAAATAACTCCATTATAAACACATTTAAATAATATTAATAATTTGGATATAAATGTAATAGTATGTCATCTTAGGATGAAAATAATTTTCATAAAACAATTGAACATAATTCATATGGAAAATATCATTTATTTTTTAAAAACAATTTTTTCAAAAAATGACACATAATTTTATAATAAAACAATTAAATGAATATAATCATGAATTCGTGTAGAGGAACCTTTAGGTAAATATTGTTTAATGAAACCGTAATATTACATTCATGTCGTATAAGATAAAAAAAATTTCCACACACTTTTTCTGAAAATGTCTAAAAGTACATCAAATCGAATAATAAAAATATATTAATTTCAGACCGTTTATTTAACCCCCCAATATTTCAAATTTCGTTATATCATTATTGTTATTTATTATATTATATCACACGCAACACAGGCATGGATTGTATTATACCCAAGATTGAGTTTCTGTGAAACAACACATTAGTATTACAATTATTTAAACGTTATATTTACTTTTCAATTAAATATTTCTATTAGAATAGTAAAAAATTAATTTTAAATGTTATTTATCGTGTTTATAATGAAATTTATATGTTTTGTTAAAATATTTATATATTTTGAAATAATATTTTCTTAAAATAACTAATTTTTATGTTCTCTTTTAAACAAAAATATAATTACCTTTTTCTACTATTAAGAATTGAATTTCGTAAAATACAATTCATTTTTGAATTCATAATATCAATGTTATCTTAGGCTGAATTATTGGTATTTTTCTGAAAACTTCGAAATTTTTTTTATGAATAGTGAAAAATACTACAAAGTACAAAAAACCAATTTTTTTATTTAAATTATTATTTTTAATTTAAATTTATATTATTGTTAAAAATATATATATATAACCTATATTATTCCATTATAATTAATTGGATGAAATTTTTTATAAGATTAGCTATAAAAATGTTTATTTAACTTTTTAGAGTCTTTTAACCACCTTCTAGGCACATTTGAAAATTTTCATAAAATATAATTTCTTTTCTTTTTTAAATTGGATTTCAAAAAACCAAGTGATAGGGTGGACATAAGTAACATATATTTGGTTATATAAGACTGGTATAATTTTTGGTGAATAGAAATTTTTTATTTTTATTTATCACAATGAAGAGTAAATATGGTAATTAAAGGTAAAAATAAAATTATAACAATATAAAAATACCGCAACGCGTGACTTAATTCAATTGGATAAGTTTATTTTGACCAAAATAAAAGTTAGGATAGATATTTGATCATTTTTTATTCACTTGGGTTAGATATGTATATTTATTATATTTTATTTAAAGAAGAGTTAAAAGTGTTAAATTAAAATTTTAATATCTAAATAGTTTTTAATATAGGGTTATACATAATATAAATTCGACGATAAATGTTCATTATAATTATAAAAATATTTCATAAATCATAGTATTTTATTTATAATTTTTAGATATTAAATAATTAAATTTATTTATGACATAATGATGATGCATTAATTACCATATTAATGAAATATTAAAATAATTGGCATAATAAATATTAAAATAAATGTTAATTGAAACTTATTATTCCATCCAATAATTTTCTAGTTATCATTACATGTTATGGTTGATTAAATTTATTTTATTTGAAGTAATCAAGTTGTTTTAACATTCATAAAAAATCCTAATAATAAATATTCTCAAAATTAACAAAAATTAGTTTTCAAAACAAATTCTATTTTTTAAATAATTTATAATTCTCCAAACATTTATCCAAAGGACCTAAATAATGTTATCAATATCATTAATAAACCACTTTAGGTTCTCTTGTATTTTTATAGTATGTTTTTTAACCATATAATGTAATAAAACAAGAATACATGGTATGAGTTAAACTATTTAACAAATGGTTAAATATAAATGTTAAGGTTAATATGATTTTATAATAAGTTGATATTTCAGACTCTACCTAATGTTCCCCCACTATTCTTATAAAAGGGTCCTTCCCCTTTTCTATTGATCATACCTAAAAATCCATTTTTCTCTGACAACACCTCATAAAATATCCTCTCATATACCCTCAATTCAACTTAAAGGCCTTAATTTTGTCATAAATCCATCCTATGGAACAATTTTGTTCAAATCAAAAGGAAGGACTCAAAGAATATGTAATTATTTTATCGCCTCTTAAATAGTTCTTTTCTTCTTCTACATTATCTCTATTTGTTATTTCCATAATTAAATAATAACTCCAGAATCTTATTCATACTATGATTTTAATATAAATATAGTACAACCATATTCATTATTCTAACAATTCAATGAATGACAGAGTCACCATATGTACGTGTGTAAGGCTTACCGTCTCCACATCATGTTGTAGTTTGTTATTCAACACTTCATTATTCAGATGGGTATAAAAATGAGTATAATATATGTAAAAAAGAAATATAACATAAATGTTTTTTAAATATAATATAACATCCAATTAAACACATTTTCACCATCGATTGAATGATATTGCACCTCGTGCATACATATGGATTTCCGTCTCCTCGATGTGATTCAGGTTCAACGATCACCCTTAAAGAATATTTAGAAATATAAATATATATTGATTAATTATGAGATATATGAAATAATATTGGTACTGTAATAAAATATATTAATGTCAAAAAATATATGTTGATTTCTTACTTCCGTACTAAATGATAAGAAAACATAAACAACGTTCATGCATACGTATAGACTACTCTCTCCAGGAACGGTGTTTCAATTTAATATATCATTCAATTATACATATTTATATTCTGAATATATATTATATATAAATAGTTTTTTATATTCTAAATTTTTTTAAATCATGATATACGTTATACAATCAATAATATCAATTTAAAACACGTACAATAATGAAATCAATTATTATCTAAAATTTTACATTAACATGGATATTATTATTAAATTGGTAGTATAACGTAAAAAATGAGTCATATATGATATCATAAATATTAATATGGTTCTGTTATAATTTAATGAAACTCTACCGTCATTATATAGTTGGTTGAAAGTACCCTCAACTAAAGAAAAATACAAGGTAATGGTTAATTCCTTAATCACATTATTATCCATGATTGTTTATGTGTAAGTATTTACTGGTACATATTTAAAATCCATGTACACATTTTATACAAATGTTTTCCAAAGAAATATTTTAAGGGTTTGTGGAAGGTAATCATTAACAATATCATCATTTTAAATGTTTTAATGAATTTTTTAATCTTTTTAATTACTTTCCATTTTTTCAAAATGATTTTAATGATTTATTTATATGGAAAAGATTTTTTTTAAATGATAATTCCATTCAAAAGTTTCAATGTGGTATATGAAACTTTTATTAAAAAATCTCTTTTAAATGACATCCTTTATAATTTTTACACTTATAAACGATTTCAAAAATGTAATATTTCACTCAAAAAGTTTTATTTTTCATTTTCAACTATGTCAAAATCCTTTACTATATATTATTCTTAGTTGAGGTTGATTTATTATAACAAAATCTTCTATATTGTATTGAATGAGCTCTGATATGTTTGACAAGGGATGTTTTATTTTTATACCATTCATGGTTTTTGTTTAATTTCGTGAAATTTTTTATATTTGTTTTAATGTGAGTGTTTATGTTATGTTTCATCATTTTCATATGAGAAATGAAATGTAATTAGTAATTGATGGGAGAGGCCTACTTTAGCCCCTCGGTTCATTAGAAGGACTAATGAGACAAACTAATGTATGGACATAAGGAATTGACAAAATATATATTTAGGGACTTGGCACGAGGAATTGACATTGTGGTTAAGATGTCTGAAAATATTAACTCTATCATTATGAGATTAATTATTAATTTTATGTAGGATTATTCGACTTGTAGAATATCAACGTGAATAAGTAAATGGATTTATTTGATTTATATTTTCTATATAATGCTAGAGTTTATTTATAAAGTGTTTGTGATAGAATTTATACATTTCCATAATTTTTTATGTTTATTTATGATAGATTTCACTATATTATTTATCCTTACTAAGAACCTAATATTACAACCTTCTTATGTTTTATTTTCTCAGGATGTCATGAAGTGTTTTATGATTGTTATTCAAGGTTATGATAGGGGAATAATGGAGTTATCGAAGGATTATTTATGATTTGTTTTATGTTAGAAAGTGTAATTTAAAATTTTTGTTTGTAATCTATTTTCAAATACTGTTATATTGATCGGTCCTTCGGGATATGATTCCTTGTAATCATGCCAATGTATTAAAATAATGCACCAACTCCAGGTTTCTGGGGTCGGGGCATTACAATTGGTATTAGGGGAAGTTTATAAATAAATTTGGAAACTAGATTTAGATAAAAGTTTATTAGGAAAACATCACCCTAAGATATACATTAAGGAATATTATAAAATAACATCCAAAATTCTCGGTAATGTAAAAATTATGTTGGTTTTTAAGAAAAATATCCGTGCCTAGATAATACTTGTGGATGTGGTTCTCGCATAGATGTACATAGGAGTTAAAAATTCGACAAAGTGTTTCGGGCATGACCCAGGATATCTTAGTACAAGAAAAAATGGCCCTAACTTCTCACGTGTTTTGACACTCTCAGGTGATATTCTTAAGAAAATTCACATTTTCTTTACAATCCATTGCGATGGATTTATGAGTAAATATGTCAGCATGGAATCCATTTTTATGATAATGAGACTAGATGTGTAAAAATCATAAATTAATAATGAGAATTTTGATAATTTTTTATTATACATTATGATATAATCTAACCAAGTGTATGTCTTCATTTCGAAATGACATCTAGTAGATGGAATGATAAATATATCAAAACACATGATCCAAGGAGTAAGAAGGATCATATCTTTCATTGTATTAAGACAACAATTAAAAGGGAAATAGTCTCCCCTATATTCTCATCATATGAAGAAATAATATCATTTTTTATAGGATATGTAATGAATTCTATGAGTTTGATGGAATTTAATGGACGAAATAGAAGAGAAGGATGGAAGAGAAAAATATGGATTATGTGATGAAGGGAAATTAGTATTTTCCTATATTTGATAACAGTGGAAATAATCACCTTGGTAAATGTTTTAAGGGAATGAGAGATTATTATTAGTGTGAAGAAAAGGGTTATCAGGAAAAATAATACCAAGAGAAGAAAGAAAAGATTGATATTTAGAGTTTCAACTGTAGTGAAATGTGGCATTATGAAAATAAATTTCATAAGAGTCAAGGAAATATAGCTTAGAAGAATCAAAGGGATCAAAGTTAGGCATAATCTATTACTATAGTAGGCAAGGAATCATTAATGTATTTGTGATTCAAGATTAATGAATTAGGTCATTTGAGTGTTGTATCAATGATGTAGCAGTTATATGAATTATGTAAATAAAAAAAGGATTGTACTGTAGTACTACTTCATTAGTTATTTGAGAATGTGGTACCAAGAAAAGTGTCTCAATAGTAGATTAAATTTTTTGAAAAATATATAGTTTAGATAAAGTTAAACCATCAAATATTCATGAGGATAAATCAATGATTTTGGAATAAATGATAATTTAGTTGGATAATGTATATTAGATATTATTTACAAACATGGAACTAATTAATTTTTTTATTATTCCATTATTGTTGGAGATTATGAAAGTTTTAGATTTAAGGTGTATATCCAGGATTCTATGATTCACAAAATGAATAAGGAATTACATACCTATTAAAATAAAGTTTGATGGTAACTTAGGTTGTTACAAAATTTTAATACAGTAAATGATGATGGAATTCAAATGTTTTTTATGTGATAATATATATCTTCATTATGTTATATTAACCTTCCTTATAAATATTTGACTGTGAGATTGGCCACAAGATTTATGGATACGTCTAAAGATTGGAATGAATTATATTTTACAGTTGATACTATTTTTTATGTTTAAACCATTTCTTATGATTATTATTGGATTTTTATAAAATGGACAACTTGGAGGTTGGGAGACAAACCATCTAGAATGGTAAGGTCATGAGACTTGAACCCGCAACCGAAGGGTGACAAGGGTGTATCGCCTACCACTGGCCTATGTGATGTCCTTTTTGTATAATGCAGTTTTTTATGGTCTGAAAAATGAATTATAAATTCATTTTTTTGAAACACTATAAAATTAGGTTAAATAGAATATATTTGAGTTCGATTATCTTTTGGATTGAAATATGAGTTTCTGGTCGAAATTAATTAAAGGATGGAACTCTACTTGTCCAGTATTTTTTTTCCGTAAACAATAGGGAAATGTTATTAGAACAAAAAATGTTTTCTCATAATACCATATATTTTGTTGAACCAAAAATATTTTAAATCATCACCATAGATTTATGGCTTTAAGGGCCTCAATTTTCCATTTATTGTTCACTTGATTGTGATTGATTAGCTCAAAAAATCCCTATAAATATTTACGTTTTCTTCCAATTATTTTTCTATGATATCCACCAATGTTCCCTCATTCAAATTTCTAATTTGGTGGTGCCTTTTTAATTTCCACTTCCCTCTTAGAAAAACTTAATTTTAGTAACCCAATTTTCGATGCAGGTTTTCCACAAAGGTATTTTTCATATTTCAACCATTTATTTCTGAAGAAAATTTTCAAATTAAGAGAACACAATTTATTTAGGGAGAGGAGAATGTAAGAACCAATTATTTCATAGTGCATTATATCTTTAAATTAATTTAATAGATTTTATCACACAGAACACTGACTTGGCTGACATTATACACAAGATTGAGTTTCTGCAAAACAAGACATTATTATTATAATTATTTAAACAATAAAATTATTAATCTAATAAATATTTTGATATGTATAGTTACACGTAAAGTTTAAATTTTATTTACATTGTTAATAATGAAATGTATATGTGTTTTTAAAATATTTATATATTTTGAAGAAATGTTTTCTTAAAATAACTACTTTTTATGTCCTTTTGTGAAAAATAATAAAATTTATTTTAGACACTCCTAATAATTGAATTTGGTAAAATATACTTCATTTTTTAATTCATAATATCAAAATTATATTAGGCTGAATATTTGGTAATTTTTTGAAAACATTCAATTTTAGACGAATAGTGAAAATTACTGCATAGTTCATAAAAACCGACATTTTTATTTAAATAAATATTTTTAAATTATATTTATTTTAAATTAATAATAGATACATTAAACCTATATATGTCCTATTTAATTCATTTGAGTCATTTTATAATAATATTATATATATATATATATAATTGTATTGAACTTTTTAACAACTTTTACCCACCTTCTAGCCACATTTATAAATTTGCATAAAATGTAATTTTATTGCTTCTTCAAATTGAATTTCACAAATACAACAGACATGGATGAAATTATAAAGTAAAATTCAGTTCAATGGGATGAAAATAAATTTGGTGAATAGTAGACTTTAAATATTATTTACCACGGTTAAAAATAAATAGGGTATTTAAAGGTAAAAAGTATATTATAATAATATAAAATGATCTCATGACGTGTCCTTATGATATTAGATAAGATTTTTTCATCCACAATCAACCTTAGGAAAAAATTGAGACTTTTATATTCACTTGGTTTAGATTAGGACATTTATTATATTTTATTTAAGAAGAGTTAAACGTTTTAACCTAATCTGTTAGTAACTATATCATTTTTAATATAGGGTTATACATTAGATAAATTAGACTATAAATATTAGTTAGAAATATAGAACTATTTCTTACATCATTTTATTTTATTTATACTTTTTAGATATTAAATAATATAATTTAATTACGACAAAATGATGATGTATTAATTACGTTATTAATGAAAGATTAAAATAATTTATATTATAAAATATAAAAATAAATGTAATTTGAATATTTAGATTCCATACACGAATTTTATAGTTTAATATTAAAATTTAGGGTTTATTCAATGTATTTTTTTTTTAAATAATCAAGATTTTATGTCATTAAAAAAACAACTACTAAATAATGTCAAAATTTACATAAATGAGTTTTTAAGGAAAATACTGTTTTATTAAATGATATAATATTCCAAAAAATATATCATTTCTCCAAAAGACATAAATAATGATATAAATGTTATTAATTAACTACTTGAGTTTATCTTGGAATTTTATAGTATGTTTATTATCCATATATAGTAAGAAAACAAAATTACATTGTAAGAGTTGAACTATTTAACGAGGGATTAAATATAAAATATAAGGTTAATATGGTGACCTAAACATGACTGAAACCTATTGGATGAGAGAATTTAGAATCATCCCCCACATTATAATTGAAATGAATTAATTTTGATCCATTATAACCCGAAAATAATTTATAATTAAATAATATTTCAAGCTCCCCCTAAAGTGCCCCTCACCTCTCCTATAAAAGGGTATTTCCACTTATCTTTAATTCACACAATGAAAGCCATTATCCTCTTCCAAAACCTAATCCAATATCCACAAAAATACCCTCAATCTATCCTAGAGTCCTTAATATGATCATAAATCTATCATATGGATCCCTTTTGTTCCAATAAAAAGAAAGCACCTGAAGAAGAGGTAAATATTTTATCATCTCATTCAAAGTTTTTTTACTACTTTCTATTTATTTGTTATTTCCATACTAAAATAATAAATCCAGTAACTTCTAAATATTGAGATTTTATTATAAATATTTTACAACCAAATTAATTATTCTATCCATTCTATGAATGATAAAGTTTCCATACGTGTGTACGACTGACCCTCTCCACGTCATGGTGTAGTTTGTTATTCATCAATTCATTATTAGGATGGGTATAATAATAAGTATAATTGATGTAAATAAAAAATACAACATGTGAATGATTATTTATATAAAATATAACATCCTATTAAACATGTTTTCACCATCAATGTGATGACATTATTTATTGTGCATACGTACGACTTACCGTCTCAACGACACGATGAGATTCATCTTTAATGATCACCCTTCAATAATATATATATATATATATATTGATTAACTATGAGGTGTATAAAATATTATTTATACTATAATAATATATATTTATGTATATAAATATATGTCAAATACTGACATCCATATTATATGATAAAAAACAGAAACAACGTTCATGCGTACGAACGGACTACCATCTCCATGAATGGTGATTTCATTTCATAAATATTTCTATTATACATATTAATATTCAGAATATATATGATAAATAATTCATGTTTTATATTCTGGTATTATGTAAATCAAGATCTACATGATACTATCTATAATAACAAGTTGAAAAACAAACAATAAAGAATGAAATTTTTACCTGAAATGTTACTTTACCATGGAAATTAAACTTAAATGGGTTGTATAAAGTAATAATTTAATCATATTTGAAATCATAAATATTAATATGGTTCTCTTATAATTTAAAAACATAATATTTTCATTATACAATAGGATAAATGTACCTTCAACTAATGGAAAATACATGGAACGGGTTAATTCCTTAATCTCATTATTATCCAAGATTTTTTATGTAGAAGTATTTATTGGGAAATATTTATAATCCATGTCCCTGTTCAATAAAAATAATTTCAAAAGAAATATTTTATGGGTTTTTGAAGGGAATATTTAGAAATATAATCATTTTAAAAAAATTAATGATTTATTTTTAAAATAATCTTAATTAATTCGAATGTTTTCAAAATGATTTTAAGAATTTATTTATATGGACACGATTGTTTTAAAATGATATTTTCTTTCAAATGTACATATCTGGTATGGGGAATCTTGATAAAAAATTTCTATTAAATTACATCCCTTATAAATGTGTGACATCTAAACGATTTCTCAAAAAATGGTTATTTCTCTCAAAGAGTTTTACATGTCATTTTCGAATATGTCAA
Source organism: Viscum album (assembly GCA_963277665.1). Classification (NCBI taxonomy): domain Eukaryota; kingdom Viridiplantae; phylum Streptophyta; class Magnoliopsida; order Santalales; family Viscaceae; genus Viscum; species Viscum album. Next base: position 1,959,166,091 of record OY728165.1, read on the forward strand.
CATCTTTTACTAGATATTATTCTTGATTGAGGTTGACTTATTATAATATAATCAGCCATATTATATTGAATAAGCTATAATATGAATGACTATTGATGTTCTATTTTTATACAATTTATTTTTGATAGTTAAAGTATTGAAATTTCATATTCTAGTTTTAATACAAATGTTAATGTTTTGCTTCCACATTTTAACATGATGAATGAATTTGACATAGTAAGTGATGGGTGTGTTATAATATATCCACTCGATGCATCAGTAGGTCTCATGAGACAAACTAGTGTCTTGGAACATGGCCATGAAAAAAAATTTATTTAGGTTCTTCACATGAGGCCTTGACGTTGTGGTTAATATGTCTAGCTTTATGAATTCCATCATTATGAGATTAGTTATTAATGTTAAATGTAATTATTAGAGTAGTATAATATCCTTATTAATAAGAAAAAATAATTATTTGAATTATATTTTCCAGATTATGCTGAATATTATGGTTAAAGGGATTTTTTCTATTATATACATTTCCATAAATGTTATTAATTATTTATGATATATTTTCTATATTTTTTATCCATATTGAGCATCTAAGCTCATCCATTTCATCTGTTTTATTTTTATATGATGTCAAGAAGTTTATTATGATTGTAATATAGGGGTTTTCTAGGGAAATAATGGAGTTCTAGAAGGATTATTTATGTTGTGTTTTATGTTATAAATTGTAATGTAATGCTCTTACTTGTAATCTATTTTCCAAAAATTCTAAACTGATTCATCCTTCTGGACTTGATTCCTTGTAACTATTCCAATGTATTAAAATAATGCATCAGCTCTTGGATTATGGGGTCGGGGCATTACAGTTTAATAAAATTTCACCAAATGGTAAAATTAACATGATAATATTTTTTAATAATAGAAATAATATTACATAATTATGAAACATGGATGTGGATGATAAATATATCCCATTAAATACTTATTTATAAACATTCTCATATAAAAATGAGATTGTAAAAATTATCCCTTACCTTATGTATGGTATCCTTCATATGTATATGATCATTCTGTATACCTAATTAAATAATTTTATTTACTTATTCCAGAATCACTATCATTTTTATGATATCATATATGATTATATTATCATATGTTAGTTAGTAACATTTCATTTTCACTCATTATTCGGATATAAACTATTATATGTTCTTATGCATGATTTGTTGAATACGTTCATGTTCAAATTCATAGGATATAGTTAAATCATTTAAAGAATTATATTATTATAATATATATCATATTTATATATACAATTCATTTATATAATCTTGGTTTAATAATGATCTTGTAGAAATAATCGCACCCCATCATGGTTATGGTAGGTCGTGCGAATGCACATGCGATGATGGCATTCCCAAAATTGATGAATGATATTGAAGTGGATGTTGTATAATATTTAAGGTTTAATAAATGATATAATATTCATATATATTTATTATTTCCATCATTATACCCATCCATGTAATGTGGTGGTGAAAAACTAATTACACCACAGCCTGGAGACTGTATGTCATACATACACATGGACAATGATTTCGTTTTTTCATAGGATGGATAGAAGGTAAAATATAGTTGTTTCATATTTAAAATAATATCTAATTATTTTAGTTATACTACTGTTATTACATTATAATGAACAAACTAATGAAGAGGAAGAATCATAAGAAATAATTCTAAATGAATCTGTAGAAGATATTACATCCTCCTCCATATGTTTCCTCTAATCTCTTCTTAGAAAGACTATAGTTGGAGTATAAAGATGACCAGAACCTCTAGAATGAAAATACGGAATATTATAAGGAAAGTGGTTAGGGGATGACTGAGATTAAAGGATCAGAATTTATTGAAGTGGTGAAGGGGAGGTGCCCGTTTAAAATTTAGGTGAGGGGCATATTTGGAAACTCTATAAATAATAATTAAAATTAAAATATTACTCTAAACAGAAACCTCCAAAATTTCCCAATTTATAATATGAGATGTGATAAGCTCTATTCTCATAAACGAATAAATTTTTAATATGTAAATTTTTCAATTTAAACCATATCATTTAAATTGTCAGTTATTTATTCTATTTAATTTGAATTGTCCTAATAAAAATCTATTTACGTAATGGTTATAAATTTTTACATATGTGGTGTTAATTGACTATAAATGGATATTTAATAACATTTTAGAACATATAATTATCAATTTGTAATTATTAAATATTTTTATGATTTTAAAATAATTTAATAATATTTTATTTTCATAAAACATCAATATTGTCAATTTTCACACTATTCGTTTATTTGACATTAAATAAAATCCACAAAGAAGATAAATTGAAATGAAAATATTTAACATACTCCTAAAATTTTATAGTCACCTATAACATTCGTTTATCAAAATAATTAGTTTATATATATATTTTTTAATATTTTTATACATCATTTTTGATATTCGTATTAATAAAATAATTTTACTATCACTATTATGTCATCATTAATGATAAATATTTAATCACTAAAAATTAAAAATAAATTTCTATGATTTATTTTATTCTTATTGATTTATAGATACTCTGTATAGCCAATATTAGCACCTATTTATCTATGTGTTAAAATTAATATACTTATATAAAAAGTGATTGGAACATTTTCTCACATTCATTAGTTTTTATTATATTCATGTCATATTCATAGGTAAGTGAAAATTAAGTTATTCTATTTAGTAAAATAAATAATAGGGAACGAATTTAGTCATTAAATAATCTTTTTATAGGTTATAAGATATTTTAATAATTTTATTTTTACCTTTAATTTTTCGATATACTTTTTACCATGGTATAAATGATAATGACCAAAGTTATTATTCACAATGCCCAAAAATTAAAGTATCATATAAACGTAAATTGGACCTATTGATTCCAGATATGGAATAATTATTTCATATATAAAAACAAAAAAGATTCAATAATGAATTATTAATTAATATTGTTTCCAAAATGAGAAAATATGTTCACAAAGTTAAAATATTGCAAATGATTGAAATGTTTTTACATCTAAATTTAATGTAAAATTAATTCCAATGACCTAATATAAATATTATATTAAAAAAACTTATGATATATTAATAGTATATCATTTTTATGGTGAAGCTAATTAATGGTCAAATCTTATTATGAATACGAGGCAAAGAGATAAAAAAGAGTCCATGGAATGGGGCGACTTCACGAACATTTTTTTTTCAATACGTACATTCCTTGTAATATTCAAACAAATATAAACAATGATTCACTATAACTGATGAAAAATGTCGATGAATTTGTTGGTACATACGAAAAAATTTACAATACAAGCATGGTACGCTTCTGTAATTATTATCCAACCTGAGTGTAAAATTAATAGATTCAATAGTGGATTATAACCAACTCTCTGAAGTGGATTAGTCATATCAGATTGATTATAAGAGAAAATGGAATTCAAGTAAAAAAATATGAAGACCACATTTTAATGAAGATGATTTTTTCGTTTAGGCTCAATGTGTGGAATGATACATGGAGGGAATTTTCTTAAATGGAATAGTAAATGTTTTAACTGTGGAAAAGAAGGTCATTGGGCAGTTGAATTGAAATGTGATGTGAAATATATTTCTAATGGAGATGAAAAATAAAAGGAGACACATAATGAACCTCATACACTTTAATACCAAATGTTCTAGGAAATGGATAATTATGATTGTCAATTCCCTAATCCAATGGTTATTAATGATTATTGACATCAACAAAAACTTAATTCCAAATACAAGCTAATTTAACACGAAATCACATTCGGCGATGTAGAGTACAATAATGATGTGTTGATGGGTAAACGTACCATCCACTCTAAATTAGAAACTGTTTTATTTGATTTTGGATACACCCATGATTTTATTTATGATGTTGTTTATATGGTTATCGCTATATTACATCAACAATGAGATGTTGAGTTATCGTTGGAAACTCTTAATGGAACAACAAATCCATCGAAATATTATAATTGTTTTATAGTTAATGATTTTGGGAAAGTGATTCCAGAAAATATTATGATCCTTCATATAGTTTAATATGATGGGATTCTTGGAATGGATTGGCTTTCTCTATATGGAGAACATATCATTTTCTAATTAAATGAAGTCACGTTTCATTATCGTGATCAATCTATGTTAATCTATCGATAGAAAGATGAATATATCCTTGCAGTAGAAATTTATTCCTTATTATGTGTCATGATTCCTATAAATGAATGTTATTTTTCTTATATGGTTGAATAGAAACTCATTTTTAAGAATAAACCAACTGTACTAGAGTATGATAGTGTATTTCTGGAATAATTGTCAGGTCTTCCCCTAAATCATGATGTTGTGTTTATAATAGAACTCATATGGAGAGCTATTCCTATTTCAAAAATACCATATATAATGACCTATATTGAGTTTCAATAATTAAAGAAGCAACTCCAAGAGAATCCTGATAAGGGATTAATTTTCCCCAGTGTGTCACCTTAGGGAGAACATGTTCTAAGTGTTAAAAATAAAGTTAGATCAATGAGACTCTTCATTGATTGTTGAAAAATTAACAAGATCAATATGATAAAAAAATATCATCTTCCTAGGATTGATAATATATTGGACTAACTATACCGAGATAAAAAATTTCGCTGATTGATCTTCATTTTGGATATCATTAACTATGGGTAAAAAAGGATTATATAACAAAGATGACATTTCGTGCATGGTATAGAAACTGTGAAATTATATTGATGCCTTTTTTTCATAAAATGTCCCCCATTATCCTCCTACATCTAATGAATATATACTTTAGAGAATATCTTGATCAGTTTTTTTAGTCTGTATAGATAATATTCTTATCTATTCAAAGAGAAAGGATGAACATGAAGATCACTTGAGAATTTTATTGAAGACCCTATGAAAGGAGAACCTTTGTTCCATTTTATAAGGTGTCAATTTTAGATTTAGTTTGTTTCATATTTGTGTCACATAATTTTAAATTATAGGATATATGTTGATTCAACCAAAATAGAGGATATTGAAAGATCATTGAGACCAACAACGATAACTAAGATTAAATTTTTCTTGGTTTGGTTGGTTATTATTTTCCTTTTGTGAAATATTCTTCATTATTATTTAATCCACTCAACAAATTAACATGGGAATTAGTAACATTAATTTGTATGGAGGAATGTAAATATAATTTCAAAGAACTAAAAATAAGTAAATCCAGTACACCTACGCTCACACTTCCCTATAGTGGAAAATTAGTTTTGATATACATTGATGCATCCAAGAATGGATGGGATGAATTCTCATGAAACATGATATGGTGATATCTTATGCCCCATGGTATTCGGAAATCCTTGGGCAAAATTACCCGAATCATGATTTGGAGTTAACTGCGGTAATCATTTAATTAAAGATATCAAGGAAATATCATTATGCTAAAATATATGATATTATACTGATCATAAAATATTAAATTATATTTTCACACAAAGGTATCTGAATATGTTCCAAATAAAATGGTTATAGTTGATTAAAGATTATGACTATTTAATACATTACCACCCTTGAAAAGAAATTTTTTTTGAAGATGCATTAAGTCGGTAAGAACATGCTTTCTTATCCATGATGAGGATAACAAAAGATCGAAAATTTATCAAGTGTAAAAGGATGCATCTTAAATTTTAATGGTTCATGGGGGATTCTTATCATTCTAAAATGAATTTTTAACTGTCAATACAAGTGAAGAATAATGTGGTGAATAAGAATGGTGTAAATCTACAAACGAAGGTGATAAATATTCCTAAATTCAACATTTATTGTGATGAAATAGTATAGTTCAAAAATCAGTTTTGTATTCCTCCCATACTATAAATAATGAAGGTTAAATTTTATGAGGCTCATACTTCTTAATTATCTATTCATCCTAGAAGCACAACGATGTATAGGAATCTGAAAGTGTACATCTGGTGGGATGGAATGAAAAAATATTTTTCCGAATATGTCTCTCTATACTTGGTTTGTCAAAAATATAAGGCTAAGAGACAAATGTCTAAGTTGATGTCATAACCATTACCCATACTAGAATGGAAATGAGAAAAATCAATATAGAATTTTTCATTGAAATTACCAAAATAGCCAAAATCAATAATATTATCTGGGTTATAGTTGATCTCCTTAGAAATTCCACAAACTTAATTGGTATTAGAGATGATTTATCTCTTGATAATCATTCCAAGATATATGTAAAACAAGTGGTAAAATTTCATTTATTACCAATTTACTTTATATCCAATCAGGTTCCATGTTTTACCTCGATATTTTGGTGAATTCTTCATCTTTCTCTGGGTACAGAGTTATGTTTGATCACTGCATATCATACTCAGATATACAGTCAGTCTGAGAGTTCAATTCAACCTATATCAGACATGTTTATAACTTGATCTATGGATTTCAATAGTGATTAGGATCAACACCTCTCATTGGTGGAATTTTCGTACAATAATAGCTTTCACTCTTGTATTCATATGTAACATTATGAATCTATCTATGCAGAAACGTAGATAACTACAACATTATGGGATGAATTTGTGTAACGAAATATATTAGGATACGATCTATTTGATTAAATATCCTAAAAGGTTAAATCTATTCTACAAAACATTAGAGTAACTAAGTGTTGACAAAAAGTTATGTGGAAAACTGAATAAAACTCCTAGTGATTGATGTGGGTCATAAATAATTATTACAAATACCTCACTAGAAAAGATTAATGAGGTTTTTAATGAAGGTAAATTTGAGCCCTAGGTATATCACTACTTTTAAAATTTTGGATCGTGTTGGGTAGGTAGTTTATCGATTGGAGCGTCCACTGAATATCTCTCAAGTTCATGATCTGTTCCACATGTCTCCACTGATAAAGTACATACATGATCTTTCACATGTACTAAGCTCAGATGTTGTACATCTATAACATGGACTTTCTTGTGAAAAATAACTGATAGAGATTCTGGATCTTAAAGAAATTATTCTACGAAACAATATCACTCGCTTGGTCATTGTTTTCTGGATGAACCACCAATTTGATAAGCTATATGGAAACTTGAGGATATTTGGAGGGGGTTTATCTTCATATATTTGTTCCCAACTGATGAGTTATTATTGTTAAATTCATTGTAAGGCGGTAGAATGTATCATACTGAGGTTTTTATGAAATATATTCTTTAAATAATTTATATTCTCCATAATTATATTTTCACACAATTTTGAATTTAAAAGAACCATGAAATTTTGTTATTATAAAATTTTCATTATATCCTATTCACTAGATTATAGAAAATAATTTTAACTATCTTATGAAAATTCATTGTGAATTCATTGCCTATCAATTATTTATGAAAAATATAAATCAATAGGATAATTTTATTTCTGAGTGAATTGTCTATGGTAATGTAATTAATGTGATTTGTATATGTGTTATATACATAATAATAAAATTTTTATATTCATCTAATGGATATATTAGTCATAGGGTATGAATAAAACCATATTTGATGTATAAAAACCTAATTTTTTATGTTTATTTTTACACATTTGAATGGAAACCCCCTTTTAAATTAATATTTTAACACACTAAAAATTTTAATTGGAAAAAATAAACATTTTATTTTCTATAGGGATATAAAATTTTACATTAGGTGAATTTTTGAAATTTTTCGGATAATTTTCATGTTTTGATAAATAGAAAAAAAATGATAAATTATAATTGAAAATAAATTTTTTTCATTGAAATAATTTCAATGATTAAACTATATGATTGAATATTTTAAAAGATTAAATGGAATATAAATTTTCAAATTAATATAATTATTTTCATTGAATTAAGTTTACATAAAATTTAGATGTAAAAACATTTTAATCATTTGAAATATTTTGACTTTTAAAACTAGTTTTCTCATTTCAAAAATGAGATTAATTAAAATTTATTTACTGCAAAAAATGTTTTTTTAAATTTGAAAAATTGATTCCATATTTGGAATCAGTGGGTACAAATTATGTTAATAGCATACTTTTATTTTTGGGATTTGTGAATAGTAACTTTGTTATTATTTTTATTATAATGGTGAATAGTAAATCGTGTAATTAAAGGTAAAAAGATATAATAAAATTAACTTAACACATGTAATAATTGTATTAGATGACTAAATTAGACTCATATCATTTATATTTCAAAATGAAATATCTTAATGGCCACTTACATATTAATATGGCCTGAATATAATAAAAACTAATGAATGTGATAAAATGTCACAATCTCATTTTATATAACTATATTATTTTCCATATATGGTTAACTAGGATATAATATAGACTATTTATATTATTTTTAATCTCAATGATTTTCCTACATCAATGAAATTAATTTATAATTTGTAGATATTAAATAATAACCATTAATGATGACACAATAGTGTTTTGGAAATTATTTTCTTAATAAAAATGATAAAAAATGGTTTAAAAATATGAAATGAAATATCATATAAACTAATTAATGTTGTAAACTAATTTTATAGGTGACTATGATATGATAAGAATTTGTTAAATATTTTAGTTTTAATTTATTTTCTATGTGTGTTTTATTTAAATTCAATTGATGAATTGTGTTGAAATTGATTGTATTGATATTTAATAATAATAAAATTTTATTAAATAATTTACATATCATTCAAATATCTAAAAATTACAAAGTAAAAATTATAAGGTATAAAATTTCATAAGATATCTATTTATGGTCAATTTAGACCACATATGTAAATATTTATAACATTTAAATCATTAAAATGTTATTTCTACAATTAAAATTAAATAGAATAACTATATGTCAATTAAATAGATATAGTTTAAATTTAAAAACTAACTTATCCAAAATTTATTGGTTGATGAGATTATAACCCTATATCATCTCATCATTGAAATTTGGACATTTTTAAGGATTTTTTGTAGGGTTTGAGTTTATTATAAATTATTATTTTTGGAGTTTCAAAAAGTGACTCTAACCTAAATTATAAAAGGGAACCTCTTCCCTCTCCTTTTCACTTTATTGTGAGCCTTCAGGATCAACCATCATATTCGATTTTTCCAACACAACTACCCTATTTTCATTCATTTCATAGTAATGGGTTTTCGAATATTTTAAATTTTTTTCAATAATATTTCATAGATAATAACTTTTCCAAAAAACCTTTTGAAAATGTAATTAAAATTAATTTCTCTTTAAAATAATATACATCTTTTGAAATTACTTACATATAAAAATTGCATTATAATTAATCAAGTGATTTTTTGAAATCTCTACATATGATTTTGATAATAAAACACTATGGATTTTGGAAACATGAAACATTTAAGGGTATCTTGGGCCTACCCACTCGTTGATGGATTGGGTTCACTCAACAATTCCCTACCATATTTACCATATTCCTGTTCCTAATTTTATGAAAATTGTTCATACTTTCATTACATATATATTAATTCAATGGAAGATGATTGTGAAACATGTCACTATGTTAAAATAAATTTTACACTTTTATTTATATATATGACTATAAATTTAAATATATGAACTTCTATTACATATCATTTACGAGCTTGGTAATGACCCAAACACTTTCCACTTAGCCATTGCAGAATTATCCATGTACTAAATCTTTTAATGTATTTTCTATTCATATAAATATTTTTTCCTCCTAAAAAATCATAATTATTAATTATTTTTTACATATAAATATTATAAATGAAATATTTTAACTAAGAAATTTTAAAACATAAGAATCCTTCTACATAATAGTCTCGAAAGTAAACCGTAAAATTTAAATTGCAATCCTGAATTTAATATTAATGAATGATATTTTGAGGTCATTCATAAAAAAATTTACTGACTATGTTCAAATGATAATTCCATATTTTCATTACCTGTTTAACAATTAATGGATATTAGTGTCATAAGGTATGAGTAAAACCCAATTTGATGTATAAAAACCATTTTTAGATATAATTTTACAGTTTTTAATGGAGAACCCATATTAAATTAAATTTTTTACACATCAATAATTATTTATGACAAAATAAAAATTCTACTTTGAGGCGGTATTTAAAAATTTTACTTTGGACGAATTTCGAAAATTTTTCTGATAACATCATGTTTTGATGAAAAATAAAATTACAATAAATATTAATTTAAAATAACTATTTTTCATTAAATAATTAATATTGTTATATTATAATATTTAAAGGATTCAAACTATAAATATATTATATTTTTACCATTTATTATAATGTAGGTAATTATAAATAAATTTACACAAGATTCCAATGTAAACAAATATCAATATTTTATAATATTTTATCATTTAGAACTTATTTTTTCATTTCAATAATAACCTTCATTTTAAATTAATTACTGAAAATTTAATGTTTTGAATTTTAAAAAAATGAAAAATGGATTCTATATGTGGAATGAAACTATCCAAACTATTTTAATAGGGTAATTTTATTTTTGGACATTATGGATAGTAACATTGGTAATTATTTTTATTACCATGGTTATAAGTAAAAAATGTAATTAAATGTAAAAATAATATTATAAAATGAAATTTAAACTTACAAAAGTATATAGGATTACTAAATTATACCCCATATTTTTTTTCTATAAGTAATAAATTAATGGCCACTAACATATTAATCTGACATGAATATAATAAAAACTAATTAACGTGAAAAAATGTCACAATCTCATCCTATATAAGTATATTAATTTCAATATATTTATAACTAGATGAAAATATCAACTATAGATAGTCTCTAGACATCTAATAGAATTATCTATATCATAAAATTGTATTTTATGATTTTTATATATTAAAAAATTACCATTAGTGGTCCACAATAGTAATGTTGAAATTATTTTATTAATAGAAATATTAAACAACGGTTTTAAAAATATAAAATGAAATATCATATAAACTAATGTATGTGAACTACCATTTATATAGGTGAATATGAAATGCTAGTATTGTATTAAATATTTTGGTTTGAATTTATCTTCTATGTGGATTTTATTTAATGTCAAATAAATAAATATTGTCAAAATTTAAACTATTTAAATTTAATAAAAATAACATTTTATTAAATTATTTTAATATAATAAAAATATTTAAAAATTAAAAAGTGATAATTATAAGGATTAAATTTCATAAAATTTTCATTTATGGTCAATTAAAATCACATAAGTTAATATCCCTAACCATTAAAAATTTAGAATATTATTACAACAATTAAAATTATACTGTATAACTAAGTGTAAATTAAAAAGATATCGTTTAAATTGAAAAAATATTTTTTCCCAAATTTATTGGTTGATGAGATTGAAACCATATATCATTTCATCTTCTAAATTTTTACATTTTATAAGATTTGGGTGGGATTTTATTTTTTTATAAATTATTATTTATGGAGTTTCTAAAAGATCCCCTCACCTAAATTATAAAAGGGATCCATCAGTACCAATAAAATTCTATTTTCAGTTCTAAAATGATATGAAAATGATAAATTCATCTTATTAGTATTTATTTTTGAAGTTCAAGTTGATCAATGGAAAAATATTATGAAGAAAATTAGGAAAAGAAATGAAATTGGGTCTATGAAATGGGATGTTTTCAAGAACACATTTTTTAATAAGTAATTTCCTTGTATTTTTTGAAGAAATATATAGAAGGAGTTCCATGATCTTAATCAAAAGGATGATAATCTGTTGGTTCCTACAAAAAAAATACTCAAGACTTTCAAGGTATTATTTGAGAAGTATTATCCAACTTGAGAGTAAAATTCATCGATTCATTAGTGTCTTAAAACAAATTATATAAAGGGAACTATCCAAAAGAAACATTAATAGATGTGGGCAATTTTTTTCTGATGTGTTCTCAAGCATGATATGGAGATTGGAGTTACCCATCAGTCATATGTATTTGATAAGATGATAATAATAGAATTCAATTGAAATTTTAATGACAGCCTTGAAAATAAGATCAGTTTTTCCATATTCTCAAAGCGTGGAAAAGAACATGGATGGAAATTTTTTAAAGGGACATGTAAATGTTTTATGTTTTGAAATGAAGGTCATCAGGCAGCTTTATGACTATGTGATGGGAAAAAAGATATCCATAGATGTGAATAATAAAAATGATACACAAAATGCACCATCTGCACTTCGAATCTACAAGGGAATGAAAATGGGTAATTATGCCAATAAATTACCTAATCCAAGGGTTATCGATGATGATAGACGTAAACAAACTCTTAAGGCCAAAAGAAAAAAAATGTCATATGAAATCACTATCGGCAACGTGGAGTATGATTGTTATGTGGTGACTGGTACACATACCATCCACTATAAAGTAAAAATAGTTTTATTTGATTTTGGATCCACACACTCATTTATTTATGAGCAATATTTTAAGTGTATTGCATATTCCCTCAACAATTAGATATCGAGTTTATCAGGACAAGTCCATATGAAAAAACGATTTCATAAAATGATTATAATTATTCCTTGATTTATGTTAATAGGAAAGTGATTCAATTAAATCGTATGATCCTTCCTATAGTGCAATTTTATATGATTATTGTTATGGATTGGCTTTCTTTATATGGATCACATTTCAATTTCCAAGGAAGGGAAGTCACATTTCATATTCCAGATCAATCTACGATCATCTATCTATGCAAATATGAATATAACCTTATAGAAGAAATTTTTCCCATCGTATGGGTCTTGATTCCTATAAATGAAGGTTATTTATCCCTAGTAGTTAGGGAGAAACTAATGATTAAAATTTATTCCATTGTACAGGTTTTTGAGGATTTATTTTCGGATGAATTGACATGTCTTCCACCAAATCATGAAGTTGAGTTTACAATAGAACTAATACTAGGTGATATGCCTATATCAAATAATCCATATAGAATGGCCCCAATTTAGTTGCAGGAATTGAAGAACAACACTAAGAGAATCGTGATATGGGATTCATACACCCTTGTGCATCACCTTCGGGAGCACCTATTCTATTTGTTAAGCAGAGAGAGGGATCAATAAGACCCTGAATTGATTATATAGAACATAAAAAGATCACTATGAAGATCAAATATCTTATTCCTCGCATTGATAACTTAATTGACCAACTTCACAGAGCACAATAATTTTTGAATAGTGATATTCATTCAGGATATCATCAATTAAGGGTCAAAAAAATGATATACCAAAGAAATCATTCCATACAAGGTATGTACATTATGAATTTATAGTGATTCATTTTTATCTTACTAATTCCCACATTATCTTCATGGTTCTAATTAATAGAGTCTTTAGAGACTATATTGATCCGTTTTTAGTAGAATTTTTATATGATATTCATGTCTATTCAAAGAGAATGGAAGAAAATGAAGATCACTTGAGAATTGTACTGATGGACCTGACAAATGAGAAGCATTATTCCAAATTTACCAACTATGAATTTCAGCATTAGAATGATTCATTATTGGGTCACATAATCATTAGAGTAGGGATATATCCGGATCGAGCAAAAATAGAGGTTACTGAATGATGGTCGAAACCAACAACGGTAACTGAGATCTGAAGTTTTCCTAGTTTGTCTGGATATTATTGACCTTTTGTGAATGATTTTCTATGATTATATAATTCACTACCAAATTGACTTGGAAAGGAGTTATGTTTTTTAGTATGGAGGAATGTAGAGAGAATTTTAATGAACTAAAAATAAAGGTAGTTAGTGCACCTGTGCTCACACTACCATTATGTGTAAAATGGGTTGTGATATAAAATTATACATCCACGAAGAGGTTGGGATATGTTCTAATGAAAACATTTATGGTGATATCTTATGCATCATGCCATTTAAAATAAATAAAAATATCCAAACTCTTGGTTTAGAGTTACAATGGCGGCAATACCACATATTCCAATACCTATATTCCAACGGTTTAGAAAAACTGTTGGCATAATGTTATTTTACCAAAGGTTCTATGTAGTTGTGTGTATAGGCCTGTCTATTTTGGTTTTAATTTAGGTATAATTTTTTTTCAATAACCATTGGTATAAAATGGGTTTCTATATAGAAATCTAAATAGGTTTATGAACCAATTGTGTTAGATTGAATTTTATATAATTATGCCAAAAATTTATTCATATTTTTGAAATATATTTCTTTTTTTACAAAGGTAACCCAATGGTTTGGAAATCCATTGGGATATAGACTATATTCTAGTGGGTTTTAAAAACATTTGGGATACTAAATCCACAAATATGACGTGCTCCAGAACCGATCTCTTTCCTGGAACTGTTCTCTTTTTCTAAAAGAGTTCTATCCACATTGCGAACACTATATCTGAACCAGCTCTCAAGGGTGCTTACTATACTTTCCAACTGGTGATCATTCATCGATTGAAGTAATATTTTTTCATTCATGTTAAATTGGTATGTCTAACTCCAATTAATTCATATTTTTTCATTCGGTTTCACTTCAATCTATTGTGTATTATTTTAAATCCTATGTTATTACATTCTATTTTTTAGTATGTTAAATTATGTGTTTCATGTAAAAAAAATCCATGATTTCATTTTTAGTGATAGATTGACATAAAACACGGTTAACATAGTGAGATATAATTTTTTAATTATATAGGAATGTGATATTTACCTTAAATCTTGTTTGACGAAGAGAAGACACAATGTGAGATAAATAGACCCATATAAGTAACCTAAATTGTTAGAGTCAATGAGGATAAGAGTAATAATATTGGTCATTGTTCCTAAGAATTTTATAGTGAAGATATTTTTCTTGATCTGAAAAAGTTGTATCAAAGGGATGATACAATGGAATGATTATGAATTTTATGGTGAAATGATTTTGTTGAAGTAATACAAATCTTTATTAAATCATCATCCTTAGTAGGTAACATTATACATTGTTAACATAGTGAAATATAGTGGGTGGATTATTTAAGAAAGTGAGGTTTACCATACATCTTAGTATAGGCCAACATTCATTGAAGCAATTAATTTCAATAAATTTTAATTCGCTTTTTTATGTGCTCATTTGATCCATGATATATAGTAAGAGTCTAGTAATAGTACAATGAACCTTAATATAATCATTAGTGATTACTCGTATTAATGTAGTAGTATTGTTCTGAAAATCTCAAATTATTATTCACCCCAAAACATCTATTTGAATCACAATTCTAGAATTAACTTGTCAATTTACAAGTATAATAATAATTTTGAATCGTATCCAAGGTTTTTTTAAACTATTATCTCATCTCCAATTAAGGAATGTGGATTTACAAGAGCATTACTAGATGTTGTATGAATTATCTAGGTCATTGGTAGAAATGATGTATGTTTATTGTCTCTTGAATATTTTATTTTATTTATGAATAGTTGACTAATGGGAAATGTATTTATTGAATCACCACCGGTGAATTAATATAGTAACTCTTCAATAGTTGAAATATGGATTTATTATCTTATTTTTAGTGGATGTATGAGTTTAATAATTTTATTACAATTAGGTGTATAATTAGTCATGTCACTAACATACAGATGGTTTTTAGTGAAGACCCTTTTGTGGAGGATACCTTGTAAGGGTAGGGTCTATGTGTAGGTAGGGGGAGGGGGTTATGGATGTGGGAAACCATAGAGGATGGGGGATGTGTGAGCTGCATAGGGGGGTTCAGTGGGTTAAGGTGTATGTGAAGGGGGTAGGGGGTTGTGTGTAGGTAGGTGAGGGGGTTGTGGTTATAGGGGATGTAAGAGAGAGGGTTGTGAGAGATACAAGGGGTGGGTGTAGTGGGTTATGGGGCCTGTGTATGGGGGTGTACATGAGGTAGGGGGATGTGTTCCGGTAGGGGGTATGGGGTTTTAGGGGGATATAGTGGGATATTGGGGTTGTGCAATGAGGGAGGGATGTGCAGGGGGTAGTGGGTTGTGTGCAGGTAGAGGAGGTGGGAGTAGGGGAGGGGTGATTGTAGGGGGTGACTGTTTGGGGGGGGGGGTTATTGGTAATTACCTCTTCTGTCTATATTTATTTTATATTTTTATTTACCATGTCTATTTTATTTCTTCGTCTACTGAAATATCTCATCATTTATGGTTTTCAATTGTCCTTAAATGTCAAATTAGAATTTTTTAAATACTCTATCCTACACATAGAAAATGAATTTCCCTTCTTGAACCATTTCCACCGTCACGAATTTTTGTAGTAATGTTACACATTATTAGTCTTTTAGGGTAAATATATATTCTCCAATCGGTAATTTTCATGTTTATATTCATATTAAGATTTCTTTTACCTTATAAAATTAATTATTTCATCAAATAGGGAGTTCTAACAATTAATTTTTTATATTTTTATATAATCATATGATTTTTATGAGATTAATGGAAAATAAATTTTTTATTAAACCATTTTTTGTATTCGTGTATAATGATGCAAGTATGACTTAAAAATGATTCAAATGTTCTTATAATAAAATAATTAAAAATTTATTATTACCACATGACATTTTGGGACTATGTTGACACACATTTCAAATTTCAGATTTCATTGGACACCACACATTCAAAAATTTCCATAGCTCACTTGATTTGGTTTAATAATTCCAATAAAAACTATCCTCTATAACTTTTATAGTTATATATTTTTATGATTATCTATGTATTTTTTACATGTGGGTCACTATCATTTCTATAAATTTTGATGTCAACCCAATTGACCCCACTTATAGTTGTACTGTTTTGTGACCTCTAGGTGATGTAAACCACTATTCTGATATCATTAATGCATTCATTATATATTAATTTAAATTTATTATTAAATAATGGGAAGTGAGTTCCAAAGGGAATTTGGTTGAAGTTATATGTGAAAGTCACATGGGCTAGGTGACTTGTGTGAGACCTATTAGTGAACAGACATATGAGACAAACTTGAGAGAAGTGACCTGTGTGAGGTACTAGGTAAAATTCATGAATTTTCCAACATCATGTCAAAGGATACACATCACACTTGAGTTGGTATTAACCCAACATTGACTCATGATATCCTTTATTTATTACATATATTATTCTTCAAAATGAATTATTTGGATAATCCTTGTTCTTTTTTTACATATTTATCACATCAATTACTACAATAGAGGTCAGTTGTATCCTAGACTTTCTAGTGTGTAGTTATTGCATGTAAAACCAAATCCTTGTTATGGTTAATTTTATTTTTAAAATAAATTTTCATAGTAATGGGTAACTATTATGTGGTGATTAATTTGATCTATATTAGTACTAAACCTTCAGTTTTTTTAATTCCACTTGGTTTTATTTTGTTTTCCCTCTCACAGTCTAGAATCTATTTTGATACGGTACTATAATTTTCAATTCCATGTTTCAACATGTATCTAAATATTATGTCATTTATAATTTTATATAAATTGAAAAATTATAATTTCCATAAATATATTTTTATTGAACATTAGTTTTTTTGACTTGCTTTCAAAATATTTAATATTACTATTTTTATAGAATGGATCGAATTCGGATGTATGGAAGTGATCAGATATCAATTAATTTTATGAAATTTTTATATTTCACATTAGTCAATGCTTCAGATAGTGGTCTCCTAAATTTCCCATGATTTAATTTTGTAAGAGAACCTTGGTTGATTCGGGAAGTAGTTATCTACCATATAAACAAATATAGTTTTCAAAAAAACTATTATGTGTTTTATCATAATGTGGGAAAAATGGAATTTCAAAATGTTGATTGTCTAAATTAGAAAACTGTATTTCGGAATTTTATACATGACCAGTTTTTTCCATCATCATGAGAAGGAAAGGATGTCGACATAACAAGACTTCGATACGGGCACACATGATGCATCCAATGAGAATGATGATGTTGATATAGTTAAAAAATTGTATTATGATTTGGCAACTCTAGTATATTGGCAATGTAGTAAAATGAAAAGCTAGAATTTATAATTCGATTGTTTCATGGGAAAACCATGTATTTGATTTCTAATACTAACATCGATAACATTTTTAACGTCGTAATGTTCTTACTTTTTGATGATAAAGAAATTCCCCCAAACCACTATATAACATTGAATTAAGATGATGAACATGGATTTTCAAAAAAAAATCATTAATTCATGAATGATTATAGATTATTCTATGAGGAACCTAAGGAATGAATTGATTTTATGAAATGTGGAACATTTAGATGGAATCCAAAATCTAATTGAACATCATCCCATGATCCACATAATGTAATTTGGAACATTGCATTAATCTCTAGACTTCAGAATCATTTCATATTTGATTATTTATTAATAAAAATCTGATGGTATGATACTTAGATAAAGAAGAATAATGGATAACGGGTTCACCTTGTAGATGGATTTTCATGGACTATATTTGGAGATCAATATCCGTATTTTTTAGCTGACATGCATAATGAGAGGTTGGGACTTTTATGTGATAGTTTTAATCTATTTTGAATGATTCATAATTCACACATCACATGGCCATTTTTCATACACATTTATAAACTTCCCATATGGTTGTGTATGAAAAAACATTCACTTTCATGAGTATACTTATATTTGGACCTTATGATCCCGTAAATGATATAGACGTATACATGTATGGAACAAATCACATGGCCAGTTTTCATACACATTTATAAATTTCACATGAATGTCGCATTTGAATGTACATCTTAAAACCAAAATACTTCTTTGAGGACCTGTTTCATTCCATTGGATGTATCTAACTGAATCAAATATGTACACATTGAAATCCTATATACAGAACAATAATTATCCAGATGGTTCTATAGTGAATGGTTACATGGCATAAGAATGTATGGATTTTCGCGCAATGTATTTGTAATATCTTACTATGAGAATGTATAGACCAAAGATAAATAAAGAAGAACATTATGGAAAAATTGAAACAAGTTTTCAATTACATCATCAAACAAAACGAATTATCAGATCATATACATTGACGAAATTAATCCATGGATAGAGGGATATTGGACATTGCATATTGTTTTTCAACAATAATTTGTTCGATGACTATATCATGTAATAATATTGGCCAAGTATATCTAATCTTCTCTCTTGTAATTTTACATGTCTTTTAAACAATTTCTATATTTATCTATAGAGAAATAAATGAAATGATAAATTGAAATCATCGTTACTTATCTTTGAATGGAAGGAAACTTTTCATATAAAAGATTTTTCTACATGGTTGAAATTAAAGTTAAAAGTATTTCTATAATAAATAAATTAAATTAATATGTAATTAAATTAAATTTTTGTTTATATTTCAAGTATTGGGTTTTCCTTTAGACTCTATTTCTTAGGAAATAAGAGCATTGTCTTTAGGTACTAATACATTAGTTCAAGAAAGTAAATCAATTATGATCAATGCGTAAATATTTATAATCATTGAACAC
The DNA here is from genome assembly GCA_963277665.1 of Viscum album. Taxonomy (NCBI): domain Eukaryota; kingdom Viridiplantae; phylum Streptophyta; class Magnoliopsida; order Santalales; family Viscaceae; genus Viscum; species Viscum album. The sequence goes on from OY728165.1 coordinate 1,959,185,769, forward strand.
GCAAATAACATGATAACACAACATGATGGTGTTATGATAACTTCCACAATAGCCTGTTATGACAACGTATCAGATATTATAACTCATATTGAAAATCTAGAATATTATGGAGTTATTGATAAAATAATAATATTTGATTATTACACTCATGGTCAAGTCACTATGATGAAATTCTAGTACATTGATTTGATGATGAGGCAGAGAACCTTTATTGATGATTGTAGATTTTGTGTAGTTGACATGACTCACACTCTTGATACTAGTGAACCACATGTATTGACATTAATTAAGAAACATATTTTTATGTCAAATATCATATTAGACCTAAATATGGAATTATTATTTATGTAGTTCCATGACATGATTTTGATTATGGTGGTAATGAAATTGACACCATACCTAATACCATTATAACCAATCAATTTATTACTTAACACAACACTGATATGTCAATTTTTAGAGTTGAATGTAAACCCAAAGTTGTTATTGGAAATATATAGAATCATCCCACTATGTTCTCAATTATTTTTGGTTTAGCTTGACTTGGGTTGTTAAGGTTTTTACTATTCAAATTGATTTAATATTTATTACAAATATGTTGTATCTAACTTGAAAATAATGTGGATTTTAAATATCCATTGAATTTTTATTTGAGTTGAGTGTTCTAATTTGGTATTGAACTGTAATCAGACCTATGAAGCCAAAATTTCTATCTTGGTGAACATTTCAATGCTTTATTGACTATGTTTATAATTATTATAACTCTAAACTCCCCCCCAAACATTTCAATGCTTAATTTACCATTTCTTATTGAACCAAGAACCTATGAATCCCACTATCTCATATCATATATTTAGTTTTTTGGGTTACACATTAGTTATCTTTTTATAATGAATTCCATATATGTTTTAAAATGAAGGAAATGAAACCTATTGGAAAGATGCGATGAAAAAATTTTAGAAGACAACAACTGTCACATGGCCGAGATGGGAGTTCCTCCACATGTTCTTATTTTCAGTATTTTATTCAATATATATGTGTGTCTCTGTGTGTGTGTGTGTGTGTGTTTAAATATCATATATTCTAATGTTATCGATATTGTTTTAAATGTTTTTATAGGATCCACCACTCATACGATAGTTATGTTATGAGTAGTCTAATAGTGGTCACAAATATTTGGCTGGTGATACGAGGGAGGGTAGTATGAGAGATAGAAAATCTAGCCGGCATACTGGATTAAACCCTACCCCTCCCAATTATGTACCATATATCCCAAATTCTGATCTCAGTGTGTCATTATGGACACATGAGATATTTAGGCCTCCCATGATTTCACCAACCTTTTCATCTTAACCTCCTCACCTATATTTACCATATCCGATTATGATTCCCACTCTTTATCCATATCATGTATTTGGATAGCCATCCATGCCTTCTTCTTTTACTTATACTTCCTTATCACCATGATTCTATATTCCATTTTCATTGAATCATACTCTTCCATAGTATGTGACTGCTGAGCAAATACCGGGAGTCACTCAACCTGTACAGGCTGTTCCGTCAGTTTCTACGGATCTAGTACTGCCCATTCATCAGACATTCCAAGGTATATTTATATAACCATAATAATATTTTGAATCATAATTTACATTCATTATAACATTTATTGATGTAATTTTTTTTCATAAAATATAAATCTACTAAAAAGAGGACTGGGAATGGGAATGCACTCATGCGTGATTTGTGTAACTGGTGGACCTAGTTAATGGTAGACTACAATGAAGATAATCAAATTGTAGAAAAAAAATGTGAACAATGTCAGAGTTTTTTGGTGACTAACATGTGCCTATATTTGGGTTGAAAAAAATAAATATATCCAATGTTAGAATGCAGTAATGTGGGTAACCTAGGTTGTCTCCAAATAAGAGTGCACACAAAAAAGTTGTCACTTATAATTAAGAGAAAATATGGGTGGTTTCAGAGATTTAATTGGTTTTGGAAAGAAAATTAAAAATGTAATGAAAAAAATAAATATAATAAAAGATTAAAAACAATCATATAAGAAGGGTGATTGGGTCGGGGTCAGTTTTCAAATTGCAATGTTGTACATTTTTTATTTTATTCTAACTTCTTTTTTATGTGGTTTATAGTGAGATTCCACGATCATTTCCTCTCCCTCCATTGGTCGAATGGTGATGGTGAGAGAATTCCTTAAAAAGATCTCAGTTTGGTCTAATCTTCTTCCATGTGAAAAATAGATGTAGTAAATATCCTCAATTGAGTTGTACAATACCCGATCGGATCTTGATTATCCAAAGTAATCAAAAACATTCACCACCGATTTGACATATACTGATGATCACCAATTACTTCACCACTAATAATTTTCCTTTTTCATCGTATATAAAACAAAACCTAGTAAAGGTATATAATTATCATTTTCCAAAGAAAAAAATAAATAACGGAATCAGAAATCATATATGACTACACACGATAATAAATATTTCTATATGAAATTGAAAACAACATTACAGAAAATAGATTGAATTTTTATTTAATAAAGTTAATGAAGTCATGAATTACAAAATAGAGAACATACCGTTCCCAAATAACTCAAATTTTTACCCTACCATTGTAAATGTAATAGAGAATAATGGGTATGTATAAGGAATTACAAAACTAAAAAAAGTAAAACAAATATTGAGAAAAGAACAAAAAATGTCTAGAAAATTTTGTCTTACAAAAGATTTCTCATATTTGGCACCACCCCTTCTCGAATCACCCAAAGTTCCCTTCTTATAGATTTCTCAAAATAGAATTTCCTTTCATTCCTTCAAATGAAAAATTATTTGGAAAATTTTAAATAATCATATTTAATATTTTTTGAGGATGTCTTTTTCCCATGGTGATTTCCAAAAATATCCATTCAATGTTTCTCATCCAATATCAGATTTAATGAATATCAATCTCTATGATATTCAATAGATATATGTGAATCAGACATGGTTGACCATTCCAAATTTAATTACCTTAATTGGAGAAATTATGACCTATATATGATAGATTAACTAATCTGGGGTGCACATGGTCATCCAGAATCATTATCGAATATAATGTAATTTTGAGGGTCCCTTGATGGATGAATTATATCATGTCTTAGAAGAAAACATTGTATCCAGAAACTATATGTTTCCTAAAAATAAATGTCATACAAATTGGGATTATATTATATAATATATATGGTCGAATTACGAAAACACATAAAATATGTTAAATTTCATAAATAAATAAAAAATTATTATTCAAACACAAAACATACCATAAATCCAAAAATAATGTAATTAAACATAAAATGATGAATTTGGGGGATTTAAATATTTTTAATACATATAAAATATTTATAAAATATTAACTCTATCAATTATCTCACACTTATCACTTAGAATCTAGAACAAGTAAGCATTAAAATCAAATCACATCGAATTTTAAAAACATAGCCACAAGATCCACCAAATCCATACCATGAAAAGAAAAGATATCATGAATCATAAAAAAGGTATTTCAAGTTCTCCATTTATATCATTTATTATATTCCAACTTCATTCCTCATCCCATGCACACAAGACACCTACCACTAATTAACTTTTACACATCTCACAAATGTAAATTTTTAACAATGTTTTTCTCACCCATACCGTGAAAGGGTCACTATATGTTTGATAAATTTCTAATCCTCCACCCGATTTGAGTCCAGGACATTTGTATATCATGATAACAATGCAATGTTTTTTTTGGCTTCCAGTTGGTAGGATTTTGATGATAAAAATATTGAGGCTAAAAGATGATGGCATCTCTCTTTTAGAAAAAAAAATGCACAATTATAATTTTGCCTCAAGTATGGTATCCTCTACACTAATTTATCACCCCATTATTTTACAATACGCATCTCTTTGAATAATACAGTAGCATGTGTTGTATGCAACTTCAACTTCTAACACACCACAAACAACCAAACTATCCGTTATGAATATTAATACCCACATTTTGAAATTTTATAAATCTGATATATAAAAATGGACTTCATTTTGGACTCGTAATATCAAAATTAGCTTAGGGTTAATTTTTGTAATATATCTGAAAACATTCAATTTTGGATGAATAGTGAGAATCACTTATTTACAGTTTAAACCCAAATTTTTATTTAAATAATTAAATATTTTATAGAATTTTTTTTTCAAAATTGAAACATAGTACTTATATATGTTCAATTTAATTCATTAGAGTCAGTTTATAATATTTTTAGATATATAAAAATTTTATTGAACTTTTCACTTTCTTTTACCCACCTCCTAGGAAAATTTGCAAATTTACATAAAACAAAATATTACGGATTCTGTGAGTTGAATTTCAAAAATCCAAGAGAAAAGGTTGATATTAGTAATTAAATTGTGTTTCAATAAGATGAAAATAATTTTTGGTTTATAGTAACTATTTACTTTTATTTACCATGGTTACAAGTAAATAAGATAATTAAGGTAAAAATGATATTATTATTACCATAACACATTTCCTAATACTATTGGATAAGTGTAATTCAACCAAAAATATCCTTTCTAATAAATTATAATCATTTAGGTCCAAATGGATTCGACTGTGACATTTATTATTATTTAATTCAAAGAAGAGATAAAAGTGTTAAATTCAAAGTCTAATAACTAAAACATTTTTAATATAGGGATTCACATAACATAAATTCAACGATAAATATTTATTAGAAATCTATCAGGATTTCCTACATAATTATATTTTATTTATAATTTTTAGATATTATATAATTAAATTTATTTATGACATAACGATGATGCAGAAATTACCTAAATAATGAAATATTAAAAAAAAGTATGTTATAAATATCCAAATAAATGTAATTTGATATTTTTATGAATTACACTAATTTTATAGGTTAATATAGAATTTTATGGTTGGTTAGATGAATATTGTTCGAAGTAATAATTATTTATTAATTTAGAAAAAACAAAATACGAAATAATGTCAAAATTGACAAAATATAGTTTTTAAAACAAATATTCTATTATTAATTTATATTGTATTCCTAAAAATATAAGGATAGTAAAATATATATATATATATATATATAATGAAATGTTCATAATTAATGAACCACTTGGGATTCTATTGGATGTTTATAGTAATTTTGTTAACCATATAATATAAAAATACAAAGAGACATGGTAAATGTCAAACTATTTAACTAAGAGTTAAATCTAAAAGATAATGTTAATATAGTGACCCAAACCAGTATAAAACTATTTTTAGAGTGTTTTTCGACCCATCCCCACCTTATCCTTTAATAATTTATTTTGGATCCTTTAGAAACAAAAATTATTTTATTATAAAATAATATTTCTAGCTTTTCCTAAGGTGCCCCTCACCCCTCTTATAAAAGGGCACTCCCCCTTCTCTCTTATTAACACCTTCAAATACATTTATCTAGGAAAAAAACTTCCCAAATACCCCCTCACATATCCTATCTTCACCCTATAGGCCTCCATTTAGTTATAATTCCAACCTACTGATCCATTTATAACAAATCAAACGGAATAACTCAAAGAAGAGGTAAATATTTCATCACCTCTTTCAAGTTCTTTTCTTCTTCCACTTCATATTTCATTGTTGTTTCCATTATAAAATAAGAACTCTGGTATCATATATATACTTTTATGTTATTATAAATATGGTACAACCATATTCATTATTCTATCCATCCTTTTAATGACATGTCACCATTTGTACGTACGAACGACTTACTGTCTCCATATCGTGGTGTAACTGTTATTCAATAAATTATTAATTTTATGGGTATAATGATGATGTTTAATTGATTTAAATAATAAATATAACTTCATAATTATTCTTTATATATTATATACCATCAAATTATATATTATTTTAATATCAAAAGAATGATATAGTCACTTGTGTGTACGTACGGATTACCATCTCCAAGAAAACGATGAGATTCATTCCACATAGTATCCATTCATGGAAAATTTCAATTAAATGATTAAAAATAATGTTATAGACTTAATATCATTCTTAGTATGAATAATATAAATTCTATCAATACTAAAAATTACGTACGTAACAAAGCATATAAAGGATAACGAATCAGTTAAAACCCGAAATGATGATAATAGTAAGATATTATTAACAAAGAAATGTTAAAAGATCTTATATGATATCTTATAAATGTATATTATTCTTTTATAATTTAATAAAAATTATTTCACCACTATACAGGAGGTTAACCGACCTCCCACCAAGGAAAAGTACAAAGTAAGGGTTAATTTCACAATCTCTTTATCATCTGAGGTTGTTTTATACGTGTGTATCTACTCGGACCTCTTTATCATCCACATCCATGATTCTTAAAAATGTATTTCAAATCATTTTTACTATTTACTAAAAAATGGATTAAAGACATTTATACCCTTATGTGACCTTATATGTTTTGAAAAAAATATTTTCGTCATTTTCTAGACAAGGTACTTTTGTCCTTTTCGAAAAATTTAAGGTAAGAATTTTTCTAACTTATACGGTGAGTGAGGCTATTTTCATCCATTATAACATCATCAATGCTTCTCTTACAATCTTTTAAGAATATTTCCAAAATAAATTTTTTCTTTTATAATTATATGAATTTTAAATGATTTCAAAATAGATATAGATATTTCTCTAAAAAAGTTTTTGATTTCATCTATGTCAAAATCCTTTGATGGATTTTAAGTTTATTTGAAGTTGATTAATTATGATACAAAACATCCATATTGTATTGAATATTTTGTGATATTTCTTACATTAAATGTGTTGTTTTTATAGCATTAATTATTTATAGATAATGTATTAACATTACGTATTCTAGTTTTAATACGAATGATTATGTTTTGTTAAAACTTTTTCACAAGATAAATGAATTGGACTTAGTATGTGACGGGTGGATCCCACAATAGCTTTTTGATGCATCGGTAGGACTTATGAGGCAAACTAGTGTCTTGGAAAAGGCCTAGAAAAAATCTCTATAGCTCCTCGATGCATCGGTAGGTCTCATGATAAAAAATAGTGTCTTGGAACAAGGCATTGACAAAATCTTATTTGTAGTCTTGACACAAGGCCTTGACTATGTGGTTATGAAAGTCTAGAATTATGCATTCCATCATTTGGAAAGTGGCTATAGATATTGCATGTTATTATTAAAGTAGTATAATATCCATGTGACTAAGTAAATGGAATTATTTTTATTTAAATTTTCCATATTATGATGAAGTTTATGTTGAAAATGCTTTTGTTTTAGCACTATACATTTCCTTAAATGTTTATACTTATTTATGAAAGTTTCAGCTATATTGTTATCCTTACTGAGCATCTGATATCCCAACTTTTTATGTTTTATTTTTTTGAGGATGTGAAAAAAGTATATTATGACTTTCATGTTGGGATAGACTATGTGATCTTAGTTTTTTATATGGAAACAATTTTGTTTTATTTTTCCATTTTATGATGTAATGAAAACATAATGAATGTATCTAGTAATTCCAATGATAATAAACTAATTGGTTGTTCGATACATGCTATTTTTTGATCATGAAAATGTTATGTAATAATGAACCGACTCTAGATAACTAGGTTCGGGACATTAAAATTGGTATCAGAGAAAGTTTAGTACATATAGATTTATATAAACTCTGATTAGAGAACATTAAACTAAGATTGACTTTGAGGATTAGTATAGAAGAACATCCTAGAATTTTGGTGTTATAGAGATTATGTGAGTTTTCCATGAAATACATCCCCGTCTGGATACGAGCAGGTAGAGGTGGCTCTAGCACATATGTAACTAGGGGTAAAACATGAAAACATTTCTTTGATCTAAAATCTAATGGGAACTGGTGAACAATAATGGGCCTTGCGGCACTCATGGATATGACACTCCACGGGGAAATTATTAGGATAGTTATCATTTTATTTAAAAACCATTAGTAATGGTTTATGATTATATACTTCCTTAAAGTAAACATTTTTATGATTATGGATTATATCCATAAACTGTTCAATTTATGTTATGTTTTTTATAAGTTTGGAATTATCTATTTTGAGTCATAAGATAATATAGTTTATGCTATTATTTTGAAATGGAGCCCAGTTTAAGGAATGGAAATTGAATCATCGTATGCACTCCATGTATAAATTTCCCTCCTAATCAAGATAATTATAGTGAATCTGGTATTACAACTAGTGCTGATCAGCTTATCACTATATTGTGACAACTCACTCAGGTTATTAATAACAACCTTACCCGTATAGAGCACCCTGATCCACAGGGTGGAGGGTCAATGATAGACCGCTTCAAGAGGCAAAAAACACTAAAATTCAATGGCAGTAAAAATCAACTAGTATCTAAGCAATGGATATATTCCATAGATAAAATTTTCCATGCCTTGGGGAGTTTTGAAATGGAAAAATGTGTCCTAAAAGTTTATCGCCTCACTTGAGATGTTGATCAATGGCAGTCCTTGATTCAAAACACAAAGGAAGATGATAAAATATAAAATATGGAATGGAGGGAGTTTAAATATATTTTTGTAGAAAAACACATTCTCGTGACCATTGAGTGGATATGGAAATGCAATTTCTGAGTCTGAGGCAAAAGGAGGATGATAATGTCACAAAGTATGAAGATAACTTTACAAGGATAGAGAGGCATAATGTAGATGATATACGTAACCCAAGAAGTAAGATTGATCATTTCTTTTTTGGTTTAAAACCATTTTTCCATCCAGCATTAGTCTCACAATCCTTCTCATCGTATGAAGATATAGTCTTAGGTGATATGAAGTCAGAAAATGAATTTTCTAAGTCTTATGACTTTAAATAAAATCAAGAGAAGAAGATATCTGGTGAACACTCTAGAAATCAAAATAAGGGGAATAAAGGAAACATTGAATATCCACCTTGCAGTAAATGTGGGATGAAACACCATGGTACTTTCCTGAAGGGAATGGGAGCCTGTTACAAGTGTGGTGAAAAAGGCCACCATGCTCGTGATTGCAAGGGGAATAAAGTGGCTATCGATTTTGAATGATACAATTTTAGAGAAATGGGGAATTATGTGAATGAATGTTTTAAGAGTTATGGGAACATACCTCAGAAGTTTCCAATGGATCGAGGTCATTCTTCTGATGTCACTAATGCAGAGGTTGAAGCTCCAAAAGACGTAGTGGAAGGAAATTTAATGGTTTCCTCATGTTTAGCTAATGCTTTATTTGATTCTGGATCATCTATTTGTTTCATATCTTCTCAATTTTCTATGAAAAGTAGATATTTCCAATTTGATTTAACAAGGGAGTTGTTAGTTAATGCTTTTAAGGGAAGAATCATTACAACAAAGATTTGTGAATCAGTTCCCATTAGGTCATATATATGTTCTTTATCTGCTGATCTCATCGTCATACAAATGATTAAATTTGATACAATCCTCAGTATGGATTGGCTATCGGACCATTATGAAAATATTTATTGTATAAAAAATGTGGATAATATTCTTGATGACGATGATAAAGAACACCTTATCAATAGAGTAAAATTGTCGCCACCTAATTCTTATCTAGATCCACCACCAGTAGATCATCTAAATTCTGTTATTGGGGAGGAATAGAATGAAATATCTATGGGTGTGGCAAAGAATGTTCAAATACAGGATGTACCTATTGTGAATGAATATATTGATGTGTTTCTAGACGATTTACCTAGACATCCTCCAGAACGAGAAATTGAGTATTCCATTGATTTAATTTCTAGATCAAGTCCCATATCGATGAAACCTTATAGAATGGACACTGTGGAATTAGTGGAACTAATGAAAAAACTAGAGGAATTGGGTAATAAGGGATTTATTCGCCCTAGTGTTTCTCCATGGTGAGCCCCTGTCCTTTTTGTTAAGAAGAAAGATGGGTCTATGTGGATGTGCATTGTCTATAGGGAGATCAATACTATAACAATAAATAAAAAGTATCCCCTACCTCACATTGATGATTTATTCGACCAACATCATTGAGATCAATAATTTTCAAAGATTAAACATCGATCTGGATATCATCAGTTGTGTGTGAAGAAGGATGAAATTCCAAAAACAAAATTCTGAATAAGGGACGGTCATTACGAGTTAATAGTACTTCCTTTTGAATTGACTAATGCACCCTCTGTCTTCATGGATCTAATGAATAGTGTTTTCCAGGAATATCTTCATGACATTGTATTGGTATTTATTGATTATATCTAGGTATACTCCAAAAGCTACGAAGATCAAGAAAATCACTTGCGCATTATTCTAAAAACTATTAGAAGACATGAATTATATGGAATGTTTAACAAGTGTGAATTCTTGAATTAGGATATTTCATTTCTTGGCCATATTGTCTCTACGTATGGAATCTTCGTTGATGCTTCTAAGATAATAGTAATTTTAGAATAGCCAGCACCGACGATTATAACTGGGGTACGCAGTTTTACTGGTTTAGCATGTTATTATCGACTTTTCATCTATACTTTTTTCCGGCTTACTAACCCATTAACAAATGTCACAACAAAAGGGGTAAAATTCGGTTGGACAAAGGATTGTGAATAATGTTTTGAAGAATTGAAGAGATGAGTAGTCAATTCTTTTATCATGAAACTACCATTGGGGAATGATGGGTTTTTTATTTATAGTGATGCTTCAATGAAAGGACTTGGTTGTGTCATTATGCAGAATAATAGGGTTATTTCTTATCCATCACAATAGCTAAAAAATCATGAGAAAAACTATCCTAATTAAAATCTTGACTTTTCAGTTGTAATAATTTATTTTATGATTGGGAGACACTATCTCTATGGTTTATAATGTGAGATATATATCGATCACAAGAGTTTTAATTATACTTTTTCACAGAAAGAACACATCATGAGGAAAATGAGATGGCTTGAACTACATAGGGATTATGATTTCACTATACAATACCACCCGGGGAAGGAAAACAAGGTAGTAGATGCTTTGAGTACAATGGATAATGAAGTTTTGAACAAGTTGAGAGTTGAAAAGGATCCTATATACATGGATCTAGTAATGATTGATATGGGAATCACTATGGAAAGTGAAACATCAATACTTTTTCAAATGTTTTCCAAACCATCTTTACTATAAAGGATAAAGTGATCTTAGACCGATGATGGAAAGTTTCAAAAGAATATTAATGCTGTTAATGATGATAGATTGAGTGAATTTGTGTATGAATATAGAATTATGAAATTCTGGAAGAGACTTTGTATTCTCGAAATACCTGATCTAAAAAGGGAATTGTTGGATGATTCACATAGTTCTGATTTCTATGTACACCATGGTAGCACCAAGATGTATAGATATTTGAATGAACATTTTTGGTGGGACAACATGATGAGGTAGATTGCTGATTTTGTGTGAAGATATATAGTTTTTCAACAAGTGAAAGCTAGAAGGAAACAGCCTAGAGGAGTAATGAAACCTCTTCCAATACCTGAATGGAAATGGGATAATATTACAATGGAAATTTTCATTGGACTACCAAAGACTCCTAGAAGGAACGACGCAATATGGGTCATTGTTTATCATCTTACCAAGTCAGCACATTTTCTTTCTATAAGGGAAAATTTACCAATAGAACATTTAGCGGGACTATATATTAATGAAATTTTATGACTTGATAGAGTACCTATATCGATTTTTTCTGATAGTGATACTCATTTTATATAATGATTATGGGAAATTTTTCAGAAAGACCTGGATACTGAACTTCTTTTGAGCACTACCAACAACCCCAAAACTCTTGGACAATCAGAATGGACTATTCAAAACGTATAAGACATGTTGAGATGATGCTCACTTTACATTGTAGGTATGTGAGAATAATATTTACCTATAGAATAATTTTCCTATAACAATAGCTTCTATTAATGTATTTATATGGCACCATATAATGTGTTATACGGAAAGAGATGTCGCATACCAACCTGTTGGGATGATGTTGGTGAAAGAAAACTCATTGGCCCAGAAAATGAGGAGGAAACAATGGAAAAGGAGAAGTTAATCCAAAACCACATCAATGATTTTCAATGTAGGAAGAAGAGATATGCTGATAATCGAAGAAAGGATTTGAAATTTTAGGTAGGAGATCATGTTTTCTTGAAGGGATCTCCCTGGATGGGTGTTATACGCTTTGGTAGGAAGGGTAAATTGAGTCTCATGTACATCAGAACATTCAAAATACTAGAATGAATTGGGGCTGCAGCTTACTGTATGGAAATACAACCAAGTCTCTCCATAGTTGATGATGTATTCCATGTATCACTATTGAGAAAATACATGCCTGACCCAATGCATGTACTCACCTATGAGGAATTAGAACCGGAACCTGATCTATCTTATTGTGAAGAGCCATTCAAGATTCTTAATACAAGAGACCAAGTGCTGAGAAACCGTATGACTCGTCTGGTAAAAGATCTATTGAGAAATTATAAAATGGAAGAGGCAACGTGGGAACCTCATGAACTTATGCTCAAGAACAACCCTATTATTTTTACGCATTAATACTCTAGAAATTTCTATGACAGAATTATTTGAAATAGGGGATAATGAAACACCCCAAGCATCCAGGGTATGCTTCACTTTGAATAATATAGTAGGGTTTATTGCATGAAACTTCGAGTTCTAACACACCCCAACCTATCAAACTAGTCATTATGAATTGTAATACATACTTTTTGAAATTTTATAAATTTTATACTACAAAATGGACTTCATTTTTTGATTCAGAATATCAAAATTAGCTTAGTGTTATTTTTTGGTATCTTTCTGAAAACTTTCTATTTTTGATGAATACTGAAAAACACGGAGTTTTAGATTAAAACTGAATTTTTATTTAAATAATTAATTATTTTATTTAAATTTATTTTAGGTCAAAATAGATACACAATAAATATATTTTTTCAATGTAATTCATTGGAGTCAATTTATAATAATATTTAATATATATAAATTTTATTAAACTTCTCACTGTCTTTAACCCACCTCCTATGAGAATTTTCAAGTTTACATAAAACATAATTTTACCAATTTTTTTGAGTTGAATATCAAAAATCAGAGAGACACAGTTGATAATAGTAAACAAAATGTGTTTCAATAAGATGAGAATAATTTTTGGTGATTAGCAACTTTTTACTTTTATTTACAACGTTTAATAGTAAATTGGGTAATTAAGGGTAAAAATGATATTATTATTACCCTAAAAAATGTAATAATTCTATTGGATAACTATATTTCGAAAAAAGTCAACCTTTGTAATAATATATTATCCTTTAGGTCCACATGGTTTATATTGGGACATTTATTATTATTTAATTCCAAGAAGAGTTAAAAGTGTTATATTCATATTTTAATAACTAAATTTTTTTAAAATAATGTTACACATAAGTTATATTAGACAATAAATATTCATTAGAAATATAAATACATTTCCTACATAATGGGTTTTTATTTATAAATTATATACATTAAATAATTAAATTTATTTATGACACAATAATGATGTAGTAATTACCGAATTAATGAAATTTTAAAATCATTGATATCATAAATATCCAAATAAATGTAATTTGAGATTTTGATAAATTCCACAAATTTTATAGGTTAATATGAAATTATAGGGTTTGTTAGATGAATTTTGTTCTATGTAATAATGCTTTTATGAATTTAGGAAAAACAAAATACCAAATATTGTCAAAAATGACATAAAAGAGTTTTTAAAACAAATATTATATTATTTATTATTATTCTTTTCAAAACAATATTATGCTTGGGAAAAAAGACTTATATAATGATATTTTTATCATTAATTAAACACATGTAGATCTCTTGGAAGATTATAGTTTGTTTAATAACCATATAATATAAAAATACAAAGAGACATGGTAAATGTCAAACTATTTAACTAAGAGTTAAATCTAAAATATAAAGATAATATAGTGACCCAAACCTGTATAAAACCTATTGGTTGAGTGGTTATCAACCCATATCCACCATATCCTTTAATAACTCATTTTGGATACATTATAAACCAAAAATTATTTTTTATAAAATAATATTTCAAACTTTTCATAAGATCACCCTCACCCATATTGTAAAAGGGCACTCCCCCTACTCTCCATTTCAAACATTAAAAGCCATTTTGATCGGCCAAAATCTTCCTAAATACCCTCTCAACTATCCTACCTTAATCATAGATGCCTTACTTTAGTCAGAAATCCAACCTATGGAGCCCATTTTATCATATCAAATGGAAGAAACCAAAGAAGGGGAAAATATTTAATCACCTCTTTCAAGTTCTCTTCTTCATCCACTTCCTCTTTCTTTGTTGTTTCCATTATAAAATAATAACTCCACTATATTATATATATTTTGATGTTATCATAAATATTTTACAAACATATTCATTATTCTATCTATCCTTTGAATGACATTTCACCATACGAACGTATGTATGGCTTTCCGTCTCCACATCGCGGTATAATTGTTATTCAACAAATTATTATTTAGATGGGTATAATAATGATGTGTAATTGATGTAAATTATAAATATAACATGATAATTATTCTATATATATGATATTGCATCCAATTATATATTATTTTAATATCAAAATAATGATATTGTCGCTCGTGTGTATGTACAGATTACCATCTCCCCGAACGCGATGAGATTTGTTCCCCATCGTATCCATTCATGAATAATTTTAATTAGATCATTAAAAATAATGTTTAAGGACTTAATATAATTCATAATATTAATAATACACATCGTATCCATAAAAAAATTAATTACATAACAAATCATATAACAGAAAATTAATCAGTTAACACCTGAAACGACGATAATACTATGATATTATTAACAAAGCAATGTTAAAAGATCATATATGATATCATAATAATGTATATTATTTTGTATAACATAATAACAATTATTTAACCATTATATATGTTTTTATCCTAAACATGACCAAGGAAAAGTACAAGTTCAGGGTTAATTTTACAATCTTTTTATCATCTTAGATTGTTTTATACGTGAGTATCTACTGGGACCTCTTTATCATTCACATCCATCTTTCTCAAAAATGCATTTCAAAACATTTTTACTATTTACTAAAAATTGGGTTAATGTTATTTATAACATTACTTGACCTTATATGTTTTGAAATTAATCTTTCTATCATTTTCCAAACAAGGTATTTTTGACCTTTTTGAAGCATTTACGGTAAGAATGTTTTTCAACTTATACGGTGGGTGCGGCTATTTTCCATCGTTATGTCATCATCAAAGCTTCCATTACAAGATTATAAAAAAAATTCGTAAATAAATGTTTTCTTTTATAATTATATTAATTTACAATGATTCAAAATAGAAGCATATATTTATCTGAAAAGGGTTTTAATTTCATGTATGTCAACATCCTTTGTAAGATTTTAAGTTTATTAGAAGTTGACTTGTTATGATGCAAAACATCCATATGTTATTGATATTTTTGTGATATTTTTTACTATGGATGTGTTATTTTTATACCATTAATGGTTCATGGATAAAGTATTGACATTTCAGATGCTAGTTTTAATGCAAATGATTATGTAATGTTTAAATTATTTCATATGAGGAATGCATTGGACTTAGAATGTGACTTGTGAAGCCTGCTATATTTCCTCGATGCATCGGTATGTCTCAAGAGACAAACTAATACCTTAGAAAAGATCCATGATTAAATCATATTTGTAGTCTTAGAACAAGGCCTTGAATATGTGGTTTTGAAAGTCTGGCATTATACATTCCATAATTTTGAAAGTGGCTATTGATATTGCATGTGATTATTAGACTAGTAGAATATCTATGTGACTAAGTAAAATGAATTATTTTGATTTATATTTTCCATATTGTGATGAAGTTTATATTGAAAATGATTTTTTAGTTCTATACATTTCCTAGATTTTTTATGCTTATTTATAAAAGTTTTTTCTATATTGTTATACTTACTAAGCATCTGAGGTCACCCATTTTTATGTTTAATTTTTATCAGGATTCAAAGAAGTATATTATGACAGACCTGCAGGGATAGTCTGTGGGATCACAATGTTGTTTATGGAAACAATGTTGATGTAGTTTTCCATTTTGTGATGTAATGTAAACCTTATGAATGTATCTAGTAGTTTCACAGCTAGTAAACAAATCGGTCTTTCGAGATGTGATCTTTTGTGATCATTCCATTGTTATGTAATAATGAACCGACTATGGGTAACTATGGTCGGGGAGTTACAACTAACCATAATGTAACTTCCGCTCCTTCATCATGAAAACTCTAGGAATGTTCCGAAATCTCAACATTTTTTTAGAAACAATTCCAATCTTCTGAGAAATTATTTTTCTTGAAATCTATAGAAAAGGCACAACATTCTCTCTCCATTAGAACCTCTAAAAAATTAACATCTTCTTTTATAATGAAATATCCATAAAAGGAATTTCATTCAACAGAATAATATTTTAGTTGCACACACATCCTTTCAACAATTTGATTCCACCCAATGATTCACCAAATGAGGTAGCATAACACAAGACAGCTTCACCCACACTTAAGTTTAACTAGATCATGGAATTTAACATCAAGATCAAGTTGGGTATAGAAAATTGGCGTGTAACGTGGATAACCTAACAGGTTGTTTGTGGATTCTATGGGATAAAAGGATTAAATGTACAAGATGTGCTCAAATGAAAGGAAGTATCATGAAAATTGGGCTTTCAAACCAAATAAATGCCTTGATCATTTAAAATACATGTTCCCCAAACCCTCATGTTATGAAAAGAATAAATCAAAATATGGTTTTAACATGAAATGTATGATTCTCTCATGAATTGTGGGGAATTAAAATAAAATGAAAAAAATGGTTCAAAAGCCTCATAGAAAATTTATTTCAAAAATATAGAATGTGAAATGTGGCATGGGATTCAAAAATCTGTGTACATTGTAAGAAATTACCAAAGAATTGAACTTGAAAAAAAATTAGCATTAATTTCAGATCAGTTTTATGGAATAAATTGGTTCACTCATTGACATGGGTTTCTAAAATTTAAATGATAACCATTTCGGCTCCAAAATTTCAAAAAGACACCAAAAATTGATGAATACAAACACACATTTTAAAACACACAATTTTTGTATTTTTTTTTTGGAAAAGATAAATCAAATGTAAATACTAAAAAAAATTTATATCCCACACATAAAAGATGAAGTTACCTCAATGCATTAAAATTGATGTAACATGTAATTATAATTTAAAATGAATTACAGTAACACGAATGTGTAAAGGAGAGGTACAAATTGTTTTATTGGTATCACAACATTGAATTAAGATATTATGTATTGGTCACTGAAAACCTATTATCAAATGACCCAAATAAAACATAAGAAATTTATTAAGATAAAATAAAATATAAATAGGATGATAAAATATGGATGTATCTTGGTTTAAACCAACTATTGGGCCCTGGGATTTGACTGCCAATAGATGGGCATTTTTAGTTGGTTATCCTCAATCTGATGGTGGGTTGAGTTTCATTGTGATGAACCAAAAAAAACATCTTCTTTACTTCATGTGCTTCATTCATTTTGTTGAGGACTCTATAGGGATAGTACAACAAATCCACTAATTGGAAAATAAGATAAAACTCTCTTGGTGGGGTAGGAAAAATAATGAGTCCTCATTTATCTTGGTATCCAATTTCACAGACACCACTTAATTATCTAGTGGTTGCTGAAGGTATGATGTATCATTGATAAAATCTAAGGTAAAGTCAGAGTATAATTATATTTGAACAATATTAAAGAATGATGTTTCAATATAAAATTATTCCCTTACAAATTAAGCATCTTCCGTCCCTCTTTCCTTAGTTTAATCCATATGGATCACCACTTTAACTACCACCAATAAATGTTAAACAGGTTTGGGGATCTTCTAATGATACTCTTCTGATGCATCTTCTTTTTCATCTTCATCCACACAGGAAATACAAGTATTGGATGAGTCTAAAAATTTCATGCAAGGGGAGATAATAATAAATTTAGTTTCAAAAAAATTAGAAGATAATTATTTCATGAAAATATCATCTCCTAGATTTTTCTCAGCTTCAATTTCTTCTTTAGTGGAAAGTGCCTCACATAGTAAAGCTTCTCTAAAATGACGTAGGGAGTCAGGTTCCTCGATATTCCCTTCAAATTCCACCACATTGGTGGTGTATTCCTTCAACGGTGCTGGATATTCCGTATTATGAGGAATATGGGGATCATGTAGTTCCTCACACTCTTTCCATAAATCATCAAGATCTTCTTGATCCCCCTGTACAAACTTTATAAGGGAAATATTCTTCATCAATCTTATTCATCATTGATTGAGAAGGGAAAAATTAATCATTATTTAATTTCATAATGTCTCCCCAAGATCTTCACCATCAATTATGATAGAATAATCCACTTACACTAATTTCTCATGTTTAGGATCAGTTTCCTCTTGGGATGTGTGAACATATTCAATAAGACATTCCATTTTCCTCTCTAGCTCCTTTATTTAATCCCAAAGTCCATTAAATTGATCTGGTGTTCGAATTACCTCTTCTTGTAGCTCCTCAATCATTTCCTATCAATCTTCTAGAAAGTACAGCTGGTGTTCAATAAATTCTCTGGCCAATCCCTCCAATACCGAGTAATTATGGTTTTATTTTAGGTCTTGAAAGAGATACTTGAATTCATCCTCCTTGATGATTTGGAGTCTAGCTCCCCCGATCAATTTAGAAAATATAGAAACAATGTCCTCTATAGACCCAGGTGAGTCAATATTTGGTTCTTTCACTCGTGGATAATTATTCCATGGACCAATGATATAATCATTTGAGAACATCATGAATTTTTTTTTCTATTTTATTTAATTTTTAAAAAGTGAAATATTGACAAATAGATTGTTGGAAAAGACTCCCCAGAAATGGTTCCACATTTTGACTTCTTCCTATCATGGAGTGTGACAAAAATTAATATAAACTATGTTAGAATGCAGAAAAGTGGGTAACCTATGTTGTCTTAATAGAGGAGTGGAGACAAAAAATTTGTCACTTTTAATTAGAGGAAAAAATGGGGTGTTTCTAAGATTTAATTTATTTTGGAAAGTAAATTATAAATGGAATGAAACAAATTAACATAATATAGGATTGAAAACTATGATTTGATAATGTTGATTAGGTCAGTTTTCTAATTGAAATGTTATCTTTGTTTTACTTTATTCTAACCTCTTCTTCAATGTTGTTGAAAGAGAGTTTCCACAATCATTTCCTATAACTCCTTTGGTTGAATGGTGACGGTGAGAAAATTACTTCCCAAGATCTCAATTTATTCTACTCTCCTTCCATGTGAATTGGATTTATAGTAAATATCCAATATTTACTTGGGAAATACCGAATAAGGTCTTGTTTATCACTTGCTATGAAAAACATTCACCACCACTTTCACACGTACTTATGATAGACAATTATTTCAATACTAATAATTGGTCTATTACATCATATAAAAACTAAAACCTAGTGGTGGGATAAAATGATCATTGGAAAAATGAAAAAATAAATAATAATATAATAAAAAATCAAATATTATCACAATTGATAATAAAAATATCTATATGAAATTGAAAACAACATTACTGAAGAGAGATTGAATTTTTATTCAATAATGTGAATGAACTAAAGCATTAAAATATAGAAAACATACCCTTCCCCAATCACTAAAATATTAATCCCACCATGTTAAAAGAAATATTTATTGATTTTTAATGAGAAGGCATTACAAAACCTAGAAAAATAATAGAAAGAAAGATAAAATGAGAAAAACTATTCACCAGATTTTGTCCTCCAAAATATTGCTCTAGTTTGGAACCACAATTTATCAAATAACAAAAAGTTCCCTTTTAATAGATTTCTCCAAATAAAATTTCTTTTAGTTCTCCAAAATCTAAAGATTAATAGAATATTATAGAGAAAGTTATTTAATATTTATTGAGGAAGACATTTTCTCAATGATATTTACAGAAAAAAATTATTCAATGTTTCTCATCCAACATCTGAATTAATGAATCAAAATCTCCATGATATTCAACAGAGATAAAAATATCTGTGTTGGTTGACCATTCTAGTTAGAATCACCTTAATTGGATCTATTATTACTAATTTATGATTTATTAACTAATGTGGGTCCACATGGGGGTCCGGAATATTTCTACAAATTATTGTAATTTTTAGGGTCCCTTTATCGCAGAATTATATCATGTCCCAAAAAAAAGTTGTTGGCCGAAACTACAGGTTTCCATTAAAAAAAGAATCACATAATTTGTTATTATATTATAAATGATATGGTTGAATTAGAAAAACACATACAATCTGTTATATTCCCAAAATTATGTAACTTTACAATTTTAACACAAAAAATAACATAAATCAAAAAATGATATAATTAAACATAAATTGAGTAATTTGGGAAATTTTATTATTTTAAATATTTAATAAAATTTATAAAATAGTAAATCTATTAGTGACACTTTTCTAAATACTCAGACATCTTTTATATACGCCTACTCTCATGGAGACAGTAGCCAAACGAAGTCAAGGATAATGTTTGGACATAGATATGGCTAAAAATTTATGTTGGATTTAATATAATAATTTTATTTTTTTATTTTTATATATTGATATTTTTGTGTCAGCGGCGGTTTAATTTCCCTAATAGTGAATGTTCATTTTCATCACGTTTATAGAAATTAAGTGATCATTGGAGAGGCTACCGACATGAGTTGTATACTGGTTGGCATGTTAGAGTTGGAAAATAGTTGGAGGCAGTACCTATCATGGATGACATCATGATGGAATGGTATCGAAAAATTATTACTCATTGGATAACTACCATGTTTAAGGTATTAATCACATACGATGTTTTTAAATGCAAATTTTCATGATTTTCATTAATAATATCTTTTTTATTGGGGAATTTTATTTATGAATAATATTGATAAAATAAACAAAAAAAATTATTCTAAAAAATAACTTCCCACCTTGGGGAGTATACGATGTCAAATCATGATATGAAGTAGGTATGATAGATTATAATTTTTTTATACTTGACCTTTCAATAGATTCATCTATACTTATCGATTTTTACAGTATTGATATAAATTTAGTTAGGAAACTTAATATTGGAAACATAATTTAAATTATGGATTCCTACATTCAAATTCATTGCGGTGGTATACATTGTACATTTAAGGACGTGTTCCTTGAACAAAATTGTTTTTCTCGACAAGAAAAAAATAGATGTAATTTGTGTTAATGAAGTCAAAAAATTGCAGATTGTAAGTCTTACAATGATGATATAAAATTTTAATATCAATTTTTTACATAAAAATTTATTTAAAATTGTAACACACTACTTTGGAGGCTCTTGATTCCAAGTAACTGAACAATTTTGGGCCAAATGATCGTTTACATCAAGTGTTAGGAGATGAACACTCTGGAAGAGTACACTGCTGACCTAGGAAGTGTACTATCTCAATGAGGTATTGTCCCCATTCAAGTACCAGGTATATTTATACTGAGTTAGAAAAGGTTAAGTCCCATGCATAACAAGCTGAATAATGGGTCCTAATGGTGGAAGAATGACATAAAACGGAAACCGCTGATTTCATGAAATTTCTGCATTTTTTATGTCCACAACTTTTACCAGACACCCCTGATTCTTGAGATGCATATATGTCGTTGAGGCATTAATTATATACTGCAGTAGGTGAGAGTTTTTTTTTGGTCAAGATGATGTGTTTCTTATCGATAGTGATGCCGATGATGAGGAAGAGGTCGAGGGTGAGGATGATATTGAGGACAAGGGAAATGAGGAGGTTGCGGCGGAGGATGAAGGGGAGGAGGAGGTCGAGGATGAGGAAGGGGAAGAGGAAGGGAATGAGGATAGGGATAAAGATGTGGATGAGGTCATGGATGATGATGGTGATAGATATGAGGACGAGTATGAGGCTGATGGTGATGGTGATGGTAGTGATGGTGATTAGGGGAAAATTGATATATTACATTTTTTACTGATATTAATGAGATTTTATGATTGATAATTTCTTGTGACCGATATTACTGAGATTTGTGGTTTGATTATTTTATGTGACTGAATATCTATTAATATTTCCCCTCAATTTATTTAGGCTTTTATCATTCATTTTCACTCCAATCTTGATTCTAGTCTCTCTTTTGGTAAGAATCATTTTAGTGATTATCTTGTTTTATTTTATCATATGATGGGACATTATATGAACTGTTGATATTTGGTTAGGAATATTATAGTTCAGGAGGTTTTGGGGTGTAAATGGTTTACCCGAACTGTTATGTGTAAACAAATAGTTCACATGTTGAGGGTTCAATCATGGAGACAAAGACATATTTAAATGTTTTTTGATATTAGAAGAAAGGGTTTCTCTTCCCGAATCCTCTGTTTCTCTGACAAGAGAAAAAAATGTCATCATATGATCTTCTTTAAATATCAATATCCAACTAGTTGATTTGTAATTTGGGATCCCTAATTTTAGTATGGTTATTTTATGGACATTCTTGCTTGTGAGAATTAATGTGGGTGTTCCATGAAAAACTTTCGATCTATTCAACATTGTGTTTTAGTTTGAGAATAATATATATAGAAACATGATATGTATTAAATGATTTAGTATGGATATATCATTTTACTCAGACAACTAATTCCCCTAGCATTGCAAATGAACAACAAAATCATTGAGAGACATGATCAGAAGTCTTCTAGGATCGGTATGTAGTTGATGAGATGACATTGTCAATCCCCTTTGAGATTGAAACAGAACCAAAAATGGAAACTAGAGAACCACATCCACCTACCCCAAATATATACTAGCCGCACCATTAATTTGAGGAAAAGGTCCCAGAGGGAAAGAAATCAGGGATTGCCTTATCTCTGAATACTATGAACCCATATGAAAGGGAGGGTGTGTGCAGGTGGGGAGGGGCTTTGCAAGTGGGGATGGTTGTGGGTTGTCCAGGGAGGGAGGGATGTTACAGTGGGGAGTGTGGGTGTGGGATTTCTGGTGGTGGGGATGGGGGGCTATGTGCAGGTGGGGGGGAGGGGGTGCAGGGTTTGGGGGCTTTGGGAGGGGGCTACAGTGGGTTAGGTGGGCTATGCAGGGTGTATGTGGATATAGTGGTGTGGGGGAGTGGTATGTAGGGTAGGGGGATTTTAAAGGGTGTATGGGGTTAAGTGGTTGTGGGGTAGGGGTTGAAGGAGAGGTGGGGTTGCAGGAGTTTCTAGGGGTGCAGGGTGGGGGGCTTTGTGTAACGTCTCAGACCCAGATTCCACCAGAAACGGTTCTCCCACCCCAGTTGGTCATAAGGAATCAAGTTGATCTCCCCAAATGCCAAAGGTTTCCAACTAGAAACATGGGCCATGCTGACTTAGTGGGGATACTATTGCCTCATTAACAAAGAATCAGATAATAATAACCAAAAGTGTCTTATATAAAAAATGATGTTGATTTTACAAGTAGCTAGAAAGAAACCAGAATAGTATATGGAAATATAGTACAACTATTCCAAAAAGTGAAAAAGACTATAAATTTATCCCAATATCACAAGCCTTATCTTGGTCATATGCTCTGCTTCTCCAAATCCACAATCAACAACTTGTACTAGGTCACTTGTCCTTATCATCACCTGTAACCATAGAATCTATTTGGGTCCCTGGGGAGGCCCAAATAAAGTGTGAGATAAATACCCTAGTAGGAAACCAACCAAATCTATATAATTCTAACAAAATTTCTAAAACATTTCGATCAAGTTTAAGCTAGTAATTATGTTTATATGTTTATGTTATAAGTATACTGTAATGTAAATCTGAACATCCCTCAAAGGTACCTGAAAAATATTATCAACTACTAACACGACAATTATAACCATGTAACAAGCTGGTCACATGTCCAGACTGTATATCCATCTATATCAAGAAACACACATCCATGTTGTATAATGAAATCAATTATCCAATTTCAACACCTTGAATTTAAAATAGAATCCCACGACCACTCCGTATAGTGAAGTGTAAAGTACCGTGTTTTTTAAATGGGTTACAATATGAAGGTTTTCGAATGAAATTATGTTTATCAATGGTTCATTGTTTAAACCAAGCACTTATGCATTATTCAGAGTTTTGGAACACCTAAAGGTGTCATTTTAGGACTTGTTCTATTACTCGATAATTTTTTTGAGTGTCCCGATGCATCTTGGAAGCACCGAATTTGGGAATGATCACTTTAATGGATCCATACGTGGTGGGAACTGTTTCCGTCAAACCCATGCATCATACCCAATTTAATATCTTATTTCTTTTTCATAAATAAAATTAAATGTGTTATTAATGTTTAAACGAAAGAATGTTCTAATAATAATATGATATTATTCTTATTATGGTTTCATAAAGTATTTTTATGTTTTGATATTTTAATTTCATGCTAAAGAAGTGTTAGATTTCTAAGAATTTAATGTGGCTTTTTATATTCCTAATGAAACGTTTAGACAAATGAGGGGATTCATATTTAATAAACCATTGTCATTAAATAGTGGTGCGAGGTTTATCAATGGTTTGAAAAATAATAATGATGGGATTATTATTATTTTAGATTTATGGTGTTGATAATAATAAATATTATGACAATTATACTAGGGGTTATGGGTTGGAGTTTTCATCACATTAATGATATTGTAAAAAATTGGTTTATGGGTTTTAAATAAATTATATTTGGAATAATAAAAATAATGATGTTATTATTATTATTGAGGTTATTTATTTAAATAAATGTTAAAATAATTTTATTAAATGATCAATATGGATTTTCATAATTAATTATGAAAAATTTATTAGTAGAATAGTAAATGAAGAAGTATTTTTAATTAAATGGAGAGTTTTGAACATAATAGATAAGTATTTTATGTGTATAATAATAATAAAGTGAGTATTATTATTTTAATTATTACATCCAATTAATTAGATGAAGTTTATCAGTAAAATAAAAAAAAGAAAATAAAAAAGGGAGGCACATCCTATAGTTGAGGAACACAACCCCCATGTTTTCTTCCTCCATAGGCGACGCACCAGGTGCACAGTGCCCTCACGCTCCAGATGATATTCATCCTTCCCTGTGGTTCAACCTCTAATTGCACGTGGACCCTTCTCTATAGCATGTATCCCTCAGTCGGACCCCCTCACAGCGACACACGAGACTCTTATGCAGATCTTTTAGCGTGCTACCCCCTCTCCCAAACTCCACTATGGGTGTAACTATTAATCTCAGACTCTTCACATATCATTTCTACTATGTCATGGTGAGTTTGTCTATGTATAACTTGTTATTCGCATCATCCATTTGACTCCTCTCTCACACCATTTTTTCTCGTCCAAAAACCTAAGGAATTGTTTTATCCACTTGTTGGGTTCATCTAATTTTTAGGATATGTGAATGTTTTTTAGTAAACCATAATTCAATGTTACGTAATCCCCCACCAAGGGAGATGCATATGGGATTGATCTTATTTGGATCTGTTGGATTGGGTATCCTTTTAAAACCCCTTTTTTGTTTTTCACTAGTAAAATATAGGTCTGTTAATTTTTTATAAGTCCCCGGTACCATGTTACAGGTGCATTGTTTTTACTTTTTTAATTTTTGGTACCAGTTGAAAATATTGATTTTTTGTTGATCAATGTAGACAAAACATATTGAATATATATATATATATATATATATATGATGGTGTGCGTGCATGAGATTGCAGACTAGTATTGGAATGGTTTCCATTAATTACATTAAAGTGTTTCGGAATGAAGATGGTTCCACCCTAAGGATGGGTTCCAAATAATTATCTCCTTATTTATGAATTCCTATAAGATTATATAAATAAATTGAGAATGTGAGTTTCATTTTTTATGGAACTGATATGTTTTCTAGAAATTATGATTAAATATAAACTTCTAGTTTGTAGTAATGTCATATAATGCTTACTATTTTTTGGATTTTCACATGTCTTTTTACTGGTGTTGATATATTATATTTTAGTGGATGACACTTTTGATGTTATTAAATGATGCTCCCAAGTATGATAAATGAAGACTTGATCATTTGTTGGTTTTATGCATGTATGGATAATTTGGTTAAAGTAATGTGATTAAATAGTTAAATGATTTGAGTGAAGATGAATGAGTAATAGTGTAATTAATTGAGGAATTAATTATCAAGTTATTACTTGGAAAATAATTGTTGCAATTACTATATATTGATAATATTTAATATTTTAACATGTTCAGAATATAAATTGGAAACTAGTAATGATTAATGGATAGATTAATTATTACAAGATAGATGGAAAATTGTTAATTAATTGATGAACTAATTAATAGGAATGATTTAATTAATTAATTAATTAATCAATTAACTTTAATTCATTAATTTATGATTGTTCATTGATTAATTGATATGAATGTTTTCCAACAATACATTTTATGCATGTTTATTTACAATTAAAAATATTGTTTAGGATTGATTAATCTAAAAATATGATATTCGTTGATATATGGTTTCTAATTTTGTGGGCCCTATTCAGCATGTTTGAATTGGGATGTTTATGACGTGCATGTTAATTTTTAATGTCCTGGTTGAAATGTTGTTTCAGTGGATGGGTTCAAACATGGGAATGATTTGGAATAATTAATTAAGACTTATTAATTGATAATTAATTATTAGCTATTGAGATGTTGAATGGTTAATATATTGTAGAATTATTTGATGGGAGATTTTTGTTGGTAAATAGTTTTTGAATTAATTATAGGATTGGATTAAATAATTTAGGAATTAATTAACGAACAGTTTTGGGGTGTAATACATGGTGTTCTCCACAAATGATAAATATATATGTATTATTGATAAATGGGTTATGATACAGGGATCGATGCTCCAAATACTCATCGGGTTCTAGAAATTGCATTCTTCCCCCTGCTTGCATGAAAACTTTTTTTTACGAGACATGAACTAATTTTCTAAATACCCATTGGTTGTGAGACAAGGACTGATGCTCCAAATACTCACGAGGGTGATAGACATGATTTCCTACACCCATTAATTGACATTAGACTATGGGTCCAATTTTTCGTACATGAAATTAATTAATTGGTTAATGAAAACTGTTATGGAATTATGATTGGATAATTGAATTTGAGAAAGGGTTCAAACTTATCAATGAATTGGACGAATCACTTTTAGTTGAAGGACCCAGGAGAGAATCACAATTTTTAATGAATGGGATAAAATATATTATATTAAAGATTCAATTCAATATCTTATGACATGTAATCCACGAAAAAAAGAATCATAAATTCAGTCTTTACATTGATTACATAGATGTTATTTTGGGACATCTGTGGTGAGTGACTTATATAGGGGATTTCAGGATTAGGCTGAATCCCGATAATTTTATAAATTAATGTGGTTTGAGTAATGGAAAAATGAAAATTATTGTGTAATGACTATTGTGTATGCATGAAAAATTTATAATACAGTTTCAAACACCATATGAGGGCTAAATGATGTATTTGGGTATATAGTTACATTGAACTAATTACATTATTAATTCACTCTTTCACACGATTTAAATTATTTATTAAATGTTTGGATTTTGGGTAGACACTAGTGGTCCCTACATAGTGAAATTTATATCTCCTACTCTACTCGAGTCGGCTCTATGTTGGGTAGATGAATATATTCTATTTGGCTGTAGTATGGTGGTGTTTTTATATTCATGGAGAATATGAGCCGAGGACGGAGCGGAATCTTGGAATGCTCGAGGATACCTCCCTATGGGCTTTGAGTTGATGTTTATCAATTTTTGTATTATAATATAAAGTATTCTCTTTTTGTTCATTGTTTTCCATTTTGTATCATTACCAGTTCATGCTTTCACCTACTGTATAATTGGGATTGGCCACTTTTATAAAATGTGTACTACTTTATTTCCACCACTTTATCATTTCATATAATTATTCTATGATTTATTTCATTTGTCAATTATTGAACTCTGATATGAGGGTATATTCTTCCAAATGACTATCCATAGATCCTCGCTACTTGAAGGCAGCCTATGGGGTTTAGCGAGACGCGCTTCAGGTCATGTGGCCACTGGTCCAGCCACCTGTTTATTGGTGATTAGGGTTAGGACATTAAAAACTAATATTAGAGGGTTATTTTCCTTTTGTATTTCTATTTTTGGTTGGTATACAGTAGATTAGGAAAGTGTTGGCTCTGGGGTTAACAGTCATGCTTGGGACTAATCCCCCCATGTACATGAAATGACAATGTGGCTTCAGATTTAAATTGATGTTTGTACTATAAGATATTAAAGTGGATATGATTTCACCTTGAGTGACTGGTGTATTTTATTTTGCATATTGATTTTGATAATTTTGAAAAATAATTTTCTTTTCTTGATATGGGAAGGAAGTTTCATACATGCATAATTGTAGGAACTTATAGATTCACATGTCATGAACATAACATTCCATGTAGTTTCATGAGTAGGATGTCTACTAATTTGGATTGTGTGACTTTGGTGCAATGCCATGTTTTGAACTCCATTAGCATGCCTCTGAAGATAGCATGTTTTAGTGATATATTTACCATTATTGATTGATTATATTCTATACTACCTCAGTTATTAGAATGTTTAGTTGTTGTTCTGTGCTTATGTGTTATATCATGTTGTTGTGTTACTGCTTATGATAACATGCTAGAGATATTTTTGATGTGTGAAGGGGATGCTGAAGTAAAAAATTTAAAATGAATGTTAATTGTGATAAATGGTAGCCAAATGCTAGAAATAAGGTGTATGGGAATAAATCTGAAGAACGGATGAAGAAAGTAATATTAGGGTATATGAGCCTAATTTCAAATAGAATAGAAATTGTTCCAAAGAATCAATAACCACTAGAAAATAATGTTGGACTTACTGTTAAGGATATGTAGAGACTATTGGTGATCAAAAAAAATGTTGGACGGATAGTAGGGCTCAAATCCTACCGTCGGTTCCAAAAGGGGGGGGAGCTCTGGAAGTCCTATGAGTGTGGGAGAAAGAAAATATAATTTTGTATTAAAATGATATTTAAGTTCAAATTTGAAATTTTAAAAAAAAAAACCTGCATGGGTTGCATGGTTTACCTGCATGGTTTCCCAAACTGTTGGGAAAACATACACACTTCTAGGACAAAGAGGGGTGATTCACACGATAATTCCACACGGTTTGACTAATTGTGTGGTAAATGTGTAGAACTGCTCAGTAAAAAACCAATAGTTTCTCATACCTCTCAAATGGTTTAGCCGGACCATGTGTATGTTGTGCGCAAACCGTGCACCAGGTCATTTCTAGCACAAAACTTGGTTTCAGCCTCCAAACAAGACCCAGACAACACCAAAACACTAGTGATCAAGTTAATCATTAACATAAGTCCATAAGAAGTAATTTAGTCCAAAATGAAATAGGTATATACGTCGTATGAAAACTCAGTTTCATACAATATTCTACCCTTATAGAAACTCCATCCTGAATTTCTCTCTAAAGGGTGGTCAAGATTCTCCAGAGAACAACTCTGGACACTAATCACATATGTCTACCTCCCTCTCCCCAATATAATCATGTCAATGGTTTTTCTTATACATTAACAAAACTAAAGTAACTGACTGTCCTAAAATAACCTTTCTGCTCAAGTCAACGATAAGAATTGTACACTCCTCAAAGGAGGCATCAACATGATGCTCAACCTCCTCGAGCAAAAAACTTTGAGATGAGTATGAGTGATAGTGGTGAAACTGAGATATGTGGATGACATCGAGGTAACTGTAACTGAGAGGGAACCGACCTGACTCTCTCCAAAATCAAAAACGACACGACATATCATGGTGAATGTTTACCCTGTCTCAGGATCTGCCTCTTTCCAAACCTCCGTAAAATACATTAGAAAACTGAATCTCCAGCCTCGATCTCTAGAGTCCATCTGCATCGTTCTGTGTATGATTTTTTACAAGACTGTGTAGTATCCATCCTCTTATAAATCAACTGGTCCAAATCAATTGTCTCATGCATAAGAGGTGGTCCTATTAAGGATGCCTCTTCTGCCTCTAACTAGCTTAGCGGAGAATGGAATGGCCTACTTTATAAATGTTCATAATGTTCCATCTGTATCATGGCCAGATAGCAGATATTGTAGGTGAACTCAACTAGGGGAATGTGCCTCTCCCAAGATTCCTTATAATATTGTACAGAACCTCGAAGCATGTCCCATAGAACCTATATCATACGTTCTGATTGGACATTAGTCTGAGGGAGGTATGATGTGACCAGAAGTGGATGTGTACCGATCATCCAATGTAAACTCTTCTAGAAGAAATATGTAAAGTGAGAATCCCCTATCTTAAATGAATGCGTAGTGGACCCCAAGATGTTAGACCACATGTTTTATGTAAAAATTTTCAAGATCATCCACATGGAAGGTCTCTTTGATCAGAAAGAACTGTGCGACCTCCTTAAGCCTATCAATGACAACCCACACAACATAATTACCTTGAAGTGACCTTGAAAACCTATTCATGAAATCCACTACGATTTCATCCCATTTCCACTCCAGGATAGGTAATAGTTGTAAAACCCATGCTGGTCCCTAGTGTTCGACCTTCACATGTTTCAAGGTGGAACACCTAGTAAAAAACCCAACTACCTCTCTCTTCATTTTCGACCAGCAGTATTGCGTCTCAAGTTGCAATACATCATGGTAACCCCAGGATGAACTAAAAATTATGAATTATAAAACTCCTGCGCCAACTCCTAACATATATCAACTAGATGCTGGACACGTCCATCGATACGTCGAATCACATCATCTCCTACCATCTAACTGTGAGGAGGGTCCTCAGTTGACACACCTTCCCATTGAACTAGGCCTTCTGAATCTGAAATCTGTCTCATCCTAACTATGTCCAGTAGTGTAGTGGTAAATGCTAAGGATGAAAGAAAAGTGTACCCCTATCTGTTGTAATCCCCCAGATGCATCTTATAAAATAACACCATAAGCTTCCACTCGCTACTAGAATGCTGAACTACATGTGTCTAACTCATCCAACTCAGTGCATCAACTACTGCATTTCCCATACCAGGCATGTAGGTAAGATCAAAGTCAAAATAATATTGGTACCCCACGAACCTTCCATGACTAAAATTAATATCACACCATGTAAAGATATATTTGAGGATTTTGTGGTTTGTGTACACCAAAAAACGTTCAGCTAGTAAATATTGCTGCCAACATTGCAAAGAATGAACAACTACAGCTAACATGAGATCATGCGTAGGATAATTATTCTCATGAGGACTCAAATACCGAGAACCACATGCCACTACTCAATCTCCCTACATGAGAAATGCCCCCAGACCAGTACCAGAATTTTCACCGTACACTGTGCAACTCTAACCTTTCTCATACAGTATTATGATAGATGATGATTTCAACCTCACTTTCTGCTTCCGAATGGCTATATCATAAAATTATGACCACATAAACTTCACACCCTTCATATTCAAGCCGGTTAGCAGCGTTGCTAATCGGGATAATTCCTGTATAAAATGTCTTTAGTAACCAGCTATCCCCAAATAACTCTGCATGTCAAAAACATTGTTGGTTTGATCCTAGTAAAATACAACTCTCACCTTCTATGGGTCCACTAACACTCATTTCTCCGAGATAATGTGACCCTGTATGTGAATCTGGTCCATCCAAAAGTGGCATTTTTTGATCTTAGAAAATAACTAATTCCCTCTCAGTGAATTCAGAACGATATCAATATAATTGACATTGTCCTGTCGATTGTGAGAATACATCTAGATATCATCCAAAAAAATAACCACAAAAGAATCATGATAAGGACAGAACACTCATTTCATCAAATCATTGAAATCCATTGGTGTGTTTGTGGGACCAAACAACATAACCATTTATTAATAAAAAACATACCTACTACAAAAGGATGTACGAGGTATATCTGTATGTCGAACACACAACTGTTGATATTCGGAACTCATGTCAATCTTAGAGATCACTAAATCTTCTCATAGATGATCAAATATGTCATCTATATAGGGAAATTTATATCAGTGTTTAACCATCCATTGGTTTGGTTTCAGATATTCAATGCATAGACTAAAAGATACGTCTTCCTTTTTCACTAAAAATGACTATGGAACCCCAAACAGTTATTCTGGGTATGATAAACCCCTGCACCTCCAAATTTTCAATAATCCTCTTGAGAACTTGTAACTCCATCTTAGACATCCTATGTATAAGAATGGATATGAAAGCAGCTCCCGGCACTAGCTCTCTGGATAACTCCTCCCCTCTATTTCAAGAGGTAAACCAGAAATGTTATCTTGAAAAACGTCCCTGAAGAACTCAACCACTGGAGGAAGGTCCGCCTAACTCACTCTCAGATCATCCAGAAACAAACCATAAATCTTGGTTGTCATCCCTCCAATCCCATGATACTCGGGTACATCTCTGGCCTACAAGATATCACATTCACCCTTGTGAATAAACACTGCACCCTCTAGAAAGGTGAAAGACACCCTTTAGAAATATCAGTCAATGTGCGCTCAATAATACACCCGCCAGTCCATTCTGAGAATGAAATCAAACCATGTCATCTCGAGGACATATATATTCTAGAGGAATTTGATCCCTCCAACCTCAAGGGGACACTCTATACACTAACGTACATCACCCATTCTAACTCCCAATAGTGCGTCTAGCATTAATACGCCCTCATAAATAAATACATCAATCCCAAGGATCTTTACCACTCATGAAGATATAAGGATGTGAGAGGAACCTATATCAATAAGAGAAGATGCAATAGAAGAAGATACTAATATCGTACATATCATTGTCAACGGTCCGGGATCCTTCTCATGTAGGGTCTATTGCACTGGATAAATTAGGTCTACACCTTGGCCATGTGACCCTACCTGGCTACCATGAGATGATCCAACATGATGCCTCTTAGAAATCAGTGTCTGGATACCAAGACCATGACCTCCACTTCTATGGCCAGACTGGCATGCACTGCTCTAGTAACTTGCCCGATTCAGATCTATTTTCCCTTCTCCTGAACCTAATAACAAAGCTAACCCCTACCACTCATAGATAGAGCGAAGGTCCTTCAAAAAGGCTGAATGGGACTAATCCTGCCACAATCATGGCACATGACTATGTCACAGATGCACTAATTCTTCATGTGGATTCGCCTACAACACTGAGGAAAAATCAGCGAGCTGCCTACACCCACCGCCTGACTAGAACTCACATCCTAGAATGCCAGAAAATTGGGCTTCTTGACTAATGATGTAGATTCACTAGGGTGAAAAAACACTCCAATGTTCAGTACGCCCATCTTCCCTCTGGTTCTACTTTGTAATTAGTGCCTAATTCACACTCTGAATGATAGATGACATACTCAACACATAGAACTATTATCTGATAGCAGTTGTAAGACCATCCTTGAAGCATCTCTCCCCTAATAGCTCATCATTTAGATACATCAACAAAAAACGCTATATATCTATAATGCGTGCAGATTATTCCATAACATCCATCTCACTAGTCTCCAGACGCATGAACTAAATCACCCACTCATCTCGCAAAGTCGTGGGGTAAATGTTTTTTTAGAAATATTGTTGGAAATCAGCCCAACCAATATCACGCATCCCAATCATCTGTCTTCAAAACATCACACTAGTGTTTTTCCACTCCACGTAGCATGTAAGTTGTGAGAATGACCCTCCACTCCATGGGCATCTATATATGCTCAAAAATATCTAATGTGTTCTCTATCCAAGAATTATAGCCAGTGGCCTGCCATCCAATGAAAATGTAAGAGGATGTTTTTTTGGAACACCCGTGTCAGCTCATCCATAGTCAAGGTTGGATGTGGTGCTCTGTAGAAGATATGTATATAAGGAAAGAAAATATCACAGAATTTTGCCTCATAACCTATGACCGAAACAATGTCAGGTTCCATAGCTATCACTATGGTAGAATGAAACGGTATCCCATGGCCCACCATATTTGAATAATGATCATCGCCTCTATAATGGCATACCACTGGAGGTTGTTGTGGTGGAATATATCTATAATGCCAAAAACAAGCCTCATGAATGAACAACCTTAGAACACAAAGCTCTCAAATGTAGGATAAGTCAAAACCCTCTTAGAAACTGAGACAATTCCACAACCAACTCCAAAATCCATGATTGTTTAATGAATAGACAATGAACCACTAGAATCTTTTCCTCTTTCCAACAAAAAATAAGGGTGTAGTTCTAGTATCTATTCACCATTCACGATTCCATTTCCATTTCACAATCAATTATTTAGGAAATTAAACCAATGTTTTACCAAATTCCAATTTCAAGAGGTCCCATAACACCTCATGAACCCAAAACTCGGCTCCCATTCAACCCATATATATAAAAAGTTTATTTAAGATTTAAATTTCTATGGTGCATCATTTTCCAATTCATAAGGACCCATAACACTTATGGATTGAAAGATGATGTCATGTATTTATCTACTACACCCAATAAACAAAACATCAGTTACAACTATCATAACAAGTATCACAATAACATGCAATATCTAATGCATCCTATATGTCATGGAATATTGCACAACATGTGATTCTAATAAGTGTCTATATGTTGGATGAGATAGAAAACCCTCATCTCATTAGGGTGAATCTGAAATAGAACTCAAAATTCCAGCAATTGTATTAGAAGAAATCAGCTCTGTAACCTAATGGTGAAATCAAATCAGTCGTAACAGTCAAAATCCAAAAAATAAGAACTCAGTTTGAAACAATTTGGCTTTTCCCTGTATGTGGGGTTGATACTATCAGGCACATATTATTACCAACATCCATTTACTTCTTATCCCTATCTAATGTAACCAAATAGTAAGTCAAAAAACCCCCTCTAATACCAGTTTGTAACATCCTGGACCTGAATGAAACTCAAAATGGTGCTCCGACCACAATTGGTCACAATCCCTCAGGCACATCACTCAAAATCTAGAGGCTACTGAATACTAGTGCGGGCCAAGGTGAGTTAGGGGGGAGGCTATGCCCTCATTACCAAAGTATCAAAACAGAAATCAAATATGTAAAATAGATGTAGCTAAATAAATATCAGACAATAGAAATTAATAAAAGAAGACAGAAATACCTAATTATAACAGAAAGTGTCTCATATAAAAATATTATGTTGATGGTATATGCATCTATATAGAATCTAAAACAGTACATGGTAATACACTACAAGTATTCCAAAAAAAAAGGCCAAAAATGTATCCCAGCATCGCAAGCCTAAGAATGATCCTATGCTCCTCTACATCAAATCCATAATCAGCAACCTGTACTAGGGTGTTATACCCTATCCTTACCTACAACAGCATAAGTTGTTTGGGTCCTCGAGGAGGATAAAACAAGGTGTGAGATAAACACAATAGTGGATAACCGCCCAGGTCTATACAATTCTAATATAAATTATAAAAATGTTCTAGAAAATTTAAACCAGTAATTATGTGCATATTCACATGGCATAAGTTTACAATAATGTAAAATAGAACAACCCTTAAAGCTAACTTCAAAATAGAGTCATATCCTAACAAGGCAGCTATAACCAAGTAACAAGACAGTCACACTAACATTTTGTACATACTTCTATATCAAGAAAACCATTTCAACACTATATAAATAAATCAAGTATCCCACGACCACACCATATAGTGAAAGTAGATTCCCACGGCCAGGACATATAGTGATGTAGCAGATCTCAATGGTTGGATCCAAAGTATCAACAGACCATGGTATCCAATTAATAAATATATGGACCACAGAGGGCCATATCCAATGAGCGTGTCTAACGAATCTCATTGATTCACAATGAAATCATAGGTGGAAACACAGTTAGGCACTGGTTGGGGTCCTAGGAGCATGGCAACAACAAGTCCTATATGAGGCCAAGAATGTCGTATTCTACAGGGTAGAAAATATTGAGGCATCCCACGGAATCAAGACCCAAGGGGAAGAGTCAACCCAAGGCGTCCACTACCGCATTCCATATCCATTGAGAGAAGTCCATGTCATATATCAAAAAATTTTAAAAAGCATTCATACATTCAAATTAATCATTAAAAATCAGGTGATTATACCCACTCAGATCAATAAGAACAAGCCATGAGTATACCCACTCAAGAAAAACATTTTTCAGATGAATATGGGCCTACCCACTCATATAATCCATTCACATTCCATTAATCATTTACATATATTTAAACCCACCTATATAAACCCATTTCATTCCAGCTAACCTATCAATGTTTATGATCCATAACAAGATATTCAACGATGAAGGAGGCATTACATCTCTTAACTAGTTTACTCAAGATATTAAGTCATATAAGGGCTACCAATAACTAGTATATTCTAAAATCAGGACACTTGGGTGGTTTAAACAATTATAAACAATGTTTTTCCTAACGCCACACCGATCAAGTGGCCTAAAAATGAGAAACTAGTGCCAATGCACCGAAACAGAACCCATGTTCAACATCACTATGTATAACTACGGCTACTAAAAGCTACTCTCTCATAGATAAAACCTCAATGGGAATTATGAAAAAAGTTATTTCAACCAAACATCCAAAGAAAGAACAAGAAAATTCGAATGAAATTATAGACCACCAACCATTCCTTGGTAGTAGACAACTCATCTATTATCGTGTCATGTTTCTCCCTGGTTTGGAAGATATCTGAAGAATGGATGAACAATAGAATATTATGGAATTTTATCTTATATCCAAATAGGGAATTCGATGTTCCAAATAATCAAGATCGACTAAAAAGGAATGTAGGGCTTACCATTGTGGATCTATAGAGAGATCGGTGATGAATATAGAATTCAGATAGAGAGTAGGGCTCAAATCCGACTGTAGGTGCCAAAACGAGAGAATGAAAAACCATCTTGTTTTTAAAAATAAATATACGTTTTAAGTTAAAATTCAAAAAAGATATGGTTCTCACAGTTTACGCACATGGATTTCCAAACTGTACTAAAATTTTGCTCACCTCTCTGCCTAAGAGAGGCACTTTGCATGGTTATCCTGCATGGTTTGACTAACCATGTTGTAATCTTACAGAACCGCTATTTACAAAACCAACAGTTTTTCATACCTCTCACACCATTTACTCTAATCATGCACATGCCGTTTGGAAACCATATGCTTGGTCATTTCTAGCCCAAAACCTAGTTCTGGCCTCCGAACAAGCCCTATATACCTCCAAAACACCCGTGATCAAGGTAAGAATTCACATACGGACATAACAAGGTATTGAAACCAGAAATAAAATCCTTACCTTGTATGGGAACTCATGTTATTACACATTGTGAAATGAAAGTGTTGTCGGGGGTTGCAATGGGTTAGGGGGGATGTGCAGGGAGGTAGGGGTGTGGAGGTGGGGGGAGGGGTCGATGACTGTAAGGGGTGGGGGTGTGTGTAGTTATGAGGGAGAGGGGTTGTAGGGGCGGTGTAGTAGGGGTATGTAGTGGGTTAAGGGGGCTTTGTAGGGGGATTGGTGCTGGATGTGGGTGCATTGTAGGTTGGGGTTGCTGGGGTGGGGGTTATGGGATTACCTCCTCTCATAGACAACCCATCTTACTACTGATGGAATACATCCATTCATCATCAAACCCATCATCCACCATTCCCACATTCATCATATTAACCACTTCAATTATCTACCCATACCCAAAATTCATAAACCAAATCACATATTCGATCATGTCAATATCACTGCACCGTTTATGTTCCACTAGTACCTACAAAGTTCTCAATGAATCCTTATATAGTCCACTCTGATAATATAAAAAAATATGATTCACATATAACCAAAGTATTGTTTCTTTCACACATTAATACTTTTTTTGATGATTCATACCAACACTCGCTCATACCCTTCCTAGAAGAAGTGGTTTCCACAATGATATCTCACTCAGGTTCTTATCAACTATCCATCTTGATCTCACTAAAATTTAACATTAATACAACTCCATATCACCTAATGATATTACAAGTAAAATAATCCCATGAGTAGTATCCCATCAAAACATGAATCATCATCCTAAACGATGTTCCATACTTCCCTTCCATTCTAATACCCACTAAAAATAAGTACCATTAGTAATTTATCTCTATTTATCCAGTTATCCTAACACATATAATTGTTTTTAAGGCTTTCTACATGATTAACCACCACTGATTAATCACACTAAAACCACATTCAAAACCATTTAGGCTAAGAATCTAGCCAATCATTCGTTTGAACAGAACTATGGAACCATATTCACAGAAAGTTGTTTACATCACATGATCCTAAGGCAACCAAATTCCTTTTTCTCTAACCACATGGAAAATAATTCACATTTGAAACTAGATCTCATTAATATATCACATGTATTGAACCATTAACAAGACATCCAATGCATGAACTAACCCACCAAGGGTTACTATATATCATCTTTACCTGAATACTTTATATCCATTGTAAAATGAATCATATTTTACACTAATAATCAATGAAAATAGGTATATCCAATCCAGAGAAAACATCATTGATTAATTGAGTTCAAATCCACCAAAAAATTATATTAACAAAAAATAATCTATTGGAAATTTATTTACATTCACCCTTTTTCATCAAGAAATTAAAATTAAAAAATCACTCACAATCCAAGTGAATCCTACATGCCTAGCATGAAGTATGTAATCATGAGTATTGACACTATATACATATATAAAGAAAATAAATAATTATATCAAATAAACACATCATACTTGAATAAATATAACAAGTATAACAATGAAAAGTAAGAGAAACAATCCATAATTCCGGTAAAATAGAGTTCCCTGTGGACCTGTGTACAAGAATCATAAGCTCGAGGTTCATCATAAGCACCAAAAGAGTTATATAAATGAATAAAATCCCCTAAATAATTTATTAAATAAAAGATTCTCTAATAAACCTTTGTAATTAACTAAATAAAATCAATAAATTATGTATTAGTAGGACTACCACATGACAAAAAACACATATACATTAGAGGTTGTTGTCTAGTAACAATGGCCTGAATCATACATTGGAGAGAATAGTCCCTCAATATG
Source organism: Viscum album (assembly GCA_963277665.1). Taxonomy (NCBI): domain Eukaryota; kingdom Viridiplantae; phylum Streptophyta; class Magnoliopsida; order Santalales; family Viscaceae; genus Viscum; species Viscum album. Next base: position 1,959,225,353 of record OY728165.1, read on the forward strand.
AAAATAGTATGTAATAATAAACAATGATATACCATCAATAATAGATAACCATGTTAATCTCTATGTAATTATTCCCAAAGAAATCCATGGATAGAATAAACATAACATGCGCTATAAAAAATAACTAATTTTGTTATACAATCATATTTTCCAAATAATTACCAACAAAAATAATCAAACATATATTAAATAAATGTAATTAAATAGATAAGAATGATCCTTCGTACCCTTGAGCCTCACCTCAACTAGATCTCTAAATACCATTGAATTGCAATACCCACTCTAGTGTAAAACATGTGACCTGAATTTTAGACACTCATTCTTTACGTGCAATGGGGTGAACATTTAGGATGTGGGAAATACTTCTCAGTACTGTAAAACCCTGTTCCATTAAAATATTCCATTAGATACTTGAATATTTAGGAAGGAAAGTAAAAAAAACATAACATACAAGTATGTGTTCTAGGTCATCATATGATAACTAAAACATAATAGTGATTTTTCATAACTAGATCATCTATACTCAAAATAATATTTCAACTCATTACAGAACATGATCCATACCTAATGGTTTATCGTAGTGTGCCATTCCATGTCCCAAACACTAACCTCTCATTTACATCACCTCCTATATCGAACCTCAACAGGGTCTATCGAAACCTTAACCTCTACCCTCATACTAATGGTAAGGTATCCCATTCTCATTCAAGAAAAATTATATCTCTCTTAGGGTGGTCCAATCCAAAATAACACTCACTCAATGTGAGGGGTATTATCTAGTATAGTTCCACATCAAACCGAACACTACCCTCTATATAAGGATGGGTCTCAAAATCAAAAATTAGACTAATACCCACTATCTTATAGTAAACCATTCCATTATATTATAGCTTAGGGTGATTCCATGTTTCCAAAAACCTAGGTTTATAGAGACCCACTCAAGGTAATCAACAAAAGTACCCTCCCAATCAGGTTGAGTCTAAGAATCCAAATCATGAACAAATACACTCTCACTCCAGGCAATCCATGCTAGCATCCTCCTACTAACTATGAGGGAATGAATATAATATCATCACCATCCATAAGATTATATTTGACACACACAAAATTTTGTAAACATAGATCGTACTATATTTACAACATGTGTCACAACCTATAATTAACATTCAGTTAGCCTCTCAATTCTTCAATAATCCACTTACCTAGCTCACTATCAGGATCAAGTTACTCCTAACCTAGCCCCGTGTCACAAATAACTTCTCATCGCTATCATAAAATCATAGGCCAATACGCCAAGACATACTCAAACATGTTATCATGAAATTTTAAACCCATTAAAATCAACACCATTTTTGTAAGGTAATCTGCATCGTTCATCATACTCAACTTAGTTACTACACTTCAATTCAAACCCACCCCATAACGATCCAATAGTTTTTAGTCCCTATCTAATCCTGGCCTCGATAAGATGGTTATCATTATCATTCTTATACCACCATCATAATATATTCATACTAACCAAGGATCATCCAAATATATATCTCACCATACCACATGGATACCCCATTTTATTATGTCAAGGAAACCACATAACATCCTCTTAGGTTACATAACATATTTCTTAAATGAGAGAGATTCTATTTTTCATAAAGAGGGAACACCCACAATTTCGCCACACTAATATATGAAGGACCTAACCCTCTCACCACATTCCTCAAATCTTCGTTCTACCCTCATGTGTTTATTTGAATCATAAGTATGATGTAGAACCCTATCACTCATGTCCCATGGGCCTAAACTAGTCATTCCTTCTAACTGTCCCAAGGATGGGACAAAATTGGATATCCAAAACAAATTCTACTATTTATTTTTACACTATAACTCTTGTAAACTGAAACAAAATCATTTATCCCTTAACGATAGTCCACCAAATAGTTCTATGTATTTATACATGCTATGCAAAACTCTATCGGATTCAATGTGGCATAAAAACACATTATTACCCTACCTATGGTTCCTTAAGTTAGTATATGAATAAAAATTTCAAAAACCCCTTGTAGACATGTATATTCAATAATAAACATGTATATGATTATATATTATATGGGAAAACAACATTGTTAATGTATTTACCAGCTTTAAACCATATCCCCTGACTGTCAACCAAACCTAAAGCATGTTGCAACAATATCTTGAGACCCAACATCAATCAAAGACATAAAAAAATAAAATGTAATAATTTTATGATTAATTAATCAATTAATTATAATAATTAGGAATAATTAAAAATTTCAAGACTAGATGACATAATTTAAGAAATATCACCCAGTAGCCTACACCAAATCCAAACCACAACCAATGATATGTGAAAGGTCTTTTCCACACTCCCAACACCCCCAAAAGAAAAATACATACCACTAAAAAGATGAAAATTCATCAATTTAAACCAAATAAATTTAATATCAAAATTAAATATAATTATAAATGAACCATAAAAATAACGGAGAGTAATAATATTTTTTATCATCCTAGAACATACTATGTACACTACCTACAAACAAACAATTGATTTGGATGATTCAAAAAAGATTTGGTGGAATCATCACTGTAGATATATCATAGATACACTTCAAATTAGCATTAAATAGCAATGAAGAATAAATAGGGAAGGAATATAATTATTTAACTTTATTACTATGTTTACGTGTTATCAATAGCACACTGCATAAAGGGGTGCCCAAAGGGAGATGAAAGAGGGGAGGAACCAGCTAATGACAATACTTTGAGACCCCTTCCCACAAAAATCATGATCCACTAACCATAAAAATATAGTAAAAACCGTATTTTAAAAGACACCATCATAGATTACCATGTACCATGATTTGTTTTACTAGTTACCCGACCTTCTATTGACCTCATTGTATCTCTATAATGTGTCCAATGATGGTATTAGGGAAAATTTTCCTACCTTTGATTGGATAATATCTTCCCATACTCGCCTATTAATCTACTTGATGGATATCTATAACTGAATTTTAGTAGAATGGCCACCCAAGACTTACTATGAAGCTTATCTTCCCACACATATAACCTTCTGAGACAACACCCATTCCAATGTTTATAATGAATCATTGAATTTTTTAATCAGCTCCATATTTGAAAAAAAAATTAAAAAAAAAATTATACAATCACAACCTGTATTGAAATTGGTTTTTGTTAAACACACCATTATCATATTTAATTGGTACTCGCATACTTTTTGAATGATGGAGATCCCTATAAATAAATAAGAAACTCATAACTCCATTTGACCCACTACATAGAGAATTCCAATTTAGGAGAATTGAATATTAAAACAAAAACTCCATAGGCCTCATGTCTTACTCGCATTCCCTTCGAATCTTAAGAATGTTTCACATTCCATGGATAGGTATAAAATTTGAGGTCATGTGGAATGTTGTGATTTTGGGTGGGATGGATTCAAGTGGCATTGTATTTTAGTGTGGTGTTTTCCTAAAAATAAATCATTCATTGTACGGTATAGTAGTATTCAACATTCAATATACTTTTTGTTGTTTCTAAAAAGGATGGGAAACCAAGGGAGGATTCTATACTACGGGAGGCAATTGCGTAAAATACAGTGGGAAACAATACAAATGATTTATAAACTATTGGAAAACAATTGAAAACAACATTACACAAATAGTTTAAACTAAACCATTTGTAATACACATTACCAATGGGTTTTAAATCCATTGGAGTATGATTTTAAAAATTATAATATACCAACCGTTTTATAAAACTATTGGTATAACTATATACCAATAGTTACATAACTGTTAGGGTAAAGGAAATATTTTAACAAAATAATGGTTTAGAAACCATTATTAATAATTCATCCCAACGGTTCTAAAAACATGTTTTTCATACATCAATATCCACTTTCCTAAACCGATGGTTTATTAATAACCATTGGTATAGGCCTATCGCCACAACATTACACCCAATGGTTTGTGAAACACTCTCTGTAGTTTAAACAAATGGTTTCCCATCCTATTCCAATAGTTATAAATATTTTTTATAGCATAAATTTCCGATAGTGTTGGATGTTGTAATCATTACATTAAAAATATTGAGTCATTGTCTATATGGTGAAAGGTGTGATATTTATACTAACAATAAATGTTTAATTTATATTTTCACACAAAAGGAGCACAATATTCTCCAGTAAAAATGGTTGGAGTTGATTGAATATTACAACTACTCAATATATTACCACACTGGAAAAGCAAACAAGGTGTAAATGCATTAATTTGATAAGATCATGCTAGACTATCCAAGATGAGGATCACACATGATCCAATATTTATGGAGTTTCAAAATATCAATCTTTAAATAGTATGGGGAATGGTGGAATAATATCTTTCTCAATTGAATGTTCATCCATAAATACAATTAAATATTATGGAGGTGCAAAAGAAATATGTAGAGAAATGAAATATATTGTGAAATGTTCCTAAATTATACTATGATTATGATGAAAAATATTGTTATGGAACCGAGTTTGAATTCCTCTCATACATAGAATTAATGAAGGAGCTAATGATGAGGCACAAAGTTATTCATCTATATTCACCATTGAAGAACAAATATTTACATGGACCTGAATGAGTACTTCTCGTTGGATGTCATGAAAAGAGATTTCGTTGAATATGGTTCTCGATGTTTAGTGTGTATGAATGTTAAGGCTAAGAGAAAGAAGTCTAAGGGGATGTAACAAGCACTACCCATACAAAAAATGGAAATGGGAAAACATCACTATTGAGTTTTTCATCTTAATTTCTAGAACATTAAAAAGAAATAAGGTTATCTGGGTTATAGCTGACCTCATTAAGAATTCCTCGGGCATCATTGCTATTATAGATGATTTCTATCATGATCAAATTCTTAAGATATATGTAAAGGAAGTGGTAGGATTGCATGTAGTACCACATTCCATTATATCTAATCAGGAACCAAGGTTTTCCTCCGTTATCTGGAATTTTTTTAAAATGATATAGATATAGAGTTATGTTTCAACACTTCTTATCATCCTCAGAGAGACGGTTAGTCTAAGAGGATAATGAAATCTATGGAAGACGTGTTGAGATCTTACACTGTGGATTTCAAAGGTGGTTGGGATCAACATCTATAATTGGTGGAATTTTTTATAATAAAATCTTTCACTCTAGTATTGAGATGGATCATTATGAAGACCTCTACAGAAAAAAGATTATATGTACAACTTGTTATGATGATGTTGGGGAACAAAATCTATCAGGAAATGATCTTACAAATGAAATGGTAGAAAATGTCGAATATATTCACCAACACATAAGAGAAACATAGTGCTGACAAAAAATTTATGATGATAAGAAAAGAAAAGAACTAGAGTTTGAAGTGGGCGATAAGGTGTTATTATGAATACCTCCTTGTAACATAGTAATGGGATTTGGAAACAAGTTCAAACTAAGCCCTAGGTATATCTGTCCTTTTGATATTCTGAATCATGTTGGGATAATATCTTACTGACCAGCGCTTCCACCGAATCTATCTCAAGTTCATGATTTGTTCCATGTTTCTCTCCTCAGAATGTACATACCCAATCCTTCACAAGCACTATGGTCTAATGTCATACTGCTGTAACAAGATCTTTCTTATGAAGAACAACTAATAGTGATTCTGGATCATAGTTAATATGTTCTATAAAACAAGACCACTCGCTTGGTTAATATTTTATAGAGGAACAACCAGTTAGAGAAGATAAATATGAACTTGAGGATAAGATGTGGGAGAGGTATACTCATCCATGTTTTCCCATGTGATGAATATTGACGGAGAAATTCAGTTTAATGTGGATAGAATACATCACTCGGATATTTTTATAAAATATTTTCTTTAAATATTTTTATTCATTTGTAGTTTTCATTGCACGTAATAACGAGTTTTAATGAACTTAGAGACACCCTTATTAAAATATTACCATTATAGACTATTAGTTTTGTAATAGATAATAATTATAACCAAATTTAAAAGTGAATTTTGAATTTATTGGCAATCAATTATTTATGTAAAATTTAATTCAATAAGATGTTTTTAATTTTTGAGTGAATCACTTTTGGTAATGAAATTAATGTGATATATATATATATGTGATTTTTATATACCTAATCAATTTTTTTAATATTAATCAAATGGATATTGTAGTCATAGGGTATGAATAAACCCCTATTTTATTTATAATACCCTATTTTTTATGTTTCATTTTACACGTTTGAATAGAAAATCCCTTTTAATTTGTTATTTTGAAACATTAATAATTTTTTTTGAAAAAATAAACATTTTTTTCAATCAGGATATAAAAACATTCTCTGGACGAATTTCTGAAATTTGTCTAATAAATTTGATGTTTTGATGAATAGTAAAAATAAGAAAAATTCTAATTGAAAATAAATTTTTTCATTGAAATAATTTATATGGTTAAATTAAATTATTTGAATGGTTTAAATGTATAAATAGAATATATTATTACGTTTTAATTTAATTTATGCCATTTTAATTATTTTTTCACACAATTCAAATGTATAAATATTTCACTGTTTTGGAAAAATTTATCTTTTAGAACCTGTTTTCTAATTTTAAAATACAAGATTTATTTTAAATTAATTACTGAAACATCTGTGTTTTGAATTTGGATAAATTGATTTAATATTGGGAATCAATAAGTCCAAATTATGTTAAAAAGAAACTTTTATTTTTTTGGATTATGAATAGTATCTTTGGTAATTATTTTTATTAAAATTGTGAAATTTAAATCAGGTAATTAAAGATAAAAGTGATATTATAAAATTACCATAACAGGTGTCAAAATCATTTTGGATGACTAAATTGGACAATTATCATTTATTATTCAAAAGTTAATTACTTAATAGCCAAATACCTATGAATATAACTATAATATAATAATAATTCATGAATGTGAAAAATGTCCCAATCTCATTTTTTATAATTATATTATTTTAAAAATATGAATAAATAAGAGATAATATAAACTATAGATAATATATGGAGATATAAATGAATTAAATAAATCGTATAAATTTAATTATAATTTTTAGAGATTAAATAATTATCATTAATGATGGCACAATAGTGATGTAGAAATTATTTTATTAATAGAAATATAAAAATTATTTTAAAAATAATAAAATAATTAGAATATGAACTAATTTATGTTATCCACGAATTTTATAGGTGAATATGACATGTTAGGAGTGTGTTAAATATTTATTTTTGAATTTAACATATGTTTGGTTTTCTTAATGTGAAATAAATGAATACTGTCAAAATTGAAACTATTGATATTTTATAAAAATAAACTTTTAATAAATAATTTCAAAATAATAAAAGTATTTAAAAATTGAAAAGTGATAATTATATGGTCTATAATGTCATAAAATATCCATTTATGTTCATTTAATACCACATAAGTGAATATTTATAAGGATTAAATATTTATAACGTTATTATATCATTTTAAATTATGTAGAATAATGTAGTGTCAATTAAAATGATATGATTTAAATTTTCAAAATAGGATCTCCAAAATTTATTTTTTAATGAGATGAAAATACTCTCCAATCTCATCATAAAATTGGTATATCTTGGGGGGGGGTTTGGTACATAATGATTTTATTATAAATTATTTCATATGGAGTTTCCAAAAGTTCCCCTCGGGGAAATTATAAATGGAAACCTCCTCCCTCACCTATTAACTTCATTTGGATCATTCATTCTAGGTCATCCCCTTCCCTTTTTCCTACTCAAAATCCCTATTTTCATTCTAGTGGTTATGATCATCCTTAGAGACAAACTCTTGTGATCTAAGAAGAGATTTATAGGAACCACGTCAAGGAGGAATGCCCATACTACTTAAACATTGATGAATATTTATTACATAAAATAAAAAAGCCAACACCATGACCATATAGGTTTACTATATTTTGAAACTAGAAAAAATAACATCTAGTTTACCAAAAACCTACATGTTCTCTAACTTATTTGTTTAATAATAGAATAATTTTTGACATATCATACTTAATACCCTTCTTCATGACCCAAGGAAAAGAACCAAACGAAAGGGTGAGCTAAAATGATCAGTAAGGGTAAACAAGGGAAATATCATTCATATCATAATCATAAGAACATAAAAATTTGAAATCTTATCCTCCATATAAAAGATAAAATACCATGTCATGGGATAAATTATGAATGTGGAATTTAATCCCAATAGTCATAACACATGACATGATATTTTTGTGGCATTCAAACTTAATAATAAAAAATAATTTCATTTTATTCAAGGATAATTTCCAACACTATAAAAGTATAAAAAGTTCCTTTCCAAACCAAATTTACTCCTCATTTGAACTCTGTGTTACTGAACTCGATTTATTTTCTGTTCTAAACATGACCATCTCATGAGATATAAATCATTACCAAATTAATTGGAGGGTGAAATAAGTCCCACCCATATCATAATAAAACCATTTGTACATGTTCCACATAAACATAAATAATTTATCATAGCAAAATCCCTGAAATAAAATGAATTTTTTAGTCATCATTACATCATAATGAATTTAAAATAAATGGATTTTATAAAAATAATTCCTTCATAAAAAAATAAAATGAAAACAATAATGTGCAAGGAAACAAAACCATATGTCATCATAGATAGAAAATAATTTTAATAAAACACTTGAAATTAATTCCTGAGGAATTTTTTTTCTTTTAAAAAAATGTTTCTTTTCTCAAAAGGCCACATAATTTTAAAGGAAAAAAATTTAGTTGAAAATAATCAAGAAATCATATAGATTAAGATTCATGGAAATAAGGTGTCATAAATGCGTAAAATTCCATTCATTCTTTACAAGTTAACAAACTATTCTCCTAGTACTTTTTCCTGAAAAGTCATAATGTTCTTCAAATATAATAACGGCAAAATATTCCTTTCACAACATTTAATAAAAATTCACCAAAGTGTAAAATTAAAATTTAAATGTTTTTCATGAATAGAAATAATATTAAATAATTTGGAAACATGGATGTAGATGACTAATATATGCGAGAAAATTCTTATATATAAACAATCTTAGATAAAAATGTGATTGTAATACTATACCTTACCTCTGGTCCGATAACCTACATATGTATCTGAGCCTCCTTTATAATGATTTAAATAATATCTTTCACTTATTAAAAAATCATAATAATTTTAATGATATAATATGTGATTATATGGTCATTTGTTTGATAGTAACATTTCTATCTCACTCGTTATTCAAATATTAACGACTTTATGATTGTATGCAAGATTTGTCTGATAAGTTCATGTTCCACATCATGGGATATAATTATATCATTTACAGATTTATATAAGTATAATATATATGTAATTTAATCATTAAAATCATGTAAAAAATTATTGTTTAATTAATATCACGTAGAATGAATTGCATCACATCGTGGAGATGGTAGGTCATACGAATACTTGAACGATTATATCATTCCCAAATTTATTGAATGATATTAAGGTCGATTGTGTATAATATTTAAGGATTATTAATATGTTATAATATTCATATATAGTTATTATATCCATCATTATATGGATTCATTTATCGTGGTAGTGGAAAATAGATTACACTAATGCATAGAGATGGTAATTCGTACATACACACACGCAGTAATTTCAATTATCATTGGATAGAAAAAAGGTAAAATATGGTATTTTAAAATTTATAATAACATATCATAATATTATTGTTACTTATTTTATTAATTTATAATGACAATACTGAGGAATAGGTTGTATAAAAAGAAATTATATTTAAATAATTAGTAGAGGAGATTACCACATCGTTGATGTGCTTCCTCTAAATCTATTCTTAGAGTGCTAGAGTTTGTTTATAAAGATGACATGAAACTCTAGAATAAAAATATGTACATTGAGAAGGTAATGCGGTAGTTGATGGACGAGTAAGGTAGCTCAAAATGAATTTATGAGGTGAGGTAGGAGGTTCCCTTTTATAATTTAGTTGAGGTTCACTTTTGGATACTCCATAAATAATAATTTATAATAAACTAAAACCCTACTAAAAAACACTAACAATTCCCAATTTTGAAGAAGAGATGAGATAGGGTTGTAATCACAACAACCAATAAATATTTTATAGGGTATTATTTCAATTTATAATATGTCATTTTAATTGATACTTAGTAATTATATTGATTTTTAAGTGTGGTAATAACATTGTAAATATTAAATGGATATAAATATTTACTTATGTGGTGTAAAATGAACATAAATGGATATTTTATGTTATTTTTGACCGTGTAATAATCAGTTTGGTATTTTTAAATATATTTTATGATTTTCAGATAATTTAACAAAATGTTATTTTTATAAAACATCAATAGAGTCAAATTTGACACTATTCATTTATTTGACATTAAATAAAATCCACACCGATGATAAATTCAAAAAAAATATTTAATACACTCCATACATGTCGAAGTATATGTCTTATTATAGTTTACAATAATATCATTTTTTTAAGGATGATCATGAATATGCTAAGATGAAACCTGAAGTGTCCTAATTTGAAATTTTATTCTTGAATTATGTGGGTTTACAATTATGATTAGTGTTTCTCACACTGCTTATTTTTATTTGTCAATAGCTGGAACCAGAAGTAAGCAAATTTATTATGAATGAGATAGGAAATTCAATGATTTTTCCCCTTTAAAACCAAATTTAATGGGATTTGGAATGCGAAATCATGTATCCATGCTAACACACCATTCTCAAGCTACAAATTGTTTCAGACTTCAAAAAGAGAAAAAGAGGGAGAAACATGCTATTAAATCCTTCATTAGGCATCACTCTCCTTCATTTAGGGGGTATTCTGATCTATTAGTGGATGAACAATGGATCAGTCCCACTAAAATGTTGTTTTGAGTTCTAAAATGTTTCGAACATGTTAAATTCATATTATCAGTATATTGTTTTGAAGGTGAAGCTGATATATGGTGGAATCATCTCATGAATAAGAGGAAAAGTGATCAAATTGAGTCCATGTAATGGGATGAGTTCATGAACATATTTTTCAATAAATAATTTCCACATATTATTTGAATATTTATGGATAAGGAGTTCATTGAACTTAAGAAAAAGGATAATGAATCAGTTGGTACCTACGAAGAAAATTATACAAGACATGCAAGGTACACTTCTAGAATTGTTATCCAACCTGATATTAAAATTGATATATTATTTTTTGGCTTAAAACGAAGTCTTCAATGCGAATTATCCCTAAATTACTTCAATAGGTATGAGGAAATTGTTTGATGTTCTCTCAAGGTTGAGATGGAGATTTGAGTAATATAGATGTCAAATGGGTTTGATAAGAACAAAAAAATAGAATTTAAAGTAAAATCTAAATACCACATTGAAAATAAGATGAATTTTACCATATTCTCAATGTATTAAAATAAAAATAGATTTAATTTTCTTAAAGGGAATATTAAATGATTTAAGTGTGAAAAAAAGGTCAACCGACAGTTGAATACTGAATTAATGGAAAAAAATATCTCTAATAATGAAAAAAAATAATAGGATTCACAGAATGCAGCACCTAAACACCAATGCTACAGGTGCTATTAAATTTGGAAATAAACCAATAACTGCCTTGATCCAAGGGTTATTGACAATGATTGATGTTAAAAAACTCTTAAGGCCAAAGACCAAAGAAAGTAACTTTCAATCACTATCAACGACGTGGATTACGATAATTTTGTGGTGAAAAATATACGTACCATCCACTCAATAGTAGAAAATGATTTATTTGATTCTAGATCGACCAACTATTTTATTTTTTGTTTATTTTTATAATTTTATTGGCATATTTAATCAATAATAAAATGTTGAGTTAGCTATGAAAACTCTTAATGGTACAACAATCCCAACAAAAGTTTATAATAAATCTCCTGATGATGTTTTTGAGAAATTGCTTTCTTTAAATCTTGGGATCCATCTTATAGTGGAATTTAGTGTTATTCTTGGCATCAATTGGTTTTCCCTATATGGATAACATATGAATTTCCTCGGAAGGGATTTCGTATTTTATATTCCGGAACAATCTATGATCATATATCAATGAAAAGATGAATATAAAATTCAAGTATAAATTTCTTCCATATTAGGGGAATTGATTCCTATAAAAAAGGTTATTTATCTCAAATTTCTGGGAATAAGATCATGGTTAAGAATAAAAAAATTATGGGATATTGATGATGTATTTCTACTGAAATTACATGGCCTTCCTTCAAATTTTGATGTTGAGTTTTCAATAGAACACATACTAGGTGGTATTCCTATTTCAAAGTCACCTTATAGAATGGACCCAATTGATTTACAAGAATTTAAGAAGAAACACCAATATAATAATGTTAAAGAATTAATATTCCTTAGTGAGTCACCTTAGAGAGAACATGTTTTTTATAAAGAAATATTCATCAATAAGAATCTACATTGACTATAGAGAGCGTAACATGATCAATGTCAATAAAAAATATCTCATTTCCTGCATTGATGACTTATTTGAAAAAATATATGGAGCTCAATACATTTAAGAGATTTATCTTCATTTAGTATATCATCAATTATGGTTAAAAAGGAGGATATTCCAATGAAAGCCTTCCATACGAGGTATGGACAATATGATTTTATAGAGATGCATTTTTTTCATAAAATACCCCTTTATCATCATGGATCTAATGAATAGAGTATTCAGAGACTATCTTGACCAGTTCAAGGTATACATTATAGATTATATTCTTTTCTATTAAAAGATCATGGAAGAACATGAAGATAACGTGATAATTATACTAAATATTCAGATAAAGTAAAAAACTTTATTCTGAATTTACCAACTATGAATTTTGGTTTCAAGAAGCTTCATTTTTTGATCTCATAATCTCAGGAGAGGGGTAATCTGTGGATCCAGCAAAAATATAGTTTACTGTATGATGGTCGATACCATCAATGGTAACTGAGATCCAATGATTTCTTGGATTTTTTAGATAGTATCGATGTTTTGTGAAATATTTTTGATGTTTATCTAATAGACTCACCTTGTTGAATCAGAAAGGTTTTACGTTCATTTGGATAGTGACTATGAAGATAATTTCAATGAACTAAAAAGAAGGCTAGCCAGTGAACCTGTGCTCACATTGCCTCGTAGTAGAGAAAAATTGTGATATACAGTGCTGCATCCAAAAAGGGGATGAGATTTTTTCATGAAAAATGATATGGTGATAGCTTATGCCGTATGTAAGTTAAAAATCCATGAGAATAATTACCCAACTCATGATTTATAGTTAGATTTGGTAATCATTAAAAGTAATGAAATGGATGCATTATATTTATTGTGAAGGGTGTGATATTTATACTGATCCCCAAAGTATATATTATATTTTCACCAGAAATAAACTAAATAAATTCCAAAGATTTGGGTTGGAGTTGATTAAATATTATTATTGATCAATACATTACAACTCTAGAAAAGAAAACAAGTTGGAAGATGCATTAATTCGAGAAGACCATTCTAGCATATCAATGACGAGGATACCAAAAGATTTAATATTTTTGGTTTCGCAAAGGATGGATATAGAAATTTTAATGAAATGGGGGGAATATTATCTTTCTAAAATGAATTTTCACCAATAAATACAAGTGAAAAGAAAAGAGGTGAAAAAAATACGTAGAGCTACAAAATATGGTGAGAAATGTTCCTAAATTTGACATCAATTGTAATGAAATAATAAGGTTAAGAAAACAAATTTGTATTCTTCCCATACCATAATTAATGATGTGTCTATATGATAAGGCTCATACTTCGAAATTCATTATTCACCCTGGAGGGAAAATGATATACAAGTAAATCATAGAGTACTTCAGGTATGATAGCATAAAAAGAAATGTTGTCGAATATGTCTCTTGATGCTTGCATTATCATCACGTAAAGGTTGAGATACAAAAGTCTAAGGAGATATTAACACCATTACCCATAAAATAATGGAAATGAAATTACATCACTTTCGACATTGTCATCTGACTTCCCAAAACATCTAAATGCCATAATGAAAATTGGGTTATAGTTGATTTCCTTACACAATCGGCACACTTCATTGATATTAGAGAGTATTTCTATATTGATCAGCATGTGAGGATATATGTGAATAAAGTAGTAGGAATGCATTGATTACCACTTTCCATTATATCTTATTGGGATCTGAGGTTTACCTCAATGTTCTGGATAATTCATTAGCATGCTCTAGATACAGAGTTATGTTTCAATAAGTCATATGATACTCAGAGATATGGTCAGTCTAAGAATTCAAACATTGGAAGACAAGTTGAGTGCTTTCTCTATGGATTTCAAATATTTTTGGGATCTACAAATACCATTGGGGGGATTTTCATACAATAATTTATTTCACTCAAGTATTCAGATGACTTATTATGAATACCTCAATGGAAAATTTCATAACTAAAACATTCTAGAATGAAGTTGAGGAATGAAGGCTATTAGGATGTGATCATATAGATGAAATGGAAGAAAAGTCATTTCAATTCAACAAAACATAAGAGTATCTCACTGTCGACAAAAAATATATGATGAAAACTGAAGAAAGGACATAGTGGTTGAAGTGTTTCAAAAGGTGTTCATACGAATATCTCCCTGTAAGAGAGTAATGAGATTTGGAAAGAATTGAAAGTAGATCCCTAGGCTTATCAGTCGTTCTCAAATTCTTGATCATGTTGGGATGGTAAATTACCGATTTTAACTTCCACCAAATCTAAATAATGTTCATTATGTGTTCCATGTATATCTCCTAAGAATGTACATACCCAATCTTTAACATTTACCAAGCCTAGAAGTCATACCACTGGATAAAGATCTTTCTTATGAAGAACAATGTAGGGAGATTCTGGATCGTAGACAAAAAAGATATACAAAACAAAACAACTCACTTGGTTAATGATTCATTGAGGAACCACACATTTGACGAAGCTACATGGGATATTGAGGATATTATGAGGGAGATTTATCTTCATTTGTTTCACCCATGTGATGAATTTCGAGGGTGAAATTCAGTTTAATATGGGGGTTGAATGTAACACTAGGATGTTTCTATTAAATAATTATTTAATTTTTTTTATTATTCGGTACATTTCTATTCACACAATTGTGAGTTTAAATGAACCATGAGATTACCTTGTTAAAAAATTACCATTATATCATAGACACTAGGTTAGCGTGAATAGTTATAACTAACATATGAATATGTATTTAGAATTCATTGGCTGTCAATTATTTATAAAAAATATAAATCAATTAGAAATTTGAATTTTTGAGTAAATTAATTTTTCTAATGAAATTAATGTGATATATATTATTGTTATATACTTAATGAAATATTTTTTAAATTTATCCAATTGATATTTTAGTCATAGTGTATAAAGATGACCAAATTTGATGAATAAAAACAAAAAGTTTATGTTTAATTTTACCCCTTTGAATGGAAAACCCATTTTAAAATAAAAATTTGAAACATAAATAATTTTTATATGAAACATAAAAATTTTACTATTATGTAGGATTTAATAATTTAATTTTTATTAATTTCTAAAATCTTTCTGATAACATTCATGATTTGGTGAATAGTAAAAATACAGTAAATTATAACTGAAAATAATTTTTTTTAATGAAATAATTTATACGGTTCAATGATATTATTGAATGGTTTCAAAAAATAAGTAGAATATATTTTTACCATTTAATAAAATTTAGGTCATTGAATTAATTTTACATTAAATTTATATGTAAAAATATTTCAATCATTTGCAATATTTTATCTTTTAGGACACATTTTCTCATTTCATCAACAAGATTAATTTTAAATTAATTACTTCATCATATATGTTTTTAAGTTTGAAAAATTTATTCATTAATTGTAACAAGAAGTTCAAAATTATTTTAATAGGATATATTTATTGTTTGGCATTATGAATAGTATATTTGGTAATTATTTTCTTACAATTGTTAAAAGTAGATCTAGTGACCAATGAAATAAAATTGGTTCCTTAAAAATAATTTCCTTATAATCCCTTTAAAATAAAGGGATTTCATAAAAATAATTCCATCATACACACCATCAAATCAATGTAATAGTAGAGAAGGAAATATAACCCTATGTCATCATAAATGTAAAATAACTTTTATAAAACACTTGAACTTAATTCCTAAGGAAAATATCACTTCTTTTTCAAAAACGCCATCATTTCTCATAAATTCCACGTAATATTAAAAGAAAAAAAATTAGTTAAAAATAATTTCGAAGTCATGCAATGGAAGCTTCATTGAAATATTGTTTCATGAAACTGTAAAATTCCATTTATACTGAATAAGAGAAAAAAAATTCTATACATAATTTTTCCTAAAAAGTAAAAATGTACCTCAAACCGAATAACGACAAAGGAATCCTTTCCTACCATTTACTAAAATTTCACCAAATTTAAAATTAACTTATACCAATTGTAGTAGAATATAAATTATATTACATAATAAGGAAATGTGGATGTGGATTATAAATATACCCCAGTAAATACTTACATAGGAACTATCTCGGATAAAAATGAGAATGTAAAATTATCCCTTACCATAGGTGTGATATCTTTCATATGTATCATAACCTACTATAAAATTATTTATACAATTTTATTGTCTTAATAAAGATTCATTATAATTTTTATGGTATCATATATGACTATATTATCATCTGTTTGTTAGTAACATTTCATTGTCACTCTATATTCAGATATTTACGACTCTATGTTCTTATGCAAGATTTGGCAGATGAGTTCATGTTCAACATCTTAGGGCAATAGTTAAATTATAAAAATAATTATTTTTTTATATTATATATCATATGTATTAATTAAATTCATCTAAATTATCATGTATTCTTCAAGATTATGTAAAATGAATCATATCCCAATGTGGATACCATAGGCAGTACATGTGAATGAGCGATGATATCATTCCCAAAATTGATGTATAGTATTGAAAAATATTTTGTATAATATTTCAATATTAGTAACATGTTATAATATTTATATATAGATATTATTCTCATAATTATATCCATCCTGGTCTATATTTATTGAATTGAATATGTGTGAATGAAAATTGTTTGGGGTTTTGATAGTTAATGTTGACATTTAAATATATAAATATATGTATGTATATGTGTATATATATATTTAAGTGTAATTTTTTTCAAAAATATAGATTAAATCATGTATCATACATGTGTTTAGGATATATGAGTACATATTATTCAATCATATTCATGATAAATGATTTATTCAACTACAAGATAAACATCTAATTACAAGTATATATATATATATATTAACATAGAGTTAAGATATAAAATATATATATATATATATCATTGAAATATATAAATGTCTAATTATGTATTCCACATAATTAACACATTATTATGATTAAATTATTTATGAAAAAGAAATTTATAAATTTTATACTATTATTATTTTACGTATTCATTATTCATTGCATAAATAATAGAAACTAGTATATCGTTTAAATTTTTCAAATGGTTGAAGATATAAAAATGAGAAAAAAATTATATCATAATTGTTTGGGTACATGAATTTTTATGCAAAGACTATGCAACAATATTTTTTGTTAGAACCAAACTCGTAAGTGATATATAATGGAATATTATGACAACTGAGTTCCGGTGACAGCACAGACACCCCATCATTAATATGGCCATCGGGTCATGGCATCCCAGTTACCAATTGTTTTCCATAGACATGTGGTCCCCACCCTAGGCCCACCAACATGCCCAAACGGGTCATATGAGTAATGATTGTCCCCCCCATACCAACACATTTCCTTTCTAGTTTATTTTGTCTTCACTCACATAGACCTTGGGAAATTTCACATAAGGTCACCCATCTTGATCTCTAATCTCGGAAAAGCACTCTTAACTGTGTAGTTCTAATCAGGTTGGTTCTTGATAAAGAAGGGGAGCATTGTTGATGATGTCTTTTTGAAGGAATTTATGCGTCTTCCCCCAAATAGTGATGTTGAGTTTTGAATAGAACTCATGTCGGGTGCTATTTCTATTTCAAAGAAAACATATATCATGTCTCAAATTGAGTAGCAGTAATTACATAAGAAACTCTAAGAAAATATTGATAAGTCATTCATATGCCCTGGTGTGTTACTTTGGTGAGCACCATTTCTGTTTGTTGATAAGAAAGATGGATCATTGTGAATCATCATTGATTATTAAGAACAGAACATGAACAATATCAAGAAAAAATATTCTCTTCCCCGTATTGATGACTTATTTGATAAACTATGTAGAGATCAATGCATTTAAAAGATCGATCTACACTCATGATATCATTAATTGAGGGTAAAAAAGGATTATTTACCAAATTCAGAATTCCATTCAAGGTATGGACACTATGAATTTATAGCGTTGCCTTTTGGTCATACTAATGTGCACTATATCATCAAGGATATTGTGAATAGAGTATTTAGATACTATCATGATCAGTTTTTTGTAATCCTTATAGAAGTTATTGTTGTATATTCAAAGGGAAAATAATAACATGAAGATCACATGACATTTCTAAAGAAGACCCTAAAAAGGAGAATCCTTATTTCAAATATTCCAAGTTTGAATTTCGGCTTCATAAAGTTTCATTTTTGGGAAACATAATCTCATGAAAGAAAATATATGTTGATCTAGCAAAAACAGAGGTTATGGAAATATAGTTGAGACCAACAATGGTAATTGTGAACTATATATATCATGATTTGGATGGATATTATCAAAAAAATTGAATTTTTTTCAGGATTATATAATCCACTCTCCATGGTTACTCAGTAAGGAATTAATTTTGTTTCGATTGAGGAATTTGAAGAGTATTTCAAATATCTAAAAAAAGTAATCCATTTCCCATGTGCTAACATGACTTGTAGTGGAGAATGGTTTGTGATATAATGTGATGCTTCCAAGTTGGGGATGGGATGTGTTCTCATGAAATATAAAATGTTGATATGTCATTCCTCACAATAATTAAAAATCCATGATCAAAATTACCAAACTCCTCAATTTGAGTTTGTTGTGATAATATTTTCATTAAAGATAGAATGGTATTACATTTATGGTGAATGGTGGGATATTTTTACTGATTATAAATTTTTAAAATATATTTTCAGATAAAATGAAAGAAATATGTTCCAAACACGATGGTTGGATTTGATTAAATATTATGACTACTGAATACATTACCACAATGGAATAGAAAACAAGGTGGGATATGCATTAAGTCAAAAAAAACCATGCTATATTGTCCATGAAGATTATCATTAAAGATCCAATATTTATGGAGTTGTAATATATGGAGATTAAAATTGTAATGGATAGTGGGAATCTTAAAATTCTCAAATAAATTTTCAACTATCAATAAAGTAATGATTAAGTATGTGGAGAATAATGATTAATAGCTTCAAAATAAGCTGAAAAAGTTTCCTGAATTCAACCATGATTGTGACAATGTAATAAGTTTCATGAATTTTTCTATTATTCCTCCCATGCCATAATTGAATAAGGAAATATTGGTTAAGGCTCATAGTTTGTTATTCTCTATTTACCCTAGAATCACAAATATGTACAAGGACATAAGATAGTACTTCTAGAGGGATGGAATGAAAAGAGATGTCACTGAATAACTCCCGATTCTTGGTTTTTGAGCAAGTCATAGCTGAGAGACAAACGTCTACGGGGATGTTACAACCATTAACCATACCGGAATGAAAATGAGAAAATATCACTATTGGGTTGATAATCGGATATCAAAAAACATCCAAGAGAAATAATGATATATCATGGTTATATTTGATCTCATTATGTAGTTGGCACACATCATTACTATTAAATAGTATTTCTCTATTGATCATATTTCCATAATATATGTAAAAGAAGTGGTAATATTGCATGGAGTACAGCTTTCAATTATATCTGATTAATATCTATGGTTTACCATGATCTTCTGGAAAAGATATCAACATGCTATTGATTTAGAGTTATGTTTAAGCAATGCATTGCTTCCTCAGACAGATGGTATATCAAAAAGGATAAATGAAACTCTAGAAGAGAAGATGAGATCTTTCTGTATGTATTTCAAAGGGCATTGGGAACCCCACATACCTATGGTGGAATTTTTTTTCAATAATATTTTTTACTCCATCATTCAGACAGATCCCTATTAAGCCCTATAAAGAAAAAAAGTGCACAAATACAACATGATAGGATGAAGATGGGGAAATAAATCAATTAGAATCTGATCATATTGATGAGATAGAAGAATATATTATATATATTCCACATAAGATAAGAGATGATCAAAGTAGAAAAACAGTTATACAAACAACCGAAGAAAATACCTAGAGTTTGAAGTGGGTGATAAGGTTTTGTTACAAATATCTCCTTGGAAGGGAGTGATGATATTTGGTAATAAGGGAATGTTGAGCACTAGTTATATCAGTCCTTTTGAAATTATGTATCATGTTGGGAAGGTAGATTACTTATTGGTACATACACTAAATCTCTATCAAGTTCATGATGTGTTCAATGTATCTCTCATGAGGTAAATAATTGATCCATCACATGTACAATGCTTAGAAATCATACTACCACAGAAATATCATTCTTATGAAGAATTATAGATAGAGATTCTAGATTGTAGAAAAAATTTCTACGAAACAAGACCTCTGACATGGTTAACATTTTATAGAGGAACCACCAATTTTAAAAAGCTACATAAGAACTTGAGGAAATGATTAGGTAGAGTTATCTTCATCTATTTGTTCTCAAATTCTGAATTAGGATAGAAAAATTCAGTTTAAGGAGGTAGAATATAACAGTAGAATGTTTTTATGAAATATTTTCCTTAAATAATATTTAGTCTTCATCAAATTTTTTAAAAAAACAAATCATGAGTTTAAATGATTTGTGAGATTCTCTAGTTATAAAATTATCATTATAGCCTAGTCGTTAGGTTAGCAGGGATAATTATAATTAAGTTATAAAAATTCATTATTAATTTATTGGATAACAATTATTTATGAATAATATAAATCAATTATATATTTTTGTTTTTGAGTGAATTATTTATTTAATTAAATTAATGAGATATTTATGTGTGTTATATACATAATAAATTATATTCAATGTTTATTCGATGTATATTTGAGTCATAGGGTAAGAATAAAATCCTATTAGTTGTATAAAAACCTATGTTTTAAGTTTAATTTTACACATTTGAATAGAGAACGCCTTTTAAATTATGATTTTGTCAATCTAATAATTTTTATATGAAAAAATAATCATGTTATTTTTAGAAGGGATATAAAAATTTATATTGGTTGAATTTATAAAATTTTACTAATAACATTCATGTTTTCATTTATAGTAAAAATACAGTAAATTTTAATTGAAAATAACCTTCAATATCATTTTAAAAGTCTAATCTTTGTTATATATATCATTATTTAAGTGTCAGAAAGGAGGATATAACAAAGAGATCGTTCCATACAAGGTATGGAAATATGAATTTATAGTGATGACTTTTGGTATAACTCATGCCTCTGATATCTTCCTGAATATAAAGAATATAGTCTTTAGATATTATCTTGATTAGTTTGTAGTATTCTTTATAGACAATATTATTGTCTATTCAATGATCATGAAAGAACGTGAAGATCACATTATAATTGAACTAAAGGCCCTAAAAGGAATAATGTTTATGCCAAATTTACCATGTGTGCATTTTGGCATCAAAATGTTTAATTTTTCCATCACATAATCTTAAGGGAGTGGATATATGTGGATTTAGCAAAAAAAGTGGTTATTGAAAGATGGTCAATACAAAAAATGGTTACAAAGATACAAATATTTCTTGGTTTGGACGAATATTATAAGTTTTCTTGTATGATTTTTCATGATGATCTAATCCACTCACCATTTTTACTCATAAAGGAGTTTTTTTCATTTTGATGGAGGAATGTGAAGAGAATTTCAATGAACAAAAAATAAGGTTTTCCAGTGCATTTGTGCTCACACTGCCATGTAGTAGAGAACATTTTCTGGTATATAGTGATTCACCTAAGAAGGCATTGGGATGTCATCTCATTAAAAATTAGTTGGTGATATCCTATGCCTCAAAACAGTTTAAAATAAATTTTCCAAATTTACCAACTAATGATTGGAAGATAACTGTGTTAATATTTTCACTAATGATATGGATGAATTATCTATATGATGAAAGGTGTGATATTTATACTGATTATAAAATTATAAATTATATTTTTTAGTAAAAGGAGATATATACTCTCATTGGAGTTGATTAATAATTACAACTGCTGAATAATTTTCCACCCTAGAAAATAAAACTAGGTGGAAGATGCATTAAGTCGACAAGATCATTGTAGCCTATCCCTGATTACAATATAAAAAGCTACAATATTTATTAATTTGAAAATTATGGATCTTGAAATTAAAAAGGAAAGGGTGAATATAATCTTCCTAAAATCAATGTTCAATAATCAATTCAATAGATGATTAAGGAGGAACAAAAGATAAATGTATATCTACAAAAGAATGTTAGAAATGTTCCAGAATTATACATTGATTGTGATAAAATAATATGGTTCAGGAACTGGGTTTTTATTCCTCCCATACCAAAATTAATGATGGTGATATTGTATGATGCTCATAGTTCTTCATTCCAGATTCACCCTAGAAGCACAAAAATGTACTGGGACCCAAAAGTGTACTTCTGGTGGGATGGCATAAAAATAGAGGTCACCGAATATATTTATAGATGATTGGTTTGTTAGTATGTTATGGGTGAGAGACAAATTTCTAAGGGGATGTTACAACCATTACCCATATGGGAATGTAAATTGGAAAAAACACTATGGGCATAGTCATCGGACATCCCAAAACATCCAAAGGAAATAATGATATTTGGGATATAGTTGATCACCATATGACGTCAACACAATTCATTCCCATTAAATAGGATTTCTATGTTCATCATCATGCTATGATATATGTAATAGAATTTGTAATATTGAATTGAGTACCACATTCCAATATATATTATTGGGATATGAGGATTACCTCGATGTTCGGTTGAAATATTCACAATGATCGAGTTACCGAGTTATGTTTCTGAATTGCTTTTCATTCTCAAACATATGGTCAGTATGAGCGGACAATTGAAACTCTAGATGACATGTTTAGAGCTTACTATATGGATTAAAATATTTGTTGGTATCAACACCTACCATCGATGGAATTTTCTTAAAATAACATAAAATTATAGCTTCAACTCCAGTATTCAGATTACTCATTATGAAACATCTATTGAAAAAAATGTAGAACAACGATTTGAAGGGATGAAGTTGGGGAAAGAAAGCAATTAATACCTGATCTTGTTGATGAAATGTCAGAAATGTTTAGAACTATTCAACAACACATAAGAGAAGCTTTGTAATGACCCTAGGATTTATCATTAGAATCCCCATTCTATATGTATTCCTAAAAGTGTAATCACATTAGAAAAAAAATGTAATATCATGGTACTAAATACTATCTTTCCATTAAACATAATTTTTCACTTCTATGGTTTTAATTTAAAAAATCTAACATACAGGGTTGTGATTAGGGTGATTTTTAGAGTCTAATAGAACATACATAATTTTTTTTGAATAGTATCCTACATGTATGAAAAGTAACCAACCCTTATGAATAGTAATATAACCCTTATGAATATTTAATCATCAAAAATAATAGTAACCTAACCCATTAATGATTAAATGAAATATATGCATCTTATAATATTGAATTTGACCACAATAAAATTATTAGTATATTTTATTAGTCATAAAAAATAATTAACTATTTTAAAAGAAAATTTATTTTCATAAAATGTGTTCACAAATTAATAATTCTATGTCTTTTATTATTAAGAAAATTTTATAATACATTATTTTTTTTTTGAAAGAACCAAAAAATTAGTTTTAATTTTAAATTATATAATTTTAAATAAATTATAATTTTAATTAATAATTTAATTAATTATATTTAGAAATTTATTTTCATAAAATATAGTTAATTTTTATATTCTTGACATTTCAAAATGGTTTGGATGAATTTTTGTAATTTTTTATGAAATACATTAAATTTTGGTGAATAGTAAAATACATGAATTTCCCATATAAATATAATATAATATAAATCCACTATTCCTAAAATCATGGGCGATATAAGCTCCCAAATCTAAAACTCTCATTCAATATTTACTATTTTTGGTCAAGTAATCATCACTATTTCTCGAATTGAGGGAAATTAATAAACTACTGAAATGTATTTTATGAAAACCATCTTCTCCATAATTATAAATAACACCCATAAAAACCATATTTCCTAACACATATCAAGATACAATATTTTCCAAAATTCTACCAAAAGATCTTCCCTAGCTTCTCTACCAAAATTAGGAGCTATTGAGTTCTTCGAAGGACCAAGCCTAGGATTAGTATGTAGGATCACAAGAGGAGGATTCAAGAGGACATTAATTTGAATAATGCATCAAAATACATGGTAAGGGGATACTCTCAAACCCAAATCTCTTTCTTTGGGGTTTTCCTCTTCAACCCTTTTTTAGTTTGGATATGTCAAAAAATCATTTATTCATCATTATCTTCTAATTTCAATGATATACATGTTTTCTAATTTATTTTATAAAAAACCAAGTGTTTTATAAAATAAATCTTCTTTCATATAAACACAACATTATTACTTCTTGATAATTATTTCACTCTTCACCAATGGTTAATGGTTCTATGTCATGAATGATATTCCCTATTAATTTTGGGAACCAAATGATTATGAATTTCTGCTTTATTATTTGATACACATTTCATTCCATGGGTTATTTTATGTTCATTTTTGACATATTTTCAATGTTCCAAGAATGATGATGTAAATATTATGATGAGAAAATTGCTCATGGAATTATATAGTGCAATATGAATGTCTAAATGTGACGGGTGAAACCAGAATTATACAGCACTCCAATTCATTGGGTAAAGTGATTATTCTCATGAGTTAAATTGAAATTATGTGTGAACATGATGCATGCTTTGTTCACAACTATGTACGGTTGATGACCATTAAGACATGATGCTTAATTTTTTTGAATTTGAACATTTTAATCCTTTATCTAATGATTACTCTCCTTATTGTAATGATGATTTTATTATTAGTCTCACCCTTTCTATATTGTTCTATCTATCATATTATTTGGATTTTATCTCACTACTTTTTTATGTGTATCATTAGGTGATTATCTGCAGTATGGATTATTAAAATCACAACAAGAATCTAGAGATGAATGAAATAAATAAATGTTTATGTTTGATGTAATAAATGTTTTTCCCTAGTTTCTCCCAGACAGAAAACATTTATATTTTCATGGTGTAATTCTATTATTTTGTTTTTCTTTTTAATGATTTAATTGTAATGTAAGAAATGTCAGGGTCACTGTAGTTGGTAATAGGGTAATGGTTTAGTTAATTTGCGAATTTGGATTATTGATCACTAGAAAAGACCTCTAGTACCGAAAAAGTTCAACAATACACACATTATGATTTTCTAAACATAGGGATCCCATAAAATCTTTTTTTAGTGTAAATTGTATAAATTAATAAGCTATTTATTAATGATGCATTGAGTTATGTTTTTTTCTAACCTTTTCTATATTAGAAAATGGCGGGAACTAGGAGAAACTGGGCCAAAAACCCATGAAAGGGACAATGAAATGATTTCCCAAAAAACATCCACAATTATTTGGGAGGTGGAGTTAAAAAAATCATTGAAATACTTACCCAACTATCTCAGGTTGTGAATAATAAACTGAATAATGTGGAACATTTTCTATCTCTTAATAGGTAGTAACTGAATATCGAGTGTTTTATACGGAAATGACCACCGATGGATATTAGATCTTCTAATAAACTAGTTTTGGAACAATGGGTTAAAACCATGGAGAATATATTTTCTGTGTTTTAGTATTCTAAAATGGTGAGGGCGACACTAGTTGGTTATTGTCTAGATGGAGTGGCTGATCAATGGTGGGTCTTGATTAAGAATACCAAGCCATGTGATGGATTGTATGAGATGGAATGGAAATACATTAAGATAATATTTCTTAACAAGTATTTCCCATGAAATCTTCATTAAAATATGGAGATATAATTCACAAAGATCAATCAAAAGGAATGAAAATATATCACAACCTATGAAACGAATTTCACAAGGATGGTATGGTAAGCTTCAGGTTTCATTATTTACAATGATATAAAAATTAATATATTATTTAGTGGATTAAAACCGCACCATCAAAAGGATCATGCAATTCTAGACATTTGGAGTTATGATGACGTTTTACATTGTACCCTAAAGGGGGATATGGAGTTTGTATATTGGTCTCATGTCTATGGTGATAAGAAATGAAAGATGCAGTTTAAATCTATATGATCTAATGATAATGTCGATAAGAAATTTCAAGGACCCGCACACCCAAAAATTGGGATGTTTCATCATGGTAACTACCTAAAAGGGATGAGGAAATGCTTGAATTGTGCAAAAGATGGCCAACATGAGAAGGAAGGATAATGTAGTGGAATAAAGGAGATACCCACCCGGGGATCAATTCTATAACTATATAGATGATGGTCATTATGCTAGTAAGTACACAAAACTATGAGTCCCCGAGGGTAATCAACGTGAGCACCCACCAAAGAAAAATAAACAAGGGAAGGATTCAGTAATCACTACTCTGGATGTTGATCAATTTAATGAAGACTTGCAATGTACACTTCACATTCACTCTAGATTAAAAAATTTCTTATTTGATTATGGTTCTATGAATTCCTTAATATCATTCATGTTTTCTATAACTATATAATTTAATCCCTAAATCATTCAAGTAGATATATCAATAAAAACACCATGTGGTTTAATCATTACAACCCATGTGTTTTAGTCATCTCTTATTGTAATATGTGAGAATATTCTTCCTGCTAATCTTGTAATACTTACTTTTGTGGAATTCAATGCTATAATAGGAATGGATTTTCTCTCGTTATATAGATCAAATATAAAATATTGGGAAAAGGAAATATCTTTTCATATTCCAAACAATCCCATGATGCCCTAAAAATTCATGGAATATCATTAATATCCATTGAAAAATTCTTCAATGGTGTGGCTGTTGATACCCAATGAATAATCTTACCCCACCAAAATAGTTGAGTCAATGGGAAGTTCCAACCTTGTGGAAATAACCCTATTGAAGGAATAAAATGATGTATTTCCCAAAGAGTTGCCTTGAATTCTCTTGGTTCTTGATTTATTGTTCTCAATAGAACTCATACCCGTAGCTACTCCTATATCTCTATTTGTCCGTATAAGATGGATCCTATAGAACTAGAGTAGATAAAGATATATCTGCAATAGAATTTCGGAAAACAGTTCATACACCCTAGTGCATCACGTTGTGGCATTCCAGCACTCTCTGTGTAGTAGAAGGATGGATCAATGCAGTTTTTGAATCGATTACCAAGAACTCAACATGATCCCCATAAATAACAGGTTACCTTTTCCATGGATTGACCACTTGTTCAATCAGTTTTATGAGTTTAATGCTTCTCTAAAGTGGATCTTAGTTCCAGGTATCATTAGCTAAAGGTGAAAAAATTGATATTCATTAGAAAACCTTTTGTACATGGTATATGCACTATGATTTTCTATTAATTACATTCAAATATACTAATGCCCCTAAAATATTCATGGATTTGAAGAATAGAATCATTTTCATTACCTCAAAAAATTTGATGTAGTGTTTATTGATGATATTCTAATTTACTCGATGAGAAATGAAGGACATGAAAAAAATATAATAGATTTGTTGGTGACATTGGGAAAATAGATTTTATATTCCCAGATCTTCACGTGTGACTTTTGGATGAAGTAGGTCATGTTCATGGGACTTGTGATCACAAGAGAGGGAATTCTTGTGCACCCTAAAAAAGGCGATTGAGGAAATGACCTAGCACTCGAATGACACAAAAATAAATTGTTTTCTTGAATTATATGGGTACTACCAATGATTTACGATAAATTGTTCATGATTATCATGAATGTAATCTAATCTAACAAGGAAAGGGGTGAAGTATGGATGGATGGAAGAATATATAGGAATCTTCAAGGATCTAAAGGGTAGGCTTATCACTGCACCTGTACTCACACTACCGAAAAGTGGATAATGTTTTGTGAAATAAAATGATGATTTAAAGAATGTAATTGGATTATTACTCATGTAAATTGATAATTTGATATCCTACATGTCAAGGTAGTTGAAGATCCTTGACCAGAACAACCATATGCATTATCAAGAGTTTGCAGTCGTGATTTCTACCTTGAAAATGTGGGGGCACAAAATTTATGGTGAAGAGTGTGACATATTCACTAACCAAAAAATACTAATGTATATATTTACACAAAATTATCTCTACATGAATCAAATAATAATCTTAGAGCTATTCAGGGACTATGTTTTCTATATTCATTACCATCCTTGATAGATGAACAAGGTAGATGATTCTCTAAATAAAAAAGAACCTACTACTCAATCCATGTTATGGATTGAGAATGATCCAGTATTCTTGGACATTCAAGGGATGCATTTGGATATCCTAATGGAATGGGATACATCCTAAATTTCACAAATTATTTCACAACCATCTACCCAACAAAAAATTAATGAAGCCTAAAGGGATGATTTAGAGATACAAAAGAAGATGAATGAAGTAAAGGATGGGAAGCATCAAGAGTTCTTTATCAACAATGATGGCGTGATTCAGTTTGGAACAAGAATTTGTGTGCCTTCATAATCTTCGTTAGAGAAGGAGCTATTGGAAAATTTACATATCCAGCATTCATTATCCATACTGGTAGAAAAAAGATATAATGAGATCTCTCAGAACACTTCTAGTGAGATAACATGAAGATGGGGATTGAAAAATATATCTCACGGTTCATGGAATATAAAAATGTAAAAGTACCGCAACAAAAGTCCAAAAAGATAATGAAACCATTGCCAATACCCATGTCAAAATGGGCGAATATCACAATGAACATTGATGGGTCTCCTGACGACGTCCAAGGTAAATAATGTGATATGGGTTGTGGTTTACCGGCTAACCAAGACTACCAATTTTATTGTTATTTTTGAAGATATATCATGTGAACAACTAACAATGATATATATGAATGATGTAGTACAAATTCATGGTCTTCCAATCACGATTTTCTCTAACCGTGATCCCAGGTTTACATCTAAATTATGGAGGAGTATTCAACATTCTTTGAGGACTCAATAAAATTTCATCACGAGAAATCACCCACAAAATGATTGCCAATCTGAAATTAATATTCAAACACATGAAGATATGTTATGATAATTCTATTTAGAAATTAATGGAGTATAGGATCAACATCCCCTATTGGTTGAGTAATCATACAACAATATCTTCCACTTGAGTATTCAAATTGATCCATATGAACCTTTGAATGTAAAGAGATGTAGAACCCCAACCTATTGGGATGAAGATGGTGAAAAAAGCTACTTGGACATGATATTGTGAAAGATATGATAGATATGGTTCAAGTCATACAAAAACATATCAAATCTACTTAGAGTCGGAAAAAGGGCTAGGTTGAAAACTGCCAAAGGGACTTTTTGTTTGACATTGGAGATAAATTCTTCCTTCGCATATCACCATGGAAGAGTTTCATGTGGTTGGGAAAGAAAGGGAAGCAACGACAAGGTGAATTAGCCCCATTGAGATCCTAGACCACATAGGGACAGTGTCCTATCGGCATGCACTTCCACCAAATATGGCTACTGTTCATGATGTGTTTCACATATCACTCCTGATGAAGTACATTCCAGATCCCTCACATGTAATGAACTTAAATGTGGTAAAACTGGGAGATGATATCTCTTTTGAGGACATGACGATAATTAATTTTGTTAAGATATATAATGTAATGCACAACAAGAAAACCCGTCTTTTCAAAGTGTTTTTTAGTAACTATAATCCTGATGATGCAACTTGGTAACCGGGGGAGGTGATGAAGGAGAGGTACCATTAAAAGTTTGTGTAAAACAAAATTTCAGGGTTCAAATTTCATAAATCATGAAGAATTTAATGACCCATTGTCCTATAAGTGGAATTCATTTATTATAATTATTCCCTAATATAAAATATAATTAAGAAACAGAATGAAACATCTTGATACTAAATAAAATGTGTCCATTAAACATTATGTTTCTACTACTATATTTTGAATTTTGAAAATCATACATACACGGTTGTGTTTAGGGTGATTTTGGGTGTCTAATAGAAAAACATAATTCTTTAGGAATAGTAACTTACACTTATAAATTATAACATAACCTTATTAATAGTAATATGAACCTTATGAATAGTAAAATATCCGAAACAATTTTAACGTCACCCATGATTGATTAAATAATATTTATCCATATGATAAGTGGTAATATGACCATAGTAAAATTATTAGTATATT
The DNA here is from genome assembly GCA_963277665.1 of Viscum album. NCBI lineage: Eukaryota > Viridiplantae > Streptophyta > Magnoliopsida > Santalales > Viscaceae > Viscum > Viscum album. Next base: position 1,959,256,298 of record OY728165.1, read on the forward strand.
TGTGAATCATAATTAAATAATTAAGTAATATAAAAGATAATTTGTTTTCCTAAAATGTGTTTATAAATTTACAATTCTATGTTTTTTAGTTTTAATATAATTTTATATGACCATATGTAATTTTTGAATGCATTATAAAATCGATTTTAAATTTAAAATCCCTATTTTTCAAGTAAATTATGATTTTATTTAAAAAAATTATTTATATTATTTAAAAAATAAGTTTAATAAAATGGTGTTCAATTTTTTATTCTATACGTCAAGAAATGGTTGAGGTGAATTTTTTTTATTTTTCTGAAATGCTTGAATTTTTGGTAAATAGAAAAATAAATTAATTTACTATATAAATAAATTATATTCTTAAACCAATATTCATGGCATCATGATTGTTTTAAAAAACTCAAATCTAGAACTCACAATCCGTATTTACTAATTTTGTTAAAGGAATCATCACAATTTTTTTTCATGAATGTACTTAATAAACTAATGAATTAAATATTATGAAATCGTCCTCCCCTCCACTATAAACACCACCCCTCACAACCACATTTCCTCACACCTATAAAACTTCAAGGATTACGTAAATTATGACCAACAATCTTCCCTTTCCCCTCCCCCATGATCAGGAACTCTTTGAATGATTAAAATATCAAGCATAGGTTCCTTAAAGACAATCCCAAAAGGAGGATTCAAGAGGACATTAATGTGAAGAAAGCGTTCAGATACAAGGTAAAGAGAAACTCTCGAACTCATCTTTCTATCTTTTTTTACCTATTCAACCCATTTTCAGCATGAATATGAATTAAAAATCATTTATTCATTATTTAATTTTCTTTTTATGAGATATACTTGTTCTCTGATCGATTTTATGAAAAGCAACGTTTTTTCCAAAAGAACTATTCTTTCAAATAAACACACCTTTTTTTCTTCAAGAAATCACTATTGAAAAATTGTTAATAGTTCTATCTCAATAATGATATTCCATTTTTATTATGGGAACCAAATGATTATTAATGTATTCTTTATTCTAAAAAACCCATTTCTTTCCTTGGGTTATTTTATGTTCATGTCTTACCAATTTTCAATGTGGGATGCAAGATGATGTAAATATTATTATGAGATAGGTGCACCCAAAATTATATAGCACAATATGAATGTTTGAATGTGGCAGGAGCACCCAAAATTATATTTCACTCTAATTCATTGGGTAATGTTATAAATCGCATGTGTCAAATTGAAATGATTTGTGAACATGATTCTAGATTTGTTCACAATTATGTGTGGAAGATGAACACTATAACATTATGGTTTATTTTCATTTATTTCCACATTCAATGCATTTATCTGGTGATTCCTCTCATGATTGTAGTGATTCTTTTATTATTATGCCCCTAAAATTCTATATTGTTCTTATTTATCCTCTTACTATGGTTTTATCTCACCCATTTTTTTGTATACCCACAAATGATTATGTATACTAAAGAATTTTCAAGAGAAAATTAAAGGTTATAGATGAATGAACTAAACATTTTTTTATATTTGATGTTTTTAATGATATGTTTTTCCTAGTTTTACCAAGACAATAAAACTATGGATCCTCATCGTGTAACACTATTATGTTATTTACCTTCCTATTAGTGTAACAGTAATATATGAAAAGGCACGGTCTCCATAAGCTCAGAGTCGACATAAATGTTATGATGAATCCAAAATAAAATACCTAGAGTTTGAATTGGGGGATAAGGTAATATTATAAATATATCCCTCGATGAGTGTAATGAGATTTGGAATGAAGGGAAGCAGAGCCCTTGGTATATTGGAAGTTTTGAAAATTTGGATCATGTTTGGATGGTAGCTCACCAAAAGGAGGTTTCACCAAATCTCTCTCAAGGTCATGATGTATTCCATGTATCTCTCTAGAGAAAGTACATACCTGATCCTTCACATGTACTAAGCTCAGATGTCATACCACATGATAATGATATTTATTATGAAGAGCAACTGATAGATAGTATAAATTGTTGTGAAAATTTTCAATGAAACAAGGCCACTCGATCGGTTAATGTTTTAGAGTGGAACTACTGATTTGAAGAAGCTATATGAGAATTTAAGGATATGATGATAGAGTGTTATCCTATATTGTTTACTTCCATGTAAAGAATTTTGAGGTTGAAATTTATTTTATTAGGGATATAATGTTACACTCGTATTTTTTATGATATATTTTAACTAACTGACTTTTATTCTATAATAGCTTTCTTTACATCAATCACGAGTTACAAAAACTGTGAGGAGACCATATTATAAAATTACTATTATATCATATCGGCTAGGATTAATGGGGATAATTATAACAAACTTAAGAAAATGAATTCTAAATTCATTGGCTATCGATTATTTATAAAAATTCAAAATAAATAATATATTTTTATTGTTGAGTGAATTACTTTTATAATGAAATTAATGTGATACATATATGTTTTATATACTTAATAAAATATTATTTATGTTCATGAAATATATATTTTAGTAAAATGAATGAATAAAACACAATTTGATGTATAAAAACATATTTTTTATGTTTAATGTTACAAAATTTATTGGAGAACCCCATTTAAATTATGATTTAGACAGAGTAATAATTTTTATATGACAACATAAACATGTTATTTGGATGTGGTATAAAAAAATTTACGTTGGATGATATTATGATTTTTTTGTTGATATATTTTAATGTTTCGATGAATAATAAAAATAAACTAAATTTTATTTGAAAATAACTTTTTTCATTGAAATAAATTAAAAAGTTAAATTATATTATTGAATGGTTTCAATGTATAAAGATATTATTTTTTAACATTTATATCAATGTGTAGGAATTGGGTTAGTATTCCCCCTATATTAGAAATAAAGAAGGATCTCTTGGATGAGGGTCATATATATTCATTCTCTGTTCACCTTGGAATAACAAATATGTACATGGAAGTGAAAGAGTACTTTTTGTGGGATTTCATGGAAAGAGATGTCGTTGAATATGTCTCTCAATGATTTCTTTTTCAGCAAGTTAAGGATGGGAGACAAATGTCTAAGGGGATGTTACAACCATTACCTATACCAGAATGGAAATTGGAAAACATCACCAAGGACTTTGTCATTAGAATATCCAAGTCATTTAAAGGCAATAATGTTATTTGGCTTATAGTTGATCAGTATACAATGTTGGCACACATCATTGCTATTATAGTAAATTTCATTCTTGATAATCTAGTTGGAATATATGTAATGGAAGGGTTAAGATTGTATGAAGAACTTATATCCATTAAATCTAATCGAGATCTAAGGTTTACCATGATATTCCAGAATATTCTTATGTATGATCTGTCTACAGAGTTAATTTTTAGAATTGTTTGTCATCCTCAGATACACTATCAGTCTGATTGGACAATTTATACTCTAGAATACATGTTGAGAGCTTACTCTATGGATTTATAATGGGGTTGGGATCAACACCTATCATTGATGGAATATTTTTACAATAAAAGCATTCACTCTAGTATTCATAAGGATTCTTCTAAATCACTATATTTGAAAAAGTGGAGAACTCCAACTATCTAGGATGAAGATTATGAAATAATGCAATCAGGATCTGATCTTGTTGATGAAATGGAAAAAAGGATGGATCTAATAAACAACACATAAGAGAAGCTCAGAGTCAACAATAAATGATCTTATTACAATCAATGAAAAGTCCTATATTTCCAATTGAGAGATATGTTGTTCTTATGAATATCTCCCTGGAAGAGAGTAATGATATTGGTAAAGAAGGAAAATATTATACCTAAGTTAATCAGTTGTAAGATCCCAGGAAAATAAAGAATAAGACATTTTCATATTTATGAATATTTTTTGAATTAGATGTTAATTTTATTTTAAATTGTATTTTATATTCAATGGCATACAATACACTCATCAATGGGTTTCTCTTAAGCCTTATGCTGCACACAATGCTGAGTCATACTGAAAATTAATAATATATTATTATTCTAAATAGTAGTTAATGCCATGAAATTGTAATGGTGGGAAATAACAGAACATACTAAAATATGATTATACATGTTTGTTAAATTTTCCTACATTTATCCATTAAATCTTAGTGTCTTAAAATGTGAATGAATTAAATTTTAAGTATAAATACTCTAATATTATTTAAAAGGTTTATTTTCCATCTTTTGATGGAGAACCCTTATTAAATATAGTTTTTGTCTCTTTCATATATTATATTTGAAAAAATAAAATCGTTCTTTAGAATTGGGACATCAAAATTTACATTGGGTAAATTTTTGGTATTTTTCTGATAATGTTCATTTTATTAATGAATAGTGAAAAATACTACATTTTAATTCAAAGCAGCCTTTTAATAAAATATATTAATATGGTTAGATTATCTTTTTAAATGGTTTTAATGTGTAATTAGATTATATATTTACCATCTAATATAATTTTTTTCATTGGAAGTAATTTAACTTTGAAAATGGACAAAACTGTTGTCAAACTTTTGATAGTTTTTATTTCTTAAAAACAAGCATTTTGTTTTGACAATGCGAATTAATTTTATATTAATTAATTAAACTTATATGTTTTTAATTTGGTAAAATAGACATCATTTTTTAATTCATAATATCAAATATATATGAGGTATAAATTTATGTATTTTTCTAAAAAACATCATTTTTTTATTAATAGTAACAACATTGAGTCGTAGTTAAAGGACCGACTTTTTCATTCAAATAAAATATTACCGATTCTATGAATTTAATTTAAAAAATTAGATAGACATGGTTTTTATCAGTAAGTAAAATTTGTTTCAATGAGATGAAAATACTTCTTGGTGAATAGTAAATTTTTTCTTTTAATTTTCGCGGTTAATGATAAATAGGGCAATTAAAGGTAAAAATAATTTTTCACTGATATTAAATTACTCTAATATGAATCCTAATATAATTTTCTGATACATTTTTGACCATGTAAATCCTTGTGTTGATTTTGGGACCCCATGAAGCGGCTTAATATTGATAATGACACTTTATATTATTTAATTTCAAGTAAAGAAAAAAATGACAGAAACATATATCGTTTAGAAAATAAATTTTTACATGGGGATATAAAAGTTAGCTCTTAAACTATAACTATTCATTGGAATGATAAAAATATTTTTTACATCATGGTAATTTTTTTATAATTTTTTGACATCAAATAAATAAAAAAATTTATGACACATTAATGATATATTGTTTACCTCATTAATGAAATATTTAAATAAATAAGATTTTAAAAATTAAAACAATATCCAAAACTAATCCAATTTTTATTGGATGATTTTATTTCGAACATGAGTCATATTATCTTTGAAATTAATTAGTTTTTTAAAAATTTATAAATTGAATATCATTATATAATAAAATAATGTTTTCTAACTTTCCCAAAGAGCCCATCCTCCCCCTCATAAAAAGACATCAAATCTAACCCATTACTCATGAATATAAAGATCCTTGGATATTCCAAACTTTTCACAAATAAGCTATCAATATATCTCTCTTACACCTAGAAGAATTACATTATGCATAAGGCACTTCAAGAAATCTTTTTGGTTCAAACCAAGGAGAGTTACCCGATATACATGTAACATCTTCTCTTAAGTTCTTTTTTTATTTTACTTCTCTAACCCCATAAACTCTTTTTATTACTTATTTTATAACAACACCAGTATCCTAAATATAATAGTATTTTCTTATGAGATGGATTCTAACTAAACTTCTACACACCTCCATATAATGGGTAATGAACCTACTAATTCTGTGGACAGCGAACAATCACCTCACTAAATGAAGATTTTTCAATATTCTCCTACCACATCTCACGGTGATATGATTTGTTCATGACATACATGAAACATATAATATACGGAGTTATGAAATTATGTAACACACATATATATATAATATTATATTATAATGTAATTATAATATAACTATATATTATTATGTTCTCATTTCATTAAATAGGAAATAGAAATGAAAGTAGTGTTCATGCGTACGTACGACTTACCATCTCCATGAACGGTGAAATTTATTTCTTATATCCAAATGTTATGAACTATTTTAAATATATATATATATATATATATAATATATATATATATATGATATATTTGATATCTAAATCATGAATATTATTTTGGAGACAATGGAATTTTGACCACATGGACAATTTGTAATCCTAACAAGGTAATTTTTGACTAATGTATCAAAATTTGAAAAAATGTCCAATATGAACTCAAATAAATAACTAATTGTTATAGCACGTAAATAAGTTATATTGAAGGGATAATAAATTTTAAAAAGGGTTTTATGAAAGTATATATTAAATTGTGTTCATTATTCAGGAATAACAAGGAATATATGAGTCAAGTCGGAGACGTTGTTAGGGGTTTCTTATCTCACTTTTAATTCCATGATATTGCCATTATTCACCACTTATTTCATGCATGTGGTGAATTTTATACTGAAATTTGATATATATTATCATTATTCTATTTATATTAATGGTATGTTTTGATTCATTTGGTCGTTATTAACTTTTTTTCATACGACTCGATTGATTACAACATAGTAAGAGGTTTTCATCTCACTGTTTATTCTCGTGAGATTCATGATATATCTGCCGCCATCTAAATTTCTGTGGTGTATTTACATCCCATTTTTGTATTATTTATGTTTTTATGTGTAATTAAATATTCACTATATTATCCTTCTTTTAGGTGGTGTATGTTTCATAAGTTACCAAATCGATAAGGGATTCTTTCACCCTACTCTTTTTAAAAGACATCCTTTTGTTATGTATTTTAATTTGAATCTTCTTCTGTTGGGATATGATATTATATATCCTTATTGAGGTAAAATATTTTACCAAGTGTTGTGATACCATTTTTTCTCTCATATACTATTTTTTTGAATTTTATAGTGACGTTGTTATGCTGTCGAATTTCTATAAGAGAACTTCTTAACCCAATTTCAATTCTTTGGGGTTGAACTTGTACATCAATATTATGTCATGCTAGGAATATTTGTGAATGACCTATGATTTTTTACACTTAATATCCTCTTATATTGTTTGTATTGTTATTTTCAACACATAATTATTTCATTGATTTATCCTTATTTTAAGGATATGATCTTTGCAATGGACTTTTCCTCAATTTACATTCCTTTTAATCGTATTTGTTTTTTTATACAGAAATACACTTTTATAAGGTGTATATATTTCCCTTTGACATATTATATCCTTAATATCCTTATTCTCATGATATTATATTATTTGGTTGATTTTATTCTTAAATTATTTGTATTCAAGCATATCTCATTGGGTTAGGAACACTTTAACGAAAATATCATTTTAAATATTTTAAAGATTTATTCTTCAAAATATTTATCATTAATGACCATGTATTCAAAATGGTTTTATGTATTTATTAATATGGTAATTTTTCTTCAAAAATGATAATTATTTTAAATGATTCAATGTGGTAGGGGATACTTAGATTCAAGAATCACTTTATTAAGTGTTTTAGATGGTTAAGAAAATGGTTTGATAAAGAAATGATTTTGTCAATATCTTAAAATGATTTCTTGTAATTTTAAATGAAATGTTATTATTGAAAGGTCTATAATTTCAATATTTTATGTGTTATTATTTTATAATTGTACTGTTACATTTTATGGGTGGTTACATGTTAAACCAAATGACGGGTGGTGTTATGATAAACCAGGATGGGTGATTACGTTATAACCACCAATGCATTGGGTATGGATGTCGGTCGTATGGATATTCCATTTATTGATATATGTAGAATCCAACCATGTAGAAATTTCATTTATGTATTATTATGTCTCAAGTTACATATATATGTTATGTGTGATTTCTATGGGTTTTATGGTAATATTTTGGTTACAAAAGGGTAAGAAATGACCTTTTCTTCATAGAAGAGTATTTACTACTTCATTAAGGTGAAAAGTATTACTTATGATAAAGTATTAATGGTTTGAATTTTGTTTTGAAAAACTATTATTTTTTATTCTTTGTGTATCCCTTACTAAGATTATTTCTCTACACATGTCATTTAAATGATTTTCACGGGACATGAAGTGGAATATGGAAATGGATGGAATCAAGGAAATTCATGATGTCTAAAACATGGAAATAGACAAGTTTCTTTTTAAGAGTTTATATTTTATGAAAAAATCGGATACCGATTAGTAGTTCATACATGTAATATTCAAGCCGATATTTAGTAGTTATGGCCTAATTCTCTAAAAATCTAAACCTGAAAATATCCTCAATGTAAATTCTTGATTTAACTCAAGATTTTGTAATGTTTATCGCCAAGTCCTTATAGTTGATATCAGAGGCTGGTTTAGATAACTTTAGAGGTAGGGTGATATTAAATCATAAGTGACATAACCATAATGGTTAGCATATTAAAAAGAGTCATAGTAATTTTAGATGTGATAAGTGGTTATTAAATTTTGTGGTGCCAAATGGAAGGTATTAGAAAACCTTTATGAATAAAATATGATATGGTTATTTTTTAGGAATTTGTCTATTTTTTATTGGTATGTTATGAAATTGTGTAGTTTTTTAAAAAGTAAAACACACAGACCGTGTGACAACTAGTCCCATGAGTCCAAACCGCAGGAATCGAACCCACCACCATAGTGTGAATGAGATTAATCACCTACTACTGGACTACATAAAGTCCCTAGTTATTATAACTAATTCTTTTTCGTTAAATGGTTTTATGGATAAAGAAAAAACTTATTTTAAATCTTATGTTTTATCAAATGGAAATCCTTAGTATAGTAAAATGATTTGGTGATTATGTGATGAATGTCATTTTGGAAGACATTCTATCTTTTGGAAAAACTAAATGCTTAAAAAAAATATAGTACTATGGGATTTAATTTTTAGTTTAATGGTTGAAATATTATTTTAGAAGAATATATATTTTTATTTTGGACATAATTTGATTTGGGTAATTTATGGAAATGATTAACCTTTCATAGAGATTATGTGATTAGGTTAATTACATTTCAGTATGAGACATTAAGTGTAGTCGATGTTTTTGGAGATAAATACTATGATTTACTATGGAAGACTATGTGATTAAATTCTTCTGCGTTTTGGGTTTCAATAACAGTTGGATTATTTTGAATAATTTTAACGAAAATTGTACATTCAATGTTCTTTATTGATCTTTGGGTACTTTTTGTTGGATTTTGGAGATTAATAGTAGTATTTCTTTTTATAAAAGATTATATTTTTAGAGATTATCTGATATATTACTAACCAATTTTGGATTTAGTTAATGTATAAAGATAGGAAAAATATATGGTTCATGTTTTGTGGATTATATTATTCATTAGATGTTGATTTTAGTGCTATTTATGTGTCCATGTAAACATGAATAGTCATCGTTTTGTTAAAAGAAGAGTTTGTGGAAAAAATTTAGTAAAGGATGAAAGTCTACATGACACATAAGTATGTGAACATATGTTCTTTTTCAAGCTCATAAATAAATTTCTCAACATTATGAAAAGGAACTCAAAACAAAAAAGTTATCCATTTATTTTTTCCAACTAGGAATCTAATGGCCATTAACCCATCACAAATTTTTGGTTTTCATGTTGTTATATTTCTCATAATCATGTTTTCTGTCACTCTACATCAGAATATGACACTTCTTTTCTCCTCCATATCCATGTTTTCATGGAATACATGTATGGTTAATCTAGAGTGAACTTTTTTACTTCTATTTCATTCTTTTAAAGTGACAGTTTTATTTACTCTTTTTCTAATGTGGGACGTTAAATGATGTTTCCAAGCCCAATTTTAACATTGTGACGACACAATTTCAAAAAGGTGGGAAATATGTAACATCCCAGGAAAACAAAGTAAATGAAAATTTCATATTTTTTAATATTTTTAAATTAAATATTAATTTTATTTTACTGGCGATTTTATATTCCAGTTCATACTTGAAACACAACAATGGGTTTTTTCTGAAGTCTTATTTTTCACACAATGCTGAGTCATACTGAAAAATAATAACATATTATTTTTTAAATGGTAGTTAATGCCTAGCCATTGTAATGGTGGGAAATAATATAACTAAATACAATATGATTATACATGTTTGTTAAATGTTTTTACATTTATCCAATAAAATTTAGATGCTATAAATGTGAATGAATATAATTTTAAGCATAAATACTATATTATTCATTAAAAGGTTGATTTACCACCTGTTGATGGAGAACCGTTGTTAAATATGATTTTAGTCACTTTTATATGTTCTATTTGACAAAATAAAATCAATCTTTAGAATTGGGCCATCAAAATTTTCATCGGGTAAATTATTGGTATTTTTTTTTTGATAAAGTTCATTTTATTACTTAATAGTGAATAATACTACATTTTAATTCAAATCCCCCTTTTAATATAATTTATTTATATGGATAGATTATCTTATTAAATGGTTTTAAAGGGTAATTAGATTATATTTTTACAATTTAATCAAATTTTTTTCATTAGATGTAATTTCACTTTGAAATTGGACAAAGGCAAGTGTCAATATTTAGATATTTATTATTTTTTTTAAAACACGCATTTTATTTTGACAAAGAGAATTAATTTTAAATTAATTAATTAAATGTATATGTTTTGAATTAGGTAAAATGGACATAATTTTTGAATCCATAATATCAAATATATCTTTGGCTGAAATTGTGGTATTCTTTTGAAAAACATCAATTTTTTATGAATAGTGAAAACACAAAGTAGTAGTTAAAAACCAACTTTTTCATTTAAATGAAATTTTACAGCTTTTTTGAATTGAATTTATAAAATCCAACATAAATGTTTATTAAAATTAATTATAATGTGGTTCAATAAGATAAATGATTTTTTTTCTGAATAGTAACTTTTTACTTTTATTTATCACGTTTAAAGGTAAATAGGGTAATTCAAGGTAAAAATAATATTATAATAATATTATGTTACCCTAACATGTATCCTAATCATATTGGTTGATACATTTCCCACCATGGTCATATTTGGGTCGATTTTGGAACCCCATAGGGCCACTTAAGAGTGATAATGACACTTAATATTAATTAATTAAAAGTAAAGACAAAAATGACATAAACATATGTATTTTAGTAATTAAATTTTTTAATTGGGTTATATAAGTTATCTATTAGACTATAAATATTCATTTTAAATATAAAAATATTTAATACATCATTGTTTTTTATATAATTTTTATACATCAAATAAATAAAATTATAAATGACATAATAATTATGAAGTGTTTACCTCATTAATGAATGATTTAAATAAATAAGATAATAAAATTTGAAAAAATATCAAATAACTATACATTTATTTTAGGATGATTTTATTTCGAACATAATTTATCTTATCTTATACTTTAATTATATTTTGAACTTATTAATCCGAATATCATTGTATAATAAAATAATATTTTCAAACATTCCAAAAGAGCCCCACCTCCCCCTTATAAAAACCATCACTTCTAACCCATTAATAACACCTGTCAAGCACCTTAGCTTGTCCAAAATAGGCCAAAATAAGATCTCAAGATCCCTATATTCAAACTAGAAGACTTAACATAGGCATAAGGAACATCAAGAAATAATTTTGGTTTAAACCAATGGTAGTTACCCAATTTCATGTAAACATGTTCTTTTATGTTCTTTTCGTTTATTTTACATCTACAAACCTCTAAACTATTTTTATTCATTCAATATATAACAATATAAGTATCCTCCCTATAAAATCATGTTGTTATGATAATGATTTTAACTACTCTTCTAGACACCTCCATCTAATTGGTAAATAACATATTGTTTCTCTAGATGCTGAACTACTGCCTCACAAAACGATGATTATTCAATATTCTCCTACCACCTCTCATGGCGGAAATTATTATGGCGCTATATTTATATATGATATATATTATGTGTATGTTTAAAATATTCTTCTATGATTACTTATTTTAAAAACATACCATTATGCTTTGAAATATCTGTAAACATTCCATTTCATATATAATAGAAATGAAAGTAGTGTTCATGCGTACATAAAGCTTACCGTCTCCGTGAACGGTGCATTTCATTTCTAATATCCAAATGTTAGGTAATATGGTAAATAAATATAATATATATATATATATGATATATAAGAAATCTAAATCATGAATATTATTCTAGAGATAATGAAATTTTGACCACATGGACAAATTGTAATTATAACAAGTTCATTTTTTGACTCAAGTTCCGAAGTTTTACAAAATGTCTAATTGAATTATATACTTAACTAACTCTTATAGAAAGTAAAAAAGTGATATAAAATGTATACTAAACTTGAAAATTTTTATTAAGAAAGTATAAATTAAAAAATATATTTATTATTCAGAAAGAACAAGTAACAAATGAGTCAAGTCGGACACGAGGCAAGGGGTTTCTTATCTCACTTTTAATTCTACGATATTTCCCTTGCTCTCCAATTATTTATTGCATGTTGTGTATTTGGTACAGACATTTGATATATATTTTCATGATTATATTTATATTTATGGTATTATATGATTCATTTGGTGGTTATAAACTTTTATTCTTATGGCTCGATTGATTACAACATGGTAATGGGTTTTCGTCTCACTTTTTATTCCAAAGAGATTCATGATATATTCGCCACTATCTACTTTTGTGTGGTGTATGTATGGCTGATGATTGTATAAAATTTTTAATATAATTTAATTTATGGTTAATAAAATATTCATTGTATGATCATTCTTTCATGTGTTGTATGTTTCGTAAGTTACCAAATCGATAAGGGAACCTTTCACCGTTCTCTTTTTAAAAAACTTCTTCTTATTATGTATTTTGATTTACATCTTATTACGTTGGGATATGTTATTATATATACTTATTACTGTAAATTTTATTTCCAAGTGATGAGATAAATTTTTCTCTCTCATCAACTTGTTTTATGAATTTTATTATGACGATGTTTAGATTGTCGAATTTCTATAAGAGAACTTTTTAACCCATTTTCAATTCTTTGGGGTTAAAGTTCTAATTATTGATTATGTTATGCTATTAAAATCTGTGAATTTCCTCTCATTTTTTACACTTAATATCCACTTATAATGTATTTATTATTATTTTTTACACATAATAATGTCATTTATTTATCCTTAATCAAAGGAAATGAACTTTTAAGGGACTTTGTCTCAATTTACATTACATTGAAACTTATTTGTTTTATTATACACCAATTCACTTTTATATGGTTTATATACTGTGCTTTGACATATTATATAATTAATATACTTATTCTCGTGATATTATATGTTTTTATTGATGTTATTCCTAAATTATTTGTATTCAAGAATCTATCATTTGGAAAAAACCTCTTTAACTAAAATATCATTTAAATGTTTTAAAGATTTATTATTCTAAATATTTCTCATTAATGATCATGTTTTCAAAAAAATTAAGAATGAATTTATATGGTCATTAATTTTAAAAAAATTTAATTCTTTTAAATGCTTAAATGTGTTATGGGAAACTTTAATTCACAAAATCTCTTTATTAAATGTTTTAAATGGCTTTGAAAATGGTTTGATAAAGCATTTATTTTGTTAATACATTGAAATGATTTCTTGTGATTTAAAATTAAATGTTATTTGTGAAATGTTTATATTTTCAATATCTTATTTGTTATAATTTTATAATGGTACTTGGGCATTTTATTGGTGGTTACGTGATAAACCAAATGATGGGTTTTTCCGTGATAAACTAGAACGGGTGGTTACGTTATAGCCTCCAATGCATTGGGTATGGAAGTGGGTCGTATGGCTATTCCATTTAGTGATATGTGAGGAATTCGACCGTATGGTTATTCCATTTATGTAATATTATTTCCCAAGTTAACTATATATGATATGTTTTCTTTTTATGGGTTTATGGTAATATTTTTGTTACAAAAACGTAAGCAATGGTCTATTATTCAGAGATGAGTATTTACTACTATATAAAGGTGAAAGGTTTAATTATGATAAATTATTCATGGTTTGCCTATTTTTTGAAAAAAACTAATAGTATACCTTTTTTGTGTATTTGATACTGTGATTTTTCTCATCCCATTTTTTTTTAATGTTTTTCATCGGACATGAAGTAGAATAGGGACAAGGATGGTATCAAGGAAGAGTCAGGATGTCTAAAACATGGAACTTGATATATTTCTTTTTAATAGTTTATATTTTGTGAAAAAAATGTATACTAAGTAGTAGTGTCTACATGTAATATTTAAGCAGATATGTAATTGTTATGGTCTAATTATCTAAAACTCTAGACCTAAAAATATACACAATGTGAATTCTGGATTTAACTCAATATTATGTAATGATTAAGGTCTGTTCCTTATTTATGTTATTCTGAAATTATGGAATATGATGGAAAGGTATCCTATTAATTTGTGGTTCCACCAAATCACTCTTAATTTCGTGATGTGATACATGTATCTATCCAAAGAAATTACATTCCCAATTGTTCAAATTTAATATCATCAGACGTCGTACTGCTAAAGCAAGATCTTTCTTATGAAGAACAACTAAAAGGGATTATGGACTATAGTGAAAAAATTCAATGAAACAAGACCACACTCATGGTTAATGATTTATGGAGGAATAAACAATTTGGAAAAGATACATGGGAACCTGAGGATATGAAGAGGGATATATATCCTAAACCGTTTGTTCCCAACTTACGAATTTTGGGGGAGAAATTCAGTTTTAGGGGAGTAGAATGTAACACCCAAATGTATTTATGAAATATTTTATTTAAATAATTATTATTTTTTAACAGTATTCTTTTCATTAAATATTAATTTTAAAAGAACCATGTCATTCCCTAAGTAGAAAATTACCATTATAGCATAGCTATTAGGTTAGCAAGAATAATTATAACTAACTTATGAAAATGCATTGTGAATTCATAGGCTAACAATTATTTATCATAAATATTAACCTATTAGATATATTTGTTTTTGACTGAATTATAATTTTTAATTAAATTAATTATATATATATATATGTTAAATATTTAATGAAATATTTTTTATAATCATCCAATTGATATTTTAGTCTTAGGGTATGCTGAAAACCCAATTTGATGTATAAAAACTTATTTTTTTAAGTTTAATTTTACACCATTGAATTCAGAACCCCATTTGAATTAATATTAAGACACAATAATGAAACTTATATAAGAACATGACCATTTATTATATAGTTTATAATATTTTATATTGTATGTATTACTGAGATTGTTCTGATAATTTTCATGTTTTGAAGTATAGTGAAAATACGCTAAATATTAATTGAAAATATCTTTTTTGATTGAAATAATTTATATGGAATATTTATATTTCTAGATGGATTCATTTTATTAATAGAATATATTTTCATCATTTAATATAATATAGTTTACTGAAATTATTTTTTCAATATATTTAGATGTAATAAAAATTTATTCTTTAGTAATTTTTTAACATTTAGAAGCTGTTTTTTCATTTCAACAACAAGATTTATTTAAAATTTATCACTGGAAAATATTTTTTTTAATTTTTAAATATTTATTCAATATTTAATATCATTTTGTCCAAACTATTATAATAGTATACTTTTATTTTTGGGCATTATGAATAGAAATCTGGGTAATTATTTTTATTACCATTGTTAAAAGTAAATCAGGTAATTAAAGGTAAAAATAATTTTATAAAATTACCATAATAGCTATAAAAATCTTATTAGATGATTAAATTAGACCCTTATCACTTATTTTTAGAAATGGTACAACTTAATGGCAAGATTAACTTTCAATATTCCATGTATATATTAAAAACTAATGAATATGAAAAAATGTTACAATCTCATTTTATATAAGTATATTAATTTTAATATATGGATAACTAAGAGATAATATCAACTATATATAGTCTATGAGAATATAAATAAATTATATACATCATAG
The DNA here is from genome assembly GCA_963277665.1 of Viscum album. Lineage (NCBI taxonomy): Eukaryota > Viridiplantae > Streptophyta > Magnoliopsida > Santalales > Viscaceae > Viscum > Viscum album. The sequence continues at coordinate 1,959,272,473 of OY728165.1, forward strand.
AAATTTATTTTTAATTATTAGAGATTAGATTATTACCATTAATGATGACATAATAATGATGTAGCAATTATAATTATTATAGAAATTTCAAACAAATGGTTCTAAAAATATAAAAAAATAATCATATGAACTAATTGATGTACGAAAATAATTTTATAGGTCACTATGACATTTTATGAGTGTATGATATATTATTATTTTTATTTATCTTCTATGTGAATTTTATTTAAATTCAATTCAATTAATTTGTGTGAACATTGAAACTTTTAATATTTTATAAAAATACCTTTTCAATAAATTATTTAAAAATCATTAAAATATTTAAAAATGAAAAATTGATAATTTTATGGTATAAAATTTCATAAAATACCCATTTATGGTCAATTAATACTATGTAAGTAAATAATTTTAACCATTCAATATTTTGAATGTTATTACAAGAATTAAAATTAAATAGAATAACTAAGTTTCAATTAAAATGATATGGTGTAAACTGACAAAATAACAAGCCTAAAATTTATTTGGTGATGACATTAGTACCCTATCACATCACATCGTCGATAGTGGGACATTTTGAATGTTTTTGGGTATGTTTTGATATTATAATAAATTATTATTTATGGAGTTTTAAGAAGTTACCCTCACCTCAATTATAAAAGGGAACCTCCTCCCTAAACTCTTCGATTCATTTTGAGCCTTCAAACTCAGAAATACCCTGCCCTAATTCCTTCTCAACTTCCCTATATTCATTCAATATGTTTTTTTCATCTTTAGTGTCCAAACTGTAGTACCTTAAGAATATATTTAGAGTAACCACATTGAGGAAGAGGTAATCTATTCTATATATTCTTTTAAATTTATATATTTGTATACATCCTCTTCATTAGTTGTTTCATTATAAATTAATATATAAAACACAAAATTTAATTTTATAACACAAATTTATTATTAATTCAAGGTATTTGAAGGTTATTTATAATACATGTCTATGACTATATGCAAATGAGTCATCTATATTTCAATTATAACAGGAGGACATACTATCTTTGTTTTTTTGAAACGTGATAACAAAAATTAAACCATTTCAACAAAAATTTCATCCAGACACACACACACACACAGATATATATATATATATATATATTCCTTGGAATTGATAATACTCATAATTATGGAATAAATTTAAGGGTAATAAAATCATTGATAAATAGAAATAATCATGTTTAACATGAAATAAAACACATTTTTGATAAATACAATAAAATCGTTTTTATAAGAACATAAAAAAATTCCATATTAGAAAAATATTTATTTATATATATATATTACACACATACAGTCATTTAAAAAAATCAAATATAGAAATAAAATTATATGTTTTATAATAATTAACTTTAATTAATGAAATTGTTTTATTAAACATAAATCAAAATAAATAATTTGATTTCTTACTAATGTTATAATAATGAATTATAATTTTAACATCTGTAAACATTTTCTCTCACTAGAATAATAAAGCGCATAATATAATCCATAATTCATAAGATTAAATCAATTACGTCAATTTAGAATAGAACACATTTCATTCTTATTTTAGAACTGTAAACTGTAATATGGAAACAATTTTAAATGAAAATCAATCTCTTACGCCAAACTAGAAAATAAATATAACAATCCAGAAAATTATATGGTGATTGATATGCTGGATTATTGTTAAAAATTCTATGATAAAAAGACCACCTTTTTGGTTATTTTTTATAGGGGGACACAAATTTGGAGAAGCTATTTGAGAACTTCAGGATATGATGATGAAAAGTTATTATCATTGTATTATTCCCATTTGACGAATTTAGAGTGAGAAATTTTGTTTATGGGGGTTGAATGTAACACCGATATGTCATTATAAAATATTTTCTATAAATAATTTTTACTCTTTATTAGAAATATTTTCACATAATGGTGAGTTTAAACAAACCACATTATTCCCTTGTTATCAAATTACTATTATATCCAAGCTGTTATGTTAGTTGGAATAATTATAAATTACATATAAATATGCATTGTGAATTCATTACATATCAATTATTCATGAAAAAATATAAATCATATAGATATTAGTATTTTTTAGTGAAATACATTTTTAAATGAAATTAATCTGACATATATGTGTCTGTTATAACATAATAAAATATTTATTATATTCATCCGATCTATATTTTAGTCAAAGAAAATAAATAAAACCCCATTTGATGTATAAAAACCAATTTTTAATATTTAATTTTACACATTTTAATGGAGATAGCCTAATAAATAATGATTTTAACTAAATAATAAATTTTTTATGCCAACATAAACATTATATTTTGAATTAAGATATAAAAATTTTATTTGGATGAATTTCTGTAATTTTTCGGATAACAAATATATTTTGAACAATAGAAAAAATAATGTATATTTTAATTGAAAATAGATTTTTAATTTAAAAATGTATATGATTAAGTTATATAATTGAATGCTTTCAAGGTATAAATAGAATATATAATTACCAATTAATATAATTTAGATCATTGGAATAAATTTTACATTAAATTTAGATGTAAAAACATTTCACTCTTTTTGTAATTTTTTTTCTTTTAGATCTCAATTTCTCATTTCAACATCAAGAATAATTTAAATTTAATTACTGAAAATTATGTGTTTTAAATTTTTAAGAATGGATTCATTATTTGTAATTATTAGGTCTAAATCATGTTAATAGGATACTATTATTTTTTGGAATTATGAATTATAACTTTGGTAATTATTTTTATTACCATGATTAAAAGTGAATAGGGTAATTAAAGGAAAAATATATAATAAAAATACCATAACACCTGTAAAAATAAAATTGTATGACAAAATTAAACATTAATCATATATTTTGAAAATTAAATAACTTAATGTCCACTTACCTGTGAATATGACATTAATATAATAAAAACTACTTAATATGACAATGTCTTATAATCTCATTTTATATAACTATATTAATTTAAATATATGGACAACTAAAAGATGATATCAATTATAAATAGTACCAGGAAATTTAAAATATTTACCTACATCATAAGAATTTATTTATAAATTTACAATATTAAATAAAAACTATTTATGATAAAACAATAGTGATGTAAGAATTATTTTATTAATATAAATATAAAAAATGGTTTCAAAAATATTAAAATAAATATCATAAAAACTAATTAATGTGATCCACGAATTTTATAAGTGACTATGACATGTTATGAGTGTATTAAATATTATGATTTTAAATTATCTTAGGAATCGATTTTATTTAATGTCAAATAAATGAATAGTGTCAAAATTGACAATATTGATTTATTATAAAAATAAACATTTATTAAATTACATAAAAATCCTAAAAATATTTAAAATTTTAAAATGTGATAATTATAAGATCTAAACACTTATAAAATATCCATTTTTGTTAAATTAACACCAAATAAGTATATATTTATAACCAATAAATATTTTTTAATCCTATTTCCTTAATTAAAATTAAATTGAATAACTAAGTGTCAATAAAAAATATCATTTAAATTGACAAAATAACATGTAAATAATTTATTTTTAGATGATATAACAAACTTATCTCATCTCATCTATGAAAATGGTACATTTTGGAGGTTTCTGGGTTGGATATTAATTTATTATAAATTATTCTTTATAGTGTTTCCAAAATTCCCCCTCACCTAAATTATAAAATAGCACCACCTTTCTCACCTCTTGACTTGATTTTGAACTTTCAAGATCGTCCATACCATTAAATATTTCCATCTCAACTACCCAGTTTTCATTATAGATGTTCTGGTCCTCTTCTAAGATCACCTTTAGTTATCTAATAAATGATTTAGATGAAGCACATCAAGAAAGAGGTAATCACTTCTACAAATTTATTAAAACGTATTTATTCTTATACATACTATTCATTAGTTGTTTGATTATATAGAAATAACATCCGTATCACTCATATACTGATATATTGTTATAAATCTGAAACAACCAAATTTCACCTTCTATCCATCCTATGAAAAATAAAAAAAACTCATATGTGTATGTACAGCTTACCATCTCCACATTGTGGTGTAGTCAATTTTTTCACCACAACCTTCCTTGGATGGGTATAATGTTATAAGTAATAAATCAATATGAATATTATAACATTTCAATAATCCATTAAAATTATACACCATCCACATCCATATCATTCTATAATTTTTTGAATGATATCATTGCTCGTGCGTACGTACGACCTACCATCTCCACGATGTGATATGATTCATTCTACATGTTCTTTATTAATAAAGTAGTATATAATTTAATTTTATTAATAACTATGCTATATATAATACTAATATCATTCTATTAATGATTTAACTATAATATAAGAAGTGTAACTTTATTTTATCTGACAAATCATGCATAAAAACATAATGCACTTAATATCCGAATAACAAGTGACAAGGAAATGTTACTCACAAACAAATGAAAATATAATCATATAAGATATCATAAAAATTATTATGATTATATAATAAGTCAATAGAATTATATAAATCATTATATATGAGGTTCAGATACATATGAAGGATATCAGACCTACGGAATGAGATAATTATACAATCCCATTTTGATATAATATTTTTTAAAGATAACTATTTAATGTCATATATTTATCATCCACATCCATGGTTCCAAATTATGTAAAGATATTTATGTTCTTATAAAATATTTAATTCTAATTTTACCCTTTGGTGAATTTTTATTATATAGTTTGAATAGAACATTTTTTCGTTATTCAATTTGAGGTACTTTTTTACTTTATAAGAAAAAGAACGTGGAGAATGTTTTCTCAACATATATGGAATGTATAGAATTTTATAGTTCCAGGACACCATATTTCCTTGTATCATACTCTACCAGATTTGAATATTATTTTCAAATTAATTATTTTCTTTTAAAATTTAGTCCCATTTTGAGAAAAGTTTTTTTTTTGGAAAAACAAATAATATTTTCCTCTGTAATTAAGTTCAAGTGTTTTATCAAATTTATTTTCCATCTTAGATTGCATAGGGTTATGTTTCACTCCATCATATTACATTTATTTGATTTTATTTATGATAAAATTGTTTTTAGGAAATCCACTAATTTTAAATTGATTACGATGGAATGATGTTGAAAAAACCCATTTTTTCCTCTGTAATGCTATGATAAATGATTTATGTTTCTGTGGTACATGCCAAAATGGTTTCATTATGAATTTTGTGGGACCTATTTCTACCTCCAATGAATTGGGTAAATATTTATATTTCATGATATAGAAATTAATGGAACAAAATTTAAATCTTTGTAAGGTAATATAGGTCTGGAATGAGGAGTGAACTCAATTCAATAATAGACTTTTCCCACTATGATTTTCTTGGAAATGAGTCTTGACTAATATGAAATTATTTTCTATGTATCTGTGTTCAGACAAATAAATTTTCATGTCTTATTTTATATCTATTAGGATTACATTTTACTTTTATAATTAATCCCAATCCCATGACATGTTATTCTGATATTTTATATGAAGGATAATATTTTAATATTTTATGTTTTTATTATTATGATAGTACTTATATTTCTCTTGGTTACCCCTACTGAGGATTTGATCTCACCATTTCATATGTTTCTTTTCCCAAGGTTATGAATAAAGATATTATGTATGATATGTCAAAAAGTACTATAGTTTTGAAGAAATAAGTAGGTGAAAATGTAGATGTTTTATGACCCATTTATTTATATTTCCTAGTTTATAATGTCACTAATCTTATACAGTCCTGGAATGGTCATTGTTATGTTATTTAATAAGTATTCTTGAATTTTGAAGTAATATCTAAATGTAATGAATAAGACCTTATTTCCACTAAATGAATCTGGTCACCACCAATATTGGAAGCAAACAAGGCCCGTGTCAAGTCCCGAAGATGGTCCCTATTCCCAAATACTGGCATAAGTGCCTGGGTATCAAACAATTAGCTTTGGAAATGATTTACCCTAGTGTGAATGCATAAAACATTAAAAACAATCAATGATATAAATCTGAAATTTTCATCCAAAAAATCTTAAGAAAAACCCAAAATTGAATATATGGATTTTAATACTGTTCAAGAGGTCCAAATAAATATAAAAGGCATCAGTAAATCTATATGGACTCCACATGATAAGGTTTCATCACCCACAAGTCATCTCAACAACGCTGCCCCAGGTATTAGAACTAACACCCCTAACCTCCATCACACAATGCCTTCCCATTACCATAGTAATGAATAATAAAGTCTAATTACATCCAAGGGGTGTAATTAGTATATGATCATAACCCTAATAGGATAGTAGACAATGATTCTAATGTGGATGCAACACAAGGTGCAAAATCTAGCTGTTTTAATATGAAAATAAAAGCGGTGACAAATTCCAATAAATCCAACAATCAATTGAATATATTTTTCATGCTAAAACATTCATAATGTTAAAAAATTTAAATAGTCATTTAACCTACTATAATATACTTCCATAAACTCCATAATACAAGGTTATATACAAAAAATCCAATGACCAAAGAAATCAAGAACACCCCTATGCACTAGAGAGTCTCATGCCCCATGTACCCCGTACCACGATGTAAAGTAACGATAGTAAAATCCATTCTCATGCACAAGCCACTAGTAGAGAACTTAAAAAAACCTAGAGGTCCCCAATCATCTTAAATATAGTTTATTTATAGTTTTTTTATCCACATTCTATGTGAAATATGGACAAAAACCATATGGTCCACTAGTCGTACTAGTATATATCCACCCCACCTAGGTACCTAGGATTCCCCTTTGTGCTCAAAAAAATTCAGCATGCCACAAAAATCCATTTTCATATAAAACATCACTACTGGTCACATACAATCAGTATAGTATCCATACACATTTAAACCACATAAAATAGTCAATAAAACACTTTAATTTTCAATAAATCGATTCCTCAAAAAGCTCATATTGTTTTTCACCCAAAAAACTTTGAAATACACAATTTAAATACCATGTGCATACAAAAAAGTCACCAAACGGAAATGGAATCTCAAATAAATTTCAAAGAAACCAGGAAATCAATTTTATGGATGCCCCATGTTATCCAAGAAATGTATTCATTATAATATATCCATTTTAAAACAAACAAGGTAATTAATGTACAGAAGTTCAACATACACCATTAAAACACAGTTTCACAGCAACAAACAAATGTTTTATTCATTACAAACATGATTTTAATCTCTATTAATTTTATATAAAATCAACTAAGTATTTATATGGAATACCCAATTGAACCATTTAATTATTTCTAGGACCCCCCCCCATTAAACATAAAATTTGATATAAAAATTCATTTACATTAGAAACTACACGAAACCCATTTTTCATAGTAATAATCAAATTAAATAAAAATAAAAATATCATAAACACAACATGAAAATTCAAAAAAAATCATACACCTGGAATCACCTAAAAAATTAATGAAAACACTTGAATCCTTTGTCCGATAATTTAATCGCACCACCACCACACAACAATCAATGTAGATTAAACATAAAATCATAATATTGGTCCAAGATAGCCAATAGAATAATCCTAGGTTAAAATCCCTAGTTTTTTTTACATTAGTAACATCAAGTATAAGGTAATAAACCCTATGAAAATTGAATGAAATACGAAGCAAAATGAATGAATAATGAAGGTGACCAAGTTAGTTGAGGGGTATTGAAAAATTCTCCCCAAATAAACTAGTAGATAAATTTTCAAACATCCAAAAATTAAATGGAGGTTCAAAAAATGATAAAGAGGTCATGTAGGAACTAGGATTGGAGACAAATAGTGGGAAATGAAGGAGTTAGGAAGGAATGAATTTACCTCTTCAAATCTGGAGGATTTTCGAACCCATATGAAGGTGAGCTTTAATTGGCGTTCCACACGAGCCTTAAAGTGGGGGGAAATGTAATGAGGATGCGGCTAATGATGTTAACATAGACTGGGAGTTGGAATATCTGAAAATGTGTAAATTATGAACATGTAATTAAATAAAAAATATTCATTTTTAAACTAGAAATCAGCTTCCAGGAATGACCAATAACTTAAATAAAACCCCATATACACCATGATTAGGGATTCGTAATTGGTAAAAATTAATATTATGGTGTTAAAAGGTCAGGGGAGTCCTAGTAGGGATTGGAATGGATTAAAAATGATGAAAAATGATGGAATTATAAAGGAAACAAAATTTATTTTTAAATCTCGAATTCGTCTCACGGTTTGGCTCAAATCATGAAAGCTCACCAATTCGTCAACAAATGCATGAGAAACCCCCAAAACAATGAAATAATAGAGATTAAGTTAATAATTCCTTTAAATTATGCCATGGATATGTCACTTATAGTTATTGTGAGAGCCTTATGAGGTGAATTTTGTGTAGCAGTTTCACTGTTCACGTCATTATATATCTTTTTCCCATCAAATCAACATTCAACTACCGGATGACTTTATTTTCCACACTTAAAAAATTAACTATTCCCATTTAGTCAATTCCCACGTGTTTCATTCCACACTTTCATCATAAAGTAAAACACATATTCATTTCTGTGTGGTCTTTAGATTTTCCTTTGAATTCGATTTTTATCTTCTTATCATTCCATTACGACTGTTGGGTTACTCTAATCTCCATACAATCCTTTAGATCACATTGAATAATTTCCCCTTAGCTGTTGAAGGCCCTAATGGATAATTCCCTTCTAAGGCATGGTTCTAAGACACTAAATAGTCAATCCATTTTACTATAAGGTTGGATATTAATTTCGGAAGCATACTTTACAAGTCTGGTAATATTTTTCTTTATATATACCAAAAGATTCTTCATCCTTTTGCATAAGTTCAAGAAAATCATTATCCACCATTGTTCAAAGAATATGTGTAAATTATTTATTGAAAATCATGTTCTTCAACTCATCTCATTCCATGAACTCAATTTTATCTATTTCCCTCATATCTTGTATAATATTACATCATTGATCATCTTCACCTTCATAACAATATAATGCCATGTTGAATTTATCATGTTCAGAACAATGTATAACTAAAAATATATTTTCCATGGTACTGGTCCATTCTTCTGCCTCTAATGGATCAAAAGACCCATTGAGTGATGGTGGGCGATACCTCATGAATGATTCAAAATAATGTTGCTCCCTAATTTTCTCATTTGCAAGTCTGGCATTATTTATAGATTTAGAATGTTGTGTTTGTATGGATCCAATATTTTCCATTACAGCTCCGATAACATTTGGTTACTCATGGGGACAATCATTTCATATCCCATCACATTCATCAATAACGTGGTTCCTTCGGGCTTCATCAATTGACTAAGACCATGAATCATAGAGTGAGACACAATAATCATAATGGGAAAACCAAATAATTAAACAATAACATTTCATTTTAAGAAACATTATGTTTTATCCTAGGTTATTCATGAACATCTTGAAAACATTATGATAGGGTTGTAACCAATTCTAAGACATATCATTAGGGTTTCTTACTAAGGATATCTCATTCTAGTTTCTAAAGGATAACTAAAAACTTTTCTATAATACCAACTATAATTTAATATACTTTACATGTAGATAATACATCAATGTTCAATAATATTTATTAAATAACATAACAATGTCCATGTGAATATTGTGTAGGATTAGTGTCATTAGAAACTTGGAAACATAAACAGTTGGTTTATAAAACATCTACATTGTCTCTCACTTTTTCTTCAAAACTAGACACTTTTTTTAATATCATACATAATACCCTTCTTCATGACTAGGGTAAAATAAACTTATGAAAATGTGATCTTAATTGTTTAGTAAGGGTAAATAAGGGAAATATCAATCATATCATAATCATAAGAACATAACATTGCAAAATCTTATCCAGCATATAAAATATCAGAATATCGTGTCATGGGATAAATCATAAAAGTGTAATGTAATCCCAATATTCATAAAAAATGACATGAAAATTTCTTGGAGTAAATATATAATTATATAAAATAATTTCATATTAGTCTAGGCCCATTGCCAAGACCATCATCGATGACAACTTCCATTGCTAAACCATTTTCACTTATTATTCCAGCCCTGTATTACTGAAGTAGATTTACATTTCATTCCAGTCATTCCATCTCATGAAATAAAATATAGACACAATACATTGTAGGGAGATATAAGTCCCACCCATCTTATATTGTAACCATTATTATGTTTTCTACAAAAACATTAATCATTTATCATAGCATAACCCATGAAGTAAAATGGGTTTCTTAGACATCATTCCATTATAATCCATTTAATATAAATTCATTACATAAAAATAATTCCATCATAAACACTATCAAATAAAATTTATTATTGGGATGGAAATATAAGAATATTTCATCATAGATTCAAAATAATTGTGATAAAACACATGAACATAATTTTTGGGGAATGTATCCTTTTTTCAAAAACAATTTCTTTTCTCAAAGTGCCATGTAATTTTAAAAGAAAATAATTTAGATGAAAATAATAATGAAATCGAGTAGAATATTCTTCATCAAAATAAGGTCTCATGAGGGCGTAAAATTAGATTCATTCCATATACGTGAAAAAAACATTCTCCACGTACTTTTTCCGAAAAAGTTAAAAAGTAAGTCAATTGGAATAACGAAAAAAGATTCCTTTCATACCAAATAATTAAAATTCACAATAGGGTAAAATAATTTTTTTAAAAAAAATTATTAATATAAATAATATCACATGATATGGAAACATTGATGTAGATGATCAATATACCCCAGTAAATACATATGAATAAACAAACTCAGATAAAAATGAAATTTTAGAATTATCCATTAACATATGACTGATAACATTTTTATGTATCTGAACATCCTATATAATTATTTAAATAATATTATTTAATTATTATAGAATAATAATAAGTTTTATGATATCAATTGTTATTATATTATCATCCGTTTGTTAGTAACATTTCATTTTCACTCGTTATTCGGATATTAACTAATTTGTGTTCTTACAAAATATTTGTCAGATGTGTTCATGTTCTACCTCTTAGTTTATAGTTAAATAATTTACAGAATGATATTAGTATAATATATATCATCTTTAATAATTAAATTAATGTATATAATAATGTTTTGATAAATATTATATAGAATGAATCACATTGCATCGTGGAGATTATAGGATATATACACATTCAAGCGATGAAATCGTTCCAAAAATTGATGAATGGTATTGAAGTGGATGGTGTATAATATTTTATGATTGGTAAAAAAAGTTAATATTCATATATAGTTTTTATTTACATCAATATATCCCTCCAAATAAGGTGGTGTTGAAAAATATATTACAACACACCGTGGAGGCGGTAAGTCGTACTTGGGAACGTGTTGTGATTTCATTTTTCTTTGGATGGATTGAAGGTGAAATATGGTAATTTCATATTTATAATAAAATATCAGTATATTTTTTATTTTGAGGTTATTACATTATAATGAAACAAATAATAAAGAGGATGTATAAGAAGATAAGTATATGAAATAATCAGTAGAAGTATAAAAAAATTATTTGAGGGAGGAGGTGCCCTTTTATAATTGAGGTGAGGGGAACTTTGGAAAATCCATAACTAATTATTTATAATAAAATCAAACCCTACCAACGAAACTCAAAAATGACCAAATTTCAACTATTTGATGATATAAGGGTGTGATATCCCCATCCAATAATTTTTGGACATGTTATTTTTTCAATTTAAACCTTATCTTTTTAATTGAAACATAGTTATTCTATTTAATTATAATTGAGGTAATAACAATCTAAATATTTAATGGTTATAAATATTTACTTATGTTGTGTAAATTGAACACAAATGGATATTTTATTTCATTTAATACATTATAATTATCACCTTGTAATATTATAATATTTTTATGACTTTTAAATAATTTAATAAAATTTTATTTTTATAAAATATCAATACTGTAAATTTTGTCGCTATTCATTTATTTGATTTAAAAAAAATCCACACAGAATATAAATTCTAAAAAAAATTCATAAAATCCAAAAATTTCATATTTATTTATAAAATTCTTGGATTACATTAATTTGGTCATATGATAACTCTTTTTAAATTTTAAAACCATTTTCAATATTTTTATTATTAAAATAATTTCTACATCACTATTGTTTCAGGAATATTAGTAAATATTTAATGTCTAAAATTTGTAAAGAAAATTCTATGATGTAGGTAATTATATTATATTTCCATATACTATCTATAGTCTATATAATATTCTAGTAATCTATATATTAAAATTAATATACTTATATTAAATGAGTTTGTGACATCTTTTCACATTTATTAGGTTTTATTATATTCATATAATATTCATAGATATGGTGCCATTATGTTATTCTGTTCAGAAAGATAAATGATAAGGGTTGATTTTTTCATCTTATTGGATATTTACATGTGTTATGGTAATTTTATATTATTATTTTTAACCTTAATTACCAGAATAACTTTTCAACAAGGTAATAAAAATAATTACAAATCATATTATTTATAATGCATAAAAATATAAGAATCCCATTAACATAATATGAACACACTGATTCAAAATATAGAATCAGTTTTTTAATATTATAAACATAGAAGTTGTTGTAATTTATGTTAAATTTATCCTACCGTTGAATTGGGAAAATGGGTTCTTAAAATTAAAATATTGCAAACCATTCAAATTTTTATACATACGAATTTAGTATAAAATTAATTACAATTACATAAATTATATTAAATGTAAAAAATATATTTTATTTATACTTTTAAATCATCTAATAATATAATTTTACCATATAAATTATTTCAATTAAAAAAATAAATTTCAATTAAAATTTATCGTATTTTTAATATTATAAAAACCTGACTGTTATCAAAAAAATTTAGAATTTAATCCAAATTCAATTTTTATGTCCCGCTTAAAAATATAAATTTTATTTTGTCATATAAACATCATTAATGTGTCAAATCGTTATTTAAAATAGGTTCTCCATTCGAAAGTGTAAAATAATACATAGAAAATACGATTTTATACGTCAAACAGGGTTTTATTCGTACCGAATGAATAAAATATCCATTGGATGAGTAAAAATAATATTGTTTTATGTATATAAAATATATATATACAATTTATTTTATTACAAATAATAATTTTCTAAAATAAAAATATCTAATTTATTTATTTTTTACAAATAATTGATAGCTAATGAATTCACAATGGATTTTCCGAAGTTTGTTACAATTTTTCCTGATAACTTAACATTTAAGATACGATAATAATTTTATAATAAGGGTGTCTCATGGTTCATTTAAACTAAATATTTTGTGAATAAAATTCTACTATAAAAAAAATATTTAATGGAAATATTTCATAAAAATATCTCGGTGGTACATTCTACCCCCATAAAACTGAGTTTTTCCCCAAAAATACATCACATGGGAACAAATATATGAGGATAACTCTCCCTTATCATATCTTGAAGTTCCAATTCTACTTTTAAATAGTGTTGGTTCCTCAATAGATCTTTTACCAAGTGAGTGGTCTTTTTTTATAGATCTTTTTTGCAACTATCAAGAATCTCTCTCGGTAGTTCTTCATAAGAAAGATCTTGCGTCTATAGCATGACATCTGAGATTAGAACATGTGAACGAATGGGTATTTAAATAATCAAGAGAGATACATGGAACACATCCTGAACATGAGAGAGATTCGGTTTAAGCGAAAATCAGTAAGTTACCTTCCCAACATGATCCAAAATTTCAATAGGACTAATATACCTTCGGATTAGCTTTCCCTTTGTCCCAAATATAATTACCCTCTTCCAGGGATATATTATTAAGAACACCTTATCAACTAGTTCAAACAATATTTATTTTATTCATTTTTCATGATAATTTTTTTCTTGACTCTGAGCTACTGTTATGTTTTGTTGAATAGAACTAACATTTTCTGTTATTTAATCAAAAATATCAGGTCCTAATAGCTTTCATTCCCCAACTTCATCCCAAAAAGTTGTAGTTATTCACTTTTTTCCATAGAGGGATGCATAAGGATCCTTCTAAATGGAAGAGTGAAATATATTATTGTATGTAAATTAAACCAATTGTAGGTGTTGATCCATACCACCATTAAAATCTATTGAGAAATCTATCAACATTTATTTTATATTTTAAATTTTTCTTTCAGACATATCATCAGTTTGAGGATGATAATCATTGCAGAAATAGAACTCTTTATCCAGAGCATGTTGAATACTTCGCTAGAACATCTAGGTAAACATCATATATCGATCAGATATAATTGATAGTGTTACGCCATCAAATATCACCACTTCATTTACATATATCCTATGAAGCTGATAAAGAGAGAAATCCTCTCTTATTGCAATGAAGTGTGCCAATTTCGTATACCGATCAACTATAACCCAGATAGCATTATTGACTAGGGATGTTTTCGGATGTTCGATGACAAATACTATAGGGATGTTTTCCCATTTCAATTTCAGTATAGGTAATGGTTATAACATCCACATAGACATTTGTCACTCGGCCTTAACTTGCTGACAAATCAAGCCTCGAGAGACATATTCTGCGATATCTATTTTCAGTCCATCCCACAAGATATACTCTTTTAGGTCCCTATACGTATTTGTGCACCAAGGTTGAATAGGGAATGAAGAACTATGAGCCTCATCCAATATATTATTCATTGATTCCGTTATGGGACGAATACAATCCTAGTTCTTAAACCTTATTATTTCATCACAATCAAGCTGAAATTTCGGAACACTTCTCACCTTATTTTGTTTCTCTACATCTTTCTTCTGTGATTCCATTGTCTTAACATACATTGATGGTTGAACATTCACTTGATAAATATAATATTACCCCATTTCAATTGAAATTTATAGATATTTCCTTTGAAACTCTATAAATATTGGTTCTCCCATGATCGTTATCATGGATAGGATATAATGGTCTTTTCAACATAATGCATTTTCCTCCTTGTTTTCTTTTCCAGTGTACTAATGTATTGATCATTAATAATCAATAATCAACTCAATACATCCTCATTGGCACATATTCATCTTCTTTTATGTGAAAGTATAAATTAAAATTGTATGACCAACATAAATATCACACCATTCACCATAAAAATAATGCCTCCATATCTTTAATGTAAAGATTAATGAAGAAAACTCCAAATCAAGAGTTGTGTAATTTTTCTCATGGGTTTTCAATATTTGTGGGGAATATTCTATCACCATATCATTTTTCATGATAACACATCCAAGAACTCTCTTGGATGCATCATTGTATATCAAAAACCTTCCTCCACTACAAGGAAGTGTGAGCACAAGTGTAATGGTTAACATTATTTTTAGTTCATTAAAATTCTATTCAAGTTCTGCTATCCACACAAACTAAACCTCTTTTCTGAGTAAACATGGAGAGTGGTTTATATAATAATAGAAAATTATTCACAAAATATAAATTATATCAATCCAAACATAGAAAAATTCATATCTTAGTTATAATTTTTGGTCTCAACCATATTTCAATAAATTTTATTTTTTGGTTCCACAGATATCATATATCTTGAGATTATGTGACCTAAAAATTAAACATTATGATTCCAAAATTCACACTTGGTAAATTTGGCATTAAGTTTCTCCTTTATCAGGTTCTTCAGCACAATTCTCATGCAATATTCATGTTCTTCGTGGCTCTTTGAATATACATGAATATTTTCTATAATGCTTATGACAAACTAATCAATATAGTCTCTAAAGAATATATTCAATAGATCGTTGAAGATAGTGTGGGAATTAGTATGACCAAAAGGTATCACTATAAATTTATAGTATTCATAACTTGTACGGAATGTTGTCTTTGTTATATCCACTCGTTTGAACTTTAATTTATGATAATATAAACAAATATCAATCTTTGAAAAATATTTATCATCATGTAGTTTGTCAAATATGTAATAAATGCAGGGGAGATGATATTTTTTCTTGATAGTAATCATGTTCTGTTCTTAATAATAAATTCAGAGTCTCATTGATCCATCTTTCATCATAATAAACAGAACAAGTTCTCCATAAGGTGACACACTATGGAATATGAATCCATTATCAACATTCTCTTGGAGTATCATCTTCAATTCCTATAAATCAATTTGGTCCATTCTATAAGGTGTCTTTTAAATAGGCCTAGAACCCAGTATGAGTTATATTTAATACTCAACATCATAATTTGGTGGAATACCTACCAATTCATCCAGAAATATATAATAATACTCCCATATATTGGGTGTATTCTTAATCATGATCTTCTCCCCCACCATTTTATATAAATAACCTTCATTTATAGGAATCATGAAACATAATATGGATGAAATTTATAGTGTAAGGTTATATTCATCATTTCATTGATATATGATCATATATTGATATGTAATATGAAATGTGACTTCCGTTTATTGGATATTGATGTGTGATCCATATAGAGAAAGCCAATCCATCCCAAGAATCGCAGCAAATTTCATTAAAGGACAGATCACAATACACGCAGGAGGCACTTTCCCACATACTTCAAAAGAATAATAGTTATAAACTTTTTATGTGACTATTGTTACATTAAGAGTTGGCATAGCTGACTCAACATAAAATTCATGAGGTAATACAGAGATACCCAATGAAAATTATTCAGAAATAAAAAATAAGTTAATCCAGAATCAAATAAATCATTTTCTACTTTAGAGTGGATAGAAACTATACCTTTCACTAATTCAATATCATACTCTGAATTACCAATATTGAATAAACGCGACTTTAGTTTATCTTTGGACATAATAATTGATGATGTCTATCATCATCAATAAACCATGGATTAGGGAATTTATGGGCACAATGCTCATTTCATTTTACTAGTGGCATTGAAGTGTTGGAGTTGTATTCTATGTATCATTTTTTATTCGCATCATTAAAAAGATATTTCCCTTCACTTTATCACTCATCTTTTTGATGACCGTGTTTTCCACTCCTAGAACATTTACTAGTCACATTAAGAGAATTTCCTCTATCTTTCATTCCAAACATTGAGTATAAGGAAAAATCATCCTCTTTTTAGAGTGGTCTTTTGAATTTCATTTGAATTCTATTTTCCCCTTTATATCAAATCAATATGTCTGATAAGTTACTCAAATATCCATCACAACCTTGAGAGAACATCGAAAAATTTCCTCATATCAATTAATGTCCCTAATGGCTAGATCCATTCTGAGACTTGGTTTTTAGCCACAAAATAAATCATTTGTTTTTATTTTAGGTTAGATAATAATTCCATAAGAGTACCAGGAAAGCCTTGTAAAATTTTATTTGTAGGTACCATCAAATTCATAATCCTTTTTAACATGTTCTTTGAAATCCTTATTAGTAATTATACTATGAATAAAAATAAAGTACTTATTGATGGAATTATAATGTTCAGAATATTGTAGAAATGAAAACATAATTTTAGTTGTGCAGATCCATTATTCAACAACTAATGGATCAGAAGACTCGCTGAATGAAGGGGGATGCTCCCTCATGAAGGATTCAATAGAATATTGATCCCAACATTTCTTGTTTGGAAGTCTATCCTGATTCATATTTTGGGAATGTTGTGTGAACATGGACACACAATTTTTAATTCGATCTCCCATATCATTTGGTTTCTTCGACGGAAAATAATTATATTGTCTATTGTATTCAGTTGTAAGATTGTTTATTCAGCTTCCATCCATTAACTAAGACCAATAATCATAGTGTGAGAAACAAAAATCACAATGGGAAAACCCCATATTTCAATAATAAAATTTCAAGTAGTACCCTCTTAGTTATTTTCCCCTTAGTATATTTTTGAAATCAATGTTTATAGGAGTAGAGTAGTGTCAATCCGATGAAGAATAACTAAGTACATTTACGCATAAAAATTATAAGGTATTTCTTCAATTAAATATTTCACGTTTATATTTATTTTATCAAAATTATGTTTAAATCTGGTTTAGTGCAATGGAATATTTTTATAATTTATTATTTAATGTCATGTTTATTTAAAGGATTCTTTAAAATAAAATATACATTATTTTCAAAACATTGATAAATTTAGTAAGGGGATTAGTACTACAATTATTATAGTGTCTTTTTTATAGTATTTATTTATTCTTGATGAAAATGGTTTAATATGGTTTTTGTAAGGGATAAATATTTATTTATAACATTTATTTATTTTAAGATATTATTTGTGTAAGGAAACATTTTTTAAGATATTTCATTTCATGAAAATAATGTTCATCCATTTTACATAATTTAGTAATGGTGGAAAATTTAATTTTTATGATTTTATATTTTCTAAAATAATATGTAAATTATAATTATATTGTAAAGATTTTTTTATTTTAATTATTAATTTTATATCGTAGAAATTTTTATTTTCAAGGGGAGTATGTATTCTCAAATAAAAACCTGAATTTTCACTATTCAAAAGGAACCATTGAAGTCTAGTTTCAATTTCTAAAATGATTTTTTATTTCTATGTTATTTAATAATTCGTTTATTTATACATTTAGTCGAAAGGCCGTGGTAATTTTAATTTTTTTAATATATGTTTTTATGGGTTGTCATCGTATCTTATGACTTCATGGATGTCATAATAGGAAATGGAACTATCTATAAAATTAGGATATATCATGCTTGGAACATAATTATAAAAATTCCTTTCTCTCTATTTAAATGAGTTATTTTTAAGTATTTTAATAAATGATTATTTAATATAGTATTGGACAGATGTTTAATTTAAACATATATTTAAATATGTTATTATGTGGTATATAATAGTACTTAAAAAATTATGTCAATCAGATACAGGATATGAAATTATAAATTAATAATTTTATTAATTCACCGTGCCATATGTAGGTCATGCACAAAACATAATTATAACCATATATCAATGAATTTCTATGCCACTTCATAAATGGATATACATCAGGTTTATTATTTTTATATATATATGATATATATATATTGGTTTTATGAGGTTTATAAATGATATAATATTTCCCAAATATTAAATATTATTTTATCAGCATTCTTTATATTATGAAATGCTTAAATGTCTAAGGATAATCTTTTTTAGAATATATAAAATGAACAACCATGAATATTAATATACCAACTATAATGGCCCATATGTTACATGTATATATTACTTTAACATTGAAAAATATTTATTACATAACATAACAAAGACCATGCCACAATCGTATAGGTTTAGTGTCATTTGAAACTGGGAAACATAAACAACTGCTTTATAAAACATCCAAATTGTCTCCCACGTTTTCTTTAAAATTATACTACTTTTTGAAATGTCACACATAATATAATTATTCCTGAACTAGGGAAAAGAAACATATGAAATGGTGATCTCAACCTCTCATTATGGTAAAAAAATAGATATATCAATCATATCGTAATCATAATAACATAACATTTGAAAGTCATATCCTGGATATAAAAGATAAGAATATCATGTCATGGGATAAATCAAAAAAGTGAAATGTAATAATAATAGTTATAACATAAGACATGAAAATTTAGTGGCGTATACACATAACCATAGAAAGTCATTTTATATTTTTCAAGTCTCATTTCCAAGAACAACATAGCGAACAAATTTCGTTACTAATCCAAGTTCACACCTCATTCTATCCATGTATTACTAAACATGATTTAATGTCACTTTAATAATTTGAATCTAATTATATATAAATATTTACCCAATAAATTGGAATGAGATATAGGTCCCACACATCTCCTAATGAACCCATTTTTATTTGTTCTAGAAAAACATAAATCATTTATCATAGCATAACCCAAGAAATAAAATCAGTTTCATAAACATCATTCCATAATAATATATTTAAAATAGATGTATTTCATAAAAATAATTCCATCATGAAATAAATAAAATAAAAATAATAATATGTATGGAAACATAACCTTATTTAATTATATATAGAAAATATTTTTCAAAAAACACTTGAACATAATTCTAGAGGAAAATATATTTTCTTTTCTTTTCTCAAAATGCTACCTAGTTTTAAAAGAAATTGATATAGTTGAAAATAATCTTGAAAAAAATTAGAGAAATCATAATGGAAATTAGGTGTCATGAAACCGTAAAATTACATTCATTCAGTTTAATTTAAAAAATCATTATCTTGGTACTTTTTCTAGAATAGTCAAAATGTACCACAAATCAAGTAATAACAAAATATTCCATTCATACCGTTTAATTAAATTCACCAAAGGAAAAAAATTAACTTTAAACAATTGTTTAAGAATAGAAATAATATTACATAATTACAAAATATGGATGTGGATGGTAAATATAACACAGTAAATACTTATGAATAAACAATCCATGATAAAAATGAGATTCTAAAATTATCACATACCTTATGTATGAATCCTTCGTATGTATCCTAACATCATGTATAATGATTTATGTAGTTTTATTTTATTTTCTAAGAATCATAATAAGTTTTATTATATCATAAAGTATTATATTTTCCTCTATTTGTTAGTAATATTTCATTGTCACTCGTTATTCGGATATTACCTGCTTAATATTTTTATACATGGGTTGTCAGATAATTTAATGTTACACATATTAGGATATAGATAAATAGATTAAATAATTATATTAGTAATGTATATATAATATTTATTATTTCAATTCATGTATATAATCATGGTTTAATAAATAATATGTAGATTTAATCACATTGCATTGTGGAGAATGTAAGTCATACGTACGCATGAGAGATGATATCATTCTCAAAATTATTGAATGGGGTTGAAGAGAATGGTGTATAATATTTAATGATTAATAAAATTTTATAATATTCATGTATTTGTTTTATTTCAATCATTATACCCATCCATGTAATGTGGTGGTTAAAAATAGATTACACCATAATGTGCAGATGGCAAGTCATACACACACACATGGGATTATTTCATTTTTTATATGATGGATAGTAGGTAAAATATGGTAGTTTAATATTTTTTGGCATATAATTATATGATTTATACTAATGTTATTAATTTATAATTAATTAAATAACGAAGACAATGTAGAAGATAAAAATGTTTGAAGAAATCAGTAGAATAGATCACCACCTCCTCGACGCGCTTCCCATAAATCTCTTCTTAGAGCTCTTGAGTTGGTCTTTGAAGATGATCATAACCTATATCATAAAAATATTGAAGTTTAGAAGGAAAAAGGGAAGGGTATGGACAATCTTGAAGTCTCATAAGTAAGTGAAGATGTGAGTGAGGAGGTTCTCTTTTATAATTTAGGTGAGGGTCACGTTTGGAAACTCCATAAATAAAAATTTATAATAAAATTAAAAAATACCCAAAACCAAAAAAATGTCCCAATTTAGAGGATAATATGATATAGGGTTGTAATATCATCAAAAAAAATAATTTTTTATACGTTATATTTTCAATATAACAAATATATTTTTAATTGACACTTTGTTACTCTATTTAAATTTAATTGTGGTAATAACATTCTAAATATTTAAGGATTATAAATATTTACTTATGTGGTGTTAATTGACCATAAATTGATATTTAAGGACATTTAAGATGTTATAATTACATATTTTCTCTTTTTATATATATTTTGTATTTTTAAATAATTTAATAATATGTTTTTTCTAAAATTACAATAGTGTCGATTTTGACACCATTCATTAATTTGACATTAAATAAACTCCACTCAAAAATTAAATTAAAAAAATGTCATTAATACATTCATAACTTGTCATATTGACCTATAATATTATTGGATTACGTTAATTAGTAAATATGATATTTATTATAATATTTTTAGGAACATATTTTTTATATTTGTTTTAATAAAATAATTTCTACATCACTATTATGTCATCATGAATAAATAATTATTAAAGATATAAAAATTATTAATAAATTTTTATTATTTATGTAATTATTTTATATTTTAAAAAACTATCTATAGTCGATATTTTCTCCTAGTTATCCATATATTAAAATTAACATACATATATGAAATGATATTCTGACATTTTGTTGCATTCATTAATTTTTATTATATTAATGTCATAATAATTATTAAGTGAACATTATGTTTTTCCATTTCAAAAAATAAATTATAAGGGTAGAATTTAGTTATTCAAGTTTGTTTTTACAGGTGTTATTGAAATTTTATAATTTTATATTTACCTTTAATTACCCGATTTACTTTTAACCATGCTAATAAAAATACATACCAATGATACTATTGATAATTCACAAACATAAATGTATTCTACTAATATAATTTTGACATACTAATTCCATATATGTAATCCATATTTCAAAATTCAAAACATAGAAATTTCAGTAATTAATTTAAAATTAATTTCATTGTTGAAATTAGAGAACATGTTCTAAATGTTAAAATATTGCAAAAGATTGAAATTTTTTGATATTTGAATTTAATATAAAATTGATTCCAATGAACTATATTATAATAAATGGTTAAAAATATTCTATCTATAATTTTAAAACATTTAATAATATTATTTTTTTCATACATATTATTTCATTGAAAATTGTAATTTTAAATTAAAATTTAATGTATTATTACTATTCAACATAACATAAATGTTATGAGAAAAATTTCATAAATTTATCCGAAGTAAATTTTTATATGCCCTTGAAAATAAACTGTGTAATTTTTCGAATAAATATTATTAATGATTAAAAATCCTAATTTAAAAGGGGTTTACCATTCAATGGTGTAAAATTAAACATAAAAAATATGTTTGTATACATCAAATAGGGGTTCATTCATACCCTATGACAAAAATATCCATTTTATCAATATCTAAAATATTTTATTATATATATAACAGAAATATATATTACATTAAATTCATTTCAAAAATTAATTCACTATAAAATAAAAAATATCATATTGATTTAAAATTTTGATAAATAATTGATAAAAAATAAATTCACCCTGAATTTTCATAATTTAGTTATATTTTTTTCTATTATCCTAAAAAATATGATATAATGGTAACATTACAATAAGGAGATATTTATGATAATTTATTCTCAGGATTGCATGAAAATAAATCTACTGAATAATACAAATTATTTAAAGAAAATATTTCATAAAAACATTCGGGTCTTACATTCTACCCCCCATTTACTGATTTTCACCCTCAAAATTCATCACTTGTGAAACACTGACGGGGATTACTCTCCATCATAATATACGCAACTTCCCATGTAGAATCTTTATATTGGTGGTTCCTACACAATACATTAACCAAGAAAGTAATGTTGTTTTGTAGATCTTTTTTGTTATGATCCAGAATCTCTATCGTTTGTTCTTCATAAGAAATACTTAACTCAATTGGTTTGACTTATTATATTAGTACATGTGAATGATTGGGTACGTACATTGTTAGGAGAGATACCTGAAACACATGATGAACATTAGATAGTTTCTGTAGAAGCACCAATCGGTAAGATACCATCCCAACATGATTAAGAATTTAAAAATGAAACATATACCTCGGGCATAACTTTCCCGTCTTTTCAAATATCATTACTCTCTTACTTATAGTTATTGATCAGAACCCCATATCACCCTCTTCAAACTATATTTCATTTTTTAGTTTTCAGCATAAAGTTTTTGTGGACAATGACGAGAACCTATGTGTTGTTGAATAGTTCTGACCTTTTCTACCATTTAATATAGAAGATAAGGTCCTTGTATGTTTATTTCCCAAAATTCATTCCCAAAATATTGAGTGATGCACTTATTTCTATAGATGTATTCATAAAGAGACATCTTAAATCTAGAGTGAAAGCTATTATTGTAAAAAATTACACCAATTGTAGGTGTTGATCCAACCCACCATTTAAATCCTTATACGAAGTTATCCACATGTCTTCTATAGTTTGAATTTTCCTCTCAGACTGACCGTCAATCTAAGGATGACACGAAGTGATGAAATGTAACTATGTATCTGCAACATGTTGAAGAATCCTCCAGAACATCGAGGTAAACCTCATATCCCAATCAGATATAATGGAAAGTGGAACTCAATGAAAAACTACAACTTCCTATACATATATCCTAGAATGATTATAAAGAGAGAAATCCTCTCTAACAACAATGATTTGGTCTGACTTCATAAGAAGTTCAACTATGACCCATATAGCATTATTGCCTTTGGACGTTTTTGGGAAATCAAATGAAAAATTCCACAATTATGTTTTTTTCATTTCCATTTTGGTATGGTTAATGATTGTAACATTCCATTATACATTTATTTCTCATCCATATCTTACTAAGAACCCAATCATTGAGGGACATATTTTGTGACATATCTTTTCATTCCCACCCCCTAGAATATGTATTCATGTCCCTATACATCAATGTGCTTCAAAGGTGAGTAGAGAATGATGAACTATGAAGCCCATCCAATAGATCCTTTATTAATTCTGATATTGGAGGAATATAAACATGGTTCCTAAATATTATTATTTAATCACAGTGATGGTTGAATTCAAGAAAAAATTTCAACTTCTTTTTAGCTCAACATCTATCTCATTTTCCTCCTTAATCATCCCTTCTATTGATGTTGAACGATTATTTGATAAATATAATATCCCCCCCCCCCCCGTTCCATTAAAATTTCATGACCCATCCTTTGAAACTCTATAAATATTGGATCTTTTGTGATCCTTACAATAGATATGATAACATGGTCTTATCAATTTAATACATATTCCACCTTGTTGTATTTTTCATGGTGGTAATGTATTGAGAAATCATAATTGTTATTCAACTCCAACCATCTTTTTGGTGCATATCAGCTCCTTTGGTGTGAAAATATACTTTAAAATTCCATGATCAGTATAAGCATCACACCTTCCACCATAAATATTATTCCTCTATATATTTAAAGAAATAATTACTATATCTCACTCTAAATCATGAGTTGGGCAATTGTTTTCATTTATTTTCAACTACATGAGGCATAAGCAATCCCCATATCATTTTTCATGAGAACGCATCCCATCCCTTTCTGAGATGCATCACTGTATATCAGAAACCATTCAAGATTATCTAATCTACTCACCAAGTTGACTAAGAAAGGTGTTAAGATTGTTTGGATGAAGGAATGTGAATGCAATTTCACAGAATTAAAAATAAGGTCAGCCAGTGCATACCACAACCTGATCAAGATAGTCCCTAAAGACAGCATTCGATAGATCCATGATGGTAGTGGGGGAATTAGTAAGACCAAAATGCATAAATATAAAGTCATATTTTACATTCCTTGTACTGAATTTTTCCTTTGGTATATCATCCTTTTTAACCTTAATTGATGAAATATTTAATAAAGATAAATGTTAAAAAAATATTGAACTCAGCATAGTTGTTCAAATAAGACATCAATGTCGGTAATATGATATTTTTCTTGATATCGATCATTTTAAGTCTTGGATTATCAATGTAAGGTTTCCTTGATCCATATTTATTCTTAGCAAAGAGATCAGTCATTCCACATGGTGATATACAAGGTAGTATGGATCTCTTATAAATATTCTCTTAGAGTTTCTTCTTCAATTCAATCAACTCGATTGGGTCCATTCTATAAGGTGTCTATGAAATTGGTATAAAACCTGATTAGAGTTCTATTGAAAAATAAACTGCATGAAAATTGTAGAAAAACTAGAAATTCCTCTGAAATGAAATCATCAAACTCACTTATAGTGGGTGTATTCTTAATATTGTGTTTCTCTCCAGCCATTTGGTATAAATAACATTCATTTATAGGAATAAATATACAAAAGATGGAATAAATTTCTACTGGAATGTTATATTTATATATTCAGCGATATTTGATCATTGACTGACCATGAATATGAAATGTGACTTCCATTTAATGGTAATTTATATGCATTCAATATAGAGATAGAAAATCAATGTTAATAATCACATTAAAGTCCACTATAGGAAGGATGGCATGATTTTCAGGATAAAAATTCCCATAGTCATCAACCAGAGTATAATTATAAACAATTGATATGACCATTGTTTCCTTAGGAGTTGTCAAATCTTAATAAACATCAAATTTTTTGAGATAATACTTTTATACCCTTAGAAAATTATTAATAAATAAAAGAGTGGGTGGATACAGAATCACATAAAACATTTTTTATATTATAGTGGATGGAATGTATACCATTCCCCACTTCATTATTGTACTCTGCGTCACTAATAGTGATGTCATGTGACGTTATTTTTTCATTGGAAATAAGAGTTTTTGGACTTTGATCATCATAAAAAACCCTTGGATTAGGTCATTGATTGGAATAATTCCCAATTTCCTTTCACTTGTTGTGGTGAAGTGTAGGAGGTTCATTTTTGTATCTTATTATTTACTCTCATCGTTATAAATATTTTCCCTGAACTTCGACATTCAACATCCTGATGAACATTGTTTCTAAAATTAAATCATTGACTAGTACCTTTAAGTCAATTTCCTCCATGTTTCATTCCACACATTTAAATAAGAAAAAACTCATCTTTGATTCAGTGTGGCCTTTAGATTTTCCTTTGAATTCCATTTTTCTCTTCTAATCAGACCCATAGGACTGATTAGTTACTCCAATATCAATCTCATCCTTGAGAGCACATAAAAAAATTTCATAACATCTAATAAAGTTCATGATGGCTAATTCGCTTAAGATACATGGGTTGATGTCTCTAAAGAATTGATCTATTTTACTTTCATATTGGATAATAATTCTCGAAGCATAACTTGTGAGTTGTGTACATTTTTCATTGTAGATACCAATAGATTCATCATCCCATTTATTAAGTTCATGGTAGTCCATATCCATCTTGGATCAAATAATACGAGGAAAGTAATTATTGAAAAATAATTTCTTGAACTCATCTCAGTCCATGGAATCAATTTCAACTCTTTGCCTCGTATTATTGTAAATATTCCAATATAGATCATATTCACCTTCAAAACGATATACTGCTAACATGGAATTATCATGTTCAAAACATTGTAAAATGTAAAAAATATTTTCAATGGTTCTCATCCATTGTTCATCCACCAATGGATCTGAGGACCCACTGAATGACGGTGGGACCTACATCAATAAGGATTCAACATAATGTTTCTCCCTCATTTGCTCGTTTGAAAGTTTGATATGATTAATATCCTATGAAAGCTGTGTTTTCATGGCTATATGAATTTTCATTCAAGCATTCATAATATTTTGTTGCTCAGGGGGGGGGGGAAATCATTAAATTTCTCGTCACATTCATCATTAACACGGTTCTTTCATGTTCCAGACATTGTTTAAGAACAATATGCACATTGTGAAAAACACTAATCATAATGTGAAAAACACATAATCCATGAATAAAATTACAATTTAAGGCACTATAGTTTTTATCCAAGTCTATTCATGAGCATCTTTTAAACACTAGGAATGGATTGTAACCAATAAATAGACAAATACTTAGGGGTCTTACTAAGGTTCCCTCATCCTAGTTTCATAATGTAAACTATACAAGGGGATTTATAATAAAAATAACAGCCCATAAATTACATGTAGATATTACTGCAACATTGAAGAATCTTTATTAAAAAACATAACAAAGTCCATGCCATGATGGTATAGGTTTACTTTCATTAGAAAATGGGAAATATAAACAACTAGTTCATAAATCATCTACATTATCTCCCACTTATTTATTAAAAAATAGACTCATATTTCATATCTTACTTAATATAATTCTTCATGACATGTTGACAATATACATATAATTGGGTGAGCTCCAATTATTATTAAGGGTAAACAAGAGAAATGTCAATTATTTCATAACCATATGAACAAAACATTTTTAAATCTTATCCTACATATAAAAGATCAGAATATCATGTCATGGGATAAATCATAAAACAGAAATGTAGTCCCAATAGTCATATCATATGACATGAAAATTTCTTGGAAAACACACATAAGAATAGAAAATTATTTTATATTATTCAAGTATCATTTCCAATACCATAATGGCGGACAAATCCATTAATGAACAGAGTTTAATCCACATTCCAACAACGTATTACTGTACTGGATTTTCATGTAATTCCCATCATGTCTATCTGAAGAGGTATAAATATTTACCCAATGCATTGGATGTAGATATAGGTTCCACCCATATTAAAATGAAATATTTCTTACATTTCCCATAAAAACATAAATCATATATAATAGCATAACCAATTATATAAAATGGGTTTCTAAAACATTATTCCATCATAATCAATTTAAAATAAATATATTTCATAAAAATGATTTAATAATTTACAAATTAAAATTAAATTAATAATAGTTATAGAAACATAAGCCTATTTAATCCTATAAGTAAAATAATTTTGATAAAAGACTTAAACATAATTCTCGAGGAAAATATCCTTTCTTTTTCAAACACGTTTTCTTTCCTAAAAATGCCTCGTAATTTTAAAAAGATACAATGTAGTTGATTATAATATTTAAATTGTGCATATGAAGCTTCAAATAAATGAGGTCTCATGATATCATAAAATCCTATTCATTTCGTATAAGTTAAAAAATTATCCTCATACATTTTCCATAAAAGTCAAAAAGTACCTCAAATCAAACAAAGACAAAATTTTGTTTTAATATAGTTTAATAAAATTAATAAATGGTATAATTAAATTTAATAAATTTTAGATTAATATAAACAAAATTACATATTCCGGAAACATTAATGTGGATGATAAATATAACCCAGTAAATACCTACGTATAATCAATCTCGGATAAAAATGATTTTGTAAAATTATCCTTTACCTTAGGCCTGATATTCATCGTATGTAACTGAAACTATTGTATAAATATTAAATTATTTTTATTAGAATCTTCCTGAATATTAATCATATTTTTGATATAATATATGATTATATTATCATATGTTTATTAGTAACATTTCGTTGTCACTTGATATTTTGATATTAACTGCTTCATGTTCTTGTGCAAGATTTGTCGGATAAGTTCATCTTCCTAATCTTATGTGATTGTGAAATAATTTACATATATATTTTAGTATAATATATATATCATATATATTAATTCAATTAATATATATAATCATGGTTTAAAGGAGATCATTTTGAATGAATCGCATCGTATCGTGGAGACGGTAGGCTATATGTATGCACAATTTATGATATCATTTCTTATATTGTTGAATGGTATTAAATTTGATGGGGTATAATATTTCATGATTAATAAAATTTTATAATATTAATATATAGTTAATATTTCCATCATTATACCTATCCATGTAAGGTGGTGGTGAAAAATAGATTACACCACATAGTGGAGACAGTAAGTTGTACGTACGCACACGCGGTGATTTAATTTTTCATTGGATTGATAAAAGTTTAAATAAAATTGTTTAATATTTATAATATAAAACAGGTATATCATTGATTCATATGTTATTACATTATAATGAAAAAATATTGAAGAGGAAGTATAAGATGAGAGATGTTAGAAAGAATTGATAGAACAGATTACCTACTCCTCAACATGCTTTCTCTAAATATCATATTAGAGCAATAGAGTTGGTCCTTGAAAATGAAAAAACATAAAGAAAGAAAATATGTAATTTCATAAGGAAAAATTTTTGGGGATGGATAATCTTGAGGGATAAAAATTAAGTTACGAGGTGAGGTAGGAGGTTCCCTTTTATAAATGAGGTGTGGTGCACTTTTGGAAACTCCATAAATAAAAATTTATAATAAATTAAAAAACAACCCAAAAACATCCAAAATGTCCCAATTTATAAGATTTTGTTATATAGGGTTGTAATATCATCAACCAATAAATTTTCTACTTGTTATTTTTTCAATTTAAACCATATAGTTTTAATTTACACTTAGTTATTCTATTTAATTTTAATTATGGAAATAACATTCTAAATAACTAATGGCTATAAATATTTACTTATACAGAGTTAATTGTTAATAAATGGATATTTTATAAAATTATAGACCATATAATTATTAATTTTTAATTTATAAATATGTTTATGATTTTTAAATATTTTAATAAATTGATATTTTTATAAAATATCTATGGTGTAAATTTGGACACTATTCATTTGTTTGACTTTAAATAAAAACCACACATACGAGAAATTAAAAACAAAATATTTAAAACTCTCCTAAAATTTCATAGTCACCTATAAAATTTTTCAACAACATTAATTAGTTCATATTATATTTCTTTTAATATTTTTAAAACCATTTTTTAACATTTATATTTATAAAATAATTTCTACATCACCATTGTGTAATTTTTAATGAAAATTATTTAATAACTAAAAAGTATAAATAAATTTCTATGATTTAGGATATTATTATATATTTCTTAAGACTATCTATATTCAATATTATCTCTATTTTATTTATATTTTAATATTAATATACTTATATAAAATGAGATTTTGACATTTTGTCACATTTATCAGTTTTTATTATATTCAAGTCATATTCATAGGTAAGTTTACATTAAGATATTACATTTAGAAGAATAAATTATAAGGGTTGAATTTTTTTCATCCAATAAGATTTTTTCTGATGTTACGGTGATTTTATAATATTATATTTACCTTTGATTACCCGATTTACTTTCAACCTAGGTAATAAAAATAATTACCATAGATACAATACTTAATGCCCAAGAAAAGTATCCTATTAACATAATTTGGACCTACTGATTCAAAATATGGAATCCATTTTTCAAAATTCAAAACACATATGTTTCATTAATTAATTTAAAATTAATCCCGTTATTGAGATTAGAGAAAGAGTTCTAAAAGTTAAAATATTGCTATATAATTAAATGTGTTTATATCTAAATTTAATGAGAAATTACTTCCAATAACCTAAATTGTATTAAATGTTAAAAATCTATTCTATTTATATTTTTAAACAATTCAATAAAATAATTTAACCATATAAGTTATTTCATGGAAAAAAATTATTTTCAATTAAAATTTAGTGTTTAGTACTATTCATCAAAACATTAATGTTATTAGAAACAAATTCAAAATTCCACCAAAGTAAATTTTTTTATCAATCATCAAAATAACATGTTTATGATTTCATATAAAAATTATTAATGTGTTAAAATCATAATTTCAAAGGGTTTCTCCATTTAAATGTGTAAAATTAAACATAAAAAATAGGTTTTTATACATCAAAGAGTGTTTTATTCACCCCCTGTGACTAAAATATACATTAAAATAAAATAAGAAATATTTTATTAATTATATAACAGACACACACACACATATATATATATCACATTAATTTCATTATCAAAATTAATTCTCTCAAATATTCAAATACCTAATTGATTTACCTTTTTCTTAAAAAATTTGATAGAAAAATGAATTCACAATTCATTTTCATAAGTTAGTTATAATTATTTCCACATACATAAAGCCTATGTTATAATACTAATTTTATAACAAGGGCATCTCACAGTTAATTTAAAATCACAATTTCATGCAAATAAAGCTAATGGAAAAAATTAACAATTATTTAAAGAAAATATTACCTAATAACATTCAGGTATTATAGCATACCTCTCATAGATCGTATTAACATAGGGTTACACCTTAATGTAACCCAATTACCCTGAAAGAGACACCTTCAAAAAAGTTTGTGAATCTCAAGGTAATGTTATTGTATCCAACTCCCCTGAAATAAAGGGGTCACCTTCCAAAATAGGCTATGGTGCATCCCAGTATCCCTGGCATTGCTCGGGAGAATATGGTAGCATCTCAAATAAATGTTCCCCAATTCCCCACAACATAGGAATCATTATATGATGAAACCCAACTCAACATCAATCTCTCATACTCTGTAGTATAATGAACCATGGTGTAGGCCTAATACACATTAATGTGGCCCAATCCCCATGGAACATCTTATTATAGACCACCAACAAATTATTTTAAAAACAAATGATATAATTGAAATTATACTCAAATTAAAATGGGATAAAAAAAGAGGGGAAATTAGTAACTGCATGTGGTAATTATATGTAATAAATTCCCCACCATAATATCTTTCATCCCCTAAAAAATACTTCAAATAACACTCTATTTCAAATATATGAAGCCACTACTCTCTCAACATCACCTCATGATCCCATTTATAATTCAAATAAGAACCATAATTCCATAGCAGAAGAAACAATGGTACATACATAAAACACAAGATTTGACTCCTAATCCGGAATCCTGATTGGATTTTTAGTTAAGTATAAATCAAATTTCACATCAATATAATACCATTATAGTACATGAGATGGGATAGAAATAAACTTCATGAGTTACAATATATAAAACACATTTTTGATCAATTTCATCAGTAGTGTAAGGGAAAAACCTAATCCACATTTCCAACCGATTCAAAAATCTCAAAATGACTCACAAATAATTGTGTAATATTTCATTTTTTTATAAGTATCTATTGACCTAACCAAGGTGAAACTCTCAATAACCACATGTCACTAGAAAAAAATATAATACTCTACAACGATGATCACCATATGAATTACACTGAAGGTATGTCATCACCCTTGTCTAATGAATACACTGAATCTTTGTTGTCATCACCAAGACAAAACTCAATTTTACCAAAGAATCATATCCAATCCCCATTAAACAATATAGAGATCTACAACATCATCAATTCAAGAAATCAAGTGAATCCATTTTAATAGTGTACTCTTTACTATTCTTGTAGGAAAACTCAAACAATACTATGTGTTCATCTTAATCCCTAGAAAGCTAAAGAACACCAGTATGAAGCATGTACATCAGGATCAGTATAGCCCGTTCAACATGTCTATCCATCTACATATAATACATTGTTCCAAATTGTACCTAGGATCACAATACCTCCTAGAGTCCTCTCCAAAATGATAAGTAAAACAATGATCCCTATCAGGGACTATAATTGATAGATCTTTATAAAATCTAATGATCTATTTCAAAATGAGACTTCCCACGTCCTCAACTTCAATCATTTGAAAAATTGGTTTAAATTTATCTGATTTGGTCATTGATTCTACCAAAATCCATGCCACATTCGCCCCTAAATAGGTGCATAGTTACCCATCTTCAAAATCCAAATGAATACCATTAGACATCAATGTCATTATATGTGGTGGTAGAAGAAATCATAAAGGAGTATAGTTCTTAAATATTAAATTCTGATAGGTAAAACAATGTGAAACAATGTCAATGAATTATTGTATCA
Organism: Viscum album; assembly: GCA_963277665.1. NCBI lineage: Eukaryota > Viridiplantae > Streptophyta > Magnoliopsida > Santalales > Viscaceae > Viscum > Viscum album. Next base: position 1,959,306,222 of record OY728165.1, read on the forward strand.
TACTTGGGTTGTAGAATTATTCCTATCATCATAGAAATTTTTATTTTAATAGGATTCACTACTGATAATTAATTATAAAAAACACCCTCCACATAAATTTTCACATCCAAAGGAATAAAAAAAAGTTTTAGAATCATAGAGAACTATTATATGATAATGAACACTAAAACATGACCTACAAGAAATCAAGAGAGTCCCAAATTCAATATAATTAAACATAAATTTCTTTTTTCTAGATAATCATCTTAATAATTGAGTAGTTAAACTGAATATTTTTTAGAATAATCTTGTCCACAAACTCCAATACTCTCAAATATCACTAAGAAAAGAGATCAAAGAAATTACACAATGCATTTAGTTTACTCAAATCTTGTGTAGGATTTTTTTAACCTGAGGAATCAGCAATTAAATTCCTTATACCAAGAGACCAAGAGATTTATAATCCAAAAGACTCTATGTATTCCACCCAATTCCTATATCAACAATTCCATAAATTTGTAAGAAATATATTATCGTATGAATAATTGGTAAACCATTATCTAAAAATGTAATGTCTCCAACACATAGCAGAACTCATAATAATTATGAGTTTGAAATAATAAGTTAGATATTTCATCTCAAGTGGTCTAATAATACATGAACAACATGCTTCAACATAATCAACTTTCATAATAATGAAACCAAAACTTTTACTAAATTTATCAAAAAATACCACCTATGTAATGACATGGATTCATATATGATTTATATTAATAAATTAATTGTGAAAATACTAAGACCATGCATTGAGAAGGATCTATATTCCGTGGGCCAGTGTGACTAGAATGAATCCTTCAATAATGTTCAGTTTTTATATTAAAATTTTTTTGTGGGTAATTTTGAAAATTAAAAACATATAAATGGGTTCTCAGATCAAAACATATGTGGGTATCATTGAATATTGAATAGAATCCTTACCATAGGTGGAAAATAAACTTGACCGGCACAGGTCGAGGGTGAATATTATATTTTGGACGTGAACATCATTAAAATATTTAGTAAAAATATTTTAATTTGGAATTGTGTAGTGGCAGAACATTGTTTCCATTTTATTAAACCTAGAGTTAGGGTTCGATGGTTTTAATTCACGATCCTAGAATTCCCTAAGAGCTCAGGAGAGAAGAATAATGTTTTTCTTACCAACGAAGAATGATGAAAGCTACACAGACCGAGATCATTTATCAATGGACCATCAACGATAATTTATTCATGAAAACGAGCAATCCAATCCCAGGTAAGATGGTAGTTTTCATTTGATTTCCGTCCCCATTATTGAATTCAAATTAATAATTTCAATTAATCAGTGAATGAATTGATTCAAAGATCATGCATATATATGAGAGATAACTTGTTTATTTCAGAATGTTTATCATGAATTGAATCTAATTATGAATTGATTTAGTTTTTTATCCTTTATGCAATTTTAACTTGGATGCATCATGTTCAACATAAATAAGGAAAAATACCGTCCACTTTGTGCATTCGTTTTTCATTCCTCCTTTCCCCCAAATCTTCTTCTCATTCTTTTTGGCACAATAATCTAGTTTGTCCAAGTAGAAAAACTGCTAATAGGGCATCAAGTAGCGGGAGTGTTGACTCGTAGTTCAGGAGGGACCACAGAAGCGAGTGATGTCCCTAGTAGGTGGTTGTGGAAGAAGTAACCATGATGAGAAAATAGGCCATGTCAGCGGTTGGGTGAAAGAAGTGGTGGTTGTCAACTCGATGGCTGGAGGTGGCAGAGGATGGCCATGGAAGGAGAACACGGTGGACATATGCATATTTCTAGATCCACATCTGATAGAGGACCCATGGGTGAGCCACACATGGGTGTTGATCACGTAGTCTGACCTCATGGATCACAGACAGACCATGTTGACCTGGGCAACTAGCTGGCATGTGGTCAGGTGACCTCATCACCGGGGTGTAGTGCCACCAACCAGGCCACATCCGATGTAGGTGTGTTGGACCACATGTAGTGTTATAGGACCAACTGGTTAGATGGACACAAAAGGTACGGTCGGTGGACCCTGATTGGGATCAGGTCATGTCGGTCCAGTTGGGTCAAGCCGGTCTCATTGGGTCATGCATGCCCTAGACCCACCATCCATGTTTCACTAAAAGAGCCATAATATTCAAACCATAATTCCATTTGGCATGTCATTAGAGGAATTGAAAACCATACAATGAGGAAATAATTTTAGAGATGTCTTTGTAGGTTTTTATTGAGGACAAGTGCAGGTGAAGATATTCCCATTGTTTATTTCGTTGAGGGTTAAGTATGGCATTGCATCCCCATAAATGGTCTGTAATCTCCTCGAGAGGATAGAGCCCCATATAGAGTTGTCGCAACATCCTTGAGACTGGACTGATAATATATTACCTTTGATGGAGTTTCATGGGTATTGATGTAACCTTCATGTACAATTTGTCAATCCTACACCTAGTGGTTTGTATAGGTAGAGTTCACGGTATTTTCTATGGAGAATCATCTATTTTTTGATCCAGTTCGCATGGATTCGTGGTGTTGTGCGAGAAGATTCAAGTGATTTTTGGGTTAATACATCTTGGGTTCATGGTAATCTTTGAGGATAATCCTCTATATTTTTATCATGACCTATTTACCTATATTTTCTCTTTGTATAGTGCTTAAATTAGAGGGACCTCCTGTAAGAGTCCCTAATGACATCAAGGCATTAGGAATAGTCTCTCTTGGAACGAGCATTCCTTGAGCTGATTTATGTGGCTGATGATTAGTTGTGAATTATCCTCTCTTTCTGTGTAGCTGGTTATTAGTATATCTAGATGTTTACTGTATCTGTATTGACATATACCTTTATATATCTGATACGTAATTTTTTTTGTGTTTTCCTTTTTGGATTCACAGTGTCCTATTAGGTATTGGTTTAGTCATTCATGCACGGGATTTTACCACACATGTCATATCTTGTGTAGATGAATAATACTTTTATGGAGTCCTAGGAGGAGTAGGACCAACACTAGGACTATATGGTGCATTGTTAGATGAAACGAGCCATGTTGTTTCTGGTATCTTTCTACAGAAACATTAGTACCATTATTTGGAGGTCGCACTTTTCATTTATATTTCTATTAGTGGGATTGTATTCATTCCTAGTTTACCATCATGTATATTACTTTCCTATTGTACTCTATGGTTAGTTATTTGTTTATTTATATAGGGTGTTTGGTGTTTTCTCTTTTTAGCAATGTGGGTTGGAGATGTGTGTTTGGATACAGGTACATAGGAAAATTCATCCCTTTTGTAAGATATACAAACTCAGCTCTGGCATCCATCTCATAGACTATTTGAGGTAGGCTTGGGGTAGTCTCGTCTGGATCCCCAATGGGATGGCTCATGATTGAGTGATATTAGAGAAGTGCAGTTCCACATTGGACTTGGATTCTATGATATCGGTTTCGGGAAACATAGTTAAGTATTTCATTTTCATCTTTTCGGCTAGGTAATCTTTTGATGGTTCGACGACCGACATATCCCTACACCATGAATCTGGACACCTATAATCTAACTCAAAACATCAAAAGAACTCGTTATAGGGAATCGAATGGTTCATGAATCATATAGGAATGCGTTGTCTTTTCCCTATCCTTATTTAGTCAGCTCTCAAGATATTCTATATTTATAGTAGTTCATATTTATCTATTTCAAGTTGCCTCGATGCAGGAAACTAGCTATTATTCCTATACATGATCAGAGGAATGATTCTCCTAGAGACATCAGTACATGGACATATGCCAGAAATGGCCCCACTGAGTGGTTTTCCTACTTTTGTGACACCCATTAGGATTCAATTATTTCAAGCACTACTGGTAGAGGATTCATGCATTTTGAGAGCATTTCATTAGTTATATAAGCATTAACCTCCCAGGTTCAAGGGGGATTCTATCCCATAGGTATCTGATTATTGGATGGAGGTAGTCATGCTTGTCTCTCACCTTCTAAGGACACTGCCTGACCAGATGGTAGTGCTATTTGCTATCCTTCTTTAGGGGTTAATGGGATGGTGGTTGAGCTTCATGATCCAGAAACATGAAGAGGAAACCCTCTCTTGGAAGGTCTTTGATTAAATATTCAGGGGTGATTTCATCCCAAATATTTTACGATCATTGTGTATAAAAGATCTCTTGCATCTATAGTAATTAAATCAAATAGAAGAAGATTTCTTTACTATTTACAAAGACATATAATGTAACTCCACAGATATGGTACAAGACCTAGTCATTAGGGATCAATATTTTGAGATGGGACTACATTGGGAGATAATGGTATCCATGGTATCTCTCAATATCACTATGTAGGCTGAGATACTGGAGAGATCTATGCTCGTGGATCGATTTCTCTAGGAGTAGACACCGATTATGGGAAATACCAAGAAGCACCAGGTATCTGAATATTCAGTGGTGGGTTACAGTAACATCCTATGTAAATGAAGAATAAGTCATATTTCATATTTATTAATATTTCTGATTTAAATATTAATTTTACTTTAAATGGTTTTCTATGTTGGAAAGTGTACTCGATACGCAATAATGAGATTATGTGAAATCTTACGTTGCACCCTAATAATATAATATTATTATTTTAAATTGTAGTTAAATACTAGTTGTTGTATTGGAGGTAATGAATAAAACTAAAAACAATATATTTATACATGTTTGATAATTGTAATTACATTTATCCAATAATAAGTTAGAGGCTTAAAATATGAATGAGTCTAATTTTAAGCACAAATTACATTAAAATGTGTATTTACCACCTTTTAATGGTGAAACCTATTTATGTCTAGTTTTTTTCAATTTAATAAATTCTATAAAACCAAATAAAATACTTCTTTAGAATGGGGACATCAAAACTTACTTTGTGTAAATTTTCTGAATTTTTCCGATAAAGTTAATTTTTTAATGAATAGTGAAAATATTTTATTTTAGTTCTAAACTGCATTTTAATCTAATTTATTTATTTGATTAGATTATATTTTTAATTTTTTTAAGTGTAATTATAGTATATTTTTACCATTTATTCCAATGTTGTTTATTTAAATTAATTTCACATTGAAATTGGACACAAACAAGTGTCAATCGTTTGGTAGTTATTGTTTCTTAAAAACACGCTATTTGTTTTAACTACGGGAATTAATTTTAAATTAATTAATTCCACTTCTATGTTTTGAATTTGGGAAAACAAACATCATGTTTTAATTCGGAATATCTAATATAGATTAAGTTGAATTTTTGGTATTATTTTGAAAAACATCAATTTTTGATGAATAGTTAAACCACTTAGTGGTAGTTAAAAAAACTGACTTTTCCATTTAAATAAAATATTACTACTTCTGTGAATTGAATTTAAAAAATCTGACATACATGGTTGTTATTAGTAAATAAAATGTGGTTCAATAAGATGAAAATAATTTTTTATTTTAATAGTAACTTAGGACTTTTATTTCCTACAGTTAAAGATAAATATGGTAATTCAATGTAAAAATAATATTATAATAATTCAAAATTAACATAATAGTATTCCTAACCTTATTGGATGATTAATGTCTGACCATGGGCATCATTGGGTCTATTTGGGGACCCCATGCAACCACTTATCAATGAAATTGTCACTTTAGATTAAGTAATTTAATGTAAAGGCAGAAATGACAAAAACAAATATCTTTTAGTAAATTAATCTTTATATGGTGTTATATATTTAATTTTATTTGGAATATAAAATTAATTGGAAAGATAAAAATATTACTTACATCATGGTAATTTTTTATAATTTTTTGACAAAAAATAAATTTAATTATTTATGACATAATAATGATGGAGTGTTTACCTCATTAATAGATCAATTAAATAAATAAGATTGTAATGATTAAAATATTATCCAAAATAGGTCCAATTCAGATTGGATGGTTTTATTTCGAATATGAGTCATCTTATCTACAAAATTAATGATTTTTGGACCTTTTGAAACTGAATATCATTATATAATAAAATAATATTTTCGCACTTTCTTAAAGAGCCCCTCCTCTCCCTTATAAAAAAGACCACTTTTAACCAATTAATCACACCATTGAAGCATTTTTTCATTTCCAAACTCTACCGAATTAAGTTCCATACGTCCATATACTCCTCATATAAGCCTTAACTTATGAAGATGTCACTTCAAGAAGACTTTTGGTTCAAACCAAATGAAGTTACCCTAATTAAAGGTAACAGTTTCTCTTAACATCATTTATTTTATTTTACTTATCCAACCCCTATACTCTTTTTATTCCATTATCTCATAACAACACCAGTATCCTCAATATACTAGGATGTTTTTTAGGAAGGATTAAAACTACACTTACACACACCTCTATCTAATGGGTGAAGAACATACTGTTTCTGCTGATGGAAAACTTACGCTTCATGAGACTATGATTGTTTGATTACCTCCTAAAACCTCTTATGGTGGCCCATATGATGGCATGGTATTTATATATGATATATATATTATGTTTATGTTTTGTCTATGCTTTTTTATTTTCCATTTAAATCACACTTTTATGGTTTCCATTATGGGTAAACGCGATAATTTCATTTGAGGAAGTGTGGACCACTGCCCCCTCTAAGATGTGACTCGTTAATTCCTTATGTGGGATGTATAAAAGATAGTGTCAATGATATTATATATTATGTTATTATTTAATTATTATATACTTATATATCATTATGTTTTCATTCCATTAATATATGAAATATAAATGAAAGTAGCATTCATGCATACGTATAGCTTACCATCTCCATGAATGTTGCATTTCATTTCATACCTCCAAATATTATGTAATATTATAAATAAATGTATATAAAGAAAATATATGATATATATGATATCTAAATCATGAATATCAATCTAGATATAATGGACTATTGACCACATGGACAACTTGTAAATATAAGTTGTTCATTTTTGACTCAAGTACCAAATATCAAAAAAATGAACGTTATTAACTTAAATGATTACATAATATTTATAACATGGTAGTAAGTGATATAAAAGGAATACTAAACTTGAAAAAGGTTCATCAGAAAAAGTAATTAACTTTAGTTTATTATTTAGGAGATTAAAGAACGATCGAGTCAAGTTGGACACGAGGTAAGGGACTTCGTCTCAATCTCTTTTCATTGAGGCATATTTTGTTTTAATACACAATTTCCATTTATACACTATATAAAAACCTTTGAATTTTCATTTCATTAAAAGCGAATCTTTTTATACGAAGGGTTTTACTAAACCACAAAAAGGAATGTTTTCTTTACGTAAGCGGTGACAACGACCTTTCCACTACCACGAGTATTATTTGATCTTTGGCTTTATTTACTAGCCGTAATGTTTTTAAAAGGTAAATATATACTATATATTCTTTTTTCATATTTTGGTTTTGAAAATTATTTTGATAATGGATTAATTATTTCAATATCTTGAAATGATATTTTGTTATTGCAATATGGAAATGTTGCCTTTCCTTTATGATTATATTATTTGTTATGATAATGTTCTGCTTCTTGGGCATTATTTATGTATACAGGTGGTTCTATGATAAATTTAGGGTGGGCGAGCCCGAGATAGCTCTTCAATGCATTGGGTAATGTGACAGAGGTAAACATGAGTGTTTCTCCTATGAAATTTAGGGAATATATTGTGATGGGTATTTCAAAGTAACTCCCTATATAGATGTGATAGATACAATGTAAGTATGTTATGGATGCCACAATTTACCTTTATGATATATGATTTCTATCTGTCTTTCATAAATCTTATGATTTATTGAGTTAAGTAAGAGGGTTCTTGTTTTGTATGTATTTATAAAAATATGTTTACATCCTTTGTTTTATAACCCTTACTGAGCTTTTTATGCTCATCCCATGTTTTGAAATGTTTTCATATGAATTAATGATTAATTGTGTCAAGGATGGGATCAAGGAAAGGTCATGGTGTCTAAAACATGGAACGAGACATGACTCTTTTTTTCAAGATATTTAATTTTATAGAAAAAATGGATACTTTGTAGAATTGTCTACATGAAATATTCATGTTGTTATGTAACTGTAATGTCCTAATTCTCAAAAATTGTAAACCTGAAAAGATCCTCAATGTGAATTATTCATTTAATTCAATATTATTCAATGTTTAAGGTCGGGTCGTTATAGTTGATATTGGAGGTTGGTTTAGATAACATTAGGAGTTAGGTTATTTTTATTTTAATATCCATAAAGTAATTTATGTTAATATTGAAATGATATAGAATTTACAGATTACCATGTTTCTTCACCTAAGATATTTATGTGTTCAGAATGGTTTTTCATAGAGAAAACATAGTAGCTTCTCTGGGAAGGAATATAGAGGGAAATGGACTTCCAAATCTGCATCCTATGATGGTCAAAATTAGAATTAGACAGTCTATTGTAGTGATGGATCAATTAACTCAAGTGATAAATGTGGTTGTGTTCAATGATGAAATTATGGATTATCTTAAAAACAAATAAGAGCGTGACATTCATATGATGGTTGTCTTACAAACCATAGAAAAAAGAAACTTTATGGGAAATTAAGCAAGTGTGAGTTTTGGTTACAACAAAAAACATTCCTTGGCCACACTGTTTCAAAAAATGGCATAATTTTTGATCTTGTTAAAACAAAAGTTGTTGCAGAATGGACAAGTCCCTCATATATAACCGAGATCCATATTTTTCATGGTTTAACAGGTTATTACCGTAGGTTTGTTGAAAAATTTTCATGGTTATCTTGTCCAATAACTAAGTTAACTTGAAAAGGTATTAAGTTCATTAGGACAAAAGAGTGTGATGATTTTTTTCAGGAATTGGAAATGAGATTAGTGAATGATCCAGTTTTGGCATTGCCTTCCAAAAATGGTGAGATTGTTATTTATAGTGATTCCTCATTGAACGGACTTGGAATTTTCCTTATGCAGAATGATCAGGTAATTGATTATGCTTCACATCAGGTGAAACCACATGAGTTAAATTACCCAAGACATGATTTGTAATTAGATACTATAGTTTTTTCTTTAGAAAGTTGGAGGGATCATTTTTATGGAGTAAAATGTGAAATATACATTGATCACAAAAATTTAATATATATATTCACACAAAAATAATAGAACATGAGACAGAGGAGATGGCTAGAATTAATCATGTATTATGATTGCACTTTCCATTACCATCCGGGAAAAGAAAATAAAGTGGCTGATTCTTTGAGTCGAAAAAGCAATGTCTCATTATACATGCTAAGTTTGGAATGAGATACATTGGTTTTTGATTTGATAGACTTTGTCATAGAAGTTGTTGGTGAAAAAAATTCTTCTGTTTTGATGGAGATGTCAAACTAATCATCTCTATCAGACAGAATACAGAAAGCACAGAAAGAAGATAGTGAGTCGCAAAAAAGGCAGTGTTGGTTCAAAAGGGTATGTTGACTGATTTTAACGTTGATAATGCTTGTTCATTGGGAGTTGGAATGAGATTATGTGTTCCTTGTGATTCACAGTTGAAGAATGAGTTGTTATGTGATTCTCATAGTTCTGTGTTTTTAGTTCATACTGAAGTACCATGATGTACAATTATCTTCGTGAGTATTACTGGTGGGATGGAATGAAAAGAGATTTTGCGGATTTTACTGTGAATTTTTTGTCTTGTCAGTAGGTTAAAGTAGAGCGGCAATTACCGAAAGGGATTCTTCAACCTCTACCGATGCGATAATTGAAATGGGAAAATGTATCCATGGACTTCATTGTGGGATTACCAATGAAATATAGAGGTAATAATGCAATCTGGGTTATAGTTGATCGATTGACTAAATCTGCTCATTTTCATCCTATTCGTGATACTTTGTCTCTAGATCAACTTTCTTAGTTGTGCGATAAAGAGATAGTCAGGTTCCCTGGATTTCTCCTCCCCATGGTATATGATCGTGATCCCATGATTACTTCTACTTTTGAAAAGGCGTTTAGAAGTTGTTGGGTACTGAATTAAATTTTAGTACATCTTTTCGTCCTCAATAAGATGGGAAATAAGAACAAAAAATTCAGTCCTTGGAAGATATTCTACGTTCTTGTTAACTGGATTATCAGGGTTGTTGAGAACAACATCTTTCTTTACTGGAATTTTCATTTAATAACAGTTTTCATTCTGTTATACATATGGCTCCATTTGAGTAATTATATGGAAAGTGTTGTCGAACTCTGGATTTTTGGGATGAATTAGGTGAAAGGAAGCTGATGGGACCTGAATTGGTAGAAGAGATGGTAGATAAAGTTCTATTTATTAAAAAGCACATGAGAACAGATCAGAGCAAAGTGAAAATTTATGCAGATAAACGGAAGAAGGATCGTTCTTTTGAGGTAGGTGATTGTGTCTTTCTCTATGTTTCTCCATAGAAAAGTGTGATGCGTTTTGGTAAGAAGGGAAATTTGAGTTTGAGGTTAAGTGGACCTTATGAAATTATATAGAAAGTTGGATCAGTTGCGTACATAGTGGATTTACCTCCAAGGTTATCCTAGGTACAAAATGTTTTTCATGTTTCGATGTTAAAAAGGAATATGCCAGATCCATATTATGTTTTGAGCATAGATGTAGATCAGTTTGAAGAGAATCACTCATATAAAGAACAACAAGTCCAGATTCTTGACTGAAGATAGAAACTATTGCAAAATAAGGTAATTCACCGGGTAATGGTTTTTTGGAGAAACATTATGTTTGAAGAGGCTACATGGGAATCTTAAAATGCTTTGAGGGATAAATTCCCCCATTTATTTGATAAGGTAATAAAATTATGAGGACATAATTTCCAAAAGGGGGGAAGGATGTAACATCCCATATTAATAAAGAATATGGAATATTTCTTATTTATTAATATTTGTGATTTAAATTTTAATTTTACATCAATGGGGTTGCTATGTTAGATAGCATACCCAATACGCAACAAAAGGATTCTGTGAAATCATATGTTTCACTCTAATACTATAATATTGTTGTTTTAAATGGTAGTAAAATCCTTTCCATTTTATTAGTGGGAATGAAAAAAACAAACTACAATATGATTATACATGTTTGATGATTGTATTTTTATTTATCTCCTAAAATGTTAGAGGCTTAAAATATGAATGAATCTAATTTTAAACATAATTTACATTAAAAGGTGGATTTACCACCTTTTAAAGGTGAACCCTCATTAAATCTAGTTTTGGTCACATTAATATATTCTATATGGCCAAATAGAGTCTTTTTTTAGAATGGAGTCATAAAAATTTACTTTGTGTAAATTTTTTAATTTTTCCGATAAAGTTCATTTTTTTAATGAATAGTGAAAATATTTTATTTTATTTCAAAACTGCATTTTAATCTAATTTATTTATATGGATAAATTATATTTTTAATTGGTTTTAGAGTGTAATTAGAATATATTTTTAAAATTTAATCTAATGTTGGTCATTGAAATTAATTTCACTTTGAAATTGGACATAAATAAGTGTCAATCTTTGGATAGTTATTGTTTCTTAAAAACACGCTATTTTTTTTACAACGAGAATTAATTTTAAATTAATTAATTCCACTTCTATGTTTTGAATTTGGAAAAATAGACCTCATTTTTTTAATTCAGAATATCAAATATAGCTTAGGGTGAATTATTTGTATTTTTCTGAAAAACTTCTATTTTTTATGAATAGTGAAACCACATAGTAGTAGTTTGAAAATTGAATTTTCCATTTAAATGAATTTTTACATCTTCTGTGAATTTAATTTTGGAAATCTGACATACATGGTTGTTATTAGAAAATAAAATGTCGTTAAATAAGCTGAAAATAATTATCTGGTGAATAGTAACTTGTGACTTTTATTTACTGCGATTAAAAGTAAATATGGAAATTCATTGTAAATAAAATATTATAATAATTCATAATTACCATAACACATTTCCTAACATTATTGGATTAGTAATGTCCGACCATGGGAATATTTAGATCTATATTGGGACCCCATGGATCCACTTATGAAAGAAAATGAAACTTTTGATTAATTAATATTTTTTAAAGGCAAAAATGAAAAAAAAAACAAAAATCTTTTAGTAAAATAATTTTTATATGGTATTATATAAGTAATATTTTTTAATATAAATATAAATTAGAAAGGTAAAAATTATTTCCTACTTCATTATATTTTTTTATAATTTTTAGACAACAAATAAATTAAATTATTTATGACAAAATAATGACGCATTGTTTACCTAATTCATAAATCATTTAAATAAATAAGATTATAATGATAAAAATATTTTCCAAAATAGTTCCAATTCTGATTTGATGATTTTATTTTCAATATTATTCATCTTATCTTCAACTTTAATTATTTTTGGACCTTTTAAAATTGAATATCATTATATAATAAAATAATATTTTCACTATTTCCTAATGAGCCCTTCCTCTCCTTTATAAAAGGAGACCACTTCTAACCAATTACTCACACCTCTCAAGCCTTTAGGATCATCAAAACTCTTCCCAATTACGCTCCCTACATCCCTATCCTCTTCTTATAATCCTTACCTTAGGCAAAAGAAACTTCAAGAAGCCTTTTGTTTCAAACCAAAGGAAGTTACCCAAACTAAAGGTAACCGTTTTTTTAACTTCTTTTCTTTTATTTTACATCTCCAACACCTATACTATTTTTATTCCTTTATTTAATAAAAAAGTATTTTTAATATACTAGGATGTTTTTATAATAATTATTCCAACTACACTTACACAGACCTCCATCTAATGGGTGATCAATATATTGTTTCTGTGGATGGAAAACTAAATCCTCACGAGACGATGATTGTTCGATTACATCCTATCGCATCTCATTGTGGCCATTATCATGGAAATATATTTATATATGATATATATTATTTTTATGTTTCTTTTTATGCTTATGTATTTTCCATTTATATCATACCATTACGGTTTCCATTATGGGTAAACACGATAATTTCATTTTAGGAAGTATGGACTACCTCCCCCTCAAAGTGATGTGACTCATTAATTACTTATGTGGTATGTATAAAGGACAGAGTTAATGATATTATAGATGATATAATACAATAATTATTATATACCACTTTATCATTGTGTTTTAATTCCATTAAAAAAATATAAATGAAAGTAGTGTTCACGAGTATGTATGGCTTACTATCTCCATGAACGACGAATTTCATTTGTTACCTCCAAATGTTATGTACTATAATATATACATTTATATAATGGATATATATTATATATATTATATCTAAATCATGAATATAATTTTGGATATAATGGACTATTGACCACATGGACATCTTGGAAATATAAGGTGTTCATTTTTGACTCAAGTACCAAATATTGACAAAATGGACATTATTAACATAAATGATTACATAATAAATAAAACATGGTAATAAGTGATACAAAAGAAATAATAAACTTGAAAAAGGTTCTCAATTAAGTTGAAATTTACTTTAATTTATTATTTATGATATTAAAGAACAATCGAGTCAAGTCGGACATGAGGTAAGGGACTTCATCTCAATCTCCATTCACTAATGCATATTTTGTTTTAATGCACGATTTTCTTTTATACGCTGTATAAACACCTTTTAATTTTTAATTCATTCAAAGGGAATATTTTTATACGAATCATTTCACTAAACGACAAAAAGGAAGGTATTTTTACGTAAGCAGTGACAACGAACATTCCGCCGCCGCGATTATTATTTGATCTTTGGCTTCCCTAACAAGATGTAATGTTTTTAAAAAGGAAATTATATACCGTATACTCTTTTTATGTATTTTGTAATTGAAAATTATTTTGAGAATGTTTTTATTATTTCAATATCTTTAAATGATATTTTGTTATTTCAATTTGGAAATAATATCATTCTTTAATGCTTATGTTATGTGTTATGATCATGTTATGGTTCTTGGGAATTATTTATGTATACGGGTGGTTCCGTGATAAACCTAGGGCGGCAGAGCCCAAGATTGCTCTCCAATTCATTGGGTAACATGATAGAGGTAAACGTGAATGTTTCTCCTAATAGATTTATGAAATATACTATAATGGGTATTCCAAAGTAACCCCCTATGTAGCTGTGATAGCTACAATGTAAGTATGGTATGGATGCCACAAGATACCTTTATGATATATGATTTATACGTGTCTTTCATAAATCTTATGATTTCATGAGGTAAGTAAGAGAGTTCATGTTTTGTAACTATTTACAAACAAAAGTTTTCATCCTTTTTTTTAACCCAAACTGATCTTTTTATGGTCATCCCAAGTTTTGAAATGTTTTCATAGGACTTAAAGATGAATAGGTTGAAGGATGGGATCATGGAAAAGTCATGTGTCTAAAACCTAGAACTAGACGTGAATATTTTTTCAATAGTTTCTATTTTATGGGAAACAATGGATATTTGGTAGATTTTTCTACATGTAATATTTATGTTGTTATGTTAATGTAATTTCCTATGTCTATAAAATTCTAAACCTGAAAAGATCATCAATGTGAATTATTCATGTAATTCAATATTATGCAATGTTTATGGTCGGGTCCTTATAGTAGATGATGGCAGAAGATAAGGAATAAAGAGGAAAAGAACTTTAAGATTCAATCATAGGATAGGGTATCAGATGTGAGAGGCTCCAAGGGTATATCAGGACAGTCGAAGGAAAAACTATGATTCATGTGTGGCATTTGGGTACACATAGCTCGTGCTTTCTAGATTAGTCATATCGACAATCAATGTATGGTTGATAGACCACTAATGCAGAGGCACATGTTTTAGTAGGGTGGTCCACATGGCGGTGGTCCTAGAAGGGGAGATGAAAGAGCATCAGGTGGTGGTTGAGATTTTAAGGTACTACCACCAGCACCCCTAGGGGGACCACCACATGCTCTGAGAGTCGATGGATAGGGGTGGTCCACCTTTAGGCGATGGAGGATTAAAACCCCTGCGATCCATATATGATTAGAGGTATGATCTATGTCTTTTCTACCCAAGTTGAAATTCTTATAGACACAGGTCCAGTCACTACTTCACTGCTACAGACCTTGTTCAGAGCTCGAAGATTGTAGTGGAGCATTTACCTGAATCCTTACATTTAGATACTGCTACAGGAGGTGATTTTCACTCACAAACTAGATCCAATAGTGTGAGATCACTATTATTTGTGAGAGCATTAGCTGGGATCTCCTAGAAGTATTGTTGAGGAATTATGACTATATTCTAGGTATGGAATTGTTATCCATATATTATGCTTAGATAGACTAATTTAGGGTCATATTTTAGTGTGTCCACAGATATTAGACCATGATTTCCTTTATTAGGGAATAGTACATCTATGTAGTGCATGATGGACATTATTAGAGGAAGTGAAAGCTGATTACTCACCAGTTTGCTTGTCTTACCCTTAGTGTTGTCGATGAATGTAGTCCTAAATTTTTTATTGCAGTGGATGTGTACTAGGATTTCTTCTCTGAAGATGTTTCGAGATTACCTCTTATACGGAGGTTGAATTCTGTATTAATATGTACCCTAGGAATGCACTAATATCCACACATGCATATTATATGACTCCTATAGAGATACTTGGGTTGAGGATAAAGGTGAAGGACTTGCAGAGGTAGGGTTTCGTGAGACCCATCATTTCACCCTAGAATTCAATATTTTTTTATCAATAATGAAGTCGTAAGTTTGGGGGTGTGTGTGGTCATTTGGAACTAGACATAGCTGAACATGAATAACATGTTCCCACTGTAGATAATTTATGTCATATTTGACCATATGAATGGAAAAATTTGGTTTTTAAGGATAGACCTCATATATGGCTATCATCATCATCATGTAAGGGATGAGGATGTACTAAATATAGACTTCATATGTTAGTATGGACACTATGGGTACTTGTTTATGCTCTTATTTGTTACCAACTCCCCAATAGTATTCATGTCACTCATGAACCAGATCATCCATCCATACCCTGATTAGTTCACTATAGACATAATTGATGACATCTTGGTGTATTCATGTCTGAGGAGGAGCACAAAATACACCTATGGATTGTCCAATGAATTCATTGGGAGAACATTTTTTATATGAGGCTCTAGAACTATTTGTTTATAATTCGGGATGTCCACTTTCTAGGAAATTTCATTTCAGAGGCGAATGTTTCGGTTGATTCAGGGGAGATTGAGGTGGTGCTTTATTCGTATCATCCCAAGAGTGTGACCAAGGTGAGGAGTTTCTTGAGTTAGGATGGGTACTATAATAGTTTTTTTTCTAACTTTTTCAGGATAGAATCACCCTTGACAACATTTACATGGAATTGATTACCTTTCATGTGGACTGTGATGTGCCAGAAGTGTTTTCCGAAGCAGATATGGAGATTCAAAATCCCTCACATCATGAGGTAACCAAAGGGGGGTGTCAGGTATGTAGTGTTATATGATGCATCGGGGACTGGTCCTATATGTATCTTGATTTAGGGGAATGTGGTGATTTCCTACGGATCATGCTAGTTGAGACAATGTGAGATAAACTACGTGGCCCATGATTTTTATCTTCTAGTAGGGGTCTTCGAATTTAAGATGTGTATAAATTACATAATGGGGGGGGGTAGTTTTACTATCTAATCAAAAAATAGGATCCTCAATAATATCTTTTCCTAGAGGGAACTATACAAGATAAATAGGGGTGGTATAGATTATTTCAAGTATTATGAATCTTATATTCTCTATAGTCATGGGAAGGGGAACATGGTGGTAGACGCACTTTGCAGGAGATCAAGCTTCCAGTTGCTAAGTGAGGTGTTGGAATATATTTACATACTGCATATTTTCTTCATTGAAGGTTGTAGAGAATATTATATCCAGTTTATAGTTAACACTCATATACTTTTATGGGGAGTTTGGGAGGCACAACATAGAGATGTCGACTATAAGTCCTGACATTATATCTAATCTACAGGGTAGGCCCCTAGTGGGTATTTGATATGTGGGGAGCACGTCATTATCTTAATATGACACACTATTTTTTATAGTGGAGTTATAGGATGAGGTTCTGAGGGATTTCCACACCACTGCAATGGTTTTACATCATGGTTTGGTGAATATGTACCAGGACCACCGATGTCAGTTTTTCTAGATTGGAATGAAGAAGGTTGTGGCACTGTTTGTTTCTCAATGGATAACTTGTCAATAAGTGAAGGAAGAGAACCATGTTCATGTAGGCTTGACTCAACCACTTGATGTGATGGAGTGTAAGATGTATGGTATATCATTTTACTTCCTGAAAAATTATTGACACATATGCAGGGGTCACGATACCACCTGAGTGATCATTGAAAGACTCAACAAGTTGACCCACTTTTTACTTATCATGGAGTAGTGTTCCATAATGATATTGAGATTTCTCTATGTTCATGAAATAGTTATACATCACCGGGGTCCCTTGACTATAATTTTTGTCTAGTATGCTCATTTCACTTCCCAACTGGGGAGAGGTTTGTTAGAGACATTATGGACTCATTTGAGGTTTTGAAAATCTTTTAATCCCCATATAGATTGTCATATAGAGAGGACCATCTATGTTATTGAGAACCTGCTATGTGCTTGCATCATAGAATTTTGTCGTAGTTGGGAGCACCACTTACCACTGCTTGGGTTTGCGTACAACAATAGGTAGCACTCCACCTTTGTTGTGGAACCGTTCAAGCCCTTGTACAAGTGTCATTTGAGATCACTGTTATGGTAGACTTACCTGTGGAAATCATCACTAATTATCCCAATGTTATAATGGGATACCATTGAGAAGGTTCATATCATCAAAGAGTGGATCAGGAATGTACAGAGGTGGAAAAAGTCATAGTCTAACAAGAGACATAGTCCCCTCGAGTTCTAGGGGAGACCATGTTTCTTCGAGTCTCAAAACGATGGGGATTGTAGAGATTTGGAAGTGGCAGAAATTTACCTATGATGTTCATCAACCATTTTCAGATTCTAAGAAGAGTTGGAGAGTTGGCGTCCCACCTAGCTCTACATCCACAGTTTCACCGGGTGCCTAATTTCTTTCACATGTCACAGCTGAGGAGGCATGTGCATGACCCATCACACATTATCTAATGAGGTGATCGAGAAATTGATGTTGGTGTTATGTTTTTGGAGTATCCCGTGGATATCAATGATCTACAGCAGAATATCCTTAATGGGCGATCGATTCCTATGGTGCGATTTTGGTTATTGCATAGGAATCTTCAGGTGATCACCTACGATTGGGATGCTCAAATGCCTGCTCAGTACACTCAGCATTTTGTTGAGTAGCCATAGTTTTGGTTTTTTTGGGAGGTAAATCCTAAGGATGGTGGAATGTAATAAATCATATTTTTCTAAGATTTATTTTAATAAATTAATTGGGAAAATGTTGTGACCATGAACTAAGACGGATAGAGATTTCGAAGTCTTATGTGATAAGAATGAATATATGAATAAATTTAGGTTTTTAAGTATAAAATTTACTGATGGATAAGTTCAATGACTACTAAATTATAAATGGGTTGTCAGATCAAATGTCTGATCGCACAATTGAATCAAAAATAAAAGTTTTACCTTAGGAAGGGAATAACCTCGACCGGTTTGGGTATAGGATAAATATTAAATTTTAGAAATAAAAATAATTAAAATATTCAAGAAAAACATTTTATATTGGAATTGGGAAATGGTGGATCTTTGATTACTTCTTATTAAACCTATAAGAAGGGGTCTAGGTTTATAATTCACAACAATGGAATTACTTGAGATCTCTTGAGTGAAGCTTGATGTTTTTACTCTAAAATGAGGATTAAAAAGGAGATGTGGGTCGATATCATTTCTCAATATATTATTCAATACAAAAAATCAACAATAGTGAACAATCCAAGCATTGGTAGGCCATCTAATTAGATTTCATTTCCTTCCCCATTTATGAATTCCTATGATGAATGTGAATCAATCGACGAATTTATTAATTTATTTATCATGCATATATTTTCAGGTTGAGTTTTTTATTTTGGTATGATTATTGAGGATTGAATCTTATATAAAACTGATTTAGTTTTTGGCCCTTTGTTCTTCAATAATAATGTGGATGGATCAATGCCGACACCAACAAGAACCAGATCAATCCACATCATATGTTCTTGTTTCACACCTCATTTCCCCAAAATAGTTTTCTTGTTCTGTGTGGTGTCATGATCAAGGAATTACCAACTGAACAACAACATGCTCGGGTGGCTGATGACAACTGCAGGCGAGAGCTGGGGCTGGTGGCTGCGACGGGTATTGTCTGGTTATAGAAGGAGGCCGCTTTAGCACATGGGTGTAGGTGGGGGAGGCCGCTGGCTCATCGGCCAGCGGCGAACTCCCATGTTGGTACAACAACTAGTGGAATGTGGGAGAATGACTAATTAGGGCACAATGATGGTGGATAACCACATAAAGAGGTCATAGAGGATGTGCATGGATCGTTGGAGATGTTTCAGAAGGAGGATCTGTAATAGTGACATAGGTGGATATTGGTCACACATATATGCCACCTGGATCATAGATCATATGTGTTTACCAGCCCGACTACTTGGCATATATATGGGAAACCGAATGACTATGGTGTAGCGTGGCCATCCAAGCCACGTCTGGTGTAGGTGTGTCAACCTGCATGTAGTGGGCCGAGCCCAGAGGGTCCGGATGACCCATTAGGTTGAGTCAGAAAACCTTGTTTCAGATTGGTTTGATTGGTTCAGATCATGCCCAGACCCCATCGGCCCGTTTTTCACTAAAATAACCATAACATTTAAACTGTATGTCAATTTTATGAGCCATTTGTGGAATTGGGACCCTCGTGACAAGGAGATACTTTTGAAATAGATTTGTGGGTTCTATTGGGGACCATCATTCATTGAAGATTCCCCATTGTTCTTTCCTCAATGGTCTAGAATGAAATTTCATCCACATCACTAGTTAGTAATCCCTTCAAGAGGATAGAGTCTCAGATATATTTTTGAAAACCCCCCATAAGAATAGAGTGATACTCTATAACCCGTGATGGAGTTTATTGGTTATTGATGTGACCTCTTAGTGTAGGGAATTAATCCTATATTTAGAGAGATGTAACAGTAGGGTTATTGGTATTCACTGAGGATAATCCCATACATTATGAGCCACATCTGTAGGGTTTGAGGTATTATCCTTGAAACATCCCCTACATTGCAGATCAATATAGATTGGTTTCATAATAATTTCTAAAGAGAATACCCTATCAGTATATCATGATCTATTGATGAGCGTTTTCTATTTTGGTGGGGTCCAAATTTGTGAGACCTCTTGTAAGAGTTCCTAATGATATCATGGCTTGAAGAGTCAGTTCTCTTAGAATGAGTGTTCTTCGAGAGTAATCATATGGATGATGATTGGATGTGACTTGTCCTCTCTTTATTTATAGCTTCATATAAGTATATCTGGATGTTCATAGTATATTTATGGGTTTATACCTCTGTCGATATGAATGTTCATTCATTTTTGGTTGTTCATTTCTGGTTTTGAGGTGTCCTATTAACTATTGTTTTACTCACCCCTATCTGAGCTATCGCAAACGTGTCGTGTATTGTGCTGACAACCGATGAATCAAAGTAGTCGTTGTTGGATAAGTACCGTGATAAGGACCAGAACATTCTATGTGAGATTAGACTAGTTTATGTTTTTCTGTTTTCCTTCTACAGAAGTTTTAGTATCCTTGGTTGCTGGTTGGACAATGCAGTAGTCTTTCATTTCTAGGGCTTCTATTACATATCTGTTTAACTTCATGTACATTACATTCCTATCGTACTATGTTGTTATTTATTAGTGTATGAATGTATGGTTTTTGGTGTTTTATTTTATTAGTTTTTTGGTATTAGATTTGTGTTATTGTGTATAGGTACTTTAGAAAATGTCTCTGTTTTGTTATATATTCGAACTCAGCTCTAGTCATCACCCCTAGACTATTAGAGGCGGGATTAAGGTAGTCATTGGAACACGACCCATTGGGACGGGCCATGATAATATATCCCACACTTATTATAGAAGATCCAATAGTGTTTAATAAGTCAAAATATTATACATCCCATTTGAAGAATAAAAATAGTTTGAATCCCAAAAAAAATTACTCATTTCAATGTGACCGTGGTCATTGTACTACCAAATTTTTAGAAGTCATTAACAAACTAATGATAATACAACACTAATACTAAGAATAATTATCCTTAGAAAACATTTCATTGTATTTACCATGTCATGATATCCTTCACTACCTTAGGATCAACTAACACACTTTTTTCAAAGATCATGTGTCCCACGTACAACTTCAATAATCTTGAAATAATAACTTGAAATCTTAGAATATTCTCCGTGATTCATCAAAACATTTGAATATACCTTCAAATAATGAATGTTTTCTTTGTTGGTTTTTGATTAAACCACAATTTCTTCTAGAAAAGCTATGATGAATGATTTAAATTACTCATTGAATATAATTTTTATCAACTCAATATATAATTTTAGTGAATTATTTATACAAAATGGAATAATAAAATACTAATAATTGATGTACATAGTTCAAATTTTGATATTGTCAATTTTATATACCTAAATTCTAAACTAGTGCTAACCAGATGAAACATATATATTTAAGAACCACTTTTATATATTCCATTTGTTTAAAAAATCATATATCCACAGAAACAAAAAAAATTATTCACTATAACTCGACGTTGTTTTCAGTAATCAACAATGTGGTGAAGTGTCCCTTTGGGTTTAATTGTAAAAAAATTTCTATCACCCAGGGAGACACACTCACACATATGAATAAATTATCCAATAGAATATACATCTACATCTTTAACTCTTTCAATTCATTTGGTTCCATATGGTATGAATGAATTGATAATGATTGACGTGTATAAATTAATCAATGGATAACATCACCATGCTTACCATAGGTAAACTATATAAATGAAATTAAAACGTACCGATAAATTCAATGAAAACTATAGGGATATAATCACTCAATGATTAAAATTATATGTAAAAATATTTCACTTATAAAACAATATCAAACTCTGTTAATTATGGATTGACTCTAGTCATCCCTAGGTCCCCTTCTCCATGAAAAACACAGAACACCACATCAGGTATAGAAATGAAGTCCCTTTCAAGATAACAACTGATCAAGACCTTATGAAAAATCATTAAGTACATCATAAAAATAACTCAAGGATTACCATATCAGGAACAAAAAAATCTATGTTTCCTCCTTCATTGATGGGGATAAAATTCATTTGGGAAAATGAAGACCTTATCCTTTCTTCATTTTGAGTGGTGTTGGAATATCATTCACATAATATTGAACCTCAATAAGAAGAATAAAAAAGTTCACAATATAATCTTATATGAATTAATGAGATTAAATTTTATAATATAATTATGTCTGTAATGATTAAGTTATAGTTAAGGTACATATCATTATAATAAGACTAGAATAATCTTCCTATGGAGTCTCTTCCACTTTGGGAAGAATATTTGTTCTTAATTCATGTAGCTAGAACCCTATATTTCCCAAAGAATCTGACTTAACCAATGTAATTTTAGTTGTTGATGAGACTATGCTACTAGATAGATTAGAAAATACATGATATAATTTCTACAAGTGGAATGAATGGTCATACATACCAAATCTTAATGGATCTTTAGTGAAAACCTGTATAGAATGACCAACAATTTCACAATGAAATCACATCATATGGCCTCTTCATGAAAATACAGGTGGTTTTGATGAAATCCCATTTCTATAACCTCCATGATTATCATCTCTATTACAATATTCATTAATGTAAATAATAATTCATCTACATAGTGTAAAAAGATTTCATGTCAACCCTAACATAGAAGCTTGGTCATACCCAGTCATCAACACTCTATCCATTACATACGTATAATATGTCATAATTAGCATGAAATTATATGATTTTATATCACCTCAAAGGCTCATATATAATCTTGGTTTTTTCAGTTTCTCATTCATCACTACTTCATGATGAATCTGAATATGTATAGAAATGTGGTTCACATACTAGGTCAATATTAAATAACCCTTTGAGTTTTTTAGAATCATGATACAATTCACTAAGACCATATATTTTTGTTAAAACTAATCCATTTAAAATATATCTAATGTATATCCACTGCATGACTTCATGTTTATTCACAATCACGATTGAATACCACCATATCCTTAAAGGAACTTCCAAACTGATAGTAGAACACTTCACTTTTATCGAGTTTGGTGTTTTATACAAGTCAAAAGTAGATCACACATTTCCAACGAATCCTCATTAAAATTATGATCAATTGAACCATTGAAAAAAAGAGGCATCATCCAAATTTACTCTTGAAAATGATATATAGATTAATTCTTTCATGGATCAGATACTAATGCCTAAACAGAAGCAAGTGTATGTCCTTTTCCAAGAAAATGGGTAGTATTCAACACAGTCTCAACAAGATTCTGATCCATCATAGTTTTATCAATTTATGTCTCACCATTATCTTCCTAATTTTTCCAGTTATAATGTCTTATAGGATTAAGGATACTATAAAAAATCAATAGAAACCACTAAAAGTTAAATAGTGATACACAAATCATCAAATCGAATAAAGGAATTTGCAAAGTCAATTTGATAAAACAGAATTTTAAATTTTGGGATTTAAGTATATTCATATCAAAAATAGGAATAAGATAAGATTTAAATAAAAATAATCCTCAAATACAACATTTAAAAACCCCATGGTGACTTATGGATAACTATGATGTTTTTTGGATTTCCACTAGCTCACAATAAAACCTATGTCTTAAAAAATATGCCAAGTGTATACCAAGACATCCCAAAATGGATGTTTAAATCTAGGAAAGACACTCAACCTACTATGATTATATTCATTCATGAACTAGCCAATATACCCTAGTACACATATACATAATCTGTCCCAACCATCGCCCAATCGGTGTTCTGGATCACCACAGTTTTCCGACTAGAACATTCCATCAACATGAAAAATTAATGGAATGATTTTTTCCACAGGAAGAAAAAAATAATGAAAGATAAAAATAAACCATTCTATATTCCAACCACTATTTAAAGATAATAGTTCTATAAGAATATTTATATACATACAAAGGAAAAATATAACCAAAGTATGGCATAAAATACATGAAAAAACTTCTCACATACCCTATTAAACAAATGTATGAAATACTATCTTGTCACCATAATCACTCTAGGGTCACACATATCAAGAATAACTACCACCAATAAGTAGAAATTTCCTTTTCAATTTACCTAGAATAACATAATATAAATATATTCAAGGGAAAACAGAGGGTGTGTTATAAAAATACCATTTAGGTATAAAAATGTTCTCCAAGAACAATTATATACTAGTACATCTTGATTCATTGAGTTAAAATAAAACAAGGAATGGTAATTCAATTACATAATTGTAAAAATATTCATTCATATAAAAACGATATAATATTTTACAAAATAACATTAAATGAACATTAAACATAAAATCCTCATTATACATGATAAATTTATATATAATAACTGGAATGAATAAAGTAGTTATATAACCAATGGCATGTATAATAATGTTAAAAAAAGAAATGAACGATGATCTTGTTCACTAATTTTCATTATTTTTTGTCTAACGGATTATCACATGTATCAATTATTATCATACATATAGTACATGTGAATAATCAAAGCCACAACCCATTAAGGGAACCATTAAAAAAACTAATCAAACACCCCGTTAGGTGTTACATTGCTGGAAAGAATTCTGATCATGTTTTAGTTAGGGATTTCATCAAAAATAAATTTTAATCAAGTCAGTGTCCATGAATGATTGTATTAATATTAAACCATATACATAGGATGACATTTTCTTCAATAAATTAGTTAAAAAATCATTTGTAAATCTATCTACTAAATGGATTTTAAATTTAAATTTTCTTATTTTATTTTCAACATAAATTTTAATTTTCTAAATGAAATAATAGGTTATCATTATTCACATTCATTTCAAAACAATCATTCATTTAATGTATATTTTTTTTAAAAAATATACATCAAATCTTTTTGTTAAATCATCACTCAATTAGATACATATTTTTAACAAAATATACAATTAAATCTCAATATCATTGAAGTTTTGGGTTACTAAATTTTTTTACATCATTTTAAATCAATAATAATTGAATATAAATCAATATTCAATAAATCCATTTTATAATCATTTCAATTTAATCATTAAAAATAGATTTTCAGTTTTAGGGTAATAAATTATTGAACTACTTACTTGTTATCATGATATCAATTGAAAAAATACATGATATGGGAATAACAATCACGATTCAAAGGCATGATATCTAAAGTGGAAATCCTTATAGTATGATCCATTAAAATGAGGATCCAATCCATCAAAATCATGAATATTTTTCACTACAAAATATTATTATATGAAAAAATATAGGATCCCTTATGAGAGAGGATTCACGTACAAGATATGGATAAAACACATCTATTGGATCTTCAGTTTTAGAAGAATTGAGGATGGAGGAGTGAATAATCATTTTAGGAGCATTCAAAAAAAAAGATGAATCAGGCTCAAATGGGATATGTTTTGGTTTGAATATGAAAAATTACTTGTGAAACTATAAATATAGTAAAAACATCGATCACATCAGTAGATATATATCTATAGTGTAGTGATTTGGAAAATAGAAAAAGTACGTTCATTCATCCCAAACCACACTATATCCCTTCTTAGTTAACTAGCCTTGTAAAAACAAGCTAGATTCCAAATACATAAACTATTAACCTAATTACATGATATGATTTCTCCTAATAACCATTCCATAACCACCCTAAAAAAGTTACTGGTTCTCCAGGACACCACACCACATCGACTCTTTAAATATGGTCGTTTTCGCTTAATAAATCGATATGGTGGAGCCCATACTCCATAGTGTAGAAATGAAAAAAATGGAAGTATTTTTGAAAAATATGATCTAGGTCTCCATGTTGTATCCATCTACGTACACCATAGACCTACCTGAGCATAAACATGCATATTTCATAGCAATATGAACCATGGTTTAGACCCTAATACTCCACACACTATCCCTAACACCATTGGGTATCATAAACTAAAGCCCTGTATTTTTTTTAATAAACCATCGAAACATGAAACTATACTAAAACATTGAATCAAAACATGGGTTAAATAGTACATAAAAGTGTTAATAGTATGTGATAGGAAATATGTGAAACTATTATAGCATAAAAGAACTCATAATTGTTTCAAAAAATTACAATGAAATATTGTGATACATAATGGGGTAGGAGGTTTTCATATGATGATGAGAGATCAGATAGAATATATAGAAAATTTCATAAGGAAAAAATAGTTAGGATACTCATCCAAAGGTTTATATTAATAACCCAAGACCATTAGAATTACCCCTCGATCATTATTGGACCATGATATAAATGAATAACTGAGGTGATAATTATATCCTAAAATTGATTGATGGCTTCAATCAAATGACTAATTTTACATTCAACAAGCATATGTATGATGCTGATAAAACAATTGAAATATATGGGATGAAAAGTTAAAAAATATAATATTTTTAACAAAAACAATGATATGATAATTTCAAGGAATACATGAGTAATGCATTAATAACTTTTATTTGAAAAAATTGAATAGAAATAAGTATATTACAACATGTACCCCAAATCAAAAAATTGTTTCATAGAGGATGAATAAGAAAATTTTGGAAATAAAAAGTAAAATATTGAATGGAAAAGAAATATAAAAATTCATCAAGGGAAAAGAATTTTTTAGTATGATAAATATTCAAAATATATTAATTTTTAAACATGTGACACTAGATACATCATATGACATATTTTATGAAAAAAATATTATAGTAAAATATTACACATTCTTCATACGTCCTTTTTATATTAAATCCAAATAAACCAGGCTGAGAATATTTGATAAAAAAGATATTGTGTGAGTCATTATGAGATATTTCTTTAATGCGAAATGATATATATTCTGGAAAAAGTGATTAAAGTATTTAATTTAATATATATATTTTTTAATATTTAAAAAAAATCATCAAATCAATATATAAAATATTCTTGTTTTTTAGTATCATATAGAAAAAAATGAGAATATTTATGAATAAATTTGTCAAAAAGTTACTCCAATAATACCATAAAATATTAATGGTAATTCAGTTTTTTCCTGTAATGATGATGATGGTTCTTTAGTAAAAAAAAATTATTTTTTATATAATATTAATATCTGTAAACTAAAAATATCATTGTAAATTTAACTGAAATTTTTTAGAATAGATGAAGGGTAATATATAAAAAACAAAAATCTCTTGTGTAATAGGTTAAACCATTAATTATGGATGAGGGTACTAAATAAGATGAATATATATATTGAATTAATGAATATCCCTATCTAATTTAGAATAATTTTTCAAGGGATCTTGTTCCTAGAAAGATGAATAATAGTTTGATTAGTCTGCAATGGTGTTTAAGGGAAAGATTGATTGAGAATAGTGAATTCATGAAAAAGAAGGGTCTACTAATTTTAATTTTTATTCTGAAATGGATGAAGAAAATATATTGTAATATTTTATATAGTATCTAAACATGATATAATTAGAATATTTTTAATCATGTTAGCTCATAAAAAGTATTGAGTTTGTCAAATGGATGAGTTTATGTTATAAATATGGGGAGTATGTGTTTTTATGAATTGTAATTAAATTGAAATATAATAAACTTTAACATAACTTTAGTACATAATTCATTTAAATATTCTATATTTTTTTATATTATTCTTACAAGATACATCCCATTGATGTTGGTTGAGATTTTATGATTCATGTTATATGGGTATCTATGATAGGGGTTGTTATTTTATTTCCATCATATCAAATGAGGGTGATTTAATAAAAAAAGGTATTTTTGACCTAGATTGAGAAATAATGAAACATTGGTATTTAGTGAGTTCTCTTTGTTAAAACTTTTAAAACATTGTTTGATGTGTTCAAAAATTTATCGATGCATCATCTGGTTAGTATAGTTTTATATATCATATAAGAAATTTTCCTGATTTACGAATAAATTTGATAATGGATTAAGGTCATCTAATGTGGTTATTTTATTGAGTGCATCATATATCATTGTATAAAAATTGGGGAAGGGGTTATTCACACTGCAAAATTATGAATGGGATAATTTACATAGGTTATTCACATTTTTATTAAGGATACACAGTCAAATCACATGACTGTAAGCTTCACATATCCAAATTTATCACATAGATAAATGGTCTATACTACCATTTTTAAAATTCACAGAGCCATTTTCAATGATTATTCCAGATAATTCACATAGTGGGACTCTCAATAGAAACAAATAATTGATTTCTGATGTACCTAAATGCCAACTCATTTAGGAGAATATTATATGTAGCAAATTTATATTGAGAAAAATTTAGATTATTGATATGTAACCATATTTTTTTTACATATCTATATTGTAACTTCCTCCTCTTATTAGTGGGATTATAACATGTTTCTAGACTTTTAATATTATAAGTAAGAATTAATTATATAAATTTTAAAATGGTTTTTAATTCTTTCATAATAATTGGATTTTTATAAGTTAGTATTTCAATAGGCTGTGAAGGATTTTATAGTGGTTCATATTGAAAAACAAATTTCAATACAAATATAAATATTTTTTAGTGTGTATCCTATGGTGTAGTAGTGAAGATAGCAATTTGAGTTCGTGGGGAATGTCCACTACATTTTAATAAAACATAGAATGTGGCTATCATGCATCCATACCAAAAAAATCACCTTTCTAATCAAATAAAAGTGAATGGATGTGGGTTTCATAATAAATGTGTAAGATGATATTGAGATATAGAAAAACAAAGGTGGGTGAAAATTGATTGTTGAGATATTTTACTTTGTTAAAAAATAGAAGAGCATGAGTCTCTAATTTAGATGTTATATTTAGTGACCATGATCTAAAGAAAATAAAATCTGCATGAAAACTATTTTTAGCTCGATAATTTTCATGCAGAATAATCGAGGTTTTCACTATGATTCATTCATTCTCACATATTTTGGGGGATTTTTGAAGTGGATGTTCACTCTTTTTTCCCAATACACGTTATTGTGCTAATAATATTCTACATGTTTTAAACATATTTTATATTGTGTTTGAAGAATTAATGATGTGTGATACTCTTACAATGTGATGTGGGATTATGGAAAAATACTCAGAAGAGGATTTACATCATGTTTATAATGAAAAGAATCTATGGTTGGGTGAAATATTCCCCCATCAAGAGATATATGATTCTACATTAGATCAATAATCTTGTAAAAACTGTGTGTTTTTTCTCATTCACATCATGCATGATCATGTAAGGAAGAGATTCTCTACGATTAATAGATCATACTCTAACAATCCACAATGTATAATTTCTATTTAAATAAAATTGTAAAAACATTCATCCATTGTTTCATACCCCTTCATAGTAGATCAAATCGATCGTCCCAGGAACTTCTCTATTTATATATATTATTTTATTCAATGAAAATAATTAAATTAATTCATGTAAATAAATCATATTCAATCTATTATGGATTTTTATTTCCTTACACAAAGTCACACTCTAAGATTGTTTGTATTTCGAGATTATTTTTTTAATTCCAATTCCATATACTATTCAAATTCAAATGAATTTATGTAATATGTTGTATAGTAATGATTCATTGAATTGTTACTTTTTTAGAATGTGATCCACCCAAATTCATGTTACTAGATTAAATTTATGATTATTAAATTATACACCACATAAATATTATATATTTTAACATTAATTAAATAATTATTCAAAATGAAAACCTTCTTTGAATGTAACTAATGTATCCTAGATAAGTCATAATGAGGATATACGCATGTGGAAAAAATTTACTAAAAAAAAATTTCATAGAAAAATAAATAATGAAAACCAACAGAAAACAAATAACATATTAAACCCCTTTCTCCCCCAACACATAAATTTCACTAACACTTTTATGCTTGAGAAACATGTTATGGGTAAATGGGAAATTATAGTGACCCTATCCTTTTTCATATAACATTACATGTTTTTAAGAATAATTAAACATCAATTTACAAACCATGGATAGTTAAGTATAGTGTATTGGAAGACTAGGTACATAGAACATAAAACATGGTTCTAAAACACATCATTGTTAAATCTCTATAAAGAGCTCTAAACATACTTTTATCCCTTACATCTGCATTGAGTACCCTATGGAACACAAAACAAAGGGATGATATAAGATGTCCAATAAGGGAATGAATGTAATGATGTATATTAAGAAAAAGCAGTTAGGTGGCATGATATAAGGATATCCAATGTATGGAACATATGAAATCATTTAATATAACCATGGGATCATATAATGAGGGATTCATATAAATGTGGCAGATTCATTAAACATGTCTTTAGTATGGTTCAAGGTTAACCACCAATCATGTATCCCAATTTTTTATGGTTCAAGGCTAACCACTAATCCTTATTCCCATATTAGTATAGGACAAGGATAACTGCCAATCCAATTTCTCATCTCATATCACAAGACTTATCCTAACCCAATGCATTAGAGAGCAATCTAGGAACACAGATATAAAAATTTTCATGAATATTATTTCCATATAAATAATCATACATAATAAACTGTACATAAACATAAGGGTACCAATAGAATGAATTTGGTACCACAATCATGACATAATGCACATCCAATGGGAAAATCATGAAATAGTCTATGAAAGAAAGATATTAGAACAAACATGGACATTAATAAGGTCAATTAGGAATATAAAATGGTAATTGGTGTCAAACAGAATTGACCACATATAATATATGTATTTGAGAAACATTAGCATTAAAACATTTTTGTGTGGTTTCAAGGAAAATATTATAGAGTTTCAAAATACAAAAGAGGAAAATGTTTTATATAATACCTGAATTGGACCACGAATGTTTTCATAATAAATGAATTATTTAATAAAGGCAATTGTGTATTAAAAAAGAGGATATTGTGAAAATAAAATTGGGTAAATATTTTGTGAAGTTCATTTAAAACATTTTTTTCTAATCAGAAAGTTATAATGAGGTAATCTTATAAAAATATAATTATCTTCAAAAAAGAGTTATTAAAGGGTAGTCATAAATTAATTTTATAAAACTAATCATCATTTATAATAAGTAAATAAATTGATTTTATAAATCCTTTTATATATAATGAAATATTAGGGAAACAAAAAGAACATTAAAGGTTCTGGTAGAATTCGTTACTGATTATTTGCATGGTGTTTGTAGTACCTAAGAGGGATTAATGAGAGAAAAAAGGTGTTTCTCATCACATATACATCATGAGGGCAGTATTATGTAGGTGTAAAAACATAACCCATAATTTGGTATTACACATAAGAAGGTATATCATAGAGGAAAATATAGATTAAGAGAGAAACAGAGAGGATCCATTACCTGAAATCTGGGGGTGTTCTCCACTTATTATTAATTCTTTCTTGAGTATAACTCTTTTGAGAACCTTATAAGGGGATAGTTTATGGTATTTTAAAGAGACTAGGGGAATTTTAACGTGGGCGCAGAGCTTGAGGAATGATTTGGGCAGAATATTCGCAAGGCACAGGGCTTGAGGTGAGTGAAGAGAAGAGGGAGTGAGGGGGTGGTGTTTATAATGGAAGATAGGATATTTTTCATAAATTTTTAACCATTAGTTTATTTATTTCCATGAAGACAACAAATAGTGGTTATTACAAGACCAGAAAGATTAAATTCTTCATTGGAGTTCATGATTTGGGTGCTTACATCACTTGTGTTTTCAGGAATAATGGATTTGAATTATAATGTACTGATACAGTAAATTAATTTATTTTACTATTTAGTAAAGAAATTCGAGTATGTCAAAAAATTCCCAAATTTTCACCAAAACAATTTTTTAATGTGTATAATCCTAAAATTAAATCCATTATTTAAAATTAATGTTCTAAATATGATTATTTTATAATTTAATTAACATTATACTTAATTATTAAAATCCAGGTTTAAAACATTCGTTTACATATTATAAAATATAAGAACATCATACTTTCACATGAATATTATTTTTATATTGTCACATGTATGGTAACTATTACTTAGGGTATATCATTATTCATAATGATATGTTACTATTCATAAGGGTAGGTTATTATTTACCAAATAATATATATTCATTATCGGATACTAAATAAATAACTTATTGCAACCATCTATGACAAATTTTCAAAATTACAATCATAGTGGGGATAAAGATATGTTTAAAATTCACATAAAACATAGTAGTTCATTATGTTTTGATTTCATGTGATTAAATGAAATATTTATATGAGAAGAATTTCCATTTATAAAATATTGGGTCATTACATTCTTCACCCCATAAGAAATTACGACTTCGAAATTTCATTTTACATTCAATGATAGAATTAACCACATTTACATTTCCTTCATTTCCTCCTCTAGTTCCAATGATTTCTCTTCATACTTTAGGTTCTTCCATAGTACCATGTCTAGATGAGTAGTATTGTTGTGAAAAACACTACCTTTACAATCCAAAATCGTCACCTACTACTCATAGGAATGATCTCCTCCAATTGTACCACCTCTAAAGAATTTACTTGTGAAGGGTCTGTTATGTAATTCCATAAGAGGGATACATAAATGTAATCATATACTTTCGACATGGTAGGTGGAAGTAACAGTCGATAGGCCACAACCTCAACATGATCAAGAATCTCGAAGGGGTCGATGTACATGAGACTTAACTTATCATTATTTCAAACTCTCATGACATTCTTCGATAGATATATGAATAGAAATACCTTGTCTTCAACTTTAAACTCAAGGTCTCATTGATGATTATCTATATATCTTTTCCGTCAACTTTGGGATTCCTGGATATTATGCTGAATGTTTTTCACCTTCTCCACCATATCATAAATCATTTTAGGTCATAGAAACTTACATTCACCGACTTCATCACAACATGATGGTGTTCTAGACCATTACCCATTAGTGGCTTCATATGGTTCCATTCAGATGCTCGAGTGGAAACTCTTGTTTTAAAATAATTAATCCATTGGAAGATGCTGGTTCTATCCTCCTTTGAATTCCATAGAAAAATCTCCCAACATGTATTCCGGTTTTTTAATAGTATTCATTTATTGACCATCAGTTTGAGGATAATAGGCCATATAAAATATCAATTCAATGCTTAGAGCATGTTGGAGACTTTTCCAGAACATCGATGGGAATCTAGGATCACAATTATATACAAAATATAATGGTAATCTATGAAGCACTACAACTGTATTGATTTAAATCTGTACAATTTAATCCAATAAGATGTACTATTGAATCACGATAATGTGAGTTGTATTTTTAAGATGATCCACAACTACCCATATAAATTTTTTTCCTCTGGATGTCCTTGGATGTCCAGTTACAAAGTCAATAGTAATATTCTTCCACGTCCATGTTTGTAAGGGATGTGTCTGCATCATCACCTAAGACTTTTTCCTCTCATCCTTCACTTGTTGACATAACATGAACTTTTATGTATATTCATCTATCTCTATTTTCATATTGTCCCACCAAAAGATTTCTTAGAGATCTCGATACATCATTGTGCTCTATGGGTGGATAGAGTAGGTCGATCTATGTGCATCATTAGAAATCACCTTCTTTATCTCTAGATTTTATTGTGTACATAATTTTGACACAAATCTTACAACTCCTTACTCATCAATCAAGAATTGGGAGGATTTACATATTTTATCATCTTCCACCCTTTTCTGAATTTCAACATCCTTTCTTTGAGCTTCTTATATTTTCACCGATAGGGATAGTTGAGAAATAATTTATGAACGGATTTATTATGTTCCTACCTTAATGATTCTCATGTCAATCTTTGAAAATCTAATAAGATTGGATCCTTTTCAATTCTTATCATTGATAAAGTTGTTTGATACTTTCTAATTAGATCATCCACCACCTTATTTTCTATACCAAGATAGTAGTTGAATGAGCAGTCATAATCCGTGATGAGATATATCCCTCTTCATTGGTGCATATTAATATCATTCTGGTGGAATATATGATTTTGACTATTGTGGTCAGTATATATCTCACTCTTATCCCCATAGAGATAATGCCTCCAGATATTCAATGCAAAGATCACAGCCGCTAACTCCAGATCATGTGTAGGATTGTTTTTTTCATAAATTTTTACATGTATTAGGGAATATGATAACAATTTATCATTTTTAATCAGCACAAAAACTAATCCCTTATTTAAAACATCAATATACACCACAAAGAGTTCTCCAATCATTGCGAGTGTGAGTACTGGCATAGTGATAAGCCTCTTTTTCAACTCCCTCAAATAGTTGTCACATTCTTGAGTCCAGAAAAACATTACTCCCTTCCATGTCAGCGTGGTCATTGGGTATTAAAATCATGAAATGTTCTTTACAAATCATAAATAATACCAATATAGACCCAAAAATCTACAGATATCAATTAAAGAAGATGGTATTGGACAGTCTTCAGTTTCCTATGTCTTGAGCGGTCTATAGATATCCCTTTGCTGGTGATAAAATTCACCAAGTAAGATACATCATCCATCCAGAACTCACATTTACTGTATTTGGAATATAAATATTCCTTTTTCGAAGTCTTTAACATAGTATTCAAATGCTCTTCATGTTCCTCCATTATCATAGATTTTATTAGAATATCGAAAATAAATACTACCACAAATTTTTCGAGGTAATATCTAAATATTCTATTCATTAAATTCATCAAAATTACAGTAGCATTAGTGAGTCCAAAGTGCATCCTTATGATCTCATAGTGCCCATACCTCGTTTGAATGGCAGTCATGGTAATATCTTCCTTCCTCACCTATAATTGTTTATATACCGACCAAAGGTCCCCCTTAGAGAAGTAACATTCCCTATGAAGTTGATTAAACATGTCGTATATTTTTGTCATTTGATACATGTTGTTTAACATGATTTTATTGAGCTCGCAATAATGAATTCATTGGTGCATTGACCTGTCTTTATTCTTGACAATGTGTACTGGATCACTCCATGGTGAAGCACTCTGGCATATAAAACTCTTCCCATATTCTCTTGTAACAACTTCATAATCTCTTCAAACCCTATGGTGGCCATTTTGAAAGGTTTCATTGAGATAGTCTAAGATCTAGGGATAAGTTTAGTTGAGAACTCAACCTCTCAGTACATTTGATGTTGACTAAACTCTTCAGAGAATACATCAGTGTAATCTCTCACGATGGGCATGTGTTCAAGCATGATTCTCTCCTTTGTCTCAATCATTTGAGCTATATATTATTTCTCACAAGGCATCAATATCCACACCTGAGATGATGATTCTAAATAAGATTCATCATCCACCTTACACATGTAATGAATTGGAGGATGGTATAGGATGTGAAGAGTGGTATCCCATTCTTGACAGTTGATGTTGGATTTGAATAAATATATCTAATACATCCACAAGATAGCAGAAAACTCCACTAAAGGAGATATTAAGTGATTTGCTGAGAGGTTATGTATTCAAACATTATATGGGGAGGATTTATAAAACATGGATGTAATAATTTTACCATTATTTGTTCACATAGGTAAATTTTCCTTTAATTTTGTGGTTGTGTTTGAATAGTTTTACTAAACATTAATGATTTTAAAGAATGCGTAGAACCAAAATCAAATAGTATGGTTGGTATTCATGAATGAATAACTAGTGTACCTATCACCACATAGTTTTATGGCTCCCACTTAGAAGTAGTAATAACAAAATCCCTTCCTTGTTTCCTTAAAGGTTGGTGCTGATATCTTCAGACAACCCTCAGCTTAGGGAAATTGCATTCATAATTCCCATTCTTCTTTGAGTTGTAACACCACACTACATGTCGTGTGTTGATTGGAACCTTCCTTTCTTCTTCTGTATTAGAGGGATACTTCATATTCCATTGTCATTTGTTATCCATATGACCAATCATTACATATTTTAAGCAATTTTTGGTTCCCTTCAGATAGTTCCCATGGTGCTTCTTCAAAAAACTTTTACAAGGGTAAAATTCCGTATTTTTTTATTATAGGATTAGTTTTTCAAACAAACAATTGTGTTCACTATTTTCTACTTCTTATCACTCGGCCCATGAGACTAATCTGAGTGTCCAATATTTATTTCAACCTAGAGGGCACAACATACAATCTATTCATAACTTTTGATGTCTTGAATTTCGAAAAAAATTTGTAGACTCGGCTTTAGTCCGCTAAATAAGTGTTCCACCTTGTGTTATGTGTTCATGAAAAAGGAATAGGTGTACCTTTCAAGAATTTTGATGTTTTCTTCATATGCTCTGATGGACTCATCTTCCTTCTCCCTAAGAATAAGGAAGTATTTTTCCATCTTGATATGGAGGGTTTGTGGAAAATATTTGTTGAAAAATATCCTCTTGAATTACTCCTAATCCATGGAATGAATTTCCTCGTGGGAATTTTTATTCTTGATCAATGTCTACCACTGATCAGCTTCCCCATCAAAACAGTAGGCTTCTAGTAAAACATTCTCTCCCTCAGAGCACTGGAGGACAGAGAATATATTTTCAATGGATTTAATCTATTCTACCACAACGAGTGTATCATAAGATCCAATAAACATGCGAATCCTTTTCTTCATGAATGAATATATAGAAAATGTATCTTTACATGTAGGGGGAATACATTATTATTGTTTTATGTAATTGTGCATAACTCGAACTAGCTGATCAAGTATTGTCCTGATGTTTTGAGATCCTTCTTCTATCATATAAGCCATATTATTAGGGAAATCCTCGCATTTCCTATCGCAATTATTGTTGGAATTAAGTCTTTTATTGCCTTCCATTAACTAAGAAAATGAACATATACTTAGAGGGTATTAATAATTAGCTATTGATCATAAAAAAGAAAAGTTTGAACATAAATGAAAAAACTTATAATGGAGAGGTATATCATTACTTGTGATTCCTTAGGTTTAAATCCAGGTTAAAATCAGTCTATTTCTTAATATATATTCCTATGAAAATTATTTTGTCCATAAATAATGGTTTGTACTAAGATCATGATTCTGCCAATGCATATCCCCCAGGAGAGTCATAAACAATAGTGGTGCAAGGCCCGTTATCATGCAATAGTTCCCATTCGAGTCCAACACAAAATATTGTTTTCAGGTTTTACACTTCGATTCATCTATACCAAAGCTGCCTCTACCTAATCATATCATGACCTACATGTATTTTCATCATAAAAAACATACTCTATACTCACCAGAATTTAAGAAAATTTTCTTATTCCTAGTCTCATCCTTACGGTTCCCACTGAGGTTCTCTATTCCTAACCATCAAAAATAACTTGATCATCCTATGATTCAAACTATATCGACCTATCATCTTTTCATATAGCATTAAATTTTTAGCATAATTATACATCAAAGTACAATCCATGTATCGTTAAGTCTAGTGTCTTGGAAGACTAGGTACATACAACAAAAAATATTGGGAAAAACACTTCCTTATTTAATCTCCATAATGATCTCCTAACGTCCATTTAGAACTTACATCTGCATAGGGTACCCTATGAAACACATGAACAAATGGATGAGCTAAAAACCCTAGTTAGGGAATTAACATAATGGTACATCTTAATCACATGAGTTAGGAGGCATGAAATAATGATATCCAAAGCATAGAACAAATGAAATCATATCATATAAGGATGGGATCATATAAACATTGAATCATATAAATGTGTTAGAATCCTAAAACAAGTCGTTATTATAGTTCATCGATATCCACCAATCCCATTGCACATTTTAGTATGGGTTAAGGCTAACCTAGAATCCTGATTCCTAATTTTGTACGGGTCAAGGCTAACCACCAATCCCATTTCCCATCGCATATCATGAGACTTAACTTTACCCAATGCAGTAGAGTAATATTTCGGTGCACCCAACTGGACATTTTCATTAATATTATTTCCAAATAAAAAATCATACATATTAAACCATCCATAAACCCAAGGGTACCCATGTAAAGAAATGGGTACCAGAATCCTGAAATAAAGCATAACCAATGGGCGTATCATGAAATTGTCCATAAAAGAAAGGGAATAGAGCACACATCGAAGTTCATAAGATAAAATAGGCTTGTAACATGGTAAGTGGTATCGATCAAAATTGAAAACATATAAAAAATTTATATCAGTAACATTAGCATTAAAACATTTAGGTGAAGTTTAAAGTAAAATATAATAGAGCTTTTAAAATAGAAAATAGGACAATTATTATGTAAAACATAGACTGAACCAAGAAGGTTTTCAAAATAAAAATAATTATTTTATAAAGAAAATTTTGGATTAAAATAGAGGATAGTGTGAAATTGAAATTAGGTAAAAATTCGGGGATGTTCTCTTAAAATAGGATTTCTTA
Source organism: Viscum album (assembly GCA_963277665.1). Classification (NCBI taxonomy): domain Eukaryota; kingdom Viridiplantae; phylum Streptophyta; class Magnoliopsida; order Santalales; family Viscaceae; genus Viscum; species Viscum album. Next base: position 1,959,345,184 of record OY728165.1, read on the forward strand.
TCGAAAAGTTGCAATATGGGAACAATTTAAAAACATATATATCAATGAATGAGAGTGATGAAAGTGACATCATAAAAGAATTTTTTAAAACTAAATAGAATTTAGAATATGTACATAAGAAGATAAGATAACTCCATTTTTACATAAATAATGATCAGGCAACCTGAAGGAACAAAAAACGATTGGAGAGAATTCGTTAAGGTTTATGGGCATGGTGTCGAGTGTACCTAGAAGGGATTGATGAGAGAGAACAAGGGATTATCAACATGTATAAATAATGAGTAAAGTATGGGGGAGTTAAAAATACCCCATAATTTCATATTACACATAAAAATTCAATGAATAGTGGAAAATATTGATTAAGAGGGAAATTGAGAGGATCCCTTACCTTAAAGCTGATTGTGTTCACTACTTCTTATTAATGAGATCTTGAGTCTACCTGTTTTGATAACCTATTAAGGGGAGAGTTTGTTTTATTTTGAAGAGAATTGGGGCCTTTAGACGCAGGGGAGAAGATTTCAATGATAATTGGGAATAATATTGCAAGGGCATAATGATTGAGATGAGTGATGAGAAGAGGGAGTGACAGGGGGTTTTATGTTGGATGAGAGGAGGGTTTTCATAATTTTTAATCATTAGTTTATTAATTTTCCTCAAGACCATCAATAGTGATGATTCCAAGACAAGAAATAGTAATTTGTACATGTGAGTTGGAGATTTGGTTTCTTACATCACTTTTCATTTTAGGAATAGTGGATTTGAATTTTTATGTATTTATTCAGCAAATTAATGAATTTTACTATTCACTAAAACAATTTATGTACTTCAAAAAAATCCCAAAATTTCACCACAACCATTTTATGATTGTAGATTCCAAAAATGAAATCTATTTTTCAAAATTAATTTAAAAAATATGAGTTTTTTAATATTTAATTAAAATATTAATTTATTATTAAAAAACAGTTTTAAAACATTCATTAACTTACTGTAAAATATAGGTACATCATACATTTACCTGAATATTATTTTTATACTATAATAGGTAATATTACTATTTATTATCGTATATCACTATTTATTAGGGTATCTAATTATTTATACGAGTATGTTACACTTCACAAAAAAATATTTTTTTCTTATCGGACTCCAAATAACTACCTCATCGCAACCATATTTGTGAGATGTACGAAATTCCAAACACAGAAGAGATAAAAATATATTTAAATGTCACATATCCCTTATTAGTTCATTATGTTGTGATTTCATGTGATTATATGATGTATTTATAAGATAGTAATTTCCATTTATAAAACATCTAGTTGTTATAGAAATAGTGGGGCTAAGAGATACTATCATGTTGTGTAGGTCTAGTGGAATTGAAATATACTTTCATAGAATATTAATTTATATCCTATGAAACATATCATGGAAAATATTTGAATTTTAAAAAAATTAAAGATAATTTGAAATAGTAATTGAATGTACATATTTATTTGATTCAGAAGTTTAACTAGTATTAATGTTCCTCTATTTGGGTGGTAATAGATTATTATACCCAATTCAAATGTATATGGGGTTTATAATAGTAATACAACACATTTTATTAATATGGGTGTATTTAAAGAGACACTATGATTGAGTAAATCTATAAGAGAATATATGATATTCCTAACCATCAGAAATTAATGGGAAATGAAGTGGGGAGGAGGATAAGTGAAAGAGAGGGGTGCTCGATATCAATTATTTTTATAGAGACCCTAGACATTTACACATATTTTTACATGATTTTTAACAATATTTATCCATTAATTAAAAATCATATATCATGAGGTCTTGTTTTTATTGATGAATAGGTTTATAATACATCAAAATAAGACTAAAATAATAAAAAAATATTATTCTTGATAATGATCTCTTATATCCTCTTGAACACCTAAAATTCATGGGATAATAATTGAAATATAATGTCAAAAGGCTGATCTAAAATCATAGTAAGGAGTTAAGCATGATAAAAAATCATAACTTGTGAGTAAAAATGGAAAACATAATGTTGTAAAATATAAGTTTCTAGGGTAATCTCATTTTATAATAACATAAGGAAAATTGTATCATTAGATCATGAAATATTAGAAAATTTATTATCACATATATATTTAAAAAAACATGAGTCAAATCTATCTTCCTTAAAAATATTTCGTAGAAGAAAATTTCACATAATTTTCTAGGGTTGATCACTAATAACAAAAATAATTAAAGATGAGACTAATGATTTATCAAATGTATTGAAGAAAAATTTTAGTGAACCTATTATGAAATTTTAATGATTATGTTTTCCACAAATGAAATTAGTCAAAATTCAATAACAAATATAATTACAAATGAAATGAAAAATGGTTTCATAATCTTGTCTGGTATCAAAATCAATAGAAATTTCATAATGATGGAATTTTATATATGAAAATAAAGAATTAATTAAATAAAAAATTTGTGGGATAATAATCATGTTATATATGTGATAAACTTATATACATAATGTAGAATCAATCTATATCATAAATGGTTTCATTTAATGATGAAAATGTATTCCAAATTTTACATGGTATATTTTGTGGAACAAATGAAATTTTAAAACTAAAATCTGTACAAAAAAATTATGAAAATGTTTAAAATATTTTAGATAAAATTTTATATGAAATTAATCCCCAATAAATATAAAGGTTGTTTCTAAAGAATTAGTGAATATTATGGTGTTCAATTTAGTACCTATTTTATAATATAAAAAAATGTTATGTCAACTCTATTATAAGTTTAATAGGTCCAATGATTCTAAAATTATTAGAGGAATCCATTTAAAATATTATTGTGAAAATTTTATTTAATAATCATTTATATAATGTTAAATATATTTTTTATAATATTTTTTGAAAATATGTATATGGAATAAAATTATTTTGTTACCAATGGAAGAATAATGTGATCTTTTTAATAAAACATTTTAACATTAATATTAATTAGAAAAGGACAGAAAATGATTCTATTATATTAAATTTAAATGAATAATCATATGATAATAATATATATTGGGTTGAATATTAAAATACCAAAAAATTCATTTTTAGGAGTCTCAAATGTAAATAATCTAGAATAATGATGACCTTGTATAATAAACCCTTACCACATTGGTAACTTTTGAATTAAAACTCTCATTAAATAAATAACATTAAATTAATCATTAAATACCATGGAAATAAATACATTCATGATATAAAATTGAATTTGGGAAGTATAAATTTTAGAAAAAATATATAAGTAGTGAATATGGATTTGGTCTCATTGAATTAAACGTGAGACTAAAATCCCTTAAAATGATTGTGTCATTCAAAATAAATTAATAAATGAAGCTACTATGAGTGTAAAATTCAATTTCAAATAAAAATTGTTGAAAAAAAACAAAAAATTCCCTGGTAAGTACACACATTATCATACAATATCATAACAAAATAAAGAAGTAATTTAACCCAATAAACAAAATTGAGTTATATAACCCCTTACAGTTTAATGAAACATTCTTGAAGAGGAAGTTATTTATGATGAAGTTAAAATAATATGAGCAGGATTAAAAACTGATTAAATTTATTAAATATTTTTTATTTTTTCATTTAAACAATAAGTTCATAAAAAATATTGTTTCTCAATAAATGATGCTTTGGGTAAAAAATCATTACCTCAAGTCAAAAATTATCGTGTATATCCTTTATCTCACATAAAATAAACATATAAAAATGTATTTTTTTCCTTAATATCATATTTATAGTCCAATAAATTATAAATTAAACATTTATTTCATTTATTTTATTTACATATTTCATTAATCATTCTGTCATGTCCATGATAATTATTTCTAGGATACTCGATCCATTATTTAAAAATTATATCAATTTATTAACCATGGTCAATGGGGTAATTGTTCCATCCTATCCTAAATAATTATCATTAAATAATTATAAATTTTATACTTAAATTATACTTTTAAACCCATTAATAAAATATTGGTATAAAAATGAACTATGTTATAACTATAGAGACAGTCGATCATACACACACAAAGACTTACATTTCCATTTTTCAAAAATCATATTTTAATGAAATAAAATTTAATTTTATATTTATATAATTATATATAGATAAAAAATATCATATTATTTATTTTAATACACTTAAAAAGTCATTCCAGGATATTCATTAGTATAACTGAATCCCTTATCTTCATGAGGCAGTAGTCTACCATACAGACAAACGATGTTATCATTTTTCAACTGATGGTATGGTATGAAGATATATGATATGATACAATAATGTAAAGATTAAAATTAAATGAATATTAGATATAATTATTAAAATAATCATCATGAAAATCCCTGAGAATTGATGATGGAAAATTATTTACATTGGTTCGTGAGGTGATAGGGAACCATACACATCAACGAATGTTTTGTTTCCCAATTGATGAAAAAAATAGATGAATAGTTAATAAAACATAAATATAATAATGTATAATTATATATAAAATACAATTGTTATTATATTTTAATTTTTATGAAATAATTTAATGTCAATTAAGAAGATGTAAAAACAAGGAGCTCGAGGAAGATGATTAACTTTTCATACAAAAAAACTTCATTTGGATCAATTATTAAGGAACATAAGGATGGTATTTGGGAAATTCCAAAATCACTATAACATGGATAAGGATATAGGGGAGATATTATGGAAGTGTTTGGTTGAAAAATATATATTAGAATGTGTGAATATATGAGGGGAGTAGTTCCATTTTATAATTTTGGAGGGGTGGCATTTTTGTAAATACCCTAAACTATTGGAAAATCAGAAGTCACTCTCAAGAAATTTACCATCAAAATTAATAAAAAATCGAGATAAGGTGTGTTATTATCATTAAATGAATCAAAAACTAGAAAATAAACATGGTTTTATTTGTTTTCATTTACTAGTATGGTTACTCACATCTATAATATTAGTTTCTCACCAAAGTAACTATTTTTTAATAATTTTACTATTTATTATGAATAAAATTAACATGAAATTATTACCTATTATTAATAATTATTATTCCAAATATATTTTACATTTTATAAAATTTGATACATATAATTTGGTAGAACTCATTTGAAAATTAAAGCTATAAAATGTAGTATGAGTTGGTTTTCCCTTAAATTCATTTTTCAAGTAATAGATGTTATTATACCATTACGACATTAAATATTAATAATATAGATATAAATTAATATAAATTAACATATATAATATTAATTATAATTATTTATTTCATTTTTAGGGGTTATAACAAAAAACTATAATATATAATCTTAATTCATTTAAAAATAGTTTGTAGAAAGCCAAATTTGTTTGAAAAAAGTATCGTTATTTAAAAATTGTGATAATTGATGAATCCAATAATATTAATTATATCCATAAAAATAAAATCCTTTATATTTACCATTTATGAAAAAAATGAAACATATAATAAAACATTAATATTTGTAGATTTAATGAAAAGAAATTATAGTATTTTAAAAATCGATAATTTTTATTATTTACTAAAAAGTCAAACATTTAAAAAACATAGAATTTTACCGTAATTTAATTTAGAATATATTATTTAAAATATTATTTTTATTTAATAAAATATCATTTCTATGAGTTCTAAATTTTACTTATAATATTTTATCTCAAAAAAAAATTAAATTCATTTTTGAAAGAAATGTATTTTTTTAATATTAATATATAGTAATTAAAATTTATGAGATTATTTAATAATGATTTATCAGTAAATTTATACTAATTAGAAACATTATAAAAAATCATAAATTAGTTAATATTATTTATACATGTCATTTTAATTTCCATGATATATCTATCAAATTTGATTAATCACACATTAATATTATAACATAGTTCATTTAAACTATTTGTTATGTGTTCCATATGTTATCAAATATATAGTTGTTTTAAAATATTAGGGAGTTACATTATACCCATTTAAATATATTTTTTCTCACATTTTGAACTTTTTACCATGGATCATTGATAGGACATTCAAAAAAATTCTAGAAAACCCACATCATAAAATGGGTTAATAAAAAATTAGTTTAAAAATAAGGAAAAGTAAATTTGAATATATTCACATAACTATCTTTATAAATTGGTATACATTTCTATGATTTCAAAAAATATGAATTTCAAAATATAATCCATTTATGATATAATGGTATACTTTTTTATGAGAGAAAATACAATTGATTTATCAATAATGGAATCCATTATTATTTGAATTTTCTTTTTAAAAATATTTTATGGATAATTTTACCATTTAAACATTGAAAATAATTAAAATTATTAGTTCAATATATAATTTCATCCACTTAACATTTTTCACAAAAATGATACCTATTACTCAAAAATATGAGTATTGATGATGAATTTCTTATTCATGAAGCACTACGATTCACTTCAAACGGATCACATGGTTCCATAGAATCATATTATGGTATTAGCCATTTCATTAAACATTATTAAAAATTAGAAAAGGTTATAAAAATTTAAGATAATTCTAAAAATGAAAACACATTCCTATTAATCTCCAAATATAAAGAAGAACATAAATAATTAATTAAATAAATAACCCTAAACATCAAATTACCTAAAAAATTCCAATATTAAATTGTGTTCATCTTAAATAATCATTCATGTTAAATACCCATTTAGAATAAAGTGAAACGTATACCTAAACATAATGAAACATTTACCAATGTTTCTCTAATCCCTATAAAATACTAACATTTAATAATTATTTAATACTAGAATATATTTCCTAAAATTAACAAAAATATTTCCAATAAAGTAATATTTTTAATACAAAATTCATACTATAAATTAAATAATTTAGAATAATGGTATGCTCTACACCATTATCTCCCATCGGTAGTGGGTTCAGGCCATGTCTACATTCCAGTTGTGATGGGTTGTCTCCCCATATACAGGTTATCCATTTTAAAATACTATTGAATAAAAAAGTTTAAATAATATTCATAATTCACCTTTATCTTTTATATTTCTTGATAATATGATGAGTATCATGAAAAATTATACTATTCATCATTTCACATTATTTAGGCTCTAATGTTTTTATCCAGTTTATAATTTTCTCTAAAAGAAAACAATTTCAATTGACTACATTTATCCAAACGTCGTGAACATTTCAAAGATTACAATTTCCTCAATCATAAGCCTTTTCATAAAATAACTCCTTATAATTAAATCCCCAATCAAGTTCATTTATTGAATTTAATTTTTTCTTTAAATTATATAATGAAAAAATACTATGTAATCGTTCTTTGATGTTCCAAAATTCATTAAACAATTGTACCATTAATATAAACATTTCAGCAACATGATTATTGAATTCCAAAATTGAAACACTAAAATCATAATCTTAAATTATTTTTATAACCTAGGGCCTTATGATATAATACTTAGAATATGGAAATTGCATTGAAAAATTCCATGTTCTCATTAACTATGACATTGAACTATTAGTGGATCCATAGGATGAACCATGTTTCCTTGAATCTTGTTAATATTACATTTTATTTTTCTTCAAAAATTGGCTAATTTATGGCTTATATTACCTCATATATACCATCTTACATTTCCTTTATATAATATTCCATGGTTTCTCATCCAAAATTTCTGACATGTAAAGAATTTAATATTATCTTCTTTTTAATCATTCATAGTTGATAATTCTTGATATTCCATTATTCTCTTTATTATTGTGTCGGGATATTAAAATATTTTCCCATTATTAATCATAAATAAATTTATCTCATTTAGAATGATCAATATATGTATAACAACCACTCAAATTAGATTATGAATCTCATTTAGAAAACCAATACATTTCCCATAACATTTTTTGTTGGCATGATTTATCCTTTTCCCCACCATTAACTAAAAGTAATAAATGTAACAATATGATAATGTGTAAATAAACGTAAATGGAAACTTATATACTAATAAGGAATAACTTATAAATGATAATTATATTATGAATTATGGGTCTCTAAAATTCAGTCAAGGTTATCAATGGTGAGATTTCTAATTAATTTTTTAAAACCTAATAAATTTATTGTAGTCCTTATTATTGGATTGTAAACAATTACGCGAATCTCCAAATAATATCCCATTTGAGTGTCAAACCAGGTGTGTAGAAAGTCACGTTGTCACACACCATGTGAAGATCAATTATAGATAAATATACACATTTCATGGTAATTACCACTATGTAAAAATATAACAGATCCATATCCAATTTTAGTATCTAGATAGTGATGTAGTTTTCTTCAAACGAAAATCAATATACATCACTTAAAATCATATAAGTTTTCATTTACATATATTTATTTTTTGGATTATACATAGTGTTATAACATATATTTTGATAGAATATTTGATAACGTTTAACTAAACAATTTCATTCCTACTAAATTTAGTGTCCCAAACCCATTATATATATTATTATATTATTAATAATAGAGAAATCCATTAGTTATAACCTAATTACAGGGACTCCTAGCGTCCTCAGAAGAAAAGGTTCTTAACACCTCAAAGTGAGAAAAAAATAAAACATTCTTGTTTTATTCTCCACAATTATATAATAAATTCTTTCAAGATCATAAACAACATCATGTAAACAAGAAATTACCTATAAAAAGGGGTGTGATAAATTCCATGAATGGTAATTAACAAACTAAGGATCCATACCATGTGAGTTGAAATAATAACATGATATAAAAAAATTAGAAGGCATGAGGGTAATAAAATGGGAGAATAACATAAACAAAATGGTATTGTAAGATCATTGAATCATAAGAAATGTGGAAGTAATATATAAAACAACATAAAAAAGGATCAAAGATAACATCCTTTAAAAAAAAGCACGGTTAAAATGTAACATTGTAGAATATATTTACTCCTTAATCTAATAAATGACACATCATGAGATAATGTCATTACCAAATTTGAAGGAGTTCAATATTATTACACCAATCATAAGATGTTCATAATTATGTGTTCCATAGAAAGAGATAAATCATAAGGTATAAAATTAATAATTACTTATGGAATAAAACTTTGTTTTACAATTGTTTCTCATACCACAATCAAAGGAATTTTTAAAATGACGGAAGTTGGAATATTATCATAAAGGAGGTATTACCTTATTAATATATATTTAAATAACCTAGGTATATATATTTTAGAGACATATATACATAATCTAGAAGAATTAAATACCAAAAAAAATTATGACATTGATGAATATTTATTTAAATGATTGCATGGAATATTTAATGAGAAAAATACCCTCTTAAAAACAAAATGACTTCTTTAAATTTTAAATTATTATAAAATATTATAGAAAATATTTTCACTAAAAATAACCCTATAAAATTATCAAAAAACTTTCAATGAATATTGTGGTCATTAATACAAGTAATTTGGTTAAATACATATTGTTATAAAAATTGTTTTTAAACTGTTACAAAAAGGAAAAGAAGTCCATAATTTCGGAAATCAAATGAAGATTACAATAAAAATATATTTTAAGAAATTTCTAAATTTTGTTTTTTTTTGTAATATATCATTTTTTATAAATTTAAATAAATTATTATTAATATTTTGATAAGACATTGATATGGATGAAAAGGGATTTTGGACCAAATAGGGAATCTAAGTCCCTTTTTCATAAAAACAATTTCTCCATATTTATAAGTAATAATGATATAAAAATGGTAAATTTTCATTAAATTATCATGAATAATTCGGGGTGAGTGAAAGTGATTTATATTATGATTTAAATATCAAAAATCTCCACCACTGAAGGCTTAAACATAAACAATCACAAAAAATGATGAGATTTTGAAATAAACACATGCCAATTTGGTAACTTTTGGTTCATAGTCCCCATGAACATGGTAACATTAAATGAAACCATAAATAATGAGATGATAAATATAAAATTGACATAATATTAAAATGGGAATTATTTTCACCAAACAAAAGGAATAAATGGTGAATATGGAATTTGACTTAAGGAGGTAAAAGTGAGATGAGAAATCCCTTTGATTGTTCGTGACATTGATATTGGAATTAATCAATGTTCTTATTATATGTGGATAATTTAATTCCACATTATATAATTGGTTATGTAATAGAAATTTTTTGATTTTGATTACATATTTAATGAAATCATATCAAAGATTAAAAAGACGTAATTTAACCCAATTGGATAATTTGGATTAAAAATTCCATACGATTTATGAAACATATTAATAAAACTCCCTTGAAGGGATAGGTCCTAAAGATGAATTAAAAATTGCATGAATTAGAATAATACATGATGTTATGTATTAAATATTTAGTATATATTCCTTTTTAAGAAAAATTTGTATAAACATACATGTCTCTCAATGAAGAATATTTTGAATCTGAACCCCTTAGCTTGTGTCTATACATGTCTTGCATGTATTTATCTTCCCAATAATAAAATTTTATAATTTTTTTTGATAATAAAACATTCCATTTTTAATATATTATAATAAAATTATTTATTTCAATTATTTTAATGACATATTTAATTTCTTATTCATCTATTCCAATAATAAGTGTTTTTCGGTGGCTCTGTTGAATATTTCAAAATGTCATTTGTGTGTTGGATGTAGTAGAAAAGAAATTATTACATAATCTCAAGGTTAATAATTATGGAAGAATTATAATTTTAATAAATCTATAATTATTTTAAAACCAAACATGAAATATGGTTTTCAAAAATAATCTACATTCTTATCATGGAAATAGGAGTTCATTGGAAATCATTGGTGTTTAGTTTACTAGGTCAAATACCTTGAGAGGGGGTGAATTGAGGTATGACAAATTTAAACAACTTACCCTTCGGATGTTGGTTTATTATTAAGGTAAACACTATTCCCTCTTTCTCCCATAGAAATATATGAAAAAAAATTATATCCTGAAAATAACACATCAATTTTACATGGTTCACCATCACTAGGCTACATCCAAGCAGTGTACAACTTCATTGTGCCGATGTACCAAAATCTAATAATGCTCACTGGTATTTAAAATGTTCGAGCATGGTAAATTCTATGCCCATTATCCCTTCATTTAGAAGATTTAGGGTCTTCTAACATCATTTAGAATGTTTACTCCAAATTATTATTCCTCTGGCTCACTACTGGTGAAAATGATCATTGTATTCTTCTTCCTTCGATCACTACTATTGGAAGATAATGAGTCACATTTTATGAAATTTTAGGTCCCTTTATTTTATTGAAATAACACATCCTATAATATAAGTATATGCTCTGATGATGTCAATTTTTCACCTGTATATGAAATCAACTTTTTGCATACTATTAGGTGAGAAGAAATTGTTTTCAAAAATTGTTTTAGTCCATATCTATGCTCCCATAAGTCATCTGTGAACTTCCTTGCTTCCTCTATGAACTATGTAGAATCTATGGTTCACTTATCACCTCTCTTGTGAATTTACTCTACTTGGGATGTTGCATACCAGTTTAGCATACTGTGTTTGTGAAAAACCTATGCATACTGCCTCTGTTTACCGCCTCCGCTTCTATAGAAGATTTATTCCTCTACGAAATCTTCTTTCTTTGCAGGATATAGTATCCTATAAAAACAATTAGTGAAAATTCTAAAATGTGAACAAATTCATCCTTTGTTGAATTCTACCCCTTGAATAATTTTTATACATAGATGAATTCCCATAGTGATGATTTTCTCTAAATAAATTTTCTCTCACATAATGATGGGTCTACAATTCCTTATATAGAAAAATTGATCAATATAATCTACTAATATGAGATTTACGAAATATTCAATGAGGCCCATCCATTACCAACTTACATGCATCTACAGTGATCCATTCTTCCCTATATATATCCTTAAAGCACCACTTAGTTTTCTCCAATGGCAATACATCATGCAAAACATCACACTTTCCTTGTACTATAATCCTTCTCGTGAAACATTTGTCACTCCATGTATCATCTCTGCCTTGCGAACTGTTTCCCATATGTAGTACATCTACCTTGATTCATGGTCTACAAACCGTGATCTCCATTTCTAAAATCATTAATATTCTTAAGTAAAATTCTCTATTTTAAGGCCGAAAAGTTTGGCAAACATTGTAAAATGGTTCCACCATAAAAAATCTACCAAAAAAACCAACTATACACATTCTTGGTCATCCATCTTTGTCAACAGTCATGATCACACCAAAAAACATCGAGAGGACACCTTGAATGATTTTATCCAAACAATCACCCCTTTTGGTATTGTTGACAACTCTTCTCCTAATAATTCTACACATTTTCATTCCTCATTAATTCTTTTCCAATCTTCTAATACCATTCACCTCTTGCAGTAAAGAATACGATCATGTATTTACTCAACATATACTATAATACCACATAAGTAAATCTCGTTAAGGGAAACATGAGTATAATGAAAATATCACCAATAAATTACTTTAATTCATTAAAAACCCACTCATATAATTTCATCACTAACCTTACCTATTGTGGTATACAATCATTTGATCGATCACATCATGAATCATCTGATTTAATACTCCCCCTATGTTACAACACCCCCTATTTCACTGCTCCACTTGTCACTTTCTTCCCGTGTCATGACTAAGATGTTTTCTTCACTTTAATATCCCCAATTCCACCATGTCTCCTCAAACCCAAAGTGCACATCATTTTTTACTGCAACATGGTAATGAACACAAACCAGTACATTGGGGAAAAACAAATCATACGTTAGGGAGTTGGGATCCAACATCCATACATTTTCAGGTGGGGGAGTCGACTAGATTCCTATATCTAGTCAATTCCATTTAAATGATTATTTTGGTAAGCCATGTTTCAAAATTTCATAAACCTATTGGTATGTGTGAACACACTCAAACATCACAAACCCTTGTTCAGCATTCTACTTGATAAAATAATAGATGATTTTAATGTTCTTTGTCCAAGAGTGGTGGATTTAATTTTTTATAAGACTTATATCACATCAATTATCACATTGTATTTCGATTTTACATTTCAATTCAACTACCATTTCCTCTAGAAGATGAATCATCCATAATAATTGTATACATGCTTATTTTTCTGCTATATATTTAGCTACAACAGTTCTAAATCATATGAAATCTTTTTTCATGATTTTCCAAGAAATACATGATCATCCAATATAAAATTCCCCACCTAATTTTATTTCTTATCATCCGTTGATCTATCCCAATCTGTTTCTGTATATCCCAATACCTATTATTGAGGTTTCTTATTGCACATCAAATCAAAATCCACTATCACGTTGATCTGTCTAAGTATTCATTTTTACAATATGAAATTTGATTTTTTTGGATTTATTTTAAAACACAATACATGACATGTGGAAATAACAATATTTTGTTTGGTCGCTATTATGTGCAACATACATCCAATGATATGCTTATAATCCATGAAATTAACTCTTATGCATTCATCATCCCAAGAAAATTAATTTGGTTAGCCACCAGAGTCTTCATCTCATTTTAATTATCCATTCCAGAAATTATAATGAAAATACAAGGAATATTTATATTGAGAAATGAATGTGCCATTATTTCCTTGAGTTACCTATAAACAAATGAAAAAAATCATGTTCACCAATCATAGAAATGTCTAACTCACACTTCATTAATTCGGAAATCAATCTACAAATATCTTCATATGATCCTCTAAAGATTATGTAATCAGTATATACCATAACCATTTCCCTTTGATTAAAATCATTGTTGACATATAAATTGTATTAAACTCTACCATTATGAAAACCTATCTTCTTAAATAACTATTCTAGATTCGAATACCATGATATTGGTGATTTATTTATACCATATAAATCTTTATTTAGATGAAAAACTCTGTTCTCATCTATATGGATGAGAAACCCATCAGGTTGGTCAATGTGAACATATTCTTCCAACACCCAATTCAGAAATTTTTACTTGATGTAAATTAGAAATCCTTCAGCATTCATTGCACTTCTATAGACAAGAATCATTGGATTTTATCTTTCCTTTCAATAGATCACATTTTTCATCAATATTAGAACCTTATATTTAGGATCACCCTATTCAAACAAGTCATTCATTGTTTCAAATAACCTCACCATATTTATTTGTTTTTTTATGAAAGACCCATTTTGTACCAAATATATTCTTGTTTGTCGGCCTTGAAACTATATCCCACATATAATTATTCTAAATTTGGTGAAGCACTAAATTCAAAGCCTAAACCAAATAATTATCTCTAAATTCACCATCAATATATTTAGGATCTACCTATGATATCTATGATTCTTAATATAGAGTCTTCATCCTCTTTATCGTCACTAGTAGTGTCTGATCACCCATTCTGTTAGGTCAATCAATTTCACCTATTCCTTTTAGTATCTAGGAAGATAATGAATTATTATCATCTATTTAATTGGATGAATATTATTCTAAATTAACCTATGTAACTACAGAATCTCCTAATCTTCTTATCTCTTCATCAATATCATCTTAAGACTGATCATGTATTTGTTGATGATTTTTACCATTCTCTTATATGGTTACAACATAGCTTTGAACTACTATTTCCCTCGGAATTCGGGGATGTCCTCCGTGATTAAAGGGTCAAACATTCCAATTAGTTTCTAACGGGTTTGTTCGTAGAATCGGAAACATACAATGATTCCACATCCATTTGGACCTACTTTCCAAAGGTAGGTGCTCATTAGTTGTAGACTAATGAGGCTTAGGAATTTTCATTGGTCGAGAGGATGGGAGGTCGGACTCATCACACCATTTTGAGGGGAATTATTGTCTACTCCTGGACTCTCTTTATAGATTTAAGTTATGTTTGTGAATCCTTATTACATTACCAAGTATAAAATGAGCTTTCCTTTAGATCTGACAATCAATGATCGATATGTAGGAAATTTAGAGAATCTTTTATATGTATTCAAGGTTCATCATTGATAGAAAATCATATATATTTGTTATAGTTTCTTAGTCAATGGTATCCCTTGATAAAAAAAGTCTCTTAGTCATTATAATTACTATACTGGTTTTAAAGTCACTCAGTGGGGCACTTAATGTTTATTTTCATTCAGAAGGGCATGAATTATTTTAGAGTTGAGATCGAACCTGTAGATGGGCTACCTACGTATCCTTTGTTAATAAAAGGAATCAGAACCCACGTAGTTCGAGTAAGGGAGTATGATGTTTATGATTTATGGCTCAAAGAAGGATTTCATAATTACTTTTACTCTCTAAGCTCACTTGAGTCCTGCTCGGTGTGAGAAACAAGAGGTATTGGTAAAAAATCAAACAATTGTGCCATGAAATATGCAATCATAAGATATAATTTGGGACTAATGTATGTATGACTGCCCAGATAAATGAAGATTTGGATTTACTTTAGGAATGGAATCCAGGAACAGGGTTCGTAAAGGTATATGTGCTTCAAGGTGATTTGAATACTCTAACTTGGGGCATACTCTTGAAAAGGTGGCCCAAATTAGGAGATGACTTATGATTGGATTTTTACTCCTGAGAAGGAATCCATGATCAAAGGTAAATTTGGACTGGTAAAGAGTAATTAATACTGGGGCTTACTCCTGAAGAGGATTCCCATATTTATGACTGGGGCTTACTCCTAAGGAGGATACACAAATTATGGGACCGAGGCCTACTCCTGAAGAGGATACCCATATTTATGGCTGGGGCTTACTCCTAAGGAGGATGCCCAAATTAAGGGACTGGGGATTACTCCTGGAGAGGATGCCTAGGTTAATGAGTTCTCTCATCTTAAAGGATGAGCTTGAATGAATGAAATCTCAATCATTAGTGACATCAAGATGGGAAATAACAAGGTTTTGAGAGATATTCCACATAATTCCTTTTTGATAAGGGAGTGAAATCAAGAAATCGTGCATAAATGTCTTTGAAGAGTGTCTTGAAGACAGAATATTGAATAGGAGAGGTGAAATGGCTTATGAGGGGTGAAATGGGCAAGAAGGGTACCCAAAAAGGCAGGGGAGAGCAAGTCCTGGAAGGCTCGTAGGTACTGTGTGGGTGTGCAGGTCCTGGCTTGGCAGGTATACCTGCGCGACACATGGGTACTTGCGCGATGGTTAACTAGCAGGGTAATACTTGAGAAAATCTTGTTTAATGCCTTTAGAATCATCATGAGGTTCTTCCAGAAGAGTGGCGTGCATGTTCTATTGAAGTAGTTAGGTGGTGCGCAAGTGTGGCCATTTCCCTTAAGTGTTGGACACTTAGGAGCACAAGAGTTGATGATTTTCAACACTTAAGCCTTCCTCCCCCTCTTTATATCTTCTGTTCTATGTATGAAATTACCTTAGAAGTGTTTCAAAATGTTTTAGAAGAGACTAGGGCATAGGGAGCTCAAATCTGGATTCTGGAAAAATTCATCCATGAATGGGGGGCCCACATGGTCTATTTATAGGTTGAAGAAGACCCGGGTGGTTATCCTTTAGGACGCGCAAGTCACTTGCATGACCATTAGGCGCCGTGCAAGTGTACTTGTGGGACCATTGTATAACTTGCACGACCCTTGTGCAACATTCTTCTCATTCCTTCCTTTGTCAATTTTTGATATTTGTGCAAAGGTGGACTCAATTGGAGCATATATATTCCCCTTTTCCAATCTTTAGATTATGTGACGAATGGAGCGTCAACAAAAGTCCCCCCTCAGAGTTGGATCCAGAGAGAATAGAGGATTTCACTCTGAGGAAAAGAAGAAAACTCAAAGAAAGGTGGCGTGCAAGTGTTCAGTGCGAAACACTTTCCGCACAGGTTCGAGTCGCGTAGGGCTGGAGCTCGCTGGATGGAGCTCGCTGGGTGTAGTCGCGTAGGTGGGTAGCAAATCCTATAAATATGTTGTCCTTTGTCATGCATAGCATCTGAATTATGGATTCTTGAGCTCTCGCCGCACATGTCACCTTCACCACGCAAGTCTTTCGTTTTCTGCTGTTTCATCGCCGTCGTGCTGCTGTCAAGGTAATAGGACTTGCGTGGTGATACTTGCGCAAAAAAAACTTGTGCGACACTTTAACACTTCTGCGACACATCCATACTTGCGTGCCAAGTATAGACTTCTGTGCCTTAATTCCTTTGCCATTATTTCTGAAATTCCTTCACAAATTTTATGAAAAATCAACTTACATAAAAGTTAATTTACTCAATTTTTATGCAGAATCGATGGCTCTTAGAACCAGAATAGCTGATGAACTAGCTAGAAAGCATATTGATGATATGATAAACATCATTGGACATGATTATTATACTGTCAAAAGTAGCACTATTCTGGATGTGGCTAAGTATCTGATGAAATATCATCGCAACTTCCCCCAAATCATTTATTTTCCTTTGTATGATTACGGTCATCTGCAAGAAGTTAATATTCCAGAAGCAATGAACTATCTCCCATTTTCGTGGTTTCAAAATTACAATATAGCAAATATCTCAGGTGGAGGAGTATTTCTAACTACCGGAATAGAGGAGAGGGCCCACATGATGCATCATAGCCCTTGTACGCCAGATCAGAAATCACATACGCCTGAGCTGCAACCACATTTTCATCCTTCAATCTTCTGAAATGCTTAGATGGATCAATCCAAAGGCTGGAAGAAAAGTTGGGACTTCCGTCCTGGGATAGGTGTGAAGCCAATTTGGATGTGGGCATACTGGGTGCGTCAAACCTGTGCAGGTTTTGTCGAGGATCTGAAAGGAGTGGCGATATACGAAGCTATCTGGGTTTTGAAAACATATATTTACAGACATGATAACATCATGCCAGGGATACTCAGCCACTAGAGCCCAGCAACTACTTCTTTCCATATGAATCATGGAGAAGTAGGCATCAGTATATGGTATGTACACAAGATCTCAGGGGCTCCAATTTTGGAAGATATGTATGATGAACTCATTCTTCCCAAGGCGAATTGGAATGATTCAGAGAAGACTCCTATTTCAGCTCAGAAATCATTTAAGATCTTCCACAGGCTCCAATGTTTAGAGACCTCATTAACTCATTCTAGAAAGGATATTCATCTAGAGGAATGGATGAATATATTTACTATTTGAAAAAAGAGAGGGAGCCAAAGGAGAAGGAGCCGAAAGAAAAAGGATCCAAGAAAAATAAATCCAAGTATAAGAGGCCCAAACGTCCTACCACCTGCCTGAAACCTGAGTAGATGGGTGCTCTTGGCACATTCTGTCCAACTCTAGAAGCAGGAGAGTTTGATAAATGGGGATATGAGGTGATTCAAAGGATCCCAAAGAAGACTCGTCTGGTGGGCGTCATGGTAATGTGGCTCATCGTTTATCTCCTTCCATTCAGGGATTCGAAGGGAGGTGTCAGGCTAGGGACCTTCGTCATTGCAGAAAAGATGGATGAGGGAAAAATGTTTGGGTTGGGTACCCCCATTTTAGAAAAGATTCACAGGAGTTTACTTCATGTTATCATGGGTAAATCTCCTTTAAGAATAGTGGGACCATTCCATGTTTTATGGGGATGTATTTCCACTCACTTCAGGACTTACAATGTACAGAATGGATTACAAATTCTTGGAAGTTATTTCAGGCCGTCGGTGCAAGAATTCTCTCGAGTTTCTCCATTAGATGTTAATGACTATGACTTGAATGTGAGGCTGAGCATGTTTAAGGAATTCAACTTCTTTCGATAAGGATGTCTGCCAACCGGGCGGTTTGTTGATGATGGAATAGCCCATTTGGATTTGAGGGCATAAATGCTAGCTTGCAGGGATGGTGTGCTAGTTTCCAGGATTGTCAGAGAAATTATATGTGAGGCCTATGCTCAATATAGATTTGAATGTCAATTAAAATGTCTGCAATAGATTTTTGAATCTCCTCCAGTACATGTTAGGTTAGAGAAACATCCAATGGTTGCTCGACACCTATGGCTGTTGATGTCAAGGGAGAAGACTGGGACAGTATTTGATCTACCAGTTGAAAAAGGGGCACATAATTTGACTACATATTATGCCGAACACTAGATAGCATCATACCCCAAAGGGGTGCTGAATCACCCAATTTATCATGTGGGGAAAAGGAAGAGGACTATAGAGAAAGAAACCCATCCTAATGAAGGTGATGCTTCCCCACCTGAAGCTGATTCGCCAGACTCCTCCTCTAGGACTAATCCACCGAATTCCCATGATGGGGATGATGAGGCACAACCATTGGAAAAGAGGTTTCGTGCCCGATATAATCCTTTGGCTAGAATTAAAAGACCCACTCCTTCTACTCCATGTGAGTTACTTCATTGTCGTAATTTAATCAATGCTACTTTATAAAGCAATATGTCTTATTTTATTATTCTCTATCTATAGTTGTAGGTTCTGGGAAGAAATTGACGTCAATGATTATAGGACCTTCCTCGCATCCTTCATATATAAGACCAGAGGCTGTCCAGTTATGGCAGAGTTTGTACTGTGGTTCTGAGACCGCCTGGCTGGATTTATGTGAGGGCCTACAACATCATGAAATAGGGAATCTTCTGGCTTCTACAGATATTCAATATGAGGATAACTCCAAAGAAGTGCAGGATTACATCAGAGAGATGGAAATGCTCATATATGCCACTGATGAGTCTGTTCCTGTCACCATGCGGGTGAAAGAAATGATTGATCGTGGCACCACTGAGGGGGCTGTTGGTTCTTGAGATGAGGTGTGGCATGAGTATATGGATCCTAAAGATCTAAGTTTTCATTACTTATTTTCCTTGAAACATGATTCCAGTCAAATCTTTGTTAATTAATGAAGTTATTTTCTTCATCTTGCAGCTTGAAAAGAAAGGAACTATGGTTCCTTCTCCATAGTATAGCCCTGGTGGTACTGCCATCGGGGCTGCTGCTGATTCTCCTCACAAACCGGGCGAGATATCTCCAGTCCAGCAGGCCATGAATGAGGCGTTGGACATAGCCTTCCATTCTCCAATCCATGTGCCAATAAGGGAGACTTCCGATACTCCTAAAAAACCAAAGAATAAAAGGCCAAAAAAGAGGATGTCCACAGCTAAACACTTCATTAGAAGCTGTAATTCCATCGGGAAATCATGAGTCTATACCCATGACCACATGGTTACACATATTTTTGGGGATTGCAGGGGATTCGTTAATTTCCCCCTTGAGGGAAAAGACTAATCCTACTTCAAATACCATGGAGGGTGTTGTGGAACAATCATAGATCCAAGCTGACTTGGATACTCGTGGGGAAGAGCTAGCATCTATTCCCAGTATCCCTCATGCTGCTATTGCAAGAAGAGAAGATCCTGTTTTTGGTGAGTCAACAATTCTTCATAAAAAATGTTGAACGAAACACCGACTGACTTCCATTCTGTGATAATTCAGGTTCAACTCCTGCATTAGAGCTTCTAGTGACTGTTGCAACTGATGCTATGATTTTACCCAAAGGCGCTGTCCAGGTTTAGGGGCTGCAGGACTTAAGTCGTCAAGAAGACACATCAAACGCTCCCACTACTGAGATTGACCAGGATTTTGAAATATCATTGGATGAAATGATGAATCATGGCATGTATTTCGAAAACTTTTATGATCATTCTATGTTGTCATGTGATTTAGAAGACCTTGTGTCTGAGTGTTATCCTTCACCAATTAAATTTTCTTATAATTTACACTTCTAATCATAACTAAAAAAAATATGCAGTTCCATCCATAGAAGCTACTGAACGGCCAATGCCTGAGGAGGGTGTAGACATTGATTTCAACCCTACCATTGCAGAAACATTAGATCAAGTAGAGATAAACCAAGTAAACCTTCCTGAGACCCATATTGAAGATCCTATTGAGACTGGGAATGATGGGGAGGAGTCTTCTAAGGTTGCACATCCACCGTCAGGTAAGGTATAACAATTTTTGTGATTGTACTTAATTTGCAAGACAATCAATTCTTCTGTTATCCTTTGAAGCTAACAAAAGCTTTCAATTAATAATGTAGGTCCATCAACTACAGTGGCTAGATCTGGAGGTGAGGCCTCAGCCTCTACCCCAATGGGAATTGAAAGCGAAGAAGCACAGGTCAGGGGGAAGAGCGGAACAGGGCACTTATTTAAGTGCATTAATCCCAGATTACATGCCCCTTGTGATGGTGATGTTGAATCTGACCCAGAGGTTCTTAAAGCGTTCATATTTTCACAACGCAAGGCATGGAACAACGTATGGAAAATCATATCTGAGGTGCCTTTAGATGACCTATCATTTAAGATCCCTCGATTGTCATCCCAGTTTGTCATGCTAGGACTTGGCGGTTTTGGAAATCAAAAGATCCATGCCGTGGTGAAATAGGTCATCTTCAGAAGGGAGCATGATTAAAAGTGTCCCGATCTTCTGACCAGGGTGAAACTGTCAGTTAACATCGGCGAATTTGAGGCTGCAGTATCCCGATCTGAGGCTGATTATGCTTCCATGATGAAGGAGCTGAAGCATAAAATCAAAGAAAAAGTCTTCCAGTAGGTGCAGCTCCAGCAACAGTTGGATGATGTTACTGGGGAACTTGATCAGCTCAATAATTCACAGGAGGGAACTCAAATGAATCGTATGAAAGCCATTGCATATCCACACCAAGCACTCCATAATGCTGAGAAGAGTGAAGCTGGTCGAGAAAACGAGCTTCAAGTAGCTTCAGATGAAGCTCGGGATGTTGTACATCAAGTGAAGACTTATGTTGATAGTCTTTTGTAATCTACTGAAAAAGATAAGAGGCTCCACTCTATGGATGTCCCTCTAATTATTGTGCATCAATGAAGAGTTCTTTTATCTTCAATCATTTGTTCATGCATTCTTTTGCTACATGCTTTAGATTTTACATATGCCAATGGGCCTAGTAAGCATAGTTTGATTTTTACAAGGATTGATGTAAATAACCCTACAATCTTTGAACCTTTTAATTTCTCAATATTACCTAAATCATACAAAAAATATGTTTAGTGAGCTAGAACTTGACTTTTATTCAGAGTTCCTTTGTCTTTGGTGGGTAGTATTAAGTCATGCACATCGTACAAAAAAAGTCTAATGATTAAGGTCGAAATATCATTGACCTAAATGAATTAGAATTGACTCAATTCCTTACCAACTCATCTGACAACATAGTACCATACTCAAGTATGGGGGAAAATATTTAAACTATAACTTAAGAATATTTGAACCTGAGGAATGATATGAAAAAGAGCTAAAGGGAATTAGAAGAAGTTGTTTCCAAGAATAATGTTAATATTATTTAACAAACCCGTTAGGGGGTTGAATTATCCAGGGCCACCTAAGGGTATTGGATGCATAGTCAAATAAATAGTATCTTTTGGATGAAAAGTCTGTTATGTATACTGTTTATGCAGGCCCGCCTATGGGCATGTGCTGCATAGTCAGGAAAAGGAACTCTCAAAAATTTACTTTCCTAGTGCTAAAATACAGTGAAAGTTTATGGAGGCTCATATTTTCCAAAGTATAGAGTTTCTTGTATGGAAATATGTACTTGAATATGGAAAAGATATTTCCAAACAATATTATCAAAGAACTGGATGGATATCACTCCTACAAGGACCTAAACAAAACGTAGGGAAGGAGAATATAAACCATAGACTTGAATACTTTCATATCATGAAAAAGGATATGGGACAAATATGTTAAGGAAGGCTATTTTTGCGGATCCCTACATACTGTCATTTATGACCAATAAGGAAAAAAGAGGCATTCTTCCCAACAATGAAGTTACCATTATTTAACAAACCCATTAGGGGGTTGAATTATGCAGGTCCAACTAAGGGCATTGGCTGTATAGTCAAATAATAATATCTTTTGGCTGACAAGTCTATTATGTAGAGTGTTTATGCAAGGCCACCTAAGGGCACGTGCTGCATAGTCAGGAAAAAGAACTCTCAGAAGTTTGACATTTTTGTGACTAGCAGTCAAGAAAAGGGATATAACGATCTGAAAATATTTAAGGTTAGGATTATGACACATAAAGATGGGTATTTTCCAATGTATACAGAGATACACAGATCAATGATAACAATAATCATGTTGTAGTTGGGTCCTGAAAGGAAATGATGGACTTCACTATGTATCCCATAAGGATTGGAATCAAGCCATACGTAGTTCTTAAACTATAGTTTAACATCGTGTGGGGAAAAGGATTAGAGATCTCAGTTTAGGTTCATATAGCTTGGACCATTGTAAGAAATACACAGTGTCTGTTTTCATGGGGACTTTTCAGCCAGGGGACTGAAAGTGGAATTTTGGGTTAGGCCCAAAGACTTGGGGCTGGATTCGAGGGACACTCGAACGTTCCTACGTTTCCCATAAGGATGGGAATCAAGCCCACATATTTCTAGAAATACCCTCTGTACAGATTTCGTTCGTAAATTTGAAGGGTGAAAAGGGAATTTAGTGCAATGATGGTTTAACCGAAGATAAAAGGTTCAAGCATTTCCATGTATGCACGTAGTCTTTGAAATGAAATATGATTGAAAAAATTGTAAATAATGGTTCTCTCTCAGGCGAGGGTATCAAATAATATTTTAGTTTGTTGTCATACTGGACAAAAAGTGTTGTATAGTTTAACGTTGTATAACAAGGATGAAAGTGAACGAATGTAAAGATATTGATTCTAGGGGAAGTTTCACGAATCAACATCGTATGAGATGGAGGTGAACCGATGTGAATAGATTTATTTTGGGCTTGAAACATGGGAGGTTGCCTACGTACCCATCCCGGAAGGCATGGATCAAAGTCTACATAGTTCAATTAAAGAATGAAGTATTGATCAAGTTGTTCTTGGGGACAAAAACATAAAAAATGATGTTGTTGGGAATTACACATGGGCAGTATCCCAAAGAGAGTGTTATGGTTGAGGATTGCTCTAATATCCCGTGATTCATACTCGGTGTGAGAAACAAGTGGTAACAACAACCTTAACGATGCACAGTTTAATGTCATGCAGGACAAAACAAGGACTTTCTGTACAGTTTAACGTCATGTAGTTAGGATGATGGGGACAATATAGTTTAACATCATGTTGGACGAAAGGGGGACTGTGTAGTTTAATGTCATGCAGTGAGGACAAAATAGTACACCATTTATGTCATGTTGGACGCATTGGGGGCTTTTTTTCAGAGTTTAACATCATGTTGGATGAAAAAGGGACGATACAGTTTAGCGTCATGTTAGATGAAAGTGTGAATAGTTTAAGGTCATATGCTAGACCAGGGATGGTGAAATTTCACGTCTTGCTAGATGGTGGTGTAGTTTAAGGTCATACCAGACCATTTAGGGAACTTTTTCACAGTTTAACGTTGTGTGGGACGAAAGTAAAAATAGTTTAAGGTCATATGTATGGACCATGGATGATGCAGTTTAACGTCATGTTGGAAAAATTAGGGAACTTTTTCACAGCTTAACGTCATGTGGGACGAAATTACAAATAGCTTAAGTTTATATGTATGGACAATGGATGATGCAGTTTAACGTCATGCTGGACGAATTAGGGAACTTTTTCACAGTTTAACGTCGTGTGGAACGAAAGTACACATAGTTTAAGGTCATATGTATGGACCATGGATGATGTAGTTTAACATCTTGCTGGACGAATTAGGGAACTTTTTCACAGTTTAACGTCATCTGGGACAAAAGTAAAAATAGTTTAAGGTCATATGTATGGACCATGGATGATGTAGTTTAACGTCATGTTGGACGAATTAGGGATGTTTTTCACAGTTTAACGTCATTTGGGACGAAAGTAAAAATAGTTTAAGGTCATATGTATGGACCATGGATGAAGCAGTTTAACGTCATGCTGGATGAATTAGGGAATTTTTTCACAGTTTAACGTCGTGTGGGATGAAAGTACAAATAGTTTAAGG
Organism: Viscum album; assembly: GCA_963277665.1. NCBI lineage: Eukaryota > Viridiplantae > Streptophyta > Magnoliopsida > Santalales > Viscaceae > Viscum > Viscum album. The sequence continues at coordinate 1,959,370,317 of OY728165.1, forward strand.
TCATATGTATGGACCTTGGATGATGTAGTCTAACGCCATGTTGGACGAATTAGGGAACTTTTTCACAGTTTAAAATCATGTGGGATGAAAGTACAAATAGTTTAAGGACATATGTATGGACTATGGATGATGAATTTTGTGTTTATACAAAATAATTCTTAAAAAATCTGGCATTGGATGGAGTAGTGATGAGTTCTCCATCTATCTAGATTAATGAATAAGCTCCATTGGAGTAGACCCTATGTATTCAATAAGGTCCTTCCCATTTTGGATCAACCATGGGAGGTTTCTTTACTAGTATCATAGGAGTTCTGAGAACTTATACCAATTCTCCCTGAGTGAATGAACGAAGACGAACATTTTTTTAAAAGCTCGTGCTATTCGATTCTGATAGACTTTGAATTCGTTCAAAGTGCACTATCTATTCTCATCTGACCATTACAATTAATTAAATCTCTTTTAGGATTGTTCATCTGTAAATGACTGATCAAAAATGGATACTCTGAGCGAAGGCAATTGAACATCAATGGGAAATATGGCTTCCGTTCCATATACTACTGAATATGGAGTTGAACGAGTTGTAGTCCGGGTGGTAGTCCGATAAGCCCAGAAAGCCTGAAAGAGTTTATCAGGCCATGAACTCTTATCTTTATCCACCATCTTCTACAGTATATTTGAAAGAGTCTTGTCAAAGGCTTTTATCTGGCCATTGGTCGCTGCATGATACCGATATGAATGGTTGGATTTGATGTTGTATTGTTGATACAACTTCTTCACCTCAGATGAACAAAAGTTGGTGCCATTGTCCGTCAATATGGTATGAGGGACACCAGATCTGGTAATGATGTTAGACATTATGAAGCTAAAAACGCATTTAGAACTGACTTCCTTGAGAGGTATTGCCTCTGCCCATTTGGAAAAGAAGTCAGTAGTAGTAAGAATGTACTTAAACAGCTTGGTCGTACCCGAAGGGTAAGGTCCTACCACATCCATTCCCCATGTGGAAAATGGCCATGACTATTTAGAAGTATGAAGAAACTCTAGAGGTTGATGAATGAAGTTGGCATGCACATGGCATGAATAAAACATCTTTGTGAAACCAACACAATCTTTTATCATTGAAGGCCAAAAGTATCCAAGCCTTCGAATCTGATCCGACAGTCTATGTCTTGATTGGTGGGAACCATAGATTCATGAATGCACTTCTTTCATGACAATCATTGTCTCTTCACCATCAATGCATCTGAAGATAACTTCATCAAAACCACGTTTGTATAAAATTTTCTCTAGGTGATCCGGTCTATCATAAAGTGTAAAATTGACCACACGTCACCGTATTTGTTCTTTCTCGGCTCTATCAGGTGGAAGTGTTCCATTTTGATGGTATTCCCTAATAGGTGACATTTATCCTGTAGTATGACAATACAGTTCAAGAATGGGACTAATTTCATTAAATTCCTCTGTTCTGATTCAAGCATAGGGTGAAATTGCACGATGGTGGGCAATACTGATGGTTGTCTCGTCCCTATTTGGATCTTCTAGAGTTGTGGCTATATTAGCCAGTGGATTAGCTTGAGCATTTTGTCATCTTGTGAAATATAAAAATGTCGGTTCCAAAGGGAATTCTTCCATTAACTATCTGACGTAATCATACAATGGGATTAGTTCTTCTTTCCTGATGACATAATCCTCATTGACTTGCTTGATTACCAGGTCTGAATCACCTTTCACCTTTAAGTGATTCACTTGTTCTTGAACTGCTAATTCCAAGACTACTATGAGAGCTTGGTATTCTGCTTCATTATTCGTACCACCTTCCCACAATAAGAAGGAATAAGGTAAAACTGCCTTTTCTAGAGAAATGAGCACAATTCCTAAACCAAATTTGATGAATTTAGGATTTCCCATTTTCCTCCATATTGGCCTTCTGGAAGCACCATCAAAATACATTTCCCATGTCTGAAGAATTTGTTGAATAGAAAAGATGTCCTCATCAAGGAGTTCAATATCTGAAGATGTGACTTCCACTGAAGGGTGTTCATCCAGGAAATCAGCCAGATCATGGCCCTTTATCATCTTTTGAGACACATACTAAATATTGAATTGTTGCAAAATAACTACCCACCTTGCCAGATGTCCTGTAAGCATCGGACGACTAAGGATGAATTTGAGTAGATGATTGCGAGATACCAATTGGACCTCATGATGTTGCAGGTAGTGTATCAACTTCTGAACTGCAATGATTAATGCCAGGAATCACTTCTCAATAAATTAATACCATGTTTCTGATTCAAGCATAGTTCGACTGAGATAGTAGAGGCTGTTTTCATTCCAAGCATCATCTTTTGAGAAAGAAAGGCACCAACGATCGCTCTAGAGCTGTCACGTAGAGGATAAGTGGTCTTCCTTCAAGAGATGGCATGAGTACCGGTGGACTCAAGAGGTATTTCTTGAGAATATCGAATTCTTCTTGACATTCATCAGTCCACTGGTAAGTGACTCCCTTCATCATCAATTGGGTGAAGGGTAAACTTTTGAATACCAAATTGGTGATGAAACACCGAATATTGGCCAAGTGTCCTTGAAGTCCTCTTAATTCATTCAAATTTCAAGGAGGTTACATACCAAGGATTGAATTGGCCTTCCCAGGATCGACTTCAATACCACGATGGTGTACATCAAAACCGAGAAATTTTCCCGAGGTTACCCCAAAAGAACATTTTAAGGGGTTCATCCTCAAATTATATTGTTGAAGCATATAGAATCTGACTTCCAAATCAGCCAAGTAATTAGAACGTTGTTTGGATTTAGCCACCAAATCATCTACATAGAATTCAAAAAACTTACCTAAGAAGGTTTTGAAGAAACGATGCATGGCATGCTGATATGTTGCACCTGCATTCTTTAAGCCAAAGGTAATTACCCGGTAGTAAAACACACCCTGAGGGGCTCTGAAGGCTGTAGATTCCACATCTTCTAGGGCCATTCAGATCTGATTATATTGGGAATATCCATCCATGAAGGAAAGTGCTTCATAGCCAACTGTTGCATCAATTAAATGTTCTATAATTGGAACTGGGAAATCATCCTTAGGACAATGCCGATTAAGATCTTTGAAATCGTTGAAAACTCTAATTTGTCCATTCTTCTTCTTTACAGGGTCAATATTAGCCAACCACTTGGGATACTAAACTTCTCTGACAATGTTGTATTTGATAATATTATCCACTTCAGCTTCAATTATGGAAGCATAAGTTGGGTGTGTTCTTCTCATGGCTTGCATAAATCCTTGATGTTCTTATGGTAAACCAAAATGATGAGTAGCAACATCAGGATCAAGCCCAGGGATTTATATATAGTTCCAAGAAAAGATATCTCTATTTTTCATTAGAAAAGAAATAAACATCTCTTGTTCTTCATGATTCATGGCCGCTCTGATTAAGTTGGGGCCTGGATCTTCTTTTGTACCCAGATTTATTTCTCTGAGATCATCCATAGTGGTAGAGATACCCTCATCAAATGATGGGGGAGCATCTCTGAGATCTTCCACTTCTTCTTCATCAAGTATTATTTCATCCATTTTTACTTGCATATTAGAAGATAATGCAGACTTTTCATGATCAGAATAGATGTCAAAATTTTCATATCTTAAAGAAGAAGCTTCTATTTCGAACCCGATTGATGGTGAATGGTCTTATTTGGGTAATAAAGAGGAGATGATGGATTGAGAATCAACATAATTGTTCACCTCCAATGTTTCTATAACTTCTTCTGACCAATTGGTGAAGTATAGACTTGTTGGATTTCTGCATATGAAATGAAGACGTCACCATTTGTGATTTCATTACTGCTTGGTGGGTTACCAATTTCTCCCATGTTGTCTGGATCGATTTCCATAACTGACATTATGGATCTTTCCATAAGAGTATTTTGATTTGGGTCTATCATGTCAATTTGACTGATAGGCAACACATAATCTGTACTCACATGTGTAAATGGAGTTACTGGAATCTTCTCCAAAACATATGGAGCATTAAGTTTGGTAATCTCGTTTTTTGTGGTTTTCTCCCTTCCCTTCATGTGATAGAATTCCCCCTCAATGTATTGAGACTCACATTTCTTGAACATGGCCTTATCACCATATAATGTCCCAACTTGACCATCAAAAAAATATTTGAGACATTGATTGTATGATGAAGGGATAACCACATGTTGATGTAGCCAGGGTTTTCCAAGAAAGATGTTTAAGGGTGAGTCTTGATCAACAACCATGAAATCTAAATTGGATACAAGATCTCCAAACTGAGTTCTGAGTATAACTTCTCCCAGTGGTTCTTGTTCATTTTTATCATATCCTTGTAACATCATGGTATAAGGAGATAAATCAGATTCCGTGAGGCCCAATCAACGAAGTGTACTAATGGGCATGAGGTTGACTGGTGAACCATTGACAATGAAAGATCTTCGAACGTCTATACCATTGACCTTTCCAGATAAGTACAAAGGTCTAATATTCCCATTCACAACATCATCTTCATCATCATCAATAAAAGATATTACAGCATGGAATTATGCATGATTATTCTCTATGTGATATACTTCTGCTGCAGCAATTTGAGTTTCAAACACCTGAAGACTTGACAAAGCCTCGATGAGTGCTTCCTGAAGATCTTTTGAAAGATTCAAAGCATCCAGAATTGATAACTTGGATGGTACTTGGGCCAAGTGTTTCAATACATCATACTTTTGATCCAGATGTCTGCATTTCCCAACAAAAATATGTGGTTTAGTAGGTTCCTTGGAAGCAGATGCTTTGGAAGTTAATGCATTTTGTATTGGGATAGGAGTTGGAAATATTCTTGGTTTTGGAATATTAGAACGATTAGATCCATTTACTTGCTGAGATGAAGAATATGGAACCTTCAATCGGTATTCCAAAATAACTATTCCAGGACTGAATTTTTTATTGGTAGAAGAACTTGATTATTCTTGTTGAGCTCGCTGAAGGGCTCTACCACGATCTTCTACTGCGTACATAGTTCTAGCAGGGGTAGAATTGGAATAGTGGCTTCTGAATGATCAACGTATTCCCCTGTATCTTGAGCCTCTAGAACTTCCTCTGATTCCCTTGTTTGATATAGGGAATTCAGGCTCATCAAAATCAAAACTGCTACTGGAATATGGATCTGTTAATTGAATCATATTAACAGAACTGAAGATTAACTCTTCGTCTGATTAGCCTATTTAGGTTGTGCCATTTTTTGGGGTGGTGCACATGGCTTTAAAGTAGATGGCATGATGTCTTCCAGAGTGAAATACAACTTAGACTTTGACACATACTCATCTTCTTCTGATTATTTTTCTTTCTATGAATCATGTCGTTTCTTTGAGGACTTTCCCTCTAATGAAGAGGGTTTTTCCGCAACATTCATGGCAGAAAACACAATCAGTTTATTTAATTATGTTCAAAAAATAGAAGGAGTTCGATTGATTGTCTTTCTGACCATCCAATCATCTTACTTCTGTGCATTTTTTCTTTTGAATTCTTGCCATTCGCCATCCTCCTCTAGAACTGTACCAGTAACACATACTACCTGAGCTGAAGAACCTTTCAGTTTGACTTGTCCTGAGTCGACCATCTTTTGCAGGAGGTCTTTGAAGACAAAAAACTCATGGATGGGATTCCCCAACATTTGAGGAAAGGGGAAATAATTGGGACGGTCTTCATCTCCTTCCTTATTTGGAATTTTGGGCATTGGAAATTGAAACTGTTTATTTTCCAGAGCCGAAATGAAGTATCCAGGAACTTGTTCATTTCAGAAAGAGTATGTTTTTCTCTTAAAATCCTCAAATTGTTTCCTCCTTTGATCACTTTGATCATATGGATGAAACATCCTTTTTTTGGCACTCAAGAGGTGGATCACTTAGAGAAGATGAAGTTTTTGAAGTAGAAACAGGTACAGGTGCTTGTTTAAGTAAAACTGTAGCATTTTTTTCTTTACCTATTCTCCTTCCTGGAGCTGATGGAATTACAAGAGATTTAGCCTTAGCCTGTATAAGGGAATCTTCAATCTTCTGAGTGATTGAAGTAAGGTCTCAAAACCCTCTTTTAAATTTCAAAGGTATCAACGGCATGCATAACTCATCATGAAAATTTTCCACACATATTGGAAACAATTCTTCTTGAGGGAGTGCTAATCTTAGGGAATATGTTAATCCCTTCCAGTGAGAAATGAAATCTGAGACCCTTTCATTCTCCCTTATCTTGCAGTTTGTAAGATCAAAAATTTTTGTCTTTGGGAATGTTGAGCTGAACAGAAGAAGGAATTTTTGACGGAGATCTTCCCATCCAGTAATTAACCGAGATTGCAAGCTTGTATACCAAACCAAGCTGGTCCTTGAATGGTCCGTACGAAGCATCTTAGTTTTAATACTTCTTGCTACTTTGGAGTTCCCATCATATGATCACAACAAGTCACGTAATGCATAAAATGTTTTTCATGTTCACCAAATCCATTGAAAATAGGGAATATATGGTTTCCAAAACTTGATGGAGGGGAGAATGAATCTACCCATTCAGGGTAAACTTTTTTTTCTGGTTGAACCTGCACACTTTTCCCTTCTATAGTTTATAACCGAGCTGCTAATGACTCAATAGTAGTTATAAACTTTTGAGAAATATCCGGTTGAACTTGGACTTGGGTATGTGCAATGACTGGAGCGTGGACAGGTGTGGTGGTTGGTGCTGCAACTGATGGTAGCACTGCCAACTGTTATTGCACCTGACCCATAGGATTAGACATGTGAGGGTGTGCTGATAGAGGACGATATTCTTGATCCATCTCAGCAGCTGCAACAAATTCCTTTGGCTGACTGACTCCAGCATGCTTAAGAAGAAGACTACTCTAATGTAGTTCTGCATTCAACCTCCTTAATTCCTTTATTTCTTCCTCCTGTTGTGCAAACCTTTGCACTAGTGAGATTGATATGCCTTCTCCATAGGAAGGATATGTAACCTGATTCTTTCCCCTCCCTTTGTTGGATCCTTTTTGGAGAGGCGGAAGTGGGTAACTCGAAGGATTACCTAGGTTCAGAGTAACCCATTGATTTCGTGTACGGACACCTTCTTCATTTGTGTCGGTGTGTACATCTTCTTGAGCATGAACCTCTTCATCTGAGTCCCCTGAGTGAGCCTCATCTGGTAGATCAGCAACAACGACATTGATGACATTGATTGATGCATAACGCATCACGTCCCTTCTATCAGCATTTCTGTCATATTGTCTTCTTCCATGTCTTTGATGAGAAATTTCCTTTTACTGATTCGATCCCTCATTAACTTCATAATGAACTGTAATTTGGAGGGAATCCCCTAATAATTTGTCTCTTATTTCCTCTTGATGATTCTTCCCCAATCGAGAAAAGTACTAATTTCTCTGTGGAGGGGATTGATGATTTGAAAAAGTCCCTAGTCCGGTGGACTGGGGTTGTTCCTACTGTTCCCGCTCAACTCCTCAAATCCTATTTGTTGATTCTGAGGGTTAGTTTAAAAGAGTCTCTAGTCTGGAAAGCTGGGGTGGCTCTTGAAATTCTATGTATGAGGCTTTCATAAAATCTCTCCTGATCTTGCGAACCTTAGTCTGGAAATTAGTTGGATGCATTAACCTGTATCAACTTTTATCACCTGGTTCAAAAGACCGTTGGATGATTTCTGATACTTCTGTCACTTGATGATGTGCTTGCTCCATACGAGAGGCCTGTTCAATATTCTCGTTTTCTTGATGCATGATTAATTCAACAACTTGTTCTTTGTATGCTTGTTTTTTAGAGGAACTAGTTGAAGCATGTTCTTGGGGATGATTTTGGTTACAAAACTAGCCCATTGACTGTGGCCGGCCATGGGCAATAACATTACATGAGACCATTTTTAGCGGGATTTGTTGACTGGAGAGCACCGTGAAATGCAGTTCTCCATGAACACCCAATCCTCTAACACGAATACCAGATGGGGCATTCTCAATTAACAGACGCAATCTTATTAGTGCGCCAAGGCATGAACATTGAAGGGCTCTTTGCTGCTTTTCAGCCTTCGCATATCGAGAGACTGATAGAGATGCCAAGTCAATTTGGTATTGTAACCCTTCTATTATCTTAACATGATTTTTATATTCATTATAAGATAATACATTATTTATTAACTGAAAAAGTGTTTTCCATATGTTGAGACGAATATCAGGAATTCCATCTTCCATCAACATATTTGGAATGGCATACCGAGAGTCATCCTGAGGCCAAAACATGACTGGTACTTCACCTTTTTCCAGTTGTTTTCTCATGTTCAGCATTTCCTCTTTATCATTAAAGGAATATTCTTCTACCTAATTTGGCCAGAGTTGGAGTTTCCTTGTTTCTTCATATAATTCAACAAGATTGGTAGATAAACCATTCATCAAATTAGAAGATTCATGACTTCGGGGTGGTTCGGAGAATGACCTACCCCCTGGGCTATCTTCTGATTGAGAAATTATTTCACCTACTAGTGATGAAGCATCAGACATGACTGGTTTTTCATTTGCAAGTGCCTCAAGATAAGAGGGCTTTCTCGGCACTACATCATCCACTAGAGCATTTTTTTGTCAATGTGTATCACTACCACAGAGAGGACTTTCACAATGAAATTCATCATCATGGGGAGGACCACCATGGTGGGTTACAGCAAAAGATGAGATCTCTTTCTCCTTAGTCTTCTGACCACACAAAGTGTTCCTGTGGCTCTCATCTGAAGATGAAACTTCGAGGTCAACCGAATTTACATGAAGCAAGCCTTCATGAGGATGTTTCTGTTGAAGAACTTCGGAATTATTGTTCCCACTATTGGGAAATGAGGGAGTGGAATCTTGAATTCCAACAGATAACTGTCTAAGGGCTTCAAAACTCTATCACCGAGAAAGGACTTGTTACATATTGGCTCTTGATCTCCTGATTGTGCTGGGTAGGTCTTTTTTGTAGATGCCTTCTTACTCACCTTGGACAACACTTGTTGACAAAATTGGCTAATCTGAGCAGGTGTATGTGCCTGATCCGGAAAGATTTCCAGGTTAGGCTGACGATCTCCACTCAAATTTGGTGTATGTTCCTGACATGGTTGTCTGTATGATATGGGGAAGTATGACCCATAACCCTCTTGGACTGGAACAAATGTGTGTGTCTATTACGAAGTGAATTGTTTATGTGTCACTCCACTGGTAGGGATAGATTTATATGTCTTTCCCTGAGATGCCACTGAAGTTGTTAAAATATCCTAGAAAGCATCCAGAATATGAGCAGGGAGTTTCTTCTGGTCTTTCACCGTTGATAAAATATGTTTGGTGACTTTAGCTGTCAGAACGGGAAAATACGTCCATTATGTGCTTGGAATAGGTGTATGTGCCTGCTCCTGTCCTCCTTTTCCTATCAGGGAATCCTGACAGTACTCAAGTGTGGGGGCAAAGAGTTGAGTCTGCCTCCTATTTGTCACCGGAGTTTTTCGCCTGACTTCTCAGTGTGCTACCAAGCGAGACTATTGGTATGCTTGATTCATACTAGCAGGTGTATGTGCCTGCTGATTGCACTTCGCCAAAAATGGTTGATGAGCTCTATCATATGTAGTCAGACGAGCCTGCTGACTAGCTGATGATGTATAAATAGGTGTATGTTCTTACCTATAGTTCTCCGTCGGAATTGCCTAGCGGGATTGGTGTGATGCTGCCAGACCAGTCTGCTGGACAGCGGAATTAAAACAGGAAGGTATGTGTGCCCACTCGTTACTTGCCACCAAGTTATATTGGAGGACTTATTCGTAGATGGAAGAGATGATAAATTTCTCATTGTTGACCGGATTCTACATCGGGCGGTTCGACTTGCCTGCTCGGGTTCGAGGAACCTGAGCCGAACCCCTGGAGTTGGGACCCTCATCATGTTGAGGGCGTAATGACGCACAAGTCTGACAGTGATTCTTGATAGGATCCCTCAGGAAGGAATCCTTATTCATTGAATTAAGACCCTGAGGGACCTTCTCATTCACCTCCCCGGAATATGGGAGTGAATGTTGATTGCGTTCCGAGGATAACGACCCGAAACGGTTGAAGACGGTGGTTAGCACCGCCTGCTTCTTGATCACTGGTCATCATTGTTCGGACAACCAGTGTCAGTTCTTCACTTAGAGGGCTTGTCAGCCAGCCTCCAGAGTTGGGACGGTACCGTGTTGATGGTACTCCTTAACTAGCGCATTTGATACCTAGCGTTGAAGATGCTGAGTGGGTGAAGTCATCCTTATAACGGATGACGATCCAGCAGGAGTAGTAGCAGTGGCATTTGCAGCAGCAGTATCCACAAGTGTGAACTTGAGAGCAACCATTATGGAAATGCATAGGATCTTGGAAAAGAGTGTCTATTTTATATAATAGATGTAATCAAGATAAATTCATCCACTAAATCTTTTGAATGAGCACATATTTCAATGGTTGTTTTTGGTGGCCCTCTCATTGAGTTTTAAATAGTGTCCAAACAAATAGGTAAAACATCATTTTAACTTGATTAAGGATTCACATTGGGTTCACCATTTTTTGTTTCCCTCATCATTTGGGGATGACAACCTTGATTGAAGGTTCAAACATTACAATCGGTTTTTAATGGGTTTGTTCGTAGAACCAGAAACATCCAATGATTCCACATCCAATTGGACCTACTTTCCAAAGGTAGGTGCTCATTAGTTATGGACTAATGAGGCTTAGGAATTTTCATTGGTCGAGAGAATGGGAGGTCGGACTCATCACACATTTTTGAGGGGAATTGTTATCTACTCCGGGACTCTCTTGATAGATTTAAGTTATGATCGTGAATCCTTATTACATTACCAAGTATAAAATGAGCTTTCCTTTAGATCTGACAATCAATGATCGATATGTAGGAAATTTAAAGAATATTTTATATGTATTCGAGGTTCTTCATTGATAGAGAATCATCTGTATTTTTCAGAGATTTTTAGTCAATGGTATCCTTTGATATGTAAAAGTCTCTTTGTCATTATAATGAACATACTGGTTTTAAAGCCACTATGTGGGGAACTTGAAGTATATTGTCATTCAGAAGGACATGAATTATTTTAGAGTTGGGATCGAACTCGCATATGGGCTACCTATGTATCCTTTGTTTAGAAAAGGAATCAGAACCCACATAGTTCGAGTAAGGGAGTATGATGATTATGATTGATGGCTCAAATAAGGATGTCATAATTACATTTACACTCAAAGCTCACGTGAGTCATGCTCAGTGTGAGAAACAAGAGTTATTGGTAAAAAATTAAACAATTTTTCCATGAAAGATGCAATTATAATTTATAAGGTGGGACTTGTGTATCTATGGATGCCCAGATAAAAAAAGATTTGTATTTACTTTAGGGAAGAAATCTAGGAATAGGGTCCATAAAGGTATATTTTCTTCATAGAGATTTGAATACTCTATCTTGGGGCATACTCCTGAAAAAGAGGCCCAAATTAGGATAAGACTTATGATTAGGTTTATACTCCTAGGAAGGAATCCCAAATCAAAGGTAAATTAGGACTGGTTAAGAGGAATTAACACTGGGGATTACTCATGAAGAGGATGCCCATAATAATGACTGGGGCTTACTCCTAAAGAGGATGCCCAAATTAAGGGACTGAGGCTTACTCCTGAAGAGGATGCCCATATTAATGACTGGGGATTACTCCTAAGGAGGATGCCCAAATTAAGGGAATGGGGATTATTCCTGAAGAGGATTCCCAAGTTAATGAGTTCTCTCATCTTAAAGGATGAGGTTTAATGAATTAAATATCAATCTTTAGTGACAAAAAGATGTGTAAATAACTAGGTTTTGAGAGATATTCCACAGAATTCTTTTTAGATAAGGCATTTAAATAAATAAATCATGCCATAAATGGAATTGAAGAATGTCTTGAAGACTGAATATTGAATAAGAGAGGTGTAATGGCTTAAGAGGGGTGAAATGGGCAATAAGGGCACCCAAAAAGGCTGGGGCGTGCAAGTCCTGGCAGGCGCGCAGGTACTGCATGGGTGCGTAAGTCCTAGTCGCGTAGGTATACCTTCATGACACATGGGTACTTTCACGATGGTAAACCAGTAGGGTAGTACTTGAGCGACTCTTTTTTAAAGCCTTTAGAATCATTTTGATGTTCTTCTAGAAGAGTGGCGTGAAGGTTCTATTGAAGGAGTTAGCCAGTGTGCAAGTGTGGCCATTTCCCTTAAGTGATGTCCACTCAGGCACGCATGTGTTGATGAGTTTCAACACTTAGGCCTTTTTCCCTCTCCTTAAATCTTCCATTCTAGGTAATAAATTACTTTAGAAGTGTTTCAGAAGCTTTGAGAAGAGACTTGGGTGCCAGGAGCTCAAATCTGGATTCTGGAAAAAAATTCATCCTCGAATGGGGGGGGCCACAGGGTCTATTTATAGGCTGATGAAGACCCGGGCGGTTATCCTTTAGGGAGTGCAGGTCACTTGCACGACCATTATGCGTCACACAAGTGTACCTGCACGACCATTGTTGAACTTGCGCCACCCTTGGGAAACATTTTTCTCATTCCGTCCTTTGTCAATTATTTATATTTGTCCAAAGGTTGAATCACATTGAGCTCAGATATTCCCCTTTTCCAATATTTAGATTCTGTAACAAAAGGAGCGTCAATAACTACATTTTTTATTCTCTTATTAATCCATTTATATGATTTTATTTTCATTGATCATATATGAAATATCACTTCATATTAATAGAATTCAAACATTTTGTGTTTCACTTTATTGATAATGAAACACTTTCTTATAAAATTTAGAAAGTACTTCAATGATGAACTACTTTCATGAAAAATCTCATAGAGAGTCTCCTATTCATTCGAACATAGTAATTCTATATTGAAAATGTATACTAAAATCATTATAGGTTCTTTCCAAAAAATTTCTAGAACGTCTTTCTCAATGATAATTATTCTTGACATGTTGTTGAAGAATACAATTTCATCTCTCAAAAACTCTATTCTTTTGTAGATTTCTTACCTCAGAAATTTGATTCCCTATCCCATGTTTCTCATGATAATATTCCAATTTTATATTTGAAAACTTTTTTCCATTGTTTGTTCGAATTATATGGATTGTTCGACCCAACACGCTGTCAACATCCCTTTGATATGTCTTTATGGAGCTAAATACCTCATATTTTCGGGTGATGGTCAAATCCCACACCATTCTACAATAATCATCAATAAATAGAACATATTATATACTATCATCAATATACCTTTCTTAAATTGGCTTGATTGCATCAATATTCACTAACTCATGTAATTTTGTCGACATTTTCTATTTTGGATTATATGACTTTTGAATGATATTCCCATATTGAACACAATCATGTGTATGAGTATGATCACATGCTAATACAGGGAGTTCTCGGGCAGTATCATATTTCACCAAATAATCCAAGGAAATTTGGCTCATGTTGACAAAATGTTTATGACATAAGTTTTTTTCATCCTTTTTTGAAAATAGGCACATATCTTCTTCTCCACTCATGAGGTAGAACATCCATTTTGTAAGTATTACCTATAAAATAATAAAACCATCTTTTGACACGTTGAAACATAAAATAATTGAAAATAATATGTCATGTGATACGTCACATAGTTTCCTTACACAGAATATTTTGTGACTAAGACCTTTAATAACCAATACATATTCTCATCTCATGTCATTTCCTCCAAACATGGCTTTAATGAACCAATAAATTTCCATCCCGCATTATTAACAAATCTCGGGATACATTCTTTATTATACAAAATTATTGTCAGTATATTTTTATTTTCCATCATATGGGATGTTCATCCACTATCAATGTTCAATATCCTTGTATGGTCTGATTATTTGATGTTAATTTATGCAACCACTTCCTACTCATCCCTTTTCATTTTGACCCATGCTTTTAACTTCACATTGGACACCAAAGGATAATTTTTATCTTACGTGGTATATGATGGACCAAATTAATCTTGTAAAGATGCAAGCTGATTTTTTATTTTCATCTCATCTGATGATACATTTCGATTCTTCCTATGAAAAATTTCAGTCTGCTTTGGCACATTCCTCTATTTTGTTGATGATAAATATCTTTTCATGTGTTCATATCCTCCACACCTGAAATAGAGACTATAAAATAAAGGTAAGGAATATTAAAATTTATATGACTGCATATTTTTATTTTATTCCATTCAATACCACTTTTCTAACGGAAATTAATTTTTTGAGTGTCCATTCTTACCACAACAATACCATATAATGCGGTGTACATTCTTGTGTATCAATAAAGAACCACAAATTTTCTATTGGGTTATCTGAATCTTCTTATTATTCATCATACCCAAATCAATATTCACACTTGGGGTTGGTGATTGGGGTCTAAATTCAACCATTACTGCTTTCGGATTTTTATGAGGCCTTATACCAGCCTTATCATTTAGATTTAAGGTTTATTTTGTTCTACTATACCACTATGCTTAATATTCTTTTCATCTATTGTCTTCATGATATTATTTACAATTTCCATTCAATGAGTCAACCATTTTTCGTGATATTTAACTTTTTTCCATAGACCGAGGACATTCTCTTCATGTTCTTCGATATGTTTGATTCAATCTTCTCTAGTTTCATTCAAACTATCATTTTTTATTTTTGTTCTTTAATATTTTTCATGTCCTCAACTACCTATTTTGAACTATTTTTCATTAAAGAATTTTGTTTTTTGATTTATTCATTTATCCCGGACTTCTCTTATTCATACTTCTACAAATATAGTTTGGCATCATGAACCACATTGTTGGATTTCTTCTTTTTGTCCCTCAAAACATCTATTACCATAAGAAAGGCTACAATTTTGACCTGATGGTCAAATATTCCATCAACTTCACCTTATTTATTTTTACATTCTTATTTTATTAGAATATTTTTGAGAACAATATCCAATAGATTTGCTTTATGATACTTATTGTCCTAAAATTATTCTCCCTCAGATTCTTCTGAATTTTCATCTCATCTTGACAGTAGATTCTTCATTATGAATAAAATTTTCATAAAATTTTTTTCCATTTCTCATAGGTTGAAGATTTATTCATGTAAATTTTAAATTCAAATTCATCATATTTTTGAAGATTATTGGGGAACCATTCTAATAGGTGTACAACCTTACAACATCAAAATCATGAAAGTTGATGTTTCCCTTTGTCTGTTCCTTTTATTGTTTTGATATATTAGAGGAGAAATGGAATTGACTATTCTATATCTTAATATTCCTATCCATATTCAATGGTGTTCTTCTTCATGGCCTTTAATGAAACATAATTTGAATTCCCATGTTCCATAGCATTGTTATCATCATTTCACATTTCATATAGTACAACAGTACATTTTCTGTTATCAAGTGTTAGCTCTTTTTGATATTTATCGTCCAGAACTAAAATCATCAGATTTAATTGAACTATAAGGTTTCTTAACATACACTTCAAAATTTTTATATATTCAATAACTTCACCAAGACATCAAATATATTTCAAAACAAAATTTACCATATAAAATAATTAATCAACAGATTCATTAGGGTTCATTCTGAGATCCTAATTTTATTCCCTAGATCGTATAGCTTTGCTCCTCTGACTTTCATTTTTCTCTCACAAATATTCAGTAACAATTTTCACATATCATGTGGTGTCTTATAAGACATCATTTTTGTATAAATTGAATTTTATAGGGCTCCATATTAAGCATTGATTGTTTTGGCACCAATATCAAATTCCATTCTTTCATCTTCTGATAAGGCACCACTATTGATATTGGCTATCATTACATGAATAGAAAATGTGAATACATATATTCCTAAGGATAAAAAGTAGTTATTCATCTGATTAATCCATAGATGATAATTGTTTCCTTCAATGATTGGAATTATTTTTGGATTGACCACCATCATTTATTATACTAATTGATAATCATTTACTTTCAACCTTTTTCTATAATACCAATTGATATGTCCACTAGAAAAATACCCTGAGTGGGGGGTGAATCATGCTATGATAGATTAAAACTATTTCCCCATCAAATATTGATTCTTCGTAAAAAAAAGTAGTCTCTCTTTCTCCCATAGTATTATATGGAATGAAAAAAATCATCTCTAGGAAACATCATTTTACATGGTTCACCCTCATTGGGATACATCTAAGGAGCATACAACGACATTGTGCTAATGTACCAAAATCCTCTAAATCTCACTGTTGATTACAAGATTCAGGATAGATCACTTTTATTCCTATGGTCACTGCCTTTACCATATTTAGATTCTTCTCAATCCATTACCTAGGTTGACTCCTAATGTCTATTTTTCAACAACACTATTAGTTGGAAGGATAATAATCTTATTCTTCCATCACTCACTACTATTGGAAGGGATCCACTCATAGTTTTTGGACCTGTTTCTCCATTCATTTTCATGAAAGAACTCATCCTTAACTCTAGGTAGATGATATATTGAGGAACCTTTCACCTGTAGATAAAATACACAATTCGAAATATATTAGGTTAGTATATATTTCTTTTAAAAACTTTTTTAGTGCCATTTAATGATACCTTGAGTCATCCATGAACCACCATTCTTACTTTGTGAACTATGTAGAAGCTATGGTTTGCAGATTTCCTCTCCTATGAACATCCTCTGCTTACGATGTCATATACTGCCTCAACATACTTCCTTGGTGAACAACCTATACATACCACCACTTCTTCTATTGATGATTTATTCATCTACAGACTATTCTTCTTTTATATGATACAGTTCCAAGTAAAAACCATTGGCAAGATTGATTCTGTGAAAATAACTTCTCTCTTTGAATAAATTTCCCTAATTCACTTATTTTGGGCATAACCGAATTCTTGGAGTGACAATAATCTCTAACGAAATTATCATACACATAATGATTGGATAAGTACTCATTGTATAGGAAAATAGATCCAACTAATTATGTAAAATTATATTTACCAAAGCATTGATATACAACACCTTCGCCTTGTATTTTGTGTCTCCCGTGAACTATTCTACCCCATGTGGCTCCTCAAATTATCGCATCATTTTCCCCAAAAATGATCCATCACAAAAATTATCTCACCTTATGCATAATAAAAGTCTTCCCATAATCAATTTTTTATTTCACATATTATCTTGGTACCATGAACCGCTTCACATATACGGTCTGTGTACCATGCTTCGTGGTCCACAAATAGTTCTATAATTTTTCAAAATCCTTCCTTTGCAAAAATGAAATTCACAATTTTGAGACCCAAAAATTAGTGGAACACTGGAAAACAATTCCACCTTAAAAAAATTATTTTAGCAACATCCAACAATACTACATCACAACGATCTGGCTTTTTCAACAAACATATTCATTCCCAAAAACTCTGAGATGACATCGTGAAGGATTTTTTACCAATAATCTACACTTTTGGGTTTGTTGACAACTCTTCTCATAACAATTCAACACATTTTTATTCCACATTTACTATTTTTCCATATGCTACCATATTTTTCTACCTGAAACTAAGACAGCGATGAAGGATTTACTCACCACATACTATAATCCCAAATGACCAAATCACAGCTACAAAAAAACTAGATTATAATGAAATTTTCATAAATTAATCACTTCACTGAATTAAAAAATCACTCATCAGCTTCCATCATGAACCTAAGATATCATGATATATAATCTATTGTTTGATCAAATCGTCTGTCATAAGATTTTATTCTACCCATATGTTACTACTACCCCTATCTCACATCTCTATATGTCACATTATCCACGTCTCTTAACTAACCAATTTTCCCACTTTTAATATCCATAATTTATCCCCCTTTGTCAGCGAAACTAAAATAAACGTCAGGGTTTTATGAAACATGGTAAAGTACACATATCAGTACGTTTATGAAAAACACACCATACCATAGGGTGATGGGGTTATAGTATCCACATATTTTAAAGTGCATGGAGTCGAATGAACTCATAGAGGTATTCAATTTCGTTCAAACAATTCTTTGGGTAATGCCTTTGTCAAAATTTTTGTAACCTATTGTTATGTAGGATCATATTCTAAATTTGGAATCCCATCATTAACCTTCTCCTTGATAAAATGATACATGATTTTAATGTTTTTTTTCTAGGGTGATGGACTCCATTTCTTATAAAATTTATTGAAAATGATTTATAACATTGGATTCCGATCAGAGATTTCTCTTCAATGCCCATGTATGCAAGCTGTTGCTTCATCTATAATAATTGTGTGCATTCTTGAGTAGACTCTATATTAAGATGTTGAAATGCTCAATGAGGTAAAATATTTTTTCCTTCTTTTCCAAAGAATTACACAATACTTCAAGATAAAAATCATCACATAATGTTGAATTTCTATTATCAACTGATCCGGCTGAATCTTCATCGATATATCCCAATAAATTTTTCTCTATATTTTCATTATATATCAAACAAAAATCCTCAACTCACTTTTAATATCTATGTATTCTTTTTTAAGACACTAATTTGGATCTATTTGGGATTTTATCAATATCTTACTCAATAAACTGTGGAAAAAAACAATATTTGGTCGCATCACGATTAAGTACAACATACTTCTAGTGAAATTATTATACTCAATGAAATTAACCGCGTGCCTTCATCATCCCAAGACAATTTCATTTGGGTGGCCACCAGAGTCTTCATCTATATAGAATTATCCATTCCAAACATTCTCAAAACTTCATTGGCATATTTATATTGAGTAATGAATGTTCCACTCTTTACATATATTACCTATAGAACATTTAAAAACATTAGTTCACTAATCATCAAAATTCAGATCTCACTTTTCATGAATTTAAAAATCTATCTACATTGCTCTTCATCTGATCCTCTGAAAATAATGTCCGAAAAATATACAACCACCATCATGTGTTTATTTATATCATTATTGACATAAAATATGTAATCAAATAAACCATGATAGAAACCTAGTTTCTTCACGAACTGATCTATCCATGAAAACCATGCTATTGGTTCTTACATCAATCCACATGAGGCCTTATTCTATCAGAAATCTGTGTTATCATCATCATGAATGATGAAAATATCATTATGTTCAATGTAAACTTCTTCATCTAGAACCCCATTCAGAAATACTGACTTGGAGTCTGTCTAGGAAATCATGAACATTATTTGAAATTATATGGCCAAGAATAATATGATTGTCAGTATACTTGAAACAAATTCAAAATTATTATTCAACATTAATACCCTCAATTTGGGAGTACCCATTACGCAGTAGTCATGATTTGTTTTTAATTACCAAACCATCTTCATTCATTTTGGTACAAAAGACCAAATTTTTTCTGAAGAAATTATTTTCTATTGGACTCAAAACATTGACCATCATAACATTCTTATCAATTTGGTCAATATATTCATTCATAGTCTAAAATAAATTCTTATCTCCAGTTTCATCATCCAAAATTTTAGTATCTACCGATTATATGTACGATTATTGTTTTAGAGTCTTCATCCTACATGTCTACATTAGTTATAACTGATCAACAATTATGATTGAAAATAAATTTTACATATTCTTTTCTGTCTTTATAAAGATAATAAATTGTTTTCACCCTTTTCATTATCGGAATCTTCTTTAGAATCACCCTCTAGAACATAAGCATCTCCCGATCTGGTAATCTCTCCATCAATATCTTCCTGAGACTGATCATGTAATTTTAAAAAAAACATTTCATTATACAATATTTTCACATCGTGAATTTCATCAACCATTACGATCTTATTATTGTAGAATTTATAGGATTTTTTTCTTTGAGTATCCATGAAGTACCCCTTCATCTCTATGGGATTCAACCATCCTATGTTTCTCCTTATTTAGAATGAAGAACATTCTTCTGAAGACTGTAATTACATAAATGATGGATTCTCTCTATATTTTAGATCATATGGTGACTTCTATTCATTAGGATATAGTAATGTTCTATTTAAATTCTAGTAGTTGTTAATACTTCAGCTTTCCAAAATATCTATCAAAGATCTTTCTCAATGATTATTGTTATGGACAGGTTGTTGAAAATAAAATTTCTTTTGTCATCATCTTCATTATACTATGGAGATCTTACTGCTAATACATGATTCGTTGTCCCATGTTTCTAAAGATAATATTCCACTTGGGTATTTAAGAAATCTATTCCACTGTCTGTTTGATTCTTCATATTGATTGACCCAATATGTTCTCAACATCACATCGAGAATTTTTTATGCAGCTAAATACCTATGATTTTTGGGTGATGTTTGAATACCATTCCATTATTCTGTAAAAATAAATGAATAGAACATATAATTACCTTCAATCAACATACCTACGTGAAATTGGCTCTCAGACATCAATATTCTATAATGAAGAATTTTTTTGACCTCTTCTCTTTTCAATTATATGTCCTTCAAATGATCTTACCCTATTGGCAAGCATCAAAAATATGGTTAGATCATGTGATAATCTAGGGAGATCTCAAGAAGCATCATATTTCACAATATCTTATATGATTTTTGGCTCAAGTGACCATGTTTTTACGCAATAACTTATTTTCTTCCTCCTTGGACAAAAATCCCATGTATTCTTCTCTTATCACGATGTAGATATTTTATTTTTTATGCTTTCCCTATAAAACTACGAATCCATATATTTATATGCTGACTCATAAATTCTATAAAAATAATATGGATTACTGTGATTCACATACTTTGATTACACTACATAATTGTTTACTAAGATCTTCAACAACCAATACATCTTCTCGTCTAATGTATTTTCCTTCAAATATGTATGTTCCTAAAAAAATTATTTTCATGCCCTCATTAGTTCAAAATATCATTATAACTTATTTATCATTAATGATTCCAGTCACCAGAATATTATTTACAATTGTATGGGATGTGCATCCACTATCAATGATCCATATCCTAGTGCGGTCTGATTCTTTGAAAGCTTTTTCTGCAACCACTTCCTTCTAATCCATTTTTTAACCATTTTTTACATCATATACTTAATGAAATTATAATATTTATCTTCTTTAGTATATGATAGACCATATTCATTCTATATAGAATAAAAACAATTTTTCATTTAATGATATTATGATGATACATTTGGATGCTTTCTATGAACATATTCAGTCTACATCATCACATTCCTCTGTATTGTTGATGAGAAATATCATTTCATGTGTCTAAATAATCCAAAACTGAAATAGTGACTATAAAATGATGATCTAGAATATTGAACTAAGTATGACTACCTCTGTTTCTCTTATTCTCCATAATACATTTTTTCAATTGAATATACATTTTTTGAGTGTGTTATTTTTTCCCAACAATAACATCTCTTGCAGGGTATGTTTTTATGTCTCACTTCTACACCACTAATATTCACATGGGTTATAAAAAGCAACTTATTCAACTACATAACTAAATCAATGTTCACACTAATAGTGTCTACTTGGGGTTTGAATTCAACTATTGCCACTTTCTTATTTTTATCAAGCCTCATTCAACACTTATCATTCAAATTGATTGTTTCTTATGTTTCTATGTATCCCTAT
Source organism: Viscum album (assembly GCA_963277665.1). NCBI lineage: Eukaryota > Viridiplantae > Streptophyta > Magnoliopsida > Santalales > Viscaceae > Viscum > Viscum album. Next base: position 1,959,392,084 of record OY728165.1, read on the forward strand.
GCTAAACATTCATATTCTCTATTGTTAGTATAATCTTATTTCACGATGTTATACCAAGATTTAATAGTTTTCCCCATTATTTAACTATTCATAATAGAACAATGAATTCCTCTTATTTTGATTTGATACATTTGATTTCAACTTTTACAGTTTTAGTCAAACTATCGATTCCTCTTTTATGTTCATTAATTTTTTGATTTTACTCATCCATCTCTTTTGAACTCCCTAGGATTAGAGGCTTTAGTTTTTAAATATTATCATTAAGGTCACTTCTCTTCTACACGATACTTCATATATATTTTTTCATCATGAACTATTTTTTTTTGGATTTCATTATTTTGGCTCTCCAAAAAAAACTATTTCTTCAAGAGCATCTTCAAACATGATTTTAAGGTCAAATCATACTTCAACATCACCTTATTCATTTTTAACTTCTCATTTTATTACAAAATTTCTAGAAACTGAAACCAATGCATTAGATTCATGATCCTTACAATCCTCCAATTATTATGCCTTACATTCATTTGAACTGTCCTCGTCTATCAAAAAAAGATACTTCTTTTAGAATTGTTTTTATCTTTTAATTACCTTTCATGTAGGAAGATTATTTTTTTATTGGAATTTCATCTTCATCCCCATCATCTTTTAAATTGTAATTGGGGAATGTTTTTACAAGAGTTATAAACAATCCAAATCAAAATCATGAATGTTTTTGTTTTCCTCTTAACATTACATATCCTCCTCGGATATTTGAGGAAAGAGATGAAATCACCACATCTGTATCTTCATCATCTTGTCTATATTCAATTATATGCTTCTTGATGGCCTTGAATGCCACCTCATTGGATTTTTCCTCATCAAAATCATTGATATCATCATTTCCCATTTCATATTATAGAAGGTTACTGTGTAAGTTGTCCATTGATTTCTCTCTAATATATTTATCTTCTAACAATGAAACATTTATATTGAATCAAGGTGGATGTTTTCTCAAGATATTATTTGAAATTATATTATACCTGATAACTTGTCTATGATAATACATGTATTCTACAATTAAATTCAGCCTATCAAAAATAGCATCTGCATACTCATTGGGGTTCATTATAAGATGATCATATTTTTTTATAGAACCCAATTCTTAGATTAATTGACATGTGAGATTCCCTAAAAAATATTCAGAAACTTTTCCCACATCTCATGCGATGTTTAACATGACACCTACTTAGTATAAATTTCATATGATAGGGATCCCCCAAAATCATTTATTACATGGTATTCCATATCAAATTTCCTTTTTTAGATTCTAATAAATAATTATTTTTTGATATCAGATGTATTGATGAATCTGATTCTTCCATTGGTGAAAATTATTCCCAACGAATATCATAATTTCTTTGTGATTGACATCCTTCATGTATTCTACTGAGAGAGAAAAATTGTCTTTTATCATTTCACTATGATACCAATTGTTAGGTTTACTAAGAATAAAACCCTAATAGGGGGTGAATTAAGATATAATATATTAAAAATATTTTCCCCTAGGATCTTGTTTCATAGTTAAATAAGAAATTATTCTCTCCTTCTCCAATAGCAATATAAGAAGATAAATTTAATCATGTACAAGACACATCAATTTTTTATGGTTCACCCTTACTAGGATATGTTCACAGATAATACATTGTTGTTGTGAAAATGTTTTAAAATACAATAATGATCACTACTATTAAATGGTTCAGGCTATATCACTTATATGCCTGGGATGAATACATTTATAAGATTTATTTTCTGATCAATTCATTACCAAGGATCAATCCTTATTCTTCTACCTCTTGTTTGATATCGATAGAAAGGAACAATGTATTCTTATTCATTCACTCACTACTATTGGATCGGATCGACTCACATTTTATGGACTTTTAGGTCCCTTAATTTCCATGATATCATGCCTCATCAACTGTAGGAAGATGCTTCATTTAAATCCATTTTTCACTCATAGATGAAATCCACTTTTCTGTGTACTGTTAGGTTATAATAAATTTCTATTGAAAACTAATTAAATTTATTTTCACACTCCCTTGAGTAATCTATGAACATCCTTGCTTCCTCCGTAACGTGCGTATCATGTATGGTTTACAGATTGCCTCCCCCGCGAACCACATTTCCTTGTAATGTTACATAATTCATTTATGTACCTTCTTCATGAATTGTCTCTACATGTTGCATCCACGTACCACCTCTTATTAGAAATATGATATCATCCTCCATGGATTGTTCAACATTTTTGGGCTATAATACCACACAAAAAATTTGGCATAATTTCTTCCACAAAAACCCCTTTACCGTTTGAGGAATTATACCTCACGAACTTCATACATACATGGATAAATTCCCAGAGCGATGATTTTATCAAATTAAATAATTTTCTCCTTTAATGATGGGATTAGAACTCCATATATAGTAAAATAGATTTTTTAGTCTTCCAATTCAAAATTTCACAAATTTTCGATGCGGCGCTGCCTTCACCGCATACCATGCATCTCCCGTGATCCATTACTCCCTAAGCGGTTCCACAAATAACTTCCTCAATTATTTCCAGTGAAGAGCTATCTCATAGACTAACATGCCTTCTATTTTCATTCATCCCTTACAAGAACCATTTATCATTCCTTGTATCATCTTCTCTCCAGAAACCATTTCCCATACACGGTCTATATACCATGCTTCGTTGCTTGCGAATAGTGCTATCCTTTTCCAAAATCATTACATTTCAAAACTAAAATTTCATATATTATGACCCAAAAATTTGGTAAAAACTAAGAAATTGTTCCACCTTAAAAACATTCTTTTGGAATACACCACCCATATTCATTCACAGTTATCTAGCTTTTTAGCCAACACAATGTCACCAAAAACGCCGAGAGGACACCATGAAAGATTTTTTCCCAATAATCTCTCCCATTTTCTATGTTGAAAACTTTTCTCATAACAATTCAATTAATTTTTATTCCTATAATTAATTTTCCTTCAACTTTCTGCATTTTCTTTTTGTAATTAAGATATAGATCACATATTTAGTCAATACATACTCTCACCCTACATAACCAATGTTCAGTGTCAGAAACACGATTATAATAAAAACTGGATCAATTAATCACATGAATTCATTCCAAAAATACTAATCTAATTTCGTAAAACTCAATTCATATTAATTCACGGTCGTCTCACTTTGTCAAAAAATACAATCACAAAAAAAATCATTGGGAGGACACCTTGAGTGGATTTTTCCCAACAATTAGCAACATTTCAATTTTTAAATTATCATGATGGAATGAAGGTATGTGTTATTTGATCTATATATATTTATAATTATATCATAAATAACATATTTTTTTAATACACTTACATATACCATGCATTAGATTTATTTTTGAAAAAGTTACTACATCGCTTTGTGCAGCGGTAGTTCACTATATGTAAAGAAAATGATATCATATATATGTTGATGTTATGGAATGATTTTATATGATATGATACATTTTTATAATTATTATTAATTCAATAATAACATATATTATTATAAAATTAATCAATATTAAAATCTTTTATAAGTGATGATTGGAAAAAATTACAATATTTCATGATGAAGATGTCTTTTGTGCACACAAATGATATCCTCGCTTCCCAATTGATTGAAGAGAATATGGAAATATATTATTACTTAAATATAATTAAATTTATATTTAAATTATATATTAAATTTATTTTGTTTTAATTTTTAATACATAATTTAAGGTGCAAAAAAAATATGTTAAGAGGATATATTTCAACGAAGATGATTACCTTCACATAGAAGAAACTCTATTGGATCACTCATTAAAAACCATAGGGATGAACTTTTTGAAATGTCATAAGATATATAATTTGTATAATTATTATTAGGAAACACTATGGTATAGTTTTTTGAAGAAAAATCTCTTGATAGGTGGGAATAAGAGCGGGTATGTCATTCTATTTTGTAACTGAGAAGTGAAATTTTTTTAAATACACATAACTATTCAAAAAATGGAAGTTTCTTTAAAAAAATAAATTAATAATTTATAAATAATGGAATGTAGGGGTGATATTGTTTATAAAAACTATATTTTTTTAAAATAAACATTTTTTTAACTTATTAATAAATTTTCCACTAAGGTTACTCACTTTATTCATTTTAGATTTTCAATGCGGTAAAAATAATTTTTCACTACATCTATTATCCATTATGACCAAAATTAATAGGAAAAAAATATACAATTAATTATTATGATTCAAAATATTAAATAAATTTTTTCAATTAAAAACATAAATTCATTACAATTCAAATTAAAATTAAACCCACAAAATGAGTCAAACAAATGGTTTTTTGGAAATTCATTTTTCATGAAATAGATGATCATCCATTAACAATTTGAACAGAAATACTTTTAATATAAATTTTAATTAATATAAAAATAATTTTAATCTATTTATTTTAAATAATTTCTTTATCATGGTTAATTATGATTATTTAAAATTAATAGACCTTATTTATTTAGAAACACTTTGTAGAAAACCCGATTTTGAAGCATAAAAATAAAAATATTCCAAAATCATTAAAAATATATTAATAAAGAGAAATAGATTATATTATACATTTTTATATATTTTAATTTAATTAAAAATTAAAAATTAAATTGAATATTTAAATTAATTGATTTATTTATGATAAATTATATAATTTTTAAAAGTTATAATTTTCAATATTTATTGAAATGTCAAAAATGTCAGATAAATAAAAGACGTAAATATAATTCAATTTTTATATTCAAATATTAAAAATTATATTCATTTTTTAATAATAAAATCCTTTAATGTTTCATTGATTTAGTATAGATTCTCTTCACAAAATAACAATAAAACTCATATTTGAATGAAATATATATTTTTTAGAATAATATAGCTTAATGAAAAGTTGATTTTTATATTTATAAAAACGAAAAAATAATTTTTTAATTACTAGGAACTATATAAATATTTATTAATATAATTAACACCATCAATACAAACAAATTTTACATCTAGTGTAACACCCCAACCCTAGAATCTTGGTGCATGTGCATTATTTTAATACATTTTCTTGATTACAAGGAATCATGCCTCAAAGGATCGATCATTTTAGATTTCATTGAAAATAGATTACATATTTGAATTTTACATTACACATTCAAACATTATCTCATCATAAATAATCCTTTGAGAATTACTTTATTCCCCAAAATTATCCCTACATACCAATCATAATACACTTCTTGAAATCCCGGGAAACAAAACATAAGAAAGGGGTGAGCTCATATGCTCAGTAAGTGTAAATAATTTAGCGGATGCTATAAATTTTAACTGAATGATGTGTAAGCAAAAATCATTTTAAAAATAAACTGGAACAAAATATGTTAAAAATAAATCAAACATTACCACATAAACATGCACATGGATATTCTACTAGTCTAATAATCACATGTAATAATTAATTACATAACGAGGGAATGCATAATGCCAGACATCATTACCACATAGTCACGAACTTGTGCCAAGACTATAAATTAAAATATTTTCAAGGAAATTTTCCAAGACTCTAATTTGTCTAATTAGACCTACCGAAGCATCAAGGGGCTATAGTGGGCCCCATATGTCCTTTATTAAATCTAATTCATTTCTCATATAATTTTTTTGAAACAAAAAATAAACATTCATATTATTACTATAATAAGAAATGTCAATAATTTAACAATAAAACATAAATGGTATAAAAATAGCACATCCAAAGTCAACATATCATAACTCATTCAATATAATATATAACATTTTATCATAATAAATCAACCTCAATCATGAATAATATATAGTAATGGATTTTGACATAGTTGAAAATGATCAGTATAACTCATTTAGAGAAATATACCCTTTTTGTAAAATAATATAAATGTTCTACATTTAAAAAAAATCATTTAAAATATTTTTTTGAATTAAAGTTTCATATACCAAATTTAAAATTTTTAATGGAATTAATATTTTAAAATAATCAGGTCCATATAAATAAATCCTTAAACCCATTTTTAAAACATTGACATTAATAAAAAAGATTTTAAAAAATAAACCACTAAAACATTTAAAATTTTGATATTGATAAAGAGTACCTTCTAAAAAATAATTAAATATTCATTTTGAAACAATATTTATGGATCATGGACATGGATGAAAAATATTACCCAGAAAATACTAAAACATAAACAATTTATAATAATAATGAGATTGAGGAATTAACCCTACCTTGTACATTAATTTGGTGGAGGGTAAATTTAACCTCTTGTATAATGACAATATTATGTTATTAAATTATAATAGAACCATATTATAATTTATTATTTCATACTTTATTCGTTTATGAATTTATGCTACTTATTTAATAATAATTTTCATGTTAAAATAACATTTCAGGTAATAATCTTCTTCGTTATCGTACGTGTTTTAACATGTTATTAGTGATCATATCACTTGTATAATGATTTAATTTCTTATATAATATAAAACTATATTTATTTATAGTATATATTAAAAATAAAAATATGAATAATTTATAGATAAATAAAAAGGAAAACATCATTTATGGAAATGGTAGGCTGTTTGTACGCATAAACGATGTTTCTGTTGTCATGTCTTATTTAAGAGAAGTAAGTGAATGTAATATATATATATATATATGTAAATATTTATTGTAGGATTATTATTTCATTTGTTACATATATATTAATAATATAAATTTTTATAATCATAGTTTAATGTTGAATGTGGAAAATAATCCCATCGCGTCGGGGTGACTGTAAGCCATACAAACGCACGAGTGACAATATCATTCTATTGATAGTGAAATCGAATGTAATGGGAAGGTATATTATATATACCAAGTCATTAAAATTTTATATTTATTATTTACATCAATTATACTCATTATTATTCTGATCCATATAATAAAGCGTTGAATGAAAAACTACACCACAATGCGGAGACAGTAAGCCGTATGTAAGAACGTATGGTGACTTCGTCATTCATATATGAATAGAATACTGAATATGATTGTACCGTATTCATAATAAAATCTCAGTATGTAGAAGGAACTGATGTTTTTATATTGGTATGTAAAAAAATAAATATTATGTGGAAGAAGAAAATAATTTTGAAAGAGGTGATAAAATAATTACCTCTTGTTCGGGTTCTTCCTTTCCATTTTATCGAAAGGGATCCCTGTGTTGGTTTTATGATCAAATTGATGACTCTAGGTTATTGTGAGGGTATTTGGGAGGATATTTGAGATTTTTTTGGCTAATCCAAATTGATTTTGAGGTGTGAATTTAAGATAAGTTGATGTACTCTTTTTTAAGATAGGTGAGGGGAACTTTAGGAAAAGCTTGAAATATTAATTTATTATAAAATTATTTTCGGTTTCAAATAGCTCCAAATGAATTTATTACAAGGATAAGGTGGGTGTTGGTTGAAATCCTCTCAAACAATATGTTTTAGACATGTTCAAGTCACTATATTAAACTTATCTTTTAGATTTAACCCTTAGTTAAATAGTTTAACTTTAACCATTTATTTTTTTAATTATTATTATACATGATTAATAAACATACTATAAAATGCCAAGAGACCATCAAGTGGTTCATTAATGAAATATATATATTTATATATATTATTTGGTCAAACCTATGATTATAATAAATATTATATCATTTCATAATACAGTATTTGTTTTAAAAACTCATTTATGTCAATTATGACACTATTTAGTATTTAGTTTTATTAAAATTCATAACAAGTTGATTACATCTAGAAAATACAATAAATCAACTCTAAAATTTCGTATTCAACTATAAAATTCGATTATGGCATGAAAATACTAAATTTACATTTATTTTGATATTTATAATATCAATTATTTTAATTATTAATTAATAATGTAATTACTGCATCATAATTGTGTCAAAAATAGATTTAATTATTTAATGTCTAAAAATTATAAATAAAATACAATGATGTTGGAAATAATTTTATCCTAGTTAATATTTATAGCCTAATATATCTTATGTTTATCCTTATATTAAATTTTTTTTAATTATTAGACTTTGAATTTAACACTCTAAACTATTATTTAAATAAAATATAATAAATGACTTAATTTATCCCAAATGGATCAAAATGATTGTCCTAAAGTTTATTTTTGTCGAAATACTCTTATCCAATAGAATTAGGACATGTTGTTAGATAATTTTAATATTTTTTTCACCTTTAATTACCTTATCTACTTTTAACCGTGGTAAAAAAATTCAAAATTTACAATTCACCAAAAATAATTTTCATCTTATTGATTCACATTTTACTTACTGATTTCAATTGTGTCTATTCAATTCTTGAAATTAAATTCACATATGCAGTAAAATTACATTTTATGCACATTTTCCAATGTGCCTAGATGCTCGGTAAAAATATGTTAAAATGGTTAAAAAACATTTATATGTCTAATCATATTATAAAATGAATCCAATGAATTACATTAGACTAATATACTTATTATGTATATATTTTATCCTTACGATAAATTTTATATAAATAATAATAATTTAAATGAAATATTCGGTTTTTATCTACAACATAGGTGTTTTCACTATTCATCCAAAATTGAATGTTTTCACAAAAAATTAAAAAATTCATCCAAAGATAATTCTTATATTGAAATTTAAAGAATGATTTAAATTTTACAAAATTTAGAACATAGAAGTGGAATTAATTAAATTAAAATTAATTCCCGTTTTCAAACCATAAAATGAGTTTTTAAGAAGTAAAAACTATCAAAAGATTAACATGTGTTTTTGTACAATTTAAATGTGAAATTTCATATAATTACCTAAAATATATGAAGTGAACAATATATATTCTTATGATACTTTATAACCACTAAAAAATATAATTTAAGACTATAAATTATTTCTATTAAAATATTTGTTTTTAATTAAAATTTAGTATTTTTCTGTATTCCTCAAAATATTAATGATATCATAAAGACACCAAAAATTTATCCAAACTACATTTTTATGTCCCTACTCAAAAATAGAATATTATTTTGTCAAATTTAATATATTAAAGTGTCACATATTGGATTTGAAAAATTTTCTCTATTAGAAGACGGTAAAATTGAATTTTTTTGAAAAAGCCATCTTTTATCTGAAAATTTGTATTTGTTCATATATTAGATCCAAAAAACTCATAATATGAATGATATAATCATATGGAGTATATAGAAATTAAAATTTAGTTAATAATATTCATAATATGATTTTATATGGCTATTTTGGTATGTTGTGGTGCGCTTGAACTCGGTGTTGCGTATGTCGCATGCTATTAAATTATATTAAAGAGATATAATATTATGAAATCCTGAGGTGTCACATTCTACCCTCATTCAATAAATGCCATCCTCACAATTTGAAATTGTTCTTCAAAAATAATATGTTGAAAATAGAAAATACCATTGTGGAAAACCCACATCAGAAAATTGGGTTACTAAAATTTAGTTTTAAAAAGAGGGAAACGGAAATGAAAATGTCACCACAAAATTTAAATTTTTAATAAGTGGAAATTGGTGGAAATTTTTGACACATAATTGGAGGAAAAATATATATATTTCTAGGGATTTATTGAGGCCGTCAATCATTAATATGTGAACAATAAATGGAGAATTTAGGGCCTCAAAGCGATAAATCTACTTTGATATAAAATATCATCGGTTTGACAAAATATAAGGTATAAAGACAACAAATTGTTGGTTTTTATTTACTTTCTCTAATTTTTAAGAAATAATTTCTTCATCAAATAAGAAAAAAAATACTTGACAAGTAGAGTTCAATCCTTTAATGATATTCTACCAAAAACTCATCTTTCACTCCAAAAAGAAAATAAAACTCAAAAATTTTCTTTTTGACCTAATAGATAATGGTTTCAAGAAAAACTAATTTATAATTAATGTTTCATAATATTAAAAAATTACATTATACAAACCAGGACATAACATATTCTAGTGGTAGGTGATACACCCTTGTCACACTTTGGTTATGGGGTCAAGTACTACGTCTTTGCCAGACATGACAGGTTGTCTCCTGACCTCTATTTTTCCTTGCTATAACAATAAAAAAGTAATAATAATAAATTATTTAACCTTAAGAATAGTATCCAAGTTAAAACATAATCCATTCCATACTATATACTTATCTAAAGTACTACTATTCATACTCACAGTCCAAAAAAATTTATCTGGATGGTCAACATAACATAACGATGATCTCTTTTATCACATAACAACATGTGGATACCTTCATAATTTATTCTATTAAAAAATGGTAACAACCTGAATTACCATAAAACCGTATTTTAATATGTATGTACTTTCTTATTCCCTATGTAAAACATGGAATACTGGATAACTCCTTAAATCCAAAAATTATGTAATCTATAACAATGATGGAACACAAAAACCATTAATTTGTTCTATAGTAGTCAATAATGTATTATATACTTTATCCAACTCAATTATATCTTATTCTAATATCACTACCTCAGTATCAATACCATATTATGGATTATATATCTCTCAACCATATATTTTTCAAAAAGTCTAACCAGCTATTGAGTATCTTTTCATAGTACCATATTATCTCAGATCCTCAATGAAATCGTACCATAGTAAAATCCTTATTTATTTCCATAAATTATATAATTATAACATCATTTATACAACACTAAAATAAGATAATTCATTAATAAAAATATAAGAATACTAATTATTCTTCTTTTTCTGTGGTAGTATCATAACTTGATTGTTATCCAACAGCATAATTTGTGGTATACTCTAATGATTTGGACATTGATTTTTGTAGTGTCCCAACTCCTTATAGATGATGTATTGTACATTTGAAACCATTTTGTTACCCGTGAAATCACGAACATTGTTTCCTTTTTCTCCATAATTATAAAAAAATCACATTCTCTTCAGGAATTCACCAAGGTGATTATTTCAACAGTTTTCACAAATGGGAAAAATCTTTTTATCCCGTCTTCCCTTTATTAATCTCTCTCGTAACCATCATTTTCTTCTCTGTATTCCCTCCAAATTTATAACAATCAGAGAATTCATTATTTATCATATTAACACATGATATTTTTTATTGGAATTTCATCTTCATCCTCATCATCTTCTAAATTGTAATTGGGGAATGTTTTTACAAGAGTTATAAACAATCCAAATCAAAATCATGAATGTTTTTGTTTTCCTCTTAACATTACATATCCTCCTCGAATATTTGAGGAAAGAGATGAAATCACCACATCTGTATCTTCATCATCTTGTCTATATTCAATTATATGCTTCTTGATGGCCTTGAATGCCACCTCATTGGATTTTTCCTCATCCAAATCATTGATATCATCATTTCCCATTTCATATTATAGAAGGTTACTGTGTATGTTGTCCATTGATTTCTCTCTAATATATTTATCTTCTAACAATGAAACATTTATATTGAATCAAGGTGGATGTTTTCTCAAGATATTATTTGAAATTATATTATACCTGATAACTTATCTATGATAATACATGTATTCTACAATTAAATTCAGCCTATCAAAAATAGAATCAGCATACTCATTGGGGTTCATTATTAGATGATCATATTTTTTTATAGAACCCAATTCTTAGATTAATTGACATGTGAGATTCCCTAAAAAATATTCAGAAACGTTTCCCACATCTCATGCGATGTTTAACATAACACCTACTTAGTATAAATTTCATATGATAGGTCTCCCCCAAAATCATTGATTACATGGTATTCCATATCAAATTTCCTTTTTTAGATTCTAATAAATAATTATTTTTTGATATCAGATGTATTGATGAATCTGATTCTTCCATTGGTGAAAATTATTCCCAACGAATATCAGAATTTCTTTGTGATTGACATCCTTCATGTATTCTACTGAGAGAGAAAAATTGTCTTTTATCATTTCACTATGATACCAATTGTTAGGTTTACTAAGAATAAAACCCTAATAGGGGGTGAATTAAGATATAATATATTAAAAATATTTTCCCCTAGGATCTTGTTTCATCGTTAAATAAGAAATTATTCTCTCCTTCTCTAATAGCAATATAAGAAGATAAATTTAATCATGTACAAGACACATTAATTTTTTTATGGTTCACCCTTACTAGGATATGTTCACGGATAATACATTGTTGTTGTGACAATGTTTTAAAATACAATAATGATCACTACTATTAAATGGTTCAGGCTATATCACTTATATGCCTGGGATGAATACATTTATAAGATTTATTGTCTGATCAATTCATTACCAAGGATCAATCCTTATTATTCTACCTCTTCTTTGATATCTATAGAAAGGAACAATATATTCTTATTCTTTCACTCACTACTATTGGATCAGATCGACTCACATTTTATGGACTTTTAGGTCCCTTAATTTCCATGATATCATGCCTCATCAACTGTAGGAAGATGCTTCATTTAAATCCATTTTTCACTCATAGATGAAATCCACTTTTCTGTGTACTGTTAGGTTATAATAAATTTCTATTGAAAACTAATTAAATTTATTTTCACACTCCCTTGAGTAATCTATGAACATCCTTGCTTCCTCCGTAACGTGCGTATCATGTATGGTTTACAGATTGCCTCCCCCGTGAACCACATTTCCTTGTAATGTTGCATAATTCATTTATGTACCTTCTTCATGAGTTGTCTCTACATGTTGCATCCACGAACCACCTCTTATTAGAAATATGATATCATCCTCCATGGATTATTCAACATTTTTGGGCTATAATACCACACACAAAATTTGGCATAATTTCTTCCACACGAACCCCTTTACCGTTTGAGGAATTATACCTCACGAAATTCATACATACATGGATAAATTCCCAGAGCGCTGATTTTATCAAATTAAATAATTTTCTCCTTTAATGATGGGATTAGAACTCCATATATAGTAAAATAGATTTTTTAGTCTTCCAATTCATAATTTCACAAATTTTCGATGCGGCGCTGCCTTCACCGCATACCATGCATCTCCCGTGATCCATTACTCCCTAAGCGGCTCCACAAATAACTGCCTCAATTATTTCTAGTGAAGAGCTATCTCATAGACTAACATGCCTTCTATTTTCATTCATCCCTTACAAGAACCATTTATCATTCCTTGTATCATCTTCTCTCCAAAAACCATTTCCCATACACGGTCTATATACCATGCTTCGTTGCTTGCGAATAGTGCTATCCTTTTCCAAAATCATTACATTTCAAAACTAAAATTTCATATATTATGACCCAAAAATTTGGAAAAAACTAAGAAATTGTTCCACCTTAAAAACATTCTTTTGGAATACACCACCCATATTCATTCACAGTTATCTAGCTTTTTAGCCAACACAATGTCACCAAAAAACGCCGAGAGGACACCATGAAAGATTTTTTCCCAATAATATCTCCCATTTTCTATGTTGAAAACTTTTCTCATAACAATTCAATTAATTTTTATTCCTATAATTAATTTTCCTTCAACTTTCTGCATTTTCTTTTTGTAATTAAGATATAGATCACATATTTAGTCAATACATACTCTCACCATACATAACCAATGTTCAGTGTCAGAAACACGATTATAATAAAAACTGGATCAATTAATCACATGAATTCATTCCAAAAATACTAATCTATTTTCGTAAAACTCAATTCATATTAATTCACGGTCGTCTCACTTTGTCAAAAAATACAATCACAAAAAAAATCATTGGGAGGACACCTTGAGTGGATTTTTCCCAACAATTAGCAACATTTCAATTTTTAAATTATCATGATGGAATGAAGGTATGTGTTATTTGATCTATATATATTTATAATTATATCATAAATAACATATTTTTTTAATACACTTACATAGACCATGCATGAGATTTATTTTTGAAAAAGTTACTACATCGCTTTGTGCAGCGGTAGTTCACTATATGTAAAGAAAATGATATCATATATATGTTGATGTTATGGAATGATTTTATATGATATGATAGATTTTTATAATTATTATTAATTCAATAATAACATATATTATTATAAAATTAATCAATATTAACATCTTTTATAAGTGATGATTGGAAAAAATTACAATATTTCATGATGAAGATGTCTGTTGTGCACACAAATGATGTCCTCTCTTCCCAATTGATTGAAGAGAATATGGAAATATATAATTACTTAAATATAATTAAATTTATATTTAAATTATATATTAAATTTATTTTGTTTTAATTTTTAATACATAATTTAAGGTGCAAAAAAAATGTTAAAAGGATATATTTTAATGAAGATAATTACCTTCACATAGAAGAAACTCTATTGGATCACTCATTAAAAACCATAGGGATGAACTTTTTGAAATGTCATAAGATATATAATTTGTATAATTATTATTAGGAAACACTATGGTATAGTTTTTTGAAGAAAAATCTCTTGATAGGTGGGAATAAGAGTGGGTATGTCATTCTATTTTGTAACTGAGAAGTGAAATTTTTGTAAATACACATAACTATTCAAAAAATGGAAGTTTCTATAAAAAAATGAAAAAATAATTTATAAATAATGGAATGTAGGGGTGATATTGTTTATAAAAACTAAATTTTTTTAAAATAAACATTTTTTTAACTTATTAATAAATTTTCCACTAAGGTTACTCACTTTATTCATTTTAGATTTTCAATGCGGTAACAAGAATTTTTCACTACATCTATTATCCATTATGACCAAAATTAATAGGAAAAAAATATACAATTAAATATTATGATTCAAAATATTAAATAATTTTTTTCAATTAAAAACATAAATTCATTACAATTCAAATTAAAATTAAACCAACAAAATGAGTCAAACAAATGGTTTTCTGGAAATTCATTTTTCATGAAATAGATGATCATCCATTAACAATTTGAACAGAAATACTTTTAATATAAATTTTAATTAATATAAAAATAATTTTAATCTATTTAATTTAAATAATTTCTTTATCATGGTTAATTATGATTATTTAAAATTAATAAACCTTATTTATTTAGAAACACTTTGTAGAAAACCCGATTTTGAAGCATAAAAATAAAAATATTCCAAAATCATGAAAAATATATTAATAAAGAGAAATAGATTATATTATACATTTTTATAT
Organism: Viscum album; assembly: GCA_963277665.1. Classification (NCBI taxonomy): domain Eukaryota; kingdom Viridiplantae; phylum Streptophyta; class Magnoliopsida; order Santalales; family Viscaceae; genus Viscum; species Viscum album. The sequence goes on from OY728165.1 coordinate 1,959,407,447, forward strand.
ATTTTAATTTAATTAAAAATTAAAAATTAAATTGAATATTTAAATTAATTGATTTATTTATGATAAATTATATAATTTTTAAAAGTTATAATTTTCAATATTTATTGAAATGTCAAAAATGTTAGATAAATAAAAGACGTAAATATAATTCAATTTTTATATTCAAATATTAAAAATTATATTCATTTTGTAATAATAAAATCCTTTAATGTTTCATAGATTTAGTATAGATTCTTTTCACAAAATAACAATAAAACTCATATTTGAATGAAATATATATTTTTTAGAATAATATAGCTTAATGAAAAGTTGATTTTTATATTTATAAAAACGATAAAATAATTTTTTAATTACTAGGAACTATATAAATATTTATTAATATAATTAACACCATCAATACAAACAAATTTTACATCTAGTGTAACACCCCAACCCTAGAATCTTGGTGCATGTGCATTATTTTAATACATTTTCTTGATTACAAGGAATCATGCCTCAAAGGATCGATTATTTTAGATTTCATTGAAAATAGATTACATATTTGAATTTTACATTACACATTCAAACTTTATCTCATCATAAATAATCCTTTGAGAATGACTTTATTCCCCAAAATTATCCCAACATACCAATCATAATACACTTCTTGAAATCCTGGGAAACAAAACATAAGAAAGGGGTGAGCTCATATGCTCAGTAAGTGTAAATAATTTAGCGGATGCTATAAATTTTAACTGAATGATGTGTAAGCAAAAATCATTTTAAAAATAAACTGGAACAAAATATGTTAAAAATAAATCAAACAATACCACATAAACATGCACATGGATATTATACTAGTCTAATAATCACATGTAATAATTAATTACATAACGAGGGAATGCATAATGCCAGACATCATTACCACATAGTCACGAACTTGTGCCGAGACTAAAAATTAAAATATTTTCAAGGAAATTTTCCAAGACTCTAATTTGTCTAATTAGACCTACCGAAGCATCAAGGGGCTATAGTGGGCCCCATATGTCCTTTATTAAATCCAATTCATTTCTCATATAAATTTTTTGAAACAAAACATAAACATTCATATTATTACTATAATAAGAAATGTCAATAATTTAACAATAAAACAAAAATGGTATAAAAATAGCACATCCAAAGTCAACATATCATAACTCATTCAATATAATATATATCATTTTATCATAATAAATCAACTTTAATCATGAATAATATATAGTAATGGATTTTGACATAGTTGAAAATGATCAGTATAACTCATTTCGAGAAATATACCCTTTTTGTAAAATAATATAAATGTCCTACATTTAAAAAAAATCATTTAAAATATTTTTTTGAATTAAAGTTTCATATACCAAATTTAAAATTTTGAATGGAATTAATATTTTAAAACAATCAGGTCCATATAAATAAATCCTTAAACCCATTTTTAAAACATGGACATTAATAAAAAAGATTTTAAAAAATAAACCACTAAAACATTTAAAATGATGATATTGATAAAGAGTACCTTCTAAAAAATAATTAAATATTCATTTTGAAACAATATTTATGGATCATGGACATGGATGAAAAATATTACCCAGAAAATACTAAAACATAAACAATTTATAATAATAATGAGATTGAGGAATTAACCCTACCTTGTACATTAATTTGGTAGAGGGTAAATTTAACCTCTTGTATAATGAAAATATTATGTTATTAAATTATAATAGAACCATATTATAATTTATTATTTCATACTTTATTCGTTTATGAATTTATGCTACTTATTTAATAATAATTTCCATGTTAAAATAACATTTCAGGTAATAATCTTCTTCGTTATCGTACTTGTTTTAACATGTTATTACTGATCATATCACTTGTATAATGATTTAATTGCTTATATAATATAAAACTATATTTATTTATAGTATATATTAAAAATAAAAATATAAATAATATATAGATAAATAAAAAGGAAAACATCATTTATGGAAATGGTAGGCTGTTTGTACGCATAAACGTTGTTTCTGTTGTCATGTCTTATTTAAGAGAAGTAAGTGAATGTAATATATATATATATATATATATGTAAATATTTATTGTAGGATTATTATTTCATTTGTTACATATATATTAATAATATATATTTTTATAATCATAGTTTAATGTTGAATGTGGAAAATAATCTCATCGCGTCGTGGTGACTGTAAGCCGTACAAACGCACGAGTGACAATATCGTTCTATTGATAGTGAAATCGAATGTAATGGGAAGGTATATTATATATACCAAGTCATTAAAATTTTATATTTATTATTTACATCAATTATACTCATTTTTATTCTGATCCATATAATAAAGCGTTGAATGAAAAACTACACCACAATGCGGAGACAGTATGCCGTATGTAAGAACGTATGGTGACTTCGTCATTCATATATGAATAGAATACTGAATATGATTGTACCGTATTCATAATAAATCTCAGTATGTAGAAGGAACTGATATTTTTATATTGGTATGTAAAAAAATAAATAGAATGTGGAAGAAGAAAATAATTTTGAAAGAGGTGATAAAATAATTACCTCTTGTTCGGGTTCTTCCTTTTCATTTTATCAAAAGGGATCCCTGTGTTGGTTTTATGATCAAATTGAGGACTCTAGGTTATTGTGAGGGTAGTTGGGAGGATATTTGAGATTTTTTTGGCTAATCCAAATTGATTTTGAGGTGTGAATTTAAGATAAGTCGATGTACTCTTTTTTAAGATAGGTGAGGGGAACTTTAGGAAAAGCTTGAAATATTAATTTATTATAAAATTATTTTCGGTTTCAAATAGCTCCAAATGAATTTATTACAAGGATAAGGTGGGTGTTGGTTGAAATCCTCTCAAACAATATGTTTTAGACATGTTCAAGTCACTATATTAAACTTATCTTCTAGATTTAACCCTTAGTTAAATAGTTTAACTTTAACTATTTATTTTTTTAATTATTATTATACATGATTAATAAACATACTATAAAATGCAAAGAGACCCTCAAGTGGTTCATTAATGAAATATATATAATTATATATATTATTTGGTCAAACCTATGATTATAATAAATATTATATCATTTCATAATACAGTATTTGTTTTAAAAACTCATTTATGTCAATTATGACACTATTTAGTTTTTAGTTTTATTATAATTCATAACAAGTTGATTACATCTATAAAATACAATAAATCAACTCTAAAATTTCATATTCAACTATAAAATTCAAGTATGGCATGAAAATACTAAATTTACATTTATTTTGATATTTATAATATCAATTATTTTAATTATTAATTAATAATGTAATTACTGCATCATAATTGTGTCAAAAACAGATTTAATTATTTAATGTCTAAAAATTATAAATAAAATACAATTATGATGGAAATAATTTTATCCTAGTTAATATTTATAGCCTAATTTATCTTATGTTTATCCTTATATTAAATTTTTTTAATTATTAGACTTTGAATTTAACACTCTAAACTATTATTTAAATAAAATATAATAAATGACTTAATTTGTCCCAAAATGGATCAAAATTATTGTCCTAAAGTTTATTTTTTTCGAAATACTCTTATCCAATAGAATTAGGACATGTGGTTGGATAATTTTAATATTTTTTTCACCTTTAATTACCTTATCTACTTTTAACCGTGGTAAAAAAATTCAAAATTTACCATTCACCAAAAATAATTTTCATCTTATTGATTCACATTTTACTTACTGATTTCAATTTTGTCTATTCAATTCTTGAAATTAAATTCACATAAGCGGTAAAATTACATTTTATGCACATTTTCCAATGTGCCTAGATGCTCGGTAAAAATATGTTAAAATGGTTAAATAACATTTATATGTCTAATCATATTATAAAATGAATCCAATGAATTACATTGGACTAATATACTTATTATGTATATATTTTATCCTTACAATAAATTTTATATAAATAATAATAATTTAAATGAAATATTCGGTTTTTATCTACAACATAGGTGTTTTCACTATTCATCCAAAATTGAATGTTTTCACAAAAAATTAAAAAAATCATCCAAAGATAATTCTTATATTGAAATTTAAAAAATGATTTTAATTTTACAAAATTTAAAACATAGAAGTGGAATTAATTAAATTAAAATTAATTCCCTTTTTCAAACCATAAAATGAGTTTTTAAGAAGTAAAAACTATCAAAAGATTGACATGTGTTTTTGTACAATTTAAATGTGAAATTTCATATAATTACCTAAATTATATGAAGTGAACAATATATATTCTTATGATACTTTATAACCACTAAAAAATATAATTTAATACTATAAATTATTTCTATTAAAATATTTGTTTTTAATTAAAATTTAGTATTTGTCTGTATTCATCAAAATATTAATGATCGCATAAAGACACCAAAAATTTATCCAAACTACATTTTTATGTCCCTACTCTAAAATAGAATATTATTTTGTCAAATTTAATATATTAAAGTGTCACATATTGGATTTGAAAAATTTTCTCCATTAGAAGACGGTAAAATTGAATTCTTTTGAAAAAGCCATCTTTTATCTGAAAATTTTTATTTGTACATATATTAGATCCAAAAAACTCATAATATGAATGATATAATCATATGGAGTATATAGAAATTAAAATTTAGTTAATAATATTCATAATATGATTTTATATGGCTATTTTGGTATGTTGTGGTGCGCTTGAACTCGGTGTTGCGTATGTCGCATGCTATTAAATTATATTAAAGAGATATAATATTATGAAATCCTGAGGTGTTACATTCTACCCTCATTCAATAAATGCCATCCTCACAATTTGAAAGTGTTCTTCAAAAATAATATGTTGAAAATAGAAAATGCCTTTGTGGAAAACCCACATCAGAAAATAGGGTTACTAAAATTTAGTTTTAAAAAGAAGGAAACGTAAATGAAAATGTCACCACAAAATTTAAATTTTTAATAAGTGGAAATTGGTGGAAATTTTTGACACATAATTGGAGGAAAAATATATATATTTCTAGGGATTTATTGAGGCCGTCAATCATTAATATGTGAACAATAAATGGAAAATTTAGGGCCTCAAAGCGATAAATCTACTTTGATATAAAATATCATCGGTTTGACAAAATATAAGGTATAAAGACAACAAATTGTTGGTTTTTAGTTCGTTTCTCTAATTTTTAAGAAATAATTTCTTCATCGAATAAGAAAAAAAATACTTGACAAGTAGAGTTCAATCCTTTAAAGATATTCTACCAAAAACTCATCTTTCACTCCAAAAAGAAAATAAAACTCAAAAATATTCTATTTGACCTAATAGATAATGGTTTCAAGAAAAACTAATTTATAATTAATGTTTCATAATATTAAAAAATTACATTATACAAACCAGGACATAACATATTCTAGTGGTAGGTGATACACCCTTGTCACCCTTTGGTTATGGGTTCAAGTACTACGGCTTTTCCAGACATGACAGGTTGTCTCCTGACCTCTATTTTTCCTTGCTATAACAATACAACAGTAATAATAATAAATTATTTGACCTTAAAAATAGTGTCCAAGTTAAAACATAATCCATTCCATACTATATACTTATCTAAAGTACTACTCTCCATACTCACAGTCCAAAAAAATTTATCTCGATGGTCAACATAACATAACGATGATCTCTTTTATCACATAACAACATGTGGATACCTTCATAATTTATTATATTAAAAAATGGTAACAACCTGAATTACCATAAAACCGTATTTTAATATGTATGTACTTTCTTATTCCATATGTAAAACATGGAATACTGGATATACTCCTTAAATCCAAAAATTATGTAATCTATAACAATGATGGAACACAAAAACCATTAATTTGTTCTATGGTAGTCAATAATGTATTATATACATTATCCAACTCAATTATATCTTATTCTAATATCACTACCTCAGTATCAATACCATATTATGGATTATATATCTATCAACCATATATTTTTCAAAAAGTCTAACCATCTATTGAGTATCTTTTCATAGTACCATATTATCTCAGATCCTCAATGAAATCGTACCATAGTAAAATCCTTATTTATTTCCATAAATTATATAATTATAACATCATTGATACAACACTAAAATAAGATAATTCATTAATAAAAATATAAGAATACTAATTATTCTTCTTTTTCTGTGGTAGTATCATAACTTTATTGTTATCCAACAGCATCATTTGCGGTATACTCTAATGATTTGGACATTGATTGTTGTAGTGTCCCAACTCCTTACAGATGATGTATTGTACATTTGAAACCATTTTGTTACCCGTGAAATCACGAACATTGTTTCCTTTTTCTCCATAATTATAAAAAAATCACATTCTCTTCAGGAATTCACCAAGGTGATTATTTCAACAGTTTTCACAAATGGGAAAAATCTTTTTATCCCGTCTTCCCTTTATTAATCTCTCTCGTAACCATCATTTTCTTCTCTGTATTCCCTCCAAATTTATAACAATCAGAGAATTCATTATTTATCATATTAACACATGATATTATTTCTTCATATGATGAGAATATGTTGGAGTCTAATTCCCTTATAAATTTAGTCTTAAGACCATAAATGATATGATCATTCTTACTCAATAGATCATGCATATTGCTGAAGTTCTCATTCCTTCTACTAGGAACCATTTCTAAACAATGGAATTCACTATGATATTTTGTGAATCGAAATTCATAATTCCAAACTTGTAAAATACCTAATGTAAATTGAAAAGTTTATATATATAATACATAAGTATAAAAATGTTTTCTTTATGAGAAAATTTACTCATAAATCATTCATAATGGTTTGTAATGAAAATGTGAATTATCCTAAGCATATCCCCCAAGACTGTCCATACCAAGAGTGATGTAAGGCCTATTTTCATGTATCAGTAAACAATGGGTAAAGCCCGAAACTCCTTGTCAATGTTTTCACTCTTAGATACATCTGTGCTAGAGCCACCTCTACCATATTTTATCTAAATATGGATGTATTTTATTATAAATCCCACCAAATATTTACACTACCCACAGTTTTTTATGTTATTTTATACTAATCCACAAAGATTATCTTGGGGTAATGTTCTGAAATTAGTGTTTTCCTAAATCTAATTTCCATGGCTATTTCTATACATCCTTTAATACCAACAGTATTTCCCTAAACCTAGAATCATGGATCCAATGAATTATTTTAATACATTGGCCTGATTATAATGAATCAAGTCTCGAATGACTGATTAGTTTAACAGTCTTGGAGTATAGATTACATAAGTGAATATTACATTACACATTAAAACAAAATACTCAACATAAATAATATTTTTGGAATTCCATTATTCCTATATCTTAACCCTACATATCAATATTAATACATTTATTTGAATCCAGGTAAAAGAAAACAAAATAACGGGGTGAGATCAAATGCTCAGTAAGGGTAAATAATTTAGTGGAAGTTGTAAACTTTTATGGAAATATGCGTAATAAAATCAACCGCATTTTAAACATAAACATGACCATAATATGGAAATAAATAAATCAAACATTACTATATAAACATGCACATTGATATTCTACTAGTCATATAATCCCATGTAATAACTAATTTCATAATGAGGGAATGAAAAATATCGGGCATCCGAACCACATAGTCAAGGCCTCATTCCAAGATAAAAATTAAAATTATTTCAAGTCATTGTTCCAGGAAACAAATTTTTCTCATGAGTACTACCAATTAATCAAGGGGATATAGTGTTCCCCAACCATTACATACTATGTCCAATGCAATCCTTATATGAAAATATTGAAACATAACATAAACATTTGTAACAAAACTAGCATATGAAATGTCAATACTTTATTCATAAACCATAAATGGTATAAAAATACCAAATCCACAGTCAATATATATTAACTCAATAAATATAATATGGATGATTTTATCATAATAAATCATCCTCAATCAAGAATAATATTCAGTAAAGGTTGTTTACATAGTTGAAAATTACCAGTAAAACTGTTTGAGAGAAATATCCTTTTATATGAAATCATTTAGAAGTCACACATTTATAAAGGATGTAATTTAAAGGATATTTTTGAATAAAACATTACCATACCACATTGATAATTTTTAATGAAATTAACATTTTAACAAAATCATTTCCATATAAATAAATCCTTCAAATCCATTTGAAAAAATGGACATTAATTAAAATTATTTAGAAAAATAATTCATTAAAAATTTAAAATGATGATCTTGATGAAGTGTACCTTCCAAAAAACCATAAAATATTCCTTTTTAAATAATTTTTATGAAACATGGAGATGGATGATAAATATTTCTCTATAAATACTTACACATAAAAAATCTCAGATAATAATGATTTTGAGAAATTAACCCTTACCTTGTACTTTCCTTTATTCGAGGGTATGTTTATTCTAATTTATCATGACCATAGAATGTTATAAAATTATAATAGAACCATATTGATATTAATTATTTCATACATGATTCATTTATGACTTTATACTACTTATTTAATAATAATTTCCATGTTAAAATAACATTTCAGGTAATAATCACATTCTTTATCATATGTGTTTTATCCTGTTATTCTTGATCGTATCATTTATATAGTGATTTAATTGATTCCAGAATATAAAACATTAATTATGTATCATATACATTCAAAATATAAATATTTATAATAGATAGATATATGAGATGGAAAACACCGTTTATGGAGATGGTAGGTTGTACATACGAATACATGTTGTTTCCGTTTTTTATATCGTATTGAATAGAAGTAAGTAAATGAGGTAAATGTATATATATATATATATTTCTTAAAGAATTATTGTTCCATATATTACCTACTTATTAATAATCTAAATATTGTATAATCATTATTTAATTGTGAATGTGGAAAGGAATCTTATCGCGTCGTGGAGACAGTAAGCCGTACATGCGGACGAGCGACGATATCATTCTATTGTTGGTGAAATTGTATGTAATTGAATGGTATATTATATATAAAGAATAATTGACATGTTATAATTATTATTTACATCAATTATACACATTATTATATCCATTCCAATAATAATGAGTTAAATAAAAAACTAGATCACGACGTGGAGACGGTAAGTCGTGCGTATGCATGTATGATGACATTGTCATTGATAGGATGGAAAGAATACCGAATATAGATTTACCGTATTTATAATAACATCTCATTATTTATAAGGTAATGGAGTTATTATTATTCTTATGGAAACAACCATGAAATTGTATGTGTAAGAAGAAAAAAACATTGAAATAGGTGATAAAGAAATTACCTCTTCTTCGGGTTATTTCTTTTAATTGGATAAAAATAGACCCATAAGATGGATTTAAGATCAAAATAAGGCCAATATTTTGAATTCATGGTAGTTGGGAGGATATTTTAATCGGGTTGGAATGATCCAAATGGCTTTGGAGGTGTCAATATAAGATAAGGGAAAGAACCCTTTTAAAAGAGTGGTGAGAGGATCATTATGAAAAGCATGAAATATTAATTTATTTTAAAATTATTTTTGGTTTATAATAGCTCCAAATGTATATATTTCAAAGATAAGGTGGGGATGAGTCGAAATTATCTCATCTAATAGGTTTTATACATGTTTAGGTTTCCATATTAACCTTATGTGTTAGATTTAATAGTTAGTAAAATAGTATAACTTTTATCATGTCATCTTGTATTATTATAAATAATGGTTAATAAACATACTATAAGATGCCAATAAAACCAAAAGATTATATTTAATGACATATATACCATTATATAAGTTCTTTGGATAAATCTTATATTTTTGAAAATATTATATCATATAATAATATAGTATTTGTTTTAAAAACTCATTTTTTACAATTTTGACACTATTTAGTATTTAGTTTTTTCGAAAGACATAACAAGTTAATTAATTCGAAAATAATACCTCAAATCAACAATGACATGTGATATGAATCTATAAAATCCATTTATGGAATCAAAAGTCTCAATTTACATATATATTTATATTTATAATATCAATTATTTTAATCATTCTTTAATAATGTAATTATTGCATCATCCTTGTGTAATAAGTAAATTTAAATATTTAATATCTACAATTTATAAATAAAATACCATTATGTAGGTAATAATTTTATATTTCTATTGAATATGTATAGTAAAATTTATATTCTTTGTAACCCTATACTTAAACTGATTTAATTATTGTACTTTGAATTTATCAGTTTTAACCCTTCTTTAAATAAAATATAATAAATGGACTAATCTAACCTAATTCTATAAAAAGGAGATTAGTTTTCCCCAAAGGTTGATTTTGGTCGAAATAAAATTATCTAACAGAATTAGGACATGAGTTGGGGATAATTTTAATTTTATTTTTACCATTAATTACATTATTTACTTTTAACTGTGATAAATAAAATTAAAAAGTTACTATTTACCAAAAATTATTTCTATTCTATTAAACCAAATTTTACTTACTGATTTCAACTGGGTATTTCTAATTTTTTAAATTAAATTCACATAAGCGGTAAAATTAAGTTTTATGTAAATTTTCAAATGTGCCTAGTAAGAGGGTAAAAATATGTTAAAATCGTTCAATAAAATTTTATATGACTAATCTTATTATAAAATGACTTCAATGAATTACATTGGACTAATATATGTATTATGTAACTATTCTTACTTTATGATAAATTTTAAATTAAAAAAACAATTTAAATGAAAAATACGGGTTTTATCTACAACGTAGTGTTTTTCAATATTTATAAAAAAACATTTTCAATAAAATTCATAAAATTCACCCAAATATAATTTTTATATTGAAAATTAAAAAATTATGTCAATTTTACCATATTCTAAACCTATAAATTTCATTAATTAAAATAAAATTAATTCCCATTGTCAATACCAGAAAGCGAGGTTTTAAGAATTTAAAACTATACAAAGATTGACATCTGATTAAGTACAATTTAAAAGAGAAATTACCTCCAATGACCTAAATTATAATAAATCATAAATAAATATTTTAATTATACTTTAAAGCTACTAAAATTTTATATTTAACACTATAAAAAATGTTGATGGAAATAGTTTTTTTAATTAAATTTTAGTATTTTTCCATATTTATCAAAATATGAAAGATATCAGAAAACAAAAAAAATATCCAAACTAATTTTTTATGTCCATATTCTATATAAAAAGTTTATTTTGTCAAATGGAATATATAGAGGTCAACTATTAGATTTACAAATGGTTCTCCATTAAAAGGAGGAAAATTTGAATTCTTTTGAAAAACACTTCTTTTATCTTAATAATTGTTTTTTCTCTGATATTATGTCTAAATATCACATAATATGGAAGTTAAAATTATATAGAGTATATAAAATTATTAATACAGTTAATACTATTCATAAACTCTTTTTAAACGGCTAGACTGGTAAGTTGTGGTGCACTCAAACTCAGTTTTGCGTGTACCGCAAGATGTTAAATTACATTAAAGATATTATGGGTTATAAAATCATGGGTTGTTAAATCTAGGAAATATTAGAGATATTTTTTATGATACCACATTTATATGGGTAGAAAATTTTGAAGTATTTTGAATTTTCATTACTGAATGGTTCATATTTTGAATAAAGACAAAGATTGGAGTTTTGTGTGTTTTAATGTTTACAGGGGTGTTTTTATGTTGGGAATGATTTTCCAAAGGTGGATCGTGTGTTTGTTTGAGATTTTCTGGCTTTAAGATAAGTCTTGTGTGTTTTGGAGTGTTCCAACATTGGTGTACAACATAGCGTACACAGTCTATGAGTAATTTTGTAGAACCATAATTTTCAAAAGGTTATGAATACATATTGAATAGAAAACAGTTAGTTTTCATGGATACATAAGGGTTAAGGTCATTTTTTTCACCATCTATGGGAAAACTGTTTATGGGTGAGGAGATATTGGGGCATAAAATGTGGGTTGTACATGGTTTTGCACAAATAGTGTGCATTGGTATAGAAGTTGGATAGTAATAACAGTACAATTGGTACTCAATTTAATAAATAATTCATCCTACCTATTCATGGAATGAGTTTTGGATAATAGGGGTGTGAACCATTGGCTCATGGTTTGACTAAGATTGTGTCCAAATTGTGCAAGTTGTTATCATTGGAGAGAGCCAACTGTACGGTGGGCACATGGATTGATAAATCGTGTGGCTTGCCACAATTTCAATAAAATTGATTTTTTATGAATTTTTCCTCCTATATTTTAGGTTACCCCTCCCATTTTCATCATCTCACAAATAAGAAAGAATGGGGATTTCCTTACCTTCCTCCTTCTTCCACCCATTGTATTATGGTGCATTGATGGGGTCTCTTTTGGTGTTAAAAACAATTTTTTTTATCGCCTCCTTCCCTTTATTCCATCCCATGAGTACATATAATTTAACATTTGGGGGATGAGGGTATTGATTTTTAATTCCACCATATCCTGGTGTAATCCATCTGGCATATTGAGGATTTTGTGTGTCTTGTGTATATAATATCCTAAGGTTGATTTCGCATATTGTTGTGTAGCATTTCATCAAAGTATGTGACTGAGGTGAGAATTATTATGTTTCAACTAATGTTATAATTTAATATGTCTTAGAAATGGTAGTTCAATTTAGGTATTTTTCATAGAATGTGGTTGAGTTTATACAATTATTATTTCTTGATTGGTTAGATTCAGTTTTGATGTGGCATGCTCACCCGGTGAGTTTTCTGGCATGACACCATGTTGAAATTTGGTGAAATAATAAATTATAATCATTATAAGTAATTAATTCTCATTTTTTTGTAAGAATAGATATTTGGTGATATATACATGATAAGTTCGGTGATGAGGGGTTTGGAAGATGTTCTAATGGTCCTTGATAAGTCCCTCATTTTTTATAAATGTTTTGGAATTCATTAGTATTGATGTAGGTGGTTTAATAGATTATCCCATAGTTTTATAAATTAATTTTAATGGTTATTCTATATTTAGATTAAATTCTATTTTTTTATTCCATCACTTATATATTATTATTCTGTTCCTAGAATTAATACCATAGACCTTCCGGGAATCAAATTGGATCCATGTATGGTTAAACGTGTGAGACTATGGTCTCTCATGAGGTGAGTCATTTCATTAGAAGAGTAATGTGAAATTGTAAGGGATTTTTTAGAATGATATAATATTTCAATATTTTATAGAACATAGTATGAGGATTGTTAAATGTTTTAAATTTTCACCTTGGGTTTTGATTTTGATTTTTGGGGGTCAAAAGTGGGAGTCTATTTTTTGAAATGATTATTTTTATTAAATGTGGCGTTGACCTCCAAATATTTCATAATAATGGGTTTTTAATGGATTTAAAATGTTAATTTAAATGGTAATGTTCTGAAATATTAATTTTAATGCCTTGATGACTCTTTTAGTGATATTCATAGAATATGAATATGGCATATTGCATTTTTACTACACAACCTCTTTATTATATTAAATAGAATGTGGGATAATTTAATATTTAGTTTCATGTAAATTAAGTAAATAATTAATGAAAACATAATAATTTCTTCTAATTCACGTTATATAAGTCGTCATTTTTTCACTCAAGGTTATTTTTATTTCATCTCATATCTAGGTAAGATACATTAAGGTAATGTGGTCAACATGAATCCGTGTAACGAAATAATAATTGGAGACATATAGAATGTGATCATGAGAAATATAAATATGAACATGAGGAATAATAATAGGTAATTAAGAAGATGCATATTATAAAAATTACAACATGAATAATTACAAGGAAATGTGGCTACAAACGTTAAATGAGGCATTGTGATGCATATCCCAATGGATTATCAACAAGTTGTTTTAAATGAAAATTACTATATTTCCTGGACAGGGAAAAAGAAAACATTTCATATCTATAGAGTACATGGTTTACCCAATGTATTGGATAAATATTCGGGAAACCTTTCATATTTGTTAACTAATTTGATCCACATAGGTCATAATAAATCATGTCATTAATAGCTTGTGGATAATCAATAATTGGTTTCTTATCTAAATCATGGTGTACAAATGTTCTTAAACACATGACCATTACATCACACTAAGATCAGAAAAATCATATTTGGGTTTCATATATGTAAAAACGTGAATAGAAAATAATTTTTACATATATGTTAAAACAAATATAAATGAATTAGGTTTTTTTATTACCAAAGAAATATGAAATTCTTAAATGAATGCGGGTAATTTGAGGTGTAAATTCAGCATCATGATGGGTATAAAACATGATTTTCGAAATAGGAAAATCTAGGAGAATGAAGTTATCCCATTGATAAAACATTAGTTGGTATTAATGGTATGATATTAAATTGTAATAAAATATATTTAAAGAAAATTTAGGAAACAAAAAACAAAAAATATTTCCATGAATTTTACATAAATAAAGGATCATTCCCTTATCAAGAAGTGTTACTCCAAAATGATGAGGATTGAACCATAGGGCATTAGGAAACCTTTGTGGGGACACCATAGGAGGATAAATGATTAAAACATTTTGAGGGATTTATTTGTAGTGAATTGTAATAATGAAATGGATGGGTATTTATAGAAAAAGTGGAGGAATTATTGAATAATTTCTTGTTACAGTTCATGTAAATCTATGTTGTGGACTATAAAAACCCATTCGAATACCCATTTTCGACAAGGTTATAGAATTTGAGCCAACATTTATTATATTTAAATACTCTAGAACCTATAATTAATTAATTAATACTTTGTTTTGCATGGAAATTTAAATGTTCTATAGAAAAATTCCCTTAAAATAAAATTTTCCATTTAAGAATTTGGAATGTCACATATTGGTTTCCAAATTACATAAAATATATTTGAATACCTAGTAATTATAAATAACATCTTTTATGTCTTGGATTATGTTTCATTGATATCTAAATCATTACTAAATTAATATTAAGTAAATAAATATATCTATAACCAAAATCTTGTTTTACTATTAATATAAAAATAATGTACTTCATAAAAGTGTCAACAATTCACTGAAACATAATTTGGACATGATGATTTAGAATGTAATAATTATTTTATAAAAATATTTAACTTAATATGAAAATTTGAAAATTTTTATACAATCATTGATATTTATTAAGAAATAACAGTTTTTTAGAGAGTCAAATTTTGGACACATATAGAAATTATTTATGAAATTGTAAAAGATACTTTTTCATGTAGATTTAAATAAAAGTGTTTTGGAATTATATTTCATTAAATATAATATTATTAGGAATAACTATTTTTATAATTAAAATGAATATTTATTCTATAAGAACAATTATGTTTTATTTATGTCTAGAAATAAATTTTCCCACATCGCCAATGTTAAAAATATATTTTATAGACCAATTGTCATATAACGGTAAAATACAAATGATCACATTTTCTTTATTCCCTATAAATAAATCTTTTTTATTTCACTCAATATTACCTACAGTTTCTTATAATGTTATATTTTCATTTCATAAAAAACTAATTAGTATATAAATATTTCCTTACATTTCTATTGTGTTGGTCATGCAAGATATTTTTATAATTTATTTGTGAAATAAATATTTTCCCATATATTCAATTTCATATTTTTTTTCTAGTTATATTGTTTTGAATCCTCATTTCCATCATAGATAAAAAATTTAAATATCATTATTAAAGATAATTTTCTTTGGGTTCTTATTTATTTTGTAAATTAATTATATTATTTAATATATATCAAAGATTTATTTTGGAAACAAATATCATTTAAGAAGAAAGGATCATTAAAATCAAGGCCGCATGCCTTGTTTTTTCAATGTTAAAGACCCATGTTTTAAAATGATGGTTTTTACATGATTGAACGGGGTGTTAGGTTTTGTTCCATTTAGAACGAAACAATTTTGGGGCTTGTTGAGGAATGTTTTTATTTTGAAGGACTTTATGGATCATATTATATTTTAATGTTTTATAAGGGTTTTTGTGTTTTAAGTTAATGTTTTGTATGGTCATGATGTTAATATTTATTATTTATTAAATTATCGAATTTTTTAGTTTATATATTGACACTTCTGAGAAATATAGTATAATATCTGGATAAGGATCTAAACTGAGGCTTTGGACATAGATTTCATACTTGAGGGATAATTTCACCAACTAATTATCTATTAGGTAAACCATATGGAATTTTTTTCGATCAATGCTTCTCTTCCTTGGATTGGTCCAAACTGATGCACTAGAAACAACCGATGTCACATATAAATGGATGATGGTCTATGGATATTTCCACTACTATTATTTATTATGATGGGTTTGATATATATGGTTTTCAGTATCATTATCGATATTTTAGGATGTGGGTAGGAAATATATGACAGTTCCTTTTATAAGAGATATCGATATCGATATTTTATTTATATTTCAGACTATCATTTTTTTCCCTGATGGTGTGGGTACATTAGATTAGTACCTTGGATATTTGTTTTTTGATTCCCTAAGTCAAAAAAAAGTGAAAACCCTTCCTTGACGTTGAAAAATTATATAACCAAGTTCACCCATTAAACGAATGGATTAGTTTCTTGATTTTTTTGGTTGTATTAGGTGTCACCATAGAACCATTTTTCTTGTCGGTAGTAGATGAGTTGAAGTGTTACATTGATTATACCACATATATATACAATTTATTTATTCCACTTTTTTCTATATTCATTGTTTTTCTAAAATATATTTTCATTATACTACATTGGTGGTGGTCTGATAAGATCCACTGATACCCTGCTCAAGAGGCCATTACACATTGGTACTCGAGTTGTTCTCAAATTTTTATTCCATGAACAGTTTTTTCAAAAGTCTTGTGGGGAATATTGATAATAGAAAATGATTTTTAGTGTAGTAAAAGATGACTAGAAGGGTTATATTGATGATCTTTTAAATACATTGTAGGTTTTGTTTTTTTGGTATGTTATGTAACCATACTAATGGGATGTTGGGTAAATGTTTGACTTAGAATCTTTGATCGTTATTACATTATATTTTATTACAACATGATTCAGATTAAATTATTTTCCCACCTATTCTGATGTTTATTATATTTGGTTATTTTTATATGGTTATACAATCCAATATGAAGGTATATTTTCCCTGTAGTTCCACATTATACCCCCACTTCTATTCGGAATTATATGGTGTAAGAGAAGGCATGCATGATGTTATGAGTCGAACCCGTCGAGGTACAGATATAGTGACATCAAGGACGAGACATTACAAAGTGGTATATGAGAATTTTTCCTCTCCAATTATTATATTACTTGATATTCTTAATATTGGAAACATTTTAAGGTGTTAGTTCATGATATGGATATCAAAATGGTGTCTCACAATCACATGATTTATGAGAACATTTAGGTTACTATGGGTTGTGATTGTTTTTCTGGATTTGAAATTTTTGGATGTTTATTGCATTCTCTTTGATTGATGCACATTATTTTAGTATTTGATGACTTATTATGGATTTTGTGTAATTTTCCTATTAGAAATAATTTTGTTGTTTGGTTTTGACTCTTTTCCTACAAATAAAAAAAGGAGACTCGTGCATCATTATAGGAATAGGGGATCCACATGTCATATGTCTGCTAGTATTTGGTTTCATGAATATCTTTCTGATGAAAGTTGTGTAGATCTACTGTGATATAGTTTAAAATGAATAAAACAATGTGTTCCTCATGAAATGTTTGTGCATACACTATGTTGGGACATAATGATTTATTTATAGAATTGTTAGACCCCTTTCGAGCAGTTTTGTTAATGATTTTTTAGTGGGTTTGTGTCTTTTATGGAGAGGACTAATGTGTTTATTCTTAGAGAGTATGGGAACCCTCATTTTGGGAAAATAGTTGAAATATTATTTTATGTTGTGAGAACCTTGTGTATAGTATTTTGAATTTCTAGGGTTGTGTGATGATGACATCGGTTAATGCTTGTTTCCTCGTTAGTTGTGGACTTCTATGAGATGGAGTATGCTTTGGGTGGTTGTAAACAATGACCATTTTTCATGGATATATTTATGGTAATGGTGGTGTGATTCCTTATAGTGTGACCATTGAGAGGTTTAGACTATGTTATATGTATTTATTGGTGTTTTAGGTAAATAATTTTTTTTGTTTTGAAAATTGAACTAGGAGGGTGCTATTAAATTTTGGTTTAGGCTTGATAGATGTGTTTTCTCTTCAGAATAAGAGTTTGTGTCTCAGTTATTTTTCCAAGTGGCTAACCTTTGGAGGGAAAGGATAATTTAGGTTAAAATTCTTTGTAATTTATGTGAAGATGAGTGTGACTGGTGGTTTTGATTTGGGTGATCATCATAAGGGGTGATTGGTGAAACATGGTTTCATTTAAAATATTTTATTCAGATGGCCACTATGAATGTGATTTTTATTTTAGTAAGATGCAAATGAAGTTGTCGTGTTTTCATAATACGGTATATTTTTTGAGGGTTAGTTATTTAGTAGTTCATCTGGTCTCTGTAGGACGGATTGGTTGGTTCCCTGGACCCATTAAACTCTGTAGATTTCTCTAGGTATATGGAAAGATTTCACCTGATATTAGTATAGTGTTAATTTTTTCATGAGTTTTGATTAATTGAGTCAGTGGTTTTCTTAGTTTCTTCGGTATTGGGAAGCACCATTAGAGATATTCAATGCGTATGTGGTATATTTAGGGGAGGCATGAGAAGTGAATATGTCATATAAGCTACTGATTCATAAATCATGACATTTTAGGGTCAGAATCAGATTAATTGGTTGGATCACACAAGAATTTTTTTGATTATTAAGTGTTAATGTGATATTTGAGGCCCTAGTGGACTATGATGAGAAGTATATTTTAGTTTTATGGATTGGTTGTTACATATGCATACTCTCTATGTGCTTTATTAGAGTAGGAAATTATCACTAGGTTGAGAAATGATGTGGACATGATGACATGTGTGTGTGAAGAGAATCACGAGTCCAATATATATGTTTGATGTGTCTCTATAATATAGGTGACCTTGGGAATGAGTAATATGTGGTGGTATTCATTGATGACTTCTTTGTGTACTCTTGGTTAGTTTTGATCATGAAAATTACCATGAAATTGACGTATGTATAGTGAGAGAGATTTTTGTATTTATTCCTAGCTAGGTAAATGTATTTCGGTATGATGAATGGACTTTACAGAGGAGGAAATCATGGATCTTCTTATGTGGAGACCAATAGTGGGGTGTTAACCACCATCCATTTATAGGACAGTTCATTTATATAGATCATATGTTCAATAATTCATGGTATTCCATTCTTAGATGTTGGGAATCACTAATAATTGTTGTCTTTTTCACTCAACTAATAGTGAGCTGACCATGTGTGATTCGTGGTTTACTAGTGGTTGGTTCATAGGATGAAGTAGTTGAGGGTTTTTAGGTGAGTCTGTGATGAAAAAACACTATCATTGAGGAGTGATGAATAATTTTAAAAGATATATACCTTTTTAAGGAAGGGTTTCCAGTGTATGTTTGTGGCTATGGATTGGTAGTGGTGGTATTGTGGTGCCAGCAAAAAACATTTGTGTTGCATAGATAAATTTATAATGGAATTATAATGAAAAACTATAGTTATTGATAAGGATTCCATGCATGGATTTTATATTGTTGTGGATATACAATTTTGTTCGGGTATAAAAATCAGTGGGTATTTTTTCCTCATTTTGGAATGCCTCTAGGTGTGGGGGCATCCTGATCTGGTGATATAGAGACGGACCGATAGTATAAGATGGGGGTTGTATTGATGAGTCGAATTGGGATAGTAGAAATTTGGTTAGAGAACAATGTGGGTGAAAAAATTTTATAGCTACATTTGATGTGTATTTTTTGTAATGATGGGCATATTTGGGATTTTGGTTGGATTAGGGGAAAATTTGTTATGTTTTTGGATCATACAGGGCGGTGGATAAGTGATTTATTTGGTTAGGTTTCACTGATCATAAGACATGAGAATAGTGATTTATAATTATCTTGGATGTAATGTAATGGTATGTTAAAATCATTCTAGGAACATTACATGAGGAAATGTTTGAGGTTTTTTTGGGTTTTAATGCGATGAGGTGTCATGCCTTGAGAGATAGTTGTTATAAGTTGAAGATTATGGTGGGGATCGCCGTAGTTAGATTGGTGATCAGATTTTGTTGCATTCAATGTTTCTATTGGAAATTCTTATGAATGGATCATCCTACTTGTCTCGACCTGTCCTCGGGGCCCATGTCGTGACTACCCCAAGCCCACCATCCATAGGCCAGTGGATGGAGACTAGATCCAAAGTCATAAATCCCGATAAAATGGAAGGCTTTACCTTTATATAAGTAAACAAACCCAACAGCGTATGCAAGCTGAAGTAAACAATAAGTAAACTCAGTTCAAAAGTATGTGCTGGAAATTAAATGGGCCAGAATACAAACCCAACCGAAAGTACAGCACAACAGTAAAGAAAGATCATCTACAGTAAATTAAACCAACAACCACTGAGTTATCCTCCGGAAATCCCACCTGAAGGGTGGGTACAAATGGTCTCTTTGACTGCTTGGGTCTAGCCGTTTACTCCATGTACGTCCCGCCAAGTGGTCCACCTCCAGGTACCATCCCTCTGCACAAGAATCCAACTCGATTAGTGTGGTCTATCGTCTGCATCCAACACAATACAGTGCGGGCATAGCCCGTGCAGGGTTGAGTATACGATACTCAATGCGGACCCCAAGACCCCCGAAGGTCTCCTAGAATCCACAATGGATAAACTACAAAGGAAAGATACAAACATGAATTATCAACCAACTCTACTTAGGTATATGCCCATACATATACCTAAGTCATCAATTCCAGTTCGGTTCCAACTCACGAGCCCAAGTACAACCCAGTCCATAGAAGAAAGCACAACCCAGTCCATATAGAAAAGCACATCCCAGTTCACACGAGAAAGAAAGTCAATCACATCGATGATAATGATTGAATTTCACGACTCAGATCACATAGGTATACTACTCACGAAGAGGGGTGGAGATGATAGATGTAGCCTCTGAATCATCTTCCCTGATGAACCCACATAGGAACCTAGTATAGATGTCGTTGGTGCCGAACCCACATAGGATCCAAGTACAGTAACCATCACTGCTGAACCCACATTGGATCCAAGTAGAGTCTTCATCACTGCCGAACCCATAGAGGATCCAAGTACATTCGTCCTCATTGCCGAACCCACGTAGGATCCATGTACAATAGACATCGTCGTCGTAGTCGGAGCCATCTCTTGGGTTCCCACACACAACATGCTCGATTCCGGAAGGGTCCACTCCCTGAGCCAAGTGGGTTGATACATCAATTGTAAAAAAAATACAGATTTGAGGTATCCTGATGTTCTGTCTCGTCAAAACGAACTCAACGCAACAGATGGCGCATCAATCAGATGCTCAGTCTGAGAGATAATGTCTTTTCCGTCCCAGGGGCCCGGTTATAAATACGATCGTTTCTAACCATACTGATATCCAAATTCATCTGAATCTCACTTAGAGTATCACAAAAGAATTGTCTCATTGAAAGAGTCCCAGTTCCGTAGATGGCGCGTCGATCGGACGTTCGGTCCTTAAGTTATTCATGTTTAAGAGATTAACGGGCTCAGCCCGTTTAACCCAGTGGGACGACAGGTCGGGTTGACCCAGTTTGATGGGTCCGGCCCAACAGTGGTGTCAGACCAGTCTGAAGAAATACACAACTCATCCAGACGGGGCGCGGACCGGCGACCGTGGCCGACTGGCCAAGCCTGTTCCAAGGGGGGGGGGGGGGGGTTGTGCCCCCCCCCCCCCCCCGGTCTTCCGCACCGGCGGAGCCTCCCTTCCCCAAACCGTCCAGTCTTCTTTACACGCGGCCCGCATGGGCGGGCCTCCAGTCTTCCAGCAAGGTGCCCTCCTGGCGCTGTAGTCCAGCTCCACCCGGTCGGCCGACGGGCCGGCTGGTTCTTCCACCAATGCGGCCAATATAGCGGGCCACGGTTCTTCCCACACAACAGGTGTGACGGCGTCGGCCTCCTTTGTCACGTCCCCGGCACGGCGAGACGACGTCGTTCCTCCTTTGTCACATTCCTGGAATGGTGTGACGGTGTCGTTCCTCCTCCGACTTCCATTTTCAATTCTATAATTATTAAACGCGAACAACGGAGGGTTTTTGGGCTCAGTTCGTTCGGCTCGCACGCTCCGCGTAAAATAATAACAATCGTCCATATTTAAAAAATGATTTCCAATGAGTACGAAGTATGTAAACCTCCACTTTCAAGTGTAAACCCCTACCTCGATAATCTATGTCGAACATTGGCGTCGCGGTTGATGGCGTCGCGAGATAATGATTCATAGACGTCAACGGAGAGCGTCTGAGGAGGAAGCAGCGTCACCCCTTTTGTCACGAAGAGAAGAAAACAAGGAGTGACATCATTGGAGACTTCCTGCATTGGT
Source organism: Viscum album (assembly GCA_963277665.1). Taxonomy (NCBI): domain Eukaryota; kingdom Viridiplantae; phylum Streptophyta; class Magnoliopsida; order Santalales; family Viscaceae; genus Viscum; species Viscum album. The sequence goes on from OY728165.1 coordinate 1,959,430,188, forward strand.
GTCTCCTCCATTGTCACGGAGGAAGAAGAGGATGGAGAATCCGGGGTCGCCAAGTCTATCTTCTTCTCCAGAGAGTTGGTGTTCTTCAACAAAGTAGATGAAGTGTTCATCAAAACTGTAGATCTCTCTCCCCAAAATCACAACCCAACAAGCCCAACCAAAAGTAAAATAATCATTCTCCTTATTTTATTAAATCATTCCCTGCATTCAAATTTACCAAATTCGAAATCCAATTCAGTCAATTAATTGAACGATGAGTTGTCTAATTAATTAAGTGATAGGTTGGAAAGTTTTAACGAGGGAGAGAGGAAGAGGAAGAGTCCTCATTAAATAGGAGTTAACAAGTTTAAAGGGGAAGGTTTAAGGAGTTTTATGTAATGTTAAGGGTTGGGGCTAGTGTGGTCCCCACCTCACAAATATCCTCACATGGGTTGTTAGGGGCCCACCCCAACTCCCCCATGTAGGATAACCACTTATATATAGAATAAAAATCGTTCCACATTTTTATAAGCTTCTTATTTAATCCACAATTTTTAACTTCTCCTCCCGCACAAATGAAACTATGGTAAAGGTCCCCTTATGCAATTACCAGCATTGCGAATTCATCAGTGCCCTCCGATTTCAATTCTGAGCACCAGTTCAAAAGATAGAAAAACTATCTCGTTGGTTTACTGAACGTACCCAAGATGAACTTCGAAAATTGATTCCGAGCACACTAGGCCTCGGAATCAAGTGCCGTCAGAAGCCACAGACTAGTAAAATTCCAAATTTTTTATGTAAAAAAATTCCTTGAAATTTATGGGTCTTTACATTACTACCACCTCAGGGCTTTACGTCCCCGTAAAGATACATCATAAAATAGGGAAACAAATGAGGGTACTATGAACGCATATGAGCATGTCCCTCCCACGCACTCTCCTGGAGGTTCCTGTGCTTCCAACAAATGCACCCCAGAGGAATCAAACATCCACGTAGGACCCACTCTTGTCGATCCTCGATCTCCACTAGGAATTCGATAATGTTTTCCCCGTCATCGATTTCCAGCTCTCTGTGATCAATGATATGCATCGGGTCATGCACGTATCTCCTCAGATGAGATAAAGTGAATACGTCATGCACCCAGTGCAACTGAGTTTGATGGGAAGGGTGATAACCCACCTCGCCTACCATTCTGAGAACCTGGAATGGTCTAATAAAGAGCGGAGATAACTTTCCGCCCCAGTAAAATCTCCGTAATCCATGTAAAGGTGAGACCTGTAAGAAAATTTGGTCGCCATCCTCGAACTCCGGTGGTCTCCACCTCCTTTCATCATAAGACTTCGTTCTGCTCTGTGCAGTCCTCATATACTCCTGGATGATCTGCACCTGCTTCATCATAGCCTAGACCATCTCTAGTCCTACAAGTGCTGACTCCCCAGCATCAGTCCAGCACAGTGGTGATCTGCATGGTCGACCATACAGTGCCTCATATGGTGTCATCCCGATGGTGGAGTGGTAGATGTTGTTGTATTCAAAATCCACCAAAGGTAGGTGATCCTCCCATCTCAAACCAAAGTCAATGACACATGCACGAAGCATGTCCTCATGTTTCTGAATGGTCCTCTTTGTCTGGCCATCCGTCTGAGGATGAAAGACGGTGCTCAAGAGTAGCTACGTCCCAAAAGCCTCATGCAACCCCATCCAAAGTTGGGAAGTAAAGTGAGCATCTTGATCGGAGATGATAGATGATGGAACACCATGAAGCCATACGATCTCTTGAATGTTGAGGAGTCCCAAACTCTCCCCTGAGCCATATTCTCTGATAGGTAGGAAGTGGGCCGACTTGGTGAGTCGGTCAACAATCACCCATATGGAGTCGTGACCTCTAGAAGTACAAGGGAGACCCATCACGAAATCCAAGGATATCCTGTCCCACTTCCACTCTAGGACCTCGAAGGGCTGCACTAAGCCTGCCGGTACCAAGTTCTCCATCTTCCCCTACTGGCAGTGAGGGATTGTGAAACAAACTCTTCCATAGAATTTTTCATACCCGGTCAGCAGTGTTTTGGTCTGAGATCCTGGTACATCTTCGATACTCCTAGATGTAGTGCCAATGGGGATGTGTGAAACTCCCTCAACAACTTCTCATGTAATGAAACTCGTACCATGGTACGTCCACTGAAGAGGATGACATGTTATCCTCCTACATAAAAATCCATCAGGTGCCTATCATGTGGATATCTGTGGAGGTCGCGTGTCATAGTCAATATCCCCACATTGATCCTCTCTAACCTGCTGAAGTAGTAGTGGAGTGAATGTGAGTGACTGTGGAAAGGCTACTCCATCACTATCCATGAAGGATATCTAAAATGCGGCTAGTTGCTCTATCGCTTCTCCTTGTAACTGAATACATGATCTCCTGCTAAGAGCATCAGCCACCACGTTACCCTTCACAGGAGTATAGAATATCTCAATGTCATAGTCCTGGAGGAACTCAAGCCATCACTACTGTCTCATGTTAAGGTCCTTATCCAAAAAATGTACCTGAGACTCTGGTGGTCAGAGTAGACTGTAAAGCACTCGACCATCAGATAGTTTCCCCACATCTTCATGGCGAAGTCCACTATTGCTAACTCCAGGTCATGGGTAGTGTAGTTCTATAAGTGCTGCCTCAACTGTCGTGAACCATAAGCGATCACTGACCCCTCCTGCATCATGACACACCCGAGTCCGGTCCCTAATGCATCGTAGTAAACTAAGTACCCTACGCCTTCCTTCGGTAGCCTCAAGAAGGGTGCACTGGTTAATCTCTGCCTCAGCTCTTCGAAGCTCTGCTTACATCTATCTGACCATATGAATGGTTTCCCCTTCTTCGTCAAATTTGAAAGAGGTGTTGCAACTCTACAGAATTCTGGCACAAATCTCCGATAGTACCCAACCAGATCTAGGAAACTCCGCACCTCCGTCACGCTCATGGGTGGCTTCCAAGCAAGTACTGCTTCGATCTTCACAGGATCCATAGTAACTCCCGCCTTAGAGATGATGTGCCCCAAGAAGTGGAACTCTCGAATCCAGAACTGACACTTCGAGAGCTTACCATAAATCTGGTGCTCTCTATGTGTGTCCATTTCATCCCGCAAGTGGTATCCATGCTCCTCCACAGTAGTCGAGTAAATCATTATGTTGTCGATGAAGAATAGAACAAATCGATCGAGGTAAGGCTGGAAAATCATGTTCATGAGACTCATGAACACATCTGGAGAATTGGTTATGCTGAAAGGCATAACCAAGAACTCATAGTGGCTATACCGACACCTGAAGGTCGTCATCTACACATCCTTGTCTCGAACTCTGAGCTGATGAATGCCTGACCTGAGGTCTATCATCAAGAACCATCATGCTCCCTTGAGATGATCAAAGATGTCTTCAATCCTCGAAAGAGCATACTTGTTATTTATGGTCACCTAATTCAGGAAACGGTAGTCGACACATAGTCGCAAGCTACCATTCGCCTTCTTGGATAATAAAATTGGAGAACCCCAGGGTGAAACACTGGCTCAGATGAATCCCTTTCCCTAAAAGTCCTCCAGTTGTACCCGTAGCTCACAAAGCTCAGCGAGATCCATCTGATATGCTGGCATAGATATCGAGAATGTCCTGGGTTACAAGTCAATGTAGAAATATAACTATCTATGAGGAGGTAGTCCTGGGAAGTTGACATAATAAAACGTCTGCATACTGATCCACCACAACAGGAAAACTCGGACTCCGCACATCAATTGTTCCAAGGATGAGACTAGCCAACTGATGGGTGATCGACTTCCCCCTCCTCTACGTAAGTCCATCCTGCACTGCAAAGGCTCCCTTCTCGCCGGTGAATGTGAACCTGCTCTCATCTGTGTGGACACACCGCACATTGCGCCAAATAAAGTCAATCTGGGAATGAACTATAGATAACCAATCCATACCCATGATGATGTCTTAAGGCCTCGATGCTGCTACAAGAAGATCCCAGCTGAAGCTCTCGCCTCCTAGAGTAAGCTCACACTACCGGCACAAGTGTGTAATTGTCGAGTCTGCTCCCGTAGGAGTCTCTAGCCATAAGGATCGAGCCAAAGTCTTTGTCAAACTCTCTGAGCTCCAAATAAGGGCAGATAAAATAAAAGAATGACTCACTCCAGTGTTAATTAGAACTGCAGCAAGGGTGGAGTAGACACAGATAGTACCTTGAATCATCTCAGGTGCAACGTGGTCGTAGGTCTCGACTGCCTGGAGCTGATCCTTCCCCTGTCTGCCAGCTCCCTATGGTCAGGGTGGTCCTCTTGGTGGTTGTGGTGGTAGAGCCTCGAAGCATCGTCCACCACCGAATTATCGGCCAGCTCCTCTAACTCGTCCTCAAACTCCCTGAGGATCGCCACGATCAAACCTCTAACTCTGCCTGGGTGGTCCCTCAACCGTCTGGTGCTCCTCTGCATGGCGGGTCGAGCAGTCATAAGCCATGTGGCACTGCCCACCGCATGCATAGCACTTCCTGCATCTCATATGATTGGATATACTGAATTTTCCCCACACCTCCAAACCAGTATCCTGAGGTTTCCCACCTGATGGCCTTATCCGCATGGACCTCTGTGACATCTGTCTACTGCTAGCTGCAGAAGACTCCGCTATGAGTCACCCTACGGTCAGCCTCGCTACTGGCATAGGCTCAGCAAGGATGCACTCCACAAGAAGGGCTCGCTCTAGTACTCCTTCCTGCGTCAGATTTCTGAGATACATCATCGAAGCCCTAATCGCATGCCTCAGTCCCTGCTCAAAGGTATGGGCCCAGAAGAATGGGTCCCGTACCATGTCAGTTGAGTAGCGCGAGGGGTCGGTAAGCCTCGCTGAGTACTGCGATACTATCATGTTTCCCTGCAGAAGCTGTAGTAACTCCTAGAATCGCATCGTACGGAGGGTGTCTGGAACAAACACCGAGAGGAAGAAGATCACGAAGTCCGTCCAATGTAGTGATTCCTAGTCGTGCACATGGAGCATCAGGCTCCACTATCTACCTGCTGCTACATGTACGAGACTCACCGGAAGGATCACCATAAGGTCATCTGGTGTCCCTACTAATCTGATGACTCAGACGATAGCCTCCAACCAATCCTTAGCTGCCTGAGGGTCCATCTCTCTGCGGAACCTGGGAGGCCTCTGTCGCTGAAACATGTGCAGCGTACTCAGGTGGCATGCACCCTCTGCTGCTGGGGCTGGTGGTATCGGTGGCCCAATGGGTAGAGGCACCACTGGTGCCTCTACTGTAATGGGGCCCTGCACTGAGGCCTCGTCACTCGGTTCGCTTCCATCTCGCACAGAACATGGAACCCTAGCTGGCTACCGTCGTGGGGCCATCCTGAAAAGAAACAGGTGTTCCACGGTTCATACAATATACGTGGTAAGCTGGCAAAATGTAATCACTATGAAAACATTTCATTCACACATGCAATCAATGTTTTCGTGCACTGAGTCAGAAATCAAAATTCAGGGTCCTGGTGTATGGATTCGTCGGCTGCTGCACCAACACTGGACTCCATGGATTGTTAACCACACTCAATACCCTTAATACTATTGCTTTATAGGAAAAATTATCAGAGTCCTATGTTATGCGGTAGAACTGACTCCTTTGATACCAATTTGTCACGACCCATCCTCGGGGCCCATGTCATGACTACCCCAAGCCCACCTTCCATAGGCTAGGGGCTGTCGACTAGTACCAAAGGTGTAAATCCTAATAAAAGGGGAGGATTGGCCTTTATATAAGTGAAAAAACATAACAGAGTATGCAAGATGATGTAAACACTAAATAAACTGAGTACAAAAGTAAGTGTTGGAAACTAAATGGGTCAGAATACAAACCCAACTGAAAGTACAGTACAACAGTGAAGAAAGAATAGTTGTAGTAAAGTTAACCAGCAACCACTGAGTCGTCCTCTAGATATCCCACCTGAAGGGTGGGTACAAATGGTTTCCTCAACTCCTCGGGTTTGGCCATCCGCTCCGTGTAGATCCCACCACGTGGTCCAACTCCAGGTTCTGTCCCACTCCACAAGACTCCACGTCAATCAGTTCCATCTATCGTATGCATCCAACACAACGTTGTGCTGGAACAACCCTTGCAAGGGTGAGTATACGGTACCCAGTAGAGACTCTGAGACCCCCTAAGGTCTCCCAGAATCAACAAAGGATAAACTACAGAGGAAAGATACAAAAACGAATTATCAACCTACTCTACTTAGATATATTCCCATACATATACCTAAGTCATAAATTCCAGTTTGGCTCCAACTCACGAGCCCAATTACAACCCAGTACACACAGGAAATCACAACCCAGTCCACACAGGAAAGCACAACCCAGTCCACACAGGAAATCACAACCCATTCCACATAGGAAAGCAAATCAATCACATCGATGATAATGCTTGAAATTCAAAACTCATCTCACACAGGTATACTAATCATGAAGAGGGATGGAGATGATATATATAGCCTCTGAATCATCTTCCCTGTCGAACCCACATAGGATCCAAGTATAGAAGTCGTCGCTGCCAAACCCACATAGCATCCATGTACATTAACCGTCATTGCCGAACCCACGTAGGATCCAAGTACATTTGTCATCACTGCCAAACCCACAGAGGATCCATTCACATATGTCCTCACTACAGAACCCACCTAGGATCCAAGTACAATCATCATCGCCGTCGCAGTCGCAGCCAGCTCTTGGGTTCCCAAACACAGCATGCTCGATTCTGGAAGGGTCCGTTCCTCGATCCAAGAGGATAGATAAATCAACTATCACGAAGCCCATAGTTGATGTATCTTAAAGTTCCGTCTCATCAAAAGGAACTCAATGCAACAGACGGCGCGTCAATCCGACGCCCGGTCTGAGAGATAATGGATTTTCTATCCCAGGGGCCCGGTTAGAAATACGCTTATTTATATCCCGATTGATATCCAAATTCATTAAAAACTCACATAGATTATCACAAAAGGACCATCTCATCAAAATAATCCTAGTGCTATAGACGTTGCGTTGATCGGAGGCGCGGTTCTTATGTTATTCATTTTTAAGTGATTAACGGTCCCGACCCGTTTATCCCAGTGGTCCGACGGGCCGAGTTGACCTAGTTTGATTGGTCCGACCCAGCAGGGTTGTTGTATCGGTCCTATGAAATACACAACTCACCCCGATGGGGCGCGGCCCGACCCTTAGTGGTGTGGCCTAGACCAAAGTTTCGCGGCCTGGCCCGGCGGGGCGCGACCCGGCATGCACGGCCGAGGAGGCCGAGTAGGTTCTAATGTGCCCCCCCGGTCTTCCACACCTACGGCGCCGCCCATCCTCAAAGCGGCCGGTCATCTGCGCATGTGGCCCACATGGGAGGGCCGCTGGTATTCTAGAGCGGTGACCTCCATGAACAGTGGTCCAGCTCTGCCCGGCTGGACTACGTGTCGGCCGATCCTCTAGCACGGTGCCCTCCTGGTGCTACAGCTCCTCTTCGCCCGACCGGCCGACGGGTCGACCAGGTATTCCACCGAAGTGGCCCATGTAGCGGGCAACGGTTAATCCCGCACAACCGGAAAGACGGCATCGACATCCTTTTTCGTGTCCCTAGCACGGCGCGATGACGTCGTTCCCCTTTGTTGCATTCCCGGCACAGCACAATGGCGTCGTCCCTCCTCCACCTTCGATTCCTGATTCTAGAATAATTAAACGAGAACAATGGAGGGTTGTCGGGCTGTGTTTGTTTAGGCCATGTTCGTTCAGCCCGCACCCTCCGCCTAAAATGATTACAATCGGCCATATTTAACCAACTATTTCCAATGAGTATGGGGTATGTAAACATCCACATTCAACAGTAAACCCCTACCTCAATATTCGATGTCGAACGTCGGCGTCGCGGTTGATGGAGTTGCGATATAAGGATTCGTAGACGTCAACGGAGAGCGTCCGAGGAAGAAACAGTTTCTCCCCTTTTTATCACGGGGAGAAGAAAAAAAGGGTTGACGTCGTTGGTGAGTTTCCGCATCGGTGTATCCTTCCTTGTCATGGAGGAAGAAGAGGATGGAAAATCTAGGTTCGCCGAGTCAAAGTTCTTCATCAGAGAGTTGGTGTTCTTCAACAAAGGAGATAAAGCATTCTTCAAAACTCTATAGTTCTCTCCCCAAAATCATAACCCAACATGCCCAACCAAAAGTAAAATAAGGATTATCATTATTTTACTAAATCATGCCATTCATTGAAATTTACAAAATTCAGAATCCAATTCACTAAATTAATAAAACCATGAGTTGTCTAATTAATTAAGTGATAGGTTGGATAGTTTTAATGAGGGAGAAAGGGAGAGGAAGAGTCTTCATTAAAGAGGAATTAACAAGATTAAATGAGAAGGTTAAAGGAGTTTTATGGAATGAGAAGGGTTGGTCTTGTGTGGGCCCTACCTCCCAAATATCCTCACATGGGTAGTTAGGGGCACACCCCAACTCCCCCATGTAGGATATAACCATATATATATAGAATAAAAATTGATCCGCATTTTTATTCACTTCTTATTTAATCCACAATTTTTATCTTCTCCTCCAGCACAAACGCAAATACAGTAAAGGTCCACATAAGCAATTACCAGCGTTGCAAATTCATCGGTGCCCTCGTATTTCAATTCCGAGCACCGGTTCAAAAGATAGGAAACCTCGGTCATTAGTTTACTAAATGTACCTGATCTAAAGATAAAAAATTTATTTCAAGCACACAAGGCCTCAGAATCAAGTGCCGTCAGAAGCCAGAGTCTCGTAAAATTACAAAGTATTGAAAAAAAAATCCTTGAAATTTCCAGGTCTTTACACTACTGTCTCAGTTTTTTTAATGATTTTTTTATCTATGTTTGGGAAAATTGAGGGGGGTTAGGTGTATTATGTGCCTTGGTAGTATTTCTGAATATCAAGAAGGAATATCAGGATGTTGGATACAATTTAACAACTAATGTAGGTAGAGTTGTACAAATGGTTGACCAAATATTATTCTCAAGGACAATAATTGTTATAGTTTTGAGGTTGTAATTTCATGGATTTTGATGGGATAAAGATTTAGAATTAACTTGAGTATTACTTAAAAAATGTGAATGATTTTTAATAATGAATCATAGTTGAGTTTCGAGTGTTGGAAAATCTAAATGTTTGTTTTGAGATAGGTTGTTATTAATTGGACGTGTTTTGGTATATTATATATTGTTTGGAGGTTTCGGTTTTTGTTTTTAGGAGTTATGTTGGGAAAGGATGAATGGTTTGTAGAGCACGATTTAGGAGAAATGGTGTGGAACACTAAAACATAATAAATTTTTAGTTTATTTTGAAATAATCATGGTTGGTTTTCATAGTCACTAAAACTATGAGGAAAACCATACATGGGATAATGGGAAATAGTGTGAGGTTGTTATGTTTTTAAGTCATGACATATGGATTTGGCATAGTTTCAGTAAAAAAATTCATGTTTTTATAGAAGGTTGATAGATATAGAAGCATGGTTGGCACTATTTATTTCAAATTTTTTGCCCTAATCATGCGAGACATGACTGTTGAATAGTAGGGGTCATCTTGCTTGTTTTATGGTTTGTCTAACCGAATGGCCAAACATCACAAGTGGGTGTCCATGGACTATACCCACTATATGGTTATTGTACATATTGAAAACCCTTGTGTGAAAACCACACGAATACCTAGAATGATAATAAAATGTAGTTATTACCATTTTACCATCCTATATTTTATGATACCCATCCCCATTTCTTTCTCTCACATTCCCAATCTAGAAGATGTATCATCCTCTCTTCCCCCTTTTTACATCCTTATATTTAGGGTGATTTCATGGTATATCATTCTAATTTAAGGTATGATTTATCATCCCCATCCTTCCCATTCTCCCATCCCATTGTTCCTTCTAATTATTAATGTATAATATTAGCATTTTTATTATAATATCAATGGTTTATGATGGAATCATCCAAGGATTATAACTATTTTGGTCATCCTATAATGATGAGGTCCTAAGGTGGATTTTGTATATCATTTTAAAAATATTCATCAAGGTATGACACAATGGTAAATTTTCAATGTTTTTTCCTAATGATTTAATTTAATTTGATGACAAAATTTTGTATACCCTTATTGATTTGGCCTAGAATGTGGGTGGTATTATGTGGAGGTTCTTTGGGGAGTTTTTTGGATTTGGTTTCATTGTATCCCAATGAACCACTGAGTTTTTTTATCACATGGAAATGTTTGGTTCTTTATTTAATAAATTATAATTTTAAACATTTATTAATTATTTTTTCTTAAGAATTTATTTTGGGTCATCATGAGAATCTCAGTTGGGTTCTGAGGTGTTTGGATGGTTCTTATATAGGCCTTGATAAGGGAAAGGTTCCTTTCAAATGTTTTTAAATTCTTTATTAATGAGGTAGGTTGTCTAAGAGCTTGACCAATAGTCTTGTTATTTAATTTTCATGTGTATGAGGTGTGTGCCATAAATTTTATTAGTTGTGTGTTTTCTTCTATACCTAATATATTTTTCCCCCGGTTTTAACTCCATAGACCATACATGCATCTTGTTAGATCCAAAGTTGGTAATTTGACTAACATACTGTCTTCCATAGCATGATACATTTCTGGGAAATAATAACATAGGATTTTAAAGGGAAATTTTTAAATGATATGATGTGTAATAATTTTATGAAAGTTACTATGAGAATTTTAATATGGTTTTAAATATGATCATTTGGTTTTTACATGGTTTTGTGTGTCAAAAGGAAAAATCTATATTATGAAATGCGGTTCTGACCCCTAAATGGTTTACAAAAATATATTTTGAATGGGTTTCAATTTTTTAAATGAAATGGGTATGTGGTGACCTCTTCAGTGAAATGTATTGATGAATCAGTAAATGGATTTCATGAAATATAATGTCCTTGGGTCTTGTTTTGATTGCAAAGAGAAAGAACAATGTTTTGAAATGATTGTCTGTAAATGATTAATACAATTGTCTGTTTTGGTTAATTTTGATCATTGATAAGGGATATTCTTATTTTTTAAGATTTTCGTTTTTAAGGATCTTTATGATTTTATTAAGTGGTAATATTTTATAAAAGTATTTTTGGTTTTTTATTGATCATCTGTTACAGTTTTGTTGTAGAGAATTTGTGATTATGGAATGATTGAATGGTTTTAGTTTTAGATTAATGCTTTGGGAATATGTATTGTACTATATGGATAAAGTGTCATACTAATTCTCTAGAAACTAATAGTATATTTCATGGTTAATGTGACAGAATAATTCTACTGGTGGAATATTATATGGAATAAGATGTTAAACCAGTTCTCTTTATATATGGTCTTGTGCAGAATGATGCTCTAGAAACCACTAATGTCATGTATAGATGGACACTATACTGAGGATCCAGTAACTAGTATAATATTATGTTATGGTATTGATAGACATTATGTTTAGTATTGGAACAAATAGTTTGGAATATTATTATGTGATTAATGGAGGTTCTATCCATGATTAAATGTGATGTTGATATTTGATTCTTATTCGAGAAAAAAAAAATTAGGCATTGATGGCCTTGGTATATTAGATTAGCACTATGGTTTAAGGTTTTATTCCAAACTAATTTGAAAAAAGGTAAAAACCCATCCTTAACATTCACATCATATACCTCATTGTCTACTCAATAGAGTACTAGATTTGGAATTTTAGATTTCTAGTAACCATAGAAATTTTCGTCCATTGGGTATTAGAATATTTTTCATGTGCCTTGGATTTTATATATTTTATGCATTGTTTATTTATTATACGATTTAACTCTATAAAATATTTCTCTCATGGGTAGTTTCTTTAGATACCATTTTTGGTGGATTAAAATGTATTACTTATTCCCTGTATAAGCCTCCATTTCACATGGGTACCCATTCATCCCTCACATGTTTATTATCATAATAATACTAGGATGAAACCCGTGAGGAGTGTTATTACATGAGAACACTTCCTCAAGTACTATCAGATGATTATATGGGTTAGATCAATGATGTTGTGGAATAATTTTGTAGTTATTTTTATTTTGGGATGTTATGTAACCTATCTAGTGGCATTTTAATGGTATGTACGTGAAGGATGTTCGGTCCCTTATTGCATAAAATTTTATTATATTATTTTTCATCTTCATGTAATTTTCTTTATTCTTACATTTATATCTATTATATTTTGTCATATAGATATTGGATTCCCCTAAGATATAGTGGTATAGTCTCCTCAGAATTCTACTTTAAACCCCCAATATTATTTGGTAGCCTTTTGTATACGATGTGGCTTGCTTTAGGTCAAGTTGTGAACTGCTTGAAGAACCATTTTAGTGGTATTTGTGTTGGTACATTAAACTTTTAAATATTAATATTATATTATTTAAACATGGTTCATTTAAAAAAATAATTTTTTTATTTATATTCTATCTAACATGTTATTCTTTTAAAATTACAATTTTTATAATTTTATTTTTCTATTATATGTGATATGCATGATTTTCTTGATGGAGATGTTATAATACCACAAGATCGTTGAGCTATTACAAGTTTAAAAATAATTTTATTTAGCTATGTGATCTTGTTATTATTATTTTACAGTCTCTATATTATGGTATGGTTATATTTTATCGATATTGAAATCAGGAATCAAGTTATAAAGTAATGTATGGTGAGAAAATTCATTGTGAATTGTGTCAGGGGAAAGATCCCCAACCTTAAATAGTGATTCCATAAACTCTTTCAATATCTTTAACGACATTATATTGTTGTTTCTTTTTTGGTATATAAATACTATTATTGTTTTTCTCAATCCAATGGAAATTCTTCAAAAAATTGATGTAAAAATAGATACTATTGATACTTATTTTCCACATGGTATTGATATTCTAGGAACTAAGATAATAGAACTTCAAGCTCCATCCCCAATACTATGAGGAATGTTTGTTCAATGACATTTTAAATCACTTGATGATTCAAATAAATATATCCTCCCCATTGTTGAATAATTAAACCAATAAATTCATTAATTACAGTGTATAGATATTTTTACTCATGAATGGGTTCATAAAAACATTGATTTTATTTTTTAGTTTTTTATATTAAATTAAATATATCTTTTAATAAATGAAATGAAATATGATATAACCTCTTTCTCAACCAAGAAACAATGCCATGTGATTCATAAGATATCATAGAAATTGAAATAAACAGAATTTATAATCTTATAATACATCGATGTAGTTGATCATGATTATCATACCTATAGATCATAGATGATTAATGAATGATATATTCACATAGTTTTTTTTTGTTTTTAATAAATTGATAAAAGGTAAATTTAAGGTTATATTGTTTTAATTCATTAAATTGGATTAATATCAGTTAATTAAAATAAAATTTATCATTACTGGTCATGGTTCTATGGTTGGATACATTGGGTCCTTCAATATCATTTTATAATTATTAGGTTTCATTTGAAAATTCTGTCAATCATACATGAGTTATTGTCCCCTATCGTGATTTTATAAATTTTCTTGCCTAGTTGATTTATATGTCACATCAAGTACCCCCTCCTCCAATATTAAAAAAATGATGATCACAGCTTAATTGAGTATATAAAACATAGTAGACCTAGATCCATTTATCTCAATGTTATCCCTTGACCAAACCAACATGATATTATAATGGTATATCCAATACAATTGAGGGAGTTGTGATGTATTGTTTGATGGAATGAGGTCGAGATTATTCCCATAAATGAAATAAAATAAAAATAACATACCATGTAACACCATAAAACTTTTTAAAAATACAAGATTACACTTATGAAATGAAAACATAAATAAGGGAAAACCATGAAAACCGCCAAAAGAATGAATCCACACTTTGGTGACTTTTCACCATGATCATTGAAGAGGAATGTTTGGGGAAAGGGAAAAAAATAATAAAAAAGGGTTTATTATGGTTAGTATATTAAATTTGTAAAGGAAAATACCTTTCCACGTTACTTTTTTAATTATATTCGAATATATCGAGTCCGCACAAAATTGACAGTTCGTGATTCCCAGGCCTAGTATTCCCATAATGAATGTCTGATCTCTATTTCGGGTATGTTCAATAAACATGCGAGCGAGTTTTCGAATCTTCTGAACCGGTGCTCGGAATTTAATTCTGATGGCATTATTGATCTCGCACCTCTGATAGTTTCTTATGGTTCCCTCCACCTTGGCTAAAATTGGTCGTGGGTGGAGGATAGTTTATTTTACCCATTGTGGGAAAATAAAAAAATGGAAATAAAAATAATATAATTTTTTTATTTAAGTTTTTATTTTTGTTCAATTCTTGGTGAGGACAACCTGATCTCTTAAAAATGTTTTTTATTTATTGGGCCAAACCCCCAATATTTAATGACTTCATTAAATGAAGTCATTAAACCGATCAATTAAAATAGAGGCTCTTCATCGCCTTTATTGGGCTCTTGGTGGAGGATCTTGCTGAAGGAAACCCCCCTTACAGGAAGAAAATTTCTCCTTCGACAAACATTTCTCATTTGATGAACATTTCTCCAATGAAGAACTCTATTGAACGATCTCCAACGAGGAACGTCGTCAAAAATGCTGAACCGACATCCATCTTTCTCTCTCCTCTCCAATGTCAACGAATCTTTTAGGTAGGGAATATTTTTTTTATACCCCATAACCATTCTTTTCGTTCTTAATGATTCAATAACAACTATTCTTCTTGCTACCATTCTGATGCGGATAGTGTAGGGAAAACGAACACAACCAGAACTCTCATCAACCCTTGTGGATTTTGGTGTTCTTCGTGGCTTGTTTTCGGGTTGAGAAATTTCCAACCGTGGTGGTCTTGAATTGATGGAGACTTCCCAACACAAGTACGAGAGTCTACAGAATAAATAATGGACCACTGGGGCCCACCTAGGGACCCATGGAACGTACCTGGAAACCGGTGCTAGCAACTGGCGCAGGAAGGGCTCGAGAGTAGTGGTCGGCACTCCGGCCAACCGCGATGACAGCGGCTATACGACCATCCCGACGAAGAAGGGCCACGACCCATCGGCTTCGGTGAAGCATGGGACGTGGCCCGTCAGCCATGGATGAGCAAGGGCGGCGGCCGACACTCCACCAGTCCCGTGAAGCGAGTGGCGGCGGGCGTCCGCGCCGCCAGCCGTATAGGGGACGTGGCACGTGCCCACATCGGCAAATGGGGAACAGCCGGTTTGATGTCATCTGCTTGTGGGGGCATGGAGCCCGACCACGCCGCCTAGGTGGGATGGCCGTCCAGCTAGCCGGGGAGCTGACTAGGACCTTGAGTCCTACGTTCCAGCTGCAGTTGCCACCTGGCATTGTTCGGTCGGCCACCCCACCCGAACGGCCCAACCGTTCGCAGTACCTAGGGGGTGCCTCCACCTTCGTTGGAATCTAGTGAATACCCCACCATGAAGACACCTAGCTGTATCCCCAGCACGCCACGCCGGTGGGCCGGGACAGACCTGGGTCGGTTCAGGTCGGTCTGACCGGACCCGGACCAGCTTCGACCCCTTTTCACTCTTTCGACAATAACATGACCTACATGCGTCTGTTTGACGAACCGTCTTTGGCACTGGAAACCTTATATAGAGAAGGTGAATTCGGTATACCCAACTTGTGTTTTGGATAAATGTGGTGTATGTCCAGTTTTGATCGAACACAAATCCAATCGGGCCATCGGGACTAAAAGGCAAATAACATAGAAACTGAGAATCTGATTGAAGCACCGTCTGTTTCATTGAGACCCCTATTGAATGGAGGTCATTTGGGATACATATTAGCGGGATATTGTGGAATTTGGCGTATCGACATGTGTCTTGAGAAGCATACCCTCCTGGAATCAAGCGAGCTTAGTGTAGGAACCTTATGGCTAGTTGTTACATCAGAAAGGGATCATATGTGGGAATGTGCTTTGGGAACCTACGTGGGTATTTGTTCCATTATCCCACTTGGATCTACTCTAGGATTTCACATGGGACTACTCGGGGATCCTATGTGGGTCTGATGTACAAGGATCCTACATGGGACTGCTGATTTAGATCCTACGTGGGTCTGCCTTTCAACAAAGTAAGATGATTCGGTAGTTACATCTAATCATCTTTACTATCGTACCTATGGTATACATGGTGTGATCTGATTTCTAATAATTTTTGTGAAACCAGTGTTTTTCTTCTCGGTGTGATGTTACCTAAGAGAAACTAATCTATGTGGTTTCACCATCGCGGTACATCTTCTTCATGGATAGTTGTGCTTTTGGATCAGGAGATGGAGCTCAGTGTAATTATGAAAACATAGCTATATGTAAAGGCATACACATAAGTAAGGTTGGTTGTTACTTTGTACCTTATGATTGTACTCTTACATTGGATGATTAACATTTGTGGATTCTAGGAGGCCTTCCGAGGCCATAGTCTCCCTACAGAGTATCGTTATACTCACCCATGCACAGGCTATGCCCACACCTTGTTGTGTTCTCTACAGACAGCGGACAACATTGATCGAATCTATGGGTGATAGACAAGATTATAATCAGAGGTGGACTTAGACATGATGTACCAAAGGGACGACTTGATCGGGAGTTGTACCTACCCTTCAGGTAGGATTCCTGGTGGACGATCCAGGAGTTGTTCCCCTTTCAGTTGTACTTGTACATTCAGTAGGTCTTGTATATTGGACCTTGCATTCTGTAAACTTTTTTTACTGTAGTAGTTACTTGTATTTACTCCTTGTTGTGTTTTTAGACAGTGTGTTACAGGTTTTAGTGGAAATTCCTTTCCAATTACTAGGATATGCCTTTCGGTGCTAGTTTCCAGCCCCTGAACTATGGAAGGCGGGTTTGGGGTAGTCACGGCATGGGCCCCGATGATGGGTCGTGAGGAATTATCATCAGTGGAGTTGGATCTACCATTGAACATTAGACTCTCATCTTTTAACAAAAATATTGTTATGTGTTATTCGTGTGATTATTTGTTTAGGGAATCTAATGTTGTTGCAGTGACTGAAGTATAAATACACTAGGACCCTGACTTCTGATTTCTGAATCAGTGCACGAAAACACTAATTGTATGTCTATTTTGAAATGTTTTATTTTTGATCTCCTTGATTCAGCTCACCAGGTATAACTTATTGACTATTGCAAACCATATTCTTTTCTGGATGACTCCATGTAGATAACCAACACAGGTTTCGGGGAGAGCGTGTCGTGACAACCCATTGAGCGACGAGGCCTCGGTGAAGGGCCATTTTTTCAGAAGAGGCACTAGTGGTACCATTACCCATTGGGCCACCGATGCCACCATCCCCAAAAGAATAGAGTGCACGGTGCTTGATCATGTTGCACAAGTTCCAGTGCCAGAGACCACCGAGGATCAAGGGTGAGATAGACCCACATGCGGCAGAGGATTGGCGGGAGGTCGTGATGAGATTCTTCAGGCTGCTAGGGACACCAGCAGTTCTCATTGTGATCCTGTTTGAAAATATTCTACTGGAAGAAGCAGGAAGATGGTGGAGCTTTATGCCACATGCTCACTGTCACGAACCAACCCGGGTTGACCCCGAACCGGTCACCCGAGTCGGTACGCGACATGGCCCGAAGGGCGTTCCCGATCCCCATGGGCTGGCAACTAGTGCCGAGCATCAAAATTAAGCAGGTGGGAAGGATTTTACCCAAAGGAAAAAAAAATAAACTAAACAGCGGAAAACAAAAAAAATAGAAAAAAAATAAATAAAGAAAGAGAAACCAACAACACTACTAACCTGACCACGATCCAACTTCAGGTGACCCCATGGGTCACTCTCCAATACCACAACCAACATCGCTCAAGGCGAACAACTGAATCTGGAACCTGCAACAAAACTAAAAACAAGAAAACACTATAGGCGTGAGTATAAAAACTCAGTAGGTAGTCCCGACTAATTCTATTCCCAATGCACATACCAATAAATAAAGAATTTATCAATTCCAGGTTTGAACTAAATTATATAAAAATATGTTTTCCACACACATTCATTTCTAAAACAAGTAACAGTCCATTGCCCTTTTTAATTTAAGAACAAGTTTATTGTTAAAGGAAACAGGTGCATTTCATTTTAAAACATTTTGCGAACAATTTATAAATTCAGACTTTAGTTGCTAGTCAAAAGGAAAATCACGCACAATACACAACACACACTAAGGGCAATGGAAAAAGTGGCACACATGGGTCAGCTACCGAACTCGACCTCTCAATCGTCCGCCACATACAAATAAACACTAAAAGAGACATGGGTCGAACCTAGGAGATCGTGAACAAACCAGAACGTACTATACATGTGACTCATCCTGAAGGCATGCCATAACTCGATGACATCATAACGCCCTTAATACTACCCGACATAGCCCTGCATGGCCTAACCGAGGGGCCCAATCCCTATAGCAGCAATAACTCAGTATTCCCCTGCTATGGGGCCACTAGCCAGTGCGTGGTCTAAACTAGTGCAGCAATCGTTCTCAGAAAATTCACTCAATATGCCAGGTTCCCATGTCAACACAAGTAATAAAAAGGGGGTGCGTCTACAATGTAAATAAATCAGTCACGATGCACAAACATCACATACAGCTCATGCAAACAACGCACACCATAGATCACCCCCGAGTGAGATTTCCGAGATAATCCATTTCATTAAAGTGCCAAACGGGCCTTCACCAATTTTAAAGTAAAACCTCATTTCTCAAAAAGTTCAAAACACTGGTTCAGAAGAAATTATTTATCTTTAAAACTAGACGCACATTTTAAGTTCCGTGAATTATGTTTAAAGGCGAAACTAGCATTCTTTCAATACTGGGTGTCCGCCCGTCAAGAAAATGTCACATGTGTTTGGTATAAAATAAACAGCTCTTTACGCACTAAATAATAATTTAAAGTTTTATTATCTAATATTATTTATAATTCATTAGAAATTAATAAAACAACAAGCAATTAATAAATTCTAAATCTAAAGGTATGTGCAATGGGGGACCTACCTCGGCTCGCAGTCCAAACGCAAAGGCGCGACATGCCTCGCACAGGCGTACAAGCAAGCGCAAGCTGATGACAGCAATATCACGGGGCTACCTTGCGAACGCGCTGCAATAAACGCATAAAACTAAAATCACACAAAGACAGACTTAAAACAATACAAACACACGAACAACGTGAAAAAAAACCACCTCGACGCATTTTTGAAACACAACCCACACCATCAACATTATTTATTAGGTCACTTTAAAAGTCCGCAAAGTGTTAACAAAACCACATGACGCCAAGCCAACGACCCATTTCAAGAAAACACTTTGTGTAAAAACCAATACAAAAGCGCACGACACGATGAAATATACATTTAATGTGTGTGCGCCTAAACACGTTTTCAAAACCAAACTCGAAGCCTCAACGTTATTTAATAAATCATTTAAAACTTTACAAAACAATTTTTCGAAAGCATACCGTGACTTTAAACACACGAAACAAACCTAAACCCCTTAAAACACTTTTATGATCAAATTCACATAAACGCATAACAAACACAAATATATATGTATATATATATATATATATATATATATATATATTTGCACCACAAAATTCATTCAAAAAAACAGTTAAACAATTAATAGAACATTCTCATGGTGCGCAACAAACGATTACCACAAAACTACACTCAACTAAGAAAAGAAACTCAACAAATGCTGAAAACAAACTTTGCACCAAACAAGTAACGAAAAAAAAACATGCTTATTTAATTAATGCGCAAAAAAATTATCAAACAGAACTAATAGGCGGAATCGCCTACCTCAAACGTGGAGGACCACCTGAAATTGGGGCGGAACCACATTCGCCCCGCGAGCGCACCTGCGGGAAGGAAAAACCACCATACATAAACAAAATCGTACCACCAAAAACCAAATTAACCCCTAAACAACAAAACCTAACAAAAATTAACATCAAAACAATGAAAAACTACCACGGGGGGTGCCGGAGGGCTGCTGGCCGGAGGCGGGGCTCGCCGGAACTCGGTCGGAGGTCGCCAGAACAAGGCAGGGGGCGCCGGAATGGGCGGCGGAGGCTGCTGGCCGGAGCGAGGGCTCACCGGAGGTGCTGGCTGGCGGTGAGGTCTCATCGGAAGGGTTGGCAAGGGCGCCGGCAGGGGCCGGAGGTCGTTGGCCTACGACGGGGGTTCGCCGGAGTACTAGCCGATGAGGCGGGAAACAGAAGGGAGGATGGAAATCGGAGGGAAGCGGTGGAGGCTGGGGGTCGCGCGGAAGCCTGGGGTGCGGAAGCATGTGGCGCCGGAGGTCGCACGGGCAGGCGGGGAGCGGCGGAGGCCGGGGGGGGGGGGGAGCCGGGCATGGTTGTCGGGAGGGGAGGGGGAGAGCGCAGGGAAAAAGAGAGGGGGAGGGCGGCCCGCAGCGGAACAGGAAAAGAAATGGGGGGGCAACTTCGGCTAGGGTTTCCAAAACAACAAAAAAACATCCTATTACATAAATAATAATAATAATAATAATATTTATAATATAAGTATTAATAATAATACAATAATAATACTAATAGTAATACAAAACTAACAAAAAAATGATAATACTAATTTAAATTACCTATAATAATAATTATTATTATTATTTCAATAATAATAAAATAACAATGACAATGAAAAATTAGTTATAATAGATTTAATACAATTATAATGATAATAATTTTAATCATTTAAAAAAAACAATAACAATAATAGTAATACAAGATGAGGTAACTCACGACACTTGGGCCAGCTGCGTGGCTACCGCCAACCGTGCGGTGACCGCGCACAGTCCGAACCTCACTGTAAACATTAAACGCCAAAACTTTTGACCCGAGACCTCGCTCGAACCTTGGTGAGAGAACTCAAGGCCAAGAATTAAATAAATAAAAACGAATTAAAAGTCAGGATGTGACAATTCTCCCCACCATAGGAACTTTCTGCCCCCAGAAAGTAACCAAGCCCAAAGATATCCAAAACTCAAGTACATGCCCGATCCAAAACTGAGAAGCAAAGAAATTTGAAATGAACTTTTACTCAACAGGTCACACCAGACCGATCATGAAGAAACTGCAACATAAAACGAGGGGAGAACACGGGAGGGTTCTCCCCACCACAAGAGCTCGACCAACATGGAGGCTTTTAGAACCCAAATACACCGCCCCGGGGAGGGCGTCAACGCGGGAACTCTCAACTGATCCAGACTAACCTCTATAGCACGAGAGAAACAGCACCTCCGCCAAAACTTGGAACTCTCGACTCAGACCAAAGAAAGCTCGACGGCGATAGAAAAATCTCTAAGCAGAACTTAATCCAAGCAGTAAACCCGAGCATAACAGCAATCCTGGACTCCACCGCAGACACTTATATCTCCAAACGAACATCGCCAAACCAAGATTAACCGACGCTAGGTCCAAACATACCTCTAAGAAAAACGCACGATCCTAAACACCATAATCCGACAAACGAGACTGTTTGGATTACAAACGAATACGTTCATCCCAACCTCACGACGACACAATGAACCGAAAACAACACCAAAACCTTAACAGTGAAAGAATGAGAACGAGAGGACATTAAATGTTTCGTTGGAAACACTAAACACCCAAACCTGAACTGAGGCTTCACACCCCCGTCAACTCTTGACTGCCCGCGAGCTTCACCCCAAGTCCTGGGGTTGGGGCTCTGATGGTTGAAGCATCTCCTGCCTCACAGCCAGGCACTAGAATCTTCTAGTCACAGTGTCTTCCTAAGGCAACGCTTCCTGCAAAGCTTCTCTAGATGATCTAGAAACCTACAATGATGGCATGTCTTGGGGGGTGTGACAGAGCGGCTTGTATTCCCTAACCGTCCATACTGACGGTACACCATTAGACGATTCGATGCACTAGAAGTTAGAACCACTACAGAGGACTCTTTAGGAATAGGTCCCTCTGGCACACCCTGCTCGCCAGATGGGGAACCTTGACGAGTAACTTGATACGCTGGATTGCCAACCATCTCCACTCTGAAGACCAACTACTCTAAGAACACCTCATCCACCAGCTTCTCAACGTGATGGTCCTTAAAAAGGGGGGCCCGCTCCATGACCTCTGGATTAAGACCCCTGATGAAGGGAGAAGTCTTCATCCAGTCCTACGGCACTACCCCCGGATAAAGAGACACAGGATCCTTGAAATGGTCAACATATGCTCTCACTATCTGCTGGCCATGTTGAGCATGCATGAGCTCTTCTATTTCCTTCATCCTCACCTCCACAAGTATAAACCATTGAATGAAGACGGCATTAAAGAAATTCCACATCATCCCAAATTGCAGAAACGACGGGCGTACAACTCATACTCATCCAGGGCTGGACCTTCAAACAGACCCAAAACAATACGCACATAGATCGCTTCGGGAGTTCCCAATACCCAGAAGACACGCTCGACTTCACCAAGCCACTACACTGTCTCTAACAGACTCCAATCACCATAAAGGACAGACAACGTCAGAGAAATACCAAAAACTGGGCAGGACTCATCAAAACACTAGGGATCTTTCTGGGCAGCATTTCTGAACAAGATATATAACACCAAGACGAAACCAATATCAATCGAAGAAACATCAAAGAAAGTGGCTTCATCCAAAACAACCAGCTCAAAAGAAACAAACAACCGCAAACATAACCCAAAATTCCCTGTCCAAAATTCCCGTTTCATTTTTGATTCCAAAACCACCTCTTTTTAAATTCTCATTTCAAAACCAGTTTCCAAATAACAAATCCCTTTCAAACCAAAATCACTTTCCAAAACCATTTTCCTCTTTAAGAGCCAATTTAGAAAAAACATGGTCAAGCCTTTAATTTCAAATAAACACCCAGGTAATCTCATGACCCGTTGCACATGTCATTATCCACATTCCATTCATACACGCACCAGCACGTAATTGTATGCATTCTCTCACATGTGCAAACGTTCATAAGGGGTACCTGCGGTTTTACCCCAAACCATTCTCGACCAATTTCAAAGCAAACATCAGTTTTCCAACCCAAATGCTATTAGTTTTTAAAACCCATTTCATAAATTTAAAGTCCTTTAAAAGAAATCAGTCTCATTTTCAAAACCCCTTTTTTTTCATTTCTAAAAATGCACTAACACCAACCAGAATAAAAACGAAACTTAAATTGCATCAAACACCGCAATGAGGGACTAGTAGTCACGCATAACCTGGTGACATGGTAGTGGGCCATGTCCCAAGTAAGGCGTCGACCACTAGGAGGAATTCAAACCATGTACCCAGAATCCACATGGGTCACTACTCCATGTGAAATCACGATGTAACATCGGCTTACCTCTGTTGTCATCCCTTAATCCAAAACAATCCAAAATGAAACAAAGACTCGATTCCCGGACTATCCCTGGCGACTCGAGGTGCAGAACGGGCAAGGGTTCATGACGTCCTTCCCGTACCTACCTCTCAAGTCCCGACAATCCTAATCTCCATCTACCGGACATCCCAAATAACAAAAACCACCCTCTGATACCATTTTGTCACGAACCAACCCGGGTCGACCCCGAACCGGTCACCCGAGTCGGTCCGCGACATGGCCCGGAGGGCGTTCCCGATCCCCACGGGCTGGCAACTAGTGCCGAGCATCAAAATTAAGCAGGTGGGAACGATTTGGCCCAAAGGAAAAAAAATAAACTAAACAGCGGAAAACAAAAAAAATAGAACAGAAATGAATAAAGAAAGAGAAACCAACAACACTACTAACCTGACCACGATCCAACTTCAGGTGACCCCATGGGTCACTCTCCAATACCACAACCAACATCGCTCAAGGCGAACAACTGAATCCGGAACCTGCAACAGAACTAAAAACAAGAAAACACTATAGGAGTGAGTATAAAAACTCAGTAGGTAGGCCCGACTAATTCTATTCCCAATGCACATACCAATAAATAAAGAATTTATCAATTCCAGGTTTGAACTAAATTATATAAAAATATGTTTTCCACACACATTCATTTCTAAAACAAGTAACAGTCCATTGCCCTTTTTAATTTAAGAACAAGTTTATTGTTAAAGGAAACAGGTGCATTTCATTTTAAAACATTTTGCGAACAATTTATAAATTCAAACTTTAGTTGCTAGTCAAAAGGAAAATCACGCACAATACACAACACACACTAAGGGAAATGGAAAAAGTGGCACACATGGGTCAGCTACCGAACTCGACCTCTCAATCGTCCGCCACATACAAATAAACACTAAAAGAGACATGGGTCGAACCTAGGAGATCGTGAACAAACCAGAACGTACTATACATGTGACTCATCCTGAAGGCATGCCATAACTCGATGACGTCATAACGCCCATAATACTACCCGGCATAGCCCTGCATGGCCTAACCGAGGGGCCCAATCCCCATAGCAGCAATAACTCAGTATTCCCCTGCTATGGGGCCACTAGCCAGTGCGTGGTCTAAACTAGTGCATCAATCGTTCTCAGAAAATTCACTCAATATGCCAGGTTCCCATGTCAACACAAGTAATAAAAAGGGGGTGCGTCTACAATGTAAATAAATCAGGCACGATGCACAAACATCACATACAACTCATGCAAACAACGCACACCAAAGATCACCCCCCGAGTGGGATTTCCGAGATAATATATTTCATTAAAGTGCCAAACGGGCCTTCACCAATTTTAAAGTAAAACCTCATTTCTCAAAAAGTTCAAAACACTGGTTCAGAAGAAATTATTTATCTTTAAAACTAGACGCACATTTGAAGTTCCCTGAATTATGTTTAAAGGCCAAACTGGCATTCTTTCAAAACTGGGTGTCCGCCCGTCAAGAAAATGTCACATGTGTTCGGTATAAAATAAACAGCTCTTTACGCACTAAATAATAATTTAAAGTTTTATTATCTAATATTATTTCTAATTCATTAGAAATTAATAAAACAACAAGCAATTAATAAATTCTAAATCTAAAGGTAAGTGCAATGGGGGACCTACCTCGGCTCGCAGTCCAAACGGAAAGGCGCGACATGCCTCGCACAGGCGTACAAGCAAGCGCAAGCTGATGACAGCAATATCACGGGGCTACCTTGCGAACGCGCTGCAATAAACGCATAAAACTAAAATCACACAAAGACATACTTAAAACAATACAAACAAACGAACAACGTGAAAAAAAACCACCTCGACGCATTTTTGAAACACAACCCACACCATCAACATTATTTATTAGGTCACTTTAAAAGTCCGCAAAGTGTTAACAAAACCACATGACGCCAAGCCAACGAACCATTTCAAGAAAACACTTTGTGTAAAAACCCATACAAAAGCGCACGACACGATGAAATATACATTTAATGTGTGTGCGCCTAAACACGTTTTCAAAACCAAAATCGAAGCCTCAACGTTATTTAATAAATCATTTAAAACTTTACAAAACAATTTTTGGAAATCATACCGTGACTTTAAACACACGAAACAAACCTAAACCCCTTAAAACACTTTTATGATCAAATTCACATAAACGCATAACAAACACAAATATATATGTATATATATATATATATATATATTCACCACAACATTCATTCAAAAAAACAGTTAAACAATTAATAGAACATTCTCATGGTGCGCAACAAACGATTACCACAAAACTACACTCAACTATGCAAAGCAACTCAACAAATGCTGAAAACAA
The DNA here is from genome assembly GCA_963277665.1 of Viscum album. Lineage (NCBI taxonomy): Eukaryota > Viridiplantae > Streptophyta > Magnoliopsida > Santalales > Viscaceae > Viscum > Viscum album. Next base: position 1,959,456,059 of record OY728165.1, read on the forward strand.
ACTTTGCACCAAACAAGTAACGAAAAAAACATGCTAATTTAATTAACGCGCAAAACAATTATCAAACAGAACTAATAGGCGGAATAGCCTACCTCAAACGTGGCGGACCACCCGAAATTGGGGCGGAACCACATTCGCCCCGCGACCGCACCTGCGGGAAGGCAAAACCACCATACGTAAACAAAATCGTACCACCAAAAACCAAATTAACCCCTAAACAACAAACCCTAACAAAAATTAACATGAAAACAATGAAAAACTACCACGGGGGGGGGGGGGGTGCCGGAGGGCTGCTGGCCGGAGGCGGGGCTCGCCGGAACTCGGTCGGAGGTCGCCAGAACAAGGCAGGGGGCGCCGGAATGGGCGGCGGAGGCTGCTGGCCGGAGCGAGGGCTCACCGGAGGTGCTGGCTGGCGGTGAGGTCTCATCGGAAGGGTTGGCAAGGGCGCCGGCAGGGGCCGGAGGTCGTTGGCCTACGACGGGGGTTCGCCGGAGTACTAGCCGATGAGGCGGGAAACAGAAGGGAGGCTGGAAATCTGAGGGAAGCGGTGGAGGCCGGGGGTCGCGCGGAAGCCTGGGGTGCGGAAGCATGTGGTGCCGGAGGTCGCACGGGCAGGCGGGGAGCGGCGGAGGCCGGGGGGGGGGGGGGCGGAGCCGGGCGTGGTGGTCGGGAGGGGAGGGGGAGAGCGCAGGGAAAAAGAGAGGGGGAGGGCGGCCCGCAGCGGAACAGGAAAAGAAATGGGGGGGCAACTTCGGCTAGGGTTTCCAAAACAACAAAAAAAACATCCTATTACATAAATAATAATAATATTAATAATATTTATAATATAAGTATTAATAATAATACAATAATAATACTAATAATAATACAAAACTAACAAAAAAAGGATAATACTAATTAAAATTACCTATAATAATAATAATAATTATTATTTCAATAATAATAAAATAACAATGACAATGAGAAATTAGTTATAATAGATTTAATACAATTATAATGATAATAATTTTAATCATTAAAAAAAACAATAACAATAATAGTAATACAAGATGAGATAACTCACGACACTTGGGCCAGCTGCGTGGCTACCGCCAACCGTGCGGTGACCGCGCACAGTCCGAACCTCACTGCAAACATTAAACGCCAAAAATTTTGACCTGAGACCTCGCTCGAACCTTGGTGAGAGAACTCAAGGCCAAGAATTTAATAAATAAAAATGAATTAAAAGTCGGGATGTGACACTCACGACGAGATGAGACTTCTCTTGGCAGACATTGAGAGCCTATTTCGGGTAGAGTTTTTCCCAGTGACCCTTCGTGTGGTGTGAATAAATGAGCTTCTTCATATGCAGCAGGGCAACGTGATTGTGGCTTATTACTCAGCGAGGTTCACCAACCTCCCGCGCTACTGCACTGATATGGTTCGGGAACCATTATTCAGGGTCCAAAACATTGTCTAGGGACTCAGGCGGGAGATGAGGGATTAGATTATATCATTCAACGCCCCGACAGAGGCGGGGGTGTTAGAGATAGTAGTCTTAGTGGAGAGTTTTCATGTTGATCACTCACCAGCAGTGAGACCCACCAACGGGTGTCATGTAGCGGTGTCTTCTGCCGCTGGAAGTAGACAAATGTAACATAGGTCCAAGAGGAGCCGACCTATAATTGGACAACTGTAGGATTCAGGGTCCGTTGTGCGGGACACCCGAGATAGAGCCGGTCATGCGAGGAGCAGGCGGTGTTATGCATGCAGCGGGCATGGTCACAAGTCTTGTGACTTCTCGACTGGCCATGCCGATGATCAGATGATAGTCAAATTACTGCCTAGGAAAAGATAGAGGTTCGAATGAGGAGGTCTATAGGGGGCAGAAGGGTGTAGAAGATGAGATGGCAATGTAGCTGGGGGTTGGCGACGATTCGAGGTGTTATCGCCACCACAACCAGGTGGTCCACCCCGACCATAGGGAGGGAGTGAACATGGGCGAGATCAGCTACATGTAGCGAGGTCTATGATCACGGCGCTCCAGAGATGATACGAGGTCTGATATATGTCTACTCCACCATAGCTACAGTTCTTATAGACACAGGTTCCAGTCATTCATTAATTTCCACTACCCTTATTCGGAGCTCCGAGATTCTGGTGGATCTGTTGGCTCCATACATAGAGCTAGACACTCCTACGGGAGAGGATTTGATGATTAGACACTGGTTCCAGTAGTGTGAGATTACTCTATGAGGGAATAGATTCGGCCATGATCTTCTAGTAGCAGGGTCGTGGCCTTACAAATACATCTTGGGTATGGATTGGTTATCTACAGTCCATGACTAGATCGACAACATTAGGAGAAAATTACGGTGCATCCGCGAGGATGAGACTATGTTTACCTTCACCAGTGAGATGGGGGAATTTTTAGCATAGGATGGACTTACCTAGAGGAGAGTACAACTGATCACTAATCAGTTAGCTAGCCATACCCTCATAGCATCTGATGTGGAGATTATGAGCTATCCTGTAGTGGTGTTTCAGTACGTGGATGTCTTCCCTAATGTTGTTCTGGATCTACCTCCATGCAGGGAGATAGACATTTACATTGACTGGTACCATGTGACAACACTGATATCTACACCAGCGTATCAGATGTCTCCCACGGGTCTTTGAGAGTTGCTGGTAAATTTGGAGGACTAACAGGAGAAGGGGTTCATTCGGACTAGTGTTTCTCCTTGGACCGCCCCAATTTTGTTCCCCAAGAAGGAGGATGGGAGCTAGAGACATTATGTTTACTATCGGCACCTGAACCAGTTGACTATGAAGAACAAGTACCCACATCATGGGATTGAATACCTCTTTTATCAGCTGATGGGATCATGGTCTTTCTTGAAGACAGAACTTGGTTTGGGCTATCACCTGCTTAGAGTACGAGACGAGGATGTGAAGAAGATGGCTTTCATATGTCAATACGACCATTGTGAGTTTTTAGTCATGTCGTTCAGTGTGACCAACATTCCAGTAGTGTTTATGGGACTCATGAACAAGATATGTCAGCAATACCTTGATTTTTTTTTTGTAGTCATAATCGACGACATTCTTATCTACTCAGCTACTGAAGAGAAGCATCTATATCATTTTCAGGTAGTTCTCGACACACTCCAAGATCCCTAGATTTATGGTAAGCTCTCTAAGTGCACATTCTAGTTCTGAGAGGTTTACTTTCTGGGATATGTCATCTCGTATGCTGGTGTTGCAGTGGATCCAATGATGATTGAGGCAGTACTTGCTTAGGAGCCACCCAAGAGTGTGACGGAGGTACAAATTTTCTTGGGTTTGTCCGGATACTACTGGAGATTTGTTCTAGATTTCTCTAGTGTTTTAGCACCTTTATCAACATTGATTAAGAAAGGGAGACCATTCGTGTGGTCAGAGAGATAACAGCAGAATATTTAGGAGATGAGGTAGAGGCTGACTAGTGCCACCATCTTGAGGATTCCGGTAGAGGGAATTGGGTACGTAGTATACTGTGACACAATAGGGACGGGGCTCAGATGTGTCCTAATGAAAGTGTGAGAAGTTAACATATATGGTTCTCAATAGCTGAGACAACATGAGCAGAACTATGATACCGATGACCTTGTGTTAGCAGGGGTGGTGTTCACATTGATGACGTGGTGACACTATCTGATGGGTGAGTGTTTAACTCTATACGCTGATCAACAGAGTCTCATGTATATATTATCTTAGAAGGACCTGAACCTGAGACAATGACGTTGGCTTGAGATACTCTAAGACTATGACTTCGATATAGTCTAAACTCCTAGGAAGGGGAACGTTGTAGTAGATGCACTCAGAAGGAGATATGGTATACAACTTCTAGGTGAGGAGACAGAGAAGCTGGCCTCTTTGTGGATATTAATTGTGGGTCATGAAGGAAAATCTTTTCTTCAGACTCTTATAGTCACTCTATCACTCCTTCAGTGATTCAGTGAGGCGCATCGTAGTGACACGCACTGCGAGGCTCGACATGCTCAAATACCCACAGGAAAGAAACCTAATATATTTTATTATGGTGAGGAGCACATCATCCTTTTCATATGACATACCATGTTACTAGTATCTCTTTGGGAGGAATTGTTGAGGGAGTTCCACACATCCCCTATAGCACTACATACAGGAGTAGCGAATATGTACCAGGACCTCCGATGACAGTACTAATGGCCATGAATAAAGAAACAAGTAGTAGAGTTTGTCTCTCGGTTCCTCACTTGTCAGCAAGTGATCGCAGAGCATAAGTACCATCAAGATTAGTTTATCCATTATAGTTCTTAGAGTGGAAGTGGGGCAGAATATCCATGGACTTCATGACAAGACTGTCATGTACATTACGGGGTAATGATTCTATCTGGGTGATCGTCGGACGACTCACCAAGTCGGCCCACATCCTACCGATCATAGAATAAGGTTCAGTAGTTTGTTTGGGATGCCTCTATGTGTAAGAGATTGTGCGGCTACATGGAGTACCCTTGAAAATAGTCTCCAATCATGATGCATGTTTCAGTTCCCTACAATGGTAGAGGTTGCATGAGGATTTCAGGATGTAGATTCGTTTGAGAACTGCCTTCCCTCCAAAGATGCATGGCCAGACTGAGCGGACCATGTAGACCTTCAAGGACATGGGGTGTGCTTGCGTCCTCAACATTCATCATAGCTGGGAGGATACCTTGCCTTTGGTAGAGGTTTCATACAATAAAATCTATCACTCAATCATTCGTATGAATCCATTCTAGGATTTATATGTCCAACCTTGCAGATTGCCTTTGTGCTGGACTGACCTAGGGGAGTCAGCTCTCGTGGAAACGGAGATTGTATGGGCTACCACAGAGGAGCTTCAAATCATCCAAGAGGAGATGAATATTTCACAGAGCAGGCATAAGTCTTATTCCGACAAGAGACAGGGGACCTCTGGAGTTCGAGGATAGTGACCGCATCATTCTACGGGTCTTACCCCGAAGAGGTTTGTGGAGATTTGGCAGGGAAAAAATGTTCTCTTTGAGGATCATCAGACCCTTTCAGGTCCTCAAAAGAGTTGTGGAGGTCGCTTACCACATAGATCTTCCATTTATTTGGCACCAGGTGCATGACATTTTCCACATATCCTAGCTGAGAAGATAAGTGCATCACCATTTACACATCATTTACTAGGGAGAGCTTGACATCAACGATGGGGCAACATTTCTAGTGGTTCCATTAGATATTAAGAATCTACATGAGGGAGTCCTTTATGGGAGATCAATACCTTTGGTGTGTGTACATTGGCAGCAAGGGAACCTCCAAGAGAGCACATGGGAGTATGATTCTCAAATTCATTCTTAATACCACCACTTGTTTTCATAGTTTTAGTGATGTGGATTTTGGGGATGCAAATCCCTGAGGGGTAGAGAATGTAAAGACCCATATTTTTTCATGTGATTTTTTAATTATATGGGAATATTTAAAGTCCAAAAAAATTGACAGCGCGAGATTCTGAGGCCCGGTGTGCCCATAATGAATTTCAGATCTTTTTTTCTCGTATATTCTGTAAAAATGTTAGTGGGGTTTTGTAACTTATGAATCGATGATCGGAATTGAAATACGGGGGCACTGTTGATCTCATAGCACATGTAGTTTCTTAAAGAGACCTTCACCTCGGGTGTATTTGGTTATGGGTGGAAGATATATTTTGTTTTCCATCGTGGGAAAATAAAAAAAAGTGGAAATAAAAATAAACTAACATTATTTTTATTTAACTTTTGAATTCTATTGAATTCTCGTTGGGGAACACCCGATCATTTCAAACCAATTTTTTTAATTATTGTACCAAACCCCCAACATTTAATGAATTAATTAAATGAAGTCATTAATCTACTCAATTATGTGGGATTCTCTTCACCCCCTTGATTAGGCTCTTATAGAGAATCTTTCTAGAGGAAACCCCCCTAAGAGGAAGAACATTTCTCCTTCAATAAACATTTTTCCTTCGACAAACATTTCTCTAATGAAGAACACCATCTAAGGATATCTAACAAGGAACGTCTTCAATGACAACGAACTGACTTCTATCTTTCTCTCCCCTAACCGATGTCAATGAATCATTGAGGTATGGATTGTTGGTTTTGTATACAACTTATCCGTTATTTTCATTTTTCTCGATTAAAGACCAACTATTTCACTTGATACTATTTTAACATGGAGAGTGTGGGCCAAACAAACACGGCCGGACCACTCTAAAACCCTTGTGAATTTTTGTGTTCTTCATGGCTTGTTTTTCAGATTTAGAAATTTCCAACCGTGGTGGTATTGAATTGATCGCGACGTCCTGAGACAAGTGAGGAAGTCTTTGGAATGACGAGCGGGCCACTGGGGCGCACCCAGTGCCCTGAGGAACGTTGTCGGAAACTGGTGTCGGTGACCGGTTCTAGAAGGGATCGTAAGAAGTTGCCGTCACTCTAGACAGCTGCGACGATGGCGGCGGCAAGACCATGCTACCGGAGAAGGGTCGCGGCCCGTCGGCCGCGACAGAGCAAGGGTGGCATCCACTGCTTGACCGATCGCATGAAAGGGGGTGGCGTGCGTCCGAGCTGCTGGGCATGCTGGGCCCACAACATGAGGCCATAGCGGTGAAGGAGGGGTGGCTAACTCGATTCCGGCCTCTAGTTGTGTTGTGGAGCGCGACCGTGCCACACTAGTGGGCTGGCTGTCCGGCCAGCCGGGGAGCCGAGCGAGCCCCTGGGTCATGCGTGCTAGCTACCAGCACCACATTGTGTCGGTCGGTTGGCCACCCAACTCGAATGGTCCAGCCATTCAGGGTACCCAGGGGTAACCTCCCCTTTGGGTGGCAGCTAGGGAGGACCCCACTATGGCTCCACCCAGCTGCTGGCCACATAGGGCTGCCAAGCAGTTCAGGATGCGCCTGCGGACCGGGCCGGACCTAGCGGGCTGGGATAGACATAGGGCCGGACCCGGGTCGGGTCAGGTCGACCCAATGAAGATCGGGTCAGCCCAAGCCGGTTTAGGCCAGGTTTTCCCTATCGAGTCGGACTGGACCCTAACTAACTTTGACCCTTTTTCATTGTTTCAACTATAAATTGACCTACATGCGTCTGTTTGACAAACCATTTTCATTGCCTGAAACATGGGAACAAGATAGTCCTTTTTTTATACAACACTTGTGTTTATGATAACGTTAGGGTATATTCGGGTTGGATTGAACATTAATCCAACTGGGCCCTTGGGACTAAAATTCCAATAACTTACAGATCGAGTGTCCGATTGAAGCACTGTGTTTTGTGTTGAGACCCATATTACGTGGTGGTCCTTTGGGATACTTCTTCATGGGAAATTGTCAAATTTGGAGTATCTACCTATGCATTTTGGAGACGACCCACCCAGAATCATGTGAGCTTAGTGCAGGAACCTCGTGGCTTGCTATAACATGATAAAGGGATCCTATGTGGGTTTGTGCTTTGGGATCCTATGTGGGTCTGTGTTCCAGTATCCCACATGGATCCTCTTTAGGAATCTATGTGGGACTACTCTAGGATCTTACGTGGGTTTTCTATACTGGGATCCTACATGGGCCTGCTATACTCTGATCCTACATGGGTCTGATGATTTAGGATCCTACGTGGGTCTACATCTCAACAGAGTAAGATGATTCAGGAGTTACATCTAATCATATTTACTACCGTACCTAAGTTATACCTGGTTTGATCTGAGTTCTATTATTTTTTTGAAACCACTATGGTTATTATATGAGTGATGTTACTTAAGAGGTACTCATCTGATGGTGTTACCTTCATGGTACTTATTAATTCCAGGAAAGTAGTGCTTTTGGCTCTAGAGATATAGCTCTTTTCAATCATAACATTTTAGGTATATGTATGGGCATAAACCTTAGTAAGGATGGATGTTACTTCATGACTTATGATTGTACACTTACTATTGAGGTTTATTGTTTGTGAATTCTGGGAGGCCTTCGGGGGCCTCAGTTTCCCTTCTGAGTATCGTTATACTCAACCCTGCACAGGCTATTCCCACACCTTGTTGTGTTCTATGTAGAAGAAAAAACATTGATCAAGGCTAAGGGTAATGGACAGAAGGTTGCACAGAGGTGGACTTAGACGAGACTTACCACAAGGATGAATTAATCGAGAGTTGTACCTACCTTTTAGGGAGGATTCCTAGTGGACTATCCAGGAGCTGTTCCACTATAAGTTTTACTTGTACATTCAGTTGGGCTTGTATATAGGCCCTTTCTTTCCACACACTTTTTAGTATAGTAGTTACTTGTGGTTACTCCTTGTGGTGTTTTCACACCGTGTGTGTTGTAGGTTTTAAAGGTAATGCCTTCCTGATTAGTGGGATGAGTCTTTTAGTGCTAGTCGCCACCCCTAGCCTATGGAAGGTTGGCTTGGTGTAGTCACGACATGGGCCCTGAGGACAGGTCCTGACAAAATTTTAGAATCAAATTTTCAGAATGGGATAAAATAATGAAATATTATAATATTATCATTTATATTCAATGATTTTTATAATAGAGAATATAAAATTTATTTAAATGTAATGGTTAATTCATTAATTATCATGGATAGTTTACATATTGTAGGATGGATTTGTCGATGATTCTATATATGAGGCTTCAATACTCTTCTCTTAGATGGTTGTTTTTATCCCATCATCATCACCCACAAATTGTAATTTATAAGATCTTATAACAGATCATCATCATCCATTTCATAATTTGTCTATGCAGTATAATAGAGAATATATTTTTTTAGGGTTTCATGGTTGAGATCCATATATAATTAGATGAAATAAAAATATGTATTGACATTTTATATGATTTAAAGCATAGTGGATGCTTGAAATTATGTAGAATGTGAAACATATCAAGAATTGGGTTTTTATAATACATTTTTGGATGGATGGAAATTGATGTTGTACTATGGTAATATTATGGAAATCCAATTTATTTTAATTCTAACATGGAAAATTCCTTCAATTGAAAGAAATATTATACCTAAATTCATAATATTAAATTTTTTTTAATGCGGCGTATTTCAATTAAAAGTGATGTATTCCAAAAAAAACTCCTTAATATAAGATATGACGAGATGACAACATATTCTAAACTATACCTTGATACTATATTGGTTCCCAATGTACAATCATTTTGGATCATGGTATAGAATTGTGTTGTGGACACAATATGATGTTCTTCCACTAAATGGTGTATGTGAGTTGATAGCTCCCTTAGAATATCTATTGGATTACATTGGTTATATGATACCACATATATTTTTACTACCAAATATGATGCATGATATGATAGATGTTGTGTTATCCCACTTTCCAAAAAAACACAAAAATACTAATTTTTTATTTTACCATTTTGTCCACTAATAATACAATTGATGGATTGATAATTCATATTCTAAATAAATTACCTGGTAACAATATTTTTTTATTGATAATTTTTATTGATTCTATGAACTCATTATCAATGGGATTGAATTTTAAAAAATAATTTGTCTTAAAAATGCTAATTTTTATTAGTTCTCACGGATTTTGTAAAAATGACCTCAAAAAGAATGAAATTGTTTTTGAGTCCCCTTTACAAAAAGATCTACCTTATGAAGATAGTATTCTAGACAAGGAATACTGAAAGGGAAATATATATTTTGATTTTTATATTCAACACCTGATACTCTCATTAATTTCAAGTGTGATATAAAATTTTCAAATGTAAACATTTATTGATTCCATGGAGTCTAAATTCCAAAAAAAACAATGTAGGAGAAACTAAGTAAAAAATTATTTGATATATCAAACACATTATTAACATATATGAATGAATAATTTTATCTATATTTTTTCTCAAGTGTTTATGAATATGGAAAACATTAAAATATTTTCCTAGTTAGGATTCATTTTTTTAAAATAATTATCTAGAAATCCCATTCCATTATCCTTAACATCCAATATCTCAACATTAATTATTTAATAAAACATTTTTAAGAAATGAAAATTATATTTAGATCATTTATTTACAATATTTTTTTTTAATAAAATGAATAAATTCAATCATGTACTCATTTTGGTAATAAAAATGTTCAAGGTAAGAATAATAATGTAAAGATAGAATTAAAACAGAAATTAATTATCCTATAAAAAATCAATTATTTGAAGGAATAATTTGATTATAAGGTTGTCAAAGTTATGTTAAAAACAAAAAAAATGGTAATGTTTGAAGATGCCACACTTTAAATATTCTTCTTTAATAACATTCATCATTATATATATCCTTTATATAGTCAAATATTTGGTAATGTATATATCTTGTGGATTTTATATTATTTTACAATAAAAGAACCATATAGATTATGTAATATAATATAATGTGAATTGGATCATCAATTTGTCAATGGAGCTAATATTAATAGATTAAATATTAATTATTTCAATCCATTTTCTTTGTGGAAAAATTTTGTTGTTTCAAGACATTTCATCCGAGTATTAAAAAAATTATGTTTTTTGATAAAATATAGACATGTGTGGGTTTTTAATAAATATTAATAAAAATTATTTATTTCATTTAGAAATCATTACACATATTATTCTATGAAATTTTTAATTAGTTTTTTGTTGAATCTTTTATTAAATTATAATTTCATTGTAAATTAGTAGACAATGTTACACACTTGGTTATTATAAATATTTTGTTTCAAATATCTTATATATATTTTATAGCTTGAATTGGATCCATAAACAAGTAATAAATTCTATATACAAAAACCTTCATTACATTAAATGTAGATTTTTTCTTTTGGAAGATGAAAAAATAATTTTTTCTTGTGTTATACATAACAACTAATTCTTTCAATAACTCTTCGAATATGCAAGAATGAGTTTTATATGAAAATATATATAATTCATTTTGATATTTATGACATAGTCATTAGAGTGGAGTGAATGAATTAGATTAAATAAATTATTTAATTAATTATTTGGTGACCAGTTAAATTATAAATGAATATAAAAACAAATTAAAAATAAAGGATGTGTATTTACAAAAGGTAATTTTTATTCCCACAAAGTAATTTTATCATAGATACTTAAATTAACCATATTTAGTGAATAATATTTATTAAATTCATATATTATATATTCAATGAATTTTTTTAAATAATCTAATTATTTTCTATAGTCATCAAATATGAATAATTAAATTTTATTAAGTATAAAACTATATTTTCCAAAAATGCAGTTTTATCTATTTTTAATAGAATAAGATCCTTTAATCTATATTTTGACACTTTTATAAATTCTATTTGAAAAAATAAACTTCTTTTGTGAAACAATAATTTCAAAATTATATTATGGTAATTGTTTTGGTTAATTTCACAAAACATTCATCCTATTATCAATTATGAAATTACTGAGTTTTATTTAGAAATGGTATTTTCGTCTAAATGATATATATTTTTAAAATATATTTAAAATCCCTTTTAAAATAAATTTACTTTATCTATAAATACATTAATATTATTTAGGAAATTTAATCATTTTTATATTGTACCAAGATATAGAAACAAATTGAACAGATGTGCACTTACACATTAAACTCGCTTTTGTTGGACCGTATACATGATAAATTTTTAATTAATTTTATCCATTATCGGTTAATAATTCTTAAAAATGGAATAATTTTTTTTTTCATAGGTTAATAATTTATGCAATAGATACTATTTATTTATGGAAAATAAAAATTATAAAACATGTAATTTTTATTTCCACAGTTATGGGTTTATCATATAATTAAGGGTAAACATTTTAATATAAATATTATAAAATGATCCAAATAATTGAAAAGTTTCATTGTATGAGTATGTTTTTTCTATATATATATCATTATTTTTTATATGACCTTTTATGTTCCAATTTATAATTTATAAATTTAATGTCTCGGATTTTCAATGTATTATTTTTAAATATTATATGGAATTATTTTGAGACCAGGCGCAAAGACAGCACATCATTCTAAGGTCCAGTGATTCCAGAATAGTGGTTTGATCTTTTTTTATGTCGGCACTTGTGCGTGGTTGTGGAAGTATCCAAAAGGATGCCCAGATTAAAAATATGAGGGCACCATGATGTCTAGGACGATGAATTTACATAAGAATAAGCCTAAGCTCGACCATCACGGGTCAAGGGAAAAAGTTAATTTTCAGACGTTTTTAATAAATTTGTAAATAAAATAAATTGAGAAATGTTTATTTTATTTATTATGGAAACATATGCTCCAGCGCAGCGATGGGAAATCTGTTTCCTTTTTAATGACGTGTCATAATGACTCAAGAATGGCAAGAAAGAGTCATTAATACCACATCGTATCATAAATTACAATCATGTTTCCATTTATAATGGGTTAAGTGATTGGTGATTGTTGATGAACTTTTGGGAGAGATCGCGGGAGGATCCGCGGAGCACTAGAGCGAAACCTCGACAGTGAACAATGATGGATCGATGTTGAGAATGGTTGTCCCAATGATGTTGAAGGATCACGAAAATGACGGCAGCGCCACACCTTCGTCAGTGATCGATCCCGGCTGAGGTAGGGGTTTTTTATTTTAATTATTTTCCCCATTTTTTATTTTAAATGACGAACGTGGATCTACCACGAACAAGATGATCCGTGGATTCGCCCGTTCATGCGGGAGGGTATTATTAGGATGATTTGGGGAATTGATCCATGTTGATTTGTTATTTCTGATTCTTTCTCCATTTAATCCTTCTAATGGGAGTGGATCAACGTCGTGACAAATGACGGTGGTGGTTCCTTCCTCACTTTGTTTATTGGATTTCTCCCCCTTTCTTTTCTATCTCATTCTTTGTGTTCTTCATGAGGTGATGAACAACGGATCATTGTGCATCCGTTCCGTGACGCAACGATCCAAAATCGATGTTTCGACACCGCAACGACCTTGTAGAGGTGCGGTGACGATGGCAGATGATGAATCAAACCAGGTCAGAAAAGGACATTCTTTGAGCGTTTTTCACACAGGAAGATCAAATCATGTTTTTAGAGATGATCGGAGGTCTGAAAACATTGGGAGAAGCTTCTAGGTTTTGGGGAAACCAAAACCTTGATGTTTCGTGGAGATCGGATATCTGGATCGACAAACGGATCATCACCTGAGGCGTGAAGGCGTATGTCCGTGTTTCGGGAAATTTCCAGAATACAGGGCGTGTACTTCCAAAGAACAAGCCGTGTAGTATTAGAGACGACTAGGGTTTCAGGTGTTAGGTTGGAATCACACGGAGTGTGACCCTGGACACATGGCGTGTTGGACTTTCCCTGAGGCTCGAGATGTATTTTGTGAAGTACACGGACACAAGATAATCTACACGGCTTCAGAACACGGCGTGTACAACATGATGGGAGCGGCTACGCGGGACTCGGCATGTATCCTGGGGATACACAACCACGGGTTAGAGTACACGGGTTGGTAACCTTTTTCGGGAACATGGCCAGCGTACATGGGGCTAACCCCAGTCACTCGGACATGGCGTGTACATCGTAATACACGTCGTGTACTCAGTTTTTCTACACGACCAGCTTACGACACGAGCCGTTGTACACATGCAGTACACGAGGTCAGACAACATGGCATGTAACATTATACACACCTTGTACTTTTTGAATAACGGCATGGTCCTCTTGTTCACCGTAACTTGGGCATCTTTCATTTGGGTTAGTGCTACTGCTTCTCGTTCCCCAGAAGGTCAGGCATCTTTTCCACACACAGGAGTATGTTCCCTTCAGCAGGACTTTATGTGATAGAGTTAGGCATCTATCAGAGAGGCCCGAATTGAGATCATTTATCCATTATTTACCATAGGTATAGTCAGGAATCAACATGACCAACTCTACCAGGAGTTGATCTTTTACCTAGCTGGTGTATCACCTAACTGGTGAATCTGGATGAGTCACGGTATCTTCCATGGCCCTCGATGTGATTCTCATCTGTGAATCGTGATCTTTCCCACTCATTAGTGTGCCTCCTGTAGTGAGTGCTTCTATCTGTAGGAAATATTCCCACTCAACAGTGTGTCTCCCATAATGAGTGTGACTACCTCTCGTGATGGTTCCCGATGGAAAGTACTTCTCAGACGGACATCATCAGAGCTGTAAGAGTCATGGAGTGTGTTCTCCCAATAAGATCTCTTCGCAGAATCATCAAACTGAATCCGTAATGGTGGAATGCAGTTTTGTAACTTGACTCTAGACCATGGGTCTGGGTTTGGAGTATATCTGGTTTGTTCTATATGTTCTATAGACATTCATTTTTCATAACTGACTGTACCTTTACATTGTGAACTAGTTTGGAGTTTTCGGGGTCCTCTACTGATTATTGTTATACACACCCCTGCACGGGCCTTACCCACACGTCTGGTGTCTTGTGCAGATGACCAGCCTTTTGAAGGAGTCCAGGGCAGACCAGGACATGAGCGAACTTTCTATGTTCCCTATAGGCCGAGGCGTTCCAACGACTACGAGCATCAGTCTCAGTACATTTTGTGTTTACAGGTTGGACGTTGCAATTTTCAGACTCTTGTTTTTGGTGGGCTTGTTTTTTGGCCTAGTTTTCTTTTTTTTTGTACTCTACCATTCGTTGTAATCTATTGTTTGGGTTTATTTGTATACAAGAATTTTTTTCCTTACTGGTTTTTACATTTCAACATTGTGGGCTTGGAGATGTGTGTGTGTACATGTACATAGGAAATTCCTCCCATATTAGTAATATGCCTACTCGGTGCTAGTCACTAGCCCCTGGCCTATTGGAGGCGGTCTTGAGGAGTCACAATACGGGCCCCACTGGGATGGGTCGTGACAGAGTGGTCTCAGTGGTGGTCGGTTCTTCCTTAAGACCGTGAGTCTGTGAGTTTGGTTTGGGGAAACAGTGTTGAGTGTTTCGGGATTGTCTTTCAGGCCAGAGACTCCAGTGTTGGTGCGGCCGTTGATGTATCCATACACCAGGACTCTGATAATCTTCTTTTCAACTCGGTATACGAAAACACGGGTTGTGGTGGAATAAATGGCACATACATCATATAGGAGTGGTTGGTGTTTTCCATGTCCTTTAGGCAAGCTATCCAGATATACTCTTTGACTATGGTACATCTTTTTTCCTTATAGGATGCCTCCTCGACGCATACCCTCTAGGATTCAGCAGCACGATCCCGAGAATGACGCCCTCGGTGACGAGTCTTTGATACATGGACCAGTTCCCCAGGCATTACCACCAGGTGGTCCACCAGTTATTCCACCACTAGTGGAGTAGCCAGCTGTACCTGTAGTACTGACCGGAGAGGAGCCCGGGCTTAGCATGCCCCATGTGTTGCAGAGACAGAGACCCATCAGGTTCCGAGGTGAGCCCAACCCTCAGGCGGCTGAGGACTGCCATGAGGCGGTGACTAGAGTTTTCCTTCTAGTGAGGACACCAACAGAATAAGAAGATACTCTTTCATGGATAGAGTTTTAAAGACTCTTCATGGACGATTTTTCTCTGGTTATGCTGAGAGATGTATGAATCCAAGAGCTTCTTCAGCTCCAGGAGGGTAGTATGACAGTAGCTAACTATTCATCTAGGTTCACCAACCTCGCCAGGTAATCGATGGATATGGTCAGTGAACAATACATTAGAGCTCGGACCTTCGAGTGAGGGCTACTATGAGACATACGAGATAATTTCATGCCTCCATGCATATCGACTTATGTTGGAGTTCTCGAGCAGGCCTTGGTGATCGAGAGATTCTAGGAATAGTATAGATAGCCACCGGTAGTCAGTATCATGCAGATAGGTAAAGAGACCCTGGTAGCTGGGAGCCGACGTCAGGCCCCATGATCTAGACGTGGGAAACGTCATAGGAGGACCCATGACAGGGGATCGATAGTCCAAGGCTCTCAGGCTAGATGTAGTCAGCCAAGGGAGAAGTGATGTTACAGATGCGACAATAGGGGACATCTTACTAGAGATTTCCCTACCCGTCGAGCTGCTGATAGGAAAGCGGTGGACGGTCCACCGAGGCAAAGGTAATGAACATAACAAGCAGACCCTCCAGGCAGTAGACGTGGCAGATGAGAAGGGAGAGCTGTAGGTGGTGGCAGACGCTTCGACTTACTTCCACCACCACCCCCAGGAGGTCCACACCAGGCTTACGGAGTTGGGGGACAGGGGTGGGGATAGGTTCATGTGGTCAAGGAATATGACCCAAGGACTCCATGTATGATTCGAGGTAAGATATATGTCTTCTCTACCTTAGTTTTCATGCTTATAGACATAGGTTCCAGTAATTCCATTATAGCAACATGTCTGGCATGAAACCTCGAGATTCCGGTAGAACCATTGACTCGCTCCTTACGTTTGGAGACACCTACGAGAGGAGACTCGATGATCAAACACCTTTTATGATAGTGTGATCTTCCCCTTGGAGGCAATAGTTTCGGTTAGAACCACTTTGTGGTAGCGTCGAGGCCTTACGACGTTATTCTCGGTATGGATTCGTTATCATCAGTCCATTCCCAGATTGACTATTTTAGGAGAGGAGTGTGGTTTTTCCCCCATGATGGAATTAGGCTATCCTTTGATGGAGAGAAGGAAACTCAGGCAGCATAGAATGGACTTATGCACAGGAGGGTGCATCCAATCTCTCATGAGTTGGCTAGCCTTTCCCTCAGAGAAGTGGATGTTGTGAGCTCCCAGTTCCCATTAGTAGTGGCGGAATACGAGGAGGTCTTTCCCGAAGATGTTCTTGGATTACCTCCCCACCGGGAGATTGACTTCATCATCAACATACACCCCGGGATAGCACCAATATTCTCATCATCATCTCAAATGGGTTCCACAGAGCTTTGAGAGGTGAGGGTGTAGTTGGAGGATTTGTAGAGGAAGGGTTTCGTGAGACCCATCGTCTCACCCTGGGCCGCCCCAATCTTGTTTTCCAAGAAGGAAGATGGGAGTCTGAGGTTGTACATTGATTACTGACGCCTGAATCTAGTGATGGTGAAGAACAAGTATCCACAGCATAGAATCTATGGCCTCTTCGATCAGCTATGAAGGGCACAATGGTTCTCGAAGGCTGACCTTCGATCAGGCTATCACCAGCTATGAGTGTGGAATGAGGATATACCGAAGACAGCTTTCAGATGCTACTACAGTCTCTATGAGTACTTGGTTATGCCTCTTGGCATGACGAACACCACCGTAGTGTTCATGGGACTGATGAACCATATCTTTCATCCATACTTGGACCAGTTCGTAGGGGTCTTCATTGATGAAATCCTTCTATATTCAGCGTCAGGGGAGGAGCACGCGAGCCACTTGCGGATGGTTCTGGAAATACTCCGGGAGCACCATGTTTATTTGAAGCTCTCGAAGTGCCAGTTCTCGATTCAGGAGGTCCAATTTCTGGGACATGTCATCTCAGCACATGGAGTAGATGTGGACCCGGTTAAGGTGAATTTTGTGTTAGAATGGGAGCCACCTCGGAGTGTGAGAGAGGTTTAGAGCTTCTTTGGGTTGGCAGGATGTTACCCGAGATTCATCCCTTATTTCTCCCAGATATCAGCAACAATAACAGCATTGACCAGGAAGGGACAACCCTTTATATGGACAGAGAAGGGCTAGCTAGATTTTGTGTAGCTGAGACAGAGTTTGACGGGACCCCAGTCTTGAGATTTCTGGAGGAGGTTGTCGAGTAATTATTTTTATATGATGCATCTAGGACTAGGATCAGCTCTGTCCTAACACAGCGACATGCAGTGGTTACTTATGGTTCACCCCAGCTTAGGCCACATGAGAAGAACTATGAAACCCATGATCTCGGGATGGAAGATGTGTCCTTCTCATTGAAGATGTTGTGACACTACCTGATTGGCAAGTAGTTTATCATCTACTCGGATCACAAGAACCTCAGGTACATCTTTTCACAGAAAGATCTGAATTTGCGGTAGGTATGATGGATAGAGTTCCTCCAATACTATGATTTAAAGATCATCTATACTCCAGGAATGGGGAACAAGGTGGAGAATTCTCTTAGCATATGGTCGAGCTCACCACTGTTGAGTGAGAAGACATAGTATATATTTGTGTTGTAATTATCCTTCGTGGATTGAGAGAATAAAATTTACCTATAGTCGATGGTTTTCACCCCTCCGCACTTACAACATTTTAGGGAGGTAAATATTGGGGATGTCGACTGTGTGTCTTTACATTCTCAGTTGTTCACATGACATTCTCTTGATGGATATTCACAAGGTGGGGAGCACATACTTCTTTTCAGAGGACACACTGTTATACCAGGGGCGTTGCAGGAGGAGGTCCTGGGGGAGTTTCATACATCTCCTTTGGCGGTACATCCTGTTGTGGAAAAATGTTCCAGAATCTCCGTTGACAGTTCTGGTGGTCAGGCATGAAGAAAGCAGTAACAAAGTTCATTTCTCGATGCCTCACATGCCAACAGGTGAAGGCTGAGAAACAGGTTCCAGCGAGATTAGCTCACCACTGGAAGTTCCATAGTGGAAGTGGGATGGAATATCAATAGACTTTTTGACAGGCTTACCACAGACATCCAAGGGGCATGATTCCATCTGGGTGATCGTTGACCGACTCACCAAGTCGGCCAACTTCCTAGCTATTAGGGAGTAGTGTTCCGTAGAGATCATGCGATGCCTCTATGTGCAGGAGATAGTTCGACTTCATGGCGTCCCCTCAACTGTAGTCTCAGATAGAGACTCCCGCTTCACATCCCGACTGTGGAAGGGATTACAGTAGGCTTTTGGGACTCACCTACACTTGAGCACAGTGTTTCATCCCCATACCAACGGTCGTAAGGAGTGGACCGTTCAGGTTCTCGAGGATATGTTGTGAGCTTGTATCTTGGACTTTGGTCACATCTGAGAGGACCACCTACGACTGGTGAATTTTTCATACAACAATAGCTACCACTCCACTGTTATTATGGAACAGTTTGTACGGGAGACACTGTCAGTCACCACTTTGCATGACCAACCCCATAGAGTCAGCATTCATGGGTCCAAAGTAGGTGTGGTATACCATAGAGAAGGTGAAGATCATCCGAGAGCAGATTAAGACTGCAGAGAGATGACATAATTCCTATGCTGAACGACGATGGAGGCCTCTGGAATTTTAATAGGGACACCACATCTCTCTTTGGGTCTCACCTTGACGAGGGTAACAGATATTTGGCAGAGGTGGAAAGCTATCTCCAAGGTTCATCGGACCCTTCCAGATACTGTTCAGATTTGGCGAGGTGGCATACCGCCTAGCTGTACCACCACAGTTGCATCGGGTACATGATGTCTTCCATGTGTCGTAGCTGAGAAGGTACATGCATGACCTAACACATGTCATCAACTGGGGTGAGCTGGACATCGAGGATGGAGTGACCTTTCTTTAGTACCCAGTGGAGATCGAGGATGGCGGAAGAGGATCATTCGTGGGTGATCGATTCCCTTGGTGCGCATCCAGTTGCAGCATGGGAATCTTTATAAGAGCATGTGGGAGAGGGAGGCCCAGATCCGTGCCCAGTACCGACATATTTTTTAGTAGCCTTTGTTTTTGATTTTCGGGGATCTAAATCCCAAAGGTGTGGAGAATGTAATGTATCTTATTTTTTGTGTATTATTTTTAAATATCAGATGAAATTATTTTGAGACAGGGCATGAAGATGGCACATCATTCCGTGGTCCAGTGAGCCCATAATAGTGGATTGATTTTTTTTTATGTCGGCACTTTTTTGTGGTTGTGGAAGTTTCCAAACAGATGCCCGGATTAAAAATCTAATAGTATTGTGGTGTTTGGGACGATTACTTTACTTAAGAATGAACCTAACCTCAACTAGAGCGGGTTGAGGGAAAAAGTTAATTTTCGGTCATTTTAGTAAAATGAAAATAAAATAAATTTCTAAATGTTTATTTTATTTTTTATGGAAACTTCTACTGCAGCGCATCGATGAGACATCTGTTTCCTTTTTAATGACACATCACAATGAATCAAGAATGAAAATATGGAGTCATTAATACTGCATCATATCATAAATGCCAATCATGTTTGACTTTTAAATGGGTTAATCGATTGGTGATAATTGACTAAATTTTGGAGAAATCGCTGGAGGATCTACGGAGCGCTTGAGCGAACCATCATTGGCGAACGACGACAGATCGAAGTTGAGAATCATTGCGCCATGGACATTGTCAGATCTCGATGACGGTGGCAGTGTGACATCTTCGTCAATGATTAATCCTGGCTGAGGTTGGGGTTTTTTATTTAAAACCTTTCACTATTTTTGATTTTAAACGACGAACACGGATCAACCACGAACGAGATGATTCAGGGTTCGTCCGTTCTTACGGGAGGGTTTTATCAGTATGATTCGGGGATTTGATCCATGTTGTTTTGTTATTGTTGATTCTCGCTCCGTTTAAGCCTGCTAATGGGAGTGGATCAACGTCATGATGAACGACATCAGGGGTTTGTTCTCACTTTGTTTATTGTATTTCTCCCCCAATCTGTTATCGCTCATTCTTCGTGTTCATCATGGGGTGATGAAAAAAGAATCCTTGCACATCTGTTCCATGATGAAACGATCCCAAATAGATGGTTCGACACCACAAAAACCTTACAGAGGTGCGGAGATGATGGCAGACGACGAATCGGACCAGATCGGAAAAGGGTGTTCTTCAAGCATTCTTCACGCGTGAAGATCAAATCATGTTTTCGAAGCCAATCGAAGGTCCGGAAACATCAGGAGCAGCTCCATGGTTTCGGGGCGACCAAAACCTATAAGTTTCAAGGCAATAGGATGACCGGATCAATGAATGAATCATCACTGAAGGCGCGATGGGGGATGTCCGTGTTTCTGGAAATTTCCAGAATACACAACGTGTACTTCCGAAGAACATGCCGTGTAGTACTGGCGGTGGCTAGGGTTTAGGGGGTTAGGGAGGAATCACACAACATGTGAGCCTGGTCACACGGTGTGTTGGACTTTCCCCGAGGCTCGATGTGTATTTTGGTAAGTACATAGACAAGTGATAATCTACATGGCGTTTAAAGAATGACATGAGAGGCTATGCGGGACTCGGAGTGTATCCCGGGGATAAATGGACACGGGTTATAGTACACAGGTTTGTAACCATGTACGAGAACATGAACAGCATACATGGGGCCAACCCCAGTCACTCGGACATGTCATGTACATTGTACTACACATCGTGTACTCAGTTTTTCTACATGACCAGCCTATGACACGGGCCGTTGTACACGGGCAGTACCCAGGGTCAGACAACACGACATGTAACATTATACACGTCGTGTACTTTTTGGAAAAAGACATGGTACTCTTGTTAAACATATCTTGTAAATCTTTCATTTGGGTTAGTACCCCTTATTCTCATTCCCCAGAAGGTTAGGCATCATTTCATCACTCCTGAGTATGATCCCTTCAGCAGGACTTTCTGTGATAGAGTCAGGCATCCATCCAAGAGGCCCAGATTGAGATCCTCTATCCATTCCTGGCCCTAGGTAGAGACAGGCATCGACATGACCAACTCTACCAGGCATTGATCCTATACCTAGCGGGTGTATAATAGAACTGGTGAATCCAGGTGAGTCACGGTATCCTCCATGGCCCTAGCAGTTATCCACATCTGTGTATCGTGATCTTTCCCACTCAGGGGTGTGTCTCCCTTAATTAGTTCTTCTATCTGTCGTAAATCTTCCCACTGAAGAGTGTATATTCCTTAATGAGTGTGACTACCTCTAGTGATGGTTCCTGATAGATGATAATTCTCAAATGGACGTCATCAGAGATTTAAGACTCGTGGAGTGTGTTCTTCTGAGACGAGTGCTTCGCGGAATCTTCGAACTGAATCCCTAACGGGGGTATGCGGTTGTGTGACTTGTCTCTAGACCATGGGTCTGGGTTTTGAGTTTATATGGTTTGTTCAATATATTCTGTAGACAACATTGTGAATAGATGAATATACTTTTATTTTGTGAACTGTTTTAGAGTTTTCGTGGTCCTCTACTAAGTATTTATATAATCACCCCTGCATGGGATTTGCCCGTATGTTTGGTGTCATGTGCAGACGAGCATCCTTTTGAAATAGTCAAGGGAGGACCAGGATAGTACTAAGCTTTCTGAATTCCCTATAGGTCAAGGAATTTCTACGGCTATAAGCAGCAGTCCTAGTACCTTTTGTGTTTATAGGTTGGACTTTGCTATTTTCATACTCTTGTTTTTGGTGGGCTTGTACTCTGGCCCTGTTTAGTTTTTTTACTCTACCTTTAATTGTACTTTGTGGGTTGGTTTTAGTTGTATGCATTAATTTTTGTTCCTTAGTGGTTTTTACATTTCAGCATTGTGGGAATAGATATGTGTGCATGTGTACAGATACATAGGAAATGCCTCCCTTGTTAGTAATATGCCTACTCGGTGCTAGTCACCAGCCCCTGGCCTATTAGAGGTGGGCTTGGGGAGTCATGGTGTGGGCCCTAATGGGATGGTTCGTGACAATAAATAATAATTACAAACTTTTAATGTTGAAAAATTTATTACCAGTGATAAAATTAATTTCTATTTTCTAAGGGTTAATGAAAATGATAAGGATTAAAATAAGACCCAAACTTGTATATAATATATTAGTTAATTATATTAAAACATCATATTATCATATCATATTATCTATGGAATTTTGGATGCATTGTTTGTTATATAATTTTTTATAGAGTAATATTTGAAGAAATTAGAAGAGTGACACTGTCATATCTTATATAGGGGAACACCTTCTTATATTTACCTAAAACATCAAAAAATATTATTTTGGAAAAAAATATCTAATTATCATCCAATCATACTACTCTTCATTCTATAATACTTTCATTATGAAGAAATCAAACAAATAATGTTCATTGGTGATAAACAAAAAGTGATACTAGAATAATAGGTAACGTTCATCAACATAAATTTTCATTAATTTATTCCTAAAACCCCATTAATTTATTTTTATTGATTTTTTTGACATAAAAATATTCTCAATGACATCAAATGGGATACATGTTTTTTTGTTTAAGGCGGGCTACCACCATTCATACTGATGCCATTCATTTTTCCATTAACACAATTAATGGTTGGGAATAGTGATTGGTTTATAATATATACATTATATATATTATTTTTACTATAATATTATGATTCAAGACTATTTATATCACACATACCTTCTTGATTTAAATTTTTTAATACTATAACGTCGTTCGTGTTTACAATAGACTACCACTTCATAAAGGGTTGCGATCTGTTCACTCCTTACATAGAATATATTAAGGATGGTATTAATATTGATATGTGAAATATATGATTAAAAAGTGGTTATTTAATTAAAATATATCATATAAATTTCTTTTTATTAATATTTAAAAGAAATGATAACATCATCCATGCGTACAGACGACCTAGTATCTTCATGAATAATCTATTTTATTTTCTACCTCAACATTTTGGAAGTGTCTTAAATAAATATAATATATATAAACATGATAATTATATAATTTTTATCATTCTGGATGTGATTAAATCTTGGTCAATGTAAGGGGACTAAGAATAACAAGTCATGCCTTGTATGAAAAACAAAGCAGTGACTTTAATAGGTTATTGTTAATAAAAAAGTAATAAAATGTCATAATTAAATATTATATGGTTTTATATAAATGAATATTATATCATGGAATATTTATAATAAAAATATATTTATTATACATTAGGATTTAATAGGTATGATGTACGTTATTACTTAAGGTATGTTGATTTCTAGTCTCACTTTTATTTTTGGGTGACTTATGCCTTATTGAGTACTCAATAATTTTCTGTGGTATATTGACTTACCTAAAATGAAATATATAGTCAACATCCATATATTTATTCGTATATATATATATGTATCCATTTTTTATCTCTTTTCCTTGGGGTTAATGGTAAAAAATTTACCAAATCAGTATGACAATTCTATCAAAATTTTCCTTCTTCGAGAAACTTGTTTTATTATGAACCTATATTATTCTATGAGGTTTATATACTACAATTTGATGTGTTTTATCATGAATATAATTCTATAAATTATATTATGTAATGTTATTATTTATTTCGATGTAAATTTAATTTATTGAAAAACAAAATTTTTCAAAATGTTTCGTAAAAGTCTCAACCACGATTTTTAAATGAATTTTTTACTCATGATTTTTTATTTTTTTAAAAAAATTCAAAGGAATATTCTTTTCATTTTAATATTCATTCATTTTTTTGAATTATACCAATAATAAGAATAAAATAATTGTTTTAACAATTAATCTATGGATGAGATTTCTCTACCCTCATAACCAGTCATTTTATCAAATATTCAATTATAAATATCAATGTAATTTAAAAAAAGGTATTATGAAATTTAACTTGATTTAAAATGAATTTTTATTAAATAGTGTATATTTTCCTCAAAAGGTGTATGAAATTATATTTTCCACAATTTTTTCATGTATGAACACATAATTTTATGTTACTTATGCTTTATTTAGTTTATGATTCTTGGATTTTATCATTATTCATTATATTATCTATTTATTTTTATGATGGATGATTTGTGTTCTTATTTAAAAAATAAGTATGTATTTCATTATTTTTTGGTGGGACCCATATATCTCTCTAATTTATTTGGTATGGATTTATATCTCAAGATATAGACACGAATTAAATGG
Source organism: Viscum album (assembly GCA_963277665.1). Taxonomy (NCBI): domain Eukaryota; kingdom Viridiplantae; phylum Streptophyta; class Magnoliopsida; order Santalales; family Viscaceae; genus Viscum; species Viscum album. The sequence continues at coordinate 1,959,480,922 of OY728165.1, forward strand.
AGGGTTATCCTAGTGAAATAAAGTACATTATCTACTAAGAAGTTATAGAGAGTAATCATTGAATACAATGATCATTTTTTTGGATTGAATCATTTATACTATGATGGTATTGGGAGTTAACCTTCACTAGTAAGATCATATTTTGAGTGAGCCAATTCCAATAATATGGTATGGAATTATTACTATATGAATGTTGAAAACATTATATATATTATGTGTTAGGATAAATTACAAGACTTATTTCTATGTCAAGATCTCATTGATTATTCTCTTTAATACCTTATCAATCATATCAATTTAACATCCAATACTTATTAAATTACAAGTTTATATGATCTTTGATATGTGGTTTATGATCGTAAAATTTTGTTAGTATATTCTCATAACCTTATGTTTATTTTATGTTTACATATCTGTCTTTTTTACCCATACTGATAATTATAGGTCACCATTTATTACGCTCATATTCCATAGGATATAAATAAAGGTATTAAGTTTGATATTTCATATATGGAAGAAGTTATTAGGAAATCCAGTGAGAATATGTTGATTTATTATGAAACAGTTGTTTTTGTTTCCATATATCCATTAAAAATAAACTATAACAGTATTTGGGTTTGAGTTTGTGTAATTAATGAAATATTCCCAAAAAAATGATGTAGTTTCAATTTATTTAAAAACTATTTCATTAATGATTCTATCATTGAAAATGTTTAGTTACCCTTTGAAAACATTGATTAGAAAAACATAGTAATAAGCATATAGACATGACTAGGTTATAATCATAAATATTTAGTAATGATCATGAATATGATACGTCAAACCAATGTTTCTCTGGATTTAAATTTTATAAATTAATTTCAATTTAATATGTGGTTCCAGACTACGATTAGTGATACCCAAATAATTATATTAGTTTTATTCAATTGCTTGAACCTAAAGGGTCTATGTTAACGCAAAGTGTGAAAAAAATGATAATTAGTAGTAAAATGGGATTATGAATATAGTAAAGGATTTTTTTTGAATTCTTAAAATATTATCAAATAGAAAGATTAAGAATTTAAACTATAACTAACTTTCATTCTCAAGATATAAGAGAAGAAAAATATTTGATGAATGTTCATGTAGTGGATATCATGGTGGAATGAAGATTAATTTTCATTTATTTAAATAATATGGGTTAAAACACTCATGTGAATTTCATAGAGGAATATAATGTTGTTATATTAAATAATGAAGCATGAAAAATAATTTCAAATTAAAAATAATGAATCTAGTTAATTCAATTGGTGATAATATTTTTTCTTTTTAAGGCATAATTATTATATTAATGTTTTAAATATGGAATGAATGGGAATTATGAAAATTTATGTCCTATTGAGAAATATATTGTTGAAAATCATTGAGGTAATATGGTTAGTGCTTATATTTCTAATTATAAAGAACTAGCAGATGAAATGTTAAAGGAAGAGGTGTTGAGAATTGATAATGACTTGAGAGTGTATTGGGAAAAAGGAAGTGTTTATGTATTGGAATTCAAATATTTTATTATCTAAATTATGAAATATAAATTGAATATTTATAATAAGAATTTAGTTAAGAATATGTTTATTTATTTTGACTGGAATTGATGCCCTAGAATATTTATTGGATGAAAAATTTATATTTTTATGGAATATATATGAGTAAAGGATGGTAACCCTTAATTTGATCCTGATGTTGAGGAATTGGTGTATATTTTGGATTATATATATTCAATAAGAGTTAGGTAAATTGTATATTAATGATTAAATTGGAAATAGATTAATAGTTATTGAAAATGGTTTTTATGCTATAATGGACACTATTTATATAATTTTTGGCCATGAGTAATATGTCAAATAATATGTGTTTATCGGAGTAAGGAAGTATAGATTTTTTCAATAAGGTTTATTGTATATTAATGTTAATAAGAAATTTAAATTGAATATATTCTGAAGGTATTCATATATTATTTATGTGATAATCAAGAGATACATAATGAGATTTGGTTACTAAATATTAAGATTATTTAGGAAATTCACTGAACATTCTTCAAATGTTTTGTATTTTAATTTTTTGGATTGTTCATAACTATATACATTTATAAAATTATTCACATTGAAATATGGATGAAATTTTGGATAATTATGCTCTATATGGCCATATAATGATTTACGATGATCTTTTTACCTTTAATAACCCTTTTGTGATGATTATAACTAGTTATATGAGGAAAGTCATTGCATCCCATTACAGATCTTATGTTCAACTTTTTTTTCCATGTATTACAATTTTAAATTCATATCATAGAGTATGAAAAGATGTGGTGATTTATGAAATCTCAAAAAAAGTGTGTTATAGTACTTTTGATATGAAATAAATTAATTATTTCTTCTCAAATGATTTTGTAATTAAATTTCGTCCTATAATCATCAGTTTTTATGATATCAATTATAATAACCCTACATTATCATACATGACTATTACATAATTTTAATTATAGACAACATAAATGTTTTAAAATCCATGATCCAAAGGTTTTGTATCATCAGAAAATTATTAAGATACATAATTTAAAATTAATAAAAATAAAACATTTTAATCCCCTATAATTATCCTTAAATATCACATTCTCTATATTAGACGTAATCACCTGAGAATATACATCAAATAAATGGGCATTCTAAAAGACTAATAAGTTTATAAATAAAGAACATGAATCAATATTATACATGTAAGAATAATACTCATCATCATTACATAAAATTACGATCATCTTCATAATCCTGAGAAGAATCAATAGAAAATGTCATAGAATGTGACAATTCAACAAAAATGAAAAATCATGTCATAGTGGTCAAATACTACTCATAGTTGCGAACAAATATAGCATCATGTTGAAGGAAAAAATGAGAATAATAATAACATAATAGTTGTGAACATAGATAGTATATGTTCAACACATACTACTCATTATCTCATGATATACATCAAATTTACCAATGTATTGGAGCACAATATAATTTTGGTGAAACTATCACATTATAACATTTACATAATAAGGCATGGTATATAGAAATGATATCAAGAAAATTAATGTAGTAACCCATATAAAATAATAGTTTTCATAAGGATTTCAATAATTAAAAAAAAAATTGTGTTTCATGAATGAAAATGGAAAATCATATTTTGTATAGGATTTATTATTGTTGAGCAAAGAAGAAACAATTAAAGAGATATCTAAATGTGTTTTAAAAGAAGATTTATTTTGGAGAATAATTTTATTTTCCATAAACATGATTAGAAACATTTATATCTCAGAAATTAAATTTTAAATACAATGAAATTATATTTTATTAATATTAACATCCATACTCGAATTTGGCATGAAAGGGGAATAAACCAGAGAAGTGGAGTTGGGATTGTTAATCCTCTTACATTATGATCAAATTAATTATTCACATTTATATCCTAAAAAACATAATTAGATTAATTAAATAAAAATTAAGAAACCTATTATATTTGTATTATATTTATCATAAATTTATTGAGTACATTTTCTCCATTTTGATCCGTTATATAGTTCAATTTCATCATTAAACGAGTGTCCATTTTCACTGAATTCTTGATCAGTTCAATTGTATATATGTATGGAATTTCATGTAAAATGGGAATAAATATATATAAATGAAATGAAATTCTATTATTGAACATTAATATTTTTAAATTGGACTATATATCATTTTTTATATGAGGTTGATTAATTAGATAATACATATATGATAAATCATTGGTTTATTTTGGCAATTTTCCACCCATCAAGAAACAATTACAAGCTACATGCATTTTTGTTTATAAATTAGTTTCATAACCTAAAAAAAGTTCTAATATGAATATTAAAATAATTATTAACAATAATAATGTGTTTTTTACAATATATTCGGTAAAATGAAAAAATATAACTCATCATCCAAAATGGTGACAAATCAACACATAACAGCTGATATTTTTGTTTTTAAAATATAATGAGAGGATATGAATTTTGATGATGGATATAAAATTAACAACATAAAATTCCGTTATATATATTATAATATATATATAATTCCTCATTAGTTAAAAGATACTAGGATACAATGAGAAAAGAAATGAAATTAAAAGATATCGGAAGTGGATTTAGCCTCTTGAGTTTCTTCTCAATGAGAGAAACCATAAAAAACATGGGTTTTGGATTTTGATGACACCATTGAAGAGTCTTGTTTTGTGAATATGTCAGAATTTAGACTAGATACAATTCATGGATGGTGGGAGGGATATAGGTGGTGAGGTGTGGTATTTATAAGGGGAGGAGAGGGGTGTTATTATTATTATTTTCATTATTTTTTTATTTTGGCTCATGACTATCAGTGTTTTTTATCCAAATCACTAAATATATTAAATAATGATTATTATATCAATATTTTGGTGCTCTCATCATCCATACATCATCAATGACTATTAAAATTAGGTATTTGTTGAATACCACAAATTATTGAAATTAATTATTCATCCAAAATAATCGATTTTATGAAAATTACAAAAATTCACGCAAATTTTTTTACTATGATTAGAATTAAAAATGAACAATATTTTTTAAAAAATTTATTTTTAATTTCTGAGAAATTCATTTTTTAAATAAAACCGTCATTTATTCAAATAATACTGATTATAATATTACAACCGATTTTATGATAATTTGACAATATAATTATAGTCTCATAAAATAAACCAAAATTAAAAAAACAAATTATTAATTGATGGATATATTTTATTGAAATATATTTTCTTTTATATATTTATTATAATTAAAAAATATTTATAAATTTGTTCATTTTACAGTATTACTGAACCTAATTTTATCATTATTGAAATAATTATTTATTTGTACTATAATAAATTTATATAATATTTTCATTTATGTGATGCATAAATTTTATTGATACATTAATATATTATGTTACTATTATTTATTGGATTTTTATTCACAATTTCAATTTAATATTCCATTGATCAGGTTATTATTATATATATATTGATTCCTTAATTTATAAAAATATCTCTTACTCAATTCATAATTTTTTAAAACAATGTCATTATTGGTTTCTTATTGTGTTTTATAATACAAAAAATAATTATACGATGAAAATTGTAACAACCAATGTTTTTTGGTAGGTCTCATTTTAAATTTAATCTCTTTGATAGCTTAGGTCGCACGCAACACCCAACATAACCACTAAATTTAAAACTATTATAACATAGTTGTTACAATACAAGGAATAATCATGATTGAATGAATTATAAAAAAATTTAGCCATTAAAATATAATGAATTATTTTTTGTTGAATAATTTACAAATGAATATAAAACCATTTTAAATATAAATAGAAATGGTTTTTTTAAAATAAATAAAATTTACACAAGTGTGTCATATACATATAAAATAATAAATTCACACTCTTTGTATTATTTTAAGGAAATGTATATATATACTATTAATTATAATTTTTGACAAACATCTTTTGTGCATTCTAGACAATATATAATAAAAAATACAATTTTACACATAAACTAGATATTTTTATAAAAAGATATTTTTATAGCCTTTTGATGGTTCACATGTTTTAAAATAGAATTTTTAAAAAATTTACAAATTAAATTTCACAATATAAAATTTTTATTTAGAATAGTTTTATCAAAATTTGTTTTTGTTCAATTTTTTTGATTATTGTGATAAGTTTAATGTTTTTAGGAATATGGATAAAATATTTCTCTTTACCTGAGAATAGAGTTTTTTTTCTAAAATATTTGTAGGGTGAAATTATATTTTTATTTTTTTCATATTATAATTATAAAAACATTTCTCATTAATATAAATTTTTTCACTTTAATGAATTTCACATTGAATTCGGATATAAAAACATTTCATACATTAGAAAATTTTTACGATAAAAATTATTTTTTCCAATCCGTCAATTTGTTTATGTATAAATTAACCATTGAAAATCCTTTGATTTTAATTATGAAAATTTTATTCAATAATAAGAATCTGTGAGTCCAAATAATATAAATAGATTTATTTTATTATTTTACAGTATTAATTGTAATTTTAGTAATTTTTTCTTAAAACGGTTACAGGTAAATCGATTAATTAATAGTACAAATACTATTATAAATATTTGAATAATTTCCTAAAACATGTCATAATTTTATTGGATGAGTTATTTACACCAAAATCATCTTTGGGTGGTCTTTTGAGCAATCCTGTAGCCACTTGGATGACTTTATGCATTTATCAGTAATTAATTCTATGAATAGTCCAATATGTCATACTCATGTTTTTAGTAAGTATTAAATTTATAATATGTGGTTATTGATAATATATATATTTCACTATAAATATTAATTTTATTGATAATATTTCTATCTTCATCATGATAATTTATCATTTATTTTTAGAAAATAAATAATTACCTTAATGTAAAACACAATGATGATACAATAATAGTTTAATTAATGGAAAAATAAAATCAATGATATTAAAATATCTAAATAAATATAATTTTATATAACTAATGTAATCAGAAAATTTTATATATTATATAGACATAATATTTATTTATTAATGGTTTTTTCATAGATATCATGATGTTATTTTATTTTAAAAAATTCATGTAATGCATAGTATACAAATTGACATTAATGAAATTTTAGCATAAAGAACATTTTCTTAAATAATATAAAATTTACAAAAATCTAAAGTTCATAAAACTAAATGGTATAAGGTTAAATATTTTATTACAAATTCTATTAGGGTTTGTTTTCTATTTTATTGAAACTATATCAACACTTAATTAATATACACACATATTGTCATATTAAGAGTCAAAGTGGAAAAATAAGGGTTAATTCCAAAATAAAAGTGTAATAAAATGCCATAAACCAACATAAAAATTATTTGATGAGCTAATTTTGACTCGTAGTCATCTTATCAAAGAAAAAAAATTAACTTTTAGGTAATTTGAAATGATTATTAATTTTTAATAAATTAGTATTTTGAGAGTTTCCAAAATTGAGCCTCACCTCAATTATAAAAGGGAAACTCCATTCTCACTTCCTCACACCACATTGAGCTTTCTATCTCAAAAATAACTATCCAATTTTTCCACACAAAATAACTTCCATGTAATGTATGTCATTGAATTTTAAAAAATACCAACTCAATATCTCTTATATTATATCTATAGAAGCCCACAAAAGAAGATGAAATCGTCATTACCAACTCATTCAAGTTCATTTTATATTAGTATCCATCAACATGCGTTGTTTCCATTATAATTAAATAATATGATATCATATATATGAAGATATATTGTTATGATTATGGGAAAATAAAATTCCTCCTCTTATCTATCCTATGAAGAAATCATCGTGTGTGTATTTGTATGACTTATCATATCCACTCTCTGGTGTAATTTTTTTTCCTCACAATGTTACATGGATGAGTATAGTGATTGAAATAATGGATATATAATGCATGTTTGACATAATAGTGATTCTGTATAATTAATATAACATCTATTTCGTTACACATTCACTATTATGGGAATAATATCATTACACATGCATACATATGACCTATCATCTACACTGAATGATGTTATTAATTCAAAATGTTAACCATTAGATATTGATTGTAAATGTATATAATGAATAAATATGATATCTATGAACATAAGTTTATTATATATATGACTGAAATATTACCTTTGAATAAGAAATTTGAATTACATGGTAAACAAGGAGAGGAAAATTAAGTAGTTAACACCCGAGAAATGGTTAATAATGAAATATTATTAACAAAATGGTGTAATCTGATCATATAGGATATCGTAAATATGGATGTGGATCTAGTGTAAATTAATAACCATCATTAAAGTAATATACATTATTAAAAATCATTTTCAACAAAACTAGTGTTCATGGTAAGGTTTATTTCATAATCTCATTATTATTTTTCATTGTTTTTTCATTAAGTCTCCCATAGAGATCCTTTTTCATCCATATATATGTTTTCTAAAAAGTCATTGAAAAATATTTTTACTATTATCCTATCAATTTTTAATCTATTTTTAACAATTTTTTTCATTCTATAATTTTTTTAAAGTACCTTTGTTATCATTTTCTAAACAAGGTACTTTGTCACTTCTTCAACAAAATGAATGTTTTTTTAATATCGTGAAGCATTATTATATTTTAAAACCAATACGACACCTCACTATGTTGATGCTTTAAACTTTTACAATGTTATTTTAATATAAAAATTTTTTATTTAAAATTATGGGTTTTTAAATTAATGATTGCAACATATGATTCATATTTCACTCAAACAAATTAAATTATTTAATTACATTATTTACCACCTTTTCAACATCCAATTTTTGAATCTTATTCTAAAAGTAGTATTTTATATTATGATATCATTTACCATATATCATTGAATGATTTATGATTTAGTTTGACTATAGAAGTGCTATTTTGACAACATTCAGGGTTTATAGTTAAATTATACTCAATTTATATGTAACTTTTAATATGAATTATTATGTTGATTATGTTTTACCCATTACAAAAGAGAAATGAAATGGACATAGTAAGTTGAAGTGGGATCCCACTATATCCTCATGATGAATCAATAGTTCTCATTAGAGAAACTATTTTTTATTTTCACTAATGTCATACCCGATTATGTATTGTGTCTTGGATTCAGTCTTGATGGTGGGATTATGAAGTCCCACATTATGGATTACCTATTTATGATTTTATTTATTGATAATGCATGAGACTATTAAACTTGTATAATATGTCTGATTATGTAACATTATCATGTGATTATTTATATGGACTTATCTTGTCATATTTATTTCTTTCCATATTATTCTAATGATTATATTTCAGGGAATATGTTGTTAGTTATTAACATTTATATATTTTTTATATTTATTTTTAATATATTCCATAGAATGTATAACATTTTTTATATCTGAGACCATCCCTTTAATATGTATTAATTTCCCCCAAGATGATATTATTTATAATATTATTGATATGAAGTGGTAATCTAGGGGTAGTTTGGTGACATAAAACGATTGAATATATTATATTTTATAGTTCCAATTGAAATGTATATTTTATATATGTAATCTAGTTTCCGAAACGGAAAAACCGGTATATCATTTAGGATTTTAATATTGTATCTATTCCAATTTAATAATTCTTGGGACAAGCATCGGGAAACTAGGTTGAGGGAAAACATAGTTGGATTCATAGCATGTTTAGTATGAACCATAGGACCAGGATTTAGGAAATAATTTATTAGAAAAAATTACCCTATGACTGACACTGAGGGTATGTTTATGTAAATGATATCATCATATAAATTGGGTATTAACATAGATAACTTAGGTTAAACCTATATAAACATAGATAAAAAAGAATGTTATATAACATAAATATCTAATAAATGATTCTTCATGACTATATCAATTTGATCAGTGTTTCTGAAATTGTGATATAGGATTCAGTAAAAGGTTATAATTTGAAAAATTATATATATAATGGTTTTACCACAGATAATGAAGAGACTTAAAATGAAATATAATATGAAGAAGGTATTAATGAATATAATTATGAATCACATTTAATGGTTAAAAATAATGTATAATGATTAATCTTCATAAGTTTTTAGATTCAAGAATTATTTATGAAAAGTTTATTTGGTTAGTAGAATAAAGAGATATATAAATATTGTATTGTAGTACTTCTTATTTAATTATTTGGATGCTTGAATTTTTTCCTTAATGTTTTTAAGGTGATATAAACTTTGGTACTTGATAAAAATATATACATTATATTTTCAAGTTATTGTAATTATATGTTGATTTTCGAAATTTAGTAACCCTCTTTATGTTGTTTAGGATCGTGATCTTTAGGAAGGGTCATCAGGATAACCAATTATTAGATGGTTTAAGATTAAAATTGGAATATTTTAAAATATTAAAATGTTTCGGAATATTAGAAAAGGTGTGACAACCATATTTGAATATAGTTCAGATATAAGGAATAATTCAATGTTCTTATGATTCATAAAAGTTATTTAAGAGTGGAAATTTCATTATTAAAATTAATTTGGATTTGTAAGGTTTAATGTGAAAATAGATTGAAACAAAACCAAAGGATGATATTATTCATATAATATGGAATGAAATCATATAATTGGTTATATGTATAGTAAAATAATCTATCAACTCTAGAAAAATAATTTTGGAACCAAAAGGTTATTCATTTATATTTCATTCTATGAAATCAATGTATTTTTAACAGATAATAAAATTATGGTTTTTTAACAGTTAACATTCTAATGTCCTTGTTCTCTAAAAAACAAAATCCATGCATGACATTTAGATTACTCTTACATGTCAATGGTTTCAATTACCACTAATGTTCTCCAATTTTGAAGCCAAATTTTATAGTGACCTTCGCCTTTCCATTTCCCCCTTATTAAGAGGCTAGTATATTAACCTTATTTATGATGTGGGTTTCTTACAAAGAAATTTTCATGTGTATAAAATTTATATTTGATTTTTATTTTAAAATTACAATGATTTAAATTGTTTAATTAGGAGAGAACGTTATACACCATGTCTTTATGGTATGCCTCCTTTTAAATTTAATCCATTTAATTGCCTATATTTTAAACAACACCCATCTAACTATACAATGAAAAATTGTTAAAACCTATCTGTTATAATAGACTGAATGATTGATATTAACTGAATTAGGATAATGTTGTATACACTTTTAAATAAAATGGAATATTTTTTCAACAATTATTTATTAATGAAGATAAAATAAATATTAAAATAATAGGAAATTTATTTCTAAAAAACTACATAAATGTGAAAAACTGTGTATTATAAAAATAAAATAAATAAATTAGTATTTTTTATTTATATTAAATAAATATATATCAAATATTAAATAAAATTTTTAGCATTCATCTTATTTGTTTTCTAATCATGATATACAGACAAATCCAATTTCATGTATAAAAGATGTTTTTTTATAAAAATATAGTTTACCCCAATCTAATGGAGCAGTCATTTTAAATCCTATTTTTTAACATTTTAAAATTAAAAAAAAACTTATTCTTGGATGGTTTATTATAAATATTTACTTTGGTTCAATTTTTTGTATTTTTTTGATAAGTTTCATGTTTCAGTTAATAATGATAATGTATTTTAGTTAAATTGGACACATATTTTTCATCTAAATATTATTTAGTTTTAAATTATATTAGATATTGGTTTTAAATTTTTATTTGATAATTTTTTATAATTTAATCAAATTTAGTCCATTGGAATCAATTTAAACATGAATTTCCATATTGAAAAATTTTAATATTTTGAATGTTTTAACTATAAAACTTGTTTTCTCATTCCATCCATGGAAATAATTTTAAATTATTCACTAAAATATCAATGTATTCAATAATATAAAATGGATTCTATATTTTGAATATATGGTTCAAAATTATTTAAGTAGGATACTTCTATTTTTTGACATTTTGAATATTAATGTTAGTAATTTTGTATCAACACGGTGAGAAATTAATTGTGTAATTAATGGTTAAAAATAATATTATTAATTTTTAAAAAATATCATAAATCTTACCATAATTTTAAGGGATGGGTTATTATTTACCAAAATAATCCTTCTGGTGGATTTGGTTTCATGTTGGATCCATATTGATGAATTTATGCCATTCTGATTATTTTTTTCAAAGGAATGGTCAATATGTCATTTTATTTGTTTTATTAAATAATACATTTTTTTATATGTGGATATGAAGAGGTTATGAGTGATTATAATTATTATTTATAAAATTAAGATTTATTTATGATTCAATATATTCTATTATGAAATAATAGTAAATAAATAATTACCCTAAGGTCTCAAAAATCTATTATGTTACAATTATTTAATTAATGAAAATATAAAATAAATGATATTAAAAATAATAAAATAATTATAATTTTAGATAAATAATTTCAACCAAGAATTTTATAGGTTAACCTGACAAACTATTTTTTTATTAATGTTTTTATTTCTAATATATCATTTTTCTTTATATTTAAAAATGTCATGTAATGAATAGTATGAGAATTTACATTAATGTTATTTTAAATGAAATAATATTTTATTAATTTATATGATATTTAGAAAAATATAAAATTTATAAAAATAAATTTTAAAAGGATAAATATATCATAACTTCCCCATTTAGGGTTATTTTGGATTAACATATTATCTATATTACCCCTTGAAGAATAAGACCACATGTTGTCATGGTAAAATATTAAAGGATTAAATATGGGTAAATGCCAATGGATAGGGGTAATAATATTAACTAAACCAATGTAAAAATTATTTGATGTGAATGTTTAATCCCTTACTTATCTTATCATATAATGAACTCACTTCGAATCCATTTTTAATTAAAAATTTATTTATCTTAATTTTTTATTATTATAGTTTCAAAAAGAACCTCTCACATCTCTTATTAATGGATAGCTCCTACCTGACTTCCTCGCACCACATTAGACCTTACATATTGTAAAAAAAACTTATTTACACTAGTAAGATCATTATACTAGTTTTTTAGATCATTTTTTTCCAGAAAAAACTATATATAGATCCATTATGAAGTGATCTAAAAGATATCCACCCAAGAAGAGGTAATTGTTTTTACCAACTCATTCAAGATCATTTATTCATCGACACCCTCTTAAACTGTTGTTTTGATTATAAAATTTTAACTATATTACAATTTATCTGATAAAATTTTATTATCAATGTAGTAAAACATTATTCAACCACTTTTCCATCCTATTAAAAAAATGCAGTATGCATGTCTGTATTTGGCTTACTGCCTCCACGTAATGGTGTAATTTTTTTCTATTACTAATTTCTTTACCATTTCACGTTTAATGGATTGTTATTATTTCTTGTGTTTATGTACAACCTACTATCTTCATAACATGATGTGATTAATTTTCTATGCTAACCCTTTTGCGGTGATTTTAAATTTATTTAATCAAAAAATATTATATCTTTATACTAAATAAAACTATATATATGATATAAATATATCTTATAAATAAGAAACATGACGTACATGATACAATATTCATAAGAAAATAATGCAGATAAATCATAAACCAAATGTAATAACAAAATATTATTAACAATACAATTTGTGATGATCATATATTGTATCATAAATATTAATATGGATATGGTATAAATTAATAACCAAATATATACTATTATATTTTATGTTAAATCAAATTCATCAAAAGGAATGTTCAATGTAAGGGTTATTTCACAATGTCGTTATTATTTTAGATTGTTTATGTTTATGCATCCACAAGGGAACATTTTTCATTAATACGTTTTTTACTAAAATGGAAATAAAAACAATTTTAACAATCATCCTAAGAATTATTCAATTATTTTAACCCATGTTTGACTATTTATAAACATGTTTCAAATAGATTATTTTTTTAATTTTCCAATGAGGTACATTTTTAATTTTTTACTGATAGAATCTTTTATTTAACTTATGCAGCATGTGAATCATTTTTCCCCATCATAAAACCTTTTCATTATGATTGTTATATTATAAGATAATAAATTTACATTAAAATAAAATGTTTTCATTTGAAAGATCAAGGATTTAATTTAAATGTTTAAATGTAATAATGATATTTGTCTCAAAACATGTCCATGACTTATGTTTATTGTTTTCATATCTATAAACATCCTATGATTTATCATATTAATTATTGAGAATGATCTATTAAATTTTCATTTTACATATTTAATAGAATGGTTTTTTATTTAGGTTGACTATGGATGTGTTATTTTGATACCATTTATTATTTATGGTTAATGTATTGACATTTCCTAGGTTTATTTTTTGTAATAATAGATATTTCAAATATGTTTCACGAATTTTATAAGTGGAGTAAATTGGACATAGTTAGTGGAAGGTTGGCAATATATATATCTTTTATGGATCAACAGGTCTCCTGAGAAAAAAAATATTATGGGTTTTTGGATAATGTAGTACTTGATTATGTATGGTGTCTTGGCCAAGCCCTGAGGGTATGTTTATCTCCTTGATGCATCAGAATGTGATGTTAGTTATTCACCTTCCCATATTGAATATATTTATTTATGATAGATTATACTGTATGTATATTCGTAATGTTCATCAGAAATCACCAAATTAATAATTTTTATTTACCCCTATATTTCCATGATGAATATTATGATTGAAATATTGGGGAAATCTATGATAATTTGGTTGTTCTCAAAATGTTTACTACATTATATTTTATAGTTTTGATTGGAATTTTGGTATCATACATGTAATGTGGCATCCAAAAACTATAAACCAATAGGTACATGGATATTTAGTCTTGTATCTATAATAATATAATAAATTCAGTCACTAAATCAGGGAAATTGAGGTTTGGGTCGTTACTATTTGTATCAGTGAATGTTTTGTGGAATTCTTGGGATCAAGAATTGGAAAATCATTGATCATAAAACATAACCCTAGGACTGAATTTTAGGATAAGTTTATTTATAGAATATCGTCATATAAATTTTAAAATACCATGGATAAACAAGTTTAAACACATGGTCATAATGATTGATAAAAAGAATTTCTGATTTTGAAATCCAATAAATGGTTCTTAACGACTACATCTCTTTGATTAGTGTTTCATACATTGTGCTTTGGGTTTTGGTTAATGGTTACAAAAAATGTGATTATATAAGAAATATTTATACTAATGATGATGAAGAGACTCTAAAAAATAATTAATGTAAAGAGGTATTAAGTTAAAAAAATTAATGAAGTGAATTTAGAGTTTTAATAATGTAGGATAATGATTAATGTTCATGTGTTTTTGGATTGAAAAATTATTCCATCAATGGTTCCATTGTTATAAGAGTAATGAGATATTTAAGTATATACATCTGTACTTTTTCTTTATGTATTTAGAATCATGAATGTTTTCATTATGTTATTTAAGGTGATAACATTTTTAGTATATGAAAATAAGGGATATTTTAAGAGGTATGGGGAATATAATGTTATGATTATTTTTGAAATATTTAAACCATATTTTTAATGTTTTGTATCTTTATATTTTGGAATGGTCATTATGAGTGCCATTAATGAAATGGCTGAACTCGAACTATAAATGGGTATTATATATTTACCTTTCTATGAATCTAGTATAACATCTGCCAAAAATATTGGAAACAATTTGAGACCAAAGGAATGACTAATAGACATTATGATTCATAAAAGTTATATAACCTTGATAATTTCATTTTGAACAATCATTTCAAGGTGAATGGGATAAATATAAAATATATTAAACCTCAAAAAAGGATGATATTATTTGTATTTAATGGGAATTAATAATTTATGTTGTTATATCTATAGAATATGAATTAACGAAATAAAAGAAAATTTCATTGGGGGAATTTTTTTTTCTTTTACTTCTAATAAATAATTTCTTTTTTAACTAGTAAAAAATATTTTGTTTTTTAAGATTAAATTTATAATGAACATGTTATATATAACTCAATAAAAACTTGATAGTTACTTTTGTCTTCCATGTCTATGTTTTAATTTTTGGCCAATGTCCTCCCATTAAAATTCCTAATTTTGTGGGGACCATTTCATTTAAAATTTACTATTATAAAGAAGATATTTTATTAACCAAATTTGCGATGTGGGTTTCTTAGAAAATAATTTTTAATTATCAACCATTGAATTTTTAAGTGATTTTTTAATTAGAGAGGATTAAATTGATATAATATTTAGAGAATATAACACACCATGATTTTATGGTATGTCTCAATTTAAATTTCAACTCATCAATAGATTACAATGAATGAAACACCCAACTTATCTTTAAAAGGAAGTATTATTATATCCTAACCAATAAGAAGGTGGAAATGAAAAGGATTAACTTTATTATGAAAATAAGGATTAAACATTTAAAAATAATTAATTATTTTTGGCCTAATTATTTATAATTTAAGATAAAACCCATTTTAAATTTAAAATAAATGTTTTTTCTAAAAAAACTATTTCAATGCGCACAAGTGTGTCATATAAAAATAAAAAAATAATTATTTTTCGATTATATTAATAAAATATATTTAAAATATATTCAATATAATTTTTAACATTCATCTTTTTTTATATAAATGATATATTTAAAAATCCAAATTTTTTCGTAAAAGAATTATTTTTATAAAAAGACATTTTTACCGTCTTTTATATGAGAACATGAATTAATTATAATTATTTTTCAGTTATTTAAATAATATTAGAAAACATAATTCTCTTATTTAATATTAAAATATAATAATATACATTGGTTTATATTTTTTTATTTTTTAATCATGTTTCATATTTAATGAATAGTGTTAACATATTCTCATTTAATTCAAAATAGATTTTTCCCTGAATAATTTACATTGTTATATTATATTTTTAATTGGAATTAAAAATAATTATTTAATTTTTTATCATTTAATACAACATATATCATTTTAATCTACATGAAAATGAATTTTGATATAGAAGCATTTGATTATTTTGAATGGTTTCACTTTAGAAAACTGATTTTAAATTCAATAAATTAGAGTTATTTTAAATTAAGTTCTAAAAAATATCTATTTTTAATTGTGAAAAATGGATTACAAATTTTAAATTAGTGGGTTCGAATTATGTAAATATATTTAATAAATTTTTGTAAATTATTAATTGTAACTTTAGAAACTTATTGTTAACATGGTTAATGGTAAACTGTGTAATTAATTGTAAGAAATAATGTTATTATAGTTGAAAAATTACACTAAAACATGTCTTATTATTATTTTATGAGTTATTGTCTACTAAAATCATCCATGGGTTACTTTTTTTACTCTTTGAGCCTTTTTGATGACATTATGACTTTTTTAGTATTATATTCTATGAAAAGTCCATTATGTTATATATGCATTAAATTTTTTATATGTGATAATTAAGAATATATATTTGACTATAACTATTCATTTTTAAGAGAAATTTTTTTTATTCATATTGATAATTTATTATTAATTTTTAGAAAATAACTATTTTTCTTAAAGGATTACAAAATGATGATGCAATATTTGTTTAATTAATGGAAATATCAAATAAATTATATTAGAAATACTAAAAAATATAATTTGAGATAAATAATGACATTCAAATGTTTTATAGATTACCTAGACATATAAATTATGTATTAAGAGTTTTGGTTAAAAAATTCATGTTTTATCAAATTTTTTAAAAATATATGTAATGAATTGTATAATGATTAATATTAATCATATTTTAAATTAAATAAAATTTTATTAAATGACATAAAATTCATAAAAATATAAATTCCTCAAAATTATTAGTATAGGGTTTTATATTTAAAAAACTATCCATTTATGGATCTTGTATTATTTTATAGTAACTAAATTAATCCGTATGGAATATAGACACATGTTGACACAGTATGAGTTAAAGGAATTAATTAAGGGTTAAAGCCAAAAGATAACTATAATAATAAGACCAAAACCTATCTACAAAATATTTTATGTTTTGATATTGACAAATCCTCAACATAGATTCAAAATAACTCGCTTTAGAGCCATTTTTATTTTAAAATTAATTTATATTTATTTAATTGTTTGAGTCTTTCTAAAAGTTCCCCTTACTATAATTATAAAATGGCATCTATTTACTCACTTCATCATAACACAATGAGCCTTATATAGAGACCAAAACCTACACATTTCCCCTCCAAAAATTCTAAAACATGTTATGGTGGTCCTATAATTCTAGAAATACCAACTTAAGAGCTCCTAAAATAGATTTTATGGATGTCCACTAAGGAAGAGGAAATCAGTTTTACTAACTCATTCAAGATCATTACTTAATATACTCCCTATTATTGTGTTTTTTACATTTAACTGTAATAAATCATCTGTCATATAAATTCTAACTTTTATTATGATTATGTTAAAACCATATTATACCTCTTATCTATCCTATAAAAAATGGAAGCAACAAACATTTGTACATACGAACAACCGTCTCTACGCCATGGTGTAATTTGGTTTTATCACCAAACTACTTGGATGGGTAAAATTATGGAAGTAATCTATATAAATATTTAATTTTACATGATATTTAATCTTTATAATTAATATAACATCTATTTTTTAATTCATTAACTATTAAATAAGTGATATCGTCACTCGGGTATACATACGACAGATTATCTCCACTACGAGATGTGATTCATTTTCCTCGATATCAATTGTATAATGATTATAAAAGTATTTAATAAATAAAAAAGATATAAATTTTATCTAAATGTGTTAATTTATATTAAACAAATATATATTATGAATTATAAATATGACATACATGATAAAACATGCATAAGAAAATTATATAGTTAATAAGAAAAATAAGAGTAAGAAAGAAATGGTATTAATGGAATGATATAATATGATCATATATGATATCATAAATATGAATGTGGATCATGTAAATATAAATAAAATTCCATACACCCTTATATTGTAGGTTAAATCATGTTTAAATAAATCAAAATTTTATGGTAAGGGTGATTTCACAATCTCATTTTTATTTGATATTGGTTATGTTTAACTCACCATTGGGGACCATTTTTTTCCATATCTATTATTTATAAAAAACATTTAATTTTTTTTAAAATATCATAAGAATTATAAAATACTTTTTACCAATTTTTAAACTTTTTTAAGTCATATTGATATGAAACATTTTTTCATTTTTCTAAACAACGAAAGTTTTGTATTTTTTAGGGATGGAATGTAATTTTAACATATGTGGAATGAGAGACATTTTTATTCTATCAAAAAAAATTATTTTTTTGAAGCATTATTTAAACTGTTACAAGGTTATTTTTAAATAAAATTTTTTCATATATAATTTTTGGATTTCAAAGTAAATAATAACAAAGTAAAAAAGTGTATTTCTCTCAAAAAATATATTATTTTTTAGATAATTTTCATATATGTGAAAATAATTTGTTGAATATTATTCTACATCAAGGATTATTTATTATTATATAATGATCCATATTTCATTGAATGGTTTATGAATTGTTTGACTGTGGATGTTCTATTTTGATACAATTCATGGTTTATAGAAAACGTATTAACATTTCTTATTAAATTTTTAATACAAATGATTATATTTACTAGGTTTCAACAATTTTTATAAGAGGAATGCACTGGACATAATACAGGTCATCTGGGGACCACAATATCCTCTCTATGTATCAGTTGGTCTCATGAGAATGAAAATTTAATGTTTTGGAATTTTTTTACCCAATTGTGTATGTTGTCTTGGATGATGCCTTGATGATAGATTTTGGATCTCCCACATTATGTATTAACTCTTTATGATATTAGTTATAGATAATAAATATGATTAGTATACTAGTAGAATGTCAATGGATAAGTATATTTATCATCTGATTTTTATATAGTGTTATTTGATTAAATTTTATTCATTCCATAGTCTTATCTTGATTATGTTTTAATGGAATGGTTTGTTAGTTATTCCCCTTTCCTTAGTGTTTATATTTATTTATTATATCTTACTATTTACATATACCCTTACTGAAAATATTATCTCACACAATTTTGTTTGTTTTATTTTCCCCAATAATTCTAGTATGTAGATTATGACTTATATCTAGGGTTAATATAGGAGAATTTTGGTTTTCCCAAAGGATCTATAATGGTTTGTTTTATAATTTCAATTTTAATGTATGTTTCATGTGTGTATCATGGTTTCCAATATTTCTAAAATGATCGGGCCTTGGGGATTCCAATCTTTTATCTATGAAAGTTTAATAAAGTAAGGTTCCAACATTTGAAATGTAGGCTTGTGGTCATTATTTCAATTTACATTGATAAATATTTTTTATCTAAAATCATCCCCCTATTGATATATCATTCTCGAACATTTTATATACATGGGTGAAAACAGGTGAGGGTACTTCTCCATCATTGATTCCTCTGTTTATAATGATTCCCATTCATAATTATAATTCCTCTACAACATAATGAAAATGTGGTTTTTGTTGTGGTGTAGGACATTGTCTCTATGGTCTACGATCATTACTGGATACTCGTCGTATTATAGGTCATTCACCAATTGTACCACCTCCATATTTAATACATGTTAGGGGTCAACAATTTACAACCTCATGAGAGATACATAGAATAAATCATGAACATGGGCCATATTTGGATGATTATAATACCATCTCCAAGGTAACAATATACCTTGTGCTGAGCTACCCATTCTTTCAAAATCACGTCACTCTTTTTCATAGTGATATTTAATGGAATACATATTATCCGACATCGAAATCCATTCCATTTCAATGATTGTTAGCATAGCTCTTTTTACAAATTTTAGTAGGTTTGATATTTTGTAAGATGGGTTGAACATTAGTGGTCATATCATGCACAATATCAGGTCTATGTATATTTTTTTCACCAATATCATCGCAATAGTATGGAATTCTACATTTTCTCCATATAGAGCACAATATTGATCAATTGGAATACTGAACATGAATATTTTTTTGTATGAAAAAAATAAAAAATGGTAGATTAAAATTTCATTGACCATTAAGTTATATTTAGAATCTTCTCAACAGTTCCTCAAGTATTTGACTTTTCCATTTTGGTTGGCCATCAGTTATGGGGAGATTGGTCATGATGAAATTCATTCATTATCAAATTAATGTTGAAGACTTGTGTAGAATTTATATGAGAACATTGGATTATGAGAGTCACAATAAAATGTGGTACACTATAAATCGTCACCACTCACTTACTATATATCATCACATGTTTTTCAAGTGATAAATCATCCTGAAAATATATAAGTGGGGAATTTATAGAATGTCGTTCCACCAAAACCCACATTGCATTGATTCTTCTTGATGTATTCGGGAGACTAGTTGCAATTTCCATAGTGAAATTATCCTATTAAAACAAGGGTATGAGAAATTGATGCATTATCCCCAAGGAATTCCATCAGTCTACAATAACTTTCTGAAATGAAAAGAACATTGAGATATACTCTGTAACATCCTTATTTATGTTATCACTCCAATGGTGTTATAAAAGATCTCAATATATTTTGGTACTCCCAATATGGATGGATAAAGGTGTTCAATGTGAAAAATCAAATGGATCCTTCTTTATCTCTTTGGATGAAGGTACACATAGCCTCATTCCATACCAAATCATAAAATCGTCATTAATATAGAGCACATGTTGATTTACGTCCATTACTGCATTCCCAATATTTTTTAACTAATGATTATCCCATTATGAATCCTTAATCATCTATTGGATGTATTATTAGGAAATCATTTTATCAAGTTAGGATGTATTCCCTGAGGTTATGATTTTTTAATCTATTAATTTCATATCCTTGTATATCAGGTCTTTCTTAATCTGCATCACTGGAAGTGTACTAGGTTTCTTTCTTCTAAGAGCATTATAAACCATGTAATCCATTCCACGATTGTAGTTAATATTAAAATTGATGTAATTTTTTATCTCTAACCATCTAATTTGATGATGTTTTTCTACTTCTATGTGATTATATACTTTAAACTCTTTTGATAAGTATATATGTCACACTTCTCACAATAGTGGTTATGACACTAGATTTTGAATGAAACAATCAAACCTACAATCTTAAGATAATTCATGCAGTTTTTTCTAGTCCTGGAACTTCATCCTCCTAAAGGAATTGTCTAAAACCTTATCATTTTACATGAGTATACATCCCAATATTTTCATTGATTTGTAACTACATATAAGAAATATTCTCCACATATTCGTAGTGTGAGTATAACTATATTGATTAGCCTATTATTTTTCTCTCTGAAGATTTTATTAAAATTTTAGTCTAGACATACATTACTCCTTTTAAAGTTAACATAGATAGAATGTTATAGAATCATGATAAATTCATCACGAAACAATGGTATTACACAACTAAGTGAGAAAAAACATACATTTACATGAAACCAGTGGGTCGGGTTCAATCACCAATTAAACATTGTTTGAATTGTCTTTTTAAATTCACTCATTTATGGTCATATTTCCTAGGATTGTGGCTTACCTCATACACAAGAACTAATTTCTGAACATGGCATACAATTTCACTTTATATAATGTCACATGCACAATCTGTAGTTATTTTTCATGATCTTCTATTCTCATAGAGTAGATGAGAATATTATTGATAAACACCAACACAATTTTTTCAATATAGCAATTATATACTCTATTCAACAAATCGATGATGATTTTTTGGGAATTAGTAATCCAAAAGGAATCACTTGTAAGTCATTATTCTCATTCCTTGTTTGAAAAAAATATATTAAGTATCATTCTTGTTCACCTTCATTTGATTATATCTAAACAAGAACCCTACCTTAGATGTATATTTATCTCCTCATAGTTGATAAAACAACTCATAAGTCTTTGGGATATGATACAAGTTCATTATGGTGATATTTTTTAGTTCCCAATAATTGATACAGATTGTGAAAAATATTACATGCACTTCCAGTTTCATAAATTAAAACTATTTATATTTTTTATAATAGACAAGTGAACAAATGTTTTTTACATAATTGGATCTTTTTTGGATTGGTTTTTGAGAATCTGATACATTCCTTAAAACATAATTAATCTATAAAAGATGAAATGAAAAAAAAATTCATCGCACATGTTGCCTCATTAATGAAATACACTTCACAAATACATTCTACCAATCCTATGAATAATAAATATAATACATACTGTAAAAATTGTTTTTCATAGTATGGTGTTTTAAAATAGTATTTAAATAATAATTAAATAATTATTTTAAAAATATAAATACAATTAAATATGTTTCCAAAACATTTGAATATACTAATTCTAATAATAATTTTAAAACCAATAATTTGCAATGTAATTACATATTAATATAATTATATAGATTTTTTCATTTTAAAAAAAATAATTTTGAAGGAATAATATGATACATAAAAGACATAAGTATAACTATGAGGACACATAACTGTGTCTCATATAGGAAAATATACCATTGAGGTCATTTTTTCACTCCTTGTAACATAACATAACATTTGATATTCTACATCGAATTTTAATAAATAAATTTAATGGTCCTGCATTTCTGAATAATAAACCCAAAATGATTCAAATTATTATATATATATGTGTGTGTGTGTGTTATTTTATTTAAAAAAAACTAAAATAAATATTTCATAACATGATATGATAATTTTTTAAGAATATATAAAACCATATTCTGGAGAAATCCATTCTTATAAATTACTATCTTTATTTAAACATAAATATAAATTAATAATAAAATAAATGAATACATGAATAAAAATGTATTTAATTTCAATGATAACATAGATGATCGTCATATATAATTTTAGAGATGAAATTCAAGAACATATGAAAAGAATTAACACATGAATTAATTTCTTTCATCATTTATTACATGGTGAAAATTATGTGTTCACATAAAATGATTGAAAGTTTATAATTTTTTTTGTAAAGGGAAGAAATTTCAATATGATAGTAACAATACATAGTATAGTTGTTATTTAAAAAACATATTTAAAATATTGAAACATTTATTTCAAACATTACTCCTTAGAATTCTATATATATATGTATTGAAATTTTTTAAAAGTAAATAAATGTTTGGATTTCATAGTAGGATTTTAGATAAAATCGTATTTTGAAGTAAATTAAAGGGGTTTGTTCTAAAACAATGTATTTACATATTAACCAAAACTCTAATGTATAATTTTTATAGAATTTCAAATCATATATATATCTTTATATATTTTTATTAATTTTTTAAAACAATAATATCTCTTAACTTAAAGATAAATTAAAACAGAGATTGAAGGAATATAAAAAAAACCCTCACCTTAATGAAATGTGACAACATCACTTCTCCTAGAGGAACAAAATCAATAGAAACAAGTAAAAGGGTGTAAAATACAGTGCAATGCTCAAACATTATACAGAATAATAGTAAGGTGTGCTGAATCAGAATCACACACACACACAAGTATATATATATTATTTTGAAGCCTATATAGGAAGTAGAATGATGAATATGAAGTGTAATATTATTTCAATGGAAATACCCCTTTTTATATTCTTATTATTAACATTATTATCATTATCTTATCATTATTTTACAGTTATAGGATTGTCAATTCACATTTTTATCTGTTCATTAATTTATTAGTTTTATTTATATGAAATATTCACGTCTCATTTTCCTTTTTATGTTTTTATAAAAAATATTACTTTCTTTTCCTTAAAATTCATTTTGAGAGTTTATTTATACATCACATTTTTTAACTCTTTTATCATTTCTTTAATCATTTCAGAATTTTATTTCAATCATGTAACATTTTTTCAACATATACAGGAAATTAACTTTTTAATAATATAATTCTAATTACATATATTTAAAAAATATATTATCTCAAATATAAAAATTATATTCATAAAAAATTATTACCATTAATTAAAATTAAAATTTTTATTGTTATTATTTTATTTAATTTCATAAAATTAATTTAACAAAATATTAAATATTTAGAATTAGAAATCACTATTTTATATTAATTAAAATTTGTATAATTTATTTATTAAAACAACGGTTTTATAAATATATGATTTTATAATTTATTAAAATCAATTATATTAAAACCTATAAAGTAATAAAATTAACTAACAAAAATAAATTTTTTATTATGGAATATTAAACATAAATTAATAATATTTCATGATATTAAAATTTTAATGTTAAAAAAATTTAATTAGACAAAACAAAATCGAATTGTCTACTTATACCTTTAATTTTAAAAAAATGTGAATTTATAAACATTATATACATTAAATGAAAATATTTTTCATGAAAAATATTATTGTATATAATATATTGAAATATAATTTTAATTAAATTATTTTTTTAAAAAAATAAAATAATTTATGGAACAAATTAGTTTTTTTATTATAGATATAAAAATATTTTCTCTTAATATATAATGTAATTTATAATTGAGTTAAAAATTTATTTTCATTACAAAAACACTTTAGTTTCATAGAAGTGTTTATTGAGATTATTTATTTTAAATTTAAAAAAAATTAAATACTTAATTTTAATCAAAGCACTATTTTAGTTTTTTGGGATGTTACCCTCCCACATAAAAAGAATTGTGCCCTTATAATTCATTAGTCCAACACTTGAAAATTCTATATTCATTATATTCATTATTAGTTAAACTAGAAATACTAAAATTATAAATTTCAAGAAAAAACATCCAATCTCCAAATTTTTCTAGAACATGGATCTGATACCAATATTGGAGACCTGAACCCATGATTCCAGGTTCAAAACATTAAAATACATTATATATATTTATATATAATATAACTGAAAAATAAACAACATAATTTAAAAACCATTACATTTTTCTGTCTAAATTTTGGATAATTATATAAAGTTGTAAAACAAAACAAAAATATAAAAAAATGAAATAAATAAAAAGTCTTCATATTCGGTTACTCCTTATTAAAAATCACATTACGATGAAATTCAACTAAAACTATTAAAAATATTTATAAAAAATAGGGTGGGAAATTATTTTTCCAAATAATGGGTTTTAATAAATTTTGTAAATATAATTAAAATATTTCATTTAAATAAATAAATATATAGAAATAGATTTTCAAAACACTAAAATATAAAAAAATTCTTCCCATTTTAGAAACCATATATTTCCAAAATAATGTCATCTTAAAATAATTCCTTGGATTTCTCCAACTGAAAATAATAATTTTGAAGGATTAAATATAATACTCAGGAGGTTATAAGAAAACATCATGTCCACTTATACATATCTCATATAAGAAACTTTTCCCTTAATATCATGGGAAGACTCCCCATACCATATCTTAACATTCGATACTAATGTGCAAATTTTATGAAAAAACATTTAATGGTCCTTTATTTCTCAATTACAACACAAATGTTTTCAAAATAGCATATACATAAATCATTTTCATTATTATAAAACAGTATTACATGCTTTTTTACATGATATAATCATTTTTTTGAAAATATATAAAATTATATTAAGTAGAAATATATTATTATAATTAACTTCTCTTATTTTTCATGCAATGTATATGATAACATATATTATTTCCATTTCTAATGATATAACTGACATTCATGAACACATGAAAATATTTTAATCATAAAATGATATAATTAATCATTTATATCTAATATAAAATTAATGATTCACATGAAATGATAGAAATATTAGAAATTGTGCGGACCACCAATGTGAATCAGGTGTGGTATTTGTTTTACCAATTCATAGGTTGAATGTTTTGGGTGGATCATCTATTTATTTTGTGGGTTCAGTGGCCCAAATATTTGGTCCCCTTCCCTCCCTTCCCCACGTGGTGGGGGGTTTTATCTGGGCCAAAAGTATTGGCCTAGTTCTTTTACCCTCCATTTGGGTGCAGTAGTTTATATTTTCAGGTTGTAACCCTCTTAAAATTAGTTTTTCTGTATTTTTGGAGATTTTTTATGGTCCTAAGTGGGTGAGGCCCGAATCTAGTTCTTGTTTAATTTTTTTAACATTTATAGTTTCTCTCTAATGGTGGGGAAACCCATTGTGGGTCCTGAAGATCATTATAATATTTAGTTTTCAGATGGTAGTTGTGATTTAATATTGGGGATCCCATTCCAGCCTCTCAAAATTTTATTTTCTTTTATGGTTAAACTATAGTTTAGGTGATTTCTGGTCATTTGGAGAAGCCCAAAAATCTATTTCATAGCATGGTTGTGGATGTGGTGGCTTGATCATTCCACTGATTCCTAGTAAGTGGTTGTAAGTTGGTGAATTTTGTTAAGAAAGAGGCTTACATTTTGTTGATGGAGACTGATATTTCATTGTAATGAGATGATGGACCTTGTTGCTACAGAATCCATAGGTGTTTAACTGTTAGCAAGAATGATTTATATATTTATGGGTGTGGAAAGCTTTAATTGTTGTGAGAATTGTCACAACCAGTTCTTCATGAATTATTTTTGATCGAGTTTGTTCGAAATGGTAATCATTTTCTTGATTTTTTTGTGAGGTGAATGTCGAGGTTTTACTTCATATCTATGTCTAATCATCCATCCTTGGATTCCCCATATCTATATTGAGTTTTTTTTGAGGAAAGGGTGGAAACTTCAATATTTGGGCCAAGGGTGAGCCCATTTCCTGATTTCAAAGTAAAATTTGATTCCTTTATAACCCCTTCATTTTTTAACATTTTTTAGTCATTTCTTTTCCAACATGACCTCCATTTACCTATTCAATCTATTTTATCTATTTGGACCCATTCAAAATTCATAATTATTGTCGATTTTGTTTATTTATTCAGGTATTGGGCCATCATGTGAGTCCATTTCAAATTTTAAGAAAATATATTGTGTCTTTAGTATCATATTCAATTTTTAATATTTTATGGTCATTCCACCTCTCAATCGAGCCAAAATAATTTTTTCTAACTCCCTTGTTCCATTTTACCTCGTTTGAACTCATATTATTCTCAGATGAGGGAGAAATATCTTAAGGATTCTCAAATCTCCTAGATTTGGTAAGGAAATTGTTTTCTTTCACGAATCATTCATTTTTTTCACATTACCACCCAAATATTCTTTCTCTAGTTATTCTAGACATGAGGATCCTATAAAAACTGCATTAATCTTTTAAAATTCATATAAGGGTGTATATCTATGGGAATATGATGATTTATTTAGTTTCCAAGGTGATATTTCTTCTCCTTTCTCCTCTCTCTTCCTTCCCCTTCAACATTATTTCGGTTTCCTCTTCACCCATGGTCACGAATGACCTAGTTTTATTTTATTAAATTGTTATTAATGGGGTTTTGGGTTGGTTATGTCCATTTTTTCTAGATATAGAGTGTCCGGAACCGCGACGGGTGATATAGGGTGTGTGTTTCCTTTCCGCCATGGTTTTGAGGTCGGTTTCCCCTTGCACATGTCATTTTTATTGAATATTGTTCATTTTCCCAGCATTTAAACCCTCTAAACATTATGATTATTGTTTTACAAACCTTAAATAACTTTATTTATTGTTTATTGTAGTTATTATTCCCTTTTTTGTGAAATGTAGTGTTGTTTTGTTATAAAAGTGCACACCAAGTGTTTGTTTAAATGTTCTTTCTCATTTCTCACTTGGATTGTGATGTTTTGAGCCTATATTATGTTATTTGGATTAGGTTCAAGAGCTTGAATAATTTTATTACTTGAAATAACTATTTTTATTCCTTTTCAAGTTCTCAGAATGAATTGTGTTGTTATAGAGTGCATTCCATGTGTTCTGTAAATTCCTTTATTGGATTTTATTAGTAAAGTGTGATTTAAATTGATTTATTTATTTATAAATGCATGAGATGCTTGAAAATTTTTATTTTTGATTCCTGAAATTTTTGTACAATGTGGCTTTGGTTGTACAAACAAATGGGTTTTTGGTTCATAAGTTGTTTTTCCATGAGTTATCGGATAATGGCCCACCGAACGTCCTTATAATTTTTTTGTGCTTTAGATGTGTAACCTAAATGTTTTAAATGATTAAATAAATTGTTTTTATTATTTAGATGATGTGTATAAACCTCTTTATTAGAAGATAAATTTGATCATTTTTCAAATTGTAGTTTTGAGAAATTCTTAATGGCCCATTTGGTAACTTTGTGAAAAATGGTAAAATTATTTATTATTAAAACCTTATGTGGATGTTTCCCATGTCCTGATTGTATGTATATAATGGGTGAGATATCCTTACTGGGGAATTCCTGTGATCCATTATGAGAGTTCCTTGGGTTGGAATCTTTATATTCGTTTTGATTAATGGGATGAGAGCAGTCCTTGGAGTGTCTCGGGGTGATGTTTATTGTTAATTATTATTATATATATGTTGTGATTGGATGCTCAGATGACATCGATTTTCTCAATAAACATATATAATTTTTACATGGAACTTGTAATATTGTAGAATATTATAATAATGACGGATGCACTCGTGGGTTATGGTAATGATATGTGGCCCATAGTAGTCAGATATATTGGGTTTAATGCTATGGGGTTTTCCCGTGGCCTTCCTGAGAAAGGTTGCCTAATAATAATGAGAATTTTGATTTCATCATGTGTGACATGTCAACGGGGATGAGTTATCATGTATTGGTTCCTTCTAGATTATTCTTAATCTTCATGGTTTTTCCCATGTTTATTTTTATTTCAGTTACTTGTAGTGATGAATATAATAGTTGTAAGAACATTTACATTACCCTTATTAAGTGATTACTATCATTCCTTATTGTGTATTGTTTTTATATAATATAGAGGGAGGGTTATAGTAAGTTTCATTAAATTGGATTTCATTTGAAAGTGTTTTATCATCTTTGGATAAATATGAAAATATTAACATCACCCTCTACTTGAAATTGTTATTTGTACACTAATTGCACGAATCTAGTTTGGGAAATTAACAAGGGAAATGAGATGTAGTTTTTTTTGAGTAATCATGTAGAAATACTTGCTTTTATTTATTTTAGTTCAAACATTAAATTGATATTACTAATATTTTAAAATATTTTTGATGGGAATAGGTTTCCAGGTTCTCAAAATGAGTTTTAATACTAACACCTATAATTCTTTTTTGTTTTTAGCCCTTGTGAAGGCGTCATCTAGAGTTCGATCACCTTGACAGATGTGTGATCATTATGTTGTAGAGTCAAAAGTGGGGTCACATGGAGTTATTTGAACATTAGTTCTGTCATTTGTTTTAGTATAGTTCAGTTTTACTTCAAGGTTTTTGTATACACGATGATCACATTAGTTTTTATAAATTTTTAATTGGCTGTCCATTTCAATCCACTATTTGTTTTATAGTTTATATTTTGGTGAAATATTATTTTTCAACTCTATTGTTGCCTGAAATGATTTTCCATCCTATGGGAATCAAAAAATCCCTTAGGTCCATGCCAAGGATCAGATCAGGTGCTCGGTTCAGGTCGACCCGGGCTGGTTTGTGACAGAGAGTGATCATGGTTTAGTAAAGGACATTGTATGCTATGATAGTTTTAGGTGTGGACCTTGATAGATAAGATGGTCTTGGGGGTGAACCATGACTACAATGATGGTCTTCAGGGTTAACCTGTGTGACTAAGATAGTTGTTGGAGGGACCTTATTCCATTATGATGACCTTGGGAATAAGCCTTGATTACTCTGGAAATATGTTTTTATATTTATGTGTCTCACCCAATTCCATTTCATATTTCTATGTTATACAGTCATGGATAATTCTCTATAATTAATAATGAATAATTTAAAATTTACTACTAATACGTATTCCATGATCCATGTATATAATCATTAATATAAATGGTATGATCCTCAAATGATAGGATTATGTTATCATAACCACATTTCATGTTACGGTTATGTATCCCACTTTTTTTCCCAGACTGAGCATTTGAGATTACCCTTTATTAGAATTCCTTCCACATGACTCAAATAGTTTTATTATGTATTCCATTAAAAATAGGGATCTAAATATGAAGAAATAGGTGAGATAATATGTTTATTTATTATGAACCACTTGTTCATTATTTATAAGTTTCCAAATATGATAAATGATTATGGTCATATGGTATGTGTTTGTATATTTTATGAAATATTATGAAAAAATGATGCAATTACAATGTATGAAATTAATGGTTTATTATAGAGAAACAAATAAAAACAATTAATACAACCAGTTATTGCATTGTATAGTTTTTCATATAATCATTTAATGATTAAAAAAATATAAAAATAGAAGTATTTAATATTCAATTATTTAAAACCCATGTATATATTATATGACAAATGTTATGTAATATGACCATGAATAAATTTAGTGTAAAATTTTATGGAGACAAAGATCTTCTAGAATAATATTATAGGGATATAAATGTGAAAAATATAATAAAAGGAAGATGTTGATTATTTTACTATAAAAAAATTATTGATGTTATTATAAGCTATTAATACTTATATTTAATTCTAATTAAATATGATTACTATGATTAATTGAATGAATTGAAAATTTTAGTTGAGAATTGACATGATAAGGATATAATTAAACTATAATTTAACCTTTGTAAAGAAACACACTGAAATCATCAATAATTTTGTTGTGTGTGTGTTAATATATCAACATGATCCTTCTAATAAACCTCAATGGACTTGTGTAACAGAAAAAGATTAATTCGATGATAGGAATATTGTTATCAATGATGGGTTTGTATAATATTCATTTATCTTATTTGGGATTTTCATTACATGAAGTAGTATTAATTTATAATTATTTTCCAACAGAGGTTGAAAATGGGATCCCATAGACATTATAGTATAAGCATAATTTTTCCTTATCATATTATCATTCAAATTGATATAGATCATTTTTCAGTGTTAGACCTAAAAAAATACATCATGTGAAATGAATTTCATATATTAACATTATCCTATGAAAATAAGTATATTAATAACATAACCAATTGTATAATTGTTTTATTAAAGATGAAATATTTATTTGTAAGGTGTATATATCCATCAAATGATATTGGGGTTTATATAGATTTCAATAATATCATGTCTCACAATGGTCAAGTGCCTAAAATTGGATATAAGATCAAAAATTATAAAACCTTGTTGAGGAAATTTTTCTTGAAACAGAAATTTTTTATATGTAAATGATGGAGGTTAGGGAAGTAGGGATATATGATTTTAATGACAATAATGAATGAAATAAGTTTTCTATTGAGAAAAAAAGGTCCTAAATATGAAAATGTGGTAGTAAATAACATAATATATACCATATAGTATAACCATAAATTCAAAAGCCGACTCCATGTACCAAACTATTTTATACACATTGGAAATCCCACAAAAAATAATATTCCATTTTATATATATAGGTGTTGATGATATAGATGGGTATAGATTCAAATTATTATACCTAAAATTATTGATTAACAGTGAATTTTTTACACTAAATTTAAATCATAAGCTATAATAAAATAGGTTAACTATTATTTATTTAATTATATATTACACTTTTATATGAAATAATAACATAGAATTATTATGGTATTTGGATGATGTGTGTAAAATTTTTATTTATGATTTGGAAGAATTTTTAATATATCAATGTTAAACAATTCTAAGTGATTGTGACACTAATGGAATAAAATTTGTTATGTATTTTGTAATGATATACTTATTTTTTCTAATTGCTATTAAATTAAAAAAATAAATATAAAAATGATGATAAAATATAATATAAATTTTTACGAAGGATTGTGATTCATATATATACAATAAATATAGTGGGAGTCATATATATTCATGAATAATATATGTTTATAAAATATTATTAAATGGAATCAAAATATCTATTTTAATTTCAATAACGAAATGGATAAATAAGATCTTCTCCAATCAAGACATTTTTGAAGTAGATAATATTATATTGATCATGTCATACATAGATAAATATATGATATTTATTGAACTAATTCAAAGTAAACACATTAAAAAA
This sequence comes from Viscum album, assembly GCA_963277665.1. Taxonomy (NCBI): domain Eukaryota; kingdom Viridiplantae; phylum Streptophyta; class Magnoliopsida; order Santalales; family Viscaceae; genus Viscum; species Viscum album. Next base: position 1,959,513,958 of record OY728165.1, read on the forward strand.
TAATAAACAAATAGAATATAGTACAATCTAAGAGTTTCATAGCTTACCTTTATACATATTTCCAATATAATATGACATTAAAAACCATATAATATATGATGAAAGATTAGATTCCCATTATCTGTAGATATGGCCTTTATCATATATTTTTTTAATATAGATTAATTTATTTTCCCTATTCAAATTAAATAAATGGATGATATTTTTTATATAAAGGAGAGATCAATTATGATGTAACTAAAAATGTTATAAATAAATTTGGATACCTGAAGGATAAATTTCTTATTGGTAGGGGAGATTAAAAACTAGTAGTAATTTGATACAGATATTTATTCAATATAACCTTATCATGAAAATATTTTACATTAATTCCATAAATAAAAAAATTGAATCAAATATAATATACAAATTATTGAACATAATGGTCTAGTTTCTTGGGATATTGGCCATGTAAACATATTTATGCATTATTAATTAAACATATTTCCCAAATAACTATGAATTTTATTTCATTATATACATATTTTTATATATGTTACTTAATGGAAGTGGAAGAAGAAATTAGTGACCCAAAATGATAAATAATATAAAATATATCATCAAATCATAAACGGTTATATAATTATTATATGAGGAAAAAAAGAACACAAGAGAAAAAATGGATTTAAATGTGTAATGGATCATAAGTGGTAATCATGCGACATGGATTGACATTATATATCAGGTAATAGAGACATAAGTCCATGAAGGACTGATTGAGAAAGCATAAGAAAAATAACAATGTACTAGAATAAATATAAAAATAATAATGAATCGTTGAAGAACAACACAAGAATATGGAATAACATAGAAATGAGGAACTGAAAATATAAAACCAGCATAGTGATATGAAATCATTACCCAGTGGAAAAGGATAACCACAAATAGCCATTTATAAGGTTGTCAACATTGCATCATTGATCATAAATTATCTTCTGGACATTACAAATATCCCTTGAATTAGTATTTTACCATAACAAATAAGTACACACATAAAATCTCTATCTATTGAGACATAAATAATTGATCAATTAATCAGAAGGTTATATAGGATGCAAAACATAACATGATGATATAACATAATAAAATTTTCCACCTGAAATTAATCATTAATCATATTAAGAAAAAACCATGGAAATAAATGGGGTTTCATATCACTTACAAATGGTATCGCAAAACATTATATCAATTGTAGTCAAATTCATACCAAAAATTCATTCCCCAATTAGAGTAAGAATAATTTTAAAAATTATCATTAAAAATTATACATGATAGATTAAAAATTTAGATATATAGAGTAAAATAAAATATAACCCATGAAAAGAATTTTTGAGTATTTATCTTTATCATTTCAATAAATTCCAGATTTATGATTCAATTTGAAAATTAATTTCCAATAAATTGAAATAATATTTTTTGTTAAAAACAATATATATGAATAACTATTATTTTAAATTTTAAAATAAGTACATTTTATGTAATGAACATTTAAGAATATGATAAAAAAATTTACAATGAAAATAAAATCATTTTTTACTCCTCAATAGTTTTTACAAATGACCCACCACAATGTAAAAAGAGAAAAAAAATATCTTCTAAAATAGAAAAAAAACTAAAATGAGAAATATTTATGAAAATTTATATTTATATCTCCAAATAATAAAATATGAAATTTTTATAATGAATTAAATAGGATTTAGAGGTGAAATTAATATTAGAAAACATAGGAGTAGTTCTTTAAAACATCATATTTTTATAGAGATATATTTTGTTTATAAATATTTCATTATAAAATGGTTTTATATTAAATAAAATATAAAATAGTGACATGGTCTTATCAATGAGAAATATAACTGTCAGATAGTGGATTAATGTTTATGACCAATTGAAAATGAAATTTGGTCAAAAAAATTTCGTACATCATTTACAATACTTGATTCAAAACATACTAAAAGAGAGAATAAGAAATAAAACATTAGGATCCATTAATAAAAATACAATCATCATATAATACATGAAAAAGGTATTATATATAACATATGAATCAATATATGTTCATGATACAAAACATGTATCAACGTAAAAAATTTGATATGAGAAAGCCAAACCTTGAATTCCTAATTTGGAAGATGTGTTATAACCTCATGCATTAAAAGCTAAGGCTCCGTAATTATATATTGTAATTAATTATTGATTTTAGTACCTTTTATCTTATTAATTTATATTTATTTAATATTTATTTGTTCTTTATTTTCAATTAATATTGATCATCAATTATATTAGTTTTAATCGATGATTTTCTTTTCAGTTAAGAGTTTATTATATAATTACATGTTATTGAGTAAATTATATAAATAATAGTCTACATACTATAATAATTGCCTCATAATAATTCATGATGTCATATTTTCTCTATATTAGTGCTTTAGTTCTGATTATTAATGATTAAATTCATACCACATTTTTTCAATAAGTTTTAAGGAAAATAAAGTACCCATACTATTATTGAGTTAAATCATAATTTTAAAATTCCATTAAAAATTATTTATTTATTAGTAACATTTCATACCATTACAACATAATTTATACATAACAGTACAGTTAGAAAAATAGATTTAAATATTTAATGTTGTCTTGGTATGCTTGTCTTGGGTGATTAAAAACACTACACTTCATTATTATTTGTATTATTAAAATAAAAAATATGTTATCATTAAATAATATTATAAATATTATATTCACACCTTAAATATTTTTTTATCACCCTTCATTTATGGAGGTGGTGATAATTTAAATGCATCATCTTTGGAGGTCATGAATCGATAATGACACGAGGGAAGGTTTCGTAGTAGAATTGGTATGACGGAGGTAGATAATAATTACTATATCAATATAATAATATTTATATTATATTTATGATAATAATTTAATTATATTTATAATTTTATAAAGGATTTATCGGTGTTATATGATTAGTTAAATGAATATAAATGAAAAGGATTGATTATAATTTATGTCCTTACTCATTGAGATAAATCCTTTACTAATTGGATTAAAAATTTAAAGGTTGGTATTTTGGTCAGGAAAAAATATTGGGAAATAATTTGAATTTTGGGAAATGTTATTAATAGTTATTGTTTGAGATATGTGTCTTTATCTGTGATAATGGGTGGGGTACTAAATATTACGTTTTATAGGTCTGTGGGGTGGTATTTTTTATAATGTATATTTATTAATAATAAAAATTCATTATGATTCAAAGAGTGTTAATCTAAAACTGATTATTTGAGATGAAAAGGTAGGTTAAGGTCACATAATGCATCATACACCCCTATATATATATATATATATATGAGTTTATGGATATTTTTTTAGAGTTTTGTAATTTATTTAACGTTTTACTTCAATTTAACCATTACTACTATGAATAATTTTTAACATTGAAACATATTTTGATGATGAAAAATTATATTAACCACAATAATTAATTTCAATAAAATTATATCGAAAATGAAATCCATTTACATTTTTAATTTCAAAAATATTTAAAAATAAAAATAATATAATAATGTATAATTAATAAAAAAAGTTTAGAAAAAAATTGTTCGAGGTAATGTGGATTTATTATTTTTACTTATGAATTGAAATTAATTAAAAGATTCTAACTTTTTGATTACATATAAAATAAATATATTTAATTAAATTAATTATTAAAAATATATCAATTTTGGTTATTAATATGAAAATAAATAATATATATGAAAGTAAAATACTTCAAAAAAATGTCTTTTAAGCCTCAGATGATTTTACTCTAAATTTTTAAAATTTATTACATATATCAATGGAATAAATGAAAAAAAAATTATTATATAAAACCTATATATTTATTTAAAAACTAATTTTTAAAAAATTTGAAAATAATTAAAACATATATTAAATTAATAATTATGTGATTATATTATCAAAACATTACTTATAGAAAAACTTAAATAATGGATTGTGATTCAGATAAAATAGATCTCATAGTTATTTCCATGATCTTGAACATATCCCATAGATTCATTCTCTCAACTAAAACAAGTTTAATCTCTTCTAGATCATGGTATTTAAAAAATATTATTAATTTTATGTCTTATCCATGATCGAACAATTAAGAGTCATAAAGAAGCCACCCAATCCTTGATTTCATTTATTTTCCTTCAAATATATATTTCGTATTATATTTTCTTTAGGTTATTCAAAATAAATAAATTGATATGTTATAACAGTCACATATAATAATTTTTTCTTGTTGATATATCATTCTTCATTTTAGTGCGATGCTACATGTGATACAAACTACCATTAATATAAATTTTATTTATATTTATATATAGATTATAAAATATTGGGATATTAGGTTATACACCCTAATGAACTTCACCCTTGAAATTATTTTACAAAGATAAAAATAGGACTATTTTTATCCTATTGCATATTTTGGTCCTCATGTATCTTATTAAAAAATTATTAATTTTACCAATAATTTTGACAAAGTGGGTGGTCTTATTATGTATTACATTTTATCTTTGATTGAGGATCTATTCAAATTGTTTGCCAAAAGTTAGTTCATGTTCTAGTATCTCAGCTTTCATTATTAGTATATATGATTAATCTAGTATGTATTTCATTAAAAATTATACATGGAACACTTCATTTACCTGAGAGATATGTTGTGGAATTGCTAAGTGAAATAATACAGTCCCTAAGAAAACAAAAATCTGAAATGGAATAATGTATCTATGTATGATTATTCCATTCCATTAAAAAATCATGACCATCTTGTATGGTGATATTTAAAAGTAAAACAATACCCATAATATCAAACATCAATTTTCATCCATGATAATCATAATATCTCGCCAGTCACCTTTTTTCCACTATTTTATAGATTTCAATTATTTTAACCCTTAATAATATACCCTAATCAATATATGGTACTAATATATTCCATTATCTTATATCATCATTGTGAATTTTAGTTCTTCGTCACTTACAATATAAAATATCAAGTGGTTAAATTCTAATGTTATAGTGAAAATTTTTAGAATATCCCATGTTAAAGAGAGGAATAAGTAGATATCAACATCCATTCAAATACTTCAATAATTATTATAGAGTATATTCCAATTTATAAATGGTTCATTTTTATTTACCATCAGTTCAAGGATGATATATCATTTAATATCATGGATCTACATCAAAATTATTCTTAAATTATCCTTAACAACATTGATCGAAAAAATTATCATAATATGATACAATTAAATATGGTACTCATTGTATCAAAATGAGTTTCATTATAAATTACATGACAAGATAATTATGTGAAAAAACAACAGGAATAGAAAAAAACATTTCTATATTTTTAATTTTATCTCCCACTACACAAATAGAATTATTTCATTTTGATGTCTTATGAAGAAGGTTGAAATAATATATACTGATTTTCTCTTATTTCCATACTATTATATTAAAACATCTCATATACTATTATACTTTTATTATTCTTCTTTATCATACAGACATAACTTTCATCAATACACATATTCTATAATATCCCTTTTAATCTTGTCCCACTAAGAGTATTTATTAATATCTATTATTATCTTTTTAATTACTAGATAAATTAATTCGAATGATCTATGTGATTAATTTAAAATGTTCCTCCATTTAATGATTATCAATGACATATATTTCTTTCTTGAATCATATAAATCCACTATTTTTAAATATTAATTCTATAGTGCAATATAATTAAATTATAAGATCCATATCATCATTATGGGCCTTAGTGATCATTACATCGATTAATTTTTTATAAATTATTCTATGAAAGTAAAATTAAAATCCTTTATTTATGATTTCTATATCCATGCATTTAATATATATACTGATTGAATCCCTTTCTATCATCATCAATGATATGTTTTGATTCTCCTTTTGGATTATAGAATATTCCACTCAATTTTCCTTTCTGGAATGTTAATGTCTTTAAAAATAATACTTATTTATTATATTTAACTTTCTCATTTGATTTATATTAAACAATTATAATATTAATATAAAATTTAATCTCCTAAAATTTGTAAATATATTACACTTTTCACCACAGTATTAGTTAGGCCATCTATATAATTGAAATATAGTTATCATTATCATTAGATAATGTGATAGGTAATGTTTCTCATGGAAATTCAATTTATGTGGTGCCATAGAAATTTACATTTTCATTTGGAATTAATACATATAAAAATTTATATTTTAATTCATCAATGTATATGAAAATCCATTTTCATTGTAGGTTAATTTCAGTATAGGTGTACTGAAAATCCTCTAATTTATGTCCTTAAATAACTCTTCACATTCTTCTATCCTGAGAAAAGTTTCTCTCTTCCATGTTAAAGTGGATAGAGGATTTGAAAAGAATGATAAATTTTTTAAAACAATCTATAATTCTTTGTGAACCCAACAAAACAATGGATTTATATATCCATGGTTTTTCAAGAATATTAATTATTCACAACTATCATTAATGGGAATATATATATACAATTAGTTTTTTAAAAATGACCCACGATTGATATGTTTTCTCAAAAATATTAGAACCAGTGGATCCTTTAATATGGTCTTACCTTTTTTATGGTCATATAACCCCCAAATTCCCTTTATTTTCATCTTTTATATTATAATATATTAATATATCAATTGTAATCTATTCTATTAATTTTTATATTTAATCTATAAAAAACGTATTCATAACATCTGAGTAGATTTGAGAGGTTTTTAACATTAAAAAGGCACCACTATTAGTTTATTGCATTAATATCTTGTGTGGAATGATTTTTTAGATATATATTACCTCTTTGACATTATTTCATTGTATAAATATTAATGATACAACTTTTAGAAGTACTAAGAAACTATAATATGATAAAAAATATCAACAATATGAGGTACGTGAATCTATTTTATTGTAACTTTGTTATATTATTAATAACAGTTGTTATGAATAATTTTTCTATCCATATCCCCTACACCGAATAATGGTGCACCCTATGGTTAATATAATTTTCATAAGAAAAATATTTTATATTCTCATAATATTTTTTCCTTAATTATAATTATTTAATGAGTGATATTGGCATGAAACATGCTGGATCACTATCCTACCTGGAACCCGACCTGATACGCAGCAAGTCCCGATGAGCATTCCTAATCCCTAAGGGCTGACACAAGTGCGTAGGTATCAAAAAAATACATGTGAACAATTTAACTGAAACAATAAACAAAAAAATCCAAACTAGTTAAATAAACTAAAACTGGAAACAGACAACCAACCATGACTTCATGCCATAATCATATTTATAGTCTACAATTCAACTACAAACCCAAAGGGAACTTCAAAATAGATAGAAAACTAAAAACCCAATACCAACCTCAAAGTAACATGAAGAGGAACTTCCAAACAACTCTCAACATTAACCTGCATGAAAAGACCATCAACAATCTGTACCACCATCACTAAGCATGATGCCTCAACCTGGGTTACACAAAGAACAAGATATACATACACCCAAAAGTGTATGTAGGGTGTGACCCATGATCCCAGAATGATTAAACTAAGAAAATATACCATGAAAAAGTATTAAAATAAAAATACATTTTCAAAAACAAATATTTAAAATAATGAAATGCTTGAACAACATTAATGAAAATAGGTTTCAAGAGACTATTTTTAATGAAATGCAGTTTTAAACAAAAATACATTCGCTTGTGTAATATCTCAAGTGACACCTCATGTGTCGGTGAAACATGGAATTGAAACCACAACCAATATAAAATGTCTCATAGAAACCATGATCCTCAAAAAAAGTGTCTTGGAAACCCTGACCATCAGAAAACATGTCTCAGAAACCATGACCCTCAGCCATTCATGTGTTTAGTTAGTGTTACAATCATTAATCTTTCATATGAAATTAGGACAAAGGCACCTCCAGAACACTTTCCCATTATTCCTTGTCCCTACACCTAATACCCTAGGATTCCCACATTGTTCCCATTTAAATTCCAATTTCACATCATAGGACACATTCATGCGTAAAATCTAAACAATGATCTTACACACACAAAACCACCATTTTCACACTGATATGCCATTTTGAAATAATTGGCACCCCAAAACATTTTCCAATAAATATTCAAACCATTTAGATAATTCTATTAACCCATTAAAAAATTTATAAAACAATTATAAAATAGTATAACCGGTCATAACACCTGATAACACACTCAAACTCCCAATTTGGAGTTATGTTCACACCGAAATTATTTTAGAACATAATAGTAATTTCTTACAACATCAATAAAACTAATTGAAAAATTGAATAAAACACTTTCAAAATTAAGAAAAACCAAGAAGATTTATTAACAATTTCAAAAAGATGCCGCATGTCTTTAAACACTAAAAACACACTAAAAACATCTTTTATGGAAAAAAACATCTTGATGCCACACCAAAACACATGTTTTGGATCATTCAAATTAAAAAAACTAAATGAAATATTTAAAAAACAATGATAAATATCCCAACACTTGTTTTAGTAGAAAAACACAATCACATTACACATACACACAACTATCAAATCATATTCACATTAAATTTGAAACAGAATCAAATTCACATCATACAAAATATTAATAATTATTCTAACAAGTAAACATGTTGATTCATAAAATAACACCTATATGTAGTATCAACTATTTCTACATGAAAGAATTACTATACTAAACAATTACATAAGAAAATCATTTTTTAAAACTTTCTTTTCACCACTGGCACTGTAACACATGAGACTTTTATGAGAAAATTTTGTTTTTTATGTTATATAAATCACCAAAGTAATCTTTCACTACACACAACACTATCTTGACATGATTTACATGTAATCGCGACCTTCCTCGATAACTTGCATCGTACGCAATACCGAGTTTCACTAAACAATGATATGCTATTAAAATATTACTAAAACTAGCCGTTATGAATAATAATACCCATTTTTTGAAATTTTTAAATTTTTATTTTTCAAAACGGACTTCATTTTTGGATTCGGAATATCGAAATTAAACTAGGGTAAAATTTTGGTATTTTTCTGAACACATCAAATTTTTTATGAATAGTGAAAACACTCGGTTACTATTTAAAAACCGACTTTTTATTTAAATAATTATTTATTTTATTTAAATTTATTGATACTTAGTACCTATATAAGTTCAATGCAATTCATTGGAGTCATTTTATAATAATTTTAAATATATAAAAATTTTATTGAACTTTTCACCGTCTTTTACCCACCTCCTAGGAGAATTTAAAAATTCACATAAAACCTAATTTTACCGCTCTAGTGAGTGTAATTTCAAAAATCCGAGAGACAAAGTTAATATCAAGGACTAAAATTTGGTTCAATGAGGTGAAAATAAATTTTGTTGAATAGTAACTTTTTATTTTTTTAACCACGGTTAAAAGTAAATAGGGTAATTAAGGGTAAAAATGATATTATTATTACCATAACACATGTCCTAATTCTATTGGATAAGTGTGATTCGACCAAAAACAACCTTAGGAATACAATAGGACCATTTAGGCCAACATGGATTAGATTTGGACATTTAATATTTATTTATTTAAAGAAGGGTTAAAATAGTTAAAATCAATGTTTAACAAGTAAATCATTTTTAATATAGGGTTATACATAAGGTAAATTCTACTATAAATATTCATTAGAAATATAAAGAGATTTTATACATAATTATATTATATTTATAATTTTTAGACATTAAATAATTGAATATATTTATGACACAATGATGATGTAGTAATTATCTTATTAATGAAATATTAACATAATTGATGTTATAAATACCCAAATAAATGTAATTTGAGCCTTTTTTGAATTAAACTAATTTTATATGTTAATATGACATGTTAGTATTGATTTAATTAACTTTTTTCAAACTAATCATTCTGTTATGATTTTCACAAAAATCAATTACCAAATAGTGTCAAGATTGACATAAAATTGTATTTAAACAAAATATTATATTATTAATTGTTATTTGATTCCTAAAAATCTAATTTTCGTCCCAATTACTTATATAAGGTTATATATATTAATAATAAACAACTAGGGATTCGTTTGTATTGTTATAGTATGTTTATTAACCTTATAGTGTAATAAAACAAGAAGACATGGTAAAAGTTAAATTATTTAACTTAAAGTTAAATCTAAATTAGAAGGTTAAAATAGATACCTAAGCTTTTATAAATTCTATTGGATGAGATTATTTCGACGCATATCTACCTCAACTTCAAAATAAATCAATTTGGAGCTATTAAAAACCGAATATGACTTAATAATAAAATAATATTTTTAGTTTTTCCAAAAGTGACCCTCTCCTCCCTTATAAAAGGGTACCTCCTCCCTCTCTTCATCACATCACATTGAGCCTTCATGCTCGGCCAAAACCTGTCAATTATTTTTCTACACTTCCCTAGAATCATCCTAGAGGTCCTGGTCTTCTTCAATGACCAATTTTAGTGCCCTAAGAGGAGGTCTCAAGGAGGCGGTTCAGAGAAGAGGCAATGTCCGTTACCGATTCTTTCAACATTATTTCTTCTTCAAATTCATATTATTTAGATGTTTCATTATGAAGTAATAACATTAGTATCACTCATATACTGTTATGTTATTATATGTATGAAACCACCCAATTTCCCCATCTATCCATCATACGGAAAATGAAATCACCGCACGTGCGTACGTACGAAATACCATCTCCACGCCGTGGTGTAATCTATTTTCCACCACCCCCTTAATTGGATGGGTATAATGGTGTAAATAATAACTATATATGATTATTGTAAATTTATATTGATTCTGAAATAGTATTCAAACACTCCAATACAATTCCACGATCATGGGAACGATATCATCGCTCGTGCGTACGTACGGAATACCGTCTCCACGATGTGATGCGACTCGTTCTAAATGATCTTCATTGCATAATGATTATATAAATGAATTGAATGAATGAATATGATATATATAACACTAATAAAATTCTGTAAATTAGGTATCTATAACCAAAAAATAACAATAATAATTTATTCGATAAAACACGCATAAGAACAAAAAGTAATAAACACCAGAAAAACAAGTAGCAATGAAATATTACTACTAAGAAGCTAATAATATCGCCATATATGATATCATAATAATTATTATGATTCGATAATAATTTAATAACATTATTTAAATAAATATATAGGAGGTTCTGACACTGACGAAGCAAATCAGACCTAATGTAAGGGAAAATATCACAATCTCATTTTTATCCGAGATTGTTTATACTTTGGTATTTACTGTGGTGTATTTTATCATCCACATCCTTGTTTCCTCAATTTTTAATATTATTTCCATCCACCTAAAATTTTTTAAATCCAATTTTACCCTTCGGTGAGTTTTTAGTAAAAGATAAGAAAGGAATCTTTTGTCATTTTTCGTACGAGGTACTTTTTGACTTTTCTGAAAAAAGTACGAGAAGAATGTCTTTTTAACTTATATGTCATGAATGGATTTTTAAAACATTATTTCCAAGAAGCATACATTACAAGATTTTAAGTTTATTTCTAATCAAATTATTTTAGTTTAAAATTGTATGACATTTTAAGATAGGAAAATGTTTTTGAAGTAGAAAGGATATTTTCCTCAAAAATGGAGTTCAAGTGTTTTATCAAAATTATTTTCCATTTAAGATAAAATAGGGTTCTGTTTCTATCCCTATTATTACATCGATTTTATTATTTTGTGATGGAATTATTTTTATGAACTCTTTTATCTAATATGAATTGTTTTATGATGTCATGATGTTTAAGAATCCCATTTTTATTACATGGGTTATGCTATGATGTATGATTTATGATTTCATGGCACACATAAGAATGGTTTCATTATAAGATGGATGGGACCTATATCTCCCTCCAATGCATTGGGTAATGATTTATATCTCATGATATAGAGATGAATGGAACGACAGGTTAAACCAGTTCAGTAAAACAAGACTGAAATGAGGAGTGAACTCGATTCAGAAATGGACTTTGTCCGCTAAGATAGTCTTGTAAAGGAGTCTTGACTACTAAGAAATGATTCTCTATGATTATGTGTGTATTCCAAAAAGTTTCATGTTTTAAGTTAGGATTTTGGGATTACATTTCACTACAATGATTTATCCCATGTTATGAAATTATGATCTCTTTTGCAGGTTAATATTTCAAAAATGTTATGTTCTTATAAATATGATGTGATTGATATTTATTTTGTTTACCCTTATTGAGCATTTGAGCTCACCCTTTTGAATGTTTTTTCTCACCAGGTCAGGAAGAAGGTTATTAAGTAGGATATGCCAAAAGAGACTCTAGATATGATGAAATAAATGGGATATAGTGTAGATGCTTTATGAACTAGTTGTTTATGTATCCTAGTTTCCAAAGACACTATACATATACGGTCCTTTCATGGTTTTGTTATATGATGTAATAATTATGCTTCAATTTTGAAGTATTAACAATGTATCTAAAGTATGGGTCATTATAGTTGGTATTAGAGGAAAGGTATAGTCAACCATTGGAAACTAGGATGTGAAAGACTTAGTAAGAATCCTAAGGATTTTCCTATGTATAGGACACAATCTTAGTGTTTTAGAAATGGAAATGAATAACATTTGATAAGACCTTAAGTGTAAAATTTTATTCTTGATTATTTGGTTTTCCTTTTATAATTTGTGTTTCTCACACTATTCTTCTTGGTTTTAGTCAATGGCTGGAACCCGAAGGAACTGTGTTAATTCCAAATGTAACGGGTAATGAAATGATTGTCCCCCTGAGCAACCAAACATTATGGGAGCTGGAATGCAAAATCTTGTAGCCATGCTCACACAACTTTCTCATGCAATGAATCATGTAGGACATCCAAACGATCAAAGGAAGGAGCAACATTCTGTTGAATCCTTAATGAGGCAGCATCCGCCTTCATTCAGCGAGTCTCTTGATCCATTAGTGGCTGAACAATAAATCAGTACCAATGAAATGATATTTTCAGTTATTCAATGTTCTAAACATGATAAAGTCATCTTAGCAATGTATCGTTTGGAAGGAGATGCTGATCAATGGTGGAATCTTATCAAGAAAACGAGGCAAAGAGATGAAATTGAGTCCATGGAATGGGACAAGTTCAAGAACTTATTTTTCAATAAGTACTTCCATCATATTCTTTGAACAAAGATGGAGAAAAAGTTTCTTGAACTAATGACAAAGGAGGATGAATCTGTTGGTACCTACGAAGAAAATTTTACAATACTTGCAAGGTACGCTTCTGGTATTATAATCCAAAATGAGAGTAAGATCGATCGATTCTTTAGTGGCTAAAAACCAAGTCGTCGAAGGGCGTTAGCCATAAGGGACTTCAATAGCTACGAGGAAATCATTCTATGTGCTCTCAAAGTTAAGATGGAGATTGGAGTAACCCATCAGCCATATGGGTTTGATAAGAAGAGGAAAATGGAATTCAAATGAAAATATAAAGAGCACACTAAAAAAAAGATGAGTTTTCCCTTATTCACAATGTTTTGAAATAAACATGGATTAAATTGTCTTAAAGGGACAAGAAAATGTTATAAGTGTGGAAAAGAAGGTCATCGGGCAATTGAATGTCGAAATAATGGGAAGAAAATGTCTAATGATGCAATCAAAGGAGGGGATACAGAGAATGAACCTACTACACTTCAATGTTTCAAGTGCAAGGAGATGGGTCATTATGCCAATCAATTCCCAAATCCAAGGGTTGATGATGATGATCGATGTCAACAAACACTTAAGGCTAATGGAAAAGGAAAGTCACATGAAATTATTATCGGCGATGTGGAGTATGACAATGAAGTGGTGAGAGGTAAACTTACCATCCACTCTAAAGTAGAAAATGTTTTATTTGATTCTGGATCCACCCACTCTTTTATTTCTGAAGAATTTTCTAATGTTATTGTCGTACTACCTCCACAATTAGATGTTGAGTTGGCAATGACAACTCCTAATGGCACAATGGTTGCATCAAAAGGTTATAATTCTTCTCTAATTGAAGTTTGTGGGAATGTGCTTCCTAAAAATCTTGTGATCCTCCCTATAGTTGTATTTGATGTGATTCTTGGAAAGGATTGGATTTCTATATATGGAGCTCATATCAATTTCCCAAGAAGGGAAGCCACATTTCATATTCCAGATCAATCTTTTATTGTCTATCGATCAAAGGATGAACATAACCTTCCAGTGGAAATTGCTTCCATCTTATGGGTCTTGATTCCACTAAATGAAGGTTATTTATCTCAAATGGTAGGAGAGAAACTCGCGATTAAGAATATGAACATTGTAAAAGTGTTTGATGATGTCTTTTCGGAGGAATTACCGGGACTTCCACCAAATCATGAAGTTGAGTTTTCAATAGAACTAATACCAGGTGATTTACATATTTCAAAGACACCTTATAGAATGGCCCCAATTGAGTTGCAGGAATTGAAGAAGAAACTCCCAGAGAATCTTGATAAGGGATTCATAGGCCCTAGTGCGTCACCTTGGGGGCACCTATTCTGTTTTTTATGAAGAAATATGGTTAAATGAGACTATGTATTGATTATAAAGAACATAACAAGATCACTATCAAGAACAAATATCCACTCCCACGCATTGATGACTTATTTTACCAACTAAGCCGAGGTCAATACTTTTCCATGATTGATCTTCATTCAGGTTATCATCAATTTTGGGTCAAAAGGGAGGATATACTAAAGACGTCTTTCCGTGCATGGTAAGGACACTATGAATATATAGTGATTCCATTTGGTCTTACTAATTCCCCTTCTATCTTCATGGATTTGATGAATAGAGTCTTTAGAGACTATCTTGATCAGGTTGCAGTAGTCTTTATAGACAATATTCTTGTATATTCAAAGAGCAAGGAAAACATGAAGATCACTTGAGAAATATATTGAGGACCCTGAGAAAGGAGAAGCTTTATACCAAATTTACCAAGTGTGATTTTTGGCTTCAAAAAGTTGCATTTTTGGGTCACATAATCTCAAAAGAGGGGATATATGTGGATTCAGCAAAAACAGAGGTTATTGAAAGATGGTCGAGACCAACAACAGTAACTGAGATCCAATGTTTTCTTGGTTTGGATGGATATTATCGACGTTTTGTGAATGATTTTTTACGATTTTCTAATCCACTCACCAAGTTGACACGAAAAAGAGTTATGTTTTTTTGGATGGAGGAATGTGAAGAGAATTTCAAGGAGTTGAAAAGAAGGTTATCCAGTGCACCTGTACTCACACTTCCTTGTAGTGGATAAAGGTTTGTGATCTACAGTTATGCATCCACGAAGGGGCTATGGTGTGTTCTTATGCAAAATGATATGGTGATAGCTTATGCCTCACGACAGTTGAAAATCCATGAGCAAAATTACCCAACTCATGATTTGGAGTTAGTTGCGGTAATCTTTGCATTAAAGATTTGGATGTATTATCTTTATGGATAAATGTGTGATAGTTATACTGATCATAAAATCGTAAAGTATATTTTCACAGAAAAGGAGCTAAATATGCACCAAAGAAGATGGTTGGAGATGATTAAGGATTACGACTGCTCAATTCATTACCATCCTGGGAAAGCAAACAAGGTGGCAGACGCATTAAGTCGACAAGACTATGCTAGCTAATCCATGATGAGGATCACAAAATATCCACTATTTATGGATTTACAAAGGATTGATCTTGGAATTATAATGGAAGGGGAAAATTGTATCTTTCTCAAATGAATGTTCTACCATCTATACATGTGAAGATTAAAGAGGCACAAAAAGAAGATGAAGTGTTACAAAAGAAGGTGATAAATGTTTCTAAGTTCAACCTTGATTGTGATGGGATAATAAAGTTCCGGAATAAGGTTTGTGTTCCTACCATCCCAGAATTAAAGAAGGAGCTGCTGGATGAGGCTCATAGTTCTTTATTCTCTATTCATCCTAGAAGCACGAAGATGTATAGGGACCTGAAAGAGTACTTCTAGTGGGATGGAATGAATAGAGATGTTTCTGAATATGTCTCTTGTTGCATGGTTTGTCAGAAAGTTAAAGCTGAGCAATAGAAGTCTAAGGGGATTTTACAAAAATTACCTATACCTGAATGGAAATGGGAAAACATCACTATGTACTTTTTCACTGGACTTCCTAAAACATCCAAAGGCAATAATTCTATCTGGGTCATAGTTGATCATCTTACAAAGTCGACAAACTTCATCGCTATTAGAGAGGATTTCTCTCTGGATTAGCTTGCCATGATATATGTAAAGGAATTGGTAAGATTGCATGGAGTACCACTTTCCATTATATCTGATCGGGATCCGAGATTTACATCGAAGTTCTGGAAAAGTCTTCAGCATACTCTAGATACAGAGTTGAGTTTCAACACTGCTTATCATCCTCAGCCAGATGGTTAGTCTAAGAGGACAATTAAAACTCTAGGAGATATGTTGAGAGCTTTTTCTATAGATTTCAAAGGTGTTTGGGATCAACACCAACCATTGGTGGAATTTTCTTATAATAATAGCTTTCCCTCCAGTATTCAGATGGCTCCTTATGAAGCTCTCTATGGAAAGAAATGTAGGACTCCAACTTGCTGGGATGAAGTTGGGGAAAGAAACCTATTAGGACCTGATCTTGTTGATGAGATGGCAGAAAAGGTCAGATCTATTCAACAACACATTAGAGAAGCTCAGAGTCGACAAAAATGTTATGCCGACAACTGAAGAAAAGACATAGTGTTTGAAGTGGGGGATAAAGTGTTCTTAGGAATATCTCCTTGGAAGAGAGTAATGAGATTTGGAAAGAAGGGAAAGTTGAGCGCTAGATATATCGGTCCTTTAGAAATATTGGATCATGTTGGGAAGGTAGATTACTGATTGGCGCTTCCACCGAATCTCTCCCAAGATCACGATGTGTTACATGTATCTCTCCTGAGGAAGTACATATCTGATCCTTCACATGTACTCAGCTCGGAAGTTATACCGCTAGAGTAAGATCTTTCTTAGGAAGAACAGCCGATAGAGATTTTGGATCATAGCGAACAATTCCTATGGAACAAGAACACTCTCTTGGTGAAATTTTTATGGGGGAACCACCAATTATAAGAAGCTACATGATAGCTTGAGGATACGATGACGGAAAGTTATCCTCATCTGTTTGTTACAAAGTGACGAATTTCGAGGGTGAAATTCATTTTTAGGGGGGTCGAATGTAACACCTGATAATTTTATGAGAATAATTTTGTTATTTATGTTATATA
Source organism: Viscum album (assembly GCA_963277665.1). NCBI lineage: Eukaryota > Viridiplantae > Streptophyta > Magnoliopsida > Santalales > Viscaceae > Viscum > Viscum album. The sequence continues at coordinate 1,959,531,478 of OY728165.1, forward strand.
AATTGTCAAAGAAATCTTTCACTACACACAACACTAGCATGGCTTGCTTTACACGCAATTGCAACCTTCCTCGATAGCTTGCGTCGTACGCAATACCGAGTTTCACTAAACAACGATATGCTGTTAAAATATTACTAAAACTAGCTGTTACGGATAGTAATACCCACATTATGAAATTTTTAATTTTTTATTTTTCAAAATGGACTTCATTTTTTGGATTTGGAATATCAAAATAATCCTACAGTGAAATTTTGGTATTTTTCTGAAAACTCTGAGTTTTTGATGAATAGTGAAAACACTCGGTTACTATTTAAAAACCGACTTTTTATTTAAATAATTATTTTTTTTTAAATATATTGATAAATAATACCTATATAAGTTCAAGGTAATTCATTGGAGTCATTTTAAAATAATTTTAGATATATAAGAAATTTATTGAACTTTTCTCTGTCTTTTACCCACATGCTAGGAGAATTTTTAAATTCACATAAAACCTAATTTTACCGCTTTTGTGAGTGGAATTTCAAAAATTCGAGAGAAACAGATAATATCAAGGACTAAAATGTGGTTCAATGATATGAAAATAATTTTTTTGGTGAATAGCACCTTTCTATTTTTTTTGCCACGGTTAAAAGTTAATAGGGTAATTAAGGGTACAAATGATATTATTATTACCATAAAACATGTCCTAATTCTATTAGATAAGTGTAATTCGACCAAAAACAACCTTAGGAATAAAATATTACCATTTAGGCCCACATGGATTAGATTAGGACATTTAATATTAATTTATTTAAGGAAGGGTTAAAATAGTTAAAATCAATGTTTAATAAGTGAATAATTTTTAATATAGGGTTATACATAATATAAATTCGACTAAAAATATTAATTAGAAAGCTAAAAATATTTCCTACATAATGTTATTTTATTTATAATTTTTAGAAATTAAATAATTTAATTTATTTATGACACAATGATGATGCAGTAATTATCTAATTAATAAAATATTAACATAATTGATGTTATAAATAACCAAATAAATATAATTTTAGACTTTTTATGAATTAGACTAATTTTTATGTAAATATGACATGTTATTATTGATTTCATTTACTTTTTTCGATCTAATAATTCTGTTATAATTTTCATAAAAATCAATTACCAAATAGTGTCAAAATTGACCTAAAATTGTTTTTTAAATAAATATTATATTATTAATTGTTATTTTATTCCTAAAAATCTATGGTTTGGAAAAATCACTTATATAAGGTTATATATATTAATAATAAAAAACATGGGGTTATTTTGGCTTGTTATTGTATGTTTATTAACTTTATAGTGTAAGAAAACAAGAAGACATGGTAAAAGTTAAATTATCTAACTTATAGTTAAATCTAAATGATAAGGTTAAATTAGATACTTAAACTTGTCTAAATTGTATTGTATGGGACAATTTCGACCCATCCACACCTTAGTTTCTAAATAAATAAATTTGGTGCTATTAGAAACAGAATATGACATTATAATAAAATAATATTTTTGGTTTTTCCAAAGGTGCCCCTCTCCTCCCTTATAAAAGGGCACCTCCTCCCTCTATCCCTCACATCACGTTGAAACATCAAGCTCAGCAAACCCCTGCCAAAATCTCTTCTCCACTTCCGTAGAAAAATCCTAGAGGTCCTGGTCTTCTTCAAAGAAAAATTTTAGTACCCCAAGAGGAGGTCTCAAAGAGGCACTTCAAAGAAGAGGTAATGTCTGTTACCGGTTCTTTCAACATTATTTCTTCTTCTACCTCTTCTTATATATTTGTAACATTATGAAGAAATAACATAATTATCACTCATATACTGTTATGCTATTATAAGTATTAAACAACCCTATTTCACAATCTATACATCCTACGGAAAATGAAATCACCGCGCGTGCGTACGTACGTAATACCGTCTCCACGTCGTGGTGTAATCTATTTTCCACCACCACCATACTTGGATGGGTATAATAGTGTAAATAATAACTATATATGATTATTTTAAGGTGATATTGATTATGAAATAGTATGAATACACTCCAATACATTTCCATGATCATGGAAACGATATCATCGCTCGTGCATACGTACGGAATACCGTCTCCACGATGTGATGTGACTCGTTCTACACGATCATAATTTCATAATGATTATATAAATTAATTGAATGAATTAATATTATATATATTACAATAATACAATTATGTAAATGATTTATATATAACCTAAAGAGAACAATAAGAATTTATTCGACAAAACATGCATAAGAACAAAAAGTAATAAACACCCGAATAACAAGTATCAATGAATTATTACTAATAACAAGCTAATAATATGGCCATATATGATATTATAACAATGAGTATGATTCTGGAATAAGTCAATTAAATTATTTAAATCATTATACAGGAGGTTCAGACACTTACGAAGCAAATCAGACCTAAGGTAAGGGAAAATATCACAATATCATTTTTATCCGAGATTGTTTATACTTTGGTATTTACTGGGGTGAATTTTATCATCCAAATCCATGTTTCCTCAAAATTTAATATTATTTCCATCCACCTATAATTGTTTAAATCCAATTTTACACAACGGTGAGTTTTTAGTAAAAGATATTAAAGAAATCTTTTGTCTTTTTTCGTACGAGGTACTTTTAGACTTTTCTGACAAAAGTATGAGAAGAATGTTTTTATAACTTATACAGCATGAATGGATTTTTAAAACATTATTTAAAAGAAGCTTCATTTACAAGTTTTCAAGTTTATTTTTTTATCAACTACTTTTAGTATAAAATTGTATGACATGTTAAGAAAGGAAAATTTTTTTGAATTAGAAAGGATATTTTCCTCAAGAATGGAGTTCAAGTGTTTTATCAAAATTATTTTCCATTTATAATAATATAGGGTTATGTTTCTATCCCTATTATTACATTGATTTCATTATGTTGTGATGGAATTATTTTTATAAATTCATTTGTCTTATATGAATTGTTTTATGATGTCGTGATGTTTAAGAATCCCATTTTTATTACGTGGGTTATGCTATGATATATGATTTATGATTTTGTGGCACACATAAGAATGGTTTCACTATGAGATGGGTGGGATATATATCTCCATCCAATGCATTGGGTAATGATTTATATCTCCTGAGATAGATATGGCTGGAATGGCAGGTTAAACCGATTCAGTGAAATAGGACTGAAACGAGGAGTGAAATTGGTTCAGAAATGGACTTTGTCCGCTAAGATAGTCTTGGAAATTAGTCTTGACTACTAAGAAATGATTATATATGATTATGTGTGTATGACACAATGTTTCATATTTTATGTTATGATTATTGAGATTACATTTCACTACTATGATTTATCCCATGTTATGAAATTATGATCTCTTTTGTAGGTTAAGATTTCCAAAATGTTATGTTCTTATGAATATGATGTGATTTATATTTCTTTTATTCACCCTTACTGAGCATTTGAGCTCACCCTTTTGTATGTTTTCTTTCCCCAGGTCAGGAAGAAGGTTGTTAAGTAGTATATGTCAAAAAAGACTCTAGATATGATGAAATAAATGGGAGACAGTATATATGCTTTATGAACTAGTTGTTTATGTTTCCCAGTTTTGAAAGACACTATACCTATACAGTCCTTTCATGGTTTTGTTATATGTTGTAATAAGAATGATTCAATTTTTATGTATTGGTAATGTATGTAAAGTATGGGTCATTGCAGGCACAAAAATATTAATCATTGTTTGTAATATTTAATGAAACTAAATTAAACAAAAATAATAATTTACATCATACTAATTATGTAAGGAACAAAAAAATTAATTAATCAACCGTACTAAATCTCATAATATTTATCCGTAAAACCACCTACCTCAGTGATGAAATCCCAGAAACATCCATTTGAAACTCTAATCAGTCACCAACCACACAACAAAAAATGAAAATTAAACCCTAAAATATGAAATCAAGACAATGAAAATTAAGATCAAACCAAAAAACTAATACCCTACCTTCCGCAAGAAATTACTCCTAAGAATATGAATAAAAACCCTTTATAAGATGGTGGAGGGTTTACTCGAAGTGAAGAGGGAGAGGTTGTGGCACTAAGGGGGTTTGTCATGGGTGTTGCAAGGCTGGCCGTGGATAGAAGTAAGGAGGGGTTATGAATGAACAACCAGATGAGGGAGGCCATAATGGTGGTGGTTGCAATGGGAGTGGTGGGCGGCCGGGAGGTGGCACAATGGGAGATTGGGAAGAGGAAATCACAAGATAGTGAGGTGGGTGGTATGGGCTGCACTAGATTGTGATATGGGTTAGAGTGGAAGGTCGGGTGAGCTGGGTAGGAGGACAGAGCTGGTGGTGGCCAGCAACGTGCAAGGAGACTCGTACGCACGACGAGAAACAAAAGGGGGAGAAACCCAAACTAAAAAATTATGACAAAAATAAAAAAAACATAAACTAATAATAATAATAATATTATAATTAATAATAATAAACTAAAAAAATAATAATAATAATGAACTAAAACAATAATAATAAATAAATTAATTAAATAGCTTAATGAATATCCATAATAATAATATTCATAACAACATCTTATAAAGTTATTCATACTAATAACAATAATAATATTCTTAAATAATAATAGCATTATTATTATTATTACAATTATTTTTTAATTATTTTATCTATGTTATGTTTTCTCATTAATTAATTAATTAATTAGAATATATCGTAGTAAAAATTTAGACATTAATGAAATTAATAATTTTATAATAATAAAAATGGTATTAACATAACATAATATTATCAATAATAATTATTATCACAATATTAATAAGAACGTAATAAATTTTATATTCTTAACACTATTTATAATAATATTATTATTATTCTCGAACAATATTATTATTAACATTATTAAAAAAATCATATATACTTTTAAACGTCTTATTTATATATTTATTATATTTCTATTTTATTATTCATTACATTCGATTCATATTCCTTGAACATCAGGTTGGCCATGCGGTGAACTGAGAGAATTTGAGTGGTGACCTGGGAGAGGACTCATGGCTTCAACAGTGGTGCACTAAATTCTAACAATGCCAAAATGTGTGATTTTAAATAAAGACTCAAAATTTTATGTCAGGATTTAAACCGAACTACCTAATTCCTATAAAATTAATAAACTAAGTAATTCAAAATGGTAAGTGTGAGAATTCTCCCCACTATATTGATTTCCATCCCCAGAAAGCCACAACTAAGACTGAACCCCAATGAAGCAAATGATACTCCCTTTACGATGAAAGATGATCCCTATAAAAAATAAATGACGTAGAAAAAACACACTATGCTTAGAGAAAGTGACTTAAATGAAAACCACAAGAATCCTATAAAACTCTTTCTACTATGTGTCACCTGCCCAAAAGAGCTATGAATCCTCTAGTTCAATAATCAATGAAAGTATCTCTCGCACCCACGGATGATAACATCGAAAACCGAAACACCATAATCACCATTAAACAAAAAACCCAAAATTTGACTGGAACAAAAAAACAAGCCCGACCATGTCCAAGGAACCCCATTCTTGCCCACCACCAAGCCATCTTTAGGAAGAGAACCAAAATGAAAACATGGGGAATCTCTACGGGGATCCGCAAAATTAGGAAGCTACCAACACAGGAGACGATATTAAAAACAACATGAAGAGTTATGAGCGGACTCCCCACCACCATTAAGAAGGCTAATACCGATTCGTTCTATACACATCTGAGCGAGACCCACCGTTGGTCTCCCTACCATTAGAACAACCTAAAGGTACAAAACATTCGAAATTTCTTTATAATAACCAAAAATACCCACCACAAAGGGCAGGGGGGGAAGGTTAAAATTATTGCGGTGTCAAAACCACATCCTAAGACAAACCAATATCTCCACATCCCTAGATATACACTATTCAAATTTGAGACCGATCTACCTAACAGACACAATAATGACCACTAATAAGGATTAATACCGGTGAGATTATATCCCCTGGACAATAAGGTAATGAGATGACCAAACCTCTTCATAACCATGAGAAATATCATCCACCCATAGAGAATTTATTGTAATAGAATAACCAAAAAAATCAATCATCATCACCTTCAATAACGATAAAAAAAATAAACTTATGGTCTATACACTCCTAGGGTTACTGACCGCAGTCCAACTTCACTCTGAGGCCTATGGATAGAGCCCAAATTTTTGAAGAATCGCCTTCCTCATAGTCAAGCATCATAGACTCTTGAATGACCCTTCTCTTTTTGGTGCCACACACAACATCCCTGAAACTGATACAACACCAAAAAAGAGAACATACCACAACATCTCATTACACCATTGAGGAACATCCACCAAAATCAGGGTTTAGATGATGCAAACACATCAACTCTACACCATAAAAAAAGATAATAAGGAAAGACACACAAAACTACACACTCCATTTAATAGAAAAATTAGAAATCCCTCAGAGGAGAACACACTCCTACGAAATGACGGACTCATAGAGGGTTATATGAAATCCACATTTTCACTTCGAAGAAAACTCCCCATGCAATATTTCACCAAATATGACCTACACAGCCGATGAAATCACTACAATCCTTTCATTACATCATCTAGTACTGATAACTCTGAACTGGCTTCAGCCTTCCCCTCTGGAATTATATTCACTAGATCCAAGGGGAACCTTCAGACATAACCGTTTAAAACATCTTTCCCAATGAATCCAACAAATCAAAGAGACCAATATTCCATTCAAATAACTCCACACCTATCATCTCATTGGGATAGGATCTTCTTAACTAAGAATGAAAAAGGGATAGACATAACACTTTCACTCAAAAGGGAGAGTCCTTACTTCAATCATATGGAGAGTCGACCAATATGAAATTTCCCGTGGGAACACTTTATTTTCCTATTAATGCTTTTTGGTGAAATAAACTAGTCATGAAAGAAAACCATGAACCTAGTAAAACTACTCCTATAGCCATGATATACCACAAGCTATCAGTAAATGTCTAAGGGGAACCCCTACATGGACTTCCCGAATCAATTTCCAAAATAATCCACTCACCACCCACATTCACACCATCTTACTAAAAAGAATTAAAACTCACTATAGAAATCAACCCAAAGGTATTCTTAGCTCGAAATACATTACATAAATATTTTCCAAAATACAAGGTCACACCACATAGTCACCAGTTATTAACAAACAAAATTTTCATTTTATAAAACTTTTTTAATATAATCAAAAGTCGATGGGATGCACAAACACAAATGTTGTCTCATGAGACTCACACATTCATGTTCACATTCCACACTCTTATCCACGTCATGTACATCTAGGAAATCATCTATCCAAAAGATTAAACATTAATCATTCCTCATATACCCATGCATGTTAGTACCAATGGGAAAACCAAGGATCCAAACCATCCCATTCCATTTTTTCAAAACCAACACATTAAACCCACACTTTTCATACCATATAGATCAGTTTACTTTTAATGCACTTCATTTAAAAATATTTTCCATTAACAAGTAATTTGTACTTAAAAACTAGATTCCCACAAATCCAAAACAAAGATACGAGGAATTATGTAGGATCAAACTAGTTTTAGCATGTGACTAGGTCAAGCAGTTGTGGTCCATACGCCAATCACACCACTTCCATAAAGAGTAATTTAGGACAACGTCCCTAGATCCATATGTATAACCAGGCCCTGCGAGATCACTAGGACCACTTACCATGCTACATTTTCATTTCCCCTAAACATGATTAACCACAATGTGTAAATACATAGACAATCCTCAACATGCCCTCGTAATTCCAGTATCATCACGAGGTGTGGTGGAAATGCTACATTCTCGCAGTTATAATATCGATTTCTGACACCCATAACATTGGTCTACCCTGACTCTATCGCAATGCAACATTGATCAAGAGATAAAACCACCTCTGATACCCTTTTGATAGGAACCAGGTCGGGTTTCCATTAGACCCAGCTCTCTACCCAATCCTCAACAAGGCCCAATGGGCATTCTCTATCCCCACAAATTGGAACAAGTTCCAGGGTATAAAAAAAAATACATGGGAACAATCTACCCAAAATAAAAAAACATCACTAAAAAGATAAGTAAACAAAATTGGAAACAGAAAACCAAACATTATTCAAACCATAATCTGATTTAATGTCTACAATCCTAATAGAAAACCAAAGGGAAATACAAAAATAATATAAAACTAAAACCCCAATTACAACCTCAATGAAACATGAGATGAAACATCCCCAAACTACAAACACAAAACTATAGAAGAATAATCTCAACAACTCTTACCACCATCGTTAAGAATGATTCCTCAATGTGGGATACACAATAAACAAGATCAACATACACCCAAAGTTTTATGTAGGGTGTGAGCAAAGTGGCTAGTAGGATGCCACTGAGATAAGATTATATGCACACGTATGAAAATATAATTACATTTTCAATAATAAATAAAGTAAATAGATTATTTCTTGAAAAACATTAATAAAAATTGTTTTTAGGATAACTAATTAAAAAAAATATTTAAACAAAAACACATGTTCTTGTGTTGTATCTCAAGTGACACAACATGTTTCATCAGTGTGTTAAAAGTAATCAAGAGCAAAAAAATATGGGAAAGTCCCTATAGGTAATAGAAACAAGTGGGATTCTAGAACATCATGTCACGGTGAAACGTGACATAGAAACCAAAACCCTCGGAAAACTTGTCTTAAGAACCACAAGCCTCAGAAATCAAGGAATAGAAACCACGAACATCAGAAAAAGTGGCATAGCAACAATGACACTTAGTTATTCATGTGTTTATTTAGTGTTTCAAACATCAATCCTACTAGTGAAATTAAGATAAACCCACCTTCGGAATAATAGCCCACTAGTCCTAGGACCCGCACCTAATAGCCAAGGCTTCCCTCTTTGTTCTCAATTAAATTTCAATTTCACATCACATGTCATATTCATGCATAAAATCCAATAAAAGTGCTTAAACATAGAAAACCAACATTTTTCAAACCCATTTTCCATTTTCAAATATTACGTAAAGCAAAACATTGTCCAAGGAAGCTTCACACCATTGATATAAATTTTTAATACCATTCAATGAATTTATAAAACTATTAAAAAATAGTATCACCGAATATTACACATGAAAAAACACTCAAAATCACCATTTTGAATTAAGTGCACATCGAAACCATTTCAGAACATAATCTTCATCACATAAATCCTCAATTAAACCAATTTAAAATTTGAATAAAACAGTTTAACAATTAAACAAGAAAAAAGGAATTTTTTTGAGCAATTTCAAAAATGTGTGGCGTGACGTTAAACCCCAAAAAAAACTCAAACCACTTTGGTGTAAAAAAATCATGATTCCACACCAAAAAACACACTTAACCTCTTTCACATTCAATAAAACTAAATAAATAGCTTCAAAAATACTGATAAATAGCCCAACATGGGTTATAGCTGAGAAACACACTCACATTTCACATTCACACTTCTATCAAATCAAAATCACATTAAATTTTTTTAAAAATAAAATTCACAGCATACCAAAAACTTAACAGTTATGTTAAATTATATAAATAAACAAGTTTATTCATAGAATAAATCATATATGAAGAAATAAATATTTCTACATTAAAAATTCATTCTAATGAAATTGCATAAAAAAATAATTTTTATAAATTTTTTTTACACCACTTGCACAATAAAATAATCATTTTTCATAATATTAAATGAAACTAAATTAAATTCATAAAGAAATTTTACAGATAAATAATAATTAAGGAATAAAAAAATTAATTATACAACCAAACTAATTCATATAATAGTTAAGTGGGGAACCACCTACCTCAATGAAGACAGTCCTGAAGAATTCGTGCACAAATATAATCTCTAAACAACTGTGTAATGACCCTGTAAAGACCCATAAATTTCAAAGAAATTTTTTTACATAAATTCTTCAGGATTTTACTAGTACCCAGTTTTTGACGGAACCTGATTCAGAGGCCCGGTGTGCCCAGAATCAATTTCAGAAATTTTGCTCGGGTACGTTCAGTGAACGAACAAGCGGTTTTATCAATCTTTTGAACTGGTGCTCGGAATTGAAATCTGAGGGCACCGATGAACTCACAACACTAGTAATTGTTTAAGAGGGCCTTTTCCATAGATGCGTTGGAACGAGAGGAGATGTAAAAAATTGTGGATTAATTGGTATGTGATTAAAATTGTGGGATAATTTTATTTTTATATCTAAAGTGGTTATATCCTAAGTGAGATAGATGGGGTGGGAACCACTAGTTCCTAACTACCCATGTGAGGATAAATATGATATGGGGACCAAATTATCTCCAACCCTTCACATTCCCAAACTATTCGACCATTTTTAAACCCCCCATTATCTCCCCTTGAATTAATTGGATATCTCTTCTTAAATTAAGTAGCCTCTCCACCTTCCTCTCATCCATTAATGTTCTCCAGCAGACATAATTAATATATTTAATTAATTTGAAAAGGGTGGATTGTATTTAAATAAGAGTAGGTTATTACATTATTGTTTTTGGAAAAGATTATGGTGGGGGTAACTCTGACGGAATAAGGGAAGATTCGTTCTTCAACCCTCCGACGAAGAATGAGAATGCACCACTCCTTACAATCTTCTATCCGTTACAAGAAGGGGCGATGTCGCTTCCTCCTCAGAAGCTCCCCGTTGATGTCTATGTGTCCTTATCTTGCGATGCCGACAACCGTGACACCGATGTTCGACATCGATTATCGAGGTAGGGGGTTTTTATATTTAGTTTATAAGTGATTCATATCTCGTGCATGGGTATTTAACTTCCAGGGTGTTGATATAATTTATTTTGAATAAATTAAACTCTTGACGTCGATAAATTTTTGGTTTGAGCCTCAAATGTGGAGGGAATGGGCTAACGAACATGTCGGACACTCCGCTGGTTGTCCTTTTGTGTGCCAATTGACGGGCGACGGTGAAAGGGGCCGCAATGGCATTTGGAAGCCGTCGTAGTGAAGAGTGGATCACATGAGTGACATAGGCTCAAGCGATGGGTAAATCAGAACACTAGAGTGCTTCTGATGGTCTGTGGAAGGGGCAGCCAGTGTGCCACACAAGAACGATGGCGCTGGTGGTCGGAGTCGACCGGCCGCCTGGAGGCGGCGGCGCCCCAGCGCGCCACCGGAGAAGACCCTCCCCGGCACGCCGCGTCGGTGTGAAGTGGTGGATCCCGCAACCACCTGGGAACCTAGGATGACGACGGTGGGGCACAGCGTGATGTCATGTCGGTCGAACAGAGCAGTGGCCTAAGGCAATGACAGTACACAAGGGCGACTGACTGTGCCGGCCGACGGCGCCACCTAGAGGTGGGACCCGGGTGGGTCCCGCGGAAACCAAGGGCCGACCATTATGGCTAGCCGTTTCTGAAGAATCGGGAGGGGGATGTAACCCCCCCCCCCCCCCCGACCAGTGGCTCGGGCGAGCCCCACTGGGAATCGCCACCTTCCAGGTCGGCCAGCTGGCTGCCAACGCCCCCGGCCGAGCCGGGCCGGGCCCCGCTGACCGGACCGCCAGCGTCAGGCCGAGCCACCGGAGCCAGGCCGGGCCGCCAGCACCAGGTCGGGCCGCCCTGGCCGGGCCCGACCACGCCAATCGTGCTGGGCCATTCCCAACCGCGCTGGACCTTGCTCGGGGTCGGGTCGACCGGTTTCGGCCGACCCAGGGGGTTTTGGGCCAGGTCGAACCGGGCCGAAACCCCCTATTTTCGGACCCTCTTTAGTTAAACTCACATATCATGTGCTACAGACCTCCAATAGATTCACCATTAGTTGTGTAGGATTTTTTGTATTGAGGCCGTCATTTCAATATATTACACTCATGGTTTCGGTGAAATTTGTTTATGGAAGGTTTGGTTCGAACACGATACCAATCGGGCCCTCGGCACGAAAACGCTTATAGCATGAGCTTTAGACATCTGAATGACGTGCCGTTGATTTTTTAGGATTCCTATTGATGAGGCGTATCTTTTGGGATACTTCACATGAGGTTTGGACACAGTTGGTGTATGGTCCTGTTGGATTGTACCCGAAATCCAACCGGGCCCCTAGAACGAAAAAGCCAATAACTTTCAGACCGAACATCCATTTGAAAAACTGTCAGCGGCATTGGTAATCATGTTTATAATTGGTCCCAATGAGTATACCCTATGAGAGTTTGGGTTACAGTTGAGATATGGTTGGGTTGGTTCATACATGAAATAAACTAGGCCCCAGGACGAAAAGGATAATAACTCACAGAGCGGGCGTCCGATTGACGCGACGTCTATTGCGTTGAGACCCCGTTGATGAGGTAGTCCTTTGAAATACTTCTTCGTGGTACTTTGTATCAGTTTATGTATCAACCCCTTGGCACATGGAGTGGACCCTCCCAGAATCGAGTGCGCTGTGTGCGGGAACCCTAGAGATGGTTGTGGCAGCAATGAAAACTGTACTTGGATCCTCCGTGGGTTCGGCAGCAATGACGACTGTACTTGGATCCTACGTGGGTTAAGTAGCATGGATAACTGTATTTGGATCCTTCGTGGGTTCAGCAGCGTGGACGACTGTACTTAGATCCTCCCTGGTTTTGGTAGTGAGGACGGCTGTACTTGGATCCTCCGTGGGTTTGACAGAGAGGACATCTGTATATGGATCCTACGTGGGTTCGACATCGATGGTTATTGTACTTGAATACTACGTGGGTTTGGAAGTGACGACATCTATACTTGGATCTTATGTGGGTTCAGCAGAGAGGATGATTCATAGGGTACATATAATCATCTCCACCACTCTTCATGAGTCGTATACCTTTGTGAGCTAAATCTTGACTTTCAATCAGTATCTTCGATACGATTGTGATTTCCTATGTAGACTGGGATGTGATTTCTAGTGTGGATAGGTTTGAGATTTCATGTGTGGACTGAGTTGTGATTTCCTGTATAGACTAGGTTGTGATTTCCTGTCTGGACTGGGTTGTGATTCCCTATGTGGACTGGGTTGTGTTATCCTGTGTGGACTGGGTTGTACTTGGGCGTTTGAGTTGAAGTAGAACTGGAATTGATGACTTAGGTATATGTATGGGAATATACCTAAGTTGAGTTTCTTGATACATCATGGTTGTATCCTTAATTTTTGGTTTACTCTTTGTGGAATCTTGGAGGCCTTCAGGGGTCTCAGGGTCCCTACTGAGTATCGTATACTCACCAATGCATGGGCTGTGCCCGCACTATGTTGTTTTGGTTACAGATGACAGAAAACACTGATCGTGGTTGAGTCTTGTGGAGCAGGACAAAATACGGAGGTGGAGTATCAGGCGGGGCGTATACGGAGCGGATGGGCGGATCCGAGGAGCTGAGAAGACAATCTGTAGCCGCCCTTCAGGTGGGGTTTCTAGAGGACATCTCATTGGTTACTGCTCTACTTTTCAGCTGTTGTACTTTACTTTTCACAGTTGTACTGTACTTTCTGTTGGGTTTGTATACTGGCCCATTTACTTTCAAGTACATACTTATTTACTTAGTTTACTTAGTGTTTACTTCATCTTGCATACTCTGTTGTGTTTGATTACTTATTTAAAGAAAAAGAATTCCCTTTTATCGGGATTTACGCCTTTGCTGGTAGTCGCTAGCCACTATCCTGTGGAAGGTGGGCTTGGGGTAGTCACGACACGGGCCCCGACGACGGGCCATGACAAATTGGTATCAGAGGAGTCGGTTCTACCGCAGAACAAATGAATCTGATAATTTATTCTTTGGGAAGAAATAGTGTTAATGGTATTGAGTATGGTCTTTAGTTCAGGGAGTCCAGTGTTGGTGCGGCGGCCGACGTATCCATACACCAGGACCCTGACATCTGATTTCTGACTCAGTGCATGAAAACATTGATTGCATGTGAGTTTCAAAAGTTTTCTTAGTGATTACTTTGAGTCATCTCACCAGGTATATTGTATTAACCATGGTGCACCTATTTACTTATCAGGGTTCCATTGTAAAGACATCCAGATAGGGTTTCTGAGAGAGAGTACACGATGACGGCCCACCGAGCGACGAGGCTCCGGTGTAGGGCCCTCTTACTATGTTGGAACCTTCGGGTGGTGTACCAGCACCACCACAACCTGTTGGGAAGAAGATACTACTAGAAATACTAGAAGACTGTGCATGATGAAAGAGTGCATTGCATGAGTTCCAGTAGTAGAGGCCTCCGATGTTACGAGGCGAGGAAGATTCCAAGACAGCAGAGTACTGGCTGGAGGCGATTGCTAGAGTTTTCCGCCTAGCTGAGATACCAGTAGAGTGGATGGTGGACTTGGCTACTAGTGTTTTCCAATGAGTGACCATGAGGATGGTCCGTATAGTGATGAGGTTTTAGTATGTGGATCGATGACTTAGATAGTACCTTCAGGTAGTGTGTCAACTATACATCGCTAACTATTGGCCAACAGTTACAACTGGCGGTACCAGTAGGCGACACTTGTAGGCTTACTGCCTTACATGTGTTCCAACATCAGATACACTCATTTTTCGTGGTGATCCCGACTCTCGGGCAGCTGAGGACTTGCTTGAGGAAGCAGCTAAGAGTTTTTATAGAGCTTATACACCTACGATAGAATGACGTGTCGGTAGCATAGTATTCATCAAGGCATACCGATCATTCCAGGTACTCGATGAATACAATTAGATCAGTGCTATATAGCTCGAACCACTAAGCGTGGTGTGTTTAAGGATATTTGAGCCATCACCTTATCCACTATGAATTTCTACCTATGTTAGGATGCTAGAGAAAACCATTATGGTTGAATGTTCTTTGGATGAACGGATACAACTATAGAATTTTATTAGTGGAAGAGCATGGAACTGGCACCAGTCTCAGAGACCTGGGCATGTAAAATGTTTCAAGAAGAGTAAGTGTTAAGGGTAGATGAATCTGCAGAGCAGCAGACGTGGATGTAGAGCTATGAGTGTAGCTTGAGGTGGTGTACATTTCAATATGTTACAACCATATACTTTTGTAGTCTCATCCAGGATTAGGGAGCTGGAGGGTAGGGGGAAGATAATAACTTCATGCAGTCATGGAGTGTGACCCAAGGAATCTAAGAATGATTTGAGGTATGGTCTATGTCTACTACTAGCTTCTGTATCAATATAAATAGGTACCAATCATTCCTACCTTCCACGAATCTTGTCACAGACCTTGAGTTTCATGTTAATCCATGGACATGACCCTCACGTCTGAAGATACCATTGGGAGGAGACTCGATAATCATACTTACGCCGATGGTGTGATTTGACCCTCGAGGTGATAGTTTCGGTTTGAACCTCTTGGTGGCAGCGTCAAGGCCTTACGACGTTATTTTGTGTATGGACTGGGCAACCATAGTTCATAAATGGATTGACAGTAATAGGAAAAAAGTTTGTGGTTTATCTAAAACGTTGGTATGGGGTTTCCCTTGGTCAGTGAAAAGGAAAACCTAGGAAGCATCGGACAGAATCATGCATAAGAGGCTGCATTCGATCACTCAGGAGATGGCCAAACTTAACTTTGTGCTAGATTTCTCCAGAGTTGAAGAACCACTTCCAGCAGAGATTCCAGGAGCCGGGGTAGAGTTTGACCAGTGCGCCCACCCTAAGGGCGTTGGATACAATGTTCACTGCGAAGCATCTGGGACCGAACATGGCGGTGTGATGATGTAGGAGTGGGCAGTGACCGCCTATTGATCATGGAAGATGAGACTGCACAGAGCAGACATGAGACCACTAGAGTTTGAGGGTGGTTACCGCATCTTCATACGGGTCTCACCTCGATGAGGACTTAGGAGATTTGTCCGAGGATGCAATTTATATCTGAGGTTCATCGGACCCTTCTAGGTCCTCATCAGGGTAGGCGAAGTGGATTACTGCATGACCTTTCCACCGCAGTTGCACCGAGTGCACGACCTCTTCCACTTATCTCAGTTGAGGAGATGTATGCACGACCTAACCATCATCATCGACCACGAAGAGCAAGAAATCGATGATGGGGAAACATTCTTAGGGTTCCAGTAGAGGTTGAGAATTGACATGGGTAGGTCCAACGAGGACTGTCAATTCCTCATGTGCACTTTTTTCTGGATGCATGGTAACCTCAAGGAAAGAACATGGGAGCGAGAGGCTTAGTTGTGTGCTCGGTACCTCATTTAGTTTCCCTAGTTTGTGTTATAGCTTTATGGGTCATTAAATCCTTGAGATGGGAGTAATTTAATGACCCGTAAATTTAAAGGGAATTTTTTTCGTAAATTCTTATGGATTTTACGAGTATGCAGTTTCGGACAGAACCTGAATCCGAGTCCCGGTGTGCCCGGAATCAATTTCTGAAGTTTAGCTTCGGTACGTTTAGTGATCGAAGGAGCGGGTTTTTCTATCATTTGAACCGGTTCTTGGAATTGAAATCTGAGGGCACCGATGAACTCACAGCACCGGTAATTGATTAAGAGGACTTTTACCGTAGATGCATTGGCATGAGAGGAGATGTTAAACATTCTGGATTAATTGGGAAGTTAATAAAATTGTGGGACTCACTAGTTCCTAACTACCCATGTGAGGATAAATATGATGTGGGGACCACAAGAGCCCCAAACCATCACATTCCCAAACTATTTAACCTTCATTAGACCCCCCATTATCTCCTCTTGAATTAATTGCATAATTCCTCTTAAATTAAGTAGCCTCTCCACCTTCCTCTCCTACATTAAAGTTTTCCATCACAAATAATTAATATCATGAATTAATTTGAAATGTGTGGATTGTCTTTAAATGGGTGTAGGTTATTGCATTATTGTTTTTGGAAAATAATATGGTGGGGGATCCTCTGAAAGAGTAAGAGAAGCTTCATTCTTCAACCCTCCGATGAAGAACGGGAATACTTCATGCATTAAAATCTTCTCTCCATGACAAAACGGGGAGACGTCGCTTCCTCCACAGAATCTCTCTGTTGACTTCTATGAATCCTTATCTTGAGATGCCGACAACCGAGACACAGATTTTTCACATCGATTATTGAGGAATGGGGTTTCCGTATTTAATGTATAAGTGATTTATATCTCGTGCATGGGTATTTAATTTCCATGGTGATTGTATAATTTATATTGAATCAACTAAACTCTTTACGTTGATAAATTTTTTGTTGAAGCCTCTAATATGGAGGGCACGAGCTAAGGAACAAGTCAGACCCACTGCTGGTAGTTATTTTTTGTGCCAATTGATGGTCGACGATGAAAGGGAACGCAACAGCATTTGGAAGCTGTTCCACTGAAAAGTGGATCCTAGGAGAGCCGCAGGCACAAGCGATGGGAAAATCAGACCACCAGAGCGCGTCCCGTGGTCCGTGGAAGGGGATGCCAGTGTGCCAAGCCGAAATGGCAGTGCCAGTGACCGGAGGCTGCAGCCGGAGCCATCCGGCCGCCTAGAAGCAGCGGTGCCCCAGCGCACCGCCAGAGAAGACCCACTGCGACAAGCTGCGGCGGTGCGACGTGGTGGATCCCGAGGCCACGCGGGATCCCGAGACGACGGAGGTGGTGCGCGGTACGATGCTGTGCTGGTCGAATAGAGCCGCGGCCAAGACCGCGGCGGAAAACATGGGCGGCGGGTTGTGCCGGCCGCTGATGCCACCTAGAAGCGGGACCCGAGGGGGTCCCGCGAATACCTAGGGCCAACCATTATGTACGGCTATTTCCGAAGAACTGGGAGGGGATGTAGCCCCCTGAAAAGCGGATAGGGTGGGCCCCGCTAGCCGCCGCCACCCACCAGGTCGGCCAGCTGGCCACCAACACCCCGGGACAGGCTTGGCCGAGCCACGTGGACCGGACCTCCAGCGCCGGGCCGAGCTGCAAACGTCGTGCCGAGCCGCTAGCTCCAGGCCGGGCCGCACCAGCTGTGCTGGGCCGCTCCAGTCAGGTCGGGCTAATCCCAACCTAGCCTGACCCAGACCTGGGTCAGGTTGACCCGGTTTGGGCTGACCCAAGGGTATTGGGCCGGGTCGGACCGGGCCCAAACCCCCTATTTTCCGACCCTCTTCAGTTAAAAGCCCATATCTTGGGCTACAAACATCCGATCGACGCACTGTTAGTTGCATATGATTCCTTGGATCGAGATGGTCATTTAGTTATATTAAACTCAAGGTTTCGATGAACTTTGGGTAAGTCCGGCTAGATGAGATGGATCTTTTGTAATACTTCACCTGAGGTTTGGACGAAATTGGAGTAATTTCGGGTTTTTTTGTACCTGAAATCCAACCGGGAGCCTAAAACAGAAAAGCCGATAACTTTCAGACCAGACGACAATTTGACAAACCATCAGCGACGTTGGTAATCACGTTGAAAAACGGTCCCTATGAGTATAACCTATGAGTTTATGGGGTAAAGTTGAGATACGATCGGGTTGGTTCGTACAAAAAATCAATCGGGCCCCCGAGATGAAAAGGCTAATAAATCACATATCGGGCGTCCGATTGACGTGTAATCTGTTTCATTGATACCCCTTTGACGAGGCGGTCCTTTGAGATACTTCTTCATGGTACTTCATGTCAGTTGATGTATTGATCCCTTGGCTTGTGGAGCAGATCCTCCTAGAATCGAGTGTGCTATGTGTGGGAACCCTAGAGCTGGTTATGACAGCGATGACAACTGTACTTGGATCCTCCATGGGTTCGGCAGTGATGAAGACTGTAATTTGATCCTACGTTGGTTCGGCAGTGAGGAAGATTGTACTTGGATCCTCCGTGGGTTAGGCAGCGGGGGTGAATGTACATGGATCCTTCGTGGGTTCGGTAGCGAGGACGACTATACTTGGATCCTCCGTGGGTACGACGGCGAGGATGACTGTACTTGGATCCTATGTGGGTTCGGCAGCGATGGTTACTCTACTTGAATCCTATGTGGGTTCGGTAGAGGGGATGATTCATAGGTTACATCTAATCATCTCCACCACTCTTCGTGAGTAGTATACCTTTGTGAGATGAATCTTGAATTTCAATAATTATCATCGATATGATTGTGATATCCTGTGTGGACTGGGTTGTGATTTCCTATGTGGACTGGGTTGTGATTTCTTATGAGGATTGGGTTGCGATTTCTTGTGTGGATTGGGTTGCGCTTTCCTGTGTGGACAGGGTTGTTAATCCCTTTGTGGACTGGGTTGTGATTTCCTGTGTGGACTAGGTTGTGCTATCCTGTGCAGACTGGGTTGTACTTGAGCTCGTGAGTTGAAGCCGAACTGGAATTGATGACTTAGGTATATGTATGGGCATATATCTAAGTAGAGTTGCTTGATAATTCGTGGTTGTATCCTCACTTTATGGTTTAATCTTTGTGGAATTTGGGAGGCCATCGGGGGTCTCTAGGTCCCAACTAAGTATCGTATATGCACCCCCTGCATGGGTTATGCCCGCACTACGTTTTGTTGGTTGCAGATGATGGACAACGCTGATCGTGGTTGAGGAATATAGAATGGGATGGAATATGTAGGTGTACTATCAGACGGGACATACACGGAGCGGATGAAAGGATCTAAGGAGCTGAAGAGACCATCTGTACCCATCATTCATGTGGTGTTTCCGGAGGACATCTCAATGGATGCCGCTCTACTCTTCAGATGTTGTACATTACTTTTCTCAGTTGTACTTTACTTTCAGTTGTGTTTGTATACCGGCCCATTAACATTCCATAACTTACTTATGTACTCCGTTTACATAGTTATTACTTCAGAATGTGTACTCTATTGTTTTTTATGACTTATATATAGTCAATACCTTCCCTTTTATCGAGATTTACACCTTTGGTGCTAGTCTCTAGCCCCTGGCATATGGAAGGTGGGATTGGGGTACTCATGGCATGGGCCCCGAGGATGGGTCGTGATAGACCTAGAAATTACTTTGATTATTTTTAAATACATGGTAATTTTACGAGTCTGTAAAAATTGACGGTGCATGATTCTGAAGCCTGGTGTGCCCAGAATAAATTTACGATGTTTTGTTCGGGTACGTTCAGTAAACGTACGAGCGAGTTTTTAAAACTTTTGAACCGGTGCTCGGAATTAAACTTTGAGGACAATGTTGAACTTGTAGTGCCGATGTTCTATTAAATAGAATTTTACTTCGATGGTTGTGGGTCCAGAATAAAATTTAGTTTTTCGGTTTTCATGGGAAATAATAAAATAAAGTGAGCTTCAATTTATTTTTATTTGAACTGCAATGTGAGTGTTTAGAGGTGGGTCCCCCAGTATCTATAACCACCTTGTGGAGATTGGATGAGGGGGCCACCATGCCATAACCTCCCATGAAAGGTTACGGAGTTGGGGACCACTACTCTTCAACCTCCCATGTGGGGTTAATGTGGTGGCGACCACTCGAGGACCCATAACCTCCCAATTTGAAAAATAGGGGCGTCCGATTGACACGTCTTCTGTTGCATTGAGACCTCTATGACACGAGAGACCTTTGAGATACTTCTACATGGGGCTTCGTGACAGTTGGAGTACCGACCTATAGATCGTGGAGAAGATTCTCCTAGAGAAAAGAGATCATTGTTTGGAGACCTAGTAGCTGGGTGAGACCTAACAACTGCTAACCGATTCGACTCATAGTGATTCGACTAGCCCAGTGGGGAGTGCCTTGGTGTCATGGAAGACCCACAGTGGGGAGTGCCTTGGTGTCCTGGCAGACCCACGGTACTGGATAGGAGGAGTACCTCAGCAGGCTATGGGGGAGAGCGCCTTGGTGACATGGTAGACCCACGGTGGGGGGCACATTGATGACTCAACAGACCCACAGTACTCGACAGGAGGAGTGCCTCAGCAGTCCAACGTTAGTGAGAAGCACCATGGTGACTCGATAGGCCCATTGTATTCGATAGAGGAGGAGTTCTCCTGCATCCGGGGTTTCGACAGTGTGGCTGGGGATGTTACTTGATACAACCCCTAGAATAAAATTTTGGTTTGAGCTGAGTCAGTAACATTTCTGTTTACCTCATGATTGAGATGGATTACTTGATAACATAGGTATATGTATGGGCCTATAACTATGTGGTGTTATCTGTTGTTCTCAAAAATTTTGGTTTATCCTTGTTGGATATTGTGAGACAATGACAGTCTCGGGGTCCCTACTGAGTATCGTTATACTCAGCCCTACACAGGCGATGCCCGCACATTGTTTTGTTGGTTGCAGACGACAGACATTGCTAACTAAGGATGATAGTACCAGGACTGGACGATACCCGGAGGTGGACCATACGACGTGTCGGTACACGGAGGAGACCGATATATATGGAGTTCTAAGGAGGACATATGTACCTACCCTTCATTTAGGATCTGTGGTGGACGATCCAAGAGATGCTTTTCACCTTTCAGCTATTTTTTCCTTTTAAGTTGTACTTATACTTTAAAATTGGGTTTGTATTTCCATCCCCCTTTTACGTTTCATCATTCTCTTATTATACAGTTTTACATAGTGTCTTTTATTCAGTTGTGTGATCTATTGTGTGTGTTAATTGTTTTAAAGGAAATGCCTTCCTAGTTTAGAGATTTATGCCTTTGGTGTTAGTCGCCATCCCCTGGCCTATGGAAGGAGGGCATGGGTTAGTCACGGCACGTTCCCTGGGGGACGGGTCGTGACAAACTGCATCACAAAAAACTCTAATTAAACCCTAAAACATGAAATCAAACAATTAAAAATCAAGATCAAACCAACAAACTAATACCCTACCCCCTGAAACCTAAAAAACCAAAGAATATGCATCAAAAACCTACATATGAGGTGGAGGGATTACTCGGAATGAAGATGGAAGGTGGTCACTCTAATAAGGTTCAGTAGGAGAGGATTTTGGCTGGATGAGGATGGAATAGAGGAGGGCACTAGTCAGAAAAACCAGAGAAGGGATGTCGCATTGGCAGCGATCGCGGCGGGCGACCGGGAGGAGGCACGACCAGATGTCTGGAGGCAGTCATCGTGTGCTTTTGGAGAGACATGTGAGGGCAGTGTCGAATGGGGAGCTGGTTAGGAGGGGTATGTAAAAACATATGGGTAGAATGATGGAGCTGGAGGTGGCCAGCAGCGTGTACGGAGACCCGTAGGCATGATGAGAATAATGGGGGGGGGATAAACCAGACCCAGAAAATTAAACTAAAAAAATAAAACAAACACAAATAATAATAATAATAATAATAGTAATAAAAAAACACTAGAACAAGAATGATATTATAATAAATAATATAACTTAATCAACATCAATAATAATAATAATAATAATAACAACATCTTAATAAAATAAATCATACTAATACCAAGAATAATATTATCAGATAAAAATAACAATATTTTTATTATTAAGTCAATTCATTTTTTCTTATTTTTTTCCTATTTTATGTTTTCTTGTTAATTAATTAATTAATAATATATTTTGGAAATAATAATAAAAAAATTTATGACATTAATAATTTTATAAGAATAAAAATGGTAATTAAAAAACATAATATTATGAATAATAATTATTATCACAATATTAATAACATCTTAATAAATTTTTTATTCTTAACACTATTAAAATTAAAAAGTTTATTATTATAAAAAAATATTATTATTATCACCATTTAACAATTTATTAAATTATAATAATTTTTTTTATTTTTTTATTTCCATTTTATTATTCATTACATTCCAATCATCTTCCTTGAACTTCGGGTAGGCCATGTGGTGAACCAAGTGATGTTGCACGGTGACCTGGGCGAGGTCACGCAACTTCGACCATGATCCGATGAGCGCTGTTATAGAAAAAACATGTGATTTTAAATAAGGACTAAAAAAATTAATTCGGGATTCAACCCAAAATACCTGATTCCTAGAAAATTAATATAATAAATAATTTAACAATTGAACTTCAAAAAATATTTTGAAAGGACTGTTTGATATTGGAAAAAAACCTTGAATGTGTTCAATTAAAAACACATCCCCACATTCTATGAGGGAATAAGTAGTTATTCTATAAATAGATCAATATACATGTATAACATTTAATTATATCTAATTTTGATTTGTTATCTAACTATTTGATCGTAATGACCCTAAATATTTGGTATCAAGACCGGTATTGTTGAATTCAATTCCAAAAAATAATATAATCAACCTTGAATTAATATTTGTTTAAGTGATTTTTTTAATATTAGGTGAGATCTACATATCCTGAAAATTATTCTAAGCTATAAGCGAGGAGAGAAAATCCCTGAAAAATAGCACATCAAATTTTACCAATGTGTTAATAAATAAATATTTAATAATATGCATCTTTTAAGCATCCACCAAATAATAGTTATATACCATGGTTGCAATCATCAAACTCTATGGTATTTCTAATAATAATTTAATATTATATGATTGAGGGGGTGAATAATTATTCCTATAGAAATTTACCATTATAAATTTATTAAAATAATATTAAATAATATATTAAATGATATAGTGGAAAATAACTATACCTTTGACATCTTAATTATCATGGTCTACCCCAGTGGTCATAATGACATAGGATCTTCAATGATTATATTGCCTTAGATGGTTTTGATGACTGATATCCTCATTTTTTCATGGATTAGAGAATTGATTTAGGAAATTAAAAAAATAAATTCTTTTAAATGATTGAACTATTGGGGGTTAATTAGGTATGACACCTATATATTCCATTTCCCTGATTTAACACTTTATTTTATTCTTATAATTAGGAAGATGTTGGCATGTAGTTTAATAATTGAAACATTTTCCACTTCATTTCATGCAATTCCACTTTTACTTCTTCCCTTGTTTTATTCATGTTTGTAATTGAGTATTCTTTCTTAAATGTAATTTATCTTTACATTTCCCATAAAAAATTATTTTCCAATTTTTATAATAAAATCCATGAAAATAATGAGATTCATTAGTTTCTATTTCCTTCATATATTTGCATCAAAAAATATCATTATACCAACACAACTCGTTTACTCTTAATGACATTTAAAGAATTGGTTATAAGGCACTTAAGAAACAATTAATCTTTATTTATGTTTAAATAATTAAATTAGTGGATTACATTCATATTTTTGTGATTTTTACTTCATAAGTACAAATCAAATTATCATTTTTTTTCTAATCAATGAATTCTCTATAAATTTTCATGTGAATAGTGTTTGGAAAATATTATATAAAAAATACATTCTTTATAATGTCCCACTAAATAGCTTCTTCATCTTAATTTTAAATAATTTTTTAATAGTCATGCACTATTGGTCATTCCCACCACTAAATGATAAATGGATAAATAAACCATCTCATAGTCAGAGTAATATAGAAAAGAAATAATGTTCTCTATTTCACTGATAGATTTCAAAGAGTTTATAAGATTGGAAGACCATATAATAGAATATAGATATTGTAACATTAAAAATAAATATAAATAGAATATATCCTTGGGGTAATTATGGAGGTTAACATGATTTTCATTTTTATTAATCATCTATGAGAGTTGGGTAAGTTTTTCTAAATGAATTTTCACAGTATCATTCATCATTTTTTTTTGATATTTGTTAAAATCACTATATTACCCATTTCCTTGATCATTAACGTTGTTCATTGTCATTCATACCATATAAGAAATCCAAAATAGATTCACATGAGTAATGAAACATAATATCTTTTGAAAATAAAAGTTAATAAATATGTAAAATTAAACAGTATATCTTATGAATGTATTTTTATAAAGCCCCGTAATTTAAGACCATGAGAATTTCAATTCAACATATATCAGTTTTTATCATCCTAAGTGGCTTTGGGTTGGGTTCTCCTAACCTAATAAAAATAATAACTGAACTCTTCATTGATACCAAAAGTGATGACCCATGATCATCGTGCATATATTTTACTTTAATTAAATGAATTAATTATCACATCACAGAAATAATGTCACAATACTAGAATAAAATGGTTTATTATCTTAGGATATTAGATATATAAACATATTATTAAAAATCATTGGTTTATCATCTCAATGAAAATATGTAAATTATACTTATTCATATACATATTCATGTATATAATTTCCACATAAATTAGAAGACATCGAGTGAAATAAAATAAGATAAAATTTGAAGCACATCAACAAATCCTAAATTTTTAGAACATAAACATTGGGTTAATAGATGAAAATGGGAGAAATAGTTGATTAAGAATAATATAAGATCTTTAGTGATGACCACGACACATAGATTAAAATAATAGCTCATAGTACATAAAAAATGGATTATAATAGAGATCATTAAATCAGATTAGTTTTACCAATTCATGGAAATATTGTATCATTAATCAACTACCTTGGGAGTATAACATAGGTATTGATGTGTCCCCTTGAATCATATTTTGTTAATTATTTCTTCAGTATTAAAAATAAATTATTATGATTAATTTATTTATTTCTAAATTTATTAATTTTCATATTTACTTCAAATATTTCTACTTTTCAAATTTTAATTGTTTATAACATGGTATATAAGTCTCATCTTGAGTTTATAGGATAATTCTATCATTTGGACCCTTAAATATAATTTCAATAAGTTTTCATAATGTTTAGTATAGATAAAATAATTTTTAAGTGGTTATATAAGGGTAGAATAAATTATTCAGTGTTTCATAATGGTAACATCGAGTTTACATGGGTTATGTAAAGGCAATCATATGTTTCCATATATTGTGTATAAAAAAATTGTAACATTATATGTGTATTATAAATATAACTAAAAATTTATATTAGTTGTGTATATATAACCACAAAAATATATGAGTTTCATAATGGTATCTATAATATTCAATGAGTTTCATAAAGGTAAAAAAATCATTTTATGTTCTTTGTAATGTTAACAATAAATTTATATGAGTTTCATTAAGATGACCATAACTTTCTATGGGTTATGTAAATGTAACCATACATTTATATTAGTTATTCAATGGTATGTATCACATTATATTAGTTATTTAATGATGACCCAAGAAAATTATAATTACAATAATGGTACTTGAATAGTTACACAATGGTATCATATGAATTCAAATAGTTGCGTAAATGTAACCTTCATTTTCTATTTCAAGAACATAGGTAAATTTGTTAGGAAATAATTAAAAAAGGGTACCTAATAGTTCATGTTGTGTTATAAAACACATTCATAAGGGTTCCATAACATTTTCAACACTCATTTAAGGGTAACCTAATGGTCAAATTGTGGTGATCCATACTTGTGTAAGGGTTTCAATGCATTTATAAAGCTCATGTAATGTAATCCCAAGGCCCAGGTAAGTGAAATATATGCTTTTGTAATGGTACCATCACCTTTATAATCCCCACACAATGGTAACTTATATCTCATGTTTTGATGTCCTTGACTAGATCAATCATTGTTAGTAGCTGAACTAGTTTCCACATAAACTGAAGAACCTATCCTAGTATGTCATATTTTTACAAATACTAGGAGGGTGTGATGGTTATATAGTAGGGAGACTATACCCTTATGATCATAGTCGTTTAAAAATTAACATAATATCAATTAACATTTGAATCTTAATACATTACTATTAATCAAGTAAATATATAAACCATCCTACCATAAATTAATGACTAACATAATAATATCCATTGTCATAAAAAATGATGTTGATCTTATGAGGTAGATATATAAATGTGAATGGTACATAGGAAATAATAAATATACATTTACACCATTCAAGGAAAAATTACTACAATAAAATAATATTTTCTCCACAAGAATGGTAGTCATAAGTTTGGTCTCTCTCTCACATTCTTCAACATTACATACGACATTGGGACTTTGGAGAATGACTATTCCATTTCTCCATTCTTTTAATCAAGAAGTCTATCAAGATACGAAACGGTGGATTAATCATGGTGTGAGTTACTATTTGTGGAACACCACGAATTTTTTCTATAAAAAATACATTCAACGCATATAGCTTATCACAATGTTTAGATACAATAGGATTAAGGATGTAAAATATGTGATCTATTCCAGGCTGCAAGAACACGTTATATAAAATAGTATATAAATGATGAATAACAATAAACATAGAAAATCATCAACTACATTATAAGATGAAATATCATGTTTAAATCATGTATTTAATATTCCAAATAAACATATATCATACCTATGAGGTTGAGGACCAATGGCCATTGAACAAGGCATCAACTTTGAGTCCACAAAGCATGTACATAAGTATCATAGTGTAATGTAGACTGAAATAGTCTAGGACCCAGTGCCCATAGTCAAAGTATTCCTCTTCATGATCACAGATCCCATCGATATAAATCTCAGTAAAGTATTCTCTATGTTCTAAGGAGTATGTACGAGGTGGTCCAAGAAATCCTGATCAAATGAAACAATCCAAGGAATCCAATAATAATTTCACAATTGGTTAATTAGTTACATAACATAATATCAATTATCAATTTAATATATATAATGAGTCAAGGGTCCTTATTATTATCTATTAACATAAACCATTAGATTTATAATATTCATTTCATTAACAATTTCACACATAATTGATTAGATGAGAGTCCATGTTAGTGTTCATGCCATTGATCAGATCCATTTTATGAGTTATAGAATGAACTTGGGGGTCATGTTAGTTTACATTACATTTTATTAATTATATTTTATCATAATCAATTATCAATTTAATAAATATATATGGGATAGAAAAAAGGTCCATTTTAGTTTCTATAAAACATCACTAAAAAATTACTTCATTACGAATTGAGAGAACTAATTTTACATATCATTATACAATATTGATTTAATTATGTTTCATCTCACATTTTATTTTTATCTAACTAGAAATGAAAAAAGATTCTCACCCCTTAAAAATTCGTTGAATTTAGATGAAATTTCCATTTTATCCAATGTAAGATAAACTCACCACATGATGGTTCAAAATTAATCAATGAAATGAGATCATCTCGAGGGTGCTACAGGTTGAGGTTAAAACATCCAACCTTTCATATGGGTGTAATAACATCTTTATGTTATTATTTAAAAAATCAATTTTATGGTATATTAATTTAAGGAGAAACAAATGGATGTTTTGATGTGGTTCACTGTAGTGGAAGCTATAAAACAAAACAAAATTCAGAAAATTTATAGACCACCCTCCATAGATGATTTAAACTATACTAGTATGGTTTTTTATTTGGATTCTTCCTAGTATTTGCGATATAAAAGGAATATATTAATGTCCTGAAAATTTGGAAGAAGTTCAAACATAGATTAAGAATTCAATCCGAAAAGATAAATGAATGAATGAATAAATTTTATTGATAAGGTTACTGGTACACTCTCTACATATTGAAAAATAAATTAATTATAGTATGATTTAAGGATTTATTCCAAATATAAGATGAGTGGAATTTGTGAGCTCCAAAAAGAGGAATTTTCTATTCCCGATGAAGGAAAAATGAGGGGTTGATGTATTAAATTATCAAGGGTAAAATAAGTAAATTGACATATCTTTATATTGGTTTTGGTCTTCAAAAAAATGGGACAACCATGGGAAACATCTTTCCCAATAGAATTCCCCTACACATGGTTGGTCATACTATTTGAAAAATGGTGCACCTAACTATGATGACTCAATAACTTCATGGAAGTTAGGGTTCAAACTCGGCACCCAATTTGGCTAACATGTCTAGCATCTATGGATTCCATCCATAGTTTCTCTATAGGACCTCACACAACCATGTTTTCTACCACATGTTGTTTAAATACCAGGATTTTCAACATATTGTTATAAAAGTATGAGATGAATTGTAACTAATAATATTTCTCCACACATAAACTTCTATCAGTATTTATAAAAAACTACAACGTTGGTCCCTGAACAGACCTCACAATATCCTAAACAATTCCTGAAGGCGTTAAACATTTCAATTAGAAGAGTGAAAATAATATAATAATATTTAACAGGTTCATAAGTCATTATAATTCTTAGGATCTTTCAATATCTCTTATTTAACAAAACTAATCCTTGAGATTCCATTTTGAGGGTATAGATCATCATTTGAGAATAGATATTCCACTGAGCATGTACATTAGTGTCTCTTTCTAGGGTCTTATCATCTACATGTTTTTCCTACCACAAGACATGTACTAGAAAAATAACCTCCCACGGAGACCCTTTGGTCTCCGATCAATGATATGTACGTGATACTCCTTGAATGATGTGTCTACCTAAAAATCAACCTAATTAGGCTAACGAAATTTAAATGAGTATGAATGATATGAATGTAATAAGGATTCAAGTAATAATTCATGCATGGATCAATACATTTGAGATAATTGTAATTAGTATTGTTATTATATATCTTTTTTCTGAATTTAGAGTGGTTGATAATAAAAAAAATGTATACAATGTAAATGAATATATTTATGCCCCACTCTAGAGTAACCCACAAGATTACTTGATCCCCATCATCAAACTCCATTTATCGACATTGGTGGTCTGTGTAGAACTTCTAGTATAATGGAACGTTATCCGCATGATTCTTGATAAGTTGTATCTAAACCGAAATATCCAAAATATGATAAGTTCCTCATAATGAAATGTATATTACATATTACCGCCACATGGGTGATAGGAATTTACAATCACATAAATCCACATAAATACCTTTTTATATGGTTACTTAATAAATATTTCTATATGAAAATTTTAAATGAATTATGTTTTCTAAAAAGGACCATTAAAATCTAGGATGCATCCCTTGTTAATGCCCCATAATAACTTTATCTTATTCTCATACTAACCTTCAGTTTGTGTGTGATAAAATATACTAAAAATTATCTATTAACCTATTTACATTTGCAACCCCATCCAAAACCATTACATAAAATGACCTTTCCTATTAGATAAAATAGTACATAGAACTCAATAAAAGAATGCGATCTCTATGAAATATATCATTTTTATATCATTAGAATAAAATGTATATATGATAGGTAGGGTATGAGAACCAACGAATTTTTTTTGGTCATTAGTGTTCAAACATAAACTAGTGAAACTGGGAATACTGAGTATCTAAACCAATTATCTACATTTTCATACTGGGACACCTATACTTATGGCATAAATCATGGTATATTTTCATGAGTACATGATGTTTCACCCAAAAAGAGGTATGAAACTCTCACATCTATTACACTTATATGTCTAGAAGAACCTAGAAACTTCCATGAATGAACAATATCTCATAATATTCAACTATACAACTAGGTGGTGTGTGCTGGACTAAAATGCTCTATAATATGGAATTTCCCTTATAATCATAAATATATCTCATCTTAAATATATCCAAAATGGATTTTTTCAGAAATACAAATGTACGAATATAATATAGGTGTTTCATAGTGACCTCTATGTGATTCTCATAAAAGTGGACTATCAATAGAGACTCACTACTAGCCTTCTGTACTACATTCTTAAGAGCCTTCTAGACCAGATCATCAACAATTTCATTGCTATTCTTAGGAATATAAAGAGGATAATCAGGTAAAATTAGTATTGTTTCTAAATTCAACATCCTTTTAAAATCATATAAGTCCTTCTCTCCATATTTTTACCATACTAAAATGTAAAATTTATTCCTCAAGACTGTGATCCGTGATAAAGGATTTGGTAAATATTATATAAAGAACATGAAATATCTATACAACACTAAGAAATACTATATAACGAAGTTGATATTATAATTAAGCTAGATAAAATGGATCTCACCACTTATCGGTCAACTGAAAGTCTTTTATTTGGAATAATATAACATTCTATGTGGACCTTTTTAGTCTAAATGTTGAATTTAGAAATATTATTATAAAGATGATTCGTGATCAGTGTACTCAAAATAATGGCACGATTTTTGACATGTTTTCCTCATGTATGTGAGTAAACTATGATTTGTTTCATAATGTATACAATAAATTAATCTTGATATATTTAAGATGATAAATTCATCAATGTGATGAATAGTTCTACCATGTTCATAAGAATGAATTATATATATAAATGCTCACGAGATCTATTTATACAACAGAATGTTTTATGAGGTTTATTTGATTTGTCTAACATACACTTAATGGTAGTTGTTAGGTCCACTAGGTTGAATACCCTGAGAGGGGGAGGGTGGGTGGGTGAATCATGGTATGGTAGATTAAAACTTTATCCATTTGGATCTTGTTTCGTTGTTAGAAAAAACACAATTCTCTCTTCCTACTGTGGAAATATATAGACAGATATGAAATAATTCACCGGAAACAATGATTTTTTACTTGGTTCACTCTCACTGGGATATGTCCAAGGAGCATACAATGGCAATGTGCTGAAGTACCAAATTCACCAACGGTCATGACCAATATTGAGTATAATGTTCGGGCTAGAATTTCAATACCCAGTCTCACTGCCTTTATAATTTTTTGGATCCGCTCACTGCATTCCCAAGGGTCACTCCCTATGCTGCTTTATCTGACTCACTCTAGGTTGAAAGAGTCACTGTGTTCCTCTTCATTCACTCACTAATCTTGGTAAAAAAATCATCTCACAGTTCACAGACATGTAGGTCAAACATAGTTTATGAAAATGTTGGTCCATTGATTTTCATGAATTTATTCATCCTCGAAGATAGGAAGATGCTTTGTTGATATTTTGTTTTCACTCATATATGATGTCCACCTTCTCGAGTAACACTGTGTACTAGAAAATTCTTTTTCAAACTGATTTGAAGCTCTCGCCATTATCATTTTGTAAACCATGAAACACATTCCACTCCAATGTACCAATTACTAGTTTTGGTGTGTGGGACTCCATCTTATTATACCGCTGCTACTTCCACAAACCGCCCTTTTTTCAAGGACTGCCTCTAACTTTGTGATCCTGTACCGATTACATGAAGCTCCTCAGCAAAACCCCTCATGTCTGTGAACTGTTCTCTGTTCGAGGACTAACTTCTATTCTGCATGCCAGAGATCCCCCTTCATATAAAACTTGTAGAAATATCCCTCTAACATTTTGAGATTCATCCTCCATGTACTGAGTCATTTCCTTCCACATACCGGACTTCCTTCTCTGCATAGCAGACATCATTTTACAGGTTAAGAATCCTTCCATACACCTTCATCACGTTCCACTTTAGGACATTGCCGAATTCTTGGAGAAAAATAATAATTCTAATGATGTTCAATCTCAATAGTAATTGGTGGTGTTAGAAATTATTATATAGGTAAAAATATCCTCTTAATATGATAAATCATGATTTACTGAATCTTAAATCCAACATCAGTGCTTACCAATCCCTATGCCATTGCGAACCGCATTCCATCCATGAACCATTTTTCTACACACCATCTGTGTACTACATTTTCTCTTACGTAGTTGATTTCCTCTACCGTCATCATTCCATCTACGTACCTCATCGCTACTCATACAAGAACTGTTTTTAGTGTCAAAAAATGCATCTGTATACCCTTCTTACTACTTCGTGTACCGTTTTCAGAACATGGTATGTGACCCATGAATTACGGTACATGGTTCTCATCCTATGCTGATTTTCATCAATATTATTCATAAAATTAAATCCTAGTAATAAATCCTTCCTTTTCTAAAATCAAAATAACGATTTTGAGGCCACAAAATTTTGAAATCAAAAGGAAAATGTGCTACCTTAATATCCTTTCTTCGGTAAACACAAACCAAACTCATTTGCGGTCATCTAGCTTTTTCAACAAACACAATCACACCTAAACATTCTGAGAGAACCCCTTAAAGTAATTTTTTCCTTCAATCTCTCCCTTTGGGATTGTTCAATACTCTTCATAAAACAATTTTTTGTATTTTGATATCTAGATAAACGACCTTCAACCATCAACCATCATTCACTTCATGCGATTAATATAGTGATCATGATTTTTATCAACACATATTGTAAGCCCACCTGATCCATGCTCGGTGTGATGAACACGAGTGTTATGAAATGTACATCAGTGAATCACTTCATTAAAAATCTCCCATTACCAATACCATACTGAACACTACTACCAATGAACTACTTTAATCACAAACATCATCTGTCGTGATATCTAATCATTGATTGATCACTTATACCATCATCAGATTTAGTGATCCCCTTATATTATATCTCTTCCAAATAGATTCAGCTCAGCTTCAAATCCCTCTATCTCACTGATCCACTTAATAGCTTATCAGCTTGTCTTTTCTCCCCTAGAAGTCACAATTTCTCCCCGTTTGTCAACAAACCCGAAGGTCACATCAGGGTTGTAAGCAATAGGGTAAAGAACACATTTCTGCATATTAGGAAAACACACATAATACCTCAGGGAAAGGGGGACCCTCATCCTCAATTTTTCACGATTGGGAAGTTGACTGGACTCCCAGAGCCAGTCAATGCCTTTCAAATACTTTTTTGGGTAAGGCCTTTTTAAGAATATAAGAAACTTTTTGATCAATAGGAACATATTCCATCTTCACAAGACATTGCTCCACCTTCTAATTCATAAAATGATATTTGATTTCAATGTTCATTGTCAGTGACTGATGGACTGGATTTTTTCTAATATTTATATCACATGAATTGTCACAATGGATTTCAATTGGAGATTTCACATCAATTACCATATCTTCAAGTTGAATCTTCATCAATAATAGCTATGTGCAAGCTTGATAAGACACAATTTATTCATATTCTATGGTGCTTAATGAAATGAAATCATATTTCCTTCTTAACCAAGAAATACAGAACCCTCCAAGATAAAGGGAACCTCCAGATGCTGACTTCCTATCATCTGCAAAACCAGCCCAATCCGCATCTATATATCCTAACAACTCTATTTGAGATTTTTCGTTATACATTATGCCAAAATCTATTTTTCCCTTGATATAATGATGAATTATTTTTACTGTAATCACTTGGATCTCATTGAGACTGCTTTGATACCTTGCTACTTGATGTGTAGAAAATACAATATAAGACCTCGTCGTTGTCAGGTACAATAAACTTCCAATGATTTTCCTATATTCTGTGATATTAATTTTCGTGCCTTCATCATCATGTGATATTTTCAGCTGGGTATAAACTTAGGTCTATATCACTTTGGAATTATCAATTCCAAATCTTCTCAAAATCACATTGATATAATTATATGGGTAAATAAAAGTTTCATTTTTTCTGTGCGTCAAATGTAAGCTATAGAAAAAATGTCATATCACCAATCATTTACATTTCTAACTCAATTTTTATGAATTGAGAGAACTATATGCATTTTGCATCATCTGATCCACCAAATATTATGTCATCAACATAAACCAACACCATAACCCTTTGAATTTTTCTATTGTTGAAAAATAGATTTTAATCAACTCCACCATGCGAGAAACCGAGCATCTTTTGAAACTAATCATGTCATGAATACCATGCCCATGGTACTTGCTTCAAACCATATAAATCCTTATTTAGCTGACATACTCTATTCCCATGTTCATCAATGAAAAAACCATCTAGTTTCTCAATATATAATTCTTTATCTAGTGTCCCATTCAGAAATGATGGATTGAGATCCCTCTGAAAAAAATTTATCATTTATTGCACTACTATATACAAGAATAATCATATTGTATCCAGCCTTCCAATAGGTGAAAATGTCGCATCAATATCAATACCCTCTATCTAATTGTATCAATTGTACACAAGTCGTTCATTGTTTCGAATCAAAACACCATCTTCATTTTTTTTTTCGAAATACAAATTTTTTTAGAATGAAATTCTTATATTCTGGTCTTGAAACAATATCCCATGTTTGATTCCTTTCAATTTCATAAAGATCTTCGTTCATTTTTAAGAACTCAATTCACATCTCCAAATGCTTAATCAAAGTATTCATGCTCTACTTGTGTTATGTATGATTGTTTCTTTAGATACTTCACCCTTCTTGTCTTCACTAGTGCTTTCTAATTACCAATTATGTTATTCTTATCAATTTTATCTCTTCTTATTGGTCACTGGTATGATGATAATTTATTCTCATCATATGAGTCTTCTTCTAAATCAATCTATGATGCTGGAAAGTCTCCTAATCATATTATATATTCATCGCTATCCTCTTGAGTCTAGTCGTGTATTTTCTAAAGATTTTTTTTTTTCATTTTCTACTATAGTAGAATAATGATTTTAAAAAAACTATCTCAGCCTCTTATTGAAGCATTTATATGATTTTCTGTTCTTTTTGTAGCCTTGAAATATCCCTTCATCCCTATGTTATTCAAACGTCATTTTTTTCTACTTATTGAGAATGAAACATATAATTATGAATATTTGAAAATATTTTATTAAAGTATTTATTATAAAATAACATGTATGTAGTATTATCCTATTTTTGACACTGTAATGATCGATTTGGAGTGTTTAATACTGTCATAATTAAATTTTTCCAAACATTCTTCAGAAGGTCTTTCTCAATGAGCATCATTCTGGCCATGTGGTTGACAATCTGATTTCTTCTCTCAACTGATCCATACAACTATGGAGTTCATACTAGTAAAGCTTGATGCCTCATCACATGTTTTTCAAGATAATCCTCCACTTGTATATTTGTGAACCATGCTCCATTATCTTATCAGATTGTCTGGATTTTCAGACCAAAAATCTTTTCACATTTTCATTGATACCTTGTGATGCAACTAAACACTTTTGATTTGTGTGAGATTATTGAATCCCATGCCATTATACTATAATCATCAATAAAGAGGACATAGTATCTCATCCAATCAATAGCCCTTGGTGAAATGATCCCTCACAGATCAATATGCACCAACTCAAGCAGTCTCGTTGACTTTTCCTACTTATACTTATATATATTTAAAATTATCTTCCCATGTTGGCATGAATCACACATATGGGTACGATAATGTGATAATCTAGGGAGATTTAGAGATTCATCATATTTCACCAGATCATCAAAGGAAACATGGATTATGTTGGCAAGACGCTTATTCCAAAACCGGATTTCTTCATTATTTGACAGAAATCACATATTTATTTCTCCACCCATGAGTTAAAGATTCAATTTTGTACGATTTCCTTGAAACAAAACATCAACATCCATTTATTCGATGATACATAATTTCTTCGAAAAAGTTATGTCATGTCCTGAGTCACACAATTGACTAACACTAATCATGTTATGACTAAGCCCCTCAACAACCAAGACATCTTCTCGTCTCATGTCTTTTCCTCTAAACATTTCATTTCTTGAACCAATAATTTTATATTCTTCATCATTACCGAATCTTACAATAACTTATTTATCATACCTAAATCAAAAACTAGATTATTATTTCATGTCATATGAGAAGTTTATCCCTTGTCAATTATCCATATCCTCGTGTGATGTAATGACTTGAACGCAATTTCTGCAACCACATCTTGGTCTTCCCTTTTCATTTAGACCCGTGCCTTTGAATTCATACCAGATATGGAATGATTATCATAATCTAACTCAGTATATTATGGGTTTTGTTTACCTGCAGAGTATTAAATTGATTTTGAATCTTTATCTCACTTGAAGATACTTTTGTCTTCTTATTAAGAACAAATTCAGTTTGCCTCAGAACATTCCAGGGCAATGTTGATGTGAAATATCTTTCCATATGACTGAGTCTTTTTCACCAGAAACAATGACCATCAAATTATTACCTATAATTTTTTTCTCTATAGAACCACCTCTGTTGGTCTTGTTCCCTTCGATACCTATTTTATATGGATCATAAATTATTAGAGTGTCCCATCGTACCAAAACAATAGTATCGTATGTGAGGTACATTCATATATGGAAATGATGCTCCACTAGTTGTTGATTAGGTTCTCTGAATCTTATGATTCAGCTTCATGCTTGAATAAATATTCAATCTCAGACTAGGTTCTTGTGGTCTTACGTGAACCCTAACTGCATTCTATTTTAGATCAAGCCACATACCAGCCTTATCATTTAGAGTGGATTTGTGCTTCTATTAGGATGTACCACTCTACTCAAATCCCATCATCTCTGTTTCCCATATGATCTTCTATCATCGAAGTATCTCCTGATCTCCAATTGTTCATCATAGTATAACAATATATTCTTCTAATGGTTTGATATTCTTGATTGGAACTTTTCTAATTTTAGTCAAACTACCAATTTCAATTTTCTTTTCCTCTATTTTGATTTCTTACTCAACCACCTTTTTCATATCTTTTTGGAATTGAAGACCTCATCTTTTCAATTACTTAATTCAGATTAGAATATTCTTCTTCTTGCTACTGTATAACGAGTTTGGAAGCGTGATCAACTATTTTACCTTCCTTCTTTTTGGCTCAAAAAGATATCTACCTCTTCAAGGGAAGCACCGAATTCATCCTGAACATCTTCTCTTCCTTCAATTTATCCTTCTTCATTGTAGCTTTCTTCTCTTATTAATTAATTTTTAGAAACTGTCGCCAAAGAATATATTTTATGATCTGTGCAGTCCTCCAACTCATCTACCTCAAATTCTTCTAAACATTCATCCTCTCTTGAATGTAGATTATTCCTTTTGAAGAACTTTCTCCTTGTACATCTCCTCCCTCTCTAATTTTATGAATAATTCTGTTGGATCATTTGATAGATTTTTTTATTTTCATCGTCAAACTTCTTAGGACACATTCCATTAATATTAAAAACCTCTCCGCATCAAAAGCATGAAAATGAATGTTTACAATTGAACCTTCCTTTACCTCTTTTTTAGATTGGAGGAGATAAATGGCATGGCATCGTCCATGTTTTCCATTTCAAGACTATCTTAAAGCTAGAGATTCTTCATGGACTTGAATTCTACATCCTTAGGCTTCCCGTTTTCCACTGTATCATTATCATCATTTCTCATTTAATATGATTTAAGTGTACTATGTAAGTTAACTAGTGTCAACTCTTTTTGGTATTTGTCTTCAAACTCTGAATCTTTCAGATTGAACCGTAGTGGATGTTTCCTCAATATTCGTTTCACAATCTTTATATCATTAATGAATTCTCCTAGACCCTACATGTCTTCTACAATAATATTTATCTTGTCGAATAATTCACCAACAGTATCATTGGGGTTCATTATGAGATCCTCATACTTTTCCATAGAACCTGCAGCTTGTCTTCATAGTCTTTTGTGTCACCTTAATAAATTTTTAACAATTTTTCTCACATTTCATGTGATGTTTTATCAAAAATCACTTTAATGTAAATTGCATTAGATAGGGATCTCCATAAAGAAATAATCCCTTTAACATCATCATCGAATTTCCTTCATTCATCTTCTGATAAAACACAACTATTATTGTCAACTGATATTCCATGCATAGGTTCTCTGAAGACATCCATCCCAACTTATTGTAAGTAGTTCTGCATTCTATTAATCTATAGTTGAAAATTATTCCCATTTAAGATAGTAAATATTTTATGATTGAACGCCTACATTTCTTCTTCTGAGAGATAACCACTAAATTTCAACCTTTCCCTATAATACCAACTATTGGGTCCACTAGGTCAAATACCCAGAGGGGGGGGGATGAATCAAGATATGGTAGATTAAAACATTATCTCTTTTGGATCTTGTTTCACTGTAAGTGAAAACGAAATTCTCTTTTACTCCCATGGAAATATCTAGACTAATATGAAATTAGGCACATATCACATCAATTTTTACATGGTTTATCTTCACTTGGCTATGTATAAAGAACATATAATGACAGTATGTCGATGGTCCAAATTTACTAAGGGTCATAGAAAATAATGAGTACAATGTTTAGGAATAGTTTATACCCCAAACCACTACCATTATAAGGTTCGGGGTCTTATCACTACATTCCTAAGGGTCACTCCATATGCTTGTTTCTCTAGATCACTATCAGTGGAAAGGGCCACAATCTATTTCTTCATTATCTCACTTCTCTTGAAAATAATCCACTCACAGTTTATAGACATGTAGGTCAAAAACATTTTATGGGCATGTAGGTCTTTTCATTTTCATGAATTCCTTCACCCTCAACTATAGGTAGATGCCCTATTGATGTTCCATTTTCACCAATAGATTAACTCTACCTTCTCGAGTAATGTTGGATACAGGAAAATACTTTCACAAACCGATTTGAAGCTCTAAAAAGCTTCCTTGTGCAAATCGTGAACCACCTCTATCTCTCGTGTACCAATTACCGTGTTTGGAATGCAGAACTCCTTCTCCATGTACCACTGCTACTGCCATGAACCACCATTCATCCGCATAGTGCCTCTGCCTCCACGATCACGCACTGCTTTCATATACCACTATCGCATACCAATTCTGCAAACCTACTCTACGAAAACCATTCTATCCAAGAACTATTCTATTTTCATGGGATACATTAGATTCTGCGTACCAGAGCTCCCCCTCTACATTACACTTGTAGAACACTCTCTCTTACATACTGGATATTCCTCCTCTGTGTATCGAGTCAATTCCCTATGCGTACCTGACTTCCTCCTCTGCGTACCAGACCACCTTTGCGGGTTAGGAATCCTCACAAACATCTTCACAGCATACCACTTTCATAATTTTCTGAATTATCAGAGAAAAATATTCTTTCTAAGGATTTTCAATCACCAACATAATTGGTGGGGTTATAGATTCTTATATCATAAAATATATCCACTTAATCCACTAAATCAAGATTTACTACATCTTTAATCCAACCTCACCGCTTTCCAATCATTCTTCCACCATGAAATACAATCCATCCGTGAACATTTTTCCAATGCATCATCTGCATACTTCATTTTATCTTACGTAGTTGATTTCCTCCTCCATCATAAAGCCATTAACTTACCACAATACTCCTCAACTATAGAAAATTTTTGGTTTCTCCAAACGCATCTTCATACCGGTCCTACCACTCCACGTACCATTCCTGGAACATGGTACGCAACCCATGATTCATCGTACGTCGTTATCACAATTTTCCTATTTTCTTCAATGTTCATCATAAAACTCACTCCTATAAAGAAATCCTTCATTTGATAACATCAAACTCCCTATTTTGAGGCCCCAAAATTTTTCAATCACTAAGAAACTGGCCCTCCCTAAAAACTTTTCTTCTGTAAACCCCAATCATACTCATTTTCAGACATCTAGATTTTTCAACAAATACAATCACTCCAAAAACATTACAAGAGAACACCTAGATGGATTTTTGCCCAAACGTAACCCAACCTCAAATATATTATAGAGATAATCTATATTTCTTTGATATTTTTGAAGAGGTATTCTATACATGGTAGTTGATACTGGATCTTAACTATAATCTATATAAATTAACAGTAATCCAAAAAAAACTTATGGCTACCATAAACCTTATTTTGGAAATGCATAGATTAACCCCCGAGGGAATGTAATATTTTATTTAAAACCATTATATTACAAGTATTTTAAATACATATTGATGTATTGAAACATATTAGTATCCATCCTATATAAGGTATTAGATTCCTATACAACTCTTGACACTAGATTGATAGTAAAAATTACCTCACTCTCAATAGAGGTAGCTAAAAAAGTATTCAGTTATAAAATTATAAAAGAGATATGCTAAAATAGGGAAATCATCCTCACGTGTTCCCTGATAATCTATATAAAGGATGGATATATAGGCTGTCAAATTACCTTTACCATGACGCTCTGGTCTAGCACAACTAGACCAGAAATTTCATTCACCCAAGTGAATATACCTATTTCCCTATGGTGATGTAAAAAATAACCTATTGAGATGATGCCAAAATCACCCATCTTGAGGATGAAGATGTTCAATAGGAAACAATACCAATATATCATGACCCGGTAATAATTAAATTATCTTGCACTCTACAATATAAATGACAATGATGTACTGATTTTTAACATGCCATAAAAAATTTTATCTCAATGGATTTACTCCCCATTTTCACCATATATAAAATCGAGTGAGAATTACAAGTATCAAGTTGGAAAAAACTAGAGTAGATTTTACAATGATCCTAACTCTATACACAGATGGACTAATGATATAATCTATGTGAATATACTCTCATTCATTATTAGCCCACTTCATCTTGGGAAAGGAATAATCATATAGATCTATTAGGGAATCTCTCCATACTATATACCAATATTGATCAAAATGGGTCAATAAACACCACCGTCTTTTAGATGAAGCAAGTAGTATATAAGATATGAACATGAACCTCCATTTTGAAGTCATCTCAAGATGCTTTGATATATTTTTCAATGCCTCTATCCATGACTCTGTAGAATTTTGACATCCATCACCCAAAAACATTGGTAGATAAAACTACAAAAATTCTTATGTCTAACCTACCATAGTAGTGGAAGGTCATGGGGTTCTTCACATATTCTTCATGATCCGCAAGAATCTTTATCGAATCTTTTTTTAGTTCCCCGATCAGGTATAATGGGAGGTTTTTTATGTGTCACTACCAACTCTAGTGCATGGTTGCTTCAACCCTTCTATTATATGACTCTAGGATATCATTGTGTCATATATCTAAAAATATTAACAACATTAATCATGATACATTTGATAATGCTATAAATCATAGATATAAGATTATGATTGGCACATTCCTTACAATATTTTATTCACACAACTTTTCTTTCTCCTAGAAGAACATAAGGAACCAATAGTGGTATTGCATACTACCCCATACTAGTGTTTGGAATGGGCCAGGTTCTATATTTACCATCTGGGATTGTAGTAGAAAGAATGTCAACATCATGTTATATAGGATAATACTCTTTATGTAGCAATTGAAACCAATATTTATTGTTATCCATTGAATTTAATATTTATGAATCATAGTCTGTTGAAATTTATGTATATAATGATATGATAAGATGAGTCACCAATCCAAAATTATAAACTTCCATGACTTGTATATTGTAGTTTGAATTTCATGTATATGTGACCATATAATTACCTTCATCATCAAAATGTCAAAAGTCTTTAATGATAGCTCGATTAAACTGATCACCATTCCCAATTTATAAAATTTCAATCCATATAAAATATGTATGGAATCAATATAAACATATCTAACCAATGTTTCAACTCTTTTAATCATATTCACATATCTAAAACATGTTATAATTGATTAATTAAGGTTCCAACATCATGTTATATTGTAAAACACAATTTAGGTTGATTTATAAACATTAAAAAAAATTAATCATCCATTTCCTACATGAAACATAAGAGAAATTTCATTGGGATATTAATATATTAATTAATAACATGAAATAATAAATACACGCAAGAAAAATAGTTATAGCCTTCCATATACATGTAATTTCAATCATGAAGTACCTATAATGATTCATGAGACAACACTTCCTTATCGTACAAAACCAAGGGAAAGCCCCTTAATTACTATAATAGTGTTGGAAGATATTTTCTTCACCTAATGGTGAATTATTTAAAACTTTAATAGGACTAATATCAAACAACAATATCCCTTCCTACATTATTTTGTAACAACCTAAAATTCTATGGTATAAACATTTCACTTGATATAGTGTATCAAACACAACACCATCCATGTAAAGGAATATAATATCCTGATAATATATAATTTATTTAATATTTTAAAATATATCAATATTTTTTAAATTCAATTTATGAACAAATGAGTTATAGTATGTTATATGCCACAATGAGTTTCTTTAACATCTAATGTAACATGGAAAA
Source organism: Viscum album (assembly GCA_963277665.1). NCBI lineage: Eukaryota > Viridiplantae > Streptophyta > Magnoliopsida > Santalales > Viscaceae > Viscum > Viscum album. Next base: position 1,959,574,563 of record OY728165.1, read on the forward strand.
CTGAGTTTCAACGAACCATAATATGTTACAAAAATATTATTAGAATAAGATATAACATAGTTGTTAAATAAATAATATATGAATATAATTAAATAACTGATGAAAATTTATGGTTAACAAAAATATAAAATGAATTCACTGGATAAAAATTATCTACAAAAAAATATAGGAATAAGTTGAATATGAAGGTGATATTTTATTAAAAAACTATATCTATCCTAATATAATTATATTATTCTAATAAATTAAATTAATTAAAATTAATTACTGATATTAATGTCATATAAATATAATATATTAAATTAAATATTTTTTACATTATGATATTATATTTTATAATCATATGATAAGAACAAACATAATATTACATATAAAAAACTATATTTTTATATAGGTACTTTACAAGCATTTTATGGGAGAGCATATTTTGAATCCATTTTTCCACAAATATCTTAACATAATAAGTCGTAATTAAATTATTATTTTTAATGGACAAATAATATTAACTATATGATGGATTTTTTCATATTTCTATGAAAATTCATTTTTTAATGAATAGTGGGAAATACTTAATTTTAGTTTAAAACTACTTTTTCATTTAATTTCATTGTCAATATACATATATTTTTAAACTAGGATAACGATTTGTTAGAAACTATTTTTTAAACTAATCCAAATTTAGGTCATTTGAATCAATTTTACTTTGAAATTAACTATAAAAAATTATTTTGGGTGTTTTTACCTTAAAAACTCGTATTATCTTCCCATCTTCAAGATTACAAATAAATTAATTTAATAAATTTTTATATTATAATATGGAAAAAGGGATTATATATTGGAAATAATATAAATTTATAATGTATAATTAGTTAAATTTAGTTTTTGACAACAAATACTAGTAAATGTAATTAAAATTAATTACAATGCATAAGGTTAAATTATGCTTAATAATGGACTAACCATTAATATTATTGGGAAATATGACCATTAAACTTGTCCAAGAGACATTTTATGGCTATAATTTGACCCTATAATCTATTTTATATACTATGGTCCATTAAATGGTCATCATTCAATGATAAAAATGTGAATGGAATTCCTTTGTCACAATATTACAAGAGTGCCACTTTTCCTCCACTATAAAATGTCCTTCTCTCATCCCAAATAGTGACACATATAAAGCCAATTTTTTTCAAACAATATCAACCAAAATACATCCACATCATTCCTACCCTCATCCTATAGTCTTTACCTTTTGTATAACTAAATCTATGAATCCTTTTCATACAAATAATAAGAAGTTACCATTTAAGAGGTAATATCTCTCATTAAACTCGTTGGTTTTATTTCCATTAACCAACTACTCAAAACATATTATTCTTTTATTTAATAACAACAAGAATATCTTAAATATAAAATTAATTTTATATGATTATTTTTAACCGACACATACACACACACATCCATCTAATGGGTAATGAATACATTGTTTCTCTATACATCAAACTACTTCCTCACGAAATGAGTATTGTTTATTTTTCTTTTACCACCTATCATGGTGGCCATTATGATTGAAAATATATTTTTATGTGTTATATATTTTATTTATAATTTCGGAATTATACATTATATTTTATTTTCAATATAACATTATGCTTTCCATCTTGTGTTAATACTATAATTTCGTTTGAGGAAGTGTAGAATACCGCACCATCTAAGTGATGTTACTCATTTGTTCCATATAATTAATGTATAAATGATGGTATTTATAATAATATATAAAATATATAACATATATATTATATTAGAATTATAAAATATATATATCATTTACATTAAATTCTTCTAACACAAAAACTACATGAAACTAACATTCACGTGTATGTACGACCTACCATCTTCATGAATTGTGCATTTTATTTGTAATCTCAAATCATTATAGATTATCCTAAATGAATTTTTTATAAGTTAGTAACATATTTTAAACAACTTTAAAATAATATAAATACCACACAATAAAAGGAATTTTAAGGTAAGGAAATTTAAACTCAATTTACATTCAATTAAGTCATATTTATTTATATTCACCAATTCGAATTTATTTTGTGTATAAAATATAATTTGATATGTTACATAATGAACATACTTACTCTAATGATATTATATGTTTCATTTAATATTATTCCTTCATGTTTATGATCATTAAAATGATTTATAGTAGTATGGTAGAAATTTTATTGTTAAAATATTAATCTATAGAAGAATGCTATTAATGATTGCCTTTTCATTCTCATATCCAATTGTAACTTATTTCATTAATATGAAAAAAAAATATTATAATCATTTTTCTTTAGAAATTTTATAATATCCATATTGTCATACCATGGATATTATTATTTTCTAAACCATAAAATATTTTACATACGATGACTATATTGAATGTTATTTGATTATATATAATTTTTTTATAATTCTCTATTCTTTACTCAATATTTCTATTTGATAAGGAATATAATTTATTTCACAAATTAGAAATGGTAAATTATTTTTTCATTCAATTATTGGAGGATCATGGAATTTATATAGCTCTTCGATATATCAACAGTTTTTCATGGGACACATAATTTGGAAAAATTAATTTGGTGGATATCAATAGTTTCTGACTATATTGTGAAGGTCCGGATGGTAGAGGATTTCATGTGCACTAGAAATAAAATAATATATGAAATAATTTACCCCAATTAGTTTCAATAATTATTCATCACTGAAATTTTGTGTCGATATATCTGTTGATATATATCATGTATAGTTCATTGATTAAAAGGCATATGTTTCGGTTTATTATATTTTTGTGTTGATTTTTACATATCATTTTAATTAAATGGAATATGTTGTCAATTAATTAACTTTTAATATTAATTTATTCCAAATTATTTATTATTTCATCTACTTTACAAAGCCTTACTGAACATTTGAGCTCACCTTATCATGTTTCATTTCCCTATGCTATGAATAAAAAATATTCTAATAATATTTCGAAGATTAATGTTATTTTAAATTTTATGTATCATATTTATATTTCATAGTTCCCCATTTTTTTATGGGTATCATGTATATAATATTTATTTCCAATATTTCTAAACTAATCATTACTTATGGATTTTATTCCTTGTAATCATACCAATGTAATACAATAATACAACATCTCTAGGATTTGGTGTTCGGGGTGTTATAGTTATTATAAAAGTATTTTTAGAAAAAAAACATGGAAACTATATTTTGAAAACATTTATTTGTGAGAAAATACCTAATATATGATTTCAGTATAAGTATATAATAACATCCTAATAATTTGGTATGGTAGAAATTATTTGGTTATTACTTGATATACATCCATGTTTGTATAATACAAGTGGACATGGTTCTGGAACATATATATCTATGAGAAAATTCTATGACAAGGTGTGTCAGGCAGAAAACGGTGTGACCTAGTAAATGGCAATGGCCTCACTACACACCTGATTTAAAACTCATAGTGATATTTTATGCAAAGTTAAAATTTTATTTACCAACCAATTTTAAGGATTTGAATGTAAATATCTCCCTAATGTAACAAATGTTTATGATTCTAGGATTCACAATGAATAGAATTATGTTATATGATATACCTTATTTTGTGTTATAATAGTTAAACACATTAAGAGATAACCTCATATATGCCATTGTATGTAAATGGTTCTTGGAATGATGAATTCAATCAATACTCATGGGAAATGTAGAAGTTTACCTACGGGGAAATTCAATGTCCATGGAATTAGAAATAGTCATTTATGGATATATTAGAGAATAATATTCATGATATGGAAAATAATCATTCATGAATGGTAAAACCTATTCAACATAGAGAATATCCTATTATTGATTACTTAATGTGACCTAACCTCTCATACTTTAGTATTAATAATAATTAAATCCAAGATGAGTAATGTATGATGTTTATGGAGAGGATATTAATGGACTTAAAATTAAGTGAAAATGAAAAAGATATAGTTACAGTCTCTTACCTCCAATATAATTCTGAATAGTGGTGGTATCTGGTCTAGAAAACAACAGAGGAAGTGTAAATATAACTCATGTAATAGAGAATTATTAAAGAGACATTAATTGATATGTGCCTACATTTTAATAAATTAATTTAGAAGAAGATAATCTTCCTTCGCTTAAACAAAAAGGAAGAAGATAGTTTTGAGGATTATGAAGATACCTTTACTAGGTTAGAAAGGATTGCTAAAGACTTAATATGAAACACAAAATTGAATATGTATAATGTACTAGAAGGTATTTTGACATATCGTTGAAGGGAACTAGTTTCTTATACGATTTTATCATACAATGATATATTTTTTCAATTAATAAAAAAACACAATTTATTAAGTATTATGGATTCAAGGGGAATAGGAAAACAAGGGAATGGAAGATAAAATATCAAATAATGGGAATAAGGGTATGAAGGATTTTCCAACACTTGATAATTGTGGAAATAATCACCCTTATTCCCATTATTTGATATTTTATCTCACCCTGGTAAATACATGAATGGATGGGTGTTTCTTATAAGTACGATGAAAAGGGTCACTGGGCAAAATAAACCAATGTGAAGATGGCAAAAACCACTATTCAATGATAAAACTACATAATGATATGTAATTATGAAAATTAATTCCCCAATCCTAATGGTTATTTACCTCTGAAGAAGCTATATGATCAAGTTGAAGAATTTTTTATTGAAAATACTGATGTGTAATAAATAATGTACTATTGTATTTGGATCTACAAAATATTTTTTAAAAGTATTTCATTGATGGTTTTCTCATCCTATGAATCATGAAATATATAAGGATTATACTATATTAGTTTTTAAATAAATTTTTTAGATCATATATTTAATATTATCTACAAATTTTATTTAGTAGAAAGTTAATATTTTCGAAAAAACACTTGATTGATGGAACAAAAACCCTTAATATGTTAATTATGTTAAGATAATTATGAATTATTGATTGATTTGGATACCTACTAAATTACTTGGATCATATTAATGAAATGTTGATATTTAGTAAATTTTATCATTGATGTATTTTACAATACTTTTTTGTGTTAAGGAATTTATCCAATAATATATTTCTTACATAAAGAATTTGGTAGAAATCATGTTTCCAATATGTTTTTATGATGATTCATGTTATTACCATATTTGAAGAGGAGATATGATTATGTTATTAAAAATTTTGTAATTTGAAAATCTAGAGCTTCATCATGTTGACTAATGCATAACGATATGTTTCTTTTTCAACTTCAATAATGTTATTTCTAATGTGTTTTATCATAATCATTTTCAAAAAAATTCCATTTGTGAAATGGTTTCAACTAATATTTTTCAGATGGTATTATAGATGGATGTATTAAATAAAAAATAAGAATAAATGTATAAATATTTCAATAAAATACCAATGGGTAATATTGTGTTTATAGAAACAAATATATGCATATATTCTTATAGAGTAAATGAATTCCGCAAAATGGTTTTTTAAAAAAAATGTTGTGCTAATTCCATAATTTTTTATGAGGTGCGGGTATTCTAAATCATCCATGATTTATAGATTTTAGGCTCTCATATTTATTTTAATCATTCACTTGTTTTTGATTTATGACTTCAATAACTCACTATAAATATTTAAGAATTTCCTCTATGTATTTTCCTATAATTTCCAAAAATATTCTCTTAATGACATACCTAGTTATATGTTAGTCTAAATGAACATTTTACATTCCATTCACTATTTTCTAGGGGATTATTTATGATCCTTTATCAATATTTGGGTTTTCAAAATATGTAATATGATACAATATACTACCATGATTGTATTTCAATTGAAATAATTTAATTTATTGGATTTTTCAAGAATTTAACTCCCCAAAATTATAAGGTAACAACATTTCATTTGATAGTGTGCAGCACATGTAACACAAAAAATGTAATGGAATATAATATACAGATAATTTAAAATATATTTAATATTTTAAAAAAATTCATTACATTTTATATCATTCAATGAATTCAACAATCAGTTAGAATATGCTAAACACAATAACAAGTTTTTCAATGGATTTTGTTACATGTATGGTCGGGTTTCACAAAACAATATTATATTTTAAAAATATTATTATAAAAATATATACAATAGATATTAAATTAAAGGGTTATGAATAATATTAACTACATTATTAATATATAAGGTTTCTAAAAATATAAAATGAATTAATTGGTTAAAAATTAAATATAAATAAATTATATAATGAATGGAATATAAAGAGAATATTCTTAAAAAAATATTTTAATGCTAAACAATTTATTTTATCCCAATAAATGATATTAATTTTAGTTAGTGAAGGATATTAATGTAATATATAAATATATAATAACTTAAATCCACTAATTTTTATATTACTGAAATAGATTTTATAATTTTATTATCAGAACAAACTGATTACTTCACATAAAATTCTATATTTTTATTAAGGTGGTTTTACCACATTTTAATGGACAAGAAATATTATATAAAATTTCATAATATTTTATAAAATTGATATTTCATAATAATCATCATCTTTGGAAGCTAAACATAAAAATTTTCTTAGGATGTCTTTTTGGTATTTTTCAGTGAAGATTCATTTTTTATTTAGTAGATAATAATACAGAATTTTAGTTCAAAATCATTTTTCCATATAAATTATTTATAAGGAAAAATAATGTTGTAGATTTTTTCTAAAGAATAATTTGATAATTTGTTGTCAAATAATGAAATTTATTTCATTTTAATCAATTTCACATTGAAATTGACTATAAAAACATAGAAAACCTTAGGATGGTTTTCCTTAAAAACATGTATTGCCGTCTAGTCTATGGGATTAAATTTAAAATAATTTCTATATCTTCTCTGATTGAAATATGAAAAATGTATTCAATATTTGGAATCTGAATTATTATTATTATATATGGTGTTCAGATTATTTTATGAAAAAATATATTATTTAATCTAATGAAAATTAATTACAATGATTAATTTAAAATTAATCTTCATAAGTGACTAAATCATAATTTTAAGGGCCCAAATCACCTAGAAACATTTCCAAGATCCATTGTCTTCACATATTTAGAACATATCCTATATTATAACCATTTTCCCTTATTTAATACTCTTTTTATGTGAAAAGTGTGGGTGGAATTATATATGTTAAAATATTACAATAGTGCCACTCCCACTCCACTATAAAAGGCCTCCTCTCCTCCCACATACTCACACCTCTCAACCAACATTCACTAAAAAAGATATGAAAAAAATATCTCCTAAAAATCCTTCCCCTCAATATATAATCCTATCTTTTTCCATCAATTAATTCATATAATCCATTTGGTACAAACTAAAAGAAGTTACCCGATTAAGTGGTAACATAATTCATTAAGATATTTAGTTTTATTTCATTTCATCATCCCCTATACAGTAATTATTATATTCTTGTATAAAAAATAAAATATCCTAATTGTACTATGATTTTGTTTATGATATGGTTTCTATATCCACAAACACACACTTCCATCTAATGTGTAACAAACATATTGTTTCTGTGTATGATGAACTAATGCCTTTACAAGGATTATGGTCTTCTCAATGCATTCCCAAGTGTCACTCCCTATGTCTTATTCTCTAGCTTACTACCACTTGAATGGATCACCAGAATCATCTTACTTCACTAATTTTTCTTTAAATGAATCCACTCATAGTTTATGCACATGAAGGTCAAACACAATTTATAGACTTCTAGGTCCCTTCATTTGAATAAATTTATGCATCCTCAACTATAGGTAAATGATCTGTTGAAGTTAAATTTTCACCCACGGATTAATTCCAACTTTCCAAGTAATTTTGGGTACGGAAAAATACATTTTCAAACTGATTTGAAGCTCTCACAAGCTTCCTTTTGCAAATCATGAACCACCTTCATCTCCCACGTACCGAGAACTGGGTTTGGTACGCGGAGCTCCTTCTCCACGTACTGATGATACTTCCATGAACCAACCTTCGTCTGCATAGTGCCTAAACCTTCACAATCGCATACCACTGTCATGTACCACTGTCACATACCAATTCTGTGAACCTCCTATATGAAACCCCTCCTATCCATGAACTATCTGTTTTCATGGGATACGTACTCTTCTGTATACCAGAGCTCCCCCTCCATTTTCCACTTGATGAACTCTCTCCATCGTGTACTAGATATTCCACCTCTATGTACCGAGTCAATTCCTTATGTGTACCTCACTTCCTCTTCCACGCACCGGACCACCTTTGCGGGGTAAAGAATCCTCACAAACATCTTCACCTCATACCACTTTTGGAAATTGCCTAATTCTCAGATCAAAATATTCATTCTATGATGTTCAATCACCACCATAATTGGTGGGGTTATCGATTCATATATAGGAAAAGATATCCACTTAATCTGCTAAATCAAGATTTACTGAATCTACAATTCAACCTCACATCATATCGATATTTCTTCCACCATGAACTACAAGCCATCTGTGGAAATTTTTCCTACGCATCATCCGCGTACTTCATTTTCTCATACGCTGTCAATTTATTCCTCCATAATAAAGCCATAAAAATACCGCAACGCTCCTCATCCACAGACCATTTTTGGTTTCTCCATATGAATTTGAATACTAGTCTAACCACTCTGTGTACTATTCCTGGAACATTGTACGTAGCCCACGAATTTTAGTATGTGGTTCTCACCCTTTACATATTTTATTCAATGTTCTTCATAAAATTCACTCCTATGAATAAATCCTTCCTTTTCTAACATCAAAATCCTGATTTTGAGGTCCCAAAATTTTGCAATCACTGGGAATATGGGACACATTGAAACATGTATTCGGTGATCATAGTCATTTGCGATCATGTATATTTTTCCAAAAACACAATCACTCCCAAAGCATTCCGAGAGTAGACCATGAAGTATTTTTTTCCAAAATTTCCACGACTTCAATTAAATTATAGAGATAATCCACATTATGTTGATCTGGTCGATGATCTATTTTATATATGTTATTAGATACTGGTTATTAACTATAATATAGATAGATTAACAGTAATCCAAGAAAACCTTGTGGATACCATAAAAATTCTTTTCAAAATGGATATATCAACCACAAGGGAAAGTAATATTTTATATAAAACCATTCGTTTTCAAGTATTATAGATACCTATTGATCTATTGAATCTTATTAGTATCCATCCTATATAAGGTATAGGATTCCTGTGCAACTCTTGACACGTTATTGATAGTAAACATTACCTCACCCTCATTGGTGGTAGATAAAAAAGTAGACAGAAATTAAATTCTAATAAAGATCTCTTAATATAGGGAAATCATCCATGCGTGTTCACTGATCATCCATATAAAGGTTGTATATACAGGCAACCACATTACATGCCCATGATGCTCCGGTCGAGCACAACTAGACCAGAAATTCCATTGACCCTTGTGAATATACCTATCACCCTCTAGTGATGTAAAAAATATCCTATTGAGATGATTTCAAAATCGTTCATCTCAAGGATGAATATGTTCTTTAGGAAATGATACATACATATCATTAGGGGTAATACTTAAATTATCATTCACTTTAAAATATAAATCACAATGATGTATTGATTTTTATCATTCCATAAAATATTCTATCTAATGGAAATACTCCCCATTTTCACCATATATAAAACTGAGTGAGAATTACCTGTATCAAATAGTGAAAGAACTAGAGTTGATTTTACTATGATAATAACTCTATCCACTTATGGACTAATGCTATAATCTATGCGAATAGACTATCATTCACTATTATCCCACTTCATCTTGGGAAAGTAATTATCTTATAAATATATTATGGAATCCCTCCAAACTATATACTAATGTTGATCATAATGGGTTAATAAACACCACCGTCTTTTATCTGAATCAAGTAGTATATAAGATACAGGCTTTAAGCTCATTTCAAAAGTAATCTCTACATGCTTTGAAATAATTTTCATGGCCTCTACCCATGACTATATAGCATGTTGACATCAATTACCCAAAAAAATTGGTTGATAATACTACTATAATTATCATCTCTAACCTACCATAGTATTGGAAGGTTATGGGGTCCTACACATATTCTTCTTGATCCGTAAGAATCCCTAAAATTTTTTTAGTTCCCCAATCAGATATAATGGGTGGATTTTTTATGTTTCAATACAAGATATAATTCATGTAGATTAATTCCCATCACCTCTAGAGCATGGTATACTCCACCCTTCTTGAATTAGACTCTCATATTTCATGGTGGAAAATATCTAAAAATTTTAACAAAATGAATCATGATACATTTGATAATGATATAAATCATATATATAATAATATGATATGTAACTTCCTTTTTATATTCAATCCACACCACTATGACTTCTCCTACAATCAGGTCATATTGGCATATAAGATCATAAAGATTCAAAATAGATACTATATACTACCCCATACCAAGGTTTGGCATGGGTTACGTTCTATATTTACCATCTAGTGTTTTTGAAGAAAGATTGTAAACTAAAATGTTATATAGGAAAACACCCTTTATGTAGAAATTAGAACCACTATTTATTGTTATCGATTGAATTTAATATTTATGAATATAGTATGTAGTCAATTATGTATATAATGGTCTGATAAGATGAGTCTCCATTCCAAAATTATAAACTACCATGATGTGTAATTATAGTTGGAATGTCATGTAAATGTGACCATACCATTACATTCAACAGAAAAATGTCATAAGTCATTAGTGATATCTTTATTAGACTAATCACTATTACCAATTTATAAAATTATGAACCATATAAAATATGTATGGATTAATATATAATATTATCTAACTAATGTTTCAACTCTTTTAATCGCATTCACATATCTAAAACATTTTATAATCGATTAATTAATGTTACACCATCAATTTATATTGTAAAACACAATTTAGGTTGATTCATAAACATTAATAAAAAATTATTAATCCATTTCATACATGAAACATTATAAAAATTATATAGGTATATTAATATAGTAATTTATAAGATGAAATAAGAAATACAAAAAGGAATAATAGTTATGGCCTGTCATTTACATGGCATGTCAATCACGAATTACCTATATTGATGCATGATACAATACTTCATTATCGTACGAAACCAATGGACAAGAAAACCCTTAATGTATATAATAGTGTTAGAAAATATTTTCTTCACATAATGTTGAATTCAATAAAACTGTAATAGGATTAATCTCATACAACAATATACATTCACACATTATTTGTTTAACAACCTAAAATTATATGGTAACAACATGGTATTTGATATCATGTATCACACACAATAGAAAACATGTAAAGGATTATAATATATAGATAATATATAATATGTTTAATATTTTAAATTATATCAATATTTTTTTTATAATTCAAGTTATGAAAATATGAGTTATTGTATGTTATGTGAAATAATGAGTTTCTTCAACATCTTCTGTTACATGAAAAACTGAGTTTCAACGAAGATTAATATGCTATTAAAATAGTATTATAATAATATATAACATAACTATTAAATAAATAAGTTACGAATATAATTAAATAACTAACAAAAATATATGGTTTACAAAAATATAAAATAAATTCATAGGATAAAAAGTAACTAGAAAATAATATAGGAATGAGCTTAATATAAAGGTAATATTTTAATAAAAAATTATTTCTATGCTAATAGAGTTTCATTATCCTAATAAATTATTTTAATAAAAATTATTGAGTGATATTAATTTAAAATAATATATTAAATAAAATAATTTTGACAATTAGCTATTATATTTTTGTTTGATAAAATATTAAATTCATATCATTAATATAGACATAATAATTATCATACAGTGACCTTTTTTAATATTTCTATGAAAATTCATTTTTAATGAATAGTGAAAAATAATGGCATTTAGTTCAAAACTGATTTTTCATCTAATTTAATAATCAAAATAAATATTTTTTCAGACAAGTATAATGATTTTTTAGATAATATTTTATCAAACCAATTTAATTTAGGTCATTTGAATCAATTTCACTTTGAAATTTACTTAAACAATTGAGTGTTCTTACCTTAAAAACATGCATTATCTTCCCATGTTCGGGATTACATTAAAATTAATTTCATCAATTTTAATATTATAATATGTAAAAATGGATTAAATATTAGAAATAATTGTAATTTATAATGTATAATTAGTTAAATCTAATTTTTAACAACAAATACTAGTAAAAGTAATTAAAATTAACTATAATGCTTAATGTAAAATTAAGATTAATAAGGGACAATACAGTAATACTATGGGATCATATGACCATTAAACTTTTCCAAGAGCCATTTATGGACATATCTATAACCTCTAATCTATTTTATATACTTTGGTCCATTAATGGGTCAACATTCAATTATAAAAATGTGAATGGAATTCCTTCATCATAATATTACAAGAGTACCCCTTTTCCTCTACTATAAAATGACCTCTATCCTCCAACATAGTCAAACATATAAGACCACTTTTTATCAATAAATATCTACCAAAATATATCCAAATTGTACCTACCCTCATCCTATAAACCTTACATTTTTTATAAATACATCTATGAAACCTTTTCATACAAACGATAATAAGTTACCATTTAAGAGGTAATATCTATCCTTAAACTCTTTGGTTTTATTTAAATTAACCAAATCTTCAAAAATAACAGTTATTTTAATTTATAACAAGAAAAATATAATAAATATACTATTTTTTTTTTTTATAATTTTCTTTAACTTACACATACAAACACATCCATCTAATAGGTAACAAATATACTATTTCTGTGTTCAACAAACTGCTGCCTCACGAAATGATGATTGATTATTTTTTCATTACCACCTACCCTGGTAGCCATTATGATTGAAAATATGTTTTTAAGTGATATATAAGGTATTTATAATTTCTGAATTATTATTTATATTTTATTTTCATCATAACATTATGCTTTCCATCTTTTGTAAATACAATAATTTCTTTTGAGGATGTGTGGACTACCGACCCTTCTAAGCGATGTGACTCAATAATTTCATACAATAAATGTATAAATGATGGTATTTATAAAAATAGGTATAATAAATAAATATATATATTATAATAGAATTAGAATATAAATATATCATATATATTAAATTCATGTAAAACAAAATATAATTAAAACTAACATTAATGTGTCTGAATGACCTATCAACTCCATGAATTATGCATTTATTTTATAATTTCCAAACATTATTAATTTTCTTAAATGAATATTTACTGAATAAATATGATAATTTAATCATGTTTTATATTTTTTAGATTATTAAATCATGATCTTTTTAATAAAATAAAAAAATAAATCTCATAAGATACCTAAGAAAACTAGGAAATTAACATCATAGATAGTTAAAATAATAAAATTGTGTTATGAAAAGGATAATAAAATGTTATATGAAATTAATATTGATATTATAACCATGATTATGTATATTTTATTAGTTATTATTATATTTTAAACCACATTGAAATAGAATAAATACCACACAACAAAAGGATGTTTAATGTAAGGAAATTTAATCTAAATTTTCATACAATTAAGTCGTATTTATTACTATTTGCAAATTCACTTTTATTTTGTGAATAAAATATTATTTTATATGTTACATAATGAATATCCTTACTCTAATGATATTATATATTTAATTTAATATTATTCCATCATGGTGATTATCATTTAAATGTTTCTAATTAGTATGACACATTTTAATGTAAAAATATTAATATGCCCAAGAATGATATTAATGATTGTCTATTCAATCTCATATAATTTTTTGATTTATTAAATACAGATAAAACAATCATCTTATTATAATAAAATGTCATTAGAAATTTTTGAATAACCACATTCTCATACAGATAAAACAATCATCTTATTTATCTCACATATTAGATATGGATAATTCTTTGAGAATTCAATGATTTGAGGATCATGGACTTTATGTAGCTCCTCGATACATCAATAGGTTATCATGTGACATATAATTTTTCAAAATTAATGGAGTTGATATCGATAGTTTTTGAAGAAATTGTGAAGGTCACGATGGTATAGGATTTTATGTGCGTTAGAAATAAAATAATGTAAAAAATAATTTACCCCAACTAGTTTCAATAGTTATTCATCAATGAAATTTTTTGTCGATATATATATTGACACATATCATTTATAGTTCAATGATTAAATTGAATATCTTTCGGTTTCTTATGTTTCAATCTTGATTTTTACATATTATGTTAATTTAATGGATTGTGTTATCAATGAATTAACATTAAATGTTAATTTATTCAAATTTATTTATTATTTCTTCTACTTTACATACCATTACAAAGCATTTTACCTCACCCTTATCATGTTTAATTTCCCTATGTTTTGAAGAAAAAATATTCTAATAATCATTCGAAGATGGATTTTATTTTCATTTTTTTTATCATATATATATATATATCATATTTTTAAAATTTATTATGGGTATCGTTTATTTAATATGCATTTCCAATATTTATAAACTAATCATTCCTTATGGATTATATTACTTTTAATCATTCTAATGTATCACGATAATACACCAGCTCTAGGATTCTATGGTCGGGGAATTATAATAATTATAAAAGGATGTTTATAAATAAAACACGGAAACTATATTTTGAAAACATTGATTTGAGAGAAAATTCCTAATATATAATTTTGGGATAATTATATAATGACTTCCTATAAATTTGGTATGGTAGAAATTATTGGGGTATTACTAGATATACATCCTAATTTAGATACTACAAGTGGAAATGGTTCTGGCACATATATACCTTGGAGTAGTAGCTATGACAAGGTGTGTCAGGATGAAAATAGTGTTACCTAATACTTGGGAATGCCATTACTACACAACTGATTTAAAAATCCTGGGGATATGTAAAGGAAAGTTAACATTAAATTTACCTAGAATTTTGAAGGATTTGAATGTAAATATCTCCCCAATGTAACCATTGTTTATTATTATAGTATTAACAGTGTGTAGAATTATATTATATGATATACTATATTTTGAGTTATTAATGTTCATTACATTATGAGATAACCTCATATATCCCATTGTATGTAAATTTTTCTTGGAAGGAAGAATTTAATCAATAATCATGGGAAATATAGATGTTTCCCTACTAATAAAGTCAATGTATATGGAATTAGAACATTTCATGTTGTGGATATATTAGAGAATCGTAGTCAATATATGTAAAATAATCATTCTTGAATGGAGAAACCTATTTTCTATAGAGAATATCTTATGATGGATTGCTTTATTTGGATGAATCGCCTATCTTTTAGTATTACTACTAAAAAAATTCTAGATGAGTAATGAATGATTTCTCTAGAGAGGTCATTGATGGCCATAAAATGCAGTGAAAAGGAAAAGGATATAGTTATAGTCTATTACCTCTAATGTGATGCTGACTAGTGGTGGTATCTATTCATGAAAACAATAGAGGAAGAATAAATAGAAATCATGTAATAGAGAATTATTAAGGAGACATTCATTGATATGTTCATACATCCTAATCAATGAATTTAGATGAAGATAAGGTTCCATCACTTAAAGAAAAAGGAATAAGATAGTTTTGAGAATTATAAATATACCTTAACAAGGTTAAAATGTAATGCTAATGATTTAATACGAAACACGTAATTGAAGATGTAAAATGTATTGGAAGTTATTATGACACATCTACGAAGGGAATTTGATTCTTATAAGATTTTATCATACAAAGATATATTTTTTCAATAAATAAAAAGAGAGAATTTTTAAATTATTTTGGATTCAAGGGAAGAAAGAGAAGAATGGAAAGAAAGATAAAATAATAAATAAATTGAAGAAGGGAATGTAGGATTTTCCAACACTTGATAATTTTGGAAATAATCCCCCGGGTAAATACATGAAAGGATTGGGTGTTTTATATAAGTACAAAGAAAAGGGGAACTGGGAAAAAGAAACCAAAGGGAAGAAGGATAAAATTGATATTCAATGATACAACTATAACATGATATGTAATTAGGAAAATTAATTCCCCAATCCTTATGGTTATATACCTCTGAAGAAGATATAGGACCATGTTGAAGAATTTTTTATTGGCAGGACTGATGTGTAAAAACTAATGTACAATTCTATTTGGATCTAGAAAATATTTTGTAAAAGTATTTCACTGATGGTTTTATCATGATATGAGTTATTAAATGTTTAAAGATTTTACTATATTAGTTTTTCAATAAATTTATTTGATTATATATATAATGGTATCATCAAATTTTATTTAGTATAAAGTTAATATTTTTTAAATACACACGATTAATGGAACGACAACCCTTAATATGTTCATTATGTTGAGATAATGATGAATAAATGATTGATTTGGATACAAACTAAATTCCTTGGAACATATAATGACATGATGATATGTGGTTCATTCTATCATTGATATAGTTTACAACTCTTTTGGGAGATAATTAATATATACAACAACATGTTTCTTACATAAAGAATTACGAAGAAATCATGCATCCAATATGTTTTTATTATGATTCTAGTTATTATCATATTTCATGAGGATACATGATTATGTAATTAATTTTTTTGAAATTTGAAAATCTAGAGCTACATCATGATGACCAATGGATAACGATATGTTTATTTTTCAAATTAAATGACCTTCTTCTAATATGATTTATCATAATAATTTTTTAAATTTAACCATTTGTGAAATGGTTAAAGATGATATTTGCAGAAGGTATTATAGATGGATGTATTAAATAAACAAATAATAATACAAGTATAAATATTTCAAAACAATATATAAGGTTAATATTATGTTCATAGAAATTAATATAAAAATATATTCTTATAGAGTGAATGAATTCCTCAAAATGCTTTTAAAAAACAATTTTATATTAATACCATTATTTTATATGAGGTGTTGGTATTCTAAATCATCCAAGATTTATGGATTTGAGGCTCTCAAGTTTATACTAATAATTCACTTGTTTTTGATAGATGACTTCAATCACTCCTTTTAAATATTTAATAATTTCTTCAATGTATGTTTCTATACATTCAAATAATGTTCTCCTAAGGACAGACCTAGTTATATGTTAGTCCATATGAACATTTTACTTTCCATTCTCTAATTTCTAGGTGTTATTTTGTGATCCCATATCAATATGTGGATTTCTATATAGGTATTATGAAACAATATATTACCATGAATTTATTTCAAT
Source organism: Viscum album (assembly GCA_963277665.1). Classification (NCBI taxonomy): domain Eukaryota; kingdom Viridiplantae; phylum Streptophyta; class Magnoliopsida; order Santalales; family Viscaceae; genus Viscum; species Viscum album. The sequence continues at coordinate 1,959,592,120 of OY728165.1, forward strand.
TGATATGATTCTATTTAATTAATTTGTGGAGATTTTTACACCTAAAAATTATATGTTAAGAACATTGCATTTGATAGTGTGCATCACATGTCACACCAAGCATGTTAAAGAATATAATATACAGATAATTTGAAATATATTTACTATTTTACAAAAATTCATTACATTTTATATCATTCAATGAAATCAAAAAATGAGTTAGAATATTCTACAAACAACAACAAGTTTCTTCAATGGATTTTGTTACATATAAGGCCGAGTTTCACTGAATAATATTATATTATTAAAATATTTTTATAAAAATATATATTATAGATATTAAATAAAGTGGTTATGAATAATATTAAATATATTATTAAAATATATGGTTTGGACAAATATAAAATTAATTCATTTGTTAAAAATTAACTAGAAATTAAATAAATAAAAAATTGAATATAAAGGGAATATTTTTATAAAAATATATTTTAATGAAAAAAAGATATTTTATCCTAATAAATGATATTAATTTAAATTAGGGAAGGATATTAATTTAATATATGAATATATAATATCTTAAATCAATTACTATTTATATTACTTAAATATATTTTATAATTGTTGTATAAGATCAAACTGAATATTACACATGAAATACTATGTTTTTATTAAGTTGGTTTTACCGTCTTTTAATGCACAATCAAAATTAAATACAATTTTATACAATTATATATATTTAATATTTCATAATAATAATCATATTTGGAATCTAAAAATAAATATTTTCTTAGGATGTCTTGTTGGTATTTTTTAGTGAAGATTCATTTTAAATTAATAGTAAATAATACTAAATTTTAGTTCAAAATTGTTTTTCATATAAATTATTTATAAAGAAAAATAATGTTTTAGATTGGGTTTAATGTTTAATTTAATAAATTTTTATCAAATAATAAAATTTATTTCATTTAAATTAATTTCACATTGAAATTGACTATAAAAAATTTGCAAACCATAGGAGGGTTTCTCTTAAAAACATCTGTTGTCGTCCAATCTATGGGATTAAATTTAAATTAATTTCTTCAAAATCTTTGATTGGAATATGAAAAATGTATTCATTATATGGAATCCAAATTATTTTTAATTTATAGGGTGTTAAAAGTATTTTATGAAAAAATATAGTTGTTAATCTAATTACAATTAATGATAAATCATTACAATGATTAAGGTAAAATTAAGAATATTAAGTGACTAACCCTTAATTTTAGGGTCCCAATGACCTAGAAAACTTTTCCAAGATCAATTTACTATACATATTTAGAACATATACTCTATTATAACCATTTTCCCATATTGAAACCACTTTTAATGTAAAATGTGTGGGTGGAATTCTATATGTCAAAATATTACAAGAGTGCCACTACCCATCCACTATAAAAGGCCTCCTCTCCTCCCACTTTCTCACACCTCTCATGCCACATTCACTAAAAAAAGATATGAAAAAATAGATCCTATAAATCCTTCCAATAAAAATAAAATCCTATATTTTATCATAAATTCATCCATATAATCCATTTGTTACAAACCAAAAGAAGTTACCAGATTAAGAGTTATCATCCTTGCTTAAGATATTTAGTTTTATTTCATTTCTCCATCCTCTACACAATTATTATTATATTATTATATAAAAAATAAAATATGATATTTTGACTATGATTTTTTATGATATGGTTTCTACATCCATATACAGAAACATGCATCTAATGTGTAACGAACATATTGTTTCTGTGTATTAATAACTACCGCCTCACAAAACGATGATTGATCATTTTTCCTTTTACACCTACTATGGTGGCCATAATTTTGAAAACTCTATTCATATATGATATAATAAATATATATATATATATATTATTTATAATTTTTCTTGCTCTTAAATATTTATTTATATCATACCCCTATAATTTTCATCATTTGTCAATAACACAATTTCAATTGAGGAATTGTGGAGTACCACCCCCTCAATGCAATGTGACACTTTCTTGAAGTACATGGAATGGAAAATGATGATCATAATAAAACAATGTAACATATATAAAATATATTTGATACTAGAATTATAATATACATTTATCATTTAATTTTATTTAATTTACTTAAAAAATAAATCAATGTATCGTTCATGTGTAAGTACGGCCTACAGTCTCCATGAATAGTGCATTTCATTTCTTATCTCCAAACATTATAGATCATACGAAATGAATATTTACTAAACATTAAATATAATTAAACCATGTTTTTCATACTGGAGATGTTGAAATCATGATCTATTTCATATGAACAACAAATAAAAATTCATAGCCTACTTGATAAAACTAGGCAATTAACACCAGAAATAGTTTAAATAATGAATGACTGTTAACAAATTGGTAAAAAATATTTTCATTAATTAATATAAGATATAATAAACATTATTATCGTTTTATAATAATATAGTAAAATATTTTAAACCACTATAAAAAAGGATAAATACCAGACCACAAAATGATGGTTAATATAAAAGAATTTCTTCTCAATTTACTTTCCATTGAGAATGATTTGTTATTATTCACCAGTTCACTTTTATTTGGAATAAATAATTAATTTTAACATGTTATATCATGAATATAACTACTATAATTATATTATATGTTTCATTCAATATTATTACATCATAAGGATTATTATTTAACTGTTAAAAAGTGGTATAGTAACATTTTCAATGTTTAATGATAATTATCCTAAAGATTTTAGTTACTGATTCTTTTTTTCATACTCACTTAATTTTGGGATTGATTAAATTATCATGAGACAATAAATTTATTGTAAAAATTTTCATTGGAAATTGTCTTGAATATCAATATTCTCATACAATGGATATGATAATTTCTTAAACCAAATTCAATTTTTAATATACTGTTCTGTTTGAAAATTACTTGATTATTTGGGAAAATATTCATAGATCCATATTAATTATTAAAAAGGATATTTTATAATGAATTATATTTATTTCTACTATATTATATAAGGAATTATTTATACATGAAATGATGGGATGATATTGAACATAATATAGCTCCTTAATGCATCGACTAGTTCTTATAAGACAAATAATTTGGCCAAATTAAACTAGATTCTATCCATATTTTTAAACAATCGTGTGAAATGTATTGATGGTATATGTTTTCATGCTCCAAAAAAATGTATTCCATTAATAATTGATTTTCATCATTTATTTTCCTTTAATATTCTTCCATGATATTTTGTGTCAACATATCTTTGGAGACTTATCATTTTAAGTCCATTAATTAAATGGAACATGTTTTAGTTTCATACCTCTCCATATTAATTATTCATTATCTATTTATTTGAATGGTATTTTTATCAGTTATTTACAGTTAATTTTCAATTTATTCCTATTGATAAATATTTTTTCAGCATTAATTACCCTAATTGAGCATTTGAGCTCTCCCTTATCATTTTATCTTTCCCTAGGTTATGGAGAAGATATAATAAAATAATCATTGAAGGAAAAAAATTCCTTTTCCTTTTATGTATCATATTATTCATTACAATTTTATCAATTTATTATGGGTATCATATATATATTATAGATTTCAAATACTACTAAACAAATTGGACCTTGGAAATTTTATTCCATTTAATCATGTCAATGTATTGAAACTGAAATAGTAATACAAAAGGGAAAATCGATATAAAAACACATTGTGACATCCTTCCAACTCATTCGATAATAGTAGCTGAACTAGTCAGAAAATGGTCTCTTTTATCACATTCTATATTCCAGAGGCTTATGGTTAGTATAGGTGGTGTGATAGTTGTATAGTGGGGACACTATACCTTTAAGAATAGAGTGGGTCACAAAAGAAACAAAATAAAAATAAACACTGTAATCACTATAAATTACTAAAATTCAATAAAATAGGAAAACCATCCTTCAATAAATAGAATAATAGAATTAAATATCCCATTTCATGTAAAAAATGATGCTAAAAATTACATGATGTTATAAAAAATAAGATTGTCCATGGGAAATATGAAACATGCATACACAGTATTCCATACAAAAATAAAGGAAGACAAAAAATACTAGCTCCACTAGCACCATGAGAAAATTCTCAGCCCTCTTCACTCATACTCCATCCATGAATAAAAACCCACATGAATAGAATTGGATTCTTCACATTCCAAAACCTATAATCCTGAACCCTGTTCGGGTACCAAAAGGATTCTCGAACAAGGTGTTAGATACACACAACAAGCCACCACCAATAGTGTCTATAATAAATTCAGTCTCTGTATATAGGTTGTAGGAGTGTACATATATAGTTTGGGTAAAGATATAATACCTATGAGATCGAAGACAAATGTACAATGACCATCATGTCCTATTTGAGTCTGCAAAGCTTTTCTATAGTAAAATCAGTGTAATATAGGCTTGACATGGGCAGTGAAAAAGGGCTCCTGGATGAATGTTTTTTCATTAAGTCCCTGAAAATCATCCATAGAAATGTTAGTAATGGATTTTTTGGAAGCCAAGGAGAAAGTCTGATGTGGTCCAAGAATGGAAGATTTAATGTTTTAGTCTAAAGAATCTAATAAAAATTATTCAAGTGGGTTTTCAATTCCATACAATAATACCCATTATTAATGTGATATATATAATGATTTATTAAGTCATGTTAGTGGATATTCACTTAATCATATTTTTATCATTGTTAGTTAATTAATAATTTCTCATTTAATTGACATGGTAGGAGGTCATGTTTGTTTCATTTCCATTAATAAGTTTTAAATAATGAATTATAAAAGGTCACAATGAGCCATTAAGTTTAAATTCACTTTTTGCCTATTGAATTTATCATATTTATTTATCAGTTTATTTAGATTTTATAGGATTGAATGAATGAGTATGATATACTCTATTATACCAAATATATGATGGAATATATAATGATATGCTCAAATATAAGAGTGGGGGTTGAATTGTATACTTTAAAAATCCTTAAAAAAATTTTGTATAACCAAAATTCACAACACCTCTAAGATCTTATATCTTGCTTGATTTTGGAAAAGTGATTCTGTAAATGAATCTTAATAAAAGTTTACAAAAAATGATATTCTATCTTAAAGCATATATAATCTAACTATCCCGAACTCAACATCACGTCGAAGGGGTAGAGTCACCACCGCTTCAGAGAATATGTCCATGAACTCACTGATGATCCCTAGTACTTCCAAAATCTCTACATTCACTGACTCCACTGCTAGTTCAACTAACAAGGAAAGGAGGGGACCCACTCACCTGCTACATTTCTGGAAACCATGTTCGCTGATGAAAGTTACATGTTGACTGCCCAAATCTAAAAACACAACCCTTCCTCAGAGGTAATCAATGACGGCACATACAGGGAACAACTATTCATTCCCTAGGATGACATCGTATGGATGTATCTGCAACAATAGAAGATCCCATGTAGACTGATGTGGCCCTATCATCAGTCTACACCCTCGGCTAACATAAGACAAGTAGGTCTTACCTTTCACTGGCGTGCACAACAACAAGGGCGCTGAAAGTCTCTCGAATTCTATTCCCAGGCCACAGTCCAGACTGGGTGTAACAAAGGAGTGTGAATCTCATGTATCGAACAAGACATAGGCAAGGGTACTAAACAGGATGACCGTACCTAGAACGACTTCTGGCCCTGCTAGAATTGCTTCCTCCACGGCGTGCAACTTCCCACGCCCAACACCTCTTCATCTCAGATGAAGGTCGCCTCCTCGACCACGTCCCAGTCGAGGTGCCTGAGGAGTGAACGGAGGTTGGCCACCTCATGCAACGTCCTCCCTTGGAGGAGCGGGAGATCACTGTCCATGCTGCTGCTGAATGGGCCAACTGGAACTGATGCGGCTGGGGAAGGTGCTACACTGGCCCACCCTCACTATACAACACTCTATCCGAGCACGGATTCTGAAGGTGCCCCGGGATCCCACAGACAAAGCACCTTGGTCCTCGGCCTGAATGGATAGGGCGATGACCGAGTGATCGAAACTGGAACTGCTGAGGCATACTTCCTGCTGGTCTAAACCTAGAGGGTCTTGATGCTGGAGGCCTCCTGCTGACAACCTTCCCCTTCGACGAGCCCAATAGGAACCCCTCTTTTGATACACCTCCTAGTGTGTGTATCCTTTTCACCACTTCATCTTTCTTATGGACCTCTAAGTAGGTCGGTAAGGTGAAGGGAGTAACAACATACTGAAGAGAAGGTCGAAGTGCCTCCTCCAAATGTCTCGCCCGAGACTCCTCATCTGGAAAGAGGTCCAAAGAAAAGAGAATAAGATCCGTGAACTTGATCCCCAACTCTCTTACTAACATGCTCCCCTACTGGAGGGAGAGAAGCTCCTTCCTCTTTTCATCCTTCATCGTGGAAGAGAGGAATTCCTCTCAGAACTCCTTCTTGAAGTCATCCCACATAACCTCAGCCTCCATCTTTTCCTCGAGTTAAAGCGTCCACCACTAACGTGTTGCTCCCCGCATCTAGATGAAATACAGAGGAACCCAGTTCTCCATCGGACCCCGATTCAAGCCAAAATATATCACTAGATCATCGAGCCAGCTCTCCATCTCCATATCTAAGACGCTACCCTCGTACTTCCTGAGGGTCTGCCGCTGAAAGGCACGAAGCGTCCTCTACCAATAATCATCCTCCTCCTCTCAGTCATCCATCAGTCTATCATCCAAAACAACCTCTGGGGTGTTGATTGTCCTCACCACTCATGGTAATCTCCAAGGTGCAATATATGCAAGGTAAACAAGGAATTACTAAGCCCAATTAGTGTAGAAGATTTATGTTTTCTTAAACTTTTTATTTGTTTTAAATTCCCAAAATACCCATGAAACACAAGAACAAAAGTCATTATGATGCATGAACATTCCCTAGGGTATCTACCCTACAAAAAGTGTACCCTCCCTTGGATGTTCTTTAGGTTCAAAGTCCTTTCATCGGATCACTAGGGGCCCTAAAATCTCATGTCCTAGCCGGTCTTCCTAGGCCTATTTCATGCACTAAGATCACCCAACACTATTCCCATACCATCCCATGAAATCCTCACTGTTCCTAACTCCCGACTCCATACTATCTCTCAACCTCTTCCTCTGATACCATTCTATGACGACCCGCCTTCACCAAAAGGATAGAAGGGACAGTAGATTGCCCGATCCTTACTTATTTAAGTTGAAGGAGAGATAATGACCCGCAAGACCCACCTCCGATAGGTCCCGGAGTGGCGACCAACACCAAAGTGTATAGAATCACACACAAGATGGAAGGAATTACCCTTTTTATTTTTATATTATCAAGAGATAATATAGAAACCCCAATAACACCAAAGATGAAAGTAAAGGTTATCTGAAAGTAAACCATTCCCATATTAATGTTCAAAAGTAAAAGATACAAGCTACAATAACTCCAAAGGTAAAGTACCAAGAAAAAGGAAAACGATAACAACAACTGCCCAAAGGTCTGAGCTAGTATGGTCCCGCACGATCCCTAATGTCCTCCTGGAAACCTGAATGCAGTTTTATATATGTAGGGTGGGAATATATGTATACTTGTTAGGGGACACCAAAGAACCTCGTGCACAAGTGGGGTGGCATTCTAATGCCGCTTGAGAAAAGAGAAAACCAAAGCACCTAGAAAGGAGAACTATCCACCCAAGCCTCACCAAGGCATAGTCCACAAATAACGCAAGTCAAGTAAAGTATAGTAATAACACATCGATGTTTGGGTACCCCACGCCACATTTCCAAAGGTTATTGAAGACATACTATGCATCGAAACAATCCCGCTGGTTTTATAGCAGTCCCACTGCTACACCCTGCCCGCACACACCTGGGCCACAACCACCATTCATGCCCATGGACACCTGGGCCGCTACCACACATCCTTACTGCAAACACCTAGGCCACTACCACAACATGTAACCACACCCGCAAAAACCTGGGCTAGAACAACCACTGCCATGCCCGAAGACACCTCGACCTCATCCCGAAGACTGTTGGAAAACAACCTTCCTGCACACACCTAGGCCGACTAACACCACTACCCTTCGTGGAAAATATTGGGCAATAATAGAACTCAGGCCATCAGAGCCTGCCCAAAGAGTCTTGGGCTATTTGAGAAAGGGAGCATAAAACGAGCTAATAACTAGCCACTCAAAAGAGTACAGGGAAATACACCCTCCCCCATGAAATGGGTATTTTCGGCACTATGTGATCAACTTGTGTGGTGTGAGAATAAGAAACATAAAAACTACAGATATATGTATAGGTAACAAGCACTCATCAAAACTAAGGGTTCCAAAACCTATTCACAAACACCATCGTTACTATTCATTCATTTAATATTAACACAACACTCACTAACAAGTCAAGACTCTTTCCCAAAACCAATTCCCCATTTTAAACATTCTCGTTTTCACGTTCAAGTGATCCCATCTGGTGAATTCTATACTAATGGGAAACTAACAGGCATAACCACAAGCCAGGGAAAGTGAAATATCCAAACAATAATTTAAGCATTCCCACCTGGTTCTCTTGTAAATCCACAACAACAAACGGATCATTTGAGATCCCTCGAAGTACTAGAACCAAATAAAACCTCGAGATATAGCCCCAAACGGCTCCCGAACCACAAACAAAAACTGTATAACAATAGGGTATCCCATCCCCATCCATTTCACCTCGTTAGAACAAAGCAGAACACCACACCTACTACCAAAATAGAGTAGGAAACTTCCAGGTTCAAACACATCATTCATTAGGTTCTTCTTTTTGTTTGTTAACCGGGGTGGTAAAATAGGGGTTCTTGTTTTACTTAACATCCATTTAAACCAACAGTGTTTAGGTGACTAACCAATTTTCATGTTACAGTTACATATTCATCACCAAAGACAAGGGTTTATTAGGACACAAGGAAAGACCACCAACATGCATGGTTTTCAGTGAGCACAGGCCCATACAGTTCACAATACATATCAACAAAAAAGAGTACAACAAATCATCGATCACACTTCCTTCATTATTTAAAAGTCTATTCATTATCTTCATTAATTTTAGTTTCATCAACACCAAAAAAACAATAGCATACCCACCCGGCATGATACACAGTAAAGAGAGACGGAGGAAAACCCTACATGGTTGATCAAGGATCAAATTTCTTCTCAACGCACCAAGAACTGGGGATGTGCAACTTTTTCGAGAGGAATGTCGGGGACTCCAAGGGTGATCAAAAAAGCATTGGTACATGTGCACCACTTGACTTAGGATGGGGGACTCAAAACGCACTTTGAAGAAAAGGAGGCCGACCATGAAAGAAGAGGAATACGAAGAAATTCCCATGCGATATATAGATAAGATCCCATTGTTATGGGATTTGGGGATTTGAACAGCTCTAAAGTCGGATCGTGGTTGCCCACATGGTTTGTTGGTTACACACATTGGGATTAATTTTAATTTAATAACTCTCATCGAGAAAAGGTGGTAACAACTATTATTTTAAAGTATTTTCTATAAACAGAGGGGCACGATATGCGGAAGCACAGTTGGGTTCGTTGAGGGTTTCCCCACCCTTAGGATTTTAAACATTGATTAATGGCATAAAACTGCCTTGAAACACTCCCAAAAAGGATAAAAGGGCCTAAAAGTGGTGTTATGTGAGGAACTGTAGAAGAAAATCCCGACAAGGCCGAGTGGCACCGATCGTGCCACACAACAATCAGTCACACCAATCGGCTACACCGATTGGTCGCACCAATTGGTGAGGCACCGATTGGGGACACACCAATCGTACCACAAACCGATTAGTGAGGCACCGATCCATGACACGATGATCGTGTCTCGCTGGTCAGTGGGGCATCGATCGTGTCACACTGATTGGGTGCACGTCGATTGGTCACACGTCGATCGGTCACACTCCGATCGGTCGCACACTGATCAGTCGCACACCGATCAGTAGCACCCCGATCGGTCGCACGCCGATCGGTCCCACGCCGATCTGTCCTATGCTGCTCTGTCACACTTTGATACGTCGCACTCTGTTCAGCCACACACCGATCGGTCGCATGCCAATCGATCGCACGCCGATTAGTCTCACCCACCGAGACGCCACACATAGGATCCATATTTTGGCCGATGTATGGACCATAAGGGTCTGGGCCATCACAAACCCTATCCTCCCTCAGTAATCAATTGATGAATAACCCACCATATCTCATCCATGTTGATCAAATATGATTTCATTATATAACTCCAAACATCATTTTCAACCACACTATAATTTCACCGATGAACCTATTTCTATCCTCAAACCAGATTAGCCACATCTTGATTGACACTCTTAATGATTGTTCTATATCACCACAATCAATTGTATTTCAAAATTCGTATTGGTTCTACATTTTTCAACATCCACCAAAAATGATAAGCATCAACTATGGATGTACATATACTTCACCAAACACGTAGTCACAATTCCTTATCACAAAAAATGTATAACAGAACCATTTTAATAGCAAAAATGTATTATGAACCCAACTATCAGTAACATTACATTATCGGATCCTCAACCAACATATCTGTTATTAAAGCTCTGACCATGAGGATAGATGCATGACAAAACCAACTCACTCATAGATCACACTACCTTTTCTTGAGTAAATTTCATTACATGTACTCTAATCAATGTAGCTCCCAAATTCATAAATTTATTTACCTACTAAACAATATGCCACTATCATCTCAACAATCAACATTCTAATTATACTACACTCACGACCATTCTGACATGAGGATTGCACACTTATGATCTATTTGATGGTCCCCAACTTATGAGTAAAATTTTCACCCCCTCATAGAACCAAAAAAACTTATATCTATAGCCCATATCTCATATTTTTACTACATGTACCAATTGGAAAAGATCATACCCAGTTAATCCAAAGTGCTGATAGAAAGCGTTGATCACCAAAAAGAAAGAGTGATATCAACTACATGTGTCGATATCAAAATATATATGACTCAATTTCCTATATATTTAGAGAAATATGGTCTTCCCCACCATAAAACTCTACTTCCCAAAAACATAAAACAGGTGTTCTATACAGTAAAAGAAACAAAACACACCCCAAACGTCCCAGTATATGAATTTATCATAATCAAATTTTTCTACTCATGAAAAAATTTCATACATAAACCAATGAATCTTCATTAATAATATATATTAAATGATTATTCATACCTACTATACTCAAAATCCAAACCATATTCTCTCCTGGTCAACTTCAAAAAATAAAGAAAATGTGGTCTAGAAATGTATCAGTTTCTTCTTCCCATCTCCTAATATTATAAGGTCCACACCCACTAACCACGCTTAGTGATTCTAATCAAGTTCATCATTAAATTTAGATAAAAATTTCAAGAATCCAGGTCCTTCATGGACAAACACAAAAAAAAATCATACTACCTTACAACATTTTTCTTTACTTACATAAAATAATTACAATATATTTCAAAATCACATTAACTCTACTGAGATTCCAAAACCCACCTTGGTAACCAATGGTTCATCAAAATATAAAACTCCATACTTGCCAAAAAAATTCCCAAAAAGTGATTTAGATTTAAAAAATTCATTTGAAATAATATTTTCAAAACACTTTTGAAAGCAAATTTCATACCACATTTTCTATATATTTCTAAAAAACCCTATAATTCTAACTATTATAAAATTTCCAGATACATGATTCATTTTTGTATAATATAAATTTAAAAAAATTATGCACACCTCATTCCACTACATGAGTACTTCTATTAAAATATAGGTTTTCTCAATCTTATAATTTGTAAACCAATTTCCCTATGGAAGCCAAGAACACCCATCACAATCAAACACACAAGACCCTCATAACCATATTTATCTAATATCCCATTATAAAATAATTGATTAAATTTAAATTATATTATATGGTTATTCAATTGACAATTGATTCTAATAAGGAAAAATGTAAAAAAACAATTCTTATAGTGGCATTTGTCATGACCCTATCAAAAAACAATATTGAAATAAGAATAACTCATTGGATCACAGAAGAACTATATGACACTTCTTCAGTCTCATCAAACAATCATGAGACTCTTTGTCCAACCAAAAACCCACTCATCCATGAGTGTTATGTCGCATCATTATAAAAGAACTAGTAAATTGAGATTAATGTGATGTGATGTTGGATTAGAATGCAATTGATCTACCTTCCGAGTCCCAAAAACATACCTACATATCTAAAAACCATTTTCATATTCCAAAACATTATTTGATGAAATGTTGTAATACCCCAACAGATTATCCCATATGTGGCCATCACCATATGAACTCATCCACACACACATTTATGCGAGTGGCTACTAACATGATCGAGTCCCTATTATAGTCTGGGGAAGACAATGACCTCTAAAATAAAAAAACGGTTATGCCCAAATCTATAGAAAAATTATAATTATCTTTCTATATATTGGACATAATCATAACCAATAGTCTTAAAAATAGGATCTCTAAGGTCCCCACGTTTTTTCGTAGAAATATGAAATTATATATATATGGTGTATAAATAATATCAATGTAGGACCAGATAACATGGATTCATGTATATTATAATGAAATAAAATAATGGCTAATATACATGTTGAAAATTAACAAAAAATAATTACATGTGCCTCTATCTCGATTTATATAGTCGTACAATCGAATAATCTACCTCTATATTCTACTATACCAATAACACATGTCAATAACGAAGATATGCCTATGTCGTAAGAGAAAAAAAGGAATTTCTACCCATGTCTTGTTCATAGGTAGGGATGAGTTCAACAACCAATTTTGAGTCCTCAACTACGCAATAATACTATGCTATGTTAAGATATAATGCATGTCCATGTAATAAATAAATAGATTAAAATAATTTAATTAAAATAAGAACATCTAGGAAATATTAAATAGAATGGATACTAATGCACACAACTGTCAGGTTATCACGTCCTAATTGTGATACTATGAAACCTGACCATACACACATTTTCCAACATTGTATGGAAGAGTCACAACATACCAATGATCTATCTGGTTCATGAATTCATTAGGTATTTTTTCATACCATATCTAATAAATTTTAAAATTTCTGACCATTACATCATATTAAACATATGATACAATTCATGCAATTCACAACATTCTCACTCTTGGTGTTGAAATCCACAACTCAATGAACATTACCACACTGGACCAAATTCTTTCATATTGGTGCCACCATATGATGTCATGTCTAAATCATCTAATATCACACATTGAAAATTTCCAAACATATCATGCATAAATATTATAAAATAGTAAAGGAATATAAATTATATAATATAATGATCCTTAATAGAATTATCTATATCTATATCCTTCAGAATCATGGAAGTATAATTGATGGATTAATAAGTGAGATAAGTCATCTCCCACTAAGTTATTCAAAATGGGAACCCTTATTAAAAATTTCTTTTATAATAACATTCATCATATCATGAAAAAAAGGAAACATAATAAAGGGGGATCTTAGATTCTTGAGATGGTTAAATGAGGGAGATATCAATATAACATTAGAATAATTTTATGATGAAATGATAACAATATTTAAAAAAACATACCCTGCATTTCATAGATAAAAAAAATGATTCATGTATTAAATATTGGATGTTCATATGAAATGAATCATAATGGAATCAAACTTCATAAGGAATTAATATATAGCAATTTAATATGATATAGAGTTGATCCATACAGATAAAAATTGAAAACCATATGTCGACGATACCAAAAAAGACATTCCTAACATGTTATACTCTAGAAAACCACTACAATAACTACATCAAAGTATGTATAACCTCTCATGTAACCTATTTCAACATTGGTATAACCAATAGTGTAAACTAATTCATTCTTTGAATAAACTTATATATACCTTTTGTTATCATATAACATTAATCACTAATGAATGCACTGATGAGAGAAGTATTTTCCACCCTTCACTCAATGAAAATTGTACATACGTTTTCCACATGATCACAAAACATTCTTCAATTTAGACCCCATGAAAATTAATGTTATTTATATTAGATTAATCTTATCAAAAATCATAACAAGAAATTTTTATAAAAAACAATTGATCACTGAAAATCCTAAGAAAATAAATATTATTATAAATATCATTTATTCATAATCCAAAACCATTCAGAGACAAAATAATAATGGTATCCTAGATATAAATCACCAATAACAGATAAGGTACAAAAAAAAATTCATCTTAGTTGACAATTTATTTTGAAAAATCACTTCAATCAATTATTCAGAATATATCCTTTAAAATTAAACAATATTTTTAACATATAAAACATTTTCAAAATCATTCTCCATAAAAATTACATTAAAACATATAAATGAATATTTAACGATCATTTAAAACATTTTTCAGGAAAACATAATTTCCAATAAGAAAAAACTTTTAAAAATTAAAAGTTAAAAAAAATTGAAATAAATTTTATGGGAAAACAATATTGGATCTTATAAAGGTATATTTAAAACATTGACTGGTCCTGGCGACAAGTTATTTTGTGCACATTAAACAAAATACTCCTTTCGAATTTAAAGTAAAATAGAAACATGACTTATTTTGATAATGATATAAATTACATTGAAATTTAATTGTAGAATTTAAAATAACTGTAAAAACATCATTAATAAAACCATTTTATAATGTCAGACAATTTTGGATCTTTTTTTACAAAATCAAATTTCATGTAATAAATATATTGTTTTTCCTAAATGATTTCATTTTTTATTTTATGTCCTCTTACTTTGATCGTGGTTATATCATCTCAAAAATTTTAAACATTATATAAATATCATATATATTCCATATATATATGTATTTATTGTAATCAATCAAAGTCATTGATCGAAAATGAAATACACCATTCATGGAGGTGGTAGGTCGTACGTATTCATGAATGAAATTTCTATTTTCTGAAAGGATGAAACAAAATAATGGTTAATAAATATTTTTAAATTATAGAAATTTTTTTGCAATATATATCACCTATACATATTCAATATACCCTTAACATAATCAATCAAATGTGTTAGTGATGACCCGAATCACATTGCTTTGCGAGGCAGCAGTCCATCATACACACAAATGATATTATCATATCCCCATGTGAATAAAAAATAACAAGTAAAATGTGGTATAATAATTATAAAAGTATAATTATGTTAAATATTTCATATATATAAATTAAATATATACTTATTACCATCCATGTAAACCATAAATGAAAAACACGTCACATCGGTTTGTAAGGTAGTAGATTGCCGTACACATTAGTGACATTATTACTTCCCAACAGGTTGTGAGGTAAGATATATTATATGATTTTATAATTATATAATTATAATAATAACATAAATTTCATATATAGATATAAATTTCATCATTATATCCACCTGTGAGAGGTGTTAATGGAAAATAAATAGCATTAGTTCACGATGTTGTAGTCCATATTACACACGAATGATGGTTTCATTTCCAATTTGATGGAAGATAATATAGTTATAGATTATTACATTAAAATAATTTCATGTAATTATATGTGAGATAATTTTTTAATTATATCACTATATTTTAATAAGACTAATTGTGGTTTATGAATAAATAAATCAAAATGCATGGATACGAATTTTTCCTTATATTTGGACAACCTCATTATCTTTATAACTAAATGCTTTTTATGATAGACTAAAAACCCAAATATTGACACTAATATGAGATAGGGAATTATGGAATATATATTTATTGTAATTTTCATAAATTATGTGCTTTCTAGTTTTATGTGGAGATTAAGTATGGTGGCCTTTTTATAAGCGACAGACATGAAACACTGGATATTTTTAAAAGAATATAGTGTACACATGTTCTTAACATGGAAAAAGGATAAAAATGGGTAATTACCAATTATTAGATGATATAATGTGTATATATAAATATAATTGGTGTCTCCTAAGTTTCTTGGTCACTTCACCACTTAAATTTATTTAACCCCATGTAAAGCATTTTTAACCGTAACTGTTGTAATTAATTTTTCAATTTTTCCAAATTCTTTGTTTTAAAATTTTAATTTCTATAAATTATTTGACATTAATTATTTGGATTAGAAATATAGAAAACATATTTTTCTAATTACATTTACATAATTGTGAATGACATTATTTTCAAATTATACATAAAAATGTGAAGAGAATTTTTTTTCCAAATATAAAAGTGGTCCAAATAATAAAATGATTTTATATCAAAATTCAATGTGAAATTTACTAAGATGAGCAAAATTTTATTAATAAATATGTAAATGAAATAATTTTACTTTTAAAACAGTATAAAAATTAAATTCATCTTGCGATTTATTTAATGAAAATGTAGTCTTCAATGTAAATCAATTTTTTTCACAATCACGGATATAATTTTCCATTCAGAATATTTTCAAAATTTCACTCCAAGATATTTTGGGAATGTTAATTTAAAAAATGAGGAAAACCTTTTCAAATAAATTTTATAACCAATAAAAAACTTATTATTTAAATAATTATACAAAAGTCAACAAGAATAATTTTTTGGAAAAAAAAAATTTAGTTTACAATTGGAGTTATACTTATGTTGTACATTGAAAACACATAAGATTAATATTAATAATTTTACTAAATATATAATATATACATTTTATAAAAATAATTCACCAAAATTTATTTAATGAATTTATTAATTGAAAACAGTATTGTTTGGATAATTTTTTTTTCAGAAATTGATTTTATTTAGTGTCAATCTATTATTAATTTAATTTATAATTATTTGGTCATAAAATAATTTATATTATATATATGTGTAAAATATATTTTCCAAAAATTTATTTAATCATATTATTAGTTTTAATTTATTTTTATTAGAAATAAATTTCATTTAAAACTATAATATTTTAAATGTATATCATGTTTTGTTAAAAGTTAGTGTCCAATGTAGTTCATGTTATCCATGAAATTTTAATTTATTGAAAAAAATATTTCATAACATGGGGGTATATTATTCTCCCCCACACATAAATGAATTTTTCCTCTAGATTTATCTCTCTCAAAAAAAATGATGCAACTTCAACCTCATTACATCCTCAGGTTCGCATGTATCTTATTTCAGGATGGTGGTTTCACCACAAAATGTTGACCACGTGATTGGCCTTATTTCAAATATGTTTTTTTCTATGATATGAAATATAAAATCATTATTCATTATAAAAAATATCATTCTCTAGTTTTATGTCATTTTATTTATGTTGTTATGATATATATAGAATTTACTTCATCAAGAGAGCTACATAAACACATCTTAGACGTTGGAGAGGTTCGATGGAAGTTCCAATCTAGAAAATACCATCCCAATATGATCATTAATTAAAATGGGAGTGATATGACAAAGATCTATTCATTAATTTCCATCATAAAGAAAATTTCATCATTTGTTTTGGCTTCATTCAATTTCAACATCATATCTTACTCAATGAAATGAAGATGGATTTTTAATCCATGATTCACTAATAAGTCACAAGATCTATAATAGAATGATATGTCATCACTTTTACATATAATTATCATCTTTATGAAAAATATTATAAAAATTTTATCCAATAAAAATATCCCATAATATTTTTAGGTAAAACATAAATCTCTACATCATCATCCAATGTTCAACCTACACCATTTCGTAAATGGTTATCCTTATGACCATTCATAATATAAATGTTATAATAAAGGTAAATAAATTTACCAAATTAAGCATAACCTTAATTTCATAAATAACATTTAGTATATATTAATTGTAACATTACAAATATGTGACTACCATGACCATATATTCCTTTGAATCATGGTAATAACCAGGAATATAATAAATCCCCAATGAAAACATTCATGTATCCTTATTCATTAAATAAAAACACAAAATTTTAAATATATTCTATAAATCCATATATATTTTAAAATCTATCAAGGATAAAAATTTTCAATATTCAACAAATAAATAATCAGTTTCAATGTCCTCAATGCTATCATATTTACATTATCCATATTAAAAATCTATTAATCCAAAATTAACACTATTTTCTCAACATCAAGAAGATATTAAGGGTTTACACCCCTTAATTTGCTGTTTTATTTAAAATCATACATTTACATTAAATCGTTTATCTAGGCCATCTATACAAATCATCTTTTAAAAAAAATATCCTTCATGTTAAAAATTTACAGATTAGTCCTTATATATATCGTGATTATTATAATGCAATTCATGAAATCCCTTACACAGACAACTTAATCTATACACATCATTATGAAACCATTATATAGGATTCATAATCATATTTATTAATACAAATTTGATTAATTTTAAAACATGAATAATTTAATACCATTCATCGAACTAAATTTAATCATGCTTCTCATGTTTAACATAAACAATATTATTAGAACAACATATACAATTTATATTTTATTAATCAATTCTCCATCATCATTAGAATAACCATTACATATTCAACCGTACTAATTCACCTCAAAATATATCCCTCCTGGATATCGATATGTATAATTCTCATAACTTCCACATTTATAACCTTTAACCATAGATTATTACTTAGAGAAACAATTACTCTAATCCATTACATTTTAAAAATTTATCATTTTTTCATAATTTTTTTTGATTTGTGTCCTTCTCTTCCAGACTCAAAAAATATTTTAATCCCTTATAGACATTCCCATGGTTGACCCTTCACAAATTCATTACATATATGAATATGTGTCTTCATTCATCCATCCTATTCTCCAGCAAAAGTCTTGGTGAACTCTCTCATTCTATTTTTTTGTGACATCGATATGATTTTAGGATAAATGTGTTTATCATATACATGATAACTAATTTGGAATAATCAAAATATCAATCACTTGAGTAATCAATAAATTTGGATTTTCATCAAGACATTTTCTATCACATTAAATATTAATCAAGTTCCATATAGTTTCCTTCATTGATTAAAAAATAATAATGAATAGTGTGAGAAATAAATATTCATATAGGAAAACCAAATAATAGAGAAAAATATTTTTTGGATATCAAAAACAAGATATATTATTTGTAATCTATGAAACTTAGGTATAACCTCTGTTATTATTCTAATACATCTGGATAGTTCATATAGTCTGAGAATTCCCTACTCATATCCCCCAGGAGTGTCAAAATAGGAGCATATTAAGGCATGTTATCACGCACTAGGAAATTATTAATTCAATCATGATGTGACTATTTATATTTATAATACATAGGTCTATTTTTTCTATAAAAACATATAATTGTAATATATATATATATATAGATGTAATCCTTCAAAAACAACTCATTTTATACATCACCAAAATTGTTTTATATTTCCCTATATATATAATTGTTTTTAGGGTCCACTCTAAATTTTTATCCTTATATATATGAATTGATTAAATAAACGATTTATATGATACCAACTGTAAAGACCCAAACTTATCTTACACAAATAATACAACATGGTTGAAAAATATTTTTTACAAAATATAATGTTCTATGCCTGATTTGATTGGCTATAATGCCTTTCAAAACATGGAAACATAAAAAAGTATTCAAAATGTGAGATACTTTATCTCTCATTATGTTCTTCATAAAAATAATTGTTCATAGACATATCATAAATTATAAAATTATTCTTATACTAGGGACATGAAACATAAGAATGCATTAGATCAAATTATCAATAATGGTAAACTATTTAGATATCAATATAAAATGAGAAATATTTATCACAATATGATTATAAAAATTGAAAAAATATACCATGCATATCATAGATCATAAAATTTAGTCATGGGATAAAATAAGAAACATCATGAGAGTTGAATTAGAAGTAATAAAAATAAATTTCCCATAGGATCATAACATTTTCATATGATATAGGGTTGTAGCATACTCAAAATTATAGAAAAATATATTTCTAGTCTACCCACCAATATATTTATAATATTCTAGGCTTTGGGTATCCACCCATGTATCGACCACATTCTTCGTAAAATCTCTTGTGTACCTTTTTTCATGCCTGGGATAAACTCTCATGTACACTATATTGGAGATAATATTACCGATTGCATAACCTATCGGCTTATATAACATTATGCATTACCCAATATATTTTAGGGAGATATAGATCATACCCATAACTCTATTAAAGTCAAAAATAAGTGTTCCACAATATTATAAAAAATTCATACTATTTAAAACCATGAAATTAAATTAGTTTCACAAAAAAAATTATCATATCTAATTCAAAAACAATAAATGGGTTTCCTAAAAATTTGAGTATAGTATACACGTTGAATGTAAATTGATTTCAAAGAAAAAATATTCATCAAAAATAAAAATATTTTATAAAAATAATATGAATGATATCATTGGATCTTATAACTAGTAAATAATAATTCACATCAAATGGAATTATCTTAGATGGAAAATGAATTTGAAAGATTACTTGAATCATATCGTGAGGATGGTATTATTTCCACATAAAAAATAATTATTTACACATAAATAATTTTATTATTATTTTTCTTTTAAGATAACTTTATAAACATATATATGAACATTTAAATATCTTTTAAAACATTTATTGACAAAAATAAAATTTCAAATTTAAAAAATAATTTTTAAAGATAGATATTCATAAAACATTTTGTCTATGATTGTCATTAAAAATAAACATTAAAAACTATGAAGGAATAAATAAAACAACATTTTTTAATTGGGGTAGTTAATTTAACATAGGTTATAATAATAAATCCTTTCACATTTTCCGTAAATGCCAAATTTGTCTGGTTTTAAAAAACATAATGTTTTCTTTAAAAAAAATTATACCATCAAAAATATTTAATTATTACAATCATTAAAAGTATATGTAATGTTAAATCAATGGAAAAACCATCTTTTGAAAACATGGATTCTGAATAAAAAGGTTTTTTTACCAATGAGAGAATTAATTTCTATTTTCCATAAATTAATTATTTTTGTTAGATAAGTATATAAAGGGAGTAAAATGAAAGATACAATTTATTTTCAGTAAATAAAAGTAGTATAGTAAAAATATTATGTTCTTGATAAATAGATCATAATATTTAATCATATATAAAACAATCATAAATAATCTTGATAAACAAAATAACTATAAAATCAAGCCTTTACCACTTTTGTATATTATGAATCATAGGACCAATTAAATATAGAAATAAAAGGAGACATTTAAAATCATAAAAGTAAATATATTCTAGATATATCCTTTTAATGGGGTAGTATATACACAAACAAAATTAAATTAGTATTGAATACAGAAAATTTATCCCTAAATTAAATGAGATATAGTAAATATATTATCACTTTGGTAACATACAAACTATATACCATATGAAAGATATTTTCAAAAATTGATATGTACATCCCCATAAATTTAAGTAAAATCAGAAAAAAATACATTAATTGGTAATAAATACAACACACAAATGAAATATTTTTTGAGTATAGATTACGTATCACTGAAAATCAATGTTAAATAAAAATAGATTACCTTAGGTCTCTAATTCTTTTATAATTAATAGAAACTCCTTTATAGTAAATATATTTTTATTATACATATTAAAAAACCACAATTTTATATTTCATACCATATATTATTTATTTATTTCTTATTATTTCCTATTTATTAACATTTTCTAGTTAATATCATGTTTCATCTTATAACTTCATTTTTTCATGTATGTTTTGATTTATTATTTTTAGACCTCTACAAATAATATTTGTTATTTAATATAAATACATAATAGAATGATATATATATATATTCTATTCGATATATAATTATTTATAATAATTTATAATCATTATAGATATAAAATGAAATACATCATTCATAGAGATGGTTTGTCGTGCATACAGATGATTGTTATTTCCATTTTGTTGAAGGATAATGAAAAATAATTTTAAATAATATATTTAAATTAAATAGTAATAATTATTTCATATCTATCACATTTTTCATTAATATTTTCATTTTTACCTTCAATGAAAATCATTAGTACAAAATTAATCATACCACTTTACGAGGTGGTTGATTGTCGTACCCATGAATTACGATATAATTTCCCCCATCAATGGAATGTAATATGGTATATATTATATAATTATATTATAATTATAATTTTATTGAAAATATATTATAAATTAATTTAATCAATCATTATTACCATCCATATAAAAAATTAATAAATACAACACCTCGGTTCAGGAGTTGGTAACATGCTGTAGACATAAAAGAAATTATAGTTCTCCTACTCGTTGGGATGCAATATTGTATATTTGGTATAATAATTAAAGAGTTATAACAATATTATAATTATGATATATAATTATTAAAAGATTCATTATATCTATCAATTATTGGTGGTGATGGAAAATGACTGACATCAGTTCATGAGGCGGTAGTCCGCCATACAGAATATCAAAAGTTTCATTTCCCATTTAATTGAAGATGATATGAATATAGGTTATTAAATTAACATAATATAATATCATAATATTATATATATTTTTTAGTTAATATATCCCCATATTTTAACAATAAATGAACAAGGGTGGAGAGGAAACAAAAAAACACTAGGTTAATAACATTACATACTCATTAGATATCTTCTTTAAGATTATATCTAAGCCTTATTATGATGGATAATAAAATAATTAAGGATGTAGTATTATGGTAAATCATTAAAGAAGACATTTGGGTAGTTATTAGATGAGATAATTGGTATAGGAGGCATATAAAATTATAGGAGAGTGTATGTACTTTTATAAGTTTGGTAGAGGCCATATTTAGAATTTTTTAATAGAATAATGTGTCCTAGTGATTTTCAAATTCAAAAGGCTCCAAAATGGTTAATTTGAAAAACATTGAACATTTAATGTAAATTTTTTTGTAAAAAATTATTTTGATATATTTTTAGGAAACTTTACATCTTATTTTTTTAATTTATCACATAATAAACATGTTTTAACATTTACCATAAAAATTATTTTTTACAATTATTACTTTTAATTATGGAAAAATATTAATTTGACCTTATAATAAAATATTAATTATTATAATTAAAAATATTATCACAACAAATTATTATTGTTATTAAATAATTGGAAAAATTATTTTAAATGTTTACACTCAAACACGAGGGGAAAACATATTTTTTAAGGGGAAAATGTTCAAAAGTTAAAAAGCATTTTTTATAAATTTCAATATGATATTTACTCAAATGAAATAAAAATTATTAATAAATATATAATTTATTATATTTTAAATTTAAACCAATATTATTTAAAATTTATATTTTAAATTATTTTTGATGAAAAGTAAATTTATTAATGAAATCCATTAATTTTCAATATTCAGTGAAAAAATTACATTTCATTAAATTCTACATAAATACACTGAAAAAATATTTTTTACATAACAATTTTTTGAATGAATTTAATTTTGTAAACTTAATTTTCTAAAAGTGGAAAAAATTAATTTTTAATGAAAATGGGTAAAATGTAGCTGTATTTCTTTTTAAAGGATAAAATGGGTTTTCATTATTAAATTTGATTTATTATAATCCAAAAAATTATAAAACACATAAGACACATATTAAACATTTAAATTGAAATATAATATACATATTTAATTAATATAATTCATATAAGGTGATTTATATAATTTATTGAGAAGTAAAAGCATTTATTCCAATAAATATGGGTTTTCATAAAAATATTCCATTTATTTTCAAATGGATTATTTTTTTCATTTATAATTATTTAGTCTCCAAATTATATATTTTATATACATGTTTATAATTTATATTATCATAAATTTTTAATCCAATACTTACTATCTATTTCAATTGATGGGTTATAACTACCATATTAAATAATAATAATTTGACAGTATATTTTGTTTTATTGAAACATGATGTAGCCTACAAGCTATGGATGTAATTAAATTTATTTAAAGAATATATTTAATAAAATATTAGGTTGGTATATTCATGACTAAAATAAAATCCTCCAATAAATTCAAATATTTTAATTGAATATATGGTTGATCAGGCCATCTACTCATGGTAATTCCTCTTCCACAACCACTACATTGTTTATTATGGTATAACCCAAAAAATAACTCTATTTTCCCATATCTTGCATAGAGATCATTAAAAAATAATTTAAATCATGGATAAGTGAATACTAAGGAAAATATCATAAATTATAATATGGTTACACTCACTAGCCTCATATCATCACATGAATGAAATATAAAATTTGGAAACAACTCATCTCATTTCTTACTAGATCACAAGTAGGAAACTAGTCACAGAAGACCTAGACTCATGTCTCAACAAATACCAATTCCCATCTCAATCAAATAAGGGATCTAGCACATCTAAAAAAATAAACCATCATATTTATACCAATCATAGTTCACAGAGTCATACACACACTACATACATCATCATGAAACATGGAACACAAGAAAACATATAAAGAATGAAAATCAGGAACAAAATATGTTATAATATGGTATCACCCACATGAGATCAAACTATAAAAAACAAGTCAATTTAATCTATTTTTATTATCTATTATACACCATATCAGACACACATTTTAAATCAATTTCAAATTGAATCATGTGTTGT
Organism: Viscum album; assembly: GCA_963277665.1. NCBI lineage: Eukaryota > Viridiplantae > Streptophyta > Magnoliopsida > Santalales > Viscaceae > Viscum > Viscum album. The sequence continues at coordinate 1,959,617,127 of OY728165.1, forward strand.
TTTCTCATTCTAGGTCCATGCCCAATTCCTATAAAACATTATTTATAAGACCACATATTCAATATTAAATACAATTTTAAAACAAATTATCGAATTCACATCATTTAATTTAAAATTTTATTTTCATGAAATCCATATTTTAAAATCACATTTTTAAATGACTATTTTTTTCATTGAATTCCGACACAGGACACCAAATATATATTAATTGGTCTACTAACATTTTTTACTCAATGGAAGCATATAAAACATCTTATAAATATATGTGTTCTATATCAATAGTTAAGATGAAGTTGTTCTATCCCAACCATATTATAAACTCACTCTAATTATGAAAATATGAGGAAAATAAATCAAGTGATGAAGGACAACAATTAAATAACTAATTACTCAAGGAACTAAAATAAATTCCAGTCCACATACCTTAATTGAAATTTTTACAATCCATAATTAGTTTGTACAACTATTTTTCAAGTCTACATACACATATCTAATCTACAAACAAACATATAATAATTAATTTAATATTAAAACCAAAAAAAATGAAAATGTGGATAATCAGTTTAACACTCATAAGACAACCCCATATTTCCAAATCCATGAGTGAAATTTCATAGAAATTACCCCTCACACTCCCAAAACATAATCCAAAAAATTATTATATTCTATCAGTTATAAATCATCAAAATTTTATTGAAATTAACTAGAAATCATAATTAATTTTAAATTGTTGCAAAAACCATATCAAATAAAGTATTTTATATTGTGTATATCCCCTATGTACATATTCTATAATCTACACAAGAAATCCACATCATTTATAACAAATTTACCATGCTATGGATAAATAATTTCTCTAAAAACCATATTAAATGAACCAAATTCAATTAAAATGGATAAGAGAAACATGTTGATGAAATAGAGGGACATTACATTAATTCCAAAGGAAAAAACATCCCTAGACAACCGAGGTCTATGGAACAAAAGGGAGTGGAAAAAGGGATCCAAAGGGGTTGTACCTCATCAAATTTCATAAGGAAGAACATGTGAACTCATGAGGGATCCAAAATAATATCCCATTGTGAAATTAAAAAAAGACCCTTGAAAAGTGGGTTCCTAGAATGGTTCATCATTTGAACCTCCATTAATAATAGTATATACCCATTTTTCTCCAAAATTTCATGGTTTAAACAAATTTTTCACACTGAAAAATTCCCATACAATGAAATCCTACTCATTAGGAAGGCCATTCATATAGATAACATTATGGAATATAGTATGAAGGCATTATTCTATAGGTTGTTAGCTAATCAACCTCCTAAAAACATCTCTAAAACTCTCTTGAACACCTATAGAATCCACAAACCTCAAACCATGAATAATAACACCATTCACAGATGTCAAAGAATATTGATTCCTAATATAAATCTCTATTATCAATAAAAACAATCCCTATATTGGAAGTTCAAATTCAGCCAGGAACTCAAAATCCGTAATGTCAAGGGTCATTACAGAAATGATGAATCATAGTTGGAATATATGGTTATAGTCTAGATAACACTCTGTTAATCAATGCCTCAAGTTACAATGGGTTGTTTCATTTTGATTTTTTAATTTTTATCTTCATTTTTTTCTTTGTTATTTTGATATTTAATGATAGTTTAATTATTAATATTATGGTTATATTAGTTTTTAATAGGTATTTTATATTTTCAATTGAAAATATACTGATAATTAAAGGTCTATTAAAATCCTTCACAACCTATAATATTTTATGTAGATCGTGAACATACATTATTGAATCTCCCTTTGGATGATTTATAGTTGGTGAATGGTTTACCAAGACATGCACCCAAACCATTCATATACACTAAAAATTTAAATTTCATGTTTAATAAACTCATGCTTCAAGTGGTATATTGAATATAAAATAGAGTGTAGTGTGAATTAATTTTAAAATATATTCTAAAATGATTATGCAAATAATATAATAGACTACTATCCATGCATTTGATTCAAGAATAAAACAATAAAAATAAATCAGAACATGAAATAAATGATTGAAATTTAATTTTCATACATCGACAATGGAGTTAAAAAATTTGTAAAGAATTACATCATCCACATCCGACAACATTGTATCCTCAAAATAGGGCTTGAGATGATTTTATGTCTTCATTTGTTATAATTTGATCAAATAACCAAACAAGAATAAGAGAATCCTTCTGTTTTAATAGAACCCAATAACCAAAAGAAAACTGTTGGTTTTATTGAAAATGAAGAAAACATACATTAATAGTTGTGATAACCTAAAGAAGAATAGAAAAAGATATAGGTTTGTTTTATGATCATTTTACAATCCACCCCACTATCTCTCAATGATTCTGAAAAATATAGAACGATTATGAGATAGAGATAGAGTGAAAGGTTATAGAAGGTTAATCCTTTTAGAAAAATCAATATGGAAGAAAAATGGTTCAAAGGGAATTCCAAAAAAGAAATTGGTATAAATTCATGTACTCTCATTTTTATTTTTTAGATTATTAATAAGTAAGGAAATATCATGGAAAACAATTAAATAGATTTGTCAAGAATTTATTTTTAAATATATTTTTCATATAAAGGGGTACATTTTTTCACATATTAGTACTTGTTCTTAAATAACCAATAAACACAACAAAAATTTTGTGATCCCAAGTGTATTTGGAGACTAGTATTAAAATAAAATATAATGAAACTAAAATAATTATTTTTTATTTTATTCTCCATAATATGGTTCTATATCCTATTGAGATACTGAAAATTCATATGATAAAATTGGGATATCATAAAAAAATGGGTGAGCTATAATACCCATTGGGAGAATAATTAACTATATAATTCATAATATGAGGTCCAAATATCATAAAATAATATAATAAAAATAAGTCTTGTAAATATTAATGTAGGAAAATATCATAAACAACATGGAATTTTATGATCATGGAAACATATGAATGTGCTAGAATAATAAAACATGGAATAAATTTATGTTATGTTTATCCACTAAGAAAACCTCACATGGTGTATAGAGTCACATCATGGATTAGATTCACTTAATAATTCATTGAACTGAACCGCATTACACACACAAAAATAACCCAATGAATTATAGTTCTATCTGCATTAAAGCATAATAGCATATAAATTATTATGTGTTCTAAAAAATAAACCAATCATAGGGCATGAACAAAATAAATTCTCGTAGAATGTAATGGGTTTTATAATCATTCATTATTTTATAATAAAAGGATATTTACTAAATATTCCATAGAGAAGACAAAATTAAATATTCTAGACCATATATGTGTAAAATATCATATCCCTAAAAATATGGTGTTCATTTTGATAAATTTCATGATAAAATCTATATAATTGAGTATATAAATTAACATTTTAAATTTTTTATGGAATATATTAATGTATTTTGAACATAAAATAAATATATAATTCTCATTTAAAACTATAAGTAAAACATAATTGTTTTACAAAAAATATTTCATTATTTAATGAAAACATGAATGGATGTGAATAATTTTAATGAAAGTTACATAAAAGGATTAAGGGAGAAAAATCCTAAACAATATAATGTCTAACATTGGTTAAGGAATTTGAGAAACAAACATAAGGAATGTATTACCCCATAAACAGAAAGTTGAATAAACTAGTTACATATGTAATAGAGAATTATATATTCATTATAATCATTATATAAAATAACTTACTTATATAAGATGAGTTATAGAGGGAAATGTTATAACCCAATGAAAATTTAGTTTTGGATAGATCCAATACTTTTCGATCTAAAATCATTATGCACATGAATAAAATGGCGTGAATAAAAAATAAGATTAATTAAATAATTAATTCAAAATATTTTTATTCCAAATTTTTTTAATAAAATGTCATTATGGTTTTTTATAAACTTTTAAATGAGATGTTAAATTACATTGTTCTAAGGTAATAACTATCATTCTTTAATGTCCATATTACTTGTGGATAATTTGTGATGTTTGACTAAAATTTAGCTATAGATCGAGAAGTGAAATTAAATTGTTTTAATGACTTGGAATAAATATATATGGTAAAAAAAATCTATATGTTGATGAAAGTAGGGTTGATTCACTTATAAATTTTTTAACATTATGTGGTGTGTTTATTTAGGTGGTTTTATTGAGCATCAATGAAAGTTTCATTTTATTAAATATATTTTCAACATTTTTATTACAGAAACAAATAAATAAACTGTGATATATTAATTATTCATTATTTCCATAAAAAACAATCATAGATTTATTTTTATGAGTGTATTTGAGGGAAATAATGAATAATTAAAACTCATCCTCCACAAAGAGAATGATTCAATATTATATGGACAAGTTTATCAATTTTTAAAAAAGTTAGGAGAAATATGGGGATGGACGATATATTTATAAGGTATTATAGTAATTAAGTACATATTCTTGTGTTTATGAACTAGTTTTTTTATTTGAGAATATTTTCAGTTTATAGTTTTAGATTATTGGGGAAAAACATAAAAATGAAACCCATATATTACAAGTGGACACTACTACACAATGTCCATTTTCTCTTCCAACAAATTTCTATAAAAAAATGATTACCCTTTAATAAAAACAATCAAAATTGTCACCTTGATCTTATCATTACCTCTAATTTTCCATTAATCCTATGAAAAACATTTTAAAAACATGTAATGAGTATAAAAGTCTCAATAAATGACCTAAAATTAATGAAAATATTACGCCAATGATAACCCATAAAAATTTTTTCATTAAAATATATTAATTTATCCCTAAAAATGAATCAATGTTTTAATAAAATCAATTTCATACCATTTTTAAATAATGTAATTTTCATAAAAATTAATAATAAATAATATAATATATAACTATGTAACTTGTGAAATAATTATACTCAAATAGTGTAAGCATATTATCGACTTCCATATATGACACTCTTACCCATCGAATAAATATACGTTCAACTTCCTTAAATGTCACTCTTACAAAAGGATAACTACACAGTCATCTTGCATTCCAAATTCTTTGGATGTTATAATTTAAGAACTCATAACTATTTTACCATAGAACCACATGTCATTAGATATTCACATAAACAACCATTATTGGTTTATCAAGTTACCCTCCATAAAATTTATATATACAATTATATAATTGTAACACATAAAATCTTCCAATTTTAAAAACATCACTTTGAAATTTTCATTTTCACTCGTATGAAAACATTTCATGTAATCGAAATAAACAGTCTATTTACAAAACACATTTTAAAAAATTTAAAAATATTTTTTAAAATCAATGTTACTCATGCCACCTTAAAAAAATAAGAATAATTAAACAATTAAAATATTAAAATTTTCATTACCATATATATAATAATAAAAAAATTTAAAAATATCTACAAGAATGAAAAATATTTATAAAATTATTCATTAAAACATTTAGATGAGGTTTTTTAGTTAATGATTCTCTTAACATGAGTTTTAATCATCAAATAGAATCATTATATTTTTGAACAATAAACATTTTTCAATTGTTCAAATTCATTGGAACCATTATAAAGTTTATTATTATTTTGCTATTACTTATTACCATGGTATAAATATTACTTAATTATTTAATTTCACATCAGTTATTTTGATTTTATTCAATACATGAGTACAAAATAATTTTGGTATTGTGAATGTGGTCAATATAAAATCATCTCTAAAATAATAATAATAAAATTATAATCAACATTATACATAAATTTTACTTTTAAATCAATCAATTTAATATGAATAATAATAAATGGACTATGTTGCAGTTATGGAGATGGTAAGACATTTATAGATGGGTAACATTTTCTTTTTTCAATTATCTTCATGGAAAGAATATTAAAATCATTTTACCTTTCTAGAATGATAATAATATAAATATATATATAAATATAAATATATATATATAAATATAATAATATTTACTAAAATTTACTTATATATAATCCTTTTTATATTGTAATGATAAAAAAATCACATTGCTTTGTAAATGTGATAGTTCACAAGTACCCACGAATGACCTATTCATTTTTATGTTCATGGAAAGAAATGAAATTAAATGTTGTGTTTTCGTTAAATAATGATAAATATTTCATTAATATCCTATATGAACCTTTTCTCCATTATTATAGCTTGTATTGAGAGATAGTGATGGAAAATAAATTTCATTAGTTCATGAGGTGGTAGTTTGTCGTACATATGAACGATAACTACTTTTCCAATTTAATTGAAGTAGAGATGGGTTGGGTAATGATATTAACAAAAAAAATCTAATTATATTTTTGAAACTAGATTTATTATGATATCATTATTGAATAAAATTTTATAGAGGTTGAAGAAGAAATAAAACCCAACACTTAAATACAAATGATACCACTTATTTTGAAATCCCTCATTATTTAAGACATTAAGACAACTAAAAATAGGGTTATTACAAGAATAAGAGTTATATAATGGAAGTGGGATTTAACAATGTATATTGGAAGATCTTGTTTTAAATATAATATGTTTCTATGAGTTATGGAAAGAGGATAAGATGATTCCTTTGATAATATATGGGGTTTACACTCTTGTAATTTATCAAAGAATTATATTAATATAAATTAATATTCTATTACAAATGTTTAAAAATGGATTTACTTAGAAAATAATATTTTTTTTGTGTTAAAATAAATTAAAAAATGTAAATTAGATATGTTCTGACTGTTTTTAATCAGTATTTTTTAACACTTATGTAACCTCTTTAACTCTTACCATCACAACATAGGGTTTTACTCATTGAAGGTAAATATATATACCTCTAAATAAAAAAATAAATATAACTGATTAAATGAATAAATATTTACCTTATCCAAATATTTTTACATAATTTTATATTTTATGTAATTTTATATCATATAATAAAATATTATTTATTTTAAAATATCAGTAAAGTCAATTTTGACACTATACATTACATGACTTTTTATGAATTATCATAATAACAAGATAAATTCAAACCTAATTTTTTAAAAAATAACATAAAAAAATTCTATCTATGAAATTCATATATTACATTATTTATATTAAAATATTATAGTTTTTCTATTTTTATTATAATTTATTTGATATTTCTTTTTATTAAATAGTTATTGAATTATCATTTTTATTTCCTTTAAGGTAAATATTTCATCCATAAAAATTTAAAATAAATTTTCTTAATAATGAAATACATTTTATATTTCAAAATATTACTTATAGTCGATCATATCCACTATATAAACCTATATTAAGAATATTTCAATTATTAAAAACAAGAGTTTGACTAGTTAAACTCTTCTTTGAAAAAAATATTATAGTGGTTATGATAATATAAAAACTCCCTAAATGGTAAAATAATAGATATATAAATGATTATTTATGAAAAATAATAATCCAATATAAATTAGGCTCATATTTTTGTCATTTTGTAATCATTATAACAATATGTTTACCCTTAATTACCTTTCTTAACCTTAACCATTGTAATTAAATTTATCAATTTACTATTCATATTGTGTAAAAATAAAATGGACCTATTTAATAAATTAGAAAATTATTATTACAAAAATGAATAAAAAATTCACAATTCATAACCATTATGTCGATAAAATAAATTCAAAATTAATCTCGTATAAGAAATGAGAAATATGATTTTTTTAATTAGAAATGACTGAGTGATTCATTATTTATTATATAGAAGATCAATATAACAATAATTAAATTACCTTAATTTTGTTAATATATATATAAATATAATATTATTATATTAAAAAATATTTAAAATATATATTATCTATATAATATATTTAGATAAAGAGTTAGTTTTCAAATAAAATGTCGAAATTTTTACAATTAATAAAAAAATAAGAATATATGAAAATATAAAAAAATAATCCAACATAAATTTTGATATTAATATTAAAAAATTGATATTTATGATGTTAGATAAAACTTATAAAATTTTGATTATTTATTTTTAAAATATGTGCTCCATTAAAAGGTGACAGAACAACTTTTCTTACAAATACTAGTCTTATGTGTAAATTTGGATTTATTTTTATATCATATTTAATAAACACTTATGATTAATATTATGAATAATATTTAATATATTATATATATTTTTATTAATATAAATTAATAATACAGTTTTTTATTTTATTGGAATAAAATAATGTTATGCATATTAAAATAGTTTTCAGAAAAATATTTCCATGTATTTTCAAAATTGTATCATTTCCATTAATTATTAATATATAGAAAAAATTTATTTCATATACATGTGTAAACGATATTTTTATAATTTATTTGGTCTTATTCATTACCACCTTTCTAATGGCAACATTATAACGGTTAAATTTGAATAATAATATAAAGATTTCTATTTATGATGGATGTGATGTTTTATGTAAATTGTCGAACATAGACATTCAATTTAAATAGCATGGGATATTACATCCCCCTTTATAAATGTCTTCCTTACAAAATCAACTACATATTGATAACCAAAGTTAAAATATTTATAATAACATTATTGAAATACCATATGGCAACAAGGTTCAGAAAAACATCAATTTGAAATGAGTGAAATGAAAGTATGAAGGTTTTATGAGATTAAACATATTATGATTACTTGTATTAAAACATTGACAAAGAATATAAAACTACCTCTAAAATAATAATATAGAGTGATAGAGAGCATGATCATGGGAAATATAACTACCAAAAAACCATAAATATATGATTACATAAATGGATATTAATAAAAAAAACATAAGTTTTTTTGAATGATAATTTTCATAAAGTGTATGAATTCATTATCTTCGATCACTGAGAACATAAAAAATATTATCAATTAAAAATAATAGTTTCATACATTAATTATTTTGAACCAAAAACATTTATATTTTCCCTAAATGATGACTATACAACAAGAATTCATTTTCATGGAGAAATTATCAGAATCAACTTATATGGATCTATAAATATACAGAATAATATCTACATATTCCTCATATTGGTAGGAATCAACTAGTACAAAACTTGTTATTATAATTAATATAATTAACTAATAATAATAATCTTTTATGTGATGAAGAATATACATCAATTTCCATAAATAGAAAATGGAACTAAAATTTGAAGATATATCATTTATCAATTTATTTATATTAAAATTACTCAAAATAGTCGATACAATATTTGAATCCCAAAAATTCAGACAGATATTATTTCCTATACTTCCATGAAAAATCTAAAAATTTATTTCAATAAAATTAATGACTCTTAATGTATCACTCCATCATGTGTATTCCAAAAGCATGTAATCTGAATGATATTCTAGTAATTTTTATAAATAAAAATAAATTCACAATAAAATAATATTTTCCTCTAAAATATAATTCATATTATAAACCTAAATCATAATCACATAATATTATTTTTTCCTTAAACTTATAGGATTCAAAAAATAGTGAATTTATTATTATATAACATTAGACTTATAATAACCAAAATATTTTGAAATACTAAGTAAAAATATAAAAAAAACGAATATTACCAAAATTAGTTAATTATTAATCCCTCAAATCATTTAAAAAATGAGTAATAGTTGTACGAACTGGGACATGATGTAGTATTTTGGTTGGAAAAGATCTTTTATCTCCCTTTGGTAGTGGGTTCAACTCATATGGAATTACCGAATGCGATATTTTGTCACATGGTTTGTATGTTATCCTTTTTTCTAAAACTATATTTTTCTTATAAAATTTACAAATATATTATAGGACCCTAAAAATTAAACATAAAATATTTTACCTAAAAATTGTATCACATACCTTTCATATAGCATCCAAAATTGAAATAACCAATAATTTCATCAAAAATAAATTCCTCCAAAAATATCATTTTTCTCAGTAAAATTTCATAACATAAATCATCAATTTTTTTTCAAATACATTAAAATTATGACTAAACTTGAAATTATATACCCATATTGATATCCAAAATTCTTAAGAAAGTATCCAAATTTTCAAATAATTTAAATCAATCCTTTGATAATAATAGTATGGCATCGTAAAATATGATTACTTATTCACATGTATTTTAAAATGAACTTGCATTCGAGGATATTATGAGTTTATAGTTTCAGATAATTAGGGAAAACTCTTACCGAGTAAAACCTTTCATTATAAAAGTACACTTATATGTAAAATATATTTTTGATAAAAAAATTCAGTAAAACAAAATATCGTTTTACTTAATAAAAAATATCACTTTTATCAACTTTACCTCAACCTTTTATCTATTTTCCCTTAAATATGATGAAAAAAATTTTAAAACACGGTATAAGAAAAAAAACTCAATAAGGGACATAAATAAAAATAAATTATTCATCCAATGAAACCTTATTATTTGTTTTTGTTAAAACATAACATTTTCTTGTGAAAAGAAACTAAATTTGTAAAAACACAAATCCCCTACCTTTTTAAAATCAAATTAATTTCATAAAAAATAACAATCGATCATATGTGATATATGTTGGTAACTAGGTTCACATTAATAGTAAAAATAGATTAACCATGAGACCAAATTCCATACATTTATCTATTAAAAATAGAATAAACATATGGTCAACATTCATAAATATCACTCTTACAAATTGAATAACCACAATGTTGGCATCAATTCCCAATTCAGTAGAGGTTATAGTACAACTACCAATCCATTAATTATCATGGATACACACTTCATTGTTTTATCAGGTAACCTCCCTTTATTGATTTATGGTGAAAAATCTAATCAAATTTAAAAGTACCATTTTATAGTAATAACACATGAAACCATTGAATTTTTAACATGTCAGTCATATAATTTTATTTTCACTAAAAAAATATTTCATGTTTTTGATATAATCAATTCATTTTTAAAACAAAATTTAAAATTTAAAAATTTAAATTTTATACAAAATTGTTTCATACAACATTAAAAAATTTGGGGGAAAATTTAAAATTATAAATTTAAAACATTCATTTCTAAAAAAATTCATTCATAAATTTTTTTTAAAAAATGGACACGAATGTGAAAAATATAAAAAACTAATTTTTAAAACATTTAAGATAATTGTTTAAGTAAAATAGTCTCTTTCCTTGAGTATGACTAAACACATAAAATATTTACCTTCCTGAATAAAAAATATTTGTTAATTATTTACATTTTTAATAACATTTGACATGTTTATTATTCCTTTTATATCACTTTTTAACAGTTTATAATAATTTGATTATTATTTTTGACCATGGAGAATGTTATGCTGATATTCAATACATGGGTCCGAAATAACTTTGTTAGAGTCAAAGTGGTTATTATTCCAATATCATAAAAATAATAATCATGATATAATTTTCATTTATATATATAAATTTTGATTTTAAATCCATCCATTAAATATGGATATAAAAATGAATTATATTACAATCATGGTGATTGAATGCAATACGTACACATGAGTAGCATTATCTGTTATGCAAAGTATTGTTTTCAACAATACATTATAATGTTATTTATAGGGGGAGATTATTGAAAATAATACTCTGTCTCTTTATGATAATTTTGATGCTCAAAAATACCCTTAATTATTTTATAATGATTTTATTTAGTATTTTTCATGAATTTATTAATTAATTTTACTCTTGAAATAATGAGAATTTATTTCTTATTTAGGAACAATTTTAGCACATTCTGGAAAAACAGTTCATACCATACTTATTCGGGATCTGCTTTAGCATGTCCTAGAATCACTGTTCATACCTTACGTGGATAAATGTAGCGTAAGGATGAAAACTGTGTACACTTTTTGAGATAAGGAAAAAGTATGGTTAAACAACCACACATTATCAGGAAAGTATTGAAGAAGAACCCTATGTTCGGAAGGAACCCTATGTTTGGGATATCCAAAAAGTATGGATGGAGAACCATACGTAAATATTAAACATTACGTTTTTTTCTCAAAAGTATAGTTCATCAACCTTACTTTTGTAAACAACGATATGTTCTTGGAATAGTATGGATCAAGTAAATGTATGGATCTTTTACTGTACGTTTTAAAGTTGAAGTGAAAAGTATGGATGACCAACCCTACATTTGGAATAAACCTTACATTTCTTGTCAAGTTTACATTGTCAACCTTACATTGTGAACCTTACGTTTGAAGTCTATTTCATCAACCATAGGTTCCGAGGACGCATGCAGTTCAACTTAACCTTACGTTTGGCGTCAGAAAGACTGACAGATGATATTTTTATGCAATGGTCAGCATGCTGATTGTTTGGCAGATTTCAAGCTGAAATTAATGTTTATTTAAAAATACGACTTTGACAAATTCAAATCCGTTTTATCAAGGGATTAATGATCTAATTAAAAGGATATTTTTATGTCGAGTCTTCAGGGATGTTACGACTGCTCTGTAAATTCAAAAGTTTAAATATCGCGAGTAAAAAAGGTGACTTTTATGGATCTAAATGTTCAAGGTATATACTCGGCTTTATTATATATGTTTTATCAAAAACACAGGGCACATGAGTGTGGTGATCAATCTATTATTCAAAAAGGTGGAATACAGAGACATAAAAAAGCACTCAGTTCTGCGGATTGAAAAGGAACGTCAAAGCTCTATTTATATAAGAAGAATGAACTCGATAGAAGATTCGCTTTTCTACATCAAATATCTAATGTGGATCTACTACTACTGAAATTGTGAATTATATCTCTATATCTACAGCAACTGGATCGACTCAGAACTGCTTCGACTTGAGAATCAATATTTCTAGAGATGATGATCCATCTGCTATCAATTGCATTCTATTGTAATTTTGAAGATCAACTGGAAGAGTTTTTTCTAAAATTAATTTTATCATGAGTAACCAACTTCTTGTACTTTGCTGTGTAGGTTATGTAAGTGATTTTATCCATCGATTGTAAAGGTTTCAACTGCCTGTAATCATTTGTGAACTAGTCTGTTGAAACGAGGACCGAAAAGTGAAAATCACCAAGCTCGTATAGTAGAGTGTTGGTGGAGTGGACTAGGGGCATTCTGTTCCCCGAACCACTATACATATTGTGTTTATGATATTTAAATTTCCGCTGCATCATTTTATCTGATTAACGTTAAAAGGAATAACAAAATCACGCAAAGATTTTCTAAAAAATACAATTCACCCCCCTCTTGTGTATATTTGGTGTAATCCGATCCAACAATTGGTTTCAAAGGTAGAGCTTTCTAAAAAAGTTTTAACAAGATAAAAGTGATTATACACAGAGAAACATGACTGATATAGGAGAGGGAATGTCTATGGTCAGAGAACAGTACATCAATTGATAAAACTATGGATGCTAGAGGTCTCAAATGATTATCTTTCTGAAAAATCTTGGACATAGAGTCTATTCTAAGATTATAACTCCATATGAAATACCAGAAAAATCTAAAATATGGAGTGCGGCTACTGAAGCAGAATATGATATGAATTCGAAGGCAATGAATGAAATTATATGTTGTATAGGACATGATGAGTTTAATAGTGTATCTAAATAACCAATAACATATGATATGTGGAAAACTATTGCTGCTGATTATGAAGAAACTAATAATATTAGGGAAATGAGATATGCAACTGCTATTCTTAAATTTGATATATTCAGAATGGTTGAAGGTGAGAATATTACTCAAATGAATGGAATATTGACAAAGATTTTCAATAACATAACTACCTTGGGAGATCCCATTATGAAAGCTGATCAGGCTTTAAAAGTGTTGAGATTACTACATACAAAATGGAATGGAATCTCTACAGCAATCATATAGTCAACACTTGTCAAATATTTAACCATGAGAGAACTGATTAAAATATTGATGATGTATAAGATTAGATGGAAGATGAAGCTAATGAAAAAAAGTGATTATCAAAAGAGAAGATACTTCCCTGAAAGCATCATTACAGAGAAAAAGTAGAAAGTTGAAGAACAGAGAAGTCACAGAAAAATCATAGTGCTCTAACTCAACAAACTCAGATAAAGAACTAGCACAGCTAGCCAGAAAATTTAGAAAATTCTACAGAAAGAAAAGGGACATATAAAAATCCTTTAAGATAGATGATAAGGATGTAATATGCTATGAATACTAGAATATGGGGCATATCAGACAAGACTGCCCACAATTGAAAGATGCAAAGAAGAAGAAAATTTTCAAAATAAATAACTATGACCAGAAAGACAAGAAAGCTTTGAATGCCACTTGGAGTGTATCTGAAGACTCCATTAGATTTTCTGAATCAATCTCAGATAAAGAAGAATTCAATCTAAAAGTAAACATGTTTTTCATGGCAGAAACCGATGAGGTACACTCATATTACTCCTCTGACTCAAATATTGAATCAAATTATGAATCAAGCTACTCAAATGAAAAACTTGCGGCCTACTGCAATATGCTTGAAGAAATATATTAATCGCTATTTAAGATACATAAGTCACTAAAGAACATATATAAAGATATTTCAGATGAAAGAGATACAATGCTGAAAAAACGTAAGGAATTAACTGATAAATACAATTCTATTAACACTAAATATATTAATTTTGAATCAAGAATAAAAACACTATAGGATAATGTTGAATCATAAAAACAGGCTGCATTGGTTTTTATAAAAGTAGATAATTCATTAAATGATATTCTTGGAAAAAATGTCATTAAAAAGGAGAGATTTGGAATTGGTAGTAAAGGAGAAAAACCTATGTTGTATAAAAATTATTTTGTTCCTAGCTCTAAAAGGGTTAATTCTAACTTTTGTGGGAAAAAGGGAAATATAGCTAAAAACTGTTTCCTAAGACAACCTAAAATTTTTGGTATTAAAAAAGCCTATGTTTCAAAAGACTTATATTATTTATCTAATTTTAAAAGAACAAATCAAATCTGGATACCCAGATCATTGCTAGCAAACACCCCTAGGCCCAACAGAATATGGGTACCAAAGCAATTTATTTGAATGTCTTTGCAGGTAGCAGGCCACGAGAGTAGAAAAGATATATGGTACATGGACAGTATATTCTCAGAACATATGATTGGAAACTCATTCAATTTTTCTTCACTCACTCAAAAGGAAGAAGGACTTGTCACATTTGGTGACAATGCCAAATGAAAAATCATTAGTATTGGAACAGTTGGAGATCCAGAAGCTATATCAATGAATAAATTAATTTATATACAAGGATTGAAGCATAATCTAATATGTATCTCTTAAATATGTGATGATGGTTATGCAGATGATTTTTCTGACAGTTGATGTTCTATTTTCAAAAATATATTTCTTAAATTTAGAGCACCAAGAACTGATAATGTGTATAACCATAGATTTATATTCCTTGTGTAAAAAACATGTAAATTTCTTAACTAGTAAAATGAATGAATATTGGATCTGGAATAGGATACTTGAACATTTTAATATATATTTTTTAAATAAGTTATCTAAGAAACATTTAGTTCTTGATTTTCCTAGTCTCAAATTTGAAAGTGACAGATTCTGTGATGCATGTCAACTTGGAAAGAAACAAAAATCATCCTTCAAATCTGTTAAAAAAATTTCTACATCTAAACCTCTAGAACTTATTCATATGGATTTGTTTGGACCCTCAAGAGTAGCAAGCATGTCTGATAAATTATAAGTATATGTTTTAGTTGATGACTATTCTATATTTACATGGATTTTCTTTTTGAAATTTAAAAATGAAGCTTTTACTTTATTTGAAGGTTTTTGTAATGTTTTTCAAAATGAAAAGGTTTTAAAATAATTTCATTAAGAGCTGATCATGTTGGAGAATTTGGTAATCAGGAATTTAATTACTTCTGCTCAAATATGGGTATTAAAAACACCTTTTATGCACCTATAACACCTCAACAAAATAGAATTGTTGAAAGAAGAAATAGGACTATTCAGGAAATGGCTAGGACTATGCTAAATGAATACAGCCTTCCTACATACTTTTGGGAAGAAGTTGTAAGCACATCCTGCTATATAATTAAAAGAGTTTTAATTAGACCTATTTGAAAAAGGCCACCCTATGAACATAGGAAGAACATAAAACCTAAAGTTAACTACTTTAATGGTTTTGGATTCAAGGTTTACATCGTAAACACTATGGATAATCTTGGTATGTTCGATCCAAAATCTAATGATGGTATTTTTTAGGATATTCTTCTACCTCCAAAGCTTATATAGTCTATAATAAAAAGTCTAGGATTGTTGAAGAATCAGTTCATGTGAAATTTGATGAATCTGATCCCTTTGAGAAAAGGACATATCAAATGGATGAACCTGACTCTAATGATAACATGAGACTTGAGAACTTAAAGAATGATTTTGAAAATGATATAAAATAAATTCAGTCCAGTTCGGGAGAATATTATACTAAATAACCCATAAGTGTGTTTCCTAGATAGACTAGAACCCTAAAAAATCACTCTGTAGAAACTATAATAGGTGAATTAGATACAAAAATAAAAACTAGAAGAAATATAGCAAATCATTTAGAATTCTATGCCTTTCTATCCCAATTAGAACCCAATACTATAGAAGAATATTTAAATGATAAAAGATGGATGATAGCAATGCAAGAAGAATTAAACTAGTTCAAAATAAATGAAGTCTGGGAATTAGTTAAAAGACCACAGAACTATCCCGTAATAAGAACCAAAAAAGTCATTAGAAATAAGCAAGATGATCATGGAATAATCACTAGAAATAAGTCTAGACTTGTAGCTAAAATATATAATGAGGAAGAAGGTATAGATTATGATGAGACCTTTGCACCTATAGCTAGACTAGAAGCCATTATAATCTTTTTAGCCTATGCATCTTATATGAATTTAAAATTATTTCAGATGGATGTTAAATATTTCTTTTTAAATGAATATTTAATGGAGGAAGTTTAAGATGAGAAACCTCCTAGTTTTGAAAATTCTAAAAAACTAGATTCTGTTTTTAAACGTACTAAATCCTTCTATGGCCTTAAATAACAACCTAGAGCTTGGTATGAAATATTAAACTCTTTTCTTTTGAAAAAATGATTTTACTGTTGGAATGGAAGACCATACACTGTTTAGGAAAACTGTGAATTCTAATATTTTATTTGTTCAAATTTATTTTGATGATGTAATTTTTGGATCAAATAATAAAACCCTTTTTCATGAGTTTTCAAATTTAATGCAAAAAGAATTTGAAATGATTATGATAAGAGAACTAAATTTTTTTGGAATTAAAATTTATCAAAAAGATTTTCTAATTTTTTTGAATCAAAGCAAATACATTACTAATTTGTTAATGAAATTTGGACTTGAAAATAGCAAGACATATATAACTCCTATGTGTAGTAATATAAAACTTGATTTGGATGAAACTAGAAAATCTGTTGACAATAAGTTATATAGAGTTATGATTCGTTGTTTATTATATCTTACAGCTAGCATGCCAGATATAATGTATTCAGTATGACTTTGTGCAAGATTTCAATCAAATCCTGAATAATCTCATCTAACTACTATTAAAATAATTTTTAGATATTTAAAAGGAAATTTTTTTCAATCTCTTCATTATCCCAAAATTTTTTATTTCAATTTTATTTCATATTCAGATGCAGACTTTGGGAGTTTTATATTAGATAGGAAAAGCACTTCCTGAAGTTGTTAGTTTTTATGAAATTCGTTAGTGTCATGGTCAAGTAAGAAAAAACATTCAGTTCCCCAATCAATAGTTGAGGCAGAAATTTTTTCTACTGGCAGTTGTTGTGCACATGTGTTGTGGATGAAAAACACTCTTATGGACATTGGACTAAATTTTAATAATAATCATATTTTATGTTATAATACTAGTGCTATAAATAATTCAAAAAATCCTATTAATCATTCTAGAACTATGAATACTGATATCAGACATCATTTTCTAAGATATCATGTTCATAAAAACGATATATTTGGAATTTGTAAGTACTGAAATTCAATTAGCTGATATTTTTACAAAACCACTTCCAACTGCAAGGTTTGATTTTATTAAGGGGTAGCTAGGTTTATTTGATTTTAAATAAAATTTTATTATACAATACCAGTTCTTTATTTTAATTCTGCTTAAAATAATTTTTCTATTTTTATTCCTTTAATAGAATAAGTTTCATTTCCCCACGTAATCTATTTAATTTATTTTTAAATATATTTAATGATTATTGAAAATAAGGGAATCAAGGTTGTCTGAAACCCTTTCGATATAAAAACAATTTCATTTCTATGAAAACCTTTTCAAATCCGCAAACCATACCTCTGCTCGTGAACCCTGATCTTCAAACCTCTGAAACCATATACTTCAAACCTTCAGAGATTCTCATAGAGATGGTAAGGATGAAAAGAGCCTGTGAAGCCGAGACAAGCAATGCCAAGAGACACCGCTATGAAGGAAGAAATATTTTATACGGAAAGGTAATAGATCTCGACTGGTTATTTCAGAAAAAATCTACCGTTGAAACAAGAACAATCATTTTAGAACATTGAAATGATGTTCAATAGTGAAAATAAAAAATTTCTCTATGAGGTAGAACATAGATACTTCTTCAAATTTGTACAGTTTAGTCTGGGCGATACTGAGGATAGTATGATGGATAAGATAGAGGATAGGGATTTCTCAGTCTCGTAAGGAGAAATTTTTCAGATTCTCAACTACCCTCATGAGGGAGTTTTTTATTTCAATTTGAAAAATATTGGAGATTCAGTGCATAAATCCGAGGACATAATGTCATTTCATTTTTGTACTAAGAATATAATGAAAATTTTTATCAAGGATTTGCAGCCTGATAATGAAATTTTGGTCAAATTTGTGTATACAGGGATTTTACCGAGGATGTCTGAGATGGAAAAGATATTATATGCCGATATGTATATAATTTATCTTTTTCTCATTGATGTCAAACTCAATTTTCCTAGGTATATAGTTAGATACCTAAGATATTGTTGTCAGAGTGATGCCTGAATGAACTTTTATCCTTTTGGTCTATTCATTTCCATGTAGTTGCTTAAGAATGACATGATGAGATTAATGGATGCCTGAGTACACTGTCATCATAGGAATGTATTCAATGCTGGAACTCTAAGAATATTTGGCTATTTTTGGAGCACCAATAATGGAAAACATTTTCCAGTAGGAGCTGAGGATGACTCAGAGAGTGCTCAGGCTCAACCGGCTAAGTCCAAGGAAGGACAATCTGAATCAAGAGTCAAAAATGTAACAAGAAGGATCCAATTTGATATGGAAGATGCTGAGGAAGAAATAATTCAGGAGGGACTTCAATCTCGAATAACCAGACCTGTTAATGAGGAAATTACTTTCCCTACATTGGCAACAATAGAAGCTTTATCTTCTTATACTTTTGTAAGAGAAGCTTCTATTGATAAGACTATGTAAGATGTTAGTGAAAGGATAGCACCAGTAGAGGGATCAAGAGTTCAAGAAGAAGCTCAAAGGGAGACTCAGGAACAGATTGTAGATGATGTTAAAGCAACACTTCAACATGAACAAGATAAAGAGGCACAGACCGGTAAGGAAGTGGATAGTCCTCAGGAAAATCATGAAAATATTGTTCTCAAAATTCCAGTGGAATATAAAGATCCTGATGTTTGTGATGAACATCTCCCTGATGCTCCAACAGTGGTACTTCAAGAGGATTATCTATGGAAGAGTCTAGAAAGGACTCTGAGGATAAATATGTGGACAAACCTACTCAGGCCAAGGAGAAAGAACAATCTGATGCTAACTCATTACATTTGGTACTGTTGAATCGTCTAGAGCTAGAGAATGCGACTCAAGAACAGGGTGCCACTTATTCAAGGAAGAAAGAAGCCGAAGAACTGTAAAAAAAGGTGTCTCAGTTGGAATCTGTGAATGTCACTCTTAGAAATTCCTTAGCCTTAGAATAATTGAGATTTGAAAACCTGAAGGAGAGTACAGACACAAGTCTTGAAGATGAAATGTTTGAAGAGGATATGATGAATGTAGTTGTCAAGTTGAAATCTGAAATGGTTATGAAGACAGATTTATTAGATCGAATATTGTTTATGGAAAACCAATTTGCATCAGTTGCAAATATTGTTGTTAGTGGATCAATTACTTCACCTGATTTAATTAGAAGATTTCAAGCTATCACAGTGGCGTTGAGAAATAAGAATGACAGGTTGCAAGATCTTTAATGATCCAGTGCTCCATTATCAGTGTTTTAGGACAATCGTAAATTTTTAGTGGATCAACTAACATCTAGTGAGCCACTAATCAGAACACCGTTAAAACATATGTTAGAGATTCTATCAATGTTTATTGAAAAAGAGGAAAGGATGCATGAGTTTTTTATGGTCAATTTAATCGAAGATATTCATATGACTCAGGAGAATAGTGATATCATTATCAAACATGAAGATGGGATGATGGAGAGACTCAGGGAACAGTTTATAGAAATCATGTCTGCAATCTAGAGGAGATAAAACCTATTGACTACCTGTTCACTCCAAAAAAACCTTGATTCATGTGTTTATCATATTTATATCTATTTTTTGATTTTTAATGAAAATATATTATTTATTTCTATTTGTTTTAATGTCTTTTTTTTATATGGCAGTACTCCAGATATAATTATTGATAAAAAGTTAATAATATAATTTACCTACAGTTCATTGCATCATTAAATATGTTTAAATCCATGATTTATCATTCTTTTTCATATCACAAAAACCGGTAGAAATTTGGATAAACACAAAATTTTGTTTTAAAAACCTTATTCAAATTATTTCTTGTATATTTAATGTTTTGGATTTATACAGATTTATACATATACAGAAACTATTTTATGTTATTAATAGTCGTTTATTATAAAGGGAAATTTTCCTTTACTTTTTATTCAGAGGGAGAAATTTGGACAAAACTAGAAACTGTTATTTTTAAAGAATAATTATTAATTTTTCATCAAGGTGGAGAAATTTTTTATGATCATATTAAAATTAAATATATTTTTATCATCTCAAAATTCTAAAACATTATTTTGAATGTTATTTTCATTTAATTAGTCTTATTATTTTATGGGTTTTGTGATCATCAAAAAGGGGGAGATTGTTGAGCGAAGTATTGTTTTCAACAATACATAATAATGTTATTTAAAGGGGGAGATTATTGAAAATAATACGTTGTCCCTTTATGATAACTTTGATGCTCACAAATACCTTTAATTATTTTCTAATGATTTTATTTAGTACTTTTCAAGAATTTATAAATTTATTTTAATCTTGAAATAACGAGAATTTATTACTTATTTGGGAACTGTTTTAGCATGTTCTGGAAACACTATTCATAACATACTTATTTAGGATCTGCTTTAGCATGCCTTGGAATCACTGTTCATATCCTACATGGATAAACATAGTGTAAGGATGAAAAGCGTGTATACATTTTGAGATAAGGAAAAAGTATGGTTAAACAACCATACATTATCAGCAATGTATGGAAGAAGAACCCTACGTTAGGAAGAAACCCAACGTTTGGGATATCAGAAAAGTATGGATGGAGAACCATACGTAAATATTAAACGTTACGTTTGTTTCTCAAAAGTATTGTTCATCAAACATACTTTTTTAAACAACCATACATTCATGGAATAGTATGGATCAAGTAAAAGTATGGATCTTTTACCGTACGTTTGAAAGTTGAAGAGAAATGTATGTATGGCCTACCCTATGTTTGGAATGAACCTTACGTTTGTTTTCATGTTTACGTTGTTAACCTTATGTTGTGAACCTTACCTTTGAAGACTATTTCATCAACCTTACGTTTAGAGGATGCTTACAGTTCAACTTAACCTTACGTGTGGCGTCAGAATGTTTGGCAGACAATATTTTTATGCAACGGTCAGCAAGCTGATTGTTAGGTGGATTTCAAGCCGAATTTAATATCGATTTTAAAATATGACTTTGACTGATTCAAATACATTTTATCAATGGATTAATGATCGAATTAAAATGAGCTTTTTATGCTGAGTCTTTAGGGAAGTTACGACTCCCCTGTAAATTCAAATGTTTGAATTTCACGAGTAAAAAAGGTGACTTTTATGTATCTAAATGTGAAGGGGATATGATCGGCTTTATTATATATGTTTTCTCTGAAAAACCATGCACATGAGTGTGCTGATCAATATATTATTCAAAAATTTGGATAACAGAGACTGAAAAAAGCACTCAGTTCTGCTGATTCAAAAGGAGCGTCAAAGCTCTATTTATTTAAGAATAAGGAACTCGATAGAAGATTCACTTGTTCTACATAAAATATCTACAGTGGATCTACTACTTATAAAATTGTGAATTATAACTCTATATCTACTGCAACTGGATCGACTCAGAATTGCTTCGACTAGAGAATCAATATTTCTAGAGATGACGATCTATTTGTTGTCAATTGAATTATGTTGAAATTGGGAAGATCAACTGGAAAAGTTCTTTCTAAAATTTTTTCCATGAGTAACTAGCTTCTCGTACTAAGCTGTGTAGTTTTTGCAAGTGAACCTGAAGGATTTGTTTTTCCTTGTATTGTAAAGGTGTCAACTGCCTATACTCATTTGTGAACCGGTCTGTTGAAAAAAGGAACAGATAGTGAAAATCACAAAGATCGTGGATTAGAGCATTGGTGGAGTGGACTAGGGGAATTATGTTCCCCAAACCACTATACATCTTGTGTTTCTACTATTTAAATTTTCGTTTCATCATTTTATCTGATTAAAGTTAAAAGGCAGAACACAATCATGCAACGATTTTTGAAAAGACACAATTCACCCCCCCCCCCCTCTTGTGTATATTTGGTGTAATCTGATGCAACATTATCATTTTTCAATGATAATTTTTGAAATAAGTTTAATATCATTGTGTCTTTCCAGAATGATAATATTATCCTATATAAATATATATCATATTTTAACATAAAATATAATTAATTTTGTTATCTATTTTATATCATGATGAAAAATGAATCATATCACTTCGTGGAGAAGATGGTTCCCATGTATGCACAAACGACATTAATTTTTTTTTGTTCATATAAATGTAATAGTGTAAAATATTTTATATATTTTTATAAAGAAAACATATTTTACTATTATAATATATAGGTATTTATTCTATCAATATAACTGGTCATGATAGATGGTGATGAAAAATGAATGTCACCAGTTTATGAAGTGGTATCCCGCCAAACACATGAATGATGGATTATTTTCCCGTTAGATGCAAGTGTATATAAGTGTTGGTCATTTTTATAACATAATAAAATATAATTATATTTATGATACTGAATTAATTATTTCAGAATGTTTGTAGAGGATTTTAAAGTTGTGGAATAAGAAACTAAACCTAAAAGCATAATTAAAAAACCTATTCTTTATAAATCCACCATTATTTAACACATTAAGTCGATTAAAAATGATTTCATGACTAAAATAAGATCTCAATAATCTAGGAAGGTATTCTAGGAATTTTTGATGGTATAACATGTAATAAAATATGTTTTTTTATGAAAACATAAGTATAGGTTGCTTTCTATAAGAGTGGGGTGGGTCACGATTTGAATTTGTCAAAATATTTAAATAATTTAAATTTATTTTCTATTAAAAAGAGAACCTAAGTAATTTATATCAGATATAGGATGATTATGGATCTCAATAAATTTAAAAAATTGGAATTACACAATTATACAATTTTTTAATCCCTATTTTTTGTTTTAACCCCTATTTATCTTCTAAAATTCTTACCGAGCCAGTATGAGTTTTTACTCATTGAAAATCAACATATTTACTATATAGTTCCAAAAGATAAATACATGAATCAATGATGAAATTTTAGACCCTATAAAAATTATTTGTCATAATTCTATATTTTTAGTAATTTTATATCATTTAATAAAATATTATTCATTTTAAAATATCATTATTGTAAATTTTGAAACTATTAGATATTAGATGTTCTACAAATATCATTAATGAATGATTTATTCAATAAAACAATTATAATACATTACAAAAATGTATAAATTATCAATAAATTAAGTTTATTTCATTAAATATCTAATTTTTAATTTATTTTAATATTTTAATATCATTTATTTGATATTCCCTTCAATAAAACAACTAATACATCGTCATTGTGTAAGAAATTAAGGTAAATATTTATTCCCAAAAATTTAAAAATTAATTAACATTAGGAAGATAACTATTTTATCTTTCAATATAATATTTATATTAAAAATTATCCACTATATAAACCCATATGAAATATATTCAACATGTAAAAATCTATTGTATGAAAAGTTTGACTCTTATTTGAATAAAATATTATAATGATTATAATATCATCCAAATGAATAGAAATGGTTAAATAACCAATCCTTTGATTATTATGGCTGAAAAATATTTCCCCAATAAAAATTGGTCATGATTTATGGTAATTTATAATATTATTAATAAAAAATTTACCCTTAATAACTTGGATTACCCATAACATTGGTAATAAATTTATTAAGTTTACCACTCACATTGCCAAAATAGAAAAGGTTCATACCTAATAGAATTTTAAAATATTATTCTAAATATATAATCAGATTTTATTTATTCAAAACACATAAGTTTATATAATTTATTTAAAATTATTCTTGTTGATGGGATGAGAATGGTGATTTTTATAGTGAAAACGTTCAAAATATTGAATTTATTTTCTATAAAAATTAAATATAAAATTTATTCTAATTGCATTATTTATATTAATAGATATATATTTGATAAATTTTTAAAAAAATATATAAAATTAAAATTTTAAATTTTAAATTATTTAGATGAAATTTCATTTTTCAATTAAAAATGGATTATTTTTTACTATTTATCATAAAAATGAAACTAATCAGTGAACTACCAAAAATTCATCAAATGTAATTTTGATATTCTTATTTAAATAATAAAAATTATTTTCTCAAAAAAAAATTTCAAAAAATTTAATATTAAAACAATTTCACAGTTAAAATACCTCAATTTTTTTGAAAGATGCTATTTTTAGCAAAAAATTGGATTTTTTATCATCTCTAGAAAACACATAATATGAATGTTAAGATTTAGATTTTATAATATATAAATATATTATAAATATAGTCTAACAAGGCGATTTTTTTATTTTTTTGTATTGCAAAATACTTGTCTGTATTTAAAAAGATTTCCAGAAAACAAAATCCTTTTAATTTCCAAAGTGATCTATTTTTATAAATAATTAATTAGTCACCAATAAATTCATTATATATACCTCATTAAAACATATTTTCATTATTCAGCCAATCATATTAATACAAAACATTCTCATAGAAAGGTTATAATGGTATCATTTAAATAGTAATATTTAGTTGTTTGATTAATATTGAAATAGTGTATCATATACACTATCAAACATTGTCTTTCCTGTTGAAAATATCATGATGTTACCATGTGTTCAACTAAAAATATAACATTATAGTATATATAAATTATAGGATATATTATTCCATGTATGATGAGGGATTTTATGAAATGGTATAAGAATAAATATAAATTAGAGGTAGATTGATAATATTACCACTCGACTATCTTCTCCTTGAAAAACTCCATAATACACTTACAAATTGTTTTTTTGTGAGAGATGAAAAAATATAATGTGGTACAGATAATTGAGTAGGAATTAAGAAACATAAATGGATAAAAATTTCAATGGATAAGGGGTTGTGTGTGTGTGTGTTTGTCTGTGGGGGTATTCATATGTATATGATAGAGTTTATTTGAATATTATATTTAGTAGACTATCATTTGGGATCAATAATCCAAATAATGTTAAATATTATAACCATATATAGTAATTTATTCAGGTATGTTAGAAATTATGTTTTCTATCATCATCCATGACTCAGAATGTCATATATTTATATTATAATGTTAAATATACTCTTTTACAATATAATACTATTCACCAAAATAGACCTATTTTAAAATATAGGAAAAAATCACCATATCAATTTTTTTGAGTATATTCCAAAACATAATTCCATTTTATAATAATAAATTTATAAATATGATAAAAATATTTTTTAAATAAAGTCATTATTTATTTCAAAAATATTGTTTTTAATACAATGATCAATTTTATGACCCTTCCAAAAATTACTCCAGGTCTCATTAAATTATAATATCATTATATTACAACATAATATTAATATATAAATAAATTTAATTAAAAATAAAAATTATTTTTATTTTTTATTTTTTATTTACAAGTCAAAAATAATATATATTTTCTAAAAATATAAATACTATTTTTCTTTATTGAATTATTATTTTAATTATATCATGATATAAAGAGTTGATATTTTCATTTTGTAAGATTCCAAATTATTTGTCTACATTTCCATAGTTTAGGATATTGTTCTTATAGTCATGTTACTATTCTTAATTGTCCAATTTCTAATATAATTGTTAGATTTGTAACAGTAATATGGGTTCCCTACTTCCTGAAAATACATCATATTCCATTCATTATTAATTTACATGTATTTAATCTCATGGTTCTATATATTTCCCTATTCAATATTTATATTTATTTATAGATATTTTTCTTCATTAATACGTATTTTTTGAGGGGTGAAATTATTATGGGTGATATTAAATATCAATTTCGTTTTATTATTGTAAAATTGTTTTATATTTTATGTCCCACTACACAACATGTATGTATTTTGTAAATTTGTATTATTTACATATAATTTTGGAATTGTAATAATAATTTTATTTTTACTCTATAATGTGATGTGTTGGTACTATATATTATTATATTACTAAATTTGAAAAAATATTATATTCAAACAGTCAATTCCATTGATAAAATTTTGGGTCGTCATATTCATCCCCACTAATGAAAATTTACACTAAATATTTCACTTTACATATTGGATGAGGGTAATTATGTTACATGGATTCCACCATTTCTCATATATCTTCCTCATGCATATAGATTAACTGTAGTTCCAATACTAGGTTTTTTCCTAATTGAAAATAAATATATCTCTACAATCAAAGAGTTTTAGTGGTTACTCCTTAAAAGAGAAATCATTTTCTATTTCTACCACCTAAAAATTCATTCAATGATATCTATATATTATACATTTCCTTAATAGGGATACATGTAATAGTTCATGTAAATGAGATATGGATTGTGAGAGTTCATGTAATTTATCACCCATTTTCACATGATCAAGAAACTCAAATGGGTCAATTTACCTAAGACATATCCTTCGGTTCTTAAAAAATATCTTGAATCTTTTGAAAGGATATATATGGGGAACACTTTATCTAAAAATTAAAACATTGGGTCTCATCAGTGATTGTTATAAAAAATATATATCAACTCTGATAAGCCATGATATTATTTTAAATTGAGTACACATTTTTACCATTTCCTCTACTATTTCATGTTCTAATAGCTTATATTCATCATCTTTATCTCAAAAAATAAGTGTTCTACATCACTTCCCATAATATGATTCAAAAAAAGGGATTTGTATATTTGATTAAAAATTATTATTATAATATAAATCAACCAAATTAATATGTTTATCTCAACATCCTTTGATGTATATAAAACATTCTCTCAACATGATTTAAAATGTAATGAAAACTATTCAGATTGGCCATAAGATTTTTATTGATAATTCATACATAAGTTCAATTCATTTATTAAACAATATTAGAGACATCTTAATAATATATTGAAAACCCTCATATCCTTTTATGATATAATCTATAGTGTTATTTCATGTGTTCTCACAACTTCATTAGTATATATCATTACAAGTTCATCAAGTGATAATTCCTTTTTAATTTCAATTAAAAGAGAAATCTTTACAAGATGATGAACTACAACCCATATATCTTTATTCCCAAATGATGACTACATTATACCTAGGAAAATTCCCAAGGAAATTTTTCCCATTTCCAAATATGTATGGGTAATGGTTATATCATCCCCTTTTACTTTTATATTTAAGCCTTCACCTACTGACATTCTGGGAATATTGATTACTATTATATGATAACATTTTTAATATATTCCAACCAAAAGAAGTCTCATATATTTTTATACAATTTCATGATACATAGGTGGATATATAAGTTTTATAATTGTAAATCAGTTAATTATTAATTCATCAAACAATTATTTAACAGTACCCATAATCATGACCCAAATAAGTAAAATCCTTCTACAACAATATTAAACTCCAATTATCTTACTTTTCATATATCATTAACCATGTTATGTTTTTCTACATCATCTCATTGAAAATAATTAATCTCATCTAGAAGGGATGGATATGGAATCATTTGACAGTTTTAAGACATTTTTACTTTATTTATGACCACAATTTCCAGAATTTTATATTCTATGACAATTTGACCTTTCCCATTTTTTGACATTGATAGTGTTAAAATAATCTTTTTTACATAGTGTGTAATCTATTTTATTTTATTTTCAAAAATGGTAATAGATTGTGTAGTCATTTTCCTTGATTGGATCAAACCTTCATAACGTGATCATATATATCTAATTATTTGTGAGTATATATATTTAATGTTTTTATGATCAAATTATATCACATAATTATCTGGATAGAGATAACGTAAAATGTAATTCAATATGTTGATTACTACAAGAATCTAATGATCATATTTTGGGTTTCTCTTCCCATGGTGTTTCATCAGCCATGGGTCATAATCTGTCACATTATCAGTCATTTTTAATACACAATCCAATCCATTCATTGAGGAAAATTAGTGTAACACAAAAAAAAATACCCACTTGAGGGTAGTATGATTAATGGTTGAGTGATAATAATCCTTTTAATTTCTCTGAACCTCTATTCATTTTCATCACTCTGAAAAACTATACTACCTTTTAATTAATCTTGTTTAGCGGGTTTGAAAATAACAGTATGTCTATCACAAATTTTCAATAATACTGAGTTTGTCCATAGAAAATATGGATCTCCAATTCAAACCTTATTTTGGGCCACTCCACACTCTCATTTTTCTTATAAGGGTCCACATATATCATGTTTTTTGGGAAAACATAACATAATAATGAAACAACCTCCATTTATAACTCTTATATACTTTACATTACATATATATATACTCATTTCACTATGTTTTTAGCACATTTTCAACATCTCCTCTTGACACCCCTTGGTTTCAGTATATATTATAATATCATATATTAATAGGAACACATATTTTTTGATGTAATCTCTAAAGACACTCCTGATTATGTCTATAATTAATATGGGAGCATTAGTGTTTTGGAGTGGAATCACTGTGAACTCATAATATTTATAAATTATATGAATGGAATTATTGGGAATATCATCCTTAATTATCATTACTTAGTGATATCCTTAATGAATAATTACATTTGATAAAAAATATACACCACATAGTTTATCCAAAATTTCATATATATATAGTAGGGGATACATATGCATTACAATGATCTCATTTACTTCACGATAATCGATGTAGAGGCACATTGACCCATCCATCTTTACAATGAGGAGGACTATCCCACTCTACCTTAAAGAACATAGGAACATAATGCCCTTTTCTAGATTATATTATAAAAGAATATTAATTATTCCAGATCAATAGTTGCTATTTTATTTGGATTCTTTGATATGGGAACAGATTTAGTTATAAGATTAATTGGGATCCCAACCTCTCAATTGGAGGGAAAACTCAGAAATTCATCAGTGAATACATCAATATAATCCCTCATAATGGGAGTGTATATGAACCAGGTTCTCTCATTTTTTTAGATAATTTGGGATAGTTTTGATTGATCCTAATTCAAAAATTTCCATGAATTGGATTATGATGTGAAAAAAGATAAATCCCTCTCCATACACCTGTAATGAATTTACAGATCACTCTAAATGTGAAGAGTTATCTAATTCTCCCAATAGTTGATTGTAGTTTTATTAATTACAACCAATCCATGCTCAATATATCATCAAAACCCCCTATAAAAAGACTTGTTTAGGATTTTTAAGGACTTGGTAATTGTTGGTAATATTTCTGGGAAAGGGGCGCAAGATGCCTCTCATGAAGAGGCGACTAAAGTTGATAAAAAGTGTCACCACCTTGATTCTCCCCAGGTATGTGCTTCCACCAATGAAATCAAGAAAAAGTCTTGGTTTGATATTTGTATGGAAGATGAAAATTTTATCCATTTTGATGCTCCTTCCAAAGGAAAAGGGCATGTAAAAGTAGAAGAATCACAATTTATAGTTGATCAACAACTATTACATGAAAGGATGGTTTCCTCAGTGAAAGAAAAAAGTAAACAAACATTATAACCTGAATCCCCTATCATCTCTATGGATTTTAATTCTTATACAAAGCCAATTTTGGATAAAGAAGTCATCCAGCTTGTTACTTACAAGAATACAAAACCCTTGGTTGTTTCCTCAACGGTGGTTCACCTACAGATTGAGAAGAAATGAAGATTCTACTGACAAAAGAGTATTATACTGTTAAAATATAGAGAAAAAAAGGGGATAGCTCGGGCTAAGAGAGCGCTGATGCTGAGACACTTTATGAAAGAATTAATTCTTTATCGATCTAGGGAAGTGCAAGCAGTGGGAGATCGAGAGGTTGGGGATGATGGTGTGGAAGAGTAGAGCTGGGTGCGATTAGAGAAGATGACATAAGGCTAACTGAGGGACTGTTGAAAAAGATAAACAAATAGTTTTTTATTTTTGGGTTTTCCTGTTTTTCCCATCCTCCATCCCTGGTTCTATGTTTTTTGCGCCTTTAATAAAAGAGGCATAGCCTACACCTTTTCTAAAAAAAATTCAATAATTCCCCTTTTTTGTTGATTATCTTTGAAAATCATTGGATTAGGGAATACGTATGAAAAATTTTCATGTTTCATATAGCTGAAAAAATTCTTCCATGGCTACGATTATATCTAAATCATATTTTATTCAATAAAACTAGATTATTTATTCGTATTAATTTGGATTTTATTAGACTTATTCCAAAATTTTCAACATTTTATAAATCTCTTATTTATATTGAAATAGTTTATGGGCTGCTTTATCCATATTTATTGAAATTTGGGATGTAGAATTTTGGATACTCTATAATATTTATCCATTTATAATCCTAAAGAAATATTTAATTTTAATTTTTATCTTCATGCAGATGAGACCACTATGAGTCCCTAATATCTATATCAACAATATTTGGAAAAGAAGTAGTATCATAATTATTATCAAAGTCTCTAATCAATAAATAATTTCATAGATTTATCTTTAAACCACTAAATAAACATTATACATTATATTCACTATTGATAACAATGTTAAATGTGTACCTTGGAATCCATCTAATGTTTTGTTTATATTCATTTTTGGAATCATAATTCCTTCCCTTCATTCCAGGGAACTTCATACCAATTTTATGATGATGTGTAAATATAAAATAAGTTTTAGAAATTTTTTCTTCTAAAAATAACCATTTATTTTAATCCATGTCCCCTTTATACTTAAGATTATTGATTAGTGTCCCTGACTAATATTATTCACCTTCATAATGATATAAATCTAGAAGTATTTTTTCTTGTTCTGTGAATTATACAGTTGATAATATGTTCTTAGTGTCATTATTCTGTTTTTCTATTATTATGGGTTTAGAATATCTTTAAATGGTATGAATCCTTCTTTATAAATTAGTTGAAAAAAACATTATATTTATTAGTACAAGGTGGGTGTTCTATTGAATAAAAGTTATTATTTATAAAATTATTAACTTATGGTTATAGTTCCATGGAGTTCTCATCTCATAATCACAAAAAATTAGAAAAATTGTTAGGAAAATCAGTGCATTTCTTATTATGTAGTTTATTTTAATGATACAACCATTTCTACACTATCCACATGAATAATAAAATTAAATTATTTTTTATTATTATAAAAAAAATTATATAAAATCAGAATCTAGGAAAATATATGAAATAACACATAAATGGAATACAAATAATAACTTCTAGGTCTCTAAATTTCAATCTAGTTATTTTGAATAATGGTTTCCTATTAGTTTTTCTAACCTAAAAAATAATTCAATTTCATCATAATGGTTCATAATGATATTGTCAACTAGACAACACCTATACAACGTGAGTGTAAATCTAGGCATATATTAAAGATTCATTTATATCTACTAGGTTATGATTTAGTAAATAAAAAATGATCCCTTTTGAGGTTATTACACATTGGGGAAATTTCTCTAGAACTACATACACATGTATTATATAGATAGTGATGTAATAACATTGAAACAAATTAATCTATTATTCAATAAAATTCTAGCATATCTTCATATAAATAAAATTTTCCATAGGGTTATCTCTAATTTATTTTAAACCAAATCCCCAATAATAAGTAGATTTTTTATACTAGTTTTATAGAAAAAATGTTTTTTCGTATATTATTACATGATTTTAAACATAAAAAAAACAATGTAAGGATAAAGGGGCCTACAATTATTGGAATTAATTAATCTTAATACATCAAAATGAATCTAAAATAATGAATCTATATTTTATTCATCATAATGAGATAATATATCCTGTTGAGATCCAAAATTCTCATAGGATAACAATTTAAATACCAAAATAAAATGGATGAGTTTTAAATCTCTATAAGTGAATAAACACAATAAACAATAATTAATGGTGAGTTAAAATCATAACATTATATCCTATAATCAATGATAACCTAGAAAATTTGTAGAAACATAATACATGAAATGTGCATACTTCAAGGATAACTTCAAAGACAACATCACGTGGTAGACAGAGTCCCATCATATATTAGGTAAACACGGGAATACTTTACATTACATATCATGAAATAAAAAAAATTCTTCAATGTAATAAAGTGGTGTATGTGGGAACCTATAATTACATGTACACTCATTTCTGTTCCACAAAAATAAATATGTTATAAGTTATAAACACATGAATTACAGATGGAATGAAATGGGTTCCATAATATTCCTCATATTAGAATCAAGGGATAATTCATAATGATTCTTAATAAAAGAAGGAATAAAATATTTGGTTTATTTATATATAATTGCATTATCATATGACTAGAAATATATGTTTCATTTGGTTAAATTTAATAATTATGGGTATATAATTGGGTGTATATATATAGTTTTAATTCTATTAAGGAATCAGTTGAAGTATTTTGTTGAAAAAATAAATATGAAATTTTATTTAAAAAACTAAAGTAAAATAGAATTATTATGATTAAAATAATCAATTATTTAATAAATTAATTAATTGTAATTAATTATTTAAATTTATCTTAAATTAAAAGGTTAATGGATTGAGAAGTTACACTTAATAAGGTCTAATTTTAGTGTAAATATTTGAGAAATGAGATTAAGGAGTCTATTATAACATCACAGTAATGAAGAATAATCTTAGTCTATATGTAATTAAAATATATTTCATTTTTAATAATATCATAGCATTAAATATATATAGAATGTGAGTTATATAAGTAAAACACTCAACCCAAAGAAAAAAAAGGACGCTTGAGATAGGTCCCTTATCATTTATTATAGAGTCAAACTTTAATTTCAATTAATTTCTGGAATAAAAAAACTGGATTAATGATTTATTATTTGTGAACCATTTCCATAAATATTTGATTTACTATAATTTTATTGCATTCGTTTATAATATTTTCCATGAGGTGTTTTATTTTTGTTGTTCTGAGGGTGCATTTTAGATAATTCAAATGTCATGTAACTTGTTGATAATTATTGTTGTACTTATTAACTAAGCCGAAAACTCAAAAATATAAATGAAATTGAATTAATGTCCTTAAAAAATGGTCTCAAATATCTATTTTTTTCAACATAGGGATCATTCACTTATTAAATATTTAAATGTTATGTGTTGAGTTTATTTAGGAAATTTTACATACCATCATGAACTAGTTTTGTGTTATCTAATAGTATGTTTCTATATTTATTGAATAAAATTAGATAAGTTAGAATATATTTATTATAATCTTATTTTGAGATAGTAATAATTTTATCATCATTCATGTAGGTGGAAATGGAAAACCATATCTCATCATCCATGGTGGTGGTGAACTAATATAATATAGACAATGGTTTCGTTTTTAGAAATAGAAGAGAAGTAATGAAGCTATATGGTATATATTCTATTAAAAACATTAAATGACAATATATATATGAATCTACAGTTATTATTCATTGTTGGATGAGGTAAATAAAGAGAAGTTATAAGATGAAAATAATTCAATATATGTATTATGATAATATTAACCCTTTAATGTCATATCCTTGAAAACCTTCTTAATGAACTTGGAACAAATATTTTGAAGAGACTAGTAGATCTACGACATAGATGATAGTATTAGACTTGATCCAATGAGTATGTAATGAATGTAATGAAATTTATATTGAACTAACTAGTTCTAAAAATATTAATGACTTAATAATTCATGTATTTAGGATATAATGTTAAATAACATATTTTTTCATATTATAGTATTCACCAAAACATAAACTATTTATTGAAAACTACATAAAAATCATGATTTATTATATTCAAAAAAATAAATACATTTTATTAAATTAATTTTCAAAATATGTGAAATTTAATTATCAGATAATCCGTTTATTTATTTAAAAATTATTAATGTTTATATATTGATCACTTTTATTTCATATTAAAATATTCTATAATGTCACAAAAAATTATATAATAATTATAATAAAATAAAATATTAATTTATATTCTGATTTTACTAAAATATGCATCCTTTTAATTTTTTATATTTATTATAAAAATACAAATAAAATAAATTTGTTTCTTAAAAAAAGAATACCAATTTAATCATTTTCAAAACATTTATTTACTTATTCCATTATTTAATCATCCCATATTTTAACTTCATAATCAATCTAAATATAGTTCAACATTTCAATATGTGAGGATACTATTCAAATAGTTATGTTACTATTCTCAATGGTCATATTACTATTCCTATAGTCATATGGGTTCCCTACTTCCATTAAATACAAAAATTTCATTCTTTCTCCATTCACATATATGTTCTATACTATTTATATATATATTACAATTTTTTAAAATTAATATTTTACTAATATTCTTCTTACTAATTTATGTAGTGTTTTTTGTGTGTGGGTTTATTAATG
Source organism: Viscum album (assembly GCA_963277665.1). Classification (NCBI taxonomy): domain Eukaryota; kingdom Viridiplantae; phylum Streptophyta; class Magnoliopsida; order Santalales; family Viscaceae; genus Viscum; species Viscum album. Next base: position 1,959,652,699 of record OY728165.1, read on the forward strand.
GGGACCATGGAGTTCCAAATGTTAAAATTATTGTTATCTTATTTACTATCTTTTGAAAAATTATAATACTTTCAATTCAAAATTCAATTTTAATCCACCAATTATAATGTAAAAATTATTATATTATAAAAAATTCTATCTAGTAAATAGTGTGTGTGAATTATATAATATTATAAAACTAAACATGAATAAAATATATATTCATATGGGAATTTACATGGATAAATATCAAGACGTTACATTATAGGAGTTCATGGATCAATCTTATCCTCACATGATTCCTATTTATATCAATCAAATGATATGGGGGTATCTTGGGTTTAGGAATGTATTTTATGAGAGTATACAATTATGTAAATTCATCATTAATGACAATAAGACATATCTAGATCAAAGATACTAGGTAGTTTCCTTGATTCCACATTCTAGATGGTGAGATCTTTATAACTTACTAGGATTCTGCTGACTCTATAATGTATCATGTGAGATCCAAAAGGTGTATTGTGAGACATTATGAAGTAATATAACATTTTTCAATGCCATTGAATCAATAGTGAAATTTCATTGGGTATCTATTGGTACACGTGGAGGTGTAGTGTTTCTTTCAAACACCACTAGATGTTTGGTGTCCATCTACCTGGTAAGCAGTTCATATTACTACTGAGAACCTTGGATGCAATTCGTTAATATTTGTTGGATTCAATTTCATTGTCTGATTAATTCCTAGGATTATTATTAAACCCTATATAAAATGTAAAAATAATGAAAAATAATAGAAATAACTTATGTAATTATGATAATAAAAAAACATTATGCATTCAACAATCACCTAATTTTTTATTATCATAAAAAATATTAAGATTAAATAAAAGTGATAATAAATGGGTATCGGTTGAGTATATAATAATATGGGAACATAAAATATAGTTATAATTACAATCTTTATGAATGTAAAATATTGTTTGTATCCAAAACATCATATGTCTCCCCCTTGAATATGATATGTGTCTCCCTCTTGAACATTAAATCATTTCCCACCACTTATAGACCGTACTCCTACATAATCATTAATTCTTAATACCCCTTTGTGATTATAATAAATAAATTTAAATAAAAATATTTATATGGATGAGATATTGTAGAAAAAATATAATAGTTAAGAGATAAATCATAATCTATAAGAGATAAGATATTAGATAAGAAAAAATAACAGATAATCGTGGTTGTCAAAAAATATTTTAAATATTTTAAAAATATAGCTTAAATATAATATTTATAAAAAATTAATATTTTCAATGAGGAAAATAAGATATAAGAAAAATAATTATTATAATTACATTCTTTTATACCCTTTAATAAAATTCAAATATTTTAATGCAAGATGTTTTGTGAATATATCAGTTAATTAAAGATACATTCTAATGTATTATAACATGACATTTTTTAAATGTGCTATCATATAATGAAATATTTAATAACAATATAAATTGTGCATTCATGTGGAAGATGGATTCTATATATTCTTATAGCATTATAATGATCACATTTTAGATAAATATAAAAAATGTTAGAAAAATATTTATGAGATCATGTTTCATCAATGTAATATTAGCACAAATACTCCCCATGTTAATATATTTTACTTCATAAGTATATAGTGAAACTAAAATTTTCTTTTTCCTGCACCATGAGGATTATAAATTTCAAGGAAGATGAGAAGTCCCACTTGTACATTACCTATCTAATTGAAATCTAGAAAAATTATATATATATATAATAAAAATATTAATAGAGGATAATTTATGATAATATAATTAATCATTTTTAATATCCCATTAAAAAATAAAACTACATTGTAATGATTTTAAATAAAATTATTTATTATTAGATTAAAAAGAATAAAAAACCGTAAAAATAATCTTTAGATAATCCATATTAATTTAAATTAGGCTCAAAAAAAACATCTATAATTATTTAATCAACTAGTTTTCCATATGTATCTAAAGTGACCTTAAAAATAAATACTCATTTGTGTATTAGATACAATTTCTTGATCTATAACATAACTCTTTATATAATTATTTGTTTGTATGATTCAACTTATAAAAGTGTCATCCTTATTTTGAGATATTTAAAAAACAAGAAAGAATATTTACCGAACAATAAAACTCATTCAAAATTACTTTAACATAATATTTGAATATTTTATATAAATATATTCATTTTTAACTCCAAAAAATATTTCATCAACATAAATTTGAATGACTTGATAAAAATTTGAAATATTTTTTAGAAATAATTACGAAAATTATTCTTTTTAAAACAATTGATAAAAAAGTGTCTAACCAATAATACCAAACATGGGGTTCTTGTTTTAAACCAAATAAAAAATAAGTCAATATGAAAATGGTTTTTGGAAATTTCAAATCTTCAAAAATATGATGTTGTTACATGAACACAATTTTTAGAAATATAACCATTTTGAAAAATAATTTTAACAAAAAATTAAAACAAATTATGTTAACACGAATGTAAATTTCAATAATGATTCAAACAAATTCTATTAGAGTAATAGGGATGATGGTTTTACCAAAATCAATTCCTTCTTATTGATAATACCTTATAGATATGATTCTACAATTGGTATGTATGATGCAACCTTGATCATCTAAATTACATATAAAACATCCCTTTTCCACCAATAAGAGGATTTTCAATTGTCCTCTAAAAAATAGCCAAAATATTATTCCATTGAAATTTTTTACCCAATCATTCATAGAGAAATACGAAATGCTAATAATTAATAGAGTCATTTATGATTTAAGTATAAGAAATGAAATAAAATAAAAAAGATCAACCTAATTTATGAATGAAATTATAATAGGAGAACCACCTTCAAATAAATTATAGAAATTTATGTTTAAATTTTTTTATAAGTTTACTATCTATGCATTGGTATAATTGAAACATAGTTAATATTACAACAACAGGAGTTGACCTCCTCGGACAAAAAAATTAGTTTGAGTTTGAAATCATTCAATAGGGAAGTTCATATTTCATGAATAACCCAATTCTATATATTAATATCACCATTTTATTGATTAGTTCTATAAGTATAAATGTATTATTATAACCTTATAAAGAATATTGTTCATCAAATTCAATGATTTCAAACACTCCCTGATTATAAATTTGAATGGAAATTCTTTGGTTTCATTTTTCAGTTTTAGTAAAATTTGTAAATATTATTAATACATTTTAAGCCACATTTTTTGTGCCATGAAAAGAACCATGAAAATCTTTTTTAATCCCTAACAATCAAAAATTTCTATGATTTACCACTTATAATTTTGGTGTGAGTGGGTAAAAAAACCAAGGTGAACAAGATCAAGGGATTTAAAAAATGATACATCTTGTTTAGGTTTAAAAGGGTTTTTTGATTCCAGTAAAATTTGAAATGTTCTAAAAAAAATTATATTTTAAATAAAAATTTGTTAAATCTCATTCAAATTGATGTTCGCTATGATTAATGTCTGTTTGTTTGTGCGTGTGTTAAACAATGGTCGATTTGTCTATACTAATGTTTCAACACACTCTCTTAAATTCTTAAACATTTGAAATTATGAATCCATTGATATTTTAAATCTATAGTACTAATATTTTTAAAACAAATAGTGATGAATAAATGTTCTTTGAGATAAAGGCAACTTCAAAAATAGTTTTGAAATAATATTTTGAAACCATTTTTAGAAAATTAGACAATGCCTAGACAATTTTATTTTAATTCATCAACAATTAAATAATTTTTTTTAATAATTGAGTTGAAAAAACTGATTGTACCTATGTCAATGGTTTTTGTTTCTGAATTATCATTGAACATATTTTATCATCCATTTAATATTTTTTTTGTTGAATAAATTCATTGGGGTCACGACACGTATATTATCCAAATACACTTTCCATGAACAATATTGATTTCATGGATTTTCCTTTTAGACTTATTTCTTATAAAATTATGAAATTAATCTTGTTAGATCCTTGATTTGGGGTACAAATATTTTAACCATGTGAATTTTTTATTTTATTGATGATCAATTTTAAATCATGCAGATTTTAGTCTTAATTTTATTCCAAGGAAAAATCATTTTTTTCAATTATGAGTTTGTCCTTCTTTATTTGATAGAATATACATAATTTTAAGTTTATTATACATTTATTTCAGTTAAAAACATAATTCTAGTAATATATGTGAATAATTTGGATCTTCATAGCTTAGTTCATTGGAAGAAGAATAGAATGAAGAGTTATTATTTATTTCATTACAAAACTCGATTTAATCCATGGGACACTTGACACATTCATAACTAAACTTATTTGATGATATGTAATCTTATATTAAACTATATGTAGAATATTTGCGGGTAATGTTATTTATAATTCGTTTCCTCACTATTATTCTTGATATAGAGGCACTAAAGCCTTATGTTTACCTTATTTTTTCATTCAAGGAACATAACTTCATATCACATTAATCGAAGTCCTTTGAAGAATTTTTATATGATTATATTGATCATTTGTTTGATATTCATGGATATATAAGGCATTTCACCAACATCTTATGAGTATTTATAATTTTATTTGATGATTATTTTCCATTTCTCCTTGGATTAATTTCTTTACTTTTCAACTTGACTCTTCATTTTTAATCAATAAATCATGATATTTGAAATTAACTCATATAGTGGAATTTCTATTATGTTCCTCACTTATTATAATTCCATTAACCATGTTCAAAAATTCCTAGAAAATACCCAAATGATATTTTCCCTACATAATCTGTATAAAATTCATCAATAATAGACTTATATAATCTAAAATTATTTTTATAATAATTAAACACATCATTAATAGATTCATTTGGATTCATACTAAATAATTAAAAATATTTTATAAACATGTCAATCCTTATATATATAACTTCATTTACACATTTGTTACATCTATAAATTTATATATTTGATGAACGAATATAAATTTTAATTGTTATTAAATTCATTATGATCTAAACATCAATGTAAATAATTCATATCATCGTTATTATGTTTGGAAGTGCATACGCAATAGGGTGTACATTTTTATTTTTATAACATAGAGGGTGAACATACTTGGAGAATCATTTTTTAAATGGGTTGCACTACACATCCGATGAAATTAGAAATGAAATATTTCCAATTTATAAAATCTAAACCCTTACAAAAATTTATACAAACTATAGAGGGTCCTTTCCGAAAATAAAGGGTGTATTAAAAAATTATATTTAAAATGATCAAAAATTGGAATTAGTTAATATATTGATTAATTATACTATTTTTTAAAAGATAGGAAGTCATAAATTAATTAAAAAATATCTCATTAGATGCCAAATTTTAGATTAAGGTATACTCCAAAAGAGGGTAGATTTTGATTAAAATAAATTCTAAAATAATTCAATAAAATAATAAATATTATCACATATATATTCTATTTAAAAATAAAAAAAATAAATTAAATAATAGAGGGATTTTTTTGTCAAATTAAGTAGGTACACATTATAAAATAAGTTTAGAAATATCTCATGAATGATTTATTACACCTCCTCTCCTTTTGATGGGATGAGAGTATTATATTCCTCTATTGGTTTTAATAGAAACCAAGAACTAATAAAAAATAATAAAACTCATTTATATTAATGGAATATATGATCCAAAACAGGACCATTGGTTATAATGAAAACAAATAACCAAGAACCCGCATTTAATAATGGTGAGAACCTATATAATAATATGTTATTGAATAATCTTGTTTTTAGAAATCTGTTATAATACACTAAATTCTATCTTGGCGATTTAAAAAAATATTAATGGCTAAGAGAGGGAGTAAAAATCAGTAGAAGAGTTTACTTTTATCAATTAAAAAAGAGAGATAGTGGATCAATGAAAAAATTACGAAGATTATACCGAAGTTATTGATGCCCTGTATTCATTTATTTAAAAATCATATTAGTGGTCAATCAATGAATTATTCATTAAAAGTAGTTATTATTTTTTGTGGGTAATATACATGAAAATATATTAATTTGTTGTATTTATTGTGTATGGGGTCACTATATTTAATAAAAATAATTACTGAGTGGATTTAATGACCTAAATAAATAATTCAATACACTTTTCTAGATTAAGATCGATGCCACCAGGTAGCTATTATGATGCCACTATCTACATGGTGTCATTTTAATGTCACCTTGGGATATTGAAGTATTTAAAAAAGTACCTACTATGATCTGACATATACTGAGTGTCCCACATAGTTGTATTATATATCTATCTAATGCCAATGAGTAGCCAGTGACACTCTACCATGCAAGGGACGATTTTTCTAAATGTATGGAGGTTATATCAAACACAAGCAGTTTTTTGGTGGCCTTCAATTTTATATCCACTATAGGATGACAAAAATTATCTAGATATGGTCCATCAAGTTCCATTGAAAACCATCTATTGGTCTTATTTATTCTTATGATTATTTATAAACACAGTATATAAAATACAGTCTAACAAAATGTTACAAAACATTTATCTGATTGTTACCATACAAAAACAGTATTGGATATACTATATATTTCATTTAGTTATTGATATTTATGACTTAAGGTGGATTTGGACAAGTTTTTATTATGTGGTGATGTTGTATAGTTTTCAATTTTTGATTTTATTTGGTGAAAAAATATTATTTAGTGTTGTAAAATTTCTGTTTTAATTGTAAATACATGGTTTTTAAAATACTATTGGATTATTACAAAATTAATTAAAATTAATTTAATGTTTGGAATATAAAAAATGATTCTGATTATGTACATGTGAATTGGAAAACAAATATCCCAATATAATTTCATGGTTTTGATGATGGTGTAGGTAGTTTTCATAAATACATTAAAGGTAGTTTCAAATTAACCATTTAATTTCAATTTTTTTTATTTTTGAGTAGTGCTTATTGTTAAATACAACGATTATTTTTACTTTGAATAATTGGTTGTACTGTTTTATGTTATTATAAATATTTGCCTTTCAAAGGTATCCTTCTTTTCATTTGTTTTATGGAGTATGGCTTCAAGAATATTTTTTCTATATAGTTATATATCTTTTCAATGGGATCCACCCCATGTTGTATTCTTCAAGATTAAAATGTATTTTTTTAGTTCAAAACACTACATAAAATCTACATAGAATATCAGAGAAAAGATATCCATAGTATTATTTAATATTTCATATTGATCTATGTACTATAGAGTGTATTATGTATCTAGATAAGATGAAAAGAATCTTTTTTTGAATTTATTAATTCTAAAGAATTAACAGTGAAATACTACTCATGATTATTTATAATAATGTTTCCGGAATGGTGGGTGACCATCATTATGCTTTAGTTGAAAAATAGTTTGTCTTGGAAATTATATACAACCATGTTACTTCAATGGAGTTTCCCTAAGGCAGAGAATATGGAGAAAAATATATAGCTTTTGAGTCTCTATAATGGTGAAAATGTCGAGGATATTGGTAACCAATTCACTAAAATGGTTAAACTCTCACTATGATACTATTTTATGACTCCTTAATGGTTCATTCCTTTGATAGAGGTATTTATATATACCATACTTCTTAAATTCAATCATTTGATCTAACATCATTTGAGTATATTTTTAGTATGTTCAAGATGGTTGTGTTGATTTATAGGGGTCATCCCAAGATTGGTGGTGTCCCAATTTATATTCATACCAGTGATGGTTCACTATATAAAAAACTACAAGAAAGGTGATATCATTTTTGATAAATGGTATATTTTTTTAAGATATTAAAAATCTATTGTTATTATTAAATTGAATATGTAATACCTTGTGATCATGAAATTTGATTTTCTAGCCCAGTCTATGCCCTTATATAAAAGAGTCCAAAAATATTCCATTATTTTATGGTACATGGAAATTATTGGAAGTTAAATGGATTTTGGAATCTATTAAAATAAGTAATCTATAAATTATTTTAGATCTCAATAGTAAATTTGTAGGTACTTAATAGTAAACATGTACTTCCCTTTATGTTCCATTGATTTGAAGATTCCATTTGGTCATTATCCTTGAATATTGGGATGTTTTCAATGTTGTATAGTGCACTCCAATTTTTGTAACATTCATTTGATTTAGTATGAATATAGATATTACATCTTCATTATTATTTCTATTGAACTCCTTAGTTGTGCTTTGTTTTAAATTCCTTATGGTGTTGTTTATAAAAAATACTATTTCCATAGATCCCTCTATTACGTATAAGAATTATATGGTGAGGATACTTAATAATGATCTAAACTCCCTATGCATTTCATTGAAATTTTTGAGCCCATATTCTATTTTTATTATTTCTTGATATTGGTAGACATTGTTTAGGGACTAGCCCAAATCTGATGTCTTAGGGATGGGGATAGGAACAAAAAGTATTTTCAGTCCTATAATTAATAAAGAAAAATTATAGTAATCTGAATATTATCCTTTATTAAGGATCATATAGAGATGATCATAAGTTGGTGGGGAACTTCTATGAAGTGCATTTTAAATCAATTTTCATCTGATATAACCCTTAAATGTAAGGTGTTTACAAAGGGGGGTGTGTATGATTTTAATTATAATTCCATTCATGGATCTAACAAGAGATAATGAATTCCTCAGTTTGTTCCAGATGAATAGAAGATACATGTTGTTGTTAATTCTCTCAACCCTGATAGTTCACCTAGTACATATGGCCTCCATAGATCATTTTATATTTCCCCTGGGACATGATCAACATTGATTTAGTCCATGTGGTGAAGGATTAATTCTATGTTTTTTACCTCCCTATGTTGTGTTTTCCACTATACAAGTACTAATCCAAAAATGCAATGATCCATCTTTGTTAAAAACCTCCCATTACATAATCATGGATAACACTTCATACAAGTTTTTTTCAATCATTTTCAAAAGATGAATTTCATAATTCATATCTAATTGTGTCTCTGTAGAGAAGCATGGGTTTTAAAATTTATTTCGATTCAAGACATGATTGTATTCACTTAGGAGATAGTTGGGGATATTAATATCATGTTTTTTGGTTCATATTCTATAATCAAGAAATACATGAACAAAGCCTACAATATAATAAATTAGAATTTTATTCTGAAGATCTTATCTCAAATCGGTCCCTCTCTATGGTTTGATGAAATATTATATAGATTCTTAATCTCCCATTGGTTTTCCTTCTCTTTTGCGGAGAGGACCTGTTGGTTATTTAAATAGGTTCATGGTATTCATTAAAGGGATCTTATCTCTCTTATCATCTTCACATTCATGAATAATACACAAATAATTTTTAGAGAACAAATATTTTAAATAATTATAACTTTAATTTCAATTTTTATAATTGCAAAAAATGTTTTATTTTATGGTAAATTTTCATATTTTTTGTTTTCCTTGTTATATTAAACTTAATTGAAAATGTCATATTTTGGATTTTAACAACATTAAATTACTTTTGTATTTTTTCAATAACATTTTTGTACATATATAATGTGTAATTTTTTTTATTTTTATAATTTAAACATCCTACGATTTATTTCATTCTATTAGAACCAATGATAAATCAATATCTTGGAACCCCAAACCCATCTCACAAGTTGGGCCCCAAGAACAGTTCAGAGATCTTGTGATTTTTAATGTTGGGGAAAATATCCTTAGTGGAAAAAAAATAAACATAAATTTGGATGGTAGAAGAGAAATAAGTTTAAAAAAAAATTTATCATTCCATTCACTTTTGAATTGACCATTCCCATAGCCATAAATGGATGGAAATCCGAAAAAATGGAATACATAGCCTCTTTATGGGAAAATTAAATTCTATGAGTAAAATGGAAAAATCTCACTCTATACAAGGACAAATAAGCAGAAAATTGGATTGGAGAAAATAATGAAATGTATGAACAACTTTTATGATGGTTTCCATGTGTTGATCTTCCATTTAATACGTTTATAATTCTAAAATATAAGATTGTAAACACATGCATATAAATAGAGGTGATCACCTCCATTCAACATCATCCCATATCGTTTGAGGACCCTCAAGGAGGAGATCTCATCTATGGAGTCTTTTTGAACCATATTCTTCCTCCCACATTTCTTCTTAATATTCATTTTTATGTTTTATATAATTTTTTTAAAATTTTCAATTGTAATTTATATTCCGAATTAATTCATTCATTATTATATTTTTTCTACTATTTCCTTCTTGTTATTTTCATTTTTCTATTTTAATAAAAATTATATTACTTAAAGTAAAAGTTATTATTATTATTATATCATTCTTATATTAATAACTTATTTTATAATTTCACTACTTATTCTTTAATTGAAATTCATTTTAATAATAATAGTAATAATAACAATTATTATTATTATTATTATTATTATTTAATCATTACTTATAAATTATATATTTTATTTATTATGTACATTTTTTTATTCAATTTATCTATCTCTCTATATCTCTTTCTTAACATCCTCGAATATTCCATTTTTATTTTACTCATCCACCATTATTTATTTTATTTTCAATATATTATTATTCTCATTTTCCCACTTCAAGCATTATAATATATTAATATTATATATGAAAGGTTTACCCTGAGTCTTGAACAAGTGCGAGGTCAAGGAGTTATTGATTTTTTCAAAAATATTAATTTTATGTTTGTGATAAAATTATGTGGAATGCATAATGAGGCTTATATCTATGATTTGTTGACATCCCACAAATGATGTGCATCTGAAATTATTTCAATTATTTTATTTAAATTTTTTCCCTTTCTCCATTTAATAAATAATCATACAATATGATTTAATCTAACTAATGGATGAAATAACATTGATTCAGCTGAGTCCTAGAAGAGGAAACCACATAGACAAAAGATTTTCATCAAACTTAACTCAAAGAGGAGGTGGAATGAAGTGTTCTTTGGAACTGAATGATATTTTATAATTTCTAAATATTCATTATTAGTAGGAAGATGAGATTTCTTGTTTGGATATACAACTAAAATAAAGCACATTATGGAGAATATTGACAGATCCGTAATCCAAACATTAAAACCAAATACATTATTTTTAAATCATTATGTCTAGTTTGCATGTTAGTTTGATTTCTCATATATTCATGTAATTTGAAATGTAATAAAATTTTAATTGTTTTATTAAATCAATAAAAATTATAAAAAGATATATATGAGGTTAAATATATTATGTGAGTGAACAAAACTTGAAGGCTTCTTAAGTGATACGACATTGGTCAGCCACTATACAATACTTGGAAAAATAAAATTTCTTTTGACCATGAGCTATGATCGACATGTGTCAATACTGGCATTATTTTGGTGGATCCAATCATAATTTTCCATATCATATTCTATATCACATATTCGATATATTTTATTTCTTTTGAAAAAATAATTCCAAAAAAATTACATGATGTATTCATACAATTATTTCATCATTTTCTTTGAATAATTACTCTGATGTGAAATAACTAGTTGCTAAGGAAAACTTATATATAGAATATGGTATTTCATTATGGGCTTGTATGATTAGGGTAGTTTAATTTTCAATGAAAATGAATTCAATGACCTTATACATGGACCCAAGGAGAACCTTGATCAACCAGTTGTTGAAAGACTGGCAAGAGAACTCATGGAATTCTGATAGTACTTCTTAGAATTCTAGCAAGATATGTCTCAAAAACAATTACTCCTTGTTTCCTCCTAAAACCTTTTAATAGGTTCAATTAAAATATTTACAGGATCAAGTTCCAAAACACAATCTCATGAATGATATTCATTTTATTGATTATATGGTGCATGTTCTCCAAGGAAAAATATATTAGATAACTACGTACTTCCAAGAATCATAAGAGGAACCTGAACATGAGGATGAACATGAACCAAATGATAAGCGACATATATTTACTAATGGGGTAAAGGATGAAGAATATACTATTAAGCTACATGCAGTATATCAACATGAACTAGATTACTTTTGGAATAAATTTGGGGATCATGTATATCTTCCCAAAACATGAAACAAATAAGACCTCATATCAAGAGAGAAATACCCAGCCAAGTGGTTCTATTTTATATAAAGATGTTGGGTCCCAATTACCTAACTCCATCTTATGAGAATATACTCCAAGAGGCACTGAAAAATGTTGTTATGATTGAAATAGAACCAAGACATGGAGTTTATCTTTTCTAATATACATTATCTTGAAATTTTATTAAATCTTAATTATGCATCGATATATTTTTGTTTTGATTATTCATATTCAGATATTCATTTTTTCCATAAGAGTTTTATAACGGACATGGTCATTCACCAATTTAAGAAGACATGGATTTAACTGATTGTGATGAAAAAAATTATGGATCCCCATTGTGATGAGATCCAAGATGATGACACAGATAATATAAAAAATAGGATTATATTATTAATGTGGAGAAAATTGTTATTAAAAATTTATATTCTATTTTATTATAGATATTTTTTACTTCCTCAAAGATTATTCAATGCATGGAGCTCATATACAACCATTATTGGAAGATAAGGGTGAGGTTTCACAAGTTGCAACCTAGATGGAAGAAGGACCATTCTTCATCCAAGACCCAGCATGTAATGTACCCTTCATTGTGAATGGGGAAGATATTCTGAAATATATCCCTGGAAAATTTCTCACCTAAAAGGATAAAGCACATGCTGGGAAAATCCACAAGTTATTGTTCAAATCAATGAATCTCCAAACACCACCTGATTTTTCAAAACAGGTGGTACTTCCATCTGGAGATAGTAAAAACATAGGTCCCAATATGTGGATCATACTAAGACTAATCCATTTTAATTTCATTATATGAATTTATATGTTAATTTTTTCCATTTAATTAGTGCACCATGTACCACACTCGATAATATTATTTTTAAGCTTTAATTACAGGACCCTTGTGATTAATCATATAAATCAATTTTGTAGGATAAAAAAGGAAGTATGAAAACTCAATGATTGAAGGGTAAGTACCAAACATCATAGGGAATTGAGTTTACTATTATTTTTTATCTTTTAAACTCTCTTAATTTTTTTCAAAAACATTTCTTTTAACATTAATGGAAAAATCACATACCACACATGAATTGTGATTTAAATGAATTAACTAGGACACATTATTTTATGAGGAATCTTATGATTCCATGTATTTTATTTCAATGTTAAGGAAATTTAATGAGTAAAATGGGAAATGAATAATTTAATGGTAAAAATGGATATGAAAATGAGGACTCATGCTTTTAAGAAATTAATTCTTTAATGTATATAAAAATTCCAAACCATTTTTCATGCTTGGAAATTATTGAAATTCTTTTTAATTTATTTATTATTGTTAAATATGCATTCAGTTATTTTTCAAAATCATATGTCCATTCCCAAGAGTACTTCTATTAAAATAATTTCTTATTTTATCTTCTAAAGATTTCATGAGTTATCTATAAGCATTCCACCTACCATAAATTTCATCCGAACTTATTATTGAATTAACTACGAAAAAAATCATTTAAAATGACTGATACATCCTTTTAAAATACACTCATCTTTATAATAAAACCTTTAAATCAATCATTATTTATCAAATATATACCTAGAATGGCCATGTTTGGAAGGAGACAAGTCTAAACAATTTTTATTCCTTACCACCAAACTCTTAGTAATTTCCTAAAATTTTAAAGATGGCGTTTTAGGGTTTAGAGAATCAAGGTAAATTGGATAATTTATATTGTATGGAAAAATAGTAGGAGTTAATATAGTAATAATTGTAAAAGGATGTGGAATCATTCATTGTACTTTTGGGTTTTCCCTACTGAATATAAAAAAATAAAATTACAAAATGAAATAAAAATGATAAAATGTGTTATGACATAGAATAATAAAAAATCATTATCACTAAACTAATGTTTTTTTATTAAATTTAGTTAGTTGGTGGATGTGAGGTTTATTCTAAAGATTAACTTTCTAGAAAAATTGAAAAGGTTATATGAAAAAAATTATAAAATAGGCAAAATATATATATTCAAGATAGGAAACAAATAATTCAATTTTCAAAACTATTCACAATTTAATAATTCACTTGTAGGGAAGTTGGGAGTTGTTATAAATTTGAGATGATAATTTCTTGAATCTTTTAGATAAAATACCATGAATTTTACTTAATAGATAAATCTTCTCCTTGGGATTTAATTTTTATCACATCAAATCCAACCAACCGTAAGCCTCATTTTCATTTGAACATTAATTGAAACCATCATTATATTATGTGTATTTTTATATTTAAAAATTAGTGACTATAATTCATATTATAGATTGTGGATAGGTATAATGTTCTCATGAAATGATCATAAATATAATTTATTTTTATCACTATAGATGAGTGAAAATAATCAGGTGAGGTAAATCATGTTTTGGCATGTTCAATAATTATTAATTAAGGAACATTAATGAATGAGAAAAGATGCTTCAATAAATTTAAAATGGGGAAAATTAAAATAAATGAATTTAATTTTTTCATTACAAATTCGGAAGTTAATTTTTAATTTTATTTTAATTTTTGATATTTTATTCTAAATTGACAATAATGTGATTTTAATACATTTAAATTTAATTATTTGTCTCATTGGTGTCCTCCGTAACTCAATGATGAGATATTATACTTTAGTAAATTAATTTATTATGTTTAGGGGAATTGATAGAATAAATATTTCCAATAAGATTAATTTTACTATCAATATTTTTAATCCCAAAAAATTATTATTTTAATGTCAGTTATCATATTTTTTTTAATTTAGTGGTATGTAGATCATAAATGGAAAAAATGGCCGATTTTTTATTTTAAAATCATTAAATAATTTCTTTTTTACATAAAATTTTATATAACAATCCAAATCATTACATTATTTTGTAGGATTTAATAAATCTTTGGAACCATTTAATTCTTCTAGAAACAATGCTAAATTAATCATTTGGATACCCAAAACAAACTCAGAGGGTGGGCCACTAAAACATTTCTCATATCACGATAGTTGATGATGTTGGTACAACATATCATGCTTTAATAGACCAAATGAACTTGATATTTTATGTGTGACAAAAAGTATATTGATAAAAAACATTCATGAAGGCATCCATAAGTGAATATATAGTTTTCATGTCCATTAATTCATGGAAATATGGACTTGTGGAATATAGAGAGTCTCATAGGGTGAATACATTCTTGGAGTAAAATTGACATAACTCTCTATATAATTGGAAAAATTCCCTGAACTATTGGGGGAGATGGACATGAATGGTATGACTAACATTCTAGAAGGATTAAATTCATCATTCATCGATTTTATTTGAATAAAATTTTGAAACATTCAAAGGATATTCATGACTATAAAATGTTGAAAGGACCTCATTTAAAAATCAAAATTTACCATCAATAAACCACCAAAGAGGATATCTCCACAATGGAGTTTCACTTCACCATATTATTTCTCTTCAATTTCTTCTTCATTTTGTTTATTTCATTATTTTTGTTTACTATCTTCAATTTTAATTTATATTTCAAAAATATCATGAATTATTCATAATGTTCCACCATTTTATTCAATGTCTTTATTTCTTATTCCTTATTTATAATACTAATAATAATTAAAATAATAATTATTATTACGATCATTATCAGTACATTTTTATTTTAAAAAGAATTTTTGTATATCTATTCGTGTTCATCAATTAAAATTTATTTAGTAGTTATAATAATTTTTAAATTTATAATTATTATTATTACTAAATTCTCTATAAATTATATATTTTAAATCTATTCTTATTATCTTTTATATTATTTCCATCTCATCTCTCCCTCCCCTTATCCCCCAATAATCCAATTTAATTTTATTCATCCACCATTATTTTTATTATTTTCTCTAACTTATTCATTTCTTTTTCCCACACCATCTATTGTGAAGTCTTAATCATTGAAATGATAGGTTGACCCCATGGATTTTCCTAGGGGGAGGTCATGGTGTTCTTGAATATTAAATAATGTATTATTTATAATTTTTTTTATAAAAATTGAGTTATATGTAAGTCGTACAAAATATATTTTATTAGATTACTTCTAAGAAATGAAATGAAACTCAACTTTTTATATTCCTTTATTTATATAATTTTCGCATATGTCCTTTTATTAAATCATCATACAATATGAGCTGAGGAATCCAATTGAAAAAATAGCATCGATTGAGCTATTTCTTAAAAGATAACACTGCCGATTATAAGAGTGTCATCTACCATGATTAAAGGAGAAGGATAATTAGTACTTTTTAGGCATTCAATGATATTTCATAACTTCTAAATAATGATTAGTAGAAAAAAAATGAGATGTCATGTTTGGATAATAAATATTGAAATCAGGAACATAATATATAATAATAATTGAACCTTAAACCAAATCATAATACCAATTTCTTCAATCTCAACTCGTTATATATAGTTTTCATGTTATCTTAATTTATATATTTTTCATGCAAATAAATTTTTTTAAACCACACAAATATATTAATTGGTTACTTAAATATATAAAAACCACAAAAATATATAGATTGGGGAAATAGATTAAGTGATTGACCAAAACTGAATGGATCCTTAAGTTAGATAACCCTGGTCAACCACTTTTGTATAATAGGAAAAATAATATTGTTTTTCAAATGCACCACAACAAGTGTGTATAAGGCCCCGGCCTTAAACCTTACTTAATATTGAATTAAATTAATAATTCACAATGAGTATCTTTTCATGTTTAGAGTTTTAGAGAATTAGGACATAACTGTTACATCTCAAAAGATTACAAAGTAGACTATGTTTCCATAAAATAAAAACTCTTAAAATGAAACATGTCTAGTTCCATGTTTTAGATAGCATGAATTTCCCTTGATCCCATCCTTGACACTATTCCACATTAAGTCCTATGAAAATCATTTCAAAAAATCTTGGGGTGAGCATAAAAAGCTCAGTAAGGGATACACAAAGAATAAAAACTGTTAGTTTTTCAAACATCAATTAAACCATGTATACTTTATCAAAGTAATACCTTCAACTTAATAAAGTAGTGAAAACTATTAACTGAATAAAATATCATTACTTACCCTTTTATAACCAAAGGATTACCATAAAACACATATAAATAACACATAACATATAAAGGTAACTTGGGACATAAACATACTTAAGTTGAATAACCATACGGTCGACTTCCACACATATCACTTAATGGAATAGCCATACAGACAACTTCTATACATACTTAATGGAATAGTCATACGACTGACTTCCATACCCAATGCATTGGAGGTTATAACGTAACCACCCATCCTGGAATTCACGGCACCACCCGTCATATGGTTTATCACGTAACCACCCATCAAATGTCCAAGTACCATTATAAAATCATAAGACATAAAAAAAATATAATGGAAAGAAAAAATTGTTGAGTCAATAAGGTTTTCTTTATGACTTTTCCATTCCTTCTTATTCTGAAAATCACAATCACCTTACTTAAGGAAATTTGCTTTTATAAGGAAAATTACTTTCTTAAGGAAAATCACTTTTATAACAAAAATTATTCTTATCTTATTTACATCCATATTTTTCTTAAATATGAGATTCAGATTCATTTCTATTTTCTCGGAATCGTTGAAACTTTGAAATAAAGCACTCTGTTTTAGGATTCAGATTCTGGATAAGAACTATAAGGAAGTTTCATTCCGAAATCCGAATATGAACTCTGACTAAGTTCTATTCCAGATTCATGATACGAATTCTTATGAAGTTCGATAACGAATTCTCATTATGAATTCTAATGATTAATTCTCATTACGAATTCTGAAGAATAATTCTCATTACGAATTCCAATGAAGAATTCTCATTACGAATTCCAATGAAGAATTCTCATTACGAATCCTGATGATGAATTCTCATTATGAATTCTGATGACGAATTCCCATTCCGAATTCCCATTCTGAATTATCTTATTAAACAGAATCCGGTTACCTTTGTTTTATACACTCTGAATTAATTCAGACTCCAAAAAATAGTTTGGTTAGACTCCTAACTTTTATTCTGATTTTATTTCTATAATTTTTCTACTCTATTATTTTCATTACACTCTGAACATTCACTCTGAAGCTTTCATTCCGAACTTTTGTTTTTTAATTAAAACGATGTCATACAATCTGTTACACTTGTTTTGTTATGAAACTATGTCTTCTATTTTGTTATAAACTAACCGTTGTCTAAGTGACACGTGTACAGGTCCCTCCGATCTTTAAGGAAAATATGACCGTTGGAGAAGGAGCTGACCTTACCTATAAATAGGAGCTCATTTGAAAGATCTCAGTACTGAAAGGCTGACTGATCTTCGACTCATGTGATTACATGCTTGAAGTGATTTATAGAGAGAGAGTCTCTTATTAACTCTCCAAGCTTCGTGCGACTCCGAATGTTGGTGATTACATTCGAGGGCTTCCATGGATAGGAAGACAGAGGTGCCGACTACCTTGAAGATCGAGGGATTCCTTGCTGAGGAAGACAAAAGTTGCTGACTACCGTGAAGTTGAGGGCTTGTGGGGATAGCAAGACAGAGACTCCGATCTTCGTATCGAGGACTTACCCTGGTGTGGGTAAGACAGACATGCTTGAAAGTATAAATCAAGGGACCTTTATCCAAGGTTTTTGGATACCCTTCTCTTTCAGTTAAAGGACTTATATATTGTTACTTGTAGTTTAACTACTTTTTTTATTTCCGCTGAATTTTGTATCTTAAGGAAAGTATAACTTTCTTATATTTCCTTACTTATACTCTGATTCATTTAGATTCTATATGCTTTAAGCTAGAATCTCATATTGAAACTTTTGTTATGTTTCAATTTCCTGAACCATATTTCCGGATCCCACTTTCGGAATCTCATTCCAAGTTTGTATTCGGTGTTAGAGGTGTTTTGAATTTACATAGTTTAAACTTAGCTCTTTCCTTTTCTTAAGGAAAACATAGTTAATCATAACTAACTTTAAAGGTTCCAAAGGAATTTTTAAAGTATACAATTCACCCCCTCTTGTATATTGAGCATCTACATCACTATTTCGATCCTACAATTGGTATCAGAGGAGGTCACCGAAATACTTATACTTACGAATACATTTTTCTTTCTCACTTTTTCCATTCCGAACTTTTCTATTCCGAAAATTCCCAATCCGAACTTTGTTTTAACGAATCTTGGCTACTAACAAGTTTGTGTGCCAAAGGTTATTTTAAGTATGGAAGGAATTAATGTTGGTTCGATTGATAATATAAATCCTACAAGACCACCTATATTTGATGGTAATGACTATGAATACTGGAGAGATCGAATGAAGACTTTTTTTATCAACACTGGAGTAGATAATTTTGTTATGCTTACTGGTGATTATAAAATTTCTGACAAGGAAGATAGAACTTTTACTAACTAGGAAAAGCAAGAATATCAACTCAACTATAAGGTACGCAATACTCTACTATGTTCAATGACCAGAAATATATATAGCCAAATTTCTTCTTGTGAAGCAGCTAACTATATCTGGAAGAAGATAGAGGTTACACACTTTGGGACTTCTAAGGTGAATGAGACTAGAAGAGCTATGCTTAGAGCTGAATATCATGGCTTCAATTTTCCTTATGGAGAACCTATCTGTAAAGTTCAACAGAGATTCATGACTATAGTCAACAACCTATAGTCTATGGGAGAAAAAGGTTTAGATGATGAAGCTCTTGTGGATAAAATAATTGATATTATGCCCAATGAGTGGGAATCCAAAAGAACAGCTATAGATGAGAACAGGAAGGTCACTCTGATATCTCTTGATGAGATTTTTGGAACTCTTCTACAACATGAAACCAGAATGAAGAGAGATGCTGACAACATCTAGAAGAAGAATGGAAATGGTACTGTTTCTTTTACTACAACTTCAAATCAGATGAAAGCTAGGACTCCTGAGAGAGTAACTAGGTCCAAGTCTAAGAATGTTAATACTATTTGTTTTTTCTCGTTGATGATTACACTAGGTTTACTTGGATCTATTTTCTAGCAATGAAGTCTGAAGATTTTTATTATTTCAAAAGTTTTAGAGCTCAAGTTAAAAATGAGAAAAACCTTCAATTGAAAAATATTCATAGTGATCATGGAGGAGAAATTCAAAATTCTGATTTTGAAACTTTTTGTAGTAAGAAAGGTATTAATCACAATTTTTCAGCACCAATAACTCCTCAACAGAATGGTGTAGTTGAAAGAAAAAATAGAATTCTTCAAGAGATAACTAGAACAATGTTGAGTGAATATTCTATAGCTAGACATTTCTGGGCTGAAACTGTAAGTACTGCCAGCTATACTATAAATCGAGTTTTGATTAGATCTTTTCTTAATAAAACTCCTTATGAGTTATTGAATGGTAGATAACCAAGACTATCCTACTTCAAGGTTTTTGGTTGAAAAGTATTCATTTTGAATAATAAAGATAACTTACATAAATTTGCACCGAAATCTGATGAAGGAATTTTCTTAAGATATTCCACAAAATCTAAGGCTTATAGATTGTTTAATAAAAACACTTGTACTGTTGAGGAAACAGTACATGTAAAATTTGATGAGTCAGATCCTTTTGTTTTTAAATCATCCCTACCTACATCCTCGGATGTGTTTTCAAAAACTGATTGTCATCCTCTGATAGAAGAACCTTCTGATAAGGATAATGTTCAAGAAGATACTTCTGAAACATTTACCCCAGAAGATTTTCTACCCTATTTTGATGAACATGTTTTACAAAACCCAAATCAGGTGTTTCTTAAGAATCATCCTAGTGATAGTATCATTGGTGATGTAAATCAACCTGTACGGACTAGAAGTTCCTTAAGAAATGAAGTAGAACATCTATAATTTCTTTCCCAATTAGAACCTAAAAGAACTAATGAAGCTTTGGGTGATGATGATTGGATTAAAGCCATGCAAGATGAACTAAATTAATTCAAAAGGAATAAAGTCTGGACCTTGGTTGAAAGTCCTAAGGAAACTTCTGTTATTGGAGTAAAATGGGTTTTCAGAAATAAATGTGATGAAAATGAATTCATAGTAAGAAATAAAGCTATACTTGTTGCTAAAGGCTATAATCAACAAGAGGGAATAGAGTATGAAGAAACCTATGCTCCAGTAGCTAGACTTGAATCTATTCGGATTCTACCTGCCTTTGCAGCATTCTTTAATTTCAAAATTTTCCAAATGGATGTGAAATGTGATTTTTTTCAGGGTTATGTTCAAGAGGATGTCTTTGTTGAACATCCTCCTGGTTTTGAAGATACAAAATATCATGATCATGTTTTTAGACTTACCAAAGCTTTGTATGGCCTTAAACAAGCCCCATGAGCATGGTATGATAGACTCACTGGATTTTTTCTTCAAAAAAACTATGTTAAGGGAAATGCATATCCAACCCTTTTTATAAAGAATGATAAGAAAAATGTTTTGATTGTTCAAATTTATGTTGATGACATCATATTTGGTTCAAATTCAGCAATCTTTGACCGACTCTTTTGCAATTCTAATGAAATCTGAGTTTGAAATGAGTATGATGGGTGAGTTAACTTTTTTCCTTGGTTTTCAAATTTCTCAAAAACCGGAATGAACCTACATATCTCAACATAAGTATATTAAAGATCTTCTTAAAAAGTATGGTTATGACAACACTAAAAGTATAAGTACTCCCATTGGTACCTCAAATTCATTAGATCTTGATGATGCTGGGAAACCAGTAGATCAATCATCTTTTAGAGGTATGATAGGAAGCCTACTATACTTAACAGCTAGTCGACCAGACTTAATATTTTCAGTATGCTTATGTGCAAGATATCAATCCAATCCTAAGGAATCTCACTTAAAGGCAGAATTTTTCGCTACTTTAAGGGAACCATGGATCTAGGATTATTTTATACTTCTGGAAATGATTTTGTTCTAAAACGATTTTCTAATGCTAACTTCGGTGGATGTAGAATGGATAGAAAAAGTACATCCGGAACTTGTCATTTCTTAGGATATTCATTAGTTTTTTTTCATGCAAGAAGCAACATTCTGTAGCACTTTCCACTGTTGAAGCTGAATATGTAGCAGCTGGAAGTTGTTGTGCTCAAGTGTTGTGGATGCAACACACACTCACAGACTATGGCTTGAGTTTTACCAAAACTCAAATTTTGTGTGATAACACAAGTTCCATTTCCCTTAGTAAGAACCCTGCACATCACTCCCGTGCAAAACACTTAGATATTAGGCATCACTTTCTTAGGTATCACACACTTAAAAGAGATATTATTTTTCAGTTTATCGGAACGCAAGATCAACTTGCTGATATTTTCCCAAAATCTTTTCCTTCTGATAGATTTGAATACATTAAACAGAAGTTAGGCATGATAACCGTAAGGTAATTCTCCTAAATTAACATTCTGTTGAAAAAGTCTCCTTATAGTAATAAACTCCTTTTCATAGGGGGAGTACATTTGTTTGTTAGTTTAACAAAGTTTTTTTTTCTCTTTCTTTTCTTTCCCAAAATTTTGTTTTCAAATTTTTCGGAACGAAGATTTCCGGAACGGAATTTCCGGAACTACAATTTTCTAGAATAGACATTTTCGTACAAAATACTTCTGGATTGGAAGTGTTTGTATTGGAAAACATCCGGAATAGAAAGATTTCGTACTGGTATTTTCATAATCGAACTTTCGTTCTAAATCTTTCTTAATAAGTTTTTCGTTTTTAAAATTTCATAATGATTTTTTTTCATACTAAGTTTTTCCTTACTATTTTTTTTTCGTACTGAGTTTTCCGTAATGATTGTTCTGTAATGAGTTTTTCGTACTATGTTTATTTTCCATAGTGAAGCTTTTGTGAACTCTGTCTTCTCATAATAATGTTTTTTTTGGTCATTTTTATATTACCCATTACGAATAATCCTCCTAAGCTAATCCGAAAGGTATGATTACCTTACTCAAGTTTCCGTAGTCATATTTTACTTGCTGGAATTTTCATGTATTATGTTTTCGGATTATAGTTTTCTTAACTCCTTGTTTGAATAAAAACCTCAAAAATATCGGATTCAAGATTTCAACCATCAGATCTGATCTCAGCTCCTCCCAACCGTTAGATCAACCGTAGAAGTTGAACCGCCATCTCATTGCCTATATAAAGGGGACCCGAATACTCGTCCCACATAGGTTCTCAAGCTCTCGCGTCCTGAATCTCTGCCTCTCTATTTTGAGGTCGTTCCGAACATCAGTTGTCTCCGTTCCGATCTTTTCAAAGGTTTTCAAATCCGAATGTCTGTGGAAGTAGCTTCTCAAGATATGTCTTCATCTAAGACGATCTCGAAGTGGTTAGTTTATATAGAGAGGCTGGTTCATCCAGATTTCTTCAACAAGTATGATTCTCTTATTTCTAAGAATATCAAGCTTAATGGTTGAGAAGATGTTGCGGTGTCAAAACCTGGGAACCAAGATGAAGTGTATTCAAGCTTACTTGTTGAATTCTATGAGACAGTTTCTTTTCTTCAGGAAGAGGGTAAGGATAAATTGTCTTTTATGTCTTATGGGAAGAATTATAAACTTTTGTATGCCAAGGTAGCCAACTTGTTAGGACTAAAGAATGAAGGTGAAGCTGAGTTTGTTTCTCATGTATTGCAGGATTCTAAAGGTAGCTACGACAAGGAAAAATCTTTAGAAACTCTCGTACTGGCTGATGACAAGGCTCCGAAGATTTCTAGTTTATCTACAAATTTCTGGATTCTAGAGTTGTGGGTACAAGGGCTTATCGTACCGAGGAATGATGATAAAGACAGCTTGAAGAAGAGTGAGATCTACATCCTAGATTTTCTGATAAATCTGAGGAATTTTATCTTGATAAAGCACATTCTTATCACTCTTGAGAATTTGAAGAAAGGAAATCTGAGATCCCAGATTATCATGTTTCCAGCAATCCTCTCGAAGTTGATAGTTTGTTGTCTAGAGTCTTTCAAGGAGGCTTGAAAATATAAGCCAAGAGTTTGCAAGATTATGCTGGTGAGCGATGGTACTCTTAAGAGAATGCTTGTAGCTTTTGACAAGAAGTATGGATAGTTTATTGATTTACCTGCTCAAGGAGAAGCAGTTCCGAAAGATGCTGATCTGGAATCCTCTAAGAAATTAAGGAAGAGAAAGCTGAATGAAGTGGAAGTAGAAGCAGAGAATCCTAAGTCTATGGAAGTACATTCCGCACCTCCAAAACCAATGAAGAAGAAAGCCTATCCCGATGAAGTTGTTGCAAAGTGGATAGCAGATAAAGAGAAAAGGAATGAAGGCGATCCGCAGTTCGGATTGGACCCTGCGGAGGATATGGACTTGAAGGAGAGAACTGAAGATAAGCTTGAAAAACAAGTAATGGAAAAGAATCTCAAGAAGAAGATGTCTAAGGCTGAGGTAGCTCAGACTTTGTTAAAATTCAATGAGATGGTTTCAGCAACTATTCCTGTTCCGAGATCTTTCTCCTTGGAATCTCTACCTGGGACTCCAGGAAGAAATTTCATTGCTCCGGAAGAAGCTGTTGCTAAGAATACTGAGGAAGTAGAGCAAGTTGAGCAAGTGGAACAAGAAGAAGATGGTGCTGAAGGAAGTGGTGAAACCAGAGATGTGCTGAATCAAGTAGATGATTACAATGGGACACCTTCGGAACACTTATCACTCCGAACATCAGAAGCTGAATCTTCGAAGCTAGTTACTCCAGAAATGGATGAAGAGAAAGGAGAAGAAGAAGATACTTATCATGGAGAAGAAGAACATATTTTACTTGATGTTTCTCAGAAGGAAAATGTAGGGGTTCGTGTTCAGGAAGTTGCTGATGAGGAAGATAATGTTGTTCAAGTTTCTGATAGTGAGAAGAGAACTCCGGAACAGGATTCAATTCCGGGAAAAGACAAGGGAATGCATATTCTTGCTGATACTCCGAGCTCAGAAGTGAGAAAGAGGAAGGAAGTTGGTAGTCCTTCGAAAAGAAATCTTGACCTTATTGAAGAAGAAAATTCTCCAAGCTAAGTTTCAGATTTGGAGTCATCCTCTGTGGGGCATGAATTTGTTGTCCAGTCTTTAAAGAAGTTGGTGGGATCCATCCCGACCTTCTCAAGTATTGATTCAAGATGCCAAATGCTCCAACATTCTTTGAATCAGAAAACAGACTCCGTGTCTATGGTCATGGACAAGTGCGTTGAGATTGAGGCTTAGTTCAAAACTTTTTTTTGTTGGCTACGAAGCTCATAGAAAATCTTGCAAGAATATGACAAACTGGTCGAAGAAGACTGTTGAAGAGATGAGGTTATTTGATGAGTTTCAAGACAATGTCAAGGATGCCTTTGAGACTGAGGAAAAGAAGATAAATGACCTGACTTCATCCTTTGAAGAGAAGCTGACAGATGAAAATTACTTCCAGATTCAACAAGTCAGAGATCTGAATGGGAAGTTAAATTCTGTTTCTCAAAACTGGAAATTTGAAAGTGATCATCGGATTGAGTTTGAGGAAAAGATGAAGGCTCAGGAAGAAAAGATCAAAGCTCGGGAAGAAAAACTTCAATCCCAGGAAGAAAGAATTGAAGCTCAAAGTGCAAGAATAGTGGTCTTAGAGAAGCAAGCTGAAAAAGATCATAAAAACCTGAAGAAGATCAAGACTATTCTTAAGGGTCTCATGTCGAAGGAAAAAGATCCGAAATAACTAAATCCGATCTTTTTGTTGTAATATTTTCTTTGTTTTTGAGATTTCAAACCTAATGAAAATTGTGCCTATCATTTCATTTGTTGTCATTACTAATGTTTCAGGTACATTGTTATTTTTTCCATTCCTTCGATTTCTTTTTGAAAATCACAAAGGGTGAGAAGGAAAAGATCCTTAAGAAAAAGAAGAACTCTAATAAGAGTTTATCAAAAGGAGAGAAGAAAAAGATCCCTATGGAAAAATAACTCTAATAAGAGTTTGTTTAAGGGAGAGTTTTTCATTTAAAACGACTTTCTTATTCATAACGAAATGTCACTCCGGAAATCTGAATACAATCCTTAGAGTTTCAAGGCCTAAGGGGGAGTTAGTCGTATTCATCAATATCCTTAAAGCAAAGGGAGATAAGCTTTATTGTTTTTCTTTCTTTTTAGAATTTCTTTTTCGTAAGGATATTTGTGCTTTCCAAAAAGGGGGAGATTGTTGAGTCAATAAGGTTTTCTTTATGACTTTTCCATTCCTTCTTATTTTGAAAATCACAAACACCTTACTTAAAGAAATTTGATTTTATAAGGAAAATTGCTTTCTTAAGGAAAATCGCTTTTATAAGAAAAATTATCCTTATCTTATTTTCATCCATATTTTTCTTAAGTATGAGATTCAGATTCATTTCTATTTTCTCGGAATCGTTGAAACATTGATATAAAGCATTCTATTTTAGGATTCGGATTCTGGATAAGAACTATAAGGAAGTTTCATTCCAAAATCCGAATATGAACTCTGACTAAGTTCTATTCCAGATTCAGGATACGAATTCTTATGAAGTTCGATAACGAATTCTCAATAAGAATTCTAATGATTAATTCTCATTACGAATTTTGAAGTAGAATTCTCATTACGAATTCCAATGAAGAATTATCATTACGAATTCCAATGAAGAATTCTCATTACGAATCCTGATGATGAATTCTCATTACGAATTCTGATGACGAATTCCCATTCCAAATTCCCATTCTGAATTCTCTTATTAAACAGAATCTGGTTATCTTTGTTTTATACATTCTGAATTACTGTAGACTCCGAAAAATATTTTGGTTAGACTCCGAACATTTATTCTGCTTTCATTTCTATAATTTGTCTACTCTTTATTATTTTCATTACACTCCGAACCTTCAGTCCGAAGCTTTCATTTCCATGTCATATTAATGGAATTAAAACTAAATAAGAGGTATGTATATTTTAATTCCAGAATTATATTCATAATTTTGATGTAACATAGATTATATATATCCATTATATATATGTACTTATAATAGTACATTACATTTGGGGATAAGAAATGAAATGCACCGTTCATGGAGACGGTAGGTCGTACATACGCATGAACGCTACATTCATTTATTTGTTATAAATTAATGGAAATACATAATAATGATATAAATGTATATTATAATTCCAGTATAAAATCATATTTAATAACTTTAAATTCATCCTTTATACGTCCCACATATGGAATTAACGAATCAAATCACATTGAGGGGCCGGTAGTCCGCACTTCCTAAAATGAAGATATCGCGTATTCCCATAATGGAAGCCACAAAGGTGTGACATAAAAGAAAAACACAGAAGATTAAGGAAAACATAATCATATTATATATCATATATAAATATTTTGACATCTTAATGGCCACATTTGAAAGTGTTAGAAGAATATTGATCAATCATTGTTTCGTGAGGCAGAAAATCACCATCCATAGAAACAATATGTTATTTAACCATTAGATGTTGGTGTGTGTAAGTGTAGCTCGAATTCTTCTTATAACAACATCCTAGTATATTGAAGATACTGGATTTGTTACAAAATAAATGAATAAAAAGAGTTTAGTGGGTTGGAGAAGCAAAATAAAACAAAAGAACAGAAGTGAAGACATTACCATAAAATCGTGTAACTCTCTTAGATTTGAGCTCAAAGGCTTCCTTGGGAAGACCTATGCCCAAAGTAAGGCTTCTAGGAGTAAAATACGGATGTGTAGAGACAAAAAGAGCAGATCTAGGCCGATCCAAAGGCTTTAGATGTGTGGGTAAGGTGGTAGAGGTGGGATCATTTTATAAGAGGAGAGGAGGGGCACTCTTGGAAAGTAAGGAAATCTTAATTTATTTTAAAACGAGTTTCGGATTTAAAAGGTTCCACAATGATATAATTTTAGGATAAGGTGATAAGAGTTCTAAATCCACCCATCTAGTAGGTTTTTGACATGTTTAGGTCTTATATTTTACATTATATTTCCATTTTATTTAAATAGTTAAATAATGATGTAATCGATGCATCATCATGGTGTCATAAATAATTTAATTTCGTTAATGTCTAAAATTTATCAAAAAAATTCAATGATGTAGGAAATAATTTTATCTTTATAATTAATATTTATAGTCAAAAATCTTACTTGTATAACCCCATTTAGTAATTGTTTTAGTAAAACAACTCATGTTTGTGACATTTTAAATTTAACATCAAATAAAAGGTTTTTAATGTCATTTTCCTACCAAAGTGGCTCCATGGGGTCCCCAAGATGACCCATGGATTGTCTTGGTCAGCCATGACACATCCAATAAGGGTTGGACATGTGTCATTTTCATTTCATATTATTAAAACATTATTTTTACCTTAAACTACACTAATTACCTCTAATCGCGATAAAAACATAAAAGTTACTATTCACCAAAAAATTATTTTAATCCCATTGAACCAAATTTTGCTTCTTAATGAAAACCATGTATGTCGTATTTTTTAAATTCAAAACATAGAGGTGGTAAAACTTCATTTAAATGAAAAATCAGTTTGTTTAAGTACCACTTTGTGGTTTCACTATTCATAAAAAATTGTAGTTTTTCAGAAAAATACCAAAAATTCACCCTAAGATATATTTGATATTCCGATTTAAAAAATGAAGTCTATTTTAAAAAATTTAAATCATATAAGTTGCATTAATTAATTTAATAATTAATTCCCGCTGTTAGAGCAAATAGCGTGTTTTCATAAAACAATAAGTATCAAAAGATTGACAGTAGTTTAAGTCCGATTTCAAAGTGAAATTAATTCCAATGACCACTATTGGATTTAATGGTAAAAATATATTCTAATTTCACTTTAAAACTAATTAATATGATAATATAATCATATAAATAAATTAGATTAAAAAGAGGTTTCGAATTAAAATACAACATTTTTCACTATTCAATAAAAAATGAACTTTATCGGAAAAATACCAAAAATATACACAATGTAAATTTTGATGTCCTGATTCTAAAGGAGAGTTTTATTTGGTCCAATAGAAAGTATAAGAGTGACGAAAACTACATTAAAATAAGTATCTCCATGAAAAGGAAATAAGTGGACCTTTAGTGAATATTAGAGTATCTATGCCTAAAATTGAATTTTTTTCGTATTTTATGCCTTTATCTTTTATTGGATAAATGTAAAAACATTTAAAAACATATATAACCATATTTTAGTTATTTCTATCCAGTCTTACCAATACAAAGGCTATGTGATAACTACCATTTAAAATAATATTATTTTATTACTAGTGTGCAATGTATGATTTCAATGAAACTCTTTGTTGCGTATCAGATACGCTATCGAACATAACAACCCCTTTAAAGTAAAATTAATATTAAATTCGTAAATATTAATAAATATGAAAATGTTTTATTCTTTATTCACCTGGGATGTTACATCCTTCCCCCCCTTTTGGGAATTTCATTCTCACAATTTTATTTACTTATCAAAATAAGTGGGGGAATTTATCCCTCATAGCATTTTCAGATTCCCACGTTGCCTCTTAAACCATATGGGTTTTCCACAAAACCTTTACCTAGTGAATCACCTTATTCCATAACACTTCCTCCCTGTTGTCAAGAATCTGGACCGGGTGTTCTTCATAAGATAGGTTCTCTTCCAGCTAAACTACCTCTGGACTCGAAACATGAGATGGATCTGGCATATACTTCCTCAACATCGAAACATGAAAAACATTGTGTATATGAGATAAACTCGGAGGTAAACCCACTCGGTAAGAAACTGATCCAAATTTCTCCAGAATTTCATATGGTCCAATGAACCTTGGACTCAGCTTTCCTTTCTTTCCAAATCGCATCACACTTTTCCATGGTGATACTTTGAGAAAAACATGATCACCTACCTCGAATGATAGATCCTTCCTCCGGTTATCATGATAACTCTTCTGCCTGCTCTGAGCTGTTCTCATGTGTTTCGGAATCAACTGAACTTTTTCTACCATCTCTTCTACCAATTCTGGTCCCATCAACTTCATTAGACCTACTTCATCCCAAAATGCTGGAGTTCGACACCACTTCCCATATAGTGCCTCAAATGGTGCCATCTATATACTGGAATGAAAACTGTTATTATAAGAAAACTCAACCAAAGAAAGATGTTGGTCCCAACTTCCCTGATAATCCATTGAACAAGCTCATAGAATATCATCCAAGGTCTGAATTGTTCATTCTTACTGCCTATCTGATTGCGGATGAAAATCTATACTAAAATTTAATTCAGTACCCAACAACTTTTGAAGGCCTTTCCAAAAGATAGAAGTAAACCTGGGGTCACAATCGGACACAATGGAGAGAGGAAGTTCATGTAACCTGGATATCTCTTTAAGATAAAAATGGGAAAGTTGATCTAGAGAAAAAGTATCTCATATAGCAAGGAAATGAGTATATTTAGTCAAGCGATCAACAATAACCCAGATTGCATTATTACCTCGAGATGTCCTCGGTAATCCCACAACAATGTCCATGGATTTATTTTTTCCCATTTCCACTCTGGAACTGTTAAAGGATGAAGCATCCCTTTCAGTAACTGTCGCTCTTCTTTAACCTGCTGACAAGTCAAACACTTCACAGTAAATTCAGAAATATCCCTTTTCATTCCATCCCACCATTAATACTCTCGCAGATCTCTTTACATCTTAGTACTGCCAGGATGAACTGAAAATGGGGAACTATGAGCCTCACATAACAACTCATTCATCAACTGTGAATCAAAAGGCACACATAATCTCTTCCCAAACCTCAAAACACATTCATTATCAATGTCGAATTCAGGCAACATACCCTTCTGAACCAGCTCTACCTTTTTATACGACTCATTGTCTTCCCTCTATGCTTGCTTAATTCTGTCTGATAGGGTTGATCTCACTGATACCTGCAACAAAACAGAAGAACTTCCTGCACAAACAATTTCAATGCAAAATTTCATCAAATCAAAAACCAAAGTATCTCATTCCAAATGTAGCATGTTTAATGAAGGATTATTTTTTCGACTCAAAGCATCGACCACTTTATTTGCTTTTCCCGGATGGTAATTAATAGTACAATCATAATCCTTGATCAATTCCATACATCTCCTCTGTCTCATGTTCAATTCTTTATGAGTGAATAAATACTTTAAACTTTAGTGATCAGTATATATTTCACACTTTACTCCATAAAAATGATGCCTCCAAATTTTTAGAGCAAAAAACAACAGCAGCTAATTCCAAATCATGTGTAGGGTAATTTACCTCATGAGTTTTCAACTGATGTAAAGCATATGCAATTACCTGATCATTCTGCATAAGGACACAGCCAAGTCCCTTTAACGAAGCATCACTGTATATAACAAACTCACCATTCCTAGAAGGAAGTGCCAAAACTGGAGAATTCACCAATCCTCTTATCAACTCCTGAAAACAATCATCACATTCTTTTGTCTAGATAAACTTAACACCCTTCCGAGTTAGCTTAGTCATTGGACTAGATAATCATGAAAAAATTTCAACAATCCTTTGATAGTAACCTTCCAAACCATGAAAACGACGGATCTCTGTTACATTTTTGGGTCTTGGGCATTCTTCAACAAATTTTGTTTTAGCCAGATCAGCACTTATGACAATTTTTTAAACAATGTGACCAAGGAAAGAAATTAGTTGTAACCAAAACTCACAATTTTATGAATTTTCCATATAGTTTATTTTCTTTTATGGTTTGCAATATAACCCTTAAATTACTTTCATGAACCTCTTTACTTTTGGAAAACACCAAAATATCATCAATGAAAACAACCACAAACTTATCCAAGATCTCATGGAAAATTCTATTCATAAGGTCCATGAATACAACATGTGCATTGGTTAACCCAAAAGGCACAACTAAAAATTCATAATGGCCATATCTAGTATGGAACACAGTCTTCGGAATGTCTGCTTCTTTTACTTTCAACTGATGGTACCCCGACCTCAAGTCAATCTTCGAAAAAAACTGAGCTCCTTGGAGCTGATCAGACAAATCATCGATATGAGGCAAAGGATAATTGTTCTTAATAGTAATATTATTCAAGGATCTATAATCAATGCAAATTCTCATTGAGCAATCTTTCTTTTTAACAAACAAGAAAAGAGCACCCCATGGTGATGTGCTAGGTTGAATGAAACCTTTATCTAATAACTTCTGCAATTGCTTCTTTAACTCTAAAAGTTCAACATGAGCCATTCGATAAGGGGGTTTTGAAATTGGCTTCTAATAAGGAACTAAGTCAACAGTAAATTCAACTTCTCGATCATGAATAATACCAGGAAACTCATCAGGAAAAAAATCAAGATACACATTTACCACTGGCACATCATTAATCTGAACAGTTCCTTTATTTTCAACAATATGTGCAAGGTAAAATTCATTTCCATCTTTTACTAGTTTTTGAACTTCTTGATATGTTATCAAAATCAAGGGTTCATTCTTGTACACAAACTGAAAATCATTCTGAAAAGAAACCATTCTACCTCTGCGGTCAGTCTTATCATGATAAACAGATAGCCAATCCATTCCCAAAATAACATCAAACTCTACTAGAGGCAAAAAAAATAAGGTTTTCTGGTAGATTCTTTTCACACACAAGGATAGAAAGGTTCTTATAATTCCTTTTTGTCTCAACGTTCCCTCCGGGTGTTTTTACCATAAGTTCAGGATTCATATCTCGAGATGGAATTTCCAATTTTCCAGAAAACATCTCAGAAATGAAAGAGTGTGTAGACCCTGAATCAAACAACACATTATAATAATCTGAACAAACAAATAGTGTACCTGATACTACTTCATTCGATGGCCCAACATCTGCTGAAGTTATTGCAAAGTATTTCACTAACCCTTTCTACTTGTATTCATGCTGCTTTCCCCCAGTTGAGTTCTTTATTAGAAACTCATTTGCATAATGACCTATTTAATTACACTTAAAACATCTTACTGCTGGCTTTTCATTGCCTGATTGATCATCTTCCTTACAGTTACGAGAATCATGACCACACTTACCACACCGAAAGCACTTACCAGACTTGGATAAACATTCTCCAGGATGCATTTTACGACACATCTCATAGGATGGATATTTTGTTTTCTTACCTCCTTGATTCTTTGATGAATTATTCCCCTTTTCCTGCAAACTAGACCTATTATTATGTTGTTTTTCAAAGAACACATGATCATCAGCAAACTCCATTTCCACCTTCTCCGCACATTGAACAATTTTTTCATAACTTTTGAACTCACGAGAAGGTAAAGCCCTTCGATACTTTGGGTTTAACCCTCAGTAAAAATGGTTTATTTTACTATCATGATCTTATATGAAGTTTGGAGCATACCTTGCCAGTCGAGTGAACTTTTCTTCATAAGCAGCCACTGAGTCATCCTCCTGCATCAATTCTAGAAATTGATTTTCAATCCTAAGACGAACCACCTTAGGAAAATATTTCTCAAGAAACATACCTTTGAATTCGTCCCAATTAAGATCATCA
Organism: Viscum album; assembly: GCA_963277665.1. NCBI lineage: Eukaryota > Viridiplantae > Streptophyta > Magnoliopsida > Santalales > Viscaceae > Viscum > Viscum album. The sequence goes on from OY728165.1 coordinate 1,959,686,527, forward strand.
ATCTCATCACTATCCCTGATATTTTTCACCATCGACCACCACTGATCAGCCTCTCCTTCAAAACGGTAAACAGCAAGACCAACTGTTTGATGTTCTGAACACCCCATGAAATCAAAAATCTTCTCCAGTGCTTTAATCCACCCTTCAGATAGCACGGGGTAAGATGATCCTCTGAATGATGGGGATGTTGCCTCATGAAATGTTCCACCACTGACATTTTCCTCTGCGGTTGATCCGTCTAATCTCGTGCATGGATACTACCACCATTTATAGCCTGAGTCAATTGTGCCATCACTGCAACAAACTGTTCAATTCCAATTCCGACAATCTCAGGTTGCTAATTTGGAAGGTTCTCTTCCTCCAGATGTCATCCCAACATAGTTTCTTTGTTTCCTCTGTGGAAAACCATTCTGAACACAGAAATATCTTAGGCGAAGCAACATGGTAATCATTAAATGCTATATCATTTCAATCATAACATATATTAACTTATAATTTAACACTTTTCTAACTCCTAAAGTTGTCTAAACCGACCTTTGATACAATCTATAAGGCCCCAACCATAAAACTTACTTAATATTGAATTAAATGAATAATTCACATTGATGATCTTTTCAGGATTAGAGTTTTATAGAATTATGACATAACTGTTACATCTAAAAAGATTACAAAGTAGACTAAGTTCCCATAAAATAAAAACTCTAAAAAAGGATCATTTATAGTTCCATGTTTTAGATAGCATGACTTTACCATGATCCCATCCTTGACCATATTTTACAATAAGTCCTGTGGAAAACATTACAAAAAAACTTGGGGTGAGCATAAAAAGCTCAGTAAAGGATACACAAAGATTAAAAAGTGATAGTTTTTCAATAATCAAGTAAACCATGTATACTTTATCAAAGTAATACCTTCACCTTCATGAAGTAGTAAAACCTCTTCAATGAATAAAATATCATTACTTACCCTTTTGTAACCAAAGGATTACCATAAAACCCATATAAAGAACACATAACATAAAAAGGTAACTTGGAACATAAACATACATAAGTGGAATAACCATATGGTCGACTTCCACACATATCACTTAACAGAATAGCCATACGGCCAACTTCCATACATAATTAATGGAATAGCCATACGGCCGACTTCCATACCCAATGCATTGGAGGTTATAATGTAACCACCCATCCTGGTATTCACGACACCACCCGTCATATGGTTTATCACGTAACCACCCGTCAAATGTCCATGTACCATTATAAAATCATAAGACATAAAACAAATATAATGGAAAGAAATCATTTCCACACTTTGATCACAATATATCACTCAAATATATTGACATAAAAAATCCATTATAAAAACCATTTTCAATACAAAAATACATAAAATTGTAAATGGTATTTATTTCATTTTAAAAACATCACGACTTTTGGAGGAATCCAAAGACCAAATAATACTTGTGGCAGCGGAAAAGGTCGTTGTCACCGCGTATGTTAAAAGAAATATTCCTTTTTTTCGTTTAGTAAAACACTTCCTAGAAAAAGATTCATTTTGTATAAAAGTAAATTTCAAAGGGGTTTATACACCATATAAAAGATAGTTGTGTATAAAATGAAATATTCCTCAATGAAAGGAGATTGAGACAAAGTCCCTTACCTCGTGTCCGACATGACTCGATCATTGATTAACGTCCTGAATAATAAACTTGAGTTAATTTCTACTTGATTAAGAAAATTTTTCAAGATTATTATTAATTTTATATTACTTATTTCCATCTTATAAACATTATATAATCATTTAACTTACTAATTTTTGTTTTTTCTATATTTGGTTCTTAAGTCGAAAGTGGACTTCTTACAATTACATGTTGTTCGTGTGGTAAAAAGTTCATTATATAAAGAATGATATGCATGATTTAGATATCATATATATCATATATATCCAGAATATACATGTAATTATAATATTATATAATCACTTATAGGTAATAAATGAAATGTACCGTTCATGGAGACGGTAATCCGTACGTACGCATGAATGCTACTTTCATTTCCATGTTATATTAATGGAATTAAAACTAAATGAGAGGTATGTATATTTTAGTTCCAGAAGTATATTCATCATTTATATGTAACATAGATCACATATATCCATTTTATATATGTACTTATAATATTACATTACATTTGGGGATAATAAATGAAATGCACCGTTCATGGAGACGGTAGGCCGTACGTACGCATGAACGCTACTTTCATTTCTTTGTCATAATTTAATGGAAATAAATAATAATGATGTAAAGGTATATTATAATTCAGTATAAAATCATATATAATAACTTTAAATTCATCCTTTATATGTCCCACATATGGCATTAACGAATCAAATCACTTTAAGGGGGCGGTAGTCCGCACTTCCTAAAATAATGATATCGCGTATACCCATAATGGAAGCCACAAAGTTATGACATAAAAGAAAAATAAAGAAGATTAATGAAAACATAAACATATTATATATCATATATAAATATAGTGACATCTTAATGGCCACATTTTAAGGTGTTAAATGAATATTGAACAATCATCTTTTCGTGAGGCAGAAATTCGTCATCCACAGAAACAGTATGTTATTTAATCATTATATGTAGGTGTGTGAGAGTGTAGCTCGAGTTCATCTTATAACAACATCCTATTATATTCAAGATACTGTATTTGTTACAAAATAAATGAATAAAAAGAGTTTAGGGGGTTGAAGAAGCAAAATAAAACAAAAGAACACAAGTGAAGACATAAGCTTAAAATCAGGTAACTCTCTTAGATTTGAGCTCAAAGGATTATTTGGGAAGACTTCGGCCCAAAGTAGGCTTCTAGGAGTAAGAGAAGGATGTGGAGAGAAACAAAGATCAGATATTGGACGAACCAAAGGCTTGGGAGGTGTGAGTAAGGTGGTAGATGTGTGAGCCTTTTATAAGGGGAGAGGAGGGGCACTCATGGAATGTAAGAACATGTTACATTATTTTAAAATGAGTTTCGGATTTAAAAGGTCCCACATTGATATAATTCTAGGATAAGGTGATAAGGGTTCTAAATCCACCCATCCAATAGGATTTGGACATGTGTAGGTCTTATATTTTACATTATCATTCCATTTTATTTAAATCATTAAATAATGAGGTAATCGCTACATCATCATGGTGTCATAAATAATTTAATTTATTTAATTTTTAAAAATTATAAAAAAATACAATGATGTAGGAAATATTTTTAACTTTCTAATGAATATTTATATTCAAACATATTACTTGTATAACCCCATTTATTAATTGTTTTAGTAAAATAACTCATGTTTGTGACATTTTAATTTTAACATTAAATAAAATATTTTAAGGTCATTTTCCTACCAAAGTTTCTCCATGGGATCCCCAAGTTGACCCATGGATTGTATTGGTCTTCCATGACACATCCAATAAGGGTAGAACATGTTTCATGTTCATTTCATATTATTAAAACATTATTTTTACCTTAAACTACACTAATTACCTCTAATCGCGATTAAAAACCTAAAAGTTACTATTCCCCAAAAATTATTTTAATCCTATTGAACAACATTTTACTTCTCAATGACAACCATGTATGTTGGATTTTCGAAATTCAAAACACAGAGGTGGTAAATTTTCATTTAAATGAAAAATCAGTTTGTTATGTACCACTTAGTGGTTTCACTATTAATCAAAAATTGAAGTTTTTCAGAAAAATACCAAAAATTCACACTAAGATATATTTGATATTCCGAATTAAAAAATGAATTCTATTTTAAAAAATTAAAAACAAATAAGTTTAATTAATTAATTTAATAATTAATTCCCGTTGTCACAGCAAATAGCGTGTTTCCATAAAACAATAAGTATCAAAAGATTGACACTAGTTTAAGTCCAATTTCAAAGTGAAATTAATTTAAATGACCACTATTGGATTTAATGGTAAAAATATATTCTAATTTAACTTTAAAAACAATTAATAAGATAATATAATCATATAAATAAATTAGATTAAAAATAGGTTTTGAATTAAAATACAACATTTTTCACTATTCAATAAAAAAAATGAACTTTACCGGAAAAATAGAAAAAATATACACAAAGTAAATTTTGATGTCCCGATTCTAAAGGAGAGTTTTATTTGGTCCAATAGAAAGTATAAGAGTGACAAAACTATATTTAAAGAAGGTTCTCCATGAAAAGGCGATAAGTGGACCTTCAGTGAATATTAGAGTATATATGCCTAAAATTGATTTTTTTTTCGTATTTAAACATTTATCTTTTATTGGATAAATGTAAAAACATTTATAAACATATATAATCATATTATAGTTATTTATATCCATTCCCGCCAATACAACGACTATGTGATAACTACCATTTAAAATAATATTATTTTCTTACTAGTGTGCAACGTAAGATTTCAATGAAACTCTTTGTTGTGTATCGGGTAAGATATCGAACATAGCAACCCCTTTAAAGTAAAATTAATATTTAATTCATAAATATTAATAAATATGAAAATGTTCTATTCTTTATTTTCCTGGGATGTTACAGTGTGTGTCACATGTATGTATCCAAAAACCTTGAGGATGGTAATATTATCCCCTTCACACATAGGAAGAAATTTCATGGGGTGTCACAACTCATGTATATAGAAGAACTTATTATATTTCACAATGGTGGTAGAATATCCATCAACAACATTAAAAACCACACTGTTGAATATATATAATGTGGGTGGCATGTTTTCAACTGGGAGAAGACAATCTTTTATCTATTTTATCGTTGCTCTGAGAGGTGATCCAATACCATGGAAATGACTCGAGGCATTCCAAGGAGCTACATCTTATTGGAATACCTTGGGACTCCAACAACTAATAGCAGAATTCACATCCACCACTTTGACATGGTGGTTAAAGGTATCACATTCAAAATATACAATTTGAAAAATCATTTTTTATACTTTTGGGGCCACAACACGCTACTGAACAGTGTTCTCATATCTATTACCATTCTTGTTCTCTCTGCTCATAAGGAGATATTATCTATGGCATTGAAAATATCATGGAAGTCTTCATCTCGGACTACCACTTGGATGGAAAACTTCATTATGAATCAAGGAATCATATGGTAAGGACACTCTTTGAGGGATGCATCAATGTTAAGAGCTTATATTATAAGATTAATGGGTTATAAGATAGATATTTATTGTATTCAATTGAGGGGCATAGGATGTGGGGGAAACACATGGAGAAAAAAATATGGAAGTACTCCAGATTCTATGAACACTAAATACTCTCTTATGAGGACTTCCATTTATCCACATCTTCCACACATTAACTATCTTTATCATAATTAAACATTTCATTAGTAACCACTGGAGAATAAATAATGATTTTTGTATAAAAACATGGAATTATAAAAGGGATTAAATATACGATTGTCAATGAACATATCTACAAAAAAAATTTAACATCCCAAGTATGTAATTAATAATAGATATTATTATCTATGTCTATTAATTATTAAGATAGTGTTTTAGAGGCTTAAAATGAAAATAAATACAATCTTATGCATGGATTACACTAATATTTTTAAAAGATGGTTTTACTGCCTTTTGATGGAAAACCGTTTTTAAATAAAACTTCTGAAAATTTTATAATCTATATTTTCCAAAATAAACATATTCATTATGATTGGGAAATTGATATTTACATTGGATAGATGTTTGGTATTTTTCTGAAAATGTTCATTTTGTAATGAATAGTGAAAAAAACTACATTTTACATCAAAACTACTTTTTCATTTAATTTTATTATATGGATATATTATCCTTTTAATTGGTATTAAAGTGTAATATGAATTTATTTTTACCATTTAATACAATGGTGGTCATTAGTATTAATTTTACTTTGGAATTGGTCATAAACTAATGCCAAACTTTTATAGATATTGTTTAAAAAAACCCGCTATTTGTTTTGACAACGGAAATTATTTTTAAATCAATTATTGCAATTTATGTGTTTGAAATTTGGTAAAATGGATTACATATTTGGAATCAGAAGGTCCAAATTATGTAATTGAGACAATTTTATTTTAGGACATTATGAATAGTAACGATGGTAATTATCTTTAATTATCTTGATTAATGAGTAATCGGGTAGCTAAAGATAATAAAATGATATCATAATAAAACAAAAATACCACAACATGTGTCCTAAGGCTACTGGTTGTCTCATGGCCGACCATGGGATGCCTTGTGCTAAACTTAGGGGGCCCCATGGAATCACTTTTGTGAGAAAGTGACTTTTTATCTTTTTATTTTTAAAGAATGTTAAATGTGACAAAGACTGTATCACCTAAGTAAAATATTTTTAATTTTGTCTAAAAAAATGATATTTTGGACTATAAATATTTATTATAAATCTAAATATATTTCTCACATCATAGTATATTTTCCATAATTTTTAGACTTTAAATTAATTAAATTATTTATGACATCATGATGATGCAACGATTACCTCATTAATAAAGGAATTAAATAAAATGAAATGATAATGTAAAATCTATGACATAAACATGTCCAAAACCTATTGGATGGGTGGATTTAGAACCCTTATCACCTTACCCTCTAATTATATCAATGTGGGACCTTTTGAATCCGAAAACCATTTTCCAATAAAGTAACATTTCTTTACTTTCCAAGAGTGCCCCTCCTCTCCTCTTATAAAAGGCCCCCTCCTCTACCTCCTTACCCACACTCCCAAAGCCTTTGGCTCGGCCAAACCCTGACCATTTTGTCTCTCCGCTTCCCACTCTTACTCCTTGAATCCTCACTTTGGGCAGAAGTCTTCCCAAGGAAGCCTTTGAGCTCAAACCAAAGATAGTTCCCCGATTTTAAGGTAATGTCTTTTTTTGAGTCCTTTTGTTTTATTTTTCTTCTCAAACCCACTAAACTCTTTTTATTAATTTATTTTGTAATAAATATAGTATCTTCAATATACTAGGATGTTTTTATAATAAGGATTCTAGCTACACTTACACACACCTACATCTAATGGTTAATGAACATACTATTTCTGTGGATGGTGAATTTCTGCCTCCCGAAACGATGATGGTTCAAAATTCTTTTAACACATTCAATGGTGGCCATTAAGATGACACTATATTTGTATATGATATATAATATGTTTATTCTTTCCTTATTCTTCAGTATTTTTCATTTTGGTCATACCTTTATGGTTTCCATTATGGGTAAACGCGATATCTTCATTTAAGGAAGTGCGGACTACCGCCCCCTCAAAGTGATTTGATTCGTTAAATACCATAAGTGGTATGTATAAAGGATGGAGTTATGATATTATATATTATATTACACTGGAATTATAATATAACTTTATATCATTATGATTCCATTCTATAAAATACGAAATAGAAATGAAAGTAGTGTTCATGCGTACGTACGGCTTACCATCTCCATGAATGGTGCATTTCATTTATTACCTCTAAATGATTATGTAATATTATAAATGGACGTATATATTGGTTATATATGATATATATGATATATACATCATGATTATAATTCTGGATATAATGGATACATGAACAACTTGTAATTATAAAGGGTTTATTTTTGACTCAAGTACCAATGATCGTTAAAAGGACCGTTATTAACTTAAATAATTACATAGTGTTCATGAAATGGAAATAAGTGATATAAAATGAATAATGAACTTGATAAAGATTCTTCAACAAGTAGAAATTAACTCAAGTTTATTATTCATGAGATTAAAGAACGACTGAGTCAAGTCGGACCCGAGGTATGGGACTTCATCTCAATCTCCTTTCATTGAGGCATATTTTGTTTTATACACAACCATCTTTTATACGGTGTATAAACCCCTTTGACTTTTATGTTTATTCAAAAGGAATATTTTTTATATGAAGCATTTACTAAATGACAAAAGGGAATGTTTTTTTCGTACGTATGCGGCGACAACGACTTCTCCGCCGCCGTGACCATTATTTGAGTTTTGGCTTCCTCTATAAGGCATATGTTTGTTTTAAAAGAAAAATAAATACCATGTTTTGCTTTTCATTTATTTTGGTATTGAAAATGGTTTTCATAATTTTTTTATATCTATGTGTTGTATTGATATCTTGTGATTGATGTGTGGAAATTTAATGTTTCCTTTATGCATGTTTTATGTGATACGATTATATTGTGGTTCATGGGCATTATTATGAAGAAGGGTGGTTCCGTGAAAAAATAAGGGCGGGTGAGCTCGATATAGGTCTCCAATGCATTGGGTAATGCGAAGGAGTGAAACGTTAAGGTTTCTCTGAAGAGATTTAGGGAATATATTGTGATGGGTATTCCAAACGTAACCAAGAGGGTTACTCCCTACATAAGAATGTTATGAATGCCTCAAGTTACCTTCATGTATTATGATTTCTATGATTTATTCATGATTTGATGAGGTATGTTAAAGCGCCTATGTTTTATGGGTAAAGTATGATTTTATTCTTATGTATATATGAACTCATGTTTCCTTTCCATATTTTTATAACCCTTACTGAGATTTTTATTCTCATCCCAAGTTTTTTTGAAATGTTTTTCACAGGACAAGGGAAATGTACATGACATGATGATAGTGTTAAGGAAGTGTTAAGAAAGAATCCATGTTTTATTTTAAATATGTTTCCATTGGTGGAAAAAATGAATACTATCTTTACGTAACCACTTTGTTTAAATGTGGAATGTAATGCAAGTTTTATGATCTAATTATCTAAAACTCTAAACCTGAAATGATCCTCAATGTGTAATCTTGTAATAAATCAATATTAAGTATGGTTTAAGGCCGAGGCCTTATAGTTGTTATCAAAGGTCGATTTAGATAACTTTAGGAGTTAGAATTCTATTAAATGATTATCCAGAAATATATATTTTTTTCAAATGATATAGCATTTAAAGATTAACATGTTTCTTCATCGAAGACATGTTTTTTCAGAATGGTTTTCCATAGAGGAAATAGGTAAGAAGTGCTAGGAAGGCATAAAGAAGGAAATAATCTTCCGAATCAGCATCCTGAGATGGTCGGAATTGGAACTTAACAGTTTGTTGGAGTAATGGCATAGTTAACTCAATAAATAAATGGTGGTGGTATCCATGCATGAGATCATCCAGATCAACCGCAGAGGAACATGTCAGAGGTGTAACATTTAATAAGGAAACAACCCCCATCATTCATAGGATCATCTGACCCTGTGTTAGCTGAAGGGTGGATTGAATAACTGGAGAAGATTTTCGATGTCATGGGGTGTTCAGACCATCAAAAGTTTAGTCTTGTTATTTACCATTTGGAGGGTGAGGCAGATTAGTGGTGGTCGATGGTTAAAAATATCACGGACACTGATGAGATTGATGCTCTTGATTGGGATGAATTCAAAGGTATGTTTCGTGAGAAGTATTTTCCTAATGTTGTTCGACTTAGGATGGAAAAACAACTCTTGGAATTGAGGCAAGAGGAAGACTCAGTGTCTGCCTATGAAGAGAGGTTCACTCGATTGGCAAGGTATGCTCCAAATTTTATCCGAGACCTTGATAGTAAAATCAATCATTTTTACTCAGGATTAAAACCAAAATATTGAAGGGCATTAGCTTCTCGTGAGTTTAAAAGTTATGAAAACCTTGTTCAATGTGCTAAGAATTTGGAAATGTAGTTTTCCGATGATCAAGTGTTTTATAACAACTACAAGAAGAAGAGACCGAGGTGGCAGGAGAAAGTGAAGAATTCTTCAAAAAAGTCTGATGGTAAGAAAACTAAGTTTCCAGTTTGTGATAAATGTGGTAAAAGGAATGATGGGAAATGTCTTATGAATTTTGGAAAGTCCTACCGATGTGGTAAGATGGGACATAAGGCTCGTGAATGCACTGAAAACGATAAAGGTGATGGTAAGTCCAAATTTGATTTACAGTTAGTGAAATGTTTTAAGTGCAATGAGATGGGTCACTATGAAAATGAGTGTCTGACAAAGAGCTTGAGTGATGGGAAACAGTTAGACTACAAGCAGAAAGGGGTGGTGAAATCTTTTGCAACTACTTCAGCATATGTTGGGCCATCAAATGAAGTTGTATCAGGTAATTTGTTTGTTTTTTCAGATTATTCCAGTGTGTTTTTTGATTCTGGGTCCACACATTCTTTCATCTCTAAAACCTTTTCTAGTAAAATGGGAATACCATCTCAATAAATGACTCTTGAACTTGTTTTAAAAACACATGGGGGAAATGTTGAGGCAAAAATAATTTATAAGAATCTTCTTATCGTTATCTATGGAATGAACCTACTTGAAAACCTTATTGTTCTACCTCTAGTAGAGTTTGATGTTATCCTGGGTATGGATTGGCTCTCTATTTACCATGATAAGATTGACTGTGGAGGAAAAGAAGTTTCTTTTCAGAAAGACATTCAGTTTGTGTACAAGAATGAACCCTTACTGTTGATAACTTATCAAGAGGCCGAGAAACTTGTAAAAGATGGAAATGAATGTTACCTTGCACATATTGTTGAAAACAAGGGAACTGTTCAGATTAATGATGTGCTAGTGGTAAATGAGTATCCTGATGTATTTCCTGATGAGTTTCATGGAATAATACCAGATCGGGAAGTTGAATTTACTGTTGACTTATTTCCTGATGCTTAGCCAATTTCAAAACCCCTTTATCGAATGGCTCAATTTGAACATTTAGAGTTGAAGGAGAAATTGAATGATTTATTAGAGAAAGGTTTCATTCGACCTATCACATCACCATGGGGTGCTCCTGTTTTATTTGTTAAAAAGAAAGATGGTTCTATGAGACTTTGCATTGATTATAGAGCCTTGATTAACATCACTGTTAAGAAAAAATATCCTTTTCCTCATATCGATGATTTGTTTGATCAGCTCTAGGGAGCTCAGTTTTTTTCAATGATTGACCTGAGATCGGGGTACCATCAGCTAAAGGTAAAGGAAGCAGATGTTCCGAAGACCGCGTTCCGTACAAGATATGTCCATTCTGAATTTTTAGTAATGCCTTTTGGTCTAACCAATTCACCTGTTCTATTCATGGACTTAATGAATAGAATTTTTGATAAGTTCTTGGATATGATTGTGGTGGTTTTCATTGATGATATTTTGGTGTTTTATAAATTTAAAGAGGAGCATGAAAGACATTTAATGGTTATCTTGCAAACCTTAAAAGAAAATAAACTGTATGGAAAATTTAGCAAGTGTGAGTTTTGGTTGCAAGAAATTTCATTCCTTGGTCACATAGTTTCTAAATATGGGATAACTATTGATCATGCAAAAAGAAATGTTTTGGAAGACTGTCCAAGACCCACAAATGTAACTGAGATTCGTAGCTTCCTTGGTTTGGCGTGCTATTAACGAAGGATTGTCAGAAATTTTTCATTGTTATCTAGTCCAATGTCTAAGCTAACTCGGAAGGGTGTTATGTTTATCTGGAAAAAAGAATGTGATGATTGTTTTCAGGAATTGAAAAGAAGATTGGTGAATGCTCCAGTTTTGGCACTACCTTCCAGGAATTGTGAGTTTGTTATATACAGTGATGCTTCCTTGAAAGGACATGGTTGCATCCTAATGCAGAATGATCAGGTAATTGCATATGCTTCACGACAGTTGAAAACTCATGAGGTAATTACCCTATACATGATTTGGAATTAGCTACTATTGTTTTCACTTTAAAAATTTGGAGGCATCATTTGTATGGAGTAAAGTGTGAAATATATACTGATCACAAATTTTTAATGTATATATTCACTGAGAAAGAGTTAAACATGAGACAGAGGAGATGACTGGAATTAATCAAAGATTATGATTGTACAATTCATTACCATCTAGGAAAAGAAAATAAAGTGGCTGATGCTTTGAGTCGAAACACTAATGCTTCATTAGAAATGTTGTGTTTGGAACGTGATCCTTTGGTTAAGGATTTGATGAACATTGGCATAAAAGTTGTTGGTGCAGGAAGTTCTTCTATTTTGTTTTAGGTATCAGTGAGACCATCTCTATAAGATAGAATCAAGCCAGCACAGAAGCAAGACAGTGAGTTTCAGAAAAAGGTAGATCTGGTTCAGAAAGGTAAGTTGCCTGAATTCAACATTGATAATGATTGCATTTTGAGATTTGGGAAGAGATTGTGTGTGCCTTGTGATTAATAGTTGAAGAGAGAGTTGTTATGTGAAGCTCATAGTTCTCCGCTTTCAGTTCATCCTGGCAGTACTAAGATATATAGAGATTTGCGGGAGTATTACTGGTGGGATAGAATGAAAAGAGATATTACTGATTTTACTGTGAAGTGTTTGACATGTCAACAGGTTAAAGAAGAGTGGTAGTTACTGAAAGGGATGTTTCAGCCTTTACCAGTTCCAGAGTGGAAATGGGAGAATATATCCACGGACTTTATTGTGGGATTACCGAAAACATCTCGAGGTAATAATGCAATATGGGTTATTATTGATCGCTTGACCAAATCTGCTCATTTCCTTGCTATACGAGATAATTTTTCCCAAGATCAACTTTCCCGTTTGTATCTTAAATAGAAAGTCATGTGACATGGAGTTCCCCTCTCCATCGTATCTGATCGTGATCCCAGGTTCATTTATAACTTTTGGAAAGGCCTTCAGAAGTCGTTGGGTACTGAATTATATTTTAGTACAACATTTCATCCTCAATCAGATGGGCAGCTAGAACGAACAATTCAGACCTTGGAGGATATGCTACGAGCTTTTTCGATGAATTATTAGGGAATTTGGGACCAACATCTTTCTTTGGTTGAGTTTTCTTATAATAACAGTTTTCATTCAAGTATAGAGATTCCACCATTTGAGGCGTTATATGGGAAGCGATGTCGAACTCCAACTTTTTGGGATGAAGTGGGTGAAAGAAAGCTGATGGATCCATAATTGGTAGAAGAGTTGGTAGAAAAAGTTCAGCTGATACAGAAACACATGAGAACAGCTCAGAGCAGGCAGAAGAGTTATGCGGACAACATGAGGAAGGATCTATCTTTTGAGGTAGGTGATCTTGATTTTCTCAAAGTCTCACCATGGAAAAGTGTGATGCGATTTGGTATGAAAGGAAAGTTGAGTCCAAGGTTCATTGGACCATATGAAATTCTAGAGAGAGTTTGGATCAGTTGCATACTGGGTGGATTTACCTCCGAGTATATCTCAGGTACACAATGTTTTTCACGTTTTGATGTTGATAAAGTATATGCCAGATCCATCTCATGTTTTGAGTTTAGAGGTAGTTCAGCTGGAAGAGAACCTATCTTATGAGGAACAACCAGTCCGGATTCTTCACCACAGGGAGAAAGTCTTACAAAATAAGGTGATTAATCAGGAAAAGGTTTTGTGGAAAAACCACATGATGGAAGAGGCAACATGGGAATCTGAAAATGCAATGAGGGATAAGTACCCCCATTTATTCGATAAGTAAATAAATTGCGGGGACGCAATTTTCTAAAGGGGGTAAGGATGTAACATCACAATTAAGAAATGAATAATATATATTTTTATCTATGTCTATTAATGATTAATATAGTGTTTTAGAGGTTTAAAATGAAAATAAATACAATCTTATGCATGGAATACACTAATATTATTAAAAGATTGTTTTACTGCCTTTTGATGGAAAACCATTTTTAAATCAAACTTTTGGCAATTTTATGATCTATATTTTTCAAAATAAACATATTCATTATGATTGGGACATTTAAATTTACATTGGATAAATTTTTGGTATTTTTCTGACAATGTTCATTTTTTTAATGAATAGTGAAAAAATACTGCATTTTACATCAAAACTGCTTTTTCATTTAATTTAATTATATGGTTAAATTATACATTTAAGTGGTATTAAAGTGTAATCTGAATATATTTTTACCATTTAATCCAATGGTGGTCATTAGGATTAATTTCACTTTGTAATTGTTCATAAACTAATGCCAAACTTTTCATAGATATTGTTTCAAAAAACCCCGCTATTTGTTTTGACGACGGGAATTATTTTTAAATCAATTATTGCAATTTATGTGTTTGGAATTTGGTAAAATGGATTACATATTTAGAATCATAAATTCCAAATTATGTAATTAAGACTCTTTTATTTTTGGACATTATGAATAGTAACGATGTTAATTATCTTTAATTATCTTGATTAATGAGTAATCATGTAATTAATGATAATAAAATGATATCATAATAAGAAAAAAAGACCACAAAATTTGTCCTAAGGATACAGGTTGTCTCATGGCCGACCATGGGATGCCATGTGCCAAACTTGGGGGCTCCATGGAATAACTTTTGTGAGAAAGTGACTTTTTATCTTTTTATTTTTAAAGAATGTTAAATGTGACAAAGAATGTATCACCTACGTAAAATATTTTTAATTTTGTCTCAAAAATGATCATTTGGACTATACATATTCATTAGAAAGCTAAAATAACTTCCTACATCATAGTATTTGTTTCATAATTTTTAGACATTATATAAATTAAATTATATATGACATCATGATGTTGCAGCGATTACCTCATTAATAAAGGATTTAAATAAAATGAAATGATAATGTAAAATCAATGACCTAAACAAGTAAAAAACCTATTTTATGGGTGGATTTTGAACCCTTATCACCTTACCCTCCAATTATATCAATGTGGGACCTTTTGAATCTGAAAATCATTTTCAAATAATGTAACATTTCATTACTTTCCAAGAGTGCACCTCCTCTCCTCTTATAAAAGGCCCCCACCTATACCTCCTTACCCACACTCCCAATGCCTTTGTCTCGGCCAACCCCTTCCCATTTTGTCTCTCCACTTCCCTCTCTTACTCCTTTAATCCTCACTTTGGTCAGAAGTCTTCCCAAGGAAGCCTTTGAGCTCAAACCATTGAGAGTTACCCGATTTTAAGGTACTGCATTCTTTTGAGTCCTTTTGTTTTATTTTGCTTCTCCAACCCCATAAACACTTTTTATTCATTTATTTTGAAACAACTACAATATCTTCAATATACTAGGATGTTTTTATAATATTTATTCGAGCTAAACTTACACACACCTACATCTAATGGTTAAAGAATATACTGTTTCCGTGGATGGCGAATTTCTGCCTCCCGAAACGATGATTGTTCAACATTCTTTTAACACCTTAAAAGGTGGCCATTAAGATGACACTATATTTATATATGATATATAATATGTTTATGTTTTCCTTAAGCTTCTGTATTTTTCATTTTTGGCATACCATTATGGTTTCCATTATGGGTAAACGCGATATCTTCATTTAAGGAAGTGCGGACTACCGCCCCCTCAAAGTGATTTGATTCGTTAAATACCATAAGTGGGACGTATAAAGGATAGAGTTATGATATTATATATGATATTACACTGGAATTATAATATAACTTTATATAATTACGATTCCATTCTATAAAATATGAAATAGAAATGAATGTAGTGTTCATGCGTACATACGGCTTACCGTCTCCATGAACGGTGCATTTCTTATCTTACCCCTAAATGATTATGTAATATTATAAATGAATGTATATACTGGATATATATGATATATATGATATATACATAATGATTATAATTATGGATATAATGGATACATGAACAACTTGTAATTATAAAGGGTTTATTTTTGACTCATGTACCAATGGTCGTTAAAACGACCGTTATTAACTTAAATAATTACATAGTGTTCATAAAATGGAAATAAGTGATATAAAAGGAATAATGAACTTGAAAAAGGTTCTTAAACAAGTAGAAATTAGCTCATGTTTTTTATTCAGGAGATTAAAGAACGACCGAGTCAATTCGGTCCTGAGGTATGGGACTTCATCTCAATCTCCTTTCATTGAGGCATATTTTGTTTTATACACATCCTTCTTTTATACAGTGTATAAACCCCTTTGACTTTTACGTTTATTCAAAAAGAATATTTTTTATATGAATCATTTACTAAATGAAAAAAGGGAATGTTTTTGTCGTACGTATGCGCCGATAATGAATTCTCCTCCGTCGTGACCATTATTTGAGTTTCGGCTTCCTCTACAAGCCATACCTTCGTTTTAAAAGAAAAATAAATACTATGTTTTACCTTTCTTTTATTTTGGTATTGAAAATGGTTTTCATAATGTTTTTATATAATTGTGTTGTATTGATATCTTGTGATTGAAGGGTGGAAATTTTATGTTTCCTTTATGCATGTTTTATGTGATACAATTATATTGTGGTTCTTGGGCATTATTATGAAGAAGGGTGGTTCCGTGATAAACTAAGGGCGGGTGAGCCCGATATAGCTCTCCAATGCATTGGGTAACGCAATGGAGTGAAACGTTAAGGTTTCTCCGAAGAGATTTAGGGAATATACTGTGATGGGTATTCCAAACATAACCAATAGGGTTACTCCCTACGTAAGAATGCTATGAATGCCTCAAGTTACCTTTTTGTCTTATGATTTCTATGATTTATTCATGATTTGATGAGGTATGTAAAAGTGCCTATGTTATATGGGTATAGTATGATTTCATTCTTATGTATATATAAACTCATGTTTCCTTTCCATATTTTTATAACCCTTAATGATCTTTTTATGCTCATCCCAAGTTTTTTTGAAATGTTTTTCACAGGACAAGGGAAAGGTACATGATATGATGATAGTGTCAAGGAAGTGTTAAGAAAGAATCCATGTTTTATTTTAAATATGTTTCCATTGATGGGAAAAATGAATACTATATTTATGTAACCACGTTGTTTAAATGTGGAATGTAATGCAAGTTTTATGATCTAATACTCTAAAACTATAAAGCTGAAAAGATCCTCAATGTGTAATCTTGTAATAACTCAAGATTAAGTAAGGTTTAAGGTCGAGGCCTTATAAAAAGATAATGTAGTTTTCATATGTGTGAATACCCTAATAAAATCTATAATTTTCACACATATTTGATTACTCTATAATAGAATGAAGTTTTTTTATTCACCAAAATAAATTTATAGACAATTTCTTACGTACAGAGAGATATTTGGGGTGCAAATTCATCCTCATGATTGTTATAAAACATGGGTTAAAAAAAGTAAAATGATAGGGAAAATTTGTATCAAATTGATAAAACATAATTTGGAAATATGTGTATGATCAAAATGGTAATAAAATATATTAGACATAATATTTAGAATATATATACAAATAGAGGTTCTTGAATTTAATAGAAAAGAAGCATTATTCCCTTACTGTGAAGAGTAACACATAAATCTTCTGGAATAGAACCTATGGGGATATTTAACTACTTAGGGGAATTCATGGGAGGAAAAACATTCGAATATTTATCATTTATGGATTGAGAGTTAATGTAAATGGAGAAATTGTGAGGTATTTATATCAAAATTTTATGATATTTTTAATAATTTACAAATATTGGTCTTGGAAATCTAGGTTGTGTAAAAAAGAAAAACCATTGTCTTACCCATGTTTTCCCCATTGTTTTTAAAATATGGGTCATATTTTATGTTTTTTAACCCACTAGAATATATGATCATTTTTATTACTTTTTTCCGTTAGAAAAATAATTTTCCCACAATTTAATGTTTTAAAAACCAAAGATTCCATTTTTAGACTTTGTAAAGTCATTTATATGATTAAAATTTGATTAAAATATTCGAAAAACTTGATATTAATAAACTAAAATATTTCAACTCATGGATTTTCGTTAATTCATTATTATCCCATTATGAAATCATTATAAAGAGATTAAAAATACTGAAAAACCCACACTATATTTCTACACATCACAAATAAAAAAGAATTTTTGAATATTCTCATAAATTATCCCTAATCCAATTTCTACAAGATGATTTAAAATATTATTTTTTGTGTTATTAAAATAATTCTCTAAATAAGATAATTTTTATTATAAATATTAAAATCTTTAATTATTAAATGCATATCGTGTTGTGAGGCATAGTAAAATTTACTGCACATAAATATTTCATTGGGTAGAATAAATTTATTTTAAAATTTACAATTAATAAATAGTTTTATTAAAATAATTTTAAATTAAAATTATAAATATTTATAATAAATTAATTTCTTATATTAATTTTAATCATATCTGAAAAATTATTTTTTTTAAAAAAATAAATCTATAAAAGTCATCCGAAAAAAACCGATATTTTATTATGAAATAATATTTTTGAAAATGAATTTATGGAATAAAAATTATATTTATAAAAAAGAATTATAAATTATGTTACTATGTCCTAGAAATATTTCCCCTTATAAAACCTATGTATGACTTAAGGGTACTCTGTGTTATGGTGGTAGATTCATTGGGAGACTCTCCTAAAATCATCAAATTTTTAATTGCCACCATCTTAAACTTTTCATATTGGTGATTTCATCCAATCATCACTTTTTGAAGATCAAAATGTTCTTGTTCAAGGGAGAAATCCAATGACAATACCCCCCTCCCACGTTATAATAAATGGGATTCATACTGAATGATTCTTTTGGTTGATTTTAGCTCTTCTTCTTTCTGCATTAATTATTCTTTTTCATTACAAATTTCAAACAATAATTATAATGTTAAAATAATTACCTTTAGATATAGTTCCCAATAGTAAAATTTTGAATTGGTTATATTTGACAATAGTCATATTTGACCTATGATCCCGAAATGGTGAATCTCAATGGTCACATTACCCTCTATAATATAAAAATACCACTTCATTACATCATTCAATATTCACTAAAATTCTAAAAAGGTAATTTATTTTCATTTCATATCATTGTATTTATTTATATTGGGTTAGGTTGATTGTAATATTTGATTTATGCAGTCTATATTATCCCATTTTGGAGATATATTAATTGGTTATTATTAAAGTCATATGGTTTATGTGTGTGTAAATTAATATATGAATTTTTTCGCGAATTAAATATAAATTAAAAAACAAGGGTTGTTACAATGGTGATAATACTATATGTTTATAATTATTTTAAACATAATATTATTCTATTTTATGGTTTTTTTATTTTATTGGAGTTTGTGTTTAATTATTATATAGGTTTGTATATTGCTTATTTTATTTTGGAAGTTATTTCTAGGTTGATTCATTTTTATGAAAAACCCCTTAGTTTTTGAGTTTTTAAATATGTTTCTCCTAAAATTATAATTTTTTTGTAATCAATTGAATTATTTAAATTTATTTAAAATGAATTATTCCACCAACAATTATTTTAATTACAAGTTTTCAAGACATGTTTTTTAATATTTGTTAATTAAATTTTATACATGGTAAGTGTTTATTAAAATTTATAATAATGTTAATATATGAATAAAATTTAAATATTTCAAAGAATTCCCCAATGATATTACATAGAATTTTTTATGTGATTGAAAGATTTTTTTTATTTCATTATTAATTGAAATAAATGAATTTCATGGGTACATTCTTATGTTAATTACATTTGTCTTGTATTAATGATATTACTCATGTTATTAAATTTTCTTTTAATCATAAATATATAATGTTCTGTTTATATTTTATAATGGTTGAGGCTCCCCTCCCTTTGTAATGAGATATCAAAATAACTCATTGTTTCTAAAATTGTTTTCATTGATAAAATTTATGAATGCGATTATTGGATTAATGTCTATGTATAAGTTTTCACATTGCATATAATGATTTTTATACAATGAACTAAACACATGTTATATTCCCTATTTTATCATGTTTTACATGTTATTTTTAATATAGGGAAAAATAATTGGGATTTTTATTTCATACAATAAAATAGGTTATTTATAGAAAGGTTGTATGTTATTGGGAAGATGCAATATTATTACAATTTGTTGCATGAGATATATTACTGACATGTTATTAATTGTTTATAAAATATTTCCCAAAATCTCGTAGATAAATTAATGGGAACCCATAGTATACAAGTTAGATAATTAGAGTGATTTATTATGATAATTAGGATAATTTACCAACAAATATCCTATGGTACATTATATGTATGTCATGTTGGGATTAAATCCATTTAATGGTATGTTATATTATGTTATGTAGGTTTTTTTGGAACTCCATTGATAAAATATAAGATGGTTACCCTTGAGAACATTAATGATCATCTCCCAATAACCATGGGAGTTTCATGTGATTAGTTATACTTTACATTGTTTTTCCCACTTCTATAATTTGATTTATATAATGTAATATTTTCATTAATATTTATTATTATTATTTTTCTAATATTCATTTATTTTTATTGTGTTGATTCATAATATTCCTCATTAAATTTTGGTTTAATAATATTTTAAAGTTTTTTAACAGGATTTATGATATTGAACATGTTAAGACCCAAATTTTATTTTAATTAATGACCATATTTATACTAATATTTTATGCATTATTTGAATACATATTGTCTTATTTAATATAATTTTTAAAACCTATTAAGAAATGATAATTTTAAATTTTTCGTATTCAGATTGTTTTCCTAATATGTTGGTTTTCAAATAGAATTTACAATGAAGAAACATATTATTGGTTTAATGTAGTATTTATATTTTATAAATATAATTTGGGGAATAATTTTGAGGTGTTTTCCTAATTTATAAATTTATTTCATTTGATTTTTAAAAAAAATTGTGTTTATGGAATTTTTCGTTAAAGGAAATACAAGAAATCATATATTGGTGGAATAATTTTTTGATTTTTTATTATAAACATCATATGCCACCTGATGATATAAGGTTGTGGTTCATTTATAGTTGAATGTTCATAAGGGTATCTTTTTAATGGTATTCTCCACTATAGTTTCTTTGGGTGTAGGACATCATGATGGTATTCGATAGTGATCATGGGTTACATAGAGATATTTAGATTTTTATTTTATGATTAATTTTTTTCATTTGTGTTCTATATATTCCTAATCCAATTTTTTATATCAGAATCCTTATTATATAGTTTGATCTAATGAATTATGTCAAAACTAATATATTATTTTAGTTTGGTTTCATGATTCTTCATTGTTATTTCTTATTTGGAATCTGTATTAGTTAAAAATTTACATTTGTATTAACTTGGAAACCAAATTTATTTAAAAATTACATTTTATTACCTATAATTGTCTCATATTATTTTTTTATTATTGAGGGTGAAATCATTTTCACTAGTTTATACTTGGTTCCCTTTATTTAGTTCATATCATTAGGTAATTAGGAACATATAGAGAGGCTTTTAATACGATGGATCAATTACATGGTTGGGGAAATTGTAGTTGGTTTTTGAAACATAATATATTTGGGGTTTCCCACCTCCAATATTCCGATGTGAGAAAAAATGTGTTCATATGTTTCTACTATTGTTGATATAATTATTCCTCTTAGGGTATTTGAAACAACCCCTTTTTTTCCTATAGTCCCCAAACATCATTCTCTTAAGATTCAATATACCAATATCATTATTTTAAAGATAAGACCAAATTTATATTAATAACCATAGAACCTACGAGTTATCACATGTTATGTTGAGGTCTCATCATTGGTGAAAAAATTATATGTTCATTAAACACATCCCTAATAAGTTGTTTTATACTTGTTCTTTTAAAATTCATTTTCATAATGGATCTATTAAATTGTAGATCAATATAATAACATACATAATTATGATACCTTCTCATATTTACTATCTCACATGGACATATCTAAGGGAAATATATCACTATTTTCAATTACAATTATTGTTACATTCTATATCGTATTATCCTTAACACTCATAATGCATAGAAACCCATTCTATTATCAAAAGAAATTATGGATGAAATAATAAGAGGGATCTAATCCACTTGGTTTTTATCAGTTACTATGAAGAAAAAAACATAAAATCCATAATAATTTCTATTATAAATTTATAACTTCTTAAATCTAAAATATAACAATCCCCATCCATGTGTTAAAATATAATTTATTGTAAAGGATTAACATGATGATATAGGGTTGAGGAGTCTAACCCGATAATTTTTAATGAAACGTGAAAATGTAGAGTCATATAGTACAATGATTATTACAAAACCCAGAGTGTGTCACCCATCAGATTCATCATCCACAAAAATATCACAATATTTAGGTATCGTGAATGAAAACATTGATTTTATATCCACAATTTATTTCATAGAGAGTGTATTTTCCACTTGATTAGCATCACAATAGACAAGTGTATATATCATTTGAAGATTCATATCATTGTAGAGAAAATAAGTCTGATTTGGTAGTATTTTTCATTAAACATCAATTTTTTTAGATTTAAGAGCATTAACATCGAGCTGGGATCCAGATTCAATACAGAGAAGATACCAATTTATATAGAAATCATGCTTAATTCCATAAATCACTTCCCTTAGTTATACATCATATTCAGTTCCTTACCCAATAAAATAACAGAATAAGCCCTTTACGAACCCCCAGTTCGTTCAAAAGACACCATCATATCTAGAACGCCACTGTATTCAATAAGGGTTACCACCATTATTAGGCTTAATGACTTGAAAAATCTGAAGAATAAATTTAATAAGTTTAAAATTAATATGTCTCTTTAATTTTCTTCTATTCCAGATAACTGGAGAGTTTTCAGGTCGTCAATGGAGTTTTTTAATGAGCCTATTTCTATTGAAGCAATGGAACTAATGTATCATTACATATCCATGATACCAATGTGGACTTTGGCACTGATGTCTTCATTTATCAATTGATCTTTTGTGGGTAAGTGATTCATCTAGATCTTCCTTAAGAGAAATTGTCATGAGTTTTTAATAAAAGGTACATTGAGTTATGCCATCCATCTTAGATTTTGGATTAAACCATCACATTTCATAATGTAGTTATCATTAGAATTTGAATGACCAATATATCTAGGATCCCTAATCAGAATATCATCATCCATAATATTATAATATAATATTTATATCCATGTTTTATGTTAAATAATTTCAATATGGATGTTTTCAAGAGACATAAGATCACCAAATATACTCTGGAGAATTCTATAGGGAATAGTGGTGTTGTTAGTATTGTTGTTTAGCCAAGGGACATGCCAGTAGTGATGTTTGGAGTCCCTATTAACAAACCATTTTTAATGTTTCATGATATAATTATATGATATCATAAGGGAGGGCTAGTTGGATGATGCAAGGTAGCATGAGTATTCATTCATAAGTCTCATCTTGAATATACATGTCAATAAATCAATATCCCTTTTATATACTACATAAAAAACCTCCCCAACAATAATTTTGTAGTATCCTACACCAAGAACCATATAAGGTGAAAATAGGTAAATAATTTTATTTTGAAAACCAGATTAAAATAATTCCAATGTAGTTATATTAGTAAATTATAATATAATTTATATTTGAACCAATTTTAAATCTTTGGATAAAACTCACCTTTAATGTGTATTTTATATCAATATTTTATGAAAACCCAATATTACCCACCATTAATAATTTTATAATAGACCAAAAAACTTACATGTCATCAAAAAATAGAAAAATAAATACAATGATTATTTAAACAAGAACTATAAAAAATTATTACTATATTATCTATAAACCCATTTAATGAATTTATTTAACCATGTTTCCATGTCCCTGGATTATTTTTCAAATCTTATTGGGATGATAACAATTTATAATCCATTATTTTTTACACATATAATGATTTATTCTAGTTTTTCTTATATAATTATTTTTTTAATTAACTATTCAATAATGATGTTTTAATATCTATTTTTTTTAATTCGAAAATATATGTAGAATGTAAGGTGATTTTTATTCTATTATAATTATTCCAAGATACATGAGTTCATGCATATAAATTTTTGATTTCTTCATTTTGAGTAAACCCCCTAGATACCAATAAATAATTAAATTTCTAAATTATTACATTAGATATTATTTTTATGTTTTAGTAATAGAATCTATATTGAATATACCCATAGTCTATGCAATGATAATATCATAAGTTGTACAACAAAATTATATAAAATAAAATCTATATGTACTAAATATTGATATATTATAATTTTATATACCTCTATGACCATATTTCTTTGACATTATAATTTTTTTCTTTTATATTCATTAATTCATAATTTATATGAAAAATAATAAACCATGATTCATCAATTATATAATATCTCCATTAAATAACTATATTAAAATTCTCTATATTATTTAATTGTGAATATAAAAGATTTATACTCTAATTTATATCAATTTACAATGAATTCAATGGATTTTTTTTCCGATTTTTACTTTTATATTAATTAAAATTTATAGTAGTATGTAAACCATAATCCATTTTCTAATTACTGAATATAATAATTTGATTACATAATTTATAAGGATTCATATTATTCCCTTTTTTGGAATCTCTATATAAAAAATGATATATGTTTAATAATTTGTGTCCAAAAACCCCACTGGGAGAACTGAGAAAGAAATTATAAAATAAACTATTAATATTAATATTTTAATTTTTCCCATATAAAGTAATCTATTATTGTCTATAGTGTGTAATCACCATATTTATGAATCTTTGGTGTTTAAAATATAATGGACCATAATTATCATATACCCTATCTAATCTATAATATTTAATTACAATACCACATTAGCTTGAAAATTCATTTTTATAAATTAAAAATTTAATATCAAATTATAATAAGAATGAGAAATTTAACATGACAAAATATTGAATAATTATCAATGATTTTTTTATAATATCATTTTAAAAAATAGGTTGTAAATCATGAAAATCATATACATAATTTTAAATTGATTTTAAAAAATATATTCTCTCTATATTTTATGAAAATTTATACTAACTATAATTATTTTCATACATGTGATACAATTATCATTATCATTATTCATCATATGTAATAATTCTACATTTCACATTTAATTAATTTATTTGAAATATATATTCACAAAGGATTATATCATAAGAAAATTATCAAATATAAATTATGAAAAAAAAAATTTATTTAAATTAAATAATATATCATTAATTTGAAAATTTTATACATTGATCCTAGAATTTGATAGAATAAATTTAACTTCATCAAACTCAGGTTTAAAATCATGTTTATTTAGAATATAACCCAAAATAATGTTTTTATGATATTTTTGTATAAAAAAGATAGTACTCAAACTAAGGATGTTTATAGAGTTAAAGATATCATTGATAGACAAATAAATTAATAAGATATTCTTACTAAATTCTACCTCTATTATAATGTCTAATAATTAAAATATTTCATTCACTTAAATAGTGATTTATTCCTTCACACATGTCTTGTAACATTGGTGTCAATTGACAAAATAGATATATCCTCCTATAGATTTTCTTAAAATATAATGATCATAAATTAATCCTTATATATTTCATAAACATATAGATTTTTAAAAGGAAGAAAGTCCAATAAAATGTTTCACATCTTACCATCTATGAATCATTTCTCTTTATTCTTCTTAAATTTTACATTTCCATTTAAAGAGGGATTGGGAAACTTATTCACTATTTTAGAACCTGTATAATACATCACTATCTACCTATAATAACTTTAATTTATCATCCTTACATTTTGAAATTTTCTTATTCATTATATACTCTGTTGAAATATAATAAATGATGAGAAAATACTTAAGAGAAACATCTTCCTCCATTTTAATTAGATAATTTCATATATGAAGTATTTTGATAGAGAAAACACTAGTATAAACAATATTAGAAATATTCAAATAGAACCCATTTTAATATTTACTTATTCAATTTTTTTAGTAAAAAAATAAATTGAAAACACATATATTTTCTATAATCCTAAAATTTTCCTTGAAATTTATAACATGAGATTTATATAGATTATTGAGGTGGAGAAAATATACCTTTACCTCAGAATGTATATATGAGTCATGTGAACTTCTAAATTCATAAGAAGGGATTCCTCCTAGAAATGGTTTTCTATAACCCTTACACAAATCCAACAAGAATAAAAAATTTGTGAGTTTGATTTGGTCTAATGGTTTTTCAATGAATAAATTACGCATTCACCATCAGCTAATTTTTTTAAACAATAACATATTTGTATATTATTTCACCGTGACTCATTGAACATAAAAAATTTCATAAAAATTATTTCATCAAATGTTAATATTTATATAATTTTTCATATGTTTCAACACAATGTAACATAAAAATTGATTTTTATATTATCTATCATGTAAATAAATTGAATTATACCTTTAGGCACATCAAATAATTTTCATATGGTGATTAAATTGAATAAAATATCTTAGGTGGGGGAAAAAATAAAACATTGAGCATTATCCTACAGCACATGTACATTAATGCACTAAACAATTTCATAGTAACCATTAACGAAACATTGTTTAAATGAGAAAAAAAATGTATTTCAATCAACCAATTACCACCCCAAACTATTGTTTAAATTTTAAACATTTATCACACATTTACTAATCCATATTAAAATAGGATCAATTCCAAAATATATCACATAATATATAACGACATATAAAATTTTATACAAAAAATGTTATATCACCAAAACTTTCTTTTGGTTATTTCCTAAAACAAATTTTACAAAATCTACCATTTTGTTTCACAACATATTACAATATATGTATCAAGTTATAAAAACCCATCAATAATTATTTTTGATATCCCCACTGATTTTTTGGGATATCTTTCAATGTTTTATATAAATGAATTTTTAAAAAATATAATCGACATTCAAAAAAACACAAATTGAATCCCCATATGTATTTATAGAAATGAAAAGAAGTATCTACCTAATTAATTTTTTTGAATGATAAACCACTATGAAAGAATTAATTATAATCATTATACATGTATATTTGTAATGATCTATTAGATTCTAATATCTTTACATATATATTTTTCGGTTGTATCATATCTAATAATGCCTAATAAAATACTCCCCTTGTCTAATATATCAGCTGACATTGAGACATGAAGTATCAAAATTAATTATAACGTACTTATACGTTCTTCATTCACTTATTATTAATTGTCCTCAAGAATGGATATCAAATGTATTTCAACCAGATTGATGGGAAAATATCATGAACCTCATCCCTATAAAATAGAACGTCACATATACTATATCAATTTATAGATAAAATCATCCACAATATAGCTCAATTGAGGGATAAAATCTTATAATCAACATATTAGAGGAAAAATTTAATCTTCTTTAGATATTATTTAGAAAACATTTATGTAACATAATCAAACACCGCTTGTTTATCTAATCCCCATGTATTTCATAAGAATGGTATTATAGAATTACGGTACTCAGGATAATTATATTTTAATCCTTATAGATAAGGTTTCAATATAAAACGTCTACCCCTTGTTTAGAGAATACATAGTATGTGACACTTCTTATGGTATATCTAATGGGTCAATTAGAATAGAAGACATTTTTAAGCCTCTTGAGTGAATTTTGTATCCCTATATCAGAAATATCCTATATAAATATTTACATGTTATCATAAACCACCCAACATTATTATTGACGATTTTTAGGAATACATAATTTTCACGCATTCAGAGGTCAACTATAATTCCACATCATGTATATATATACCCATGATGAATAAATTATAAAGAAGATAATGCCTATTATATAGCATGTTTTATTTTTATGACTAATTTAAAAAAATTAGAAAAAGAACACAGAAGAAATAATCTTATCAAATATACTTTGTATACCATTAGAGAGGTATTGTTATTGGTTTATTCTTATGGTTTTATTAAAATCATTATATATCAAATAAGAGTACGTCCATTATATTTATCTTAAAAATTTCCGATTTTCTATATAAATTCATGAGACATTTTTTAAAAAAATTAATTTAATTTTATGTATTAAAAAATTTATTTTATAATATTTCATATAAATTTTAGTATATATTTTGAATTTTACATTGAATAAAATTATATAATCATTTATTTTTTTCACTTTAATCTGGTATTATTCAAAAATTGATTCTAGAAACCTCTTTACACACATATCTAATCAAATTTATCTGCTTAAACAAAAACTATTTAATGTTTAAAAAACAAATTATTTCTTTTTTGGGAATATAATAAACCATTAATTATATAGACATAACAATAGAAAAATTATTAAAAAATAAATACAGAACCTTAATATATATCACCTTCAAATAAAAATAATTATATCTATTTAGTTATATGAAATTCACCAGGAAAAAAATTATATTCAAAATATAGGATATTTTTTTAATGAAATTATAATCATATAAACATTTCATTTTTATATAATTATTTTAGAGAAATAAAATATAACATATTTTATTTTATTTAATAATTAATCAAATCTATAATATATTTGGTATGTCTTGAATAATTTTACAAATTATGGCAATGAATAAATAAATATAATAAATTAATATAAAATCCATTATATATTTTATTTTTTATAAATTATATAGAATTTTTTAATTAATTAACCATTGGAATTACTCTTTAAAAAAGATCATTTACATTAATTTATTTATGTTTTAGTACCCCTTAAATATTCATTGAATATTTTATTAAATTTGAATTAAAATGATCATTTAATATTTAAAATAAATGGAATTGTTTTAATAAAACGGTGATGGGTTCCATCCTTGAAGAAAACTCTTATAGAGAGAAACCAAATCAATTTTCATTAATCCCAAACATTTTGGCCAGAAAATTCATAACTATATTTTTGAATGAAAAATGAGGTTTTCCTAAATTATATCATATTTATCACATATGAATATCATTTCATTACAAATTAAAATATTTTTAGAAAAAATATATCATAAATATATCTTTTTATAGTAATCTACTTAAAAGAATCATTCAATACAAATATTTTTTTAAAAAAAAATTGTACTATAATTTGTATAATACAATAATATTTTCCTTATAATTTCTTTTAACAGTTTTTTGATGTTTATAAAAACAAATTTTTAGATAAAACACATTATAGTTCCAAAGAACATATATTCCCAATGTGTTATTATTAATAAAATATTAATATTTATAGTATTGAAGGATCTCAGAATCTATTAATGGTATTTAAAGAAGATAATAAAAGTCAAAAAAAATCTATAAATTGTAATGTAAAATTTATTTTATCAATGATTCATCTGTTTATTTAATTTTTAACTGTGATAAATGATAAATGGTTATATTTTTATGATAAACTATTTTTTAAAGCTTTCTACATGGGATCTTGATTAATATCAATAAAAATAATACAACATGAGACTTCCTCCTTAGGTATCAAGAAGTTGTATGAGTCTCCAAATTCATTGGAATGGATTACTTTAGCCCAGGATCTACTAAAATATTTAGTTAAATTATTGATGAAAAACTATAGTGAGAGTGATTTGGAAAGATGATTATTCACGACATAAATTACAAAATATAAATAAACAACCAATCAAGAACATTTCTCCTTTATCTAAATCCATAAAAAGAATACATGGATCCAAATGTTTTCTAAAATTAATATCTATGAAAAAAATATATTGAAAAAAAAATCACTATTAACAACTATTTGAAACTTATAGATCAAAACTGTGAAATATTTTTTAGCATTTATATATTAGATTTGTCTATTTAAACTAATCACATAATCATCACATGTAGATATATAAAAACAAATAATATAGTGATCTAAATTTTGTATCAACTTTGTTACATTTACATGTGACACATGGGATCACATTATAATATACCATTATTTTAAAAATAAAGAAGATGTTCGATAACATAAAAGATATGAAACATTGAGATTAAACGAGAAAGTAAATGTTATTATTTAAATGTCAAATTTAGAAACTAGTTTTTAAGGTTTAAGGTAGAAATAGTTTTTACCATTTTATTAAATAAAAATAATGGTACGATATAGTATAAATATTTTCAAAAATTCATATTAAATAATCATCTAGTTTTCTGTAATGTTTTTTACTCTATAGAAATTGTGTTTTAATAAAAAATGGGTTTCCTCTCCTTTTATGAAATAATTTAATAATTAATTTCAAAAAAATTAATTTAATTTTTTATATCAAATTGTAAAAATTAAATAAAGGTGATTTTTTGTGTAATTTATTAAAATATTGATCTTTTAATTAATAGTTAGAAACATTGATTTATATTCAAAATTGCAATTTTATTTTAAATTATTTATAAAATGATATTATATTTTTTTAATAACTAAAATATAATATACTCCTTTTTATTTAAAATAATTAAATTATTTTATTTTAATAAATTTATTTTCTAAATTAATTTGGAAAAAAAGATTAGTTTTATAAAAGAGAATTTTTCAATAAAAATCATCGTGTTTTTCACATCTGATTTTAAATTAATTTACTACACTTATATATTATAAATTTTTAATAATATATTACATATTTGTAATTAGGATGTCATAATTTATTAAACATGTCCATTTTTTATTCAAAATTAATTCTATCAATTGTAATTTTTTATATCATGGTAATGGGTAAATCAGGAAATTAATGTTAAACATAAAATGATAAGGATTATAAAATTACCCTAAAAAATTCCATAACTTAATATTATGAATCTATTTCATATGTTTTATTCCATTATTTTGTATATGGAATTTTATTTCATTTTTATGAGATTATGTTTTCTATATTATTTTATTTTAATAGAAGTAAAATATGTCACACTCATGTTTTTATTAACTATAATAAATTGAATATGGGGTTATCTATGGGAAAAATTTGACTATAAATATTACAATTAAATTTAAAATATTTATTTTCATTGATTTAATTTATTTATTATTTTTTGTAAAGAAATAATTACAATAAAACCATTCTCAACACTAAGGAATTAATCATTTAATTAATGAAAAAAATTAAATTATTGATATTAAAATTTTAAACATATTATAATTGTAGACAATTAATGTGATAAAAAAATTTAATAATGAAAATTTCATTTTAGTTATGTTTTTGAATAATTGGTTATATTTTGAATTCTTATGTTTATATAACTAATGTCGATATAATGAATAGTTCTAGAAATTGTCATTTTTTATATTTTATTATAAATCATTTATGAAATGATATAAAATTATTAATAATATTATATTCAAATAAGATATTAGGATGGGGTTGATAATATATACTATTTTCCATTAATTTTCTATTATCCATTTATAGTAAATATAATGCCCTATAAAGACGAAAAACATTGTGGTCATGTGACAATTAAATAGGGTTAACGCGATGTTAAAACCAAATGATAAGGAAAATTACATAGTCTAAACAGTTATAAATTTTATTGAATTTATTTTTTTGTCCCATTTTCATATAATTTAATAACTATATTTCATTGGATAAATTTTTAATTGTATATTAAATTATATTAATTAAATATTCTATGAAATTCCAAGAGATCCCCTCCCATCTGTTATAAAAGGGAACCTCTTCTTCTTATTCCATTATACTTAAAAACTAATTTTGATTAGAAAATTCATTCCAAAATAACATCCTAGAATCCATACCTTAAATTTAGAAGAATTATATTTTTCATGGATCCAACATCAATGTTTTATGGTTTTATGAATAGGAGGCATTCCAAAAAAAATGTATAATTTTCAACTGCATGTTTTAGTTTTCTATCTTCTTCCACGTCCTTAAAATATTATTCAACCCTGATAAAATAGGGGAAAAATTATACATCATATAATGTAATATTTTTTTCTAAATGTAATAATCTATATTGATTCAAACATCTATTAACTAAGAAATGCATTCATCGTTCCTATGTATAGAGATCTACAGCCACATGAACGGATGTAATGTGTTTACCATCTCCATCACTAAAGAATGGTAATAATGATATAATTTTTGTTTGTATATTATATTCCTTAAATATTTGAAATTATAAAACGATAATATATTATTTACCTTTATACCATTCAATTTACTGAAAATGATAATGTAGTTTGTGCGTACCTGTGGACTACAACATCCACAAAGTGATGTTATTCATTTTTCATCACCACATCTCATAGATTATAAATTTAAGTATGTTAAAAAAATTAAAATGGAATATATTATTTTTTTTATCATTATGGAAGATAAAATAATACCGACCTTAATTTCATTTTGATTATCAAAAAATTGAAATATAACTCATGTGTAGGTACGTCCTACCATCACCATGATTCAAGTGTTATTCGTTTTTTATAACCATAAATAAATGTATAATTTAAAATATTAATTTATTTATTGAAATTGTAATTATTTTAAAATTAGTATTATGTAGATGATTTAATAATGAACACTTTGATGAAATTCAACATTCCAAAGTAATTATGGAACTAAGTAAATAATATTGGTTAGTATGCCATTTGAATATTTAATTAAACCATTCATGAGATTAATTTCATGATAATCTTGGAAACATATTTTTAATTTTCTAGATAACCATGATATTCAAATTTATTTATTGATTATGAGATTAATTTTATTTTAGAAATAATTCACTATTTATCAAACCTTTAATAATTCAGTTAATGAAAATATTATATTATTTTTTTAAAGGAATGAAGTTAAAGTTATCATTTGGAAAAATAAATGGAATTAATGTGTCTTCATAGAGATTTAAATAATTTAAATCAATCACTATCAAATATTAGACATTATGTTATTAGGGCATTTAAATTTTAGTAATGAGTCATTAAAAGTGATTGACGTTTATTAGAGATAAATATTATACCTATCATGGATACATAAGTAATAAAATAATTTTGATCATTGGGTTTTAATTTTAGTCTGTTATATTGTTTGGAATATTAATTATAGTTATTTATAGATTGATCAATGTTGATGTTTGGTTATTTCTACTTATTTTTTAATATTAGAGTAGTTTTTCTTCATTTGAAGGGTTTAAATTTACTTGGAATTATCTTATATTATCTTATCCATTATAATTTTGTTTAATGTCAAATTATAGTAAGAATATATAGTTTTTTAAAATCTCTGCCTGAAGCAATGCTTCT
This sequence comes from Viscum album, assembly GCA_963277665.1. Lineage (NCBI taxonomy): Eukaryota > Viridiplantae > Streptophyta > Magnoliopsida > Santalales > Viscaceae > Viscum > Viscum album. Next base: position 1,959,719,807 of record OY728165.1, read on the forward strand.
GACCAATTATTATTCAAAATAAGTATATAAAAGAGGCAAAAGGGGTCAAACAAATAGAACTTCCCTCCATCAAAATACTAATAATTATAATATGACATATAATCATAATATGACATGTCATTTTCGTAATCCGAGTCACCAGAAGACACCCACTCAGATTGAGAATTCTCCTGGTTGAACATCTTAAGAATATTTTCATCTATATTTTTTCACACCATTGAAGATGATCTAGTAGACTCGATCTTCGGATGATGGAAAAAGACCTTGCGAGGTCTCCTCTTTGGTGGAACAGAGGTAAAAACTTCACCATCGGTCATCCTTGCCTCACCACTTAAGACAAAATCCATGAAGGATATCGATCGAAATTTCCTAGATAAGGGTTTTGTTGTTTCCCCTTTCATCATCAGATACATTCCCCCATTTCCCAGAAACATTAGAAGACTGCAAGAGCTTCTGAATTTCTTGGTGACAATTAGCGTGTTGCGGTGTATCAATTTGATTACATGCATCAACCAGGGAAGGAGTAGTAATTAATTCCTCGGTTAAGGTAACCTCCTTGACCAAATCATCTTGAGGATTAGCAGGGCCACTATGATCACTTTTATGGGGCGCATCAATCATCAACTATTTTCCTTTCAAAAGAGAGTGTTGAGAATCAGGCTTCCCTAAAAGCAACCCAACAGCCACACTATAAGATGTTTCGTTGGGAGGTCCACATGCCTTATTATCAGGTTTTGACAAAGTTGAGTCTTTCAAATTTGTCTTTCTTTGAAAAAGGGTGCTAGGGTGACCTTTCATCCCACAATTCTCACAAGAAACTTATTTCTGGCATAGCTCCATGGAGTGTCCAACACCTATAAATTCAGAGGAGAAGAGAGGATTTTTTCATACTCAACATCAATTTGAATGTTATCAGATTGAGTAGATTGTGTTACCATGTTAATTAGTTTGGAGTTGATATCAACCTCCATGAACATCCTAGAGATGTGCCCAAATCGAACATCCTCTGTCTCATTATGAATAAAAATAGGAGTCCCAATTGCGATGCCAATTTCATGCAAAATCTTTGGATGCCAAAGGACTGAGTTCAACCCATAAAGTCGAACTGAAACCTGAGAAATAACATTTCTTGCATGAGATACATTGAAATATAATGACCATTCATGTAAATGAAGCCTTCCAGGCTAAAGAGATAGTGAAACAATACTCCACGCATGAAGCATTATCTCATCTGACGGAAAAAGGCAGTGAAAAAACCAATGACCAAGAGACACACATTTCCAATTGGAAAAACCCCACAACATTGATGTTCTTCGGAACAAGTAATCCAGCTTCCATGGTTGTGCACCTATGGGAAAGACAATTTGCGCAATCAATGAGTTTTTTTCTCATTTCTAATCTCTCAGCAAGGGTTGTAGGATTGGCCTCAACATGCACAAATGAACCTTTACGAATAATTCTTCCTCATTGTGAATCCTTGAGTAAAGACCCATCCATCTTCGGTTCAGAAATTGTTTCTTTCATCACATCCACAAAGGATCGAACTCCAGGAAGAGGAAAAACATATGATGTTTGTGAAACCAGCAAGAAATCCATAATCCCAAATCCAAAGAGGACTTCTTACCCGCCACATCAAAACCCGCCTTTCCAGAAGAGATCCTCGTGAAATCTGAATCCTTCATGGAACTTGATATCCTTGCCCCGACCTTGCCGAGTTATTGAATCCCAGATCATGTAATAGAATTTTTGCAGAGGGAGATCTGGCATTGCTATCCATGTTCACGACGGTTGATAGGAAGAATATATTTTTATACGCAAGTGGATTATGAGATATATTATATGTTTATTTTAGTTCATCAAAAATGAAAATATCATCATAAATACTCAATGTTTTGGGATGAATGTGAGATTGTGGATTAAATTCATTGAAGGATAAAACACAACTTTTCAAGTAAGTATGTTTTCTATTGTTATTAGACTATGTTGAAGAATAATTCCACAACATGGGGAAAAGTATTTTGAAACAAACATGTCATCTATTTACATTTCATACCCTTAAAACAAAGTTATTTTAACCCATCAAATATTTACGGTCTTATGATGGTTAAGGTTCCCATGATCCTGTTATATATCACTCTATATTAGTAATAGGCAAAAATTTTCCCTTGCATATACTTGTTTTCAATTTCTATCAAGGAGTTTCTATATGTAAGACTAGTAGTGTTATTATAGATGATCATCATACATACCTTTTTCAATTTTCATGTGGATTTTTTATTAACCCTTTTGTAAATATGGGATATAAATAAAGTTATTTTTAACATTGAAGCCCATTTGTTTTAGAGACTGATTTAAAATTTTTAGGGTTAAATATATAAATGGTTGGATAATGTAATATCTCTATATTTTTAAAGGAAATATTATCTATGATAGTATACAATAGTCACATCACCATGTATAATGGAGTGGTAAAATATTATTATTTGAATTTGATACTTATAACCTATATGAAAAAATAGATTGTATGAATAATAATATCTAATTAATGGAAAAAAATAATGGAATTTCTCAATATAAATGTATTGATAATATTATAAGAAATAATCCCTCAACTTTTAGTGATGTTATTTCATTCTTCCAAATTCATTTTTTTTTCAAAAATGGATTTTCATTCATTTTATGAGTTAATACTATAATTAATTTTTTAAAAATGGATTTTATTTTAGAAGAAATAATCTAAAAATTATCTTGTGGTTATTTTTTGATAATTTTTTTTAAAACACTGATATTTTAATCAATAATGAAAAATCCATAATTTTATTAAAAAATATATTTTTCTTTTTATCGTGTTTATAAATTAATATTCAATTTTGAATTAATTAAATTTTTTCATTTCTTACTTTTGATTTAAAATAATTAAATTATTTTTTTAGAAATAGATTTTATAATTTTATTTATCATGTAAAAATTATTTATTCAAAAGGTCATTTTCTTGAGAAACTAGTTTTCATCACATTTCGATGAATTGATATTTTATGAAATGCTACCACTTGTTTGATATAATATTAAAGAATGGATAACAAATATGAAATCATGGGGTATAAATTTTGTAAATGTGTAACTTTTTTTTTTCAAATTGAATATTAACCTTATTAGTATTTATAACCACCGTATATGGTAAATCAGGTAATTAATGTAATAAATAAAATGATAAGGATCATAAAACGAACATAATAGTTGCTTTAATTTTATTTTATGTGTAAATTTTATCCATGTTAAAACTATATTATGTTATATGGAATTTTATGGAAATATGGATTAGATTATAACCATTATAATATTTTATTTCAAGAAAAGTCCAACAATTCAGAATGATTTTTATAAAAAAATATAATATTTTTAAAATGGGTTATCCATATGATATTTTAAACTATAAAAATTATTTTAAAATAAAAAAGTCTTATCTTCAAATAGAAAATTTATTTTTAGTTTTATGTGCATAAATATTTAACCTGAATTCTTTCACAATGGTAATGAAATAATTATTTAATTAATGGAAAAAGAAAATAAATGTCATTAAATATATTGAAGATATTATAATTTTAGAAACCTCATGTGATACAAGTAATTTTTAATGAAATTAGAATTTTTGTGATTGTTTTAAAATAATTGGTTTAAATTATAAGTGTTATTTTAAAATTATTAATGCCAATGTAATGAAAAGATCAAAAAATATAAATTATTGTTATATTATAATAAATAATTTATTAAATGATTTGAAATTTTGAAAAAATTTATATTTCCATAATTGATTAGGATATAGATTATTATATCAACCATTGTACATGTATGTTCTATATTTTCAAATTATAGTAATTATGATGAACCACGATGTTTAAAAACCATGTAGTCCAAGTATGTCTAAAAATGTTAATGAGGGGTAAAAACCAAAAGATAAGGATAAAAACATATTCAAAAAATATTTAAATTTTAAATTATATGATTATTTATAATAGTACTAATAATATATTCACAATTACTGTGTTTCAATCCATTTATATTTTAATATTAATTTAATATTTTGAAATGGTTCAACAATTCCTCACCCCTCTACTACAAAATCGAACATATTGATCCCATTCATTCACACATAAATACTATTTTAGTTTGTAAAATACCTAACAAAATACATTCATATAATAACTAACTTCTTTTTAGGGGCCTTAGATTTGGAATAATGCCATTCTTAGTGATCTTAAGGGGTTAATAAACCTAGGTCTTTTAAAGAAGTGTTATAGTTTTATACTCCATGTTTTAGTTTTGTTTCATCATACACCTCATTAAAATATTCTCAAACTGATTTAAAAATAAATAATTATCAACCATATACATATATGTCATTATTTTTATCCAATAACCTATATCCAACACTAACATTAATCTAATAGGAAAGCAATTCATTATTTGTGTGTAAAGAGTTCCACCACCTTGTGAAGTGATGTAATTATTTTTCCATCATTATCTCTCAAAACTGCATATAATAAGATAATATTTTTATATATAATGTTGATCAAATATTTATTATAAAAAAATATGATATATGATTTACATTATAACTATTCCATGAAATGAAAAATTATAATGTCGTTTGTTCGTTCGTATAGACTACAACCTCCATAAAGCGACATGAATCATTTTTCATAATTATATCACATATATGATATATACCATTATAATTATTCAATTAATATTATATATATTTGATATTATTTTTATTATAGAAATATAATATAATAAAAACCTTTCTTCTATAATTATCATTCAAAAAATGGAAATATTAATCATGTGTACGTACGACCCAACTTATTCATGATTGTAACATGGTTCATTTTTCATATCCATATTTAATTTATTTATTTTAAAGTATAATTAATGTAAAAAATTTATAATTATTTCATTAATTTTATTATGGATTTGAGTAAATAAAGACCACTTTGACCATTATCAACCCATCGATGTCATTTTGGAATTATGTGGAAAATATCTCTAAAACATCCTATGTGAAAATAAATGAATTTGTAATTGTTATACCAATGGAATAAGTGAGATAAAATGAATAATAAACTAGTAAAATGGAATTAATAAAATAAATATCAATCCTATTTTTATTATTTAGGATAAAAATTAACATACATGTTGAGTCGAACTTTAGACTTGGGATTTTATTCTTACTTTTATATCTATAGGACTCATGACTTTCAAACATCTTTTTTCATTTGTGGTGTTTATATTCTACCAATGAATTTATTTTATGATTCATCAAAAGAATATATTTAGAAATATATATCCAAAAAATTTATTTCTTTCATTATACTTATGATTCAAAATTTAAAAAAAATGGTTAGGGGTTTATTTCCCAATCTCATCATTATTTTGGATTATTTTTGTTTAAGTCCCCACATGTGATTTTTTTATACATATCAATATTTTCAAACACATTATTTTGAATATGTTTTATCGTATTATTCTATGATATGTTAATGATGTTTTTAGTAACAATTTACTTTTTACAAAATGCATTGAATAGAATAATATTCTATTTATCCAAATGATTTACTTTCTGACATTTCCAACAAAAATATGGAAGGAATGATTATTTTAACTAATGTGGAATGGAATAATTTTCCTAAAATCATGAATAATCAATTTTTTAAAGGTTCTTGTATATTTTTATGAGGTTATTTTCAATGAAATTTTCTCCGTTCATATTTTAATTGATTTATATAATAAGTTTATTTGAAATAAAAAGATAGTATACCATAAGAATGTACCATGTGATATTTGAAAATAATTATCCATATAATAATATAACATTTTATGTTACATATTTTTTACATTGGATTTGATGAATTGATAATATATTTATTCATTCCTTGGATGTTTTTTGAGTATGAGGACATAATGATTATGGATTAAATTCTATTTTCATTCATAATTATATGATGAAATTTTTATGAAACACATTTCATATCATATGTTTTTATATAATTAATATTTTATGATCATGTGTATTACATATGTATGTTTTTTATTATCTTAATGGTGGGACCAATATCTCCCTATAATGAATTGGTTAATGATTAATGTTATATATGCTCAAAGTGTAAATTTTATTTCCATACTCATGTTTGAAATATATCACATAAGAGGTTATCTGAAGCCCCAAATTGGGGACATAAGAGTTTATCCAATGCCTGAATTACATAAATTATTGCTTAAAACTAGTATGATTTGTTATGAATTTATTAATTGATTACAATGATATATTATTTTCTATGATTATATATTCCTAAAATATATCGAATATACCAATTTTATGATGTAATTGTTAATGGTCATTGGTGATTCATGTCATATGAACTTACAATATTATTTTTATGATGTAAGACTATGATTTTCCATATATGGGGTATAGTTTTTATACATTATGATCATATTATTTTACCATTATAGTAAATATAATCTCAGAAGTTTCTTATTTTTTAATTCCCTATTATTTAATGAAGGATTCTAAAGGATTTATACATTAGGAGGTTTAATATGTATGGAATCATATAACACATGCTGAAGAAATTACAATGAATATGATGATCTATGTATACTAGGAGCCAATATTGATCTTTATAAACCTGTTTTTTATGATCCCAAATTTTTAAGAGTTAATAAAAATTCTCTAAAACTGTAAACCAAAAACATTCTTGGGTGTGTAAGTGATAAAATTTTTGTTTTTAATGTTGTTAGTGTTGGATGGATATTTGTTCACATTTATGGGTATCAAGTACAAAAATTAAATTTTAATGTCATTAGAATTACATCTAAGTGTGAAGGTATAAAGATATTATACATGTTACTAAGGATTGATCAGTTTAGTAGTCGTGATAAACCATAATCATACATGATTCCTACATTTATTTTGAAATATAATAAAAATAACATGATAAACATTCTGGAATTTGTAATACAATTCTGAATAGATGTATTTATCTCATGGGGAAAAGGTAAAAATAAAGGGTATATATTAAATTCTTATTAATGGATATTTACATATAATTTATCATGATTAAATAACATGTAATCAATAATTTTTTTTAAATAATTGAAATCATATTCATTTTAATCAATATTATATGAAAAAACGCGTCCATGGATAATATTCAAATGGTAATATTATGGATAATGAAAAAAATATTTGTAATGAATGAAATTCATAATGCTGGACTTAATAATATTATACATTAATTTATCTTTACCACTGAGGCCTTGTTCTAGTATAGTTTAGTCAGTGGGTTGGTATACACCCAATAACCAATTAATATTTTTTAAAAAATTGGTCTGCCTCAGGGGACTTGTCGATTCATCAATGGGATATATACTTATGTTCATCACCCATCACTTCATGTCCACTTAATTACTCATATATTTAATGATCCAATTAATTCTAAAATTTTATTCGTTATCAAAAAATATTTGTATTTATTTTAAAATATTTAATATTAATATTTCTATAGTCAATCAAAAATGTTTTTTTCAAAACATAGTATATTAAAATGTTATATTTTTTTGATATATAAATTTGTATGATTACGATAATATATATATTAAATATATTTTCATTTCTAATAAAATATGACCTCAATAATGTGAAGTTTTCAAAATAATGTACATTGCACCAAAATTATTAAGTGATAAGTTATGACATTGACATCAAAATAAATACATGTTTTATAAAAAAATCTTGTCCAATGAAACAATAATAAAAATAAATGGGAAAAAACTAAAATAATATTTAATTTGAGATTTATCATTTTAAAATAAATTAATACAATTAGAAGTATCTAAATATTATAATTTTTTTATGAATGTTGAAAAATCGGTTATTGGCGTATATGATTAAAATAAGAATTTTTGGACTACTTTTAAAGTTATTAGAAAATTAATAATTTTTATAAATTTTTATAAATATTAATTTTGACACATTTAAAATTAAAATATATAATAGAATGGAATTAATAAATATTTTTAGTTAAGAAATATGACATTTGTAAAACAATTTTTCAAGATATGGACATTGATGAATAATATCCCTAATGAAATAGGGGAATAAGATAAGATTTCATTTAATAATTTATATGATTGATTCAAGTAATAATAAGTTGATATGTTGTAAAAAATATGTAACCACATTAAATAATAATAAGATACAAAAATATATGGTTTTAGGATGGAGAGATAGTAATATTATGTAATTAAAATAATGGAAACTCAATACAAAATAGGTTATAAAATAAATTATCACATCAAGGGTGAATTTTAAATTTAAATACCTAGAAAGAGTAAACATGAAATGAAACATTTTTAATCATGAATACACATATATTCATTTTAAATACATCAAATTATAAATATATAAAACACATAAAATTAAATATATAGATAAGACTAAATATGTCTTAGTATAGTTGAAATTGATGCCAAATCCCTTCCCTCAAGTTCGAATTACCTCATATGTAATTTAAAAAACTTGTATGATAAATTATCATTTATTACACATTCATAAAAAAACATAAACTTATTTATAATATTATATTATACCCATTTAAGATATCTTATCAACATATTGTCAATAATATTTTATTATTATCATTCTTTCGGTTATTAATTACTTCATTTTTCATTTTTTACTAGTCAATTGTAGTCATTTTTTATTTCTCAAGATTACAACATCTCCATAATTATAAGCATCATATAAAAATAATAAATATTCATTATATATTTATTTTAAATCATCTATAATATGTACGGATATAAAATAAATTTCACCATTCATGGAGATGGTATGATATACGTACACAAGAATGTATTTTTCACATTTTGACATATTGAATGCAATAAAGTCAGATAATAATTAAAATTTATATTTTAATTATATCAAGATATATATAATATATATTAAGAAAAGTTATCCTTATATGACCCAAGCATAATGGAATTGAAAAACATGTCACATTGCTTCATGGAGGCGGTAGTCCATACATATGAATATGAAACGTTATAATTTTTCAATGGATTGGAAGGTAAGAAATTAGATATGATATTATCATTATAAATTAAATGTATGTTATTTTTATTATATATATTCATTAGTTCCATATTTTTTATTCTCCATTTAATTTGGTGATGGAAAAATAAACACACTGCTATGTGGAGATGGTAATATGTTTGTATGCATGAGTGAATTTTTCACTTTTAATTGGATAAAAAAGGTGGATAGTGGTTTTTAAACTATAATAATAACCGTTAAATATATTTATGATATATGATTAATTATTTTAGAATTAATACCATATATTTAATAGTAGTATGAGAGGAAACCAAATTGAATGTACTCAGTTGAGAGTAATATCTTTCCGTTGAGAAACGTTCTTTGGATTACATTATAAGGATTGAAAGGAAGATCTTATAGAAAGTGCATAATATATAGAAATAAATTAGTGTTCCTATAATTTTATTATGGTTTGGATTTTCTATTATATAAGACTCTAAATGTTTGTGTAAGAGAGGTGAATATGTTCTATTTTTATAAGTGAGGGTAGGGGAACTCTAGAAATTACATAAATTATAAAATTTATAAAACAAATTCAGAAAACATTATCGAGAAATGATATATGTTTAATATATGATGACTATTAATAAAAGTCATATAATATAGTAAAATTTTAATATGTTTAATTTATATTTCTACCATTATTTCTTCGCCCTTTTATTCATTACCACAATGGCAATGATTTTTATTATTTTGGGGTTAAGAAAGTTTCTTTCTATGAAAATGTTACCCATAAATTCTTCAAGTATGAAATTTCCACACATATTAAATTCATATGTCTAGGGATAATATATTTAAGTATTTAAAACCATTTAATATGTTATTGTTCGTTGAAAAATATCATTAATGATAAATTTTCAGTTATTAATTTATATTGACTTTAAAGTCATCAAGATATTTGTGGAATTCTAAAATAAATATTTAAAATATCCAATATATGTTATATTTATCTAGAAAATTCATGGAAAATAATTTAACCAAACTACATTACTTTTAATATTTTTAAAATAATTTATTCTATTTTCCTATGAATTAAAAAAATATTATATTAATGTTGCGTAGAAATTTATGTTAATAATTTTGTGAATAAAATATTAAATTTAATAAATTAGATAAATAAATTAATATATTTTTTAATAAATAAATTACTAAACATAGCCACTTTTTAACCGTATTAAAAAATATAAAATATATTAAAGTTAGGAGAGTGACAATTTGTATTTATCCGATTAACAACAAATATATAATTGTATTTATCAAAGAAACATTGCATAAGGTATCCATATACAAAAAAAAAATGTATGATAATGGTAAAACTATACTCATTCTTTATGATAATGTCAGGTATTATAGAAATTTAAAAGCATTATTTCAACATTTTAACCCTATTTTACCCATTTATCCTTACGAAGATGATAATTATTTACCAAGGGTACTATTCATAGTGACTATAAATTTAAGGGAATTATTTACCTAATTTAATCCTCATTTTTGAAAATATAGGGTATCAGTTATTGAAATAATTCCTATATATGTTACAAATTATTTTATTAATGATATTTCACAATTTAATGAGAGAAAATTTCATAGTATAATGTGATTTTATGCATATAAATTGACATATAGGAAAATCATCTAAAATGTTACCCTTAATGAAATTTGATAGATTATATTGGATCTTATTTAACATTCATAAAAACTAAAAATATATAATGATTCATTTATATTACATTATTTATAGGAATAAAATAATTATTTTACAAAAAATAAATTTTATACAATTCGTTAAAAAGTAAATCATTTTAAAAAATATATAAAAATATAATATTAACCAGTATTGAAATTATTATATCATAATGATATATGTATTGTAATATTAATTTTATATAAGTTAATTAAATTAATTGTAACATCGACACAAAAAACAAAACAAAAATTATTTTTAAAGAAATCATATTAAATATATTTAAATTTGGATTACTCATAATAAAGTACTTATATACAACTAGGTAATTAATAAAATAAAATTATATAAAAAATTTATTTTTTAAAATTTGGATAATCTTATTCAGTCCTAAATTTCAAACACCTATGAGATAACACTTCTCAAGATTATCGATGTTCATTTAAACTTAGTGTTACCTAAGAACAAACCTATATAAGAAATTATTTTTATTTAGATAAAAATATATAATAAAATCTATAGATGTTACATTCAAGACTATTCTAATAATTTCCCACATGGAATATCATCACTCTAATACAAACAACTGAGGATACTTCTGGCTCATCAAATCCTCTAGTTCCCACATAGTGTCAATAATTTTATTATTTCACAACAATAAATTGACCAACATAGTGTTATTTTTTATATATAACTTTCTTTATACTTACCAAAATATCTAGTAGTTTTTATTCATAATAAAAAAATTTCCCGAATGATATAAACTATATGTGGAGTATATTTTTAGCATCTAATATGTTTTTCTATGTATAGATATATGGAACACATTTTATCTCCAAGAAAGATTCAATGGAATCAAAAAGTTATAATCTGGCATCCTAATTCAATTCTTCCTGAAAATTCAGTTTTTATTTTAAATCATAAAAAAATAAAAACAAATCTAGAGTCACTTACACTTTTAGTAATGAAATATTTATGAAACTAACCATTCACCAACATCAAACTATAGATCCCACCTACATTTGTAAGTGAAAATGACTTTTAAACTATGATCTGACCTTATGTATTATATAATTGAATAACCTTATATATAATTTCCTTATATAGATTGGGTCCCAATATATTTCATCAACCAGCTTCTTCTGAACAAGCAGAGTTATACACTTCCTTCTATATAGGGCTTCATAGTGATCCAAATAAATTATCACATGAAATCTATTATTTTATGATTATTTTTAAAGGAATTTCTCTATCCCCATGACTATTGAAATATATAAGGAAATATCTTGACATGTACTTTAGAGTTTTAATGGTCCACTGAGATTGACCATGTGTCTATGGATGATAAGTAGTGCCAAAACTCACCACTTCAACTAGATCCTACTAAATTCTTTTCTAAAATATCTTAGTAATCATTGGATCACAATTAGATTTTATTGAGAGTTGTATTCCATGAAATATCATAACATCAATAATGTAAATATTAGTAATTTTCTCAAGATAGTAGTCACTCTAATAGTGGCTAATTCACTGATTTCATAAGGATATCAATTACAAAAAAAAATAGAATTATGCCTTTAGGTTGTTTTGGTGAGTCTTATAATGAAATCAATGGTAATTTTTCCTATTTTTATTTTTGTAATGGTAATGGTTGTAGCTATTTTATTTAAACTTTATACACAATTAATGATGTGGTGGGGTGAGTTGAGTTCTTGAATATATCATTTCATAAAAAAATAATCCTTCTTTATAGTGTTTATATGTTTTGTTTTATTATAAAAAAATTATAAATGCAGATAAATGTAGAGAAAAAATGATCAGATATAATAGATTTTTTTCCATCATATAACAAATGCTCACAAGTCCAACCCACCAATACTATGCTCTTTGAGTTTGGTGATTTTTATTATACCAACCCTTTTTCATGGGGATAACTTGTAGATTCAAATTAGATTTTTATTGCTTAAAAGGTCAAAGATACTTTAATATGGATATAAATTTTCATGATTTATATACTTCCTTATCATGATTGATTCAATTGAGAGAATATAGTAACATAATTGAATAGACGACGTTTGGAGATTGGTGTAGCACACAGTTTTAAGAAAGAACTTATAAAATATGATGAAATATCTATAGATCCTATGTATCTTATAATAAAAACTCTCTATGTACAATTATCAATATAGATAATATTTAATTATCAAAAACTATATAAATTTATCATTTATTTACTATGAGAATGTCTTAATGTTCTTATATATGTTTTATACAGTGAAAAACTCTCTTATTTATGACTTATCTTTTGAATATGATCATAGAAATTCTATATAACACCTATGGATAGGAATATAATCATCTTGAAAATATTAATTGGAATTATCATTTTTGATTATGCCATTATTTTCTAAATATGAACTTCTATAGAAGAGGATACAGTAATATTCTTTCTCATATCTTTCCATTCAAAAAATGGAATCTCAGTCAAAATTATTCCTTCATTATTCAGAAAATAATCTATTTGTGTATGTAAATGAATAATTTTGCGTATTGAGAGTTCAAACCAATAGTAGTTTGTATAATTACAATGATTTATAAGATATTTTTATCTTTTTAAAATAATAAACAATAATTATTTTATCTCTATTATAATTTATCATGTATTTTTGAAAAAGAAACAATTTTAAATTATTGAATGATATATTACAAAAGATAAATTATATATATTTTCTATTTACATGGGATAATAACATTTATAAATATAAGATATTACATTGTATGATTAAAAAATTATACTAATTTCATTTAATTTCATATAATAAATGTTTTTTTAATTTCCACTTTAAACGATAAAAGAATTCAAGAAATTTCTAAATAACATTTCCTACTGTTGTTGAATTCTTCATATGATTGTTCCTTTAGTGTGTAAGATAATATATTTATGTCATAATATTTTTTTTACACAATGATTTTATAATATAAAATCATTTATCATATATATTATATATTACAGTTGAAATAAATAAAATTCATAACAGAATCATTTTATTTGAATGAATAAATTGAAACTTATGAAAAATATTCCTTTATTAGAAAACTAAATATTGACATTAATAAAATTAATTTATTTAACTTTTAGAGTAAATAATGTTGACCCATTTTCCATGTAAGATAAATTCATTTGTAGAATACTATCCAAACAACTTATTATATTATAAATAGTTCGACAAAAAATTAAAAAATAGTTAGATAAATTAATTACTAACTAATTAGTTATTTTTAAATAACAAAAACATATAAAAAACTAACATTTCATAGAACATTAAAAGTATACAAAACCATCTCCACCATTTTTATAACATTAAAACAAAAATTAAATACTAAATAAAGAGAATATATTATTTTAAATTTATTATAAAATAAAATTCATGAAATGGTGTGTTCATTTCGACCATAAAAATGTTTTGATGTACTTACCCGCTTAACTAGAATTGGGATTTATTATAGTTTCCACTATCAAAGATTATGATTACATAAATAACCCCATTTTTAATATAAAAAGGAACATCATATAAATGAATGATTCCTATCGTGCATTGAAATATGATAAAATAGTTATAATATATAATAGTAGATATGAAAATAATTTGGAAAATGATTTGTACGGAAAACCCTAGAGTAAAGTAAAGAAGATAAATATATTAAAACAATAAAGAAATGGATTGAAATAGTAAATTTTGAGATAATATTTAAGAAATGAAAAATTCTATGAATCATGTAAAAAAGTAGTAAACTATTAAATAATATAAATAGATTTAGCAAACGTTGAAATGATTATAAAACAAAATCATGAAATATATTCAATTTATCAATAAATAAGAATGAATATCATTTCAGAGGATTTAGGTTCTCAAAATTATATTTCAGAGATACTTTCATAATGGAACGGGGTTAGAATATAAGTTATAAATAGGTTGTAAATGTGTTTTTATCACTCATTACAGTAATAGCTCCAAATTGAGCATTTGAGACTAAAGATCAATTGAGGATAGCTATATCACAATGTATTATCCTTTTAATGATCGATTGGTTGTCTACCAGGATGTAATGAGATTATATGAAATCCAAATAAAAAATGGTAGTGAATGTAATCTCATTTGATTCAAAAGGAGTACTATTCAATGTTTTAGCCGTTATTTTTAGATTATTCCCCAAATAAAAAAAATTCAAATCGAAGTTCCCCATAAAATATTGATATCAATTAGTATGATGACATGAATTGGGATTTATAATAGAACATCTCCCCCATATGTGATATATTTCATTCACACACATTTCAATTCCATTGACTATACCATTTCTTTTATAGTCAATATGGGTAGTGAAACTATTCACTGTCTTAAAAACAATTATGAAAAATGTTCTAAAAATCTACCATCTTGGCACAATTGAGAATAAATTTCATTAATACATATAACGGATTATTATAAAAACTCTATGAAATGGAACAAGTAGTACAAATAACATGTTTTTTCGGATTGCTATCACCATTAAAATATAGTGGATCTTTGGAGAGTATTTTTTTCTCTATAGGTTTGGAAAAATCATAATCTTCGTAAAAATAATAATAAAAAATCATGTTTATCATTACTAATTGATGTAGTTGTCGGAATTTTCTACCAACATGGGAATTTTTTTTTCCAAACACCCACTGATATTCCCTAATACATTTCAAATAATTCTTGTATCATTATGATATTATACTAAATATTTAAAAATTACTTGAACATACTCCATAAGAAAAACGATGATCTCTGTATAAGACAAATCTATGATTATTATTGTTTGTCAATATATTATTTTAATTAAATTGATCTTGTTAAATAAAATACATTAAATATATTGAAATTTTTTTCCTGATATAAGTTCAAATATCATATTGGAAATCCTAGTAGTAAAGTTTATAAATCATGAGATACAACATACATAGTTGATTCCATCATAGCATGTTCTAAAAATTACTACCGTGAGAATTCAGTATTAGGTTCTATCAAAACATTCTCTATAAAATATTGATTATAAAAATTTAAACCATCCATGAAATATTAAAAATTAACACTTTTATAATGTGTGATGAATTTTATATGGGACTCAATGATATCATTATTCATCAGATTAACATTATACATTAACTCATTAACACATTAAATAAATAGAAAATAATTAAATTTAAATCGTATATAGGTATTTTGATGGAAATACGGTTTTCATAAATATGCTAAAAACACATTTAGGTTCTTCTACATCCTAATCCTAATTTACAGTTAGATTTCATTCAACTTTATTAATTTTGAAAACTATGGTCTATTCTCCAATGAGATGTGACTATATAACCTAATATGGTTCTATAGACTCTCATCTCGATTTTATCATAATTGTGATCAATATTTATTCATCTATACCCTCTAAATTTTTCACATTAGAAATAAAAGAATCAATACAAATTAAATGAATAGAACCTCTAGTAATTCATTGTATTTACAAAATATGTATCAAAACATCAATTAGAGGATGAAACCAGTAAAGGTGAAGATATTCCTCTTTTTAATAATTATTAAAATCTATTTAAGGTGTATAATAAAAAATTATCCAATGCAAGAAACTGGTGAAAATTTTATTTGAGTAGTAGAAAGAGTGGCATTTCAATAACCATCCGACATGATTGTAATTTAAAAACTATTGAAAATTATTCAACTCTATCACCAAAAATATGAATCTTATTTTAATTTTAAACTAAAATTAATTATAAATATTGAAAAATATTTATAAGTTATAAATTTTATTCAATAGGTACTATTATAAAAAAATTCACTATACGTCAGCAGTTATTATGCAACAAAATGATCCCCCTTGCCTTGATCAAGGTCTGCTTCCATATATTCGTCTAATCAATCTGGAAGTAAATTAAATTAAAACATTTTCTATAAAACACCATTATGTTTCTACAACCCACTATTCAAATTATTTAACCCAGCTGTCACATAAATAAAAACACTGGCTTTGAGTAAAACGAATGTCTTTATCCATCCAATGTGATTGAATTTATCCTTCATATTTGGAATGTTGATGATGTTACTCATTACATAAAATCCCATATTTATATGATTATATATCATGAATATATATAAAAAGGTAAAATAATGATTTAATATTATATAAAACTCGTTATTTCATTGTCTGATTACCGATTTAATTAACATCAATAAGAGGTTCCTTTCATGTTCTATGTCCTTTATGCCATTCTATTCAACATATGGCCTATCATAAAAACATTTCTTGAAATTATGAGGGATACATATGTTGATGGTATTACGAGATGTTTTGAAATTAAAATAACCTCTATGAGTATATATAGAATATTCATCCGTTTCTATTGAAAACATCGAGAGATACATTTGAATGATTGTTTTACTAACAGGGCCTTCATAATCCTCAAAATGAAACATGGTGGTCTCATAAAACTCAACAAAATCCATCTCATAGAAGAGCCATGTTCTCTTCTCATAGAAAACACATTTATATCCTTTATTATTAATACGCCTCTTGAGTTTCATATCCATTATATCGTTCTAACAAAAATCAATTTATTTTCTCGTCAACACATTCCTCAGCGACCATGAGTACCCTGAGAGGCTTATAAAAAACTGGATGTTCTCTTGTGTTTCCCCATAAATGATTAAGGTCTCTAGGTTTTTGGAAAAGGGTATTTGTAGAGGAATCAGATGATATATATATGGTTTTCCAGTGGATAATTTGTATAACTTATTTCCATTCTTTGAATCATGATATCACAATTTTCACATATAATGATGTGAATGGAAATCATAATAATTTGAATCAATGTTTCAAACTATGACGTGATTGATAAAAAACTACACCTCTAAATCTAGGAAAAAATAAATAAAATATTAATTGAATAAATATATACCCCCACATTTCATATATTAAAACATGTTTGTAAACTAGAATTAAATAATATTAAACTAACCCATTTCAGATTTGATAGAAACAACTATCTAATAAGGAAGAGTATTTGAAAAAATTTATCCTAAATTACATTCTATGTAATATATTTCTAAATGGATATATCATTTTTCAAGACCTCTTATGAAACGATGCGTTAGATCTATATTCTTGGTTCATGTATTATATACTGAATTCTATGGAATGTACACATCAATTGTGTTATAACATATGATTGGTAAACTTGTAAAATTGAATCCAAAATCTATAAGGGTCTATTTCATCCATGACACCTATTCAAAAAAATTTCCAGTAAAAATATACTAGTATTTTTTGGATGATAATGAAATATAATGTTTTTTTCACTATACCATGATATTGTGGATTTACATAAAAAATAAAATGTTCATGAGATAATTTTTCTATCATGTCTACAACCACCAAATTTAGCATCAATGTATAAAGTTAAATTAAATTAATTATTTTTGGAATGACTATAAAATTAGAAATTGTACCTTTTAAATTACATAAAACAAATATGGTAGCAGTTAACTGAGATTCTTTTTGGTTTTATTAAAATCAATAGAAAACACATTCAAAATAAATAATGTATTGGATACATATAGATAGATAATTAAACATTCATTTATTTCAATATAAAACATTTTTTTAATTTTTTATTTAACATTATTAATATAATGTGTGATGTTGGAGCTCATTGGAGTTGGGAATGTCATACGGCATTCATGTTTAAACCTTTTTAGTAAATCAAGTGTGTATTTGTTTTCTTATTAAGATATTTCTAAAATATTTTTGATATCCTTGAGAACCAACAAACTAATTTAATCACCCATAATTCACATTTTAAATAATTTTTAACTAAGTCTTGAAAATTCATTATATTATTTTTTGTTTTTGACCAAAAATAACACAATATGCACATATTTCACAAAAACATTTCTTTGGAATAAGAATTCTTCAATAGTGTGTGGCCTACCAATCCAAAATTAAATTGATTTGATTAAATAAAAGAACCAGATATTTTTTATTAAACTATAGGTGATTATTTATTATAATAAGAGATTTGATATATTAGAATATAGAATTTTGAATATCGAGTTCTTCAAAACCAAGAATTTATTCAACATTAAAATCCACCATTAATATCAATTTTTGGAAGTGGACTTAACATCTATGAAATATAATTTTAAATTAATATTATATAAATATTCTAGTATGATTATAATGGATTATAATTTATCTATATGAGAAAAGTTTTTCATGAAATTTTTCATAGTGTTTAAAACCTTTTTAAAATAACTTATACTAATTTCCAGTGACAACACCAGAAAATCATTTTCTCTAACAAACAACCATTTAGTCACAATAATAGTATTGTCATAATTTCTTCTAAAAAATACTGATACCTTTTTTCTCATGAACTCTATTAAGTCCTCTTCCTTTTCTAAAATAAAATTATAATTTGCAATGTCTTTTTTTTACTATTTTTGGATCAAGTATAAATATAATGATATAATATTATATAGATTTTTCGAAACATTATATAGTCATAATTCCAATGTCTATATCTCTTATATTTGTTTCTATATGATGTAAATTATGTTTTATAGGTTGTTGGAGACTTAAATTCCACGATTCATCAGTATCAGTCTCTTATAGTATGTGTTTTTATTGATCATGTTTTATATATTCCACATTTTTTTCATTATTATGATCAAATTAAAATATGTAGTTAGAGTAATTTAATTCATTAATTTATGATTCCTTTTCATCAAATATATAACTTTAATAAAAAATCACATTCATAGATTATTCAACTACCATTGAATTCTTTTCGAAATTTATAAAATAATTTGATGTATTGGAATAACCTATGAATACTCCTATATTTTTCATTTGGTTTGAACTTATCATGATTTTCCTTAGTGGTTAATATATAAATCTTATATACCAACACTTTAATGTATCCCACCTTTGAAAATTTATAATTCTATTTCTCATAGGGTTTTTTATTCAATATAAGATTTATTATAACTCTATTAGTGACATAACATTTCATTTTTACCGCATAAAACAAAATATATAACAGAAGGTTATGTCATCAAAACATAGACCTGTAAATTTTTATGAATGGATATATTCATTCTTTCAAAAAATTCATTATGATAATGTGTCATGGGGTGGGTAATTATTTTTACCACCAATATTTAGATTATATGATTGAAATTCATGTTCATATAATTCTTCATTCATGAAAACTTCTTAACATCAAAATTTGGTCTTCTTTTTCATTTTAGAAATGGTTTTAAAAATTAACAAATCAGGACACGCATCAATTTTATGTCAATAAATAAAACAATGAATATGTTGGACAATAATCAACTAAAACACGAGAAAAATATTTTCCACTAAATATTTTCGTTCTAAAATGTATAAACATATCTATATATGTATATTTTAATGATATATAAGTGTAATCATCATTCAACGGTTTATATTATGTTATGTGTTTGTTTCAATTTTAACATGTATCACATGGGATATTTTTAACATATGTATTATTAAAAAATTTAGAACACAAATTTATCTTAGATAATATTCGCAGAGAGCAAGATTTGAAATGTCCAAGTCATTTATAAATAACCCATGATTCATAAATGTTAATATTAAATCAATTTTAATTTTATGTACAAAAATAATATTAATATAAAGTATAGACAATATTACTTATTTTTTTCCTTATACATAACAGAATTATTTGAAAAAAAATATAATGCTTTTTTCAAAAAATAAATTGAATAACCTATAAAAGAATGTATATATATACATATTAAGTTTTTCTTTAAAACATAAATATAATGATATTTGTAAATTAATATTGGCATTGGATTTTCAATATATATATAATAAACCATATTTATATTCTCATTATCACAAAATGAGACATTGAATAAATTATTATCGGATATTGCGTAAATATAAGTGAAATCAAAACCCATATTCCTTGAAAACCTGCTATCTAAAACCATTTTACATTTCTATTAATTTATATTTTTCTTAAAAAAAATAAAAAACATGGTTATTGGGTTTGAATCACATTGTTTTCAAAAAATGTTAGATATGAATTATTTGGTTTTCCAAACAAATTTGTATTTTTCAAAACAAAAAATGGAAATGGATTATTTTGAAGAGAAAATAACAATCATGATTCTATATATTTACATAATTCATTGAAAATATTAATTTAAAAAATGAAAATATAATCCACATTGAAAACATATAATATCATAAATATATTTATTTTTATCACTTCATATAAAAATGAATTTTAAAATCATAGTTTTTTCCCATTCTTAATATAATTTTTTTCCATTTTGGGTAGGTTTTCATAATGAATTTTATTTATGTACCCCTTAGTAAAAACATTACAACAGCTTTATGATATTTAACATTTTTAGAGGCCCTCCATTTTTTACAATGTTCAATAAACACTAATGTAGAATTATCTAGTTTGGTTTTGAAGTCTATGATTTTTTTGTCCTCATTTTCGGTAATAAAAAGATTAAAAAAATTATTTATGGTTGTGTTTTTTTTCTCAAGGCATTCATATTTTGATTCTAACGTGGTACAATAATAATTTAATCCTTAATATGTTAAATTTTTACTTTCTAAATAATATTCATTATTAGAATAATAATATTAGTGTACCTCCTCATAGTGCTCCATAAATCATATTTTTACTTTAATATTTGAATTTTAGCTTTAAATTATAATATAAAATCATTATTTGAGTCTTTGGATCCAATCCATGTATCTATATTGACATTCTTAGTTTTATTATTATATCCAAACTTCTTGAAATACTCATTTGGAAACTTATTTTTATCTTAATATTTGGAAAAATTAGTCATGATGTTCTTCAGTTTTATAGACTCATAGAATTTGAAAACATTAATGATCCCTTAATAATTCTTATTCTTGGTAATGAACTTATTAAAACCACTTATCTTTTTGTAAAACATTGTAAACATTTTTGAAAATTAATAAATCTTATCATTTGATTATGTATTTTTCATTCTATCTTCTTCTATATATTATTTTGTGATTATTATAGTTTTCTTTATCATGTAATATATTAAATTAAAAACATGTATATGTCTATATACATTATTAACCACTTTATGATCCAATGTTTATTCAATTTTAGCCTAATATATCATAATATATTGAATTTTTATTATTTAATTATTTTTCACAATAGTCTATTTTTTAATGGTTACTCAAATTCCACATCACATAAATGGTTGAGCATTGAAAAATTTCATATCTTGATACCATTTTCTTAATTGGTTATTAAATATTATTAAAATTATTTTCAATCCTTGTAATTTTTCCATTCTACGATGTTATTGATTTATTATCATTCATTATTAATGGTTCTAATATCAACTTTGCAATGTTATACCTCATCTATAAAGCATTATATATACCTTCACACAGTAATACTATAATTTTTGACATCTCATAAGTCATAACACACTATAAAAATTAGTATAAAATATTTATACATAGACAAAAAATGATAACATCCATTTTTTAGAAATAAAGTCATCAAAATCTTTATTAGTGGAATCTCATGTATTCATTTTAGTCATATGAATTTTACAAGGGATAAAAAAATTAGATATAATCTAAAATGAATATTTTTTTGTAAATAATCATTAAAACCATCAAACATCCATATTTGTTAATTAAATTCAGGATTTCTAACCATAAACATTCGTTATCTATAATTTTTAAGTATGTACATTTGAGGTTATTCTTTATGACTCTAGCTCATTAGATTCTATAAGTCAAGGGTCAAGACCTCTAATACTAATTATTAGTCAAATAAAAGATACATAAAGAACCAATATTGGGGTGAATTGAGACCTTAAAAGTTTATTCACATAAATACACCCTCCTTTTAAGAATTACATGTTCTAATATATTATTAAAAAAACAAGCAGCACAAATAGACATCAACATAAAAAAATCCATCATTAGATATTTTTAGTGTTAATGGAATTGATATCCCCAAGTCCACTCCACCAATACTCTACACCATGAGTTTGGTTATTTCTATTATACCATCCTTTTTTAATGGATTATCATCGATGTGTATGAAACTTATTCTAATTAAAATGGTCTAAGAACTTTTAATCATGCCATAATATTACAAGAACTATCCATGGAATTTTGACAGAAAATTATAAAATATATGTATGGAAACATTGAAGAATAAATGATATTTTCAATATGGTACAACAGAGTGTTGAAAATAGGAACTAATAGAAGATGAAGAAACATCCAAATCAGTTGAGTAACTTCTTAGGATATATCTCGATGTTCAATAATTTCCAAAAATAATTTTCTAAAAATTTAAATTTTCGAACAAGTTCTTTAATATATATAAAAAAATACCAATTTCCAATTTTATATATGAAGTGGAAGAAAAATATTCTATTTAAATCTTCTCTTTTTAAATTGAACATTAGAACCCTTGATAATCCAAATAATTGGGTAGATTATACATATTATTAGCTTATGCGATTGGTTTTAAATGGGTTGTTTCCTTATTTAAAAAAAATTAATTAATATTCTATAGAATATATGGTCAAAATATAATTTATCTGATCCTTCCATTATTTAAAAATAATTAGTTTTTCCAAATCATTATTTCCATATTTGAACAGCTCATATAAATATACATGTAAAAGAATATGTTGACTTATCATGGGGTCACAACAATGTGAATTAGTAAAATCATACTGATATGTAATACATCTTGACCATCATAAGATAATAATATTTAATTATTGTTCTCATGAGAAAATTTATATTGTTCCTTTATAAGAAAAAACACTATAAATTTGACATATGGTCATGCAACTTAAATAGCCAAAATTTTCTATTATAATAATATAATTCCACTCATTAATATTATATACTTTTACCATAAGATAAGAAACTCTAGAAAAATTCTTGAAATTCCAAAACATAATTAATTTATGGAAGAATTCTTAAAAATATATTAGAATTTACGAAATTTCCACTTAACTATTCCATATAATACAAAATTATTCATATGATTATAACATCAAAGTGTAGGATACATTAAATATGTTATAAGATAATATTTTTTGTTACTATTCTATTACATAATATCCCTAATCATTAACATGATATTTCAGTGCATGTATATAAATTTTTTGTAAGATAATTATTTCTTTATAAGATAACATTGGCATATAAAATATAATAATGTGGAATGAAAATTGACTTCCAGTGTTCATGAAATGAATTATTTCACTAGAATGAAAGATTATATTGCTAAATTATCCACGTAAGATAAATTCCTTTAGAATTTATTCATCCATCTTTTTATAATCTGTTGAAAACATAAACATAAAATTAGAAACTAGCTAAGATTATTTTATTACTAAATAAATAGTAATTTTCTGAATCATCAAAATATATAAATAACGGATATATTTGAGAACAACATAATTATTCCCAATAGTAAATTCCCCATATAGTTAATTCATGAGAACTTAATATTATTGTACTCCATGAATTGAGATACATACACTTTAATAACCCTTTTTATGTTATCTCAACCAAAATACTATTTGAGTCTCTATAAATTTTCATACATTAGATAAAAATAGATAATTATCAATTTTTAGTATCATCTAACAGCTCCATCATCTCATCTAGTACTGATGGAACACATACATGGATTCTGAAACTTATAATTCTTCCAGGATTGTTATCGAAAACAAGAACATTCCTCACCACATTTAATTACACATCTTACGTATATCCATTCTTAATCCTCTCATGCTTGGATATTTTCATATTGATATGAGAAAAATAGGATCCATCCCCTTTTTCAAAACATTTAGAGTGACAACCTTTGAAATTATATAATTATTTTATCTATTATGATCCTCAACCAGAACAAACTAATATTTTCATAACAACTCACACCATCATACACTGTTTCCACTTTCCCATAGTGGTAATGTATTGAAGAGTCTAAATATTTGATTATCTATGACCATCTTCTCTGGTTTATATTAAACTCTTTCTATTTAAATATACAATTAAACTATTATGGTCAATATATATATCCCAAAATTGTCCATAAAGATAATTCATCCATATTATCATTATTAAAATTACCATATCACATTACAAATCATTATCTAGGTAATATTTCTCTTGAATTTTCAAGTGGTGATAGTATTAATCTATCACTATATAATACTAAATTAGGATGAATTCTGTAACGACCCAATATTTTTGAGTAGTATATTAACTTACTCATAATGATTTAATAAGATTTTAATGGTTAATGCAGAAAGAGGAGTCGATGGCTTCATCGAGTAGAATCGACCCTTATGAAGCCCACTTATCAGAGCTTGGGAAGGAGGTAGCATCTTTGGGCTTCTCTTTGGACCAAGCCCAAGATGAACTCCAGCTTGTCAAGCTTGAACGGAAACGCCTACGGGAGAAGTTCAAGTTAGTAGAGATTACTACTAGGGCAATGTTATCTGAGCCTCCCTCAGATTCTCTCACCATAGCACACCTTACACTTAGGTCTTATGCCGGTGTTATAAGGGGCTATGTGACGAGACCCTAGCTTCCTTGTGTAATCCTTTCAGGTGAATAAATTGAGATCTCTTCCTTTAGTGATGTTTGTGGATTTTATTTTGTCCGGATAATTTTAGGATATATTTTATTGATGAATTTTTGAAAAAGGGATATTTTGAAACATTTATGTAAACCCTAAATAATTAATGATGTGTAATGATTTTCAAAAAATGGTCTTCTACAAAAGTGTTCAGTAAAGAATTTGGAGTCCAATAAGATCAACGTAATTTTTGATGAATAATAAATTATGAATAGTGATTTTACGCTTAGGATTAGTAGTGTGACCAAATGGATTAGTAATTTCACTCAAAGAATGTTTTAATATAATTTGGACACCTAGATTAAGTAATGTGATTCAATAAAATGGGTAAATAACGGTTTCATAAATTATTAGCCAAGTATTAGTTTTTTCGGATGAATAGTTTTTTTAAAATAAAAATTTAATTAAAAATTATTAGAAAATTATTTTTATAAAAACGACTTTATTTTTGAACTCAGAGTATCGATATTATGTTATGGTAATTTTGGGGTTTTTTCTGGAAAAAATGAATCCTCGATGAATAGTGTTTTTATTTAAAAATTAAATTAAATTTATTTAGAAAAACATTTTTATAAAATGGAGTTCATAAATTTAATTAGAGCATTGATATTTGGTTAAGGTGAAATTTTGGGATTATTCTGAGAAAGTTGAATTTTCGATGAATAGTGAAAGTATAGTTTTTAAGTTAATGGTGTTTAATGACATCATTAAATGATGTATTTAGTATGTAATCAATATGGTCGAATTATGAATAGTAAGATAAGGTATGAGGTGTCCCATGTGGCCAATACCATGGGAAATACCATGGGAAAGCCCATGGTTTTGTCAAAACCACTAATGAGTTGTCCCTTGGCCATTAATGTGTTGTCCCCTCACTTTCCCTATAAATACACACCCTTTCCGCCTTTAGTTTTCACTCCCAACTCTCCCCCAACAATTTTCCAGTCTCCTTACCTCCCAAGGAGTCCTCCCAAGGTTCCCCCAAGCCCTCAAAGTCCAAAACATTGAGTTTCAAGAGTCACGTTTTAAGGTAAGGGATCCGACCTCTCTCTTTCTTTTCATGTAATCTCTTTTATGTCATTCCTTTTATGCTCCATGTCCCTATGTGAGAGGATGTTCTTTCATATTCCTCTTACTTCTCTTTTCATGTTTATATGATGAGATATCCCCTCTTACTCTCATCATTTCGTTTTATGAATGTTTAAGTGACGCCGTTAGGCTGCCGAATTTTTAAGGGATTCTTTCACCCTTCTCAATTTTCAAGTTCTATTTTCATGTCAAGTCTTTCAAGTTCCTTTTTAATTATGTTGGGGTATGTTCTCTATATCTATCATACTGAACTCTTATGTTAATATGATGAGGGTCCCTATTTGAACTTTTCATTTCATTTTTGTTGAATTTTAAGTGATGCCGTTAGGCTGCCGAATTTTCATAAGAGAAATCTAATTGTTGTCTTCCTTCAATGTTTTTCATTTCAAATGGTATGTCCTTCAAATTTCATTACGATGTTCGTATATCCTTATTATTCTGTCCCTCTACTGTTTATGTATCATTTTTGAGTGGGTGACCCATGTCCCCTCTCTTTTCAATGTTTTGTATAACCATGTAACGTAGTCGTTATGCTGCAGAATATTCGTCTCAAAATGCCTCTCTCTTTTTCTCAAAATTATTTTATGTTATTAAGTGAATACTCAAAGTTATTATTTCTATAGGGGTATTCACATATATATTAAAAGGTTATATTTTAAATTCTTGGATTTAAATACATGAAACCTTCTTTCCCTTTCCGTGTGTTTAAAGTGACATAAAGATCATGTCATTAAAACAGTTTTTAAAACATTATGATTATGAAATGAAACCCATTTCTTTTATGATATATGGGTTGTTTATGAAATTATTGATGATGATATATGTGTCTCACTTGATAATAATGGAAAATCTAAGGGTGCACCCTGATAGCGCTCCAATGCATTGGGTAATGACTTAATCTCAAGAGATGACCATTTTAATGACGCCTTGGTGAATAACCTTGGAAATTTTTAACGACACCTTGGTGATGGACCTTGGTGAAACGAAACGATTGTCAACATTAAATGTTGCAGCCACATCTTCAAGTTATGAAAAATGTTATTTATATTATGATGTATCTCATGATTTCTTTCTCATGCCTTAAAGTTCTTTTCATGTCCTTATTGAAGTATCTCATGTTCACATGTAAAATGTTTCTCTTGTTTCCCTTACTGGGAATTCTGATCACCCTTTCTTTTGATGTAGGTCCCCAGGTTATGAGATGCAGTAATGAACCTAGGAAGAACTAAAGGAGAATCCTTTCAAGTTTTTAAGAAGAATGTTTTATGTTTTTTTTCATGTATTATGTTCCTTGTTTCCAAGACACTAAACCTTAATGATCCTCAGTTCCGTGTAATGAAATTAAAGTTATGTTATAAAAAGATGGGATGCTATAGTTGGTATCATAGGATGGTTTAGTTATTTGTGGAAATTAGTATATAAAAACTTTAGGAAGAACCTTATAGAAAAGTTTAAATATAGGAAAACTTCCTGGTATTTTGGTAAGTATTGAGTAAGTGGTTTATCAAACAAATACATCCATGTCTGGATACGAGAAGGTAGAGGCGGCTCTGGCACAGATGTACATTGGGGTAAAACCCGAAAACACCGCTTTGAGCTAGACTCGAACGGGAACCGGTGCACGATAACGAGACTTGCTGCACTCTTGGTTACGAAACTCCCGTGGGATATGTTTGGTTAATCGCAAGCTTTTTATAAATGATTATGAAGGAATTATAGAAAAGTGTAATTGTCTAAGCATGAAGTCTTAGTTAAAAGATTCATAAATGTAATAAGTTTCTTACTAAGGTTTTATTCTTTAAGAAAATGGCGGGAAATAGGAGGAACTGTGCCGATGGTGACCGCAATGCACCATGTGCTGACGGCCCTCTGATGGAAGCCAGAATTGAAACATTCATGCGAATGATGAACCAACCGACTCAAGTTATGATTAATAACTTGAATCAAGCTGAGAGTCCGACCTCACCACGAAGGGAACAACACTCCGTTGAGTCCTTCATGCGTCAACGACCGCCAACATTTAGTGGATCTACTGACCCATTGGTTGCGGAACAATGGATAAGCTCAATTGAAAAGATCTTTTCTGTACTTCATTTTTGGGAACAAGAAAAAGTCAACCATGTTGTTTACCGCCTAGAGGGAGAAGCTAATCAGTGGTGGTCACTGATCAAAAACAAGAAGCCACGAGGATAGATGGAAGCTATGGAGTGGGAAGAATTTTAGGGAATTTTCTTTAACAAGTATTTCCCTCGTTCCATTAGAACGAGAATGGAGAAAGAGTTTCTCGAGCTGAAGGAGAAGGAGAATGAATCTGTCGGAAGCTATGAGATGAACTTCACAAGGATTTCCCGTTATACCTCAACCTTTGTCATGGACCCTAATGAGAAGGTTGATAGATTCTTTGGTGGACTACGACCTCATTTGTGGAAGAATCTAGCCAACAGGGACTATGATAGCTATGAAGAAATAGTTCGAAGTGCTATGAAAGTCGAGCTGGAGTTTGGTGAGACACAGTGGTCTCATAAACCAAATGAATAGAAGAGATCATTGGAGCCCAGTTTAGGGAAGTATTTTGATCAGGGAAGAGGTGGAAAGCAAATGCAACTTACCACATGTAATAATTGTGAGAAGAATCATTTGGGGAACTGCTTGAATGGAAGTGGAAAGTGCTACAAGTGTGGAAGAGGAGGCCATATTGTATGGAATTGTCATAGTGAGGTGAAGCCTCAGCTTCCCAACACTAACAACATAGGAAAGATGGTTCTGTCCCTACCCGAAGTCACATGCTTCAAGTGTGGATAGCTTGGGCACTTCGCTAACTAATGTCCAAATCTGAGGGCGGTGGAGGGGAATCACCATAAACTTCAGCAGAGGCCAAGGGAGAAAGGTCGTGCATTCGCTATCATAACAACTGAAGTTGAAATTCCGAACGATGTGGTAGCAGGTACTCTTATTGTCCTCTCAAAACTAGCAAGTACTTTATTTGATTCTTCTTCTACACATTCCTGTATTTCCTCCAAGTTTGCAAGGAATATAGAATCAATCCCCGAACATCTAGAGGTAGAGTTGTCAGTCAATACTCCAAGTGGGATTATCCTTGCATCAACAGTATTTAGAGACTCTAGTGTTTAATTTGGTGAGCACAATCTTATTGCAAATCTAGTAGTCATTCTCATGATGGAATTCGACATTATACTAGGGATGGACTGGCTCTCAAAGTATAATGCTAAGATCAAATGCAGAAGTAAGGAAATCTCAGTAGTCTTGAATGATCGACCTACAGTTATCTTCCAAGGAGAGATATCCCGAACTGATCCATATCTAGAAGTACCTTCTATAGTTTCTTTATGTATTTCATCGGTGATGATGAAGAAGTAAAAGGGAGCATAAAAATAGAAGATGTTCCGATTGTTCAGAAATACATGGATGTATTTCCTGAGGAGTTACCTAGACCTCCCCCAGAAAGAGATGTAGAGTTCTCCATTGAACCCGTACCTGGGTCTCAACCGATATCAAAGACTCCGTATAGAATGGAAAATGTGGAGCTAGAAGAGTTAAAGAAACAACTCCAAGACTTGTTGGAGAAGAGGTTTATCCGACCAAGTGTGTCTCCTTGGGGAGCGCCAGTTCTCTTTGTAAAGAAGAAGGATGGATCAATGCGGCTATGCATTGATTATACAGAACTGAACGGGATCACAGTGAAGAACAGATATCCTCTTCCAAGAATTGATTATTTATTTGACCAAATTCGCGGGGCTCAATTCTTCTCTATGATTGACCTTCGATCTGGTTATCATCAACTGAGGGTGAAGAAGGAAGATATTCCAAAGGCTACCTTCCGATCAAGATATGGGCATTATGAGTTTAGTGTTATGCCCTTCATCTTGACTAATGCTCCTGCTATTTTCATGGATTTGATGAATAGAGTCTTTAAGGAATACCTTGATAACTTTGTGGTAGTTTTTATTGATGATATTTTGATATATTCAAAAAGTCATGAGGAGCATGAAGATCATCTAAGGGTTATATTGAAAACTCTGCTGAAGGAGAGTCTCTTTGGGAAGTTCATCAAGTGTGAGTTTTGGTTACAACAAATGGATTTCTTAGGGCACAACGTAACCAATGAAGGAATCTCAGTTGACCCTGCAAAGACAATGGTTGTGGAGGAGTGGCCTCAACCCACAACAGTGACTGAGATTCGTAGTTTCCTTGGTTTAGCGGGATATTATAGGAGGTTTGTGAAAAACATTTCACGGATTTCTAATCCACTAACCATGTTGACTCGAAAAGGGGTTATGTTCATCTGGACAAAGGAATGTGAGGAAGGTTTCCAAGAGCCGAAGAATAGATTGGTTACTACACATGTGTTAACACTACCCTCTATCGGAGAAGGATTCATTATTTTTAGAAATGCATCTCTGGAAGGGCTTGGGTGCGTTCTCATGCAAAATGACAAGGTAATTGCTTATGCATATCGACAGTTGAAGATTCATGAGTAGAATTATCCTACGCATGATCTAGAGCTGGCGGCAGTTTTTTTTGCTCTAAAGATATGGAGGCACTATCTTTATGGGGAGAAATGTGATATATACACTGACCACCAAAGTCTAAAGTATCTTTTCACACAGAAAGAATTGAACATGTGACAAAGGAGATGGTTGGAGCTTATTAAAGACTATGATTGTTCAATTCAATATCACCCTGGAAGATCAAACAAAGTCGCGGATGCGTTAAGCAGGAATGATCATGTTGTTCTGGAAACAATGAGGATCCTAAGAGACCCCTTGATTAAAAATCTAGTAAAACTGGAAATGGGAATTATAAGGAAAGGGACATCATCAACCCTATCCCAAATGATTTCTCAACCTTCATTACTAGAGAAGATCAAGAAGGCTCAAAAAGAAGATCCTTTGCTGTAGGAGAATTTGGAGGCTATAAAAGATGGAAAGTTCCATGATTTCAATATTGATCAAGAAGGTGTATTGAAAAGTCGTACAAGACTATGTGTTCCATCTATTCCAGAGATAAAGAAAGAACTGATGGATGAAGCTCATTCCTCTAATTTCTCTACACATCCAGGAAGCACTAAGATGTATAGAGACCTTCGTGATCATTATTGTTGGGATAACATGATGAGGGAGATTGCTGATTACACTACAAGGTGCCTGGTGTGTCAGCAAGTAAAGGCATAATGACAACTTCCTAAGGGGGTATTAAAAACTTTACCCATACCTGTATAGAAGGGGGATAATATCAATATGGACTTTGTAAATGGTCTCCCGAAAACATCCCAAGGAAACAATGTGATATGGGTTATTGTGGACCGTCTCACCAAGATAGCACATTTTATCTCTATTCGGAAAGATTTCTCTCTGGATCAGCTTGCCAAGATATACGTGAAGGAAGTGGAAAGGCTGCATGGGGTGCCACTATCCATCGTGTCTGATCGTGACCCAAGATTCACATCTAAATTTTGGAGAAGTCTTCAACATGATCTGAATACTGAATTGAATTTTAGTACGGCCTAACATCCTCAAACTGATGGCCAATCTGAAAAGACTATTCAGACACTCGAAGACATGCTGAGATTATGCTAGATGGAATTTAAAGGTGGATGGGAACAACACCTCCCATTAGTTGAGTTCTCCTATAACAACAACTTCCATTCGAGTATTCAGATGGCACCATATGAAGCTCTGTATGGAAAGCGATGTAGAAATCCAACTTGTTGGGATGAAACTGCTGAGGGAAAGCTTCTTGGGCCTGATCTTGTGCAAGAGATGACAAAACAGGTTCATTCCATCCAACAACACATAAAGGATACTCAGAGTCGGCAGAAGAGAAATGCTGACAATCGTTTAAGGGACTTAGAGTTTGGTGTTGGTGACAAAGTCTTCCTTCGAATTTCTCCATGGAAGAGAGTCATGAGGTTTGGGAAGAAAGGGAAGCTCATCCCTAGGTACATTGGCCCCTATGAAATCCTTGATCACATAGGAGCAGTGGACTATCGTCTAGAACTTCCACCGAACCTAGCTCAAGTTCATGATGTCTTCCATGAATCTCTCTTGAGGAGGTACATACCCGACCCTTCGCATGTACTAAACCCAGCGGTGGTACAACTGGAACATGACCTCTATTATGAGGAGAAACCAGTGGAGATATTGGACCATAGAGACAAGGTCCTACGAAACAAGACTACCCACCTTGTGAATGTGTTGTGGAGGAATCATAAATATGAAGAAGCTACTTGGGAGCCTGAGGAAACAATGAAGCAAAATTACCCTCACATTTTCGACTACGCCTCAAGTATAAATTTCGGGGACAAAATTTCTTAAGGGGGGAAGAATGTAACCACCCAATCTTTTTGAGTAGTATATTAACTTACTCATAATGATTTAATAAGATGTTAATGGTTCATGCAGAAAGAGGAGTCAACTTCTTTATCCCGTAGACTTGACCCTTATGATGACCACTTATCAGAGCTTGGGAAGAAGGTAGCATCTGTGGGCTTCGCTTTGGACCAATCCCAAGCCAAACTCCAGCATGTCAAGCTTGAACGGAAACGCCTACGGGAGAATTTCAAGTTAGTTGAGATTACTACTAGGGAAATGTTATCTGAGCCTCCCTCAGATTCTCTCACCATAGCACACCTTACACTTAGGTCTTATGCCGGTGTTATAAGGGGCTATGTGACGAGACCCTAACTTCCTTGTGTAATCCTTTCGAGTGAATAAATTGAGATCTCTTCCTTTAGTAATGATTGTGGATTTTCTTTTGTTAGGATAATTTTAGGACATATTTTACTGATGAATTTTTGAAAAAGGGATATTTTAAAACATTTATGTAAACCCTAAATAATTAATGATGTGTAATTATTTTGAAAAAATGGTCTTCTATAAAAGTGTTCAGTATGGAATTTGGAGTCTAATAAGATCAACTTAATTTTTTATGAATAGTAAATTATGAATAGTGATTTTACGCTTAGGATTAGTAATGTGACCAAATAGATTAGTAATTTCACTCAAAGAAAGTTTTAATATAATTTAGACACCTAGATTAAATAATGTGATTCAATAAAATGGGTAAATAACGGTTTCATAAATTATTAGCCATGTTTTATTTTTTTCGGATGAATAGTGTTTTTTAATTAAAAATTTTATTAAAAATAATTAGAAAATTATTTTTATAAAAAGGAATTTATTTTTGAAATCAGAGCTTCGATATTATGTTATGGTAATTTTGGGGTTTTTTTTCTGGAAAAAATGAATTCTCGATGAATATTATTTTTATTTAAAAATTAAATTAAAATTAGTTAGAAAATTATTTTTATAAAATGGAGTTCATAAATTTAATTAGAGAATTGATATTTGTTTAAGGTGAAATTTTCGGATTATTCAGAGAATGTTGAATTTTCGATGAATAGTGAACGTATAGTTTTTATGTTACGGGTGTTTAATGACATCATTAAATGATGTATTATGTATGTAATAAATATGGTCGAATTATAAATAGTAAGATAAGGTATGAGGTGTCCCAAGTGGTCAATACCATGGGAAAATACCATGGTCAAGCCCATGGTTTTGCCAAAACCACTAATGAGGTGTCCCTTTTCCATTAATGCCTTGTCCCCTCACTTTCCCTATAAATACACACCCTTTCCGCCTTTAGTTTTCACTCCCAACTCGCCCCCAACGGATTTATGGTCTCCTTACCTCCCAAGGAGTCCTCCCAAGGTGCCCCCAAGCCCTCAAGGTCCAAAACATTGAGTTTCAAGAGTCACGATTTAAGGTAAGGGATCCGACCTCTCTCATTCTTTTCATGTAATCTCTTTTATGTCATTCCTTTTATGCTCCATGTTCTTATGTGAGAGGATTTTCCTTCATATTCCTCTTACTGCCCTTTTCATGTTTATATGATAATATATCCCCTCTTACTCTCATCATTTCGTTTTATGAAAGTTTTAGTGACGCCGTTAGGCTGCCGAATTTTTAAGGGATTCTTTCACCCTTCTCATTTTTCAAGTTCTATTTTCATGTCAAGTCTTTCAAGTTCCTTTATAATTATGTTGGGGTATGAAATCTATATCTATCATACTGAACTCTTATGTTAATATGATTAGGTACCCTATTAGAACTTTTCAATTCATTTTTGTTGAATTTTAAGTGACGTCATTAGGCTGTCGAATTTTCATAAGAGAAATCTAATTTTTGTCTTCCTTCAATGTTTTTCATTTCAAATGGTATGTCCTTCAAATTTCATTCCCATGTTCATATATCCTTATTATTTTGTCCCGCTAATGTTTATGTATCATTTTTGAGTGGGTGACCCATGACCCCTCTCTTTTCAATGTTTTCTATAACCCTATAACGTAGCTGTTATGCTACCGAATTTTCATCTCAAAATGCCTCTCTCTTTTTCTCAAAATTATTTTATGTTATTAAGTGAATACTCAAAGATATTATTTCTATAGGGGTATTCACATATATATAAAAAGGTTCTATTTTAAATTCTGGGATTTATATACATGAAACCTGCTTTCCCTTTCCGTGGGTTTAAAGTGACATAAAGATCATGTCATTAAAGCTGTTTTTAATACGTTATGATTATGAAATGAAACCCATTTCTTTTATGCTATATGGGTTGTTTATGAAATTATTGATGATTATATATGTGGCTCACATGATAATAATGGAAAATTTAAGCGTGCACCCTGATAGCGCTCCAATGCATTGGGTAAAGACTTAATCTCTAGAGATGACCATTTTAACGACGCCTTGGTGAATAACCTTGGTAATTTTTAACGACACCTTGGGGATGGTCCTTGGTGAAAAAAAACGATTGTCAATATTAAATATTGTAGCCACATCTTTAAGTTATGAAAAATTTTATTTTTATTATGATGTATGTCATCATTTCTTTCTCATGCCTTAAAGTTCTTTTCATGTACTTATTGAAGTATCTCAAGTTCACATGTAAAATGTTTCTCTTGTTTCCCTTACTGGGCCTTCTGCTCACCCTTTATTTTGATGTATGTCCCCAGGTTATGAGATGTAGTAATGAACCTAGGATGAACTAAAGGAGAAGCCTTTTAAGTGTTTAAGAAGAATGTTTTATGTTTTTTTTCATATATTATGTTCCTTGTTTCGAAGACACTAAACCTTAACGATCCTCAGTTCCGTGTAATGAAATGAATGTTATGTTATAAAAAGACGGGATGCTATACATTACATTCCTCGTCTTAATACATCAAAATGTATCACAATACATTCAATAATTTAGGTTATTATAATAAATGGTTCACTAAACAATATTATCTTAATTTCCTTGAATGATACCAAACATTCATCTTTATAAATTAACATAAACCCCTTCTGAGATAACTGAGGGAGTGGATTAGGTAGTAATGATAAATCTCTCACAATATATCAGAAGATTTTATCCAACCAAGAAATGTTATGGATCATTATTACCTTGAATTTAATAGTCTATTGTTAAATAGATTCCATCTTTGAATGTTCCTTTGATATAACCTCTATTGAAATTATATACCCCAAGAAATAAACTTTTATTAAAAAACAAATAACACTTGGTATAATATAAATATATACACATCATCCACAAAGTCATTTTCATAATCCATGATGGTTCATTATTATCTTTTGTTATCATAAAATATATAATAATCTTATACATAAATACTAGTAAAAAATCAAAGTAATATATAATGAATATATTCATCAAATCTGTAAATATAGAAGGATCGTTTGTAAGTCAAATTGACATTACTATAAATTCACAATGACTATACCTTATATGGAAGGCTATATTTAGTATAACCTCATTCATGAACCTTATCATATGATATCATGATCAAAGTCCAATCATTGAAGAATATTAAGCTCCTTGAAATTTATTAAACAATTCATTGATATGTGTAAGATGATAAATTTTCATAATAATGATTTTTATTTGTTCTTGATAATCAATGAAATGATGCATTTAACCATATTATTCCATAACAACCGAATAAGTGAACCAATGGTGATGTACTGAGAAGAATGAATCCCAAATCAAGATTATCTTAATACTTAATCTTCAATACCTACATCTCAATTTGGTTCATTCTATATGGATTCATTGAATTATGGTTAGCATAATTTATGGGTTATATTGAATAATAAATTTCACGATTCAGTGGAATACTCGTAAGATCATCATAAAATAAAACAAAAAAATACCCATATAATATAAATATCAACAATTTTACATTTATCACCAACTATCTAATATAAATAACTCTCATAAATAGTTAATAAAACCCATATCATATATGTAATTTCATTTGAGATTTTTATTTTATCTTCCCATTGATAGACTATATTCATTTGATATATGAAATATAACATCAATTCCTTGACAATTGTTGTGGGATATATTATAAGGGAACCAATACATTCCCATAATTACATAAAATTAATCTATATGAAAAAATGATTTATATGATTCACATTACAACTAAATTATATTAGAGATGATCTATATGCAGGAGAGGAAATCATCATACAATTCATTATTTTTTACTACCAACTCAACATAAAATATTGTAGGTGGTGATGTGAGACACTTAGAAAGTATCAAGAAAGAATGAGTGGGTATACCCTGAATGAAAAAAAACATTTACCCATTTAGAGTGGATGATAATTGTACATTTCACCATAATATTTGGAACTTCCATTTATGTCGTAGTAATTCTATCCTCTTAGCCATCTCACCTTGGATTCTTTTATGGTAACATCATTTAACACATGGTGAAATTGAATTAATAATGACACATCTCATTAGAAATTGATTCACTTGATAGTAATATATTATTTCTTTTTTATATAATCATGATCTTGTTTATTATTATCTACACACATATAACAAAAATACGTATCATTCATGTATTTTCTAGATTATTCCCATACTAAATAATTATAGGATGCAAATTAATTCATTCAAATATTATTCTTCTTCAACACATTCTATTTTCCTTATTACTCAGTCGACCTATTCTTATCTTGATTTCCCTAGAAGATATATGATCAATAAGATTCACTACAAGTATTAATTTTATTTTAATCTATATCATCATTTCATAACAACTTTTGTGAAACTAGATCCTTTGGGAGACAATTATTTATAGCATCAAAGAATCATTAGATTGGGAATTCTGGATTATGTATATATTCCAAATTTTTCCTGCATAATCATGTAATGTTATCCTCATAATATTACACTCTTTAATTTACATTTTTTTATTATGTGGAAAATACATTAAATTTAAACTTTTCATTATTGAAGGAATTATTTCATGAAATATTTCACGTCAAAATAACTCCATCCCATGATTTATATTACATGATAATATTTATTGTTAATGAATAGTGACCACTATTGGTCATTATATTCTCTCAAAAAATACACTACTAAAATATCATTTTAACTTCAATTACATATTATGCTAGAAATAAATTCAGTGATACTTAATCCATTGTTCAACTACAAATTGATTATTATTTCTATTAAAGGATATTTGATTCAAGCACATAAAGCAGTAAAATAGAGGTGGATTACGATATTGAATAATAGTTCTCTCCCTATTTGTAATTTAATTACAAAAAACTTGAGTTAGATACCATAATATGGCCTAGACTTCTCTATTGTATCCCTAGTTGTGTTGGTTTTGTTAAAATGAAAATCTCTATATTTAATATGTGTAGTAATTCACTTTCTTCTTGTTCATGCCATAACCAAAAAAATGGCACACAATGAGTTAGCTCATAATAATCATAAATAATTTTCATAAAATGAAAATCATTTAGTGGTAAATGTTATAAAATATTGTAATGGGATATCATAAATCTCAGGTCAGCTATATTCATTTAAAATTTAGATTCTGAGGTTTCCACTAATTTTTCCCCGATATCAACCTTAACAACCCATATGCTAGTAACCAGGATTTTTTTTCTACATTATTAAATATGAATAAGATAAAATGGGTCATATCCCCAAGTGTGTATTAGTTTAAAAGACATCAGAAACCAGATATATTCATGGTTACCATATAACATTGGAAATATAAATATAGAATAACATGAAAATAATTAGTACATTTTTTATATAATTATTAATTTCATTTTCATATAATGGGAAATATAAAACTAATTAATGGTGATCTGAATTAATATATAAAGATTATATATAGTGGAATAATAAATTAATAAATATTTTATAATCAATATTATAAGATAAATAACTGGAAATACAGTGCATTTAATGAATAACTCGAGCATGAAATATATTCATTGTTAATATTAATTCAGTACTCTCATGGGTAATGAAAAGTAAATTCATATTGAGTAGAATTAATAATTTCTTATATCATGATCTTAATCATAAAAAATATTTATCTTCAAGACCTTATTCTATTAGACATTAATTTATATGTAGCCAAACAAAAAAATAAATTTATATGTTTGGAAAAGTTATTTATCTCATTAGATTATTTAATGAATCAATGTACTATATTATTTTGGTCCCCACCCATCACTACATATATAATTCATTCATCATATTTTGAATGATAAAATATTTTCACTAATGATATTCCTTACCAACAATTATCCCTATTGAGTAAATTATATGGTATATTATGATATCCCTATTCAAACATATAATGATTATTGTAAAACACCATTTATATATAGTATTCCTTAGGTTGTAATGATATCTAGTATATAATGAATATCTATTTATAATATAAATTTATGTTCAATTAAAATTGATCAAAATAATGTGAAATTTTCAGGAGAATATTAGTGAACACACAATAAATAATAGATAAAATATAACAAAATTTTTTTTCTTAAATATTGGTTTTATAATAAAATAATATCTTTTTTATGTATAAAAAATGAATAAAAATATTAAAATATGATTTTAGTAATATCTTAAAAATAACATTGAAATCATATAAAATGAGTAAATAATGTAAAACAGGTCAGGAATCATTAAAATCCATTATGGCTGTATATGATAAAAAGAAATATTTATTTATTTTTCAAAAGATATTATAAAATGGAACATTTAAAAAACATTATAAATATTCTATTCAAAACATGTAAAAATTAAAATTCAACCCCAATATTTACATAATAATTCATTTGAGTGACTAAAGCGAACTTTTTTAAAACAATTGTTGAATATATAGTCATGGATGAAAAATATAACTGATCAAGAATAAAAATTAATATTTTCTTTACATATAAACATTACATATAGTATTTCATGTGAAAAAGTGGTGAAATATCTGTAAAATATATAAAAACACCATAAATATCCATATTGTTAGAAACTAAATAGTATTTATTAATGATGTACTATGATATTCCGTCAATTAATATAAGATCACTCCAAGAAAATAGATTGCAAAATAAATTATTACATTTATTATAATAATTATACTGTAAACCGTAGAAATATTAAACATGAAACTGAACATTTATCATTATAAATAAATATATATTCTTGTTAAATAAATAAATGGTGAAATATACACAACGTATAAATGTAAATATGTATATAATACAATATATATCTCAATTTATGGGAAATTGGGATGAAATCTATTACCTTAATCTCAATTTTCCCTTTAAGTTCATCTAAAATAATGTATATTAAATTTATATTATTTATAATTAAAAAATACACCTTATTAAATATATATACCTTTATATATTATACATTTATAATATCTTATCATCATTTATTATCAATATTTTTTTATTATCATTATTTTAGGTGTCAACTGTTTTGTTTTTTTATTTGTTTTAATTAAAAAAATTATGGACCATGTACATAGATTTTAGCTATATAATCTCCATAATGATAATCTTTAAATTATAATCATATATGTTAATTAAAAAAAATTTAAAGTCATCTATAAAATGTACATATAGATAAATGAACTACATCATTCATGGAGATGAATGGTCAGACCTTCAAATAAATTCATTTTCACTATATAAAGGATGAAATAATTGAAAGGCAAGTAATAATTAACTTTTACGAAGTCATTATTATATAATTTATTTTATACATATTAATTAATATATATCATTATTACCATATGGGTAAATCTGAAATGATATCTAGGCCACAATACTTCGTGGATGTGGTAGTCGACAAATATTCAAAAGAGTCATTATATTTTTACAATGGATTGGTTTGTAGAAATGCTATTATAATTCGAGATGAACAATTATGTTATAAACATTATAAATATTTCATAGATTTATAATTATAACTATCAAAGTAATGTGATGATTATAAATGAATGACCGCAATTTGTGGAGATATTATGTTGTATGTATGCATGAGTAAAGTTTTGTTTTTTCTTTTATAAGATATATAAGTGGTTGATAAGGGTTTTTCCATCATCATAATTAAAATTAATTATATTTAATATAAAAAATTAATTATTTTATAATCAATTACATAGATTTAGAGGAGGTATAAGAAGAATTATATTTGAATGTATCCAGTTAAGAGTGATATTTTTTTTGATAAAACTTATTTACCTTACTAAATTAGCGAGGAAGAGATAATAATTAGTTCCCTTTTTATAAGTAAGG
This sequence comes from Viscum album, assembly GCA_963277665.1. Classification (NCBI taxonomy): domain Eukaryota; kingdom Viridiplantae; phylum Streptophyta; class Magnoliopsida; order Santalales; family Viscaceae; genus Viscum; species Viscum album. Next base: position 1,959,761,200 of record OY728165.1, read on the forward strand.
GGAGGGTATCTCTTGGAATTTTTAAAATCATAAAATTAATATAAATTAATTTTTATTTCAAAATGTTTCTAAATATTAATATTTTTCTGACAAAATAAGAATGATATCATATTCAATTATAAAATGGGATTTATACATCTTTGTGTTACTGTTTTAAAATTATCTATTCATTTACCCCATGTTATCCCTTTTTATGATCACTATGATAACAATGTTTTTTACTAATTAAGGGTCAATAAATGTTCTATAAAATGACAAGTGACCCATTAATAGAGCATGATTGATATTATAAGTCATATCTCATTAAACTGTATTAATATATAATTTTTATTAATTTAAAATAATTTAATAAAATATGGATTATTATAAAATATCATTTTCAACATTTTTTAAAAAATCCATTAACATTGACTATAAAATCTTTATGATAGTATTGTAACTCGAATCGAAACCACTTACATATCCCACGTATATTATATTAACCTAAAAATATTATTTTTTCGAATAATATATCAAATTTTTATTTATTCTAATACTTTTAATACTTTTATATTCAATTATTTTCTTCTTCCTTTAATTGAATAAATACTATTTTGGTGTTGCGTAATCATTTAATGTAATTATATAAAATTTAAAAATTAAGTATAATAACTATGAAAATTAAAATTATTTTATATTTGAAATAAAAATGTATAACAGAACATGTCCCTTTATATAATTATTTTAAATATTACAGATATTAAATGCAAGAGTGGCATTTTGTATTTATCAATTTCTTAAAAACTAGAAAATGGACATTATAAAAAAAATTACCCCCTAGTGGCTATATAATCAAAATATGGATTGAAGTGGTCTATGATAACTCATAAAATGGTAGAAATATAATTGTTTTATAAATTTTAAAGCCTTATATCAATTTTTTAACCATGTTTTACCCATTTTACCCTTACAAAGATGATAAATATTTACCAAGGTTTACTCTTCAAAATGTTCAAAAATAAAACAAAACTATTTATAATATTTGAGCCTCATGATTCAAAATATGGAATTCATTTTTTTCAATTCAAATCATAAAAATTTAAAAAAAATTATTTACAAATAAATATTCCAAATGTGATGAATTTTTTTTCCAATAAAATGGTATTTTAGGAATAAAAATTATTTATATCAAAATCATGTATAATTATGATGATAAGGTAAATAATTACATTATTATAGATGTTATATCACAATTAGACAAAATCCCAAATAAAATGGGTAATTAATGACTTTTGATTCTAAGGAAATAAAATATAATTATACAAAAATATATTATACTTTACTATTCGAAAAACAAATTAATTCATTCAAGACAAATAAAAAAACACACGAGATAATATTGACATGTTGATTTCAAAAATACAATGTTTTTATAAAATAGTATTTCAAAACTTGTAACAAATAAATTATGATACTCACACACAAAATGAAACACAATTCATTTATGAAGGATATATATTATTAACTAATATAAGATAATTACTCAAAAGTAAGGAATTATTCAATAATAGTTAATAAATATATTTAAATTAAATAAATTAATTAATTTTTTTCCTAATGTGGTTAATCATATTTTAATCCTCCATTCTAGTTTCTTGGTGTTAATATTTAAATAGTTTATCATGGTTCATTTAAAATCATTTTTGTGTGCGAAACAAGTTATCAATGGAACTAGATTTATTTAAAAGAAATATAGCATAAATTCATTTTGTGTTACATTATAAAACATATAATGATATAATATGTGGTTAGAACAATTAATAAAGATGGGTTATATATAATGTGTTTCTTTTCATCATCTGAGTCAATCTATAGTGATCATTTGTAACACCCTATGATCTAAAAAAATATTATTTCGATAATATATATGGTAATAAATTTTTTAAAAAAATCTATATATCCATGTTGTTGAAATAGATTATGAAATTATTTATAAAATATAGGAATTAAATTAATAAAATTTTATTCATTTATGAAAATAAATTTTAAAAATATAACATGAAAATATTTCTTAAACACCATGGATAATTAATCACCATCTAGTATTAAAACTAATAATATTACATAAATAATAAATGGATAATGACTAGAAAAGAATAAAATCATTGCCACAAAGGGATCTCTTACATCATGTTCACCTTCTAGATTCACCAATAACCAACGAAAATATTTAAAATGAATGTTTTTCATTAATGGAGATAGAATATTGTCAGATCTAAAATGATATCTATGTAAATGATAAGAATTAACTTAATATGTTTAGTATGCCTATATATAAGAAAAAAATATGGATGTTTCAAATATTTCCATTGTAAATATTAAAATTACATATATTTTCATTAGTAATATGTTAATCTAAAATATAGTTGTTCTGAATATGATAATTAGGGATATGGTCATTGTGATTTTTTTTTAAAATATTTGGTCATTGGATGAAAATCCAATAATTAAAATTATGTCCACTATATTTTAAATAATAAATGTAAAAATGATATAAAAATATGATATTAAATTTTTATAAATATATACACATATATATATATATACAAATTACCTAAATTTCATAATAATATAAATATTTTCAAAATATTAAATGGCAGATGTTTAAAATTAAAACAGATCATTCAAAATCAATGTTTTATTAAAGATAATAATTATAATATAAATAACTATTTAAATATCATTTTTAAAGCATTATTTGTATAAAATTAATATTTAATTTCAATAATTCTTTTATTAACTATTGTATATTTTTCACAAAAACAAATTAAGGTAATAATTTTTAAATTTTATTATACATGAACTAATATATATACCTTAGAGAAATTTAGGATTTATATGAAATAACATTAAAAAAATATAGTGATTAAAAATTCCATATTCTAATATTGGTAGTTTTATTAGTAATTTAAAATTTTCAATTAAAAGATAAAAATATCAATTTTGGAATATCAATTTTTAAAAATAAAAATCATTTGTTAGTTCGTTATATAAAAATTTTCAGAGTAATAAATTTATATATTTTCAAAAATAATATATTTTTCGATGAATATTAAGAGTATTGATTTTCTAAAATCAATCGCATATAAAAAAGAAATAATTACAAGGCTATGAAATTTTTTAAAACTAAAACATTTCATTATTAATTGAAATATATTAAGATTTATTTGTTGAATTAATAAACAATATATCTACCATTTTTGAAACTTGTGCAATATTTCACACTAAGAAATTATTTTCACTTGATTATGCAAAATATTAAACATTAACACTTTTAGAAATTGAATATAGCAACTTGTTTTTACTATTTTAGTTAAACATGTAAACATTTGTTAAAATTTTAATTATAAATTTTATGAATAAAAATAATATTAGTATGATAAATGTTAATTACATCAATAATGATGAAATAATTTTATAAAAATGAATTATATTATTATAATTATGAAATACATATTCAATAAATTAGATTTATATAATTTAAATTATGTTGTTAATATAATGATTAATTTTATATATAATTATACTGATAATCACTTTATAGGTAATGAAAAATAAATAATATTAAGAACATGTAATGGTAAAAAGATAATTTTATACAGAATCTATTTTTATATATTATATATTTTAATTTATATGTACATTCTATCATATTTAGAAACTGAGTTACACTAAATATTGAATCAATTTTATATGAAACCCTAAAAAATTTTAAATGGGTCACTTTATAGTATTAAAATATATTATAAACTAATTAGTTTAAAAATCGTTACAAACGAAAAACAATCAAAATGTAAACATATAAAAAACTATTTTAAAAATAATTAAATATGTTTATAAAATATGTGAAAGGTCTTTTTTAAGGCAATATTGACACGATATCACCCAAAAATCTATTATTATGAAATTTGGGGGACATTTCCAATGTAATAGTGCAATGATATCTTGGAAGCGTAATTATTATTTCTAATAGTGTTATTTTCATCACTTATAAAAGATGATCACATCCACCCCTCCAATATTACACTTCCCATTCAAATTTATCAGAAAACCATTTTTGGATTGGCTCTACAAGAACACACCTATTCTTACACAATCCCTTAGTCTATTTATGTTTTCTTAATTCATTATTTTACAATAATACCATTAATATAATAGAATTTATCCAATAAACAAAATTGTGTGGGCTGAATTAATCAAGAATATGATGTAAGGGATCTTCCATTCCACCCTCATCACTTTTCAATTTTTTTCATATTTATTTTCCTACTTTTTATGTAGTTTTAATATCATGAAAATATTTTATTTTTATATATATTACCCATATAAATATAGATAGTTAAATATCAATTTAATTGTGGGGGTTATACATGTTTTATTTCCCTTTTAAATTCCATATTTTATATAAAATCATTTTTAAGGGAACTTTCTTCTTGTATTATGTAAAAATTCACCCGCATAAAATTGTTTAGTCCCATGAATAGCATTAATAAACTATGATTATTTTTTATAACCCCTTATTTCAATAATGGTTTTATAAAAAATAATATTTTCATTCCATTTTATTAAAAACCTTCACATATTTTATAAATAGTCATCCAAGAGGTTCATTTTCAATTCTTTATTATCCAAGATAATTTTCATGAACATTCTACACTAAAAATCTATATTTAAAACAAATGTAGGTTTATTGAATTTTGTTGTCCAAAATAAATTAATTTTTTATTCTATTTTGAATATTTATTATTTCGATTTCTCATGTTGATTGAATTTGATTTATGAAACCCACTCCTTATAATTAGTTTAATCTTGATTATGATTTATGTTTGATTTATTTTCTTATCCTATTAAACATATATGTAATTTTCATAAACGTTCTGAGAGGTATATGAATTAAATTTCCCTAAAATTAAGTGGGTATAGATTTTTATCACATGAGATGTTATGTATGGGATTATAGAGTAAAACTAATCAACCATGAGGCTCTGTCCACATTATAATGATAGTATTTTTATTAACCCTTGATTTTTTTCATAATTTCATGTATTATGTTTTTCCACTTATTCTATGTTTCCATGGTTTTAATATTTCATTTCCTAATTTATTGTTTCATTATTATGGTTTCCCTTTTCTATGATATTATGATATACCTCCTACGTTATATTTTATGCTCTCATCCCATGTTTATTCCCTCACTTGGCTGTCTGTATCACCAATTTTACTTATCTATTATTTGCAAGGTATAATATGTTATTTTGGAAAATTTACTACAATTAGGATAATAATGTCATGTTTTAAATAAATATAATTTTGTTTATTCAATGATGATGCACTTATTTATATGATCATATAAAGACGCCAAAACTCAATATCCATGATATAAATTCATTTTAAAATATTTAAAACAAGGTGTTTTTAAATATTGGTTCAATAGAGTTGTTAATAGAGTATGGAATAAATAATTTTTGGGATTTACATTAGATATTATTTTTGAAAACCCAAGGGGTTTGTGTATATATGAGATAAAATCATGATTTTGGTTAAATTATTTTGTTTGTTGTTTTCCTTGAAATTACAATTCCTTGATATTTAAAATTAAATATAGTTGATAAAAAACTACACAAAAGGGTAATCACCCCAAAAATTGTTTATTGGCCATAGATTGTATCATCACATTTATGCATGATGAGTGGGTTTAATATTAATCACCTACCTAGAAGTTACCATGGGATATTCTTTAGCAGATATTATTCCCTTTACGATCAACCACTGAGAATTATATTATAGTTACAATCAATGAAAAAATTGGGAATTATATGAAAATGGATAATAAAGATTCATAGGTTATACTAAGATTGTTTTTGGTTGTATTGAAGTATTTATTTAGTGACATGATAATATAAAAGTTTAAAAAATTATAAGGATAAATCCATTTTATCTTATTTATTATGATAATAACCCTAAGATGTTAATTGTTTTGTCACCCATATTAACACTATAGTTTTTAGTTATGTTTACAACATGAAATAACTGATTTAGCCACGGTTGTGAGTGAAAATTTGAAGATTAAATAAGTCCCCAACCCCTTGTAATGGGTGGTAGACTATGAAATCATGTGATTTTTCTAAACCAACAATAATGAGTAATTATTAACATTGTAATGATAATTTAAATACATAGAACAGAAAAGAATACAATAATAGAGTCTCAGTAATGATCACATGAATAAGATAATAAACGAAATAGTGCTTAATTTCCATCATGAAAAAATGTGTGGAAATCAACTTGGAAATTTCTTCAAGGTGACTGAAATATTAATTACTTATAGAATATGGGTTCTTTAAGCAATTAACTATCAAATGAAATTAAATTGATAGGTAATAATTATGAGAGTGAAAACATTTCATCCAAAAGAAAAAATAATTGACCAATTACTTAAGGGTTGAATTCATGGTTATTATATAAGTTAATTACCTAAGATAAAGGCTAAATAGGATAATATACATAAAAAAATCTATTTATATAGGAATAAGAGAAAGAATATTCAATTAAAACTTCTTAGGTGATAATAAAAATTATATTTAGTGATGAAAATCAAATATCCACTCTGTAAGTAATAGTATTATATTTCAATCTAGATTAACCAACCCCTTTGTACAGATAATTTTCTCCAAGAAAATAAAATCATCTCCTTGATTACCTAATGTGTAATTATTAGTAAAAAATTCGAATGCAATAATTATTGAATGAAAATTTCGTGTTTATGGGAAATTCTCTTACAAATTATAATTATCCATCGTTGATAAATTTAATATGTTTTTGGAAATAGACTATTTTGATCCATATGGATGCAAATTTATTTGCAGAAAAGAGATCAAATTTTATATATAACTATGATAGTTTATTCCAGTATGATTATGAACACACTTAATAAGGGAATTATATAATCTGATTCCCAGAACTAGATAACAATAGAATCATGGATAATTTTTTCTGATAAAAACTAGTTTTTTGTGAAATTGATATTATAATGGTAAAATATATGTATATTATGTTTAAAAGGTCAATATCATAGTTTATAATATATATATACATATCTATATAAAAGTAACCCTTATAAAAATTTTGCAGCACCCCTGGTTTCATGTATGATTCCCGTTAATTATTTTTTAGAGGGATATAATTTCTTTGGGTGATGTTTGGGAGGGAATAATGGATGTTTTTAAAAAATTTATGGATTTTATAGTGGTTCATGATTTGAGTTCAGTTATTATAAACTATGAATCTCCTACAAGATTCCTTGATAAGTGAAAGAGAGGCTACCATGTATACATAAGGTCTGTCCTAACTATGAGCACACCTATGAGTAACCATTAAAATATGAAGACTGGGTAAAACATGTTTAGCGCACAATTTTCCTATCAATGAGATCCAACTATGTGATGTTCTTTGGGTGCCATTGGTTGGGTTATAAATTTTCTAACCATGTACCCATAATGGGAATGATTAATATTGAGGTACTAAAAAAGTGGATCTCAATCAATTTTTCTCCCACACCACTCATTTTATTACTCATTTCAACCCTAAAACGGTTTTATCTCCTCATAATGGTTGTTAATACTTTCACCATCAATCTGAGAGTGATCCATTGGAAAATCATGGTGCATTTTGGGTTAAGTTTCATAAAAAGTATATATTTTTTATGGTTTTCCTTTGATCACTTCATCTAACCTCTCATGGATTTATATATATGATCTATTAGGGGAGAGATATATGTTTTTTGATTCTAAATATTTTATGATACAGTTGTGTTATTATTAGGTAAAAGATCTAAAGTTGTTTTTTTATATTTAACAAGGATTTATTGAAGAATTCAAGCCATTATTCATTTTACCCCATATTTTCTATGGTTGGTGTCATCAATGTTGAATAATATAATTATAAAATGAAGGTTTTATTTTAAATTTAGTAAAATTTATATTTGTACTGTGAAATTATTTTTGAAACTCATGATAGAAACTTATTTCAGTGATGGTTTCTGAAATTGTGGAAATTGTTAGGAAGTGTTATTTATAGAATGATTTTAAGATAATGAATTTAAAAATGTTTGTTTTATTTTATTAATGGAAAAAGGTTATTTGAAATGGTAATCAATAAAAATATATTTTGATTTAAATGGTTTGGAATAATTTTTTCACATGAAAATGGAATAATTGGTTACTGTTTGTTTATTTGCAACAACATGACCTTGTGGACGGGGTGTGTGCCATTGAGGAACTCGTGTATGGTTATCTTGTGAATACTTGGTATATCAATGAGATACCACTCATGAGTATTAAATAATCACCTGAGAATGTACGGGTTGATATGTGGATCTATAATTAATTGGTTTGTGTGAAAATGGAAATTTTTGAATTATATTAGATAATTCATCGATTTCTTCCTTTATAAAGATGGATAGGTTTGGAAAATGGGTTGGATATGATATAAACTATATAAAATGGTTTTATATAAATGGTTTTATATAAATGTTATAAATTTTTCTACACTTTTGACACGATTTGGGACATTATTTTGGAGAAACATACTATATTCCATTACTCACCCCATTCATCAACACATTAGATCATTGAGAGATATTATTTATTGATAAAAAAGTAATGGAAAAGTATCTCATTTCTTTAGAAGTTATCCATGATACTTGGGAAGGGATTGTGGAGTTGGATCATGGATATTGATTTTAGTTGTTGTGTTAGTGTCCTCAGATTCCTTGAGCTTCGTCTATTTTTTCTTTCACTTTGTTATTAATAATGATCTTTCTTTTTTCTTAGTACTCCAATATAGATTAGTTTATTTTTTCATTTTTTTCATAAATTGTTAATAAGAAACATGTATTGGGTGTTGGTTATGGTTATGTTGGTAGAGGTTTTTTATCTTCGAACGGAAAATATTCACCACACTATTATGAGGACCTTAGTATTTATTTCTAGCCTTTGGTGTTGTGGGGACGTCGCATAAGGCCATGTAGAAATCCTTCATTGTACCAATCCAACGAGGTGAGGCAATATGTTACATATTCATTAGTAGATTATAATTATAACTACTATTATTTAGTCTATAAAATTGGAAATGTAATTCCCTATGTTTTATAAAGAATATTATTTCTACAAAAAATATTTCAACAATTATAAATTTTTTCTATATGCCAAGTGAATCGAAATATGTTGTGAAATAAGTCCTAGAAGATACGAATTAAACAAACAAAGTTTTACTAATTCATAATAATAAATTAAATTTTGAAAATACGTAACATTATTTTACACATAATTGATTGTTAATAACAATGCATAGGTACATCCATTAATGTTCAAAAATTAAACTGGAAAAAAATGAATTGGATAATATATTCAGCACTAGAAAATCACTAAGAAAATATTCACCATTGAGAGTTACCAGTAACCAATAAAATATTATAATGAAAATGAACATTGTGAATATAATATCATAATATCTGAAAATATATCAATGGAAATGATATATATGAATACAAGAAGATTATTAAGACTATATATAGGTATAAAATATGGTATTTGAAAATATTATCATTGAAAATAAAGTCATTATGAATCCTGTAATTTCAAATATTTTCATTGATGATATCATCACTACATATGCATCAACTATGTATATAAAATCCATGTATTATAAAAAAAATATAACTCCCAATGAAATAAAATATTAATTTAAAATGAAAATAATACTTATATATTTTCATTTTTCTTATTGATAATAATAATAATATTTTTAAAATGTGTCATGATGTGTCTGTAAAATTCAAATGAATATTTCTATATAATTTTAGTAGTAAAATTATAATTTAGAATATAAATAATTAATTAAATGTATTTGTTATAGCATATTTAGGAAAAAGTTATAATTTTATTTCAAACTATTATTTTATTTAATGTTGTATGTTTTCAACATATAAATTTTGTTTACACAATTAAAATGTTATTAAAATGATCTAGTTTATTAATATCACATAATTTAGAAATTGATATGAAAAATATTAAGAAAGAATTACTTTTAAAAAAACTTTTTTCAAATAAATATTATTTAATTTACAATATATATTTTTAATTATAGATATAATCTTATAACATTATAAATTTCAATTTTATAAAATAAACATTAGTTATTAATTCCTCATATTAAATTTATTATAAAATTAATATTTTCATATTACTTTTCAAATAATTGAATTTTAGGTCAATAGTAAAAAGTCTATTTCTCGAAAAACTATCACCCTTAAAATAAATCAATGAATTAAATTATTAATAAACTCTTATGATATTAAAAAATATTTTTTAATAGTAATATAAATGATTTAATCTTAAAATATTTAATAAATAAAACACTTGATTAACAATTTCCAAACACAATGATTTTTTCACATAATGAAACTATTTTTACATGATTATGTTAAAATTTAAAGTTTGTAACATTTAATGTTGAAATATACAAAATAATTTTCTATTTGGGTTCAACATATCAGTACTAGTTAACAATTATAATTTAATATTTGGTTAGAAGGATAATAATTGACATATTTTGGTTAATTATCATGATATTGGTGAATCATTTTTCTAAAATTAATTATTCTATAAATATATTGAATGTTTCATCCAATCAATTAAATTGATATAATTTAAATGATGATTATAATAATATTATAAAAACCATGTGTAGTTATATTGAAACTGAAATGATTGTAAATCATTACTAAATACTATTAAGATCACATAATATTTAAAAGAAACTTCTCTATAAAACTATTAATTATATTTTTACTATATTAATTTAGAATTTAATTTATCATAATAAGAAAATTATTAACACTAAATGGAAATTAATGTTTTGTTCAAAACAGAAAAATTATAATATTCTTTAACAAATATTATTAAATATAAAATATATTATTTATATATAAACATGATACCATGATAAAAAAATAAATGTACAAATTTAAAAACTTTTGATAAAGGGCTTGAAATATTTTTAAAAAAATTATGGAAAGTCTTAGTTGAGGATTGCGTAACCCAAGATCTCACAAAAAATGGTTATTATGAATTTTACAAGTTATTTTCCAATGTATTTTTTAATGGTATCAAAGAATTTTAATGTGTGTTCTTAAAAATAACATTGTCTTCAACTATAAAATGGGGTCACATCAACCACTCCATTGTTACGGATTCTTTTTGATTTTCCATTCAACGTATTTAAAAAATCTGTCTCCATGATGTATTTGTTTATTCCACAATACCCAAGTCTAATGAAGTTATCATAAGAAAATATTTTCCTAGGATACCTCTAAGATAATATCAAGTCTCCAATGCAGTTAAGCAAGTGAACCTAAAATTTCAAGAATATGATGTAATGGACCACTTATAAAACCCTCGTCACTTGTCAGTTTCACATTATATATATATTTTCCCTTTTTGAAACAATATTCCTTTAATTAAATTCTTATATTTTATTAATATTTTTCTCTTATATATGTACAATGTTTAAATTTTATTTTCATTTCATGGTTTATACATGTTTTAGTTCCCTTTCAAATTTCATATTTTATATAAACTAAATTTAAGGGAACAATTCCTTTTCTTACCTCATGTCAAGTATCACCCCTATTTATTTTTTAATCATGAAGAGATTATAAAGCCCCACATTATGTTACAAAGAACCCATTTTATTCAATTATATTTTTATTAAAACTAATACCCGTTTAATTTATTTCAAAATATCCATTAATTATTTAAAAAATAATCACCATGTATATAATTTTTAATCTTTACTCTCATGAATATTCAATATTGTAACACCATCATAAAAAACTATATTCCTTTTTCAATTATAAAATTCATAAATAATTTACTCCATTTTCTATTAATGAGCCATATTATTTAGCATTTGGCTTTTCCTTGAATAATAATAATGAAACCCATATTCTTATCCCTGGTTTGATCATGCTTATTATTGTTGTATGGTTGATTATCCTCATTTGGCATTAATATGTATGATTTTAATTTATATAAACGGTGGTATTGAATTATATAGCCCTATATTGGATGGGGTAATGTTTTAAATAACTTGAAATTTTGTGCAATGGATTATGAAGAGGAACTAATCCTCTACATGACATCATCCAATTTTTTATGATAGTATTGTAAGTTACCTATGAATTATGTTTATGATTTCATGAATTATGTTATTGTCACATCCATGATTTCGTGATCTTATGATTTAATTTTTAATTTTCTAAATATTAAGTTCATTGTTTTTATGATATCAAGTAATGCCTCTTGAATCTCTGGTTATGATTTGTTTAAATGTTTAATCCCAAACTCTTCTTTCTAGATCACCGCATTTCCTTATGTAGTTTTGACATGGTATCCCATGGAATTTTAAAGGATATATGATATTTAATATAAATATACTGAAATTTAAAAAATAGTGTTTCTAGGTTCATATTGATTTATTCATGTGTCTAATAATCTAATGTAACATTACCACTAGAACAAACAATTAATTTTTTTTCGAAATATAGGTGAAATTTTTTATAATAAATTGTGTCTATGGCTTGGTTCAGTAAATTTTTTATTAGAGGAAGGTATATTTATTTTGTGGGATTAATATAAGATAATATTACTTAAAACCCTAGGCATATGTCTTAGAATGAGATAATATCATGAATTTTAGTAATGCATAGATTATAGAGTTTTAGAGAAAATATAGTTTTGTTTTGATACTAGTATGTGGATGTTGTTGAAAAAAAATCAACCAATGAATGATCTCTAGGAATATGGTAGGCTGAGTATTTCCTCTATCATCACTCTAATGCACGATGTGTGGGTTTATGACTGAACACCAAGATATAAATTCACATGGGATATGATTTGGTTAATCATATTATCTTTATTAATAGCTATGAAGCATTTATTTTCTAGGTACATTGAGGGTCAAGGTTTAGAAGAATAATAAAATCAAACACAAAGTAATGTTTGGTAAACAAAGATATAATACGTTTAGATTAATTGAATTATAAGATAATGTGGTGACATAAAAAGGGTATATTTTTTCAAGGTTGAGACAATTTTACGTTATTGGTTATTAAAATCCCCCTCGTATTTTCAATGTTCATCAGTCATGTTTACTCCATTTGTAATAGAGATGGATAAAACCTAATGTATCTATCATAGAAATGGGTGTGAGGGAAAATGTAATAACTAAATAAATTATCTACTGTTTATAATAGGATAAGGAAAATGAAATTTTAAGATTATTATAATCCATAAAACACAAATTAGGATACACAATGTCACCATATTGAAAACATTGAGTACACCCATGAAGAGAAGGATAGTGTCCTATGGAATTTTAGAAATTTTATGAAATCCCCACTACTGATGTGATATATAAAAATTATATGTAATGAGTAAAAGCAATCATACACATAAGAACTCTGAGTATTATATTTCTACATGTTTCAACCGACCCCTTTGTCCCTAGAATGTTTTCTATGAACATCAAACCATGACATTAATTTTTATAAATATGACTTGTTATTGAAATATTTCTAGGGGTTTGATTATTTTATCACAAGATTAATTTTTTTAATGTCCCTTTTATAAATATATTTATCCGAATATAATAAATATAATATGTTTTTATAAATGGATTGGGTTTCTCCACATTGATGAAAACTATTTAAATAAGAAGATAACATTTTATATAAACTAATGATAGTTTATTTTTGTATGATTTTGAAAAAAAAGAAAAGGAAATTAAAAAATTAGTTTATGTATACCATATAATTATAGAATAATGGATCAAATGATTATGTAAAAATACAATATTTTGTAAAAACATTTTATTCATAAATGGATATGTTTCTTAAGATTGAAATTTTAATGTCACTCTAGAAATTAAATTTATAATATCCTCTATCTATAAGTCAAACATTTATATTTTCATTAGTACATAATAATTAAAATTCTGAGGATGCAATTTATATAAGGTGGATATGGTAAAACCCCATGTTTTTAGAAATCATATTTCGTCCATAATAAATATATTTATAATTAAAAAAATCTATAAGACCAAAAAATTCAATTAGATTAAAAAATAAGTCTTACAGGAATTGAATTAAACTAAAATCATTTTATTCATTCATATTATGAAATTAGAATAAATGAGAAAGAAACACTTTTTTATGAACCAATTATTATTAATCACAATCTATTATAACAACCATTAAATGTAACAACCCAGGTATTTATAGAATATCATATTTTTATATATTTAATAATTTTAAATTATATATAATTTTCTCTTTAAAGGGGATGAAATTTACAATATAATACTCAACCCGCCACAATGGATTTCTTCTTAATCTTACATTGCATACAACTTTTAGTTATTCCGAGAAACAAAATAAAAAATATTATTATTTTAAATGGTAGTTAAAACCAAGACATTTTATTGGAGGAATGAACATAAATAACCGTATTATGTTTAAAAATATTTTTTAAATATTTTTACATTTATCAAATAAAAGTTAGTAGCTTAAAATAAAAATAAATCCAATTTTAAGCATTAATATGCTAATATTCTTTAAAAGGTTGATTTTAACAACTTTTGAAGGAGAAACCATATTAAATATAGTTTTTTTCTCTTTTATATATTCTATTTGATAAAATAAAACTCTTCTTTTGTCACATACATGAAATATTTAAAATTTATTTTTCATTTAATTTCCATTAATGCATTTTTTGGGGGTTTCCAATGGTTTTATGGAGAAATAGCTGAGTTTTCATGAATTGGGCAAACTGTTAGCCGAATTCAAGATTAAAAAAATAAATTTTTTTTATTTGATAACATTTTCATTTTTTAATATTTTTCACTCGTTCCAACTCCTAAATGTCTTCCCCTGATATATTAACACTACCAAGTAAATTTGGGGATTTTATAAATCCATAACCATTGTTTATTGGGGTTTTTGTTTAAGGGGTTGGGCCTGCCCCAAATCCCAATTCATGTTTTGAAATTAAATTTTGATTGTTTTATTACATAATCATTTTTTGGGATTTTTCAGTGATTCTAGTCTCAACCAAGAAAATTGAACCCAGAAACCCCTCTAAACTCTCTCACCACTCTTTGGAGCTCTTGTTCATCGCAAATTGGTTTAGAACTCCATATCGTTCCTCCAATTTCCCAAATATGAAGAGGTAATTTCTTTATTTCATAACTCTCTCAATTATTTATATTTTTCCTCCATTCTAGTTCCTAAATGGCCTAATTATTCTTGTGGGAACTAAACGTGAATTTTGGCTATTTTAAATTTCACCTACTATTGTTTTGGAGTGATTATGTAATGATACTTCATGTAAGTGAGTCTATTTCTTTCCTCTTTCAAACGGATTAGGGTTTCATTAAATTTTACTAGGGATTATTACATTTTTATTGAGGTACCAAATTTCCATATGGTAGGTTTTAGAACCTACGGTTTAACCTTGGGTTTTCTTGGTCTTTTATTGTGGATTTAGTTTTGATCAAGGTCCCTCTTATTGCGGTGGTGGTGTGATTTGATTTTCGAACAATGGATTCATGGTTTTAACTAATTTGGTAGGTGATTCCATTGTGAATGAAATTTTCATGAATTAGCAAGATTTTCTTATGGTATATTCTTGTTTATTTAATTTTAATTTATCTTAAAAAAATAAGTGGCATTTATAAAGAAAATGAATTTTTAGTGCCAATATTTGGTTAAATTGGGGATTTTTCATACAAATATTTTATTGGTTCATTTGGGGTTGTCCTATAATTACATAGTTGGTTTTATTGAATTGTATTCGGAATGGATATCATGTTTAAATGTTTATTATTTTTGGTTGTTTCTGAGAAAGTTGGTTTAAATGGTGTTTGGGACGCAAATGGGCTTAAAGTGTCATGTTTGTCTGAAAATGGGGGTTTTTAAAGGATATAACTTCTTGGTTCACATGGGGCTGCCCCATAACTGAATTATTTTTTTCATTAATGGGTATTGATCTGAAATTTTGTTTTTCTAACTTACAAGTGTGCACATAGTGTGCAATGTGGATATTTCTATGAATTTTGGGAGAAAAATAATGTGAGATTTTTAGAGGATGTTTTATTAAAAATCTAAGTGTTTTTTGCGTGTTTTAAGTGGTATAAAATTTGATATATATGGTATTGGTTTTTTTTACTAGTAATGTTGTTAAATATGAAAATTTATCTTTTTCATGCTAAAATTGATTGAGCACAAATAGGGGAAGCCCGGGTACCTAGGTGGGGAGGATTTGTACTAGTACGGCTAGTGGACTGGATGGGTTTTGTCCTGGGTTCACATAGAATTTGGAGAATGAAAACTCTAACTAAATTTTGTCGATTATTATTTGGGACCACTAGGTTATGGCTATGTTCCCTACTAGTGGCTCATGTAGGAGAACAAATTTCTCTATGGTTACATTACACTAAGGTATGAGGTACATAGGGCTCAAGACAACCTAGTGCCGAGGGTTGTTCCCAAAGTTGTTGCCCATTGGATTTATAGTATTTACCCATGTCTTAAGGTGTGATTGGTGGTAAATTAAAGTATCTAAACTTTCTATTTAAATGCACGAACATCCTGAAATTTTTTATTGAAAACTGTTTTCAAATGAAAGTTACAATTCTTGGAATATTAACACTACTCTTCCTTGCCTATTAAAACTAATTGTTTTTTTCACATTGTATTGCATGATATTTGGAATGATTGGGTGGTGTATTATTGGGATTAGGCTTAAACCCTACTTACACCCTTTGGGTGTATGTAGACTTGGTTATGTTTGACTCAGGTAAAGGAAAGGAAAAGGGTGATGGCGGTTCAGGGTGTTAGTTCCCATCCTTGATGCGGAGTTGTGGAGACGGCTTGTGGGTGATTACCCCTTGTCATGTGGAGTCCTTGGGGATTTATTGATGCTATATTTATTTGTATTTGGAACGCTTTTATTTTCTTTAAACCAATGTATTCAGTTCCCGTTTTTGGTTATTACTTGTTTGGCTCGAAAATTTCAGATTTATACTATGGATTGTTTTAATATGTTATTCTTTCATACTCGGGTAAATTATTCCTATACCTTAATTATTGATACCTGGGCACTTTTTCCAGCCTATGGGGATAGGGACCACCCTTCGGTCCTTTTCACGGGCTAGGTTTTGTGTCAGTATTGGTGGAAACCATATTTGGTTTGTGAAAAAATGGTAATAGAGGAGGTAAGCATTTTTTTGGTAATATTGCTATTTTGGGACGAGTCGTGATAGACATGAGCTAGGAATGTTGGGGTTCGGGGTTATGTTTGTGAGTAGGGTTATAGGCCCACACCTCCCATGGAAAACCTTGAGTCAGCAGGGGATGTTGGAATTTACGGATTGACTTCTCTTCCAGTTGAGACGTGTGGGCTGAAGACCACATGTGGACATCAGGAAGATGTGGAGTTGTTGTTTTATTATTTAATAAAATGTGTATAATTTATTTATATTTTATTTAATTGATTAAAATTTTCATAATTGGGGTATTGAATATTGTTTTTTACTGTTGTATTATTTAGCAACATGGCTCCCTAGAAATCTCCCATGCTCCCACAGGAGGAAGCTGGAGAGAGTTCTCCCTCACCGATTGATCAGAGGCTCATGGAGGCTGTGGTTCAGGCTATCCAAGATTTGGGGCATGGACCAGCTCCTTCTCCTATTCCCGTTAGGGAAGATGAGATAGGTTATAGAAAAGATAAAGCATAAGAGTTTCTAAGAAACAATCCTCCTACAATCCGAGGTAGCTCATAATCCTAAGAAGTAGAAGAATGACTTGAGAAGATCGAGCGTATAGTTGAGTTCATGGAAACACATGAGGAGCTTAGGGTGAGTCATTCCTCCTTTCTGTTGGAGGGTCCTAGCCGTAAGTTGTGGGAGTCAGTACTTCAGGCTGGGAAGCATGAGCAGATGCGCTGGGGAGATTTCAAGGATGTCTTCAATGAACAGTACACCCCTGAGGTGTTTGCTAATTATAAGCCAAGAGAGTTCATGGAACTTGTTCAGGGGAATCTATCTGTGATGGAGTATGCGAACCGTTTCACGTAGTTGGTTCGGTGTGCTCCAGAAATTGCCTCTAATGAGCAAGCGAAGGCCTAGAGGTTTGAGAAAGGCATGCGACCGGAGATATACTCCCAGGTGTTCTTGTTTAAGCTGCAGACCTATTCTGAGGTCGTTGACCGGGCATGCATGGTGGTGATTGATTGGAATGGTTGGGATGGTTTCTATTGTTCAATATCAATAGTGGTAAGTGGCAGCTCCTCGGATAAGAAAAGGAAGCGGGATGATCATGTGAAGATAGGAGGTGGCAGTTCAGGCCACTCTTCGATGCAGTTTTCTTCTGCGGCTTCTGATGCGAGATCGGTCGGGTGCCACCAGTGTGGGAGTCTCAGGCACATCGGACTAGAATTTCCACTTCCTCTAAAACCTTGTTAACAATGTGGAGTTATGGGTCATTTACAACGTTTCTGCAGAGTGTCTTGTCCACATCCAAGTGGGGTATGGTGGGTGGCTTCAAGAGGAGTGCCATCACAGTCCGAGCCATCGAGGACTGGGGGATCTCGATTTGGTGGTCGCGGTAGAAGGGCTGGATCATATTCTTGGCATATCCAGTTCAGGGAATAGCAACGGACTAGCGGGAATCCTCCGGCAGATACTGGACATCTCCATGCAGTGGATCAGGAACCAGCAGGATCAGAGGTGGGACCGTCGACAGTTCGAGGTACCTTTTAGATTACATATTCTATAGCTGCTTCTATTTTTGATACCAGTTACTCTGTTTCATTCATTTCTGCACATTTTGTTGACATGTTAAATTTTACAGCTGATTTGATGTCTTTCGCGATGGAGTTGGTGACACCGCAGGGAAATATGGAGAAGTGTCTCAGGTGCCTGTCGTGTGTGATTTCTGTGTTAGGGGTTGAGATGCAGTGGGACCTCCTGGTCTAAGATATGGAACTCTTTTATGTAATAATTGGGATGTATTTTCTAGTACACTACCAGTCACACATCGATTTCTACAGACATCATGTGTGTTTCACAACACCTGATGGGAGTCGTCAGGTTTTTCATGGAGAATGGGCTCCTTGGTCAGGTCGCATAGGGCCTCCACTCCCAGAGTTGGGATGTTTTATCTTCTATTTGTATTCTCTCATGATATAGGAAGGTATTTCTTCTTAAGGTGCACTCCCTCATGTAGTGAATGAGTTTCCAAAGGTATTCTCAGATGATTTTTTAGGTTTCCCCCGGAGCGGGTTGTGGAGTTCTCAATTGATCTGGTGCCGATAACATAGCCGATATCTATTCCCTCATACCATATGGCTCCCACCGAGCTGTAGGAATTAACGATACATCTAGACGACTTAGATTCCAAAGGATTCATTCGCCCGAGAGTTTCTCCTTGGTAAACACTTGTGTTGTTCGCAAAAAAGTATGATGGATCCCTCCGGTTGTGCATTGACTACCATAAGCTGAATAAGGTAACAACTAAAAACAATTACCCTTTTCCCATAATTAATTATTTGTTTGATCAGATGAAGGGGGAGAAGTGGTTCTCAAAGATATACTGGCATTCAGGGTATCATCAACTCAGGGTGAAGGATTCAGATATCCCAAAGACAGCCTTTGGATGTAGGTTCAGCCACGTTGATTATTTGGTCATGCCCATCGGGTTGTACAATGATCCAGCGGTCTTCATGGAACTCATGAACAAGGTGTTTCATCAGTATCTCTATTCTGTTGTTTTGGTGTTCGTGGATGACATTCTGGTATACTATGGCTCTGAGGAGGAACACAAACATCACTTACGGATCGTTTTGGGTACATTACGGGATCACCTCCTCTATAGAAAGATGTCCAAGTGCACTTTGTGGATCAAGGAGGTGAGATTTATAGGAAATTTTATCTCAGAGCACGGAGTTTCAGTGGACCCTGAGAAAATTAGTGCGGTCATGTCGTTGGAGCATCCGAAGAATGTGTTCGAGATCCTGAGTTTTCTTGGCATGGATGGTTATTAAAGAAGATTCGTTCAGGATTTCTATCAGCTTGCTTCACTGATGACCAGCCTCACCCAGAAAGGGTTGACGTTTTTATGGGCTCCATAATTCTTGGAGTCGTTCAAGGAGCTGAAGAGGTGGCTGACTACTACCCGCGTGCTGATTTTTCCATAGGCTGGAAAGGGATATGTGGTCTATTTTGATGCTTCAGGTATGGGTATTTGGTGCGTTCTTATTCAGGATGATAACGTGGTCGCGCATGGCTCTCACAAACTTCGACCACAAGAAACGAACTACCTGACCCATGACTTGGAGTTGGTAGCAGTGATGCATGCTTTGAAGAAATGGAGTCACTACCTCTTTGGGGAGAAGTTTGTGGTCTACTCAGATCACAAAATCATGGCTTATATCTTCTGGCAGAAGGATCTCCACTTGAGGCAGTGTCGCTATATCGAGTACCTACGGGGGTTTGAGTTTGACATTGTCTATACCCCAGGTAAGGGTAATGTAGTGGCCAATACCTTGAGAAGAAGGGTTCCAGTGTAGTATTTGAGGATGTCCAGTGATGAGTGGGCATTCATGGGGCTCTTTTCTCAGATGCCTGTGGAAAACATGGAACATAGTGGAGGGGCATGTTTGCCAAGAGTCCAGTTGAATCTTTCTCTGTTGGAGTTGATTTAGTGGGATCATCTCATTGATGAACTTTTTCCGCGGTCGAAGCAGTTTCTTCATGGTGGGGAGACATCCTTTGATTGGTCGTCGTCTCCCGAGGGCATCTTATGCTTCCAGGGCTGTTCAGTAGTGTCTTTATATCTACGGAAGGTGGTGATGTAGGATAGCCTCCAGTCTCAGTGGGCTGTCAATTCGGGTTCCACTAAGATGTATAATGATGTCTGTTAGTACTTTTGGTGGCCTGGTAAGAGACGAGACATAGTGAACTTTGTTTCGAGATGCTACACATTCCAATAGGTGAATGTAGAGCACCAAAGGCCCTCCGATTTTCTCCATACATTACCCTTTCCTACCTAGAAATGGGATGAGGTCTCCATGGACTTAATTTTTGGATTACCACGTACACCTAGGGGTAAGAATGCCAGTTGGCTGGTGATTGATCATCTGAACAAATCATCCCACTTCATTCTGATCAGGGATACATCTAAAGTGGATGAGTTGGGCCATTTGTATCGTAAGGAGGGGGTGAGACTCCATGGTGTCCCATTAATAGTTGTCTCAGATAGAGACCCTATTTTCACTTCTTGGTTCTGGGAAGGCCTTCATAAGGCCTTGGGGTCTCAGATTAAGATGAGCACAGCATACCATCCTTAGACGGATGGTCAGAAAGAGTGGGCGAATCAGATTATTAAGGACATGCTCATTGCATGTGTATTGGACTTTGGAGGTTCCTGGGATAACCATTTGGGGTTGTTTTAGTTTTCTTATAATAACAGTTACAAATCCTCGATTCTAATGGATCCTTTTGAGACACTCTTTCGTCGGCCGTGTCGGTCCCCCCTATGTTGGGATGAGGTAGGTGAGACCTCCCTACTGGGGCCGAGTCTGGTATATGAGACGTCTGAGAGGGTCAAGTTGATTAGGAAGCATTTATTTATAGCTCAGAGTCTCCATAAATTATATTCTAACTGGTGACATCGTGAAAAAGGGTTTTCTGTGGGTGGTAGGATATTCTTGAAAGTTGCCCCTCGTCTAGGCCATCGTCGATTGGGGAAGCAAGGGAAGCCGATGTCACGGTATGTCGGCCCATTTGAGATCTTCGAGCGTATTGGAAAAGTGGAATATAGGTTGGCCTTAACTTCTCAGTTGACATCAATCCATGATGTCTTCCATGTCTCCCAGTTATTGAAATACAACCCGGATCCCTCCCATGTGCTGAGTTGGGACGAACTGGATCTAGAGACTGACTTGTCTGTTATTGAGTGGTCGAAGCAAATAGTGGAATCCCAAATGAAGGTGCTTCGAGGTAATTTCATTCCGTTGGTCCGAGTTCTTTGGCAGCATCGTAATGATACACATGAGACATGGGAGCGGAATTCATGGGTTGAGGAAGAGTATCAATTCATGTTTTCTCATCAAACTTCGGGTTTAATTTCATGGTGGGGATAATTGTCATGGGACATGAAGTTTTCATGGTGGAGATAATTGTCATATACATGAAATATTTTAATGGTATTTTTCATTTATTTTTCATTAATACATTGTTTTGGGGGTTTCCAAAGGTTGTATGGAGGAATAGGTGAATTCTCATGAATTGGGCCAAACTGTGTGCCCAATTCCAGATTTTAAAAAATAAATTTATTTCTTTCATAACATTTTCTTTTTTTAATATTTTACACTAATTAATACTCCTAAACGTCCTCCCTTAATATATTGACACAAAAAAGTCAATTGGGGGCTTTTAGAAATCATGAACCATTGTTTATTGGGGTTTTTATTTAAGGGGTTGGGCCTCCACAAAAGTCCGATTCTAGTTTTAAAATTAATTTTTTTTTGTTTTATAACATATTCAATTATTGGGATTTTTCGGTTATTCCTAGTCTCACCAAAGCCCATTGAACCGAGACACACGTCTAAGCTCTCTCCCACCTCTTTGGAGCGCTGGTTCATCGCAAATTGGTGCAGAAATCCATATGGTTCCTCAAATCCTCCAGATTTGAAGAGGTAACTTCATTCTTTCATAACTCTCTAAATTATAAATATTTTTCCTCCATTCTAGTTAATAAATGGTCGAATGGTTCTTTCTTCGAATTAAACCTGAATTTTGGATGTCTAAAATTTCATCTAGTGTTGTTTTGTAGGGATTACTTTAAGATACTTCAATTGAGTCCATTTCATTCCTCATTGAAATGGATTAGAGTTTCACTCAATTTGACTTGGGATTCTTCCATTTTTCATGAAGTACAAAATTTCTATATGGTAGGGTTTAGAACCTAGGGTTTATCCTTGGGGTTTCTTGGTCTTTTATTGTGGTTTTAAGTTTGATCTAGGTCCTTATTTTTGTGGTGGTGGTGCGATTTGATTTTCGCACAAAGGATTCAATGTTTTAACTAATTTGGTAGGTGATTCCATTGTGCATGCAATTTTTTTGACCTGTCATGCTGTTTTTATGGTATTTTCATGTTTATTTCTTCTTAATGTTTCTGAAAAAACTTGTTTTAGTAGAATTTATAATGAAAATGAATTTTGAGTGCCAATTTTTGGTGAAATTGGAGGGTTTTCATACAAATATTTTATTGGTTCATTTGGGGCTGTCCTATAATTACATAGTTGATTTTATTCAATTATATTAGGACTGGAAATCATGTTTTAATTTTTATTATTTTTGTTTATTGCTGCAATAGTTGGTTTAAATGGTGTTTGAGAAGCAAATGTGCTTGAAGTGTCATGTTTGTGTGAATATGAGTGTTTTTAAAGGATATAACTTCTTGGTTCTAATGGGACGGACACATAACTGAATTTTGGGTTTAATGAAAGGGTATTGAACTAGAATTTTGTTTTTTTGACTTAAAAGGGTTCAAATAGTGTGAAAAGTGGATATTTCAATGAATTTTGGGTGCAAAATAATGTGATATTTTTAAAGGTTGTATTATTAAAAATATAAGTGTTTTGTTGTGTTTTTTAAGTGGTATAAAATGTGATAGCTACTGTACTGGTTGTTTTTGACAAGTAATGGTGTTTTATATGAAAATTGATTTATTTTTCATGCTGAAATTTATTGAGAACAAAAGGGGAAGCCCGAGTACCTAGGTGGGGCAGATTTGTACTAGTATGGCTAGTGGACCGGATGGGTTTTGTCCCTGTTTCTCATAGCATATAGATAACGAAAAATCTAACTAAACTATGTGGATTATTATTGGGGACCAATAGTTTATTTTTATGTTCCCTACTAGTGGCTCGTGCATGATAATATATTTTTCTATGGTTATTTACACTGAGGTGCGAGGTACATAGTGCCCAAGACAACCTAGTGCCGAGGGGTGTTCCCAATGTTGTTGCTCATTGGATTTGTAGTATTTATCCATTTCATAGCATGTGTTTGGCCAGAAATTATAGTATCTAACCTTTATATTTAAAATCATGAACATTATGAATTTTTTATTGAAAACTGTTTTCAAATGAAAGTTACAATTCTTCAAATTTTAACACTGCTCTTCCTTACCTATTAAAACAGCTTTCTTTTTCACAATGTATTTCATGATATTTAGAATCATTGGGTGGTATCCTATTGGGCTTAGGCTCATACCCTACTAACACCCCTTGGGTGTAAGTATACTTGGTTATGTTTGACTCAGTTAATGGAAAGGCTAAGGGTGATGGCGGTTCAGGGTGTTATTTTCATCCTTGGTGCGGAGTTGTGGAGACAGCTTGTTGGTGATTAACCCTTGTCATGTGGAGTCCTTGGGGCTTTCTTGCTGATGTATTTATTTTTATTTGGACCTCTTTTATTGTCTTTAAACCAATGTATTCATTTTTTGTTTTTGGTTAAGACTTTTTTGGATTGAAAATTTCAGATTTATACAATGGATTTTTTTAATGTGTTATGCTTTCATACTTGGGTAAATCATTCCCAAACCTAAATTATTGATATCCGGGCACTTGTTCCAGCCTATGGGGATAGGGAATGCCCTTCATTCCTTGTCACAGGCTGGGTTTGGTGTTAGTATTAGTGGAAACCATATTTTTTTCGTGATATCTTTAGAATCGATATATCAAAATTTAATTTGGATGGAATGTTGGTATTATTATGATAAAGCTCATTATTTAATGAATAGTAAAAATAATGAATTTTAAGCCAAAAATAGTTTTTCATTTGATTTATTTAAATGGTTAGATTATATTTTTTAATGGTTTGAATTTGTAATGTGATTCTATTTTTACCATTTAATCTAATGTGGGTCATTGGAAGCAATTTCAATTTTAAATTGGATATAAATACATGTCAATCTGTTGTAGTTTTTACTTCATAAGAAATTTTTTTCTAATGTTGATAATGAGAATTAAATTTAAATTATTTATTTCAATTTATATGTTTTGAATTTTTTAAAATAGAAATTATTTTTTTATTAAAAAAATCAAAATTTCTTTATTGGGAATTTTTGGAATTTTTCTGAAAAAATTAAAATTTTGATGAATAATGAAAAATACTGCATAATAGTTAAAAACCAACTTTTTCATTTAAACATAATTTTACCGCTTATGTGAATTAAATTTCAAAAATAATACATACATTTTTTCCATATGTAAGTAAAATAGGGTTCAATGGGATGAAAATAATTTTTGTTGAATAGTTAATTTTTAATTTTATTTACTGCAGTTAAAGTTAAATAGGTTATTCAAGGTAAAAATAATTTTATAATAATATAATATTAATGTAACAATGATCTTAACCATATTAGATGACTCCTTGAAGTCCAGGAAAATCTTTTGGAAATACTATTGTCCTTTAAAAATGATCATGGTTAAGATAATGACATAAATAACATTTTATTTAAAGTATATATAAAAATATAATAAACATGACTTTTTTTAATAAAACAATTTTAATGGGGGTTTATATAATATAAATATTTGACAATAAATATTCATTATAAAGATAAAATGTTTTTCTACATAATGATATTTTATTTATAAGTTTTAGAAATCAAATAAATAAAATTATTTATAACACAATAACGATTTAATGATTACCTCATTAATGAATGTTTTAAGTAAATTGTATGATATATATATTAAAATAAATTTATTTGGAAACTTTATATGCCATACACAAATTTTATAGATGAGTATATCTTTTTATCTTTTAATTAGTTAAGGTTTTATTAAATAATCAAGTTATATTTGAATTTTTAAAAAGTTAGGATTTGAATAGTTTAAAAATTAATACAAATAAGTTTTTAAATCAATCAACGTTTTCTTAAATGATAAAATAGTCCTACAAATCAATTATTCATCCAAATTTCATTTATGATGTTAAAAATGATAATAAAGATCCATTTTGGGTCGATTGGAATTTTATTGTCAATATATTAACTATATGGTATGAATATTAAAGAAGACATGGTAAAAGTTAAAGAAGTTAACAAATGGTTAAATAAAAAATATAAGAATTAAAAAATATCAACCACATTTTAAATTCTTATTTTATGATTTTATTTTTACTTATATTCATCTTATCTTTCAATTTAATGTGTTTTTGACCTTCTGAAACTGAAAATCATTTTATAATAAAATAATACATTCAATACTTCCGAAATATCGCATCCTCCATCTTATAAAAGGGAATCACCTCTAACCGTTTATTCACACCTATCAAGCATCTTGGATCATCCAAAATCTGTACAAATAAGCTCTAAAAATCCCTCTATTTTAGCTAGCAGCCTTTCCCTAGGTAGATGGATATTAAAGAGAGTTCATATGATCAAATCAAAAGACGTTACCCGATTTAAATGTAACGTCTTCTCTCAAGTTCTTTCCTTTTATTCAAATTCATTACTCCCTATTCTAATATTTTTATTTTATTACATAAAAACACCATTATCCCCAATATACATTAATTTTTTTAGGATAGGTATTCTAAGTACACTCGCACACACCTCCATCTAATGGATCAGAACTTATTGTTTCAGTGGACGACGAACTAATCCCTCACGAAATGATGATTGTTCAACTTTCACCTACCACCTATCATGGTGGAAATTATGATGGAAATGTATTTATATTTTATATATATTATATTAATATTCTCTATATTATTCTGTATTTTTAATTTATAGCATTCCTTTATGGATTCCAAAATGGGTAAATATGATAATTTCACATTAGAAAGTGCAGACTACCACCGCCTCAATGAGATATGAATTGTTCATACCATACGTGGAACGTATTAATGATTGTGTTTATGAACTTATTTAATGAATATAAGATATTATATTATAAGGTAATAATAATATACCAATGTATCATTTGGTTTTCATTATTATAAAAATGAAAAAAATTAAAATGAAAGCAACGTTCATGCGTACGTGCGACTTACTGTCTCCATGAACAGTGTAATTCATTTTCATATATCCAATGATATGGAATATTCTAAATATATATTTAGTAGATATATATGATATAATTTATATCTAAATAATTAATATCATTCTCAAGATTATGGAATTTTTACCACATAGAAAATTTGTAATTATAACTTGTTTTTTACTAATGTTCCGAACATCGACAAAATGTCCGATATGAACTCAAATAATTAAGTAATTTTTTTAGATAGGTAATAAGAGATGTTATAGTAATTATAAAATTGGAAAAGGTTCTTATTATAGTGTAAATTAACTTAAATTTATTATTCTGTATGGGCAATGAACATACAAGACAAGTCAGACCTGTGGTTAGGGGTTTTCATATAAATTTTTATTCTCGTGAGATTCATTCCATATTCGGAACTATTATACTTTTACGTGGTGTATTTACTTCTCATTATTTTATTAATTTTGTAATATATATTAATTTTTGGGTATTTATATTTTCATTTTTTGATTCTTTATTCATGGGGGTATGTTTCATAAATTACCAAATCGGTTAGGAAACCATTCACCCTTCTCTTTTTGTCGAAGACTTCTACTATTTAATATCATTTATTTTCTATTATATTATGTTTTTATATGTTCATATATATCCCTATTTATATAAATTTTATCTCCATGTAATGAGATACCTATTTCTCTCCCTTCAACTCTTTTGTTGAAATTTTATGTGATGTTGTTAGGCTGTCGAATTTTCATAAGGGAACTCCTTAACTCAATTTCAATTAATTGGGATAAACTTATACATATTGATTATGTAAATATATGAATATATGTGAAAAAACTATTATTCAATTACACATAATACCAAAATATATTGGTTGTATTTATAATTCTCACACATAATTATGTAATTGATTTATCCATAACCTAATGATAAAATCATTGTAAGGGACTACACATCAATCTCCTTTTATTAAAGAATATCATGATATTGTGTGCCTTTATTATCCTATAAGGTGTATATACAACAATTTTTACATTTTATATCATTAATTTAAATATTATCATGATATTTATTGTTTTATTTGATGTAATTATTTGACAAGTTATATTCAATAGTTTATAAAGTGGTAAATGAATCTTTAACATAAAAATAATTTTAGATGTATTAAAATTTTAATATTCTATATCCTTATCATTCATGTCCTTGTTTTTGAAATGATATTAAGGATTTATTTATATATACTTGACTTGTTTAAAGTGTAAATTCCTTTCAAAAGATTCAAATTGTTGTGGGACACTTGGATTCAAAATTCGTATTCTTAATTGTTATAAATGAGCTGATTATGTCAGCATATTGAACTAATATCTTGTGAATGCAATGTGGAAATTTTATCTTTTCTCTACGCTAGTTCTTTTTGGTATGAATATTTTATGGTTCTTTGACATTTTTTATGAATATAGGTGGTTCCGTGATAATCATAGTGTGGGTGAGCCTGAGATAGCTCTACAGTGCATTGGGTAACATATCAAAGGTAAATGTTAATATTTCTCCTAAGAGATTTAAGAAATATATTGTGATGGGTATTCCAAACATAAATCCTAATATAGATGTGAAATCTAAAATTTATGTATTATTTTTATACCACAAGTTACCTTTATTATTTATTATTTCTATGTGTTTTCCATAAATCTTATGATGTCATGGGGTATGTTAAAGAGCTTATATTTTTTATGTATTGACAGACTAATGTTTTCTTTCTTAATTTGATAACCATTATTGATAGTTTTATGCTCATACCATGTTTTTGAAATTTTTTCACAGGTTATATGGTAGAGTAAGAGAAAAAATGAATTCAATAATATTTATATCAAGAAAAAAATTATTATCATCTTTTAAGTGATTTTATTTTATAAAAATTGGATACTGAGTAGAAGTGTCTACTTTATAATATTTGAGATGTAATTTAATAGTTATAGCATAATTCTCCAAAACTATAAACCTAAAAAGAACCTTAATGGGAATTATTAACTTAATTTAAGATTATGTAATGTTTAAGGATTGAGCCTTATCTTTGGTATCATTGGTCAGTTTAGATAACTTTAGAGGTTACAGTGTTATTTAATCATATGTGACATAACCATAATGGTTAGAATATTATAAAGAGTCATATTTTTTTATATAAATTAAATTGGTTTAAGATAACATGAATAAGTATATCTTAGTCTTTACCCTCCCTATAATATATTATATGTTGATTTAACTGATATACTCCCACAGACCTTTTGGGTTTTAGAAAATTTCTATATCTAGTAGGAACCAAAGTATGAATGGATGTGAAGAAAACTGTGACGGTCTAATTAATATGAAAGTGAATTAAAAGGTAAATTTTAGGAGAAATCTTGTGTTTATTCTCAACAAACTATCTAGAGTTATTATTGACCACATAACCATGGTGATTTTTATAAGGAATTTTATATGAAAGAATCAAATATCTACAAAAGTTCAGTTAAAATAATTGTAATATGTATATTCAAGAACCTATGAGTCAAGGATGTGGAAATAAACAACTGAAAAAAGTCCTTCAATGTGATAGGAATATTCTATAGATGTTTGTTTTTATGGTCAAAAATAAAGAACCTTCTATGGAAAAATGAAGAATATAGTTGAATCTAGGAAAGGGAAAGAAGTTCATTATGAAGAATCAATTGAATATTTTAAATGTGTTGTGCATGTTCATTATTCAAATAGATGTACTATGAAGAAGGATTGGGAATGGTATCAGCAATATGGTACAAATATATGTTTAACAATTTTTAATGCCTTTCTAATTAAAGTTGAGGAATGTTAAAATGAACTGTGAAAGGTATAGATTGTTTCTGATATCATGTATTGACGTTACTGAAATCCTTGGACATTATGTTGGATTTTTTGTAGGAAAGAATTATAAAAGAAAAAGATGTAAAACCATGGATACTGGATCCGGAAGAATGTCTGATGATTAAGATGTCAACATTTTTTACAATTAATGTGTTATGCTGGATCAATGGATGATGATATGTTTATATGTATAAATGATAGGATTACCTTGGAAGAAGTTTTCTAGTATATTTAATCATAATGTTTTAATTTTGATTTTTTTTTCATTGAATATTTATATTTTCTTTTGTGAATATAGTTATGGAAAAACCATTTAGGTTTATATGATCCTTGAATATGAGGCAACAATAGGTTATTATTTTTTGGGAAGATAATGTAAGGTATGAGATAACATTTTCGGTTAAAATATGTTATGGTTGTTTTGAGTAATTATTCTCATTTTTTGGAATGTTATAAAATTATATAATTTTGTAAATTGGACAACACGTACACCTTGTGACAACGAGTCGCATCGGACAAAGCTGCAGTAATCGAACCCACAACCATTGTGTGATTGGGATTTATCACCTACCATTAGACTACATGATGTCCCTAGATATTATGAATAATTATTTTTAGTAAAATGATTTTATGGATCAAGAATATGTTTATTTTTGGAACTTATGTTTTATCAAATTCCTATCATTAGTATAGGAAAATTATGTAGTGATTATGTTATAATGTTTATTTTGGAAGATGTTCTCTCTTTTGAGGAAATACAATCTGAAAAAGGAATATAGAATACAATGGGATTTCAATTGAGGAGTAATGGTATAATTTTATTTGGGAAGAATTTATTTTTTTATTGTGGACTTATAATGATTTGGGTTAGTTATGGAAATGATTAACCTATCTTTGAAAATATGTTATTAGGTTTATTACACTTCAGTATGATCCATTAAGAGTAGTCGATGTTATTTGGAGATAAATGTTATGATTTATGCTATATAATATGTGATCAAAACCTTCTAAATTTTGGGTTTCAAACATAGTTTGGATTATTTTGAAGGATTTTAAGTAACATTTTTTATTGTATTATATTTTTTGAACATTGGGTATTTGTTTATTCAATTTTGGAGATTAATAGTAGTATTTCTTTTTAAAAAGGATTATCATTTTTGGGATTATCTATACATGAACAAACAATTTTGGTTTTGTTTAATGTCTAAAGATTGGAGAAATATATAATTCACCTTTTGTGGATTCTGTTATTCACTAGAAGTGTAATCTATCACTTTTTATGTTACCATGTAATCATGAATACTCATCATTTGGAGAAAATATAATTTTGTGGTATAAATTTATTAAAGGATGAATGTATACATGGAAAGTATGTATGTTTCCTATGTTCTTAATCATGATCATAAATAAATTCCTAAAATTGTGAAAAGGATATTATATAAAAACGTAGTTCATTTACTATTCCTAATGGGGAATCAATGACTGTTAACATATTACAATTTTGTGATTTAATGGTTGTTAATTTTATCTTGATCATGTTTTCTATCACTATCCATAAAAACGTTACACTTAGTTTCCCCTCCATATCCATGTTTTCAATGAATCCTAGTATATTTTATCTTGGGTAACCTTTGTAATTCACTTTCTTTCATTGGATGTGATATTTTTATTGAATCATTTTCTAATGTTATAATATCAATGATGTTTCCAATCACAATTTTAAAATTGCGAGGATGAAATTTGGAAAATGGGGGAAGGATGTGACGACCTAGGTATTTCAAAAATATTTAAATTTAATATTAATTAATATTTGTTAATTGAATATTAATTTTTATTTAAAGGGGATTCTATTTTTAATTGCATAATAAAAACACAATAATAGGTCTCTTTGAAATCTTACGTGGCACACAACATTGAGTTATACAGAGAAATAATATATTAATATTATTATTATAAATGGTAGTTAACTCCTAGAAGATTTATTAGTGGGAATGAACATATATAAACATATAATGATTAAAAAAATTTAAAATGTTTTTACATATATCCAATAAAAGTAGCAGGATTAAAATAAGAATAAATCTCTATTTGATCATGAATACTCTGATACTCTTTAAAATGTCGATTTTACTAACTTTTGATGGAGAACCATTTTTAAATGCAGTTTTTTTTCTTTTTTATATGTTCAGTTTTAAAAAATAAGATTCTTCTTTAGAATTGAAGCATCGAAATTTACTTTGGATGTAATTTTGATATTTTTCAGATAATGTTATCTTTTAATGAATAGTGAAAAATACTGCATTTTAATTCAAAACTGTATTTTCATCTAGTTTATTTATATGTTTAAAATATATTTCTAAATGGATTTCAAGTGTAATTGCATTATATTTGTAACATTTAAAACAATTTTTGTCATTAGAATAAATTTATCTTTTAAATTGAACATTAATACATTTCAATCATTTGATAGTTTTTACATCATAAAAACAATCATTCTGGTTTTGACAATGAAAATTATTTTTAAATTAATAAATTAATTTTATATTTTTTGAATTTGGTAAAATGGAAATCAAATTTGAGTTCATAATATAAAATTATCTTAGGTTAATGGTTCAGTATTTTTCTAAAAACGTTCAATTTTTATGAAAAGTGAAAAAAAAACTACATATTAGTTAAAAACCAACATTATAATTTAAATGTAATTTTACCACTTTTGTGAATTTTAGTTAAAAAATAAAACATTGTTGGTTGTCATCATTAAGGAAAATGTGGATCAATAGGATGAAAATAATTTTCGGTGAATAATAACTTTTGAATTTTACTTACGACGGTTAAAGGTAAATAGGTTAATTCAAGGTAAAAATAATATAAAAAAATATAAAAATACCTTAATACTTTTCCGAACATTATTGGACGAGTCATGGCCAACCAATAAAATACATGGGTAATACATATGGCCTCTAAAAATCCACTTGCGTAATATGATGGCATTAATAAATTTTTATTTATAGAAAAAAATAAAAATATCATAAACATGAGTTTGTTTTACTAAAAAAATATAACGTGGGGTTATATAATTGATATATTTGACTATAAATATTCAATGTAAATATAAAATTATTTCCTACATCATGGTATTTTATTTAAAATATTTATATACCATATATATTAAATTATTTATGACACAATGATGATGTATTGATTACCTAATTAATTAATGATTTAAATAAATTAATTATATATATATTAAAATAAATTTATTTTGAATATTTTTATTCCATAACCTAATTAAAGAGATGATTTTTAAATTTTATATTTGAATTAATAATTTTTTTTGAATATAATCATTTGGGTTTTATTTTTTAATAGTTATTATAGGAATAGTATAAAAATGACATAAATGAGTTTTTCATTCAATAAATATTTTATTAAATGATAAAATAATCATAAAAATCTATGATTCCTCCAAATTAAATTTATGATGTTAAAAATCTCATTAATTATACATTTTGAGTATCTTAGAGTTTAATAGTAAATATATTAACCATATAGTACGAATATACAATAAAACAAGGTAAAAGTTAAATAAGTTAACAAAGGGTTAAATAAAAAATATAAGGTTTAAAAAATATCCAAAACATGTCCTACTCTTATTGGTATATTTTAGTTCAACATATATTTATATAATAATCCTGATACCTAACCCAAGTTGGTTCGAGAGATCCTCCCTCTTCAAGGAGATGAACCCTAGCTGATGCCTGATGATGACTCCCCCCCTACTTCCTGGTGGAGGGAGGGGGGAAGATGATTTGGCTCTACTGCCCCCGGCACCGCGAGCATCTTTTGTCCAATTTTCAAACCCTAATTACCTTCCGGACTTCCCGTAGATTTCCCTAATCCTGAATGTTCCGGATCTTTACCATGGGGTCCCTTAGCTATCGATTTCTTCATCTGAATTCTCTGCGACATCGAGTTACCTAGATTTGACCCTGGTTGCTCATTTTTCTCATCGAAGGCCTTCCATTGATGAGTTTGATCGCTTCGTGTATAGGGACTTGGATTTAATGGAACAAGCAGTTGTAGGGCTTCTTGATAATCATCATCTGATGATTCGATTTGGCTCGGAGAAAGTCTTAATCAGTGCCTGGTCCAGAGCTCCTCGTCGTTGCAGCGGATGAAAATTTTTTCTTCTCTGATGGTCGTTTGATATCTATATGAATTGGGATCCTTCATCAGTTGAAAAATTGGGAAGTCTTCCTCATCGTCCTCTGCCTTTTCAAAATCCTTTGATAATTTTAATGTTATGTAATTTGGTAGCTCGGTTCCTGTTCTCATATGCTCGTACTTCTTTTGTGAGTCATCCAGTGAACCCTCGTTTTTCTGTTGAGGTGGATGCCTCGAAGCCCCCAGTTGATTGGATTTAGATTTCTGTTGGGGAGGAGTTACGATGGAGGCAAGCTATTGTGTATGAAAATTGGGTTGATTTCTTTTCGGCATGTTGTAGTATGGGTCATTTGGTTGGTCATTGTCATCGTGGAACCAGATGTAGGAGGGTTGTTGCTTCGACAAAGAGGCATGGTGGGGTACCTGATCAAGGACAACCGCGTCCTTATGCAGCAATGTCTGGTAATGCTGTTTGACTGGGTAATTCATCTCTAGGAAGGCAGACACAGGCTTCCCCCAATCCATCTGTAGCTGTGGTATTTGACAGATTGAATCATGATCTATCACTACATAATGGTGTGGATCATAGTGTGACAGATGAGGCTGGTCCTCATACTAGACCTGGAGGCAAGGTGGGCGTGCCTGTTTCCTCAAGGGATATATTTCAGCATGGTTAAAATCATGTCGGTCAGTTTTTTGTAGGAAGGGTTGACAGTGAAATAGTCAAGGATGGTGATGCTGAACAGAAGGGGGAGCTAGCATTGAGCTTTGTTGCAGATAATATTTGTCCAGCTATTATGGATCCTCAGTAGCAGTTGAACTCTACATGTGGTTTGCAGATTATAGTTGATATTGGTATGATCAAATCTAGGGATGCTGAGCAGAAGGAGGGGGAGCTGGCCATGAGTTAATTTGATGGACATGCTCATGATACACCCCATGTTTGTCCCGCTGTTATTGACTCTCAGTTGCAGTCAAATTCAGATTGTGGTTTGCAAATTACAGTTGATACATTCAACCGTTTTCAATAATTGGGTCATGAGGAGTTGAATGGGTTCCCTCAAATGAATGAAGTTCACAATATGATATTCATAAAGGAGGATGTTTTAAGGAAGGAGTTGTATATTAGTAATTATTTTGTGGAGTCTCCATGGTGTTTGGCTATGATTGATTTCAATGAGAAATATGAACAGAACCAGATACTGACTGATACTTGCCAAGAGATGGTAATTACTGGTGAATGGGGGGATGTATCAGACAGTGATAAAGAAAATATTTGTTATTTATCCAGGATATCCTTTAGTGACGTTTTCAAGGATGGGAGGAAAAATCATGGAAATGAGGAACCACCCCAAGAAAAAAGAAGAATGAAGAAGGTTTATGACTTGCCAAAGCTGGTGTCGACTAGGTCATCTATCATGAAATCCTATAAGGAGTTGTTACCTTAGAGAAACTAAATATTAGATGGAAATATGCAATGTTCGTGAAGCACTGTGATAGCTTTGAAGGGGAATCAGCTAATGCGAAGGAAGTGTTATATCATTGGTGTGGCAAGGGGTATGACTTTTATGAGCTGTAACTCGTTTTCTTTGCTTATTGTTCTTGTTCGGTGTACGTTTTCCTTTCCTAATAAACGGTTATAGGATTTTCCTCTGGATGAGCATTTCTGGTATATTTTTATTATTGTCGCATTTAATGAGTTTTGGACCTTCTAAAACTGAAAACAATTTTATACTATAATAATACATTCAAACATTCTTAAAGAGTCCCTCCAACATATTATAAAAGGACATCACCTCTAACCATTTTTCAAAACTCTTAAGATTCATGGATCATCCAACATCTTCCCTAATAGGCTCAAAAAATACGATTATTCAACCTAGAAGCCTTTCCCTAGAAATAAGGAAATTCGACAGTTCCCTTAGGCTCAAATCAAAAGAATTTACCCTATTTAAAGGTAACATCTTCTCTCAAGTTGTTTCCATTTATTCTACTTATTCACTCCCTATTATATTATTTTTTATTTCATAATAATATTAGTATCATAAATATAATGGGATTTTTTAGGAGATGTATTCAGACTACAGTTACACACACCACCATCTAATGGATACGAACATATTGTTTCTGTGGACGATGAACTACTGCCTCAAGAAATTATGATTGTTCAATTATCTCATACCGCCTCTCATGGTAGAAATTATAGTGGTCCTGTATTTATATGTTATATATATATTATTTATATTTTCACTATTCTTCTATATTTTTCATTTATATAATACCTTTATGGTATCCATAATGTGTAAATACAATCATTTCATTTGAGGAAGTACGGACTACTGACCCCTCAATGTGATATAACTCATTCATACCAGACATGGACCATATAAAGGATGTTGTTAATGAAAATATGTAAAATATATAAATTATGATGTTATACTAGAATAAAAATATACTTATGTATCATTTGGTTTTAATTCATTTAAAAATGACAAATATGTAATGAATGTAGCGTTCCTGCATACGTATGACTTACTGTCTCTATGAATTGTGCGTTTCATTTTGATATATAAAAATGATATGAATAGTTATAAATACATATATACTGGATATATATGATATATATGATATCTAAATAATCAATATCATTCGAGAGATAATGGAATTTTAACCACATGGACATTTTTTAATTATAACAAGTTCATTTTTTACTCAAGTTCTGAACATCAACAAACTCTATGATATGAACTCAAACAATTAAATAATTTTTATTACAAGGAAATAAGTGATAATGAAGGAGTAATAATCATTAAAAAGGTTATTATGAAAGTATAAATTTACTTATGTTTATTTTTTAGGAATAAGAACGAACATTCAAGACAAGTCAGACTTGAGGTAAGTGGTTTTCGTCTTACTTTTAATATACGTGAGAGTCATGCTACATATGAAACAATTTTTATTTTGTGTCATGTATGTACAGCCAATGATTTTATTATTTTTTTAATATAATTTAATTTATGCGTATTTACATCTTAATTTTATGATCCTTCATTAATGGGGTGTGTGAATCATAAGTTACCAGGCCTATAAGGGAACCTTTCACCCTCATCTTTTAGTTATAGACTATTTTTATATATTTTTTTTAATTTAATAATATTATGCATGAATTTGTTAGTATATATATTTTTTTTTGTAAAAGTTATGTCCATTTGATGAGATACATTTTTCTCTCTCATCCACTCTTTTTATAAAATTTTATGTGACACCGTTAGGCTGCCGAATTTTTGTAATGGAACTACTTAACCTAATTTCAATTCACTGGGTTAAACTTATACATCTAGATTATATCATTATATGAATATGTTTCAATGTCCTATGAAATTTTAAAACTTAATATCCACTTATTTTGTCTGTATTTATATTTTTTCACACATAATTATGTCTTTGATTTATTCTTAATCTAATGATATAATATTTGTAAGAGACTACATCTAATTCTTCTTTCATTGAGCCATATCTTGATACCATGTACCTTTATTATCAAATAATGTGTACATACAAACTTTTTAACATTTCATATCATGAATTTATATATTCTAATTATATTTATAGTTTTATTTGATGTTATTTTTTAATGATTTATATTCAATAGTTTCTCAAGTTGTAAAGGATTATTTAACTAAAAAAATGTTTTAAATGTTTTGAAGATTTAATATTCTAAATAATTATTTTTCATGTCAATGGTTTGGAAATTATTTTAAAGATTTATTTATATGGAAATTATTTTATTAATTTTTAAATTATGTTGAAATGTTGCAAACTGTAATGGGACACTTGGATTAAAAATTATGCTTTTTAAATGCCTTAAATGAATTGATTATGTTAATATATTGAACTGATATATTGTGAAT
Source organism: Viscum album (assembly GCA_963277665.1). Classification (NCBI taxonomy): domain Eukaryota; kingdom Viridiplantae; phylum Streptophyta; class Magnoliopsida; order Santalales; family Viscaceae; genus Viscum; species Viscum album. Next base: position 1,959,799,376 of record OY728165.1, read on the forward strand.
ACAATGCGGAAATGATATATTTTCTTTATTCTAGTATTATGTGTTATGAATATGTTATGATTCATTTGAATTTTTTATGAATACATGTGGATCTATGATAAACCTATAGTTGGTGTGCTTGAGATAGCTATCTAATGCATTCAGTAACGCGACAGAGGTAAATGTTATTGCTTCTCCCAAGAAATTTAGGGAATATACTCTGATGGGTATTCCAAACATAACTCCCTATGTAGCTTTGAAATCTAAAATGTAAGTATGATATGTATGCCACAAGTTATCTTTATTATTTATTATTTCTATTTGTTATTCATAAATCATTGGATTTCAATTGGGTTTGTTAAAGACCTTATGTTTTTTATCTATTGACAGACTAATGTTTTCTTTATTTTTTTATTACCCTTACTGATCTTTTTATGCTCATCCCATGTTTTTGAAATTTTCTTCATAGGGTATAAGGTGGGGTAATAGCACAGGAAAAACTGATGATGGTTTATATAAAGAAAATAATTCATTTCTTAATTTAAGAGTTTTTATTTTATGAAAAAATGGATTCTGAGTAGAAGTTTCTGCATTGTTATATTTGAGATGAAATGTAATAGTTATAGCTTAATTCACCAAAACTATAAACCTGAAAAGATCCTCAATGTGAATTAATTACACAATTCCAGATTATTTAATGTTTAAGGTTGGGGCATTATGTTAAATGTGCATAAATTAAATGGGTTTGATAAATATAAAAGATTAAAAACATACACACTACGAGATCTTTTGGATCGTCTTTAAAATTGTGAATCTCCATTCACTACTAGAAATTAATCCTTCACCAATGGTTTGAAACCATTGGTAAAGGCTACCAAACCATTAGTAGACTATATACCAAAGGTTTGGAAAACCGTTGGCAAGTAAGGAGTGACAGTATCCTATTACCAACGGTTTTTGTAAAACTGTCGGGGATAACAGTATAATCGGAGGATTTCCAACGGTTTTACAACCCGTTGGCAATGATGGATGTGTATTCCATGATTTACCAATGGTTTAAATAACCTTTGGTATATAAGATATTCTCAATGTTTTACCAATGGTTTACAAAAACAATTGGTAAAAATATGTACAGCACTATACCAACGGTTTAGTAAACCACTGGAATAGTGTATTACAAGAATTTGACAGCACCTAAAATCATCCACTGCACACTCAACTACACACCTGCATACACTCTTAACTACAACAAAAACACCTGATATATCACAAAAAAGCACATAAAACTGGATAATATTATAACAATGGAACATACCCAAATTATAATCATTTATATGAACCAAATTACACTATGCAATACAGAATACATAATTGAATTATCAATTGAATCCATGAAGATTGAAATATGTAATGAATTCGAAATTATGAATCAATAACACAAAAATATTAATTATGTTTCATACAGAATTATGATTATATACAACACATATACAATATGACATACAATGGGTTGGGGGTGTCCCGAGGGGTGGGGGTGTCCAGGGTTGAGGGGCTGTCCACGAGGGTGGGGTGTTTAGGGGGGTGGGTTATACAGAATTAAAAATACATAAAAAATTTAATTTTCTATAACACATACATGATTGAATTCTGAAATTAATAGCTAACAACCCCCAAAATAAATTATCAACAAAATCAGAATATGTTTGGTCGGTTTTCCGAATACCAGTTGTTTTTACTTAAAATGATGTTTATTTTAAACAACAGGCATACACTTAGAGTGATACCGGCCACACTGTGCCTATGATTGAGGTATGGTTTACACATACACGTCACAGTTGAATCATTGATCATTTTCATAAAGTATTAACAGAATTGTAATGTGTTTGGTCCGTTTTCTACATGTCAGTTGTTGTTTTCAATTAAGATTTTTTTCATTTAAAATAAAGGTAAATAACTTTGAGTTTTGATGGACACATCGTGCCTCTGATTGAGGTGGGGTAGACTCATACATGTCACATATGACTCATGGATCATTGTACTAAATTTTCAACAAAATCTGAATATATTTGGTCAGTTTTTCGTATGTCAACTGGTGTTTTCACTTAAAATGATGTGCATTTAAAAAAAAGAGGGACGTTGAGTGGTGCTAGCCACACCATGCTTCAGATTGTGGCGGGGTTGACTCTTACACATCAAATATGACCCATGGATATTTTTCCTAATGTTTCAACAGAATCTGAAGGTGTTTTGTCAATTTTTGGTATGTTAGTTGTTGTTTTCACATAAAATGATGTCCATTTTAAACAAAAGAGAAACACTTTTAGTGGTTTTGGCCACACTGCGCCTCAGATTGAGGTGATGTTTAATCTTAAATGTTAAAAATGACACATGGATTGTTTTTCTAATGAATCAAAACAATATTAATGCATTTGGTTGATTTTCTATATGCTAATTGTTGTTTTCACATAAAATCTTGTCCATTTCAAAAAAAAAGTGAGACAGTTTGAGTGGTGCTGGCCACACCAGCCCTCGTATTAAGGCGGGATTGAGTCATAGAAATCACATATTACTCATGGATCTTTTCCCTAATGTTTCAACTGAATACTAATTCGTTTGGTCTGTTTTATGTATGTCAGTGGTTGTTTTCATTTAAAATGATGTCTGTTTTAAACAATAAAGAGACACTTTGAGTGGTTTCGGGCACACCACGCCTCCGATTGTGGTGAGGTTGACTGGTACACGTCAAAAATGACCCATTGATCATCATACTTATGTATCAACACAATCCAAATGTGTTTGGTTGGTTTTCCATATTCTAGTTGTTGTGTTCACTTAAAATCATGTCCAATTAAAATAAAAGTGAGACAGTTTGAGTGGTGTTGGCCACACAGGCCCTCGGAATATGGTTGAGTTGACTCGTACACATCACATATGACCCATGGATCGTTTTCCTAATGTTTCAATAGAATACGAATGCGTTTGTTCAGTTTTCCGTATCATAGTTGTTGTTTTTACTTAAAATGTTGTCCATTTTAAACAAAATAGATACAATTTGAGTGGTGTCGACCACACCGCAGCTTGTATTGAGGAGGGGTTGACACATACACATCACATATGACCCATGGATCACTTTCCTAATTTTTAATCACAATTCGAATTTGTTTGGTCGGTTTTCCATATGTCAATTGTAGTTTTCCCACGTCACATATATTGGTTCATATTAGTTTAAATATTTTATTATGGGAAAAAATAGTCTCTTTCCTTATTCAAAAATCCCATAAATTATTTCATAAAGAATCTCCCAATTGGTTTATTTTTATTCGTTCATCAATAAACTCATTTAAATAAATTTTCTACATTGGAAATCCATTTTCAAAACATTTTTTCCATTTTAAATTGTGAATTTCCAATATTATTTAATTCCATATACTATTGGGAATATATTAGAAAACCATTAATCATCATGGATATATATTTTGTATCCACTTGCGGTTTTTGGGATAAATATGAGGAGCATGTCTGATTCTAAATTAGGCATGCGGTTGACACTCGATGTGGAAATTATTGAGGGGAATTATTGATGGGCTATGCACATCAGTGGAAATATATGAATGATTGGAGATACTAGTAAAGGTGAACTATTTATCCATCACTTTTTATGTGGTTCATATGAAACCATATCTTCCTGTTGGAAGAGAAGGTGAAATGCGTGGTTGAGTGGGGAGATGTCAGTTATTGGAAACACAACAGGGATGAAAATTTCCTCTTATTCCATCAATTCCTTGTGTGATATATTTATTTCATGATATATATATATCATTCAAGGTTCAATTAGAACATAATTGATAAATATATAAAATTATACATAAATGGATAATACTTGTTGATGAACTTAATAAATGATTATTCAAAATGTTGACATTATGATCTCTTAGTGCTCGTTATCTTCATCATTACCTTTGTTCTACCCAAGAGTGGGACATCTTGGAATGTCGAATATGTTGAAAATAAAACCCTCTAGAGATGAACAACCTTATTTATGGGATATAAAACAAATACATTTAAAAATATGATAATATTTAAAATAATGGAATCAAATTGGATTCATGGTGAATGTGTTGTGAGAAACCATGTACAGATTTGGATTTGATTTTTTAAGAGAGTTCGAATTGTTTCTCCTATGATCTTTATCTTAAAAGGTTGTGATTTTTGGTTCATGAATGTGGTTTTATAATGTTTATTTCCATATATATTAATGGTTACATGAAACATATATTTGAGGTTATTCTATATAGAATGGTGTTTTCCTCAGTCTATTGGGTGATCTAGGATGTGATAAACAATGGTTGAAAATTTATTTTTAGATCTCCCAAAATTTTGAAGGTATGTGTACTTTTTTTGTTTTATAAATCGGTTCTATAATTCATGGTTGAGAGTTATTAGATTCTAATAGATCATTTCCCTTATAACATAGGCATTTCTTATCATGGATCTATCTCAAGTGGCATTGATTCCAAGATAGGTTAATCATGTTGGTCCCTCCAATGTTATGGTATAAATTAAAATTGGACATTCCATTCATAGAGGCAAATAAGAAAAATGATTCATTGTTTGTGACACTATAGGGTCAATGATTGTTGGCTTAAATTCCTTCTATATACTATGATAGCCAATTAAGGTAGATATTAGATTGTTCCATTGCGGTATATCATTATAGAAACATTAGGAAATCAATATTTAGAAGATTGAGTCAGAATCTAATGTCATAATTGGGTTCATTAGGGACAATACCAATAATCAATGTATTATAACATATTTTAATGAGAATTTTACATCTCTCATTTATAATATCACGTAGGTCAATCACACTTTGAGGAAGGGGAACATAGATTCTTAAATCCATGCTAGAAAATGGATCCCTAGTGATTTTATTGTTCTTTATTATATCCCATTATCCCTAACTAATTTTTGTAACCATATTTTTAGTAACAAAGGAGTATAAATTAACAACTATTGACCACCGTGATTTTTCAATATTCATTTATTTCAGAATAATATGTTACATTGAATTGAGTGAACAAAATCATCCTAAGGACTTTAATGCCATTTGATGATATTAAAGGGAGTTTTCCTTGAAATATGTTAATGATATCATGTCTTTTTTATTTCTACATATTCCATGATTCGATGATTTTAGGATTTAATATACTTATTCCATGTTTTCCTGGTTATGATAAATATATGTATGATATCATGTTATTCCACTTAATCCTTGTTTTATTGTTTGATTCCATGATTATTACATTAATGGGATTTATAGATCACCAATTTTTATTATGTATTATCCCATGGTATCCTATAAATTTTTGTAAGATCCCTTGTTGTTAGTTGAAATGTGTAGATTTTAAAATATATAAGAAATTTTTAAATTTGTGATGATAATTTTGAGCACCATATCCTCCAAATGAAATAGACCAATAGATCGGGAGTTTGTATTTGTTTGAAATCGCTGTGTGAAATTTTGAAATAATATATTATAAGGTCTTGGGTCACCATACCATAATTACATCATAGTTTCTGATAACATAAACCACTGATTTGTTTAAACCATCCAGCCATAGTTTTACATGTAATGTCTATATTTAATATAGTTTTATTCAAATAAGGAGGGGTTTGATCTATTATCAATTTGACTGTAGTGGGATAATTTGTTGTTTAAATTTGTGTATTTAAAAAATATAGCATAATTAGAGTTTAATAAAATTAACCTATGTTGTATCTTCAATATACAATTTTTAATTAGATAAATTAAAATAGATTGACATATTTTCCAATTTTATCCCCAGCAATGTAATTTTAATTCAAGGAATCAAATTTTTCTTTTGTCATTGAAAAAAATTCATATGAGTCAATGATATTGTAGGCCAATGAGTTTACTATAAAGATTCAAAAAATAAGATCTATATTCGTTGATTTATTTCATGTCTACTAAATATTGATTTTTAAATCTTTATAAATATTGGGAAGAGACTATTAATGATTATAATGTTCTTTAATGTGTTTTGAGTTGAATGTACCCATATATCCTCAACATTTGATGTTGTTTCCAACTAATTTACGCACCGTCATCATATTGTTTAGAATCACCAATCCATAGTTTACTGTTACAAACATACTCCAATAATTATTGGTATATTTTTCATAATTATATAATAGAAATATTGGATGATATAAAATAATGTCTAGTTAGTAATGCTATTATCTCGGCATTTTTAAGAGATGATATCCCATACCACTTTTTTATAATTGTTTATTGGAAAAGACTATACACAGAATAAAAGAGGCATGTGACTTTACTCTAATACATAGTGTATTATATCGATTTATGATATTTTTGGAATAATATTCTAAATGATAATATTCATTTTTACGTTATAAAAATTAATGTTTTATGCATGAAAAAGATAATGAGAGGAATATTGATAAAGTTTTATTATATTGAAATGTGTTTTTTATCCCACAAACATATATTTTATAGGTATATATCCTTTATATAATATATCCATCCCTTTTGGGTTAGATAAATAACTACACAAAGGGGTAAACCTTTTTAGATTTAATCAAGTCCAATAAATGAAATATGAATGAATAAATGGTGAATGTAAAAAATTTAAAGTGAATTGATATGTATATTAGATAATTAAATATAAAATGTAATGTCAAAATAATACTCATTCACTAAACATAGATATCTCATCAAATTAACACATTTGGTTTGAGACATTAATTGTTATGCCACTATAAATTCATTGAATCCAGTCATTCGTAGAACAATAATATAGACAAACCAATTTACCTCCCAATAATTTCATATTATCAGTGGAAAATACACAATTATAACACCACATTATGTGGTCACATTTGTATGAACATGCATGTGTTGATACTATAGTGAGTAATCCCAACACAAGATTTTAAAACATTACTTTACCTTTTTTTAATGATGATAATATTTTCACCTTTCAAAGGAGGATACATGTTTACCATTTTTCCATGTTGAAGTCTATCCACATGACATCTATTTATAAAAAAATAAAACAAAATATTTTAATATTTAAAAAAAATAGTTGATATACCAATGAACATAATTAGATAGAAATAAGATTTTGGGTCATTTCTCTAGAATAATAGGATTCGAGATTAACACACACACACAGATATATATATATATATATATAATTGTATATATATATTTGTGATGAGCATATATATATTACTACATGAGTAAAATATTTACGTATTAACACCAAACTGTGGTCCCTGATGTGCTTGATCAGAATCTAATTTATTGAGGTAATATTTTGAAATTTACCTATAATAATAAATTATGGGTCTTGATCCATTTTTAAAATGATTGTATCATTTTTCAAATTATTAGGATTGTTGCTTAAAATTATTTGAAAATTTTAAATCACATATACTACCATGAAGTTTTCGCTCTACACATATCCTTCGATAAATTTAATATCACATCCACAAATTTCATATGATAAAAAACTAAATATTTAATATAAATATAATCCAATAATTTAATATATAATCCTCACATAATGTTATTTAATTAATCTCATCCCTTTAACAAAATTAATCATTTATCATCATAATTGAAATCACATTATTTCATTAATGGTCTTAGTATTTATTTTTTGAAAAAAATTAAATTAGACAATTTAATCCATCTAATTTATTCCTTATAAAATTATATAATATTATTCACTATTTAATAATTTCTTAGTTATTTATACTACACTTTTGTAATAAAAATTCTAATTTTGATATAATTTTATAAAATATTATTTATAAAATTAAATAAGAATAATAAATATTGTGATAACTTTTTAGCCAATAAAATAACTATATATATATTTAATTTATATTTTAATCACCATATTAAATATTTTATAATTAAATTATGAAATTATGATAAAACAACATTTCATTATATGATATTATAAACTATTTTACACAAAATTCGTCATTTATCATTATTTTTTGACATTAAATTTTATTTATTTTTATTATTAGGTATTTTTGAAATATTTGAATATTATATAATCAAAATTTCAATCTATGAAACGAATAAAAGAGAAGAACGTAAAGAGAAAAAATCTTAATGAAATAGGGGTATCCAAAAATTCAACAAATGAGAGTATCTACATTTAAAATTTAGAAAATCATTACCTGGAATACTAATGTCTCAATGTTATGGTTACACAATCAAAGATGAGATGTAAATTTGATATTAGATGAAAATTTATCTATGAAAAAAATTTATAATCAAGAACAGATTTTTTGAAAGAGTGATACTAGTCATTGTAGAAATGGTATTTTTATATACATTAATTACATAAACTTATGTCTTGTAATATTAAAAAATATAACCCGTAATGAAATAAAAATATGATATTAATATATGATATTAATATATATATATATATAATTATTTTGAAAAAATAATAATAATATAATTTTTAAAATTTGATATTATGTTTAGATAAAATAAATAAATATCATAATAACTAGAGTAGTAATTTTAAATATTATTATATAGATAGTTAATTAATTGTATCTGTTAAAATGTATTTATAATAAAAGTAATATTTATTTTCAAACAAATGTTTTATTTAATTTTATATATTTTATTTCAAATAAATGAAATTTAAAATAAAAAACATTATTAAATATTAACTAATATATTAACATCACAGAAATTAGTAACTGATATGAAATAATATTAAGAACGCAAAAATGTTTAAAAATGACATTTTCCAAAAAATTGTATTTATATTTATATTTTTTATTTTTATTTTAAATATTAAATATATAAATATTTGAAATTTAATTTTATAAAATAAACTTGATTTCTGATTATAATATATCAATTAAAACTTTTTTATGAATTTTGTAAATTTTTTTGGAAATTATCGATTTTTTGGTGAATAATAAAATATTCTATTTTTCTAAAAAGTATCACTTATATCATTAAGGAATGGAATATAATATTAAGAAAAAAATTATAAAAAATAAAATTACAAATATAATTCATTTAAAATTACTTTGTTGAATTTAGAAAAAACTTGATTGAAATTTTAGAAACTAAATTAATTCCTCATTCTAAATGATTTTTTTGAACAATTATAGAAAAAATTACGATATTTTACATTTGGATGTTAAATTAATATAAATATATTCGTTATTATAGTTGATCATTTAAAAATTAGTTAGATCAATTAATGGTTATGTTTTAATGTTAATATTAGTAAGATTAATGTTAATCATTGCAAAAATGTGGAAATCGTTTTATTAAAATAATTGTTTTATTATTATTGTCTAATTTTATTCTAATAAACTATGTAATGGCTCAGGACTCTCTGGCCTATTCTCTTTTGAATATATTGTGTATGAGAGTATTATGAAAATAATAGTGACTTTTTTAAGATTTTTCCAAATTCTCAGTTCTCTATCGTTACCTCATTCAAACGGTAGCTCACAGAACATTCACTCACCGAACAGTACCTCATCGAATAGTGACTCAATTAATGATATATCACCATATGGTGAATCATTATGTTATATTTCAATGATGACTCCTAATACAGTGACTCTCCAAATGGTGAATTGTTAAATGGTGACTCGTCAAACGGTGATTTGGTTAATCATCATGAATCATGTTGATTCTTATTGATAAGATAATTTAAACCATGATAAATTAATTTTTTAAATTAATTTATGATATTGTTGATAACTTCTGTCATAGGTATCCCGTAATTGGAAACTATGAATAATGAATTAGATAATTCAATATGGAATAAATAACCGGTTGTGTGACAAAAGATGATGCATTATATAAGGATTGAGATACATGATTTATTGTAATGGATGAGTGCCTTATGTTTTGTATCTATGAGATCTTGTTCTGTGTGAAAGATTAATTCATTTTTTAGTGCCAGGAGGTCTGTTTCTTGGTTTTTTACTAGTTTCATGTGATGTGGTGTTATCCTGGGATGGATGGCCCTAGAGGGTTGATGTGGTAGTGAGGACAAGGAAACTCGGATGTGATATTTTTGGGGGATTTCTAAGCATAGTGGGATATTGTGGTTGTGAAGAAGGGTAGCCTAGTGGTTGTGATATAATTTGACTCTTAGATAAGCATGATGAATTAGATTATGCATATGGATGTCAGGGAGGACACCACAGATAAATGAACGGGTTGATGTTGGGCTTACCAAATGATATGAAAGTTGGATGGTTGTTGAATCTATTTCGTTTTTATCTGCATTAACTTTCCCACTGATTGATGAGAAAGTTTTTTACTCTCCATTTAATAGAGGTGATGAAACAAGGGTATTCCATGTTCTATTATTTTTTAGCTTTTCAAGGTTTAATAGGTCTACGCTACTACAAGAGGTGGAAAAGACTCGACATGTATTCCATCTATATTACATGTCGATACCCTTGTGTTTGGAAGCATATACTGATATTTTAGAATTCAAGTAAATATAAGAAATGTGTATTTTGTAAATAAATTCTTAAATGATCTTTAGCCTATAGGGATGGAGCTTTCTGGGAGGCAATAATGATGTTATACATTTGAGAAGCCATGGACTCTGCATGGCAATGCCTGGAGGGCATAGAACCATTTTGGGATTCTAATGAAATGTAATGTAGAATTTCACATGGTTAACTAATGGTTCATGAATTAATTTAGATAATGTGGAAAAGATAAAAATTGATAAGGTAACAAAATGTAGCTCTTTAAGTCGATGTGTTCTTATAAGATACCTAGTCATAGTAGTGGCAGTCAGGATTCCAAGAGACGTTCTCTACAGTTGAGTATAAGGCATGGTTTTTCAATATTGTGGTTGTGATATATGTTATATAATTTCATTTTTTTATATTCTATAAGTTACCCCACATTATTGGTTTGGTTGAAAGATACCCCAGGTATTCTCAGACCTTAGTGGGAGGATGGATGGATAACTTCCCCCTTTAGCCCCACTCTCTTCTATTTCTAGTTACTTGTGCTGGTATATAGATTAGTTAATTTTCCTCATATATCTACGTAGAGTTATTTAATGAATTTTAGTTATTTGAAACACATGTATTCTAGATATATATTCCAATGGCGTACCATAGGTATGGAATGTATAGGTTGTGAGGTCTTGAGGACCCTTACTCGGTGTATGGGATGTAATGGATTGAGTCATACTACCTGATGTTTGATCCACATTATAAGGTTTAAGGTGGTTCCCAGAAAAAAATTGTTTACTTTTGGGTTGTGAACTTGTTGTGGTGAGTTGTATGATGTTCATGTTGTGGTGTTTCGCCTATCTGTCTTCAACATATCATTTTAGAGAGAGATTCAAATGACATGCGAGTTTCTTGAAAAGTTGAAAAATAGTGGGGATGTGTTATTGAGGTACACTTGATATTCATTATTAAATTGTATAATCATTTTGCGGATACTTAGGGAAATTATCCATGGTGAGGTTGGGAACATAGTATGATTGTTTAGGTAACAAGATAGTTTCACATTTTGTTCAATGGGATTCATCATTATCTCATTACATTTTCATGAGAAGATCCAAGGAGTGTCCTAAAAAGTATACTATTATACTCACCCCACATTATAAAATCTGACATTTAGGTCAGTTGGAGTGGGTTGTAGAACAGGAAGGTACTACTAACTTGTGGGTTTTGCAGGATTCGTTCGGGCTTTGTGGTCGGTGTAATTTTACATTCATTCAGTGCATTCATTTGTCATTTTCATTTTTATATGTCTTTAAATGAAATTTCATAAATTTATGTGGCTTTTCTATTAAATTCCAGTTTATGTATGATTTGGTTTGTTTCTATATTATATCTCTCTTTCACACATGTTCTCATATAGGGTAATGCCCCTCAACTGAGTGTTTATTATGCCATCAATGCTATTATCTAACCTTAGTCCAACTGGAGGCAGGACTCAGCGGGTCACTATCTCTATACATCCATTGTCAGACTAGGGGGTATAAATTTTTGGGAGGGGTTATCCAAGAGAGTTATTATATCTCTAGTTGACGGATTGATTTATTTTGGGGTTAGCCAGAGGTGAGGTCTAATGGGATGGTAGGGAAACAGTGGATGTAATGTTTATCAAGTGTCGTATACATATGATATCAACTGATACAAGGGTATTTAGGCCCCCTTTGATCTTATACATGTACCTTTAATATTACCATGTCTACTAAATGAGGTGAAACATGTTTCAAGGTAGATAGCTACAAATAGACCGTCCATCTATTCAATTGTGCTTGAATGGGTAGAGCTTGGTATAGGTTAATCTAAAATGAATAAAATAAAACCATGAATTAGTGTTAATTTCTATTATATTATATTTTTTAGAGCTCTATATATTTTTTCATTTGTAGGTATGGCACCAAGTAAATGTCCTATTTAGGTTCATGTAATATATGTTTCGCATGTTGTGCTGACAGATCGCCGTAAAGTATAGGTTGATGATTGCAATGCATGGAGGAGGGAACTCCACAAGTTTTAGTGTTAGAGTATTCAGATGTTTGATAGATTCATTTTAGATCTAGATATAGATTAATTATTGGGATATGTTCAAATAGATTTTAGTTCAATCAATGCTAGGAATGACCATTGAGTGTCATTGGTTTTGACGATGTTTCATGGGGAAGTGAGGCCGTTGTGGTTCATGTTCCTCATGGATAGAGACAAGTCGACAGTCTCATGGGAGATGATCTGAGATTAGTTCAGAGCCGAGTTTCATTCTTCAATCGTAATGATGGAAAGTCTCTATGAGCTTCTAACCCTTCGGCAGGGATTCTTCAGTGTGTGAGTGTTTGGGATCCATCAATTTCGGGAACCATACATGATATGATTCAGAAATATTTATATATGAGGAGGTTCGGAAGAGTCATTTTTGGGAGGCTTTGCATCTAGATTTCCCACACCGACTCACCCCGTTTATAGTGACAACATATCTCAAGGTTTTGGAGAGGGATGAGGTCATCAAGAAGATGATATCTAGAACCATAACAGGATGATGGATGAGTTTTCAAGTTTTCTCACAAAGTAGGGATGTGGTATAGGGTTTCCAGTTTTCAAGGAAGAGTAGTTTCTGATCAGTCCTGGGTAGGTCATATCCCTTAGAATCTCATTTTTTTGGATAGATACTCTCATAACTTGGAAAAGGTATCAACTGAATTTTTTTCTTATGGTGGATGTGGTCATCATTAATGATATTTATCAACCTTTCTGATTAGTCAGTGTGCGTTAGGTGTTCTACTTCAGGTTTCTCTATTGAACCAGTTTCTGTCTAGGCCGTAGTAGAAGGTATCACCAGTTTTGGATCTTTAGAGATAATATGGGACATGAAGAGTATATCCCCAAGACATTAAAAATCCTAATAGAGTAGAGCACGACTGAGGAGGTGGTTTTTAGTAGGGTTAGAGAGTATATGGAGCAAGTAGTGGATAGATTCATACTTTAATGTTGCCAGCTTCAGGAGAGCTAGATGTCATTCGAGGAACACATTTCATTTTTTCTACATGGGTGAATTATTTGTTTGTTTCATGAGTTACATGCTCTTTCACATCACTTAAAATTTTCCATGACTTGAGAAATGAGGTAGATAGGCATCCAATGCACTTGGCATTGACTACGCCGGTTGGAGGTTGAGGTGACTTGTTTGAAGTATGTAGAGACTATGAGATTGTGTTGGGGAAACAATAATCTTGGGGATATTTAATTTGTTTATAGATAAATCCATATGATTTCATAATCGATATGGATTGGTTATATTCGGTGTAGGGTATTTTATATTTCCTTAGGAAGAATGTTGGGTTATTCGATGCATATGGAGATCCAACAATGATCATAAGATATCATGAACCTAAGATGGTCCAGTGGCGTGTTCCTTGTAATCATTATTGGCTGATATGATGTGGAGTTTTATAGATATTTTGATGTTGTTATTTCCGAGGGTCATGGAATATTACCCTCCAGTCATTCTAGAATATGATGTAGGATTAAAACCATGATGAGAAATCATGTTCACGATCAAACTACAGCAAGTAATGAATCCTATCATGATGTATTTATATATGATATTTCCTTCTATATTTCATGAGCTACATATACATCTATATGGTCTATTTTGTGTGGTTTTGTTTTGAATATGTTTTAATGAGTAGTTGAAACTATTTTATTCATGAAGGATGATGGATGTTTGTAGTTGTGTATCGATTATCATTTCTTGGAGAAAGTGACAGTGCTGAAACGATATCTAATTCCATGGATTAATGATTTACTTGATCAACTTATGGGTGAATATTGGTTTATGGAGTTAGATTTGTGGTGGGGACATAATTAGATTCATGTAAAAGATTATGATATTCTGAATACTATTTTCCATTTATGTAATTGGAAATATGTGTTTGATGTGATCAAGTTTTGTGAGAAGAATGCTCTAGTTGTGTTTATAGGGTTGAGCAGTTGTGTGTTATGTGAGATCTTGGATAATATATTTTTGGTTTTTATATACCAAACCCGTCACTAATCCTCATCTTATGATGAGCATTCAGAGGATCTGTGTGCCTTTTTGGGAGTTCATCATCATGTAATCTTCTTTGAGATGTTGTAAATGTGTGAGTTTTTGGGCCGAAGAAGTCAATTTATTGGGGTATGTTGTATCCCTATAGAAATCTAATGTGGATCCATTTATGGTATAGGATGTTGTGTCTCAGAAATCCCCCAATATTGTCACAGAATATTAATTTTTACCTGGTTTACATGCTATTACAAGATATTCATAGCCGATTTCTCTTGTGTTGCGACTCCTTTAACAGTGTTGACCAGAAATAATTAGATGTTCTCATGGAATAATCAATGTTGGAAATATTTTGAGTATATAAAGGATATTTGGGTTACTGATATAGTTCATTGTCTTCTAGAAAGAGTTCAGTTTGAGATTTTCTATGATTCTTTCCAACTTGAGTTTAGTTGTTATCTAATGTAGTATAGGTCGTTAGTTTCTTATGGGTCATCATAGTTGCATCACAACAAGAGTAACTATTCCAACCATATTATTGAGTTGGAAGATTTAGTTTTTTCCCTGAATAATTGGAGAAATTCACTCATTGGTGAGAATATTTTTTTATTCACCGATCGTAAGATCCTGAGGTATGTTTTCACCCAGCATGACATGAACTTGAAACAATGTCAGTGGATGGAGTTTGTACAGGATTACAAATTTTAAATTTTTTATAATACTATAAAGGGGTATGTTTTAGATGATGTATTTGTTAGGAAGTGATGCAGTGATGAATTGTGCGTGCCATGTGATTCCTAAAGTGTGATAGAAGATAATTCACTATTATATCTTAATATGGTATAGGTTGGGGAAGAGGTTGTTTTGTTCAGATGACGGTGCAGTCATCTATTGTGTAGTAGGTAGAAGTGTCCAATTTGGGGGATCTTTATGTAGAGGTCTAGAGATAATGAGTTGTTTTTGGTGAGGCCTCTGATTTTTGGTCTAATGATGAACAACATCATGTGTTGTTTCAAGGAGAGATTTTTATTTCATTGGATGTGCATAATATAGTTCATAATGAGTTACACATTTCACCCTAAATGTTACATCCTAGCATGGCAAGGATGTACCGATATTTTAGAGGTCAGTTACAGTGTCTTAGGTTGAAGCATGTTGTTTAATAGTTCTTCCCTTGATGTTTGGTATACCAGAAGGCAAAGACCAAGAACCACATTCCAAGTGGGCCGTTCCAGTCATTGTATGTTCCATAGCGGAAGTGGGTGGACATATCGATGTATATTGTTTCCATTTCACCATGATATTATGGAGGCTATGATATTATATGGGTGGTAGTGGATCATTTTAGGAAATGATCCCACATAATATTAATCAAGTAGTCGAGCTTAGTGGAGGTTCTATTGAGACATTATCTAGAGGAAGGGGTTAGACTCCACAGGGTCCCAAGGATGACCATTTCTAATTGCGACCCCAATTTTACCACAAGGATATGAATAGGACTCTAACATAATTTTGGTTCTCATTTATTATTTATAAATTAATTTCATCCATTTAAAAATGAAAAAAATAGAGGAACATCTAGAATCTTGAAGAAAGGTTGTGCTCTTATGTCCTGGATTTTGGATGTTTGTGCAAGAGGAACTTACCCTTGGAAGAGTTTTCTTATGAAAATAATTTTCACTCCAACATTGGAATATAAATATTTGAAATATTGTATGTTAAACTATTCAATTCCCTATTTGTTTGACCAGGATTGGGGAGTATGAAATTCATAGGATGGAACTGGTGCAGAGCTCGTAAGATATGGTTCAGGTTACTAGTGAGAGGTCGAAGGCAGCACATGATCATCCAAAATCCTATTCCGATCAGAGGATGAATTATATGGATTTTTTCATTAGGGATCCTATGTTTCTGAAGTTAACTCCTTATCATGTCTATTGAAGGTTTGTACATGGGTGTAAGCTCCCTACATTTTTTGTTTGACCTTTAAGAGTGTTGGAACGTGTTAGAGTGATAGAGTACCAGGTCGCATATCCCCCACAATTTAGCAAGACAAATAATGTTTTTCATGAATCACATCACTGTAATTATATTCATGATGAATATCATGTCATCTATAGGGGTAAGATTGATGTCGGAGATGATGACACCTTCATGGATCAGCTTCTAGAGATATTGGACCACATGGAGAAAGTGTTTTACAGGTGTGATATATCCTTGGTTCATGTCTTTTAGTGCCATGGAACTGTGGGTGGGGGGGGAGTTCCTGGGAATGAGAGAAATAGATACACACTCAATACCCTGATCTATTTTATGTTTAGATCTTAACTTCTAATTTTATTTATTTGGTTGTTATAGACACTTTCTATTTATAAGCTGAACTTTTCTTATTCTTTGTTATGGACTTATCTCATTTTACAGTAATCTCCTACAAGATAGTGTTTAGGAGCTAGTTGTGGTTGACATATATTTTCATGTTATTCCTTGATGATGAGATTAATCTATTTTTGTAATGATGGCCTTGATAGGTTACTTGAGATGTTGATGATCGAACAAACCCTTTTTTGGTTCCTCTCTCAGTTGGTTTTGGATTACTATGGATGAAAATGTTTTAATATGTGTCTTATGAAATAGACATGACCATTATCATCCATTCCATTGTGAAAATCTCTTGTTTGAGATGTTCAATATAATCATAGGGTCCCATTTCAAGAGTTCTCAAAATTTCCATTTTCTAATGGTAGATCATTCCAAAAGTAGCTCTACAAATGGTGACTCACCTACATGTATGTCATTGAATGGTGACTCACCGAATTTTATCTCACCGAACGATGACTCGCACTGGTATGTTGTAATGGTGTGTCTCCGAATTGTGAATCAATGAATGTTGACTCATTAAACCGTGACTCACCAAGCTATGACTCATCAAATGGTGACTTGTTGAACGGTGAACCACTGGAAAATGACTCTTGAACGGTGACTCATTGAATGGTGACTCGCCTAACTGTGACTCTATGAACACTGACTCTTCGAATGGTGACTCATCTAATGGTGATTCAGCTAATGGTGAATCGTGGAACGATGTCTCACCCAGACTTTTTTTAGGGTTCCTATAGTTTATCCTCTTTGATGTTATCTTGGACATGAAATGCATTCAAAGACTTTTTTAAAGAGATTTATGGCCTATTCTAAGCCCATGATTCTTATCATTATTTTTCAATAGGTTAGGGTTCCTTTACCATAACAAAATTCATAATCTATACTATATCTGGCATTAATGGAAAATACAACATGCCTAAACTGATTCTCTATTTAAATTTTCCAAAGGCTGAACCTGGTTCTTTATTCTTGTTTTTCCTTTGTATGGGATAATCATGTTCATCATCCCATAAGATTCATGTAATTTAACATAAATCATAGTATTGGGTGCCCCTTGTAGTTTTTTTCCACATGTGCACCCTCTATTTTGGGGCACCCAGGATGTGATGATCGATCTTCTTTATAAGGTATATTCTACGTTCATTCTATTGGGTTCCTTGAACTATTTGTTCTCATTTATCATGTCCATGTGATGGAATCTGATATCCAATTTTATAACGGAGGATTCTTATTTTTTGGTTTGTGTAGTTGTGTCACTTCATCCTTGATTGGATGTAATCAATGAGGTAGAGATGACCATGATTCGTTGATTGCTTCTTTCTGGGGTGAAGAACATTGAATACCTAATGAGGTAGTGCATTCATTGCTTCTCTATTTACTTACATTAAATCATAGTTATAGAATTATTTGGCATTAGATCGTAATGAAATTTAAATAATAAATATGAACTGTATTGAATAATTGGTATCAATTGTTTAGTGATGTTGTCGCCTCATAGATTTATAGATAGTGTGGAATCTATTATTTTTTTAGAACGTTGTTCTTGATAGAAATTACTAAATAAAATAATTTTTAATTAATTAAAAATTAATTTGAATTATATAAATAGGCATGTCTAATCAATATGGTTGTTGATGTAATTTGACTATAATCAAATTGATGCAAGTATGCATGTAAAATTTAATTGGTTGATGAACCTAAATCTTGTTAATGATTTCTGATAAAATAATTAATGGAATGAAAATTATTTTTTAAATTAATTTATGATAGTTGTGCTATCTTGTTTCTCTACTTTCCCATAGTTATAATTGGTCAATAATGAATCAGTTAGTTCAAAATAGAATAATTAACTGGTTTTGTGATAAAAGAAAATACATTCACTAAGGACTAAGATACCAACATTCTATTGAAGGGTGATGTCATTATGTGTTTGAGCTATGAGATATTATTGTGTGTGAAGGATTATTTCTTGTTTTATTTATAATATCCCACATTCATTTTTGTTTCATAGTTCTTGTAATGTGGTGTGCTACAAGGATGGCTTAGCTAGGATTAATATTGTGGTTGTGGGGGAATGGAGTCATGGATGTGATTTCTGAGACTGGAAGGATTTTATGGTTGTGGGGAAGGGTATCCCAATGGTTGTGAAGGCAGTTGAGGCCTAGAGTGGTGATATTCAATGGTTTATGTATGTGGGTGTTAGGGGGGATATTGGAGATGATGGAATGTTTTGAATAAGGGATTATAGGATTCTTATTAAATATTTTCATTGTTTATCTGATTTACCTTCCCAAATTATTGAGGAATATTGTTTTTCATACTCTCAATCCATATTATGAAAATTCATGTGGGGTATTCCATGTGGATGCAATTTGTTTTTGCGAAAATTGGTGACATGAATTGGTTTCCCAATTCATGTTGCCTATGGAATTTATTAAAGTAAAAAAAGAAGG
The DNA here is from genome assembly GCA_963277665.1 of Viscum album. NCBI lineage: Eukaryota > Viridiplantae > Streptophyta > Magnoliopsida > Santalales > Viscaceae > Viscum > Viscum album. The sequence continues at coordinate 1,959,818,804 of OY728165.1, forward strand.
GCAGTACATCCTCAAGGTGTAAAGAACTTACACCAGCAAGGATTTAAAGGGGTTAAAAAATAAACTCAACCAAAAAAATCTATTCTGGAAGACAACCTAGAAGATTAAATTTATTTTTAATCTACTCATTTTGTTGATCCCCTTGTGTTTGGAAGCTTATAATGTCTTCTATAATGATTATAAATATAAAATATGGAAATTTTGCTAAAAAATGAAAAAAAAAATGTTTATCCAATAGGGTTTGAACATGCTGGGATGCAATGTTGAGGTTATAAATTTGATAATCTGTGGAATTGACTTGGCTATGCATAGAGGGAAGGGAAGATTGTAATGATGTTAATGAAATGTAACGTGTAATTTCTAATGGTTAGATAATAGTAATCAATAAACTAATATAATGTTCAACTGATAAAAGAGATAGAGTAAATCCATGTAGGTATTTAAATATTTGTGTACTTATAGGAGACTTAGTCATGGTATTGGCGGCCAAGAGTATAAGTGACATTATCCTTATTTGAGTCTAATAATATATTTTCCCTAGTGTGGTTGTGAGATATATTATATCAAGAGATTTTTGTGTTTTTATACCCTACCACACCCTATCAGTTAGTTCAACTAACAACCTAGGGATTATGATCCCTACAGTATTTTCCCCAACATCTCGATAGGATGATGGATGAATAACTTTCCCAATTGGTCCCGCTTTCTTATCTGCATTGTTACTTGTACTGGTATGCATGCTGGTTAGTTTTCCAAATATAAGTGTGTATATGACTGTAATGAATTGTTTTTATTTCACAAAAATATTTTTTGGATACAGTTTCTTTATAAATACTATTGTTATTTTTAATATATGTTGTGATGTCTTGAAGACTCTTACTCAATGTATGTTCTATAATGGATTGAGGCATAATACCAGATTTTTGATACATGTTATGTGGAATTTTGTGCTTCTCAGAAATTACCCAGTTAATTTTGTGTTGTGTGGTTGTGGTGGTGAGTTTCATAAGATGCATGTTGTGGTGCTTCACCCAGGTGTCTTCGAGATAACCTTTTTGGGGAGGGATTGTAAGGATGTGCAAATTTTGGGATAAGTGTAAAACCAGTGGGGATGTAGTAGCGGGATACCCTTGATATTTTTTATTATATTATATAATATTATAGGTGATTTTTTATAGTATCAATAGTGTGGTTGGGAACATATTCTATATATTTAGGTAATGAGTTACTGTCAGTTATTGTTCATTTTTCATTAGAGTGATTTCCTTAATTTTGCAGGAGATGTTATGGGTGGAATCATACTGAGTATACTATTATAATCACCCTAAATTATATAAATTGTCTTTATAGTTATTTGGGGTAGGTTGGAGATCAGGCTGTTTGTATCAAGATTGTGAGTTTATATGAGTTTTCAGGCTTTACAGTAACTATCGTTTTACATAATTTTGTTCTTTCTCTTTTTCATTTCCAGTTTTAGTAGAATTTTCACAACATTACATTTTGTTCATGGGTTTTCATTCATATTGTTGTCTAATTAGGTGTTTGTTGGTTTTTAATTTATCCCTCTCTCTCTCTTTTACATGGGTTCTCTTAGAGGGTAATGCCTCTCATCGAAGTGTTTACTATAACCTCGATGGTAGTTTCCAACTCGAGACCTACTAGAGGCAGGAATCCGGGGTCACTATCTCTCTCCTTCCATTACAGGACCAGGAGGGGTACACTTTTTGGGGAGGGGGTCATGACATACTAAGCAGATTTTATTTAAATGTTTAATATAAAATCATAAAATCACATATATATAATTATATTCAAAATAATTCATTTTTAATAAATAAAAAATCATATTAAGAACACAAAATGGTTAAAATAATCTTTTCTAAAAATAATGTGTTATATATTATATAATTTAAATTAATAGTAAATTTCCATATATTTAAAAATTGAATTATATTAAATGTTGATTAATTTTTTGTTAAAAAATAAAAATTTAATAATAAGGGTGACATTATATTTTTAAATAGAATATAAATTACTTAGTTTTAAAGTTGTAACTAGGGTAATAATAAATATGTTAAAATGTATTTACCTTTTATAAAGGACTTGAAAAAAGTTAAAAACATGTGTTGAATGTCTTAGTTGAGACCTTCTCGGCCCAATTTCACCACACACTCTATTATTAAAAATCATTTAGGCAATAGTCCAAGGAATAGTGAAATGATATTATGGAAGTGTAAAGGGGGTTCCCAAAAGTTCCTTTTATTCACATATAGATGTGTATCACTTCCACTACTATATTATTACAATTCCCTATTATTTTCCCTTGATCGATTTCCCAAATTAATATGACAATAATTTAGTATCTCAAGTTTTTCTTAATCCATTATTTTATGAGGATGTTTCTATGATAATATTAATTATCTTAAAATTTTGACTTTTTGATAAAGACGAATCCAAAACCCAAGGTAAGGGTTCATCCATACCACCATCATAACTAGTCAATTGAATGTTCTCTAAATTTTTATACATTTCCATTTTGTTCTTATCGTTAATTTAATCTATTTTAATTATATATACCATAAATATATAATGATTTTAAATTACTTTTCATTTTTGTTGTTATTTATGTTTTAGTTCTCATCAAAATTCTATCTTGTAAATAATCCTGATTGATGTGAACATTAATTTTCCTAATATCAAGTAATGATTCCCCCAAATTGAAAATTTTAAAACATTAATAAATTCTAAAATCCATATTTATTTTATAGATAACCCACATGGTTCAATTCTATTTTTTAATAATGAAATACTCACACCCCTTCATTAAAAAATCTATTACCTATTTCATAAAGAAGCACCCAAGATGTTCATTTTTATTATTTATTCTCTAAGATCCATCTAATGAATTTTCATCATTGTATCCACATGTTCAAAAACCATTACCTTTATAAATTATTAATCTTTTATATAATTTAATTACTTATTTTATTCAGAATAAATATAATTTTTCATTCAGTTGTGCCTTTAATCAATGTTATCAAAACCAATTCATTATCACGTGTATGATCATACATATGATTTATGTATGGATTATTTTTCTAATGAAAAAAACATATATAATGTTATCATTTCATTTATGGGTGCGAAAAAAGATTATATATCCCTAAAATGAATTGGGTAAAACATTATATATCATGAGATGTTTTGTAATGTATTAGGGAGTGTACCTTATCAACCATGTGACTTTTTCCACATGGTTCTGGTGGTACTGTGAGTGACCATTGACTGACATTATGTTATTATAACTTATGTTTTCCACATATTACATAATTCCATGATCATATTATTTCTCTTCCTTTTTCCATGTTTCCATCATTATGATCATTCTATGAATGATATCATGTTACACCTCATGATTCATATGTGATGATTTATTTCCATGACCCTTCACGAGTATTTCACTCTAACACACCCATTTTTATTATGTATTTTCACCATATATCCTATGAATTTTTATAATATATATGGTATTATGGATATCTAAAAAATTTAAAAATGAAAATGATGTATTAACATTTAAGATAATGTAATTAAATACTAGATCTTCTAAAGACACTAGACCTCTTGATCCATAGTTTATATTTTTTAGAAATCTACGTGGAATGTTATAAAAAAGGTGCCTATATGAAATGGGTAGGTATATAATAAAAATTTCATAGTTTATATTTTAATAAACCACAATGTGGTTCAAGCCACCATGTTATAGTTTGACCATTAATGTATAAATTTAAAATAGTTTTATTCAATGAACATGGTTTTTTATCTATTATAGATGTGAATATAATGGAATAATAAATAGTTATCTTGATTTCCTTAAAAAAAGAAAATAAATTTAATTTCAAGAAAATAACATATGATGGATCTAACAACCACTATGTTTAGTTAAAATAATTTACTATCTAGGAATTATTTTCTTGATGCATCTTTAGTAATGTACTTTTTCACCAATGCATTAAATATCTCTTTTTTCAGTGAAAGGTGTTAAAATCAATCAAAAAGATTATTGGAAAATGAGTTGAATAATCATATTTGACACATAATATTACTATTATCCCATTTATACTCATTTAAAAAACTGATTAGGTCAAATATTCATATTTATGGGAATAATTTAAGAATTAATATACAAAAAATTAAATAGTTCCATGTATAAATTTAATAATAAATTCCATTATTTTTAATTTTTTCCATTATGATTTATACAAAAATATCATGTACACTTTCATCACTGATTTTCCATAAAATATCAAAAATGCATTACTATAATTATTAGGATATCGTGGATTATGATAAAATAGATATATCAAATGATTTAAAATAGAGATATCTTAATAATTATATTATGCCGCTCTTCATATTAGAATATTCTAAATTTCTATCTTACATGTACCATGGGTTGCAAGATAATCATCTTTAGGTAATATAATATTATTTTCATTTTACACTAGTAAAGAGTATTATGTTACCCTTAATGAAATTTTGTAAAAAACTTTGTAAATGTAAATATTGATTTTTTATACATTGAAAATTATTATTGATGTCAATAAAACACAAATAGAAGAATATGAATTAAAATATATTACAATAAAATATGTTTTTATCTTGATAACCATCTATTCTATAAGAATACATTCATCCGATAATTTAAAAAACCCTTTTATGTTAAAATGATATTAATAAATCATAATTACTTTTCTACTCTCAGATAACCCATCACATACACCCTTTGGGTTGAGACATGAATCTCTATATCTCTACCCATCCATTGAATATACTCATTACTTGAAAAATTTATAGCCACATATATTTACCTCATTGTTATATGATATGTATTGGGAAAATAAGCACATCATAGAACCACATTGTTTTATCAGATGACTATACATGCATATGTGTCGATAATGATGTGAATCAACCAACTAGAAAATTTAATCTATTATGTTAATATTTTTCAATAATTATAGTGGTTCTCCCTTTATATGGGGTAAATTTAATTGCATTTATCCAAAATGGACTCTAACCCCATGTATTCAATTTCTAATAAAAAAAATGTTTATAAAAAACATTAATTATATACAATTGATCCACATTACAGTGAATCATGGTTTTTTTAATTGATTTATAACTCAAGGATACAATATTAACATTTGTATATTTTTGATCCACACATATATATCAATATAGGTGTTGAAAGTTTTTTTCCTAACTAAACTCTATGGGAACTGATGAGTCAGATCAGAAACTAATTAATGAGGTAAAATTTTGAAATTATTTTTCATTTATAAATTATCTTCCATTATCCATTTTAAGAATTATGGAATCACTTGTAAAATTATTGATATTTATTATTAGAATTAGTTGAAATTTTATATGAGGTATAATTCCATTTAACATATTTTATAAAGATATCCTTCAATACAATTAATATCAATCCATATATTTCATACTATTAGAATTTTAATATTTAAAATAAATATAATAAAACACCCTAAAATATATTCCCCACTTTATTTTAATTAATGAATCTCATCTATCTCATTAAATTACTCATTCATCAACATAATTCACCTATAATTTTTTATCTAATAGCTTAATGGATAGTTTTTTACAACATTTCATTAATAAAATTAATCCTATAAATTTAGTCATTCACAAATTATATATTCCTAATAACCATAAAATTATGTATCAAAAATTTACTTCACACGTTAATCAACAAAAAAATTCTCATTTTAATATAATTTTATAAATTTTTTTCTATAAAATTCCATCAAAATAATAAATATATTGAAATATTACTTGATGAAAAATAACCATATATCATACCTATATATTTTAATAGATATATTAATTATTTTATATAGAAATTATAAAATTACCCTGAACAATGAATCCTCATACTCTATAAAATAATATTTTCTTTAAAAAAAATTATTTCTCATTATTTTTCTCAATAAAAGTTTCATTATTTAAAAAAATTATTTCTCATTATTTTTCTCAATAAAAGTTTCATTATTTAAATTATGTAATATTTTTAAATTATTTCAACACTATAGTAAAGAATATTTAATGCCTAAAATGTATAAAATATATAACAGTTAAAATCTAAAATCTGAAAAATAATGGACCATCCATATAAAATCATCGAATGAGGGTATCTTATTTTAAAAACTTAATAAAAAATTAGCATGTATAGTTTTTCATTGATGTTATGGTTACACTATAAAATATGGGTAACAAATTTGATATAATATGAATTAATTACAAAAAAAATATAATAAAATAAAATAAATTCGTAGGGTGAGACTATGTTTATAAAAATAGAAGAGGTAGTAGTCCCTCACACTCATGCTCATATTACACTAATGCAAATAAACCCCTTATTTTGAAATGAAATTGAAATATACAATGGTTTGTTGGACAACTCCACTTCCCCATTATAAAAATTATGGGAACCTAATTTTCAAACTTATTTATTTTAATTTTTTTATTTATATAAAATATATAATTACTATTTTTTTATTTGACACATAATTATTCATTATATTATTCATTATAATAATAATGAATAAACATATTTTAAAATAAAACTATTAAATTAAAATAATAATTTTAATTAGTGTTCTCTAATTATATCAATAATAAATTCATTCACTTAATTTAATGACTATTAAAATTAAACATACCTTATATATTAATATAATAATTTACAAAAGCTTCTTGGAAACTATAAATTTTTTAACACCAATTATAATAAATTCACTATAAATAGAATATAAATACATTTAATCACTTCTTAATATTACTACAAATTATATTATGAAATATAAATAAAACTATATAAGAAAAAATATTTAATGTATAAAGACCAAATTTTGATATGAACTAAACTTAATATATTTTAAATATTTATTTTTAAGATTATTTTTTCAATGTTATTTTTGGAAGATGAAAAAAAATCTTTAAAATTAATATTTTAAAAACCTTAAAAACCCCATTTGTTGTTATTAAATGTAAATTTTACATTTATAATAGCTTTGAGATTTATCTGTTAATAAAAAACTCAAAAATTATAAAATTATTATGAAAAACATTACATACCCATTAAAAAATTTATTACTAGACAAATATATTCATACTACACTCCAAAAAATAATTATATTAATGTTTTAATTTTCAATCAAATATAAGTCATGAACCATAAACAATATATCTATTTACATGTTTTGCCGTCAAATGTGTCATAGGTTAATCTTCCATCCCAAAATTAATTATTTCCATAGAATAATTCATTAAAATTTCACATGTTATTTTATTTTAATAAGTTTTATTTTCATTTAAAATAAATTCATATGACATTATTATTTATTAAATTAAAAACAATATTTTATTATCTTTTGGATGATGGAATCAATGACTTCTCTTTTATATAATTCTTAAAAAATTAAATAAATTTTATGAAATGTATTTATAGTTCATTAATTTCATAAAATAATATATTTCCCTCAATAAAAAATATCAAAAAATATAAAATGTTAAAAAACAAAATTCCCCAATATAATCAATTAAACTCACATTTCATCTCAAAAATTTCAATACACAAATATATATAGTTGATATTATGAAAACATGAAACATTGAATTTATTTTAAATGTTTCACCATTAAATAAAATACTATTTTTTAAAATATTTAAATTTTCAAAAACTATTTCATAATCATTTAATAAAATTTATCTTTCTTGAAAAATTATTAATTAATCCATAAAATATTTTCTGTATATCCATATTATCCTCAAAATAAAAAACTTTTTAATGAAAATTAATAACCAATTTCCTCCCCAATAACATTCTTCATGAAAACTATATTTTTATTTAATATTAAAATTCAAATAAAAAATTTCGAACATATCGATTAAGGGTGTCCATAACTAATTTTTAAAAAATATTTAATGTAGATACCAGTATTTTTTATTAACAAAAAAATTCTAATTATTTAATAATTAATCCTTATAAATGAAGTGGCATGACCATAAAGAAGACCATTTTAAATTATATCCAATCACTAGCTATGAATTATATTAATATTCAGGATGCAAATTTAACATGATTTGGATACCTAGATGATCCTCCACAAAACATATATTTTTGAAACATATAGTGGATTTGAATGGACCATTCAGGCATTGAAACGTTTGACAAAATTATTCTTCATGGATTTGAAAGGAATATATGTTCATCATTATCCTCTAATTTAGTTCTAATATAAAAAAATCCACTCAAATATCTATATTGAACTATATGAAGTTCAATATCAGAATAGATGAATAATTCGATCATTCAAGGATAAAAATTTAGATTATGATCTATTTGGACTTGGTCATTATTAAGAAATCATGGAGAAGGTTGAAATTTTTTAATGTAATATTGAAATAGAACAAACAATATAGAAGCTAAAGACTGATAATCATTAGTATGATTTAGTGTCTGAAATTAGGGAAATGTTGATCCATGAATATCAGTATCGAATATTTTTATATAATTTTAGATAAAGTGAAATAATAGAACTAAAAATATATATCTCATCATAATCATTTCTCATGAGGGAACTATTTCTTATCAATTAGAAAATAAACAAAGAAAATCTATTTATTAAATTGACAGGCTCCATGTATTTATTTTGATGATGTACATAATATATCCATCACCTGTACAAAAATCCAAATATGTTATAGTGGAAAAAATACCTCTTATCATTAAAGAAATGAATATATTTTATTATAAAAATAAAGTGATTGAAAATAAAATCACTCACTTTGTAAATGTTTTATGGGAAGTCAAAAGTCAAAGGATGGCACTTTTGGACATAAAGATGTGATGAGATAAATGTGCCCTAATTTTTCTTAAGTGGGTACTGAATTATAAAGGGAGAAATTATTTTATGATGGTAGAATGAAACACTATAAATTTTATTATTCATTTCCCTTTAAATAATTTATGTGTGTTTGTTATCTTCTCAAAACCTCAAAACAAAACAAAAATGAATAATCTAGTTTTTCATTATATAATAATATTAAATTAATAAAATAAAATACATTATAATTAAATAACACAATATTTATAAGATAAAAAAGTACTAGAACCAAATTTGAATAAAATTAAAAATGATTAAATTATTACAATCAGGATCAACCATAAAAATAAAAAAAACAATTGTAGCAATAAAACAAATTAAAGACATCTGAAATTTGATGATAATTTTGTGAAATATTTTTTACAAATGAAAAAATATTTTATAAAAATATGTAACGATTAGAAGGGACAAGTGATGGATAAGATAATTAATTTATTGTTTGTTCCCAATATATTATAAATAAAATTATATGATTGAAGACTTACCTGAGGATATAATTATTCAAAGATAATTTAATTTCATTATTGGTAAAGACATAATGAGAGTCTATATTAGAATTTAAGGTTGTTAGATTGAATAATTCATGTGAAGATATAAGTTAAAGACATCATGGAATAATAATTTTGGAATTTTTTAAACCGATCATAATAATCAAATCCATGTTTTAATGATGTTAAATATCTATTAATTATTTTGTAAAAAATGAAGAAGGAATATGAATACCATATAAAATAATATTTTCAAGGATGATTTGTTGAGAATAGTTTTTTAGGGAATGATTTAAATTAATAATTTAGTGGATTATTGACATATCCTACTAATTTTCATAATTATATTTAATAGAGAACTGTTCTAAAAATATTGGTCAAACATAAAATCCATAAGGCCTAGCTCTTAAAAACTCATTGTTGGAGCTATCTCAACAAAAGGGATATCCAGAACAAATAACATGTATTGTGGAAGGTGAGAGAGAATGGTTATACATATCTCCCATAAGGAGAAAAAATTATTGTTCATGAGGGAGAACATAAAAGGGTGTGTGATATCCCATGTGGGATGTGTGGGAATTTTTGTAGTGGAAAAATCTATTTTCATATCAAATGATAGAAGAAACAATTAATAATTTTAGGTAGATCACGACTAAGTGAAATATTGATGTGGGAAAGGAAGTGTTGGAAAATGTGAATATGAATTAAAAAGAAATATATATAACTTATTCAATCTAATCATGTGATATTGTTTCATTATATTATTATTGGCCACCATCTTCATCCATTTTTCTACAATGGGTGTACTAGTGAAAGATTGATTCATTAGGCGATCATTACAACAAGGTAACATATGTGATTTCAATAAAGAACTACTACAAATAAAAATGATAAATGAATGATCCAAATGGAAAGTAAAATGGAATTGACCACGAATCCCGAACTGCTCTTGGAAACCTTCAGCAAGTAGTAACCAGCCAAATCTCCAACCTTCTCCAACATACCCCAAAATGAGTGTATATGATGTAGGGTGAGTAAAATAGTATTCTATGTAATATTCTCCCTGTATCCTCCTGTGAAAAAATTAAATAATGAATGCTACATCATAGTAAACATCATGTTAATCTAACTCATCTCATATAAAGTTATACTAAGTCCCTAGACTCACCATGGATACTACCACCAAGTAACACATACAATATTGTATAATATAATAATGAATATCAAAGGTAAATAACAACCAAAACCCCACTGGTTTTATGATTTTCCTTAATGCCACAAGTCATGAGAATCTCTCTCCAAAAATGCTAGCTCGAAGACACCTGGGTGACGCACCACAATATTATCCTCATGCAACATAGCACCACAAAATCCAAATAACCCAAATTACCCATGTAGTTTCCATGAGCCACCACAACCCGTGTAATTTTTATCACACATCAAGTATTATATCTTCTGTCATTACAACCCAAACACCGAGTAAGGATCCTAAATCCATCACATCCAACACACGTCACACCTATAGTCACCTAAAAAAATCATCAATACACTATGTGTAATAACCACAATAAATTACATATCTCTACTGAAATATATGAGGAAAACTAACTGACGTGTGTACTTACACAATTATCTACTATGAGAAAATAGTTGGGATAAAGGGGGTAGTCATTCATCCATCCTGCAAAAGGGACATTTGTGAAAACACACCCCAATGATTAGAATCCATGGGGTGTAAATCCCCCTTAACCAAGAGGTTGGATGTATCATATAGATACACAAAAAGTACAAGATATAATATAGATCACAACCAAACTATGGGAAAAACCAAGTCTAGGACTCAATTGAATCTACCATCTACCAAACTATTGGCATCCACTACAAAGACGAGATATTCTATAAGAACACAACCATTTAATGTGGTACATTATATTAATTTTTCCTTTATCAGATATATATTTTTAATTAATTCTTTAATCAATTGTTCACAATGTGAAAATTCCATATTACATTTCATTATCACCATAACAATGTTCCGGTTCATCCTGGAATAACCAAACTGTGTCCATGACTTCTTGGAAATATAACCCCAATATTGCATACCTTCACGATCTAACCCCAATGGTCAAACATTATTTATTTATTATTTTTCAACAACATCACATTCCATAAATCCATGTATTCAATGAAAACATTCAATACTACCAAACACAATGGAAACAACATGCTGAGTAGATCAACTACCCATTGAGTATTCTCCACCATTAGAAGGATCTTAGACCCTTCCCTCTGAAATAAGTTAAACATGGAATGCATTTTTCTTACCCCAAATGTCTTAACCTCTCTTGTAGGGAGGGTAAAAAACCATATGCTTCAAGAATTTGGGAAAGTAAAACAGGTAAACAAACACCAGGTTCAAAAAGAACCCGTTTTAATAAAAAATGGTGTGACCATCTATAACATATTTCATCCTCTCTGATGTCCTCCAGGACACCACATTCATAAATTGATGCATCTCTACACCCCTCAGTCATCTGCTACCACAAAAATAGGGCTATACTGCCCCACATACCACAACATCCATCTAGTCATATCCATCCAAGACTCACATCACATACAAGCCTCCCTTCCCCCACACCCATAACATCAATCGTTTCTCAAACACCCATAGATCGCATCCTTTCAAAGGAAGAAGGAATCGAACAAATAAACTTAGCTCTTGGCCCTAAAAAATGCATTCGACCTTCATACACAATGATCTCTAAAAACACCAAAAAAAATTAGACACTTAGAATTTACAAGAAATAAGGCTACTTAGGGTATAAAAAAATTTATTAATTATCACACCACTGGTTCTTTATTCCATGTTGAATTAATTGATTCATTTTTCATATGTTCAAACTATGGGCAACATAAAAACCAAGATATCACATTCTATTGAAAATTAATTGCATAATTCATTTAGCATGCCTTTAATTATTTTATTAATAAGAATAAACATGCTTCTGGTTCATTAAACAATTAAATCAATCATGCATACTACATCAAGTTGTTGTCATCGAATTACAAAATAAAAACTGGATAAATTTAAAAATCCATCTTTAATAATTTATCCAATTAATCAACAATAAATTCTGGATTTTCATAACTTATATTTTTCCATCAATATAAGGATAATAAAATGAAGCATAGATATCACATTATCTATCAGATAATGAGTCAAACAGTTATCATTGTACAAATAAACAACCACACTATACAAACTATTGCAATTCATTAATATGGTTCAAGTAATTATTATATCATTTTTGTTATGATCCAAAGTTAAAATTCATGATATATATAAAATTTCATTAAAATAAATATATTAACAAGAAAAATACTTCCAAAAAATGTCTTCAAAGTTCTTTCCCCAAGAATGAATCAATGTAAAAAATCATGATAACCTTTTGATCATCAACTGCATCCACCTGAGGATGTCCTAGAACCATGGCATCAAAAAAAACTGAGAGAAAATTAATTATAACCATTTAAATAAAATTCCATCACATAAAACTGAGAAACACCAGTAAATGGATTGAATAAAACCTAGTTAATTTGGTATATAATATAATATATAGAAGACCAATAAATGATAGAATCATGTGATTGATCCTTTTCAAATAGATCTCTACAACACCAACAAGGGGTCTGTTGGGTCGATTGGGATGAGAGGGAGGGGATCTTCAGGAATATGGATTGAAAACCTCGGTGGATAAAATGATTTAAAAAATAAAATAATGGGGAATTACATGTTGTTTATAGACCTTACATGTGGTGTAATTCCTCTGGCTATGGTTACACTGAAAAAACCGTCACCTTGAAATTTTATTTATTTTTCAAATTCCAAAATACAAAACATCATGAAACCCCCATACACATTGTGTAACATCCTTCCATGATCTGAAATATCTTGAGTTCTTGCTTCTACCAACCATACAGCTCGAGACGTCATTCTAGCACCTTAGCCTTTGGAAACACGCAAAGGGTCGATCCCTAAAGAACTGAGAGATTACAATGAGAAACACGATGATATTTTTAATGATATTTTTCATTCAATGGAATATGATATATAGATATATTTTTTGTTTATATTTCATTCAAATGGTATGATATCTAATGGAGTGGCAGTGCATTAACGTCTATAAATAGAGAGTTATATTTGATTTTTTGGTAGTTTTTAATATTTATTATTTAAAATATATCTCATTTACTAAAAAAATATATATTAATAGAACCGTCTAGGTTAGATAAAGTTGTAGAAGATAATATTTAAAGCCTTAATGTGAATTAGAATGATCTAATGGCATCCCTTCACCTAATGGATTAACAGGTTCAATGAATATTACATGTATTTCACCCTGAAGAATAAAGATATCATGACTCACATATTATGTTCCTCATATTCAATATGTTTTCTAATGGAAAATATTTTACTTTCAGATGATCCATTCATGTGATTCCTTACATGGATATGATTCAGACAATGCATATATTTGTTACATAGAGGAATATATTTTCACTGGTTTATTTGATAAGAACTAGTCCACTTGATCTTTTTAACTAATATATGAACAATAGAATAAAAATATAAGTATCATGAAGGAAATAAATATATCATATTTTCAACTACAATAAGTAGGACACAAAATATTTTCATTTTGTATATTCATGTCAATAATCTGGATAGCATTGAATTTTCTCATTCTGGAAGGCTAATCCAATTATTATTTTTAGATTGATAGATACATTGAGATATTAGAACTATTTTCATTGAAAAAATTATGAATTAATCATTAAATATAATTTCAATCTAATATAAAATAATAAATTAAATAATAATATTTTTAAAGGATTAAAATATTGAAAAAACATTTTAATATTTTTATCTGCATAAAATAAATATGATTTCATTAGTGTATGATTTTTTAAGATCATTCAATTTTAATATTTCATAAAATTTATAGAATAATTTGTATGTATGAGATTAATAATTATTTTTGAGTTAGATACATCACCTAAAAATGTTATAATTCTTACATTAGAATCTAACTTACTATGTAATATCTGATCATTCACTGGAAACCAAAAAAAAAGTCGATCGATGAAGGAAAACACTATCATGAGAAATAATTTAGGTTTATATATTAAGAATGTTGAAAATAATAAAATCATTCCATATCTAGTGTAATGAGTGTTATGGTCTATTCTCTTATTCTAATAAATTTATAATTTTCTTTAATGTGTACCAAAGTAGAGAATAACCATTATTATTGTGTGGGATGATCACCAATAAAAATGAAGATGAATTTTTACTATAGGGTGAACACCAAGAAAAAAATAAGCATCAAAATGGTGAATCTTACCAGATGATGAAGTGGATTTAGGATCAGCTGTCGAACCATTTCAGAAAAATATAAGATGGTTGGGGGTATAACCATATAAGGTAGTAGTTTTTTATTCTTGGGGTGGAACTAGGATCAATAGGAGGATAAAATACTTGGTTGAATAACAAGTCTTTCTAAAAAACATTTTAATTGATGATAAAATTATATTGGGGTGTCTATATTATGTGGGGTCAAACTAACATGAAATGGTGTAGGCTTTCAAACCAAATCTTATAAATACCATGTGTTGTTCCTTTTCTTATTATTTTTGAAAATAAATTGAAATTTAGAGATATCATTGATAGAATATAGAACATTATAAATATTTGGATGTTTAATTAAATGAAAATAATTCCTAAAATAGATCCTTTGACTCACACCCTCTAGTAGGTAATTTATAAGGTGACTCTACAATTGGTATACAATCTAAGGATCCCTACAAATATATATTATATATATTTTAATGAATAAGATTCAAAAAATAAAGATATTACATAGATTGATACAAATAATGTTACATTTGATGATTCACGTCTATAAATTTATACTATTACATCTAATAATATAAATAAAATGTGTGAAAGTATTAGGAAGAATAATCTTATATTAAGATTATAATAATAACAAAATTGATGATAATTAGAGTGGTATAATTTTTTAACAATTATTTTATTTATGATTCATCTATAGAGCCATTTTAAATCTCTCAGGATGCTATATCACATACTTATCTACCTTTTAAATTCAAATAACTTTTTAAAAAAATTCCCAAATAAATAGTTAATAGTTTACACTAAATTATCATGATTTTTTAGGATGAATATCTACCTTTCCAAGATGATTCTAATGCAGGGGAATATGCAATGGATAAATTGTTTGGAATAAGGAAAGCTCTCCCAAAACAATTTGATGAAATTTATTAAATTATTTATTCATGAAATTAATGGATCATTGAATATATTAAAAAATTTAATATTAGTTTTAATATGAAAAATTTCATAAAATTATTTTTTTATATGTACTCCCAGAACAATTAAAAGTTCACAAAGATTAGTTGTCTGTAAAAGAGTCTAAATTTGATGATAATGAAAATAACATAAATTGTATAGAGAATTATTTACAAGAATTAATAAAAAAATCATGAAGGTAAAATAATTAATATGACAGTTTATATCAAGGATTGGATGAGATCTATTGAGGGTGAGAAAAACTCACCCAACATGATGTGTTTATAGAAATAGGCGATATTGATGAATCTGGAATACTGAAAAACTAAAATTTCATATATTTCTAGAAATATATATATCTCTTAAATGGATTTCATTGAGAGTCATTATCCCAAGAAAAAAAATGATTTCATCATATCATTAATTGAAACATCCTCCAAGAAGAATGTTTCCCCAAACATAGATGATTTTCTACCTACTAATGATGTTTCAACCACATTTATATGCATTAAACAAAATATTCATAATTTATTTATAGTGAAAAAAATTTATAAACCCATAAAATTATGGTTTGTTGAGAAATAATTTATGAGGAGTTGTTCCACAAGAATAGTCTGAATTAGTAGTGGATCTAATAAAAAAAGTCTCTCAATTTTTCAAATATATAAAAAATACTTAACAAAAGAATGGAATAAGAGTCATGAGATATTTTTTGTAAGAATATAGGACAAAAGACATGAATATTTTGGCACAACATAACTGTTCATGGAGAATAATAGAAGTCATCTATTTAGGGACATGAAAGGAAAACAAAATAGTTGACCAAACCTAGAGACCAAAAAATAAATAAAAATAAATATTGTATTAAGTAAGTTATTTTAATGCATAAAATATTTCAATATAATGGAAAACGGAATTTCTCAATGATATAATGAATTTTGGTATGCATAAATTAATATAAAATATTCTTTTAATTTGAAAAATATACTTTGAGAAAAACTAAAAGATAAAAGAAATGTAATGGAATGAAGGTGAAAATATATATGAACACGATTATTTGAAGAAGATAATTTAAAAATAATATCCTCTGTCAAAGGGATATATAACTATTTTAAGGAAAGATCCACCCTCATAGAAAAATAAGTATCCATTTAAAGAAGTATATAAATAAAATGTGTATAAACAGAATACATCTTAAGGTGGAAGATTTAACATTAGTTGTCATTGTTGTTTTTTGTAAGGTATGTGATCCATTTATACTAATTTGAGTATATAATTTCATTTTCATAGAACATGAATGAATCAATGGGTATTCTTTGTAAAAAAATAGAACTTATTATCAAATAAATAAAAGAAATGATTATAAATCAATCCAAGAATCCAATAAAATGTAGATTTGAATTCTTGGATGAAGTTTGTAGAAGATTTGTATTATAATGTCAGGGATTTGTCTATATTCATGACTAAATTACCTTGAAATATTCCCTTTAATATGAAAAAGAATAAAATTCTAAAATCTTAAATGTTGATTCATGTAATATAATTACTTTTAAAAGGGAATGTGAGAATCCCAAGTAAGCTAAATATCTTAATAAAGATTTCATAGTTATTTGAAAAAATAAACTATATTTCAAAAAACAATTAGAAGGAACTATGATAATTATAAACCAAGACTAATTATGTGGATTCAAAAAGTGAGGTTAATGTTGATATGATGTTTTCCACAAATGGATGCTTGGAGGTCAATAATACTAATTTAGAAAAAAATTACCAAAAATTAAATTTAAGGGAATAAAATAATATAATAAAATAGATAATGACAAAAATATAAATGAGATTGGAAATAATTTTTCCCATGATTATATTGGAAGAAAATTATGTTATAGGTTGTGAGGTAGCTCCCAGCCTGAATTTTACTCCTAAGAAATTGAAGGTTCACTTCTTATTCCATTATGAAATTATATATGTATGATTTTTTATTTATTTGAATGGAATTAAAGGATATGGATTAATCCCATAAATGGAAAAATTGATGAGTAAAATCTATTTTATAATCAAGAAATATTTAATGAATATTTTATAAATATATTTTAAAAATTGGATATTGTGGTATAATAATAAGCCAACCCATGTTCTTATAGTGTGTTTTCCCCAACTCATATACACTTTATGAAACATTCTAGTAGGTCAGAGTTCCATGTAACTACTACTATATAGGAATGAAAAAATTGATTTTTAATCATGTAGGATCTAAAAAATAAAGTTGTTCCATGTTGAAAAATGTTATTACATTTATCATTTTATGTACAACTATTCCTGTGATGTCATACTCTCCCCTATTTAAATCACAACTACCTTGTTCGAAAACCTACACATCAAGCCCATACAGTTCCTAAGATCTTAAAAATGGGTATTAGCTCTTATAAAATTTATAATTACATGACCAACCAAGGCATATTATCTTCATAAACTAACTCTGTGGGTCTCTTTTGATACATAGTTTGACTTCCCAACTCACTAGAAACTATTACCCACTAGGTGACTCATCATAGTAATGATTGTCCTTATAAACCAACTATAACAACCCTTCTCTTTATTTCACACAATAACATAATTTATTACACAATTTATTCACATCAGAAAACATATAATTTAGTTACGTCTAGTTTTTTGGGGGATTAGGAACATTACATAACAACATAAAAAATTAAATACACATCTTTATTAAAAAATTATTTTACATAACCACACATCAATTCCGTCGTACATTGCGTTGCATTGGTAATCCTTAGGACACACACATGAAAAGGGTGAGATATAAATCACAGTAAAGGATTAAAAAATTATTAACAACAAGAATATAGTAAATCTTATGAATGATGGAAATCAATGGAAAAAAAGAGAAAAATTAACATAAAGGCATGATATAGCATGATTATCATAACATGGAAATTTGGAAAAAAACATTTAACTTGATATTACAATGACCCAAGGATCATTGCACATGGAGAATGAGTAAACCCACATTTTACTTGAATTAGAATGAGTAAACCCTCATTGAATTTGACATACCATGATACTAATATTTACCCATTGTATTGGAGCGCTATCAAGGGGCACCCTTCTTAATCATTTCATTTGATGAATAATTATTCCAAATATATCATACAACATGGATTCATCAAACATCATCAATTATTTCATTATAATTGAATATGGAATTCATACATGAATCTCTATAATCATTATGTAAATTTACATGAGGGTGAATAACCATTATAGAGAAAAGGGAATGGTATTCACTACACAGTGACTTTGACATGGAAAATCGCGGTGCAATTTCAAT
Organism: Viscum album; assembly: GCA_963277665.1. Lineage (NCBI taxonomy): Eukaryota > Viridiplantae > Streptophyta > Magnoliopsida > Santalales > Viscaceae > Viscum > Viscum album. Next base: position 1,959,837,980 of record OY728165.1, read on the forward strand.
TGCATAACGACATTACATATGATTTCATAAATAATGTTTTATGTGATAGAATGGGGTATCTCATCATATTAACATAAAATTAAAATTAATGTTTTCATATAGAAAAATGTACCAAAATATTTAATAGAATTTAGATTCATAATATAAAATAATTTGATGACTGTAAATGATGAGTGTGAAATCCCTTATGGAATTTCCGCATAGTAAAGAGTGTACATTGGAGGACTTAATGAGAGATAATTGGGTATATAGTCATTCAAACATAAGGAGGGATACATGGGGGAGGTTCATAATCATACCCCATCATTTTTAATTGAATATAAAAATGTATATCAATATAATGAATCGTAGATAAAAAATTATAGAGGAAGAAATCCCTTACAGAATTTAATAATGGTAACGGGTGTACATAGGAGGCATTAATGAACGAGGAATTGGTATATCATCATTAAAACATAAATATTAATGTATATTGGAGGATATAAATCATACATCAACATTTTAAATTGAAAATACAAGGGTATTGAAATATAGTTAAACATGGAAAAAAACATAGAGGGGAAGAAATCCCTTACATATTTTCGACATGGTAACAGGTGTATATCGGAGGCTAATGAGAAGAAAGGGGTATATCATAATTCAAACATAAGGAGGGAGTTATATTGGAGGATAAAAATCATACCCAAAAATATTTAATTGAAAATAAAATGTTATTTCATCAAAATGAAACATGGACAAAAATGAGATAGGAAGATATCCCTTATAGAATTTCAGCATGGTAACAGGTGTAAATGGGAGGCATTAATAAGAGAGAAACAGGTCTATCATCAATAAAACATAAGGAGGAATTTATATGGTAGATTATAAATAATAACCCAACATTTTTAATTGAAAATAATTTGTCATAACAACATAAATAAATGTGTACAAAATGAGAAAGGAAGAGATCACTTATATGGAATTGTGATCCCATCGGTTTGGGAAGTCCGAAATAAGGCTTATTGGGAGCCTGGGAGACCTTGGGAGAATTATAGCGAGATGAGGGCAGTGGTTAGTCTATCTGAAATGATTTTTAGTGAGAGGATGTGGGAACTTGGGTGGTATTATATAGAACAAGAGATGGAATTCTTTATTATTTATTTTTTGGACACTACACTATACACTAATCGAAACCACACACCATCCGATTGTTTTTTCCCATGGTTTTTTCCAAATGGGTTTAGAAAAAAAAATATTTTATATTTAAAATTTTCTAACATGTTAATATATTAGGGTTTATTATGTGGTGTTGAGTCACACACTCAAGTATATCATTTTAAAAGTTAAAATGTTTAATAAGTTATGGACAGTCCACTAAGGCATTGTAAAATAAATAAAATAAATCTAAAATCACGTTATTTTAATGATAAAAATATATATCATCCGAAAATAACATTTATAGTATTTTATTAAATCACTATTGAGTAATTATGATGTCATAATACACAATATATAATTAAACAGTATTTACTTTTTACCCAAAAATTCGACTGTCCTAGAAAATTATGAAAAATTCACCATTGGATAATTTCTATTAGAAGATTCAAAAAATTATTTTTATTTTATCTAAAAAATTTTATATTAAGAAAATTTTTACATTTAGAATAATAACTGACGTATATTGAAAATTCAAGGGTTTTGGAAAAAAATCATTCTAACCTTAATAAAAATGACAAATTATATTAAAAAATTAAATTACCATTAATATTTAATAAAAATAATTTATTAATAATGTTTTATTAAAATATTATTTAATTCAAAAATTCATTTATTCATCAAATAGATTTATCAATTGAGTATTAACTACAAATACAATTTCTTCATTAAAACCCATTTACAAAGTAACACTAATAAAATGAATGTATATTATTTAATATATAAATAAATAATGAAAATAATAAAAGTTATAATGTCATATTAAATAACCTATTATAACTCCCCCATAAGACCTGAGGATATCATTGCGATGGTGAAAAACTCTTGGGGTGGCATTGATAGCATCGCTCGGGTGGTAATCTCTATCAACATCCACTACTCACACGGGAATTTCTGTTAGAGATTAACATGTTGAAGATTGTCATGGGATTGGTCAAGAGTGAAGCCCAATGATGCCCCCTCCATTCCAAGCTCCAAAAAATGGGCTTCGTATGGGGAAATTCTATAGGATGAGGCCATCGCTTCATTTTTCTAAGTAAATTGGATTTTTTAAATCCTTATATTTATACTAGTCATCAGATCACTGTTCAACGACTATATTAGAAACTATAACAATTCATATTACTTTAATACCCAAAAACTTAATAATAAGGAAGTCCATATAATAAGACACTTAATTAGATCATGATTATTTTCATTAAAAAAAATTTGGTTTGTTACAATATCCCCCCTTAAAAAAATTCTTCCTTGAAATTTCATTTTCCCACAAAAAAACAGGTGAGGGTAACTCTACTTCATCACTTCCTCCAATTCCCACGTTGCTTCTTCAAACTTGTGGTATTTCCACAGTAGCTTGACAATGGGGAAATATATTATTTCGTAGAACTTTTTCTTTGTGATATGAGATCTTCACCGACATCACTTTATAGGATAGATCATTCTCTAATGGTACCACCCCAAGATTGATTACATACTATGGGCTAGGTATGTACTTTTTCAAGAGAGATACATGGGATACATCATTCACTTGAGATAGGTTCAGTGGATGTGATAGCCAATATTCCACTACTCTAATAAGAGCAAGGATATCAAAAGGGCCAATGTACCTTGGACTAAGATTTCCCTTCATCCCAGATCTCATAACTCTATTCCATGATGATTTGTGTAAGAATGACATCTATCTGACATCAAACTCTAGGCCTCGTCGATGATTAACAACATAGATATTTTGTTGTATCTGAGCATCTTTAATATGTTGTTGGGTGGTCTTAACCTTCTCCACCATTTCATTGACCATTTATCGACCTAGGCATTTACTCTCCCCAAAATCATCCCATCTTGCTGGTGTCCTTCACCTATTCCCATAAAGGGAGTCATAAAGTGCTATTTGGTTTCCATTTTGGAAACTTTTTTTCTAAAAAAAAGTCAACTAAAGGATGATTTTTATCCCACCCTCTTTTAATGTCCATTGATCATGCTCTCAGCATGTCCTCGTGTGTTTGGATAGTCCTTTCAGATTAGTCATCACATTGAGGATGATAATCCATACTAATGTTTATCTTGTTATTCATTCCATATTGAAGACTCTTCAAGAATATAAAGGAGAATTTTGGATATCGATCAAATAAAATAGATTGTAGTACTCCATGTAGCCTTACCACTTATCTGATATATATTTTCACTGGTTGATCCAATGATAAATCCTCTTGAATTCCAATTAAATATGTAGTATTTGTAAGATGATCCACAATAACACCGAAAACATTGTTACCATTGGATTTCTTTGTATGTCTGGTGACAATGTCCATTTTAATGTTCTCTTATATCCATGATGGTATGGGTAATGGATGTATCATCCCCTTATACTTATGCCTATCATTATTCACTTTCTAACATACCAAGCACTTTGACATATACTCACATATCTCCTTCTTCTTTTTATACCACCAATATTCTCTCAAATATGTCATTACATCATTGTGTTTCCTATGTTAATGGAGAAATTTGAACTATTTGCATCATCCAAAATTTCATTCTTTGACTAAGGATTTGATAGAACACATAGTATTGTCCAAAATATCACAATTGCTTCCTCATTAACATTGAACTCTGAGGATTTCCATTTTATAATAGTTTCCACTTTCTTCTGAATTCGCACATCATCCTTTTGATCATCCTTTATCCTTTCCAAAAGAGATGGTTGAAAAAATATTTTTGAAATAATTGATGATTTTCCATTCTTTATGATTCACATGTCCATATTCATCAAATATAAGAAGATTGGATCCTTTTAAATTCTCATGAATGACATAATCACTGGGTCATTTCTACTTAGAGAGTCTTTCACCTTGTTCACTTTCCCAAGGTGGTAATGGATTAAGCAGTCATAGTCTTTGATCAGCACTAATCTTATTTTTTGGCACATGTTCAACTCTTTTTGTGTGAATATATATATAAAGCTTTTGTGATTCTTATATATTTCACACTTCTCTCCTAAGAGGTAACGGTGACCAAATTCTAAAGCAATGATTACTATTGCTAGATCTATATCAATTTTTGGATAGTTTTTCTCATGAGAATTCAATTTCCTTGAAGCATAGGTAATGAATTCATCATTTTTCATCAACACGCTTCCCATGAACTTCTTTGAAGTGTTACTGAATACTCGAAAAATATCACCACTTGTGGGTAGTGTGACAATGGGTTCAGTTATAAGCCTTCTTTTCTTCTCCGTGAAGCTATCTTCATATTCATCACTACAAGAAAATTTTACTCCAATCCGAGTTAGCATGTAAAGAGGGTTGGAAATTATGATAAATTTCTCACAAATAAAAGATAATAACTAGACAACACTAGGAATATATAGATACAAGTTACCGATATTGGCCTCGGTCTTCCCTCAATTGCAGAAATCTTTTAGGGATGAACATATATCCCATTGCTTGTGATTCTATGACATAATAATGAGACCTCCTTCAACCATAACTCCCACATTATATATTTTTAATTGATATTCTCCCATCAAATTGTTTCAGGTGTAGTTTATAGATGATCCTCATACTATTAGTTGGTATTGTAGTATATTATAATATCATCTATAAAGACTACCACTAATTTGTTGAGGTAATATCTAAACACTCTATTCCTCATGTCCATTAATATTTATGGATAATTTATGAGTCTGATAAGAATTACTATGAATTCATAGTGCCCATATCTTGTACAAAAATTATTCTTTGGGATATCCCCCATTTTCAACCTTACTTGGTAATATCATGACCTCAAATCCACCTTAAAGAAGTATTTTGCTCCAAGTAGCTGATCAAATAAGTCATCAATTCATTGCAGATGATACCTATTCTTTGTCATGAATTTTTTGAGATCACTATAATAAATGAAAAGGTCCATTGAACCATGATTCTTATGGACAATGAAGATTGGTGCACCCCATGGTGAAGCACATGGGTGTATAACCCCTTTATCTATATTCTCTTGTAGTAGTATTTTGTTGGGAAAAAATCTCTCAAGGTAACATTGCAGTATTTTTGGGTTGATTGTGTTTGTTGACAAATAATGTTTCAATGAAAATTTTTCAAGTTCCAAAGATGTTGTTGGAAATACATGTTGACAAAAGAATGATGAAAAAGGAATGGACGATCTAGAGGCGGTACAATTGAGCAGTACAAGGTGGCACTATTTTTTAGTGTATGCCCAATTTTTGGGGTCCAAAATTTGGAGGTTGGTGAGCATCGCAAAAATAGGATTTCCATGAAGATCATAATTAATTATGGAAAAGGCATGAATTTTGTGAAGATAGGCTTAATGGTTTGGATTTTCAGAAGACCAGAAGAATGATGGCGGTGATTCTTCACGATTACGTCAATGCATCGCGAACTACAGAGTTGAAGTGCATCACGACAGTGAAGGGATTTGTGAAGGAGCTTCGCAGCGAAGGCGTGAATTAATGTTGATGGTGATGCTCCGCAATTACCACAAGATCCGCGATACGAGAACTGTCGAGGTGCATCACATTTTTTAGATAATTCTGATGGAAATTTAGGAGCTTCGAGATTGGCGATGATGTGGATCTGACTTCGCGTGGAAGGGTCGAGGGTTAGTGGAATTTCCTATAAATTGAGGTCGACCCCCTCGAGAGAAGTAGACAATTTTCAAAGAAGATCCTTCGCTCTCATTTCATTAAGGTAATTTGCATAGCCCATGTGCTTCGTTAAAGAAGAGCTTCGCGACAGATATTTTCGCTCCGAGAAAGTGGCGAGCTCTGCGCTGGCTCAGTGAGATTTGCGAGGGATGTTCCTCAGCAATGACTTGAGCTTCGCGATAGTGCTTTGTGAGAGTGATTCATGAGAGTGATTCGCGAAAAGGCAGGAGCTTCGCGATGGCTTGTTTGAGATTCGTGAAATTGGGATCCTTACAAAGTATGGTGCTTTGCGAAAGTATTTCCAAAAGAATTTCATAGTGTTTAGGGGCAAAGGGTTATTCATCAGTGGATAAAATTTGGACTTCAACAGATCATATTTCAAAAGTTGAGGATACATGTTTTCACACAAATGAAGAGACCTATAAGTCTATAAACTGTGAGTGGATATTCTGAAGAAGAAGTGATCTCAATTCAGGTGAGAGAGCAGTGAGTTCTAAAATTGAGTGTTGTTTTAAACCAGGAGGGAAAGTGAGTCCGCTTAGAACTTGTAAACAGAAGGCCGCCTATAGTGGAATTGGTACATCAGCACACTGCCGGTGTATACTCCTTGGACATAGCCCAGTGAGGGTGAACCAAGTAAAAATCGTTGTGTCCTATGCATGCTTTAATGTTTTCTCATACTCTGCATAGGGAAGGAGAGAGAAGAGGGTTTTTTTAACAACAAAACAAGATCAAATGGGGCAGTTGTTTTAATCTGGCATACCCTGATTCACCCCCCCCCCCTCTCAGGGTATCTAGAATACTGGACCTAACATTTTTTTATCTCCTCATGATCTACAATATCCATTCTATATAGAGACATGGATATTTTCAACTCCACGATCATACTATCAATTGATAATTCAATATCTCTTTTAGGAGGAGACCATAAAATTCATTGGAAAATAATTCAGCGAATTCCCTTACAATAAGAATGCCTTCACAGATTGTTTCTTCCTTATACTGAATCATCTGAGCTACATATGTTTGCTCATTGAGAAATAATATCCATTCTTGACAAGATGGTGCTAAATAAGATTCAACCTCCTCCTTTCACTTTTACAGAATCAGGGGTTGATTCACCATATGAAGAGTGATTTCCCTTTCACGGCAATTTATGTGGTATCTATATAAGGAAATCCAATGAAGGACATGTATTGCATGAAATTATAACAATGGGAGTATGACAAGGTTTTCTGGGAAGTAAAATTAATAAATTATGACAGGAAAGGAATTATATTCATGGGATGCAATGAATTCCCCATTTACTGTTTTAACCAGCATCTTTAAATACATGACTTGTGTTGATGTTTGGATTGGTCTACTAATATTTCAGGATATAAAATAATGCAGATAACTATAGATGATAACCCTTCCGTTATATTTTTGATTCTAGTATAATATATCCATTATAGACTTATGGATGAGTATATTTAAAATATTAAACGATTTAAGGGGAATCTAATTACTGAAAGGGATCACATATAAGTTACATTTATTTCCTAAACTACTGAATTTATATGCTTCAAAATATGTTATCCATGATATATTTCCCAAAATATATTCAAAAGGGATTTTTTGATTCCCTTAATAATGGTTCATACTAAGAATATTAATTTACAAAAGATTATCCCCTAAGAGTGTTGTAACCAATAGTGTAGCAAGGCCCTTTGTTGTGCACCAGTTCCCATTCGATTCTTGATTAAAGTGGGGTTTTTGGGTTTTACCCCAAGATACATATGTGCCAAAGCGGCCTCTACCTACTCATATCCAAAAAAGGATGTATTTGTTTGATAAACCACATAATCATTACTCACAAAAATTTAGGGATGTTTTTATTATACTAATTCTTATTCATAAGGCTTTCACTAGGGTTTTCTAATCCTAATCCAAAAAATAACTAAACCAATTCTTTGATACCAACTATTACAACACTTCTCTTTATTTCACACTTAAAACACAACTTTTTAGGAAAAATCTTCAGTTCATACAACATATAAGATATAGTGGTTTAGTTTCATTAGGGATTAAGAACATTATATAACAACATAAAACATGAAATATACATCTTTATTGAAAACATCTTTTACGTGGACACAATCATTTCTTCATACATCGCATTTCATGGTTTAACCTGAGGGCATGAATAATAAAAGGGTGATATATAAATCCCAGTAAGGGAGTAAACAAGTCATAAAATTATGAATACATTACATGTTAGGAAATATCCATATCAACGGAACATAAGAGAAACATGAACACAAAGTCCTGATATAGCATGATTATCATAACATAGAAACGTGGCAATAACATTTAACATGATATTATCATGATCCAATGATGATTTCACATGGAGCATGAGAAAAACGTCATTGCACATGAATTAGCATGACTAAACCATAATATCACAATACTTGTAATGATTCTAATATTTATCCAATGCATTGGAGAACTATCTGGGCACACCCTTCTTAATCATTTCATTTCATGCATAAGTGTTCCACGTAGATCATAAAACATGGATTCATTAAACATACTCATTTATTACATGAAAATGGAATGTTGAATTCATACAAGAAAATATATATTAATGAACAAATTTTCATGAAGCTGAATACACTTTATTGAGAAATGGGAAAGGTATTCTCTAAACAGTGACTTTAACTTGGAAAATCGTAGAGCAATTTCGGTAGTATAACGACATGAAATGAGATTTCATAAAAAACAATTTGATGAGATATAATGGGGTATCTCATTATATTTACTTGAAATGGACAGAAAGGGTGTCATATTGATACAGGTCTCAACATAAAAAATAGAATTGGGATTCATAATATAATTGAATTTTCTTGAATGCAAATGAGGTGAGAGATATCACTTATAGAATTTTCGGATGGAAATGTGTGTACATGGGAGGATTTAATGAGAATGAAAGGGGTGTGTCATCATTCAAACAAAAGTATGGATGTATAATGGTGGTGAAAAATCAAACACCAACATATTTAATCTAAAAGAAATGGGTATAACAACTTAAAATTATTGGAAACAAAATGAGAGAGGAACAAAATCCCTTACAGAATTTATGCATGGAAATATTTGTATATGGGAGGAATTAATGAGATAGAAAGGGGTTAATCATCATTAAAAAATATAGAGGGAAGTATATAGGACGTGATAAATAATAACCCAATATTTTTAATTGAAAATACTAGGGTATAACAATATAAAAAAATGTGAAAAAACGATAGAGGAAGAAATCCCTTCTGGAATTTTGGCATGGTAACAGGTGTACATGTGAGGAAGTAATGAAAAATAATGGAGTATATCATCATCATAAAATCAAAAGGGATGTATAAAAGAGGTGAAAATTAATAGCCCAAAATTTATAATTGGAAATATAATTTTATAACAACATAATGAAACTTGGAAAAAAATGGGAGAGGAAGTAATCCCTTATAGAATTTCAGCATGGTAACAGGTGTATATGATAGGAATTAATGAGAGATAGAGGGGTCTATCATCATTAAAACATAAGGAGGGAAGTACATGGTAGGTTATTAATCATACCCCATCATTTTTAATTGGAAATAAAAAGGAATAATAATGTAGTGAAATTTGAACAGAATAATAATGTATTAAATCCCTTGCATGGAATTGTGATCCCAAAGGAATGGTATGGCCTGAGAGAGGATTATTTAGAGCCTGGTTCACCTTGGGATAATTCTAGAGAGATGGGGGCATAGGTTTTTATAGATCTAAAGATTTTTTGTGAACATGATGTTAGATATTCGGTGGGTTTATATATTAAAAGAGATGGAATTCTTTATTATTAAGGTTTTGGACACTACACCTTACACTAATAAAAAGCACAAACTATCCCAGGGTATTTTACATTGGTATTTTTAAAAAGGGGATTGTAAAAAAATATTTTAAAATTCCAATTGGCTATCATATTAAAATATTTTTATTTCTTATGGAGAGTTGAGTCACACTATCAATGATATCATTTTAAAAGTTAAAAATTTTTATATGTCTTGGAGGGTCCACTGAGTCTTTTTAAAATAAATAAAATAACCTAAAATAACATTATTTTAATTGTAAAACATATTTCGGTTGAACATAATATTTAGAGTATTTTATTACATCACTATTGGGTCATTATGATGTCATAAAACACATTATATAAATAAAAATGATTTACTTTTTACTGAAAAAATAGATTGTCTGAGGAAATTATGAAAAATTCACTTTTGGATAATTTTTATGCCTTGATTCCAAAATTTAATATTCATTTTATCAAAATAGTTTCATAAATATGTGAATATTACTTTTAAAAAAAAAACTGACATATATCAAAAATTCATTTGTTTTGGCAAAAATAGCTTTCAATGTTTAATATAACATATAATTATATTCATAAAAAATTATATGATCATTTTTTTAATAAAAGATAATTTATTATTAATATCTTATTTTTGTATTTTTTAATTAAAAAATCTATTAATTAATAAAAATATATTTATTAATTTAATATTAAGTAAAAAATAAAAATTATTCATTAAAACACTTTACAATGTAACAATAATAAAATGAATGTATATTCTTTATTATATAAAAAATTAATTCATATAAACCTAGTGCTAAGGTATTGTTACATAACCCTTTATAACACCCGCGTAATACCTCAGGGTAAGGTGTGTGATGCTGATAGAATTTTGTGGTGGCATGGATAACATCGCTCGGGTGGTAATCCATATCAACTTCTACTTCTCCCTTAGGCGGTTCAGTTCGAGCCTAACATGTTGACGCTCAGCTGGGTATTTGTCAACAAAGAAGCCTAGGGAAACCAAATATATGTTGAGATCCACTAAAATAGTCTTCATAAAGATAAATTTTACTAGATGAGGTCATCACTTCCTTTTTCTAAGTAACATGGATTTTTTAAAGCCCTATATTTATACTAATCATGTGATCATAGTTCAATGGATATATTATAAATAGTAAAAATTCATAATGGAATTTTAAAATACAATAACATAAAACCAAGGAAGATCACATAATAAGACATTTAATTAGATTATGAATAATTTTCATTAATAAAATTTCGGTTCATTACCCCAACACATGTTATTTTAGTGTACTTTGTCTTCACTCCCTGACACTATATGAAACATCATGGGAGGTCACCCACAATAATTTATATTTCAGGAAAATCATAATTTATTTAAGAGTTCTAGTCAAGTTTAATTCCCAAAATAATTGTGTACCTTTTGACCTGGGTAGTTAAATTTTTCCTTAAAAATCTAATATTTATAGGGGTGTCACATGAGTTTATTATCAATAGGGTTAGAAAAATATTAACTTTATAAAGTGATTAATTATAAATAATAAATACAGAGATAGATATTGAATATTACAAGTGATTTATTATAATTTTTTTATTTTAATCATATAATGAAGAATATATATGAATAAATACACACACGAGGAGACAATAATTCTTAATGAATTGGACTTCAACATTGATAAATCATCTATATAGGTCAGTAGTAGATTCTATTTAGACTAAGCTAAAAAATCACATGAAGTGAGTAGTTTAAGACATAGTACCATATTATTTGTAATGATTTTTGGTCTAGTATTAAAGAAAAAATTCATGGTTCATGGTGTTGAAGAACAAAAAGATTTTTTGACACAATGTTGAAGGGATATTAATACCCTGAAAAATAAAAAATTTATGATTATTTTTTGAGTATATTTTTTGAAAAATTCTAATCATGTATATGAAATATTTTAGTAGGTTAGACATGTCAAATTTATTTCACTAAGTAGATTTATTATAAACATTTTTTTTAAAAATAAATTGGTAATCCATAATAACTATAAGGACCAGCTAAAAACCTTAATTATTCGAGATATCTTAAAGATAAGGTAGTGATATTCCAAGAAACATACATCATAGTTGGTGTGAGAATATGAGACTACATATGGCACACCTGGATTACACAAGTGGGTTCCAGAGGGGGATGGTTCAAGGTTGTGGAATGGACCCTGTGAGGAATCTATGAAATGTGTCTTTGTGGTAATCCTAGTGCCTATTACAATGTCGGAATAAAATGTGAGCCTTACTAAGGATATCATAATAGGGATCAATAGTCGATGAGGGTTGGGATTAATGTGGAACTATTAAGTAACATTAAAAGTATATAGATATAACATAATATATTTTATCATGTGATTTTATGTCATTCAATCAATTTAAGTCTTTATATTTAGTCTTCGGTCTAGAAAGGGTTTCTATTATCAAGATGAAGACATCAAGGGATCAACCCACATGGTCTATCAACCCAACGACACACATTAAATCTATTTTATGAATAGATTTTATTATTTAATGTTAAATAAATTTTTAATGTTTATTAGATGATATAGAGAATCATTATACTTATCCACCTAATAAAAATACTCATTCGATATAAGAATAAAATAAGAAATATTTTGTATCATTGATGGTATACATTGTGTGATAACATGAACACTATGCTATAAAATGTTTAATCCTCAACATCACATGATGAAGGAGATGATAATTATAATTAATGTTCATTATCAAGATAAACTCCATTATATTCATCTAGGGATTCGGAATTCAATGGTATATGAAATCATTATTTCACATAGAAAATAAATTTTAAAACAATGAATAAATTATACAAGTAAAATAAAAAATAAAACAATGAATTATATGTAGTCATGGTTAAAAAAATTGAAAATCCATGCAACGTATCTTAATTTTTTAAATATATTTGAGTTTATCGATCAAAGATTCAATTAGATTAAGAATGTAAAATATTGAAAAAAAATTATCATCTCTGATTTTTTTTTGTATCACTTGAAAACTTTCGATTATAATTGAGACTTCAGTGAAAGAATGAATAATTCTTTTATCAGTATTTTATAGACTGAGAATTACCAAATCATTCACTGAATATTAGATGTAATTATGTATAAATTATAACAACACTATGAATTCACACATGTATTAGTTTTATATATATTTATAAATTTTATATCATTCTAGATATGGGTCAAATGATTTCCAAGACCAAAATGTTTATTCCAATAATATATTGATGTTCTTGATGTTTTACATGAAAATATCTACTTGGAATGATTGTAAATGAGGATTACTCTTAAGAGGAATGATTACATTCCAATATATGATCAAGAAAATGAATAAAAAGGATCTTGTAACCGGGATGTCTTACTAGTTTCTAATGAGTCTGTATGTTGGGGTGTCAAACTATTTAAGGATATGAGAATATAGTTGGGTTTTTCATCCAACTATGTTTGAATTGATGGGTTTTTGGGGGTAGAACAAATATCAACTAGAGGATTGAAAAATGGGGAGTATAACAAGTTACTAACTAAACAATATAATTCATGATAATATTATAGTTCATAATCCATTTTGTAGGTCTAACCAATATTACAAGGACTTGTTCTTTTTATTGAACCCTATAAATACTATGTTCTTTTTTTCTATTTTTATTTCAAAATTTCATGTGATAATGGTACATTTTATTGTGTGGATTCAAAACCATATAAATTATAAGAGGATGAATTTTATTAAAATGATTCATAATATAATACAACTTTTTCATCCCTCTACCACTATTGAGTGGTCATCCCATCCTTGGTCACTACAAGTTATATATATGAATTTAATATAGTAATTTGTAATAACATATTTTTCAATATGGTTATAGAGTATATTTCTATTTGATATATGATCATTAAATATACACATATCCAAATCGGTTAATTTTTAAAGATGCATGTTATTAAAATAATATAAATAATAATATATATATATATTATTTATTTTTTCCAATGAAATAATATTATAAAATTTATGTGTTAAAATACATTAATTTCCAATAAATGTGTTTTTTATAACTATTATCTATAATATTATAATATTTTTTTAAAAAATATATATTTATAAAAGTTAGAGATTCATAATAATACTGATTGATTCAAAAATATGGATGAATGTTAAATAAATGTAAAAAACACATTTTATTTTAGTATTTGAAAATTATAATGTTATAATGCATTCTATCTTATTTCATGAATTATTGAATTTAAGGAATGGTTAAATGGAAAATTAGTCATATATATTATTAAAAAATGTGTTAAATTTTTTTTTATTAGTAATTAATTTTCCTAACATTGTGATGGCGAAGATTTATATGTGTTCTATTTGTTGTGAATATTTAATCAAGAATTAAATTCAATATATTTATGTATTGTAATAATGAATAGAATGATATTATTGAATATGTAGTAGATTTAGTTGTATAATGGTGTTTATAAATATCACTATTATAAGATTTCTTCCATTAAAATTATATTCATAATTCCTTTGTCAATTATAAATGATGTTCACATTAGTTTTTTCTTGTATATTTAGATGGTAAAGTTTGAGAAATTTTTATTGATATAGATTGTATATTTTTATATTTGGAATAAAGGGTATATTATAAAAATAATATGATTACATATGTGATCATATAATGATTTATGATTTTTTCAGATCAAACTAATACCATTTTATATAATATAAATGTTTCATTAATGTTGAGAAGATTTCCATTGAGAATCTCAAGGATTTGTAAATTCTAAAATTGAAACTGGTGGAAATGGGATAAATTATCCTTTTGTTATTTATCATGATGGTTTCCGTTTATATTTTATAACACACGTGGTTAGTGGTTGATGAAGTTCCAGTGTATGAATCCTTGCTTTAAAAGTCTGTGACATTTTATTGAAATATAAAATGTAGAGTATTGAAATGTTATAATGATTTTAAAATGAGATTAATGTGTTTTTAAAACAATTTATTAATAAAAAATTATTTTAATGTTTTTTAAAATGTTTTTGTGTGAGTATATATTACTTATAGATATTTGATGATGTTTTGAGCCTATTTAACGAATTCTAGATTTTGTATATTTTGGGTGAAAATTATAAAATGGATTTATGATTAAGATTAATCAGGCTGTATTGTAATATTATCTCCAAGAACATTATCCATGTGTGAAAGTTTCTATGATGTAGAACAACAAAACATCTTTAAGCATCATACAACACAATGAAATGTATTTTTTATGGTTCAATAAATAAAGATAACCTCAGTGTTAAAGGTTGTATGAAAAATTAATATAAAACATGATAATTAATAGATACATGGACTTAAAGAGTCAAAATTGGAAAATGTTTGGAAGATAAAATAAGATATTTAAGAGTTATCGGAAGAATACATTGTGTTTTCCCAAACTAAGCTAATGAAGATAACAAAAAAATTCATTGGGAAACTGAAATGTTAAGAAGTATCATGACCAATATATAAAGGTACTCAAACACAATACATAATGTTATCCAAAGTTGTTTATAATAAAACATATGTTAAAATACCAACTATAATACATAATATTTTTTATAATATTATATAATGTTATCCATGTATGAAAAATTCATGAAGTTATCATCATGAATTATATTTCATCTTGTTTATTCAGATAGTACAGAAATTTTTAATTAATTATTTAATTAAGACAATGATTTAATTGATATTTTAATTCAAGATTAAAGTTGAAAGGACTATTTTCACATTATGTAGATAAATATCTATTCATTGTGTAGTTGAAGAATACAATTTTAATCATAATTATGTTTTGTTGTTTCATATGTTATCATGTCAAAAGCATAAGGTCACCCAATGCTTCATGACAAGGTTAGTATTATAGGGGATATGAAGAATGTGATATTAATTTATGAAATTTAGTTCTTATGATGGTATGTAATGATTGGTAATATCACACTTTGGAGTGAAGTATCATAGTTAATGGATTCCAACATTTTATCAGGTGGTCATGGATAGAATAATTGTATGTGGATTTATTAGATATGAAGAGGATACAATAATTTTATATATTACATGAGTTTAAAAATAAATTATTATAGATATATAATTTTTTTAATGATTTTTTACTGTTTATATTTATAGATATCAAAATAAAAATACGTACCTCAGAAATTGACTGAGAATATAAAATTTTGGGCATAAAATAAAATTTTAATGTGAAACTGATAATATATTCCAAAATAATGAACAATATTTCAATGTTAGAATACATTAATACTTATATAATATTTTTATAAGTATCTAAGAGGGATAAGATGATAATATTCATGAAAAAGGAACATTTGTATCAAATTATAAGAAGTTGGAGAATTGTAAGGTATGAAGAAATATATGCATGACTGAATACATAACCCATGATATTATAATATCATAGAATATGATTAATAAATAAAATATAATGGGTTTTTCAACAATATATATACCTTTTTCATTCTATTATTTATTAATCAAAAGGATAACATTCAATATTTAGGGGTTATTAATGTATTTTTAGTGAAATGCCTTTGGAAAATGAAGAGGGTCTCACCAATGAATGAAAGTAGAATTCATGTGTAGATTGAAAATCTTATTTAGGTGAACATGAATAGAACCATTAAGAACTGGATGGATAGGTTGTAATTATATCTATAAAAATCATAATATTTAAGGGTCTTCAAAAGACAAAATATGACATCATGTAGCATTATGATATGATAATATATATCTAAGGAATAAGGATGATTCTACCCACACATGGTGACCATTGCGATTTTAATGATATATAATATTTCCATTATAGTATCTTGAATTTATTAGTGATATTGTTTTCTTATAATTAACTCAAACATAGAAAGGACTAGATTCCCATTGAGAAAATATGAGTATCTATTTACACATTAACCAATATAGAGTTTCATATATCAAACATGGAAAAAAATCATAAGAGATAGGAAATTGGTAGGATAAAATAGTCACACTAGAACACTCTCCCCTCTCTCAATGTCAAAAACACAATCCATTATGTACTACAAGTTCTTTCAGATCTAATCCAAGTAACTTCTAAATAGATGACATTTTTTTCAGTTGTTCTATATTGATATATGTTAAACGGTAATTTCAAATTTCAAATTTTCATTAGATGTAAAATACATTTCTGATCCATATATATAATTATATAATTTTTTGGACCAAAGTATGTGAGAAAACGAAGATAATAACGTCTATAACATTGATAAAAACTTCCATGTAGAACATTGAATTAGTATTGCAGGATGGGAATAGAATGTGTAATTTATATACTAAATCCATAAATTATTATCTTCTTTGAATATCTATATCTATACATGGTGTGTTTTACAATCTTTTCTCCATAAAATAAATTAAAAATATATAAAATAAAGTTAATGATTACTTGATGAATATTTCCATCTATGTTTTTATTCTGGGTTTATGGAGTGATTATATAATAAAAATAATAATAGTTAGCTATGGAATGATATGATATAGAGAAGGATTTTATTTTAAATTCATAGAAAAAAAAATTATTTTCTAACTTCTTAAAGCCAAGGAATAATATTTTTAAATTTTGAATAAAAGTATCCCTATTATGAAGAAGTAGAAAGAAATTAAATTCATGATAATGATGGGATTAAAAGATATATTAGGTTGAGATCTATGCATTGAAATATGAAAATGGTGTCAATAATGTTCATATAATATTTAAATATAAATGGTAAAGTAAAATGTCAGGTTTCTACAAGAAGAGTGTAAAATTAATGTATATTAGTTTGAAAATATGAAGATAGAATGAGGATAAATGATTAGAGTAGCTAATGAAAAGAAATATATCCTCAATATAATGTGTCTTGAACTTGAATTCAAAATGAAAAGATATATAGGGGGTCATGCCGATTTTTTTTAAGATCATGTTAAGGTATATTATACAATAATTTTTTTTCATAACCTCATTATATTTTATATAATTAATTAAATGTTAAAAATTACATATAAAATTTACAGATCTATCCACTACTAGGTCAATAAATGATGTAAAACTTGTCCTATAAATAGTTTTATGTTCTCATGTTATTTAATTATATAATATTAGTTACAAAAATAATTATATAAAATTATGTTTGAAACAAAGTGATAATAAGACAACAAACTAAATATGTGTGGATGAAATAATCAGATTAAATATATTCGCTCTAAAAGACAAAAATGTCTATTATTTTTATAAAAAATATCAATTTTTTAATAATTATTATACTTCATCCATAAGAAAGATAGTATGATTTATTTCCATTGTTAGTGTTGATTGATTTTTTATAATTGGTTAATTATATTGTGGCATAACATTTCAATTTATGGAGATTAAAATGGATTATAATAAAGTGGATAAAAGCAGTGTAAATAAAAAAATAACAGTAGAATGTTAGAGTGAATCTATCCATTAATAACATATTATAAATATTCGAGAGTTTTAAAGAATGTTATAATAAATATTTAATTATTATGATGAGTTATGGTATAATAATACAAATAATAATGTCTTCTTTTTTAATAAAATAAGCCTAGAATTTATTATAATGAAATAATAAAGAAGGATACGAATATTTTTCTTGGGGTACGAAAAGGGATACTATGGAATTGAACATATAACGACCCATACTTTACATAAATTGTTAATACTTAAAAATTTAAGCATACTTATTACAAAATATTACAAAACCATGAAAGGACCATATAGGTATAATGTCTTTGGAAACGGGGAAACATAAAGAACTGGTTCATAAAGCATCTACATTGTCTCCCATTTATTTCATCATATCTTCAGTCCCTTTTGGCATATCCTACTTAATAACCTTCTTCCTGACCTGGGGAACGAAAACATACAAAATGGTGAGATCAAATGCTTAGTAAGGGTAAAGAAGAGAAATATCAATCCCATAATATTCATAAGATCATAACATTTTGGAAATATTAACCTGCAAAATAGATCATAATTTAATAACATGGGATAAATCATATTAGTGAAATGTAATCCCAATAATCATAACATAAAACATGAAACATTTTGGCATACACACATAATCATAGAGAATCATTTATTAGTAGTCAAGACTCATTTCCAAGACTATCTTAGAGGACAAAGTCTAATTCTGAACCAAGTTCACTCCTCGTTCCAGTCCTGTTTCACTGAACCGGTTTAACCTGCTGTTCCAGCCATGTCTATCTCAGGAGATATAAATCTTTACCCAATGCATTGGAGGGAGATATAGGTCTCACCCATCTCATAATGAAACCATTCTTATGTGTCCTAAAAAATCATTAATTGTACATCATAGCATAACCCATGTAATAAAAATCAGATTCTTAAACATCATGACATCATAAAACAATTTATATAAGATAAAGGAATTCATAAAAATAATTCCATCATAACATAATAAAATCAATTTAATAATAGGGATATAAATTTAACCCTATATTATCTTAGATGGAAAATAATTTTGATAAAACACGTGAACTCCATTCTTGAGGAAAATATCCTTTCTAATTCAAAAACAATTTCCTTTCATAACATGTCATAAAATTTTAAACTAAAAGATGTTGATTAAAAATAAACATGAAAAATTGTAAAGGATGCTTCTTGGAAAAAATGTTTTCAAAATACATTCATGCCGTATAAGTTAAAAAAACATTCTTCCCGTACTTTTGTCGGAAAAGTCAAAAAGTACCTCATACGAAAAAAGACAAAAGATTTCTTTCATATATTATACTAAAAACTCACCGAAGGGTAAAATTGGATTTAAACAATTGTAGGAGGAGATAAATAATATTACATATTCAGGAAACATGTATGTGGATGATAAATTACACCCTAGTAAATACCAAAGTATAAAAAATCTCAGATAAAAATGAGATTGTTATATTTTTCCTTACCTTAGATCTGATTTGCTTCGTAAGTGTCCGAACATCCTTTATAATGATTTAAATAATGTCATTGAATTATTCCAAAATCATACTCATTGTTATGATATCATATATGGTCATATTCTTAGCTTCTTATTAGTAATATTTCATCGCTTCTTGTTATTCGGGTGTTTATTACTTTCTGTTCTTATGCGTGTTTTGTCAAGTAAATTTTTATTATTCTCTTTAGGTTATAGATACCTCATTTCACGAATGGTATTAGTGTAATATATATCATATTAATTTATTAAATCCATTTATATAATCATTATGTAATGAAGATCATTTAGAACGAGTCGCATCACATCGTGGAGGTTGTATCCTGTATGTACGCACGAGCGATGATATCATTCCCATGATCGTGGAATTGTATTAGAGTGTGTGAATACTATTTCATAATAAATATCACTTTACAATAATCATATATAGTTATTATTTAAACCATTATACCCATCCAAGTATGGTGGTGGTGGAAAATAGATTACACCACGGCATAGAGATGGTATTCCGTACGTACGCACGCACAGTGATTTCATTTCTGTAGGATGGAAAGATGGTGAATTAGGGTTGTATAATACTTATAATAAAAAAAATTATATGAGTGATACTGATGTTATTACTTCATAATGAAACAACTAAAGCAGAATAAGTGGAAGAAGAAATAAATTAGTAAGAATCGGTAACAGACATTACATCTTCTTTGAAGCGCCTCTTTGAGACCTCCTATTAGGGAACTAAAATTGGTCTTTGAAGAAGAACAGGACCACTAGTATGTTTCTAGGGAAGTGGAGAATAGAATTTGGCAGGTTTTGGCCTAGCGTGAAGGCTCAAAGTGATGTGAGGAAGTGAGGGAGGAGGTGCCCTTTTATAAGGCAGGAGAGGGGCACCATTGCAAAAACTAAACATATTATTTTATTATAAAGTCATATTTGGTTTTTAATAGCTCAAAATTGATTTATTTAGAAGATATAGTGGGGATGGGTCGAAATAATCTCATCCAATAGAATTTAGACATGTTTAGGTATCTATTTTAACCTTATCATTTAGATTTACCTTTAAGTTAGATAATTTAACTTTTACCGTGTCTTCTTGTTTTTTTACACTATAAGGTTAATAAACATAATATTACAAGACAAACGAACTCCATGTTGTTTATTCATAATATATCTAACCTTATCTAAGTCATTTGGCCGAACGTTAGATTTTTAGGAATAAAATAACAATTAATAATATAATATTTGTTTTAAAAACAATTTTATGTCAATTTTGACACTATTTGGTAATTGATTTTTGTGAAAATCATAACTGAATGTTTACTTCGAAAAAAGATAATTAAATAAATACTAACATGTCGTATTAACAAATAAAATTAGTTTAATTCATAAAACATCTCAAATTACATTTTTTGGGTATTTATGACATCAATTATGTTAATATTTCATTAATAAGATAATTATTGCATCATCAATGTATCATAAATAAATTAAATCGTTTAATGTCTAAAAATAATAAATAATCTACCATTTTTTAGGAAATCATCTAATATTACTAATGAATATTTATAGTTGAATTTATGTAATGTATAACCCTATATTAAAAATGATTTACTTATTAAACGTTGATTTTAACTATTTTAACCCTTCATTAAATAAATTAATATTAAATGTCCTAATCTAATCCATGTGGGCCAAAATGGTCATATTTTATTCCTAAGGTTGTTTTTGGTCGAATTACATTTATCCAATAGAATTAGGACATGTGTTAGGGTAATAATAATATCATTTTTTCCCTTAACTACCCTATCTTATTTTAACCGTGGTAAAAATAATAAAAAGTTACTATTAACCAAAAATTATTTTCATCTTATTTAACCACATTTTAGTCATTTATAGTAACCATGTCTCTCAGATTTATGAAATTTCACTAACAGAAGTGGTAAAATTAGGTTTTATGTGAATTTGGAAATTCTCCTAGGAGGTGGGTAAAAGACGATGAAAAGTTCAATAAAATTATTATATATCTAAAATTATTATAAAATGACTCCAATGAATTGAATTGTACTTATATAGGTATTATGTATCAATTTTGACCAAAAATAAAAATAAAATAAATAATTATTTAAATAAAAAGTCGGTTGTTAAATAGTAACCCAGTGTTTTCACTATTCATCAAAAATGGAATATTTTCAGAAAAATACCAAAATTTTACCCTAAGCTAATTTCGATATTCTGAATCCAAAAATGAAGTCCGTTTTGATTAATAAAAATTAAAAAAAATTCAAAAAGTGCGTATTACTATTCATAACGGCTAGTTTTAATAATATTTTAATAGCATATCGTTGTTTAGTGAAACTCGGTATTGCGTATGACGCAAGCTATCAAGGAAGGTTGTGATTGCGTGTAAATCAAGCAAAGCTAGTGTTGTGTGTAGTGAAATATTCCTTTTATGATTTATATAACATAGAAACAAAATATTTCTCATAAAAGTTTCTGTTGTTACATTCTACCCCCCTTAAAATGAATTTCTCTCTTGAAATTCGTCACTTTGTAACAAAAAGATGAGGATACCTTTCCCTCATCATATCTTCAAGCTCCCATGTAGCTTCTTCTAATCGGTGGTTCCTCCATAAAACATTCACCAAGACAGTGGTCTTGTTCTGTAGGACTTTTTCACTACGATCTAGAATCTCTATCAGATGTTCTTCATAAGAAATATCTTGCTCCAGTGGTACAACTTTTGAGCTGAGTACATGTGAAGGATCATGTATGTACTTCCTCAGGAGAGATACATGGAACACATCATGAACTTGGGAGAGATTCAGTGGATGCGACAATCGGTAAGCTACCTTCCCAACATGATCCAGTATTTTGAAAGGACCGATATATCCAGGGCCCAACATTCCCTTCCTTCAAAATCTCATTACTCTCTTCCAAGGAGATATTCGTAAGAACACATTATCACCCACTTCAAACTCTGGGTCTTTTATTCGGTTGTCGGAATAACTTTTTTTTCAACTCTGAGCTGCTCTAATTTGTTGTTTAATAGATTTGACCTTTTCTACCATCTCATCGACATGATCAGGTCCTAATAGCTTTCTTTCCCCAACATCATCCCAGAAAGTTGGAGTCCAGTATTTCTTTCCATAGAGATCTTCATAAGGAACCATCTGAATACTGGAGTGAAATCTATTATTATATGAAAATTCCACTTAAGGTAGGTGTTGATCCCAACCACCATTGAAATCCATTGATCATGCTCTCAACATATCTTTTATAGTATGAATTGTCCTCTCAGACTGACCATCTGTCTGAGGATGATAAGCAATGCTGAAACTCAACTCTATATCCAGAGTAAGCTGAAGACTTTGCCAGAACATCAAGGTAAATTTTGGATCCCGATCAGATATAATGGAAAGTGGTACTCCATGCAATCTGACCACTTCCTTTACATATATCGTTGCAAGCTGGTCCAGAGAGAAATTTTCTCTAGTAGCGATAAATTGTCCCGAATTTGTAAGACGATCAATTATGACCTAGATAGCATTATTGCCATTGGGTGTTTTAGGAAGTCCAGTGAAAAAGTCCATAGTGATATTTTCACATTTCCATTCTGGTATTGGTAATGGTTGTAACATCCCCAAAGACTTCTGTCTCTCAGATTTAACTTGCTGACAAACTATGCATCGAGAGACATATTCAGCAACATCTCTTTTCATGCCAAGGCACCAGAAGTACTCTTTCAGGTCCCTATACATCTTCATGCTTCCAGGATGAATAGTTAATGAAGAACTATGAGCCTCATCCAGTAGCCCCTTCTTTAATTCTGGGATGGGAGGAACACAAACCTGATTCTTGAACTTTATTATCCCATCAAAATCAAGGTTGAATTCTGGAACATTTCTCACCTTCTTTTGTAACTCTACATCTTCTTTCTGTGCCTCTTTAATCTTCACATGTATAGATGGTTGAACATTCATTTGTGAAAGATACGATTTTCCCCTTCCATTATATTTCCATGATCCATCCTTTATAAATCCATAAATAATGGATCAATTTTTATCCTCATCATGGATAAGCTAGCATGGTATTGTCGACATAATGTGTCTGCCACCTTGTTTGCATTCCTAGGGTGGTAATGAATTGAGCAGTCGTAATACTTAATTAGCTCCAACCATCTCCTTTGGCGCGTATTCAGCTCCGTTTGTGTGAAAATATAATTTAAACTTTTATGATTAGTATAAATATCACATCTTTCTCCATAAAGATAATTCCTCCAAATCATTAATGCAATGATTACCGCAGATAACTCCAAATCATGAGTTGGGTAATTTTGCTCATGGATTTTCAACTATCATAAGGCATAATCTATCACCATATAATTTTTCATAAGAAGACACCCTAGCCCCTTCTTTGATTCATCACTATAGATCACAAATCTATCTCCAATATAAGGAAGTGTGAGTACAGGTGCACTAGATAACCTTCTTTTCAATTCCTTGAAATTATCTTCACTTTCCTCTGTTCAAACAAACTTAACTCCTTTCCGAGTCAACTTGGTGAGTGGATTAGATAATCATGAAAAATCATTCAGAAAACCTCGATAATATCCATCCAATCCATGAATACTTCAGATCTCAGTTACTGTTGTTTGTCTCGATCATCTTTCGATAACCTCTGTTTTTGGTGGATCCACAAATATCCCCTCTTATGAGATTATGTGACCCAAAAATGAAACTTTTTTAACCCAAAATTCACACTTGGTAAATTTGGCATAAAGCTTCTCCTTTCTCAGGGCCTTAAATATAATTCTCAAGTGATCTTCATGTTCTTTCTTTCTCTTTGCATATACAAGAATATCATCTATAAAGGATACCACAAACTGATCATGATAGTCTCTAACGACTCCATTCATCAGATCCCTGAAGATTGCGGGGGCATTAGTAAGACCAAATGGCATCACTCTAAAATCATAGTGTCCAAAACTTGTATGGAATGTTTTCTTTGGTATATCCACCCTTTTGACCCTTAATTGATGATACCATGAACGATGATCAGTCTTGGAAAAGTATTGAGCTCTGCGTAGTTGGTAAAATAAGTCATCAATGTGTTGGAGAGGATATTTGTTCTTGATAGTGATCTTGTTAAGTTCTCGATAATCAATGCAGAGTCTCATTGATCCATATTTCTTCTTAACAAATAGAATAGGTGCTCCCCAAGGTGACAGACTAGGTCGTATGAATTCCTTATCAAGATTCTCTTGGAGTTCCTTCTTCAATTCCTGCAACTCAATTGGGTCCATTCTATAAGGTGTCTTTGAAATAGGTAATGCACCTGGTACGAGTTCTATTGAAAACTCAACTTTACAAATTGGTGGAAGACCCGATAATTCCTCCAGAAAGACATCATCAAACTCCCATATAATGGGAATATTATTAATCATGAGTTTCTCTCCAACCATTTCAGATAAATAACCTTCATTTAGTGGAATCAAGACCCATAAGATGGAAGAAATTTACATGAGAAGGTTATGTTCATCCTTGCATCGATAGAAAATCATAAATTGATCTGGAATATGAAATGTGACTTCCCTTCTTTAAAAATTGATATGAGCTCCATATAGAGAAATCTAATCCATGACAAGAATCACATCAAATTCCACTATAGGAAGGATCAAAAGATTGGAAAGAAGCACTTTCCCACATACTTAAATCGTAGAATAATTATAAACTTTTGATGCGACTTTTGTGCCAGTATGAGTTGTCACAACCAACTCAACATCTAGTTGTTGAGTTAATACAACGATACCCTTAAAAAATTCTTCAGAAATAAAAGACTGGGAGGATCCAGAATCGAATAAAACATTTTCTACCTTAGAGTGGATGGTATGTGTACATCTAACCACTTCTTTTTCGTACTCCACATCGCTGATAGTAATTTCATGTGACATTCTTTGTCTTTAGCTATAAGAGTTTGTTGACGCCAATCATCATCATCAACCCTTGGATTTGAGCATTGATTGGGATAATGCCCCATCTCCTTGTACTTGAATCATTGAAGTGTAGTAGGTTCATTCTGTGTATCCATTCCTTTTTTGCATCATTAGACATTTTCATCCCATTATTTCAATATTCAATTTCCTGATGACCTTCTTTTCCACACTTATAACATTTTCTTTTCCCCTTAAGACAATTTCCTCCATGTTTTTTCCACACTTTGAGTATAAGGGAAAACTCATCTTCTTTTTAGTGTGCTCTTTAGATTTTCATTTGAATTCCATTTTCCTCTTCTTATCAAACCCATATGGCTGATGGGTTACTCCAATCTCCATCTCAACTTTGAGAGCACATCGAACGATTTCCTCATAGCTATTGAAGTCCCTTATGGATAACACCCTTCAAAGAAGTGGTTTTATGCCACTAAATAATCGATCGATCTTACTCTCAGGTTGGATAATAATACCAGATGCATACCTTGGAAGTATTGTAAAATTTTCTTCCTAGGTACCAACAGATTCATCATCCTTTTTCTTTAACTCAAGAATCTCCTTCTCCATCTTTGTTCGAAGGATACGATGGAAGTAATTATTTAAAAATAAGTTCTTGAACTCGTCCCATTACATGGACTCAATTTTATCTCTTTGCCTCATATTCTTGATAAGATTCAATCATTTATCAACATCTCCTTAAAAATGATACACTACTAAGATGAAATTATCATGTTCAAAACATTGAAGAACTGAAAATATCTTTTTAGTGGTACTGATCCATTGTTCAGCCACTAATGCATCAACAGACCCGTTCAATGAAGGTGGACGCTGCCTCATGAAGGATTCAACAGAATTTTGCTTCTTCCTTTGCTCGTTTGGAAGTCCTGCATGATTCATATCTTGAGAAAGTTGTGTGAGCATGGCTACATGATTTTTTATTCCAACTCCCATAACGTTTTGTTGCTCCGGGGGACAATCATTGCACTGCCCGTCGCATTCCGCATTAACACAGTTCCTTAGCGTTCAAACCATTGACTAAAACCAACAAGAATAGTGTGAGAAACACTAATTATAATAGGAAAACCACATAATCAAGAATAAAATTTTACACTTAAGGTCTTATCATAGGTTATTCATGGACATTTCTAAAACACTATGATTGTGTTCTATGGTTAGACATATCCTTAGGTTTCTTAATAAGGCTTTCACATCCTAGTTTCCAACGGATGACTATACCTTTCCTCTGATACCAACTATAATGACCCATACTTTACATACATTGTTAATACATAAAAATTGAAGCATGCTTATTAAAAAATATAACAAAACCATGAAAGGACCGTATAGGTATAGTGTCTTTGAAAACTGGGAAACATAAACAACTGGTTCATAAAGAATCTACAATGTCTCCCATTTATTTCATCATATATAGACTCCCTTTTGGCATATCCTACTTAATAACCTTCTTCCTGACCTGGGGAATGAAAACATACAAAAGGGTGAGCTCAAATGATCAGTAAGGGTAAAAAAAAGAAATATCAATTACATCATATTCATAAAAACATATCATTTTGGAAATCTTAACCTGCAAAAGAGATCATAATTTCATAACATGGGATAAATCATTATAGTGAAATATAATCCCAATAATCATAAAATAAAACATGAAACATTGTGTAAAACACATGTAATCATATAGAATAATTTCTTAGTAGTCAAGACTCATTGCCAAGACTATCTTAGCGGACAAAGTCCATTTCTGAACCGAGTTCACTTCTCATTTCTATCCTGTTTCACTAAACCGGTTTAACCTACCGTTCCAACCATGTCTATCTCATGAGATATAAATCTATACCTAATGCATTATAAGGAGATAGAGGTCTCACCCATCTCATAATGAAACCATTCTTATGTGTGCCACAAAATCATAAACCATATATCATAGCATAACCTATATAATAAAAATGGGATTCTTAAACATCATGACATCATAAAACAATTCATATAAGGAAAAAGAATTCATAAAAATAATTCCATCACAACATAATAAAATCAATGTAATAATAGGGATAGAAACAGAACCCTATATTATCATAGATGGAAAATAATTTTGATAAAATACTTGAACTCCATTATTTAGGAAAATATCCTTTCTACATCAAAAACACTTTCCTTTCTTAACATGTCATAAAATTTTAAACTAAAAGAAGTTGATTAAAAATAAACATGAAAAATTTTAAAGGATTCTTCTTGGAAATAATGTTTTAAAAATCCATTCATTCCGTATAAGTTAAAAAACATTCTTCTTGTACTTTTGTCGGAAAAGTCAAAAAGTACCTCGTATGAAAAATGAAAAAAGATTCCTTTCATATCATTTACTAAAAAATCACTGAAGGGTAAAATTGGATTTAAAAAATTATAGTTGGATGGATATAATATTAAATATTGAGGAAACATGGATGTGGATGATAAAATACACCCCAGTAAATACCAAACTATAAACAATCACAGATAAAAATGAGATTGTGATATTTTCCATTACCTTAGGTCTGATTTTCTTCGTAACTGTCTGAACCTCTATATAATGATTTAAATAATGAAATTGACTTACTCCAGAATCATACTCATTTTTATGATAACATATATGGCCATATTCTTAGCTTCTTATTAGTAATATTTCATTACTACTTGTTATTCGGGTGTTTTTTACTTTTTGTTCGTATGTGTGTTTTGTCGAATAAATTCTTATTGTTCTCATTAGTTAATAGATTCCTCATTTCCAGAATCGTATTAGTGTAATATATATCATATTCATTCATTCATTTCATTTATATAATCATTATTCAATGAAGATCATGTAAAACGAGTCGCATCAAATCGTGGAGACGGTATTCCGTACGTACGCACGAGTGATGATATCGTTCCCATGATCGTGGTACTGTATTGGAGTGTATGAATACTATTTCAGAATCAATATCACATTAAAATAATCATATATAGTTTTTTACACCATTATACCAATCCATGTAAGGTGGTTATGGAAAATACATTACACCACGACGTTGAGACAGTATTCCGTACATACGCACGCGCTATGATTTTATTTTCTGTATGATGGATAGATGGTGAAATAGGGTTGTTTAATAATTATATTAACATACCATTATATAAGTGATACTTATGTTATTACTTCATAATGAAACAACTAAGGAAGAAGAAGTGGAAGAAGAAATAAAGTTGAAAGAATCGGTAACAGACATTACCTCTTCTTTGAAGCGCCTCTTTGAGACTTCCTCTTAGGGCACTAAAATTTGTCTTTGAAGAGGACCAGGACCTCTAGGATGTTTCTAGAGAAGTGGAGAAGAGAATTTTGAATGGTTTGGATGATATTGAATGCTCAAACTGATGTGTGGAAGAGAGGGATGAGGTTCCCTTTTATAAGGGAGGAGAGGGGCACCTTTGTAAAAACTAAAAATATTATTTTATTATAAAGTCATATTCAGTTATAAATAGCTCCAAATTGATATATTTTGAAGATAAGGTGGGTATGTGTAGAAATACTCTCATCCAATAGTGTTTAGAAATGTTTATATATCTATTTTAACCTTATCATTTAGATTTAACTTTAAGTTAGATAATTTAACTTTTACCGCGTCTTCTTATTTTCTTACACTATAAGGTTATTAAACATAATAACAGGACAAAAAACCCCAAGATGTTTATTATTAATATATATATCCTTATCTAAGTCATTTTTCCTAACCTTATATTTTTAGGAATATAATAACAATTAATATTATAATATTTGGTTTATAAACAATTTTATGTCAATTTTGACAGTATTTGTTAATTGATTTTTTTAAAAATCATAACAGAAATATTCGTTGGAAAAAAGTTAATTAAATCAATAATAACATGTCATATTAACAAATAAAATTAGTTTAATTCATTAAAAGTCTCAATTTACATGTATTTGGGTATTTATAACATCAATTATGTTAATATTTCATTAATAAGATAAATAATGGATCATCATTGTGTCATAAATAAATTAAATTATTTAATGTCTAAAAATTATAAATAAAATTCCATTATGTAGGAAATCTTTTTATATTTCTAATGAATATTTATTTTCAAATTTATCATATGTATAACCCTATATTAAAAAATATTTACTTATTAAACAATGATTTTAACTATTTTAACCCTTCTTTAAATAAATTAATATTAAATGTCCTAATCTAATCCATGTGGGCCTAAATGGTAATAATTTATTCATAATGTTGTTTTTGGTCGAATTACACTTTTTCAATAGAATTAGGACATGTTTTATGGTAATAATAATATCATTTTTACCCTTAATTACCTTATTTACTTTTAACCGCGGTAAAAAAAATAAAAATTTACTATTCACCAATAATTATTATCATCTCATTGAACAACATTTTAGTCCTTGATATTAACCGTGTCTCTTGGAATTTCAAAATTCCACTCACAGAAGCGGTAGAATTAGGTTTTATGTGAATTTGGAAATTCTCCTAGGAGGTGGGTAAAAGACAGTGAAAAGTTCAATAAAATTTTTATATATCTAAAATTTTTATAAAATGACTTCAACGAATTTCATTGAAATTATATAGGTATTATGTATCAATTTTGACCTAAAATAAAAATAAAATAAATAATTATTTAAATTAATATTCGGTTTTTAAATAGTAACCCAGTGTTTTCACTATTAATCAAAAATTAAAAGTTTTTAGAAAAATACCAAAATTTCACCCTAGTCTACGTTCGATATTCTGAATCCAAAAATGAAGTCCGTTTTGAAAAATAAGAATTAAAAAATTTCAAAAAGTGGGTATTACTATTCATAATGGCTAGTTTTAATAATATTTTAATAGCATATCGTTGTTTAGTGAAACTCGGTATTGCGTACGATGCAAGCTATCAAGGAATTTCACGATTGCTTGTAAAGAAAGCCAAGAATGTATTGGGAGTAGTTATGGATTACTTTGATGATTTATATAACATAAAATATAATTTCTCATAAAAGTATCATGTGTTACAAAACACATCCATGAAGAAATATAAGAATAATATTGAACTAAAAAAATATTATTATTTTATGAGAGAAAATACCACATCATGGGTCTCTAAAAATAGGAAATGAATATTATATGTGAAGGAAGAAATATAAAGTTACAATACAAAGCCATACATTTAAAAATAAAAATATAGTTTAACTAATATACACTCTATATGAAGTGTTCGAGATGATTCTAAAAAATTGTAACATTAATTATGCTTATGAGCAATGTGGAAGCTTAAAATTGACTCATAATACCGGTAATAAATATATTTAGTGGATACGTTTATATAAGGATATGATAATAAGACATTTAATAGAACCATTAAAACCATGTGAAAAAATATGAACGATGATCATTTTACAAAATATTGCATAATAATTTGGGATGATATGTCAAAATTTGATAGGAAAATAAATCAATATCAAAATAATAAATGATATTTGAAAGTAAAAGAGGAAATATTCTATTTATATGATAAAGATATAAAAATTGAATATCATATTTTTAAATGAAATTAAATTATATATGAAAAGTTGGGGATATATCATGGAGAGTTACCCTATAAATGGAGTTCAAAAATAAGAGTATCATATTTGATATGAAATTAAAAACCATGCCTCTGTAATTAAATATAATTTATGACCCACCTTATTCTAATATTTTAATTAAAGTTGAATTATAAAATTGTAGAATATAATTTTTCTCTAAATTAATAGTATATTGTTCCAATTATCAAGGATTTCATGATGAACCCTTGCAACATTCAATGTGCTTTCATAATAATATTCTTTGTGTTCCTTTTGATAAAAATCAACCACAATTAATAATTTGGTATTGCATACTCATATGGGGAGTATACAAGATAATCAAGCTTCTAGAATATTCCAAAAGAATCTAAATTTTTTATAATTCAGTAATGATATGTTATAAGAGTAATTTTATCATTTTATTTATTGATTGAATGATTTTAGATTTCAAATAGGAAAATATTTTGGTAGAATAGGTGATAAATTTATTTTCACTTAACAATTATTAATGTTTATGTTTTAAATGATAATATGTGTTTATATATAATGATTATTCACTATCCCTAGTAAATAATGATATGTTATTTGTATGATATATTTTATAAGTTATCAATAACTTTTATTTCTAGTTTATTCAAAAAAATATCTATATAATGATTTCCCATGTAGACAAATATTTTTTAATTTTATGGATCATTTACTTGGGAAATATAATACCACAATTCTATCTTGTTAATAGAGATATAACATAGAAATTGAAAATAAAAGTGGAGATGATGTTATTTCAAATAATTGAAGAAGTATTAGATAATATGGATATTACCTTAATTCTAAACATTAAAATAATTATCATTATGGGTATCAATTTTATAAAACATATATACAAAAAAATGAAAATAATTATTTAAAAATTAAACTAAAGAGGGAGATTGAAGTTCCCAATGGGATTATGATGAATAACAGTTCGATCGTCCATTATTATTGTCAAAATTTCAATATTGTGTAATGTCAATATATGATGTAGATGGGCGATGACAAAATCTACTAATAAGAATGAATATGATATAAATAGAGAAAATTTTAGAGTTTATATTGATCACTTCTATGATTTTTATACCAGTTAAATACACTTTATAAGAACATATCATATTGGAAAGTATTTGAAATTAATTTCTTGCATTATAATTAGATGGAAAATAATGATATTCAGATGGTTCTTCATGGATATCTTGGAATTTAAAATCCAAGGAATCTTCATATAAATTTTATGATTATTGATATGATCCTTCAATAATTCAGGAAATTGTTGATGAAGATAGGGGACTATTATATAATAGAATAAATTACTAATGTTTTAGAAGTCTTTTATTGAGAAAATGAAGGATTTGTGAAGTTGAAAATAAAATATGACTAAAAGTGTGATAAATTATCGTAGAGTTATTTAGAATGAAAGATGATATTTAAATTGTTTAATAACATCTATAATGATTGAAGAAATATGATTTTTTAAAAATTTAATAACATATGTAGAAAAGATTCATTAAAATATACAAGGTTGAGTAATAATATGTTAAACAGATATAGAAATGATATTGTAGTTATTTGAAAACATTGTGATAATTTCAACAGCCTTTTAAATTGTTTAGAGATGTTTGATAGTGATTAGAGATACCTTGAGAGGATTGATTATGTTCTAAACTGATTAAATGAATTCTAGAATATTTATATTTTGGTTGAAAATTTAAAATTTAATTGATATAAAATATTAATTTTGATGATTTAAAAATATTACTCTAATATTATTCTCCATGTGTAAAATTATATCTAAAAAATAGACAAAGATATTAAATACATTTCAACACACACTATAATATATAAATTTGATTTTTTTTAAATATATAATGTCATTCTGAGTATTGAAGAAAATTTTTAAAAGTTAGTGTGATATTGATCATTATATATAAAAGCAATTATATTTTGAAGGTGAAAATTGGAAAAGGGTTTGATGCTACATTTAGATATAAAAGAGTCGTTTATATAATAATAAATTGTTTTCTAGACTTTGTTGAAGTGTAAATAAGAAAATTCCTAAGGGAAAATGTGATACATAAAACTAAATTTATCAATAAAAAATAATACTAAGAGGAAATAAATAATATTTTCCAAAAATATATAGACTATGAATTTACAGTGTGTTGTTTCATAGTATAATATCTCAGGGTATGTGGGAGTATATCTAAGGGTATACTAGTTGGAAACATATATATAACTAATGTACTATATGATATATGAATCTTATTGGTAATACTATACAAAATCTTGTCTTCAGCGAATTATAAATCATAATTATTTAAAGAATATGGAGATTTATTTTGATTGTTGGAATGATAATCTTCTAACCATAATGGTAAATATAAAATTGGGATATATTTGGAGAAAAAAATAACAATGTACGGAGTGTTTGTTATTTTTAATGTTATCATTCCTAGAGGACATGGTCAACGTTAATTTCATGATGAAGATAGTTTCACATGAAAGATTCACAATAAGATTAAAATCCATTATGTTTGTCTTTTTTTATTTGCGTTGAATTTGTAAATCATATAGTGGAGAGACGTTTCATGTCTTGATGTTTTATAAATGTTTTTATATGGATATGGAGAGATTAAATTTCAATATATTTTCTTGATAATAAGGGTGTGAAAGAATTCAATAAATTTTATGATTTTAAACATCAATATTATGAAGATATAATAACATTTTAAATGAGATTTGATGACTGAGATTTATTAAAATTTCTAGTTAATGAAATATCCATGAGAGAGGATGATAATATAAAATAATTAGTAAGAGAAGAATATTGGGATGTGAAATGATACAATATTTAAGAATAATTCCATGTATATCAAAGAGAGAATCCATTTATTATATACGGAAATATCATGAGTATCTAATAGAAAGAACACGATGAAACTATTACAATAATAACTTGTGCATTGAATAACAAAAATAAGGGATGAAGACCAAGAATGTGGATTAAATAAATTCCCCATGATATTAGGTTTATGGGGAAATAAGGCATCATGGGGTATTTGGATATTTAAATACATTGTCAATTTTGAGACTGATCCAATGAAATGAGGTCTATTTTCATGCTTAATTATTTTTTTTTTGTAATTTTGAACTCAAGTTCCTAAGGATGGAAATTATACTAGTTTATGGAATTGAAATCCATGACTGAATTGAAGATCTTGTTTAAAAGATCACGAGGAGAAAAACTAAATTCTAGAGTCATCCATTATAATAATATTTATATCTTTTAGGTTAGTAATGTGATATCAAGAGTTATTCTATACCTAATATACTTTTGAAGAATAATGATACCAACACAATGGTGATGTATTATTCAACCCAAAAATTTTACGAACTAAAATTAGGCTAATAAATAATTATTATTTTGTAATCACAAAAATTTCATTGTGGTAATCCATATTTTAAACTCTAATTAAACATAGTAAGGACAAGACTCTCACATTGTGGTTTATATTGTTTATATACTATATTTCATGTAGTTTTATGAGTTGAGAGTGCATAAGTAGATCTTTACATCCTAGTTTTCTTACAAGTTCAAATATCCATAGTGGTAGAAATTCATAAGAAATCAATTATACAAAATTAGAGTCACATTAATTCACCCCCACCCCACTATCCCCCCCCCCCCCTCACCCACAACGAAATACTTCATAATCTACTAGGTACTACATTTTGTAACATAGAATAATAATAAGAGTAATTAGTTTTATGAAAGATCATTTTTTATAAAAACAATATATATTTGTTTTATGTTTTATTTGAAAATATATACTTACAAAATTTAAAATATGAACTAGATTAAAAGGAATCAAAATTTTAATTTTTTTCTAAAGATGGGTATGAGAGAGCATATTATATTTTAGGTAAAAAAATATTATTCATTGTACATAATTAAATATTGTTTAAATGAGGTAATACGAGAAAATTAAAATAGATTTTATTAATTACTAGTGGGTTTGATATCTATACATTATAAAAACACTTTTTAAGAGTGATAGTAAACCCTAAAATTTTGAAATTCATTTCATCTCTTAACTAATCAATCTCGAATGTGTTTCAATCATTTCCCTCCACCAATCAAAACATTAATATCAAATTTCCCTCATTTTTATCAATAAAATGAGCTCCCATCCATCCACATAAAACCAATTTTAACAATATTTTTTCTCTATTTTAACTATATAAATTTCCTCCCTTATATTCCCTTAACACTCTTGGAATATTATAGAAAATGTAATAAGGATAATATCCTTAATTATTAAGAAACAGGTTGCAAGAAGTAGAGATTCTATATTTGTAAATATCTAGTTAATATATCACTATTTAAATTTCCTTCTCATATAATATCATTATAAATCTTATTATCTATTATATTAATTTTCTATTAATGTAATTATCCTTATATGAAAATTATATTACTCATATAAAAATCTAAATTTAAGCTAAATCATTAGGTTAACATGTTTTTGTTTGTGTTTTTTCAGTCATCGATATAAATTACATTATATTAACATAATAATTTTTAAAAGGAATGAGTGTAAAGGAATTAATTATATTAATATATGATATTAATGTGTAATTTATGTTATTATTATTTTCATTTAGGGGTGATAAAAATTATTAGTCATTATAATGTACCTTTTTTTCATTATTAAATTAATTTAAACATGCTACTCCAGAATTAAATTTTCATGAACCATGCCCATACCTTATATAAAATCAACATGGGTATGAATAAATAATTATAAAAAACTACATCTTTACAGACCTATTATTAGAATGATGAACTGGTTATCATGTAATGAAGATTTTCATATTCCTACCTGAACATATTAATAAAAATAAAAATAAATTTCATCTCGTAATGAAAATAAACTGTAACTAATTAATAAATATATATATATGTAATAATTTCACATAATTGAATATTACTACGAAAATATATTTGAATATTTTAATAACGTGGTGATTAAGATGATTATTTTTTCTATATAAGAGATTATATCACTTTCTTAAAGATTGGGGACAATGTTAAGTGTTTCTCATCGAATTCCACTTCAACATCGAGATGGTCTGTGTGTAAAATTACATTATAGGGATTTTTATTTACATTCTATAGGAAATGAATTCTATTTATTATTATATTTTTTTAACATTTTTACATGATTTCTTTCTATATTCCCTCACCTTTTCTAAACATTCAATAGAAGATATTCTCAATGTTCTATATGATCTTATCTTTTCATTTTTGTTATGAGTCATTATCCTTAATTCCCAAGTTATTCATAATTGTTTGTTGATGTCTTTATCTCAAAATTGAATATTTCTTATTATTACGTAATATTGACATTGAACTTTTGCTAAAGTGATAAAATATTCTGTTCAAATCCCTTATTTATCATTTTCCACACTATTAATTTATACCAACACTTTCTTTTATATTAATTATAAATCTATGCTTAAATGTTTTTTCAGGTCCAATATGTTTTTAAATATATTTTAACTCCTATTTTTTAAAAAAATACATTTCAATAATATATATTATTAAAATAAAAAGATTCCAAATTGTAATGGATTATTTCTTTTTAATCCTTAATCATATTTATCATCATCAGAAGGGTTTTATTCAATATTAAATTTAGAATAAATTAAAATATATATTTACCCTTTGGGGATTTAGTTTTATCATACAATCCACCATATTCATTAAATTAATTATGATTATGAACTTCAGAATTTTTAATCAATCCGATTTCATTCTAATGTTTTATTGATGCTTGGTGGATTTATGAATATTTTCATGTTTATTTAGAATATATGTCTATAATAATTAATTTTTTTGAGGTTATATTGAAATTTTATAGGAATATGATTCATTAGTTAATGTTTTATATCACATGATATTACTTGTAAGGGACTGGGAACTAATCCCAAACTAATATGTTATGGGGCTCTGTCCACTTGGTTATATTAATCGTAGTAGTAAGATTTGACATAATAAAAAAAATTATATACTTATGTGTGTGCCAAATTTATTTTTTAACACACATTTCAATATTATATGTCCACATTTTAGGATATGGGCCCCATGTTTTTATATTTTGATGATTTAATAATATAATACTTCAAAATAGGTATTCTATTACTATATTTTATTGTTATATTTTTTACTAGTTTTGATAACCATATAATATGATCAATTCCATAATTATGTTTTGATTCCTATATTCTCATCCATGTATCTCTTATAATATTATTTATGTTCTCTTATACTCAATTGATATATCTTATGTTTACACTTACTAAGAATATATGTCTGCCCCTATCTTAGGATCCATTACCCATGTTAAAAAGTATAGAATAACATACAATATGTAAATAAGGGGGGTAATGTATGGTAAAACTATGGGAAATTGTTAACTATGTTGTAGAATAGTTCATTTATGTATCTAATCACCAATGAAAATAAAATTATATGTTATAGAGTTTTTTATGAGATATAACAGATATTAATGTAAGTTATTGTATTATATATGTATGTTTTGGTAGAGTAATCATATGTATTCCTTATTCAATTACATTTTATTACATATAAAAATTTTAATTAACAAAATATACATTAAAATAGAAAAAGTAAATAATATACAATGATAAATTATTAACTTCATCGATCCCTACATTTTTATACACAAATATAAGAAAAATTGATTATTATAAATCATTAAAATTCATCCTTTGTTAATCATAATTATCATTGTTTCATTTTTAATCAAAAATTTTAATCAAAATATTCAATTATAATTTCTTAAAAAAATAATATTTTTTCATGGTCATGAATATAGAATATATGTCCCCATATTTCCAAAAAATTATAATTAAAATTCAATTCAACATTATTTCTAAAAATTATCTTCACAATAATCAATATAAGAATGTATAAAAATGGTCATTTTGATTTAAATATTAATTTATCACATCATTATAACTATGAATTAATATAATATATGTTTTTCTATTTTAAATAGACAATGTAAGGTTTAATAGTATTAAATTATTAAATAAAAATTTAACATGTTCATTTCAGAATTTGTACACAATATACATTTCAAAACTTAATATCAAATAACTATTTTTTCTGATATATGATTATTCATTCTCATAAAATAATATTAATATCAAATATCATATATTTAACAATAATTTTTTCATGATGATAATTTATCAATCACATTCATACCATGTAGTTGTTAATAAATATTGAATTATTAATTTAATTTTTTTTAAAAAAATATATTAATTAAATGATAGAAATATAGAAACTAATTTTCATAAAATGAGTAACTAGTTATTAAAATATTTAAAAATTTTCAATTATTATAAAATATTTCCGTTTTAATAAAATGTCAAAAAAGCATTTATTTATTAATCGATTGTTCAATATATCGAATTTATTTTTTCATTCAACATTTAAAATAATATTTATCAAATAATTAAATTTTATATCATATTTTTCAGTCAGAGTTGAATAAAAAAATTAAAATAAAATATTTAATAAAATGAAAATTCTTATTAATTATTACATCATTTCTAAAATATTATTCGCATATCAAAAATATTGAAAACATATTTCTATAATATATAAGAGTAATATTTTTCGTAAACTTCTATAACTGTTATATTTAATTTATTCATATATATATTAAACCACAAATTTGTTTCCCAAAATTACAAAATTTATGACATTTTATTTCTTTTATGATATCTCTCAATAATAGTATTCCTATAAAAATATATTTTTAAATAAAAAATTTAAAAATATCTTCATTCATATTTACATTATAATAAACCATGTTTCCATCAATTGAAATAAAAAATATTCAAATTATCTAACCACCCTCCACCTAAATTATTTTATAAATAAATATAAATATAAATATATGTATAATTAAATTTTTTTTAAATAATTGTTTCATTTTAATTCAGACATGCTTCAATCACTAATAACATTTATGTATTCTTATAATAACACATAATAGAATATAAATTCATGGGAAATAACATATTGGGAAAAATTTATTAAAAATTATATATTTATTTTGTAAATAATAAATTACAATTAAACTGAAAATATTATTGAGAATATAAAAAATATATTATTTATTTATATATCATTCAAAATTATCGAAATTTTCATCAATATAAAAGGAAAAATTAAAATATATGAGATAATGATTTTTTACACACTCACATCCACGATAAACTAAAAATAGGAATAAATTTGAAAGGGAATTTTTCCAAACTGTTGTGTCCACTACAAGGAAAATATATAACAAAAATAAATAAATACATTCTCCTTAATTTCATACCTCCATCATATTTCATGGATGTTATATATTAAAAATTAACAAATTTAATTGAATTTTTAGTTTTTAACCTCATTTTTTATTAATATCTTACATCACTATTATTTCACCATACCTTCAATTTTCACACATTACACTTGCTTCTATGTATATATGTGTATAAAATGGGAAAAATGATGCAATAATTGTAAAATAAGACTAAACCTTGGACCAATTCACATCATTAAAAGACAACTCTATGATTTAATAACATAATATTTATTACTTTACCCATGTACACATTGTATGATATCCATTCAATCAACTATGAAATTTATATCCACCATGTGTTAATATATTCTTATTATAAAAGAAATCACCTAGTAACAAATTAAACTTAGTCAACCAAACACATCACAAAGGTTAATCTACCACAAGGCGTAAAGTGAACTCTTAAGTATTATGTAATAGTAAACACCCCTCAGGTTATTCCACACATAATCATGGAATGATATAACTATCTAAATAAATCAATAAGAAAAATAAAAACATACTTTGAACCTAACATGGGTTTTCAAGAAATTTTAATTCCATGATAAAAAAATAAATTGTTCTAGATTAAGAGAATGAAATTCATTACGTTTAACATGATAAAATAACGTAAAATAAATATTTTTGAAATAGATATAATGACCTAACAAACAAGTACTAATACCAATATCATTCTAAATAAAAGATAACATTGGTGTGGTTGGTAGTTTTACTATCCTAAAATAATAGGAACCGGCATCGGGGTATCATAAAAACAAATCTATATAATCATTGGTCTCCACATTATAACCATCACCATAACGAGCTCAATGAGTAACCATGGAACATTATATAATTGAAGTGCTTCTCTATCATGACATTGAAAACATAACAATACCTTATTTTCACCAAAATTAAAATGTGGTGTGTAAGGAAAACCATCCTAGTATAAATCCATCAGATATTAAATGAGAATTATTTTATAAGACATTTCATAAATACGACATTGAAATAAATTTATAAAATATCTTAACATTATAAGATCATGTCATAAAAATTTAAGATGTTTTTTTCCTATAAATGAAATCTACAAAACCTTATAATATAAAATTATAATCATGAGACCATTTGGAAAATTACTTGCAGTGTGAGATGAGACTTTTTTTATTTGACTAAAATTGAATATAAATATTTTATTTCCCCTTTAAAACTTCATATTAAAAATAATATTTATAAAAAATATTTGATTAAAATGATTCCATTAAAAACACTAAATATGGGGAATAATATTTATTTCCAAGAAATAATGGAATATATAATTTTTTTTATAAATATATGTTTTAAAAAATGATAATTTTTATAATTATGTATAAGAAGAAAATATAGAGATGACACAAAATGAAATATATATAGAATCAAGGAAATAAAAACCAAGAATCATGATACAAGGATTATTAATATAATTACCTGATCGAACATAATAAGCATCATAGGTAACTCATCATGACCTAATGGGGAGATGTGTATCATAATTTGGTTGAACCTACCATAATCTTATGTTTAATAACTAGAAATCAATCCTCATGAAATATTCTCAACTAGCCTCATTGGACGGAACACCCTAAGATAAAAAACAAAACTATGGGAAAATAGCTTGTGTGAAATCATAATTACTATTAAAGCAGTTTTCAATATCCCACATAATCCGCCAGTGTTACTAAGAAATTTTCTAATGTAGTTGAAAAAGAAGTCATATGTCATATAATAATTTCAGTAAAGCATAATAATGTACACCAATATCTCACCTCAAAAAATAATATAACGAATACTACCCTTAACATTTATATACAATAAAAATCATATTAAATTATAAAAATTTACACAAAAATAATCACATGTGAACCAAAACTATAGGTATCATGTATGTTATGTTAACAATTATCAAATTTCTAAACATTCCATTAAATCATGTATAGAAAACATAGATTT
The DNA here is from genome assembly GCA_963277665.1 of Viscum album. Classification (NCBI taxonomy): domain Eukaryota; kingdom Viridiplantae; phylum Streptophyta; class Magnoliopsida; order Santalales; family Viscaceae; genus Viscum; species Viscum album. Next base: position 1,959,879,871 of record OY728165.1, read on the forward strand.
ATAAAAATCTCATTCATTTTTTGGATAAATTTTTTATATCATATAAATCAATATAAAATCCATTTAACATAGAAATATAAAAAAATAATACAAATTATTCAAATAACAAATTTTCAATTAAAAACATAATAATACTTACATAAATTTTACTTCAATCCCTACGAATATAATACGAGATATAACATTTTATACTTAACTTTTCATATAAATAACATCATATAAAATTATATAGATAACTATATTGAATTATAAATAGTTGTGTTATTTTAGAACTAATAAAATTTAAAAACTATTTTTCAATAAAAGTAAAACATAAAAAATAATAGGAAAAAATTTATAATATCATCAATGATAACACATTCATGTATAATTTTTTTTATAAAATTGGTTTAAAAAACTCAAACATCACATTAAATTATAAATGAATGGACATACAAAAAAACACCCACCATGTGTTAATTTATTTGATGCATATACTTCAAAAGAGTTTAAAAAAGAAAAAAAAATCATCTCCACCTTAATTACATAAGTTATATGGTTCAGAATATCCCAAATTATGGTTTTGATCACCATGACCATATAGGTATGATGTAACATCCTGAATAAATGAAGAATATGGCATTTTTATATTTATTAATATTTATAAATTGAATATTAATATTACTTTAAAAGGGTTTCTATGTTCGATAGCGTACCCGATACGCAACAATGGGTTTCTTTGAAATGTTATGATGCACAATAATAATATAATATTATTATTTTAAATGGTAGTTAACTTTTAGACTTTGTATTGGTAGTAATGAACATAACTAACTAAATTATGATTATAAATTATTGTTAAATGTATTTACATTTATCCAAAAAAATGTTAGTGGCTTAAAATATGAATGAATCTAATTTTAAGCATAATATACATTTAAAGACCGATTTACCGCCTTTTAATGGATAACCCTTTTAAATCTAGATTTTATCACTTTAATATAGTCTATATGACCAAATAAATTCCTTCTTTATAATGTGGACATAAAAATTTATTTTGTGTAAATTTTTGGAATTTTTCCGATAAAGTTCATTTTTTAATGAATAGTGAGAAATAATGAATTTTTATTCAAAATTAAATTTTAATATAATTTATTTATATGGGTATATTATCTTATTAATTAGTTTTAAAGTGAAATTATAATATTTTTTTACCATTTAATCCAATTTTGGTCATTGGAAATAATTTCACTATGAAATTGGACATAAACAAGTATCAATCTTTTGATAGTTATTGTTTCTTAAAAACACGCTATTTGTTTTGATAACGGGTATTAATTTTAAAATTAATTAATGCCAATTCTATTTAATAAATTTGAAAAAATAGGCATCATTTTTTAATTTGGAATATCAAATATAGCTTAGGTCGAATTTTTGATATTTTTCTGAAAAGCTTCAATTTTTGATGAATAGTGAAACCACCTAGTGGTAGTTAAAAAAATTAATTTTTCATTTAAATGAATTTTTAACACTTCTGTGAATTGAATTATGAAAATCCAGAAAATATGGATGTTATCAAGAAGTAAAATATGGTTCAAGGAGATGAAAATAATTTTTGGTGAATAGTAACTTTTGACTTTTATTTACCGCGGTAAAAGGAAAATAGGGTAATTCAAGGTAAAAAGAATATCATAATAATTCTAAATTACTTTAACACTTGTCGAAACCTTATTGGTTGAGTTATTAACGACCATGGGCATATTGTGGTTGATTTTGGGACCCCATTGAGCCACTTGAGAGTGAAAATGACAATTTAGATTAATTAATTTAATGTGAACACAAAATTGACATTAACAAACATCTTTTAGTAAGTAATTTTTATATGGTGATATATAAGTCATATTTTAGACTAAAAAAATTATTTGAAAATATAAAAAGAGTTAATAAATCACTGTATTTTTTTAATAATTTTTAGACAACATATAAATTAACTTATGTATGACAAAATAATGATTCAGTATTTACCTCACTTATAAACGATTTAAATATATAAGGTTATAATGATTAAATTATAATCCAAAAAATGTAAAATTACGTTTGGATGATTTTATTTCAAATATGAGTCATCTTATATTCGAACATAATAATTTTTGGACAATTTGAACTTGAATATCATTATATTATAAAATAATATTTTCACACTTTCCTAAAGAGCCACTCCTCTCCCTTATAAAAAGATACCACTTCTATCCAATTACTCAAACCTATCAAGACATTTAGATCATCCAAACTATATCTAATTACACTCCCTACATCTCTATACTTCTTCTAGAAGCCTTACCTTATACATAAGGCACTTCAAAAAGTCTTTTGGGTTCAATCCAAAGAAAGCTACCCCAATTAACTGTAGTGATTTCTCTTAAATTGTTCTCCTTTATTTTACTTCTCCAACCCATAAAATATTTTTCTTTATTTTCTTTTGTAACAACAAAAGTATCATAAATATACTAGGATATTGTTTTAAGAATTATTTGAGATAAAATTACACACACCTCTATCTAATGGATGAAAAACATAATGTTTCTGTGGATGGAAAACTAACGCCTCACGAAACGATGATTGTTCGATTATCTCCTACCGCCTCTCCTGGTGGCCATTATGATTGATCTATATTTATATATGATATATATTATGTTTATCATTTGTTTATGATTCTGTACTTCCTAGTTATATCAATATTTTATGGTTTCCATAGTGGGTAAATACGATAATCTAATTAGAGGTAATGCGGACTACCTCCCCCACAAAGTGATGTGATTCGGTAATGCCTTATGTGGGATGTATAAAGGATAGAGTTAATGATATTATATATGATATTATACTGAAATTATAATATACCTATGTATAATTATGTATTAATTTCATTAAAATAATAAATAGAAATGTAAGTAGTGTTCATGCGTACGTACGGCTTACCGTCTCCATGAACGGTGCATTTCATTTATTACCTGTAAATGTAATGTACTATTATAAATACATGTATATACTGAATATATATGATATATATTATATTTAAATAATGAATATCATTCTTTATATAATGGACTATTTACCACATGAACAACTTGTAAGTATAAGGTGTTCATTTTTGACTCAAGTACCAAATATCAACAAAATAAACATTATTAACTTAAATGATTACATAATGTTTATTACATTATAATAAGTTATATAAAATGAATAATAAACATGAAAAAGGTTCTTAAGAAAAAATAAATTATACTTAGTTTAATATTTAGGAGATTAAAGAACGATCGAGTCAAGTAGGACACAAGGTAAGGGATCTGACCTCTCTCTTTCTTTTCAAGTACTCTCTTTTATGATATTTGTTTTATGCTCCATGTTCTTATGTTGGAGGATGTTCTTTTATATTCACCATACTATAATTTTTATTTCATATGATGAAAGACCCCCTCTTACTCTCATCAATTTATTTTAAGAATTTTTATGTGGCGATGTTAGGCTGTCGAATTTTTGTAAGGGGATTTCTTATCTCAGTTTTAATTTCGTGATATTTCAAATGTTCGCCACTTATTTATTGCATGTGGTGAATTGTGTACTGACTTTTGATATATATTATCATGAATATCATTATATTCTTGGTATTCTGTGATTCATTTTCTTGGTTATTAACTATGGATCATACGACTCTATTGATTACAACGTGGTAAGGGGTTTTCATCTCACGTTTTATCCCCATGAGATAAATGATATATTTTCCACTACTGTATTTTGTGTAGTTTATGTACTACCCATAATTGTACTCTTTTTGTAATATAATTTCACTTATGAGTATAAAAATCTTCATTTTATGATACTTCCTTCATGTGGCATATGGTTTGTAAGTTACCAAATCGGTAAAGGAACCTTTCACCCTCCTCTTTTTAAAAGACTTCTTTTTGTTATGTCTTTTAATTTACATCTTTTTATGTTGGGATTTATTTTTATATATCCATATAGATTTCAACATTATTAACATGTGATGAGATACCCTTATTATCTCATCAACTCATTTTCTAAATTTTACAGAGTTGCTGTTAAGCTGTAGAATTTTTTCAGGGGAACTTCTTAACCCAATTTCGATTCTTTGGGTTCAACTTTTACTTATTGAATATGTCAGCCTATGAATATGTGTGAATGAACTATGATTGTTTTAAAAATAATATCCACATATATTGGGTGTATTTATATTTTTCCCACATAATTATGAGATTGATTTATCCTTAATTTGAGGATACCATTTTTATAAGGGATTTCATCTAAATTTACATTTCCATTGAGACTTCATTTTTGTTATACACGAATTCCCTCTTATATGGTTTATATACTGTCATTTGACATATTATATCATTAATCCCTTTCTTCTCTTGATATTATAATGTTTTTATTAAATTTTTTTCCTCAATTATTTGTATTCAAGCGTCTCTCATTTTGTAATGAACTCTTTAACTAAAATATCATTTTAAATTTTTTAATGATTTATTCTTGTAATTATTTATCATTAATGTCCATGTTTTAAAAATGGTTTTAAGGATTTATTTATATGGGAATTATTGATTTAAAATTTTATTTCCATTAAAATCTTCAATTTTGTATGGGACACTTTGAATCAATAAAATCTCATTATTAAATGGTTTTGAAAATTGTATGATAAATCATTGATTTTTCCAATATCTTGAAATGATATTTTGTGATTTCAAATGAAATGTTAATAGTTAAAGGTTTATATTTGAAATATTTTATGTTCTATTATTTTATAATGGTACTTGGACATTTGACGAGTGGTTACGTGATTAACCAAATGACGGGTGGTGCCATGAATACCAGGAAGGGTGGTTACATTATAACCTCCAATTCATTGGGTATGGAAGTCGGCTGTATGGGTATTCCATTTAGTGATATGTGTGGAAGTCGACCGTATAGTTATTCCATTTAATTATGTTTATGTCCCAAGTTACCTTTATATGTTATGTGTTCTTTATATTGGTATTATGGTAATATTTTGGATACAAAAGGGTAAGTAATGATCTTTTTTTCAGTGAAGAGTATTTACTACTTCATAAAGGTGAAACGTTTTACTTATGATAATGTATTCATGGTTTACCTGTTGTTTTGAAAAACTAACAGTTTTCCTTCTTTGTGTATCCCTTACTGAGCTTTTTATGCTCATCCCATGTTTTTTTAAATGTTTTCCATAGTACATAATGTGGAATAGGGTCAAGGATGAGATAAAGGAAAAGTCATGCTATCTAAAATTATGGAACTAGACATGTTTCTTTTTAACAATTTTTATTTTATGAAAAAAAGGATACCGAGTAGTAGTGTCTCCTTGTAATATTCAAGTTGTTATGTAATATTTATGGCCTAATTCTCTAAAACTCTAAACTAGAAAATATCCTCAATGAGAATTATTCATTTAATTCAATATTATGTAATGTTTAAGTTCGGGTCCTTATAGTTGGTATCAGAGGTCGGTTTAGATAACTTTAGAGGTTAGGGAATTCTTTACGAAGAAGTGACATTACCATAATGGTAATGATTTCAAAAAGAGTCGTAGTTTTTTATATAAAGTGAATGAGTTTAAGATAACATCAATCAGTATATCATGGTATTTACCCTCCTCATAAGATATTATTTGATGATTTTACTGATATACTCACACTGACCATTTTGGTTTTAGTAAATGGCTGGATATATCAGGCACCAATGTAACAGTGGATGTGAAGAAAACTGTTATGGTTTTCTGAACGAGCAACTAAATTATATGATAGATACAATGAGAACACTTGTTGTTATTCTCAACCAACTATCTAGAGTCATGATTTACCACCTGAACCTTAGTGATCATTATAAGTCATCATATATGCGAGAAACAAATCCCTATGGAATTTCAGGTAATAATCATAAAGGTAAGTGTGTTAAAAAACCTATGTGTCAATGATGTTGAAAGAAACACTGAGGAAAATGTTTCAAAGGGACAGAAAGATGCAAAAGATGTGGAAATGAAGGTCATAAAACAAGAACCTGCCATGGAAATAGGAAGAAACTAGTTAACTCTAAGAAAGGGAAATAAGTTCTTCTCGAGGGATCAATTGATTGTTTTAAATGTTTTGTGGATAGTCGTTATGCAAACACATGTATTACGAAGAAGTTTAGGGATTGGGATCACTTGGATCGTACAGATATATGTTTACCAACACCAAATGCCATTCCGATTGAAGATGAAGAAACTAATAATGACCAATGAAAGGTATGTATTAATTCATTACATATATTTTGATATTATTGAATCATAGGATATGATTCATGATTTTTCTATGTAGGAAAGATGTATTTCAGAATGAGTTGGTTAATAATGGATGGATCATGAAGAACATTTAATGAGTAAGAGGTCAAAATATAAGGGATTAAAGAGTTATGGTAGATTTTAAGATGGTGAAATGCATAAAAGAATTAAGGCTCTTTTGATGATGGGATTACATTAGAAGACTTTTTATAGTGTGTGTAACCCTGAAGTTTGGTATATGAAAATTTTATTCAAGGAATAAATATATTTTATTTTGTGTTTATAGTTATAATGAACTATTTGGGTTTATATGATCCATTAATTTGAGGCAATTACCAGTTAATAAATTTTGGGATGCAAAAAATAATTTATTACATAACCATTGTGGTTAAAATATGATATGGTTATTTTTGATGAATTTATCTCTTTTTGAGAGAGTTATAAAGTTATGTAGTTTTTGAAAAGGGACAACACGCAAATCGTGTGACAACTTGTCGCGTCGGACGAAGCTGTGGGAATTGAACCCACAACCAAATTGCGACTGGTATTTAACGCCTACCACTGGACTACATGAAGTCCTTGGTTAGTATGACTAATTTTTTTAGTTAGATGATCTTATGCATCACGAATAATATGAATTTGGATTATCTAAGGAAATGATTAACCTATCATAGTGGATATGTGATTAGGTTAATTACTTTTCAGTATGGGACCTTAAGAGTAACTGATGTTATTTGGAGATAAATGTTATGATTTACCTTGGAAGACTATGTGATTAAATCCTTCAGAGATTTTGGTTTCAATCTTATTTTGGATTACTTTAAATAATTTTAAGGATAAATGATTATTGAATGGTCTTTTTTGAACTTTGGTTTTTGTTAAGACAAATTTTGGAGATTAAGAGTAGTATTTTTTTATAATGGTTTATCCTTTTAGTGATTATCTGATCGTGTACTAACCATTTTGGTTTTGGTTTTGGTCTAAAGACATGGGAAATATATAGTTTATCTTTTTTGTATTAGGTGATTATCTCGAAGTTGATTATAGTGCTCTTAATGCAAACAAGTCATCCTAAATACTCATCTTTTGATGATAATATGAGTTTGTGTAAGAAATATAGTAAGAGATGAAGTCTATATGAAAAGTAAGTATGTTTCCTTATGATTTAGTTAATATCATAAATAAATTCTTCAATGAAAAGTAACTTATAACAAAAACGTTTTTTGTTAACTTTTCCTACTAGGGAATCAAATACCATTTAACCCATCAGAAGTTTGTGATTTTCTGGTGGTTAACTTTCTTCTAAACATGTTTTCTAACACTATCCATCAGAACATGACACTTTGGATTTTATTCCATATCCATGTTTTCATGTAATACTAGTATGTGTTTTCTTAGGTGACCTCTGTAATTTACTTTATTTATTTTAAATTTATAGTTTAATTTACTAATTTTTTAATGTGGGGCATTCAATGAAGTTTCCGCGCCCAATTTTAAAATTGTGAGGACGCAATTCCCTATAATGGGGGAAGGATGTAACATCCTGAATAAATGAAGAATATGGAATTTTCATATTTATCAATATTTGTAAATTAAATATTAATTTTACTTTAAAAGGTTTTTTATGTTCGATAGCGTACCCGATACGCAACAATGGATTTCTTTAAAATCATACGTTGCACACTAATAATATAATATTATTATTTAAAATGGTAGTTAACTCCTAGTCATTGTATTGGAGGTAATGAAAAAAACTAACTATAATATGATTAAACATTATTGTTAAATGTATTTACATTTATCCAATAAAAATATAGAGTCTTAAAATATGAAGGAATCTAATTTTAAGCATAATTTACATTTAAAGGCCGATTTACATCCTTTTAATGTAGAACCATTTTTAAATCTAGATTTTATCACATTAATAAATTCTATATGACCAAATAAAATCATTCTTTATAATGTGGACATCAAATTTTATTTTGCGAAAATTTTCGTATTTTTTCTGATAAAGTTCATTTTTTAATGAATAATGAAAAATATTGTATTTTAATTCAAAAGTGCCTTTTCATCTAATTTATTTATATGGCTATATTATCTTTTTAATTGTTCTTCATGTGAAATTAAAATATATTTTTATTATTTTATCCAATATTGGTCATTGAAAATAATTTCACTATGAAATTGGACATAAAAAAGTATCAATCTTTTGATAGTTATTATTTCTTAAAAACACTCGATTTGTTTTGATAACGGAAATTAATTTTAAAATTAAAAAATTCAACTTATATGTTTTGAATTTGGAAAAATAGGAATCATTTTTGAATTTGGAATATCAAATATAGCTTAGGCTGTATTTTTGGTATTTTTCTGAAAAACTTCAATTTTTGATGAATAGTGAAACCACTTTGTGGTACTTAAAAAAATGACATTTTCATTTAAATGAAATTTTACCACTTCGGTGAATTGAATTTCAAAAATCTGAAATACATGGTTCTTATCAAAAGTAAAATGTGGTTTAATAAGATGAAAATAATTTTTGGTGAATAGTAACTTTTGACTTTTATTTACCGCAGTTTAAGGTAAATAGGGTAATTAATGGTAAAAAGAATTTCATAATAATTCAAAATTACATTAACACTTGTCTAAAACTTTTTGGTTGAGTTATTAACTACCATGTTCATCTTTGGGTCGATTTTGGGACCCCATTGATCCACTTGGGAGTGAAAATGACAATATAGATTAATTAATGTAATGTGAAGACAAAATTGACATTAACAAAAATATTTTAGTAATTAATTTTTATATGGTGATATATAAGATCTATTTTCGACTAAAAATATTCTTTATAAAGAATAAAATAATCTTTCCTACATCATTGTATTTTTTTATAATTTTTACACATCCTATAAATTAAATTATTTATGACACAATAATGATGCAGTATTTACCACATTAATAAATGATATAAATAAATAAGGTTATAATGATTAAATTATTATCCAAAACATTTCCAATTATGATGGGATGACTTTATATCGAATATGAGTCATCTTATCTTCGACCATAATTATTTTTGGACCATTTGAAACTAAATATCATTATATTATAAAATAATATTTTCACACTTTCCTAAAGAGCCCCTCCTCTCCCTTACAAAAGGAGACAACTTGTATCGAATTCCTCACACCTCTCAAGCCATCTGGCTCGTCCAAACTCTAACCAATTACACTCCTTACATCCCTCTCATCATCCTAGAATCCTTACCATATGCATAAGGAACTTCAAAAAGTCATTTTGGTTCAATCCAAAGAAAGTTACCCAAATTAAAGGTAACGATTTCTTTTAAATTGTTTTCTTTTATTTTACTTCTCCAACCAATAAACTCTTTTTATTTCAATTATTTTGTAACAACACCAGTATCCAAAATATAATATAATTTTTTATGAGAATTATTCGAGATGCACTTACACACACCTCAATCTAATGGATGAAAAACATAATGTTTCTGTGGATGACAAACTATCACCTCACAAAACGATGATTGTTTGATTATATCCTACCACCTCTCATGGTGGCCATTATGATGGAAATGTATTTATATATGATATATATTATGTTTATGATTTCAATATTCTTATTTAATTCCCATTAATATCATTCCTTTATGGTTTCCATAGTGGGTAAATACGATAATCTCATTCGAGGAAGTGCGGACTACTGCCCCCTCAAAGTGATGTGATTTGTTATGCCATATGTGGGATGTATAAAGGATAGAGTTAATGATATTATATATGATATTATACTGTAATTATAATATACTTATGTATAATTATGTATTAATTCTATTAAAATAATAAATAGAAATGAATGTAGCGTTCATGCATACGTACGTCTTACCGTCTCCATGAACGGTCCATTTCATTTCATACCTGCAAATGTTATGTAATATTATAAATACCTGTATATACTGAATATATATGATATATATATGATATATAAATCATGAATATCATTATGTATATAATTGACTATTGACCACATGAACAACTTGTAAATATAAGGTGTTCATTTTTGACTCAAGTACAAAATATCACCAAAATGAACGTTATTAGCTTAAATGATTACATAATATTTATAACATTGTTATAAGTTATATGAAAGGAATAATAATATTTAAAAAGTTTCTTCATCAAGTAGAAATTAAATTTAGTTTATTATTCAGGAGATTAAAGAATGATCGAGTCAAGTCAGACGCGAGGTAAGGGATCTGACCTCTCTCTTTCTTTTCAAGTACTCTCTTTTAAGTAATTTCTTATATGCTCCATGTTCTTATGTTGTAGGATGTTATTTTATATTCATCATACGTTAATTTGTATATTCATATGATGATATACCCACTCTCACTATCATCAATTCATTTTATGAATTTTTAAGTGGCACTGTTAGGCTTCGAAATTTTTGTAAGGGGATTTCTTATCTCACTTTTAATTCCATGAGATTTCCAATGTTCGCCACTTATTTATTGCATGTGGTGTATTGTGTATTTCCTTTTGATATATAATATCATGAATATCATTATATTAATGGTATTATGTGATTCATTTGGTGGTTATTAATGTTGGTTCATACGACTCGATTGATTACAACATGGTAAGGGGTTTTCATCTCACATTTTATCCCCATGAGATACATGCTATATTAGCCACTACATTCTTTTGTGTGGTGTATCTGCGGACCATTATTGTACTATTTGTGTAATATAAATTCATTTATGAGTATATACATCTTCATTGTATGATCCTTATTTCATGTGTCATATGTTTTGTAAGTTACGAAATCGGTAAGGGAAGCTTTCACCCACCTCTTTTTAATATACTTCTTTTTGTTATGTCTTTTAGTTTACATATTTTTATGTTGGGATATATTCTTATATATCCTTATTGATGTAAACATTATTTCCAAGTGATGAGATACCATTTTTATCTCATTAACTCATTTTATGAATTTTAAAAATACGATGTTTGGCTGTGGAATCTTTACAGGGGAACATCTTAACCCAATTTCGATTTTTTGGGTTCAACTTGTACTTATTAAATATGTCATCCTATGAATATGTCTGAATGAACTCTGATTGTTTTACACTTATTGTCCACTTATATTGGGTGTATTTATATTTTTCACACATAATTATTTGATTGATTTATCCTTAATTTAAGGGTAGCATTTTTTATAAGGGATTTCATCTCAATTTACATTTTCATTGAGACTTCATTTTTGTTATGAACCAATTCCCTCTTATATGGTTTATATACAGTGCTTTGACATATTATATCATGAATCCCTTTATTCTCATAATATTATAAATATTTTATTAAATGTTGTTCCTCAATTATTTGTATTCAAGCGTCTCTCATTTTGATTAAAACTCTTTAACTAAAATATCCTTTTAAATGTTTTAATGATTTATTCTTATAAATCTTTATCATTAGTGTCCATGTTTCAAAAATGGTTTTAAGGATTTATTTATATAGACATTATTGTTTTAAAATTAGAATTATTTAAAAATCATCATAGTGGTTTGGGACACTTTGATTCAAAAATAAATCTCTTTATTTAATGGTTTTGAAAATTGTTTGATAAAGCATTGATTTTGACAATATATTGAAATTATAATTTTTGATTGAAAATGAAATGTTAATAGTGAAATGTTTATATTTTCAATATTTTATATACCATGATTTTATAATTGTACGTGGAAATTTTACGGGTGGTTAGGTGATTAACCAAATGACAGGTGGTGTCGTGAATAACAGGACAGGTGGTTACGTTATTACCTCCAATGCATTGGGTGTAGAAGTCAGTTATATGGATATTCCATTTAGTGATATGTGTGGAAGTCTACTGTATGGTTATTACATTTAGGTATGATTATTTCCCAAGTTACCTTTATATGTTATGTGTTATTTATATGGGTGTTATGGTAATCTTTTGGTTAAAAAAGGGTATGTAATGATCTTTTATTCAATGATGAGTATTTACTAATTCATAAAGGTGAAAAGTTTTACTTATGGTAATGCATTCATGTTTTAACTGTTTTTTTCAAAAACTAAGAGTTTTCCTTCATTGTGTATCCCTTATTGAGATTTTTATGCTCATCCCATGTTTTTTAAATATTTTTCAAATAACATAATGTGGAATAGGGTCAAGGATTTGATCACAGAAAAGTAATGTTGTCTAAAATTATGGAACAAGAAATGTTTCTTTTTAAGAGTTTTTATTTTATGAAAAAAATGGATACTGAGTAGTAGTGTCTACTTTAAATATTCAAGTTGTTATGTAATATTTATGGCCTAATTATCTAAAACTCTAAACCTGAAATGATCCTCAATGTGAATTATTCATTTAATTCAATATTATGTAATGTTTAAGGCCGTGACCAAATATATGAAAGGGGAAGAACATGATCAGGGAATCAAAGACGATAAGATAGTGATAAAAAGTAAAAATATTACCTTAGAGATAAACCCAAATACCATGAAGAATGGAAAATGATTATTATAGGTGGTATTTGAATTTTGGAAAGAGGTATCCCATTGATGTCTCATTTTAAAGATACACTGGTTTTTTCATTTCTAACAAAAAATATTATAAAATTAAAACAATTCATACTCAATAATATGCATGGTGAAGTTATATGGTTAGGTAAATTAATCACCAACTATATTCTATACTAAATACTTGAACTAGAGAAAATAAAAAGCCGGGTTACATTGTTCCATAATCGATCCTCCAACTACAAATTACACAATATATAAGGCACTCACAGAATTCATGATTGAGGTAAAAAATTATTAAATTCCATGAACAAATTATACTACAATTTAAATTTATAAAATATTAGTATTTCCAAATCTAAACTGCATAAAATTAAATAAATTATACAATTAATTATTTTATTTAAAGTGTAATTGGTATGTCGCAACTACCCTTATCATTTCACGTTATTCCCCATAATTTCATCATTTTTTCATAATGGTTAATATATGCTAAATCATTTTATGACAATAAATGGTTTCTTTAACTTATATTATTCTTATCCTATAGATATAATATGAATATTTTATTTCACAAAATTATAATCTTATTCTATTCTAAAAATACCATTATTTATATATGAGCAATTGAAATTTAAATTTTATGAATAAATATTTAAGGTGAAGAATAAAGAAGTGGATTTTTAGAAAAAGTAATTTTGGATAATATATATATTTTACAGTTCAATAATTTTGTTATGAATTTTAATATATCAATATATCATACATATAATTGATAAATTTTAAAAATTTCAATAAAATTTATCCTTAAAAAATTTATCATGATTAAATGACTCTGCAATTTTCATAATAATAATTATAATAACTCTTTAGGATTATCCCTATACAATAATTGATTTAATAATGATTCATTTGTTTGGATGATATTTTGTGATTTTATAAAAAGTATTTCATTTTATTTATTGAAAAGTTACTTTTCCTAATATTTTTTATTCTAATATTTTTTATAACCATGTTTGTGGACGTTTTTAATGATTTTTTGTAATTAGTATATTAGAATATGTTAGGTTATTTTTTAAACACTATAATAAGATTTCATGAAATGACATAAAATTTTATATTGTTCAACACATTTATAAAATCATGAAAATATCAGGATATGATATTTTGTATAAACAAATAAGGATTCAAGTTTGTTATTAGATTAATTTTAGCATATTAATTTTTCTATATGGACATTAAATGACGATATAAAACGATGTTTTTAGATAATGGTGTTGATTCTAGATGAAGACTAGAATACATAGAGTACTAAATACAATGTGATAGGATATTGAATTTATAAAAGAGGAGGGTTGTATGACATGATTATGAGATAAAAATTATTCTTGAAATAGATCCAAAGATTGAGATGATTAGATGTATATAAAGATGTTGGAATTTGGAATGCATAAGTTATATTATTTATCATTTCCTCGTGATGGGTTTTTGATCAAAATGTGAAAAATCAAAGCATTACTAAAATAATTTCAATTTTGAGATTCCAAATAATAGATGTCAATATTAAAATTTCTACTTGTAAAAAAATGGAGTATTGAATGTAAAATAGTGTGAGAAGATAACTATTCTAGAAGATTAATAATATATATCTTCCTACCAAATTGAGAATTTAATTGGATGGAGAACGTTTGTGTATGATGTGTATATGTAAGATTCTACAATATAGTGATCCATATTTACCTATTTTAGTGAAATTTATAGAGGTAGTAATTTTTGACTCATAAAAAGTTTTTAAAATGATCAATTGGAAATTTTTTGATATAAGATATATAAATTTCAGTGATTGGTTTTTTAAAGTGTACTACTGAATTAAGGAATACAAATCGATTCCATCTAGAAAATATCCACTAGATGAACATTTCTCGGAAGGTTTTCTCATAGAAGTCTGTTTTTGTAAAAAAAAATTAATTTGAGGTATAATGGCTAGATGAACCCACCATATAAATTTGGTCATCCAAAAATTATCCTATAATTATAAATAGTAATAGGAGTCACTAAATATGTTCCAAAAGAAAATCCATCTGAAAAAAATCATGGAGCTTCAAAAAAAATCATTACAAATACTATTTAATACTGAAAATGTTATCTCGATTATAAATTGATATTTTATATAATAGATATAGGTAAAATTATATATGTTCTTTAAAATTTATGTTAGCTAATTTTGAAAGGTGGTGAAGATGTTATAGATTTTATGAAGATTCATGAATGCTCATAAATATTCTAGAATAGTTGATAAGAAATTATAAAATTTCATTTGATTGGGAAATAGAAATAAGATTCCCTCCTATATTACATAGGGTGTACATATAAATTTGGGTACTATTATAGTATGAAATGTTATTTTGAAAAATATTCACATTAAAAAAAAGAATAAAATTATGGAGGACTGGAGTCAGACCATGTTTTCAAACAAGTAATTATCATAGTTTAATAAGATTTACTTGATATAGAATTAAATTATATAATTAAATAGAGATTTTAGTTAAAAAAAACTAGACATAATTTTTAGAAAATATCGTTATGTAGAGTTTGAGGAACAAATTTCTTAAATAAGAAATAATGTAGGTTAGCAAATTAGCATAGTTTGAGAGAGGTTAACCAGACAAATTTTCACTTGAAAAATCTATGGTGCACCAGATAGACCCTTACTAAACAAAATAAAATAAATGGAAATTTTAAAAAGAACTTCTTGGAGATTTTTATCAAGTGTTTCAAATATTTTTCGTGGTTTTAGATTTTTTTTGAAAATAATAATAAACTAATAATAATCTATATAATTATTATTTTCTAGTGATAGAAGGATTCCAATTATAGATTTACCAATTTTTATTAAATTATCAATAATAGTGAATTTCAATGGATTGATGAGATCCACCATGATAGAAATGTTGTTTCTCACACTGTTGTTGGGCCTTATATATATTTTATGAATTTTTTACTTTCAAATCATTGAATTATAGTGAAATTATTATAAAACATTGTTAATGGTAAAACTGTAAAACATTTATTTTTTTAATGTTAGATAATTTGAAATTGTAAAAAGATAACTGATGATTCAACACTCCCCTCAAAATTATTCCAACAATACTAAGGATCTTTATAAATTTTTATGATTTTGGTAGTAGTCAAATGCAATGAATTTTAGAAATTTATAAGTCTACACACAACTACATTCTTATCATACATTTATGATATACCTTGGGAATGTGATCAATTTAAAAATAAACTACAATAATAAAACTATTTATATGAATAAAAAATTATCATACTGAAGAACCCAAACCGATTTGTTGAATCTATAGAAAAAATGTTTCTAACTTCATTGGCGGTGAACATTTAAATTCACATTGAGTAAAAAATATATTATATATCAATGAGATAATAATATATGTTCCAATCGATCAATAACACATTAAAAAATTTAGTAAACCAATAAATATACTAGTTAATAAAATACACCAACGAAAATTATCAATATAAAGGAACCTCTGTTAATTTCAATTTCCCACTTTATACTCATTGAGAATAATCTATATTATGGGAAAATCTCATATTTGATATACATATATGAATTTTTCCTCGACTAGAATTTTGAACTTATTAAAAATACCCAATCATCCCCATTACATAGAGGTTTTCTGGTATTTAAAACATGAGGTTTTAGAATTTTATTTTACCATACTAAAAGCACCTCAGATATCAATTCTTTATCATAATATTGGTAATATAAAGAGAATATTTCCCAATATCATACTATATTTTCTATCCTGATTATATTTCTTCTAATTCTTATCAGACATATTATGATTTCTTGGAAAAATGGAATAGATGTACAAATCATCCGAGGATGATGTGTCCCAATCAATTAAACAATAATGTATTTTTTGGAACCACTAAAAAAGTAGGAAGGCTCGGTGAGAACACTGCCATTTAATGTTCTGCATGAATCCATATTTTAAAATATTATTCCATTATTCATTCATTTGAAACCATCTAAGTAATTTGGGGAACCAATTCAGAATAGTGAAATGCATAATCCCTATCCCTTTAAACGGCATATATGAGGCTCATAAATCATATCAATTTTTTTTAAAATTATTTTGGAAATTATATTAAATTAATAATGTATTTCTTTATAACTAAGAAATATGATCACATATATGAACTAGAATAATGGCCACCCACCATTCTCAAATTAGATCTATAAACATGATTCTAGTTTCTTCTACTATGGAGGCTTCAGTAGTTTTTAATGAATCTAATATTCCTTCGATATTCACTATATATTAAATGGAATCTTATAAACCTTAATCACTATTTAATATATGTGGGTATTGATTTATGAATTCATAGATATGATAGATGAGTAAATAAATATTCAACTCCACTTCTCTATTTTGATTTTGTGAAGAGTTGACAATCTGAAAGACTACATTCAAGTTATCCAAGAAAAAATCCACTGAACTAAACATACATTCACCAATTGATTCATTTAAGGACGTATAAGATAAATTAAATAATGTTTAATACTGAATTTAAACACCCATCATGATTAAATCTATAATAAATATGATAAAAAACTACAATTTGAATGGGAATTGAATGGGAACCAGAACAGTAAAAAAATGTACATAATATAAGGTAAAATCCAATTTAAAAAAACTATAATCCTCTGAAATGGACTATAAGAATAATATTACGAAATAATATATTCCATTAATGTAATTTACAATCCTTAAGAGAATAATATAATCACTCTTTAAATTTAAAAACAAATCATACCCTCATATTAATTTCAATTCGTTCAAAATAATATTTAAAGAAATTATACAAAAAACCATAATATTATCTATTATAGCATTATCACATATACCTAAAAAGACCATATATTTTTTTGAAACTCCAACAATTATTTATTTAAGATTTTATTAATGATCAAAAATTCATTTTCCTTTTATTTAAATTTTATAAATCCCTCATTATGATATCACAATAATTTTAAAATTACATTATTATATATAAGAAATAGATTCTATACAGAAAACAATTTCCAAAACCACCATAATAAAAAAATCTAATAAAATATCAAAAATATAATATAAAAATTATATTAGCTTCATCTTAAAAAAATTATACTTAATATTAGAATAATTTATAATTAAAAAATATGACGAACAATGTTAGAGGTATTTATAACTACATATGATTTTGTGACATGGTTTGAAGTACCATGTAATAATACAAAAAATGTTTTTGAAAAGGGTCTAAATCATAATACAATATTTTTAAATGTTATCAAACAAATTATGCTAACCATGGTGCATTGTGTTACATCTATTTCTCTTTAAAAAATAATCATATTTCCAAAAACATATAATTTTATTTTAAACCACAATATCATCTATTAGGATTAAATTATTCCTAAAATAATTAAAAATGATACATAAATTTCATATCAATATTCAATCTACCAATTGAATTTTATGGTTAATAATGAAAAAGAGTTTTCATAATAATTTTCATACATACCTATTGGGTTTTGATGATACCTTTGTTAGTTTACCATTTATATCCAGTTAAAAAATTGATATGTGACAATTTGTGTAAGGAATCCTCTCAGTTCATCATATCATATTACCAATATAGTAAACTATGAGGCCCATAGTTTATTTCCAATCACCACAAGCCAAAAACAAGCACTAAGGATATTAACAAATACATTTGGAATGATTTTTCCACTTAAACCAATCAGTGAGACAAATAAAATCATACCAAGAATATGTAATGTTATATATATAAGTTGGAATTTAATAAACCACAAACAGATAACATAAATTAATTTAAAAAACCGAAAAAAGGCTTGATCAAGTCACACCACATGAAATTACCTATAAAAAATTACTTACAAAACATATAAATATGTATCCAAAATGAATGGAAAAAATTTATTTCTAGAATATAATGTAATATCATTGTGGTTCAAAAATGTTCCATCATTAAAGGGGATAATAGAACACCAAGATACCAAAAAAAATAGCATGATATAACCCTTCTTCATAACATGTACGTCATAACTATCACTATGATCCAAGAAAAACCATGTAATATGAGATTACAAATCCATACCATTCAAACATATTACATCTTTTAACATGAATATTCAATACATATCAAAATAAATCACTTCGTAGAGAACAAGTTTATTTGTAGATTATATACATATCATACATATTTTTAAACAATCTTTAATATCTCCCACTAATATTCAATAAAAAATAAACACATAAATATATATTATAAATGAAACGCTTCTTCATAACATAGGAAATGGAATTAATTAAAATGATGAGGTAAAACCATCATTAAGGGGTGAACACAACTAATATCAGTCAAAGATTATAAATGATAAAAAGATAAAAATTCCAGTTTGATAAAAAATGTACATGGATAAAACATAAATAAATCATACCAAATAAAACATAAAACATAAATCATTATCTTTAGCATTACACTATTTTGATGACATAAAACAGGAGTAATAATAGAGTTGAATCATGAGTTAAGAATAATTATCTATTAAAATAGAACTTAATAATTTTTTATAACATAGATATATTGACTGAGAATGTGGCATACAAATAATAATAGAAAATCATTTCTTATGTTAAGGAACTATAGGATGATCATTATAACATAGTGGAAAGAGATCCATTGTAGATTCAGTTCAGTCTATTTTCTTATAAACTAAGTAGATAAAGTCCAATAGTATATTTTTCACTCATTTTTCATTTTAATGTAATGGAAAGATTTATATAGTGGATTATTTTAATTATCCATTACCTTGTATTTCAACTCAGGATATATAATGATTTACCTAAATCATTGGAGAGATATATAATTCTTGGCATTCCCATCACATATTTAAAGACCAATAATATGTGTTCCATGTAAAAACATTTATAATTCCATCAAAACATAATTAAATTTTACTAAAGAAATGGGTTACATGAAAATTTTTATTAGATAAAAAGGTAATCCATCCATTCAGTTGATGTAGATGATATCAATATATTATATCATCAGTGAATAATATGAAATTCTAAATAATATTGTCATATATAAGAAAAAACATTACAGGGAATTGGAAACATGTTTGAAAAATAAAATGAAATTCCATTTATATTTTATAAACATTTCTTAAAAAATGAAATAATTAATAATACAAAAGTTTTATAAAAACAATGATAATGTAAAATAAAAATAAATATGTAAAACCAATAATGAATGGAAATATAAATTTATAAAAAATTTAGAATATTTTGAGTGAAGAATAACATACAAAAATTATTAAAAATTATTTCATCCATAAATTTTTAAAATAAATCAATGATAACATAAAATGAAATTAATAAAACATAAAGTTTGGGATAATTACATAAATTAAATCATATGTAAAATAAAAAAATTGAAGATAAATATTTTATATATAAAATAAGGGATATGATCATCTTAACATAAATAAATAATTTTATTTGAATCATAATCCAATTAGAGGACAAATGGTAATAATAAATGTTAAAAATATTACCATATTTGAATAAAATAAATGAGGTTTTAAAATATAAGAACGTATAATATAATTTTATTGAAATTAATATATAAAAAATCCCAATTTCTATGTGAGATTGGAAAATAAAATCGTATCTTAAACAGTGACTTTTTTAGGCATGCTCAAAATAAATGTTTATTAAATTAGGCTTTTTATTAACATTAATTAGATTTGTTTTTCATAAATTTGTACACAATACCATTCATTTATAATTCTTTATTGACCATATATTAAATGTATAATTATAAAATTAATATTTCATTGTTTAATATTTTGTTTTTTAATACATGATTTAGTATAATGATTCTAGTCCTTGGTCCAAAATAATTGGTTTATCAACAATAAAATGATATAAAATATGTCGAAGATGTGTGTTTTAAGTAATCAATTTATATAGTCGTCTCATGGAGCTTCTGGATAATATTTTCATATATTTCTTAAAAATAATATTGTTTTTTGAATTTTGTTTTTATAAAAAAAATACACTTTTTTAGTGAATATACTGTTGTATATTAATATTATGAAATTATGGAATCATTTTTAATTATTCATAATTATAATTTGTTTTTAGAAAATAAACTCTTCTAGTCATTCATGATATTTTTTTTAACGTTTCTCACACACGTGGTAAAACAACCTCAAATAATAATATGTTATAATAATTGAATTATTATGAAAATGTTATTATATATTAAATATGTTACTTTAAAAAATATTAATTATTAAAAAATATTATAAATGTTATAAAATATTTTTATGTATAGGTGAATGAAAATGTTAACAAATAATTATTGATGATAGGATAACACTCATGTTCAATATGAGAATCTTCTCTTAGGGAAAATGTAGTAAATAAAGAATTTATTACTATTTCAAACAACCATTGGTTAAAAATGAAGGATTTGTTTTTGTTGGAGATATGTCAGGATACGATTCATGAAGAAAATGAATTAAATTTTATTGTTGTGGGGACATGATTTTTCTTTTTATTGGTGATAATCATAATCATTTTCACAAATAATCATTCCATATGTTTATGGAATATATTTATTCTTGGATTATATATTAAAATATTCTAAATAATGTAAAACTAGTTATAGGATTCTGATAATTTCTTCATATTCTCATCAATAAATATTAATTTTTAGATTTTTTGTATTTTCCAATTGATTTAACCCTTTTACCTATTTTATCTTTTATCGTGGGAAATAAATTTCTCATTGTAATTATTATTATGAATAAAAAATAAATTACCATTACTACCAAATTTTTATCTACTGATTACACATTTTAAATCCTATTAAACTATTTAAATTACTATATATAAGACATTTGGCTTTTAAATTGTAATTTTAAATATATATAAATATCATTTTTATAGAAAAATGATTTTTAAACCTTATGTTTATTAATATTATTTCATAAAAATTATTTATTAATTGAGTGGTAATCTATTTTTTTACTTTGAAAAATAATATTTTATTAAAATAATTATTGAAAAGGCATCAATTCAACTTATTAAACTAAAAAAACACTTTGTAAAGGTAAATTATTTGAATTTTTTTTTTCAAAATTAAAAGATTATAATCATGTCCATGTAAAGTTATTTATCGTATAAACCATTGAATTTTATCATTAAATTGGTATAAAAATATTATTTTTATTTTTATAAACATATAAAATCATCCATTAAGTAATAATTACAATAATAATTTCTAATGAATAAAAATACACATCTTATTGTAAAAAATTATTAATTTATATATTTGTATCTAATTTAAAATTATGTATTATATATGAATTGTAAATTATTTAAATATTACAAAAAATTTAATATCATCAATGTGACAACTATATATATATGTATATACAATGACAATATATCTAATAGGAATATGTACAATAGCTATACGATCAAGAATTATATATATAATGGTAATATTAATTATTATACAGATACATTCATACATCTCTTAAATCATCAATATTTTTCTCTAATTTATCTAGAAATTTTTTTATCTTATTTATAATGTGTCATATTCATTTTATTGTTATTATATTTAGTAAGATATTTATAACAGATTGTGGTAATGAAAATTTCTACCGTGTTTTGTTTTTAATTACTTTTGGTTTCTTTATTTTATAATTTTAATAATTTTGTTTCATTGGGTTATCCAATAATGTATTTAATTACATGAAATATAATTTCATGAAATAATTTATTATTAATTTTATATTTATTTTTTATGTATAGCTTTATATAAAAAAATATTAATTCAAAAGGGAAATAAATACTAAAATCAAGCAGTGTTACATTCCATCCCCAAAAAATAATTCTTACCTCAAAATGATGTGTTTCTATTGAAAAAATTTATGTTACTTTTATCTCATTATATATTGTTATTCCAATATGGCTTCCTCAAACTTAATAGTCATCCATAATACTATAAATAGGGGAGTACTCATGTTTTATAGTACTTTATATATATGATCACTAATTTTAGATGTTAGTTCAACATAAGATAGATCATATCTATTTATACAACCTTTGGGTTTAGTGCATGTGATCGATCAATTATAAACATCCAAAAAAAGTTATACATGGGACACATCATTCACATAAAAGAGGTTCAGTGGAAGTATAAGATGATAATCCACCATCTCAATATGATGGAGAATTTTTAAAATGGAAAATATATATATGTTTCACTTTTTTTGTTCATGAATATGATAACTAAAAAAAAGTCTCTAACATGCTGGACATGTCACCCAACATAGCTTCCCAGAAGGACCGAACAGAAATCTTGATCTACTATGGATGGTAAATTATTATTGGTATTCAATAATTTGATTTTGGAATAATTTCAACCTAAAATAAAAAGTATTCTAGTCAAGGATCCCATGTTGAAATATTTCATGTCTAATCTATAAGTTGTATATACATTGATCAACAAAAATAATGGAATTATAATTCGAATAATATATCAGAGAACTCATGGAAGTAATAATAAATATAGATAAAGCATAGAAACCATGAATTAACTAAATATAAATAAGTAATCCACATATAATGATCCAAAAAGTAATGTTTAGTATAGGAATGATGATAATAAAGGTTCCCATACTAAAAAGAAAAACCATATTTCTACCTAAAATCACCTCACAGAATAAGATCACAAAAAATAATCAAATACTAACACTCAACAGTCCAACCTAATTATAACCCCAGAAAAGAACAGAATAGAAGACCTAAGAGGAAACATAAGAGATGAAAACACAAAATTGTGTATAAATGGTGTGAAGAAACATAATAAATAGTATATTTGAAAATATTTTATTTAATTTACAATGTAAATACCATTTCATTAATGGTATTTTGAAATATAGAATAAAAATAATGCGTCCACATTAATTTTATAGAAATCAAACTATTATAGAATATATCATTTATAAAAACACCCCCTTCTAACTAAGAAAGCTTGGATATACCCCTTTTAAGTTGAAAATTTCCAGAAATTTATAAATTAGTCCGGTTTCTGAATTTTTTATAATGTTTTAAAATTCAATCATTTATCATGATCAATTTTTTGTAATAATAAAATCATATTCTTTTAAAATAAATATGAAAAATATTTTTCAAAAGCAGTTATCATATTCAACAAAATATCATAACTAAAATTGAATACAAATGGGATAATCCCACATGAAAACAAATAACATCAAATTAATAAAATAATTTATTGGTGTACTAAAAAATAGTCAATTTTAGGTGATACCAAAATATCACTTACAAAATTCACTATGAAATCCTCAATAATATCTCAACATTATGGGAATCTACCTATAACTCAATTATCGAAGTTTTAGAATCAAGATATAAAAAATTAGTCAACACTAAAGAATATAAATTTCCCATTATTATTATAAATATATTCATTCCCAATATATTCCCCATTAGAATAAACCTACTCTTTTCAAATAATACATCCTTGGTGCTCCATGATTTTATAGAAAGTCACCCCATAGAGAGAGAAAAAATAATACTAGTGGTTACAGATATCGAGACAACTACTTAGTTATATAAAAATCCCATGAGATCATTCAACTAATGTATGAAACAGAAATATCATGAGGCCCTCACATGAAATATTTTCAGATAAATTTAAATAAATTTCAAATCGAATAGTACATCCTTAAAATATAAGACAACATTTTATTTTCATTTTCATCCAAAAAATTATATAGGGACAAATCCTATTGGGGTGATAATACATAATAATCAATATAAGTTAGGGAATCAACCAAGTATCTCTCATGTTTTCAAAAATACCTCATTAAACGTACCAAATATGCCTTTCATTCATAAACATTCTTATTAATCTATGAAATTTCCCACCATTTTAACATGTTAATTCATGAATTAATTTTAAACCATTTTCATGAAAATTCATCTTATAACCCATTAAAAAATTACATCATCTTTATTAATTTTTTTAAGAAAAATAAACATTTATGTTTTTAGGAAATTAATCATTAATTACATATTTTAATAATTTCACAACCTAAACATGGTCAATAACAATTAAATATAACATTTCACAAAACAATCCCCTTGACTATTTCAAAATTTACAACATCCAAAAAACTAATTGGAAATTTATGAACAACCATTTCACACCATTCTTCTAAATGTTCATATCCTTCAAACATTGATTAAACCCATGAATTTTATTAACAAAATATTTTATTAAAAATTTAATTAATTCAAAAACAGTAAATAACTAAATTGGTTTTTATTTCATAAAAATAGATAAAATATTTTCCTTGAATATATAGGAATAATCTGGAAAACATTTAAAACTGAATCACTTATAATGGTGTCTTTCCAACCATTAAATAACACACCATATGTATTCCCAAGAATTCAAATGACATATAGTTTGGTAACCTTAAACCATAATATCAAATATTCACCACTATTTTTTACAAGATACATTCAAACTGATTATAAATTAATGAATAATTAATAAGAAAAGTAAAATAAAGAGAAATTTGGTTTTACCATTTAGTTTCCACTTGAAATCTATTGATAATTCTATAATATAAAGGATTAAGTGATAGAGTGAGCTCACTTCATTCTCCCTAGGTTGGCCAATAAAAGAGGTTGTTAGAAGTTGTCATGCACCCCTAAAAAGGGAAAGTTAAAATAGAGGAAATTTAATTTTTAACAAAATATTGGAGTCTCACATGTTTTGGATACATATTTGGGAAAATATTTCACCAACCATATAGACGGAACTATCAATTATGTAACATTGTTCACAATTGACTCACATGGTTTTTAATAAATATAAAAACATTTTGTTCCACCTCTCGCTCACACACTCAAATGAAAATGCACATAACATTGTTGCACTATCTATCCCCTTATTTACGTGTTACCCATTAAAATAAACCATATATATTAAAAAATAAACCATAGACCCCTAAATGTAATGATACAAACATGATTCTTACTTAATCATTCCCATTTTCCCATGTGAATAAATTTATCCTATATAAAGGTAATTTTCATGGTTCTACAAAACCATGTAGTGCACATGAGAAGAAATTTTATAAAAGTGATACATTTATAATTATTAAATTTTCAAAAAATATTAAGCAACAATTAAAAATACTCCAATATATGGTAATGTAATATAAAATAATCCCAACAATGAACCATGTTGTGTCACGATTCTCCCCACCATGGAACATTATGCTTTTGGAATGTATTCAATAAGAATATAAAAAAATAGAAAACCCTAAAAACTAAAAGAAAATGTGGTATGGAGGTGGAAATTTAAATAGACTTTTCAGAAAAAGGGTACCTTAAGCACCAAATTCCTACAAATAGTTTATTGAAAAGTATAGACCACAATTTTTTTTAAAAAAACATATATATTATAAGAATGAAACATAGATCTATATGAATATAGAGACCAACTATTGGTCTATCAAATATTAATAATTCTTAAAATGTTATGAAAATGAATGAAATAAGCTCAAGATAACTATAAAAGAGATTTTATCGAAATATAGACAATTCCTGAAATCATTCTTGAAGCGCTCACTAGAATCCATCGACCATACCTGATCATCATAGAACTGGATCAAATTTATAGTGCAACCTAAAAATTAACACCACAAATAGACCATCATGATCACTCAAAAGGAAGGAAAGACATTAAAAAATATCATATTGAGAAATGACATGGTTCTAGACCTTGGGTCATAATCTAATCAAATGTCTTATCTTGGACCTAAAACTCAAGTCTCTATTTCATAGTGAACCGAATAGGCTTCAAATTAACACAAGATAATGTATTATGTACCCATGTTACCTATCCATCCATCTTACCCACACAATAAACATCGAATAATGACCCACATACAATCCTTTAGAACCCGAATAGAGGAAATATTTCATAGAAACCACTAAAAATAAAATAATCATTGAGGATTATGAAAGACCGGTAAAATTAACAAAAACTCTGTGTAAGAATCCATAAATCCCCGAATAAGTTTCCAATTGAAAACCATCTCATAAACTCAATAAACTATGATAATAATATAGAAAATTCAAAATCTATTATCACTCAAATCTAGGTTCCACTCTATAACACTAAGGATAACATAACTCACTATATTTATAAAGACAGTATATTCATTAAATAGTTTATCAGGTACCCTCTTAACAAAAAATATGGATTCTAACCCAAGAGGTCAAAGATAAAGGAAAATTTTATCTCTGCCAGTCTATTTAGAGTATGGGCAGAGATAAACACCAGAAGAGATAAACTCAAATCATAAGAGGGTTCTACCAATGAATTATCCACTTAAACTGGCATCCTACCGTATCTATAGGACTTTCTATTTTGAAAAACTAAGTAACCTAAAAATTTATTTAAATCATTTTTCATTCTTAACTAACCCAAATGGTAGTAATAATAAACACCATGGGAGAAAATACCAAAAGTATCTGAAAAAAATTCATTTATTTTAAACTACTACATTTTCTCAAGGAGTTCAAATTTCATTTTTAAAATAAAAACACTCTTTGAAAACCTTAAAAATCATTTATATAATTCAAAAAAATATTTTACATAAAATCCTCATATTACAAATGAATTGAATAATTTATTATAAAAAATCACACATATGAATTTAGAAAATCCATAATAAATAAAATTTAGAACCAACATTAATATCATTAGGTTCTATTTTATCTCTAATAATTTTTATAAATTTTTCTTTTCTACAAACTCGACCCTAAATCCATAATGAAATAAAATAATTTTAAAAAAAGTAATAGATCAAAAATGAATCTTACAATGGAACAACAACTACTGATTTTAAAAACAAAACATTTCAAAAATTCCATTACCGTAAATATAAAAAACATTTAAATTAGGATAAAAGGGGAAGAAAATTATAATTAAAAAACATTTATAAAAATTTAAATCCTTTCGTTCATTCAGATAAATTTGTATTTTAAAGAAAATCACAACATAAAACATCTGTTTCCATTTATAAAATCCAAAATAGGAAACCAAAATTTTCATAACACAAATCCAAAAAAACATGGAACAAAAAAAATTAAAAACAACATTAAAAAAATTGATTCTATATAAAAATCCCTTAATAAATATGTAAATAATCTTATTCACATGGGGATCAATTCAACAAGGATTGGATCCAAAAAATTAGGGATATAGATTAATTGTGTATAGTTTTGATGCACGAGATAGAAAACTGAGTTCCACCCATTGAAAATTCATGTAAATTCCTTATTTCTCAATCTATATGGGCTATATAATGTTTTATATAACTTTTAAGCTTAATGTGCCACTTTTTTCTGATCCTCACGAGCTAGAAACTGTTGTGTGAGCATCAATAAAGTGAACTTAAGAATGATTTTACACCTCTATAAATAAAAATATACATGATGTTCCCACTAATAAATATTATATGACATATATATATATATTGGATATATAAAACATAAAAAATAATGAATAGAAAAATTGAAGAATAAATTAGATAAATCGTAATAATGATAAGAAAAAACTCAAGATCAAAATCTACAATGAAACTTAACATAAAACATGAATACACATAATATAATCCAAAAAAAAATAATTCTATAGGAAAAGAAGGCTGATATATAAGATTACCTTCTAAAAAACAAAAATCAACCAATTACCTAAAAATTCCCCTTGTGACTCAAAATCAATCAGTATAATCTAATACCAACACTCGATGCTCAAACAGGGTTATAATTCATATATGGTCATAATCAATACACATGATAGGATAAAATAAATCTATATACAATGAACAATATATACACGATGTGAGATAACCACTCCTTGTATGATATCACTATAGAGTTTCTGTTATCTCATTTCAAAACAAAATTTCATTATTGATAGATTAAAAATACATAAAAAGAAATGTTTTAATTGGAATTTATTTAAATAAAAAACTATTATTTTATTTATTTTATTAATAAAACCCAATTCATTAAAAGAAATGGAATTTCTAATCCTTTTCAACTAACCGTTTTTAAATGATGGATTGAGGTGTCTCTCATAAATGATTAAAATAAAAATTAGAATCCACCTTCCTCTTTTTAAAAAAGTTACAATACATAATTTTTAGAATAACCACATCATATTCCATTCTACTACAGTTACGAATTCATTTTATAATCCAATTTTAATAGTGAACAAAATAAATATGTTTAATGGTACAAAACATGAAAATTGAGAAAACATTAATAAAGAATAAAATATAAAATAACTAAAGTAGTGGTTCTATGAACAATTTTCAAATATAAAGAATATTAATGAAATATATAATTAAATTCAGCTAATAAATATTACGTAAGAGATATGTGTCATGGGGGACTCATTATGACTCATGTACCCTAGTCTAGGGATAATGATAAAGTCTAAATAATAAATCACACGAGCACTCAAATTCATGTTTTTTGAATATGTAAAAATAACACAATCCTCACTATGTTTATTGTAAATCCAAACCCTTACTTGGTTACAAAGAAGTTCCAATAAATCATTCGATTGAGGTGAGAATTAAATATTGAATGAGGTCATCACATAAAAATGTTTCATGGAATTTAAAATATATCACATCTAAACACTTATAGCCTCAAATAAAACAACCAATTTTCAAATACATATGAATAAAAAAACATCTAGTAACAATATATTCTTAATGAGATATTAAATTATAATAAATTTAAATAAATCTTTCAACCATGATTCTCACAAGTATTTTAAATCTCTTATTAAAATTTTCCAACTGGTCCTTTATTTGATAAATAATATTGGGATACCAATACATTTCACATAATTTTAAAAATTCTTTCAAAAAATACTTTTAATATATTCTATTGGAAATATACTATGTAAAAAATTTATAATATCTACCCTCTACTTTGAAACAGATAGAAAAATGAACAAATTTTCCTTATTTCAGAAACAATTTTATAAACACACTTTTTACACATTTGGTTATCTTAGTAATATCAAATACCATTAAATATCAAATTTTTATAAATCAATACTCCTATAACTTTATAAACATTTATAATTACAATTTCTCTATGTATGTTATGAGAAATCATTTTAATCTATTTCGTTAGGGGTTTATGTCCTCAAAACATTGATGAAACCGAAAATAGTAACACAAATAGTTTCAATTAACCAAACAAAACATTGAAAATAATTACACAAAATATGAGAGGAAATTTAATGTATATTTACCTAAACACATACCTTAAATAAAGTGTAATATATTCTAAACCATTTTGTTAGGAATCACCTACAATCGATAATGACCAAGAAAGCAAGAGAACACCCTATATAAGACCTATAAACCAAAAACCCTCTATCTTGGAACACACAAACCCTATTCTTATCCAAATAATTTCATAGGATTCATGGGGTAAATTTTAAAATAATATGAATAGAATAAGGATGAAGAATATAGGTAATCCAATGAAATATGAGGGTTAACCTTGGATTGTTCTCAAGAAATCAAGAGGTAAGACAAAAAATGGTTGAATAAAGGAGGGGGATCATGGTTTTTGTAACCCAATATATATGAGTAATGAGAAAAATAAATAGTTTACCTTCTCATATAAAAAATTATATTGAAATGTTGATATCCACTTTCTATTGAAATCATGAAAGCATACATTGTTTGGTCGCATCCTTTTCCAAACCATGCATTAATCATGTTGAAGGAATTATCCAAGATATATTATAAGGTCCCGACCTTAAACCTTACATAATATTGAATTAAATTAATAATTCACATTAAGGATTTTTTTCAAGTTTAGAGTTTTATATAATTAGGACATAACTATTACATCTCAAAAGATTACAAAGAAGACACTTCTACACTATTTCCATTTTTTCACAAAACATTAACTATTGAAAAAAAGAGTCATGTCTAGTTCCATGATTAAGACACCATGACGTTTCCATGATCCCATCCTTGACCCTATTCCACATTATATCCTGTGAAAAACATTTCAATAACATGGGATGAGCATAAAAAGCTCAGTAAGGGGTACAAAAAGAAAGAAAACTATTAGTTTTTCAAATCAACAGGTAAACCATGAATACTTTAACATAAGTAATACATTTCACCTTTATGAAGTAGTAAATACTCTTCATGAATAAGATACCATTACATACCATTTTTTAACCAAAATATTACTATAAAACCCACATAAAGAACAAATAACATATAAATGTAACTTGGGACATAAACATACTTAAATGGAATAACCATACGGTTGACTTCCACACATATCACTAAATGGAATAGCAATACGGACAACTTCCATACCCAATGCATTGGAGGTTATAACGTAACCACCAATCCTAGTATTCACAGCACCACCCGTCATTTGGTTTATCACGTAACCACTCGTCAAATGTACAAGTACAAATATAAAATCATATCACATACAACAAATATGAAGGAAAGGAAACATTTCAACATTTCAATCACAATATATCACATAAATATATTTACATAACAAATCCATTTTCAAAACCATTTTCAATACAAAAAATACGTAAAATATTATAAGGTATTTATTTTCTTTTAAAAAAATTACAGCTTGGTGAGGAAGCCAAAGATGAAATAATACTCGCGGTGGCGGAAAAGGTCGTTTTCACTGCAAACAATAAAAGGAACATTATTTTTTTTGTTTAGTAAAAATCTTCATAGAAAAAAATTCCTTTTGAATAAAAGTAAAAGTCAATGGGGTGTATACACCGTATAAAAAAAAGTTGTGTATAGACGAATATATTCCTCAATGAAAGGAGATTGAGACGGAGTCGCTTACCTCGTGTCTGACTTGACCAGTTCATTCTTCAATATCATGAATAATAAACTAAAGTTAATTTATACTTTCTTAAGAACATTTTTCAAGTTTATTATTAATTTTTTATCACTTATTACTATGTTATAAACATTATGTAACCATTTAAGTTAATAACGTTCATTTTGTCGTTATTTGGATCTTGCCTCAAAAATGGACTTCTTATAATTAAATATTGTTTATGTGGTCAAAGGTTAATTATATACAAAATAATATTCATGATTTATAAATCATATATATCCTAAATATCCATCATATACAGGTATTTATAATAGTACATAACATATGGAGGTAAAAAATGATATGCACCGTTCATGGAGACGGTAAGCCGTACGTACGCATGAACACTACTTTCATTTCAATTTATTATTTTAATGGAATTTATGCATGATGATACATATGAATATTATAATAATATTATTATATCATATATAATATCATTAACTCCATCCTTTATACATCCCACATAAGGCATTAATGAGTCACATCACTTTGAGGGGGCGGTAGTCCGCACATCCTCAAATGAGATTATCGTATTTACCCACTTTGAAAACCATAAATGCGTGATATAAATGAAAAATACAGAAGAGTAAAGAAAAAATAAACATAATATATATCATATATAAATATAGTTCCATCATAATGGCCACCATGATAGGCGGTAGGAGATAATCGAACAATCATCGTTTCGTGAGGCGTTAATTTTCCATCCACAGAAACATTATGTTCTTCACCCATTAGATGAAGGTGTGTGTATTTTTAGTGTGAATCATTCTCATAAAAACAACCTATTATATTGAGTATACTGGTTTGGTTACAAAATAATGTAATAAAAAATATTTAGCTGTTGGAGAAGTAAAATAAAAGATAACAATTTAAGAGAAATTGTTACCTTTAATTTGGGTAACGTCTTTTGGTTTGAACCAAAAGGATTTCTTGAAGTGCCTTATACCTAAGTTAAGGCTTCTAGAGGGAGGATAGAGATGTAGGGAGATTAATTGGGCAGAGGTTGGATGAGTCAAATGGCGTGATAGTTGTGTGGAATTCGTTATAACTGATATCCTTTTATAAAGAAGAGGAGGGGAACTTTAAGAAAGTGTGAAAATATTATTTTATAATATAAATATATTCAGTTTCTAATGATCTAAAAATCATTAATGTCAAATATAAGATTTCTCATATCATAAATAAAATCATCCAATCATAATTTGACATTTTTTGGATAATATTGTAATCATTATAATCTTATTTATTTAAATGATATATTAATGAGGTAAAAAATACATCATTATTATGTCATAAATGACATAATTTATTTGTTGTCCAAAAATTATAGAAAAAATACCACGATGTAAGAAATTTTTTCATATTTCTAATGAATATTTATAGTTGAAAATAGGACTTATTTAACACAATATATAAAATAATTACTATAAGATTTTTGTTAATGTCAATGTTGTCTTTACATAAAATTAATTAATCTAAATTGTCATTATAACACCCAAGTGGCTCAATGGGGTCCCAAATCGACCCAAATATTCCCGTGGTCGTTAATTATTCAACCAATAAGGTTTTGAAAAGTTTTTCTGAAATTTTAAATTATTATAATATTCTTTTTACCTTTAATTAACCTATTTACCTTTAACTGAGGTAAATAAAAATCAAAAGTTACTATTCAACAAAAATTATTTTAATCTTAATGAACCGAATTTTACTTCCTGATAACAACCATGTATGTCAGATTTTTTAAATTCAATTCATAGAAGTGGAAAAATTTCATTTAATGAAAAAGTCAGTTTTTTTAACTACGAGTAAGTGGTTTCACTATTCATCAAAAATTGATGTTTTTCAAAAAAATACCAAAAATTATGCTTAAGCTATATTTGATATTCCGAATTCAAAAATTATGTCTATTTTTAGAAATTAAAAATATAGAAGTTTCATTAATTAATTTTAAAAATAATTCTTGTTGTTAAAACAAATAGCGCGTTTTTAAGAAACCATAATTATCATAATATTGATACTTGTGTATGTCCAATTTCAAAGTGAAATTAATTCCAATTACCAACATTGGATTAAATTGTAAAAATATATTTTAATTTCACTTTAAGACCAATTAAAAAGATAATCTATCTTTATAAATAAATTAGATTAAAAGGCACTTTTGAATTAAAATACAATATTTTCCACTATTCATTAAAAATGAACTTTATCCGAAAAAATACCAAAAAATTACCCAAAGTAAAATTTGAGGTCCCAAATCAAAAGAAGAATTTTATTTGGTCAAATAAAACATATATATATGACTAAAAAAATTTAAGAGGATTCACCATTAAAAGGAGATAGATCGGCCATTTAATATAAATTATTCTTAGAATTAGTTTCATTCACATTTAAAGCCTCTAACTTTTTATTGGATAATGTAATTACATTTAACAAACATTTATAATCATATTTTAGTTAGTTTCATTCATTCCTACCAATACAATGGCTAGGAGTTAACTAACATAATATTATATTATTAGTGTGCAACATAAGATTTCAAAGAAACCCGTTGTTGCGTATCAGGTACACTCTCGAACATAGAAACCCCTTTAAAGTAAAATTAAAATTTATTACAAAAATATTAATAAATATGAAATATGCCTTATTATTTATTTACCTGGGATGTTACATCCTTTCCCCCTTTTTGAAATTGCATCTTCGAAATTTTTATTCACTAATCAAAATTAGTGGAGGTATTTATCCCTCATAGCATTTTCAGATTCCCGCGTTGCCTATTCAATCATATGGGTTTTCCACAAAACCTTTACCCAGTGAATTACCTTATTCTGCAAAACATGCTCTCTATGGTCATGAATCTGTATTGTTTGTTCATCATAATGGAGACTCTCTTCTAAGTGAACTATCTTTGGTATCAAAATTTGAGATGGATCTGGTATATACATTCTCAACATCGAAACATTAAAAACATTGTGTACCTGGGATAACATGGAGGTAAAGACACTCTGTATGCAACTGATCCAACTTTTTTCAGAATTTCATAATGTACAATGAACCACAGACTCAACAATACCTTCTTACCAAAACGCCTCATACTTTTCCATGGAGAAAAATTGAGAAATAAATGATCAACTACCTCAAAATACTGATCCTTCCTCTAGTTATATGCATAACTTTTCTGTCTACTATGAGCAGTTCTCATGTGCTTCTAAATCAACTGAACTTTCTTTGCCATCTCTTCTACCAATTATTTTCACATCATCTTCCTTTCACCTACTTCATCCCAAAAAGATGGATTTCGACAATTCTTTCCATATAATTCCTCAAATGGAGCAATATGCATACTATAATTAAAACTATTATTATATCAAAATTAAACCAAAGAAAGATGTTGGTCCCAACTTCCCTGATAATCCATCGAGAAAGAACGTAGCATATCCTCCAATGTAATAATTTTTCGTTTTGATTTCCCATCTATTTGAGGGTAAAAAGATGGATTAAAATTTAATTTAGTACCCAACGACTTGTAGAGACCCAAAGCTTGACGTACATGGACATTACATTACTTTTGAAGAATACTTAGTACATAACAAAAACACACACACAAGGATCGTAATAGTTTAGTGTCTTTGGAAACTCGGAATATAATCTTCTAATCGTGGTGAACGATCTTCAACATCTCCCATAAAGATCTTCCCTTTTTTTACCTAAAAACCTTTCTTTGTATCCTGGGGAAAAGAAAACATAAAAGGGTGGTCTCAAATGCTCAGTAAGGGTAAACAAAATACATATCAATCACATCATATTCATAAGAACATAACATTTTGGAAATCTTATCCTGCAAAAGAGAGCTTAATTTCATATCATGGGATAAATCATGGTAGTGAAATGTAATCACAATAATCAAAACATAAAACATGAAGCTTTGTGGAAAACACACATAATCATATAGAATCATTTCTTGTTAGTCAAGACTCATTTCCAAGACTATCTTAGTGTACAAAGTCCATTTCTGAACCGAGTCACCCTCGTTTCAGTCATGTTTCACTGAACCGGTATAACCTACCATTCCAGCCATGTCTATCTCATGAGATATAAAATCTTTACCCAATTTATTGGAGGGAGATATAGGTCCCACCCATCTCATAATGATATCATTCTTATGTGTGCCACAAAATCATAAATCATACATCATTTCATAACCCATGTAATAAAAATGGGAATCTTAAACATCGTGACATCATCAAACAATTCATATAAGATAAAGGAATTCATAAAAATAATTCCATCACAACATAACCAAATCAATGTAACAATAGGGATAGAAACAGAACCCTATGTTATCTTAGATGGAAAATAATTTTGATAAAACACTTGAAATGAATTCTTGAGGAAAATATCCTTTATTCTTCAAAATCAATTTCTTTTCACAAAATGTCATGCAATTTTAAAAGAAAGAGATTTTATTGAAAATAGTCATGAAATTTTTTAGAGGAAGCTTCATGAAAATAAGTCATTATAAAAACATAAAAATCCATTCGTGCCGTATAAGTTAAAAAAAACATTCTTCTCGTACTTTTGTGGAAAAATTCAAAAAGTACCTCGTATGAAAAACGAAAAAAGATTCATTTCATATCTTTTACTAAAAACTCACCGAAGGATAAAATAGGATTTAAACAATTGTAGGTGAATTGAAATAATATTACATATTTAGGAAACATGGATTTGGATGATAAAATACTCCCCAGTAAATTTCAAAGTATAAACAATATTGGATAAAAATGAGATTGTGATATTTCCCTTACCTTAGGTCCGATATGCTTCGTACGTGTCCGAACCTCCTGTATAATGATTTAAATAATGTCATTGACTTATTCCAGAATCATACTCATTGTTATGATATCATATATGGTTCACTTATGCCTTTATATTATCCGTTCTTTTGTAAATTCTATGTTAAAGAGCATTTTGGGTAAAATTGTTTCATTTGTCATCCGTGTTTTGACTTGTAATTATTCATTTGATTTATTAGATAATAATTACTTAATTCCAGAATATAAAACATGATTTATATATAAGATATATTCAGAATATACATATATATAATAAATTAGTAAATGGAATGAAATACACCGTTCATGGAGACGGTAGGTCGTACGTACGCATGAACGCTGTTTTCGTTTCCTTATTGAGTTGAACTGAGTTAAGTAGATGACATACATATATATACACATAAATCCAGTATCATTATTATTTCATATATTTCATGATTAATTATTATATATACTTTATAATCATTCATGAATGGTTAAAGTGGAGAATGAATCTCATCGCATCGTGGAGACGGTAGTCCGTACGTACGCACGAGCGATGATATCATTCTAATGATCATGGGACTGTGTTGGAGTGTATGTATACTATTTCCGAATCAATATCACTTTAAAATGATAATATATAGTTATTATTTAGACCCTTATACCCATCCAAGTAAGGTGGTGGTGGAAAATAGATTTCACCACTGCGTGGAGACGGTATTCCGTACGTACGCACGCGCGGTGATTTCATTTTCCGTAGGATGGATAGATGGTGAAATAGGATTGTTTCATAATTATAATAACATATAAGTATATGAGTGATACTGATTTTATTACTTCATAATGAAACAACTTAAGAAGAAGAAGTGGAAGAAGAAATAAAGGTGAAAGAATCGGTAACGGAAATTACCACTTCTTTGAAGCGCCTCTTTGAGACCTCCTTTAGGGAAGTAAAATTGGTCTTTGAGGAATACCAGAACCTCTAGGATGTTTCTAGGGAAGTGGAGAAGAGAATTTGGCAGGGGTTGTCCGAGCTTGAAGGCTCAAAGTTGTATGAGGAAGAGAGGGAGGAGGTGCCCTTTTATAAGGGAGGAGAGGGGCACCTTTGGAATAACTAAAAATATTATTTTATTATAAAGTCATGTTCGGTTTTAAATAGCTCAAAATTGATTTATTTCGAGGCTAAGGTGGGGATGGGTAGAAATCATCTCATCCAATAGAATTTATACATGTTTAGGTTCATATTTTAACCTTATCATTTAGATTTAACATTAAGTTAAATAATTTTACTTTTACCGTATCTTCTTGTGTTCTTACACTATAAGGTTAATAAACTTACTATAAGAAGCCAAACGAACACCAAATTGTTTATTATTAATATATATAACCTTATCTAAGTCATTTGGCCTAACCTTAGATGTTTAGGAATAAAATAACAATTTATAATATAATATTTGTTTTAAAAACTATTTTATGTCAATTTTGACACTATTTAGTAATTGATTTTTGTGAAAATCATAACAGAATGATAAGTTCAAAAAAAGTTAATTAAATCAATACTAACATGTCATATTAACATATAAAATTAGTGTAATTCATAAAAAGTATTAAATTACATTTATTTTGGTATTTATAACGTCAATTATGTCAATATTTCATTAATAAGATAATTACTGCATCATCTTTGTGTCATAAATAAATTAAATTATATGATGTCTAAAAATTACAAATAAAATACCATTATGTAGGAAATCCTTTTATCTTTCTAATGAATATTTACAATCGAATTTATCTTATGTATAACCTTATATTAAATGTTATAGTAAATAAACTTTGATTTTAACTCTTTTAACCCTTCTTTAAATAAATAAATAATAAATGTCCTAATCTAATCTATATGGGCCTAAATGGTCATATTTTATTCCTAAGTTTGTTTTTGGTCGAATTACACTTGTCCAATAGAATTAGGACATGTGTTTGGGTAATAATAATATCATTTCTACCCTTAATTACCCTATTTACATTAAACCGTGGTAAATAAAAGTAAAAAGTTACTATTCACCAAAAAATTATTTTCATCTCATTGAACCACATTTTACTTACTGACATCAACTGGGTCTCTCGGATTTTTGAAATTCCACTCCCAGAAGCGGTAAAATTATGTTTTATGAAAAATTCAGTTTTTTTAACTACCACTTAGTGGTTTCACTATTCATCAAAAATTGAATGTTTTCAGAAAAATACCAAAAATTAGGCCTAAGATATATTTGATATTATGAACTAAAAAATGATTTATATTTTACCAAATTCAAAACATATATGTTGCATAAATTAATTTAAAAATTAATTCTCGTCGTCAAAACAAATAGCGTGTTCTTAAGAGATAATAACTATCAAAAGATTGACACTTGTTTATGTCTGGTTTAAATGTGAAATTACATCCAATGACCAACATTGTATTAAATTGTAAAAATATATTCTAAATATACTTTAAAACCACTGAAATTAATAATTTATCACTATTAATTTTTTCGATTGAAAAAGTTGTTTTTAATTAAAATTTAGTAATTTTCACTATTCATCAAAATATGAAAGTTATCCGAAAATCACCAAAATTTCACCATAAGCTAATTTCGATATTCCCAACCAAAAAATGAAGTCCATTTTGAAAAATAAAATTTAAAAAATTTCAAAAAGTGGTTATTACTATTCATAACGACTAGTTTTAATAATATTTTAAAAGCATATCGTTGTTTAGTGAAACTCGGTATTGCGTACTACACACGCTATCAAGGAAGGTTGTGATTGCGTGTAATGAAAGGCAAGTCAAGGATGCATGTTGTGAAAGCTCCTTTTGTTTTAGCGTACAACACAAGTCATTAATGAAATTAAAAAGAATATTTTTCATATAATCTCGGGGTGTTACATTCTACCCCCCTTAAAATGAATTTCGCCCTCGAAATTCGTCGGGGATATAAATGGTTTACTATTCGAAAGTTTCTTTAATAGAAACCCATATCGTAAAAAGGAATACCAAAACCAATCTTTAAAAACAATAGTATGAAACGTAACGGTTACCAAAATAAACTAATCACTGGGTTTCCACATAGGTGAAAATATGGATATAGAAGAGATATCTAACCATCATGTTCTGATGGAGAGTGGTAGAGAACATTGCTATGGAAAAGCTAGCAATCACAAAGCCATAAATTTGTGAGGATCTAAGGTACCATCTGATTCATCAGATATAAGAGCACTAAGAAAACATTTTTGGTTTTCAAGATCATTTCCCTAAAGTTGATGAAATTGGAATTAGAATAAATACTTTCTTGATTTTGGTATAGTCTCATTGTTTGTCGTTATTTGGAAAATTTCCACTTCATCTCTTAAAGAAATAAAGTTGAATTTTTCATTCGTGATGTGTTAGAAAATCATGTGATTTAATGATGGGTCATTCCATCTCTTTTAAACAAAAGGTGAGCCAATGTTATAAGTCCATCTTATGGTTAATCGTATATTGTTCCAAAAATGAACTTATACTTCATATATCATACTTCTTAATATAATAAAACTAGTTTCTACTAAACAGGGACTTCCTGTAGGCCAGTGGTAGGCGATAAAGGCCAGTTGCACTTCGGTTGTGGGTTCGATTCCCACAGCCTTGTCCGACGCGATGGGCTGTCTCCCATCCTGCAAGTTGTCCTTTTTCTAATGTTATATTACTATGACATCCCATCAATAATATCGAAAAACACTTTATCCTAACTTATGTTCAACATAATCCATTCTAATCTTTAGGATTATCTAAAATACTTTGGTCCAAGCTCATATTATAAAGAAAATGATTACTTGAAATGTCATCAACCAACCATCATTGATCTCCCATTATCTTGATGGTTACATTCCAATCATGTGAATACCGTAATCATGTATTCTCTTGAAAAATGAATACCCATTAAACCTTAGTGAAAACATGAATGCGGTAAAAAGTTAATTCTTTCCACATACCAAAATCCAAAAATTCTATATAGTCAAACCATGATATAACCTTCTCCTTATATCAGTCATGAGCTCATGAATACTATCAAACATTTAATTTTCTCCTTATCCCTTCATTATGCGCATATCATCTACTTTCTAAAAATAATGGTACCATTCATCACATATTTTCAAAACATAAGGAAAGACAACAGTGTAACAATCCTTATATTTCTCTTTATTCTATGGTACCATGGGATTACTTATACAACATTACACTTGATAAACATGTAATCATTCCACTACATTCCTAAACCATTGACCGAGCTTCAACAATTCTTTCATCTCACATATCATTTGTTATCTCTTCATCATCATCAACATAAATACTACCCATACAACCATACTTATTCTCTTCATGAGACTTTCCATTAGGGCATTGGTTTGCATAATGCCCGTACACTCCACATTTAAAACATTTAACCATTTTTGATGTCATAGAAATACCATTATCCTCATCCCTGGTGTTAACTGAACCTTTTCCTTTGCACTTACTGGCTTGGTGTCCTTCTTTTCCACACCCAAAGCATCTTCCAGTTCCTTTGAAACATTCTCCTTTATGCCTCTTCCCACATGATTTACATAGGTGAAATTGAACTTTCTTTCCTCTATGATAATCATGAAACTCCATCTTTCTCTTATTAGCCGAGTCAGGAAACTTACCAAATTTTACTTTATTGATTATATTATGAGATTTCTGATTCGGCATAATAATGAGGTTTCGACTT
The DNA here is from genome assembly GCA_963277665.1 of Viscum album. Classification (NCBI taxonomy): domain Eukaryota; kingdom Viridiplantae; phylum Streptophyta; class Magnoliopsida; order Santalales; family Viscaceae; genus Viscum; species Viscum album. The sequence continues at coordinate 1,959,921,472 of OY728165.1, forward strand.
CCAAATCTGATTTCATTTGGTTGCTCATGAAGAATTTCATTCCATTGTCCATCATATCCCCCATTATCGTGAATCATCTTGTTTCCAGCCATTTTCTAAAACCCAAAAAGAATAGTGTGAGGGGAAAAAATCATGCTAGGGAAAACAACATTATAAAGGCGGAGTATCCTCAATATCTAACATCTTAGGTTAAATTCTATGATCGTTACCGTAGTTCTAGGACTGTATCATATACGTATAATTATCCTTAGGGACATCCCTAGACATACCTTAGAAATATCTCTAGGGATCTCACTAACGCTTTCGCATCCTAGTTTCCAAAGGTTGACTAAACCATTCCTCTGATACCAACTGTAGAGACCCGAAGCTTGACGTACATGAACATTACATTAATTTTGAGGAATACTTAGTACATAACAAAAACACACACACAAGGATCGTAATAGTTTAGTGTCTTTGGAAACTCGGAATATAATCTTCTAATCGTGGTGAATGATCTTCAACATCTACCATAAAGATCTTCCCCTTTTTTTACCTAAAAACCTTTCTCTGTATCATGGGGAATTGAAAACATAAAAGGGTGAGCTCAAATGCTCAGTAAGGGTAAACAAAATAAATATCAATCACATCATATTCATAAGAACATAACATTTTGGAAATCTTAACCTGCAAAAGAGAGCATAATTTCAAATCATGGGATAAATCATGGTAGGGAAATGTAATCACAATAATCAAAACATAAAACATGAAGCTTTGTGGAAAACACAAATAATCATAGAGAATCATTTCTTGTTAGTCAAGACTCATTTCCAAGACTATCTTAGTGGACAAAGTCCCTTTCTGAACCGAGTCACCCTCGTTTTAGTCCTGTTTCACTGAACCGGTATAACCTACCATTCCAGCCATGTCTATCTCATGAGATATAAAATATTTACCCAATGCATTGGAGGGAGATATAGGTCCCACCCATCTCATAATGATACCATTCTTATGTGTGCCACAAAATCATAAATCATACATCATTGTATAACCCATGTAATAAAAATGGGAATCTTAAACATCTTGACATCATCAAACAATTCATATAAGATAAAGGAATTCATAAAACTAATTCCATCGCAACATAACCAAATCAATGTAATAATAGGGATAGAAACAGAACCCTATTTTATCTTAGATGGAAAATAATTTTGATAAAACACTTGCAGTGAATTCTTGAGAAAAATATCCTTTCTTCTTCAAAATCAATTTCTTTTCACAAAATGTCATGCAATTTTAAAAGAAAGATATTTTATTGAAATTAGTCATGAAATTATTTAAAGGAATCTTCATGAAAATAAGGCTTTATAAAACCGTAAAAATCCATTCATGCTGTATAAGTTAAAAAAAACATTCTTCTAGTACTTTTGTCAGAAAAGTCAAAAAGTACCTCGTACGAAAAACGAAAAAATATTCCTTTCATATCTTTTACTAAAAACTCACCGAAGGATAAAATAGGATTTGAACAATTGTAGGTGAATGGAAATAAAATTACATATTGAGGAAACATGGATTTGGATGATAAAATACACCCCAATAAATTTCAAAGTATAAACAATCTCGGATAAAAATGAGATTGTGATATTTCCCTTACCTTAGGTCTGATATGCTTCTTACGTGTCCGAACCTCCTGTATAATAATTTAAATAATGTCATTGACTTATTCCAGAATCATACTCATTGTTATGATATCATATATGTTTCACTTATGACTTTATATTACCCGTTCTTTTGTAAATTCTATGTTAAAGAGCATTTTGGGTAAAATTGTTTCATTTGTCATCCGTGTTTTGACTTGTAATTATTCATATGATTTCGTAGATAATAATTACTTAATTCCAGAATATAAAACATGATTTATATATAATATATATTCATAATATACATATATATAATAAATTATTAAATGGAATGAAATACACCGTTCATGGAGACGGTAGGCCGTACGTACGCATGAACGCTGTTTTCGTTTCCTTATTGAGTTGAACGGAATTAAGAAGATGACATACATATATATACACAAAAATCTAGTATCATTATTATGTCTTATATTTCATGATTACTTATTATATATACTTTATAATCATTCATGAATGGTTAAGGTGGAGAATGAATCTCATCGTATCGTGGAGACGGTAGTCCGTACGCACGCACGAGTGATGATATCATTCTCATGATCATGGGACTGTATTGGAGTGTATGTATACTATTTCTGAATCAATATCACTTTAAAATAACAATATATAGTTATTTTTTACACCATTATACCCATCCAAGTAAGGTGGTTGTGGAAAATAGATTTCACCACGGCGTGGAGGCGGTATTCTGTACGTACGCACGCGCGGTGATTTCATTTTCCGTAGGATGGATAGATGGTGAAATAGGATTGTTTCATACTTATAATAACATATCAGTATATGAGTGATAATGATGTTATTACTTCATAATAAAACAAACTAAGAAGAGGAAGTGGAAGAAGAAATAAAGGTGAAAGAATCGGTAACGGAAATTACCTCTTCTTTGAAGCGCCTCTTTGAGACCTCCTTTAGGGCACTAAAATTGGTCTTTGAGGAAGACAAGAACCTATTGGATGTTTCTAAGGAAGTGGATAAGAGAATTTGGCAGGGGTTGGACGAGCTTGAAGCCTCAATGTTGTGTGAGGAAGAGAGGGAGGAGGTGCCCTTTTATAAGGGAGGAGAGGGGCACCTATGGAATAACTAAAAATATTATTTTATTATAAAGTCAAGTTCGGTTTTAAATAGCTCCAAATAGATTTATTTCTAATATAAGGCGGGGATGGGTCTAAATCCTCTCATCCAATAGAATTTAGACATGTTTAGGTTCATATTTTAACCTTATCATTTAGATATTACATTACTTTAAATAATTTTACTTTTACCGGGTCTTCTTGTGTTCTTACACTATAAGGTTAATAAACATACTATAAGAAGCCCAAAGAACACCACATTGTTTATTATTAATATATATAACCTTATATAAGTCATTTGGCCGAACCTTAGATTTTTAAGAATAAAATAACAATTAATAATATAATATTTGTTTTAAAAACTATTTTATGTCAATTTTGACACTATTTAGTAATTGATTTTTTAAAAAATCATAACAGAATGATAAGTTCGAAAAAAGTAAATTAAATCAATACTAACATGTCAAATTAACCTATAAAATTAGTGGAATTCATAAAAAGTATTAAATTTCATTTATTTTGGTATTTATAAAGTCAATTATGTCAATATTTCATTAAGAAGATAATTACTGCATCATCTTTGTGTCATAAATAAATTAAATTATATGATGTCTAAAAATTACAAATAAAATACCATTATGTAGGAAATATTTTTATCTTTCTAATGAATATTTACAATCGAATTTATCTTATGTATAACCTTATATTAAAAATGTTATAGTAAATAAACTTTGATTTTAACTCTTTTAACCCTTCTTTAAATAAATTAATAATAAATGTCCTAATCTAATCCAAGTGGGCCTAAATTGTCATATTTTATTCCTAAGTTTGTTTTTGGTCAAATTACACTTGTCCAATAGAATTAGGATATATGTTTGGGTAATAATAATATCATTTCTACCCTTAATTACCCTATTTACTTTTAACCGTGGTAAATAAAAGTAAAAAGTTATTATTCACCACAAATTATTTTCATCACATTGAAACACATTTTACTTACTGACATCAACTGTGTCTCTCGGATTTTTGAAATTCCACTCACAGAAGCGGTAAAATTATGTTTTATGAAAAATTCAGTTTTTTAAACTACCACTTAGTGGTTTCACTATTCATCGAAAATTGAATGTTTTCAGAAAAATACCAAAAATTAGGCCTAAGCTATATTTGATATTATGAACTCAAAAATTATTTCTACTTTACCATATTCAAAACATATCAGTTGCATTAATTAATTTAAAAATTAATTCCCTTCATCAAAACAAATAGTGTGTTTTTAAGAGATAATAACTATCAAAAGATTGACACTTGTTTATGTCTGGTTTAAATGTGAAATTACATCCAATGACCAACATTGTATTAAATTGTAAAAATATATTCTAAATATACTTTAAAACCACTAAAATTAATAATTTGTCAATATTAATTTTTTCGATTGAAAAAGATGTTTTTAATTAAAATTTAGTAATTTTCACTATTCATCAAAATATGAAAGTTATCCGAAAATCACCAAAATTTCACCCTAAGCTAATTTCGATATTCTGAACCCAAAAATGAAGTCCATTTTGAAAAATAAAATTTACAAAATTTCAAAAAGTGGTAATTACTATTCATAACAGCTAGTTTAAATAATATTTTAATAGCATATCGTTGTTTAGTGAAACTCGGTATTGCGTACTACACACGCTATCAAGGAAGGTTGTGATTGCGTGTAATGAAAGGCAAGTCAAGGATGCATGTTTTGAAATCTCCTTTTGGTGTAGCGTACAACACAAGACATTAATGAAATTAAAAAGGATATTTTTCATAAAATCTCGGGGTGTTACACGACTTCTCAAGGCATTCACAAAAGTTAGAAGTAAACCTGGGATCCCGATCAGATACAATGGATAGGGGAACACCATGCAACTAGACTACCACTTTAACATACAATCAAGCAAGTTGATCTAGATGCAAATTATCTCGAATATGATAGAAATGAGATATTTAGTCAATCAGTCAACTATAACCCAGATTGCATTATTATCTCGAGATTTCTTTTGTAATCCCACAAAAAAGTCCATGGATATATTTTCCCATTTCCACACTATCACCGGTATTGGCTGAATCATTCCTTTTGGTAAATGTCACTCTGCTTTAACCTACTGACAATTAAAACACTTCCTATTAAAATTAGAAATATCTCTTTTCATTCCATCCCACCAGCAATAATCCCATAGATATCTATACATCTTTGTACTGCCAGGATGAACTGAAAACAGAGAACTATGAGCTTCACATAACAACTCATTCTTCAACTATGAATCAGAAGGCACATGTAATCTCTTTCAAAATATCAAAACACAATCATTATCAACAATATAATTAGGAAACATACCCTTCTGAACCAACACAACCTTTTCCTGCAACTCACTGTCTTCCTTTTACGCTTTCTTAATTCTGTCTTATAGAGATGATTTCATTGACACCTGAAACAAAACAGATGAATTTCATGCAACAAAAACTTCAATGCCAATGTTCATCAACTCAAAAACCGAAGGATCTCATTCAAAACGTAACATGGTTAATGAAGTATTACGTTTTCGACTCAAAGCATCAACCACTTTATTTTCTTTTCCCAGATGGTAATAGATGGTGCAATCATAATCCTTGATTAACCCAAACCATCTCCTTTGTATCATGTTCAATTAATTATGAGTGAATATATACATCATACTTATGTGATCAGTATATATTTCACACTTTACTCTATAAAATGATGCCTCCAAATTTTTAAAGAAAAAAATTATAGCAGCTAATTCCAAATAATTTGTAGGGTAATTTAACTCATAGGTTTCAACTAATGTGAAGCATAAATAATTACCTGATCATTCTGCATTAGGACACAACCCATTCATTTCAATTAAGCATCATTGTAGATAAAAAACTCACAATTTCTGGATGGCAGTGCCAAAACTAGATCATTCACCAATCTTGTTTTCAATTTCTGAAAACAATCATCACATTCTTTTGCCCAGCTGAACTTTAAACCATTACGAGTTAACTTTGTCATTGGACTTGATAACCGTGCAAAAGTTTCATTAAACCTCAAGTAATAACCTTCCAAACAAAGAAAACTACGGATCTAGGTTATATTTTCGGTTCTTGGTTATTCTTCGCCAACTATTGTTTTAGCAGGAACAATAGTTAATCCATTTTTTGAAACAATGTTACCATGGAAAGAAATTTATTGTAACCAAAACTCACACATGATTAATTTCCCAAGAAATTTATTTTCTTTTAAGGTTTTCAAGACAACCCTTAAATGTCTTTCATGCTCCTCCTTAATTTTTTGAATAATCCAAAATATCATCAAATAACACAACCACCATTTATCACCTGAGTCAACTGAGCTGTTAATGAAACAAACTGTTCAATTCTGATTCTGATCATCTCAGGAGACTTCGTTGGAAGGTCATTTCCCACTGAATGCCTTCCCATCATAGCTTCATTGTTCCTCTTAGAACAATCATTCTTAACACAGAAATATCTTAGGCAATGAAACATAGTAATCTATAAATGCTATATCATTTCAATATTACCATAAATTAATTTATGGACATTTATTTAACAATACCCTAACTCCTAAAGTTTTCTAAACCGACCTCGGATACCAACTATAATGAAAACGACATTAAACCATAAATAATATTGAACGAAATGTATAATTTACATTGAGGATATTTTTTGGTTTAGAGTTTTAGAGAATTAGGACATAACTATTACATCTCTAAAGATTATAAAGTACACATTTCTACACAGTTTCCATTTATTATACAAAACATGAACTCTTGAATAAAAAGACTCATGTCTAGTTCCATGTTTAAGGCAACAAGACTTTTCATTGATCCAATCCTTGACCCTTTTCAACATTATGCCATGTGAAAAACATTTCAAAAACATGGTATGAGCATAAAAATCTCAGTAAGGGATATACAAAAAACGAAAACTGTTAGTTTTTTAAAACACAAAAACTCTGAATACTTTAACATAAGTAATACTTTTCACCTTAATGAACTATTAAATACTCTTCTCTAAATAAAATATCATTACATAACATTTTTATAACCAAAATATTACCATAAAATCCATATAAAGAACAAATAACATATAAAGGTAACTTGGGACATAAACATACTTAAATGGAATAATCATACAGTCGACATCCACACATATCACTAATTGGAATAACCATACGGCCAACTTCTATACCCATTGAATTGGAGGTTATAAGGTAACCACTCATCCTGGTATTCAAGGGACCACCTGTCATTTTGTTTATCACGTAACCACCCATCAAATGTCAGTGTACCAATATAAAATCATATCACATACAACAAATATGAAAAAATAGGAAACATTTCAACATTTCAGTCACAGTATATCACTTAAATATATTTAAATAACAAATCCATTTTCATTACTATTTTCAATAACAAAAATATGTAAGATAGTATGAGGTATTTATTTTCTTTTAAAAACATTACGCCTGGTTAAGGAATCCAAAGATCAAATAATACTCGCGGTGGTGGGAAAGGTCATCGTCACCGATTACGTTAAAAGGAATATTATTTTTTGTTGTTTAGTAAAATAATTCGTAGAATATAATTCATTTTTAATAAAAGTAAAAGTCAATGGGGTTTATAAACCGTATAAAAGAATGTTGTGTATAAATGAAAATATGCCTCAATGAATGGAGATTGAGACGAATTCCCTTACCTCATGTCCAACTTGACCTGTTCATTCTTTAATATCCAGAATAGTAAACTAAATTTTATTTTTACTTGAATAAGAACCTTTTTCAAGTTTATTATTACTTTTATAACACTTATTACCATGTTATAAACATTATGTAATTATTGTTAATAACGTTCGTTTTGTCGATATTTGGTACTTGAGTCTAAAATGGAATTCTTATAATTACATGTTGTTAATGTGGTGAAAGGTTCACTATATCCAGAATGATAATCATGATTTATATATCATATATATCATAAATCTCCAGCATATACATGTATTTATAATAGTAGATAACATATAGTGGTAAGAAATGAAATGCACCATCCATGGAGACGGTAAGCCCTACGTAAACATTAACACTACTTTCATTTATATTTATTATTTTAATGGAATTAAAGCATAATGATAAATAGTTATATTATAATAACAATATAATTTCATATATAATATCATTAACTCAATTCTTTATGCTTCCCACATAAGGCATTAACGAGTCACATCACTTTGAGGGGGCGGTAGTCCGCACTTCCTCAAATGATATTATCGTATTTACCCACAATGGAAGCCATAAAGGCATGATATAAATGGAAAATACAGAAACATAAAGAAAACATAAAAATAATATATATCATATATAAATAATGTTCCATCATAATGGCCACCATGAGAGGTGGTAGGAGATAATCAAACAATCATAGTTTCATGAGGTGTTAATTTTCCATACACATAAACATTATGTTCTTCACACATTAGATGGAGGTGTGTGTATTTATAGTTTGAATACTTCTCATAAAAACATCTTAGTATATTGAGGATACCGTTTTTGTTAAAAATAAAGGAATAAAAATTATTTAGGGGTTGGATAAGTAAAATAAAAGATAACAATTTAAGAAAAACTGTTACCTTTAATTTTGGTAACTTCCTTTGGTTTGAACCAAAAGAACTTTTTGAAGTTCCTTCTGCCTAAGGTAAGGATTATAGATGGAGGAGGGAGATGTAGGGATCTTAATTTTTCAGTGTTTGGACGAGCCAAATGGCTTCAAAAATGTTTGGAATTGGTTAGATGTGATATCCTTTTATAAGGGAGAGGACGGACTCTTTAGGAATGTGTGAAAAAATTATTTTATAATATAATGATATTCAGTTTTGAATGGTCCAATAATCATTAATGTCGAAGATAATATGACTTATATCCAAAATAAAAGCATCCAATCCAAATTTGACATGATTTGGATAATATTTTAATCATTATAATCTTATTTATTTAAATGATTTATTAATGAGGTAAATACTACATCATTATTATGTCATAAATAATTTAATTTATTTTTGTCTAAAAATTATAAACAAAATAACAAGATATAGGAAATCGTTTTATCTTTAAAATAAATATTTATAGTTGAAAATATGACTTATATAACACCATATAAAAATTAATTAATAAATTATTTTTGTTAATGTCAATTGTGTCTTTACATTGAATTAATTAATCTAAATTGTCATTATCACACCAAAGTGGCTCAATGGGGTCTCCAAATCAACTCAAAGATGCAAATGGTCGTTAATGTCTCAAAAAATAATGTTTGGACATGTGTTAAGGTAATTTTGAATTATTATAATAATATTTTTACCTTGAATTAACCTATTTAACTTTAACCGCTGTAAATAAAAGAAAAAAAGTTACAATTCACCAAAAAATATTTTCATCTTAATGAGCCAAATTTTACTTCTTGATAACAACCATGTTTGAAGAATTTTTTAAATTCAATTCACAGATGTGGTAAAATTTCATTTAATTGAAAATGGCAGTTTTTTTAACTACCACTAAGTGGTTTCACTATTCATCAAAAATTGATGTTTTTCAGAAAAATAAAAAAAATTCAGACTAAGATATATTTGATATTCCAAATTCAAAAATGATGTCTATTTTTCCAAATTCAACACATATATGTGTAATTAATTAATTTTAAAATTATTTTCAGTTGTTAAAACAAATAGCTTTTTTAAGAAACAATATTTATTAAAAGGTTGATACTTGTTTATGTCCAATTTCAATGTGAAATTAAATCCAATGACCAAAATTGGATTAAATGGAAAAAATATATTTTAATTTCACTTTAAAACAAATTAAAAATATAATGTAATGATATAAATAAATTATATTAAAAGGAACTTTTGAATTTAAAAAAAATATTTTCAACTATTCATTAAAAATGAACTTTATCCGAAAAAATACCAAAAAATTACCCAAAGTTAAATTTGATGTCCCAAAGAAAAAGAAGAATTTTATTTTGTTAAATAGAACATATAAATATTACCAAAACCAAATTTAATGAGGGTTCTCCATTAAAAGGTGATAAATCATCCTTTTAATATAAATATGCTTAAAATTAGTTTCATTCACATTTTAAGTCTCGAATTTTTTTTCAGATATTGTAAATACATTTAACAAACATGTATAATCATATTTTAGTTAGTCTCATTCATTCCCTCCAATACAATAGCTAGGAGTTGACTACCATAATATTTTTATTATTAGTGTGCAACGTAAGATTTCAAAGAAACTCGTTGTTGCGTATCAGGTACGCTATCTAACATAGAAACCCCTTTAAAGTAAATTTAATATTTAATTCACAAATATTAATAAAAATGAAATATGTCTTATTCTTTATTTACCTAAGAATTTACATTTATAACAGTGAATTAATGACTCACTTAGTTTCTACTAATCACTTGAAAATCATATTCCACTGCAATTATAAACACATACCTCGAAAGATTGTCCACAAAGTTTCCATATATCTATACTAAACCAAAAGTAATCCATGCACATTAACCATGATGGTAAAAAAATAAACTGAGGAAACCAAAATATAAGGGTATGTGTATGGTTTAGATTAATGCAAGTGTGATGAACCATGTGTAAGATGAAATCTTTTGTATTATTTATTTGTCTATTTTTCTAAACTCTTTAGCGATCACGCATAAAATATGACCACAACAAAAAAATCAATAATTTTCAAATATCTAATGAAATTATTATAAAATATAAAATAAACCAAAGTAGTAGGAAATTATATTAAAAACAATTCAATATTTCCACAGGATTTTCCAAATAAACCTCTTCCATAGTTAAATTTTTTATACATTATACATAAATTAAATCATTAAATATCATAAATTATTATCAATGTATTTCTTTCTTTTTGTTTTTTTAGTTTTAGAATTTTAGTAAATGGTGTCAATATTTTCTATAATTTCTATATAATTATATAGTTGTAGATTCATTCTCTCTATGAATTCATAACAAAATGTTGTTGTTTGGTACCTTTTCCTTCAATGATCCTCATATAGTGAATTAAAATGAAAGTCATAAAACTATTATTTATGAGAACTACGCTCAGGGAAGTGGTCGATCCCAACCACTATGAAATCTAATGAGGAAAACCTAAATATATATTTCATGGTCCGAATATTCCTTTTATATTGTCCATAAAATTTAAGAGGATGAGAATATTTGTATCTCATCTTGGTATCAAATTTTTGTTGATGACATCTCCAAATAATATAGAAAATCCTTAGAAAATGACCAGATGCAATTAAGAATGTTATTCCATGTAGTGCTACCAATTCATTTTTATCATAAAATTTTAATCAAGTGAGAAATATTATCAAATGGTAACTAATTAATGTTACTTTATATTCTTATAAACATTATCAAAAAAAAAAGAATAATTTAATTTATGGGTATTAATAAGAATTTTAATGAAAGTCATAATGATGTTCCCTTATTTCCATATAAGCATGTGTTATGGATGAATCATGACCATAGCCTTTGGTAATTTTATTTTAAATTATTGTAAAACAATTATTATAAATATGATCATTTAAATATCCCCTTTAAGAGTTCTCTCCAGGGATTTTATTGGAAATATCTATGAATAATTATTCTACCATAATGGATATAGAATGATGTGTGGTGTGCCTTACCCAAAATCTCCCCAAATTCGATGATTTAGGTGAAATATATTTGTTTTTATAATGTTATAAATATAAAAATGTCAATGTTAAATGATAGAATATTCCTTTCCATTTTGGGTAGATCAATATTCACATTCCATACCTCTATGATTATCCTATGGATGTGTGGTTCGGATGTCACTTATGAAATATTATATACATTTAATTACCTTATGATTTCAAGGTATATCCCTCAAAAATACATTTTTAATGTGTTTCTTTCAACACTCATCATATATTTTATAATGATTATTTATACTCAGTGCATAATCCATAGTTTTTTCTTCCCTTGGTGGTATTTTATTAAGTAGTTGTTATCCTTGATCAACTCCTGCCAAATCCTTTTGAGACATTCAAATATTTTTGTGTGACAATATACTTTATGATAATGTGATTTATATTTATTTCAAACTCATAAATATAGAAATAATTTCTTTATTTCATTAAATAAAATATTACTTTTATCAGTTTTAGATCATTCATGGGGGTATTTTTCTCTTGAACTTCTAATTTACATATCGCATAAGCTATCACTATACCATTTTTCATATTAAAAAATCCCAATCCCTAGTATCATTGAATAACTATATTTTTGAAAACCTCCCTCACTCTGAGGTAGTATATTAAATGTGAAGGGACCAACCTTCAATTAATATCAATGAAAATTTTAATATATTCACTTTTTCATACAAATATGAATCCCTTATGAGGTATAATGTTTACTTGAATTGATTAGCCAAAAAAATTTCTCATAAATACAAAATAGTATCCAATAAATGTATTAAAAAAATATAATTCTTATAGTGGTTGGTATTTTATAATTTTTTAATTTTCCATAACATTCAAGAACCAAAATATACACTAATACATGTTATTAGATGATCCGATAATGAAACTTTATATAGCTAGAATCTAATATTTATCATTTTGGTATGTAGTTTATCCTTTATCAAAGACTCCATAACATGTCTAAAATTATCTCTATCTACTTTCTTATTCTTGTAAAATATGATAATATCATCTACCAATATTACCCCACATTTATTTATTTAGTCTTTTACACTCTATTGAAAAAACTCACGATGATAGAAGGGTAATATATAATTAAAAACTGTAATACCTATTAATTTAGAGTTTATATAAAATATATAAAGGGTTTATTAAGAATAACAATTTTTTTAAAAATTAATTATTGTTTTGCAGAAGAATTGTTATTCATGGAAAAGTATTGATCCCATCATGGTTGATAAAATATTGCATCAATATGGGGTAGAGGATATTAGTTCATGATCATAATCTTGATAATTTCATGATAATCAATGTTGAGACACAGTAATCAATCATACTTCATAACAAAGTGAATTGGTTCTTCCCATAGGGAGGAAGTAGGTTTTAAAAAATACTTATCCAGATCTTATTGGAGTCTCTTTTTCAATTTATCTTATCTAGTCAAAAATATTATATAGGGTGTATTTGTTAGGTAATATCACTAGTTATGATATCTATTGAAAATTCAACATCCTTTTTTAGAGTATGATATGGAAAATATTATTCAAATATATTCATATATTCTTACTCAATAGGCATATCCATAATATTCAATTTTTCTGAAATAGTTTCAGTTAAACACCCCTCATAATTATGTAACAAAACCCATACAATGGATGTAACTGTCATTGAAATTTCATGTTTAGACTTGTCCTAATAGATGATCATGACATTATTTGGGATATAAAATGTCAATTTATTTTCAATGTAAACTAATATCAGATATGTGTAAAGAGATTAAATCCATTACCAAAATCACACAAAATTTATGTAAATGGTGAAAAATAATATTTTTAGGAAGCATATATTAAAAACATATATAAGATATGATTTATAATCTTATTTTGAATTCATTATAATACTTGAATTTTTCATCAATAATATATTATCATGTTATTGTAATGTTAATTTTATTCTATTAGAATAATTTATAAATTTAGAGAAATGTGTGTAATGATAATAAAATATAAAACTCAATGTCTATAATTTCATAACCATTTTAGTTATCTCTATTTGTTATGGGTTCTAATAATTCAAAAATTCTAATAATATTTGGATGATTATTATACAGTTAAATATTAAGATAATGAAAATATATCATAATATCTCAAAAAATTTGAATCATTTGATTAAACATATTATAATATATGTTTAATTGATATCAGTTTTGGTTTAACCTATAACACATACTTGTGGGTTATCCTAGATTAATTTTTTCACGATATTGGTTTTTTTATGTTTTACCACTATACTCATTATAACAGGATCCTGAAGAGTAATTATATCCAACTTCGATTCTAACTATGAAAACCCAACCATAATCTATTTTTATTATACATAATATTAAATTATTATTCATTACATCTCATAATAAATCACAATATTTTACCTATAGATTTTATTTTATTTTAAATTTTTCAAATATACAAATTATTTAACAAACATTAATCAACAATACCATGAATATTACTCACATATGATACCCATATATATATATATAATTTATTATAATCTTATCTATAAATTATATAATTGAAATTTAAAAATGTGATAGTTAGGTTTCTATGAATTGAGCGAACATAACATATATTAATTGAAGAACATAAGTGATCATAGGTTAAAATTGTGGGTATCAGAACATAATTAAGGTAAATGAAAAAGATATAAGGGAAAAATAAAAAATAAAATATAAATAATAGGCCATGATTCATGAAATAAGAAATACATCATTACATAATACATGTGTTTGATGAGTTTTAATAATGATTCACTAATAAAGATCCTAGGTAAAATATCATAGTGCTGTTATGCGGCATATGGTAATGATATAAGTATAGGGAATAAGTATGAGAATAGAAAATAATTTTTTACGGCAATGAAAATTCCAATACAAGAATTACACAATGGAAAAAGTCCTATAATGGATTTCGTTCACACCATATTCACATAAAAATATTTTATTGAGACTGGTACTTTATTGGGTACACTACAATGTACCTTAAATGTAATATAATGAGATATAAATTTTAACAAATTTAATTAAACTTCTATATAAAATTTTGACCACTCATCCCCTTATGAAAAACCAAAAAATATGTATACTGCATGAAAACATTCATAATTCCAACAAAACATTATTATCCCATGAGGTATAAATATGTTTCATTAAAATTTTAACAAGGCATTATCATATAATATGTAACACCCTCAAATTTTAAAATTTGAACATTATATTCAATAACATAAATGATTTGAAATAAAAATTATAGAAGATAATACAACATACCGAGATATTATGATATATTTATTTTAAAATAAATTCAATAACGTCCTTAGCATACAATGAACGCAACATTGGGTTTGAATGAAACATGATACTCTATCAAAATATTATTATATAAACATTACCACTATATCCTAGCCTCTAGAAATAGAGGTTATTAATTAAAATATCTACATTATAAAATTTATATTGTTTACATATGAAGAAAATAATAAATTTTTATTTATTGATTATAGTAAAAAATAATACCAATTGGAAGAAAATGGAATGACTCCAAAAAATCTATATATTTTCAAAAAGGATATTTATTCCAACATTCCTAACATAAATAATTATTAATTTCAACCACATTTTGATATATTAGTTAAAAAAATAAATTTTTTAATTTACATATAAAAAATATCCAAGGGTGAATATTTTGGATTGTTCTTAAAATTTTAATTATTTGATAAATAGTAAAAAACATGGAATATTAATTGAGAATTTCCTTTTATGTAATTTATTTATATAGTTCAATTATATTTTAAATTGTGTCTGAGGTACATGTTTTTAAATTTTATATCTATTAACACAATTAATGTAATTTGAATATTTTTCTTATTAAATTTTAATATAATATCTTTATGAAATTTACTATATTTTCTCTTTTAAAAACTTATTTCTCGTCATGTCTACATGAATAATTTAAATTTAATTTTTTTTCACAATTATATGTATTAAATTTGTTATAATATATTAAAATTTTAGTTTAATCATCATTTAAATTATGTATTCATATTATATGAATTCTTGACAATAATTAATAGTAGGAACATTCAAAATTATTTACCACGGTTAAGGTAAATTCTGATTTACTGGTTGTTGAACTAAAATAATAAGGGATAAAATTATTAAAAACATGTCTAAAATATATTTTATCTCCATATGTGACCACTATAAATTATAATAATAAACATGAATATATTTTGGATACATTTTCTTCTGAAAAACATGGACTTATAGTTTTGTTTTAAAAAATTACTAGTATACCACTCAACTCACCTATGAAAGGCCACCAACTCTCTTCTTTTCTGAACACATTAACAAAATTATGGTTCATATGTAAAATATCCAGATTAAATAATAAATTATATATCCAAAAATTATAATCGTTTGTTTAGTTAGGAATCCATTCTATGAATACGTTACATATAATCCTAATGAGGTTATATGAGTATAGGATGAATTCATTACTCTGTGATTTTGTTTAATTTATTTGTAAAACTCCTTAAAATAAAATAAATTTATGCTTATATAATAACAAATGTGTATCCCATATACATATATTTTATTATGTTAATGTAATGAACTATATCCATATCATCTTCTCTCAAATGTGAAACAGTAATGTCATTGGTGTGTACGGTGGACTACCGCCTCGGGATCCAATTTGATATACTGTATATAAAAAGATCTCGCTATGGGTTATTATGATGGATATAAAGTATATATATTTGATATTGATAACATAATTATACTTATGGAGTATTTATATCATATATAACATTTTACCTTCCATTCTATAGGGTTATATTATAATGTGGCTTGTAGGTATGGAGGACTACAATATTGTGATGTGATGTGTTTTTATTTACAGTAACAATTTTCATGGATGGGGATAACGATAATATTATTTTATATTTGTTATATAAAAGAAAAATAATTACTATAATTATGAATAATTTAATAATCTAAAATATATAACATATTATTTTATTCCATAACTAAAAAATGATAATGGTGTTCGTGTATGGGTGGTCCAACGCCGTCACACAGTGATGTGAATATATTTCCATCACCAAACTACAATGATGATATATATAATTAAATTTTAAAATTTAATATGGAATATATGATATTATGGTAATTATATAAATAAAAAATATTACCTAACATATTTTCGAAGTGATCATTCAATAATTGACATGTTACTCATACATACATGCGACATACCATCTAAATGATGGTAAAACATTTCATTTTTCATAATTGTATGTCATGATTATTTTAAATTAATAATTTATATATAAATATGATATTTATTTCAGAATTATTTATTTTTATGTGTTTCTATAATGACCACATTTAACATATTAAACATACAGAAGTCATTTTTGGCTCAAAAGTGAAATATCCTCAAAACATCCAAATTAAACATACTCGATTATGTAATAATATTAATACAAGAAAAATTTTATATAAAAAGAATAAAAAAATTAAAATTTTTTATTAATAATGTATATAATTAACATCATTTTATTATTGATTACAATAATTAATATACTTGATGATTCAGGGTCATGGTACGAGTTCCTCATTCCACTTTTACATCTATAATACATACCCATTTTCATGAAATTGTTCAATCACGTGGTGTTTATACAACCAATTTTGTATGATATATCATGAATTAAATTATATTAATGTTATTTACTTTTCCATTTAAATTTATTTTTTCATGGGGCTTCTGATACAAAAGATACAAAAGTGGTCAGGGTTTATTTCACAATCTCATCATTATTCAGGATTGTTATAGTCTAAGTCTATATTTGAGGTATTATTTGATATTTATATCATAAAATGAATATATTTTAATATAAATTGGTTATACATAAACTTTTTAATGTAATATTTACATTAATTACTCTCTTTTTTTCTTAAAAATATTTTTAAAATGATATTAGTAATATAATATTTTATTTATCTATTCAGTTGAAAATCTTATTTATTCCCAATCTATGTTTTCATGAAATGATTTCAATTATTTAACATTCAAAAAATTATTAATTAAAAAAGTATATTTGTTTTAATTTTTTTAATAAATGGTTTTAAAGAAATCTTTTAGTCATCTTTCGAACATGGCACATTTTAAATCTTTTTACAGTGAAAGAGGAATTTTATTTTATAGCATATGCGACATGTGTGGAATTACCTACCAACCTATATATAATTTCATTGAAGAATAATATAACAGTTTATGTAGTTATTTTTAATAAAATGTGATTTCATAATATTTTAAAAATTGTGTTTTTTTGAAAGATATTTTCAATGAAATCTATTTAGTTAATATTTCAGGTATATTCATGTTTTAAAATATAAAGGGTGATTTTCAAAGATGTTTTATTTTCCCCAAGGAATGTTCCAACTCTTCTTTCAAAACTAAATTTAATATAACAATATATCCTCTATGTTACTTATCATTTAATGGGGATATAATCTAGTGATAACATTCATATTATTTCTCTAGATGGTTTATGCTCAGTTTGATAAAGGATATACTATATGTATACAATTAATATTAATCTTCATAGATTATTATTACAATTATTGAATGGAGAATGTAATTATATAGTACATGATAATTTAAATATGAATTTTTGTATGAATAATGTTTCACCACTTTCATATGAAAATTGAATTGGACATAGTATGTTATGATAAGTTCCAGCAATATCCCCCTGATGCATCAGTTAGTATCATGAGACAAACTAGTTTGGGTTTTGGATTTTTTCATAAAATTTATATATATTTCTTGTAATAGTTCTATGAAGGTATTTTATTTCTCGGAACATGTCTTCTGTGGTATGTATTTGTTGTCTGTCAATATAAATTCCATCATTATGTTTATTTTTATTTATATTCCATGTGATTATTCTAATAATAAAAATATATACGGTTAATTCTTCAAGGATATGTGATTATTAATATAATATTATTTGAAATTCATTTATTCGTGCTAGGATATTATCAAGTTATTGATTAAATACAATTTTTTTTAGTTCGTTAACATTACACAATAATAATTCATTAATTATTCATATCATCCACTATATTGTTACCCTTACTATGAATATTTGGTCCACCCTTTCTTATATTTTACATTCCCTAGGTTAATATGAAGTGTTATACGATTGATATGTAGGGTTAAAGTAGGGGGAATAATTTTGTTCTCCATTAAATTGTGTTCTGTATTTTATGTTTTCAATTATAATAATAATCCATGTTTGTATCTAGTTTACCAAGACTATTAAACTATTCAGTCCTTCAAGATATGATTCCTTATATATTATAGTAATTTAATAATGTAGAAAATTACTCTAGGATACTGGGGTCTGGGTTATTGTAATTTTTATCAAATAAAGGTTATTAGAAACCTTGGGAATTAGATTGAGGACAACATTTCTTAGGGAACATAACCCAATGATAGAATTATAGGATAAAAATATAATAATTTCAAAAATATCGGGTAAGGAATATACTATGTGGTCTTTTTATAGGAATTCCATCCTTATTCGTTTACTAATAGTGGATGTGTTTCTGGATAAAATATACCTAGGGTTATTAAATATGAAAAGAACACATTGTATATTACTCGACCAGCACCTAGTTATGACAAAGGTCTTTACTACATGCCTAGTTTGACACTCATATGAGACATGATAAGGAAAAATCCAATTTTATTAGTAACCAATTATAAAGTATTTTAAAAAATATATCCCAAAATTAATATTTATACAATTATGATATTATGTGTGCATAAAGTTTCCAATTTCTTAAGTGTTTCACTATTTCTAGGATTATATATTAGGTTTCATAATATTTTGATCAAATCAATTGTAAGACATTGTTTATAAATTCAACATAATGGAGGGAATGGGAACTTTATCCACACACTTACCCCATATAAGGATTTCATTCAATGAAAATATAATAGAGATAGAAAGACATATGCTTCTAGAACTGAAGAAATTATAACAATATTAGGGTAGATTACTTAGCTTTTGAGTAATATCATTTCCTGTATAGAGTAGCTTATTGATGAACCGTGTGTTATTACAGTGTATGATGGATTCATGCGTCAGAAACCTACATCATTGAATGGGGAAAAATATATATATATTTAGCTGATAAATGGATAAAATCCTTAAATAATATATTTTATTCTATAGGAAGTAGTGAATGGGAGATTGTATCTATAGAACTTTTTCATCTCTCACGAGATGCAGAACAACTGTGGTCATTTATTTAGAACACTATAGACGGAAGTGAAATTGAAAATGTAGAATCGAAGTATTTTTATGTACTCTTAATGGATTAATATTTTCCATATTAGAATGGAGTGAATTAGGATGGAAAGTTCTTGAGTCCATGATATAATGAAGAGTAAAAGTTTTCTATGTATGAATCTATCATTATAATGATAGAAAAGAATGTTGTAGACTATGAATGTAATAAAAAATGGAAATATAAACTATTTATTTTGTGGGCTTAAGAAATTATAGAGAATAGAAATAGTATCTTAAAATTTCACATCCTACAAGGATATAATATAATGTTCTATTAAGAAATAGAAATTCTTCCCTGAGTATTCTAACATAAAAGGGAGGTGAAATAAGTACAAGAGAAATGATAAAATTATATATAAATCGAAGTAGTGAATGAAGTATTTTCAAATATTTGATTCTATTATTTGTAAGCACGTTGGTAAATACTCAAATGGAAAAGGATTTTCATTAAATTATGTGGAAAAATGAAACCACTCTCATGATATCATAGGAATAAAATAATCAACTAATGTGAAATAATTCAACAAAAAGGATATGGGGAACTACACAAATAAATTCCTAAAGTATCATCAGAATATACCTTAGAAGATGATAAAGGATAAAGATATATATTATGATATTGATATAGATAAAGTAGAATGATTATTTTTCATGTGTACTTGGATTTGAGAAATATTTTTTAAAATTGTTTTATTAATAGAATTTTCATTATCAGAATAATGAAAATTATATGGATTTTGTTATAATAATTTTTTTTAGGATTATATATCATATTTTTAATGGAACCGATGATGAAGAAAAATTTATTTGGTGAAAAATTAATCCTATTTAAAAACAAATTATTATGGGTGGATAAAACATAATATGTTTTGATGATAATATAAAAATGATAATTAGTTTTTTATAAAGGTATTTGTAAAATTTATGTTTTATCTAATATAATATGTTGAGGTAATTATGGGATATTACTATTTATTAATATTATAATAATTATATTGATATTGTTTTAGCAAAAGGACAACACAGTTCATCAGATATTGTCATGGGGTTAAATTCGTAATTGAATGATTATAGGGGTTTAGGGCTTACCAGAAACACAGGTGATGTCCCGGTTAATATGTCGTTGTTTTTAGTGAAATGAATAGACAAATAAATAATAATGTTGGACCAGTTGTGTTACTTTTTATATTATGAGATTAATATCATTATATTGGATGAGTTTTCATAACCATACTAGATTTTTGAGATATTTAAAAAAATTAAGAAGGATATGTAACCTTTTATTAGATATTAATATCCATTAAAAGTTAATTTTAGTGCCTCATTCTTATTTAAATTAATATATGATATTAATTTATGATAATACAAAATTAAGTATAAATTTATAAAATAAAAAAAATATTATTTTTCCTCTTAAATAAAAAAACATCAAGTAAGTATATTTCCATTAATTCTTAGTTTTGATGGTAAAAGAGTTTATCAATATTAAGAAATATATATTGAAGAAAAACATATCCAAATACCTTCATTTATATTGAAATTGCACTCTATTAAATAATTATAGATTTATTATTAGGTTTTCATCAATATATCATGTATCATACAATTTCTTGTCATCAATGACCTCTATCACACTGTATAATTATTTACTCTTTTATTCCTTTTTTATATCTCCACATTCCACCATTGTTCTCCTATAGTGATATATATTTATGTGATATTTCATATGAACTTTGTACACCCCTATATCAATTAGAATGATTATTTTTTAAACCCGTATTAAAATATGCGTTTTTATGATTGGTATATTCAAAAGAAAACCCTTGATTATTGAGATCTAGATTTAGTTGTGAGGAAATAATTTATTTAGGGGGTAAAATTTAAATCCTCAATATTTTAAAACATGAATATTATATACAATAGTGTTTCTAAAATAAAAAACAAATAATATAATGGAGTATTAAATTTTGATTCATTAGGATATTTTTATTTAAAATAGATTCCACCTCTTGGATAGCCAGTAATATAAGAAATAACGTGTTTAAACAAAAGAACAATTTTCTATTAAAATATTATTATTTAATAATTATCATTATAACATAGTTGTTACAATTATAGTAATGAATAATAATAACTAAATTATGAAAAATATATGTTTAAAACCCGAATAAATTAAAAAAAATTATATATATTGATTAGATGTAAAATTAGAACCGTTTGCAAGGAAAGTTTTTTTCCCTAAAAACTTTATTTTTCAAAAATGTTATTATATAACACTTTTCACACTAAACAAAAAATTAATTTTTAATATATTTTAGAAAATTTATTTAAAAATAATTAAATCTACAGCACAAAATTTCATAGGATAAATGGTTCGAGATTTTTGGAATATTTTTATGCTTTTATAAATTGTGAAAATAATGATTTTTAGTGTAAACCTGGTTTTTTTGGATAAATTATGTGTAATATTAAATTGTATTTTATATTTATTTTTAAAGGATAATTAGGTAAATTTTATATCTATAAAAATAATTTATTTCATTAGAATCATTTTCATATAAAATTTTAACAAAAAAACATTCTTAACTTTTGCACATTTTCTCGAAGAAAAATCTCATTCTCACCGTGTCTGTGGGATTAGCTTTAAATTAATATTTTTAAATAATTTGAATGTAATTTTGATAAAATAACTAACAAATTAGAAAATAAAAAATAATTTATATTAAATAATATATTCATATTATTTTTTTTCTATTATTAATAGTAAAAACATGAAAAATTATTTATTATAGTTCATTTAAAAAAAGATTTATCGTGGGATAAACTAAATATAGCCAGGAGTAAAATGACATAAAAAAAATGTATAAATTCAATTTTTTAGATATATTTTTACCGTAACATGATTAAGGTTGATGATTATCCATTTTTATACCCTTTGGGAATGTGAAATACATGTTTTCACCTTTTTCTTTTCAAAACATTTTATAGTGTCACACACCACACTGACAATAGGCCACCAACTCCTCTATTTTTACCATATTAAAACCATTTTGGTTCCGAAAATACATCTCCAAATCAATTCCCAACTTATATCACATAATCCTAGTATATTTATTTTTTTTACATTATCTATAATTGGAATACTTTATATATAATCTAAAAGTGGGGGTCCTAGAAGAGTTAAAATTCTTAACTAAGATTTTTTGTTTATTTAATTCAATCACATATTTCATCAATTAATCATTTATATATATATATTATCAAAAATATCGAATATATACAAATATGTTCTTATTTTAGTTGAATTATCTATATCTATCTCTTATTCCCTCAGAAGTGATATTATATTACCACTCGTGAGTACGGAAGACTCCCACCACGTGAACGGATGTGATTCTTTTTCCATCAACATTGCTCATGTATGGGTACTATTATAGATATAATGAATATATATATATATATAATATTTATAAAAAATATCAACCACATATGTATCTATATCATATATATCTTTTTAATTTCTGTTCTGTATGGGATACAATAATGTCGCTTATGTGAACGATAGGCTACCGCCTTATGAAGTGATGTTATTTTTTCACTAACACATTACATGTAAGATAATAAGGACATATTTAAGTTATATATGTTATATAAATTAAATAATTATAATATTTATGATATATTTATCATACTAAAAAGATAATATTTCATTTTCATTCTTACACAGAAAAATGATAGCTTCATTCATATATGTGTGGACTACCACCTTTACGATGTGATATGAATCTCTTATGCTCACCACACCAGATGGATGATAAATATTTTTATATTTAATGAATTAATATGGTATATAATATATATTTATCATTATATGAAGAAGAAAAATTAATTTACTCTATTCCATAATTATCATTGAAAAATGGAAATGTTACTCATTAATATGTATATCCTTCTATCTTTATGATTGTAATGTACACTATTTTTTATAACCATATTTAATGATTTTTTTAAAAGTATACATTTTTTATAAATATGTGTCATATTTGACACATAATACAAATATCATTTAAAACTCTAATAAAAACATATTTTTTTTAATGTAATCTTAAATAACATTACAATAATTTATTTAAAATGAATAATAAACATAAAAAACAATTCATAAGAAATCAAATAATTATTTTTAGTTTATTATTCTGATATATAGAGCATGTACATGTTGAGTCAGACTCATGGTAAGGGTTTCTCATTTAACATTTACCTCTAGGACACATACACGATATTCACTTATGTGGTGTATATAATTTCCTTTTCTATATTATATCATGAAATAATTTATCTTCATGGAATTTATTTTTTATTATATTTACTTTTCTCATGGGGATTATGATACAAATGATTCCCAAGTGGAAAGGATTTTTTCAAACATATAATCATTATTTAGTATTGTTTTCATTTATGTCTCCATTCACAGGATTATTCTATGATTCTATCCTAAAATAAATCTAAATTCTTCTATATAGGTTATTAGTGGACTTTTAAAAGTTATAATAAAATTTTATACTCTATTTTTAACATCAAATTATTAAGATATTTTTTTAATTAAATATGAAATTATTTCTATCTACGGTTGTAAATAATTTTCCTTCAAAAAAATGATTTATAAAAAAATTCAAAAAGTTTTTAACATTCCAGAAATTATTTATTAGAAATATATCAGCCCATTGCGTCATTTTTAATAAACGTTTTGAAATGGGTCTTATTAACTTTTTTTTAATAATTAACTTTCATAAAAGTTTTATATTATAAAAGGAATATACTTTAACTCATATAGAAAGTATGGAATTATTTTTCATCATGATTGTAATTTATTTGATGCTAAATTGAAAATTTTAGAATTTCATTTTAGTTAATAATAATTTTCTTAATAATCCAATATTATTAGTTCTTTAAATATGTTTTCAATGAAATGTATTTTGATAATTTTTTTCTAGATTTAAAATAATTTTTTAATTTTCAAGGAATGGTTATTTTATTAAATTAATATTGTAATTGATATTTAAAAATAATTTTAAAATTACTAAGTCATCGTTCACTGTTACATATTCATTAAAGCTGATATAATCCAATGATACCATCCTTTTAGTTTTTCCAGATGGTTTATGTCTAGTTTTACTGGAGATGTACCATGTAGATAAAATTCACTTTAAACATGATGTGTTATGATTATGTTTACTGATTAGGGGAGGTATTTGAATTTTATATTCTTTTATAAATATGAATTTTTATGTTCATTTTTTTAACCATTTTGAAATTAAGGATGATTTTGAATTAGTATCAAATTGGAGAGGCATGTTATAGCCCCATGATGCATTTCTGGGTCCCATGAGGGAAAAAATATTGGGTGTTGGCCAAGGACATAACCATTTATATGGATGTCTTAGATAAATGCCTTAATTGTTTACTATATCTTTGAACAAGGAAAATATGATAGGTTTTAGATTTCAATCATTATACATTCCATCATTATGAATTCATTTATTGATATTCTATGTGATTATTTAATTACTTGGAAGATCCATATTTATGTTTTCATGATCATGTGATTATTTATATAGATTTATTTTATCACCCTTCATTATTTCAATATTATTCTCATGTTACAGATTAAGTAGTACATTTTTTGTTATTTAACCTTCAATAATGATTATCAATTAGTTATTCATATATTATATTGTATGCATACATTTACCAAGTATCTATAATCACCCATTTCTTATGTTTTCTTTTACCTTGGATATGATGATGTGTTTTTTAATTTATATTATTTGATATAATAATGTTAATAATGTTGTTCTCTACGAAAATTATGTTTTTATTTTATGTTTCAACTATAATAATAATTTCAATCATGTATCTAGATTACCAATAGAAGAAAATAATTTTGACATTTTCGAAAGAAATTACATGCCTAATATAAAAATTTATTAATTTTGACACTATCTCTAGGTTACTGTGGTAAGGGATGATACATTCCTTCTATATAGAGATGATGTATGGTTTAATTATAACATTACTATAATAATGTAGAAGAATTGTGAAAGGATATTAACACAGATGATAAATACATTATACAATTATTAGAAAATTTCATTGAAAATAAAATGAAATGAAGATTATATTATTGGAAAAAATGAAATGAAATAATATTTAAAATTATTTTTTTAAAAATAATCATTAATTAAATAAAAATTATTTCGGAAATGTAGTGAAAACATTGAAATATAATTTTCTAAGGTAAATTGAAATAAACAATTTGAGAATGTGACCATGGGAGAAATGATAAAAATGATTTTCTTAAAACATTTTTAAAGAAAGTATAACTAAATAGAAAATTTATATAATCAATAAATGATGTAGTGATAAAGAAATACATGTAGATATATAAATAAAATGGACATTCTGGTGAAATATTATCAAACAAAAAAAATTGATAAGTTCTATTTCTATTACAAGTAGCGTTTTATATGGATTATAAATTAATTCGATAGTAAATAGTAAGAATACTTGTAAACCCAAAATAAAAATATATGATAATTAAATATATAGTTTTTAAGGATAATGGACATAAAATACCCACTGATGTATATTTAGATATAGAAAATATTGATTTTAGTCATAGATTTAAAAAGAAATATTTCATCAGAATTCTATATATTTGAATAAATTCATAATTAATTTATTCTAAATTATTATTTATTATTATTATATATAATAATGTTATTCATATATAATTTAATTAATATCATTCATTTAAAAATAATTAATACACACATATTAATTATTTATTATTAATATTATGATTCAATTTTCAATTATCTCATTTTTCTATGAATGCTTCTATTTCAAAGTATTGATCCTTGATCCATGATCAGGTGTTCATCACCAGAATAATGTTAATTAATAAATATTATATGAATTTGAAATATAAATATATACCATGGTCAATCCATGGATCTTATGCTGACAGTTCTCATGCAATGATTATAAATCGCTTTTTTTATAACTATTTAGCTAACAAACAAATTTAAATTATTATTTAATATACTATTCCATATTAGCTTTGAATAATTTTAATAAAATATTAAAAAAAATTAAATACTTTTAAAATATTTTATGTTATCATAGGTATTCAGGATATAATAATTATAACATTATTCTTGTAGGTGGTAAAAGTAACAAAAACAGAACATGTTATAATGATTAAATTACTAAGAATATGTTTTCTTATTGAAATGTTATCCATTTATTTTAAAATTAATGATATAAAAATAATTCCATATATTTATGAATCATATTTAAAAATACTTGGATGAAAAGGTTAATGAATAATGATTAAGGATAAAAAACACTTACGTTGAATAAATGAATCATCTCTTAGAGCACCTATAGAATATGGGGGATTTAGGTCACCTTCTTATAAATAGAGGATTGATAACATAGTAGTATTGTTAGGAAGATAATTTAGATAGATATTCATGATAAAACATATATAAATGTGTGGGTTTATGTAGTAAAAGGAGGGTTATTTTTATGGGTAAGCATGAGTGGACTTTTTTCAAATACATATTTATTCAAATTTACATAATGTCCTTTTACATTAAA
Source organism: Viscum album (assembly GCA_963277665.1). Classification (NCBI taxonomy): domain Eukaryota; kingdom Viridiplantae; phylum Streptophyta; class Magnoliopsida; order Santalales; family Viscaceae; genus Viscum; species Viscum album. Next base: position 1,959,949,115 of record OY728165.1, read on the forward strand.
CGTGGATCCAATGTGGAAAATAGAAAAAATGATGAGGGTTGGTCTATAATTCCATAAGGAACTCATTTAGAGAAATGAAATTGATATTTTATCACATTATCACTTAATTAAACTCTTTTTACTTATTTAGTATTTACCACAGAGACTAACTGTTACCTTGCTCAATTATTATTATGCATAAAATGATGTTACGCTTATTACATAATTCCAATAAGATAATTGTAATTTGGACTATATTTAATATATTTAAATATATAAGATTAAAAAATAATCATTAATTGAATAATTAAATTTATAGAAATTTTTTTTAGAAATTAAATTTTAAACCTAAGATTTTATTGATATTTTTTAATATTAGTTACTATTTAAGTTTGTGTTAAAATATTTTATACATGGAAACATTACACTTTTTTTAGAATAATCCATAAAAGAGTTCAATTTAAATATTTATGATAAGAACATACAACATTTTGGGAAACAAATTATTTGAAAAATATCCCTTTTTTAAATTATATAATATTAGTCACAGACAATTAAATTTATTTATCCACTAACCATTAAATTTCGTCCATAAATATTTATTTTAATATTTCATTTAATTTTATAGACACATAAAATAATTTATCAAAATAATAAAGAAATATGTAATGAATAAAACTACATATTTATAGAATAACTTTTTATAATTAATTATTATAATTTAAATTCATTCTTTATTATTTATTACATAAAATTTTTATCATTTTTAATTTTTCACCACAATTACACAACATCAATGGTCCTATTGGATACATTCTTATAAAAAACCAATATATGATGACCATATTCGCAGAAACCATGTTTCTAATGGTCATATAATGAATCACCACATATATGAAATTTATATCAAATTTTTATCTCTTTATTTATTTACATATCTAAAATAAATCATCCAATTCAATAGTTTATTTCCCAAAAAAAATTATCATGTTTATTGAATTTTTTATTCACTCAGTATTTATAATTTTTGGTATAATTCTTACAAAAAACACAATGATCAACATTTAAACCATTTAGTTTTTTTATTTAATTTTTTATTCTATGGTTTTTTTAATTTTACTAGTTATATTCCATTTTGTTATATATTAATATATTTATTACAATATTCTATCATAATAAAATTATTTCATTTAATTATAGTTTTCTATTGCCTATATCACAAGATATTGAAAACACAAGACTAATAAAATAAGAAATACATAAAAAATTATGGGGTACTACAAAACATAATCTTAAGGAAGATAAAATCTAAATTAATAAGTAAAAGGATACAAATCCAATATACACACAATGATTTGAATGTATGGTGAGAGAAAAATGATCAGAATTGGGTTCCAATGGAAGTTATATATAATTATTTTTAATGAAATATCACAAATTCAATTTTTAAATAAATTTATAAAATGGTTCTACATTTTAGGATCATGTGATGGAAAATATAACACAAATTCACCTTTAAAATAAATATACCAAACATTATAGTATATATTAAATACCAAGATATAATTTAGAAAACACATTAAATCATTAGATTAAATCTTTTAGCAATTAATAGAAATATTATAAAATATAACCTCGATCCTTTTAAATATTATTTAAAATAATATTAAAAAATATTGAACTTTATTGTAACACCCCAAGATTTCATAGTGTGTTATTTCTTTAAAATAATACAATAACTTTCACTACACGCAACACCGAGTTCAAGCACACCATGACTTACCAAACAAGCCGTTTAAAAGAGGTTATGAATAGTATTAACTAAATTTTAAACTTTATATAATCCTTATAATTTTTCCATATTATGAGTATCTTAGACATAATGCAAGAACAAATTCATTTTCAGTATTTCACTTTTATCAACTTTTAATAGTGAACCCTTTTTAAATACAATATTTTAAAATTTTTGACTAAATGGGGACATAAAAAATTTATAATGAAACCTCCCAAGCTTCCATGGTACACTTTCTTTGAATAATACAGTAGCATGTGTTGTACGCAACCTTGAGTTTTAACACACACCCTAACCAATCAAACTAGCCGTTATGAATAGTAATACCTACTTTTCGAAATTATATATATTTTATATTTTAAAATGGACTTCATTTCTGGATTCGGAATATCGAATTTAGCCTAAGGTGAAATTTTGGTACTTTTCGGATAACTTTCATATTTTGATGAATAGTGAAAATTACTAAATTTTAATTAAAAACAACATTTTTAATCAAAATAATTAATAGTGATAAATTATGAATTTGAGTGGTTTTAAATAAAATTTAGAATATATTTTTACCATTTAATTTAATTTTTTTCATTGGACATAATTTGACAATTAAACCAGACATAAACAAGTGTCAATATTTTGATAGTTATTATCTCTTAAAAACACGCTTTTTATTTTAACAACGGGAATTAATTTTAAATTAATTTCTGCCACTTCTGTGTTTAAAATTTGGAAAAATGGATTACATATTTGGAATCAGGATGTTCAAATTTTTTAAATAGGTAACTTTTATTTTTAGACATTTTGAATAATTACTGCGGTAAATATTTTATTTACCATGGTTAAGGGTAAATCCGGTAAATAAGGGTTAAAAAATCATATTATAATAATATTAAATTACCCTAAAACGTGTCTTAACCCTATTGGTTGATACGTGGTCGACCATCGGCATCTTTGGGTCGATTTGGGGACCTCATGGATCCACTTGTAAGTGATAATGACACTTTATTTTAATTAAGTTAAAATGAATACAAAAATGACGCAAGCATATATCTTTTAGAAAAGCAATTGTTACGTAGGGTTATATATGTTGGATTTTAGATTATAAATATTCATTAGAAAGATAAAAAGATTTCCTACAGAATTATATTTTATTTATAATTTTTAGACATTAAATAATTTATTTTATTTATGACACAATGATGATGCAGTAATTACTATAATAGTAATAAATTAAAATAATTGATATTATAAGTACCCAAATAAATATAATATGAAACTTTTAATGAATTAAACTAATTTTCTAGGATAATAAGATATATTAGTATTGATTTAATTGACTTTTTTCGAAGTAATCAATCTTTTATGAGTTTCAAAAAAATCAACTATTGAATAGTGTCAAAATTGACATAAAATAGTTCTTAATACAAACATTATATTATTAATTGATATTAAATTCCTAAAAATCTAAGGTTCGGCCAAGAGACTTATATCATGATAGGTTCATCTTTAATGGACCACTTGGGGGTCGCTTGGATGTATGTAGTATGTTTATTAACCATATTATATAAAAATACAAAGAGACATTGTAAAAGTGAAACTAATTAACTTAGAGTTAATACTTAAATATAAGGTTAATATAAGTACCCAAACCTGTCTAAATTCTATTGGTTGAGTGGTTTTCGACCTATCCCCACCTTAACAGTTGAATAATCAACTTTGGAGCCATTAGAAACCGAATCTGAATTTATTATAAATTAATATTTCTAGCTTTTTCAAAGGTGCCCCTCATCCCTCTTATAAAAGGGCACTCCTCCTTCTAATTTCTTCACACCTTCAAAGCCTTTTGGTTCGGCCAACCTCTGCCCCAATACTCTCCCAACTTCCCCCACTACAACCTAGAGGCCTTAGTTTGATCAGAAATCCAACCTATGGAGCCCTTTTGATCAAATCAAAAGGAAGAACCCGAAGAAGAGGTAATGTTTTCACCGCCCCTTTTCAAGTTCCTTTCTTCTTCCACTTCTTCTTCCTTTGTTGTTACCATTCTAAAATAATAAATCCAGTATCATATATATACTGTGATGTTATTATAAATATGGTACAACCATATTCAGTATTCTATCCACCCTTTGAATAACATGTCACCATACGTGCGTACGTACGGCTTACCGTCTCCACGTCGTGGTGTAATTGTTATTCAATATAATATTATTTGGATGGGTATAATAATGATGTGTAACTCAGGTAAATAATAAATATAACATGTTAATGATTCTGTATATATGATATACCATCCATTTATATATTATTTTAATATCAAAAGAATGATATTGTCGCTCGTGCGTACGTACGGACTACCGTCTCCACGAACGCGATGAGATTCATTCTCCATCATATCCATTCAAGTATAATTATCATTTGCTGATTTAAAAATGAAGTTTAAGGACTTGATATCATTCAGGATATGAATAATATACAACCTATCCATTACAAACATGGATTACGTAATAAAACATATAAAAGAAAATGAGTAAGTTAACACCCGAAACAACGATAATACTAAGACATTATTAACAAAGAAAAGTTAAAAGATCATATATGATATCATATTAATGTATATGATTATTTTATAATTTAATAACCATTATTTCACCATTATACAGGAGGTTAACCTACCGCAACCAAGGAAAATTACAAGGTAAGGGTTATTTCACAATCTCTTCATTATCCAAGGTTGTTTATACGTAATAATCTACTGGGATCTCGTTATCATCCACATCCATGTTTCTTCAAAATGTATTTCAAAACATTTTTAATATTTAAAAGAATATGGGTTAATGTAATTTATACCCCTTTTTGACTTTTTATAAGTGGTTTATAAGGGAATCGTTCCGTCATTTTCCAAACAAGGTGCTTTTTAACCTTTTCGACAGAATTAAGATAAGAATGTTTTTTTAAACTTATACGGCGGGTGCGGTTATTTTCCGCCATTAAGAAATCGTCAAAGCTTCCCTTACAAGCTTATAAGAATATTTTCAAAAAAAATGTTTTATTTTATAAATATATGTCACTTAAATGATTTCAAAATAGAAAGAGATATTTCTTTAAAAAGAGTTTTGATTTCATCTATGTCAACATCCTTTAATGGATTTTACGCTTATTTGAGGATGATATATTATGATACAAAACTTTTATATTGTATTGATGGTTTTGGGATATTTTTGACTATAGATGTGTCATTTATATAGAATTCATGGTTTATGAGTAAAGTATTGACATTTCGTATGCTAGTTCCAATAAGAATGTTTATGTTATTTTTCAACCATTACTTCATATGAATGTGTTGGACAAGTATGTGCCAGGTTGGGGACTAGTTAAAGTAAGCCCTCCAGGTTCGGGACTGGTAAAAGTAAGCCCTCCAGGTTCGGGACTGGTAAAAGTAAGCCCTCCGTTTTGGTCTCCGGTTATTAGAGGCACTCCGGGTTACTGTCCGGTTATTAGAGGCACTCCGGGTTGGTGTCCGGTTATTAGAGGCACTCCGGGTTGGGTTCCGGTTACAGTTAGCCCCAAGGTCTTGGGACGAGGCCTTGAAAAGAAATTAAAGTTTAGCATTATGCATTCCAACATTATGAAAGTGGTTATTGATTTTTTGCATGTGATTATTCTATTAGTAGAATATCCATGTGAATAAGTAAATGGAATTATTTCATTTTATTTATGCCGTACCATGTTGAAAGTTCATGTTTGAAAGGCTTTTGTTTTAGTTATACATTGCCTTAAATGTTTATTCTTATTTATGAAAGTTTCCGCTATATTGTTATCCTTACTGGGCATTTGAGCTCACCCCTTTTCTATGTTTTATTTTCCCAGGATGTGACGAAGTAAATTATGAATGACTTTGAGGGATATAATGAGGGGTTAATAGTGTGGACTATGGAGACAATATGTTGTTGTAGTAGTTTTTTTTATTTTGATGATGTAATGTAAAACTTATGAATATATCTAGTGTTTCCAAGTATACTAAACCAATCGGTCTTTCGAGATTTGATCTTTCTTGTGATCATGCCAATGTTATGTAATTAATGCACCGACTCTGGGTAATTGGGGTCGGGGCGTTGCAGTTGGTATCAGAGAAAGTTTAGTACAAACCTTGGAAGCTAGATTTAGATAAACTCTGATTAGAGCACGTAATCCTAAGATGAACATTGAGGATTAGTATAGAAGAACTTCCTAGAATTTTGGTATTGTAGAGATTTTGTGAGTTTTCCGAGCAATACATCCATGTCTGGATACGAGCAGGTAGAGGCGGCTCTGGCACAGATGTACCTAGGGGTAAAACCCGAAAACACCGCTTTGAGCTAGACTCGAACGGGAACTGGTGCACGACAACGGGCCTTGTTGCACTCTTGGTTACGACACTCCCGGGGGATATGCTTAGGATAACTCTCATTTTATTTACAAATCATTATGAAGGGTTTATGAGTATATACATCCTCAAAGGAGACATTTTTATGATTATGGATTATATCCATAAATAGTTCAATTTATGTTGTGTGTTTTATAAGTATGGGATTATGTATTTTGATTAATAAACTGATCTAGTGTATGTCATTGTTTAGAAATGGCACCCATTAGAAGGAATGAGAACTCCAGAAATGCACATGAACCAAAGAGACGGAAGGATCATATCTTTCATGGACTTAAGCTAGAATTTATAAGAGAAATAGTCTCCCATGTATTATCATCATATGAAGAAATAATATCATGTGTTGATAAGATAAGTAAAGAGTTTACTGAATCCTATGGCTTTGAAGGGAATTAAGAGAAGAAAATGATGGAAGAGAGAAAGATGGATAAAGGGAAGAGGGAAAAGAATAATTTTCCCATATGTGGTAACTGTGGAATGAAACACCCTGAAACTTTCCTGAAAGGAATGGGAGTTTGTTATAAGTGTGGAGGAAAAGGGCACAAAGTACGTTACTGCATGGGTAAAAAAATGGTTTTAAATGTACAATGCTTAATTTGCAAGGAGTTTGGACACTACGCGAACCTATGTCCCAGTCATCAGACTATGCCGCAAATGATGTTATTGGATAATAATCAAGTTATGATACTACCACAGATGAAGAGGAATGATTAGAGTTCTTATGTTGATTATGTCAATTGAATGTTGTATCAACAATGTACTTGTTATAATAATTATGGAGTATATAAGGATTGTACTGCAGTACTATTTCATTAAGGACTTGAGATTTTTGGAACAAAGAAAAGTGACTCAATAGCAGGATAAATTTTTGGAAAATATATGGTTGAGAGAATGATAATTCATAATATAGTTCTGATACTGAGGTAGTGATTTTGGAATAATATGTGATTGTTTTGGATAAATTATATTGGATATTCTTGACTACCTTGGAACTGATTAATGATTTGTATATTCCATCATTTTTGGGGTTTAAAACATTTTTGGATTAATGAAGTATATCCAGCATTCTATATGGAATAAGGGAGCATGAATGTAATCAATAAGGAATATGGTAATACATGATGAAGGTATTCATATGCTATTACGGGGTAAAAAGGATCTATATTAGGTTTACCTTCCTTATAAATGTTGGACTGTGAGTTTGGATAGAATTATTTTGGATAGTTCTAGTTTGGATTATTTTGGATTGCCATAAAAGGACAACCCGGAGGTCAGGCGGCAACCCGTCGCGTCCGGCAAGGCTGCGAGACTTGAACCCGCAACCGAAGGGCGACAAGGGTGTATCACCTACCACTGGCCCACGAGATGTCCTGGATTAAATAATTTAGTTTTTATTAAAAGATCTTGTAGATGAATTATAAATTTGTTTATTTTGGAACCTTATACGAATAGTGTAAATAGAATTTTTTACATTCTATTATCTTTTAGAGTGAAAGATGAGTTTGTGTTAGAAATTTATTAATGGATAAAACTCTAATTTTAAAGTAAGTATATCTCCTTATGATCTTAGTCAATCTCATAAATAAATTCCTCAATATTAAGAAAAGCAACATAGAACAAAAATGTTTTCCTAGATGATACCTTAAATCATCACTAATTTATGGCTTTGGGATTGTTGGCCTTTTCATAGCCATGTTCTCTACCACTCTCCATCAGATAATTGATGGTTAGATTTTTCTTCCATATCCATATTTTCCTACATGGAACCCTAGTATGTGTTATTTTCGGTAATCTTCATACTTTCGACTCTTTATTTTAAATAGAGGCCTCATTAATTCATTTTTCGATGTGGGATTTCAACTAAGATATTTTGAAACGTCAAAAAGGTGTTATCTTAATACCCTATGTTTTGTTGAACCGATGTTATTTCAAATCATCATAGATTGATGAGCTTAAGGACCTCAATTTTATACTTGTTTGTGATTGATGACCTCAATCACTACCTATAAATATTTACGTTTTTCCTCCAATTATATGACTCTAATTGCCACCAATGTTCTCCTAATCGAGATCATAATTTGGTGGTGACCCTTTCATTTCTCATTTCTTCATATTAAGACTAAATTTTAGTAACCCAATTTCCGATGTGGGTTTTCCCACAAATATATTTTTTATTTTCAACCTTTTATTTTCGAAGAACAATTTCAAATTGCGAGGACGCAATTTATTAAAGGGGGGGAGAATGTAACACCCCAAGATTTCATATTGTGTTATTTCTTTAAAATAATACAATAAATTGCACTACATGCAACACCGAGTTCAAGCACACCATGACTTACCAAAAAAGCCGTTCAAAAGAGGTTATGAATAGTATTAACTAAATTTTAAACTTTATATAATCCTTATAATTTTTCGTTTATTATGAGTATCTTAGACATAATGCAAGAACAAATTCATTTTCAGTATTGCACTTTTATCAACTTTTAATAGTGAACCCTTTTTAAATACAATATTTTAAACTTTTTGACTAAATGGGGACATCAATAATTTAAAATGAAACATCCCAAGCTTCCACGGTACGCTTTCTTTGAATAATACAGTAGCGTGTGTTGTACGCAACCTTGAGTTTTAACACACACCCTAACCAATCAAACTAGCCATTATGAATAGTAATACCTACTTTTCGAAATAATATATATTTTATATTTTAAAATGGACTTCATTTCTGGATTTCGAATATCGAATTTAGCCTAAGGTGAAATTTTGGTACTTTTCGGATAACTTTCATATTTTGATGAATAGTGAAAATTACTAAATTTTAATTAAAAACAACTTTTTTAATCAAAATAATTAATAGTGATAAATTATTAATTTGAGTGGTTTTAAAGTATATTTAGAATATATTTTTACCATTTAATTTATTGTTTGTCATTGGACATAATTTCACAATTAAACCAGACATAAACAAGTGTCAATCTTTTGATAGTTATTATCTCTTAAAAACACACTTTTTATTTTAACAACGGGAATTAATATTAAATTAATTTCTGCCACTTCTGTGTTTTGAATTTGGAAAAATGGATTACATATTTGGAATCAGGATGTTCAAATTGTGTAAATAGGTAACTTTTATTTTTAGACATTTTGAATAATTACTGCGGTAAATATTTTATTTACCATGGTTAAGGGTAATCCGGTAAATAAAGGATAAAAAATAATATTATAATAATACTAAATTACCCTAAAACGTGTCTTAACCCTATTTGTTGATACATGGTCGACCATGGGCATCTTTGGGTCGATTTGGGGACCTCATGGATCCACTTGTAAGTGATAATGACACTTTATTTTAATTAAGTTAAAATGAATACAAAAATGACACAAGCATATATCTTATATAAAGAAATTGTTACGTAGGGTTATATATGTTGGATTTTAGATTATAAATATTCATTAGAAAGATAAAATAATTTCCTACATAATGATATTTTATTTATAATTTTTAGACATTAAATAATGTATTTTATTTATTACACAATGATGATGTAGTAATTACTATAATAGTGAAAAATTAAAATAATTGATATTATAAATACCCAAATAAATATAATATGAAACTTTTAATGAATTAAAATACTTTTATAGGATAATATGATATATTAGGATCGATTTAATTGACTTTGATCGAAGTAATCAATCTGTTATGAGTTTCAAAAAAATCATCTATTGAATAGTGTCAAAATTGACATAAAAGAGTTCTTAATACAAATATTATATTATTAATTGATATTAAATTCCTAAAAATCAAAGGTTCGGCCAAGAGACTTATATCATGATAGGTTCATCATTAATGGACCACTTGGGGGTCGCTTGTAAGTATGTAGTATGTTTATTAACCATAATATATAAAAATACAAAGAGACATTGTAAAAGTGAAACAAATTAACTTAGAGTTAATACTTAATGATAAGGTTAATATAAGTACCCAAACCTGTCTAAATTCTATTGGTTGAGTGGTTTTCGACCTATCCCCACCTTAACATTTTAATAACAAACTTTGTAGCCATTAGAAACCGAATATGAATTTATTATAAATTAATATTTCTAGCTTTTCCAAAGGTGCCCCTCACCCCTCTTATAAAAGGGCACTCCTCCTTCTAATTTCTTCACACCATAAAAGCCTTTTGGTTCGGCCAACCTCTGCCCAAATACTCTCCCAACTTCCCTCACTACAACCTAGAGGCCTTAGTTTGATCAGAAAGCCAACCTATGGAGTCCTTTTGATCAAATCAAAAGGAAGAACCCGAAGAAGAGGTAATGTTTTCACCTCCCCTTTTCAAGTTCCTTTCTTCTTCCACTTCTTCTTCCTTTGTTGTTACCATTCTAAAATAATAAATCCAGTATCATATATATACTGTGATGTTATTATAAATATGGTACAACCATATTCAGTATTCTATCCACCCTTTGAATAACATGTCACCATACGTTCTTACGTACGGCTTACCGTCTCCACGTCGTGGTGTAATTGTTATTCAATATAATATTATTTGGATGGGTATAATAATGATGTGTAACTCATGTAAATAATAAATATAACATGTTAATGATTCTGTATATATGATATACCATCCATTTATATATTATTTTAATATCAAAAGAATGATATTGTCGCTCGTGCGTACGTACGGACTACCGTCTCCACGAACGCGATGAGATTCATTCTCCATCATATCCATTCAAGTATAATTATCATTTTCTGATTTAAAAATGATGTTTAAGGACTTGATATAATTCTGGATATTAATAATATACAACCTATCCATTACAAACATGGATTACGTAATAAAACATATAAAAGAAAATGAGTAAGTTAACACCCGAAACAACGATAATACTAAGACATTATTAACAAAGCAAAGTTAAAAGATCATATATGATATCATATTAATGTATATGATTATTGTATAATTTAATAAAAATTATTTCACCATTATACAGGAGGTTAACCTACCCCAACCAAGGAAAATTACAAGGTAAGGGTTATTTCACAATCTCTTAATTATCCGAGGTTGTTTATACGTAATAATCTACTGGGATCTCGTTATCATCCACATCCATGTTTCTTCAAAATGTATTTCAAAACATTTTTAATATTTAAAAGAATATGGGTTAAAGTAATTTATACCCTTGTTTGACTTTTTATAAGAGGTTTATAAGGGAATCTTTCTGTCGTTTTCCAAACAAGGTGCTTTTTAACCTTTTCGACAGAATTAAGATAAGAATGTTTTTTTAACTTATACGGCGGGTGCGGTTATTTTCCTCCGTTATAAAATCATCAAAGCTTACCTTACAAGCTTATAAGAATATTTTAAAAGAAAATGTTTTATTTTATAAATATATGTCTCTTAAATGATTTCAAAATAGAAAGAGATATTTCTTTAAAAAGAGTTTTGATTTCATCTATGTCAACATCCTTTAATGGATTTTACGCTTATTTGAGGATGATATATTATGATACAAAACTTTTATATTGTATTGAAGGTTTTGGGATATGTTTGACTGTAGATGTGTCATTTATATAGAATTCATGGTTTATGAGTAAAGTATTGACATTTCGTATGCTAGTTCCAATAAGAATGTTTATGTTATATTTCAACCTTTACTTCATATGAATGTGTTGGACAAGTATGTTCCAGGTTGGGGACTGGTTAATGTAAGCTCTCCAGGTTGGGGACTGGTAAAAGTAAGCCCTCCAGGTTAGGGACTGGTAAAAGTAAGCCCTCCGGTTTGGTCTCCGGTTATTAGAGGCACTCCGGGTTGGTGTCCGGTTATTAGAGGCACTCCGGGTTGGTGTCCGGTTATTAGAGGCACTCCAGGTTGGGTTCCGGTTACAGTTAGCCCCAAGGTCTTGGGACGAGGCCTTGAAAAGAAATTAAAGTTTAGCATTATGCATTCCAACATTATGAAAGTGGTTATTGATTTTTTGCATGTGATTATTCGATTAGTAGAATATCCATGTGAATAAGTAAATGGCATTATTTCATTTTATTTATGTCGTACCATGTTGAATGTTCATGATTGAAAGGCTTTTGTTTTAGTTATACATTGACTTAAATGTTTATTCTTATTTATGAAAGTTTCTGCTATATTGTTATCCTTACTGGGCATTTGAGCTCACCCCTTTTCTATGTTTTATTTTCCCAGGATGTGAAAAGTAAATTATGAATGACTTGGAGGGATATTATGAGGGGTTAATAGTGTGGACTATGGAGACAATATGTTGTTGTAGTATTTTTTTTATTTTGATGATGTAATGTAAAACTTATGAATATATCTAGTGTTTCCAAGGCTACTAAACCAATTGGTCTTTCGAGATTTGATCTTTCTTGTGATCATGCCAATGTTATGTAATTAATTCACCGAATCTGGGTAACTGGGGTCGGGGCGTTACATTTATAAAATTAATACCAGAATACTAAATACCACATTAATATTATAAAATTTATTTTCTAGAAAATATGGAAAATTCAGATCAATATACTACTAATAAATTATCAAAAAATGTGTATAACATTAAGAAATATAATGTAGTTGTAAAAATGATCAAATGAGATGAAATTCATACAGTGAAATAATTATAGATGTATAGGTATCTAAAATAGATTTATAATACATGTATTTTAAAAATAAGAACATAATTTGAAATTATATGTTTCATGGAAGACACTCTATCTTTAAATGTGATTATCCTATAATAACACTAGTGGAACCAACATTTATATTTTATTGAGTTTCATAAAAAACAATACCCCACACATTATGTCAACTAGCCTTGCACAATGTGACAACCCTAAAAATGAAATATATTACCTAGAATACAATATATAGAGAAATGACATAACAACTTTGGAAAAATTCATTTATAACCCACTTCTTTACCTAGTGTTTCCATTATAAATTCAAATACGGCAAGGAAACATGTTTTATTTCAAATATTAATTTAAATAAAACACAAAAATGTATATGGAATAACACACCACCATAAAAACTTTATTGAAATAGACCCATTTCATTTATATCAAATATTACTCAATTCATATAACATAATAAAAATTTTCATACAAATAAATCCATAGAAACAATGATAGGTGTGTCAAATATGTTATTTAAATAATAAAACAACTCCAAAATAGGTATTTAAATTGTGTAATGAAAATAAATACATAAAAATTACCTTTTAGGATTAATTTAGAAATAAAAATATGACTTTCAATATCTTAAAAATTATTTTTAAAATAAACCTACATATAAATAACATGAAAAATAAAAAAAATTATTAAAAAAACCATTATAAAATTAACACAAACCAAAAAATTATTAAATTGAAAGAAAATACTCGAAAAAAATTAGATATCAGTATTATAATACATTATGATGTTAAAACACAACATTATTATGTTGTATTATTATAAATTTAAACATATAATTATTCAAAAAAATATAGAGTACATAAAAATTGTTATATAATTGATTAAACAATATCCCTTGTTAATATTCTTTTCTCCAAGAATACATAATAACCTTGGGAAATAATTTTTAACCACATCATGAATAAAAGTTATGGGTATAAATTTGTTTTAATTTTTTTTAAACTCAAGAATCACATGTCGTGAAAATTAAAATTATTTTCACCAAAACACCAACCACATATCAATTCACTTCATTATAATAATTCAAATAATATTAGAGGAGGAAAAAAGAATCACCCACCTGATCATCACACTAACTAGGATTTAGATTTTCCATGAATATTGATTTTGTCACTCTTCACATCAAGGGTAATAAAATTTTATGGAAATGAATGAATTATATAAGAAGTGGATAAAGGTATATGAATGGATATGATTACATAAAAGTTTTATGAGATAATAAATAACACATACCAATGAGAAATGGAGGATGATAGAGTAGTCAGAATATTGGAACATAATAATTTTTTTTGGAAATGATATGGGATGATTTAGAGTTATAGTTTATAAAGGATTAAAAGAAAATATAATTTTTAAAAATAGGTAATATGCATATGTAGGATTAATGATTATAAAAAATGGGCACTGGACATCCACTAGACTCTAGACCCAAAATTCTAAACCTACATCATGTCGATTTCTTGGTTCCCTAAAATATTCTCAATCATTGATTTATCCCTAGAATTATATGCTCACACACTTTAATGTTATGGTGAATAGTTACAGTCAACCATGAAACATATTTATGGCATGAAATATTTTATGAAACATTATATTTTCATATTAAATTTCACTAAAATTCAATAATATTTATATTTAATAGAAATTAACCTAAAGTATTGGCAATTTTTTGTCAAAATTATCCCAACCATGTCACATTCTACCCCAAAAAAGTAATCTTTGATTCCTATGGACGAAAGGAATAAAAACATTTCATCAATATTATTGATTTAATTTTCCATAAAATAAAACAATCTATTATCTATAATATGAATAATTATTATTATAGAATAAATATCTTATCTCATTCCAAACATTATAGTTAAAATTTTAGGAAATAAAATATTTATCCCCAAGTTGGATATATAAATTATAACACATGAATATCTCTATTAGAAAAAAATATTACGTTATGTTATATCATTTTTCCTAAACTATTTTGGAGTCATTAATTCAAAAATATCACTACACTATCAAGAACCTTTGGTGTTCACTAAATATTAAAAAAATTATCCAAGGTAAAATAGGATTACTTTAATAATCCACTAATTAGAAAATAACATATATAAGTATTCATAATTACTGATCATAATTGATAATTAATATATGAATAATTAATATTACATTTATCAGTAATTGGAAGAGGTTAAATGAAATGAATAGAAATAACTTGTTATATGTAGGATACCAAATATAGGTATCCACTTTATTTAAAATATACATTATAAGGGTGATTAAATGAAACTAAACTGCCATGATAAGACTATTACATGACATAGCCCATTATCCTAATAGGGAACTAAAAAAAACCCATTAATATCTACCATATCCAAATAAGATTTCTTGGGATTTGGATTATAAAATTTCCATGAATTTTAAAATATATGGGATTTCTAAAAGATTATTATATATTGTCAAACATATCAACAAAATTTTCCAATAATAAAGAATAGAATGTTTTTATTACAATATGAAATAACTAAAACTAACAAATTTTAATTAATTCTCCTTTATTTGGTTTTCTCACAATATTAGATTCATTAATAATTATCTTTAAGATCCAATAATATCCACATTTGGTTTGAATCTTTGATTTATTCCTCTATATAAAAATATATTTTTTAATTTATAAAAAACCTCAAGTGAACACTTTATAAATAGGAATTCACATCTTTATAATTTTATGTAATTATTTATATAGTTTACTACAATGAATGCACTTACGAGTTATCTTGCTTATCATAGAGGATGTGATGGAATGAGAGGATTTTCATGCATTATCAAAAAAAATTATATTTGGGAGATCATTCTTCAACATCTCTCAAGACATATATCCATTTTTTCACTAGAGTAAAGATAATACCAATCAAATACATGATAATATATAAAACGTAATTCCAAAATCATGTATTTATTAGAACGTTCTATATATGTTTTCTATAAATATTCCAACATAAATGATCAGAAGCATTGAGGATTCCATTATTAAAACATTATGTCCCTTAATGACTCAATGGTGACTGGATTGTAGAATAAAGAACCATTTTAATGTAATGACCTATATAATAATTTTTTATTTGATCACCATATAGGATACTCAAATGTTTTATTGTATTCTCATAATTCTAATTTTCAGGTAAATACTATTGAATAATAATGGTGATAGAGTATTCCAAATATATATCTTCATGAAAAAATATGGATAGTAGTCACCCACTATACTTGATTCAATCCTTCAATATTCTTTATAGTGTATTTTACTATACAGGATTATGGTTTTTTAAAGAATAAATTTTCCCATAGATAAATCATACCCACTTCATTGCCTTTTATTAACACTAATCCCTGTAGATGATAGGTAGGTGTTGATTTGAAAATTATTTAATTTAATCTATGAGTATATAATGATTTGCTTTTTACATTCTATTTAGGTTCTTGGTGGATTTAATAATCAAAATGATTAAATTTAGGTTATCCTAAGAATCATCATCTAAAATGAACATCCCATTATTCTTCATCAATTTTTTGTAAGGAATGTTATATATAACACAGTATAAGAAAAACATCAAAACACACACTTTTATTCAAATTACATGAATATAAGTATTAACCATTAGAAAAATTTCAATAAAAAATGTTCTATAATTATAAAACACCTTGCGACTATAATTTAGAACCCTCAATTTTTAAAATTAGAAGCCCAATAGATAATGGCCATAAATTTATAATTATAAAATCATGTGTAACCTGAATTTATTTTAAATTCATTATAATACTAATATAAAAATTATTACATTTTTATTATTAATAAGAACAACTTATTCATTTTAGTTTTATCGAAATAAATTTTCAGAAAATTTACCATAAATTAATGAAATTACATTTTATAAAATTATTATATATCACTCCAAAATAACTTATGTTTTTTTTAAAATTTAAAAATTAATAAATTGGGTAGATATTATAAAAACAAACTATATTATATTAAATAAAATTTCATAAAACCATCATTAATAAGTCCAATTTTTTTTGAAAAGATATTCGGGTATACCAAATATTATTTTTGTAAAGAAATGTAGATATTTAATTAAAATGTTTTGATTTGATTCAATTAAAAAACATAAATCTATCATAAAATTACTTCTAATTCATCATAAATAATTTATAATCAAGAATAATTGATTTTTCATATTAAAAATTCCATATCAAAAAATAATGTGCTTTATAAAGATCTATAATTTGGACATGTACATGGACGATTGTGCGCCATCCATGAAAATATTAATGGTTGTTGTCCATAACAGAATTCATGATCAATGCATGGTTCTCAAGACCATTCACAATAACATCACAGACCATGGTTTCTTCCATTTTATTTAAAGAACTCATTTTTTAGAAAAAATTTATCAGTAGATTTATTCATATTACTATCAATTTATTTCAAAAGATACCTTCAATTAATAAAAATGATACCTGAATTCAAACTCGACATCTCGACTACCCATGGTAACATGTGGTTCATTAATAAAAAGATATGTCAAGTCATTTTCTATACCTACCAATCTGTTTTTTGAAATCATATCGCCTGTCTACCAATACTACTTAATTAACAAGAAGGTTTTAATACCATTTTCCATTGATCCAACTCAGACCAACCTATTACATCATCGATTTTGGTCCACCACATTTCCCAAACTACATATATGTCCACCATGATCTATAAGTAAGTACCAAGGATATCAAACCCATACATTCGGAATGATTTCACTATCAAATAAATTAGGAAACCATTTAATAAGATTTTTCATGATAATTTAATATGGTTAACATCCATGTGGGTAAAAAATAACCAAAATGAAAGTTATACACTATAAGTGACAAAATGGTAACAATGTATTGAACCACCAAATTGAATAAATCCTTTGTTCATGATGTATCCAGGACTTGGATGATAAGAAACCCCATCTATGCACTATAATTACAACGTAAAAATAAGACAATAATTATTATAAATTTTTTAAAAAATAAATAATATAAAATAACAACACAAGTATTTTTTTAGTAAATGGAATAATTCCTACAGTACATGGTTAGTGGTGTAATAAATTTTATTAAGGAAGTAGAATATGATTATAATGTCAAATATTTTATAAGAAAAATATCATTATCTAATAATTTATTATACGGTGCCAATGAACCCACCTTCACTACATTCCAATATTTATGGATAATGATTCAATCTGATCTGATCATCATTATAAACACTTATCTTGGTCTATATAATCTTCCTCCATAAACCGTCATTTTTATGAATATCAAATTATTATGAAATATTTATTTTTTGCCCTTCATTGTATTTAAAACGAACCCTTATATAACCCGCATGAAAGTTGATAACACAGTTAAGTAAATTTTAAATATACCATTATGAAATTACTTCCCAAGTCCTCACATTATCAATTAAAAATAGTCATTTATGCTTTGGATTGAGGTACTTATATAATTCTATAGTTTTTCTTGCCACTCCACCATATTCACAAAAATGTAAATAGTGTACTTTTGGAGTCACTCATTCCATAAGTTCCAACACTTATCCATAAAATGGATTTCAGGACACTGAACCTAAATATCTCCCAACTAATAATCAAATTAATTTTTCACCGCTAATTAATTTATAATCATCGAAAAAGTCATTCTAATCTTAATTATACATTATATTTTCATGGTCCTCCAATATTATTTCAATCATTCTAACCTGACTAAGGCACAAAATCAGACAAATATATCCCAAACTATAACATGTCGGACTATATCTTCCAAATTCTGAATATCATCCACCTTCCAATGTACGAGTATATTTTTCTCTAATAACATATAGATGTTGTGATATTTTAATTAATAAATATTTTTCATATAATAGAATATAGGATTTTTTATTGCATAATACTTTTTAAATCATAGATCATTTTCATAACTTGTATACTTATTTTATTATCCAAAAATAAACACATTACCCAAAAAAACATATTATTATATTTATAAATAAAGGATACTCATTGTATGTTAGATGTTTTGATATTCATCTAACAGATGTTTATCTATAATTATACACATTTCTAAAGGTGTTCCTGAAAATTTTCAATCTAAAAACCCTTATAGTGGTTCATTATTCCTAATATAAATATAAAAACATTTAGAAGCAATGAAATTCTAAAGGATCTAAATTACTACTTCCTAATGTTCTCTTTTACAATAATTCAAGTACTTTCTAACAACACTAATTTCATGAACCAATTTTGGATGTATAGAAATATTATCATCTAAAACCCAACTCATTGAAATGGTTAGGATTGGTATTACACTAACCTTATATTTATATACAAGACACTAAATTTTGGAAGAACTTCATAGGGCTTCCAAAATTATTAGGGGATTATTTTACAATGTATATAAAACAACCTAAATAAAGAAAAACCTAATGGTATAATGTAAATATAAATTGTTGAAAACCTCCAATACATATCATCATAATATTAAAAGTCATATCATAAAGAAATAAACCAAGCTAATTCTACATTGCATTAAAACTAAAAAAACACTGAGGTTCTAAATATGGAACTAAAAAAAGAACTACCCCATGACCACCTCTAAGATATATCTCTGAAGAACACGACATCATGATGCTCTTCTAGGGAAGTAATAGGTACTACTATTTCCTATATCATTTCAAACAACATCTAGACATAAAAATCATATATATGATTGATTATATAACTCCGTTTGAAATTCCAAATAAGTATCCCACACATTCCTCTAGAACAAGAAAAATATTGCTCTCATTTATATGAAATAAAATGATAAATATAAAATCATACCAACATTACATATATATATATGATATGTGTAAATAACTCACTCTATATTTCATACCCACACAAATAACACATGCAACCATGCATTATAGAACCACCCCAACCCTTGGGATGGTGGAAATAAAGACAAATTCATCACCTATTAATTTATTCTTATGAAAATACCAAAATCATGAGAAATAAATATTTCCATCCTGACCCAAATCATCTCATGGTGATACATTCTATTGTATACAATTTTAGCATTGTGACCAAGTCCAGACCAACAAGCGGCATTCCATATGCCTCAGGAAAGCACAGAAACCCATGAAAATATAAATTCACCCACTCTAATGTTTATTCATTTCAAATATATACATAACTTTTTCATATTTTACAACATTTTTTTGGAATGAACCATTAAACTAATTTTTTAAACCAATCAACAATAGTAAATTACTGTAATTAAAATTTACCAATATTTTTTTACCAAAAAAATTACATTTAACTTTATAAACAACAATATTATATGTTCCATGATGAAATATTGTTACATAGAATATTCCTACCTCAAAATAATTCTGTTAATATAAATCACACAATAAAGTCCTAGATCTTCGATCTTGTATCCCTCCTAGGATGGTTGGTAAAAATTTAGTCATAAAAACATATATTAACAACAAACCCTACCATGGAATGCTAAGATACATTTTTCACCAATGATAAAATTATATATAAGTATTGTAAAAAGAGAGATATAATTTTTACTTTTAATCTCTATGGAAAAAACATAAATATTCATAAAAAATGATTTTCGGGGTAAATAAAATCAAAAAAATTACACTAGGGATCCCACTGGTTCAAGAGCCCAATAAATTACAACATAAATGGCAATTTTGATTTTAATTTAATGTTAAAATAAAAATTTTAATAAAATCATAATGTTTTTATCTATTCATAAATGTAGTTTGGTGAATCATACACCAACTGTTTAGATTAAACTATTAGAAAAATTTTATGGTTGTATGCTTTTCCTGTGTAGTTTACCCAAAATGTATTCCAAATATTATCCAAATCCCATACTTTTATTTCATCCAAAAACTTTACCTAATATTTCTTCATGGATTCCCCTAACTGTGAACCAACCATTCACCCATTAAAAAAACTCCAGACCACATAAAAACAATTCATAATATCCCAAAACCAACAGCTGATATTTTTTTCTTATCATAAGAATGGGTTTTTTAAAAAATAAAGTACCATAAACTATGGGTGTTAAAATCTATAAAACATTGAAATTTTCATATTTGAAAATTTAGATGATGGTGGTTCCATGTAAGATAACATTTTATTACACTTTAATACGCCTCCCTTGTTCCAAAGACCCCTCCAATGCCAAAACCATTTTTTATAATACATGTAACAATTTGATACATCTTCCATGAAATATAATATTTTTACAATCAATAATATGAATCATGTGATAAATAAATATTTTACCTCAATGAATATTAACATGGTTCCAACTATTCATAAGATCGGGATTGATTTTTTGACTCTATAGTAAAAAATAAATATAAATCATTATGAACTCCACTGAATAATTATTAAAAATCTAGTCAATGAGAAACATTATATAAATGTACTAGAATCTTGAATTAACTAACATACTATGGAATTAGTTTCCCTTTCTTACCTATGGTGGTAATCTAACCTCATAGATACTTGAACGAATACATGATCACCTCCTTCAGAAGATGACAAATGATGATGATTATATACATAATATATATGATGGTTGATTGTAATTTTAATACATATACATATCAATTAGATTCCCTTATTAGACTCATATACATCACAACATTGTGTTTAATTAATGATTCTTCATAGGCCACTACCCAAAAAAGTTGGTTATTAAGTTAATGGTTCTATAATTATTCAAATTGACACATATAAATCATGGATTGAAAAATATTCTTATATGAAAACATATTTAAAAGGGAAACTTTTTTCCCATAAACCACAATTACATCCCACACCCATATGACACTAATAGTCCCCAAGCATAGTGGGCCACATAGCATCAAGAACAACACCTCGAACTCTAGAAGATGATGAATAGTAGTGAGCTACGGAGGTGTATTTGTAGGGATACAATTCCCTCATTATCATAGTGTAGCATAATGGATCAGTATAAAATAACGTGAGATAATAAGTGGAAGAAATGTAATAAATAGATTGAACCACATAATAAAACATTAGTAAAAACAACTAAAACAAAAGTTACCCATATCCAAATTCCGATGCTGATATATCATATACCTATAAATATTATAAACATTGATACATGCTTGAAGGCATAAAATACTATAAATAGAAGAAAAAACAAAAAAATATTTCTAGCATCTCGAGCTCCAACTACATCATTTGCTACCATCTCCATCTTAATAAAGAAATAAATTATGTTTTTGAAGCAGTACACTACCCTTTTTCAACACATGAATACATGGAGTATTCTAGGGTAACAATGGATCCCATAGAGTGTGCGAGATAAATATAAATATGATACTAGTAAAATAGACTATAACATAGAGCCCATGTAGTATAAAATAAAACAGATTGTAAGCATGAAAATAAAAATGTCAAGAAGTACAATAATGTAAATACCCTAGTACGTTCTTTTTTCCTTTGAATAGTTCCTGAACATGCACCTAATTCATTATTTATTTACGTTTCAATTTATATAATCATATCATGTGGGGTAAAATTAGAAACGACATGATAATAATAACTTATATATGGTCAAAAAGACATTTATGATGATAATACAATTATAGAGGTTCCAATGTAGTCACCATGGAATCCCAAACCTCAATGGTCACCAACATAGATGCTACTACATCCTAGCTATAGGTTTATGATTTTAATCCAATTAGGTTCATTATAGGAATTCCAAAATAATTAATCAAACAAAATAACAAGAAAAACATCCTTGGTGAAATAGGGTAAGCAACGGCTTGACCTAAGGATGTGACCAAGGTGTTTCATGTCTGTAGAAGCCAGAATGGATCTAGGGAGTGTGTCCAAGGTATCATGTAATATTAAAAGATGGATCTAACAATTTCATATTAGTTATCCACTAATAGAAGAGTATCGACTTCCATGGTGGGTATCAAATAGGATAATCGACTTCCATTAATCGAAATGGCATCTACGTGTACTTGAGGAATTACTTTAGGAATCAATAATATAACTCATCTCTTCCAAATCTTGTAATGATTTCAAGATCCATATAAAATTAAAAACCTTGAAATTAATTCATTTAATAATTATCTCTATGTAATAGACAAATTATTTAAAAAGTCTATTTTTTCATTTCATTCTTTTCGTCAGTGTGACAAGGACAAGGGAATGCAACCATTATTGAGTATTTCATAATTGATTTTTTAGTTATATCACATAACATTCACATAAAAAATAAAGGATAAAGAAGATAGACTATGTTTAGCTCATTTAATATAAACTAGGACAAGTCGTATATACAATATAAATTACAATTCCATTTATAATTGATTAATCATGGTGAAGCACTTACAGTAGGTGCATCATGTGGTAGGTAAACATGGTACTAAGAATTGGACAATTCAATAATCATTTAATATGGAAAGCCATACAGTTTTAATTTTCAAGCCCATGCACACCTGAATACTGGTAAAAACACACATTTCAATGTTAGAAAACATAATGAAGGAAAATTCCATTCATGGAGAAATTGTTTTTGTGGATTTAACCACCAACAATGAAAATTATTTAGGGAATTATTCATAGAATATGGTTTTAAAGTGTACAATCACGGAATATCAATTTAATAATTGACACATGATAAAATTCATGACCAAAATTTAATTTATAAAAAGGATAACTTGATTGATGACTTATAGACAACCAACCTCGTACTCGTATTACTCTCCTTAACTAGTATCAACCTCTAGATTCTCATGGATTAGAATTTATATCAATAATTAATCATTTCATTGAAATTGGGTCATATAGTCCTTCATTAAAATAGTGTGTTTGATAGGAAGAATAGTTATTAATGATTATTAATGAATAGAAATTATACCAATGCAGAACCAATGAGAGTAATGGAGATCGAATTAGACTTTAGATGTTGATCCGGGATCAAAAGATATAAAAGTAGCAATGGGAAATCCAAAATACGGAATTTTGATGGTGTTGTCAGTTAAGGAACCATATGAGATTATGGGAGGATTTGAGGATATTTTTAAGGGATAAATCATAGTATCAACTAAAAATATGTAAATCCCATTTTTGAACCTTGATTTTTGAACCTTTGTGCCAACTATGCATGGTCTGCTAATTAATGTGGTCACCAACCAGATTATTCCACACTATTAGGGAAACAATGTGACGACCTTGAAAACCACCCCTATAATTTTTCCTACAGTTTTTAAATATTTATTCCTCCAAAATCACATAGTTTGGGAAAATAGTTTTCCCTTTTTTAGCTAAATACACATCCTCACAAAAATAAAACAATTTTTGTTTCGTGGCCCCACATGGTTTATTATAACATTGAAACATTCCTTTTCTCCCAAAAATCCAGTTTAGAAGATCCGAAAAACCCTGAACACTGATGGGACTTTCCCAAACTCATTATTAATTCATATTCTGTCTGTAAAAGAGAACTAAACCAAAATTAAATGAATCCATTCATGAATCATATATCATGTTTTAACATTCATCCCTAATTAAAAGAAATCACCATAGAGTTCACAATACATGTGTGGTGAAACATTATCTGAGAACAACTCTAGCCATTGAGAACATATGTTTGCCTCTCTCTCCAATGTCTAATAGAATGCATGGTCGTTCTTCCCAAGAATATGTACAAGAGTGATAAACTATCCTTAGAGAGACATAATTATCTGGTCAAAATTTCAGTTAGTATACTCCCCCATAGAGGCATTAGCATTCAACTCAACCCCCTTATGATCAAAATTATTAGATGGGTCAGCATGATATCGGTGAAGCTATGAAACATGGAAGCCATAATTCACTCTATGTTACCTTTGATGTAGTAACAACTGAGAGGCTACTTGCCCTACTTTTTCTAGAATCTCAAATGGACCTATAAAAATACAAAACATCATCCCTTTCATTTATATAAATTTTTTCCCGGGAATGGGATATACCTACAAGAAAACATGATCCCGAACCTAAAATTTCATAGGATCTATATAGTGATCTCAAAAAGACATTTTTCTTGACCGATCATTCTACATAAAATTTGTGATTAGATTAAAATACTATGAGCACTCTAAAATGATATGAGGACATAGTAGGGATGCGTCTCATTTCTCTAACTATTATAAAGGTGAACAGAATGATCAAACATATAAGTACTCAAAAAGATCCATCAGAATCCTCACATAAAATCGATTTTTAGAGACAATCTATATGGAAGGGATATTATTCTACCAAGAATCACCAAAATCAAGGTTCCATTATTAGTGAATATCCTATAGAACATGTATCATCCATTTTGACATTCTATCAGTCTGGGTGTGAAACTTTTTGATTATAATAAACTATAGACCCATAAAATTCTGTAACCCCTTCAAGAAAAATGATTTGAAACAAACATCACTACCAGAAATGATAGTACGAGGTGCCCCATGTAGTCATATGATGTCATGAACAAATAGGCTTCCTAGCACATCAACTAAAAAAGTCTCTTAGATTTGATGGATGTTTGATAATTTCATTATTCTATCAATGAAAACCCATAAAAGGTTTCAACCTCACGATAAACATGGTAATCCAACTAAAAAGTATATTTAAACATCTTCACGTTTCCATTTTGAAAATTGATGCCAATGTAATAATCCTAAATGCCTTTGTTTCTCCATCATCTCTGAGAGATTGGTCGAACACGTAATCTTGAAGCTTGATTTTTTAAATTTCATCCCCAATGACCAATATAGGCATCTTATTTCTCTATACATTTTGACGATTCCTAGATTAAATTCCCAAAAAAAATGTGGAACTCAAGCGTAAACTCCTATATTATATCTTTTGTAATCCAATCATGACCATAAATACATAGTATGTTGCCTCTCTCCATAGACTATTCTAGAGGTGTGTCTTCTCCTAATTACTATCACAGAGATCGAATCCCTCGAGATATGTAAATTTCCTTTTCATATCCTTTTTATATATGGAAGAGATAAAAATAATGGATAAGAGATAAGAGTTTTTGTGATAGTCTTGAAATCCCACATGTATCTCTAAAAATAGGGTCATCAATTTCCCTTCATGAGAGGCTTCCCATATGGCCTACGCCTAAATTTTCAAACTCATCACATCCACTACAACATTTCCCCCTCCATGAGTATATAAAAGATCAAAATCAATAGAATAATGACATTCAACACATATTTTATGTATAGGAATCATGTAATGTTGTGTAAATATTCATTTAAGGATATTGTGTTCTGTATACCCGACAAAGTTCTAACAAATTAGATAGTTTCTCCAACAATGTAAGGAATGTAAAAATGGTACTAAATCAAGGTTTTTCATTGGGTAGATTCCCCCTTGATGCCTCAAATGTTGAGATATTTATGCAAGGACACTTTCCTCCCATATCATCACTTACCCTGTGTTGATTACCTATGCATAACAGTACACATTATAAACTCTCCCAGACTCAAGAATAATCACATTCTGTTTTGAGACAAGAGTACAATTCATCTTATGAAATACATTCCCACATGATTTAAAACATAGAAAATTTACACCATTATTTTTAATACCATTAAGAGGATAAGTTAATAATGATAAATCTTATATGAATTGCTTGTAATATCCATACATCCAAATGAATCTATATATATCAAACTCATTCTTGGGCTTCTCATAGGAAACCATAGCACTCACCTTCTCTAGTTCAATAGAGACTCCTGATTCTTAGATTATATGACCCAATATGTGAACGTTTTTTACCCATAATACGAACATGGAAATATTTTATATAATTTTATTCTCTCTCAATGTACTCAGAATGATATCATGGTTAATTTAGTGGTCTTTATGAGGGTGATAGTACACAAAGATTGAATTCACAAATATAACGCCAAAGGAATCTGGATAGGGGACGAACTCCTTATTCGTCAAATCCATGAAAATGGTAGGTGATTTCATGAGACTGATTGGCCTAATGAGGTACTCAAAGAGTCCATACATATTATGGAATGATGTAAAAGGTATGTTTGATGGATGATATCATACCTGATGATATCCCGATCATAGGTTGATCATTGAGAACACTCTAGCTCCTCGTAGCTTTTCAAATAGACCATTTATTTGAGGTATTTGATACCATTTCTTTATTTTAAGATGGTTTAATCTTCTGTAATGCACACATAAATGATGATTCACATACATCTTCTTTGGAAAAATAATATGGGGACCTGAATAAGAAGTGATAAGTCATATAAAACCTTTGGAAAATAAGTCCTAAAACTATCGTTTGAGATCCCGATGCTTATTAAGTGACATCCTGTATAGTGGAATTGACACACTATATGCTCCTATAATAATATCGACCATAAACTATACCCTGCTCAAAAGGAAGTAATCCATATATATCATCAGGGAATACACCTCTATGGAATTTAAAAATGGTGGGAATTAGGTTACAAATAAACTCTGATCATCTATTAATGCATTAAAAATATGGGTGGTCACTCTACTAAGACCATGATAATCTAGTCATGCTCTACTTTCAAGAACATCCCACTGACCCTTATGATGATAACTACTTCCCTCTAATGATGTAAATTTTACATTCAGTGATATATGTATAAAACGATGTGTTATAGAACCAATAAATTCGTCCTGAGAAAAAAATAAATTATTTTAATATCATGAACAAAGGGGTCCCACAAGAAATGGTCACTCCTACCTCAAGGGGATGTTATCTACATTGGAATTTTCCATCAAACTATACTCCCAATGGTGTATCTAGGGTCATTAAACCGTAGTAATAATTTATTTCCAGCATGATACAATCCATTATAGATACATATATTACATATTGTTAATAACATGTATCAAAAAAATAGATTATATAGAGGTGGATATGATAATATTACCTCATATTGTAGATGGTCTTGTATCCTGATCAATAGATATATGATATAATGCACGCTACATACATGATCCATAGCCCTATGGAACATCTTGACTACCACGATAAAAACCAACATTCTAGTGGAATTCTTGATTATGATTTTGGATTACATGACCATAACATCCTCCTCAGCCCATCATATTTGTGCCACTCAAAATCCCCTCATAACGCTGTGTAAAAGAACCTACACCTGTATGTGGATTTTCTACGGATCATCTTCGAAAAGAGGTGATGAAATGATATAACATGTTCTCTGAAGGTTACCTATAAAGCCGCAATCCAATCTCTCTAGAGGTACTCTTTTACACTGATTCATATAATTTTTCTTTCTTCCAGACTGATGGAACACCATACAGATATCATCACAGGGACTCTAGTTTCCACATTTTTGACAAGAAATATCTAGGGGTTTCTTCCTATTACTAAAATAACTATAGTAAATCTTCAACACAGATTCTCTATTTCCAGGACAATCTTTGTCCCTCAAGATTCACTAAGTGATAAGATCTTAATTAACTATTTTCATGAATTTTGGTAGGATAATGAAATTCAATTGAGTGTGGATAGAATATTGAATCCGATACGTAATGACTATAGAACAAGAAATCTAATTAATATCTAGATTTGGTGAAAGGATATATAACTTAGAGAAACACATTGAATACTTCACTATTGTCATAGAACCCTCCTCAAGAATAATTATTTATCTATATTGGTTAGCTCTCAACTTTTAAGGAAATATGTAATTGTAGAAGACTGTTTGGAAATCCACCCATATCATGCCATGGTGACAAAATGAATGATTACTTACATCCCACCGTAACATATAAAAATCATGTAGCCTGTAAGTATCAATATTGAAACTCAGCTTTAGAGGCATATCATGATGCTCAATGAGAGAAAATGTGGCCTCTGGCTATGACTCAATAGCCTATGGACCACCACAACTAGAGAAGGTTGGATGGTGATTCTTCTGGAACTCACAAGTCAAATTAATAATCGTAGGTGTAGGTCATGGAGCACTATGAATGGACCACATCTAATGATGCAAACATTCACGAACTAGAGCGTCAGTTCCCAAATTAGGTATAGTAGTCGATTCCTCAGGTGTAACTCCATGTAGTAAGGCTTGAGGCTCAAGGCCCATCACATCTAGTGTATGGAAATCTCTACTATCATGGGGAACAATATGAGGTCTTCATGGAAGGATTGTTCTATAAATGAAAATAACATGCCTCAGGAAAATCATTAAGAAGATACATATCAACACTTGAATAATAGGATCTTAAGAAAGATATCACTTCCCATTGGATACTAATCCAACTATCCACTTATGAAACCATGTATTGGTATGTGCTCATGTATATGTTTAGGGGTTCTAGTAGATGATATGAAATAGTGCATTGCCACATCAGTTTCTAGAAAGAATTTAACTTATGTTTCAATTTTAACATTTCAGTTTACATTTTCTTATATTAATATATCAAGGTTATTATAAAATGGACCATAATTCCCAGTGAATTATGGCTCGTAGTCCTTATCATTGAAAATAAAAACAATCTAATTTTAATCTAATGTCATGGCATGGTAAATTCCCAATTTTATCAGAAAAGGGCCCATAACTCCTCATAAATTGGAACTAGAAATCACTACTTTTTAGAAAATGTGTAGCATGCGAATATATATATATATAATGATATTTCACTCAAAAATCACATCCATATAAAAAATTAATTAAGTGAAATGCTCTTATATAGTATGGTAATATTCTTGACATGTGGATTCTAGGGGACTATGATGATGTTTCCAGAAATTATCATTTCCCTCTTATCATAGGTCAGGTGAGAAAATAATACCCTTAATTAGAATAATAATTAATAGAACACCGTAGAATGTGTGTCACCCAATTGTGAAATGATAAAACAAAAATAAGAAAAATATAACCAAAATTATAATTCAGTCTGCTTGACCATTTTTCCGATTATGGGTTTGTGATGACCAAGCACTGGTTATGACCAAGTTCCAAGCATTACTAATCCCCAATATATTATCTAAAAAATAGTAAATCACTAAAGAATTATCGGATACCACATTGTAACATCCCGGAGCTGGATTCCAATAATGATTCCCTAAGCCCAGTGGGCCACAGGGCCTTAAGAACATCTCCCCAAATGCAAGATGTTGTCGACTAGCATTGAGAACATTAGGTGAGTCCATTTGATAATATACCATTATTAACGGAGTGAATGATAGCGGATCATTATAACATAACTGGAGACTTTTAACCGATGCAATGTAACAAATAGATAACACAAAAAAAGAATATTGGAGTAATAAAAAATGAGACAACAAATACTCCTAAACCAAAGCCAATGATTATAACTCATGTACAAATAACGTTAGAAAACATGGATACAATTCAACTGGTTTATCATTTTATAAAAATGTAGAAAAAGTTACCAAAAAATTTCCCTGACAACTCGTGCTTCATATTATACATCTGAAACCATATCAATCCTAAGAAAGAAATGAATTAGGTGTCTGAAAAGTGTGCTAACCTTTTTCAGCACTTACAATCATGTATTTTACCTAGGTACCAATGGACCATCCAAAGGGTGTGATTAATCATAGTTGGCCACCACCAATAACTTCTATAACATATATTCCATGTAATATAAAACGAAATAGTTTGAAACCATGATGGTATAAAAGTTAGGTATTACAGTAATGTAAATACCCGAGTACATGCTTTAGTAATCAGCTGGTGTTTTAACCTATAACCAGTACATTAGTTAATTTTTTTCCAGTTTAGATAATTAATTAACATGAGGTAAAACTATCACTAACATGATAATAATAAATGGTCCAAGGTGAACAAGTCATCTATGATGATAATACTTTGAAAGAGGTTATAAGGTAATAACCAATGTAATATATACATCAAGGGTCACCAACTCATCCGAAACTACAACCTAACTATAGGAGAAAGTGTGTAATACAAGGAGATCTATCCAAGTCATTTCATATTAATTAATATAAATAGTTCCATAGATTACATCCAATGTATAATTGGATAAGCAATGTTGAGAACCAATGATGAAACGAATGCATTCCATGTCTATAGAATCTATGCTGGATTGAAAGAGTGTATTTGAGGCATACATCAATAGAATAGAAGGGATCCTATTGTTTAATATTTTTTATATACTAATAGACAATGATTAGGATCTATGTTTTTTCTCCACCAAAGAAACCAGAATCCTTGAATCGTAATGGAATCCACAAGTTCTCAAGGAATTACATCAAGAATCCAAAATCTAACACGAGTCAAATTAGTCCTGTAATGATTTCATATTCCATATGTAATTATTCACCATGAAACTGATTAATTTAATAATTATGCTCATGTAGTCTTCATGTTTTTTTATAAGTTCATTTTTTAAGACTTGATAATCATTATTGTAACAAAGCCAATGGCATTAAACCATTATAAAAATTTAATAATTGATTACATGGTTCTCTCTTTTACCTTTATTTTACATGATAAGGCGATATATGGATTTGTTACCATATGAAATTAATTTATTATAAACTTTTAAAATTAAAATATACAATATACATTTCATTTCCATTTAAAATAAATTATTCAAGTTATAGCAATTACTTTGTGTGAGTCAAGTGGAAGGTAAACATGGTACAAGCCATTAGTTAATTCAATAATAGTTTAATATGGGACGTATTACCATTATAATGGTTAATATCAAGAATGCCTAAATAGTGAAATAAACCCACATGTCAAATCCAAAAACACAATTAATATAAAAAATATACAATATGGGTTAGTATACATTGTAGTTATAAAAACCAACAATGAATAGAATATATGGAATTAGTCTTAGAACAATGTTATAATGACTAAAAGAAAGGAATATTAATTAAACAGGTGATGACGGATGAAATTGGCATGAAAACATGAAGATTTATAAAACTATGAAACTAGAGGGAGGTGTAATATACCACCTAACTCATTCTTATATGACTAACATCATCCATTATAAACCTCTAGTTTGGCCTTGTTTGGAAGTGATTTGAAAAAATGGACAAAATCCCTAAAATTTGGGAATACATTCATTCAGTTATATATAATTGTTGATAGGAATATGGAAAAAATATTAAAAAATAATCATGTTCATACCAGTGTGGATCCAATGAGACAAACCGCATTCAAATTGGACTTCTGATAGTGAACTGAGATCACTATCTATAATAGTAGCTTTCGGAGCTCCAAAATGTGAAATTTGGGGGTGGTGTTTGATGGAGAACCAAATGAGAGGAGGGAAGAATTTAATTAATTTTTATGTGATAAATTTGAAAATCACGAAAAGTATCCTATAAACTATATTGCTACATGGTTTTCCATATAGTTATCCAACCATGCACGGTCTTCTGAAGGAAGGGGTAACAGCATGGTTAGGCCACACGGTTAGGTAAAACATATGCCAACCATGAGAAACATATTTTAAATTTGGTCTATATTTTTTTCATGGTCGTGCTCTCCAAATCATATGGTTATGGAAAATCTTGTACCCCCTATTTTTAATTGTCCATGCTCACACAGTTTAAACTAATTGTGTTTCAATCTCCACATGATTCATTTTTACCATTTCATAGACATTTTTCTTCCAAAAAATGAGTTATGGACTCCGAAAAAAACCCAAACAATCTTGGGACAACTATAAAATCATTAAGAATTAAAATTATATCCATTAAAGATAATTAGACCAAAATTATAAGGATTTATAACTAATTTAAGAAACTGCTTCCTATGACCACAAAAGTTCATTACATATTATGTAACATGTAATATAATTTATAGATTATATAATTAGAATATAATTTTATATAATGATATAGAATATTTCTCTTGATTAACCAGGTTATAATGTATTTTTATAAAGATAAAATAATCTATGATGTACATCTAGAGTTTTACATAGAGTCAATGGAAATAGGTAACAAATTATATTTCACCAATTCATAGATATATAGATTTTCCAACTAATCTACTATATTTTTCTCTTGGGTTAAATTGATTTTTTAAAAAAATTTGGTCTGGTCCAAAATCTAACAAATGGAATCATTATTTTGAAACATACTGAAAAAACTAGTGACAAAAAATATAGTAACTTTTTCCCATTGCTATATTGGTATAGGTAATTATTGTAAGAAATAATATTTTTATTTGTTTTTGGATTTATCCTATTAATATGTGAGGAATTTAAAAATAATCAACCACTTTTCACGTCATACATGGCCATGATATAACAACCCTATACTCCTCATATATTTTTTGAATAATTCATTAGACATTGCACTTTCAATGATGAAATAAATGTAGTAGTTCTTCTTGAATGTAAATAAGAACAATAATTATTTCTAAAAAACACAAGATATAATATTGTTCTTATTCCCATATATAATTGTCTTACCGACCATTTAATATAACCCTAATGGTATGAAAATATTCATCTAACCATTGGGTCTCGAGGACTTCTCTAACAATGTATGTGATAAGGGAAACTAGAAAAAAAAATTCCAAAAAATAATACTTCACATGAAAAAAAAATTCATGATAGTGATTACCACTATTCATGTCCATTTTTCATTATCATCATGAATAATTTATTATATGAAATTGTATTTAATAAATCAGGCATTATATTTCATTTATCAATTTTATAAACCATAATGTTTTTGTGTATTTGGATGTACATTATCAATGATCATTACATTAGGAACAAAACACATTTTTAAATGATTTTATTCAATATTTTATATTCAGTGAACGTAGTTGGAGTCTCCCCAAAATGATATTGGTTCCATGTTTTTAGAAGAATTTTTATATCTTTTCATGTGACAGTAATTATCATGAGACTTAGGCTATGACATGATATCCAAATATTAGAACACAATTAAATATTTATACAGGACCATTAAAATACATAATAACTCCCTCATATGGTTTAATATAGTTAAGATTAACTACTGAAGTAATTCGATACATAATTTCTATAATGTATAATTAAAAATAATTAGAAAAATATAATAGACTACACTTATTTTTCAATATAATAATAGGAATATATAAATGAGATAAATCATAGATAGTTAAAATATGATACACTATTATTTATATAAAATGATATTCCTATTATACATTATTAGTTAGCTATTATGAAATGTGTCCTCGATATTCTCGTGGATAACTAATGAAATTATTTTAGAAACTTAATATTATATATATTAGACTATTATATCCATAAGTCAGACTTAGTAAATTATCTATAGAGTTAGTGATCTCATAATTTCCCCAAAATAATAACCTAATGCCTTTCATGATCATCATGTATGTGAGAGTACACTAGAATTTTGTCAACAAATACTATAGAAAAAATTGTAATCATACCAATGAATGCTATATTTTATCAATTTCATAAGGACTATCAGTATATTTATAACATTAAATGGTGTGGCCAAGTACTCATAATGACTATAGTAGATTCTGAGGGCTACCATAATAATATACTCCTCCTTGACATGGAATTGGGGGTTACCAGATCAATGATAAATTTTAGAGAACCATTGATATCCCTTAAAAATATTGAATAGAACATGAATTATAGAAAGTGCATATTAGTTTTTGGTTAATACTTTTTTAGAATTAAATTTAAAACCAAAAATTGGAAGATCACCAACCAAAATCTATATAAATTAAATTTTTCGGGATTAAGATAAATATACATGGTCTTTCTAAGATATTACTTTTCAAATCATCAAATCGGACCATTAGTTAACAAAATTCTATTGGTTCTATTTTATATGATATATTTGAAATAAGACTCATTCATGGAAGTATATCAATAAAAATTACACTTCCATTTAAAGGTATTGTCTAGAATAATTTCCTTAAAATCCATCTAGGTATCAATATATATTGATAGGAAAATAACTATTTTTGGTTATCATTATAGTCCCTAAGTTTTTTTACAAGTTATAATAGATTTTACTAAACACATTTTTTAATGTCCCTAATCTCACAACATTCTTGTTTAATTCCTCGTTAAAAATATGAATGATTCCATCAAAATACATGAATGTATCTTGATAAAAATTGAATACAATATAATCATTGAATATAACAAACCAATAAATTCAGTAGATAAAATCTATGATATCATACTCTAAGACAGCAAAGTCCCAATAATACTATACCACATCAATGAATATAGAATTTTTTAATCACTAAAATTCTATATTCTCCCTCACAAGAGAGAGGTCATGATGCTAAAAAATTAATAATTATTTCCACATCGAGCACTATTTTATTAACCACATGAGATGAAATAAATTTGTTGTATATTCTAGTTACAAAAAATAATGCATTAAAATGAAATCAAGATAAATATCATCTTGAAATGTTGAGGGATATAGTTCATTATTTTAAACAACATATTTATCCCTAAAAGTTTTAGAGAAACCCCTCTTAAATGATTTATATCCTCATGTGGATATAGTTCCTACTATAATGTCGGGGTGTTCCTTGAATTTCCATATCTAAATGAAATTAGTGAGAAAGAATTCCCCTGATGATATTTTTCTATTAGGTAATGTTTGAAATTTGAAAAATTACATGCAATTCCATTTTTTTTATTTAAAATGATTGGAAAATTAGAATTTTTGATAGCCCATTCATCTATAGTTGTTACAATCTCATGAGGAATACATATATTCACTTCATTTTTATGATGGAGAAGATAAAAAATGAAATTTTGGATATATTTGTTGTTCCACTACTTCTCAGGGTGTATCTTTATTATCTACACTTATTTATATCTCTATATTTTCCACTTATGTTCATATGGATGATAATGTACATTTTAGATGATTTAAAATAATTTCCTTATCCACCACCATTTCCTGGTTCACATGATCTATGTTATTTTCAACATATAATGACACCCCATTAGAAAAAAATATATATCGTAGACCTGACTCGAATATACATGATTCAAGATATTCACATCCTTCCACATTTAGTAAAAAATAAGAAATTTATATAAATTGATCTTTCCGTTCATTAAATGAGTGATTTCTTCACATTATATCAATGAAATATAGTGTATATTCTTTACATAAGGTATGTAGATATAATTATTCATTAACCATTTCTCTAATCCTTCCTAATTGAGTCTCTTATTAATCATATGATGGAAATCTAGATCCATCCATTATCATGTCATTTATTTGAGAATATATACTACTGAAATATCATTATTCTCACCTAGAAATATTAAGAAATAATGGTTTTGATTCATCCTGCATGGACATACTTCAACATATTTTGGTCATGAGACACCCTGAATTGTTGGTGGGTTCTAAATATTGAATTCAATTATTTTTTTAAATACATTACTTTTTTAGACTGATGTCCTTTTTCAGCCTATAAAATATACCACAATGGTTCTAATATGTTATCAGATTACTTGTGGTTTAGGTGGAGTATAATTCTTAATGTATCCCTCTTACAGATTAAAAACACTACATTGGATTCTTTCTCCTATCATTAAAGTATAAAAATTCTAACCTTTTTAGGGCAAAACACATTAGTTATAAATATTTATAATGTGTATGATAAACCAAAAATATTATAGAATTATGATTTTAAATTTTGGATCTATGAAATAACTTGTAAATAATAATATTTATATGGTATAACCCTTAAATAATTCTTGACACCCAACTCTTATCAATTAAATCCACTATAAGGATGTGAAAACTATATTAAAAGTATTTTAAAGCACATTTCACACCCAAAACATCCTATCAACATTATTTTTTGTAAATTTTTTTTTCATATTTTTATCCCAAAATACATATCTCCACATGTTCTATATCCGCTTTTTTCATCCAAACTAATAGATGACATCAAACTCATACCATTTATAACATCCAAACCCTATCTAATTGTCAAATAAACTATTCAAACACCACTATCCATAGAAGAATCCCTTGAACATCAATAGTGGGTAATAAATTTCAATGGATTCACTAAATCATTAGGGGTGATTTTTACATCCAGAAAATATACCCTATAAATGGTGACATATTATTTAATCCTATAAATATGTCACATCATAAATTGTGATATAAATTAAATACATATCATAGAAATAATTAGAGTCAAAAATGAAAATATTATTGCAAAATAATTCTAGAAGACCTAGAAAATCATAAAATACAATATGGTTCCAAGTTTAAAATTTCATAACCTGATCCATGTTGGGACTTGAGCCGCAACAACCCCAATCATGCCTCTGCAAGCCAGGGGTGGGACTAGCGTTGAAGGAATAAAAACTCAGGGAGGAATTTTCATAGGAACCTGTAAATGCACACACAACCAAATCAATGAAACAATGCAATGGAAAAGAAAAAAAATATACAACACTACTATAAAAAGGAAACCAAACATGCGTCAACCTCTAAATTGTACAAGAACTGAAATGTAAACTGAAATGTAAAAGGGTAGAAATACCCACCAAACCAACAAATTACAAGGGCTTGGCAGCAAAAAAAAAGTAAAACATCTGAGAGATCCTTTATCATAGATCCCAAGATATAACCATTGCACCCCCTCCAATATCATTATACCCCTATGCTGAATTGATTTCATGATCAACCTATCCATCATCTGCACATGGCATGACACATGTTGTAATATCCCTTGCCGGAGTGAGTATAAATATTCTCCGCAGGATGCCCCGAAATGGCGAAGGGGGAGCTGTTAGAGATGCAACTAAAGATGAAAGAAGAAGCTAGAAAAAGGTATAGTAAAAGAGTGTAACTAAACACAACAAGAGAGTGAATTAAGGTCA
The DNA here is from genome assembly GCA_963277665.1 of Viscum album. NCBI lineage: Eukaryota > Viridiplantae > Streptophyta > Magnoliopsida > Santalales > Viscaceae > Viscum > Viscum album. The sequence continues at coordinate 1,959,987,059 of OY728165.1, forward strand.
TACAAACACAAGGATATAGAAATTTTGGGAAGATGAACTTCTCTTTGAGTCTTCGCTAGATATTTTAGGAGAGTAGACTAATCCATCCATTAGATGCTAGACACAGAAAGCATGTGTCATAAACTGATTTTATCCACCTCTCCTGGATGGAGAATAACCAAGGCCCAAGGAGTGGGTACTACACTAATATATATATATATATATATATATATATATAATCAGTAATAGAAGACAAAACTAAATATTATGGGGATATCCATATGACATATCATCCCAAAAAATAGTTCACCAAAAGTTCCAGAAGTAAAAACTAATGATTGCCAACATCCCTCAAGTTTTCACTAAAATGAATGTCAAAGGGAATTAAATCACATCACCTTTATAATATCATATTTTGGAGGCACAATCTCGCCCTCACTGTTTTAGGTCATGTCATAAGGACGTGTCCCAATTGGGAATGTTTTGTTATTTTTTGTGAGTTCAATGGTATATCAAAACATGTTTTATCATGGATCCTCATAGCTGATAGATCATTTCTCAAGGTAAATAACCCACTTACCAGACCTACAGGACCATTTTCTCTACACTGACATTTGCCAACACCACTACCCAACCCATCAGAAGGGTAATACACTGGTGGGTAAGCCCAAAAGAGTTATCATCAAACAACACTGTCAAGCCCCGCTAGAGGGTAAGAAGAGAATATTAAACTATGAATGAGACTTCCCAGACCTCCTGAAGGGTATGCTCAGAAGAGTAAATGGAGTACGCCATAGCCCAGCAATGTTGGTGGGTAATCCCTGAAGAATCAACTGCGAACACTACTACTTAGCCCCAATGGAGGGATAGCCCAAAAGAGTAAATGAAAAACCCCACTACCCATTCCTATAGTAGGTTAATACCTAATGTGTCGACAAAAAACACCACTACTCATCCCCACTCGAGGGTAATCTAGTACTGCTCTGGCCATTCTTGTTGGATGGTACCACCCTTAATGCATCAAGGAAGTACACTACAATCAGCGGGTATCGCCCCAGATATGCGGAACTCCCAAAACATCATAGATTATTTCTCAAAATCCTTTAAAGAGGTCACCATAATTTTCTATTGGGATGAACACTAATGATAGGATACTTGGGCACCAGAATTAGAGTTCCTAAGAAGGGTATACGAGAGATACCATATTCAAAAAGTTGTACATGGAACATGTGGGGCCCACACCAAGTGTAACCTTGCCTCTTCTCCTTGCTGTGTACCTATCCATACATAGGTACACCAATATTAATATTAACCCTCAAGGCATTGTAGCATACAACAAGAGTACATGGAACGTATAATCCATAATGTTGGTGAGCACACGATGCCCTTTGTTTGATATGAAAAGATAAAATGTAATTCTTTCAATATTCCTCTTGATATATCCTAGGATAATATAATGGATCAAACTATCTTTATCCTTGTGAAAAAATGCACAGGATTGACTACTCATTTTCATGAATTAGATATCTAGTGGAGAAAATTCATTTCAGAGCATTACGCACAAATGGTGATTCATGGGACCCCTACCATGATACCGAACCACATAAAATGGATTAGGCCACTGAAATACTCTCATAAAATCACATTATATTTTCTAATCATTCATCCCAAAAAAACACCTAGAGAAAAGATTAATTTCACCGAATACATCCACATCAGGCCTCATGGGGCCCACGCCTCTATTTTAGTTTAACAACTAAAATATATGATGAAAATTACACCTTAAATCTCGGGTCACAATGCCTCACACGACACAAAAATCAGACATTATATACATATATAAAATCTGATACATATTTCCCAAATAATAATATTTATATTATTATTATTATAATCATAAATTTTGTGTCATCGAGCAGTGATAATGATTTATAAAAATCAAAAGACAACAAAAAAATATCCGCCTCAAATTAATTGTCATGATTCCATAGATAGCACAAGAATCAGATTTATGGTTTTCATGCTTTGTCTGATAAAAGATTTCTGAATAATAAGAATTATTTTATTATTAAACTTGTACATTTCTTACTACTGAACCACTAAAAACAAAAAAGTCATGATCTTGTCTAAAAATAACACTGTCTATATGAGGAATGTGTGGTAGTATGTGGAATGAAAAATAGATTCCCTGTTTAGGAGTGATCATTGGTTGAACCATCCTTGTCCCACTCTGACCCGACCCAGCCGCTTTGGCCTAGTATAAATTTCAAGACTCCCCCACCGGCACGCCCCCTCATCGCTGCCTAAACCTACATCCACCGCAGGATCCATTGTGTTTCACTGTAGGAATGCCGGCACACCGCCAGCTCACGAACCATCACCAACATCTACTAGTGCAGCTGCACCGGTGCTCCTTCCATGGACCATCGAGAACACCCTGGTCCCCCGAAATCAGTCCAAGATAATATATAGACTCTTTGTGATGATATATTCACTGACACATCATCTGCTCGACGATCCATTGATTTTTTAGCATATTAAAAGTTATATGCCACTTTCTCTTTTGAATGTGCCTCCTCCAATGCGTGAAACCCAGAAAATATCATAGATCTGGAATCCTTTTTCATGACCTTCATAGATCCTTTCCCCATTCAATGATCATGTTTAATTTCTACGTGCTAAAAAGGTGATCGACAAAGAATGTGAAGAACGAAGAAGAAAAAATGATCCATTAATTAAATGTCCAATTGTCAGTATTAGTTTTGACACAAAAAATGATTTCAAAGGTATGAAATTGATAAAAAGTCAAAAAAGGCCATAAGTTCTTCAATTAGGGATGTGAGAAATCTGAAAGAGAAATCCAACATCAATTTTTTATCTTCAATTTTGTTTTTTATGCTCTATTCTACTAACATCTACATATTCTCCACAATCCGGTGAAGATGAGACATCCAAATGTGATATGAAGAAGATGATGGAGCTCTATCGACATTCATGGGATAAATGAGCTATCCTGGTATCATTTTTTCTTATCACCTATTTATAGTAAACTTATAACTATCGTGGAATCCAAACCTCTTGCACACTCTCACTTGAGGTCTTACCTTGGGAAACAACCCATTACGAACTCAATTGTGGTATCATATTCCCAATATGATTCCCCATTATATAGTAATTCAAATTAATTTATGAGAAACAATATATTTTAATTATATTATTTAAGAAAACCCCCTCCTTGTATTTTTCTATAGAAGAATTGTGCCCACAATTGTTATACCCCTCATAAGATATACGACATTCTCTAGACTCAACCATTTCCAAATATTTATGATCCAAATAACATTTGATAGATATACCATTTCCATCTTATGAGTATTATAAAATATACAATAATTTTGTATAATATACTCTGAAAACATCGAGCCTCATAATTTCATGTCATCTCAGCACCTAGCACTGGAAATATATGAGGAAACAATCCATAGTCTTCAATGGAAAATACAGGGTCTCTACATCATTCCATAATTCAATAATTTCATCCCTGAAAAGAAAAAATAAGGAAACCATATTGGGTTACTGATATCAAACCTAGCTCTCCCGCTCCCAGGAAAACATACATGTTTCAATGTTGTCATAGCATGTGAACCAAAGGGATAGTCCATCCTTTTTTGTTATTCTCTTGTCAATGAAGTGAAAATGATCACGCACTTATCTACTCAGTTATGAAACATGGGAGAGTTAGTGGACCCATTCCATCTATTAAGGGTATGTTAAGTAGTTAGGAAACATCCCCATCTCTTTGCACGGTTTTTAATGGCCAAAGAACTATTAGGATAGTTCTCATCCATGAATGAAACTCAACATCCCGTATCAAGACAAGAATCACTATTTGTATCTACAGTAAGGTATCATGATTCCCTCCTTAAAAATATATTTATGGTTAAACACCTAATGATGTCTTGTCATGCAGTATTTTATAGTCAGTGCATCACAATAGATACTCTATTATATACTAATATAGTGATGGAGTCAACGCCATCAACTAACGAATATTGTACACTACTTCTCGACTAGGGTCACCTGTAAGGAACGTAACTGCTCGAACACATCCCATACTACGAGAGCCTCGTAATTCCTACTAAGGAAATATGCAACAACATCACCCTTGCCCAACTTATAGACTATCTCAAATTAGTAATTATGTAGGAAGTTCAACAAGCACCATTGCCTTGGGATCAAGACTCCAAGGGTGAAGACTTCCTGAGACTTTGGTGTTCTGTACAATCCAAATTCTATTCACCTAGAAGTTATTGTCTCCACACCCTTAGGTCGAAGACATCTACCAGAATAACCACATAGTTAGTCACAATGTTCTATTCGTGGGGTATTTTTCACCTCAACTTGTACTTCTTAACTGCTGTATCAAGGTTTACATTGATTATAATAGGTAACAATGAATAGGGCATGTAACTAAACTCATCCAACCTCAAGAACCTAGACATGAAAAGATCACGGGATGCCTTGCGTGTCTTCACTTCCCTTGGATGGAGAGTTATCCTAAAACAAATACAATACTACACTCACAAGTGTAATCTCAGGAAAGAAAAGTGTCCATGCCGAAAAACTCCACTTACAATGCCAGTACTTTCTCTGACACTCCATTGATCAACCTTTGTATGAATGCACAAGTCATAAGGACTAATCCAACACACCTCGATACTATCCTCTTTGGGCGGCACCGACTCACCTAAGAGTTTTTCTCCCACCACAACTATATTTCATTGTGGTAGAAGGGCCTCTCTTCCTCATCCATTCAAATATATGTCTAAAAACACCAAAACGATGTTACACTGACTTACCACGTCACCCTGGTAAAACAATAAGAATGAATTATAATGATAAGAGTACCTAACATAGTGTCTAACATTTTCTTCTAAAAAATGAATAAAAGAAACCGGTTTATATCTTATCTTCTCATGCACTACAAGATTATAGACATCCATAACATACAACTACAAATGGCCTCGACCACAAGATCCCTGAGCATGATGTGGGCCACCTACTGGTGGTGGATAGATATTGTAATTTCATCCACAAACAACCAATACTTCTACTCCCCTATATACACAACCTCCTTGGGGACCATGATTTCCCCATAAGGGATATCCCTAATCAGGGAATCTTATATTATGTTGAAGTTCATTTACTATTTTTTTTAATTCTCAATATGTATGGTTGGGCACTATCATTCCATGTGACCTCAGCAGTCACGGGCATAACACCGGTCCTCCAATTGTTTTTTATGCACTCTATGCCTTAACACCCACATACGACTACATGCATGACACTGATTATGTGGAGGCTTATTGTGTCAATATCTTGTAGTCTTATAGCAGCTAGTTGTGGAAGACATCTCCAATCTATTTCACCCACTTCAAAAACAAATTGTATTTCTCCCCTTTAAGTGAAATATATCAATCAGTTATGCCTACTCGAGTACCTGAGAATATGTAGGAATTCAAAAGGGTGCTATGATAGCACAGATCCCTCCATGAAGTCCCTAATCTATCTTTTTTGCTATGAATTAGTTGTCCTGGATCATGTCCCAAAATTAGAGTGCAAGGTCTGCGAACATATTCTTGTACATAGCCATCATTACCTCTCCATAAACAAATTAAAGGAGCTCATAAATCATGATGAAATGTAAAAAGGATGGGTAGTACTCCAAGTGGAATAGCTACTGGAAGTAATCCAATGGGATTACATACTCATCATGTATTAGAGTACCCGAACACCACTAACTTACAACTACTCCATAGAAAATATTGGATGCCAAAGCCACCATTTTAATTATCAGTGTCTAAACCCACATGAAGAGGCGAACTATTGAATTATGGAAAACCTCCACATCCCAAAGGTATGGATCACCACATAACCTCATCATTCTCTAATGGTGACCCCAAAAAAGAATACTCAACCCAATGAAATCCTTAGCCTACCCTGGTGGGACTAACTACAGCTCAGTAAGTGGAGGTACAACTACATGTCCACATATAAGAAGGTGGATCATATGATGGATCGTGAACTATGGCCTCATATCTCATAAGGTCATCTTCACAAATCGGTGCTAGTACCTTGGGCGACTATCATTGTGAATGTATCTTGAAATGTATCAAGGATTAATGCGGTCAAATGAGCATATATATGTGTCAACCACAAAGGGGAGCTTACTCAAGAAGGAAATTCAATAAATCAATCATGTATGATGCATGTACCAATGTTCCCTACAAAATATTTCATAGAATGATGTGTCAAAAAGAGTGTAACCTTTGTCTAGGTGAATGACTATGTTGGTCATCACACCATCATGAGACTCCCTAGTCTGAGAGCTTCTTTCAAGTCATGTTGACATTATTTCATTAAACCCAACTAATACTTTTTTATGGAATTGTCTAAAAAATGTCCTAGTGATTGAACCACCTATCATACTACTTTATCACGACCCAACCCATGTCGGGGAATTTTACACAACTATTATAAGTCTTCCTATATATTTTAGGTGTGGATACTAATGTCTAAGGCACAAAAACATCGGGATGCATTTTCCTAAAACCTATACACACACACATATCCAACCCAATTCAACACTACATATGAAAATAAAAACAAGATACAATATTGTTATAAAAAGGAAACTAAACATGCATCAACCTATAAATAGTATAGGAACATAAATTTAAACTGAAAGGGAAAAGGGTTAAAATACACACCAAACCTGAAAAGTGCCAAAACCAATAAGTAACTGAAAAGTAAAATAGATGAGAGCTCAACACCCATGGATCCCAAGTTAAGAACACATCATGCTGTCTAAGAACCATGAATCCCTAATCTCCTCAGATGCCATGATCAACATGTATTTCATATGAAAATGACACGATACATGCATGGAAAACCCATTAATGTGTGAGAATAAAAATACTAAGAATGATACCCAAAAAGGAGAAGGGGGATCCTTCAGAGATATAAAATTAGAGCAAATCACTAGATAGAACAAGGAACAGTAATATAATAAATCTCAAACCAATAAGAGAGTGATGAAAGTTCTTCCAATCACAAGGAGATAGAAAACATGAGAAGATAAACTTCACGTCGTGTCTTTTGTAATTATTGTAGAACAGTAGAATCATCAAAGAAAAATAATCATGATATGGAAATCATTTGTCATACCCCCCTGCATCATCACCTCTTCTAGAAGTAGAGTAACCAAGACCCAAGGAGTGGGTACTGAAATAGGACATATATACATATATACTCAATCAAAGAATCTCAAATGAGAGATTAAGGGAGTCTCCATCACACAGATCATCCCAGGAGAATTTTCACCACTAGTTCCATTAGTACCCACCCACAATGCCCTCAATCCCTCTGGTATGATCTAAAAATAATGCTAAAGGGACTTGTATCACCACACAATGATACTATCCTCTTTGGGTAGCAATGTCTCACACTTGAGGTATTATACCCCATCATGGGGATGCGTCTCACTGGATAAAGAGCCCCTCTTTCTCATGAGTTCAAAGGTGTCTAAAAACATGACTTGTCACTAATCAACAAACCGTAGAGATAATGTTTCAAGGTCAAGAACCCACTACCCAGACCTATTGGAGGGTATGATCAGTACATCCATCAGTGAACGCCACTGCCAAGCCCCACTGAAGGGAAGTACATCAGAGGGTATGCATGGATGTGTTATTAGAAAACGCCACTGCCCTGCCCTAATGGTAAGTAAGCCCGAAAGAGTAAATCGTTAATGAAACTAGAAATCCCCACTCGGGGGTAATATCTATTGATTCAATCAAGAACCCCACTACACATCCCCATTAGAGCGCATGACCAAAGAGTAAACAACAACCACAACTTCCCATCCCCACTGGAGGGTTAGACTAGAAGAATTAACAATGAACGCCACTATCAAACCCCACCAGATGGTATGATGGTACTCCTCTGGCCATCTATATTGGATGGTACCTCTCAAAAAGCATTGAAAAACTACACTGGAATCATCGGGTATCATTGTGGATAGGTGAAACACTGAGAACGTCTTACTGTAAATCTTGAATACCACTAAAAAGGGAGCCATCGCGTTCTAGGTGGAAGGTCACTTAGGATAGGCAACTCACGGGAAAATAATCTATGTTCAGTTGAATTGGATATGATAGATAGATGAATCATAAAGTGGTACATTCCACCTGTGGGCCCCACACTATGTGTGACCCCACATCATCCATAGGCCTTATAGCTAGAAATACTGAGGAACAAAAATGTGAACATCAACCCCTAGGCGTGCCAACATTCTCCCAGGGTACATGGCCCCCATGGCCTAAATGGATGATGAGTGCACAATGATCATTGTTTTATCTGAAGGGATAAAAAATTATTCTACTATAATGCCTCTTCACATGGCCCCAAATAATCAAATGGATTACACCATCACAATCCTTGTAGAAAAATGCATGAGATCAACAATTCATTTTCCCGAATCAAACATCTAGTGAAGAAACTACATTTTGCAGCATTACATGTGAACGATGCATTATGGGGTCCATTCCATGATACTAAAACACATCAAAAGAATTATCCCTTGTGATCCTTTTAGATAATCACATGTGATTTTCTATTCATTCATCCCAATCAGACACCTGTTGAAAAAGATGCATTTCACCGCAAACACCCAAATTGGGCCTCATGAGGCCCATACATAAATTTTGCTTAAATCTATTTAAATAGGTCTTCAAATGTTTTCCACAAATCCAGGGTCACAATTATTGAGATAGCACATCAATCATATGTTGTCTGTAGATGTTCAATTCCATAAAATTTTCCCAATTAAAATTCATTATATTATAATTTATATTATTGGAATTTTTGTGCCACTGATCCTCGAGCATGCGTTATAAAAATCCCAAAAAAAATAATAAGGTCTACCTCGATGAAAGGGTTGTGTTTCCACAGACGCCACATGAATTAGACGTCCAGTTGGTAAACTAGGTCCAATACAAGACTTTTGAATGATAATAATTATATTATTGTTAAACATTGGCTTTTTGTGGGACCCAGCCAGGAAAACAAAACATAAAAGTCTATAACTGTTCTAAAAATATTCTCCTTGATAAGAGGAATTTGTGGCCATATACATCAAGAAAAATAGACACTTCATTGAGGATTTATCTGTGTTTGAAACAACCCTGAACCACTCTGGCCCGGTGCAAGCACTTCAGCCTAGCCCAGCCACTCCAGCCCGGTCCACATCCCCACTGCTCGGCCCTATCTATTGTAGCACACCATGGCTCTACCACCTTGCCTCAATGGCATTTTGCGCATCCTATTATGCATTTTTTTCACCATCGACTAAACCCGTGGTCACTGTGGGTTCCGATGCGTGATGCCAGAGTCATCGCAGACTATCACCTACAGCAACCGGTGTCACCGGACCAGTGCCATGCTAGTGGCCCTTCCCAGGATGACCGGGAACACCTTCGTTTCCCAGAATTCAGTCTACGTCCAAATATGGACTCCTTGGGACATGATCATTTTTAACAAAAACTCCTCCTGAAGATCTTTCTCTATTTCAGTGTCTCAAATTGAATCCACTACTTTCGCTCACCACCACACTTCGTACGATTCCCGAAGCATGAAACCGCTGTAGATCTAGAATCCACTAATAACGACCTTCACAAAACCATGCCTCTCTAAACAATCAGAAGTTGTTTTATCATACTAGAATTATGACCAATGAAGAACTTTATGAACAGTGATGAATGATGAAGAACAAAAGATATAGAAGTTAAACTGTCGATGTCCATTTTTAGATTGGCGATCAAAAAAGGATTTCAAAGTATAAAAATTGATCAGATGTAAAAAGTGACTACAAATTCTTCAATCAGGGTGGTTTTAATTTCAAATGAGAAATCCTGCCTCAATTTTGGATCTGTATTTGTGTTTTCTACACTATTATATTCTAATGTCTGCATTTTCATCAGGATCTAATAAAGATTGGATGTCAAATTGTCATCAGAATAAGAGGATAGAGCTCCATCGACATCCAATGGATAAATAAGATAAACTTTTCGTAGTTTTCATTAATACCTATTTATAGGAAACCACCATCATTAATGGAATCTGAACCTATCACAGCCTCTCACCTGAGGCCCCACCTAGAGAAAGAACCCCATTACGAACTTAATTATAGTATTGTATTTACAAACAGGGTCATAGTTCATGAGTTATTCAAATTAATTCCGGAGTTAAAATAATTATTTTTTAATTTATTAATGAAAATTCCATATATGTTTTTTTCTATAGAAGTCCTAAACTGACCAATGTTTTGTCCCACCAAGTGTAAACGCCACACTCTAGACTCAACAGTGGCCTCAAATATCAAATCTAAGATACCATTTTAGAGGTATCACATTTCTCTAACATTCATAGTATAAAATATACTAAATATATTTTTATAATATTTTTATTCACTCCAGGCCTCAAAATATGATGTTGTCTCAGCACCTAGCTCTAGAAATATATTTAGTAATATTCCATAGTCATACAAGGAAAAAACAGTGTCTCTACATAAAACTAATTCAATCTCTACCCATGACCTCCTCCACCATTTCAAATTTATCTCTAATAACCAAAACATGAAGATTATTTTATTGAATTAAGTTTTATTTCCCTTACCAAAATCATGTCGAACAATAATTCTATATACACCAAAAATAATTTGTAGCGTACGAGTATAAAACCTTGTAGGAATTTCCCAAATTAAATTCCACACACACCACTAGAACAAGAATAAGTTAGGTCACATTTATATAAAATATAATTGAAGAAAAAAAACTAGTGGGCAATATAAATATGAATTTATATATAAAAATCTGTAATTAAGTCACACGAAAACATACACTAACCCCATAAACTCACATTCCCATGCAATAAACCAAACCTTCACCCCATGAGATCTCTTTAATCAACCCAAATCCCTCACTTGTATAACATGTAATTTAAAAAGTCCAAATTAATGACTATAAATCCATCCCTCTTAAACATAGACATTACATAGTAGTAAAATTAGTGTTACCTAATTATGGAGCCACAATATTTCCTTAAAAATAATGGCATTTTCATATGCATCGTGAATACAAATAATCACATGAAAATTACATGTCCCAAATACCAAAGTGAATTTTTTTCAAAATTAATCACCACATGTTTTTTAATAAAACATATTATAGGATTCAGCCATAATCTTTATTTTCATAAACAAGTCTATAATAAATAATTACTCTAAAAATGATTTTCCATGGGTTTTCACTAAAAAATCAAATGCATTTTTGATTTAAAACCCCAAATACTTAATGTTCAAGGTATAAATAGTGTTAGGATGAAATCATCTACCAATAACCTTTTTTCATCAATGGAATCATTACAAAATATCAATGATTCAGTCCCTTACAACCATCCAATGGTTGTATATAAAAAAACACACATAAAAAAACTACCTAAACCACAAGTTCTAGTAATAAACTCCCATAAGATGGGTATCTCCTATGATAAAATGAATATATATGTTAGGATAAGGGGATATTGAATTGATACCTACAATCTCTGGTCTTAAATCATTAAATTCATGAAAAACATGTTTGATAGTGAATATGATGACTAAAATACCCTATCGAAACCCCAATTTCACTAACTCTAGGATGAATGGAAGAATTGAGTATTTAAAAGGGATATTTTGGATAAAAAAACTAACTTATATAGGAATTTAATGATTCTAATAGTTGGGTCATACAGTTTGGTAAGTTATATTACAACCATAAAGGTACTATAATCTATGAAATTCTATCCTCGCATGGTTTACCCAAACCATGCACCAAAAATTTTCCTACAACTAGACCCTAATTTCATCAAGTGTGATAACCTGAGATCTCCACATTATTTCACATAAATTTGAACCAAAATTTCAATAATAAAAATACCACAAATACAAGTAATATATCTAAAACATCCCAAAACCCACCAAAAACACTTAATATACTATAAATACAAAATATAAAATAAAATTATAAAAATACAGTTCTTAGTAAAACCATTAAATACAATGGGATTCTATATATAGATGAAAAAGTATCTTTTTATATATATAAAACATTTAATTATATTCTTAGTGTTTTCTCCTTATTATAAAATTTATAGACAAGGTTGTGCTAACTGGTTTCACATCAATAATTTAAAATCCTTAATCTATCACATGAAAGTATTCATAATGAGTTAGGAATAAGGTTTCTAAATTTATGTCTCATGGATTATACATCCCTATGATTTATTTTTCTATAATATGATCCTTCATCTCAAAACATTATAACAATTTAGTCTTCAACTCAACGGTCCTTTCCATTACCTTTATATAATTAATTGTACCATCAATATAGAGATGTCCAAAGATGACGCACCTTTCTCCTTACACTGTATACTAGAAAAACATGTCCACATTACTATGGTTTAATTTCTACTACACCATAATATCCTTGAGTTTTCGATTTGATTACCATAGTTATTGATTAAACCCATTAATGATCTATTTTAAATTACTCACAATTTCCTTGTTTTATTTACCCATTAATTAATTTGAATTATCTATCTAAATATCATCAACCATGTAACATTGTTGAAAGCCTTTTTTACACATAATTACATGAAATGAAATACTTCCACAGAAACTATTCTGAGTATTGTGTAAATTTTTTTTGTGTAACAACCAATAAAAAATTAGAGAAAAATTTATACATTATATTTTTTAAAAATACTTCCCTAAATTCCATTCTAAATATCACCTTATTACATACAAAACATCCTTCAAAATATAAACCCATTTATTCTGAAAGAATCAAGTCCATTTAAGATGTTTTTAGCTCACATTTCTATTAAGGATAAAAGAAATAAATTTCAAGCCTCATTGATGATCCATCATTTTATGTGATTTATTTGTATTAAATTAGTATATCAATATGTGTTGAATAAGAAAAAAAACATTTATGTTCATTTTCTATGTATACATGTTTTTTGAGGATTATGTTCCATATATAAAAGTTCGAACATTGTATTTTGAGTTGAAGTTGTGATTCTTGAAGAATATTGAATGATTCATTTAATTTAATTACACGTCATGCTCAAAAAATCTACTGTCAACATTGATGATTGTTTAAGTATTCCTAATTTACTCAAGAACATGTTCTAATGTGTTGATAAATTTTTTAAATATCACAATACTTCTTATGTTGAGAATTTTAGAATATATAATATCATGATAATATTTAGTTTTTCAAGGAGAAGTGAATTTTTTAAAGCAATTTTCATGCAGAGATCTTGAAGACCATTAAAAAAAGAGAGAATATTTTTGTATTCTTCATGAAGGGGGATTTTAAATGTCTTTAGAATTTCATAAATTTAAATTACTAAAAACTTTTATGGACATTTATAAAAAAAATTACAACCACGGCTACCCATGTGGCTAGCTTAACCACATATGGGTTTCTTGTCTCCACTATGTGGAATCCAGTCCAATAACGGGAAGCTATGGTTGAATAGTGGGGTGGGTATTGAACCAGATGATCTGACATAGGATAGAGCAAGATCGAGTGGGTGTATAGTTCCCAAAAGAATTAATTTTAGACCACATTGGTGAGGCATGACCCATGTAGGAGTTGTGTGAAAAAGTATCATGGTGTCGACCCTAGTGTTGGATCAAAAGATCGATGGAGAAATGAAATCTATTGGGAAGACCATTATAAAAAAACCGATAAGGTACATAAATGTGAATCATATAATAATCCCCCATCAAAATTATATGGAAAAAATGTTAACCATCATATTTGTTTAATATGAGTCATCAGATTAGGTCAATATTCCATCTCTTATCTCTTTTTGAAGGGTTACTCCACTGTTTGTATCCCGTGAATGATGAACATTACTCCATCCATATCAAGCAATAAAACTAACAAAAAAATACATAATTAAAATCCATAATAGATGACAAAAACATATTCTATCATGAATTCGATCATTCAATGAATATAATGTAGAATTGGAATGAAAAAATAGGGATAGTGAACCATAAATCCATTTAAATACATGTGATATGCTCATATGCATTTGATAATTCTATAATAATGAAAAATATTTGGTTATGTGGTGATTCCATGATTCCTAGTGTCTTCAATATATAATAATAATACCATTTTAAGATTAAAATACAGAATTAATTTGTTATATCATGACTCACTAATTCTTAAAGAGGTATTTAAATGAGTCTCTACACTATTTTATTACCATAAATGGAATGATTTACATATTAGAAAAGTTAGTGGACGCCAAATATAAATATTGAGGTACCAAGGAAATGAAAATTATTTGAAATGTTTTAGATATCATATATTTATTTATAGATTATAGTCGTCCAAAAAGACTCCTACTTTCTCCAGGGAAAAAGATAGTTTCATATTCCTATTCAGTCATGTGAAGGATGTGTTGTGCACTGTCTTTCATAATGTAAATAAATGTGAGACAATGTTGAGTCCATAATGAAGTATCCCATGTAACAGTATGATATATACAGAATAAAATATCCATGAAAAACTATTATGTGATGAAAAAAACACATACCATATATGATATGTGAATATATTTGGCATGCCAGAAAGAAAAAATGATTTACACAAAGAGGAAGAAGTGATCTTGTGCGTGGATTGCATGAAGAAGAAGAAATCTCTATACTAAAATGAGGAAGAAAAGGTTAAATAGTTTCTGGTTTATGGAAAAATACATAAAAAGCCTTGGAGGGTTTCTATTCATTTTGTTCTATGAGAGACAATAGTGAACAAATTATTTCTTGTATTATATACAATGTGGCTTCATGAATAGAGATTGGATAACCATTTAAATGATTTGTGAGTATAATAATGAATAATAATTTACCCAAAAAAACAATATTTATTTCAGATATTAAATTGTATTTATAAAAACACTTAAAATAACATGATTAATATTAAATGTATTTTTTTAGAAGATAAAACTATGTTTTAAATATTGCATTATCTTTCAAATATTAAAATAAGAAAATAAATCCTTGACATTGTAGTTATCAATTTGTTATCATTTTTGTTAGGAATAATTACTATGTTTATAATTCTAAATCATATTATCATTATTAACAATAAATAAGGTAAAGAATATAAATTCCTTAATTTCTTCACATTTGAGTTAAACCATTGATTTATTTATTTAAGGTAGATGGTTTTTCAGATTTATTTCATGAAAATTGGTCAAATTAAATATAGTTCAGAAAATATGTCTTATGCTACTTTAGTGATCACTTCATAAGGAGAATTTTGACATCCTGAATCGTCTACTTCAATGATAAATCTTTATATATTCTTTTTTTTGAGCTAGTAGAATGTTTCAATGGTCATTCCATTGCTCATTATTTTCTTGATAATATACGTTCTATTATTTATACGTGGCATAATAACTATTATACACTGGGGACATAGTCATCCACACTACAAGAAAACATCAAAACAACCATCTTGTTCCTTTTTCCTCATATTTTTATGTTCATCCTTGGTAATTATAGGTGAATTTTAAGAGAGATAAAATTATAGAATAATTGAAAGATTTATAAAAAATAGATAAAATTGGAATTTTTTAAAAAGTATCCCATTATAATTCACCCACCATATAGTGTGTTCATCCTTAAATTAATACTGAAAATTGGAATCAGAACCTGAATTCTCTTATTTTCATATTGGTGAATATTTTATATAACTTCTCTAAATCCATAATTTTGTGAAAACATGAATGATTTTAATCTATTTCATATTTAGACAATATCTCATACAGAACATTGAAATGTATAAATAATAATGATTTGATGATGATGGTATAGTTTTCTATATTTTAAAAAGAGTAAGAGTTTATAATGAATCCATGTAATGAAGTTGGATCTACCATAGAAAGAAAAGGGTATGTGGTTTAGTATACCACAAATTATTTGGAAATAATTTCTACCATAGAATCTTGTGAAGAGGTATCCAATATTTTTTGGGAATTTCTAACCAAAATACCAAGAACTAGTGGCTAAGATCATTCCTCAAACAATGGAAAATATATTTTTTTGATAAATAACTTTTATGATGAAATAACACAACTAGTAAAATAATCAATAAAAAGAGAGTGTTTGATTTGGAATATATGGTGATGACATGTGTTTATATCACTAAGAATGTAATCTAAAAGTTATAATATCAAGGATCATAAAAAATCATGCCTCATATGTGATAGGGATTAAAAATAACTAATTATAAAGAATTATACATGCTATGATAGGCATGGATATGCTTTTCATACATTAGAAGAAGACAAAAATAACATCATTGTTTTCAATAATTCTGAATTTGAGAAAAAAATGATATCAATGTGATTGTTAAATTGGAATGTAGAATTGAAAATTCAAGATGAAGAATTTATAAATATAAATAAATATTGTGAAAAAATATGGGAGTTTTTCGAGGATGGGAAATTCAACCTAAATATTAAATTTCATTAATGTGGAGTCATTTTGGAGAATCATAAAAATGTTTGAGATAAGTTTTCATATGTAGATAAATGAAGTGGTATTACGTCAAGAATTACATCCACTAAAAAACTTATAAGGGAGATTATTTTCCTAAAATTAAATTATTTTGTGGAAAGAACAAAATTAAATAATCTAATTTTCAATTATTGTTACTATATATGAATATTTTATCATCCTTCTATTCTAATATATTTTGTGTTAAACCCATCTATACTTATATCGTATGCATAAAATCAAAACAAACGAAAAAGTGGATGATGATATGTGTTAAAGTAATCCCCACTATATATTGGGTGAATATATATAATAGAATAAAGAATATCTCCAGTAAATATTCCCATAAGAATAAGGAATATAAATAGAATCAACAAAAATGGAAATTAATATTCAATATTGTTTCAATGAAAATATCAGTAATTTTTTATACTATTGGTGTTGTCAAACATTTGGGATTTGTGATTCTGATTGATGGTAAATAATTATATTATATTGAAAAATAATAATTCCTATATCATGTGGGAGAAAATTTATGATGAATAAATTACAATACAAATGAGGAAATAATAATCATAATACAAAAAAAATTATTATTTTTTAAATATTGATTGTATTTTCAATGGAAGTTGTCACGATGAGGAGATTTGTGCATATAATTCATTTTCGAAGGACACTAAATAAATCTAGATGATAAGACTACCTATTTTGAAGAATTAAGATAATCTAACCTTTGGAAGGAACAACATGAAAACTATTCCTAATAAATTTATAAATAAAAAATTGAATGATACATTAGGGTGATAATCAGAAAAATACTAATGTTTAAAAAACCATGAAGGTAAAATATCATTCTACACCACAAGTTATAAGCAGCACATTTTTTGTAAGAAGATTTCACAAAATGGATCCCTTTATATAGGCCATGGAAATTTTATTCCATTAATGATATAATATGCAACAAAAGAGAATACCATTAAAAGAAAACAAATAAATGTGTTGAAGTGTTAGATAATATTATTGAGAATCTTTGTGGATTGACAAAGCATATTGTGCATATAAAAATTTACATACTTATAATTTTCTCTATAAATGTGATTAGAGTAAAGATAAGTCACCAATAAAATTAAAAGTAATTTTTTGATGGAATGAATAAGATTTCATATGAAGAAATAAAATTTCATTATAGGGTGTCAATAAATGATATCCATATGAAATTATAATTCTTGTGAGGGACATTCATGATGTATGATCATATCTATGGTTATTTTTTGTTCGTAACACCATTTAAAGACCCTGAAATTTCAAGGAATTTGTTTTTCGTAATTTTCTTTTGGATTTTAAAAAAATGCAGTTTCTGACGGCGCCTGATTCCGAGGACCGGTGTTCCTGGAATCAATTTCCGAAGATTAGCTCTGGTACGTTCAGTGAACGAACGAGCGGGTTTTTCTAACTTTTGAACTGGTGCTCGGAATCGAAATCCGAGGGCACCGATGAAACCGCAACGCCGATAATTTCTTAAAAAGATATTTTCCAGAGTTCCATTTTCTCGGGTAGAGTTGTTTAGTTTTGTGGAAAAAGACTTCCGAGAAATAAAATTTGTTCAACTAATTTTATTTCTTTAAACTAGTTATATCCTAAGGATAGAGGTTGGGTGATCTTAACTACCTAAGTGAGGTTAAATGTGAGGTGGGTCCCACACGAACCCCACCTCTTCACATTCCTCAAACCTCCTCTAACTCCCCCATTAAGTGGCTGACCTCTCATCTTCCATAACTCTCACCAACCCCCCTTGACACCCCTTAAATTGTTAATGTGCCAAGTCTTTAATTCAATATATTGAATTGTGTTTTTAAATTTTAAACTCATGGCATGAATTAATAAAATAAGTGGAGCTTATTTTATTATTGGGTTAGTTTTGTGGTGTTAAGGTTTGGGAGAGAATACTCAAAAGCTAGAGGAAACATTCTATTCTTCGTTGGAGAACGCGAAAAACGTCAAGAACCCGATGAAGAACGCCGTCACCGCAAGGAGTGATCATTGTGCCTTTCTTCTCCTCTCCGCAGCTGGTGTGAGACGCTGCTCCACCTCGGACGATCTCTATCAATCGCATACAAAGTTTTACCTCGCGACGACGTTTCCACGATGCTCTTCGATCTTCAACCATTGTTGTGGTAAGGGTTTGAATATATGTTCGTGAATATTCGAGCGTTCTTTGTAATCTTAGCCGCTTTCTATCGATTAACGGGAGGGGGCCAGACCGTACAAACACGGCCAACCCTCCTCCCTTAATTCTGTTGTTGACCTTATTGTGGATTTGGAACAGAGATGGCGCGGTGCCATCGCACCGCGCGAGATCATGCGGTAACGTTGCACAGCGTCGTCACGCTGCAACATTGAAGTCGAACAAGGCTGCGGCGCCGTCGCGCCGCGCCGGAGAATCACAAAAACACCGCGGCCAGAGCGGGGCCGTGGCGGAGCAGGGAGCGGCGGCCGGCTTCCGGCCACCTGTGATGGAGCAGGGGGACGAGACTGCGCTGGTCCCGTGGCGGAAGCAGCCGGACGACCGGTGCGGGTCGGCCGGTTAGGGGAGAAATCGGGGGTTCGTAACCCCCGACTGGAAGGGAGGAGCGGCCCCCCATGTTGGGGCCGCGTTTAATTGAATAGGGGGCAGCTCCCCCCTCCCCCCCCCATGTCTGCCTAGCTCGGTTACGGCGAGCTGGCTAGCGAACCGCGCCCGGCCGGGGCGGGCCGTGCCCAAGCTGGCCGGACCCGGACCCAGTTTGGGCCGACCTTGGGGTCTCGGGCCGGGTCGGTCCGGGCCCAAAACCCCATTTTTGGACCTCTTCCGGTCTTTTTCCCATAACATGGGCTACGGACCTCCGATCAACGCATAGTCAGCTGCGATGTGATTCTTGGATCGGGACAGTCGTTTCGATATATTACACTCAGGGATTCAAAGAACATTGTGTATGGCCCGGTTGGTTCAATCACGAAACCAACCGGGACCTTAGAGTGGAAACACTTATATCATGAGCTATGAACGTCTGATTGATGTTCCGTCGAATTTTTTGGATTCCTCTTGATGAGACGAAACTTTTGGCATGATTTCCCTGAGTTTTGGATGCAGTTGGATAGTGGCCGAGTTGGATTGTACCCAATATCCAACCGAGCCCCTTGAACGGAAAAGCTGATAACTTTCAGACCGGACGTCCGTTTGACAAACCGTCAGCGGCGTTGGTGATCATGTTGAGAAAAGGTCCCTTTGAGTATAACCTATAAGTGTTTGGGGTATTGTTGAGATACGGCCAGGTTGGTTCACTCATGAAACCAACCGGGCCCCTAGGACGAAAAGGCTAATAACTCAAAGACTGGGTGTCCGTTTGACGTGCCATCTGTTGCGTTGAGACCCCTATAATGAGGAGGTACTTTGAGATACTTCTTCGTGGTACTTTGTGATACTTGGAGTATCGACTTGTAGCTCGTGGAGAGGACCCTCCCAGAGACGAGCGTACGGAGTACAGAGACTGTGTAGCTCTGCTGAGACCTGATGAATGCTTATCCGATTCAATTCGGAGTGACTAGAATAGCCCAGTGGGGAGCACTACGTCGTGAGGTGGAAAACCCATGGTAGAGGAGCACTACTCTGTGAGGTGGCAGACTCGTGGTACTCGATAGGTGGAGTACCCTTGTAGGCTATGAGGGGGAGCACTACTTTGTGAGGCGGCATACCCATGGCGGAGGAGCACTACTGTGTGAGGTGGCAGACCCGCGTTACTCGACAGGAGGAGTACCTCAGCTATCTTAGGTTATTGAGAAGTACCTCGGAGTCATCACAGGATCACTGTACTCTCCAAAGATGGAGCTCTTCAGCAGTTACGGTTTCGATAAATAAAAAATCTTGGTTTGACCTGAGTCTTTGACCTTTGTGTTTACCTCATGATTGAGATGGGTCACATGATCACATAGGTATATGTATGGGCATATACCTAGGTAGTGATTATCCGTTGATTTCATAACCTTTGTGTTTCCTCATGATTGAGATGGGTTACTTGATAACTTAGGTATAAGTATGGGCTTATACCTAAGTAAGGGTTATCTGTTGAGATCCTTATTTGTGGTTATCCTTGTTGGATTTAGTGAGACCTTGAGGGTCTTGGGGTCCCTACTAAGTATCGTATACTCACCCATGCACGGTCTATGCCCGCACTTCGTTGTGTTGGTTAGAGACGTCGGGTAGCGCAGACAGTGGCCGAGTGTTTGAGGACTGGACGGTACCCGGGGGTGGATCTCACGACGAGTCAGCATCCGGAGGTGGACTTCACGATGAGACAACACTCGGAGAAGGTTGACGGGCGAGAACGTTGTGGAGGCTATCTGTACCTACCCTTCAGGTAGGATCCGTGGTGGACGATCCATGAGTTGCGCTATCTATACCTACCCTTCAGGTAGGATCCGAGGAGGACGACCCGGGAGCTACTTCCATTCTTCCAGCTATTTGTATTTTTCTATTGTACTTTTTTTCCGTTGTAGCTGTACTTTTGATTGGGTTTGTATTCTGGCCCATTAAATTTTCAGAACTTCCTTTATTTATTTTTTGTATTACTTCCACTTGTACTCTGTTGTGTTTTGTTTACATTTATAAAGGCAATGCCTTCCCAGTTATCACGAATTACGCATTTGGTTCTAGTCGCCATCCCCTGGCCTATGGAAGGTGGGATTGGGGTAGTCACGACATGGGCCACGAGGACGGGTCATGAAAAATTGGTATCAGAGGAGTCGGTTATACCGTAGAACTTATAAATCTGATATTTTCTTGCTGTGAAGCAATAATGTTTAGGGTACCGAGTGTGGTTTTCAGTTCAGGGAGTCCAGTTTCGGTGCGGGTGGCCGACGTATCCATACACCAGGACCGTGACAACTGATTTTCGACTTTGTGCACGAAAACACGGATTGCGTGTGTGTTTCAATGGTTTTCCCTTAAAACATCTCAATCCAGGTCAGCTCACCAGTTATAAATCAATTGACCGTGTCATGTTTGTTTCATTCAGGATGCCTCCCCACGGACGACCAGCTAGAGCCCCGAGAGTTGTACGTACTGAAAGCCCGCTGAGCGACGTGGCCTCAGTATAGGGCCCTATCCCAGTTGAGGAACCAGCGGAGGCACCAGCGGTACTACTACCCATTGGTCCACCGATGCCACCAGCCCCAGCAGCAGAGGGTTCACATCGCTCGAGCGCACTGCATGAGTTCCAGTGCCAGAGGCCACCGAGGTTCAGGGGAGAGACGGACCCGCATGCGGATGAGGATTGGTTAGAAGTTGTGGGGAGAGTCATTAGGCTAGTGGGGATGCCATCAGACTTCATGGTGATCCTTGCTGCCAGCCTTCTTCATGTAGTAGCGGGTAGATGGTGGAGCCTGATGCTCAAGATACATGACGAGGCGACACATCTGTGGGCCGACATCGAGAGACTGTTCCGAGTAGATTTTGTACCAGCCACCCATTGAGCGGTGCGTATACATGAGTTGTTTCATCTACAACAGGTTAGTATGATGGTGGTGCAGTACTCAGCGTGGTTCATAGACCTCTCACGCTACTCCCTAGATATTGTACGAGACCCATTCTTCAGGGCCCGAACCTTCGAGCAGGGGCTCAGGCGAGAGATTAGAGCTTCTATTTTTTCTCACAGAATCGCGACACAGACATGGGTGTTGTAGAGAGCCCTCTTAGTGGAGAGTTTACTAGCTGAGAATTCTACAGTATCAGGACCCACCACTAGCCGGAATACGATAGAGTCTTCTGTAGCAGGCAGTAGATAGATGATGCAGAGGTCCAAGAGGACTAGACCTACAGGTGTTCAACAGCATAACTCAGGGTCGGTAGTGCAAGGCACCAAGGGGAATGACATATCTAAACCTTCCATGTAGTGTTACTCCTGCGGTGGTATTGGTCACATGGCACGTGACTGTCCGACCCGCAATGCAGATGACCTGCAGTTAAATGAAGAACCTCCCAGGCAGAGGCAGCGGTTCGATCGAGGCGGACTGCTAGGAGCAGATGGCCGAGGGAGGGGAGCTGGTCATGCAGCTGGAAGTGGACGACGCTACGAGGTGTTTCCACCAGCACCACCAGGAGGTCCACCCCGTCCGCAGGGAACAAGTGGACATGGGAGAGCTCAGTTTCAGGATGCATAAGCATACGACTACGGAGCTCCAGAAGAAAGTGGACAGGAGCGGAACTAGTGGTCTCATTTTTTTCTTCATACATCTAGTTCCATGTTGTTGTTACATTTGTTTCTCTGTACTATGAGCTGCAATAATAAAAATACACTTACCTTTTTGACATTTGCTTCCTTCCTTTTTGTGTACTAAGAGGATCTGGTTTAAACTGTTGACTTGACCCTCACTTTCGAGATTCCTACTGGAGGAGACCCATTTACCTCACGCTGATTCCGACTGTGTGACTCGACCCTTAGAGGTGAGTGTGACGGTTGGATCTCTTGGTAGTAACGTTTAGGCCTTACGACATCATCCATGGAATGAATACATCATTCATGTCTGTATTGACTGTATTAGGCAAAGAACGTGGTTCATCCAGGGGATGAGACCAGATTTCTATTATTAGCAATGAAGAAATCATAGCAGCTTTTGTGGGACTAGAAATGGTCAATGCCACGACAGAGAAGGTCCGGGTCATCCAAGAGAGGATGAGGACAGCTCAGAGCCGACATAAGACTTATGCTGACAAGAGGCAGAGATCACTAGAGTTTGAGGATGGTGACCATATTTTCCTACGGGTCTCACCTCGACGTGGAATTAAGGAGTTTTGGATGAGGTGTCACATTATCTTCATGCTTAATCGGAACCTTCAAGGTCCTCAGCAGGGTAGGCGAGGTGGTTTACTGCTTGACCTTTCCACCTCAGTTTCACCGGGTGCATTAAATCAACCACGTACCTTGGCTGAGGAGATACGTGCATTATCCTTCACACATCATCGACCTCAGGGAGGTGGACGTTGATGACAGGGAGACATGTGATGAGATTCCCGTAGAGGTTGAGGATCGACAGGAGCGGTTCCTACTAGGACGGTCGATTCCTCTTGTACGCTTTCGCTGGCAGCACAGGAACCTCCACGGGAGCACCTGGGAGCGGAATGCTTAGATGAGTGCTCAGTACAGCTTTTGTATCTCTAGTTTGTGTTAAAGCATTACGGGGACGTAAACCCTGAGGAGGGAGTAATGTAAAGACCCGGAAATTTCAAGGAATTTTTTGTTCTTAATTTTCATTGGGATTTTTCAATAACGCAATTTCTGACGGCGCTTGATTCCGAGGCCCCATGTGCCTAGAATCAATTTCCGATGTTTAGCTCAAGTATGTTCAGTGAACGAACGAGTGGGTTTTTCTAACTATTGAACCGTTGCTCGGAATCGAAATCTGAGGGCACCGATGAAACCGCATCACCGGTAATTTCTTAAAAAGACCTTTTCTAGAGTTGCGTTTTCTCGGGAAGAGTTGTTTAGTTTTGTGGATAAAGACTTCCGAGAAATAAAATTTGCGCAACGAATTTTATTTATTTAAAGTGGATAAATCCTAAGGATAGAGGTTGGGGGAACCTAACTACCTAATGAGGTTAAATGTGAGGTAGAGCCCACACAAACCCCACCATTTCACATTCCTTAATCCTCCGTTAACTCCCACATTAAGTGGGTGACCTCTCATCTACCATAACACTCTCCAACCCCCCTTGACACCCCTTAAATTTTTATTGTTCTAAGTCTTTAATTAAATTTATTGAATTGAGTTTTTAAATTTTAAACTCTTGGCATGACTTAATAATATAAGTGGAGCTTATTTTATTATTGGGTTAGTTTTATGGTGTTATGGTGTGGGAGAGAATACTCAAATGATAGAGGAAAATTTATCTTATTTGTTGGAGAACACAAAGAACGTCAAGACCCCCAAGAAAAACGTTGTCACCGCAAGGAGTGATCATTGTGCCTTTCTTATCCTCTCCGCAGCCGGTGTGAGATGCTGCTCCACCTTGGACAATATCTGTCAAGCGCATATGGTGTTTTACCTCGTGATGCCATTTCCACGACACTCTTCAATCGTCAACCATTGTTGAGGTAGGGTTTTGAATATATGTTCGTGAATATTTGAGCATTCTTTGTATTCATAGCCACTTTCTATCGATTAACGGGAGGGGGTCGGACCGCACAAACATGGTCGACCCTCCTCCCTTAATTCTGTTGTTTAACTTGTTGTGGTTTTGGAATGGAGATGGTGCGGGGTCATGCGGGAAGGATGCGTGACGCCGTCATGCCGCGCAATTGTTGTCGAAAAAGGCCGCGGCGCCGTTGCGCCGCGCCGGAGAATCACGAAAACACCGTAGCCGTAGCGGGGCCGCGGCGGAGGGGCGCGGCGTCTTCGTGTGGAGCCGGTCAGACCAAGGTCGCGGCGGAGCAGGGAGCGGCAGCTGGCTTCAGGCCACCGGCGACAGAGCAGGGGGACGAGACTGCGCCGATCCCGTGGTGGCAGCAGCCAGCCGGCCAGAGTGGGCCGACCGGTCAGGGGAGAAACCGGGGATTTATAACCTCCCGGCTGGAAGGGAGGAGCGGCCCCCCATGAATTTTATTCTCATGGTTCTTCAAGAATGTCTTGGAATAACTCCAGAATTGTAATCTTACATTGCCCTTCCTCTCCTAGGTATCATCCTATACAAGACCATTTTACCATAGTACCCATACATGAGGAAATGACATATGTCAGAGAAACTTCATGCTACGATCCATAATATGTATAGGATGCTCCTAAAAAGGACAATTCTACATGTAACTCGGCCTCATCAACTTAAAAAATTTTAGATAGGTCTTAATAATAGTGTCACAGTTGAGAAACATGTAAGATGTCATGCATGTCCCTGCACCTATGAGGTAATAGAAACCAATAGGAAACTGGCCCAACTATCTCAAGAATATTACACATGCAGATGCATCTCGGTGAATGATTTCATAGTATCCTGATCTTTTATTACCAGTCTCAATGAAACATGAAAGAAAACCTGATCCTGGACCTCGAAAATGATAAGTCTACTATGGTTATTTGTGTAAAACATTTGATGAGATTGTGTAGTAGTCATCCACATCTGATCCATCTACACCTGCTTTGTGGTCTCCTGAAACAAGACAAGGATGAAGCATAACTACCCCTCATGCCTCTATCCAACATATTGGAGATCATCGTGGCTTATCATAAAAAATATTCCTAATATAAAATCTAAATAATATCTAGAGTGATATTTTATAAGTTTTATTCAAATATAGGTATATTACTCTCCCTATAACCCATGAAACCCATAATTCATCCTCCCAACATCTCTTCAAGGATCTAAATTTTGGGCTATGACTGGGTATCAATCTGAGAAATGTATGTTGTTCTCAAAATAACCTATGTACAAAATTTTCTCTATTAACCTAGAAAAAAATGTGAATTAAATCCAGAATATGAATCTGAAACAAAATTTTTTCTGACCTTGTAAAGTCATATTATCTCACATATATACAAAATCCTAGGATCATCAACACTGATGATTTCTTTAATCAGTAAGAAACATGAAACCTTTGTGATCCAGTCAACAACATCCCAAATGGGATAATTTCCATGATGAGACCTCAGTAGTACCATCCCAAAATACATTGTGACATCATTCCACATAATCCTGGGAAATAATAGCTATAAACAGGTTTGTTTGGTCGATGATGGACTGCATTCAGCTACTGATATGTGTAACATCACCTAAAAAATTAAACTACACCACTTTTCATACAAGGACATCGGTACTAGTGATCCCATTTAGCTTGAGGAAAACTCATGTCGTATTATTTTAAAACATTGATCCAATAGAGCTTGTTGTAGTGGATTTTATCACAAAGGGGTCCAATTATGAACAATGGTACCTCTAAACCCAAAATTACCTTACTGAGCATTCCCTTAAATATTCTAGTGACTCTCCTAGCATGAATTCATTAACTAGAGAAACCCGAGTGCCTCTTAGATCATAACAATGACCTCACCGTAATGGAATGGTCAAATCTAGATCGACAAAAATGAAAATCATCACATAAGATATTATGAAATACATTGATGAAATTTTTACCACACCTGCCTCAAATCAGCGGCTTGACTAAACATGTTCTTTATGACCATTAGTATCAAACATTAAGGATTAAAATTTATCCACCCCTGCAAACTATTCTTAAAATGATCAGATTAGAATGAAATATTATTACAAACTAACTCATAACACCATCCTCCCAGGAATATTTTATTTACCATGACCACTTCTACAAAAGTCCAAACCCAACTCCCAGTGATGTTCCTTGGTGAAAAAATCACCCAACCATTTAAAAAATTCATTCCTTTGTAAGAATAAAGAGTTTACCCAAATCCATCCCACTAGATTAATCACCCATTCTAAACATCATCTCTGAAACCGGCATGAGTTTATTCTAAGATATAATTCATAAAAAATTAGTCGAGGGAACTTACCCTATGTATTAAATACTCCATGTTTACAAGTAAGATGTTGGTACTAGGACAAGATGCCCAGTTAGAAACATTCACAAAGACGGGAGTGGAATCCACCTAGTGGTCATGTTGAAAGAAAAAGGATTGTTTCCAACAGTCCATATAAGGTATTCCTACATGGGATCCCATGTATCTATGTGGACTAAACATTACTTAATAAGAACCATGTGTCATCATGAAATGCTGAGAAAACAATCCAAAAAAGAAAAAACCACATTCAAAAAATTTGTGTGGTATAAGACCAACACTCTCTTAGTGTATCAAGTTTGATGTAAAGATATGGAACATTATCATCACTAAATATAATCAGAATAAGTGGATAAAAAATATTTCGATGATCATTTGAACCATTACTGGTTGACTTTCATGGAAATAATCACAACGTCTCCCCTTTTGAAGAAAAATCATTAACCAATCAAATTCCTTTACCACCCAAGGTATCCCTTGATTTTTCAATCCATACCACTGATTTCCACACATTAATAGTGCTGTTTGTAAAGGGATTAATACCGATACATACTCAATAATTTCATGTTTGGGATATTTCAATGAAAACTACAATAGAACGTATGTGAAGGTCACCACCTTAGGATAGTACTAATCATCGAAATAAGAGACATTACAAATGATCATAAGAATGCTAGATCAGATTCAACATAAACACGCATGTGACACTCCTTTGATTCTCACTCAAAACTTCAAGGAATTTTGCATGAAGACTAACACCATCCTAACCAGTGTGTCAAAACGTCATATTATCTTGGAAGATATCCCAAGAATTGGGAAAAGAATAATTTCTATAACACCCTAGTCACTCAACTCTTAAGACGACCAGAGTACATACATAATAGCTCAAATCTCAACAATTACACTAAAATCAACTTGTTCAATGTATCATTTATCAACTCAATTATTACTATGTATATGAACATGAATTACCCCAAAATTTAGAAAAATGATGACCATCCATGATACTATCCATAGTTTGTTTTCCCAATGCATCCAAGTAGAGGGGGTTCAGTATAATAGGATTAACCCATATTTGTATTTCACCATATGACCATTAACCTAGATGAGGAAATACCATTTCTTCCATCACTCCATAAATGTAGAAGATCACAATACCTTCTAAATGGTTGTTCATGAACTATGCATGTTTGACCAATAAGAACCGAGCATTACCCAATGATCACAACATTAAAAAGGGTCAAGGATACCCTGAACAGCCCTTCAAACGTGGGTTTCATTAAAAATAAAATATTACTACTAGGGACACTAACAACTGAACAACACCAAATAGAAGACACTCCTAACCTTTAGCAATGCACGTAATCTATTCTCTTTTACCTACCTCAGGCCACCCCCCTTACAAAACATAGATCATAGACCCATAATATGTTTGTGCCTATGAAAGTCTCTAGGCTTAAGAGCATATAAATTCATCCACTACTAAAAACGAAATGACCAAAGGAAAACTCTCACATTTGTATTCAATGGTAAATCAATGGAATATTTACACTACCCTTACATGATGGTTTAAAAAAAGGTCACCACATTAGGTTCCATTTTCAAAATCATTAAATTGATTAAACATTAACCTTTAAACATTTAAAATATTTTCAATAGAACATCATGCACCAACTATAAAATAATAGCACTAGGTACCTGATTTAACAAAAATAATAGGGGAAAAATAAAGACATATCAAACTTCATTTCTAAAGCATTGACCATTTATTGACATTCATTCACAGTTAGAAAATTAATGAAAATAAATTCCTTTGGAATTATTTTAGAATTTAGAGACCTACATGGGTCCCATTAAACCAACTTGTTTCCTTAAAGAAACCCAATAGTAGATATTTAATTATCACAGATATAAACTACCATAATTGTTCTTCCCAAATTAAACATTCCCCAACTTACGTACCTAGTCCATTTGTGAATTTATGAAACCAATCGCACACCTCATAAAATAACAACATCCATGTTTGAAGACAAAATTTTTGGATAGGTCAACACCATCCTAAAACAAAGTCATACAACATTTCGTACTCCTAAATCTATGATTTAAAAAAAAATAGTCACCAAATTACACTTGAGAAACCGCCTCTTTCCCACCCAAAGTCTAGGTTTAGCGGAATTCTATTCTTCTATGTTCAATTTACTTTTTCTATTTCATTTAATTATCAACATTCATTTATTCTAATGGTTCAACATGTGGTTACCCATTTCATATACATGATGACCCATAACACATCATGAAACAAAAATTCATTCACATATAATCTACATTATATTAAATTCAAATTAAATTATTTAATCAAATATTGTTCAACTTTACTCTCAATAAGGACTCATACTCCTTATGAAAATAAATTTGTAATCAATATCCCTTTCCATTATAGAAAACCTTTCACAACAGTAGGTATATATATATATCAACACCCATCAAAACAACATGTAATAAGAAATGAATCTTAAATGGCATGGCATAATTCATGGAATGTGAAATATAGTAGGTACCCAAGATGTTTCATGAGATGGTATTATGTCATCTCATCAGGTTCCAATGACATGTAACCTAGAATCATATCAAAAAATATCATAATTCATGTGTGTTACCCAAATATTCAATAAAATATACTATAATAGTCAAAATCCATAAAAAAAGAATTTCATTCCATGACATTTGAATTTTTTGTACATGGGCCATCTAATCCCAATAAAAACTCATTTACAAATTTAATTTCCTTCATATACATTTCTATTATCGTCAAATAACAAATAATTCAAAAAATAATAATTCACTGACCCCACTTTGTAATGCCCTGGGCCTAGTGGCACTACAAGGATCTCAATGCTCGGTGGGTCACATGGCCTCAAGCACATCTCCACAAAAAACAGATGGTGCATACTAATAGTAATTTCTAGTTTGATTTCATTGGGGACTATACCCTATTATCATAATTAAACATATCAGAATAGATGTAAATATAAAATTACAGATGTAGTACATCATACATAAAATAAATAAACAACATGAATATATTACAATATAAAAAAGAATCTAATATACAACGTTAATGATAATACATGTCATGTATCTCTAATAAATAATCAAAAACATGTATTAAAGGTAGAAAAACAATATATGGACTAAAATTAAAAAAAGGCCAAAACATCCCAGCTAGCATCACAATACTCATCTTGATCTCATGCTCCTACTCCAAACCAGCAAACATGAACTTGTAGTAGGGATCTTTCCATTATCTATATTAGAAATCATATAGACTTTTTGGGTACCAAATAGTTTCCCGAACATGGTGTGAGACTAAATACAAGTAGGAAACTTATGATGACCAGCTTCCGATCATTCAATTAATATATAACAGTCACAGTGTGCATGCATTAATATAATAAAAAAGTAAGTATTGAAAGTTAACATCTTATAACAACAAGGTTCTGATTTAAAAATGTTCATTTAATCAATTTCATTTAAGATGAATTTCTATCAATTAATTGTCATCTTTGTGTCATTACATTCATACTCATTTGTTCAATAGTTTATTTAATTAATAAATCCGAGGACCTAGCATAAAGGTAGTGTTACTCATAATCACATGTATCCAATGATTCCTAACCATGACATGCATTATGTGTATGTCAATAGAGAATCCATGCTTGTTCTTTGGTTTGGAATATTCATATTATATGACATTTCATTCATGATTCAATTCGAAACTAGAGCTTATCCCAATAATTCCTATGTTGGAATCCAAGTGTCACACTAGGTATAATATAAAAAAACACCCTACATTCCCATCCATGATAAATTTCTTAAGAACCCAAGTATCTCTCTAGGTGTGGTATATCATTAATTATTTTTGATTCCATCCTCTTCGGACCACTAATGGATCCCAAGTATCTCCCATGACATATATGTTAAATTTCCATCCTTGGAAGTATGATAAATAGTACTAGGATAACTTCTTAATGATAAAGATACAATACAATTTACTCCATCCATGGAATTAATCATTTGAATCCATATTTCACCTATGGAATATTCCTAAAAAGTCAACAATATCCTTTAATCTATTTAATTTACAAATTTCATGTTCAAAATCAAAAACCTCACAACTCTATCTCACCACTCAGGTGGTTCAAGGGATAAATAATCATAAAGGTATTCCCTTTAAAAATACCCACAAGGAAATTTTATTACCACAAGCATCTCAATATTATTTGAACTATTACATTTTATAGTCTCTATAAATCTTACATTTTAAATATAATATAAACGTAAATTCTAGAATAATCAATAAATTTCATAGAAATGTATAATCATAGATGGATTGCCTCTTAATTACTCGTATGGTAATTTCACTTCAATAAGGAACACATGAATTAACAAGTAATTAAAAGGCAAGGACCAATGGTCGTGGGCAATTCATACCATCCCATTAATAAATTTAATTCACATTTAAATTCAAATTATTTTACCATTTCCATCTTTTTTAACATGCCATGACAAGGGAAAATACACATCTCATATCTTCTACAATACATATTCCATAATAATGGCATGAGACCACCTACCTTAAGTCCTTAGTTAATATATCATATAGTATCATCTCATTATCCATATTCGATCGAGAGAGAATTGAATAAGGAGTGAAGAAACAAATAATAAGGAATGTTATATTGCTCCTAAATATTACAACTGATATCCATAAGAATTAAGAATGGATAAAAATGTATTGAGAACTCACAGATTTTTATCCAATTAAACGAGCGGCATTTGAATCCGGTATTAGAAGAAGGAGATAACATGATTCCAATAATAACAACCAAATAGTCCGAAAGGGGGGATACTAACTTTAAGAGGAAGAAAAGAAATAATTCATAATTTTTAAATAATTTTAATGTTTAATTGGTAATTTTAACCAAAAATTTGTATGTCAAAGGGTTTATGCGCACAGTCTAAAAAATCGTGTGCTGACCATGAACGGTTAGCTGTAGGAGAAGAGTAGAAGCATGGTTTTTCAACACTGTTTGGCTAACCTTGTCCAATATATTCCAAACCCCACTGTAAAAATTGAAGAGCCCGCCTCATGACAAAGAGGCCCAACTACCATAGATTTCTTTAACTGTGAACCTTTTAATTTCAACTAAGAACCTTTGTTTTGGGCTCCGAATCATCCATAGACACCACTAACAACTATAGAATCTAAAATTCAATTAATAAAATGACTTATTTAAACATTTAAAATCAAAATTTATTAAATTTAAAATATATCTGCCTCAAAGAAGAACCTAGTTCTTACAGTGTTATTATACATGCCGCAAATATGGTAGAGTTGACCTGGGAATTCTAGAAACATTATCCTCCGACTTATTTGGGTGATGGGTTAACACATTCGACTAATTATTTGATAAAATATATCCTATATATAATTATGCATCAAGAGATACTGCCATATTGGATGGTCATTATAGAATAATATATACAATGTTATTCTAACAAGCATTGGTTGGAAGTTATCACCCAAGAAGATTGGAATCATGCTAGGATAGGGGGATTACAAGAAGGACTTATATGACTGTTTCATTCCCAAAAAGATATGGGCTTATAGTTCTATATAATTCAAGAACATATAATTGGGAATTATGTTTGTTATGGAATACTATGGTTATTTAACTGAGTTGCAGTGGTTTTCTCCTACTCTAGCGGGTGATGACCTTATGGATTCCATGCGGTTTGAGGATGGGTTGTTATATGCCATCTGATATTATGTCAATATACTCAGGTTAAATTCCATTATTAAAATAGATATATAGTCCATTATAACATTAAAAAATTTTATGGAGGATGATAGTGTGAGTTATGGATGTTTAGCACCTAGATATATCAGTACTTCTTCTTCTTTGGGGAAAAAGAGGCATTCTGAGGCTGCTCATGGAAGCAGTAGTATCCAGGCTCCATGTGCTGACAAATTTCTATTTTCTCACCATTGTTGGAAGACAGGGAATACTAATCCTCATAGATTAGTAAAAATGAATATTAACCCACTCCACATTTAGGAGAAATTCATATAGGATTACAACATGTAGGTAGCTGTAATGCCACCATCCGATCCTGCCGAGGTGGCCGTCGAGTTAGGGAAGTAAGACTCATAACTCTCAACACCAACAGAGGAGGGTTTCATAGGGTAGTGAGACAGAGACTTGTGCCCATGATATATTCTATTTCAATGCATTCATGACTACGCCAAATGATTAGGGTTCCAAACATACTACCTTTCGAGGATCTATTCTAGTATCAACCAAATTGTTTTTTTTTTGTTTGATATAGGAGTCTTTCACTCATTTATTTATTAGTTAATCTCAATGAGTGTGGGACTCGATATTGATCACTTATACAGGGTTATTAATCTTAATCCTCGTTTGGTATCTGAACAGAGGGGGTTCATTATTGTTCGTAATGCCCTGTTGAGATATGCGGTCACCTTTTCATGTTAAATATTTTCATCCTCAACATGAAATGATTTGATTTAATTGTCATGGTTACTAATTAATTCCATATCCAAGTAGTATTGACTAATATATTTAGGGGGTACTGTTTACATCACTAGAGGTAATTAGGCATGTGAATAAGGGAGAATGATATATCAGTGTAACTAGCGCAAGACCTGAGCAGTAGATGATGGGTTTTCTGACAGATTTGATCTCCATCCTTTCCCTTGATGACAATGGGTTATGACCATCTATATTACCTCTGGTAGTGGAGAATTTTTGGGACAGAATTCCAAATTGCTTCTCAAGTCTACCTTTGGTGCGAGATGGATAATATACCTTTGAGCTATGATAAGGAGAAACATCAGGGGCCATTCTTCCATATATGATTGAACCTAAGTAGTTTTGGGAAATCAATACACCATTGGAGGATCTAGAGGCTGATTAATTTATTTTCCCCATTACAACTTATTGTTGTTCACATGTAATTTTTTCCCAAAAAAAACCAATGGTACCCTCATGCATTGGGAGTATTGATACCATTTTAATTATCATATAATAAATAATTGATTTTCAAATCCTAAAATAGATGAATTTCTTGATCAGTTTCAAAGAATAAGGGTATTATCAATGATAGATATGACAATAGGCTATTATCGGTGGATTTCAGTTCAAAATACAAAACTTTTACAGATTTCAAGAGAACCTACGATGTATATGAGTACCTAGTTTTATTATTCACAGTCACGGACACACCTGATGAATTCAATGTTCTAATGAATTAGGCCTTCCACACATATATATATTTATTTGGGGTAGTCTATTTTGATGAAAACTTTGTGTATTAATACTATAGACACAACCCTACATACCGTCTTTAGATCATGATAAATATATTGAGAGAGACTCATATTTACGTTAATCTTAGGAAATTCCACATTCATATGGTCATAAACCTATGAAGAAACCATTAAGTATTTGATGGGCCATTTGACTTCATCACCAATATAGAATCTACCAGATCATATCAAGAGAAATACCGTATACTATGACACATCAGGTACCGGTCATGGATTTGTCTTGATGAAAGATTAGAAAGCCGTTTTTACTGGTCTAATCAGTTGATGCATCATGAGCGAAACTACCAGGCACACGATCTCGAGCAAGCTAATGTTGTTCACACTCAATGTTATTAGAGAAAATATCTAATTGGAGGGATTTTTGTGGTATTAACGTATAAAAAATCCTCATGTACATCTTCACATAGTGGTATCTCAATATCAATAATCATAGGTATGTTGAGTACCTATAGTCATTTAATTCTGAATGTTCCTAAATGAAAATTAAGGGAATGTTTGTAGACAATTATATGAGCCGAAAGACTGAGTCACATGCAATTATGGAACCTAATGATGAATGGTTTCTCATGGAATTATTCTCAACGATTCACGTTGAGGCTCTTGATGATCATGGAGATACTATGCTCTCATCCATAGTAGTGACCAGTACTCTTTTGGAATGGGTAAGTATGAGAAAGCTATCTTCCTCTGATGTCCTTGTACTATGGGAAAGTGTCTTTGATGATGATACATCATCTATTTGGCCCATGTATAGGGATAATACCTTATTATTTCATGAGTGTGTATGGGTCCTAGTAGATATCAATGAGGATCTAATGTGGGAATTTCATGCCTCGTTAAGGGTGGTTCACCTCAGTGTCATCATAATGTATCAGGATATTCATTGAAAATATTAGTGGCCTAGTATGAAACGTGAAATTAATGGATAAATCAATTGATGTTCCACCTCTCAGTAGGTGAAGGAATAACATCAGTGGAAGGTAGGACATTTATATTTTTGTTCATTCCCTAGTATAAATGGAATGTTGTTTTGATAGAACATGTTACTATTTTTCCCATATAACCTAATGGAAACAATATAGTGTGGGTTTTTTATGATCATTTGATGATGTTCATTCAATTTTTAGTTGTGTGAGATACATTCTTGGTTGATGAGAAAGGATGGTTTTATGTCAGGGAGGTTGTACTTCTTCGTTGAGATCCTCATTCTATCATTTTTTATGGAAACTTCATCTTTATGTCAAGGTTATGTTCGGGGTTGCAAAAGGCCTTTGGTACACAAGTACATATGATCAAGGACTATCATCCAGAGACCAATAGAAAGAAAAAAATGATTCAATTCTTATAGGACATGTTTTGTTCATGTTTCCATGATATTGGGGGATCATAGGTGAAAAAATCCTCCTTTTTTCTTTTCTTATAATAAAATCTTTCATGCTACCATCGATGTAGATCCTTATGATTCCTTATATGGTAGGCCTTTATTCTCACCACTATACATGGTTGATTAAGGGGAGGTAGCTACTCCTATACTGAATCTCAAAAAAGATACATCATATTAGGTCGAGCTGATTAGGAAGTGCATATTGATAGATCAATATATACAACATTTTGAATCCAACAGACATTAGTGACCTCTTGAGTTCAAGGTTTAAGATCAAGTGTTATTATGTGTCTCACCTAGTTCGGATGATGTATGTATTCAGATGTAGGTTAAGATCTCATAGAGATTCATTGAACAAATCAAGGATGTGAAATAGATCATTCCAATATCTTACCAGTGGACACTTCCTCAGAGATACTGATCTATGAACAATTTCATTCATGTATCTC
Organism: Viscum album; assembly: GCA_963277665.1. Lineage (NCBI taxonomy): Eukaryota > Viridiplantae > Streptophyta > Magnoliopsida > Santalales > Viscaceae > Viscum > Viscum album. The sequence continues at coordinate 1,960,023,520 of OY728165.1, forward strand.
ATATTTTTTGATATCATCCAAACATGTCACATGTCCTTCATTGTGATGTGGTTGATCTAGATGTACATTCTTTTATCAAGTATTATCTAGTTTGTATAGTTGATAAGAGCATTAAGACACTACAACATAGGCCAAATACTTTGGTATGGTTCCAATGGAAACATGGATGAGTATGGGACGATTCATGGGATTTTGAAGCTGATATATAATCTCAATGGATGGACCATATTTCTAACAATTCCTCTTTACCTTCATAAGACCATTTTGGGGACAAATTTATTTAAGTCAGGGTGGTTTTAATGACCCAACATATCACAAATGTATGGATCATTTTGATTTGGTTAAAATTATTTTAGATGAACCTAATAATTATTCTTAATCAATCCATGTATCTCCTAGGTTTATTGGGGCTCATTTTGATCTTAAATCCCTAATATGAGAAGAAATTATTGGCCCACGTAGATTGAGGAAATAGTGCATCTCAAGCCACATGGTTTGTTTGAACGATGTGGTTTCAAATAGTGCTAACCTATAGGCCTCATAGTTTTTATGATACCTTACATCCTGCGTCACATTGGAATGCAGTGTGACTTAGATTAGATATAGTTCCTACCATGGTTTTTGAACAGGTAGTTAATCCATGTGTCTAACTATCTGAGCATCCACCTTATAGTAGTAAATTTCACATGGTTTGAGCATGAATTAGAAAACCATGTTTCTAATCCATGAGCCCCCTTATCTTAAGTTGAAAATTCCATTCTCACTCACTTGTCATTTTATGAACAGTTCCATATCTACTTCCTTTTATAGTGGATGATATTGGGTTTTCTTCTCCCATAAGCTCAAAATATTCCTAAACTAGAAATTGAGATATCACTATAATTTCTTATTCATGGTCTTTTTGAATAATTAGATTCTTTTTTTTACATTCTATGGTCTTATGTGTTTGTATTAAAGTATATTTATTAATTAATCATTATATTTTTCATATACGCATGGTTTCCCAATTTTTACGGCATTGGGATATTTCTTAGATTTCATCCAGACTACTCCGATTCAATGGTTGATATCGAATGAGGAGTTGTCTACGGCTTATATGTAGGTTGTCACAAAACATTCCATTTCATTTTTTATTATTTGTATTTATGTCATTATAAAAGAATCCTTCTATTTCTGAGCATCCCCATTTTATGAATCTCTTTATATTAAATTGTTCGTCGCACCCTAATACATGTCCTATGATAACTGTTTGGAAATTTAGAGGTTGTTTACTATTTATATGTTAACCTCAATATTGTTCTAAAATAAATTTTCCATTTTGGTTATTTTTTTAAATACTCGAAATATTCCTTTAGATTTGGAAATAAATTTAAAATGTAATTTCTGCTTATATATATTAGTTTATTAGAACAAAGGGACCCTTTAGGGAATTATCCCAACATATGCATAGAATTTCACATGTAAGGAATTTCCTTGATGAGCATGTCACCTTCTATGTCATCCCTTTTAACTTATAAATGTTATGACATGGTTTTTGTAAATTAAATTAATTAAAATGAATCTATCTTGTGGGATGGCTTATGAAAGATGGGTTTTTCTTCCCTAAATAAAATTAATCAATTTTTTTTGATTTAACGACATCAAATGATACTATGACAATGTGTTTGTTTATACTTAATTGAATAATTTTTTTCAAATGTATTTCCTTTAATAAAATTTAACATGGCTATTGGGACATAAGAGAGGTATTTTTTCATTTATATTAGTATAAACATAAATATGTGTAATACCCTTCTTATATATATGGGCTGGAAAACAGAGTTATATAGGATGTAATGTGCTATTCCATTTTTAATTATAATATGACTTGTAAGGATGTGATGTGATTGAAGGGGTACGGTTGAGCATGACGGTATCAAACCCCCTTACATCTTGTGTTAAGCATGACAACTCCCATCGTGTAAGTTGGTTGGACGTTGGGATTGACACCCCACATTCCTTGTTCAAGTGATGACATGATGGGTCACTTTCTATCTCTATTATCATGCATGATGTCTAACACCCTTATTGGGATGTAGAGAATGTACTTTATTTCTTGAGCTTATAAACTCATTAGACTAGTGATGGATGTCAGAGTTACACCTTGATCATGCCAGAAACTATGATTCAAGGTATTTGGACACTTACCTCCACACATACATGGTTCATTAAGGTGGATTTAATATTTATAATTATACTATAAATATAATACTATATAAATATGTTTACCCATAATACATTCCTTTTATCCATGATCTAAAATATACAGACCCACTGGCTTTCCTATAGAAACCAGTACAGGCTTTTTATTTATTTCATCATTGTTATCCTATTCATATTTCAACTGTACATTGATTATTTTCTAGAACTTCGTGGATTATGAGTATAAATTGTTGTTGGTGGCCAACTATGATTTATATACCACCCCCTAAATGAGCATCCTTTATTAATTTAGAATATTATCTATTTGCAGGGAAGGATAAGGTCATATTCCCATTAATAGGTTTTCAATATTCTTTTTCATTAGATAGATATTAGGATTAGAGAATAAGGTATAGGCTCAAAATTCACATAAATCATATTTTTTTTTATTTTTTTTTATTTTTTATTTCCATATCCCATGGAACCCTTTTGTATATTAAAATTACATGAATCTAGTTTAATGAAACATCATAGTGGGTTTTATATTATTACCATTTGTTCACTTATTTTTCTTCTTCACTTTCTTATTTATTATGTCTTTTTATATTATCTAGTTTCGTTGATGTATATTTTTGGGGGATATATTGATCTACTCTGACATTGGGGTATATTCTCCCATCTATAACACATTTACACCCACTCTCTTATTTATAAGCCTCTAGAATTCAGGGAGGTACACTTGAGGCCATGTGGCTCACCAGCTCAGGGAATGGATTAAGTGGACCCTGGGTTGGGACTGTACAGTTGTGTGAAACTATTAATCACTTTATATGATATAGGATGATATTATGAATCTTATTCTTCATAGATAATGTTTCCTTACACATGTTATATTATTCTATAATTATTTCATGTTCTTTCCCTTTATCGTGATTTTATTTATAAAAAAAATTCATGTGGTTCAGATAATAACCACCATTCACTGAGGATATATCCAACCACACTAGAGGTGAAACACACAAATATACAGGTATTATTTTTTATTAAAGTTTTATTTAAATGGTTAATAATTATTTATAGGAATGAACAGATACAAATTCACTAAATAGGTGACAAAGGAATAGAAAATTGGTAAATGTTTAATGTGATAAAAATTCATCCCACAATATTAACCCCCCCCCCCCCACCCCACACCCTCTCAATGTGGTCATCCTTAATGTGATCCTAACAATAACCCCAGACTAATTTTATTGTCATATACTTGCATCATCATATAGATATTTATGATATCCATTATATTTGATAGGAAAGTAGTACATGTCACTTTTTTATATCTACACATGGCTTTGAATCCTCATAGATATATATTTCTAATTTTCCCGTATAGAACATTCTTGAATGACTACATTTATAACATCACCTTATGATGATCTACTAAATCATTATTATTCCCTAATATTTATAGTTATCCATGAATTGAAAATAGAGTCACAACATGAATTCCTTAAAAAATTTCTTCTGGAAGATCAACTGTTTTTATACCCATAAAAATCTATGAATTTTTTTTAAAAAATAAAACTCTTTTTGACATATATTTAGAAGATACGTAACATTGGATGATGTGTTGATCTCACCAATAAATACCAGTTATTTAAAATCCTTAAAAATATCTCTATTGATGACAACATGAGAGATATAGAAATTGTTTCATAATATATTTTCAGAGTCAAAATACAAACACTTTATCACCATACCCTATAATGAAACATATTCAAGATATAGTTTTTACCTTTTCCCCTATATTAGAATAAATGTGGTCATAGTTGAGTAAGAAATTGAATATAAGATGTGAATTTGAAATACTATTTTTAGATAAATATAACTGTGAATGTTTCTATGCTAATGTATAAGGAATTATATTCATCAATTAAAAATTCACAATTTATAGATGTCACCGAAGAATCCATGGAAAAATTAGTGTGTCTATTCATGATCTTTTAATTTAATAATAATGGATAATTTATCTAATCCATGATCTATTTTGTTTCATTGATCCTGTAATTCTCTTTTCAAATCATACTCATTTATTCTAGTAGAGCCTCTAGAATGACATACTTCTATATTCCCCAATATTATCAGACCTTAAACATCATTGTTAACTTATTGTATTATATTTTCCAATGACTATCCATTGGATGAAGGTTATAAAATAATAAAACCACTTATAGATAAATATCACTCACACATTTCAATTTGAATCATCAAATAAGGTAACATGATATAGTGAAACATAATTAGAATGGGAAATAGTTGATCCCCATAAATCTATATAAACCAACTCTTACATTTGATCCCTTGGTAACTTACATTATTTTCATAAAAAAACCTTCTAATTCTTCCAAAAATTTATCTGTTTACTTATTCTATACTATGAACATCCAGTATTTAGAACTGCATTTAAAATTTCTCTCCACACCATTAAAAATAGAAACAACTCCAAGGTCACTTAATAATCTACCCATATCTTGTTCTTCATTATCTAAAGTTTCTTCTCTAACAACCTTCCCCTTTCTCCATTCCTCTTTACTCCTAGTTTTATTCCAATCAATGGAAGATTGAGATACATTATAGTAGAAAATAACTTTATCCACATCTTCCAAAATCAAAATTATATCCCATTCAATAGCCTTACCAAAACCTTTCCTTCATCTCATAAATGAACTCTAAAAAAATATAAAATATTTAATAAATTTCAAGAAATAATTTTCATAATTATATTTCAAATTTGAGGGAAAAATTATACTAGTTAATCGGGCTCTAAAACACATATTCTAGGATATGATCATTCATAAATTTGAATCTACGCTTTGATACCACATGTTGAGTCAGAAAATGATAAACAAAAAGTAATCCTATATAACATAAAATATTGTTACGAATTTTGGAACCACATAAGTGGAATAAACCCATGTTCATGGTGTATAAAAAATATGAAAGTCATGTTACCCCATCCTCACTGTCCAATGACAATATATAAACAAGATACAAACATTCAAAAGGTATGTGACAAATAAATAATAGATAATAACAACACATGATTATTAAGTAATTTAGAATATGTCCTAACATACTAGGGAAAGCTGTAATCACTTTTACAAATGGATTAAATGATTATTATAATTTCAAATAGTTCAAAGATCAAATATACTAACCATATAATTTAAATTAGTGTTTAACAGGTTGAACCAGTTTCAAAACCTTTTGTGATTTTTCGAGATTACCGTCTTTGGATCGGATATTCAGGGGAATACGTTCAGTTAGTCAAAGGCATGATCACGTTAACATCTATTCTTTTGAATAGTTCATGCTTCTAAAAACTCTATGATTTTTTATTTTGTATCCACTTAACGAACCCCGACACAACCCTTTTAAAAGTATATAACACTATTATGCAACTTTAATGTTTGTCCTTATACAATTAATTTTTATCTCCACACTTCATCATTATATATTCCTCATTTGTGGATTTTATTACCATAATTATATATTTTCAATTTTTGTAATTCTAGATATTAGTCCGGACATTCCACCATCTTCATCTATATACCAATGTTAAAAATATTTTTCATCTATATGGACATAAAAATACAAGCATAATAAATAAAAGGATTTATTTAAATTTAAAAGTTAAAAATTCCAGAATTATTATAATAAGAAGAAATAAAAATGAAAAAAATTACCTAAAATAGTATAGAGACATTGCAAAAAATTCATAATATAAAGTATACAAAAAATTGAATAGAAGAACAATGCATATGATATATGTTCAAACCTATAATTAAATAAATTATCACTGATATACTATTAAAAACTCTATATTACCTTGGTTACCACAGATATATCGTCATCATCACTAGGATCTATGAAAGGCATGGAACGTCACAAAAAGAATGATGTGATCCACCTTAACATGTGTAACCCACCATGAAAATATAAAAACCAATATATTTATATAGGGTGTAGGAAAAATCCTCCTAGGGGGATTACACCAATGGGATTATATAATTCTCTTTATATAATATTTTATAAATACTAGTTTTACCAAATGTAATTGAATTATTTAAAATTATTAGATCATTCCAAAAAAATTTACATTCATTATACTTTTAAAGAAAGATGCCACACCCTCTTGTATAAACATAAAGTCATGATATCAATTTGAAATTTCTTAGTATAATTAGATGCTATATTTTTGGGATTAGAAAAAGCATTAGTAAATTTTTACATTCCTCATTTCCAACATTATTTTTATTCAAATGAATTTTAATTAATACTTATGAAACAATTAATGAATAAGAGGAAACAACAAAAGAGATCATAACAATTATTTTCAAAAAAACATGTAATACTTTTTATTTAATATAATAAATAAAAATGTAAAACAATGATAGTTATAATAGGTAATATAATGTATTTGTTAAATTGTTCAAAAGGGAAAAAATCCTCACAATTAAATCATCGTAGAAGTATGTAAATTTAAAGTAAGAATTATAATGAAAGGATCATTAATATAAGAACAAAATGCAACTTAATAAGAATCATGGAAAATCACAAGGTCATAATGGGATGATTATACATGTAATTTGGTGTATCAAACTATCTTCCTATGTTGTGTTCATAGATAAATAATCTTTTATAAGAACTATCAAAATGCATCGCCAAGTGGAACACCCTAATAAAATGAGAAATTTTAACTAGGATACAATATCCAATGTGAAATCACATATATTGTTGTTACAATCATTGATAAACATTTTTTTTGAACCAGGGTTCCTATAAGATTTTCAAATGTTTGTCAGGTGGAAAGGTCATACAAATATATTCAAAAATAAAAATACTATAAATCTTCTTCTCTATTCCAAACACTTTTAAAAATATAGAAAATAAAAAAAAATTAATAACATTAAACAATTATGATAAAATAATTACCAATTTAACATAAATTGAAAATAAAAGAGAAACAACATATATGGAGTCAACTAATACATGTTAACATTAAATGGTTTCAAATAAGGATTTTAGATGAATTATTGAAAAACAATCCATCAAATCACCCATTTAGGAATTAAAAAAAATTAAAAATCATTAAAATAAATAATAAAACTAAAAAAATTCAAATTTATATAACAAAGAATTAAAAAAATAAATTTATATTTTAAAAAAATATAATCAATTCCTTAAATTAAATGTTAATCTTTGAAAAATAGAGTAAGATTTCAGTCTTCTAAATAATTTTGAGGTCAAAATACACTTTAGATATTAATTTTCTTGTAAAATGACACATAAGATTTTTAGCAAACACAAAATTTACATAAATGATACTCTATAAATATGAATAACTTTTAGTAGAAAATAATAAAGGATATGTGTTTCAAGAGGCACCCATTAAGCAGGGATGAAAGCCAGCCTAATTGATCTAATTGTGGGGATTTAAATGGTCATCAATTATTGAATAAATAATATTTTAGGGATAATTATCCCCATAATAGGGAAATTCTTTTCCCACTATTTATGATATGTTGGAAGATACAGAACCCAATCCTAGGGGAAAATAAACATTCATTGGATATTTATGGTAATTGATATAAATACGTATAGTCAATAATCTATTTTTTAATTTTTTGAAAAAGTAAAAAAATATATTATTGAATTAATAATGGATATAGACTATGAGGGGGGACTAAAATACTTTTTCTCTAAACTTTTTAGCTATAATAACCAACTCTATTGGGTTTTTTTCTAACGGTTGGAGAATTTATATACCAAGAAACCATGTAAAAATACTTTAAAAAAGGAATAAAAAATGAAGGGAAACAATTTATATCCTCATCAAGGATAACATGTGTTTATTTATTTTTGATATAAATTGTGTTTATGAAGCTCAAACATCACATGTCATGAAAAATAAATTAGTATCGCAAAAACTCCAACAATATGTCAATGAGATTGACCAAAATCAATAAAAAATTAGATAAGTGTACCAAAAGAATAATCATATCAACATATATATCATAAAAACTGTGGATTATACAAGAGATAGATATATATTTGGCCTTCATTTTCATATAAAAAATGAAAAGTATAATAACATATCAGAAGATTAAAATAGGTGGAGAAATAAATAAGGAATGGGAAGTATACTAAATAGATACACTGGGGGATAAATAATATGTACCAAGAAGTCGTGTATGGGGAAGTTATATTCATATTGAGGGCTTATTGTAGACTTTTTCTGTTAATAAAATTGGAGGGATGATATTTAAAAAATAAAAAATATTAAATAGATTTTAAAGTTTAAAAACTGGTTAATATTCATGGTTGAGTTATATAATTAGTATAACCATTCACTGGTCATGCAATTTCTTCTCATCCCAATGTATATTACATAGAAAATGGGGTCAAATGGTTCCCAAAACCGTGACACATTCCTGACATAACCACAATAAAAGTGACTATCATGTTTCTAGATTGGGGTAAATGGTTACTAATAATGAGGAAAAATCTATCAGCTTGTTTCAATTTCAAAAATGTTTTTATTTAAAATATTAAAATATTAAATTTCATGAAAACTATTAATTAAAAAAAGTTATCCAAAAAAGTTACATTGGGATTTCACACATCCAATATAGATTTTAGTTCTTTAAACTGGATAAAACTTTTAAGGTCTCAACAACATATTAATAGAATTAAATATCAACTATATCGCATATTTAAACGCTTTAGTTACTAATATAAAAATATACTCAATTAACAAATACTAATTATATTTATTTCATCACTAAAATGACTGTGGACTTTTAGCAAAAAATGTAATCAATCCTGAATTAAATTTTCGATGAGACTTATTGACACTAATATAAAATCCTAAAAAAATATCAACGACCCCCATGGTAAAGTTAATTGAAAATAGAGTTCCATACAATAAAATATATAATTTTCCTCATACTTTGTTGTTTTCACTAGTCTACATTCCATCCTAATATCATATATATAACATCCATTCCAATACAATGTAGTTCTTACAAGTGTCTACTTAAAACTCCACAAAAAAGCAGTATCTCCCTCTCCCTCTGGTAATAATTTTTTATGCGTATATTCATTTTTGACTAATATTGTGTCAATGATGAAATCATGTATGACCCTCTATGGCCATATCTATTTATAATGGGGTTTAAGACAAGTTTTTATGGTTTTATTAACTCAAATGAGTGGTATTAGCCTTAAAATATAAATTCCCTATACACCAACTAATGAAATCATTAATATGAAATATGTAATAGTATAATTACACATGTGTATAATTTCATAAATTAGATCAATATACCATAAATTTATACAACCTTAAATAAAAAATAAAAAATAAATCCTCTACAAAATTCCACAGATTCTTTAACTATTGATAGCTAAAACCTTCCTTGACAAGACATTGTAAATCTAAAAAGTAATGTATTAAATAAGTGTGTGTATATCCATACCTATTAGGTTCCTCCAATTATTATTTTGTGTTAGTGTAATAACAAAAAAAATACATCTATGAATGATGATGATAATAATAAATTCATAAATCATATTTCTCCCATTTCCACCAATAGCTTGCTAATAAATCCCTTTATTGAACTCAAGAGGCACTGAAACAAATATATATATATATAACTTACATGAAGATAAATCCATGATAAAATACAAAATTCACCTCGTATTGGAACTCTGACTAATTAATGTCTCATTAGTCTCAATGAAAATCATTTTTTATTTAAACAAAATGTGGTTATAGATATTTAAAGACTAGTGTAATGATCATTCATTTGTCCAATAATTCATATCCCACTAGATGTTAGGTCACAAAAAATGATGAATTTTAAATTTTGTTCACATATTGATTGAATAATATTCATCAATAATTAAAAACATAAACATTCAATAAATACACATAATTATATCCCTTTTACATATTATACTACAAATTCAACATCACCTCACATCAAACATCATTACTCAAAACACCTCTAGGAGAACTATGTTTTTAGTATTGTTAATATTTAAAATACTTTAATGATTACATGAAAGAACTATAATTTTTTATAAATATGGACCCTCAAAAATTGATTTCAATTTATAAAGTTTATATAGTATTTTTTGAATCTAAAGTCAGAATTTTTCAAAAATAATTTTTCGAAAAAAATATGATAGTAGGAACATCATTGATCTTTATTATTCTACTATCCTCCCATCCTTTATTATACAATCAATTACCCACAAACGTTTCTTCACAAAATGTGTGTGTGATGATGTGATTCATGGATGAATGGCATTCCACTCATTTTATCCATATTTTTTCAATATTATAGGAGAAATAAACATTTCCATTTCTGATTTCATGTACCACATTAGTCAAGTCAAACTCATGACCAATATTTTACCATTTATCATTTTTGTCTTATTCCATTGTATTAATGGTCCCATGAATATCCAAATCCATTTATATATCAATCCACATGGTCTATAGAGATATCCCAATTAATTTCTTGTATGGTCTCTGAATAATGCACCATAACCATCAAGACCAAGATTTCCTTTTGATGTTCCATCCATATTGTACTTATTCTATCTTGGAAAAGGAAATATACATAAAACTATTAAATAACATTAAGGGGGTGAAAGCACCTTCCATTCTGAATAATTTTAGAAATAAAATAATTAAAAGAGATTTCACAAAATATAGATTGAAGAGGAATTTCCTTTTTTACAGCATCAAGATTCATCACAATAGAGGATTGAATATTAAACATGATTACTTATTGGATGAACCTATTTTGTCTATTCCATATTATGTTAATTATCTTTACACAAGCCATTAGAATCATGTTTTACATTTTCTATGAAAATTTTAACATAAATCAACCTTCTAATTTATCATAAATAATAGGATATTGTATTTTACGTACCTATAATTGGTAATACATGGAAGTCCTGAAGTCATAAAATGTTACATAACTCAAAAAGAGATATTCAATGTCATACTTGTGATGATTACAAAAAGCACAATTTGGGAAAATACTAATTCTAGAAAATTGTAAAAATTTAGTAGTTAAAAGATCTGAATAAAAAATTCATCTTACAAGAATAAAACAATATGGAATAATCCATGGTTTATTGAAGTTATTTATCCATTTATTATTATGTTCCATAACATTTATTTGTTAAAAAATAATTGGAAGAAAAAATTTAATTAACTATGTTCTGTCATATAATATTGTGATCCCCACTAATGAAATTGTAACTAGTGGGGATGTCCTTCTTATATGAAAATGTTTTGGTAATGAGATGTTTTCTTCAAAAAATATTTTGCCAAAAAATGTTATGTAGAATAATAATAATTATAAAAGGAACCTCCTTAATCCTTATATTCATCCATATCATTTTACTCTAGTGTGTAGAATTTTGATTTCAATGCTTTATATTGATAAATTTTTATAATCTGTTGGAATTAGTATTTCCTCAATGTGAGTTTTCTGTAATCATCATCAGGATGAATTTGATCATTTCTTTTTACAATATTTTATAGCCTCTGCCTCATGGACTACCAAAGCTGACACATTCTAGTAATGGTTACTTCATGGTTATATTATTTTATGATCACATTGTTGATATTTTATGTTACAGAATTCACAGAAAATTAAAAACCCACTACTTATGGTCTGCATAGATATATATCATATAATATAAAACAACCACAATAGGTTCATCGCTGATAGAATATGGTTTAATCTTCAATATGACCTTGTGTATATTATAGCTGTTTTAAAGAGAATAAATTCTATTAAATCTAAATTTTTTGAAATTTTTCTTCTTAACATATACATATATATATCCCCACATGATTAAATTGTTATAATATTATTATAAATGTAATTAGTTTATTATAATCCATTGATAAAGTCAATGATTTTATGTTTTCCTAAATTTTGTTTAGAATTTATCCACAAAACCCATTAAATAATCTAATGAAAATTATACATCCACATTCATACCATTATCCTATTTGATATACATAATAACTCATCGTTAAATAATTTTCCTAAATAATGCCTCCATAATTACACATTTTTTTCATAACTGTTGTTAATTATATCAGTTGTAAGAATTAAACAGAAATATAATAGCAACATTAAATAAGAATACCATTTATTTTTTCGATCATCAACAAAAAAAATCATATTTCACCATTATATAAAATTTTAGTAAACATTGTTTTCTTACAATAACACTGAAATAATCTCATAAAAACATTCTATACATTCGACAAAATTTTTGATAGACGCTTTCCCCCAAATGGAAATCATTTTTAAAGAACTATAATTTTATAAAAAATTATCTTCATCACGTACAATGAATATCAACACTAAAAAATCATTCTATAAAAATATTAACAATTACATAAAACAGTACCCATTCTTATAAGATTTATTCCATAGATAAATATATTTATTTATTCATATCATCAAATATAATTATTCATTCATCATAATTACATTTTTATATCAATTTTCTATCAATTTATTAATAAATATTTTTAATTACATTATATTATTAAATTTATTCCATATAGTTTAGTCAATTATGATTTATATAATTCTAATCACTATAATTGAAATGAACCCAACCCCAATAGCCCAAATTTGGTTCCCCACTTTATTATATTCGCATATATAGTGAACTTGAATCCCAATGTAAAAAATTAGTTGTACAGTTTGGGAAGCAACATTATACACATGAACCTTACATTAAAATTTAAAACATAAAATACAATATATAAAATACATTGATGACACCGTTATTCTCCATGATTAACCATATACATATCAGCTATAATACACATCTTATCATCATGTTGAAACTAAATCATTAGAAATGGGAGATATTATATTCTCATTAACGATAAGCGTATAATGGAATCAATTGTGAATAATAATCATAAACAATAAGGAAACGTGTATAAGTAAAAAACATTGCATTTAAACATAATATTGACGATAATATAGAAATAATAAATGAAAATCATATAATTACATGTAAATAATCACATATATATTCTACTAATCAAATAATAAGAGGTAATATCAATAAAAAATATCATAAAGAAGGAATATATAATTTTAGAAATTATAATCATATAATCAAGTATTCATCCAAGACTCTATACATAAATGGGTATGAAATCAGCCAATAACTAAACTAGTTTTCATCACGATACCCACTAATGCATCGAGGGGCGATAACGGGCCATGTTATTCACATATTATGACCAATGAATATTTCATATGAAAGTGTTGAATCATAAACAAGATACACATTCCTATTGAAAAACTATCATAATAAATGTGAATAAATTAACCATAAACCATGAATGCTAATAGATTTATCACATGTATAGTCAAACTAATCATAAAACATTAAATTAAATATGGTCATTGTTATAGTAAAATATAATCCTTATTTAATCATAAAATCAAAAAAAAATTACATAGAGGAAAATAGTCTAATAAAATCATTAAATTTCAAGATAGAAATATTCTTTTTTTACTTTGAAATAATTTTTTTAAAAGTCATATAGTTATAGAAGAAAATATTTTCATTTAAAAGATTCAGGTAAACATGTAATGGAAGCCTCAAAATTTCAAGGTTTCATGATACCTATAGCATCCATCACATTTCAGACATTTAAATTACATCACTTTTTCAGAATACATAAAACATTATATAAATGGATTTCAAATACATTATTAGTTGAGTGCCTTTGTTAACATTGAAATGTAAACACTAGTACATGATTGAGCTCTGTTATCACCCACATGGTTCTCCAAGACTAGCACCCCTCTTAAATGTACCATACAAGAAATATTTCTTCATAACATTAAGAAGGAAATATAAAATTAGGTGTGCTCAGATACTCAGTAAGTGTAAACAATGAAGATATGTAATTATAAAATTAGAATGCAGGTTTAAGAACATGATCATAAAAATAGAAAATCATACCCTTCATATCAATGATCATAGATATGAATCATTGAATAAATCATATAAGGTAATAAGACATTAATCATAAGGGAATAAAGAATATAATCCATTGAATTATATCATAGTAATAATAGAGGAAATTATTGAAGAGAAAAAAGAATATATAAGTATTTTCATAGTAGTCAAAGAATCTCTTCTAACGCCACATTATTAGAAAAAGACCATTACAGAACCAGGTTCACACCCCATTCCATCCATTTAGTACTGAATTGAGTTAACTCCTCATTCAGTCCCTGTAAAATAGAACTATGTTCATTTATCATTCCAATCATGTCTATCTAATGAGATATAAATTTTTACCCAATTCATTGGATGAAAATATAGGTCTCACCAATCTCTTAATGAAATCATAAATACATGTGACCCTATTTCCAAAAAAGTCATATCATAACCCATGAAAAGAAATGGGTGTCACAAACTGGTAATCATATCATAAACATTGGTAAAATACATGCTGATAATAATTTAATCAAAACACAACCTATTAAATGAGTAATGTTTCATAATCATATAACTTGTGAAAGAGAAATGGGTTTTATAAACATGAAACCCATTGGTAAATAATTGGGTCTCATAATCATCATCCAATCAAAACATGAACCATTATGATAAAAAAATTTGAATGGATACATTGAATAATTTCCCCATAAGGGTATGTGTACTATCAACATATTATATCTTAGATGTGAAATAATTTTTGAAAGCACTTTTAGATGAATTTCATAAGTAAAAAACCATTTCTACATTAAACATTTTATTTTTAAAAAATAAACAAATTTTAAAAAAGATTTATTTTGAAATTGGTTTAAACATATAAAAAAATTTGAAAACATAAATATTTTAGATTCCTTTTTCCTTGAAAGAAATTTTTGAATTCATTTTTTTAAATAATACATATTTCTTATCAATGAGAGAAATATGATCTAAATTATCTTAATTAAATTTTATTAATCATATTAGGTATAAAAGTGTAAAAAATGGTATTAATAAAAGAAAATTTCGTTATTAAATAAGGTATAATTAAAACGTGAGTTTTCTTAAGATAGGGATCATAATATTTAATTAAATGATGCATAATCATAAAAAATCCTGATAAACTATGGGATTGTTTCAATTAACACATTCCACATGGAAACCATTTATTTTAATCTCTTTGTAAAAAATGGAATCACATTAAGAATAAAAATATTATTAAAAATGATATTCTTGGTATAACATGTAAAATTGATCTATATACATGTTAATAAATAATAAAGGTTAATAACGAATCATGTGTCAAAAAGTCATCAAATTGATATGACAATGTATTACCAATTTGGTAATGCTTGAAACATAAACCACATGAAAGAAAAATTTTATAATGGATATGTAAATACCCATAAATTTAAAAATAAATATCATATAATACATCCATGGAATGTAGAAAAACCAAACTGAAGGAATGTGTGGTGAATAAAGATTATATCCCATGTAAATAAAAACTGATGTGAAATTTTGTTGCCTTGTGTCTTGATTCTCATTGAACTAGTACAAAAACCGTGTATAATAAATATAATTTTATTATAAACATATCACTTAATCATATTATTATATCCAATACCAATGGTTTTTTTATTTTGACTTTATATTACTCTCTTGATAACAAATATATGTTAAAGTATCACTTCAGTTAATATCAGCTTTTTTCCTTCCATGTGTCCAAACATGTTATATATTTTGTCCTTATACTTATATTGTGAATTATATATTGCAATTTATGATAAAAATATCAATTATTTTCATTAATTTTGTATTATAATATACATTATCATCTATAAGTATGAAATGGAAAACACATTTCATGGAGATGGAAGGTTGTATGTACGCATGAACAGTCTTTCCATTTGATTTTTGTATTGAAATAATGAACATAAATAGTAGATAAGTATATATATATATATCATTAATATATTAGAATTATTATTTAATATATATAATTTAAATTCCCTAATCCCATCATTAATACATTCCATGTAGTGTTTGAATGAATCTCATCGCATTGAGGGGGTGTAATCCACAGTTCCTCAAAAGAAATTTTTAAATTTACACCAAATGTAAAGTATAAAATATATGTGAAAAAAATGATTCAAAAAACATAAATACATATTAAATATAATATATAACATATAGAATAATAGTTTCCATCATAATTTCCATCATTGTATTCGGTAAAAAAAATGAACAATCATTGATTACTGAGGCGGTAGTTCACTATAAACATCATCCTTATCATTCTTATTGTTTTTATTCTTTAAAAATTACAAGCCTTGTAGGGATCCTGGATATAAGAAGGCATGTATTAATGTAGACCTAGGGCATCTCCTAGAATTCAGTTCACCACCTCGGGTTTAAAGAAAGAGATTTCATTGAGACATGTGACTTTGAGATTTTTATCAGCCTAAGAAGAAAGGTGGTCTGATACTTTGTTCCCCTCATGCCATGTGGGAGTAACTATCATGTTACTGTTGATGAGATAATTCCACTTCCTAAATATATAGGTAATCAACCATAGTATGGGAATTTTCCTATTGAATGACCCATGAACAACCTTAGAGTCTATTTCGACCTTGGATATCCGAATATTCTATTTCATGCAGAGGGATATCCCGATCAGAACCGCATTATCCTCTTGCTGTAGAGGCTTTCCATTTCTATAGTGAGCTTTAAAAGCCCTAAAAACACTACCTTTGTGGCCTCTCACTAGTACTCCTCTGTGTATGGTACTATTAACGCATAATACATCTGTTTCTATCTTAAATCAGTATGAAGGAGGTATCCTTCACACCGAATTCCCATATTCCATAGAGATTGTATGGGTCACTAAGGAGGGAACATGCAACATCTGTAGCGAGGTGACATCATTCCAGTTGTTAAGGAAGGTTACCCAATCATCTAGTAGGTTCTGATTTCTCTCATTAGTGGATCTCCAGGATGAATTAAGCCCCTCATAAATTACCAGATTCTGGGCCTACCAACAGACCCAGAACCCTGCATTGAAGATAACAGATCTCTCAATTCTTTGTGGACCCGCATTGTCATCCCCCTCAAACTATCTGTCCAGTAAAGATGCATTGAGGTGGTCCCGATAGAGGTATGTAGTAAACTCATTAAAGAAGCTCTACACTTCCTCTAACCATTCCCCTTCGATGAATATGTTATGCATGCTTTCCTCTATTTTAATCATGTATCATTATTAACAAGAAGCCATACTTATGCCCAACCTTTTTACATTGCCATCCGAAGGGATAACATGGTTTTTGATTCTCAAAATTAGGATGTTGAATTAAGTGGGGATTCTATTACACCACACTAAATCAAACCCACTGTCTCTTAGAGCGTTATTATTGAATATTAAATCAGAGTCCCTCAAATTGAATCTCCTCGATGATGATGGAGTGAAAACACATCAGTCTGCCTCCAATTTGGTGGTAATGATATCATAAAGGCCTTACTATTTTTTGTCTAGGACTAACCTGATTAACAGGGGATGAAAAATTTCCTATTTTAATGATATAGTTGGAGAAAGGTAGTCAAGTTAACAGATCATGTCTTCATCTCAGTTATGATGCCAGAATTGGATGTTCCTCTTTCCTATGATCCATTTCATGTTTGGTCAAACAATCTGTATAAGGCTTCAGATAATGGACCAACGGGATGATCCATGTAAAGATGATGGTTTCTCATTCCCACCCAGGCATCATTCTATGATATTCACCCACATAGTGCGTTCTTCCATCATCTCAAATAGCAGTTTTGCAAGCATTTATATAATGGTGGCTTCAAAAAATTTTACATTGATCCCTCCATCCTGAATTGGTCTCACCATCCTCTCCCATAACACCCATCATTATCTCCCCTACAATAAAGAATCCCATATAAATCTAGAGATTATCTTTATCAATGGTTTTATTGACCCCCTTTGGAATGTTTTTGGAATCCAATCCATGTGTTGGGATTGCAAATATGACGTTGTTGAAAAAATAATCCATCCCTGAATTAATAGAAAGTGGGATTTCTAGTTGAGCACACGTCATGCAATCCTACTCACCTCCTAATATATGTCCTCCATTCTCTTATTATCAGGGGATAATGGATTACCAAGGTAATCCATAGGGATAGATTCTTATTTCAACCCTAGAATGTTACTCAAGTGCACCTCCCTCCCAGTATAACATTTTTTAGATATAGAAGAAGCTATTGTCACTTTTGATCACCTAGCCACTCCTGTTCCAGTACACATCCATAATCCAATTGATACCCTATATCGACCTCTTCCCATCATTCATATAAATGATTATGTCATCAGTAAACATTAGATGGGAGGCATGTGGGAGGTT
Source organism: Viscum album (assembly GCA_963277665.1). Lineage (NCBI taxonomy): Eukaryota > Viridiplantae > Streptophyta > Magnoliopsida > Santalales > Viscaceae > Viscum > Viscum album. The sequence continues at coordinate 1,960,042,215 of OY728165.1, forward strand.
CAGTTTCCTTCAATAAGGAAGAATGAATCCATTGGATGTACGTCTGTTAATAATGTGGTTGTTCATGACCTAAACCAGGATAATGATACATGGAGAGATGGGAACCCCCTGTAGAAGGAATATATCCTCATTAATGAAACCAAAAATTCCCCCAATGAAGGAGAAATCCATCCATGAGGAGCTATAACATTAGAAAAGAATGTTGAATGCCCATACTAAGAACCCCATGTTGGCAATTAACATATTGATGTAACACTATCCCACTTGGTCATACACCATGTTCATGTCCAGTTTAATTTCTATGTTGGAGCCATGAGTTTTGGTATTGTGGTCCCTCAACAACTCCAGTTATAATTCTATATCCCCTGGATTTATTGGCCTCTAAAAACGTTGTGTTCTTATAGGTAGATCCGCCAGGGAAAAAATCAGACAGGATCGCATTGAGAATACTATCCATGATCTTTTATGGGAAATTGCATAAGAATACATGTCTATAAAGGAAAATGAATGAGGTTTAATTGATATTTGAGATGATCACTAAAGATGTATCACATTCCACTCATGGTAGGATGACTCCTATGAAGAAGTCATGAATTTCAGTGATGATATCATGTTCAACCACCTCCCAAGAGCCCATGTAGAACTAGCCTGGGAAGCTGTTGGGGCCATGAGAGCTCTCTATATTGATCCTCATCATGGTGCTAAAAATATCCTCCTCCTTAGTTAACTCCTCTAATTTGACATTATTATGGACCTAGACAAGGGTAGAATCATCTCCCCAGAAATCCTCACCCCTATAAGATATTCATTAGGAATGGTCGATCTTGGACCGATTAGAGGGTCTTTGAAGAACACGTGTGCCATCTTCCCAACCACATCTCTATAGTAATTATATGTTCCAACCTCCTTAGAAAATTTTTGTTTGATAAACCACCTCTTCTCATGTATGCAAGTGTGAGAAAAAGATTTATTTTTCCCCTTCATGAAGCCATTTGATATTTGAACTCTCCCTTTCCTTTTGTTCCTCGGCAAGTAACAAATCGGCCAAACCAATCTCTTATCACATATCTTAGAAAAAATGGTATCTTTTCAATTTTCCACAAGGCTGGATTCTAGGAACTCCCCTTTCATTATTAACTCATCCATATTCTGTTCCCTATGAGGACATTCCCTCACCCACTACTAGAGCCCCAATTTATTCCTCCTTAGCTTGTTGTGGATGTCCACACAAGAGTGCCCCTATGTCATTTCCTACACATAACCTTAACCAATTTCTGATATCCCAGTCACCATTCCACTTTATCATAAACTGAAATCATTTTTGAGTGTCATATTTTGGATACAAAGAGAGCAGAAGTTTGAAATGGTCCAAAATTTTGTAGACCAAATGAATAACCATGGAATTTGAACACATTGATATTTCATAGATATTGGAAAGATACCTACCCACTGACTCTAGTATAATCCGATCCCACGTTGTTTATTGCACCAAGTTAAAAGGTCACCTGAGTAACCCATGTCCAGTAAGCCTTTACCAACCATGAACTGGACAAAGTCTAAAATAGCCTTCTGAGAGAATTACTATCTTACATTCTTCTCTAATGGTTTTTTAACCTTGTTTAAGTCCCCCCAAAAGATCTATGGCTGGTCCCCTAGATCAAACACACTGAGCTTCTGCCAAATATCCTATTGCCACTGGGTATCGTAGCTTCCATATAAAAATGACACCAAAATAGTTCTCGTACCTTGAGTAACCATTTTCGTGATATATTGTTCCCCTGCCTGAACCAAGACAATCAAATTATCCATGCTCTAGAAAACCCATATGTGCTTTTTTGATGGCGTCAGTATGAAAGGATGCATGCATCCTCATTATTCAGGTGGAATCGAAAATTTTCTCTGGTTTCTTTTTGTGTTCAAGGATGAATAAAATGTGGGCCTTGTACTTCCAAGTTTCTAAAGTGATAATGTCTGTTATAACCCATGAACTGATGCCACGTGCATTATAAATGGGGATGGGTTTCATTGTGAGATGTAGATCCCGAATTTGTCCATAGGCTTCATGGTATCTTTTTAACGGGAGGAGGAACTCTCCTTGGTCAGAATTTTCATTATCTTGAATATTATACACATCACTGGGCTATGATTATTTGACTACATACATATATGTTGGAAAGAGGCAGATGATTTGAATGTCTTCCCTCAAAATACACTTGGCATGGAATGATCAAAATGCCCCGACTTAATGGAAAGCTAGATGACTATAGGGTCACGCTTAGTACTATCAGGCATACTTACAGTCATGCATGACTAGGCCTCTTGGACTCTCTCGGGTAGAGGATGAGATCCAACGCAAGGTCTGGGGGTGGCTCTGTTAAATCCAGATCTACACTGATCTGAGCCATTGACTCTTCATCTCCCTTGTAGGTGCGGTCATCCACACATAGAGATAATCCCAAGGAGTCGTCGATATTCTTAAAAAAGATCTGTTATGGAAGGATACATGAAGTCATGTGAGGCTGATCTAGACGACGTCTTGTGGGTGCTATTTCCCCTTGTACACCTCAAAGGACCATAGTGCCAAACTGAAGCGGTAGTGCCCCCAGAAGAGAGGGGATTGATAAAAAGCACGGATGAAGTACACATTAGACATGAGAACCAGGAAATAAGTCTTTCTGTAAATAGAGAATATGCGGGCCAGATCATGGACACCCAACGAGTCAACAAACTGCTTGAAAGACAATAGGGGTGGGAGAAGATAACTGAAGAGAGCTACAAGAGTACACTTTTGGTCAGATGTAGCTACATCAAAGATCTAAGTACGTACCTCCAAATAAACCCTTCAATCATCTCACGGCACTGAAGGAGTGGTCGACCTGATATCTGGGAAGAAAGCCTGAGGAGGATAGCTATCGAGGCCGCAAAGGGCATCTTTGATGTACTGATTCAGACCGCAAAGCATTGATTAGGTGGCACGAGACTCCCTTGAGAATGAAGGACCATCAGTGGGAGGATATTCACATAGGGCGAAGTCTGTGGGTGCTGGGAACACCACTAGAGAGGGATCCACTAAGGAGCCAACAATTGAGAAAATTTGAAAAACACTGAGCGTGGGGGGCACGTCCTTTATCACACCTAAAGATATTAGGTCTTCCCAAGTAAACCTAATGTGTGTCAACCATCAGATGGATGTGTGTGAGTATTGTTAGAACCCTTCACATAAAAAAATCTCATTATATTTAATATATGGTTTTTTTGTATAATAATTTTATAATATGAATTCAGTTAGTGGAGAAACAAAATCTAATAAATGATCATAAGGGATGGTGTTACCTCTTAATCAGGTAACACCTTTTGATTTGCACCAAAGGGATTACATTGATGAGTTTCCACACCAATTGAAGATTTACTGTTTTAGTTAGGGCTTTCGTAGGATATTTGAGAAGATATTTTTTGATCAATTGTTGTTTGAGAGGTGTGAATATGTGGGAGGATATGACGCCTTTTATATTAGTGGAGGAGTGGCACTCTTTTAATATTTTGACAAAGGAATTCTATACACATTTTGACCTATCATGTAGATCAAATAATAGACCACATTCGGTAAAAGGTATGAATGGTCTAAATATTTGTATCCAGTGGATCTTGGACAAGTTTCTAGGTCGTTTTGGGTCTTAAATTTAAGGTTTAGTTCATAGTTATGCTTAATTTTACCTTAATGGATGTGATTAATTTTAATTACATTCACTAGTATTTTTAGAATAAAACTACGATGACATTCTTATAAATTATAAATTATTTTTATTGTGAAATATGGAATCTGTTTTTCCTAATTAAAACCACATAAGTTTCATATATTAATTTAAATGTAATCCTATATATGGGATGACACTAGTGGTTTTTAAAGAAAAATTGATCAAAAGTGTGATGAGTTTTTATATACAATTTCAATAGGAAATCTGATACAATGACCTCAATTAGATTAAAAGATAAAAATATTATCAAATTTAACATTTAAAGAAATTTAAAATATAATTTATCCTTATAAATAAATTTGATGAAAAATAAGTTTTGTATAAAAATTCTGTATTTTCAGTTTTCATTAAAAATGAGACATCACAATAAAGTACACAATATTTAACCAACAAAATTATTATGTTATTTTTTTTAATATTATTTTTATTTTAACATATTAAATCTATATGACTTTAAATAAATATTCAAAATGGTTTCTTTATTAAAAATAGGTACAAATATATTAATAAGAATATATATTTTTTTAGCATAAAATTGTGATGGTTATTATCTTTTTCCTATCAAATATATTGGATGGAATGAAAAATAATTTTTTGATTATATAACATTTATATTACATTAATATCACTAACTAATGGTAGTTAATGTAATTTAATAGGGTAAAAAATATTTTTTACCATAAAAATATTATTATTTTCCATTATATTCAATCAGTTCTCATATTTAATTCTAATTAATTACTAATCTATGAATTCGTATTATATTATAAAAAATAATATATTTTCATAAATTAATTTATATTATTCATTATCTCTAATTTAATGGCTAGGTTATATCTTTTTTGTTAAAAAATAATATTTTGAAATTATATTATTGTTTTGTAAAACTCAGTCATGCATGTTATAGAAGCCATTAAGGAATGTATTTTTTTCATGTCACTCAAGAAAACGACAGTGTTTCATGTAGAGAAAGATAAAATTTATGATATGTGTAGTGCATGATTAACATGGTGCTTTATATAACATAATCCAAACATAGTTTATTAATATAAAATAAGTTTTTTTGGTTTTTCGAGAAATGGAAAATATCAAAAATAATAAATTAATTTGAAAAAACTAATTAAATGTTTTTGGGTTGGTAGAATGGAAGAAAATCCCCCTCATTTTTCAAAATTTAATAAAATATTCCTTCCACAAAAAAAGTCATAATGTACCTTATTTTGAAAATGAATAACATATTCTTTCGTAACCATTTTTAAAAAGTCAAACATGGGTAAAGAGGACTCTAAAAATTTAAACGATAGTAGTAATAATATTTTGGAAAAAAATTATAAGAAATGTGGAAATGGATGATAAAATTTTCCCAGTTGGTACTTACATATAAACAATCCCTAATAATAGTGATATTGTAAAATAAACCTTACATTATACTTTCATGTTTTTTATGTGATTTAACCTCTTGTATACTAGTTTAAAAAATTATTAGTTTATTCCAAAACCATATCCATATTTATCATATCATTTATGATACTATAATATTTTTGTTTCACTAATTTGTTAAAAATATTTCCTTTGTATCCTTTTTCAGTTTTTAACTACTTCATTTTCTTATGCATGTTTTGTTATGTGAGTCTTGTTTTTTATTCCTGTGATATATTTTATTGTAATAATGAGTGATATTAAGTACATAGATTTTAAATATACTAAATTTATAAGTCTTTATAATCATTATTTAACTTTTAATATGTAATATGACTCCCATCGCATCATGAAGATAGTAGGTCGTACGTGTGCACAAACGATGATATTCATCCATTAATTTTGAAAGGGTCAGAAATTGGACGGTTTATTAATTAATAATAATAAATATTATTTCATATTTTTTAGTTATATCCATTATATGCATCATTTTAATAATCCAAATAATTTCTTTATGAAAAACATATTACACCGCGGTGTGGAGATGATGGGTCGTACGTCCACATGCGTGTTGATTTCATTTTTTATTCGATGGATAAATTGATGAATATGATAGTCTAATATTCAAAATAACATATCATTATATAGCTGATACATTATTTATTTATTTATGATGTAAAAAACACATAAGGTGTAATTAGAAGAACGGATAATCTAGAAGGAGTCGGTAAAGATGATTGCCTATTCATTAGAGAACCTTCATTGGATCTCCACATAATGACACTAGGGTTGATCTTTTGAGTAGATTGGATACTATAGGATACGAATAAGAAAGATGGGATTTTAAATTTGTAGGTTTTGGACCATATCAAAGGCTCACAATGATGAAATGATATGAAGGAGGAGGTGATTTGTTTAACTAAGGTGAGAGGATCTATTTGAATTTCTAAAAATATTAATTTATTCAAAATTAAATATCAATTTAAATGAAACCTAAATTTCATGTATTTTTTTCCAAGATGAGATAAGATGTAATATAATAAAAATATATATTTTAGAAATGTTTTTTTATAATTGTAAAAATTTTCATTTTAATTAACCCTTCATTAACCAATTTAAATTTTAACTATGGTAACCAAAATTTAATTATTAAAAGGTTATAATTTTTTCTTATGTAACATAAATTTGAACAAAAATGAAAAATTTATAAAACATTTAACCATATGATAAATAATTTGTAAGTTTATTGATCTTTTTTTATTTTTAAACTATTCATGAAAATATTAATTTGATAAAATATCATTATTGTCAATTTTGACACTATTAATTATAATTTTTTAAAATACCATAGAAACATGATATCATAAAAAAACTCAAAAAACTCATCTCTAACATGTCAACATCATTTGGAATATTCTTGTATGACATTAATTATATAAAATTATATTTATTTTATTATTTTTAATATCATTTATTTTAAATTTATAGTAATTTAATAATAATGGAATCATCAATGAATATTATATTAATATAAATATTTATTACATAAAAAGGAATGAAAAACATTTATAGTAATGAAAAATATTTAAAATTTTAAATTACTTTGTATAGTATGATTTTTATCCTGTATAACCCACTATTCAAAATGTTATAGTTATTAAAATATGTGTAAGACTTTTTAAACTATTCATTAAATAAAATTTAATAAATTTCATACGCTCACACAAATGGTTTAAAATGGATTATAATAATAGAAAAGTACAGTTTTTTGAAACAAAATAATCAACTGGAAGTAGGTTATGTTGAAGGGAAATTTTCTATTTTTTATAATAATATTTTTTCTCTTAATTACCTGATTTACCTTTTACCGTATTAATAAAATTTTACAATAGTTACTATTCATAATACCAAAAAAAGGAATTCTATTTACATAATTTTGAATAAATGATACCTAATATGTAATAATTTATTCAAAATTCAAAACACATATCTTTTAGTAATTAATTTAAAAATTATCTCATTGATGGGGTGAGAAAATGGGGTATTTAAATTAAAAACATGGAAAAGATTGAAATGTTATTATATAAAAATTCCATGTAAAATTGATGTCAATGATCAAAAAAAATTTAAATTATATAAAATAATCTAGTTATAAATAAAAACCATTCAATAATATAACCCAACACTATAAATTATTTCATTGAAAAATGTTTTTTCAATTAAAATTTAGAAATTTTCACTATTCCTCAAAACAAAATACTTATCATAAAAATTTAAAAAAATATTCAAAAGTAAAATTTTAAAATATATATTAAAATAAGAATTTTATTATTTTATAATATATTATATTAAATTTATAAAATCATATTTAAAATATATTTTATATTTAATTGTGTTAAAATTTCTCTTATAAAATTAAAATTTTTATGTATAATATTATTTTTGTTCTTATTTTATTCTAATAAAATACATTAGATTAATTTAATAAAATTATTTGATATTTAAATTATAAATTCACTATATAAATTGTCTATAAGTGTTAGAATTTAATTGACTATGAAAAAATGACTAAATATAATTTAATTTAAACATCGTGTTGCGTATATTTTAAGATATAACAAAACTGAAATTTATTCTAAAAGGAATATATGGTAATTTCCTAGGGTGGCACATAATTACCTCCAAAAATAATTTTTACATCAATATTTTAGGTGTGATTACTTCTAAAAAATATGTGGGTAGTTCGTCAGTATTGAATACTATAGTTCCCATGTTGCATCTTCTATATTTTTGGATTCCATATATTACCATTATGAGATGTGTCATTTGATTCCTCAATACATCCTATCTAGTATCATTAATATGGATGGGTTCTTTACAGTATGAAATTTCAGGATCTAATACCTTTCCCAGAGAGGTAAAAAAATTATTTATGTTATGAATGTACTTATTTAGTAGAGATATAAGAAACACATTGTGTACTTCTTAGAGATTTGGTGGAATTTCCAAACTATAAGTAATAACTACAACCCTTTCAAGAATCTCAAAGGTTCTGATGTATATGTGACTCAGTTTCCCTTTAATTCCAAACATTATAATACCCTTCAATGGAAATAGTTTTAAGAAACATGATCTCTATCTTAGAACTTTAAATCATTCCTCAGATTATTAACATAAATCTTTTACTAACATTAGAATGCATTAATGTCATCCTGAATACCTTTATTGTTGTTTCATACAAAATTTATAGGCCTATAGGTTTCCTCTCACATATTTCATCTCAAGAAGATAGATTATGAAATATCTTTCCATATAATGTTTCATATGGTTCTATTTGAATACATGAATGGATCCTATTGTTTTAGGAATACTCTAGATAAGGTATATAATGATCCCACCTAAATTGAAATACTTTTTATCCCGACCTCAACATATATTTCATTATTTTAATTGGTCATTTAGACATTTCTTACATTTGAGGATTGTAGGCAGTGCTCAAAAAATCTATGTGTCAAGAGCCTTCTGAAGGATTTTCGCCAATTTTGATGTAAATATAGGATCTCTATCTGATGAAATCAATATAGGTGTTCCATGAAGTCTATAAATTAAATTAATATAGATACATGTGATTATTTCAAGAGGGAGGAATTTACATATAGCATGTAAATATCTATATTTGGTTAGTTGATCAACTATTACCAATATTTTATCATTATTTATAGGTGACTTTAATAGTCCCATGACAACTTCCATAGTAGTTTCATCCCTCTTATAAATAGGAATTGGAGTTGGTTATAGAAATAATTTTTGATGCTACCTAGTCGTATATAATTATTGAGAAACCAGACATATGAACATAGAATTAGTAGTTTCCCACTTCATGTTATCCTTGAAAAAATGTATTTTTATGTCCTTATACATATTTTTACTTCCATGGTGTATTTAGAAATTTGATCAATTATAATTGACCAAAAATTATATTCTAGCTAGGGTATATATGTAACACATAAAATCATTATGAATTTTATAACACCATTGTAACCAACAAATTATACTAATTTTCCATCATTCACACTTTTAATCTTCTTTTAAAAGTCCCCATTTTCATATTGAGAATATTTTTCTTCTCTAGTAAAGGTGGTTTCTCCGTCATTTGAAATATGATTGATTTATCAATGAAAATGGAAATTCCATATCCATATTTACTAGGTATAGGATCATTATATCCCTCTCATTCCACATTTGGTTTAGCACTCCATGGTCCATTCTACTCAATGGATATACTGATTTATTTACCATCCTTTGGTTATAGTGTATGATGAAATCATATTATGTCAGTAGCTCAATCCATTTCCTCTATATTATGTTTATAGCTTTCTATGAGAATATTTACTTCAATATTTTATGATCCTTGTATATCTCACATATTTCTATATAGAGATAATGTCTTTATTTTTTCAAGGAGAGCATTATAGCCTCTATCACAATATTAGAGGTTGTATTGTTCTATTCATTAGTCTTCAACTTCCTTGACGCATGTGAAATGACATTATCATTTTTCATTAAGACACAAAATTTTTCTTTATTTAATGCATCACTATATATGACAAACCTATCACTTCCTGATAGTAGATTCAAAATTTGAGCATTGAATATTCAACCCTTTAATTAATCAAAAAATTATTCTCATTCCCTTGTCAAAACAAACTTATCCTCTTTTTGGGTAAGCATGGTTAACTGGTTAGCAAATTAGAAAAATTATAAATAAACCACTAAAAATAACCTATCAAACAAATGAAAATAGATACCTCAGTTATTTTTTATTTGTGTAGGATATTCTCATACTACCATTGTCTATGTAGGATCAATTGATATTTTATCCTTAAAAAATAATATATCCCTGAAATGGAACATCCAAATGCAAGAAATCACACTTCCTAAATTTCCTATATAGAAATTCCACTATAAGAGTTTTATGAATAATATGTAAGTGATTCTCATGATCCTCATAGATTTTAGAATTCAACAAAATATCATCAATTGATAACACAAAGAAATCATGAAGATATTCCCATAATATTCTATTGACTTGGTTCATACAAATAGATTGTGCATTAATTAATCAAAATTAAATTACTGTAAACATGTAATGCCTATACCTCTTTCAATAAATTACCTTCCATATTTCTTCATTATTTAGTCACAATTGGAGAAAACTAGGAAAAAGATCAATCATTGACAAATATTAGGCTCTTTGAAGATGATAAAACATGTTAGCAATGTGAGGTAGATAATACTTTTTGTTCATTAAAATAACATTTATTTCTATATAATGAATGAAAAACCTTATGGATCCATATTTTTTCTTAATGAAGCGAACACAATACAAAATTTTTACTTTTTTACAATAAAGAAATATTTGTTGGTAAAATTTCAATTTCTGTTTGTAAAACCGTTTACCAATATATATTTCTCTATTACTAAATTGTTTGCAATAACACTATCGCTAATGGTTTTTGAAACAAATAAAATAGTTCTATTATAATTAGAATAATTCCAACATATAATATATAAGTTGGTAAATTTCTTTAGCAACATGTTCTGGTGGAAAAATTTATCTATTGGTAAAGATATTATGAATATATAATATTTTTTTATAAATTACATTTAAATAAAAATTTAAAAAAAATACAGTAAAATTTTATATTATATTTATTAATTTATTTTACATAATAATATGTTTAAATTATTAAAATAATGTCTATTTTAACACAGGTTATAAATGGAATAATAAAAAATTATATTAGTATTCAAATTCATTACAAATAGAACCATTTGGATCCCATCCGTGTTTAAACTACAATTATGTCTCTAAACAACCCCTACCCCCCTTGCCCAATTATATCACTGGACAACCCTGCCCCCCACCCCCACCATGTTGGATCAGCTACCCCAGTAGCTCTATCCCAATAACAATAGCGACTCCAGCACCAACACATCCAACCCATACATGTCAGCTTTAGTCTATTCCAACTCATCAAGCAGCATCCCCATTCATGATAATCCATCCATGATATCTTCAGTCTATGCACAATCAGATGAGAAAAATATGAAAAATGAAATCATATATAATTGAGGGAGGTACATAGACAAGTGAAAGGAATACACTTACACCATAGAGAATTTAGAAAGGTATACATAGAAGGGATAAAAAACAAAACAATGCATCATATATATTCAAAATGGGGAATTAAAAATCATAAGTGTTAATCAACAAACCTAATAGAGATAAATTAACAGAAAATATGAGGACCATGAACTTCCATGACATCATATTCCATTTAAAAATTATTTATTCTTTACTATATGTAAAAAAAATATTGTCTTGAGAGTTCAGAAGCACATCAACAATGGTAGATCCTCCTTCATATAGGCTCAATCTGTGATTGATAAAGCCCATCCAATCCTATTCCCAACCAATATAGAAGAAACTGAAATGAATCAATTGAAATATATTGTATCCTAATCTCTATTTATAAAACCCCTCATCATAAATGAAATAAAAACAATAAATCACACATCAAATAAAATTCATTAGAGGAAAACATTACTGAAACCCAAAACTACAAAATTGGCTCAAAGTAGTACTAGTAGAAATACATGTAAAACATATTGTTAAATAAAACTAGATCTGTCCCCATCAAATGAAATTCACATACACTTAACATTTGATAAATTAAAAAAAATTAATTTATTCACTAAAAAATTCATTATTAATATTTTAAAAACACAATGAGAGATTTCTGGTCTAGACCAATGAATATATGAAAGAGTGACACAGAGACTATCGAATGGATTCAATCAATAGATTAAAACATTAAAAAATATTACTCACACAAATATATAATCAATGACCTCATATCAGGCAATCAAAAAATTATGATAATCATCATCAAGGTAAAAAAATCAAAGAGAAAAGAGAACAGGAACTGCTTATAATCATTGAAATCATCACCATGAAGAATTCATGGAAGAATAAATGAAGATTAATTTCCATGTAATTTCTCTAATGTTGAAATTCATATATTTCTTTAATTCATACACCATTTTAATGAGTATCCACTTTATGAACTAGTTCTATCACTAAAATAGGGTTTTGATGTGAATTTTCATTCAATAAGTCATTTGTTCATAAAAAATATCCTATAGTTCTTGGATACGTTTGATGCTAGTGAGATTCAAAATCTATATATCCAACGATTAAGTAATTAAATCACTAAATCTACAACATAATGTAACTATAATGACAAATATTTATTTATTAATTCAATAAGATTGAAATTTAGTATGAGAAAATGAAATAATGAAAAAAAATTGTATATTGTAGACAAGAGTTAGATGCATAAATATTATAAGATTTAATGATAAACTAAATAACAACATATAAAATTTCCAATGTTAAAATAAAATTATATCTTTTTAAATAACTATTCAAGTCAACAACATAATTTATAATATAAATATGATAAATTACAAAAAAAAATTATCAAAACTAAATGAATTTAATTACTAACACTTTCTTGAATGAAATAAATAACATTTACTACCCTTTAATAGTAATTGTAAGGACTTGGCCTTAAAACATTACTTAATCTTGAATTAAATGAATAATTCACATTGAGGATCTTTTTAGGTTTAGAGTATTATAGAATTAAGAAATAACTATTAAAACTCATAGATTACAAGGTAGACACATCAACTCAGTTTCCATTTTTTTCACAAAAAAAACTATTGAACAAAAGAGTCATGTCAAGTTACATGTTTTAGACATAGTGAAATTTCCTTGATCCCATCCTTGACTGTATTCCACATTATGTCCTGTGGAAAACATTTGAAAAACCTGGGATGAGCATAATTAGCTCAGTAAAGGATATAAAAATATTGAAAGGAATCATTAGTCCACATATACATAAGAAGCAATGAAAACACACTTTACTCATAAAACATAAGCACCTTAACCTACCTCACGAAATCGTAATATTTATGAATAACTCGTATAAATCATAATACATAAAAGTAACTTGTGGCATTCATAACATTATTACATAAAGTGTAACGCTCATGGTTACATTTGGAATACCCATCACAGTATCTTCCCTAAAAATAATCGGAGAAACCATAGTGTTTAACTACTTCACATTACCCAATGCATTGGAGAGCTATCTTGGGCTCACCCGCCCTAAGTTTATCATTGAACCACCTGATATCATAAAAATTGCCGAAGAACCATAACATAATCATAACACTTAAAACATGCATCAAAGACACATAAAATATACACATTCCAATCTCAAGAGATCACATCATGATATTATCATTAATAATAACATCTAATAAAATCATTAAAACTCTCTGAGAAAAATATCCCTTTATACTTTGTAAATATTAAAAGAAGGCATTTTTTCAAATCAAAGTGTCTCATACCACTTTGAAACTTTTGAATGTTTTTTAAAACATTCATTTCCATATGAATATATTCATAAAAACTTTTTTAAAACATGTACATGGGTGATAAATGTTTAAATGAATAAATCGTTAAAACCATATAAAACAATGTTTTAATAAAAGATTCCTTTTCCATTTTGAACATTTAAATTATAAGCCACAAGAAAGTAGACCATTTTAAAATCATTTAAATTTTTTTTAAGGACATAATATATATTTGGAATGTAAAAGGGGGCTTTATATAAACTTTATAAAAGAATACAATTGCATATCCTTAATAAATGTCTCAATGAGAAGAAATTGAGATGAAATCCCAATCAAGGATCACGCCATTAGAGAAAGGATAAAGAAATGACATAATTATTAGTGAAAAATATAAATACACAAAATATAAGTGGATACTCAGTGTAAAACAATCATATGTAATCCACACGTATTTATAGCATGACATAATTATGAAGTAGAGGTTTAACCCAAAAAATTGGAATTGAGTTAAGAAATTACTTTGCAAAAATTCGATAGCCTAACATCGTCACATCAAATTTTGAAAAAGAGTTGACGAGAGAGGTAAAGGGTATCTCATAACATGGACATAAAATATATAGTAATAAGGATATATAAGAACAAATCCCATCATAAGAATATGTAATTTAAAAGACAAAACAAAAAAGAAGTCTTTCAAAAATAGGAGGGTGAAATGTTCCCTTACCGACTTGGGTACCTTTCGAAATGTACACCCCATGAAATGAATATACATCATTGATGTAAATAATCATAAACTAAATTATATTACACAAAGAGTAGAATAATGGGTAGTACATACACAACTCAAAGGAAGTGGTGGAAAATGTAGCATAAATCTCATGGGAATAAAAGTGAGATGAAAAACACCTTACGAAAAATCGACAGCCTAACAACGCCACATAAAACATCCAAAAATTGATTTATGAGATCGAGTAGGTTATATCATAATATGTTCATAAAAATTACATAATGAGGATTATGAAATAACATCTCAAAACATAAGAAAGATGATCTTAAAAGAAATGACATAAAAGAGAGTACTTAAAAAGAAAGAGAGAGGTAAGATCCCTTACCTAAAGTCCAACTTCTCTTGTTCGTTTCTTTATATTACTGAATAATAAACTATATTTAATTTATACTTGCTTAAGACCCTTTTTTATGTTCATTATTTCTTTTATATCACATATTACATTGTTATGAACATTATGTAATTATTTAAGTTAATGGCGGTCGTTTTGTCGATCATTGGTACTTGAGTTAAAAATAAACTTCTTATAATTACAAGTTGTTCATGTGGTAGAATATCCATTATATCCAGAATTATATTTATAATTTAGAGATTATATATATCGTATATATCCATTATAAACTTTCATTTATAATGTTACATAAAATTTAGATGTAAGAAATGAAATGCACCGTTCATAGAGATGGTAAGTCGTACGTATGCATGAACGCTACATTCATTTCTATTTCGTATTTAATGGAATTAAAACTAAATGAGATATACATACATACATATATATATTATAATTACAGTATAATATATATGTTATATATGTCACATAATTTCATTCTTTATACATTCCATGTATTTCATGAACGAGTCACATCACTTGAGGGGGCAGTAGCCCACACTTCCTCAAATGAAATTATCGCATTTGCAGAACATGCAAAGCAAAATGTTTTGTTTTAAATATAAAATAAATAATAATAGAGAGGAAATAAATATAATATATATCAGAAATAAATATAGTGACGTCATAATGGCCACCATGAGAGGTGGTAGGAGAAGATAGAACAATCATCGTTTGGTGAGGTAGTAATTCGCCATCCACGGAAACCGTATTTTCTTTAACCATTATACGGTGGTGTGTGTAATTGTATCTAGAATAATTCCCATAAAAACATCCTATTATATTGAATATTCTGTTTTTGTTACAAAATAAATGCATAAAAAGTTTTTATGGGGTTGGGGAAGAAAAATAAAACAAAAGAACATAAGAGAGGACATTACCTTTAAATCTGGTAACTTTCATTGGTTTGATCCGAAAGGTTTCTTGAAGATATTTATGCCTAAGGTAAGAATTATTGGATTAATAGAGGGATTTGGAGAGATAAAATTTTCTGAGTTTGGCAGAGCCAAAGGTTTTGAGAGGTGTGGTTAAGGAGGTAGAGGTGGGGGCCTTTTATAAGAGGGAGGATGTGCACTCTTGGAATGTCTTCAAAATTAACTTTATTATAAAATTATTTTCGGATATTAAAGGTCCTCCAAATATATATTTCGAGGGTAAGGTGATAAGGGATCTAAATCCACCAATAAAATAGGTTATTGACACGTGAATGTCTTAGATTTTACCTTATCTATTCATTTTATTTAAATTGTTCATTAATTAGGTAATCACTGCATCATCATGGTGTCACAAATAAATTTATCTATTTAATGTCTAAAAATTATAAAAAAAATATAATGATATAGGAAATATTTTTAGGTTTCTAATGAATATTTATTGTTAAAAAAAGGTCTTGAATAACCCCATGTATAATTTTTTTTAGTAAAACAATACATGTTTGTGACATTTTTATTTTATCTTTAAATAAAAGGTTATTAATGTCATTTTCCTACCAATGTGGCTCCATGGGGTCCCCAAGTTGACCCATGGATTGTCTTGGTCGGATATGACTCATCCAATAAGGGTAGGAAATGTTTCAAGATCATTTCATATTATTATACATTATCTTTACCTTAAATTACACTAATTACCTTTAATCGCGATTAATAAAACATAAAAGTTACTATTCACAAAACAATTGTTTTAATACCATTGACGAAGATATTACATCCTAATTACAACCATGTATGTCAGATTTTTGAAATTCAAATCAAAGAAGTGGTAAAATTTCATTTAAACAAAAAATCAGTTTTTTAACTACCACTTAGTGGTTTCACTATTCATCAAAAATTTATGTTTTTCAGAAAAATACCAAAAATTAAACCTATGATATATTTGGTATTCCGAATTCAAAAATGATGTATATTTTACAAAATTCAAAAAATATAAGTTGCATTAATTAATTTAATAATTAATTCCCGCTGTCAAAATAAATATCCTGTTTTTAAGAAACAATATCTATTAAAAGATTGAGAGTAGTTTAAGTCCAATTTCAAAGTGAAATTAATTCCAATGACAACCATTGGATTAAATGGTAAAAATATATTTTAATTTAACTTTAAAACCAATTCAAAATATGATCTTATCATAAAAATAAATTATATTAAAAATAGGTTTTGAATAAAAATACAACATTTTTCACTTATTCATTAAAAATGGACTTTATCAAAAAAATTAAAAAAACCTAGACAAATTAAATTTTGATATACCAATTCTAAAAAAGGATTTTATTTGGTCAAATATAACATATAAAGTTTTCAACATGTGGATTTAAAAGTGGTTCTCCATCTAAAGGTGGTTAATCGACCTTTTAATGAACATTAGAATATTTACGCTTAAAATGGATTCAATCGCATTTTAACCATCTAACATTTATTGAATAAATGTATAAATATTTTACAAGCATATATAATCTATTTTTAGTTAGTTCTTCTCATTCCCACCATTACATAGACTAGGATTTTACTACCATTTACAATAATTTCATTATGTTATTAGTGTGCATCGTAAGATTTCAAAGAAACTCGTTGTTGCGTATTAGGTACGCCATCGAACATAGAATCCCCTTTAAAGTAATAATAATATTCTATTGACAAATATTAACAAATATGATAATGTAATAATATTTATTCACCTGGGGTGTTATAGTAATTATTTAAAACTACTAGAATTAAAAAATAATATTGGTAACTTATTCTAAACAAGTGTTTCTACATTGCTTAAAATCATACATAAAACTCTTAATGAATACTTCTTATAGGACTTACCACTTATGATATGTGAATAGAAATTATTGTTTATATATTTCTTATTAATATTTCATGGGAATTTTAAAAATTCTATAGTATTTAAAATCCCCTAGTTTCATGTATCTACATCTACATCTTTGTTTCATCTATAAACCCACACTCTTACCCACTATAACAATTCTTTGGAAAATGAGAATTTTTTAGAAACTGAACAACTAAATTTTTAGAACATCATAATGTTTGTACAATAAATAGTTTTCAATAAGTTATTTCAAACATACCTTTATAATAAAATGTTTCAACTAATAATGAAAACTCACCCAATCCTTGTACACATCTCATAAATTGTTAAAACAAAAAAAACGTTATCATGGATATAATTTTTATCCCCCATGATAACAAAAAAAATTATGACTTTTCACATACAATAAAAAAAATTTCTTTGGATGTTTTGGAGAATTATAATTGAATGGCATAAATGTGAGACAAAAACACTAAACATGTAGAGAAATTTTTAGGACCGATCATCCTCCAAATATAATATATCCCACCTTATTGACTAGATTTAAAATGTTTTATCCTTCCAAACCCCAATGCTCACTGGTTCCACCATAGTGGGTTAGATGGTATCATTTTCTAAGAACACTCCCCATGTCACCAAAATCACATCACCACGACCCGTATTCTATAGCCACTCCCCCAGTTTATTCACCAAAATGTGTTTTGGGTGAGGGTAAACCATTCAATTACCCATTAAAACATCTATATTTTTCCTAGAGTAGAAGAATTCCACGTACACCTTTTGGTAAATGAACCCATACGATCCTACCCACCAGGAAAAACCATGGCTCCATTATTATAGAGTATAGGTGTAAATTCTTGAACTAACACATATTAAATGTCTTGAGGTTGATTATAAGCATTCTTATATTTTTATCGGTCCGAGCTTCTGACCAAATATTTTTTAGTTCATGTTTGAATTAAAAAATCAAAACCATAACCTATTAACTTATTGAAATTATTGTTCTTATGTGAGACATACATGTTATAGGGGTCATGTTATCTAGTGTTTTTAGGTGAATTGAATAAGGTTTTAGTTTATTTTGATTAAATGAATTAAACAGGATGTGTTTGGGTTCACCCCTTAATAAATAGGTTATGTCAGGTTAACTAGTTCAAAAAATGGGGTTTTCTCTGATCTTGGGTAAACTAGTTCACTAAATGTTCATCCTAGCACAAACCTTTCCCACACTCCATAATTTCCTACAATATGTAAATATAAACATAAAAAAATAGGTTGTCTTCTTTTTTTACAGACGAAATGATTTAGATTCAGATCGAGTTGCATTAACTTCATGATACCTATTGATCAATAAGAATCCCTTCTTGGTAATATTTTCATATATCTTATTTATTATCTTTATATATCCCTAATACCATTCTATATATATCCATGGAAAACACTCTAATTTCCCAAGGAATTGTTCTGTGAACCTTTCATGGATTCCTCATATGCATCCTAATGGGACATCCCACTCTTTGAGATACTTCCTATCTCATTCAAGAGGTCTCATGAACAGTAAAAACAATATCATGTCTGATTCAATAACAAGAAAAAAATATAAATTATTTCAAATATGTTATTAATTAAAAAATTTAAATTATATTACCTCAAAATTCTATAAATTGTTACAGATATCCAATAAGATCCATTCCCATTCATAAATATTTGGTTTCCGGATAAATTTTAGGCTATGAATCTATGTGTTTTGAATATGAAAAAATAAAATGTTTTCATTATTCAACAAATGAAATTGAAAATGAGTGAATAAATATATTCTTGTGGAATTCAAATTCTTATCAATTTCTTCTTTCAAATCACACAACCTTAAAATTGGCAGATCACTGAAAAAATTTTAGTGTCTACCTAATGATTTAAAAATAAATTAAAGCCCCAAATATTTAGATTAATATAGTAATTTTCTCATCATTTTCCAAATATACGATTTTTATTGGAAAGGATACAAAATATAATTACTTAAACAATATGGAATAGAAGAAATAGTTTCTCTTTTCCATGTCCCTTGAAACGATAGAAAAAAACAATTAAAAAAATAAAATATATGTATTTTAATCTTATTCAATCACCTTGAAAATCATTTGGAAAATCAAAAGGTACAATTTATAATTAAATTTCCCAAAAAACACCAATATTTCCACAAGGACCATGAGTGGAACACTAACAAGATACTAGAATCCAAAGCATATGAGATCGCCTAGTTTCTTACAAAAAATAGTTTCATGTACTAGATTTAGAATCTTCACTGAATATAAGTATACCCAAAATAATGATAATATTAATATACCACAACATATATTCTCTTAATGATAATGTCGATCCTTATAATGAGTGTGTAATTTCATGGTAACAACGTAAATCAGAAAGGGAAATCAGAAATGGATTTAATTATTCTTGAGATGGTTGCATAGGATCAGCATCATTTAGACAAACAGATGGCTCCTTCATGTTAAAAACACGAGAAATAAATTGGATTTCAAGTTTTTAAGTCATTTAGAAAAATATTTTATACATGAAAACTATGAATCAACCTCTTAGATACATGAATCTCCTCTACAACCTTAAATCACATGGATGAGATAATGCGTTCTTGGTGACATCAATCAATTGAATTTGAAATGAGAGTTTGTCCATGCCCCACCCTACACCTCATCTTTATACATGATAGATGGAAATTTTAATGGAGCATCAATATATGAAGGTATGACAAATGATAGATAATCAAGGGTGTGGAAGATGTGCTAGGAGTGTGAGCACAGGTTGAGATCGCCACTGTGTGAATGAAGAAGTTCATGGGGACACCGAGGAATGGGACTACCAAATCTATTCATGTTAAATAAAACTAAAAAACAACATTCTCTAAAAGAAAAACACATTATGAAGTCAAGGTGGGTTCCATGATCACAAACACTAAATCTAGGTTATGAAGAAATAACAAATCACCATCATGATTCAGATTTCACTTCCTCCATTGTGATGAAATTCTAGATACAGATGGGATTCAAGACGACATGAGGAACTGTAACAAGAGGCTATTCCCTATACATTTTCCCAGTTTCCTTATTCCAATCCTTGTCTAAATTTATTGGGAGACTCCCTCTAAATATCTTCTTCTCTTGCAGAATGTATCAACTAATGTAAGTAATCCTGAAGGAGGTCATCCCACCACCAACCATGAAATTCTTGTTGCACATTTTGAGTCAAGAGGGAGATTTTCAAGTGCATAATCAGAAGTATTATTTCTATTGAATGGATTCTAGGGTTTTCTGATCACCTATGAGTCGGACTGGATAATAAGGGAGATAGGTGGAGAATGAAAAAAGTGGTTGGAATTGGTTTTCATTTTACTTTTTTTCTTTCTTTTTTACATTTTACTTAACTAATTGATTTTTATATGCGATTCATTATGTTTATTTTCATTTTTTGTGAATTATGTTTAAACACCAATATAATAACTTATCTCAAAAAATATATTTAGAATTACAGTTTTGTTTTATTTCAAATATATTGTCATATTCTTAATATTTATCAAAATAAGTCTAATATCATTATAATTTTTTAATCAAAATGAAAAATAATTGTGATAAAAAATATTTTTAATTGATTTTTTATAGTAAATAAATACTATTACCAAATTTATATGTTGAAAAAAACAAGTACTAATAACTAATGACAATAGATAATTTTTTAGGAATTTTTTTTTGTGTAAATATGATATAATAAAAAATATAATGATTGGTAAAGTATATTATGGTATTAAACAATTAATAATAACAAAAGTATATTTTAGTTAAAATAAATGTTTGGTATAGGAATTTAATACCAATAAAACATAATATGTTTTGTAATTGATCATTTATACTGACTGATATATTGTATGTTACTAAATTATTGTTCATATATATCAAATATTTAGTAGTGATATGGTCCATCCAAGGTGAAAGACTAGGGTGAATAAATTTATTTTAAAATAAAACTTCTAGTATTTTATTCAACTCAAAAAAATTATAAAAAGACCATTCTATGGGAATTATTTTATATTTTGTTCACATGAGGGAAAAAATCAATGGAAAATTAATCTTAATTCTATAGAGAATGTCTATGTAATTATTCAAAAAATGAATCAATGTATTCGTTTATAATAAGAAAAACCTTAATTTAAATAAAACCTTCATTATCCAAATATTTATTATTTTTTTCATCTATAATAATTTGTTTCAGTTGATATATTTGTGTGGATCTAGATATGAATTAGAACATAAATTTTCTACTTTAATGATAATGGTTTCTTCATCATCCTCACAAATATTAATATCCTTCATATTTCAATAAATTTTTATATCATAAATTTAAATCTATTAAATTATAGGGATTATTTAAATTTTACCTTTTTATGATAAAAATTATATAAATTAAGGCACATTTATATCTCAAAAAAGGTATCACCTGACACATCTGTTATGTAATGAGACTTCACTTACGGGTTTTAATATAAAAAATCATTTATTTTATCAAAATGGAAATGTCTAATATTAATGAAAAAATGGAAATACATTAAATAATAAAATGATACAAAATCAAATAATGAATTATCTATGTTTAAGGAGTCAAAAAAATTACCATCCACAAAAATATTAAGAACTTCAACCTCATCATTTGTGATCTCAAAAGGTTTTCCATTCTCCCTTAGACTTTTTTAGGGATAATAACGTTGACTCTTATGAAAATCATTTGAATAGTGTCCCCCATCATTATAGTTAATACACATCAAATTAATACTTTCATTTTTTCCCTTTAAATCATGGTCAGGGTTTCCTTTCCTTCCACAATTGTAACAAACTCAAAGTTCCCTTTAGAAAATTACCAATGTGTTTCTTTCTATAGTTATTACATTATTTAAATTCAAGACATTTCTTTTTCCCCTTTTTAGTAATTACTTTTCTAGATTGTTCATTATCCCACTTAATTTTTCTTTAATTTATAGTCATATGATTTATAAAATTAATTTTTTTCTTCATCCCATGTGATACTATTTCATTATATACTGATAAATTTTGGGAGACAAGTTCCCTTTAGAGAAATTATTTTAACCCATCAAAGAATCAATCAATATTTATCTCTAAATTAAGTATATTATATGTAGCTTCGATTTCTAACCTTTTAAATTTATTTTCATATTTAGTAACATTCTCATCCTACTATATCTAATGGTTCACAAATTGTCTCTCAATATCTTCTCACTGTTCACGAGGGAAATATGTTTCCATGAAAAGTAACATAAAACATTACATTACATGTTTATAATTTCTTCCTCTTATTTAATGTTTTGAATTAGTGGGAAACATTGATCATCATATCATGAGATATGATAAAATACAAAAACAACACTCTTCCTTTTTTTCTTCTCAAAGAAAGAAATATTTTCTCTAAAAATCTTATCCCTCTTTTACCAAGAAATGGATTTTTTGTCCCATTGAATTTTGGATATTTTTTTCTCTTGAATATGTCTAACATTTAACCTACACATTGTGGATTAAGACTCCCCATATGGGTGAGGTTATATTTCATAACCTATGTCAATTGTCTAAGTATAGATATATGTCCCTCTAAACTGGTGGTTCTCTAGCTCGAACATCGTTATCTTCTATATGAGAGAAATATCTACCTGGATTTGGTGCATTGATATAGTTTCCATTACTTCTCATAGAAGTGATTTATATATAACGGAATATACTATATTTGGATATGAATTATAATGAATAATTTCTAACTAATAAAACACATGACATAAATTTAAAATTTATACATTGTCAATATCATAATCATAAACATGTTTTCT
Organism: Viscum album; assembly: GCA_963277665.1. Classification (NCBI taxonomy): domain Eukaryota; kingdom Viridiplantae; phylum Streptophyta; class Magnoliopsida; order Santalales; family Viscaceae; genus Viscum; species Viscum album. Next base: position 1,960,065,758 of record OY728165.1, read on the forward strand.
TTGGGAAAATATTTACTTTTAAATATTCAATATTATTTGTAATGAAAATTTGTATTATCCTAATAATATCCCTATGGAGTGTCAGACCAGGTCTATAGTAAGGACCATTGTTGTGTACCATGTTACGTCCAATCTGGCCCGATGCAGCTTCTCGGAGTTGTTACACCAAGGTATGTCTGTTGGAGAACAACATCCAATTACATTATGTAGCCAAGGATTTATTTGTAGGAAGACCCACATATTCTCTACAATAAAAATCTTTTATGATGTTATTTTATTCTTATCCTCAAAATATATCTATGTATTGTGTTCCCAAGTCTTTTCTTTCTAAATATAGTTTTCAAGGATTATACCAGACTTCCTCTAATAAAAAATCTATCAACCTCGACCCCATTATCCAAGAGTCGGTTCATTAATTTATTATATAGGCATAGATACTAGACTCAAATCCCAAATAATTAATCAGTCATGGAATCTGGACTACATAAATGAACCTTACATAAGAATTTTATATATAAATAAAACACTGAAAATCCTTTGAGAATGCCATTATTATCCTTGCATAACCCTCTATATCTGTCGTCTTTAAAATCATGGAATCAAGGGGGAAATAAAAAATATGAAACTGTTGATCTCGTATGATTAATAACGGTAATTGTACAAAAGAAACTATTATTAATAACAAGCACAAACATCAAGTCAATGTGTATATGTAAAACACAATCCATTTAAACATAATCTTGAACATAATATGGAAAGAATAAATGAAAATCATATACATCCATATAAATAATCACTTATATAATCTACTAATCGAATAATCACATGGAATCAATAACTAAACTTATAATGAGGGAATGCATAATTCCATACATCATAAACATATTTTCTAGTCATCGACTAAGACACCATACATAAACAAGTAAGTCATCAACCATTACCCCAACTAGTCTTTCTTATAATACCTACCAATTTAATGAGGGGATATTGTAGGTCATTCTCGTTACATATTAATTCCAATACATTATCAATTTTGAAAAGGGTGAAACATAAACAACATAGACATTCATATTAATAAACTATCATTCTAAATGTGAATATTTTAATGATAAACCATGAATGGTAACAAAATAGATCATCAGAATTCAAAATGTTCAACCCCATATACTAAAATAAGGTTGATGGTATTATAATAGATATGCCTTAATTGATCCTAAAATCCAACAAATGTTGTGGACATTGAAGAACATTGTCTAATAAAATCATTAAACTATCTTGAGATAAATACCACCTTTTTATTTGAAATAATTTATTTTAAAATTCATGCAGTAATAAAAGAAAATATTTACATTGAAAATAATATTGTAAAATGATAATGTAATCTTCAAAATTATAATTATTCATGAATGTAGAAAAATCCTATCATACTAAATAGGTTAAAAAACATTCCTCCTGTTAAAAAGACACAAAGTACCACATTTGTAAAATAACTAAAATATTCCTTCCTAACAATTTTTTAAAAAATACATGAGGAAAAAGGACATGAGAAATTAATAGTATTATAGTAAATATATTTTGAAAAATGGTTTTACAAACCCTGTACCTGGATGTTAAATTTTCCCTAGTTGATAGATATGTATAAACAATCATGAATAATAATTAGATTGTGAAATAACCCTTACCTTCTACATTCCACTAGTTGGATTTAATTTAAACTCTGGTATAATGGTTTAAAACATTTAATAAATTTATACTAAAACAATATCCATATTTATTAAATAATAAATTATCCACGTATATTATCTTATCAGTCTTTTTTTAATATTTCATTATTACCATTGTTTGATGTGTTAATCGCTTTATTTTCCTATTCATGTTTTTTATTGTAAGCCATGATTCTTATGAGTATGTTTTATTTAAAAAATATAAAGAATTATATTAAGTACATATATATTGTATTTACTATTTATATATATTTTTATAATCATTCTTGAATGGTTTACATGGAAAATGAATCACATCACGTTGCGGGGATGGATTGTCATACATACGCATGAGTGATAGTATCATTCCCTTAATGGTGAAAGGGTATGAAATTGGATGGTGAATTAATTATTCAAAATAAATACCATTTCAAATTAATTATTTATATCCATTACATATATAATTATAACCATAAAAATAATGAAGTAATTAAAATCATATTACACTAGGACGTGGAGTTTTTAGGTCGTACGTACGCACCTGTAGTAATTTTTTTATGACTGAAAAAAAGGAAGAATATGTTGTCCAATATGCATAATAACGTCTCAGAATATATAATATACTTGTTTTATTACATTATAATTTATGAAACACATAAACATGAAGTAGAAGAATAAATAATCTTTAATGATTCAGTAAATATGATTACCTCTTATTTAGAGAACCTCTTTGGGATCTCCTCTTAGGGACACTCGGGATGGGATTTTGAGAAGACCAAAACCTCCATTATTTTTCTTAGAAACGTTATGAGATAAATTGTAAGGATTTTGTTGATCTATAAACCTCATGATGATGAAATGCGATTAGAGAGGACATTCATTTTTATAACTGAGTGGAGTGGATATTTTGGAATTGTGAAAATTGTTAATTTGTAATAAATTAAATCTCTATCAAAATACCACCAAAATTTATGTTATTCATATACAATATGATATAAGGTCATAATATCACAAACCGATAGATTTTATATATGTTTTGGAATTTTTTTAAACCATATAATTTTGATAAACCATTGGTTAACCTTTTTTAATTTTAAATAACACAACAAAATTTTCAATATTAAAAGGTTTTAATTTTTACTTATTTTATGTCAATCAAACATTAAATGGAAAATTTATAACATTATAGAAAATATATTACTTTTTTTTTACTTTGAAATATAGTTTATTATTTTTAAATATATTATTAAATTATTAAATTTATAAAATATCACTAGTGGCAATACAGACACTTTTCAATATTTTCCTTGTTAAATATATCGTAACAACTTCATATGTTTGAGAAAACATAATTAAGTAACTCCTAAAATGTCCAATTCATTCATAAAATTCATTTATGAAATAAAGTATAAAAAATTATAATTATTTTAATATTTTTAATATTATTTATTTTATATTTTAATTAATATAACAACTACTGCATCATCATTGTATAATCCATTAAGGTAATTATTAATTTCATAAAAAGTAGAGATAAATTATAATTATGTAGTAAAATATTTTCACGTAAAAATATATATTTATAATAGAATTTAAAATATATTATATCACTATATTAATAATGGTATAGCTAATAAAAAATGTGTATGCCCTATTTAACTCTTTATATAAAATATAATAAATGTCATAATCTCACACAAGGGTATTAAATGAGTTATAATAATTTCCTAGTGATTATTTTTATTAAATCCAAATAATAAAATGAAATTAGGACTACTGTTAAGGTAATTTTCTAGTATTAATAATTTTATTTTTTATCCTTTTTAACAGGATTTACCTTTAACCTTGTTAATAAAATTTGACTAAAGTTACTATTAATTATTCCAAAATATAAAATAAATCACTTTACATACTGTAGACTCACTTCTTCCAAATATGGTATCCATTTTTTAAAATTCAAAACATATAATTTTTGGTAATTAATTAAAAATTAATCTCATTGATGGGGCGAGAAAACGTGTTTTTAAAGATTAGAACATGCCAAATATTGAAAAGTTATTATATCGAAATTCAATGTTCAAATTATACTAATAACCTAAATTCAATTAAATGATAAAAAATCTCTTAATTATTTAAAATAATTTAAAAATATATTTTAATAGTAAAATTTTTTCAGATGGAAAATTTTTTTTCAATTAAAATATAGAATTTGTCACAATTAATAAAAAAATAAATCCAATCAAAAAATACAAAGAAATTGATGAAAGTAAATTCATATATTAAACTTTAAAATAATAATTTTATCTCTTAAAATAGAATATATGACATTTTTAATAGATGGATTTATAATATAGGTTCTCTATTAAATGAATGTAAAATTGTTTTTATATAAATATAGGGTTTTTTTCATAATATTGTGTTTGTTAATCTTTTATGCATATAAATATTTTGGATAAATGTAAAAGAAATTATTTGATATATAACATATAAATTTATGATATAAATTCATTATAAGTGTTATAATTAATCTAACTATGAAAAAAATGACTAAATTCTATTTTATTTAAACCTGGTATTTCATGCATTGTGAGCTATAATAAAAATAAAATTTATTCTAAAAGGAAAATATAAAAAATTATTTGACTAATATAATAAATTTATTTCAATTTAATTTATATCACACGTTAATAAGTACCATAACTTTATATTATCATATAATTTTATAAAATAATATTTATGAAATTAAATAAACAAATTAGTATTTTTTAATATATAAAACACTAAATGTATAACCTTATAAATTTATTTTCAATTTGAGACACTATATTTAATTATTTAAAATTTAACTAGAGAAATCACAAACACCAACACATCATCATGACCATAAAATTTTAATTTGCATAATTTCTTCATTTTAAAATGTTTTCACCCATAAATGTTTAAATGGTTTAATATAATATTTTCATCAAATCCAGTGAGAGTCTCTGATATATTCATATTACAATTACCTTATATGAAATTTTATTTTTATAATAAAATAAAATCTTTTCTTGTCAACAAATTTTAATAAAATAATTATAGAATATTGAAAAATCTAACCATTTTAATTATCATAATTATTATTATAAAAATAATCAAACCACCAACATTAATTGATATCTATTCTGATTAAACAAAAATTAAAGAATAACATAACAAGGTATCATATTACATTAAAAAAATTTAATTCCTAGCAGTAATTATAATTAATTCACCAAACTAACATATAAATATATTTTATCATTTATTGAAAATATATAAAAAATTTATTCTTCAATGTTAAAATAAACATTAAAATAAATATTTCATTAAATCCAAATATAATTTTATATTTTACTCAATTAAACATAAAAAATTTTATATCACAAATTATTTATTCATAATTATTTTCCAAAAATAAAAAAATTTATTTGGAAAATATTTTCTGTTGAAACATTGAAAAAATTTAGGATTATTATATCAAAATTATCAACATGTTCTCAATATGAATATTTTACAAATAATATATAGACATTAAAAATAGGAATTTATATGAATATATAAATATGATATATTTATTAACAACCTTCATAACATTTTTTCATTCCAACATACTTGAAACTACATCACAAAATTGGGTTCAATTTTTAAGAAATATCTACACATTGGTAACTGATATTTTATGGCTTGCAGACTCATACCAAACTGCACTTTCTTTCTTTATTTGTTAAATTAATATTCTCATGAACGTACCCTTTTATTAATAATTCCATCCTTATGAAATCTGAAAATTAATTTGATGAATTTATCTATGATTAATACTCTCTATATGGCTTGAAATAAAAATCCAACAAAATATAGATTCATGTAATTATTCATATAGCCATTGTATTGTGAAGTGAGGACTAAATAACGATATTCATCCATAATTCCAAAAATATTTCTTATAAAAGTGACCTAGTAAACATATTACCAATTTTATCATGAGTTTCAACATATTCAAGCATCAAAATTACAAAACCAACATTTTCTATTTCTTTCATTGATTCTCTGATAAATCAATTTTTCATTGATTATAACATCTAATTCATAATGGTATCCTTATATCATACATTAAATCGTTATTCCGTTCTTTCATGGAAAAAAACTATCATATTTTTAATTATAATTCATTTTATTTCTTGTTAAAATGGTTTTTTAGTGTTTCTAACTCTGATACCTTATCCACAAAAATAATGTTCCACCAAATATGAGCATTTAATAATTATTAGTGTATCCATTCAACTCATTTTGAAATTTCATTATTTGTATGATATCTATAACAAAATTTATCATAAAAACAACGTATATTTTTTGAATTTAATATCATCACTATATGATGATTATAATCACTTCATCATTAATAACAATAATGTGGCATTCTGAAAGTAATTCTATTCATGGTTTCCTATGATCATTTAATAATTTTCTATGTTAATTGACTATTTCCTTCACTAACTAATATATTAACTAAATATGATATGTAAATAACTATATCCAAATTTAGTTTTTAATTTTTATTTTGAATTTTGATAAAAAATTATATAAATCAATATTTTTATTTAAAATAATGCTAAATTTTTTAAAATCACAAGAATTTATACATTGTAAAAAAATTTTAAAATAAAAAATTCACTTGAAAAAGTGGTAATTATTTTTTTATCAAATTCTTAAATAATCTATGATTCTTTGGAACTAAAGAAAAATATATAAATAATTTTATAAAATAAAACACATTTTTAGTTGCAAAAAACTCTCCTCTATCATGACGATAAATAGGGGTCCATAAATCAATATTTTTAAACCCATATATGAATATTATTTTAATAAAATATTCATAAATTCATTATACAACCAAAAATTGTTTAAAAATGTATTTCACATTTAATATAATTCATGAAAAAAATTATTATGTTGATCTTAAATTATAATTTTTCATATTTTCTTATATATTTTTAGAATCATTTTTCCTCAAATTTCAAACATTTTTTACGTAAATTTCAACCAATGACCATGTTTAACATTCATTAAAAAAAATTTGTTTGATCCAAACAAGGAAAAGATTATAATATTTAGTAAATTATTGTAGAATAAGTATGAATGTTGATAGAAAATTAAAAAACATACTTATAATACTAATGAAACCTAGACCTTATATCTCCACCATTAATATTTTCTCAAAAATAATTCTTATTATTCAGAAAATAAAAGGGATGTATTTCTACATGTAAGTCTATATAATGTAATTTCATTATTTTTAACAAAAAAATTTCATTTTATCCATTTCAATTTTCATATTTTTGTGAAATTTGTATGCATAAATTAACATTTTTATCCATTAATATCTCCTCAAATTTCATCAAGATATTTTAATTTATCATGTTGGAAATTTAAAAAGGGAAATCCAAATCATTCCATTTGTTAAGAATTACTTCAATTAATACATAGATAAATAATAAAATATTCAAATTTTTTTCCAAACAAAACAACACATAAAACATAATTAATATTATTCTCAAAATTTTCAATTGCATCACTAAGAAAACTATATTCCATAGAATATATGTCTCTTTTCCCACTGATTTGAAACCAAATTCAAGTGTAAATTCTATAATAACATCAATTACCCTTAAAATAAAACATGATTCCCCTTTTTTGATAAATATTGACGATAAAATAATATATATTAATTAATTTAGTACATAACTCAACTATAAATATGGTTAGAATAATTTTTCTTTGTTTTTATTATTTTTTCCCATATCATTTATTTTATTTAGGATTTATTGAATTTAACAATTACAAGTACCTTGTTTTTAAAATTGTAATCATATAATAGAATTAGAAATTAATATAAAAATGATTTATCATTAATAAATTATGAAATTATTCTAATTTAGAAAATGTATTTATATATATCTATACTATATAACAAAAAAAATGTTTTCAAAGGATATCTAAGATAATAAGAGAATCTCTAGACCATGGTATTAGGAACTAATAAATATAATATTATGAAATTTTATTATAATAATGGGTATCCTTTAAATCCATATCCCACTACAATGTTTTGGTGATGTTATTGGGTCACACATTAATTTATAATCACTGAAAAATTTTACCTTCCAAACAAACATATTTTAGAAGTTTACTTCTAGTTGTATTATTTAGAGTCAGAGTGTTTTCACATATATTGGTGTATTTTTAGTCTATATGTGGGGAGTTGGTTCCAGTAAAGGGAGTTTATTGGGTAATATAAGATATCTTAATAACACCAGAACATTATTTTTCATAATAATTTTAATAAAATATACCCATTTTTTCTTTCTTATTCTCCCCCTTATCCTCTTAATCCTTCTTATTTTCTAATTATGTGACAATTATTTAACAATATTTTGTTTCTTATTTTAATTTTCCAACATATTCTTAATAGGAATCATGAACATAACTAATGTTATCACCATTGGTTCAATAGTAGGGGTTTCACTAATATTGATGGTAATAATGGTGATATTTTCTATTTTAGAGGTTATTTTCCAATTATATTTTGCATAATAACCATGACATGCCCAACAATGAGCATGGGTTGTAAAATATTTACCAGATATCCTGGTAGAATGAGCAGATCTCTCAACAGTATGTCTATATTTCCCATAAATTCACTCAACACATTAATAATATATTCACTAGTATATGTAAAATATTCATTATTGTCAATTATTCTATCCAATTATGGTGATGGTAATTTTTCCCTATATTTACTTAATGTATATTTGATTCATAAATTTTTTTTGTATTAATAGTCCTCACATGGAACTAATCCTATTTATTTTGATATTCTCCAAATATGGATTAATTTAACAAATATATATCTCCAAATTCTACCACCATATCCATATTTATTGTTTCGAAATAGTTAATCAATTAACTTTTTCTAAGGAATCAATGTTCTTCATAATTCCCAAAAACCACTAATCCATATTCTAAACACATGATTAGTTAATGACCAATAATATTACTATTATTATTCCACATCACTATAAATTGTGTGCGTAAATTTCTATAAGATATTATAGGTACAATGTCAAATTTAATGAACAATACATGTTGAAACTAGTTAAATACTATAAGTACCAAACCTTAATCATTAGTTAATCTTGAGTTACTTCAAGAATACACGTTGAGGATCTTTTCAGTTTTAGAGTATTAGAAAATTAGGTCATAAAACATGCATTACATTCCACATCTAAACAAAGTGGTTACATAAAATATAGTACTCATTTTTTTCCATCATCAGAAACATATTTAAAATAAAACATTGATTCGTTCTTGACACTTCATTGACACTATCATAACATCATATACCATTCCCTTGACCTATGAAAAACATTTCAAAAACTTGGGATGAGCATAAAAAGCTCAGTAAGGGATATAAAAATATGGAAAGAAAACATGAGTACATGTATATATAAGAAACAATGAAATCATACTTTAATCATAAATCATAAGCACTTTAGTATACTTCATCAAAACAAGAATAATACATAGAAATCATAAGACATAAAGGTAACTTGAGGCATTCATATCATTCTTACGTAGGGAGTAACCCTCTTGGTTACATTTGGAATGCCCATCACAGTATATTACCTAAATCTCATCGGAGAAACCATAATGTTTAACTCCTTTGCGTTTCACAATGCATTGGAGAGCTATATCGGGCTCACCCACCCTTAGTTTATCATGGAACCACCCATCTTCATAACAATGACCAAGAACCATAACATAATCGTATCACATAAAACATGCATAACAGAAACATAACATTTCCAATTTTCAATCAAAAGATATCAATAAAACACATTGATATAAAAACCTTATGAAAACAATTTTCAATAACAAAATAAAAGAATAGTAAAATATGGTATTTATTTTTCATTCAAAAAAATGTTATGGCTTGTAGAGGAAGCCGAAACTCAAACAATGGTCACGGCGGCGAAGAAGTCTTTGTCGCCGCATACATACGACAAAAAAACATTCCATTTTTTCGTTTAGTAAATGCTTTGTATAAAAAATATTCCCTTTTGAATAAATGTAAATTTCAAAGGGGTTTATAAAACATATAAAACAAAGTTGTGTATAAAACAAAATATGCCACGATGAAAAGAGATTGAGACGAAGTCCCATACCTCGTGTCCGACATGACTCGATCGTTCATTAACGTCCTGAATAATAAACTTGAGTTAACTTCAACTAGATTAAGAACCCTTTTTCAAGTTCATTATTACTTTTATATCACTTATTACCATGTTATTAACACTATGTAATTATTTAAGTTAAAAATGGTCATTTTGTCGATAATTGGTACTTGAGTCCAAAAATAAACTCTTTATAATTACAAGTTGTTCATGTGGTAAATATCCATTTTATCTAAAATTATATTCATGATTTAGATATCATATATGTCATATATATGCAGTATATACATTCATTTACAATATTACATAACATTTAGAGGTAAGAAATGAAATGCACCGTTCATGGAGACAGAAAGCCATACGTACACATGAATGCTACATAAATTTTTATTTCGTATTATATGGAATGGAATCATAATGATATAAAGTAATATTATAATTCCAATATAATATCACATATAATATCATTAACTCCATCCTTTATATGTTCCATATATGTCATTAACGAATCAAATCTCATTGAGGGGGCGGTAGTCCGCACTTCCAAAAATGAAGATATCGTGTTTACCCATAATGGGAACCATAAAGGTATGAGATAAATGAAAAATAAAGAATCTTAAGTAAACCATATACATATTATGTATCATATATAAATATAGTGACATCTTAATGGCCACATTTGAAGGTGTTAGAAGAATATTGAACAATCATCGTTTCGTGAGGCATAAATTCACCATCCACGGAAACAATATTCTATTTAACCATTAGATGAAGGTTTGTGTAAGTGTAGCTCGAATCATTATTATAAAAAGATCCTAGTATATTGCAGATACTGGTTTTGTTACAAAAGAAATGAATAAAAAGAGTTTAGGGTGTTGGAGAAGCAAAATAAAACATAAGAACACCGGATAAAACAGTACCTTTAAAACGGGTAACTCTTTTTGATTTGAGCTCAAAGGCTTCCTCGGGAAGACTTATTGACAAAGTGAGGCTTCTAAGAGTATGATAGGGATTTTTAGAGACACAATGAGAAGGTTTTGGCCGAGCCAGAGGCATGAGAGGTGTGGGTAAGGTGGTAGAGGTGGGGGCCCTTTATAAGACGAGAGGAGGGGCACTCTTGAAAAAGTTATAAAATGTTACTTTATTATAAAATTATTTTCAGATTTAAAAGGTCCCAAAATTATATATTTTAAGGATAAGGTTATAAGAGTTAGAAATAAACCCTTCAAATGGTTTTTTACATGTGTAGGTCTTTGATTTTACATTATATTTTCATTTTATTTAAATCGTTAAATAATGAGGTAATCGCTGCAACATCATGTTGTCATAAATAATTTAATTTATTTAATGTCTAAAAATTATAAAAAAAATATCATAATGTAGGAAATATTTTTTATTTCAAATTAATATTTATAGTCAAAACTATGACTTGTATAACCCCATTTAAAAATTTCTATAGTAAAACAACTCATGTTTGTGACATTTTTATTATAACCTAAATAAAAAGTTATTAATGTCAATTTCCTACCAATGTGGCTCCATGGGGTCCCCAAGTCAACCCATGGATTTTCATGGTTGGCGGTGATACATCCAATAAGGGTAGGACATGTGTATAGGTCATTTCATATTATTATAACATTATTGTTACCTTAAACTACACTAATTACCCCTAATCGCGATTAAAAACTTAAAAGTTACTATTCACCATAAATTATTTTAGTCCCATTGAACCAAATTTTAATTCCTAATGATAACCACGTATGTCAGATTTTTTAAATTCAAAACACAAAGGTTGTAAATTTTCATTTAAACGAAAAATCAGTTTTTAACTACCACTTATTGGTTTCACTATTCATAAAAAATTGAAGCTTTTCAAAAAAATACCAAAACATCACCCTAAGATATATTTGATATTCTGAATTCAAAAATGATGTCTATTTTACAAAATTCAATAAATATAAGTAAAATTAATTAATTTAATAATTAATTCCCACTGTCAAAACAAATAGCGTGTTTTTATGAAATAATATGTATCAAACGATTGAGACTAGTTTAAGTTCAATTTCATGGTGAAATTAATTCCAATGACCACTATTGGATTAAATGGTAAAAATATATTCTAATTTCAATTTAAGACCAATTCAAAAGATAATCTAATAATATAAATAAATTAAGCTAAAAAGAGGTTTTGAATTAAAATACAACATTTTAACCTATTCATTAAAAATGAACTTTATCGTAAAAATACCAAAAATTTACACAAATTAAATTTTTGATGTCAATATTGTAAATAAGAATTTTATTTGGTCCAATAGAATGTATAAGAGTGACCAAAACAATATTTAATGACGGTTCTCCATCAAAAAGCGATTAGTGGACCTTTAGTGAATATTAGAGTATATATGCCTAAAATTGAATTCTATTCGTATTTTAAGACTTTATACTTTATTGGATAAATGTAAAAACATTTAACAAACATATATTACAATATTTTAGTTATTTCTATTCATTCCGACCAATACAATGGCTACGTGTTAACTACCATTTAAAATAATATTATTTTATTACTAGTGTGCATCGTAAGTTTTCAAAGAAACTCCTCGTTGCGTATCGGGTATACTATCGAACATAGCAACCCCTTTAATGTAAAATCAATATTTAATTTGTAAATATTAATAAATATTAAAATGTTTTATTCTTTATTTACCAGGGATGTTATATCCTTCCCCCTTTCTGGGAATTGCATCCTCGCAATTTTAGTCACTTATCAAAATAAGTGGAGATTTTTATCCCTCAAAGCATTTTCAATTTCCCATGTTGCCTCTTCACTCATGTGGTTCTTCCACAAAACCTTTACTTGATGAATCACCTTATTCCGCAACACATGCTCCATGTGGTCAAGAATCTGGACCGATTGTTCCTCCTAAGATAGATTCTCTTCCAGCTGAACTACCTCTGGACTCAAACCATGAGATGGATCTGGCATATACTTCCTTAACATCGAAACATGAAAAACATTGTTTACCTGAGAAAAACTCTGAGGTAATTCCACTCTGTATGAAACTGATACAACATTATCCAGAATTTCATATGGTCCAATGAACCTTGAACTCATCATTCCTTTCTTACAAAATCGCATCACACATTTCCATGGCGAAACTTTGAGAAGGACATCATCACCTACCACGAAAGATAGATCCTTCTTCCGGTTATCTGTATAACTTTTCTGTCTACTATGTGTTGTTCTCATGTGTTTCTGAATCATCTTAACTTTTTCTACCATCTCTTCTACCAAATCTGTTCCCATCAGCTTCCTTTCACAAACTTCATCCCAAAAAGCTGGATTTCGACACCGTTTACCATATAATGCCTCAAATGGAGCCATCTGTATGCTGGAATGAAAACTATTATTATAAGAAAACTAAACCAAAGAATGATGTTGGTCCCAACTTCCATGATAATCCATCGAACAAGCACGTAGCATATCCTCTAAAGTCTGAATTGTTCATTATGAATTCCCATCTGATTGAGGATGAAAAGTTATACTAAAATTTAATTCAGTACCCAACGACTTCTGAAGGCCCTTCCAAAAGTTAGAAGTCAACCTGGGATCACGATCAGATACAATGGATAAAGGAACTCTATGTAACCTGACTATCTCATTAAGATAAAAACGGGAATGTTGATCTAGGGAAAAAGTATCTCATGTAGCAAGGAAATGAGAAGATTTAGTGCAGCGATCAAAAATTACCCAGATTGCATTATTACCTCGAGGTGTCTTCGGCAATACCACAATGAAGTCTATGGATATATTCTCCCATTTCCATTCTGGTACTGGTAAAGGCTGAAGCATACATTTCGGTAACTGCCGCTCTGCTTTAACCTGTTGACATGTCAAAAACTTCACAGTAAAGTCAGCAATATCTCTTTTATTCCATCCAACCAGTAACACTCCCACGGATCTCTGTGCATCTTAGTACTACCAGGATGAACTGAAAATAGAGAACTATGATCTTCACATAACAAATCACTCTTCAACTGTGAGTCACAAGGCACACACAATCTCTTCCCAAATCTCAAAACACAATCATTATAAATGTTGAATTCATGAAACTTAACATTCTGAACCAGCTATACCTTTTTATGCAACTCACTTTCTTGCTTATGTGCTTGCTTAATTCTGTCTGATAGAGAAGATTTTACTGATACCTGAAACAAAATAGAAGGAAATCCTGCACCAACAACTTCTATGCCAAAGTTCATCAAATCCTTAACCAAAGGATCATGTTCCAAACAAAACATTGTTAATGAATCATTACTTTTTCAACTCAAAGCATCAACCACTTTATTTGATTTTCTTGGATGGTAATGAATTACACAATCATAATCCTTGATTAATTCTAGCCATCTCCTCTGTCTCATGTTCAATTATTTCTTAGTGAATATATACTTTAAACTTTTTTGATCAGTATATATTTCATACTTTACTCCATACAAATGATGCCTCCAAATTTTTAGAGCAAAAACAACAGCAGCTAATTCCAAGTCATGTGTAGGGTAATTTACCTCATGAGTTTTCAACTGTCATCAAGCATAAGCATTTACCTGATCATTCTGTATTAGGACGCAACAAAGTCCTTTCAATGAAGAATCACTGTAGATAACAAACTCACCATTCCTGGAAGGTAGTCCCAAAACTGGATCATTCACCAATCTTCTTTTCAGTTCCTGAAAACAATCATCACATTATTTTGTCCAGATAAACTTAACACCCTTCTAAGTTATCTTAGTCATTGGACTAGATAACCATGAAAAATTTCTAACAACGCTATAGTAATTGTCTGCCAAACCAAAAAATCTATGAATCTCAGTTACATATGTGGGTCTTCTTCATTCTTAAACAACCTTTGTTTTTGTAGGATCAACAGTTATCCCATCTTTAGAAACAATGTGACCAAGAATAGAAATTTGATGCAAACAAAACTCAAACTTGCTGAATTTCCAATACGATTACTTTTATTTTAAGGTTTGAAAAATAACCCTTAAATTTATTTCATGCTCCTATTTACGTTTAGAAAACACCAAAATATCATCAATGAAAACAACCATAAACATATCCAAGAACTCATGGAAAATTCTATTCATAAGGTCCATGAATACAATAGGTGCATTGGTTAACACAAAATGCATAAATAAAAATTCAAAATGACCATATCTAGTACGGAACGCAGTCATCGGTACATCTGCTTCTTTTAGTTTCAAGTGATGGTACCCCGACCTCAAGTCAATATTCGAAAAGTACTGAGCTCCATGGAGCTGATCAAACAAATCATCGATATGTGGCAAAGGATAATTGTTCTTAACAGTGATATTATTCAAGGCTCTATAATCAATTCAAAGTCTCATTGAACCATCTTTTTTTAACAAATAAAATAGGAGCACTCCATGGTGATGTGCTAGGTAGAATTAAACCTTTCTCTAATAAATCTTGAAATTGCTCCTTAAACTCTAAAAGTTCAATTTGAGCCATTCGATATAGGGGTTTTGAAATTGTCTTAGCATCGGGAACTAAGTCAATAGTAAACTCAACTTCCCGATCTGGTATTATTCCAGAAAAATCATCAGGAAAAACATCAGGATACTCATTTACCACTGGAACATCATTAATCTGAATAGTTCCATTGTTTTCAATAATATGTGGATGGTAACATTCATTTCCATCTTTTACAAGTTTCTCGGCCTCTTGTTATGTTATCAACAGTAAGAGGTCATTATTGTACACAAACGGAATGTCTTTATAAAAAGAAACTTCTTTATCTCTACAATAAATCTTATCCTGGTAAATAGAGATCCAATCCATACCCAGGATAACATCAAACTCTATGAGAGGTAAAAAAATAAGGTTGACAAGTAGGTTCTTTCCACGGATAAGGATAAGAAGATTATTATAAATTCTTTTTTCCTCAACATTTTCCCTAGGTGTTTTTACCACAAGTTCAGGAGTCATTTCTTGAGATGGTATTCACATTTTACTAGAGAAGTTTTCATAGATGAAAGAATGTGTAGACCCCGAATCAAACAACACACTGGCATAATATTAAAAAACAAACAAAGTAACTGATACAACTTCATTTGATGTCCAACATCTGCTGAAGTAGTTGCAAAGGATGTCACCACCCCTTTCTTCTTGTTGTCGAACTACTTCCCATCACTCGAGCTCTTTGTTGGACACTCATTTGCATAGTGACCCATCTCATTTCACTTAAAAAATTTCACTAACTGTAAATCAAATTTGGTCTTACTATCACCCTGATCTTTTTCAGTGCAATCAAGAGCCTTATGTCCCATAATACCACATCAGTAGCAATTTACAGAATTTAGAAGTCATTCCCCAGCATGCCTTTTCCCACATTTATCACAAAATGGAAACTTAGTTATCTTACCATCAGACCTTTTTGAAGAATTCTTCTCTTTCTCCTGCCACCTCGGTCTCTTCTTCTGTTGGTTGTTATAGAACACATGATCATCGGAAAACTCTATTGCCACCTTATCAGCACATCGAACAAGCTTTTCATAACTTTTGAACTCACGATAAGCTGAAGCCCTTTGATATTTTTGATTTAATCCTGAGTAAAAAACGATTGATTTTACTATCAAGGTCTCGGATAAAATTTGGATCATACCTTTCAAATCGAGTGAACCTTTAATCATATGAAGCCATTGAGTCTTCCTCTTGCCTCAATTCCAGGAATTGTTTTTCAATCCTAATTCTAACAGCCTTAGAAAAATACTTCTCAAGAAACATACCTTTGAATTCATCTGAGTCGAGAGCATCAATCTCATCAGTGTCCATGATATTTTTAACCATCGACCACCACTAATCGGCTTCACCCTCAAAATGGTAAATAGAAAGACTAACATTTTGATTGTATGAACACCCCATGAAATCGAAAATCTTCTCCAATGCTTTAATCTACCCTTCATCTAGCACAGGGCCAGATGATATTCTCAATGATGGGGGATGTTGCCTCATGAAATGTTCCACCACTGACATGTTCCTCTGTGGTTGATCTGGATGATCGAATGCATGGATACCATCACCATTTATCGCTTGAGTCAAGGGCACCATTACTGCAACAAACTATTCAGTTCCAATTCCAACCATCATAGGTTGCTGATTTGGAAGGTTGTTTCCATCTGTATGCCTTCCTAACACTGCTTCCCCGTTTCCTCTTCGGAAATACATTCTGAACAAACATGTCTTAGAAGATGTAACATGGTAATCTTCAAATTCTATATCATTTCAATTTGACCATAAAAAAATACTTTTGGATAATAATTTAATATAATTCTAAATCTTAAAGTTATCTTAGTTGGCCTCTGGTACCAACTATAAGGCCCCAACCTTAAACATTACTTAACCTTGAGTTACTTCAAGAATACATGTTGAGGATCTTTTCAGTTTTAGAGTTTTAGAGAATTATATCATAAAACATGCATTACATTCCACATCTAAACAAAGTGGTTACATAAAAGATAGTACTCATTTTTCCCATCAGCGGAAACATATTTAAAATAAAACATGGATTCTTTATTGACATTTCATTCACACTATCATCACATCATGTACCATTCCCTTGACCTGTGAAAAACATTTCAAAAACTTGAGATGGGCATAAAAAGCTCATTAATAGATATAAAAATATCGAAAGAAAACAAGAGTACATGTATACATAAGAATCAATGAAATCATACATTACTCATAAAGCATAAGCACTTTAGAATACTTCATCAAAACATTAATAAAACATAGAAATGATAAGACATAAAGGTTACTTGAGGCATTCATAACATTCTTATGTAGGGAGTAACCATATTTGTTGCGTTTGGAATACCCATCACAATATATTCCCTAAATATCTTCGGAGAAACGTTAACGTTTAACTCCTTAGCATTACCCTATGCATTGGAGAGCTATATCAGGCTCACTCGCCCTTAGTTTATCATGGAACCACCCATCTTCATAACAATGCCCATGAACCATAACATAATCGTATCACATTAAACATGCCTAAAAAAACATAACATTTCCTCTTTTAAATTACAAGATATAAATACAACACATTGATATAAAAATCTTATGAAAACCATTTTCAATACCAAAAGAAAATAAAAGTAAAACAAGGTATTTATTTTTCATTCAAAAAAATAAGTTATGTCTTGTAGAGGAAGCCGAAACTCAAATAATGGTCACGGCGGCAGAGAAGTCATTGTCGCCGCATACGTACGACAAAAAAACATTACCTTTTGTAGTTTTGTAAATGCTTCGTAAAAAAAATATTCCCTTTTGAATAAATGTAAAATCCAAAGGGGTTTATACAGCGTATAAAATAAAGTTGTGTATAAAACGAAATATGCCTCAATGAAAGGAGATTGAGACGAAGTCCCATACCTCGGGTCCGACTTGACTCGATCGTTCTTTAATGTCCTGAATAATAAACTTGTGTTAATTTATAATTTCTTAATAACCCTTTTTCATGTTCATTATTCTTTTTATATCACTTAATACCATGTAATGAAAACTATGTAATTATTTAAGTTAATAATGGTCGTTTAGTCGATAATTTGTACTTGAGTCCGAAAATAAACTCTTTATAATTACAAGTTGTTCTTGTGGTAAAATATCCATTATATACCGAATTATATTCATGATGTATATATCATATATGTCATATATATCCATTATATACATTAATTTACAATATTACATAACATTTAGAGGTAAGAAATGAAATGCACCGTTCATGAAGACGGTAAGCCGTACGTACACATGAACGCTACTTTCATTTCTATTTCGTATTATATGGAATGGAATCATAATGATATAAAGGTATATTATAATTCCAGTATAATATCACATATAATATCATTAAATCTATCCTTTATACGTCACATATATGGCATTAACGAATCAAATCACTTTGAGGGGGCGGTAGTCTGCACTTCCTAAAATGAAGATATCGTGTTTACCCATAATGGAAACCATAAAGGTATGAGATAAATGAAAAATATAGAATATTAAGTAAAAAAACATATTATATATCATATATAAATATAGTGACATCTTAATGGCCACCATTAATGGTGTTAGAAGAATATTCAACAATCATCGTTTCGTGAGGTAGAAATTCGCCATCCACGGAAACAGTATGATCATTAACCATTAGATGAAGGTGTGTGTAAGTATAGCTCGAATACATATTATAAAAACATCTTAGTATATTGAATATACTGGTGTTGTTACAAAATAAATTAATAAAAGGAGTTTAGGGGGTTGGAGAATCAAAATAAAACATAAGAACACAAGAGAAAACACTACCTTTAAAACTGGTTAACTCTTTTTGATTTGAGCTCAAAGGCTTACTTGGGAAGAATTCTGCCCAATGTGAGGATTCTAGGAGTAAGAGAGAAATGTGGAGAGGCAAAATGGGCAGGGTTTGGCCTAGAAAAAGTCTTGAGAGGTGTGGGTAAGGTGGTAGAGGTGGTGGCATTTTATAAGAGAAGAGGAGGGGCACTCATGGAATGTTATAAAAGGTTACTTTATTATAAAATGATTTTCAGATTTAAAAGGTCTCAAAATTATATATTTCTAGGATAAGGTGATAAGAGTTCTAAATAAACCCATAAAAAAGGCTTTTTACTTGTGTAGGTCTTAGATTTTACATTATATTTTCATTTTATTTAAATCATTAAATAATGAGGTAATCACTACATCATCATGGTGTCATAAATAATTTAATTTATTTAATGTCTAAAATTTATAAAAGAAATATCATGATGTAGGAAATATTTTTAGATTACTAATGAATATTTATGGTCAAAAATATGACTTGTATAACCCCATTTAAATATTGTTTTAGTAAAACTATTCATGTTTGTGACATTTTTATTTTAACTTTAAATAAAAAGTTATTAATGTAATTTTCCACCCAAAGTGGATCCATGGGGTCCCCAAGTCGACCCATGGATTTTCATGGTCAGCCATGACACATCCAATAAGGTTATGACATGTGTCTAGGTCATTTCATATTATTAAAACATTATTTTTACCTTAAACTACACTAATTACCTCTAATCGCGATTAAAAACATAAAAGTTACTATTCACCAAAAAATTATTTTAATCCCATTGAACCACATTTTACTTCCTAATAACAACCATGTTTGTCAGATTTTTTAAATTCAAAACACATAGGTGGTAAAATTTCATTTAAACGAAAAATCAGATTTTAAGAACCACTTAGTGGTTTCACTATTTATCAAAAATTGAAGCTTTTCAGAAAAATACCAAAACTTCACCCTAAGATATATTTCATATTCCAAATTCAAAAATGATGTCAAATTTAAAAAATTCAAAACATAAGTTACATTAATTAATTTAAAAATTAATTCCCGCTGTCAAAACTAATAGCGTCTATTTATGAAACAATATGTGTCAAAAGATTGACATAGTTTAAGTCCAATTTCAAGGTGAAATTATTTCCAACGATCGCTATTAAATTAAATGGTAAAAATATATTCAAATTTCACATTAAAACCAATTCAAAAGATAATCTAATAATATAAATAAATTAGACTAAAAAGAGGTTTTGAATTAAAATACAACATTTTTTACTATTCATTAAAAATGAACATTATCAGAAAAATAAAAAAATTTACACAAAGTAAATTTTGATGTCCCGATTCTAAAGAAGAATTTTAATTTGTCCAATAGAATGTATAAGAGTGACCAATACTATATTTAATGACGGTTCTCCATCAAAATGCGATAAGTGGTCCATTTGTGAATATTAGAGTATATATGCCTAAAATTGTATTCCTTTCATATTTTAAGCCTTTATCGTTTATTGGATAAATGTAAAAACATTTAACAAACATATATAACCATATTTTAGTTATTTATATTCATTCTCTCCAATACAACGGCTACATGTTAACTACCATTTAAAATAATTTTATTTTATTACTAGTGTGCATCGTAAGATTTCAAAGAAACTCTTCGTTGCGTATCAGGTACGCTATCGAACATAGCAACCCATTTAAAGTAAAATCAATATTTAATTCGTAAATATTAATTTATATGAAAATGTTTTATTCTTTATTTACCTAGGCTGTTACAAATACCCCTTAAATTCTATATTGGAATGTCATGAAGTGGTGATGTATCAATTTATAATTCACATTTCCAGTACACAAAAAGTTTTCTTTTACATTTCACTAGATCATAAATTTCTTATCATATATATAATATGAAATATTTATATCTCATCTTAATTAGTTATTTTTAAATAAAATCACAGAATTATTTTATAATAAAATATTAAAATGTTTTATTCATTGTTATTTTTTTGATATTGAATTGTAATTTTAGAAATTGTTTTAATTTATCCATTTTTATAGTGTTTTAGTATTTAAATAATATATTTTTATATTATGAAACAATTTATATTATTATTATATTTTATTATTCTTATAATATTTTTCTTCATGTCATTTGATATGATTTGGTTCTAGATTATTCATTTGGAGGTTCGAAATGATCATGAATGATGTAAAAGCATTATTTCCTTGCATAATGGACTAGTTGTGAATTTTATATAACTAATAAAACTCTTAGATACAAAATACCATGAAAATAAATGGATGTAATGAAAAAAACAGGACAATTTTTTTAAAACTATCATTTTTCAATTCCACTGTTTAATTTAAAAAAAATATTCCTTAAATGAAGACCCATAAATCTATCAAAATTTTAGAAAACAATAATTGATAGGAACATATATCATAAAATAATCTTTCCAAATGTGATCGAACAATGTGTGGCGACATATAAGTTCCTGGTAATCAATCCCATTATCATTTATATAATAAATTTTCATTATTATTAAGGTCATACAAATGGGAATCTAGGTAATTGGAATGTGATGATTCTATCATTATAGAAAATTAAAATTTATTTTTTTTGCCATTATATTGGATATATATATCAAATGGGAATTTAACTGTTTCATTTCATTCTTTTTGATTTATTTGAATGTCATTTTTTGATGATTTTTCTGGCATTCATCTTTATTTTAGGTCAAATATGTTTCAAATATATAAGGAAATATTGAGAGTGAAAACAGGCCACCCCGGTTTTTTAGAAATTCGTTCCTCAAATTAAATTTAAAAGTGTCAAAAAATATATATATGCGGGTGATGGTTTAGAATTTCCATAAATAGATATAGAGAAAGAGGATCTTCTAAACTCTAGTTATAACTGGTGACACCCATTCTCTTCTTAATTTTCCACATAGTATTCAGTTACAATTATTCATAATCTCATTGGTATTGTTTTAATTTAATGTTTAATGTTAATAAAAGTTTCTATATATTTTCTAAAATATTAACAGTAGATCTATATATTTATTTTCCTAAAAAAACATTAAACTGAGTTTAAAACCCTCTCCTCAATCCTCTTTAAATTAAATCTAAATTGTGTGCTTTTTAATTCCATTATTTTATGCATGTTTTGTTATTGCAGATCTTGTGTTGGACCTTTATATTTTATTTTTTATTTCTCCTAAATAATATAAATCCTTAGACAAACCACTCCATATTTTAATTTTTGGGTAAAAATAACTTCCTAGTGAGAGTGGGTTAACAATATTGAATTGATTGAGAGAAATTTCAATACATTGTAGTTAAATATTGGGTATCCTCTATAACGGGTTTTATAGATTATTGAGGTTATTGAAGAAATTTAATAGATTATTAGAATTAATTCATACATAAATTGTTATATATTAATGAGCTATTAATTATTTATACTTTTTCTTGAATAGAATATTATGTTATCTCATATATTATGGCCAACATTATAGTGAAGTATACTTTTTTTATATTAAAATTAAATAAATTAAAAAAAATATTCAATACATTTCACAATAATACTTTCCCAAGGAAAATATAGGTTTTGTTTCACTGGAAACACAAATACATAACCAAATTGTATAAAAAATAAATACATTATTTCACATTTAGTTCTTTACAACAATAACACGTACTACACATAACACAATTGAAACCTTTAACAATAACCTGGGGAAGGGAATCCTAACAATGTGTGATCTTAAATGATCAATAAGGGTAAATATAATAGAAATCAATAAATGATAATTAAATTGAAATAAATAAAAATAATTGTATAAGAATACGTAATAGACATTATAAAATCATACACATCAATTCATATATCATAAACATGAAAGATAGTATAATGAATTATAAATTGAGGGGCAAGTGAAATAAGAAATAACAATGTGCAATCATAAATACTCAATAATACTCCTTGAAAACAAATCAAAAGAATAAGAAATAACTTTTGGGATAAACAAAAACATATAAAATGATTTCCTCAGTCAGGGATCACTATAAATACTATCATAGTAGATTAGGTTCATTCCCCATTCCATTATTTCCTTAATCAATTTTCAATTTCATGACTATCATATTGGTTCAATAACCTTACTAAAATATATTCTCTCTCGATTCAAAACAATATTATCTCAGGAGATATCCATCATTAACCAATTTATTTGAGGGAAATATAATTTCAAGCATACCTACTATATAATGAATTCAATACAATTGTGTGTCATAAGATAATAATGCATTCAACATATCATCAAATCATGACTCATTGAAAGGATACAAGATTCCTAAACATTTAACCATCTAAATAAAAAACCATAGAGGGAAGGATTTAAATAGATATATTTAAATAATATCCCCAGTAAATAAAAAATAAACATTAAATAATTTTTTAATAGATAAAAATACCATTAACGGATCAATATAACATTTCTTAAGAAAATTTTCCTTTTTATTTTAAATCAATTATTTAAATTCAAGAAATTCTAAAATTATAAAGGAAAACAATTACTTTCAAAATATATAAGGAATCATAAAGGGTAATCATTAAATAAAATATTTATCCTAATTGTAGAGAAATTTTTTCATGTGGTGTATAAAAAAATGCCAATGGCAATGTCAGTAAAAATTAAAAAGTTGTTCAGAAAATGAAGAGATGATAATATTATAACATGTTTAATGAAACTAAAACATGGGTAAAATTAAATTTAATGAATCATTTTAGAATATTAATAATTTTTTGGAAGACATATTAATGAAAAAATAAAAAAGGATGAAAATATTGCTGACCCAAGAGAAAATTAAAGTAAGTTTCCCTTAATAACAGTCTTTGGGTCACATGTGTATTTAAAATGAGAAAAATTTAATAAAACATGAAATAAATTGAAATAATTTAATAATATAAAAAACATATCATTTAAGATATATAGTTCATGAAATTTAATAATCAAAAAAAAATAAGCATAAATAATCTCAGTGAAAATGAGATTGTAAGATAAACCCCTTACATAAATTTATTCTCAAATTATAATCATTTTATCCTCTATTATAATAAATAAAAAACTAATATACGTATATTAATAAGTATAAAATTATACCTGATTTTATTATAATATTTTATCACATATTCATTAATAATCATTCAGTATCATTATCATTTTTTATGTTAATGCCTTTGGTTTTCATATATTTTATTTTTCTGTGGTTTTATTTCATGAACAAAGATAATGGTTTATTAATCTCCAAAATTTAAATTGTGATATGAAAATCATAAATTTTCATTATATACATATTTATATTTATTAATATAAATAACTAATTGAAAATGAATCACATCACCGTGTAAATATGGTAGTCTATATCTACGTGTGATTGAAGATTACATTTTTTGAAGGATGGAATGAAATAAATGTTTATATTAATTAATATTAATTGAATAATCATTATAACATATATATCACATATACCAATTAATTATATCATCATAAGTAATAATGAATGATTGCTTTGTAAAATGAGTCATATATCTACAAGGATGTGGTAATACACATATATGTACAGGAATATATAACACCCCTATATTAAATAATTTACTTCCAATAATTTGATTTTTATTTGTATCTCGCATTATTTGAAACAACATGTTTAAAAAACCACTAAATACTATTAAAATATTATTATTTCTTGTGATGCTTATAACATAATCATTAAATTCAAATATATGACTAGTAATATCTATATTATTACAATTATATGGTTTATACATGTATGGAATAAATTCCTCAGTTATCAATTGATTATAAATTAATGTTAAAATCTTTCTCTTGTAGAAAAATTATTTTTTTCCTAGAATTTTGTTTTGACGCATTGTGTCTATTTGTTAATAAATTATATTAATAAGTATTGGTGAATAATTTTAATGAAATTTATTCGTTATATTATCATTAAAATAAGTAAAAATTCATCTAATTGTTTTTAAAATATGGGGATAGGAATGAATCTATTTTAGGCATAAAAATTGTATTTTTCCGAAAATGATTTCATCATATTTTGGGAACTTATTTTAAAATAACTATTTTAATAATTTTATAAAATTTATTCTGAAAAAGGAAATTAATTTTTAAAATTAAAATTTCAAATTTATCTTACAAATAATGTTATATAATGTTTTCTGAAAAGTATATTTTTTCAATGAATAGTGAAATATACATTCTATTATTAACCATTTTTTCAATCATTTATAGATTTTAATTTTGTTTGAGAATACATGAAAATTAAATATACTTATATTATATAATTATTAATCAAATTTATTTTATTTTAATATATTTCATTTTTATTTTTTATTTAATAACTCCATTAACTTAAAACATTTTTTAATTTATAAAATTGATTTCCATCACATCTACATGTTTAATATTAAATTATATTCTTCCACTTAAATGAATTTAATTTAGTAAAATAAATTCAATATTTTAAAAAATAATAATGAATATTAAATAATAGGTAGAACATAATTTTTCGTCATAATTATTTGTGAAAATCTATGAAAATTAATTCTCAAACTTATTTTTTAAACGGGTTTACCAACGTGTTCAACTAAAAATAAAAAGTTTTGAATGACCTAAAAACATATAAAATTATAATTTTCACCAAATATTTATACCAAAACATATATTAGGTCTTCTAATTATACATTTCATATATAACACCCCAAAAATTCTAAAATAATAACTTTAATTCGATATCGTGTAAGAAATGAAACACCAAACGATGAAATAAGGATAACCTCTTTAGAATTAATGGTGAATTTAATATTTTAATAAAATTTGAAATATTATATAGCATTAAATAATAATAATATGTTATATTAAATCAAAAGAAATTATTAGCTTCTTCGATAGCTTACATTACAAACGAGACAGAGTTTACTCGATGAACAATATATAATTAAAATATTATTATTTAATAAAATAAGATACAAAATTCCCATTATACTAGGGATAATTATTTTTATTGTTATAATTTTGAAAATAAATGTTTTATAAAAATATTAAATTAATTATATTGTTAATAATTAAATTTAAATTAATATAAAAACCCATTAAATATAAATAATATGTTTTAAAAAACAAATTATATATTTTTTAAAGGAAAATTTTTCACTTTTTAATGGATAAATTATTTTAAATACATTTTTGAAAATTTTATAAATTTTACATGTCCAAGTAAACATAATTCTCGAAATATGATCAAAAAATTACTGTATGGTGGATTTTTGTATCTTACTGAGATGTTATAATTTTTGATGAATAGTAAAAAATACTTAATTTTAATTGAAAAAATATTTTCATATATAAAATTTATAGTGATAAGTTATATTTAAAATTAGTTTAAAAGTAAAATTATATTAATTTGGAAAAAATTTATCCAATTTAAATAACATTAACCAATTTTATATTGAATTTATACATAAAAAACATTTCTACCTTTTAAACATTTTTACTTTAAAAACACGCCTTGTCATCATGTGTCCAAGATTAAATTTAAATTAGTTATTACCCATTATATGATTGAAATTTAGACAAATTGATTAAATATTTGTATTAATAATAATTTAAAATATCTAATAAGGTTAAATATATTTTTTTACAAAAATATTAGTGATTGTAATTAAAATTAATTAAATTGATTTTGGAAAAATTAAACTAAAAAAGGGACAAAACCTTAATGATAAAGACCAAAATGACCTATAAACTTGTCCAAAATCCATTTTTTCTTGATATTTATTTCCTATCCTCCATTTTCTCATATTTTGACAATTATTGAATCCACATTACATAGAAGAAATGTGAATTGGATTCCCTTTTATAAAATTACAAGAATGTCGCTCCTCTTCTATTATAAAAAGGCACTCACTCCCAACATATTCTCCCCATTAAGCCCTTTGATATTCAAAACTCTTCTAAAATAATATCTGGAAATTCACACACTCAATCTATAAGACTTGTGATAGGGATAAATCCAATTATGGATGTTTTTTGGTATAAACCCAAAGGAGTTTCCCGAATAAAAGGAAATATTCTTCGATGATAACTTTTATTTCATTTACATTACCATACTTTCAGTTATTTTTATATCATGATTATAAAATAACATCATAATATTCAATAAACTTATATTTTTTTAATATAATAGAAATACCAACAATTTTACACACTTATATTAAATGGGATATAAAATCATCATTTGTGTGGACAGTAGACTACTGCCTCGCAGACTGATGTCGTTCGTTCTTCTGTTCACCATATTTCATTATTGAAAAAATGATGTATTTATAATTAATATTTTATATATGTTATATATATAATTTTTTATTCTTATATAACATTCAATATAACCATACTTTTAGGCCTTCAATTTTATGGTCATACGATAACATCATTTGTGGATGTGTGGACCACCGCCTCCTCAAAGTGATGTGATTTGTTATTGCTATACATGGAATGTATTAATGATGATCTTAATAAAAATAAGTTAAAAAAAGAAAAAAAATATTATAATGGAATTATAATATATATATATATTAGTTGTCTTTTTTTAATACAGAAATTAAAATATATGTAGAGTTTATGTGTACATATGACCTAATATCTCCATGACTGATGTATTTCATTTCATATCTCCAAATTTTATTAATTAATATCAATAAGTATATAAATAATATAAAATATAGTTAAATAATGTTTTAATTTATGGATATTATAAAATTATTATATAATTAACATGAACAACATGTAACAAGTCAAAACATACTTGAAAAACTAGGAAATTAACACCCAAAATAGTTAAAATAGTGAAAATGTTTAACAAATGGTTAATTAGATATTACAATTTATTAATGTATGATATTATAAATATTATTACAGTTATTTTATAGTTTATTTACATGTTTAAAATAATTATATATGAGGTTAAATTATGTTCACCTTAAAGGATACACAAGGAAATGAATTCTTCTCTAAATTTTCAATCTGTGTGGCAAACATCATTTTCACCATTTAATTATTTTTGTGGGGAATATATTACCCCTATAGTTTTTTATATAATAAATACTTTTATATTCATTTTATTTTGATTTTAATTATAAATTGTTTCTTTCATGGGATTTATAATTCAAAATTGTCTAGTTAGTAAGGAACATTACCTCAATTTTTGTTCATTGAGGAATAATTTATTGTTGGGAAACTAATATAATATATATGTTGTAAATATTTCAAATTTATCATGTAATATCATTATAATATTATTATTCATGATTTATTGAGTTTTTAGTTAAATTATTTCACTTAATTTATCCCCAGTGGTAAAGAAATTTCTTAACCCAATTCTTTTTCATTGCGTTCTATTACTTCTTCATTTCTTATAATATTTTATTATTATGTGTAAAATTAATTTGAATATATATATATTTATTTATAATTATTTTATATATATTTATAGTTTATATAGATAATCAATTAATTTATTAATTCATATTTCAATTTTATGACCATTTATGTGTTTATTCCACAATCTTATTCTAATAAAGATTGATTATACATGAAATTACATTAATGGTATTTATATGATAATTTTTTAATAAAACCTTTCATTTTATTCTAAAATGGTTATTCATGACCTTTATCATGTAATATTATCATTTTCCACTCTTCGATACTCACAATGTTTTATGTATGTTTTTTTAATAAAACCTAAATCTATTTCTCTCTTGAGCAATAGAATTATTCTCTCTCAAAAGCAGGTTTTATAATAAAAATTGAATTTTTTTTAAAACATTTAACATTTATAAATGAAATTAATTTTTACCATTTACAATACATTAATATTTTTAAAAGTTATTTTCAAAGAAGAATTTTTTCTATTTGTTTTTGCAAACAAAAAGAAATTTTCTTCAACAACGTTTTTAAAGTTATTCATGTATTTTATCAATAAAAATCATCCTTTATTTTACACCACAAGGGATATGTAGTACTGATACCATAATTTTTATTAAAAATTATGGTTTTTGATTAATTTGGATAAGGATAGTATTTGAATTCACATCCTTGATTAATTTTTTTAGTCCCCATGAAATATTCAAATTACTAAGAATATTGATAGTTGAATTTTCCTTAATTATCTATATAATATAGTATGGATATGTTCATTACCTAAAATATAAACCAGTTTTACATGTGGTGTTTAATTTTACATTTATGTGATTGTTTATGGAAATATTGATATATATGTACTCCTTATTCAATATAGATATTTGATAAGTCTGATTTTTTTAATTAAATTTTCACGAACTATCCTCAGTTCCCGTGTCGTGACTACCCCATGCCCGCCTTCCATAGGCAAGGGGATGGTGACTAGCACTAAAGGCGTAAATCCTGATATAAAGGGGAGGAATTGCCTTTATAAAGTAAACAAACACCACAGAATACCCAAGATGAAGTAAACACTAAGTAAACTAGGTACAAAAGTAAGTTCTAGAAAGTAAATGGGCTAGAATACAAACCCAACTGAAAGTAAAGTACAACTAAAAAGAAAGTACAGAAGCAGAAAAGTAAAGAAGAAACTTTGATCCGTCCTCTGTAATTACCACCTGAAGGGTGGGTACAGATAGTCTCCTCAGCTCCTCGGTTCCAGTCATCCGCTCCGTGTAAGTCTCGTCTAGTGATCCACCTCTCGGTATCGTCCAGCTCCACGAGCATTATCGACGATCAGCGTTGTCCATCGTCTGTAACCAACACAACGTAGTGCGAGCATAGCCTGTGCAGGGGTGAGTATACGATACTCAGTAGGGACCCCGAAACCCCCAAAGTTCTCCTATAATCCACAAAGGATAAACCACAAAGGAAATATACAATCACGAAGTATCAACCAACTCTATTTAGGTATATTCCCATACATCTACCTTAGTCATCAATTCCAATTCTGCTCCAACTCACGAGCCCATGTTCATCCAAGTCCACACAGGAATGTAAAACCCAATCCACACAGGAATGAAAAACCCAATCCACATAGGATAGCAAGTCAATCATATCTAGGATAATGATTGAATGTCAAGAATAACCTCACACAGGTATATTACTCATGAAGAGGGGTGGAGATGATAGATGTAGCCTCTGAATCATCTCCCCTCCCGAACCCACGTAGGATCCAAGTACAGAAGTCGTCGCTTCCGAACCCACGTAGGATCCTAGTACAGCAACCATCGCTGCCAAAACCACGTAGGATCCAAGTACAGTTGTCATCACTCCCGAACCCACGAAGGATCCAAGTACATTCATACTCACTACCGAACCCACGTAGGATCCAAGTACATTCATCACCGTCGTCGAACCCACGGAGGATCTCAGCACGGTAGTCGTCATAGTCGCAGCCAGCTCTAGGGTTTCCGCACATAGCATACACGATTCCGAGAGGGTACGCTCCTCGAGTCAAAAGGGGTGGATACGTCAAAAATCATGAAAAGTAGAGTTAATTTATCCCATATTACCGTCCCACATCATAGGTAAAAACTAATAAAACGTGCCCAAGTAACGAAGAACATGAAGACCAAGACATTTTCTAAAAGTACATGACGTGTAGGTAATCAATACAGGCCGGGTCATCAGACACCGGGTACTGCAAGTGTGAAACGGACCGTATCATGGGGCTAGTCATGTAAAAATTAAGTACACAGCGTATGGTATGGTTACAGACCATGTCATCAGTCCACAGGTACTGTCCGTGTACCAGGGCCCGTTTCAAAGGGTTGTTCATGTAAAAAGTATGTACACGGCATGTGCTATGGAGACACGACGTGTCCAAACTTCTGGGGTCGAATCCGTGTACGCTAGCCATGCCTGGCTGTGTGGTGGAGTACCTGACCATGTACTCCACCCCATGTCCGTGTATTCCTGGAATACACACTGAGTCATCATGAAGCCGCTTCTGCCAAAGTGAAATTAATACACGTCGTGCCTCTTGGATGTGTGGTTCTTACCATGTCCATGTATCTCCCAAAATACATGTTGATCCTCATGAATAAACTTCTGCCTTTCAATGAAGAAAATACACGTCGTTTCTCGTGGCCGTGTATTTTTGTTTGTGTCCATGTATTTCTCATCAATACACAACATGTCCATCGAAGTCTCCTCTGTCAAACTGTGTGGATAGTACACGCCGTCTGACCGGTGTCACACGCCGTGTGACACATCTTCTGATGTCCGTTACTTATGCCTCTGAATACTTGTACTACACGACATGTGCTTTGGAAGTACACGTTGGTTATTCAGGAATTTTCCAGAAATGACGCCTTAGGCCAACACACCTCCCGAGGTGTCCGTCCTTTGTTCAGATGATCCTTTTGCTACAAAACTCCCATTCCTAGGTCGTCCCAATGTTCCGAGTTCATTTCCAATGTTTCCGGGCCTCTGATCAGCTCTGAAAACATGCCTTTATTCATAGCTAAAGAACAGTTGGAGAACACCATACATCTAGAATGGCCGAGGAACCAAACCGTGTTAGTTTGGTCCGGTTCCTTCGAAATTATTTTGATAGCAAAAATGTTTAGAGAGAAACATCAACATAGAAGGAAAACCAATATTTCTCAATTCAAAACACACCCCTACCTCAATTCAAGAAGGTTGATCGCTTGAAGAAGGATTTAGATTCTTTCATTGATCTTGCCGCAGAAAGGCGGCGTCGCTTCATCAACGTCAAGAAGAAAGAATATGAGGTTGGCGCCGACGTTCCTCGCATTCTTCAACGAATAAGATGAAGTTCTTTAAGAGTTTAGAGCTCTCTCTCCCAATATCTTCACACAAAAACTGACCCACAAAATAAAATAAGACTTATCTTATTTTATTACTTCAAGCCATGCATTTCAATTTTAAAAATTTAAACACATAACTCACTTCATTTATTAATCTTGAGTTGTCTAATTAAAGAGGAGAGAGAGGAGAGTGACAAATTAATGTAGAGTTTCCATCTTTAAGAGGGTTAAGAGGAGTTAAAATAATTTGAAGGGGTAGGGCTTGTGTGGGCCCCACCTCACAAATATCCTAACAAGAGAAGTTAGGATCTAGTGGGTCCCACACCAACACCCATACATAGGATAAAACCACTTAGGTTAGAAGTAAAATTTGTTCCATGAATTTTATTTACTTCACATTTTATCTTCAATTTTTAACAACTCCTCCCGAGAAAACGCACCTTCAGAAAAGGTCCTCTTAAGAAAATATCGTCGTTGCGGTTTCATCGGTGCCTTCAGATTTCTATTCCAAGCACAGGTTCAAAAGATAGGAAAACCCTCTCGTTCGTTCACTATACGTACCCGATATAAACTTTTTAAAATCATTCCAGGCACAACGGGCCTCAAAATCACTTGTCGTTGGAAAATACGTACTTGTAAAATCCCAAAGAAATTAAGAAAAAAGATTCATTGAAATTTACAGGTCTTTACATAAATAGATTATTTTATTTCTGGAATTCTTCGAGAAGGCAGTGATAGGTGGGGCCCAGAATTTATATATCTATTTAATGCATCAACAATTTTTCTTGTAAAAAATAATTTGTTCTAATTAAATATTTTTATTCCTATTGTTTTGAAAAATCTAGTAAACGACCTTAGTGGTTTATGTTTTTATGTGACTCAAACAAGATGAGAAATAATTAATAATTTACATCATTAAAAAATAATTTACTATTATTATTATTTTTGTCCATTATATTTTTTATTTGACATCATCTGTGGATGAATTTCATTCAATGATTTTTTATGTAAAGGTATCATTATTTATTGATTACCATTATATATTTATTATTATTTATCATATTAATTGAAGGAATGTGTTATAAGATATTTAAATTTTCATATTTATTTATTCTCATTAATTCCTTATTTATTCCTCTTTACATAAACATACAGAGCATCTGAGATTGAACTTATTTTGTTTCATTCCCCAAAGAATCCAATAAGTGTACTAAGAAAGATATTCAAGGATATGTTATTTGGGAATAAAGTTATTCTCCAAATTGAAAAATATATTTACTGACTTCATTTGTAATAAAAGGCTCGTGAGTTTATATAGTTTAACAAGGCTACTATACATTTTTGGAATTTCAGGATTGGATTCCTTGAAATCATGTTAATGTAATAAATTAGTGTATTATATTCAGGCTTATTGGGGTTGGGGAACTACATTTGGTATCAACGAAAGTTTATTAGAAACCTTGGAAACTAGATATAGAAAACATATATTAGGGAACATAACCATAATGTATACATTGAGGTTATGAATATAATAATATCCTAAAGTTGGGTTAGATAGATATTATGTGGTCTTCCTAGAAATACATCCATGGATGGATAATACAAGTTCGTGGGGTTCTTTCATATATGTACCTAAGTGTAACTACTCTGAAAAGGATTGTCCGGCCTAACATGAACATAATATGGTACATGGAAACGATCTTTGCTGCGTAACATGATTAAAAATCTATGGGGATGTGATAACGATATTTCACATTTTTGGTACAAAACATTATGATGGATTTGAATAGATACTGAAAATAAGGGTGCTATATTAATCTTTAGACCATTGAAGGACATTTGCTGTAATAAAATTGATAAGGAAGTAATGTAGTAGGGTTGTATTGATAACATTATATAAAATTATATTTAATTATTACATTTAAAGGATGAAAATCATAGTGATTTTAAAAATTATATATTGTTTTAGAAATAGGACTACCTATAAGGCAGTGGGGCTTAAACCAATGACTGAAAGGTGATAAGGGTTTCATGCCTACCATCGACCTATGTGATTTCCTGGTTAATTTCCCATTTCATTTTCTAAAAAACTTCAAAAAATAAATTTTATTGACGATAGAGTAGTGTTACTATTAAGGTTTAGGTTATAATGTGTTTACCATATTGTCTTTGAAGAATAGTTAGAGACAATAGTAAACACTAGTTTGGATGATCTTACAATCTATGGAAAGTAAATTTTAGTGCTTCATGAATCAATGTTATTTTTTGGATGTTAATTTCTTGGAGTAAGGGATGAATTAGAATTTGATCTAAGAATAACAAAAATATAGAATTGTTCACATGAAATTGAATCCTACCAATTAAGTATATCCCTTTATTTAATTTTTCAATAAATGGATTCCTCAACATTAAGAAAGAATATTAAAATATGTAATCATAATCCCTTATAATATTATGAACCAGTGGTTTTTCAAATCATTAATGATTTATGACTTTAAAGCCCCTAAAATTACATTGACCATTCAATTATTTATGATGGATGGCCACAATCACTCCCCATTAATATTTACACTTTTCCTCCATGTACGTGTTTCCACATTCCACTAATGTTGTCCTACTTAGAGTCATAGTAATATGATACTCTAGTTGACCATTTAACTTATAATTATCAATTCATAAGAAGATATTTTATCAAATCATTTCTAGATGTGGGATTTTCATAAACCAAATTTCAAATATCATACCCTATATTTCGGAGATCAATTTTAAAATTGGAGGAAAAAAATTTTATATGGTGGGGAGAATGTAACACCCTAAAAAATTTAAAAGAGTGACTTTTATTCGATAACATGTAAGACAATAAACACCCAATAAATGAATTGATATAAAATCATGAGTCTTTAGGTTATATATAATAAATAGAATGAATTTATTATTTTTTATATCATATAATGTATGAAATCTTTAGCTATCATGTGTCACATGCAACAATGACTTTCTTTGATGGCTTATATTACACGTAAAACCGAGTTTTAACAAATAACAATATATTATTAAAAAAGTATACATTAATATAAAAAAATGTTACCTATATATTTAATTAATAGTTATGAATAAGATTACCTAACTCATAAAAATATATAGTTTACACAAAAAAATGAATTCATTGGTTACCAATTAATTATAAATGAATATAAAATTCAATTGAATATAATGGAAATGTTTTTATTCACATCAAGGTTATTTATCCTGATAAATTAAATTAATTACTATTATGGAATGATATTAACAAAATATATATTATATATTCAATGAAATATTTATTATTTTCATCTAATAGATTTTACGATCATATGAAAATAATTATTATTATTTTATTCTTGAAAACTATAATTTTATAAAGGAAAATTTATCACCATTTGATGGAGAACTTATTTCAATTTATCACCATTTTATATGTTTCATTTGTTGATGAATGTTGAAAAATACTATATTTTATTTAAAAATTTATTTTTGTTGTAAATAATTTACCGTGTTGAATTATATTTTAATTTTTTGTAATGTCACATTTTTTCAATTATAAATCAAATAACATAATTTTTAAAATGGAATAAATTTCACATTGAAATTGTCTATAAAAACATTTCAAACTATTGAACATTTTTTACTTTAAAACCAACATTCTCACCCCATCAAAGGGATTCAATTAAAATTAATTTAAAAAAATTCTGTGAATGGAATTTGTTAAAATATATTCCATATTTATCATTATTTATAGTTTTTAATTTGGAAAAATTCTTTTTTCGCAAAAAATATTTGTGAATATAATTAAAATTACAGAAAATGAATAAGGTAAAATTATTCTTAACAAGGGACTAAACGTTATTGATTATAGCTATAATTACCTATAAACTTGTTTATAATCAATTTTATGTTAATATTTATAACCTATATTCAATTATATTGCATTGGTAATATTATTAGATCCACATTATATAGGATAATATTGGGTGGAATTTCATTTTAAATTTTTTTCTAGAATACCACCTATCATCCACTATAAAAATACACTCACACCTCACACTTATTCACACATCTTAGGCACATTATATAATCTAGAATATACCCATATAAGATTTTGAAATCTCTACCGTAAAACTCTAAATCTATCATTTGGATGAAATCCTATCAAGGATTCCTTTAAATTAAAACAAAATAATTTAACTAAATAAGAGGTATCATTCATGAATAATAACCTTTTTCATTTACTTATCCATGCATTAAATTTTTTTCTATCATGGTCATATAGTAAAATAAGTATAATAAATATTATATCATTTTTATGCTGATATTTAAACCTAAAATTTCACATACATCCATGAAAAGGTATACACAATCATTGTTTATGTGTACGAAGAACTACTGTGTCCTGAAATGATGTCATTATTTCTTCTATTTACCACCTTCCAAGGTTGGAATAATGATTTATTTATTATTAATTTATGATATAAATGTTATTAAAAATTTATTTACACTTTTGGAAATTTTTAAATAATCATACTTTTATACCTCTTATTTTGTGGGAATATGATAACATCATTTGTAGACATGTGGATTTATGCCTCCTCAAAGGAATGTAATTTTCTCACTATATACATGGAATATATTGATGATTATATTAATAAACATATGTAACATATATATAAAAAAGATATTATAATTAAAATATATGTATATGTTATTTACTTTTTATTCTTTTAATACTGTAATGAAATTGAAGTACATTTCATGTGTACGTACGCCCTACCGTATCCATGAACAGTGCAATTCAGTTCAAATATCCATATTTTATGGATCATTATAAATGCATATATACTGAATATATATATGATATTTACATAATATTTTAATTTCAAAATATTATGATATATGAATCTAATTAATATGAATAATAATTAATAAGTCAAAACATACTTGAAGAACTAAGCAATTAACGCTCAAAATAGTTAAAATAACTAAAAATTTTAAAAAAACTAATGATATATTATAATAAGTTAATATATGATATTTTAAATATTATTATTTTTCTAGTACATGATAGTGACCTATTTAAAATGATTATAATTAATGTTAATGTCCATTCACCTGAAAGGAAATATAATGTAAAGTATTCTCGTCTCAGTTTTCTTCCCATAATTCGTACACAGATTTCACCACATAATTATTTTTTGGGGGTGTATATACTACCCCTATTATATTTTTTATCATGAATATATTAATCTCCATCGTATTTATAGTTTTATTTGACATTATTTATTTCATATGGGGTTATAATTCAAAATTTACCATGTAGTAAGGGTCTTCATCTCAATTTTGATTCATTGAAGCATACATAATTATGGTGGACATAATTTCATTTTAATGGCGTATATACGGCTACCTTTACATGTAATATCAGGATTTTTTTATTCATTATATCATGTGTTTTAATTTAAATTATTTCATCTATGGTAAGTAACAAATAAATTTTTCCCAGTGGAAATAAAATTTAATAACCTAATTCCTTTTTCTTGGGTTATATTATGTCTTTATTTTCATTAATATTATATGATTATGTGAATAATTAATTTTACTATCTATTTATGAGTTTACACATATTTTATTTGGAATTTTATTTTATAATAAATATTCAATTCATTGATTATTTCTCACTTCATAGTTATGACCATTTGAAGGTTTATTCGACAACCTCTTTATAATCCTGATTTCTTATTCATGAAATTCCATTGAAATAATTTTCATTACCATTTTTCAATAAACACTATAAATTTATTTACCTTGGGATATTCATGACCATATTTAGGTAATAGTTACATTTTCTTCCTCATTAGTACTCTTATGTTTTTCAAATGATTATAGAAAACCCGACTACATTTCTCTCTTGGGTCGGAGATCTATATTTTCAAAAAACAATGTTTTATAAAAATGTTTCCAAAACACATTTTATAATTGTAAAATTGATATGTAAAAGGAATTTTCAACCATTAAAAATAATTTTTTATAATTTTATTTTCAAATAACTGACTTTTGAAAAAAATGGATATATTCCTTAGAAATATTTTAAAAGTTATTTTTCAATTTCATAAACGAAAACAGCAATTTACTTTACTCAACATGGGATATGTTGTATTGATCATATCCTTATTCGTCTTCTGGAATGTTTTTGATTGATTTGTGAATGTATATTACTTAAATTACATTCCTTGATTTGTTATTTTATTCCCCTTGAAATTTTTAAGTTCATAAGATCATTTAACACTGAATTTGTTCTAATTATCTATATCTTTCATAATTGATAGTTTCATTAATTATATCATATCACTTTTTTACATGTGGTATTTACTTGGGAAGTTATGTTATCATATGTGGAAATACTAATAATTATTTATTATTTATTCAATATGTATATTTAATAAGGATTATTGTTTATTAATTATATATATTATCTCATAAGAGGAATGATTATGAAGGGTAGTGATAGGTGGGGTCCGATCATTTTATAGTCTATTGGTGCATTTATAGGTCCTTATGACACTAATTAGTTCTGAAAATGAAACTAGTATCTACCTGTAGATTAAGAACTCCTATGAATTTTCTTGATTTTATATGTTTTCTTGTTCCTTTTAAATAACATTCAATAATTATCCATTACCATCATTTAAAATTTAGTAATAATTATAATTATTTATCCAGAAGAGTTTTTTCCTTTATATTATCTATAGCTAAATTTTATTATCATATTATTGATTAAATGGCATGTGTTTTAGTTAATTGTCTTTCTATATTAATTATTCCTTATCTACATATTTTAATGGAATGTGTTATCAGATATTTACCATTCCATGTGGATTTATTCTCTTTCATTTATTATTACTTCAAATTTACTTACCCTTAATAATCAGTTGAGATCAATCTTATTTTGTTTTATTTCCCCATGAATCTGATAATTTTAATAATAATTATATGAAAGTATATTCTAAATTGGATAAAATTTATCCTTGAACAAGAAAAAAATAGGTTGTAATTTGTTTATTCATTTATAATACAAGGCTCGTTTATGTATCTGGTTTACCAAGAGTACTAACCTCTTCAGTGCTACGATATTTGATTACATGAAATCATGAAAATTTAACAATTCTGGGAACTAGATATGGGATTACTGCAACCATGGTGCTACATTAGATCTTTTTGTAATGTTAAAAAAGTGGGTATATCTTATTCTTTTGAAAACATCCTAATGTGTCCACTCCCCCACATAAAAAAGGACACCACCCCTCCTCCCCCTTCAAACATCCAAATCTATTTTTTCAGTAATTAACCACCAAAATCCCATTATTAATTCCCACACCAAATTTTATAATTTTTTTATTATAAACCCCCACTAATAAGGATTTAGGTGTAAACCTTACACAGTTCTGTGAAGAAGAGGTATATTCCAAAACCATGTGTTCTATTTTATTTATTCTCCCACACAATTAGAATTTTCTTCAACTAAACTAATATTAATACACTATTTTATCACATATAATAACATTTTATTACATTATTACCATAACATATATCTATCTCCACTTCCATCCAATGGGAAAATAAATTATCGATCTTGTGTACTTCGGACTACCACCTCATGAACTGATCAGTTCTGTTTTCTATCACAACCTCTCATGGTTGGATATAATTATGTATTTAACAAACATATATATATATATATATATATATATATTACCAATGATATAATTTTATTCTTTTAATTATAACTTCACATATACCTTATTACCTTCCAATTCATTAGAAAATGAGAACATCACACAAGGGTTCGTGGGGACTACCACCTCCACAAATCAATGTGATGTGTTTTAATTTTTTACATGAATTATAACAATGATATATTTAATAAATAAATATGATATATACGATATGAAAATTATTCTATAAAATTTAATTAATAGTTAACTATATTTCACTCCATCCATTGTGAAAATGGAAACAACTTTCATCTGTACATACATCATGTTGTCTCCATGAATGGTTTAGTTCATTATCCTATATCTAAATTTTATTGTTGAATATAAATATTTATATAATGAAAATAAATTATATTTATGTAAATATTAACATTATATAGGTTATGGAACCAAAATAACATCATAAGGACCAAAACTACTGAACTTTATAATATATGAAAATGAAGAAGTTTTCACCTAGAAAAGTGGTTTTAAAAATAATTATTAGAAAATACATTTTAAAAGGTTAATATGGTATCATATGAATTATTATAGTGTTTTAATAGATTTATAATAAACATATATTTATTATACATGAGTTTTGGATGAGTATGAGTATGTCAATACTTGATGTAATAAATTTTCATCTCATTTTTACTTCTGTGAGAGACATTCCATATTCCCCACTGATTTGTTTTATGTTGTGTATAAACTATATATTAATGTATATTATCATTATTATTGTAAAAATTATGGATATTTGTTTATTCATATGATTTTTTTTCATTCATGGGACTTATTATTCAAAAGTACCTTAAGTGGTAATGGTTTTATGTTAGAATATCATTGTTTATTAGGAATGTTTATAATTAAGTTTCTAACAAATAAATATTATGATATATCAATCAAGAAACTGATGAATCTTTTTATCCATTGGTAATTTATAGTGTATACATGTTTCCAATTTCTTTTCCTCTATTTATCAAGTAAACATACATAAATAATGTTTTCTAAAACTGAACATATTTTCTCCCTTCGTTCAAAAATCTTTTTTTATCCATGTCTATGTTTTCAAAAAATTGTTTTTATTTATTTTAATATTATCCATTTATTGTTTAATGTAATTTTAACCCTTATTTGGATGCGTAAAAATTTATTTAAAAATAATATTCTCGTTGCTTTAAAAACAAGGTTCTTTTGGCTTTTTACCAAAAAATGTTAAAGGACTGTTTGTTTTAATACATCAAACATGAAATGAAATTTTTTCCGTCATCAACACTAAATGCCTTGAATAATACAAAACAATTTTCCAAGATAATTTTTAATGAAAACATTTTCCTTAATATTTTTGGACTTCATAGAATCTAGAATTATTATTTCAAAGAGAAAAGGATATTTTCCACAAAAGGACTTTGAAAATAATTTTAAGGAATTTAAATTCATCAGTGACAAAAATATTTTATATTTTTATATTTTAATATGTATGTTATACAATAGTTCCATAAATATTAGTTTTTGTTGGTTTATGAATATGATGATGATATTTTCATAAAACACATTTTTTTCCAAGTGTTATTCAATGATGAATTGATGAAATTATAATGAAACTTGTTTTTTACATGGGTTTTGATCAGATGATATAATGAACCTTTAATGGTTTTATAAAAATTATAAGTATGGCATTCTTTATGTGATGTTATTTCCATGAATTTTATACCTTTCCCATGAAATGGGTAATGCTTTGTATCACATAAAATAACTATGGGAAATATGACAATGTTCTTGACCTGCAATGTGAAACAAGATGATGTGCTTGATCAATTTTGGGAAATAAGTCAATGTGATTGATCAACTATAGTGAATGGGGTTATATTCATGATCTATTATGATTTGAAGTTATTGTTAGTTAATATTGACATAATAACTGGTTTCTACACTTATGATGGTGCAACACTTATATGACATGAACATATGGTTCACGATTGATTTATGATGTTTCTCACCCTTATAATTTATATCTTTTGAAATGATCTAGTTTTATTACATGAATCATATATATTATCCATGATTTATTGGCTATGAAATTTTGATGTTATATTAAACTTCTCATACCACTATATTTTTCTTATACTTTTATATGAACATTGAATGATATTTCCCATTTTTAACCTTATTGAAAATACAAGTTCAACCATAATAAATTTTATTTCACCTTGTTATGAAGAAATGTATATTGTTTTATATGTATACTAAGGGTTCTAGTTATGATCAACATAGAAGGAGATTATGTAGGTAAATTATAAAAAAAAGTTATATTTTATCGTTTCCAAAGACACTACACCCATACAATCCTGATGTGGATTGTTATTTTAGGTAAATAATACTCCTCTATTAATATGTGATATCTATATTTTATCGTGAGGTTCACTACATATGGTATCAGATCTAGGATTTGTTAACCTTTGTAAACTGGATAAGATACTTTTAATGAGAACCTTAGGGATAATTCAATGTATATGAAAATGTCTTCGAATTTGGTGAAGGGTAGAGCGAGTGGTTTCTATAAAATTTCTAACCATTAAAGATACTACAAGTGGATGGTTCCATATAATTGTTATTCTTAGGGATAAATAAACTTAAAATGGTTCATTTTTATTTAACTCAGTCATTTATTAGTGTATGATATTGGGCCTTACTATATACTTCGTTTGACACTTCAGAGGGAAATGTTTTTGAAATTAAAAATAATTCTATAAACCATCATGAATTATTTTAATAGATGATGACCATGAATGACCAAGTATAGACATAAGGGTTTAAATATTAAAAATAAGGTGTCAGGTTTTAGACATTTTATAAAAGATTATTCCTGATTGATTACTCTATTCAATGACTCCCAATGGTCATGAAAACAATTTTGGTTTCAATAAGTTATTAATTATAAAATGGTATTATTGATGTTGTTAGAGGTAAGAAAAAATATTTAAGTACAATATATAAGCATAGTAATATGTATAAATTGATATCAGGGATAGGATTTTGTAATTTTAATATACACCCTCAATGATTAGATGTTGAACTACTAGTGAAAACCCCTAATGGTAATATTATCACATCTCAAGTCAATGATTCTTGTATAATTTATGTTTTTGGGAATTTTATTCATGAAAATCTAGTTACTATTCCTATGTTTTAGTTTGATGTTATCTAGGGTATGATTTATATTTCATTACATTAATATCACATTAGTTGATGTGTATGGTAATTCACTTTTGATATTATCAATCAAGATATGATTATTTATTATTGTTATGATAAAAATGATCTTATGATTGATATCACATAAATTTTAAAAATATTGATTCCTATTCATAAGGTTTTTCTATCATAGATTTTTCAGAGGAAACTCAATATAAATGATATGATTATTATGTATGAGTTTTTTTATGCCTTTCTGAAATATTTTTATTGTCTTCAATTGAAATATTATTTTAATTTTTCAAGAAAACCCATACCTGATGCTATATCTATCTCAATAACTCCATATAGAATGGACATGAATGAGATACATTTAATCATGAAGGAATACCCTATGAATAATGGAAATGTACCCATTCATATAATTGTG
Organism: Viscum album; assembly: GCA_963277665.1. Lineage (NCBI taxonomy): Eukaryota > Viridiplantae > Streptophyta > Magnoliopsida > Santalales > Viscaceae > Viscum > Viscum album. The sequence goes on from OY728165.1 coordinate 1,960,109,403, forward strand.
TCACGTTTGGTTGAACCTATTATTTTTAAGAAGAAACATAAAATGATGTGACTCTTCATTGATTTTTGAGAACTGAATAAGATCACAATGGAGAATAAGTAACCTCTACCCAATATTGATTGATTTTTTGATCAAATATATAGATCTCAATACATTACCACGATTAACCATAATTATGGATTTAATATATTGATGTTCAAGAAGTATGATATAACTTATACAACATTCTAAACATGCTATGGACACTATGAATATATAGTGATTTCATTTGGAATTACTAATTCCATTGTCATCATTATGGATTTAATGAGTAGAGCCTTTATATATTTCCCTGATAAGTTTTTCATAGTATGTTTAGATGTCATTGTTATCTATTCAATGAGATAGTAAGATCCTGAAGATCAATTTAGAATTGTATTGAAGACCCTTATGAATGATAAACACGATGAAAAATTTACCAAGATTTAATTTTAGCTAAAAGGATTCATTTTTGGGCCTTAAACCCTAATTTAATGGTATATTGCTCACTCTATCCAAAATAGAAGATATTAGACATTAGAAAAGACAAAATAACGTTAATTATATCTATATTTTCGTGATTTGGCTTGATATTTTCAACGAATTATAATGAAATTATCATGAAAGTCTCATCCACCCACATACATAACATGGAAAGGATCCAAAAACCTTTGGACCGATGAATGTGAAAAAAATTTCAAGGATCTAAATAGAATATTAGTTGGTGTACCTGCTCTTATATTACCCTATAGTTGAGAAGGGATTGTAATCTCTAGTGATGCATAGAAGAAGGGACTGTGATGCATTATCATATAGAATAACCTGATTATATATTATGCCTCATTAAAACTGAAGATTAATGTAAAATATTACCCCCAACATGTGATTTAAAATTAGTTTCAGTAATCTTTTGTTAATGATATGGAGGAATTATAATAAAGTAAAACGGTGTGTTATATATACTTAGTGTAAAGGTTTTCCGTATATGTTCATATATAAAGAGTTCAATATTGTTTAATGAAGATGGTTGAAATTGATTAAATATTGTGACTGCTCGATACATTACCATCATGATAAAGAGAATATGGTGGAAAATGATATGAGTTCAAAAGATGAAGTTAGTTTTTCTATAGTGAGGGTCACAAAAGCTGCAATATTAATAGATTTTTGAATGATGTATCTTGAATTGTTAGGCTAATGGAATATATATTATCATTTTAAAATATGTTTTCAACCATTTAACTATATAAATATTAAATAGGCATAAAAAGAATATGTAGAGGTGTAGAAGAAGGTTAGAAATGTTATTCAGCATAACATTGGTTATAATGGAATGATAATGTTCATGAAACTTGCATGTGATACATCTACAATGTATTTGAAGAGAGATCTGTTGCTAGAGGCCCATATTTATTAATTCATAATTCATTGAAAAATTATTAGAAAGTATAGTGATGTAAAAGATTATTTATGGTTCTTTGGAAGGAAGACGGATATTTTAGAGTTTGTATATGGATGCTGCTAATGTTAGGAAGTAACAACTAAGTGTCAAAATTCTAAGGGGATTTTATAACCATTACACATACCAGAATGAAAATAAGAAAATAAATCATTTGATTTTATTTTCGGACTCCCTATAAAATATATAGTGCACAATATTATATGGTTTATAGTCAATCACCTCAAAAAAAAAATACATTCTTCATTTCTATCGTAGAATAATTCTCTCTAGAACATATTTCCAAGATAAAGACTAAGGAAGTGTTAAGGTTATACAGAGTACCATATTCTATTTTATCTAATTGGGATCTTTGGTTCACAACCGAGTTATGGTGATGTCTTCAGAAATATCCTGATATAGTATTTACTTTCATCACATTGTATTATTTAAAGATATATGGTTAATATAAGAGAGGAATTCAACCCCTACTAAATATCAGGATATCATTTTCTATGGATTTAAATGTTGGTGGGATCAACACCTTCCTCTAGTATATATTTTATTAAATAATATCTTCCACTTGAGTATTAAGGTTGATCCTTATGAAGACATATATGGAAATAAGTACAGAACTATAACATGGTGGGTTAACATTTCCTAAAGAAATATATTAATACCTGATATAGAAACAGAAATAGTAAATAATGTTAGGAACATTCAATTGAACATCAAGATAACTCAAAGTCAACTAAAACATTATGTTGACAATTATCTCTGAGATTTAGAGTCTCAAGTTAGTGAGATGGTTTTTCTATGAATTCCCCATTGAAATAAGGTTATGAGATTCAAAAATATAAGAATTTGGAGACCTAGGTATACTAGATATATTTATATTCTTGATCATATTTGGATGGTATCATATCTCATGGCACTCCCACTGAACCTCTCTCAGGTTCACAATATGTTCCATTTATCTTTCCAAAGTATTTTAATACATGAACCCACACATATAATGAAATCAAATTTCATACCACTAGAGAGTGATTTTTTGCTGAAGAATATTTGGTGGAGATTCTTTATCATAGTAATAATTTTCTACGAAACAAGAACTGCTCATGTGTTCAATGTTTTCTATAAATACCACCAAATTGAGAAAGCTATATAGGAGATTGATGATCTGTTGAGGCTGATGTATCCTAAGTTATTTTAATCAGAGTAAATAAAAATTGAGAAATTAATTTTAAGAGTGAATATCCATCGTTACACGCAATATCATGTTTAAATGAACAATTATATATGATTGAAATAATATTATCAAATTTGATAGTTATAACATATTGACTGAATTAGAGGGTATTAATTGAGTATATATAAATTATTATAACTTCATGGTTTAAGCATGTATAAATAAATTCATTGGTTATAAATTGATTATAAAAACATAAAAATCATTTGAATTCAATAGAACTGTTTTTTTCCAAAAAATATTTTTTATACACTAAAAGTGTTTTATTTTAATATATTAAATTAATCACTTTTGGTTAATGGAATTAATTAAATTAATATATTATATATTAGATAAATTATTTCATCATTCATCAAATAATTTTTCTATGAATTGATTGAGAATAAATCTTTTTTTATTCTTAAATTATATATTTTTCTAAAAAAAGTTTCATCACATTTTCCACTGTTATTTAAAAATTAATTATTTTAAATGCTGAAAAAAATTAATTGAAAAATATAAATTAACTTTTTATGTCAACATACCAAAAATAATATATAGAATATTTTTTGTCATTATTTTAAAATGTTAATTTGAATAGTAAAAATAAATAATTTTTATCAAAAATTTCCATTCTATTTAATTTTTTTTATGAAGATCCATTTGTTTGAAATTGTTCAAATGAAAATTTAGATAAATTGTTTTTTTATTAACCCAATTTGTTTCATTGGAATCAGTTTCACGTTGAATTTTTCTATAAAAACGTTTTATACTTATGGTAACTTTTTCTTTTGACAACATCTTTTTCACATGTACATGATAAATTTTAAATCAAATTCTACCACATATATGAATTGAATTCTGAAAATAGATTCAAAATTTTGAATCAGAATAATTAATATTTTATAACAAGTCAATTATTATTTTCATTCAAAATAAATAGTAAATACACTAAAAAACATCCTTTAATGAGTTAACGTTGAAATGTGTTTATTGGAGGCTAAACTGAAAAATAAGTGTTAAAATAACCTGAAACTTTCTACAAATTGGAAGGTCATATATTTATATCATCAAATATAAAATAAGATAATTATCCAATTTTGTTCATTATGGTATGTTTAAATTGTGATTACATCTTATTCCATTCCAAAAAAAATCTATTATGTCATCTCCTCCCAAATTGACTCTTCCAAAAAAAATTGATCAGAAACATGTTAAAAATTTATTTTAAATAATTAAATTAACATATTTTAGAGGAATGTTGATTATTATTATAAAATTATATGAATGATTTAGGTGTTAACCTAAACAGGTTCTCTCTAGAAGAGGTTAAGTCTGAAACCATGCATTTGTTTTAATTTATTCTTTAACCTGTAAATAATATTCATAAAAATGATAATATAATAACAAAATTATCTATAATTTACTAAAAAATTATTATTATTTTAAATAATCAACATCCATCAAATATTCCCTCATATGGGAAATGAAACTGTCAATCATGAATACATCAGACTACCACCTCATAATCTAATGTAATTTGATTTGAATAACCAATTATCATAGATTGATATAATGAATGATTTGAGATATTTATCTTATATTAATAAATTAATTATACTTCATGAATTATAATATCACTTTTACCTTCTTACATTCCAATGTATTGGAAAATTATAACAACACTCAAGAGTACGTATGGAATTCCACCTCCATAAAGAGATGTTATACAATTTTCATATATTTTAATCATTGAAGATAATATGAATTTACTTAATTAATATATATGATTCAAATGATATAAAATTAATTTTAATTGGTTAATTAATATATAATTTTCATTCAGTTAAACCTTTAATAAAATTTAAATATCGTTCATGTGTACATATTACCTACCATCTATATAAAGGTTAAAATTTATTTTACTATCTCTGGATTTTATGGATGACTCTATATATGTATATAATTAATATATATTGTATTTATATCATTATTATTACTATATCTATTATGTAACTATAATAAAATTAAAATTATCAAAACTAACAACAACAAAATACAATAAAATGATGAATATATAACCTCAAACATTGACATTAATGAATAATTATTAATATTATGGTGGTAAAAAGTGATACATAATTCATATAAGGTATGATATTATTGATTATTTTAATATAATATTTGTATAATATAACTATATTTATTATATGTGGAGTTTGAACATGTATAAATGAAGTTGAGACCTGATGTAAGGAAATTTTTCTCACTTTCACTTTAATGAGAATCATTCCATATTCACTACATGTCCAGTTTTGTAGATTATATGACATACATTAAGGTATATTATGATTATTATTATAAAAATTCTGTATATTTACATACACTTAAAATTTTAATTATTTTATGGTGCATATGAATGAAAATTTACCTCACTGGTAAAGGTTTTACGTTACAATCTCATTGTTTATGGGAATTGACTATAATTGAGTTTCCGATGATGTAATATTATGATCTATTTCTTAAAAATCAAATAAATTTTTTTACCATATGGTTATTTATTGGGAATTCACGTTTCTAGTTCTTTATTTCTATTTATATAATAATGGTAGATAAAGAATATTTTTAAGGATATTTGACTTTATTTCACTATTCAGTCAAAAATCATTTTTTTCCATGTACATTTTATCTAAAATTTATTATAAAAAGAATTTATTATTCTCCACTGATTATTTAATTTTATTTTTAACCATTTTCCGTTATCAAAAATAATTATTAAAATGATTCTTATTTTTATTTTCTAAACCTGGTTTTTAATCATTAATAGATATATGAAAGGAATAAATGATTTAATGTGTATGGAATGAATGGAATTTTTACCTATCATTACTGCTCAATGCTATAAATATTCCATTACAAACATTCAGGGATATTTTAAAATAAAATTTTATCTATAATATTTTAGAAAATATATATTTCAATGATGTTATTTTCAAAGTGAAAATGATATATTCATCAAGAATGTTTTAGAGATCCTGTTCTAAAATTTCCATTCGTCATTAAAAATAAAATTCTATGTTTCATATGATTTATTTGCAAAATTATCAGGTGCTTCCATACTTATCATATCTATCAAGAATATATGAATGTGTACAATTTATATTTATGAAATCAATTTATTTTTCTATGGGTTATGGTATGATTGAATGATGAAATGAATATGAATCTTGTTTTCCTTACACATGTTATACTATGATGATATGATGAATGATTAATGATTGTATGTCAAACATATGTGTGGTTACATTAAGTTATAGGTGAGCCCAAAACCTCCTATTCCTATAATTAATTAGGAGTGGTTTTATTTTTCATGAGATAATTTTGGGAAACAAGTCGATGAACATGATCCTCTAGGGGAGATAAGTAATTTTGCTTGATTCACTATAGGAATCAAGCTGATGTCCTAGATATGATATGGGAAACAATCTGATGGGATTTATACACTTTGAGGAACTACTATAGATGACTTATCTATCAGTATTTTATAGTCTTAGTAGTTAATAATATATATTAAATTAATTATATAATTATGATGGTCCCTCATATATATGACATAAACTTTTTTTCTTGATAGATTTAGGATTTCTTTCTCACAATTATGATTCATTTCTCTTGAAATGATAATTTTTTATTCCTTTCCTCAAATTTATGATCCATGATATATTAGTTTTGTTATGTATATTCCTCATCTCATTCCAATATTATTATATTGTGAATTAATATGATCATATTTTGATATCTCCCGTTATTATAATTACAGATCCAATGAGATCACCTTTTCTTATATTTCATTTCCCCTAGTTATAAATTTTGGTATTATGTATGAAATTTCATAGAAGTGTGAAAATTTCAATGAACATAGTAAGATTTTTTTAGTCCCCTTATCAACCAGTTTTAAATATTTCCTTGTTTCGAATGGCACTAAGCTGATATGATTTTAGTTCGGATCATTATGTTTTGTAATGAATATTATTATTTTAATATGTAATGAAAATGTATGAAATTGAGTGTCTCTACAAGATACATCAACCTTTAATTATATTAATTAGAGGATTTAAAAAATTTGTTCATCATAATAACATATTAGTATATTTATGATATACTGATTCCATATTTTATATTGATATAATAATTTAAGTAGATGTAGAAGAATAAATAATATTCAAACATCTTGGTTAAGAGCTATACATATTCTTTGAGGGGCCTCTTTTTACTTTCTCATTAATTGTACAAGTATTTTACTTAGTAGAATAACATAATCTCGAAGTTAAATGGAAGTACTTTAAGAAGCTTTTGGGGAAGGTATTTTTAATTCTTGATGGGTCAATTGAAATGAATAATAGATTATAGGTGGTGGAATTATATTAGTGAAGGGAGGGATTTGGTTTGAATTTCCTAAACTATTTCAATTAATTTATGTAACTTTTAGGGGAAAGTGTCTTCAAATGGAAAGTTATTTTACGGAAGGATAAAATATATTTTAAATATCTTCATCCTACATGAATATGACCAGAGTATGTGGAAATAATATCATTATCTATGTTGGTATTAGAAGACATCACAATGTCTTGAGAGAGGGTGAATTTTGTTCTTTAATAATTTATCACATAAAACATGATATCTTATGGTATAATTGACTGTAAAATTTTATTGTAACTATAAATAATTATAAATAACAATAATAAGAAAATATCAAACATAGAATATTTATAGTGTTTTGGGAAAAAAATATACCCTATTCCAGTCCACCAACACTCAACTCCTATATTGTGCGTATTATATTTGTACATATCTTTTTATAGGGGGATACCAAAATTATTGAAAAAAATATTATATGGTGAAAATTTAAGATCATTATCTTGGATCCAGTGCATTATTATAATAAAAAATGCCTTTAATAATTAGTATATGAATTTCTCACATCTAGTGATAAGAATAAATAATGAGTGAATACAAGTTGTAGCATAAAGTTGCATGATGAAACTTACAGAAAATAAGAGAACTTCACAGGAGAAGTTAATAATGAATTAAATATTTCAGATAGTCTTCAAAACATATTAAGATTTATCATTATAGAACAACTATAGAAAAACATTAATCTACTTCATTTATCATAACCTATAGAATCCATTTAGAATGTTGGAGAAAGGGGGAGAGGGAGAGTGACTGAAAATTATATTCTTGTTCAAATAATATTTTATATATTATTACATAATATCACATAACATATATTTAACAAAGGTATGGGATTTTTTTAATACCGTTTATGTCCATTTTTGAAAATTACCATGGAAAAAATCACTAGTGAATTAAATAATTTCGTAAATTTCTTTTCTGTATAATCACATTAATTTTTTTATTTATTTTATCATAAATAGGTAGTCCATTTTTTAATTCCATGAAAGTATAATCTAATTTCAATTAAAATACACTAATGCTAATAAATAGCTATCTTTTATATTGTTTTAGTTTATTTGTTAAAACTATTCTGATGAATTCCATATAATCGAGTTCACATTGATGAGTTGATCTTTATATCCCTTTATTACGTAGAAAATTTATTTATGATTCAATATCATATTTTTATTCATCATGTAGCCAAAATCACATTGTAATATTCCCCACATAGCCAAAAGTATTGTAGCTGAATGAATCAAATAGCTGAAAGGAATCACATTTATAAATATGTCATAGATATAGCAGATTCGATGTAAATTTTCATCAATATTTCTATTTCTCACATACGTGATTCATTTGATATATTAATTCTCGTGCACCCATTTCTATGACATTATCAATTCATGTAGGATATTCTACCACATAACTAATTGAAATTACTTATTGCACGATGAGTCCAAATCACACATAGCCAAATTCCATATATAGTTGATTTTTTGGAAAAAACTAATTTTTTTGAAAAATATAGTATAATCTCACATTACATTAGAGTTGAATTATCTAAAAATAAAACCTAACAAAAAGACATAAAAATATAATCATTAGAAATATATGCAGGGTTTTTCAAACCAACATGACATAATGCACAAGGGATATATTGAAACAACATTAGTTATCCAAAGATATCCCCCCTTTTAATAATAAATAAAGCACCCTAAAATATTAAAAATGATATTATTAAATTATTAAATCATTTTATAAAGTGTTTTTATAATATAAAATTCTATTATTATTTTATTTTTATACATTTCAACCCTATTTATCTATCTTATACCAAATTTTGGACATTTAAAAGGAATTGGAAGGAGAGGGAAACATGTTTATTGTAGTTCCATGAGTATTGAAAAGTTAAAATATAATTAATAAATTGAATTTGAATATGGTATTATTAAATTTGAGTAAGTAAAACATTCAAGATGTAAAATATAAAGAGTTAGTATGTTGGTCAACCAATGGAGGTAAGTCTACCCTTCCAATATCAACAACAAAAAATGATTTATATATAAAACGTGATCTGTCCTTGGGACATTGAGTGGGAATTATAATGAATTTTTCAGGGTTCAATCATGTTTTTCGGAAGTCATAAGTGACATTACATTAGAATATCATCTTCTTTATAGGCCTTGAGGTGGTTCCTTCGAAATCATTATGTTAAGACGTAGTTACATACCTTGATTTCTATCTTCTTTAGAAAGGGGTTGGAGAAATAAATGTCAAACTTATCATGAAATTACTTATTTTTTAAAAAATATTTTATTTGAATGGAATTTATTTTTCATTTAGATTAATGTGCATCCACACACATATCAATCGTTTTGATATTATCTAATTTTTAAAATTCCAAAATGATTGTACTACCATAAAGATGCATCTATGATGAGGAGGATAAAGAGTTATTCTTTTATCATTTAATGGATTAAAGGTTTTTAGGAAAACAATTTTTATAGTACTAACTAAGAAATATGATTGATGAATGGATGAAGATATATGGGGTTTTGATAAGAACATGTCTTCAATCCTATTTTCTAAAACATGTAGCCTTATTTTCTTAACTTCCAATGATGTTAGTCTCTAATATAGGATGAAAAATACACAAATCTAACCTCATCAAGCTCAGAGATATTTATGGAACATTCTTGAGAAATTAGAACACTATAAGATGTTTCAATATGAGCCATAGCTGTTCTATACACAACAAGAACATTTCTTTTGTCTGTAGTTGGTATGATAAGAGATTATTTAGGTTCTAAAGAATGGTTATCTTTTTCACGAACCGTCCCCCGGAGCCCGTACCGTGACTACCCCAAGCCCACCTTCCATAGGCCAGGTGCTGGCGACTAGCACCAAAGGCATAAATCCCTAAAACTAGGAAGGAGTTTCATTTATAATTGGAAAACGCACAGAACAATGTACAAGCTGGAAGTAAAACAAAAAGTAAAACTATATAACAAAAGAGTTCTGAAAAGTAAAAGGAGTCGGAAATACAAGCCCAATTGTAATGTAAAAAACATAAAGTATATATACTGGAAAAGGGCAAAAAGGTCCTGGATATTTCACTGGGAAATCATACCTAAAGGGTATGTACAGATAGCCTCTACAACACTCCATGTCTGTCCGCCTCCTCCGTGTACTGTCACGCCATGTGGTCCACCTCTAGGTACCATATAGTTCTGGTAAACTTATCATCGGTCAGCGATGTTCGTCGTGTGCATCCAACATAATGAGGTGCAGGCATATCCCATGTTGGGGTGAGTATAACAATACTTAGTAGGGACCATGAGACCCTCAAGGTCTCAAAAATACCAACAAGGATAAACACCATTAATGAAAGTAACAGATAACCCCACTTAGGTATATACCCATACATATACCTATGTTATCATGTAATCCATCTCAATCATGAGGAAAACACAATGTTACTAACTCATCTCACAAAAGTATACTACTTTTAAAGAGAGTTGGAGATGATTATATTTAGCCTCAAATTCATATATTCTGTCAAACCCATACATGATCCATGTACAAAAATCAGAATAGTCGAACCCACCCATGATCCAAGAACAATATCAGAGTTGTCAAACCCAAACAGGATCCATGAATAGTAGACAGAGCTGTCAAACCCACACATGATCCAGGGATAGTATTCAGACCTGTCGAATCAACGTGGTTTCTAGGAATAGTAGTCACAGCTTTCAAACCCACATTTGATCCATGAACAGTAGTCAGAGCATAGCCGTCCACAGAGTTCAACACAAAGCATACATGATTCTGGGAGGTCCTGCTCCTGATGCAAAGTGTCGATGCATCAACATCCATGAATTCCCATGTGGATGTATCCAAAATATGTGTCTTACTAAAAGAAATGCAACACGATAGATGGTGCGTCAATCTGATGCCCGGTCTATGAGTTATTGGCATTTTTGTTCCAAGGGCCCAGTTGGATTTACATTCAATACAAACTATACATACCCCACATGTTATTAAACCTAAATTGTGATATACCATAAGAACCACCTCTTTCCAAGGTTCCCTTCTCCACTAACGGTTCATCAATCGGACACCTGTAGCTCATGTTACTAGCAAAAGAGTAGAAAATATCTCAACCGTGTCCAGGTCTAGTCGGGCCTCGTTGGACCGACCCGAACTGACTCGGGGCCAGACTGGGATCCGAACTAGTCCGCGGGTCTGACCCAGTCTATTGGGGAAGTCCGGCCAGTGCTGGGTCCGGCCCATGCAAGGCCCGCTGCTGGCGGCCCATCGGGTCCACCCTAGCCGCATCCAGGGGGAGGTTGTGCCCCCTGGATTCCAGAACGGCTTAGCCATTTGAAGGAAATTAAAAACGACACCACGTGGTGCTATTTTGAATCACGCAGGACCCACGTGATAAGTCCCGCTCCTCCCGGATGGCCGAGCGGGCAGCCGCCTCCCGCGCAGCGCAGTTGTGTCACGCTCCTCGAACGACTGGCAGGGTCGGCCGCCCGTCCTTCATCGTTGCGACCAATTCCATTGCCCCCTTTTTCTCCACCGCGTGGTGTGGTTGCACCAAACCTTCCTCGGAAACCCAGTGTCTCAATTTTCCGGTTATTTTATAGTTAGTCATGCGCCAGCCGCCACTTCACTGTCGCGGCCTGTCTATCGTGGGATACTCCTCTAGTGGCGCAGTTGCACTGCCCTCGTCCATGTTGTGACGTTCGTCTGTTCCATCCACCAGAAATATTTCCATGGGTCACCGGATGAGTTCCATTGGCCCGATTCTCATTCTTGAAGTAGTCTCTCACTCCTCAGGAAGTCACCATAAATCTGTAATCTTTTTTGATGAAAATTTCTCATCTCAGTCTCATACCGCATTTAGCGTCAAATTCTACAAAGAAGGTGGTGGGGTCGGGCCATGTTTGTTTGTCCCTCACCCTCCGCATTAGGGTGATAGCATGCGTCTTTGAATAATAATTCTCGATGGAATACAAAGAACGAGAAAAAAAAACAAGTTCAAACCCCTAACTTTGTTCATTGTTCGTTGATCGAGTCGTGGGGAAGAAGATGGTGTTATCATCATTCATCACATCCTCCACACACATTCAGTCCAAGCTCATAATTCGGTTCATTGACAATGATGAGGATGGAAGATTAGTCGAAGATGTCCCATATCGAACGTAGTTCCGAGGAAGAAAGTGTAAGATCCTCCATGTCGGTGTTATTGTTTGGAAGAATGCATTCTTCATTGTTCGTTTGCGAGAGCTTTTTCCAACTAGTCTCTCTCCTTTCTCCCAAGCTTCTCGAAAAGAAAAATTCCACCCATAAATAATGGTTTAAGTTATTCTATTTTTTTATTTTTGGCACTAAATTTAAAATGTGTGGATTAATTAAATTTTAAGGAATTGTCACATTAGGTGTTAGGGTAGTTGAAGAGGCTCCCCTACACTTAATGGAAGGTGGAGGGTTTCTCCCCATTAAAGGAGAGTTTAAAGGGGTTTAACCTCAGGTGGTCCCCATCGCAATAAACAAGAAGATGAGGTTCAGACCTCGGGTGGCCGCTAGCTCCATAATCTCTCATGGTAGGTTAAGGTGTGGTGGTCCCCACCCGAAACCTCCGCATGGCGGTTTTAAAAAACTAATAAAAATAATGTTTACACAAACTTATTTTTATTTAATTCATTCACTAAAACCACAAAAAAACTATATTTTATTTCTGACCATCTTTCGACAAAGTAGAAGTCTTCTAAAGTTAATACTGGCACTGTGAGTTCAATGGTTCCCTCACATTTCAATTCTGAGAACCCGTTCAAATGTTATAAAAACCCGCTCATACGTTTACTGAACGTACCCGAACAAAACTTCAAAAATTGATTCCGGTTAAAATGGGCCTCACAATCACATGTCGTCAATTTTCACAGACATTTAATATTCCAATGTATTTGAGATAAAAATTTACATGGATTTTTTGGTTCTTTAAATTCACCCCTCATATGGGCTTTACGTCCCCGTAAGCTACAACTCGGACTAAGGGAACATGTGGGGGTACTGATCACACATCTGAGTTTCCCGCTACCATGTGCTCTCCTGAATGTTCTTGTGCTGTCAGCGAACGCGCACCAGAGGTATTGACTTTCCACAATGGACCTTCTCCTATGATCCTTAATCTCCATTGGAAACTTTGTAAGAGTCACCCCATCGCTGATATTCAGGTCCCCATGGTCGATGATGTTAGAAGGGTCGTGCGCGTATCTCCTTAGCTAGGATACATTGAAGACGTTGTGCACCCAGTGCAATTGAGGAGGAAGAGCTAATCTTTATTCCACCTCTCCAACTCTGATGAGGACCTGAAAATGTCCAATGAAACATGGAGATAACTTTCCACCATGACAAATTCTATGTAGACCTCGTCGGGGTGAGACACGTAGAAAGACATGGTCTCCATCCTCAAACTCCAGAGGTCTCTGTCTCCTATCGGCATACGACTTATTCCTACTATGTGTAGTCTTCATCCACTCCTAGATGATCTGCACCTTCTCTGTGGTAGCCCATACCATCTCTGGTCCCACTAGTGTTGACTCCCCTGGGTCAGTCCAGCACATAGGTGATCTTCAAGGTCACTCGTACAACGCCTCAAAAGGTGTGATCCCTAGTGTGGAGTGATAACTGTTGTTATAGGAAAACTACATCAAAGGTAAGTGGTCCTCCCATCTATGAACAAAGTCAATAACACATGCACAAAAAATGTCTTTTAGGGTCTAAATGGTTCGCTCAGTTTGACCATCCATCTGAGGATGGAAGGTGGTGCTCAAATGATGCTACATCCTGAAAGCCTCCTACAACCCCTTCCATAGCTAGGAAGTAAATCATGTGTCATGATCGAATACAATCTTTGATTGTATACCATGTAAAAACATAATTTGTTGCAAATAGATTCTTTCTAATCTCTCTAATATACACTTCTCTTTGATCGGTAGGAAGTGGGATGACTTGGTGAGTCGGTCGACGATCACCCATATTGAATTATGTCCCCTGTACATACCAACAATTCATGTCAAAATGTCCATGAATATTCCATCCCACTTACACTCTGGGACCTCTAAAGGATACAGCAATAATGCTGGTACCAGGTGCTCCACCTTCACTTATTGACAAGAGAGGCATTGAGAGGGAAACTTCGCCAATTCCTTCTTCATACGTAGCCACCTGTGCAATCGTATGAGGTCCTGATACATCTTCACCACTATTGGATGTACCGCTAGAGGGGAACTGTGGAACTCTATCAAATCATCATCCTGAAGTGCCACTAGTACCCAGGAACACCCTCTAAAGAGGATAAAGTGCTCCCCACTTTTAGAAAATCCATCAGGTGCGTACCCTGTGGATATCTGAGCACGTTGTGTCTCACAGTCAACGTCTCCATGTTGTGCCTACCTGACTCACTAAAGAAGTGGGGGAGTGATTGTGGGAGACTGAAAGAAGGATTCACCATCTCTATTCACAAAGGATATCTATAAAGAAACCAGCGTCTCTGTCACCTCTCCTAATAGTTGTGTACTAGATCTTCTATTGAGTGCATCTGCAACAAAGTTCCCCTTCGTGGGGGTATAGACTGGCACAATGTCATAGTCCTAGAGGAACACAAGCCAATGTTGGTATCTCAGGTTCTGGTCCTTCTGAGATATGATATACCTGATAATCTTGTGATCAGTTTACATGTTAAAATGATATCCGATCAGTTAGTGTAGCCATATCTTCTAGACGGAGACCACAGATATTAACTCTAGTTCATGGGTAGTGTAGTTATACTCTCGTTGTCTCAGCTGTCATGAACCATAAGCGGTCACTACTCATTCCTGCATCAGGAAACCTCTAAGTCTGGTGCCTGATGTGTCGTAGTAAACTACATACCCTCTGCTCTCCTCTGGAAGCCTCAATATGGGGGAAATATCCATCCTCTACCTCAGCTCTTGAAAGATCTGTCGGCATCTCTCTGACCACAAAAAGGGTTTCCCCTTCTTCTTCAAGGCTAATAGAGGTGTTGTAACTCTGTATAATTCTGATACTAACCTCCAGTAGTATCCCTCCAAAAACATGTAACTCCGTACCTCTGTCACACTCATGGGTGGCTCCTAAGAAAGTATAGCCTCAATATTCAATGGATCTACTACAACTCCAACCTCAAAAATGAAATGTCCTAGAATGTGAACCTCTCGGATCTAAGAAGTGGAACTTCAAGAGCCTACCATAAAGTGGGTGATCTTAGAGTGTGTCTAGTACTACCTGATTGTGGTAGGTATGATCATCCTTAGTGGTCGAGTAGATTAGAATGACGTCGATTAAGTCTACGACAAAGCGATCAAGGTATAGCTGTAAGATCATGTTCATGAGTCCCATGAACACAGTTGGAGTGTTGGTTATGTTGAATGGCATAACCATGAACTCATAATGGTCATAGCAACACATAAAGGCCCTCTTCTGCACATCCTCATCTCGAACTCTGAGCTGGTGATAGCCTGACCTGAGGTCTATCTTGGAGAACCATCGTGTTCCCTTTAGCTGATCAAAGTGA
Source organism: Viscum album (assembly GCA_963277665.1). Lineage (NCBI taxonomy): Eukaryota > Viridiplantae > Streptophyta > Magnoliopsida > Santalales > Viscaceae > Viscum > Viscum album. The sequence goes on from OY728165.1 coordinate 1,960,125,147, forward strand.
TCGTCAATCCTCGGGAGTGGATAATTGTTCTTTACAGTCACCTAATTTAGGTGATGGTAGTCGAAAAAAAGCCTCAAGCTTCCATCCACCATCTTGGAGAACAAAATTGAGGCTTCCCCGGGGGAAAAACTGGTCCGGATGAATCACTTCCCCTAAAAGTCCTCTAGCTGTACCCACATATCGCAAAGCTCTGCAGGAGCCATCCGATACGCTGGTGTAGATATCGGTGTCATACCAGGGTACAAGCCAATGTAAAATTCCACCTCTCTATGAGGAGGTAGAACTGGGACATCATCAAAGAAAACATCTATGTACTGGTCCACCACTATAGGATAAGTTGGACTCTCCACAAAAACTGCTTAGAGGTTAAGGCAAGCCAAATGATTAGTGATTGGCTATACTCTCCTCCTGGATAGTCTATCATACGCTGCAATGTCACCCTTCTCACCGATGAAGGTAAACCTGGTCCCATCCATGCGGACACACCACACTTTACACCTAATACTGTCAATCTGAGCATGGACTGTAGATAACCATTCCATACCCAAGATGATGTTGTAAGGCTTTGATGCCGCTACTATTAGATCCCAGTCGAATCTATCACCTTATATAGTAAGCTCACACTACCAGAACTATTGTTTAATCATTGAACCTTCTCCCGTAGGATTCTCTTTTCATAATGATCGATCCAACAGCTCCGAAGGAATCTCTGAGCTCTGAACGAAGGCAGTGTCAATGAAAGAGTGACTGGAAACTATGTATATAAAAACTGTAGCTAAGGTGGATTAGATAGATACCATACCTTGAATAATCTGTAGAGCACCATGATCGTAATCATCAACTGCCTTGAGCTGAGCTCTCACCTGTCCACATGCTCCCTGTGGTCGGGGTGGACCTGCTGGTGGTGGTGGTGGTAACACCTCATAACATTGTCCACCACCAGCTACAAGACCAGCTCCTCTTCTACTTCCGCTTGCGCTCTGCGGATTTCCTGGATCAAACATCTTCCTCTGCCTAGGAGGTCTCTCAACTATGTTCTAATCATCCAAACAACGGGTCGAACAGTCATGAACCATGTGACCATGCCCGCCACATGTGAAACACTGCATGGTCCTCGTATGACTGGCTCTGTCTCGTGTGCCCCACACAACCAAAATCATGTCATGAGGTTGTCCACAAGATGGTCTGGTCCGCTTGGATATCTGTGCCATATTTCTAATGCCAGCTGTAGAAGACTCTGCAACGTGATGCCCAGTGGTAGGTCTTGCTGTTGGTGACTAATAAGTAAGGAAACTCTCAATATGATGGCTCACTCTAACACCCCCATATATGTCGGGATGCTGAGGGAGATCATTGAAGCCCTGATCTCTCGCCTGAGTCCCTACTCAAAGGTATGAGCCCTGAAGAATGGGTCTCAAACCATATTTGTGGAGTAGCACGAGGGTCGGTGAACCTCGCAGAGTATTGTGCCATTGTCCTGCTACAATATTGTTGATGAAGTATCTCAGGTATTTGCACTGCATGTAGGGTGGCTGGGATAAACTATGCCCGAAACATGATCTCGAAGTATGCCCCAATTAGTGTCTCCTTGTCCTGAACCTCCAGCATCATGCTCCACCATCTGTCGGTTGCTTCTTGAAGGAGGCTCAAGGCAAGGATCACCATTAGGTCGGCTAATGTCCCTACGAATATAAAGACTCTCACCACAGCCTCTAGCCAATCCTTAGATGTCTGCGGTTCCATCTCGCCCATGTACCTGGGCGGCCTCTGGCGTTGGAACTCGTGAAACGTTCATCGGTGTTGTGAACTCTCTTCTGCTGGGGCTGGTGGAATTGGTGGCCAATGGGTAATGGTACTTCTGGTGCATCCGCTGTGATAGGTCCCTATACCGAGGCGTCATCTCTCGGTGGGATGCCATCTCGAACAAAGCGTAGAACCATGGCTGGCTATCTGTGTAGAGGAATCATATAAAAAAGATGAGTTTCATGGTAAAAAACATACACCTGGTAAGATTACTCAAATAGATCACAAAGAAAACTCTTCAAAACACACATGCAAATAGTATTTTTCATGCACTGAGTCGGAAATCAGAAGTAAGGGTCCTGGTGTATGGATTCGTCGGACGCCGCACCAACACTGGACTCCCTGAACTGAAAACCACACTATGTACTCTTAACAATATTTCATTACAGACAATATCAGAGTCCAAAGTTTATCGGTAGAACTGACTCCTATGATACAAATTTTTCATGACCCGTCCCCCTGGGCCCGTACGATGACTACTCCAAGCCCGCCTTCCAAAGGCCAATGGCTAGTGACTAGCACCCAAGGAATAAATCCCTAAAACTGGGAAGGCATTAACTTTATAAACTGAAAACGCACAAAACATAGTACTAACTGGAAGAAAAACACTAAATAAAATTGTATAACAAAAGAATGTCGAAAAATAAAAGGGGCTAGAAATACAAGACCAACTATAAAGTAAAATAAAATGAATGTACAAGTCCTACAAAAGGGGAAAACAACTCCTGAATCATCCACTGGGAAATATTACCTAAAGGGTAGGTACAGATAGTCTCCATATGACTCTATGTCTTTCAATCTCCTCCGTGTACTGTCATGTCGTGTGGTCCCCCTCCAGGCACCGTCTAGACCTGGTACACTCTACCTCAGTCAGCGCTGTCTGTCATCTGCATCCAACACAACAAGGTGCTGGCAAAGCCCGTGAAGGGGTGAGTATAATGATACTCAATAAGGACCTCTATACCCTCATGGTCATACAAAAAAACAACATGTATAAACACCAAGTATGAAATCAACATAGAACACCACTTTGGTATGTGTCTATAAATATACCTAAGTTATCAATTAATCTATTTCATGTTGAGGGAAACACAATGATACTAACACCGCTCACACAATTATACAACTTTTATATAGAGGTAGAGATGATTAGATGTATCCACTAAATCATCAATTCTATCGAACCCACAGAGGATCGAGGTACATCAATCAGAACTGTCGAACCCACACAGGATCGACGAACAGTATCAAGGCAGTCGAACCCACACAAGATCCAGGAATAGTAGATAGATCTGTCGAACCCACATAGGATCTAGGAACACTAGTCAGTTTTTTAGAACCCGCGTAGGATCTATGAATATTAGGCGGAGCTGTCAAACCCACGTATGATCCAGGAACTGTAATCAGAGCGCTGCCAACCACAGGGTTCCGCACAAAGCATGCTTGATTCCAGGAGGGTCCACTCCTCAATCAATATGTCGATACATCAACTGCCACAAAGTCCCACGTTTTTGTATCCAAAATATTTGTCTTTCCAAAATAAACGTAACGTGAAAGATGGTGCATCAATCGAACGCCCAGTCTAAGAGTTATTGACATTTTTGTTCCGATGGCCCGGATGGATTTATGTTCGATCCAACCCGGTCATACCCCAACTATGTCCAACCCACGAGTGAGGTATACCAAAAGAACATTCTTTTTTCAAGGTTTACGTTGCCTAAAATGGTTCATCAATCGGGAATCCATAGCTCAAGCTATGGGTAAAAGAGTAGAAAACAGGTCAAGAGGGTCTAGGTCCGGTCCGGTCCGGTCGGACCAACCTAGTCTACAGGGGTAACCAGGCTCGCACTGGGTCTAGCCCATGCAAGTGTCTGGCCGGCGCTGATTCCAGCCCATGCGAGGCCAATAGATGGTGGCCCATGGGGTCCACCCTAGCTGCGTCCAAGGGGGAGGCCGCACACCCTGGATACCCTAACGGCTTAGTCGTTCGGGGGAAATCAAAACGGGCGCCATGTGGTGTTGGTACACATCATGCGAGACCCACATGACAGGTCCCGCTCCTCCTGTCTGGACGAGCAGCCAGCCACATCCCACATGGCGCAGTTGCACCGTGCCTCCGACGATGACTGGCAGAGCCGACCTCTGGTTCTCCATCGTCATCGGTTTTCATCATGGCTGGGCTTGTGCTTTCCGCCGTTGCACCGTCGTGGCCTATCATCTACGGGATACTCCTCTGGTGGCGCGGTTTCACCATCGCCGTCCACAGAGTGATAATTGTTGGTTTCATCCTCCAATGAACTTTCTACCAGTGAACGTTCTGTGGGTACCAGATGAGTTCTTGTGGCCCAATTCTTGTTCCTAAAGTAGCCGCAGACTCCTTGGGACTCCTCTTTCGATCTGAAATCTTTGATGAAAAAAACCACTCATCTCGGACTCATGCTCTGTTTAGAGTCAAGTTCCTCAAATAAAGTGGAGGGGTCAGGCCATGTTTGTTCAGCCCTCACCCTCTGTGTTAGGGTGATAGCATGCGGCTTTGTATAATAATTCTCAATGGAAAATGAAAAATGATAAACAAAACAATGTTCAAACCCCTACCCTTGTTCGTTGTTCATTGATAGAGTCAAAGGGAAGAAGATAGTGTTGTCTTTGTTCGTCACGTCCGCCACACACTTCCAATCCAAGCTCGTACTTCGGTTCATTGACGATGATGAGGAGGGATGATCGGTCGAAGACATCCCTTATCCAAGGGGGTTCAGAGGAAGAAAGTCAAAGATACTCCACGCCTGCATTCTTCATTCTTCGTTGGCGATAGCTTTTTCTCTCTATGCTCTCTCCTTTCTCCCAAGCTCCTCCAAAAGACAAATAACGACCCAAAATAATGTATTACGTTAATCTATTGTTTAATAGTTGTTATTAAATTCAAAATGGATGGATTAATTAAATGTGAAGGATTTGGAACATTAAGTGTTATCGGAGTGGAAGAGGCTCCTCTACACTTAATGGAAGGTAGAGGGTTTCTCCCCATTAAAGGAGAGTTTCAAGGGGGTTTAACCATGGGTGGTCCCCACCACAATAAACAAGAAGAAGAGGTTTATACCTCGGGTGGGCCCCACATCCATAACCTCTCATGGGAGGTTAATGTGTGGTGGTCCCCACCTATAACTTCTACATGGTGGTTTTAACCAACTAAAAAAAATATATTTTACACAACCTTATTTTTATTTAATTCATTCACTAAAAACCCAAAAACAAACATTTATTTCCAACCATCCACCATCGAGTTGAATGTTTTCAAAAGCAAATATCAACACATAGAGTTGAACAGTGCCCTCGGATTCAAATTCTGAGCACCAATTCAAATGTTATAAAAATCACTCGTACGTTTACTGAAACTACCTGATCAAAACTTCATAAATTGATTCCGAGCACACTAGACCTCATAATCGTGCAAAGTCAATTTTCACATACTCAAAAGATTCCCATGTATTTAAGAAAAAAATTTCCACAGAATTTCTAGGTCATTACAATCCTCTTTAGTAAATTTCATATAATGGCTTATAATAACTTCAAATAATTTTTTCAATAGTAATTATAAAATCTAGATAGATACTACTAAGTAGAATAAGAAAAGTTTAAATCAATTGTTTAATGACATTTATCACTATCAGAGATTCATAGATCATAAAAACAACATAGGGAATTGACTTAGTGATAAGGATAACTATATCAATCAATGGAAGATCAATACCATTACCTTATCATTAAATAGCCTATATGTTCTCCTAAAACCAATATAATAGTTCCTTCTTTAAAAAATTCATATTTATTGGAGTAAACATTTCACATTACAATGTCTATATCGAGGAAGAAACAGAATTCAGATCTGGGGAGAGTTCATCAAATAATGTCTACATATATTGAACCACTAAATGTTCAAACGTACTTATAAGGACCCAACCTTAAACATAACAAAATATTGAATTAAATGAATAATTCACATTAAGGATCTTTTCAGGTTTATAGTTTTAGATAATTAGGCCATAACTATTACATAAAAACTTGAATATTATAAGTATATACTACTACTCAGTATCCATTTTTTTCATAAAATAAAAACACTTAAAAATAAACATGTCTACTTCCATAATTTTAGACAACATAAATTTTCCTTGATCCCGTCATTAACCTTATTCCACATTATGTCCTATGAAAAACATTTCAAAAAAAACTTGGGATGAGCATTAAAAGCTCAGTAATGGATACACAAAGATGGAAAAGTGTTCGTTTTTCCAAACAACAGGTAAACCATGAATACATTATCATAACTAAATTTTTTCACCTTTATGAAGTAGTAAATACTCTTCACTGAATAAAAGATCAGTACTTACCCTTTTGTAACCAAAAGATTACCATAAAACCCATATAAAGAACAAATATCATATAAAGGTAACATGGGACATAAACATACATAAATGGAATAACCATACGGTCAACTTCCACACATAATACTAAATGGAATAGCCATATGGCCGACTTTCATACCCAATGCATTGGAGGTTATAACGTAACCACCCGTCCTGGTATTCACAGCACCGCCTGTCATTTGGTTAATCACGTAATGACCCATAAAATGTCCAAGTACCATTATAAAATCATAGCACATAAAATATTGAAAATATAAACCTCTCACTATTAACATTTCATTTTCAATCACAAAATATCATTTCATGATATTGGCAAAATCAATGCTTTATCAAATCATTTTCAAAACCATTTAATAAAGAGATTTTTTTTGAATCAAAGTATCCCATAACACTTTGAAGATTTTTAAGGAATTAAAATTTCAAAACAATATTTTCCATATAAATAAATCTTTATAAACCTTTTTAAAACATGGACATTAATGATAACGATTTATAAGAATAAATCTTTAAAACATTTAAAATGATATTTGAGTTAAAGAGTTCTTAACAAAATGAGAGACTCATGAATACAAATAACTGAGATATAACATTTAATAAAAACTTTATAATATCATGAGAATAAAGGGATTCATGATATAATATGTCAAAGAATAGTATATAAACAATATAAGATGTAATTGGTTCATAATGAAAATGAATTCTCAATGGAAATGTAAATTGAGATGAAATCAATTATATAAATGGTATCCTAAAATTAAGGATAAATCAATCTCATAATAATGCGTGAAAAATATAAATAAACCCAATATAAGTGGATATTAAGTGTAAAAAAATCAGAGTTCATTCACACATATTCATAGGATGACATATTCAATAAGTAAAAGTTGAACCCAATGAATTGGAATTGGGTTAAGAAGTTCCCCTGTAAAAATCCCACAGCCTAACGACGTTTCTTTAAAATTCATAAAATTAGTTGATGAGATAAAAAGGGTATCTAATCCCTTGGACATAAATTTGACATGAATAAGGATATATAATAATATATCCCAACATAGTAAAATATAAATTAAAAGACATAACAAAAAGAAGTCTTTTAAAAATATGAGGGTGAAAGGTTACCTTACCGATTTGGTAACTTACAAAACATATGCCACATGAAAGAAGGATCATAAAATGAAGATGTAAATACTAATAAATGAAATTATATTACACAAATATTAAAATTATGGGCATTACATACACCATACAAATGAAAGTAGTGGAAAATATAGCATGTATCTCATGGGGATAAAAAGTGAGTTGAAAACCCCTTACCACGATGTAATCAATCGAGTCGTATGACCCAAAGTTAATAACCACAAAATGAATCACATAATACCATGAATATATTTATATTCATTATAATATATATCAAAAGTCAGTACACAATACACCACATTATATAAATAAGTGGCAAACATTGGAAATCACACATAATTAAAAGTGATATAAAAAATCCCCTTTAAAAAATTTGGCAGCCTAACGGAGCCACATAAAAATTCTTAAAATGAATTGATTATAGTAATAGGGGGTCTCTCATCATATGAAAATAATAATTATATTATGGTGAATATGAAATAACATCCTCCAATATAATAACATGGAGCATAAAAGAAATGACATAAAAGAGAGTACTTGAAAAGAAAGAGAGAGGTCAGATCCCTTAACTCGTGTCCGACTTGACTCGATCATTCTTTAATCTTCTGAATAATAAAATAAAGATAATTTATACTTTACTAAGAACCTTTTACAAGTTTATTATTCCTTTTATATAACTTATTACTATGTAATAAACATTATTTAATCATTTATGTCAATAACATTCATTTTGTTGATATTTGGCACTTGAGTCAAAAATGAACACTTATATTTACATGTTGTTCATGTGGTCAATATTCCATTATTTTAAGAATGATATTAATGGTTTAAATATCATATATATATATATATATATAATATATACTATGTATATACATGTATTTATAATAGTACAAAACATTTTCTAGTAAGAAATGAAATGAACCGTAAATGGAGATGGTAAGCCGTACATACGCATGAACGCTACTTTCATTTATATTTATTATTTTAATGGAATTAATACATAATTAAAAATAGGTATATTAAAATTCCAGTATAATATCATATATTATATCATTAACTCTATACTTTATACATCCCACAGAAGGCATTAACGAATCACATCACTTTGAGGGGGCGGTAGTCCGCACTTCCTCTAATGAGATTATCGTATTTACCCAGTATGGAAACCATACAGGATTGATATAATTGGGAAGTACAGAAGAATAAGGAATCATAAAAATAATATATATCATATATAAATATAGATCCATCATAATGTCCACCATGAAAGGTGGTAGGAGATAATTGAACAATCATCGTTTCATGAGGCGTTAGTTTTCCATCCACAGAAACATTATGTTCCTCATCCATTAGATGGAGGTGTTTGTAAGTGTAGCTCGAATAATTCTCATCACAACATACTAGTATATTAAGGATACTAGTTTTGTTACAAAATAACTGAAATAAAAAGATTTTAGGGGTTGGAGAAGTAAAATATAAGAAAACAATTTAAGAGAAATTGTTACCTTTAATTTGGATAACTTTCTTTGGATTGAACCAAAAGGACTTATTGATGTGCCTTCTACCTAAGGTAAGTCTTCTAGTAGGAGGATAGGTATGTAGGTAGTGTAATTGGTCAGATTTTTGTTGATCCAAATGGCTTGATAGGTGTGAGCAATTGGTTATAAGTGCTCTCCTTTTATAAGGGAGTGGAGGGGCTCTTTAGGAAAGTGTGAAAATATTATATTATAATATAATGATATTCGGTACAAATGGTCCAAAATAATTAAAGTAGAATATTAGATGACTCATATTCGAAATAAAATCATCAAATTATAATTGGACATGTTTTGGATAATAATTTAATCATTATAACCTTATTTATTTAAATCATTTATTAATGAGGTAAATACTGCATCATTATCGTGTCATACATAATTTAACTTATTTGATATCTTAAAATTATAAAAAAATACAATGATTTAGAAAGTATTTTTATCTTTCCAAATAATATTTTTAGTCGAAAATAGGACTTATATATCAGCAAATAAAAATTAATTACTAAAATATTTTTGTTAATGTCAATTTTTTCATCACATTAAATTAATTAATCAAAATTGTCATTTTCACTCTCAAGTGGACCAATGGGGTCCCAAAAACGACCCTAATATTCCCATGGTCGTTAATAACTCAAAAAATAATCTTTAGACAAGTTTTAAAGTAATTATGGATTATTATGATATTCTTTTTACCTAGAATTGCCCTATTTACCTTTAACCGTAGTAAATAAAAGTTAAAAGTTACTATTCACCAAAAATTATTTTCATCTTATTGAACCACATTTTACATTTTGGTAACAACCATGTATGTCAGATTTTCGAAATTCAATTCACAGAAGTGGTAAAATTTCATTTAAATGAAAATGTCAGTTTTTTAACTACCACTAAGTGGTTTCACTATTCATAAAAAATTGAAGTTTTTCAGAAAAATACCAAAAAATCAGACTAAGCTATATTTGATATTTCAAATTCAAAAATGATTCCTATTTTAAAAAATTCAAATAATATAAGTGGAATTATTTAATTTTAAAATTAATTCCCGTTATCAAAAAAAATAGCGTGTTTTTAAGAAACAATAACTATCAAAAGACTGATACTTGTTTATGTCCAATTTCATAGAGAAACTAATTCCAATGACCAAAATAGGATTAAATGGTAAAAATATATTTTAATTTCACTTTATAACCAATTAGAATGATAATTTAACCATATAAATAAATTAGATTAAAATGTAATTTTGAATTAAAATACAATATTTGTCACTATTCATTAAACAATGAACTTTATCATAACAATTTCAAAAAATTACAGAAAGTAAATTTTGATGTCCCCATTCTAAAGAAGGATTTTATTTGGTCATATAGAATGTATTAATGTGACCAAATCTTGATTTAAAAAGGTTTCTCCATAAAAAGGCGGTAAATCGGCCTTTAAATGTAAATTATGCTTAAAATTAGATTCATTCATATTTTAATCCTCTAAATTTTTATTGGATAAATGTAAACACATTTATCAATCATGTATAATCATATTGTAGTTATTTTTGTTCATTCCTACCAATACAAGGGCTAGGAGTTAACTACCATTTGAAATAATAATATTATATTATTAGTGTGCAACGTATGATTTCAAAGAAACCTATTGTTGCGTATCGGGTACACTATCGAACATAGCAACCCTTTTAAAGTAAAATTAATATTTAATTTACAAATATTAATAATTATGAAAATGCCATATTCTTCATTTATTCGGGATGTTACAGTACTGGTGGAACATGGCTGAAATATCATAATGAATGAAAAATTTTCTTACCATCATAGTCTTTTTTGTGTTAAATTTTAACTTTAAATTTGATTTGAAATTCTGAATTTTATCTTGGGAACCCTTAGAATAATTTAATTGGACCATTTTAATGTATCAATCATAACCCTTTGTGAGTTGACAAGAACCCTAAGTTTATTTACTTCATATTTAGTGTCACACACTCATCTAATATTACTCACATGTGATTTCAATGTTCTAAACTCAATAGTATTTACACCAAAATTAACTGGTTTTACATATAGACTCTTGATCAAGTTGGTATGGGAAACCATCCCCCAAAGCATATTATCAAAATAACATCTATAAACCGGTCATTCAGTAATATCAATAATATAGTCCTTAGAATAGACTAACTCCTCCCTAAGCACTCCATAATATCTTTTGGTATTATTGAACTCTATAATCATTGAAGATGTAATGGTATTCCTATGTTTATTAATATCCTAAAATTTATAAATATTGAATATTTTTTATTAATCCTCTTGCACATGAGGAGGAGTTGGAATAGACTCATCGGTAGATGAAATAACATTTTCATCATCCCTGATCACATTTCAACTACATTTTCTATCATCAATAGGTAATATAATGAATGGATCAACCATTGTGCTCCCTTCCATGGATTCTACTCTGAACACAATAGTGGGAAGAATACGCATAGTTTCAACTAGTCTTTACACTTGAACTCTAGTGGCTTTCTCAAAAGTAGACACTTTTGGTTAAATAGAATTAGAAGTACTAAATACTACATATTCATTACTTTAATCAATATCCATCATAGGTTTGACTTCTACTACAAAAAGATCATATTGGGTAACTACTGTTTCTTCATCTTCCAAAGTATGAACCATCTCAACAAGTGTTACATCCCTAAAAAGATAGTTCCTAGACTAATTACACTATTTTTTTGTAATATGTTGTACAACCGCTTGATAATCACCTTCAGGTACAATATGACTTATGCAGTTAAAGGGAGTATCCCAATTGTATAAAAAATATTCAGAATATCTGAAAACATTGTTTTGATCATATATAACTTGAATGTTCCATATTCATTAAGGTATTATTATTTCTTCGTCAAGATCAGATATTTAATATATAGAATCCTCTCATTTGCATACATGAATATTAAATATATTTTATGAATAACAACATAATAACTTCAAAATAGATGATATAATGGTTCAGTATCATTTGAGAAGTAGGATCATACTACAATTGTAAATAATAAAAATTAAATATTATGTAAATTTTCATTCTTTATCATTCTAAAGTTCTCATGATATTGATAGTACATATAGTCATCGTATGAAATAAATAAATAAATGTATGATTTAAAATCCCAGTGAGAGGGGGAAAAGGATATGAATAAATAATGAATGGGTGATAATAGTCAATACCACCATCTCATAAGAATAATATTGTTATAAACAACATGAGGGAGAATTTTGATAAATGTATGAAATGTGTAATATTTATAATAATGAAACATCATTACATAATTCTCAAATTCCACATGTATTTTTGAACAAATATAATTTTTTCCACTCAAAGCTTATCAGCATAAATCATAAATTCATCATTATAAAAAAATACATCATCATGTTTACACATTATACACATTTTCTCATGAGATACATCATATTACCCATTTCATTAGTGGTATATCTACTTTCATCCCCACCCATCACTTCATAAAATGATCATAATCATGAATACCATATAGAGGGATAACAATCATAGTCATGAAATAACACATGAAAAACAATGGGTCTCATAAAATATTTCAAATTTCATAATTCATGTCATGACCATAATGATTTCCAAATGAAAAAAAGATATCATATTTTACTTTTTAAAAGATTAATTTCTACTTTGAAAAGAGATATAACTCAATAAAATTCAATATATGTTTTTGAAATTGTAGACTTTTTGAAAAATAATATTAAATGTTTTAGAAAACGTTTTAGAAGGGTGGAAACATATATATCACTAAAATAAAAGAGAAAAATATTAAAAGGAGATATTTTGGATACTATAGTAACATTCATTCAAACATAAACATAAAATAGTATATAAAAAAATAGAAAGAGTTCGGTTTTGAGAATCCCCTTACCTTAAATCAAGCTTTATTATGTAGATTTCTCATCTGTTGAATAATTTTTTTATTAAAACATTGAATTGAAAATGAATTATTTACAGTTTTACCATTATTTATTAATTATAGTAATTTGTATTTCTTATTTTTTATTTGTGATGTTTAAGAATTTTGGAATCAGTATTTCATAAATAATGCATCATTTATTATTAATTTACTTATTGTTTCCATGGTAAATTATAATAAAATTTGAATAAATTAAAAAATAATTGATTAAATGTATTTAAAAAATTATATATCATAGATAATTATGTATAACCCAACATAGTTTTTGTGATATCTAAATAAATAGCAATGTCCTCATTTGTGGATAACTGACAGTTAACAGGATATTGTTTAAAGGGATTGAAAGAGTTGTATGAAAAATAAATATGTCATAATTAGTATTTATTATCATGTATAAATCAACAATTTAATGTTAAAATTCATTTTAATTAATCTTATATGTTTTTATTTTGAAATAAATTTATTAAAACTATAAAAGAAAAGAAATACCCAAATATGAGTTAAAAAATACATACCAAAATCTCTCTGTTTTTTATCTGGGAAAAAACTAAAATTACATGCTAATTAGATTTTGATTGCTATAGTTTGTCCCTAAGGATTATATGATTGTTAAAAGAGGTAATTATTTTTAGATTTTTGTCTTTTATGTGAGGGAGTAGTGGTTTCCCATGGGAAGTGAGAGGGGTTGTTTATACAAGAGGATGGTATTTTTAGAACAAAACATTGAATACAATATTATATCAAATTTAAAACATATAATAGTGATATTAAAAAAATTCATCTTAATTAAATAAAATATAATGGTTTTATGGAATTAACCCTATTTATAATTAAAATTAAATAATTAATTAAAAATAAATGTGTATAAAATGAGAATTTTTTACCCAAAAGAAATACATTTAATTTAGAATTTGGAAAGTAATTTTTTTTTTATTTAAAACCCATTTTGAATATATTTTAATGAATAATTGATGAAATTAATTAGGTTTTGGTCTATTATTAATCCCTATAAATTATTTTTCCATTATTACATCATCAATGATGTAATTTTACAAACATTGTTTATGAAATTACAATTTTTTTACAATTCATGTAAAAATTGATGTGCTTCATAAAATTAAAGACACAATAGCCCTAGGGAATTTTTAAGGTAAATTTTAGTGTGGAAGGGGTAAAAGAAGATTTGTTCATAATGGAATCATATGAACAGAATTTATTTTATGTCTCATTTCAAAATCAAATAATAATTCGATTGTCAAACTGGCCACTAAAATTACTATAGGGTCAAATGAAAATTCCATAAAAGATAACCCATTCATTAGGAGTTCACAATCAGTTCATTCTAGTCAGAATGTAGACAATGTCTTGTAGAGTTGACCACAATGAGAGGATTTTAATTCTCAATAGAAGATCAAAATTCCTTCAACCTTTAAAAAAATATAGAGTCTTAAATGAGAAATTAAATTTTTTTATTAATATAATATTCTTTTAATATATTATTTTATGTTCTCTACTGCATTAACATAGTATATGATAAATGTTTGACTAATCATAAAGGAAAACAATGTCTCCTCCACAAGATGATGTTACCAATCCTGTGGAAAATGGAATGCTAATGCTGAGACACTAGATTTATTAGGGGATCAACTACATGATGATAAAACAAATAATGATATAGCATAACATGTTTGGGTGATATTATCTAGGAAATAAGTAAGGGTATAAAATTTGGGTTTGGGTGGAACCAAGACAACCAACCAATTAAACCAAGCAAGGTAATATTCATTAGTTTTGTTGGGGTTATAATGTAGATGAATCTGATGATTGAAATTAATTCATGGTGCCATGTAGAGATTATAATAAAGAAACCCCTTTGGATTATATAAAGGTAATTATATGATATACTTTCTCAATTTTATCAAGAAATTATGTAATATTATGTTGATTTATTTTTCATTATTCCTTGAAATATTAATTAAATTTAAAATATTTCCACCATAAATTTGTCATAATGTCTATTTGAAAACCCCATCAGGACTTCTGAACTCTTCTTAAAACATTACATCATTGGAATTATGAGGAGGTAGAAAATCCATAACCCCCCACCCAGTATGTTATGGACACATTATAATGGGGGAAATGGAATGTTTTTATTAGGTTACACTATTATAAATCATTTTTGGAGAATTGGAGTCGATAATATATTATTTGAAATTATGAATTTTATTGAATATTATTCAAAAATGTTAGTTTATGAAAAATAAAAAAGAGTGTTAAAAACCTGCATCAAAACCAATATACCCTTATCACAAAGAACAAATTGTGTCAACTTTACTTCAAAAAAACATGGAATGTATTTCAAATCAATAAAAAAATTTATGCAATATGTAACAACATATTTTACATTGTTTATAAACATATCGTTCAATCAAAATCTGAAGCCACTTCCATCTCACGTCATGTGTTATGGAAGGGGGATTACATAAATCAGGAGAGGAAACTAGTTGATTGAAACCCAAAAGAACTATAGGAAACATATATATGTATGAAATAATAGCAATTTGTTATTATTTATACCTATAATTCATAATAATATCCATTTATCTTCATATTTTTTTCATATGGTTTAGACATAGGAATCTGCAATGATCATACCGGAAGATAATAAAAACTCAGTAGCTTTGAAGCAGCCAAAAAAATATGGTGTCATTAGTGTAGGTTTTCGAAATTCTCCATGAACATTTTTCGAGAAGAAAAAAAATAGAAAATGATAGATATAATACAAAGAAAATATTTCTAGAATAAGGTTTAGATTTTAAAATTATTTTTTTTTTGTCTGGTTTGGAAAACTATTATTTGAGAATGGAATAAAGTGAACTAGTGTTTGAACAGAGATCCTCACATGATGAACCAAATGACCCCTATATGATTTTGGATCGCCATTCCCCTAAACCGTATACATTGCCCAAGATAATCAATTTTTTCATTTCACTTTATCATAATATTGAATAAATAACATCGAAGAAATTTATATTAATAAAATTTTATAAGGTATTTTTTTATATGATTTATATTTATCATGACCCCGACACCACCTTGTTGCATAGTGTACGGTGTACAATTATTTAGGATACAAGATAAGTAATAATGAACTCCAAAAATATCATATGATATTTTTTATTGAGGTATATCAGGAGACGATCGTGGAGTATCTTGTTCCACTTTACGATTTAGATATTACAATGGTCAATGATGCTATTTTAACATCCATATTTTTTTCAAAAATTATTAATATACATGAAGTATTTATTTAAGAAAAATCATATGATAACCAACAATTGATCATGGAAAAAAGATGTAATGTGAGGTATGATATTACATATGGATAGAGTGATGAGGAAAGAAAATGTCGGATTGAGACAATCTAGGGAATCGACCATGAAATCAAAATGGATTTAGTGGAGTGACTTATTTCTGACCAATTCCAAAGCATAATTTATTATCTTTACAACTTCATATAGAGACAAAATTTAAAGATATAAATATCTCTTATATTCAATATGAAGAATAAATACATTGAACATTCAAGAAAAACATAATTTTCCTAAGGATTATAATTGATATTATCAATTTTGACTTCTTGGGATTATTATTTTTGAATACATACATAATATAAAATTTCATTATACCTATATCTAAACAATAATATAAAATATTCATTAATTCCAATTTATTTTTCATATTTTTTATAAATTATTATATTACAACAATATAATGGTAATTCTATGTGATGATTTATTTGGAATCAATAATCACAGTATCATTACTATCCAAGAAACATATTTGGATAATTATGAAATTTAGTAGAAGGAAAAATGAGATATACAATAAATTCAAGAAAAAATAACATATGGAATATTTTTTTGTTACCTATAATACTGGGTTAAAAATATACAATCAAATCACATAAAATATATTTTTTTATTCATTGTTTTTTTATGAAGCACTATATATTGATCAAAATAAATATGGATACCCCATATATTTTTTTTAAAAAATAATCAATGGATATTAAATAAATCAAAAAACACATGATGTTTATTGTGAATTTGTAATACACAAAAATCAACATTCTATAGAAAAACATTGAATGATATATTTCAGTATCTATTTTCAAAAAAAATGTTATGATGGGGAATTTTATAAATTTAGGCTAATTCATAGAATGAATTCAGGGACTAATCATAAAAATACTATGGATTAATTCAAATGTTAATATATTAGGGTATATAAAGAAAGATTTACCTATCAAAAAATATTTCAAAAAATTACTAATTTTTTCGATGTTTCTATCGTTATTGATGTAAGATAATGATAATGATTGTGGATATTATTTTTAATATTTTATGAAAGCAATCATAAACAATTTAATGACCCGCATCCCAAATTAGATATGTTTTGATGGAAATTACAATTTCATTAGAAAAAATATTAATAATTCATTTATATATTTTCTCAATACCACCATGGTGTTCAATAACCACATTACACAAAATATGAACATAATTTGTCTAAATTTTATTATATAGAATACATGTTGTTGAAATGATTTTGGAAAAAACATTTAGTAGACTACCTATTAATTTTATGGACTTTTGTGAGCTATTAACATAAGAATATATTTGTGGTGTGGAGAAATAGTATTACAATTCTTATATATTATTTTGGTCTATTTCCAAAGGATAATAATAATGGAATAAATAAATTTCTTTAGAGAATAAAGACAATAGACAATTAAATTATTCATAAATTGAGGAGGTATATTTTATGTAAGAGGAAGAGGTGGAGGTCGGGGTCGGGGTCGAGGGGGAGGTTGTGGCATAAGAGGTGGAGGAGACGATGTGATGGCTTGAAATATAAAAAAATGAAATATAGTAGAATGGGAATAATTACATGGTTGTGTTTTAATAAATGATTTCAAAAGTCAACACAACACTTTTCACTTATGATAATAGTAATTATTTTAGTGTTTCAAGTTACATATTAGAATAAATAGCATTTCTTTAAGTGATTTTGTACACGAAATTATGTGGATTAATTTTTTTCAGAAAAATACACCAATTATTTTTTATAATTTTTTTAATAAGAAATAATTTATATTAACAAATTCATAGTAATATAAAATAATATTGATGTGTGAACGAATCTCATAAAAAAATACAAAAAAAATATGTAGTGGAATTCCAATGGCCTCTCTACAGTTCAATGAAAGGGTAATCATAGAATTAAATAACGAAAATATGACCCTTTTCAATATTCTTATACAAAAATTTCCACCCAGGTTTTCGGGGTTCATAATCTATAAATTCCTTAATTTAGGTAAATAAAAATGAAAATTTAGATATTATAAAAATGTAATATTAGTAATACAAAATGTTTTTGATAAATGAATGCATTCATTGAAACACAAATGGAAGAATATTTCCTTACACCATGTAAACAATTAATTCATTTTTTTGATGATAAATAGCCATCACATGCATTAAATGAATCTCACTTTGAATATTTAATGAAGATTAATATAAAGAAAACCAATGATAAAACAAAACAATAAAAAGTACTTTACAATGTTTACATATAACTACCATACAGAAACCATCCATGTAATAAGCAGGAAAGACAATAGTACCCTAAGTGTATTGTACCACCAATCCATTTGTCAAACAAGTATATAATCCGGTTATAATGTTTGTGTAATCAACTACCTATTTCTTCATGTGTATGACAAAACTATTGGAGGAAAAAATTCATTGAGTTATCATATTCAACGAGGAGGGATGGTGTGACAAAAACATAATATATAATGAAAAGAAACATATTTATGAATAGAACAATGAAAATGGTGTCGATGCAATATAAAATATCATAAATGATTCTGAAATCCATTCATTTAACACATATAGTTTACATATCTAAAATGGATTGGATATAAATGATTCTTCTGAATTCACATGATGTCAAATTATGTCATCCCATGATTATATCACATAACATATCATAGTCATTACATTATTCTATGTATTTATCCTATGCGTATTATGCATAGTGATACTTCTTCACAAGCCCACCATAAAAAATGTGTCAATTGGTTCACCACTAATATGCAGGGCAACATTCGTTTTATAAAATGATCTGTGTTCAAAATCTCATTAATAAAAAACTATTCATCATTGTTTATAAAAAATAAAGGATAATAGTTATATTCTAATTTTGATTAAAAATAATGATTATATTATGTTAGAGTTTATCATCTCTCAAAATATTGAAATGATAAAAGTAATCTATAGCATAATAGAGGAATACATAAATGATGTTCCATATTTTTGTATCATTTAGATTCTATAAAGGGATATATTAATGTTTAATGCAATCAAAATGGTGTGAAACTATTAATAATTTATATTAGTGTCTTTTAAAAATATGTAATGGGTAACAGTAAAGTTTATTCCAAAAAATAATGTAAATTTGTTATCATGCATTTTCTACAGTGGAAGTAAAATATATTTTTTTTATGATCCATTAAAACTCAAATGTAAATAAATATTTTAGTTCAATCAATGACCACTAATAGGTTAACATTAATAGTTAATTTTTTCATAGAAATAACAAAATGAAAATATTAGTGTTTAGTATAATCTAGGAATAAATAATTTGTTATTCCATCTTTTTGGTTAATATAATAAGCTATATTTTTATATCTATGATATAAACCACCTAAAATGTATAAAAGTCTTAATGGGGATTTTTTTTGTAATAAATTATTGTCATGTAATTATAATGTGTATAAATATATCATATTATAAGGATTGACCTTCTAAAATATTGTCTTATAGGGTAATATAATATTTACTAATTTCTTTTTTATTTTACTTTCATAAAATAAAAAATTATTACATAATTGTTTAATGGTATAGAACTACGACAAATAGACTTTTAGTTGATTTTATGATCATTTTATCTACATTTTTAGTTTATTTTCTCATTATTATTATCTATTATATATTTTTTTAATTTCCATAGAGACCAAGAAGGAATGACTTCATTAAGCGGGTTGTTTCACTCTTTTTCTACGATCATGAAATAGTGAATTTCTTGTACTTATTTAGTTAATTTTGTAACCATTTTATCTCTAATTTTTAATTAATTACAACATAATTTTTTTCTAATAATTATTAATTTATTTTCATATTTTTTTGTAATGTCATTTTTTTCTTTCTTCTATCCACAACAAGGTAGAAACAAGAGAATGTCTTGCTTTTATATGAAACATTTTAGTAATCATGGGGTTTCATCTTCCATCCAAATGGAACACTTATTTCATTTCTAGATTAGTAAAAATGGTT
The DNA here is from genome assembly GCA_963277665.1 of Viscum album. NCBI lineage: Eukaryota > Viridiplantae > Streptophyta > Magnoliopsida > Santalales > Viscaceae > Viscum > Viscum album. Next base: position 1,960,145,443 of record OY728165.1, read on the forward strand.
GAATAAAAAACACCCCAGACATATTCAACCAAGTATACCACAATCATATACACTATAAGCATGGTATGACTCAAACATTATGTATTCAATTTATAATCTATATTTTATTTCAAAACAAACACCAAGTTCTCAAAATGGAGAAAAATTTACCCAAGACCTGAAATATAATCACATATATCTATATTTTATCAATGAATTTTAGTGAGTTAAAATAAAACATGGCTGGTTAGTTATACTTAAATGTTTTTGAAACTTATTCTCTCAAATAGGATTTAAAATCATGATTTTTTCACAGAAAATTTGATTCCCATATTTGAAATGTGTTGTTTCTTATTTATGGATAATTTATTTCTTATTATTATTACTAATATAAGAATTTTTTTCTCATGATGCTGGATTCTATTGTCCAAGTAAGGGTTGTTTGTTTGAAGATACTCATAATCACGATATATTTGAAATTAATGATTCATGTAATATATGATAAATTTATACGAGATTAATAAATTAATTTTACTTTAAATAATTTAAATAATGAAATATCTTTCATAAAACAATATTAATTTATTTTATTAATATAAAATTTATTTATTTTACTTTTTTTATATTTCAAGAATATAACCATTATTATACATGATGAAATAATAATTTATTTACATATAATTTTTACAATTTTTAATTTTTATGTTATAATATTGTTAAATAAATTAATAAATAATAATATTTTTTAATGTAATATTCAAAATTATAAACAAATATCATTTTTATAAATTTGGGCTTATATTGTGTTATTATAAATAATTTTATTGAAGTACTAGTCCTATTAAAAATAATATATTGTTTAAAACACAATGATTATAAATTTATAAAGTTTTTCATTATAAATTATGATATAAGAATTATTAAATTATTATTATAATTTTTTTTATAAAATTATCACAACAACAAATTATAATTCTGAAAAGAATATTATTCTTTTAAATTAAATATGAATTATGTTAATTATTATTCAAATTCATAGATGATGGTAGTATATATATATATATAATATTTTTATTAGTTTTGAAATTTTAAAATATATGAGTAAATAAATTTATATAAAAAATCCAAATTATAAAATGATAATAAAATTTTAAGGTGATGATATTTAAAACATTGTGATTTATTTTAGGGGAAAAGGTTTTCGTTTTCAGGTTTGAAATCTAAAAGGAAGATCACGTTAGAGCATGAGAGGGAGATGGAGGATTCAGCTAAGTCGATGGAGCTCAACCGGTTATGATGTGTTCACGTCGGGAGAATCCAAGCTCATCTGAATAAGAAACTAATCTCAAAAATTTGATTAACCGTTATTTAGGGTTCGAGTGTAGTCAATTTGGTAGTGTGAGGAAGGATTGGTTTGTAGTGAGGTAGATCTTAACATGGTTATTGGTTTCACGAATGGAGATCAAATAACCTATTCCCTCTGTTCTCTTATATATTATAAGTAAGAATCTGTATCCATAGTAATAAATAAGTGTATATCGATTGTTTTTTTCTTTCATCATTTTCACATAAAAGTTAATAATTTCTTATTTTTCTTCTTCAATTCTCCATCTATTTTTTTATATACAATATTTATCTTCTTTTTATCATATTATATTAAATATATCTATAGATGATTCACGTAATTCATCAATGATCCTATTTTTATCCCTTTCAACTTCTTTATGGTTAGTTTTAATGTATGTATCATTTTGTAACAAACATCATTTATTGAGATTCATCACATGCACTGAATTTTATTCCCATATTTCGTTCAACTAATATCTCTTTGATACTTCACATCACTTTTAGATCAAATATAGATCCTCTTTAATGTCTCCATATCAAATGATAGATCAAATGAATAAATATAACAATCAACGTCCCAAATTTCATGAAAAGAAAATCTACTCGCAAGTTGATATAAAAAGTACACAAAATTTAAAAATGATGATAATATAAGTAGGGGAGAACATAGAATTTGGATGAGCATATATCCTTCTACTAGTATTTTTTGTTTGAGTGTATGTGTGCGCGGTGATGTTTCTATTGGAAGGTCGTATATACTTCTTTTCATTTTCATTATATCCGAGAGACAGTGAGATATAATGAAAAATTGAATGAATCCAATAATAAGTTTTTTTTCATTATATATATAAGGATTTTTTATTTATTTACATTTTAATTTTATATGGAATATTAATATTATGGGAAACATTATTTTTTCAAATCCTTTATTTCTTTAACATGTTGTTCTATAATGGTTTAAATTTTTATGTGCATGGGGTTTAGAAAAATATAAGAATTTATAGGGATTCAAATATGTAATACAATTAATTTTATAGAAACTTATTATGGTTTAATGTTTTATAAAAAATATTATTTTAAATAAAAAATTTATTTATTTTATGGAGTTGATTATTTTTCCTTGAATCTATTATTTTTTGTTTTCAGATAAATTTAATTATAAAATAAAGCTGTCTTCTCAAATTGGAAGTAATATTTTATTTAGAATAAAAATAATTTATTTTTTTAATATATATAATATTATTACAATTTAAAGTGTAGGCATTATCATTAAAATAAATTTTATATTTCCATTAGGAATCCATATAAAAGAATATGAAAAAATAATTCATTTAATGAGAATTGAAATTATGTTTGTTTCATTTGCATATAGATATGGCCATTGTCTATATTATCTCATGCAGAAAATTCCACGAAATAAAATAAAACATTTATTATGTGTTTATCAATGTATTTAATTATATTAATTAAGTGTGAATGTATATGAATGAATTTTTTTATTATATAACTTCATAATATTATAATAAAACATTTTCAGAATATTTTTAATGTATGGGTTTCTCCTAATAAAATTTTTAATGGTAATTTATCAAATTATTAAATTATATTATATTGTGAACATAATTTATTTATGTTTTCAAATGTTATAATTTATTGGTTTTTAGAAAGGAAAATTGTCAAATGTTTTCTTAAAAATTAAATCTGGGACTTGAGTATGATGAGAAAAATTGAGGAATGGAGAATGAACCTATGGGCTCACTGGACATTGTTCCCACAAGGGATATTTCTTGTGGACATATGGGTTTCATAGGATCTACTAGGTATCTAGACAATCAATAATGATAATTTTTTTAAAATTATTTTAATTGATAAATTAAAGTGTTTCCAATGAACTATTTTTGAAATGAATTTTTAACATAAGTATTTCGAATGGTTCTCATATATCAAATATTTATATTTGATATAATGTATTTTTAAATAATTTTTTAAATAATTTTTATAAATTTTTTTACACTACTTATTAAAAATTCTTACTAGTAAATTTTATGTGCATCCCTATTTATAATATTTTCATTGGAATCTTATATGTACTTAAAAGGACACAAATATTTAAAGATATATAGAACATCAAGAAAATTTAATGTTTTGTTTTATTTTATTTAATCTATTTTAAATTCTAAGGTTATTTTTAATTTTCAAGAACCTAAACCGAAAAAGTACCTAGATTGTATTATCAATTATTTAATTGTTTCGTTTCATTTACTAAAATACACTACATTATTATGTAATGAATTTGGGGGTGTGGGTTCAGGGAGTTATAGTTGATATCAAAGAGAAGGTCTAGAGAAAATTAAAGATTATAATTTAAACTTTTAGGGATAAATTATGTTATAAAATTCCCTCAAAATAATTTGTTTCCATTAGAAATCTAGTTTTTCTTAATTCTAAAGATTGAAATTCTGAATTTCTTGAAGTTTCACGAACAAATTGCATGGTGGAAATTCATTTAGGGGGTGTAACATACATGAAATATCTAACTTCTTAATAAATGAATTATATTTCAATTACATTAAATTGTGAAACAACTCTAATAAAATAATGTTTGTGGATTGAAATGTATATGAAGACAAAAACTATAAAAGGCGGGTCAATGGTTTGTTTAAAAACATTTTTATATGACCATAAAATAAAAATTGTCAAATATCGAATAATAATAATTTTAATAATAAATATTTATTATTCAAATGCTTATCATAATTGTCTATAGTGTAAGATTATATGAATATCGTAATCCGGTATGTTTAGATATGTATGACCATTGGTCATAATGAGATTTAGTCGTTTCAGTATATAGAACTGTAATTAATATGTAATGGTAAAAAGAATCACAATTTACTAATATTCATAGATGAAAATGATTTATCATAATATTAAAAATAGTTTCATTATCATAACATTTATGATAAATCATAGTAATACAAATTTAATGATTTTATATTAATGTTTTTTGAATTGTAATCAGGGAAATAAACTATTCACAAATTAATAAACTTTAAAAAATGTATCACAATTATAGATATTATGATAAAAAAATAAAAATAGAAAGATGAATATATAATGAATAACTTTTTATTACAATTATAGTGGAAATGAAAAACATTTCATAAAATAAGTAATAAAAAGGAATGCAGTTCATTTAACCCAAAGATAACGGTATCCAATAACCTAGGATAAAGGTATCTTGTTTTATTCATACAAGAATGTATGTCTTTCACTTACTAATGAAATCCCTTGATTTGATGATCAGTCTATCTCGCTATCAAATAGATCCCTCGATATGGTGATCATATCTCCTCTATCTTCCTATCCCCGATAGCCCTCGATACAATGATCGGTTATATCTTTTTATCCTGGAAAGGCCATCGATCAATAGGGTAATCTTATACTATGCCTTTTTATCCTCATAATTCCTCAATCATAATCACTAATTCACTCATAAAGATATTAAAAAAATCTACGACAAGATGATTACATATATAAATAATAATTGTTTCACTATTATATGCTTCATATCTATCGCACTATAAAAAAATAATTGGAGTGTGTCCTAATGTGAGTTTTTTCACTCTTGAAAAATCATCAAATGACTATGTATATATAAGGAATACTCCAAATTTCATCTTGATCCTCTAATGGTCATATTTTATTTGAGATTATTTCATGGACTTGAAGTCTTGGAACACCAATGGTTGTATTATAAATTAATTAAATACATCATTTTGTTTAACACATACTGTAATAGAAAGCACAAAATAATTTTTATTAACTTATTTTTTATTGTGAAAGGTACCCCATTATGATGTAATATTTTTTCCATACGTATCATTTAACATTTAGTCAATTCATTGAATTTCCATAAATTATGTAATTACAATTATTTTTATGAGTATAAATCTGATGATGTTGGTTCTAATGTCAAATCCAATTTAAAATTTATTCAGTATGAATATGAAATAAAAATTCATTAAATTATGAATTGATAATGAAAATATTATTAGTATTAAATAAATGACCATTATTATTGTTGTAATGAATAGAATATTATTTAATTCATGAATACATTAAATCAAATTATAAGTATAGTAGAAAATTATTTTTTCTTCAAAAATAATTTAAACAGTTTGGACATGATAGAATTATTTAATTATATATTTAAGAAAGAGATTTTGATTTAGAAAGCATAAAGAATGGAAAAGTAAAAAAGTTATATTTTACTAAACAATCTCTGACTTTTTTTAAATCACTAACCATAACACATAAATAATAAATAACTCTTGAAAAATAAAACCTTAGTCAATAATCTTTTAAATACTTATTATTGATAGAAATACTTATCTCTACATAAGATTATAACTCATCTGAATAAAATAGTGAATATGACTAATTCCATACGAGGATAATAGATTCCCCTAAGGATCATATTCTATTTTAGAATTATTTATCCCCCTTACGTAATATATCACCCCCTTGTATAAATTTATCCCCCTTTGTTCTTCACAAAAAAACATGGAAGAGTCTTGTAATACCTAAAAGAGGTTTGAGAAATATCTAAACAAGAAAAATAAAATAATCTCCTTGATCATCTAGAATAAATTAACGAAAATTCAGCCAACTAATAATTGGCTGAAATTTAAAAAAATTTATATTGATGAATTTGTTTTCCATTGAAAATCCATAAAAAATAATTGTTTTACGAAGTTATTATTTCTTCAGCATCAAATATATAACAATTGTATTCATCTTATTATACTCTTTTTTATCTATATAACATTGCCAATGAATTCTTTTATATATTGGTACATATGTTCTCAATCCATTAACCTCCCTTATTCATTCTAAATCACTTCATCTTGTAGCATAGCCTTTTCATCCAAATAATTATTGTTCTCTTCCTAATATTTGATTCTTTCTAAAAAAGTCTTCATAATGATTATTCAAAAAAATTGATATTTATAGGGATTGAATGTAGAAATATCATGATGAAAAAACATTAATCTCTCCTATAAATCTGAAACATCTTGAATATGTCTTTCAAAATAACTTCTAAACATCTCATTGATCTATTCTTGATTAGAAATATATTTTTCAACAATAGTAAAAGAACCATCAATTTCATTCAAATAATTTTTAAACTTTCCAAAATTATATTGATCATCCAGGATATCATTATCATCTCCATGAGGCCATTTCATAGACTTATTAAAACTTTTCCAATGATCCTCATCAATTTCATTGAAAATCATGAAATTATCCTCCAAAATTAACAACCTATCTATTAAGGCTTTCACTAAATCCGAATATTTGTATTGATTATCAACATCCAAATCAACATTGGTATCTAATCTAGGATGTAGGTAATTGTTTTCTCTTATTTTCTCAAATTATGAAATATATAATCAAGTCATTTGTTTGTGATCATATTAGGAGGTCATGAATCGTATTTAACGTTTCTTGGATGTGTAACTAAATTGGTTCTGATTTATTCTTTAGTTATTTTCATTTTCTCTTTCTTTGAAACTATCTTTGTAATCCTTTGATCACCTTCATTTTCCTCATACTATTCTATTGCATCCAAAATAATTATTTTTCCATATTCATATTTTTTATTAATATATTTTTCACCATTGTTAGATTTGGAATTATCTTCTTGAAAATATTGGTACTTTTTCTTTCCACACCTAATAGACTTCTTATTCTGATTTCTCAAAGAAGTTAACTATTTTTTATGGCTTTAGAAGTCCTCATTGATAACTTATCAGATTTATTATCCTCTTACTTCTCTTTGTAATATTCTTTCACTTTTTCATCCACTTCCCTGGAATCATTTTATTTATATTCTTATTTACTATCATCACATACTTCATATTATTCTATTTATTTATAAATATTACCATATTTATTTTTTTAACACATTCACTTATATCTTTAAAAATCATCATAGAGTTTAAACTCTGATCTCAAAACAAATTTTCCAACATGAAGTCATTCATTGTCAACAACAAACACTTTTCAATTTTCTTAAATAGATGGGGTATCATAATGAAATAAATATATTTCTTACAAAACAAATCCATCATCGAGATTCTATAAAAACATTTTCGAAGGAAACTTCAACCCCTTTCATTAAAGAATAAACTAACATAGCACCTTGAAATTTATTTTTCTTTTTCTTTTATATGATTTATTTATCTTTATCAATAAATCCATAGATATTTACGGCTAATTTTTCTTCTGGGTTGAGTCCAAACTAGGGATCACCTTATTTTCTTTCAGTCTGCTTCCTCCTCCACATTTCAGCTACTTCGTATGAGGCTCTCTTTTTCTTCTTTTCTTTTAATACTTGAATATAATAAGACAATCTATTTTTTTCATCTTTTTATCAATAATTTTTTAAAAAAAGGATATATTATCGATAAAGATTCCAAATAACTCTTAAAAACATTTTTTTATTATATTTCAAAAACATAATTTATATGATTTATTATATCCTCACTGATAAATGAAATATTTTCTCAGATAGGCTCAGATGTGATAGGAATAATGAAATTTTTTATGCTTGATTCAATAATTTTCTAATAAAAACTAGAAACATTAAAATAAGAGACTTTTTTTTGTATATTTGATATTTTTTATTTTCAATAGAATAAATCTAGTTATTTTTATCTTCTTCATTTTATCAAGATAATCTAGAATGAAAATATCACATTCTTTGAGAGTATCCATGTCAACCTTTCATTAAATGATAAATTCTTGCTTCCAAATAGATAAAAATATATGATCTGGAATTTTATGAGTGGCATTATTTGTTTTATCTTGTCATAAATACATACAAAAATAATTTTTATCTCTATCTCTTAGAATTGTTCCCTTCTTGTCTGGAAGTTTATGAGTTGGGAAAATGAAACTCCTTAATTAATAATACCAAGAAAAATATCTTCTTCTCCTAGTGTCATATTTTACCGTCACTCATATATTCGACATAAAAATGTAGTTTCCTTTTTTTAAACACTATAGATTCATAGAATTATTTGACCAAATCTGGATAAAACATATAATAGTACATCTATTTTTTTATTCCACACATAAGGAATCTCATCCATTTAAATCCTTTACCGTTCTAAAAGACAACTAATATCTGTTGTAAAATGATCTTGAAACTAACCATTCAAGAAACACAGACCCATTGATTAAATAATTTGTATGATGCATCATATTTAGAGAAGGAATGGATGATTTGAACATTAAGTGATAATCAGACATGGGAACATAGATGAGGTTGCTATTCATGGTAGAATCTCACAATTTCCGATGTGGTATCGGGGTGGGAACCCCTTTATATAGGTAATCTCGAGTAATGCTTGAGCTCCCAAATGATGTCTAATGGTTCAAATTTAATCCAAATGATCTAACATTTGACAGAATATCTACAGAAATATTTGTTTTTAAGAAACTCTTGAGGTTTTATAAAAAATTATCATATATAGTGAATATGATTGTGTAATTAGAAAATTTAAAATACAACGATAAAAATAATTACAATAGAGTAGTTTTAATGTATAAAAGAAAATAGTAATACATTAGGAGTGGAATTATTCATATGATAATTTGTTCTAAAAACTGAATTGAAAATTAGAATTTGATGAAATTTAAATCGGATTTAAAACTAGAATGCAATTAAATTTTCAATATAATTTAAAGTTTTTATCAAATATTTTTCCCAATAATGTTAAATAGAAAACTCAAGTCTGATATATTTTTTAAATATGATTGAAGAAAATCTCATGTCCTAAATTTTTTTATGATAAACATGTAATGTAATGTGATTCCGATAAACCCATTACGATAATATTTTTGTCCAAAAAAATACTTTGAAAAAACTAGAATCAATATATGAGAACCATCATATATACCCTCCAATTATTAAAAGAAGTAACAGATATTAGTAGATGGTTTAAACAAGATGTAGATATGGATGATCATTATAGATCAATCATTCAAATCTTCTGTTTAATAAATTCAGATTTATCAAAAAGTAAATGTTTTATAAAAAATTATCATATTGTCCTTGTGTTCTAACTGATTATAAAATTAGATCTCCTTTTATTGTGTGCTCACTATGAAAGTGATATAAAATATATATTTTTATCATAATAGTGATTTTATGGTTTTTGAATAATTGTTTCTCACTTCTGTTATAAAAAAGTATTGGAGTTTTAGTGAAAATCATTCCATGATTTGTGTTTGTGTGTTGCATCCACAACACTTGAATAGAACATCATCCAACTGCAACATATTCAGCTTCATTAGTATAAGGATCTGCTGAGTTTTTCCTTATACAAGATCACGAAACTAAGATACATCCGATGAAATGACATGTTCTTTATGTACTTTTCCTATATATTATACAACCACCAAAGTCATAAATTGAAAAACTATTAAGTTTCTAATGATTTACAGATAAATAGAAAAGTTCTCAATTAATTGTTCTCTTTAGAAAAAAATATCTGTTTATAAACATTTAATGCAATTCCATGGTATTTTTAAGATACCTTTCACAGATTCATGCATAAAATTTTATGTTTGGTGGACTTCTAATTAAGTATAGTAAACTTTTTTTGAAACATTTAAATGTTTTTGATCAACTTGTTTTCTTGTTTCATCAAGATCAGTGTATTTATGGGATTGATTGGAGTACCAATACATTAGTACTATCATATCCAAACTTATTGAAAATTTATTTTATATACTTATATTGACCTATATATATATAATTACTTTCTGTATTTTTAGAAAATTGAAAACTAAGAAAAAATGTAAACTCACCCATCATATTCATTTCCCATTAAGATTTCATAAGATTTAAAAAAGAATATATAAAATATGTTTTAGTACATATTCATATAATGTACTGAAAATATATTTTAAAAATAATATATTCTTATTTATATTCTTTATAAAATGATTCGGATCAGTATTTCTTTTAACATAAATTTTATTTATAACAAAAATCATGTTAATCTATCATACCTTACACTAGGGACATGTTTAGGTCTATAAAAATATTTTATATGTTTATAAACGTATTTATGACATTTTATATATTTATAAATAGGTTATTTTTTAACAAAAACTATCCTATTTTACATAACCATTAAGAAAAGCACAAATTACATCCATTTGAAAAAGTATGAAATTGTAGAATACTACAAAGGCTAATATAATTCAAATAGATTCGTGTCCAGCTACTGGAGCATAAGTTTATTTATATTCTATTCCTTATAGGTGATTAATACCGTGAGAAAAAATTATTTCTTTAATTTTAATGATTTTTCAATTTCCATTAGATTCGTTTCAGAACCCCCATTTTACTCTAATAACTGAAGTTTATTTAGTTATTTCAACCAAGGTCTATAATTTATTACTTTCAAATTCATTTAGATCATCTTTCATTACATTAATAAAATCCTCATCACGTAATGATTCATCAGGATTTTTAGGATCAAATTTGTAAAGGAATGTTAAATGTTCTACATAATTTCGTAGGGAACATCTAGTACTAACAGATTAATAAACATCACTAATGTTATTATCACTAAGTTGATTCCAATGAAATAACTAACATTGTCTTTTCCAAACCTATTTATAAAATTATTGTAGAAAATACTCTTGATTAAATAATTTAAAAAACTTCATGAGTATTTTTTTATTAAAAGAATATTCCAACAAATGATGAGAATTAGTTTTGGAAAACACATATACGGATATTAGTTGGCTTTTCAAAAAATATATATTATCAATTTCATGAAATTTAACTTGTATTTTCGCTTCAAGAATATATGATTTTTTTAGGAAATACCCTATATGGATTAGAAGTAGTGGAATAACATAGGAATATACCTTCATCGGATTTTGGTACAAATTTTTTTGTAAGTTATCATTCATATTCAAGAAGAATAATTTTCATCCAAGTACACTAAAGTAAGAAACATTTGGTTTTTTTCCTGTCCACAACTCATAAATATTTTTTAAACAAATGGTTGAATTAAAATTGAATTTATAGTATAAGCATCAGTACTAACATCTTCATCACAAAAATATTTAGCAATTGAGTAATCACACAACATGGTTTTTATTTTCTATTGAATAATACAACTTCTTCATTTAAGAACACAAATTTCCTTAGGATTTCTAGGACATTAAAAGTTATTTGAAATTCCCTTTTTACAAAAAAATGTTTCAAAATCATAATTTATGAATTTTTACCATGATCACTCTGAATAGTTCGCAAGGGATGGTATTTCTCATTTTTAGATTTCACTACAACATATTTGAAATTGAAAGAGGCTTCATATTTATTTTCTAGAAAATTGACCCACATATATATCTAGTTTAATCATCAACTAAAAAAAGAAATTGTATTTCAACTGATACATCAGATTTGTGTTAGTCCTTAGAGATCCATTTAAACTATCTATATAGGATCAGAAGGTGGGACTTCACTAATTGATTTAAATCATGAAATATATTCTGTAACATAATAAAAATGGTCCCAAATTTTTTAGGTACAAAAAAAAATCTCTAACTGATTCTTATAATGATTTTCCATTGTCAATTTACATAAGTCTTTAAGGTTACCTTGTCCAAACCTTCTATCTCATTACCAATATTGATCTTCCATTTCACTAATGTGAGGTAAGTCATGGCTCTTAAAGTAATTTATTTTTAATTTGTGTACATTCAAATGCCTATGCGAAGAAATATTGAATTCATGATTAGATTTGTGTACTACAAATTTTTCATTTATAAAATTCCCAAGGTAACCTTAAATACAGAATTAAGTTATGCTTATAAGGTTCTGATTAAGACCCTTAACAAATAAAGTATTTGAAATTAAAGAATTACCTAGAAGAGCAATGTTATCTATACCAATAATATATCATTGAGAATTATATCAAAATATATCTTTTACTCTATTAATTTTGATAGTCATGTCAATGAAATGTTATTTACCAATCATAAGCTTGGAACAACCACTATCCATGAACCATGTATTCTTATTGGTTGTACATCCATTTGTTTTTGTAAAATATTTAAATTTGGTTTTCTGAACCCAAAAATTATTTGGTCTATAAATGATAGAAAAAAATATCTTTGGTATTAACACTTGTTTTGAAAAATAGGATTTGTCAAACCCTAAATATTGAACTATATTGAGTGAATTGTTTATTATTCAAGTGTCCACAACATTGATATTTTGTATAGAATGGTTCACTTTTTGGAATAAATAATTGATTCTGAACAATTATTTAGAACGTGTGTAACCCATTCCTAAACTAGTATCACGAGGATAGGGTTATTAATACATCATATCATGTTTTCTTTTATAGATGTAAATATTGATAGTAGTTTCATTAATAAGAAAATTTTATATTTTAGTTTGATATGTAAATAATTGTCCTCATCTATATTTGTTTTTGAATTTATTTTCTCAAAACTACTTTTCAATCTATCGATATCATAAATTATTTTTTATAACTCTTAGGTAATAGTAGTATTTTCAAAATTAGATTTTTCATGGTTTTTAGAAATAGTTTCAATATCAAAAGTTATCTTATTAAGATATTTAAAATGATATGATATTTATTTGGTTAAAAAAATTATCCCATTATTTTCATTTTCATGATTTTTATAACTTTTCAATTCTCATTTTGGAGGAGTTTGGTAACTCTAGTAACCTCTTCATAATAAGGAAAAAGTATTATTGTAACGAACTGAGTAGGATTCATTATCTTATGATAGAGAAGTCTTCTCATCAGGATAATATTCATTTAATGAAATATAATATAGAATTGTTTGTGTGTATTGTGGCAATATAACATTGATATTTAATAGGTAAAATATCACAAAGCCCCATATTTCTTTGATCTAAACTATCATTTGTCTGAGGAATTGTCTAAAGAATCACCTCCACTTACACTAAAATAATTAGTATCATTAATAAATATCATTCTATTTCAAATAAAAAGAATATTTTTATTCTTATTAGAATGTATATACTCTCTATCTTTTCTTTTTAACTTTGGATAGTTATGTAATATATGTACATCTATTTTTTCATTCATGAAAAGTAACTTCATAATTATTATTTTCATTCCTACCTTTTTTTACTTTTCATGTAATGATAATAAAAATTATGTTTACTAAAAATTATATTCATTCGCTTTGAAAGATATGATTATTCATTAAAAAAATGTTCTAAATAACTGGAATTCGATTGAACAACAATATTTTTCTTTCTGTATGATTTGACAACTTTTCAAGAGTCTTAGATTTTATTTGATTTAATGTAGTAGAAAAAGAAAATAAAAAAATATTTTTTATTCCATTCTATGGATCTCTTTTCAACCATTTATAATATTGTGAAATATCTCCAAAAAGATCATCAAAATCCAGATTCGTTATCTTCCCTGATTCTCAAATGACTATTTTTGTGGATTCCAATTCATTTGGATTCACGTTGATTATCATTTCAAAAATGATTTCATCTTTTAATAATATCACTACAATGTATTATAGAGTATTAACTGTTTTCATAAACCTTTGTCATTCATTTCCAATAGGTTCTCCAAAATGTAATTCAAATGCATAATAGTCAGCTATAAACATTTCTCTTATGTTTTCAATAACTTTTTTTGATCCAAAATGATTAATCTTCTACTTCTTCCCAATACTATTAGATAATTCAAAAGAATAAATATGCACATATATGTTTCTAGTCATAGAACACAATAAAATATTTATTTCCTTGTAACTCAAATGCTATTCTACATTTTTATGATTTCTAATAGAGCATTACAAAATTTTGAACTCCTATGTTGATAAAGAAAAATCTTTATTTTATCCATCCAATATTCATAATCATCACCATCAATAATTGGTGGTCTAGTACGATTTATATTATTAATTGATCCAAAATTTAATCCTACCACCACTAAACTAATAAAAAATACTTTTTCCACCATACATGTTAGAGTAATAAGTAATTATAAGTAAAATATTAATAATAACTTTTTTAAGACATTAAAAAGTAAAAATGATGAATGCCTTAGAAGGAATTAAGCAATGGAAATATATTTTGATATTAAGTTTAAGTATCAGTATTATTGAGTCATGTAGTTGATACCAATTGTTGGATCTAAATGTTTATACAGATGAAAAACTACAAGAGGGGTGAAATATAGGATTTAAAAAAAATTAGTTTTAACCATAAAAGAAGCATATTTTAATAAGGATAATCTAATTTTTTTTACAATAACTATTTATTATTAAATTGATAATTTGGAATGGCCTAGTGGTCTGATAAAATAAATATCACAATCATGTATATTCTGGTATGTAAGTTCATAGGTCATAATGACATTATATCATTACAGTATATAAAATCATAATTAATAAATAGTGGTAAACATTTTCACAATTTAATCGTATTTATTGATGAAAAATATTTATAAGACTATTAAATTTTTTTTATCATAATCATAATTGTTATAGTAAATGAGATTTATAAAAAAAGTAAATATTATATCACAATGCTTATATAATCAAAATCATGGTAATAACATATTCACAAAGTTATATAAGAAAAAACAAATATATCATAAATATATATATTAAGATAACAAATTAAAAAAAAATACAATTAATCTAAATGGATTTACATTCTATTCCAATTGATTCAATAATGAAAAAAATGTAATAAAACAAGTAATTAAAATGAATAAAATTATTTTAACCCTTAGAGAATGATATTTTATAACCTATAATAAAGGACACTTGTTTTATACATAAAATAAACTCTATTATTCCCTTACTAGAGAAAGACCACGATGTGATGTTTGTTCTGTCTCGATATGCCCATGAGACCTCGATACGTTGTTCAAATTTACTCTGTCTACCTACACTCACCAACCCTTGATACAATGATTGGATATGTTTTTCTATCCCTGCAAGCCCTCAATCAATATAGTGATCAGCTCATCTATCATCTTATCCTCAGAACCACTTAATCATAATCATAATTAGATGATAATATTTATGAAATTGAAAAAATTAATGTTACAAGTACAAAGAACATGTTTCTCACCCTTGTAATCTACAGAGCTCTTGCAGAGTAGCAGAATCAGTTGAGTGTCTCTACATGTTTGTTTCATCATACTTCATTAATATTCAAATGATCGGGTATTTATAGGCAAGCCTTAGATGGTAATATTGATCCTTTAATGGTCATATTGTCTCCATGATTTTCTCAAGTACATGGACACATAACACTCTAACGGTCATATTATAAATGAATGAATGACATCGTTATTTTTTAAACATATTTTAACAGAATTCCCAACATCATTTTGATTTACATCATATGTAGAGTGAAATGTATTCCATTATGATAGAGTATTTTTTTCCATATTAATAATTTTACCATTATTGAATCAAATTTATTTCCATAAAGTATATCATTATGATTATTTTATGAGTAATAATCTGATGATGTCGGTTCTAATGTAAAATCTGAATAAAAATTTTGTTAGCATAAATATGTAACTAAAAGTATTTAAAATATTATTTGATATGGTTAATCCATTTATTAACGGATTAATTCCAATTATGATAATTGTAATGAATAGAATAGATGTGAATTTAAGAATACTTTAAAACTAATTCAATGTATAGTAGAAAAATATGATTTCTTCAAAAAAAATTAAAACAATTTGGACAATAATGAATCTGTTAATTAAGTATTTAACAAAGAGTTTTTTATTTCCCAAACAAAATGAATGGAAAATTAAAAAGTTTATTTTTATTCAACCTATGTGAATTTCAGGAATAAAAATAATTTTTTTTAATTTTGATTATTTCTAAAAAAATATCACCTTTATTATACAATATGAAATATTATATTATTTACTCATAATTTTAAATATTTTTTGGAATTTTATTTTATAATATTATTGAATAAATTTTTATTATATAATATTTATTTTTATTTTAATCTTAAAAATTATAAACATATAATTCTTTGTAAATGTGGAATTCCATTGTATTGTTATAAATATTTATTTATAAATATATGTTATATTAAATGTAATATATTATTATTAAAAAATCTATTATAAATTTATAATTATTTTACTTATAAATTTATATTTATGTATTATTATATTATCATTATCATTAATTTGTTTTTTGAAATTATCACAATTTCTAATTATAATTCTATAAGTATTTTTTTATGTTATAAATAAATAATTATTTTTATTATTTCTATAATTCTTAAAAGGAAGTAATATATATATATATATATATATGATTATTATTTAGAGTGAAATTAAAAAATATATGAGTAGATAAATATATTAAACAAAACCCAAATTTGAAATGTTTAAAAATGATGAGATAAAGATATTTTAAATAGAGATAATTGGTTTGGCAGACAAGGGTTTCGTTTTTTGGTTTGAAGTCTCGAGGTAATATTAGGTGACACCTCGGGTAGGATATGGAGGATTGAGAATAGTCTATGAAGAAATATCGATTTTTACGTCTTTAGTTCAAGGAAAATGTTATCATATGAAGAGGAAATCAAGCCCAGAAAAGAGATTAACCCTGGTTGAGAGTTCAAGCATTGTAGATTTGGTAGGCCGAATGATGATGGATATCCAACGAAGGATATGTGAGCATGGTTACAGGTTCCATGCAGGTAGATTTAGTTTCCTCTTCACTCTGTTCTATTATCCATTATAGGTAGTATCTGGAACTATAGTTTTAAATACATGTTTGTTGATTATTTTATTTTTCTATCATTTTCATCTATATGTTCATTTTTTCTTATTTTTCTTCTTACATCAATCATCTATTTTCTTTATAATATATATTTTATTCCTTTAATAATTTTATATTTCATATATATATGGATGATTCCTTAAATTCATCAGTGTACTATTTGTTGTCCCTCATTCGGAATCATTACGGTTGATTTTAATGCATCTATAATTTGTCATCAAATTTCATTTAATGTGTTCTATTATGTAAACTAAACATAAGGTCCCCTATTTCTTTCAACTAATGCCTATCATATTTTTTATTTAATTTTCAGATAAAATTTATATCCTCTTTTGTGTTTTTTTATCAAAGAAACAATGAAATGATTAAATATATATTTCAATGTCCCAAAATGAATTCCAATCAAATCAGTATGAAAATCGGAGAAAATACATATAATTTATTCTTTCATTGTATATAAGTAGAGGGTACAGAGAAATAGGATGATCTTATATCCTTCTGTTTGTATATTTTTGAGTGTAAGTGTGAGAGGAGAAGTTTATTTTGGAATTCCATAACTCATTCAATTCATTTTTTCTCTATCTCAGAGAAACCAATATATGTAGAAAAATTGAATAAATCCAAGAATACGTTTCTTCAAATAAATTATTAAGGGTTTGTTATTTATTTATACTATAATTTTTTTCTAAATTATTTTTAATAGAAAATTTTTTTTAATGAATTTATTTCATTAATCTATAGTTTGTTAATTCTTTATTTTTTATCTTAAATGTATTTTTTTTAAATATGATTTAATATGTATTTGAATATGTAATAAAATTAATTTTATATAAAGTTGCCTTGGTTTTATGTTTTTTATAATTAGTTTTTAAAATACGTTATTTATATTTTTTAGGGAGTTTATTATTTTTAATTTAAACTTTTTTGTTACATTTTCAAATATTCTAATCTTCACAAGAAAAAAATATTTTGAAATTAGAAATAATATTTTATGTATAAGAGATATAAATAATTTTACCAATATTAAAAAAAATATTAAAAATTCTCGATTAAGTGTTATTTTCAAAGGAAATTGTATTTATCTTTGTAGAAAGTGAAATTAAAGTATATATCATTAATTTCCATTTCTTATGAATTTAAATTATGGAATATTCATTTGCATATATGTATTGCCATGCTTAATATCTTCTCATATATATCATTCCATACAATTTCATGAACCATTTATTATGAGTTTATTAAAGTATTCAATGAAATAAATAAGGTTTGAAAGTATTTGAAGGAATTGTTTTACCAAATAATTTTCCAAGATCATTATGAAACATTTTATGAATATTATAAATATATTGATTTCTACTCCAAAATTTCTTAATATTTGATTTATCAAAATATAAAATTATCTTATTTTATTAAAAATTTCCTATACGTTTTCTAAAGATTTAATGGATGGAGATTGAGAAAAGAATATCTACAAATTGTTTCTTAAATTTAAAATCCATAACATGGGTATGGGATTAGATAATGGGGACTGAGGATTTATCCCATGTACTCAAATAACATTTCTCATACCCATGATTTATCTTGTGGCCCAATGGTTTTCTTACGATCATCCATGTTTCAAGATAATTTAGAAAGAAAGTATTATTTAACAAATTAATTAAATTGAGAAATACAATTGCTTCTAATGAAATATGTTTTCATTAAAATTTTAAAATAATTAATTTATAATGGTTTTTATATTTCAAATATTTCAATTTTATATAAAGTATTTTTAAATAATTCTTAAAAGTGTTATTATAAATGGTTTACCATAGTTTTTAAAAACCATTACATGGAAATTTTAAGCTCATACCATGTTTATGATGATTTTTGTAGGTACCATACAAGGTCTAAAAAGGACATCTCCATTTAAAGAGAAAGGACATAACAATCAAATTAAATTTTTTTTTATTTTTGTTCTAATATGATTTTAATTGTATGGTTTTGTTTAATACCACAAAACCTAGGTCACGAATGTTTTTATGTTATATTAAGTGTTGTGTAATTTTTTTAATTATTTTATAAAAGAATAATCGTAATTTTCATGTAACAAATCTGGAAGAATACGTTTGGGGTGTTATATTGAAACTGATTTATTGTTAAGAAGAAAATAGGTCAAAATGTATACAACCATCAACAAAGGTTAATTCCTACTACATATTTAATTAAGTTTCTAAAAATTTTATCTATTATTTGTAAGTTAATTTCATTATCATTTTTTTCTAATACTTATTTATTTTTGTATAGTTCATTTTGGTAAGACGTATTTTCTATTCAACTTTTTTCAACAAGCATGAAAAGAGATGTCATGTTCCTTTATTATGGAAGAGGAAACCCCATGATGCGTAAAATGTGATGTGTTTAAGGCAGCATGAGGTTTCATATTCCATTATAATGGAACATGTTCTCTCTTTTCATGATATTTTAAGATCGATTATAGTAAAAAACATATCACATACTTAATTAGTTACACCTAAATCTTACACACAATATCCTTGGTATGAATCATACTACATGTTTAAATTTTACAATTTACACTTTAGTTCAAAACACACATCACATACTCAAAACTAAGAAAAAACAATAAGAGTCTTTTGATAATTTAGTACCATAATATATTAGTCATTTTTTATGTATATAAATAATATTAAACAAAATTTGATTCCTAGTGGGCCTAAAATGACTCCAACTGTTTCATTTTAAATAAATTTGATATTACTTTTATTAAAAAACCGAATTTGCATACTGAAAACTGAGTTAAGACATTTTGATTATCTTTATAATTTATAAAAATGATCCATATTACATTTGTGACTAATAATTATTAGTTTCACGTAAAATTGATAAATTATGTGACTTAAATGACCTAAAGTACGTGTTTCCTGTTTGAAATGAAATTTTAGTAAAAAAAAGTGGTGTACTAAATACCAAGAAAATGTGTCTATATTATTTTTATAATTTTTTTACTATGATCCCTAAAATGTATAAGAATGTTAATAATTTCATACACCTCAATATGATGAATGGTGTGATTAGTATGGATATATGTGTGTCTATATATTTAAAATTGATATTACTTTTAATAAAATCGACAACTAACATACTCAAATCCAAGAAAATGAATTTATATTATCTTAATACATTAATAAAAATACCCTTAAGTAATTTTTTACATGTAGGAATCACCTTAACATTAATCTGATACATGGTGTTCCTTTTATGACTCACAATACTCATTATCAATTAAAAATTGAAAATTTAGTTCAAAAACTGTCACTCACTAAAAAATGAAAATGAACTCATATATTCTTAATAATATAGTAAACTCATTTATAAGTACTTTTTTCTATTTTGGAATTAATTTCACTTAAATGTGACTCCTCATGTGAATGATATGACTCAAACTATGTATTTCAAGTTTAAAATGACATTTTAGTAAAAAAGAGATGTTTCATAATCGAAAATAGTAAAAAAATTCTCATTGTTCTGATACTTTATAAAAAATATGAATATGTCATTTGGGATATGTAAGAATAATTCTTGCATCAATACAATGCATGGTGTGATCGGTATCACTACAAGTGTATCTTCCTATTTAAAAATGACGTTTGTTTTAGTAAAAAAGGCATGTGATGTAATAAAAATAATGAAAATGCATTCTGATTAATTTTATACATTATTAAAATGATCTATAATTATTTTGTGACATATAGGAATTATCCAGATCATAATATGATACTTGATGTTCCCGATATGGCTCAATGGGTCTGCAGTTAGTTTAAAATTCATATTTTATTTCAAAAGCTGTCAATCAAAGAATACCATGAAATAGAAATCATATTTCTTTGATGATTTATCACTATGATTTATAAGTCATTTTTGACTTGTATAAATTATCCTTATATAAAAATGACACCAAAGGTGACTAGTATGACTCAAAGTGCATGTTTCGAGTTTAAAAGGACATTTCATGTAACACAATCACAAGTGATGTACTCAAAAACAATAATACACATTAATATTGTTTTTATACTTTTTAAAAATAATAAATATGTCATTCGTGATGTATAAGAATTATCTACACATTAATTTAATGCACAGTGAGACTGGTATGACTCCATGTGTGACTTTTTATTTAAAATTGAAATTATTTTTAGTAAAAAAGAGAAGTGACAAACTCATAATCAAGGAAAATATCTATATAGATTTTATATTTTATTAAAATGGTACAAATTTTTATTGGAAAATGTAAGAGTCAATAACATAAAAATCTTATATATGTTTTGCTCGGTATTACTCAAAGTGTGTGTTATCATTTTAAATTTTATATTATAGTTAATAAAAGTTTCACCCAATGAAAACCATTAAAATGGGATCTGATTTCCTTGATAATTTATTAAATTTATTTATACATCCTTTATGAATTATATGAATTATTCTCATGTAAAACTGAAGAATGAAGTTACTAGTATGACTACAAGTTCTTCTTTCCAGTTTAAATTGATATTTTAGTGAAAAACAATATTTACATATTCAAAACTATGAAAAATATATGTATTATTTTGATACATTATTAAAATTATCCATAAGTTATTTGGGATTTTTATGTATTAGTATTATATTAATTTAACACATGGTGTGACTGATATGACTCTCAATGTGTCTTTTTATATAAAATTGACATAAATTTTAGTAGAAAAAATATGTGACATACTAAAAACTGATAAAACGCATTAGGAGTATTTTTATACTTTTGTAAAATGGTTCATATGTCAGTTAGGATGTTTCGGAATCATCCCAAACATAATTTGACATGCAATGTGCCTTTTATAATAGAAAGTATTTGTTGTAACATTAAAATGGTCATTTTAGTTTCAAATGTCTCAATCAATGAAAACTGAGAAAACACAATCAGATTATCTTAAAAACATAAGAAAAAACGTTCATAAATTTTTTTTATCTGTATGAATTATTATCACATCAAAATAACACATGATGAAACAAGTTTGTCTCAAAGAATGTTTTTCATGTTTAAATTTAACTTTTTAAAAAATAGAGGTTCCATACTCAAAACAATCCAAATGAATTTATAATGATTTGATATGTTAATAAAATGATAAATATTTCATTATGGATATATGGGATTCAGATGCACCTAAATGTGATTCACAGCCTGGCTGGTATGACTCCATGTATTAATTCTTATTTAAAATTGAAATTAGTTTTACTAATAGATTGTTGAACAACATAAAATTGACAAAAAATTAATTTGTTTTGATAATTTTTGAAAATTATCCATAAGTGATTTTATATGTCTTTGAATTATCCACACATAAATTTGATACATAATGTTCATAGTATGATCTGAATTTTTTCTTATTAGTTCAAACATGATTTTTTATTTAAAGAAGTGTTAGTCGGTGAAAACCAATGAAACATGCTCAAAATATCTTGCAATATTAAGAAAAATGATTAAACTTTTTTATGTGTGTGGATTAGTCTCATATCCAACAGACCCAAGATGTGATAGGTATAAATCAATGTGTGCGTTCTAATTTTAAAATTTCATTTTAGTAAACAACACATGTGACATACTCAAAACATATAAAAATATTCAATTTTTTTATACTATAAAAAAATGATAAATAATTTATTTTGGACTTTTATGAATAATAAGAAACTCAATCTGATGCTTCTTATGACTAGTATGACTCGATGTTTATCTTTTTATTGAAATTAAAAATTAAATTTAATAAAAAAATAAAATTAAACTAAACAAAACAATAAAAAGATTCCAGATTGTATTGATCCATTAAGAAGATAATCCATATATCATTTTTTACATGTATTAATTATCCTTTCAAAAATAGTATGCACAATTATTATTATATGACTCAATGTGTTTGTTATTAGTTTAAAATTTACATTTTATTTCAAAAAGTTCCCCTTATTGAAGACTAAAAAAATGCACACTGATTGCCATGATAATATAGTGAAACAATTCATAAGTCATTTTTGACATATAGGTTTTAGTCCAATCTAAAACATGATATTATGTATATGACTCAAAGTGTGTGTTTCTAGTTTAAAATTATTTTTTTATAAAAAAGGTGACATTATGAAAACTAAGAAACAAGTTAATATTGTTTTTACAGTTTAGTAAAATTATCTATAAGTCATTTAGGACATGTTGGAATTAATCGTACCTCAATTTGATCAACGGTATGACCGGTATGACTCAATATGTTTTATTTTATTTTTAACTGATAATAGTCTAATTAAAAAAGGAAATTGATGTTATCAAACCAAGAAAAAGCAGTGGTATTTTATGAAACATTATTGAAATAATCAATAAATTGTATTTTGGTGTAGGAATCCTCTTCACCTCCCTACAATATATGGTGTTCCCAGTATGACTCAAAGATCCTATTATCTGTTTAAAATTGACATTTTATTTAAAAAGTAATATTCACTAAATATCATGAAAATTAAATTATATTGTCTTGATAATTTATGAAAATGATTCATAAGTCATTTATAACATGTAATAATCAATATCATATAAAACTCACACACTATTTGACCAGAAAGACTAACGTTGTGTGTTTCCATTTTAAAATGCTATTTTAATAAAAAAAGACACGTGATGTTCTAATAATAGAGAAAATGAATTTGGATCATTCTTATAAATTTTAAAAAATGATCCATAAGTCATTTGAGAAAACTAGGAATCATATTAACCTCAATTTGATTCATATTGTGACAGGTATGAATCCTAGTCTTTGTTTTCAATATATAAGTGTCATTTTAGTTTAAAACATGCATCACATCAACAACACCGAGAAAATGATCATATATTGTATTCTAATCCCTCTATATACAATTACATAATTAATTACTATATCAAATTTAACATATATATATATATTTAGTTAATTTTCATAGAGTTAATACTTGAAGACAGACAAGACATGGTGTGGTGTGAAAGAGTCAACTGCAACTCAATCTAATATACAGTCTTCCTTGTATGACACCATGTTTAGTTTAAAATTTAGACTTTCAATTAAATTTATTTATTAATATTATTACTAAAATAAGAAATTATTTCGTATATAGTTGATTTATTTTTCATGAGCATTAGTGGTTTGTTCGATAATTGAATGAGTCAAGGTGTGGGAAAAAAGTCATAAGATCATTAATTGTAATTAATGAATGTGATAACTTTAAGATACTCATATAATTGTATAAAAAATTCTTCAATTATCTATAATATAGTTTTTTATTGTTTTATTTTTTTTCAATTTTATTTTATTTTAAATCCATATTTTTACCCTATTTTACTACTTTCTACTACTACGTTTTTTTATTACCGAACACTATAGTATGCCCCTTTAATATTGTTTTTTTAGAAGTGATTAAAGAAAAAATTATTAGTGAATTTAAAATAAAAAATAAAGGAATAATGTATTAATGATAAATTGTGGTTGGATCAAAAATATAGATGTATATGTATATTAAATGGAACAACACAAGAGTGGGGTGAATTTTAGGTCCAAAAACTCTGTGTTTAAACACTTATTAAATTAGTTTAAATGATCTTAAACTAATATAATTCACAACAAAAACAAACAACAACAATTGTATTGAAAATAAAGGTATGATATGATGTAATACTATAAGAAATGTAAAGAAATTGTATTCAAGATGAATATAATAATCATAGTAATACAATAGTTTTGGATTCTACCACAAAGAGTATAGAATCAATCGATACAGTATGTAATAGTATGATTGTAATTGAAATATGTACAAATGTATATGGAATGAAGAAAGGAAAACAATAAAATTCCCTTTCTTAAAACAAAGAGCAGCGGAAATATAAATGTATTAAAATTCTTTTATCCCAAAGAGTAGGGTTATCCTTTCACCTAGGATAATAGGTCTGTCTTACAACCACCTTGGTAAGCCCACGATACGTTGATCGATGCATCTTATTTGTTATCCCCTCAACCCTCTATTTTGCAGGTAATCAACACTCTTGTCTTTAAAACACATGAAAGCCCTCAATATTATTCTCGGTAGCACCGTCTGCCTATCTCCGGCAACCCTTGATCTTTCTCACCTGATCGGTCATACAAAGAAAAACAATTCACTTAAAGAAATACAAAAACTAAGAACGAGTCATTCACATTATGTAGTTTCAAGGATTTCTCATGAAGCATGAGAGAAGTCACAACATCTCTCTCTAGAACTTGATATAAGCATAGAACAATCTATGTCTCTCAGTTACTCAACTTCAAATGACCTCTTATTTATAGGCCTCAGGTTCCAATGGTCATATTTCCTCCAACGGTCATATTTCTCCAAAAAACTCGGAGGGACTTGGACACCTGGCTTTATAACAGTTATATTGAAAGAAAAAACACATCATCGTTTTTATTTGTTTATAAATAACTCCATAAAATCGTTTTGGTTAAAAGAAAAGATATATGAAGATGATAAACATGGGTATGATTTAAATATGTTGAAAAAGAATGAAAACAAGCAAGTGATAAATAAAATTTCAATAAGTATTACTTTGTGTAATGCAATGATATGATACAAAGAGAGTATGATGTAAAAAAGTATGTACGATTGACAGAGTTAGTATGATTGACAGAGTCAGTACGATTGACCGAGTCAGTACAATTAACAGAGTCATTACGATTGACAGAGTCAGTACGATCAACATAGTCAGTATGATCAGCATAGTCGGTATGATCTGCATAGTCAGTACGATCAGCATAGTGAGTATGATCAGCATATTCGGTACGATCAGTATAGTCAGTACGATCAGCATAGTCAGTACGATCTGCATAGGTATTTGTGATTTCCAAAAAAAGACATAAAATTCAAAAGAGAACTTTTGAATCAACAATCTCCCCCTTTTTGGAAAGCACAAAACATAAAGTAAAAACAAAAAGAAAAACATATCTCCCCCTAAGTTATTGAATTCTCTTCTGAATAAAAAATTGAATACAACTAACTCCCCCTTAGGTATGTACTTTCTTAAGGATTTTATTCGTAGATTTTCCTTGATTTAGAAGTAATTGATTAAAACATTCTCTCTTTGTAAAAAATTCTCCCCCTTTATAAATCATTCTCCCCCTTTGTGATTTAAAAAAATAATGGGGTAATCTTGAGTTGCTTGATAGAGTTAGATAAAAGAAATGCAAGACAATGGGAAGGGTAACATAAATATTATTATGATAACAATGGTTTATAAAGTTCATGAAATGAGTAAGGATAAATAAAACAACACTCATTTGTTTTCTCATTCCTTTTCATTCAGGACCATCTCATGAAGAACGACTTTCTTCTTTTTGATTTCCTTCTTATCTTCAGATATAGAATCACATTGGCATCTAAGAAGCTCTTTTTGGTCGGGAAAAAGCTGATCCCGATTCTTGATAGACTCCTACTGGACTCTGATTACTTATTCAAGAGTATCAATTCTATTTTGTAAATTCTTGTTGCCTTTAGATAACACAGAATTTTGCTTATTCAACAAGCCTATTTCGTCTTTGAAAGATAAAACCTTTGAAAACTCATACTAAAAAACATTCAATCTCTCTTGCAACTCATTCACTGAATGAATATCGGCTCCATGGGTATTTGAAAATTGATTCATCCTATCAATAGTTTATTTGTCAACCTTATTTAAAGAAATTGAGAGATCATTTGAAAGCATCCTTAAGTCTTCAATTGATACTTCATGATAATTCACTGAGCTCTCTGTTTTGTATGACCACTTAGTCATTCTGTTGCATGCCTTCTTATGAGAAGCCTAACTTTCATACATAACTTTCAAATCGGCTTCAACTAAAAAAACTCCCTTTCTCAATTCTATTACAGAAACAAACTTCTTCCTTTGTTTATCAGTAATAAAATCAATTTTCCCTTCTAGTCTGAGATAATAAGGAATGGTCATCTCAATTATCCTCAAGACATGAACAATGTAATAACTCTTCTTGAGAGAAATTGTTTGTTATGAATCAATATCCACATTGTACGAGTCTATTTCATTTTATCAGCTTGAGTACTCAACTTGAAGTTTTCCTTTTTGTTTCTCCTTTCTTTTTTCTTCCACTTTGTCACTAATAACTATAGTTTTTTCAGTATGAGAGGAATGAGTACCTTTCTCTTCTTGGGAAATAATTCTTTCTGGTGTTTCAAATGATTCAGCTATTTCTTGATCAGCATGAAGAGTTTGTTGAATTCCTTCACTTTGTTTTTGAAATGATTCTTCTCTACTTTTCATTCAGCTCTAAAGAAATTACAAAAAAAAATCTTCTTCCTCTTCTTCAACTTCCTGAATTTCTTCCATGATTTTTTTCCCTTTCTCTAGATCTGGAAGACTCTGTATGATTGGTTCATGATATACCTCTTCTGTTAGTTGAGTTTTGGCCTCCTCAACCATTTTTAAGACTTTAGAAATATCAAAGTCTTGAGATTTTATTTTCAAAAGTGTTTTCTCTTTTCCTTTCATCTTGAAGAGTATCCTCAACCCTTATCCTCTCTGCAAAGTCTTCAACTGAATCTAGACCAAACATCAGATCACCTTCTTTTCCTTATTCTCTTTCTTTCCTCCATTTGGCCACAACCTCCATTCTGTACATAGGTTTCATCTTTACTTAGAACTTGTTTGCATATCTGACTATTTAGGGACAACAGTAGATGGATTAACCTTGATAGGCACAGGTAACGATTGATTTGGTACCGATAGATTTTGTAGCTATTCTGCTTTTATATCTATGACAAAAGCTTTGAATTTTGATCAAAACAAATATACAACTTCATTAATGTACTCTTACTTTCCCACGATGGTTTTATGTCTATCAATTTCCCTTTCAGAGGAATATTACAAAAATTCATGCTCTTGGGAATGAACATAGTAAGAATAGAAGGATACATAATCAAATGATATTTTATTTCTCCAGACGTGACATTCAAGACATTTTAAAAAATGTATCCCATGAGATTTAACTTTCTCATATTAACAAGATAGTATAACATGAAGATATCAGAAAATATCATAGTTTCTTTATCCCCTTTCCAACGGATAATAAAACCTTGCATCTAGAGTGCCACAAATATGTTATCTGAAGATATATGAGCCCCTTTCCTCTTCTATTCATTTATCAGAAACAAAGACTTTTTAGCACTTTTTTTATTAAATGTACTAACCTCCTCTGGTAGTTTATGAGATTGAAAAAAAGAATCACCTTCTATTGTGAAATTTAGAAAGTGGGCTGCTTGTTTTATAGACATTGATATCATTCTATCATACACAGAAAAGTTGATAGTCATGTTTTTTTCAAAAGACACAGTTTTGTAGAACTGACTAACTACTTCAATAAGAACCAGATCTTGAGATACTGGTTTTTCAATAAACAGATTTTCCCAACCATGACACAAAATAATTCTTATAATTGTTGAATCGTATGAATTAAAGAAGTCCTGAGAAACTAACCTTTCTCTGAGGAAGTTTTTCTCTGAAAAAGTCGTTGAAGACATTTCAGCAAGAGTGTTGGTAGAGGACAGAGACATTTCGATGAAGCTGATAAAAGATCGTACGGAGTCTTAAAACAAGGGCATAGTTTCATCAAAAATTCTGAGAAAATGGTGTGGGTTTGGGAAGGGGAGGGTTCTATTTATAGACGAAAAAAGAGACCCTTGATCTTCTATGGTTGATATTAAAAGATAAAAAATAGAAGGATTGGATTTAATGGGTTTTTTCTAAAAATGAGAAACAATTAAAATGTAAAAACAATACAAGTTAAGGAAATTATATAACTTCCATAGATTGTAGGATAATTGTTGGTTTAATAGTATTAACATAGTAAATGAAAACACAACCGTACGAGGAGAAATAATATGATCAGTTGTAAAGACGATGGAATACAAATTTATTACCATAGGTTGTCAAGCCGATGGAAAACAAAGTCACTACCATAGGTTGTCAAGCTGATGGAAAAAAAATCATTACCATAGGTTGTCAAGCCGATGGAAAACAAAGTTGTTACCATATGGTGACGTGTCGATGCAAACCAAACTTGTTATCATAGGGTGACGTGCCGATGGAAAACAAACTTGTTACCATAGGGTGACGTTCTGATGGAAAACAAACTTGTTACCATAGGGTGATGTGCCGATGAAGACAAACTTGTTACCATAGGGTGACGTGCCAAAGGAAAACAAACTTGTTACCATAGGGTGACGTGTCGATGGAAAAAATACTTGTTACCATAGGGTGACGTGCCAATGGAAAACAAACTTGTTTCCATAGGGTGACGTTCCTATGGAAAACAAACTTGTTACCATATGGTGTCGTGTCGATGGAAAAAAACATGTTACTATAGGCTGACATGTCGATAGAAAACAAACGTGTTCCCATAGGCTGATGTGATGATGGAAAACAAACTAGCTACCATAGGGTGACGTTCCGATGGAAAAAAAACTTGTTACCATAGGGTGACATGCCGATGGAAAATAAACATCAATACGGTAATCTGGAAAAAAATATGACAAACCAGAGATAAAAAATATTTCAAAATAGTCAATACGATAGACATAATAACAAACCAATAGAATAAACAAATAATGATCATAAAAAAAATAAGAAACACATTATGTCAAAATTTTATCCCCCTTAAGAAGAGTTTTTTTTAATGTAAGGAGAAGTGTAAAACATGAAGTAGATATGAATGATTATTTTAATATAATCATTCCTAGCTTCTGTTTTATGAACTCAAATCTATCGGAAGGTAATTGTTATGTAAAAATGTCAGCAGGTTGTTCTTGCATTCCGATGAATTGTAAAATAATATCTCCTTTTTGTGTGTGATCCATAAGAAAGTGATGCCTAATATCTATGTGTTCTACACAATAGTGATGTTTTGGGTTCTTACTAAGAGTTATGGCACTAGTATTATCACAATGAATTTTAGTTTTGGGAAAACTCAATCCATATTCATAGAGTATGTGTTGCATCCATAACACTTGAGCACAACAACATCTAGCTGCTACATATTCAGCTTCAACAGTGGAAAGTGCTACTAAGATTTGTTTCATGTAGGAACAAGAAATAAAATAATCTCCTAAGAAATGACATGTTCTTGATGTAGTCTTTCAATCCATTCTACAACCACTGAATTCATCATTTGAAAAACTTTTTAAAACAAAATCATTTCCAAAATAATAAAAAAGACCAAGATCCATAGTGCCTTTTAAATACTGGAAGATTCTCTTCACGACTTTTAAATGAGACTCTTTTGGATTAGATTGGTATCTTGCACATAATAATATAGAAAACATTCAGTCTGGTCAACTAGCTATCAAGTATAACAAACTTTCTATCATACCTATAATTTTTTTTTTGATCTACGGGATTCCCAGTATTATCAAGATCAAGTGTATTTGAGGTACCAATTGGAGTGTTAATAATTTTAGTATTGTCATATCCATACTTCTTGAGTAAACAATTTATATACTTATGTTGAGATATATATGTTCATTTTGGTTTTATAGAAATTTGAAAACATAAAAAGAATGTTATCTCACACATCATACTCATTTCAAACTCAGACTTCATTGATTTCGCAAAATAATCTGTTAAAGACTGCTGAGTTGATCAAAATATGATGTCATCAACATAAATTTGAACAATAAAAACATTTTTATTTTATTTTTTTATAAAAATGGTTGGATCTATTGTTTCCTTTTCATAATTGTTTTGTAAAATAAATCCTATAAGACTATCATTCCATGCTCTAGGAGCTTTTTTAAAGCTATATAGAGATTTGGTACGTTTAAAAACATGATTAGGATGTTTTGAGTCTAGAAAACCAGGGGGTTGTTCGAAAAATACTTCTTCCTGAACAAACACATTTAGAAAAGCGCATTTAAAATCCATTTGAAATAGTTTGAAATTAATGTATGCTGCAAAGGCTAATAGAATTTGAATAGATTCAAGTCTTGCTACCGGAGCATATGTTTCGTCATAGTCTATTCCCTCTTGTTGTTAATGGACCTTAGCATCATGTCTTTCTTTATTTCATACAATGATTCCATTTTCATCACATTTATTTTTGATAACCCATTTTACTCTAATTACAGTTGTTTCTTTAGGTATTTCAATTAAAGTCCAGTCTTTATTCCTTTCAAATTTAGTTAGTTCATCTTGCATTACTTTAATCTAATATTCATCACCTAAGGCCTCACTTGGGCATTTAGGATCGAATTGAGAAATAAAGGAACGATTTTCTATTTCATATCTCAAGGAATTTCTGGTTCTTACAGGTTAGTTTACATCGCCAATGATGTTATCACAGGGATGATTCCTAAGAAACAATTGAATTGGGTTTTGTAAAACCTGTTCATCAACATATGGTAGAAAATATTCTGGGGTAAATGTTTCAGGAACACTTTCTTGATCATTTTCCTTATCAGAAAAATCTTCTAATAGGGGATGATAAACACTTTTAGAAAACAGATCTGAAGATGTTGGTTGGGGATGGTAGAAAACAAAAGGATTACTTTCATCAAATTTAACATGCACTGTTTCTTCAATAGTACAAGTGTTTTTATTTAAAACTCTATATGCCTTAGAAGTTGTAGAATAGCCAAGAAAAATTCATTCATCATATTTTGGTGTGAATTTGTGTAGATTATATTTAGTATTCAAAATGAATACGTTGCACCCAAAAACATTGAAGGATAAAACATTAGGTTTTCGACAGTCCATAATTCATAAGGTGTTTTATTAAGAAAAGGTCAAGTTAAAACTCTATTTATAGAATAACAAGCAGTACGAACAACTTCATCCCAAAAGTGAATTGCAATTTAGTATTCACTCAACATGGATCTTGTCATTTCTTGAAGAATTTGATTTCTTCATTCAACAACACCATTTTTCGGAGGAGTTCTTGGAGCTGAGAAATTATGGGTAATATCATTCTTACTATAAAGATTTTCAAAATATGAATTTTGAGATTCACCACCATGATCACTATGAATAGTTATCAATGGTAGGTTTTTCTCATTTTTAACATGGGATATAAAAGTTTCAAAATAGAAAAATGATTTAGATTTCTTGTTAGAAAATAGACCCATTTAAATCTAGTAATGTCATCAACTACGAAAATTAAATAGTATTTGCCTCCAATTTTGCTAGTTTTTGAAGGACCAAAAAGATCCATGTGCACTAGCTGTGATGCATTAGAAGTTAAAATTTATTAACTGATTTAAAGCTAGTTTTATGTTGATTTCCAAATTTACAAGGATCATAGACTATTGAAGAATCATATCTAATATCCGGTAGTCCCTTTACAAGTCATTTCATTGAATGTTTACAATGGTTTCATAGGTTGCAGTGTCCTAGACTTCAATTTCATAGCCATGATTGGTCTTCTTTTTCCCTTAATCAAGGTAAATTTTTCCTCCTAAGGTATTCTAAGTTAATAGTGTATACATTCTATTGCATATGGGCAGAAAGAATTAATTCATCCTTGGAATTGTGAACTAAGAATTTATCGTTTCTAAAATTCACAAGGTATCCTTCATCACATAATTGACTTATGCTGATGATATTATGCTTAAGACATATAAAAAAAACATTTGAAATAAGAACTTTTCCATGAAATACAATATTACCTATTCCAACAATTTTTCCATGACCATTATCTTTGAATATATCCTTTCCACCCTTTGTTTCTATGATCTTTTCAACAAAAAATTTGTTTCTGGTCATGTGTCGAGAATAACAATTATCTATGTACCAAATGTTCTGGTTGGCACACTTCTTATTTTCATGAAAAAGAAACAATTAGTTTTTTGGAATCCAAACCTGTTTGGATATGGAAAGGTTAGATAAAATAATTTTAGGAATCCACATTTATTTTAAAAAATGAGCTTTATAAAATCCAAAAGACAGAGTTCTGTTAAGAGATCATTCTCTTTTCCAGTTCCCACCACATTGACAATTAGTACAAAAAGGGGTACTTTGTGGAAGTAAATAGTTATTACTAAAATTGAGTTTAGAATGAGTATAACCAATACCATAATGATTTCTTAAAGGCAAATTTGAGAATACATTTTGTCAAATTTTTCCTTGCCGTGAGTAATGTTTCAAAAAACATTTTTTCAAGGATAAAATTTGTATGTTTAGTTTTAAAACTATGATTTTATCCTTCAAAACATTTGATTTTGAACTAGAGTTAGGCTATAAAAAATATTTCTTAGAAATTACATTTTCACGATCCTTAGAAAGTTTATCATTATCTGATTTGACTTTCTCAAGGGTTTTTAAAATAATTTCAAAATCATAAGTTTTCATATCAAGATCATTAGAAATATCTAATATTTATTTAGTTAAAATTGAAATTCTAGAATTTTCTTTATCAAGATTTTTCATGAGTTTACAATTTTCATTTTCAAGTAATTTAGCAAACCTAGATACTTCATCAAAAGAAGGTAATGTTTTATCTTCTAGAGATGAATATTCATCTGAAGATTAATAATATGTAATATAAGTATAATTCGGATTCAAAGAAAAATTTGTAATAGCTTCAGCATTATGTTCCTTAGTTATGAGACAATGATCTTCAATTGGTAGTCTGGCTATAAGTCCAATATTCCTTTGTCCTGAGGACTCATATTCTGAAGAATTATCTGATGAATTGCTACCACTTGCTCTCTAAGTATCATTTTCCTTCAAGACTTTATCCATATTTTTCTAGTAATATTTTTTATTATTTCTTTTAGAATGTTTCTGCTTTCCATCATTTCTCTTTAGTACATGAAAATCATGCCTTATATGTCCTACTTTCTTGCACTCATAACAAGTTACCTCTAAATCTTTCTTATCCTTTCTATTTTTCTTTTTGAATCTCTATTGGAATTATTTCTTTCCAACAATCTTGTTCATCATCCGAGAAAGATTGGCTAACTCAATATCCAAGTGATCACAATCACTTGAATCAGACATATCAACTTTCTTAGATTTGGATATTTTTATCTTTTCAGGTGTTTTGGATTTAGATGTGGTAGTAAAAGCTACACATCCATTACTATTTTTCTTCTTATTGATATCAGCATCTCTATTCATTTTTGTCTCATGCTATAGAAGTGTTCATTAAGTGTAATGTGGGAAACATTTCTATTTTCATCAATGGCTGTCCTTTTTGACTCCCATTAGATTGGCATAATGTAAATAATCTTATCTATAAGGGATTCATCATCAAGAACTTTCCTCCCATAGATTTTAAACTATTAACAATTGTCATAAATATTTGTGGCACTTTACATACTGGCTCTCCATAAGGAAAAATAAAACCATGATACTCTACTCGAAGCGTTGATCTTCTTGTTTCTATACCCTTCGATGTACCAAACTGTGTGACTTCTAATTTCTTCCAAATACAGTTGGATTCTTCACAAGATGATATCTGGTTGTATATATTCCTTTTCATAGAACATATAAATGTATTGCATACCTTTTAATTTAGTTTATATTCATGATTCTCTAGATTAGTGAAAGTGCTAATTTCATTGCCAGGAATTTTGTAACCTCCTGTAAGAATAATAAAATTGTCTACACCAGTATTGATAACGAACGTCTTCATTTGATCTCTCTAGTACTCATAAATATTTCCATAAAATATTTGTGGTCTAGTTGGAATTAGATTGTAAATTTATCGAATATTTATTCCTTCCATCTAATACAACAAAATCTTTTCCACTCCACATGTTAGTGTAGTAACTAGTTGAAACAGAAATTTGGAAGAAATAGAGCTAGTTATACAAATGAGTGGAAACATGCTCTGATACAAATTATGGATCGAAAATATAGATTTATATGTATATTAGATGGAATAATACAAGAGGGGGTGAATTCTAGGCTTAAATACATATTGTTTAAATAATTAATAAA
This sequence comes from Viscum album, assembly GCA_963277665.1. Classification (NCBI taxonomy): domain Eukaryota; kingdom Viridiplantae; phylum Streptophyta; class Magnoliopsida; order Santalales; family Viscaceae; genus Viscum; species Viscum album. The sequence goes on from OY728165.1 coordinate 1,960,180,676, forward strand.
TTAGTTTAAATGATCATAAACTAATACAATTCACAACAAAAACAAACAACAACAATTTTATTGAAAATAACGGTATGATATGTTTTAATACTGTAAGAAAAGTAAAGGAATTATCTTCAAGATGAATACAATAATAAAAGTAATACAATAGTGAAGGATTATACCATAAAACATATAGAATCAATCGATACAATATGTAATAGAATGATTGTAATTGAAAAAACTACAAATGAATATGTAATGAAGAAAGGAAAACAATAAAATTCCATTTCTTAAAACAAACAACAGCAGAAATGTAAAAGTTTTACAATTTTTTTATCCCAAAGAGTAGGGTTATCCTTTCACCTAGGATAATAGGTCTTCCTTACCACCACCTAGTTATGTCCTCGATACGACGATTGGTACATTTTTCTTGCTATCCCCACAAGCCCTCGATTTTGCAGGTAATCGGAACCTCTATCTTTCAAACACTTGAAATCACTTGATACGATGATTGGTAGCACTGTATGCCTATCCCTGGCAGCCCTCGATCATTATCACTTGATCGGTCAAACAATGATTAACTAAGAACTAATATAAATACAAAAACTAAGAACAAGTTGTTCACGTTTTGTAGTTTCAAGGCTTTCACACGAAGTAGGAGAGAAGTCACAACGTCTTTCTCTGTAACTTGATGAAAGCATAGAATGATCAAATTCTCTCAGTTATTTAGCTTCAAATGACCTCTTATTTATAGTCCTCAGGTTCCAATGGTCATATTTTCTCCAACGGTCATATTTCTCCGAAAAAAATCAGATGGACTTGGACACCGGGAATTATAACGGTCATATTGAAACAGAAAACATGAAATCATTTTGATTTCTTTATAACTAACTCTATGAAATCCTTTTGGTTCAAAAAAAAGTTATATGAAGATTATAAACATTGGTACCATTAAAATATGTTGAAAAAAAAATGAAAACAAGCATGTGGTAAAAAAATTCTATAAGTACCACTTAGTGTAATGTAATGCTATGATACAAAGCGAGTATGATGTAAAAAAGTTTGTACGTTTGACAGAGCCAGTACGATTGACAAAATCAGTACAATTGACAAAGTCAGTACGATTGACCGTGTGAGTACAATTGACAGAGTCAGTATGATTGACAGAGTCAGTATGATGAGCATAGATAGTACAATCGGCATAGTTCTTATGATCAACAAAATCAGTATAGTCAGCATAGTCAGTACAATCAGCAATTCTGTCCAAATCGCGAAGCTCCACGGCAATATTCCGTTCACAGAGCTTGACGTAGTCACGATGAATCACCGTCAACTTACCTTCGCGACTCGCACCTTTGCCGCGAAGCTACCTCGCGAAGCTCAGCCTTCCTTGGCACCTTCGCCGCAAATCTCTCTCGCAAAGCCCTTCTCCGCCGCAATGCGCTTCAGCCTCTGCCGTTCGCGAAGCTTGACGTAATCGCGAAGCATCACCGCCTCCATTCTTCTGGTCTTCGCGATATCCAAACCATGCATCCTAGATTCGCGAAATTCATGCCTTTGCCATATAAAATTATGCTCTTCATGGAAATCCACTTTTCGCGATGCTCACCAAACTCCAAATTTTGGACCCCAAAAATTTGGCAAACACTGGGAAACGGCGCCACCTTGTACTTCACTTTTTGTACCGCCTCCAGAACGTCCTTTCCTTTGTCATCGTTCTTTGTCAACATGGATTGTCAACAACTTCTCGGGAACTCGAAAAATATCCATGAAACACCTGCTTTGTCAACAAAACCAATCAACCCAAAAATACTGCAATGTTACCTTGAGGGATTTTTTCCCAACAATCTCCCCCTTTGGGTTTGTTGACAACTCTCACAATTCTGCTCAGGATGATTTTCTGCACTTTGATACCTCACTGAGTCTTCTTCCAGCCGCTACCACCATTCACCCCTTGCGATTCTGATAGTGTTCAAGGATTCACTTAACACGTACTCTAAGCGCACATGAGCAATGCTCGGCGTGAGAAACAAGAGTAGTAAGAAATGTTCATCAATGAATCACATCATGTCATAACCCAATTGTCGATTCCACCCTGATACCAATTCTTAAAATAAATCCATTTTTTGAACCACACTGATACCAATTGGTGAATTCTTAAGTTGATACCAATTGTTGATAGCTGGACACCGTCTCACACTATTCCAACACTATTGTTCTGCTTTTATCACGATCCTCAGCTGTCGTGATTTCTATTCTTTGATCGATCACTTCTAGCATCGTCAGATTTAAAACGCTCTCCCCCTTTCTCATTGTTCCCCCTTTCTGGCTGCTCCACCTGTCAGCTTCTCCCCGTATCAAATATGATTTATCAAATCTCCACACTGTCTCCCAAAAATTTGGCAAACACTGGGAAACGTGGCCACCTTGTACTGCTCTTTTTGTACCGCCTCCAGAACGTCCTTTCCTTTGTCATCGTTCTTTGTCAACATGGATTGTCAAAAACTTCTCTGGAACTCGACAAATATCCATGAAACAACTGCTTTGTCAACAAACACAATCAACCCAAAAATACTGCAATGTTACCTTGAGGGATTTTTGCCCAACATAGTCCTAGAACTATGGTAACGATATTATATTAAACCAAAGATGTTAGATATTGAAGTTACTCCGCCTTTATTATGATTTTTTCCTCTCACACTATTCTTTTTGGGTTTTAGAAAATGGCTGGAAACAAGATGAATCACGATAATGGAGGATATGATGGACAATGGAATGATATTCCTCATGAGCAACCAAATGAAATGGGATTTAGAAGTCCAAACATCATTATTATGCCGAATCAGCAATCTCATTATATGATCAATAATGTAAAATTTGGTAAGTTTCCTGACTCGGCTAATAAGAGAAAGATGGAGTTTCATGATGATCATAGAGGAAAGAAAGTTCAATTTACCCTATGTAAATCATGTGGGAAGAGGCATCAAGGAGAATGTTTCAAAGGAAATTGAAGATGCTTTGGGTGTGGAAAAGAAGGACACAAAGCCAGTAAGTGCAAAGGAAAAGGTTCAGTTAACACCAGGGATGAGGATAATGGTATTGCTACGACATCAACAATGGTTAAATGTTTTAAATGTGGAATGTACAGGCATTATGCAAACCAATGCCCTAAGGGAAAGTCTCATGAAGAGAATCAGTACGGCCATATGGGTAGTATTTATGTTGATGATGATGAAGAGACTACAAATGATATGTGAGATGAAAGAAGTGTTGAAGCTCAGTCAGTTGTTTTAAAAGGTAGTATAATGATTGTATGTTTATCGAGAGTAATGTTGTATAGTTAATGGTACTATGGAATAAAGAATCATCTAATGATTGTTAGACTATTTTTTTTCCTAAAAGTATTTGAAAGTATATGATTAATGGTACCAGTAACCATTTAAGGTTATTCATATATTTTTGTAAAGTAGATAATATGGGCATAATTAAGGAATAAGAAGATAATGAGATGTTTGATTGTATTCATGAGCTCAGGATTGATATAAGGACTATGTAATATCATGGTTTGAGTATATAGAATTTTGAGGATTTTGGTATGTGGAAAGAGTTAACTTTTGATAGCACTAATGTTTTCACTAAGATTCAATGGGTATTCCTTTTCAAGAGAATACATGATTAATGTATTCACATGATTGGAATGTGACCGACAAGATATATGGGGGATAAATGATGGTATTCACATTCTTGGTTGATAACATTTCAAGTAATCATTTCTTTATAATATGATCTTGGACTGAAGTATTTTAGATAAGCCTAAATATTGGAATGGATTATTTTTGACATAAGTTAGTATTATTTAAGGATAGAACTTTTGATATTATTTAGTTTTAGAAAAAGGACAACCTGCAGGACGGTTGATAGCCCATCGCGTCGGACAAGGCTGTGTGAATCGAACCCACAACCGAAGTGCGACTGGCCTTTATTTCTTACCACTGGCCCACAGGAAGTCCCTGTTTAGTAGAAACTAGTTTTATTATATTAAGAAGTATGATATATGAAGTATAAGTCCATTTTAGGAACTATATATGATTAATCTCATTATAGATGGACTTATGTATTTTTTTGATAACTTTTCTGACCTTTTGTTTGAGACAGATGGAATGACCCATCATTCTATCACATGATCTGCTAACACTTCACGAATGACATATCCAACTTCATGTCTTTAAGAGATGAAGTGGAAATTGTCCAATGAATGACCAATGGTGACACAATACGAAAATCACAAAAGTATTTCTTCTAATTCCAATTTCATCAACTTTAGGGAAATGATCTTGAAAAAAAAATGTTGTCCTAGTGCTCTTATATCTAATGAATCAGATGGTACCTTAGATCGTCACAAATTTATGGTTTTTTGATTTATGGCTTTTCCATAGCCATGATCTCTACCACTCTCCATCAGAACATGATGGTCAGATTTATCATCCATATCCATATGTTCACCTATGTGGAAACCCAATTATTAGTTTATTTGGGTAACCGTTACGTTTTGTACTTTTGTTTTTAAAGATTAGTTTTGGTATTCATTTTTTACGATGTGGGTTTCTATTAAAGAAACTTTCGAATAGTAAACCATTTATAACCCCGATGAATTTCGAGGTAGAAATTCATTTTAAGGGGGGTAGAATGTAACAACCCGAGATTTTATAAGATACATTCTTTTTAATTTCATTCATATCATATATTGTACGACACACCAATATTATCTTGCGCTATACACAACACTGTATTAGCTTGCAGTATACGCAACAATTTTCTTGGCTCTTGTTACACACAATTTCAAGTTTGTTTGATAGAAGTTATTCCACGCAACATTGAGTGTATATATATATATATATATATATATTCAATGTATAAATAAAATATGGTTGGATTCTGTTATACGCAACAACAAAGGAGTTGTGCACTACACGCAAGCCTGACTTGGCTTGCATTACACACAATCATGACCTTCCTCGATAGCGTGTGTTGTACGCAATATTGGGTTTTACTAAACAACGATATATTATTATAATATTGTTATGAACTAGCCGTTATGAATAGTGTTAACTAAATTTTGAATTTTATAACATTATTATTCATCATACACATTTCTAGAACATGGTATAATAACAAAATAAATTTTTCAGGTAAAATATGTATTTTTTCAAAAAATGCAGTTTTGTCGCCTTTTAATGGAGCACCCTCTTTAAATCTAGTTTTTTACATGTTTATAAGTTCAATTTGAAAAAATAAAATTCTTCTTTTGAATCAGGATATAATAATTTATATTAGATAAAGTTTTGATATTTTCCCATAACTTTCATATTTTAATGAATAGTAAAAACACGCTACATTTTAATTAAAAACAACTTTTTTCATCGTAATATATTATGTAGTTATATTATAATATTTAATGGTTTTAATTTATAAATAGAATATATTTTTACCATTTAATATAATGTATGTCATTATCATTTATTTTACCTTGAATTCATAGGTTAAAGCAATTCAATCTTTTGCAATGTTTTAAAGAAAAACCCATTTTCTTTCGACCACAGGATTAATTTTAATTTAATTTATGCATATTTTTTGTATTGATTTTGGAAAAATGTATTCCATATTTAGAATCAGTGGTTCCAAATTATGTTAATAAGATACTTTTTATTTTTGGGCATTGTGAATAGTAACTACGGAAAATTTTATTTACTATAGTTAAAGGTAAATCGGGTAATTAAGGGTAAATATAAGATTATAAAATTAACCTAACACTTGGAAAAATCCTATTGGATGGCTAAAAGTAGACCCATATAACCTAAGGGTCAGATTAGATTCATTTTATGGACTTTTGTCCATTAAAATAATTTAATTATAATTAAAACCAAAAAATGTGACAACATGTCACTTTCTTAAATCTTATAAGTATAATAATTTTCATTTAGTGATAAACATCATGAAACATAGAACATTAATAGTCTCCAGAAATCTAATACAATTATCTATATCAAAAAAAATTATTTAGTTTTTTTAGGGATTAAATAATTATCATTTATTATGACGCAAAGATGATGCAATAATTGTCTTATTAATGAAATATTGACATAATTGATGTTATAAATGCCCAAATAAATGTAATTTGAAACTTTTTATGACTTAAATTAATTTTCTAGGTTAATATGACATGTTTTTTTTATATAAGTAACTTTATTCGAACTTATCATTCTGTTTTTAATTTCATAAAAAACATGTACCAAATAGTGTCAAAATTAACATAAATTAGTTTTTAAAAAAATATTATATTATTAATTTTTATTTATTTCTTAAAAATCTATGTTTCAGAAAAATGACTTAAATAAGGATAGATATATTAATAATAAACATCTTGGGGTTCTTTTGGCTTGTTATGGTAAGTTTATTAACCATATAGTGTAACAAAACAAAAAGACACGGTAAAAGTTAAATTATTTAACTTAGAGTTAAATCTAATTGATAAGGTTAAAATAATAACCTAAACTTGTCTAAATCCTATTGGATGAGAGTATTTCGACTCATCCCCACCTTAGCTTCGAAGTAAATGAATTTCGAGCTATTTAAAACTGAATTTGACTTTATATTAAATAATAGTTTTAGTTATTCCAAAGGTACCCCTCTCCTCCCTTATAAAAGGGCACCTCCTCCCCCTCTTCCTCACACCACTTTGAGCCTTCAAGCTCACCCAACCCCTGCCAAATTATTTTCTCCACTTCCATAGAAACATCCTAGAGGTTCTGGTCTTCCTCAAAGACCAATTTTATTTCCCCAAAAGGAGATCTCAAAGGGGTGCTTCAAAGAAGAGGTAATGTCCGTTACCGATTCTTTCAACTTTATTTCATCTTCCACTTCTTCTTCTTAGGTTGTTTCATTATGAAGTAATAACATTAGTATCAATAATATACTGATATAGAATTATAAGTATGAAACAACCCTATTTCACCATCTATCCATCCTACGGAAAACGAAATCACCACTCGTGCGTACGTACGGAATACCGTCTCCACACCGTGGTGTAATCTATTTTCTGCCACCACCTTAATTGGATGGGTATAATGGTGTAATGAGTAACTATATATGATTATTATAAATTGATATTGATACTGAAATAGTATACATAAACTTCAACACAATTCCACGACCATGGGAAGGATATCATCGCTCGTGCGTACGTACGGACTACCGTCTCCACGACGCGATGAGATTCATTATCCATGTTAACCATTCCAGAATGATTATAAATTATATATAATGAATAATAATTAAATATATTACATGGCATATCTACTGGATTTATGTATATATATATGTCATCTACTTACTTCCATTCAAGACAATAAGGAAAGGAAAACATCGTTCATGCGTACGTACGGACTACAGTCTCCATGAACGGTGTGTTTCATTTCATTTATCTATCTATTATATATATATATACTGAATATATATGATATATAAATCATATTTTATATTCTTGAAGTATGTAAATCATGATATAAGTAATTATAATGTCAAGAACAACTAGTCCAAACACCTACGATAAATGAAACGATTTTACCCAAAACACTTCTTTAACATGGAATTTACCAAAGAACAGGTAATATAAAGTAATAGGTGAACCATATATGATATAATAACAATGAATATGATTCATTAATAAGTTAATAACATTATTTAAATCATTATACAAGAGGTTCGGACACTTACGAAGCATATCAGACCTAAGGTTAGGGAAATATCACAATCTCATTTTTATCCGAGATTGTTTATACTTTAGTATTTAATGGGGTGTATTTTATAATCCACATCCATGTTTCCTCAATATGTAATATTATTTCCATTCTACTACAATTTTTTAAATCCTATTTTACCCTTCGGTGAGTTTTTAGTAAAATATATGAAAGGAATCTTTTGTCTTTTTTCATACGAGGTACTTTTTTTTGACTTTTCCGATAAAAGTACGAGAAGAATGTTTTTTTAAACTTATACGGAATGAATGGATATTTAAAAAATTATTTCCAAGAATCTCGCTTTACAAGTTTTCAAGTTTATTTTTAATCAACTTATTTTAGTTTAAAATTGTAATAGAAAGGATATTTTCCTCAAGAATGGAGTTCAATTGTTTTATCAAAATTATTTTCCATCTAAGATAATAAAGGGTTCTGTTTCTATTACTATTATTACATGGATTTGATTATGTTGTGATGGAAATATTTTTATGAATTCATTTATCTTATATGAATTGTTTTATAATGTCATGTTGTTTAACAACCCCATTTTTATTACATGGGTTATGCTATGATTTATGGTTTATGATTTTGTGGCACACATAAGAATGGTATCATTATGAGATGGGTGGGACCTATATCTCCCTCCAATTCATTGGGTAAAGATTTTTTATCTCATGAGATTGACATGGCTGGAATGGTAGGTTATACCGGTTCAGTGAAACATGACTGAAACGAGGGTGACTCGGTTCAGAAATGGACTTTGTCCACTAAGATAGTCTTGGAAATGAGTCTTGACTAATATGATATGATTCTCTATGATTATGTGTGAATGCCACAAAGTTTCATGTTTTATGTTATGATTATTGGGATCCCATTTCACCACTATGATTTATCCCATGTTATGAAATTATGCTCTCTTTTGCAGGTTAAGTTTTCCAAAATGTTATGATCTTATTAATATGATGTGATTGATATTTATTTTGTATTCCCTTACTAAGAATTTGAGCTCACCCTTTTATGTTTTCTTTTCCCCAGGATATAAAGAAAAGTTTTATGTAAAAAAAAGAGGGAAGATCTTTGTGGGAGATGTTGAAGATCATTTACCACGATTAGAAGTTTATATTCCGAGTTTCCAAAGACACTAAACTATTACGATCCTTGTGTGTGTGTTTTTGTTATGTACTAAGTATTCCGCAAAAGTAATGTAATGCCCATTTACGTTAAGCTTTGGGTCTCTACAATTGGTATCCGAGGAAAGGGTTAGTCAACCTTTGGAAACTAGGATGCATGAACGTTAGTGAGATCCCTAGAGATATTTCTAAGGTATGTCTAGGGATGTCCCTAAGGATAAGTATACGTATAATATATAGTCCTAGAACTATGGTAACTATATTAGATTAAACCAAAGATGTTAGATATTGATGTTACTCCCCCTTTATTATGATTTTTGCCTCTCACACTTTTCTTTTTGGGTTTTAGAAAATGGATGGAAACAAGATGATTCACAATAATGGAAGATATGATGGACAATGGAATGATATTCCTCATGAGCAACCAAATGAAATGGGATTTAGAAGTCCAAACATCATTATTATGCCGAATCAGCAATCTCATAATATGATCAATAAAGTAAAATTTGGTAAGTTTCCTAACTCAGCTAATAAGAGAAAAATAGAGTTTCATGATGATCAAAGAGGAAAGAAAGTTCAATTTCCCCTATGTAAATCATGTGGGAAGAGGCATCAAGGAGAATGATTCAAAGGAAGTAGAAGATGCTTTGGGTGTGGAAAAGAAGGACACAAAGCCAGTAAGTGCAAAGGAAAAGGTTTAGTTAACACTATGGATGAGGATAATGGTATTGCTACGACATCAACAATTGTTAAATGTTTTAAATGTGGAATGTACGGGCATTATGCAAACCAATGCCCTAAGTGAAATTCTCATGAAGTGAATTAGTACGGCTGTATGGGTAGTATTTATGTTGATGATGATGAAGAGACTACAAATGATATGTGAGATGAAAGAAGTGTTGAAGCTCAGTCAGTTGTTTTAGAAGGTAGTAGAATGATTGTATGTTTATCGAGAGAAATGTTGTATAGTTAATGGTACTATGGAATAAAGAATCATCTAAAGATTGTTACACTATTGTTTTTCCTAAATGTATTTGAAAGTATATGTTGAATGGTACCAGTAACCATGGAAGGTTATTCAAATATTATTGTAAAGTAGATAATATGCGCATAATGAAGGAATAAGAAGATAATGAGATGTTTGATTGTATTCATGAGCTCATGATTGATATAAGGACTAAGTAATATCATGGTTTGAGTATATAGAATTTTGACGATTTTGGTATGTGGGAAGAGTTAACTTTTGACAGCACTCATGTTTTCACTAAGATTCAATGGGTATTCATTTTCAAGAGAATGCATGATTAAGGTATTCACATGATTGGAATGTGACCGACAAGATATATGGGGGATAAATGATGGTATTCACAAGCTTGGTTGATGACATTTCAGGTAATCGTTTCTTTATACTATGAGCTTGGACCGAAGTATTTTAGATAAGCCTAAATATTTTAATGGATTATGTTGGACATTAGTTAGTATTATTTAAGGATAGAAATTTTGATATTATTTAGTTTTAGAAAAAGAACAACATGCAGGACAGGGGACAGCCCATCGCGTCGGACAAGGCTATGGGAATCGAACCCACAACCGAAGTGCAACTGGCCTTTATTTCTTACCACTGGCCTACAGGAAGTCCCAGTTTAGTAGAAACTAGTTTTATTATATTAAGTAGTATGATATATGAAGTATAAGTCCATTTCAGGAACTATATATGATTAATCTCACTATTGATGGACTTATGTATTTTTTTTATAACTATTCTAACATTTTTTTTGAGACAGATGGAATGAACCATCATTCTATAACATGATCTACTATCACTTTACGAATGAAAAATCCAACTTCATGCCTTTAAGAGATGAAGAAGAAATTGTCCAAAGAATGACCAACGGTGACACAAGACCAAAATCACGAAAGTATTTCTTCAAATTCCAATTTCATCAACTTTAGGGAAATGATCTTGAAAACCAAAAATGTTGTCCTAGTGCTCTTATATCTGATGAATCAGATGGTACCTTAGATCGTCACAAATTTATGGCTTTGTGATTGTTGGCTTTTCCATAGCCATGTTCTCTACCACTCTCTATCAGGACATGATGGTTAGATTTCTCTTCCATATCCATATTTACACCTATGTGGAAACCCAGTGATTAGTTTATTTGGGTAACTGTTATGGTTCGTACTTTTGTTTTTAAAGATTAGTTTTGGTATTCGTTTTTTACGATGTGGGTTTCTATTAAAGAAACTTTTGAATAGTAAACAATTTATAACCCCGACGAATTTCAAGGGCGAAATTCATTTTAAGGGGGGTAGAATGTAACAACCTGAGATTTTATAAGATACTTTCTATTTAATTTCATTCATATATTCTACTGTACGACACACCAAGATTATCTTGCGCTATACGCAACACTGTATTAGCTTGCAGTATACGCAACACTTTTCTTGGCTCTTGTTACACACAATTTCAAGTTCGTTGGATAGAAGTTATTCTATGCAACATTGAGTGTATATATATAAATATATTCAATGTATAAATAAAATATGGTTGGATTCTGTTATACGCAACAACAAAGGAGTTGTGCACTACACGCAACCCTGACTTGGCTTGCATTACACACAATCACGACCTTCCTCGATAGCGTGTGTTGTACGCAATACTGGGTTTTACTAAACGACAATATATTATTATAATATTGTTATGAACTAGCCTTTATGAATAGTGTTAACTAAATTTTGAATTTTATAACATTATTATTCATCTTACACATTTCTAGAACATGGTATAATAACAAAATAAATTTTTCGGGTAAAATAAGTATTTTTCAAAAAATGCAGTTTTACCGCCTTTTGATGGCGCACCCTATTTAAATCTAGTTTTTGACATGTTTATAAGTTCAATTTGACAAAATAAAATTCTTCTTTTCAATCAGGATATAAAAATTTACATTAGATAAAGTTTTTATATTTCCGATAACTTTCATATTTTAATGAATAGTAAAAACACGCTACATTTTAATTAAAAACAACTTTTTTCATCATAATATCTTATGTGGTTAAATTATAATATTGAATGGTTTTAAATTATAAATAGAATATATTTTTACCATTTAATATAATGTATGTCATTATCATTGATTTTACCTTGAATTCGTAGATTAAAGCAATTCAATCTTTTGCAATGTTTTAATGAAAAACCCGTTTTCTTTCGACAATGGGATTAATTTTAATTTAATTTTTCCATCTTTTGTGTATTGAATTTGGAAAAATTTATTCAATATTTGGAATCATTGGGTCCAAATTATGTTAATAAGCTACTTTTTATTTTTGGGCATTGTGAATAGTAACTACTGTAAATTTTATTTACTATAGTTAAAGGTAAATCGGGTAATTAAGGGTAAATATAAGATTATAAAATTACCCTAACACTTAGAAAAATCCTATTGGATGGCTAAAAGTAGACCCAAATAACCTAAGGGTCGGATTAGATTCATTTTATGGACTTTGTTCCATGAAAATAATTTAGTTATTATTAAAACCAAAGAATGTGACAACATGTCACTTTCTTAAATCTTATAAGTATAATAATTTTCATTTAGTGATAACCATCGTGATACTTCGAACATGAATAGTCTCCAGAAATATAATACAATTATCTACATAGTAGAAATTTATTTAGAATTTTTAGGGATTATATAATTATCATTTATTATGACACAAAGATGATGCAGTAATTGTCTTATTAATGAAATATTGACATAATTGATGTTATAAATGCCCAAATAAATGTAATTTGAGACTTTTTATGACTTACATTAATTTTCTAGGTTAATATGACATTCTATTGTTGATATATGTAACTTTTCTAGAACTTATTATTCTGTTATGAATTTCATAAAAATCATGTACCAAATAGTGTCAAAATTTACATAAATTAGTTTTTAAAACAAATATTATATTATTAATTGTTATTTAATTCATAAAAATATAAGGATCGGCCAAATGACTTAGATAAGGATATATATATTAATAATAAACAACATGGGGTTCGTTTGGCTTGTTATGGTATGTTTATTAACCATATAGTGTAAGAAAACAAAAAGGCACGGTAAAAGTTAAATTATTTAACTTATAGTTAATTATAATTGATAAGGTTACAATAATAAACTAAAATTGTCTAAATCCTATTGTATGAGATGATTTCGACCCATCCCCACCTTAGATTCTAAATAAATTAATTTGGAGCTATTTAAAACCGAATTTGACTTTATAATAAAATAATAGTTTTAGTTATTCCAAAGGTACCCCTCTCCTCCCTTATAAAAAGGCACCTCCTCCCCCTCTTCCTCACACCACATTGAGCCTTCAAGCTTGGCCAACCCCTGAAACACTCTCTTCTCCACTTTCATAGCAACATCCTAGAGGTTCTGGTCTTCCTCAGAGACCAATTTTAGTGCCCTAAAAGGAGATCTCAAAGAGGTGCTTCAAAGAAGAGGTAATGTCCATTACCAATTCTTACAACTTTATTTCTTCATCCACTTCTTCTTATTAGGTTGTTTCATTATTAAGTAATAACATAAGTATCAATAATATACTGATATGTTTTTATAAGTATGAAAAACCCCTATTTCACTATCTATCCATCCTACAGAGAACGAAATCACCGCGCGTGCGTACGTACGGAATACCGTCTCCACACCGTGGTGTAATTTATTTTCTGCCACCACCTTAATTGGATGGGTATAATGGTGTAATGAGTAACTATATATGATTATTATAAAGTGATATTGATACTTAAATAGTATACAAACACTTCAACACAATTCCACGACCATGGGAACGATATCATCGCTCATGCGTACGTACGGACTACCGTCTCCACGACGCGATGAGATTCATTATCCATGTTAACCATTCCAGAATGATTATAAAGTATATATAATGAATAATAATGGAATATATGACATGGTAAATATACTGGATTTATGTATATATATATTTCATCTACTTACTTCCATTCAAGACAATAAGGAAAGGAAAACAACGTTCATGCGTACGTACGGACTACCGTCTCCATGAACGGTGTGTTTCATTTCATTTATCTATCTATTATATATATATATATACTGAATATATATGATATATAAATCAGATTTTATATTCTGGAAGTAATTAAATCATGATATAAGTAATAATAATGTCAAGAAAAACTTGTCCAAACACCTACGATAAATGAAACGATTTTACCCAAAACGCTTCTTTAACATGGAATTTACAAAAGAACAGGTAATATAATGTAATAAGTGAACCATATATGATATCATAACAATGAATATTATTCTTTAATAAGTTAATAAAATTATTTAAATCATTATACAGGAGGTTCAGACACTTACGAAGCATATCGGACCTAAGGTAAGGGAAATATCACAATCTCATTTTTATCTGAGATTGTTTATACTTTAGTATTTACTGGGGTGTATTTTATCATCCACATCCATGTTTCCTCAATATTTAATATTATATTCATTCACCTAAAATTCTTTAAATCCTATTTTACCCTTCGGCGAGTTTTTAGTAAAAGGTATGAAAGGAAACTTTTGTCATTTTTCGTACGAGGTCCTTTTTTGACTTTTCCAACAAAAGTATGAGAAGAATGTTTTTTTAACATATACGTCATGAATGGATTTTTAAAACATTATTTCCAAGAAGATTCCTTTACATGTTTTCAAGTTTATTTTTAATCAACTTCTTTTAATTTAAAATTGTAATAGAAAGGTTATTTTCCTCAAGAATGGAGTTCAAGTGTTTTATCAAAATTATTTTCCATATCAGATAATAAAGGGTTCTGTTTCTATCCCTATCATTACCTGGATTTGATTATGTTGTGATGGAAATATTTTTATGAATTCCTTTATCTTATATGAATTGTTTTATGATGTCATGTTGTTTAAGAATCCCATTTTTATTACATGGGTTATGCTATGATGTATGGTTTATGATTTTGTGGCACACATAAGAATGGTATCATTATGAGATGGGTGGGACCTATATCTCCCTCCAATTAATTGGGTAAAGATTTTATATCTCATGAGATAGACATGGCTGGAATGGTAGGTTATACCGGTTCAGTGAAATAGGACTGAAATGAGGGTGACTCGGTTTAGAAATGGACTTTGTCCACTAAGATAGGTTTGGCAATGAGTCTTGACTAATAAGATATGATTCTCTATGATTCTGTGTGAATTCCAAAAAGTTTCATATTTTATGTTATGATTATTGGGATTCCATTTCACTACTATGATTTATCCCATGTTATGAAATTACGCTCTCTTTTGCAGGTTAAGATTTCCAAAATGTTATGTTCTTATGAATATGATGTGATTGATATTTATTTTGTTTACCCTTACAGAGCATTTGAGCTCACCCTTTTATGTTTTATTTTCCCCATGATATAAAGAAAGGTTTTAGGTAAAAAAGAGTGAAGATCTTTATGGGAGATGTTTAAGATCATTCACCACGATTAGAAGATTATATTCCGAGTTTCCAAAGACACTAAACTATTACGATCCTTGTGTGTGTGTTTTTGTTATGTACTAAGTATTCCGCAAATGTAATGTAATGTCCATTTACGTTAAGCTTCGGGTCTCTACAGACACAATGTAATAGAAACATTGCGAAATTTTTCTATTTTCATGAGATAAAGTGTTAGAGAATAAAATCTAGAATTTCATTGACAAATGAAGAAGTATATATCATCAATGAGGAACACCGGATAATTAGAAAGCGGTGATGATTCCTTGTAGAATGGATCCAGGACTCCAGATCGATGAACGTGGATGTATTCAAACAGATTGACACCAACGATGAACCTTCTCTAGGAAGAAGTTTGTTTTGTTTCGAGTTTCCCAGTTCATCTTTCTAAAACAACAAATACAGATAAACCCATAAATAGGCTGACACGTGGGTCTCTCTTTCTTACAGGACAGTTCTATTTCTCTGGGTTTTATATAGGGAATAAATTTATTTGGATTCAAGAAATTCAATCCTAAACAATCCCATAATTAAAATCTAATATGGAGGGTGTGACATGACATGAAAAGGTCTTGATCCTATTCTCCTAGAGAACACTTTGTGGTTGAACCATCAAAATGGAAGAAATAAGGTTATGAGGCCTTAGTAGGGAAGGCATCACCCTAAAGAGGCTAGAGGAATATACGACGCGAAGAATGGACCACCGGAGTAGAGCCACCGGTATGTAGAAGAGGCAGTTAGCGTGTCATGATGGTGCGATGAGGGAGACCTTGTGGCTGCCTCAAGTCATTGTTGTGTGGAAAGATCCACCGGTAGTGGGCCGGCGACTGGTGGACGAAAGCAGCCATTCGACTGCATCAGATGGAGTGGCTCGAGCCGGTGCTGTGGTTCCTGCTCGTATTCTGTTCAGTTACTGCATATAGGGGGTTCAAACACGGTCATCATAGCTAGTCATGCCATAATAGAACTGAACTCCCTGCTGGGTGGGCCAGAGCAGAGTGTGAAAACTGGGATACTATGCGGCCCAAGCTGGAAATGATGTCGGCCCGCTTCTCTGGCCCAGGACCGCAAATTTACACCCAGTCGGATGAGACAATGTCATCGAGGGACCTGGGCTAGGTCTATCAAGGCCCAATGGGCCTGACTCAGTGGCTAGGCCAGACCGGGTCATGTGGGACCCACTTTCCAGGACGGTAGGGTTGGTTCGACCGGGTGGGACCGGGCCTGGACGGAACCGAACCATATTTAATAAAATTTCAATATCTCCAATATTGGGCATCTAATTTATGGTCATCTTGCATGGAGGCAGATCCTCTTTCATACTCTAAGGATACTTTCATGGAAGTGGGAATACAAATATTATCTTGAGGAGACATTTCTACTAGAATCAAGCGCACTACATGCGGAGATCCTATGAATAAATTGGACTTGAAGACTACTGATAAGATTCACAAGGTGAATCAGCTATGATGGCTCAGTGGGAAGCGGTTCAATGTGATACAGTAGGCCCATGGTGGGGGGGGGGGAATCTATGTGACTTGATAGACCCATGGTACTCATCGGGAAGAAGTACCTCAGTATGAAGGAAAAATTGGGACGTAATTCTATGTGGCCCCACAAGCCCATGGTGGGGAGAGGCTCTATGTAACCCATTATACCCATGTTTCTCATCAGGGATGAGTTCTGAAGCAGTCAAAGGATCATGGGTAGTGGCTCTGTGTGATGCGACAAGCCCACAGTGTAGAGCAGCTCTATGTGACCCAGCATACCCATGATAATCATCTATGACGAGTACCGTAGCATCCCATGGTGTTTAGTGATATGACTGATGGTCTTACATTCAATACTTAGATTATACCTGCGTGAGCTGACAATACCTTAATGGTTCAGCATGTGAGCAGTCCTCAATGGTCTAGCAGATGAGTATACCTTAGTGGCTCATCGGGGATGAGTCCCTTAGTAGTAGAAGATGATTCATCTCTAGGACTGAAAAATCATACATTCTATATTTTTATTTTTAGCTGGTGTGAGATGTCGTTTCATTGTCGTTTTTTGTGGTCTTTACTTTGTAGTCTTTCTTTTTTGTTTTGGGGTCGCTACTGTGTATTGTGTTACTCACGATTTCATATTCTTCGTCTACATGTGTCATGTCCCATGTTGGTGATTGACGATTCTATGGAGTCCTTGGTGGTTAAGGACCATTGGTGTACAATGATATGGGACGGATGTGTGTAATTTTAGGGCTATAGGTAGCTACTAATTTCCTACCCTTTGGGTGGGGTCTTCTGCAGATGTCATAAAAAGATCTATTTCTATTTTTAGTATTTTTCCTTTTTTTGTATTTCTATTCTGTCCAATTTGACATAAAACATGTACCTTTACTCAATGGTTGTCTAGTGGAATGAATTGTTTTCTTTCCAACTATTTGGGACATTTTATTTGTGTGTGAGTGCATACAGGTACTCAAGAAAATGCCTCCTACTCATGGGATAACTCTTTTGGTGCTATTTTATAGGCCCTAGACATTAGTAGGTAGGAATGGGATAGTCATGGCCCAAGCCCTGGCAGATGGGTCTTGTAAATTTGGTATCATAGGTGGTTGGTTCTACCTCAACAACCGGGAGTAGGTTGTTTTTTTTGGGAAACTATGTTAAATGTTTTGAGTCTGACATTCAGATTCGGGGATTCTAGTATTGGGGCAGTGGCTGATGAATCCATACACCAGGAACATGAATTCTGGTTTGTAGCTCTATATATAAAAACAATGGTTTCATGAATCATATAGTAATTGAGTGTTTCTTCATGTTCTTCTTGAATTAGTGTCAGCTCACAAGGTATAATTATTTAATTGTGGTTTATCTTCATTCACATTCAAAATTCCTCCATAGAGACAACCATCCTAGATTATTGGGTTTGACCATGAGTATGGTCAAAAGAGCGATGAGCTTTGGTATTAGGACTACTGCCCGAGATGGTACCTCAGGGCAGTGTCCCAGTGATACAATTTTCTTTTGATTGTAGTTACAACTGGAACTACCGGTAGAGGCTGCACACAGGTTGAGTTCCTTATAGGAGTTCCAGATATAGAGACCTCCCAAGTTCATGGGATAGATAGATCCTCATGTCGTTGAAGATTGGATGGAGGTGGTGACGTGAGTCTTCTGCTTAATGAGTGCACCACATGGCCAGATGGTAGTTCTAGCTTCGAGCCTTCTATATGGTGGAAGACGTGGCAGAGGAGCTGGGAGACTAGCAAGAGGTGGTATTCATTTCGACTTGTTATAACCACCACCCCAATGATTTCCACACAAGGATCATGGAAGTGGAGTACATTGGAAGGGGTAGCATCATGCGGCCATCTTTACCTGTGTAATTGTGGATTCTTGGAGTTTTTAGTTCCCAACAATAGTGGATGAGTATGAGGACTTCACTCTAGATGATTTTCTAGGAATACCTCCACGTAGAAGGGTAGACATATACATTGATTTTCACCCTAGTATGGAACTAATATCTTGTCATGACCCGTCCTCGGGGCCCGTGCCGTGACTACCCCAAGCCCGCCTTCCATAGGCCAGGGGCTGGCGACTAGCACCAAGGCGTAAAATCCCAACAAAAAGGGAAGGCATTGCCTTTGAAAAGTAAACAAGCACCATAGAGTATGAAAGAGGAAAAGTAAACACTAAGTAAAAACTGTACAAGCTGTGCTGAAAGTAAAAGGGGACGGAAATACAAGCCCAACTGTAAAGTACAACTGAAAGGAAAAACAACAACTGTAAAGAAAAGCCGCAGCGTCGAGCCGTCCTCTGAAGGTCCAACCTGAAGGGTGGGTACAGATAGCCTCCACAGCTCCTCAGTCCAGCCGTCCACTCCGAGTATGTCCCGCCCAGTGGTCCACCTCCAGGTACCGTCCAGCTCTGCACGCCTCCACCTCGATCAGCGCTGCCCGTCGTCTGCAACCAACATCACGAAGTGCCGGCAAAGCCCATGCAGGGGTGAGTATAAACTACTCAGTAGGGACCCCGAGACCCCTGAAGGTCTCCCGAAATCCACAAAGGATAATCCACAAAGGAAAGATACAATCACGAAGTAACATCTGACACGGCTTAGGTATATGCCCATACATATACCTAAGTCATCAATTCACGTTCGGCTCCAATGTCCGAGCCCAAGCACAACCCAGTCCACACAGGAAAGCAAACGTATTCCCACACAGGATAGCTCAACACAGTCCACAAAGGAGAGTAAACAGTAAATCCACATAGGATAGCTCAACACAATCCACAAAGGAGAGTAAATATTAAATCCACTCAGGATAGCTCAACACAATCCACAAAGGAGAGTGAACAGTAAATCCACACAGGATACCTCAACACAATCCACAAAGGAGAGTAAACAGTAAATCCACACAGGATAGCTCAACACAATCCACAAAGGAGAGTAAACAGTAAATCCACTCAGGATAGCTCAACACAATCCACAAAGGAGAGTAAACAGTAAAACCACACAGGATAGCTCAACACAATCCACAAAGGAGAGTAAAAAGAAATTCAGCACACACATGTATACTTCTTCATATGACGATAAAGATGATCACTGGT
Organism: Viscum album; assembly: GCA_963277665.1. NCBI lineage: Eukaryota > Viridiplantae > Streptophyta > Magnoliopsida > Santalales > Viscaceae > Viscum > Viscum album. The sequence continues at coordinate 1,960,200,719 of OY728165.1, forward strand.
CCATCTAAGTCGTCGGACCCACGAAGGATCGATAGGTAACTAACCCCCGCAATGACCCACACAGGATCGGGGCCACACAGGACCTGTAGGCGCTAGCTCACACAGAACCGCTGAGCGCGGACCCACACAGGATCAGACCCACACAGGATCGGGCCCACACAGGACCGGGCCCACACAGGACCTGTAGCACAGATCCACGTAGGATCGCTGAGTGCAGTAGTCGTCGCAGTCCACTGAGGATCTATGCACAGTCATCGCCGCAGTCCACTGAGGATCTCTGCACGGTCGTCGTCGGAGTCCACTGAGGATCTCTGCACAGTCGTCGCCGCAGTCCACTGAGGATCTCTACACGGTCGTCGCTGTCGAAGAAGCAGTCACAGCCCGCTCTAGGGTTCCCGCACACAGAAAGCTCGTTCGGAAGGGGTCTGCTCCACGAGCCGAGAGGCCGATACATCAACTGACACAAAGTCCGATTTTGATGTATCCAAAAGTTCCATATCGTCAACAGGAACTCAACGTCGCAAACGGCGCGTCATTCGGACGCCCGGTCTGAGAGTTATTGGATTTTTCGTCCTAGGGGCCCTGTTGGGTTTTAAGGCAAAACCAACCCGACCTTACTCCACCTGTGTCCAAACCTTGGGTGGAGTAAGCCAAAAGATCCGTCTCACCTAGAGGAAAACAACAAGGCTGACGGCACGTCAATCGGTCGTCCGTAGCTCAAGATATGAGTGTTTCCGCTCCGAAGGCCCGGTTGGTTTCGTGTACGAACCAACCTGGCTGAACTCAAAGTGTTCCAAAACCTTGAGTACGATAAACTGAAACGACCGTCTCGATCCAAGGATCGCGTTTCCGATGACGGCAAGTCGTTTGGAGGCCCGTAGCTCAAGTTACGAGCATTTGAAGGAAGACCGTCCGAAGACAGGGGTCCGGGCCTGGGCCCGCCCAGCCCGACCCGGTCCGACCCGATCGGACCGGTCTGGCTCGGCCGACCCTGCTCGGCTCGGCCGTGTGACCGAGCGGCCGACGTGGGAGGAGCCGCCGCCCCCGCGTGACACCCGCGGGACACCCGCGGGACACCCGCTGGTCCACCGCGGGACACCCGCGGGACACCCGCGGGACACCCGCTGGTCACCCACGGGACACCCGCCGGACACCCGCGGGGTGCCGCCCTGGACACCCGGGGGCGCCGCGTGACAACCCCGCGCCACCCGCGGGGTGCCCCCTGGACACCCGGGGGCGCCGCGTGACAACCCCGCGGCACCCGCGCGGCCGCGGGTCCGCGTGCGCCGCCACCTCCGGCCGCCTGTGCCGCCGACTTCCGCGGGCCGCCGGAGTCGCTTTGGTGGCCCGTTTTCCTTCCCGTCTGCGCCGTTGCTCCTCCCGGGACTCGTCCTTCACTATGGAAACATAAAACATCCGTTGCGACACGTTCTGTCGTCACCCGTCAAATCCGCACAAAACGAAGAATGGTGGAGGGTCGTCGGGTCGTGTTCATTTGGCCCGCACCCTCTGCATTAGAAATAATCGACGGGAGGAAATAAATTGTTCAACACATGAACCAACAATTTTTAATAAAATAAAATTTTTTCGTTGATTCTGGTTCTTTAATTTTTAAAGAACGTTCACAGGAATATAAAGAGGGGTATTCCAAATTATAAAATCCATACCTCGCTGGACGTCGCGCATGAGCGTTCTTCGCAGAATTTTCTCATCGCGGAAGGTGGAGATCATCGCGTCGTCGTGGAAGGGCGTCTCGTCGTCGCGGAACACGGCGTTGAGTCGGCGTACTCAACGCACCATGAAACAGCAGATTTAATTTAATTAATTTAATCCGTGTTTTGGTTAAGAACCACGAAGGAGATAAAAAGGAAGGTCTGAGACTCTTACCTCAAGCAGTCGATCGAAGATCCATCGCGGAGGAAGAGACGTCGCAGAAGAACATTGTCGGCGTCGCGGATCATGACGTCGCGTCGTCGATTTCCGGGTTCGGTGTTCTTAGCATTCTTCACGTTCTTCGTGAGGGAGAAGAAGATGCAAGGGTCCTCTCAAATCCTCTCAACGCGCAAATAACCCGAGGTCGTGCGTTGGCCTTATTTTATTATTATGCCAACGAATTTGAAAACTGGTTAAGAAACGATTGAATTAATCCATTGAATTAATTCAACGAAAGAAACAGCTCATTTAATTTATGAAATAAACCGCCCAATTAAATGGTCTGTTAAGAATTTAAGAAACGCGCCAGTTGACTTTCATAAAGACGGGTTTTCGCGGGTGCGTTTCTTAGCGGAAAGAAACGGCGGGGCTCGTGCGGGCCCCACCTCACAAATATCCTACCAAGGGGGTAGGATATTTTCTAGATAGCATCCTATCCGGATCAACTCAGTTTAAGCCTCTTTTAAATGGCTTCAAGTGGATTCCAAGTGGCTTAAGTGAAATAAAGTTGTCGAAAAATTATTTTATTTCTTAACTTTTATCCCGAAAATTAAAAACCACACCCGAGCAAACGCAACTCCAGAAGAGGCGTTTCTAAGCGAATTCCGGTGCTACGATTTCATCGGTGCCCTCAGAATTCGATTCTGGGAACCGGTTCAAAAGTTAGAAAAACCCGCTCGTCCGTTCACTGAACGTACCCAAGCCAAACTTCGGAAAATGATTCCGGGCACACCGGGCCTCAGAATCTGGTGCTGTCAGAAGCTGCGCTCTTGTAAAATTACAAAGCAAATTAAGAAAAAAATTTCCTTGAAATTTACGGGTCTTTACATTACTCCCACCATAGGGCTTTACGTCCCCGTAAAGTATCAACACAAAATAGGGATACAAAGGCGGTACTGAGAACGCAACTGAGCCTCCCGCTCCCATGTGCTCCCTGGAGGTTCCCGTGCTGCCATCTGATGTGCACAAGAGGAATCGATCACCCACATAAGACCCACTCCTGTCGATCCTCTATCTCCACCGGGACCTCCGCAAAAGTCTCCCCATCATCCATGTCTAGCTCCCCATGGTCAATGATGTGTGTCGGGTCATACACGTATCTCCTCAGCGGAGATACGTGGAAGACGTCGTGCACCCGGTGCAACTGAGGTGGCAGAGCCAGGTGACAAACCACCTCGTCAAATCCCGCAAACCACGTCGAGGTAAGACCCGCAAGAAGACGTGGTCACCATCCTCGAACTCCAGTGGCCTCCGCCTCCTGTCAGCATAAGGCTTCTACCGGCTCTGAGCTATAATCATGTGCCTCTGGATGACCTGGACCATCTCAGGTCCCACAAGAGCTGCAATATTTCTTCTTTGCCGATAAGAGATATCTGGTCCCATCCCCTGGATGAACCACATTCTTTGCCTAATACAGTCAATCCTAACATGGATGATACTAATACATACCAAGGATGACGTCATAAAGCCTCAACACTACTACCAAGAGATCCAACCGTTACTCTCGCCTCCAAGGGTTGAGTCACACTTTCGGCATCAGTGTGTGGTAACTGGGTCTCCTCCAGTAGATGTATCACAAGTGAGGGTCAAGTCAACAGTCAAAACTGGAACCTCTTTGTAACAACACAAATGAGGACAGGAATGAAAACATCATAGAGGTATGCATATTTTATTAATGCAGCTCATAATACAAAGACGTTACACAATAGCAACAAGGAACTATAAGTACAAAGGACGTATCCACTAGTTCCGCTCCTGTCCATCTGCTCCCAGAGCTCCATGATCGAAGGCATCAGCTGCCTGAAGCAGAGCTCTCCCATGTCCACCAACTCCCTGCGGTCGGGGTGGACCTCCTAGTGGTGGTGGTGGAAGAGCCTCAAAGTGTCGCCCACCACCGGCTGCTTGGCCAGCTCCTCTGCCTCGTCCGCCTCCTCCCTACGGACCGCCACGGTCGACCCTCTGCCTCTGCCTGGGCGGCCCCTCCACCGTCTGCTGCTCCTCGGTACGGCGGGTCGGGCAGTAACGAGCCATGTGGCCCTGCCCGCCGCACGAGTAGCACTGCCTGCCTCTCAGAAGGGTGGATCCGCACCGTGTTCCCCGCACTGCTGAGCCACTGTCTCGAGGTCATCTGCCGGAACCCTGAGTCATCCGTCGGCTACCCGCTGCCGAAGACTCCGCTACCTGCCGCCCTGTGGTAGGTCTCGTTGTGGACTCCGCTAGAAAGCTCTCGATCAAAAGGGCTCGCTCTAGCACTCCTGCCTGGGTCGGGATGCTGAGGGAGATCAGCGATGCCCTGACCTCGTGTCTCAATCACTGCTCGAAGGTCCAGGCCCGGAAGATGGGGTCACGTACCATGTTTGTCGAGTAGCGAGAAAGGTTGGTGAACCTCGCCGCGTACTGGGCGACCGTCAAGCTGCCCTGCCGCAGCTGAAGAAGCTCTTGAATGTGCACCGCACGAAGGGTGGCCGGGACGAACTCTGAGGGGAAGAGGCTCTCGAAGTCCGTCCAGATGAGGGAGGCCTCATCGTGTACCTGGAGCATCAAGCTCCACCATCGCCCTGCTTCTGCGTGCAGTAGGCTCGCCGCGAGGATCACCATGAGGTCTGCTAGTGTCCTCAGTAGCCTGAAAACTTGGACGACTGCTTCCAGCTAGTTCTCGGCTGCCTGGGGGTCCGTCTCCCCACGAATCCTGGGTGTTCGCTGGTGCAGGAACTCGTGCAGAGCTCCGAGGCGTCGTGCATCGTCAGCTGCCAGTGCTAGAAGCATCGGGGGCTCGGCGGGTAAAGGTACCGCCGGTGCCTCTGCGGTCAACGGGCCATGTACCGAGGCCTCGTCGCTCGGCGGGCTGTCGTCGTGCTCTACTCTCGGAACCCTAGCAGGCTGCTTTCATCGGGTCATCGTGAAAAGGAAACAAGTGTGCCACGGTCAGAACAGTATACCTAGTGAGCTGACACAAGTAATCACAAAGAAAACTTGAAACACACATGCAATCAATGTTTTCATGCATTAAGTCGGAAATCAGAAGTCAGGGTCCTGGTGTATGGATACGTCGGTCGCCGCACCATCACTGGACTCCCTGGACTGATAACCACACTTAATACGCTAAACACTATTGCTTCACATAGAACAAAGATCAGAGCCTGCGGTAGAACCAACCGCCTCTGATACCAATTTGTCACGACCCGTCCTCGGGGCCCGTGCCGTGACTACCCCAAGCCCGCCTTCCATAGGCCAGGGGCTGGCGACTAGCACCAAGGCGTAAAATCCAAACAAAAAGGGAAGGAATTTCCTTTGAAAAGTAAACAAGCACCATAGAGTAAGCAAGCGGAAAAGTAAACACTAAGTAAAAACTGTACAAGCTGTGCTGAAAGTAAAAGGGGCCGGAAATACAATCTCAACTGTAAAGTACAACTGAAAGGAAAAACAGCAACTGTAAAGAAAATCCGCAGCGTCGAGCCGTCCTCTGAAGTTCCCACCTGAAGGGTGGGTACAGATAGCCTCCACAGCTCCTCGTTCCAGCCGTCCGCTCTGAGTATATCCCGCCCAGTGTTCCACCTCCAGGTACCGTCCAGCTCCGCACGCCTCCACCTCGATCAGCGCTGCCCGTCGTCTGCAACCAACACCACGAAGTGCGGGCAAAGCCCGTGCAGGGGTGAGTATAAACTACTCAGTAGGGACCCCGAGACCCCCGAAGGTCCCCCGAAATCCACAAAGGATAATCCACAAAGGAAAGATACAATCACGAAGTAACATCTGACATGGATTTGGTATATGCCCATACATATACCTAAGTCATCAATTCCCGTTCGGCTCCAACGTCCGAGCCCAAGCACAACCCAGTCCACACAGGAAAATAAACGTATACCCACACAGGATAGCTCAACACAGTCCACAAAGTAGTGTAACCAGTAAATCCACACAGGATAGCTCAACACAATCCACAAAGGAGAGTAAATAGTAAATCCACTCAGGATAGCTCAACACAATCCACAAAGGAGAGTAAACTGTAAATCCACAGAGGATAGCTCAACACAATCTACAAAGGAGAGTAAACAGTAAATCCACACAGGATAGCTCAACACAATCCACAAATGAGAGTAAACAGTAAATCTACTCAGGATAGCTCAACACAATCCACAAAGGAGAGTAAACAGTAAATCCACACAGGATAGCTCAACACAATCCACAAAGGAGAGTAAACAGAAGATTCAGCTCACACATGTATACTTCTTCGGATGACGATAAAGATGATCACTGATCCATCTATGTCGTCGGACCCATGAAGGATCGATAGGTAACTAACCCCCGCAATGAACCACATAGGATCGGGCCCACACAGGACCTGTAGGCGCTGGCTCACACAGAACCGCTGAGCGCGGACCCACACAGGATCGGACCCACACAGGATCATGCCCACAGAGGACCGGGCCCACACACGACCTGTAGCACTGATCCACGTAGGATCGCTGAGTGTAGTAGTCGTCGTAGTCCACTGAGGATCTCTGCACAGTTGTCGCCGCTGTCCACTGAGGATCTCTACACGGTCGTCGTCGGAGTCCACTGAGGATCTCTGCACCGTCGTCGCCGCAGTCCACTGAGGATCTCTGCACGGTCGTCGCTGTCGAAGAAGCAGTCGCAGCCAGCTCTAGGGTTCTCGCACACAGCAAGCTCGTTCAGGAGGGTCCTCTCCACGAGCCGAGAGGCTGATACATCAACTGACACAAAGTCCGAAGTTGATGTATCCAAATGTATTGTATCGTCAATAAGAATTCAACGTCGCAGACGGCACGTCAATCGAACGCCCGGTCTGAGAGTTATTGGCTTTTTCGTCCCTGGGGCCCGGTTGGTTTTTAAGGAAAAACCAACCCGACCGTACCCCACATGTGTCCAAACCTTGGGCGGAGTAAGCCAAAAGATCCGTCTCACATAGAGGAAAAACAACAAGGCAGACGGCACGTCAATCGGACATCCGTAGCTCAAGATATGAGTGTTTCCGCTCCGAAGGCCCGGTTGGTTTCGTGTACGAACCAACCCGGCCGAACTCAAAGTGTTCCGAAACCTTGAGTGCGATAAACCGAAACGACCATCTCGATCCAAGGATCGCGTTGCCGATTACGGCGAGTCTTTTGGAGGCCCGTAGCTCATGTTACGAGCATTTGAACGAAGACTGTCTGAAGATGGGGGTCCGGGTCCGGGCCTACCCGGCCCGACCCGGTCCGACCCGGTCGGACCAGTCTGGCTCGACCAGCCTGGCTCGCCTCGGCCGAGCGACCGAGCGGCCGACGCGGGAGGAGCCGCCGACCCCGCGTGACACCCGCGGGACACCCGCTGGACACCCGTGGGACACCCGCTGGACTCCCGCGGGACACCCGTTTGACAACCCCGCGGCACCCATGGGGTGCCGCTCTGGACACCCAGCGGCGCCGCGTGACAACCCCGCGGCACTCGCGGGGTGCCGCCCTGGACACTCGGGGGCACCGCATGACAACCCCGCGGCGCCCGCGGGGTGCCGCCCTGGACACCCGGGGGCGCCGTGTGACAACCTCGCGGCACCCTCAGGGTGCCGCCCTGGACACCCGGGGACGTCGGACCCGCACGGCCGCGGGTCCACAGGCGCCGCCGCCTCCGGCCACCGGAGTCGCTCCGGTGGCCCGTTTTCCGTCCCTTCTGCGCCGTTGCTCCTCCCTGGACTCGTCCTTCACTGCGGAAACACCAACCATCCGTTGCGGCACGTTCCCTCGTCACCCGTCAAATCCGTAGAAAACGAAGAACAGCGGAGGGTCGTCGGGTCGTGTTCGTTTGGCCCGCACCCTCCAAGTTAGAAATAATCGACGGGAGAAAATAAAATGTTCAACACATGAACCAACAATTTTTAATAAAATAAAATTTTTTCTTTGATTCCGGTTCTTTAATTTTTAAAGAACGTTCATGGGAATATAAAGAGGGGTATTCCAAATTATAAAATCCCTACTTCGCTGGACGTCGCGCGTGAGCGTTCTTCGCGGAATTTGCTCGTCGCGGAAGGTGGAGATCGTCGCGTCGTCGCGGAAGGGCGTCGTGTCTTCGCGGAACACGGCGTTGAGTTGGAGAACTCAACGCACCATGAAACAATAGATTTAATTTAATTAATTAAATCAATGTTTTGGTTAAGAACCACGAAGTAGATAAAAAGGAAGGTCTGAGACTCTTACCTCAAGCAGCCGATCGAAGATCCGTCGTAGAGGAAGAGACGTCGCAGAAGAACGTTGTCGGTGTCACGGATCACGGCGTCGCGTCGTTGATTTCCAGGTTCGGAATTCTTCGCGTTCTTCGCGTTCTTCGCGAGGGAGAAGAAGATGCAAGGGTCCTCTCAAATCCTCTCAACGCGCAAATAACCATAGGTCGTGCGTTGGCCTTATTTTATTATTATGCCAACGAATTTAAAAACTGGTTAAGAAATGATTGAATTAATCCGTTGAATTAATTCAACGAAAGAAATAGCTCATTTAATTTATGAAATAAACCGCCCAATTAAATGGTCTGTTAAGAATTTAAGAAACGCGCCAGTTGACTTTCATAAAGACGGGTTTTCGCGGGTGCGTTTCTTAGCGGAAAGGAACGGTGGGGCTCGTGCGGGCCCCACCTCACAAATATCCTACCGAGGGGGTATGATATTTTCTGGATAGCATCCTATCCGGATCAACTCAGTTTATGCCACTTTTAAGTGGCTTCAAGTGGCTTCCATGTGGCTTAAGTGAAATAAAGTTGTCGAAAAATTATTTTATTTTCATAACTTTAAGCCCGAAAATTAAAACCACACACGAGAAAACGCAACTCCGGAAGAGGCGTTTCTAAGCGAATACCGGTGCTGCGATTTCATAGGTGCCCTCAGAATTTGATTACGGGCACCGGTTCAAAAGTTAGAAAACCCCGCTCATCCGTTCACTGAACGTACCCGAGCCAAACTTCGGAAAATGATTCCGGGCACACCGGGCCTCGGAATCTGGTGCCGTCAGAAGCTACGCTCTTGTAAAATTCCAAAGAAAATTAAGTAAAACATTTCCTTGAAATTTACGGGTCTTTACATATCTACCTCAACACATCAAATAGCTCTCACAGACCTCTTGGAGATGAGGGTACAAACCGAGTATTTACAGATGAATTGGTTCGTAATGCCCATCATTTAACCTTGGGATGCCCCAATATTGTTTGCTAAAAATATAGATGGAAGAATGATGCTAGACTTCTGGCCCCTTAACCAGGTAAAAATGAAGAAACATGTATCCTATACTGAGTATTGATCACCCCTTTGATCAGCTGAAGGGAGGAAGAAGGTTCTTGATGATAGTCCTCAAAGCAAGCTATCACCATCTTCATGTATGAGATGAGGACATCTCGAGGATGACTTTCATATTTCTCTAGAAACAATACGAGTACATAGTGATGTTTTTTGGAATGAAGAACACCACATCAGTGTTCATGGGACTCATTAACTGGGTCTTCCAGCCATACATAAACCGGTTTGTAGTGTTATTCATTTATGATATCTTAGTATTTTTAGTGTCCGAGGAGAAGCAGGTGATTCAACTAAGGATGGGTCTGGATACACTCTGAGAGCACCATCATTATGGAAATCTCTTGAATTGTGTTTTTTGGATACTAATGGTCATCCTATTTGGATTCGTCATATCCAAAGATGTAGTTTAACTGGATCTAGTGAAGATTGAGGTGGTTCTCGCTTGGGAACCATGCAAGAGCATTACTACGGTGCAGAACTTCCTTGGTGTGGCTAGGTACTGTCGTAGGATTGTATCCAACTTCTCTAGGGTGGTAGAACCCATGAAAACATTGACAAAGAAGTGAAAACCCTTCATTTGGAATAAATGATATATTAATGATAGTGTGAGGAAAATCTTGACGAATGATCATATATTTAGGCTTACATTGGAGGGAACTGACTACGTGGTGCACCATGACTCATCAAGAAATAGTCTAGGTTGTGTATTGATGTAGGAGTAGGCACTAATCACCTAAAGTTTATAGAAGTTAAGGAATCATGAGAAAAACTACGTGACCCATGACCTGGAGGTAGAATTAGTAGTTTTTTCACTAATGACTTGGATGCACTACTTGATGGGGGAATAGTTTTCTATAAACTCTAGTCATAAGTGTATAGGTATATCTTCTCATAGACGGACCTGAACATGAGACAATGATAATGGAATAGTGTCTGTAGGAATATAATTTTGAGATAGTCTATAATCTTAAAAAGAGGAACGTGGTTGAATATGCGCTCAAAAGGAAGTATGATTGGTAGCTTCTGAGTGAGGTGACTGATTAGTTAGTTGCAATATAGATATCCTACATGGATGAAGATGGAGTAGCTCACATTCAGTCGATGACTATCACTCCCCACTCTAATGGTGAGTTAGGGAGGAACAACTTGTGGATGTTGACTGTGAGGCCCTACTTTCTCATTTATCCATAGGATAGACACATGATGGATTTTTGATAGGTGCGAATCACATCATCCTTTTCAAAGAAAACATAATTTGTAACACCCCAAGATTTCACGATATGATTCTCTTTCAATAATGCAATATCTTACATTGTACGCAAGTTCGAGATTCTAACACACCGCGACTAATCAAAGTAGTCGTTATGAATAGTAATACCCACTTTTTGAAATTATATAAATTTTATATTTCAAAATAGACTTCATTTTTTTATCGGAATATAGAAATTATACTACTTTGATTTTTTTGTAATTTTCTGAGAACATCCCATTTTCTATGAATAGGAAAAAATACATAAAAACAACTTTTTTAATCAAAATAATTTATAGTGATAAATTATAGTATTGAGTGGGTTTAAAGTATAATTAGAATATATTTTTACCATTTTATCAAATGGTGGTCATTAGAATTAATTTCACTTTGAAATTGGACATAAAAAATTGCCAATCTTTTAATTGATATTGTTTCATAGAAACACGCTATTTGTTTTGACGACAAGAGTTAATTATAAAATTAATTAATGCAACTGATATGTTTTGAGTTTTGTAAAATATACATCATTTTTTGATTTCTGAATATCAGTTATATCTTAGGTTTAATTTTTGGTATTGTTCTGAGAAACTTCAATTTTTGATGAATAGTGAAACCACTACGTGTTAGTTAAAAAACTAATTTTTCATTTAAATGAAAATTACCACTTCTGTGAATTGAATATCAAAAAAAACATCATACATGGTTTTCATTATGAAGTAAAATGTGGTTCAATGAGATGAAAATAATTTTTGGTTAATATTAACTTTTAAGTTTTATTATTCGCGATTAAATGTAATTACTGTAATTTAAGGTAAATATAATGTTATAATAATATGAAATTTCCTTTACACCTATTATACCCTTACTGGTTGAGTCATGGCCGACTAAGAAAATCCATGGGTCAACTTGGGGACCTCATGGTGCCACTTGGGTAAGAAAATTACATTAATAAATTTTTATTTAAAGTAAAAATAAAATTGTCACAAACATGTGTTGTTTCACTAAAACAATTATTACATGGGCTAATATAAGTTAACATTTCGACTATAAATATTCATTGGAATGATAAAAATATTTCCTACATCATGGTATTTTTTTCAATTTTTAGACATTAAATAAATTAGATTTTTTAAGACACCATGATGGTTCAGTGATTTCCTCATTAATTAACGATTTAAATAAAATGAAATAAAAATGTAAAATATAGGACTTAAACTTGTCAAAAACCTATAAGATGGGTAGATTTAGAACCCTTATCACCTTATACTCGAAATATATCATTGCGGGACCTTCAAACTCTGCCAATGTACTCTCTTAACTTCCCTATCTTACTCCTAGAAGTATCACTTTGGTCAGAAGTCTTCCCATGGAAGTCTTAGTCTCAAATCAAAAAGAGTTACCCGATTTTAAGGTAATGTCTTCTCTTATGTCTTTTTGTTTTATTTTGCTTCTCCAACCTCATAAACTCTATTTATTTATTTATTTTGTAACAAAACTAGTATCTTAAATATACTATTATTTTGTTATGAGAAGTATTTTATTTAAACTTACACACACCTTCGTCTAATGGTTAAAGAACATACTGTTTCTCTGGGTGGCGAATTACTGCCTCACGAAATAATGATTGTTCAATATTCTTTTAACACCATTAATGGTGTACATTAAGATGTAACTATATTTATATATGATATATATTATGTTTGTTATTTCCTTATTCTTATGTATGTTTCATTTAGGGCACACCTTTATGATTTCCATTATGGGTAAACACAATAATTTCATTTTAGGATGTGTGGACTACCGCCCCTCAAAGTGATTTGAATCATTAATGCCATATGTGGGATGTATAAAGGATAGAGTAAATGATATTATATATGATATTATACTGGAATTATAATATAACTTTATATCATTATGATTTTATTCCATTAAATGCGAAATAGAAATGAATGTAGCGTTCATGCGTACGTACGGCTTACCGTCTCCGTGAACGGTGCATTTCATTTCATTCCTCTAAATGTTATGTAATATTATAAATGCATTTATATACTGGATATAAAGGATATATATGATATCTACATCATGAATATAATTCTGGATATAATGGATATTTTACCACATGAACAATTAGTAATTATAAGAAGTTTATTTTTGACTCAAGTACCAAACATCGACAAAACGACCGTTATTAACTTAAATAATTACATAATGTTAATAACATGGTAATAAGTGATATTAAAGGAATAATGAACCTGAAAAAGGTTCTTAAGAAAGTATAAATTAACTCTAGTTTATTATTCAGGAGATTAAACAACGATCGAGTCAAGTCGGACATGAGGTAAGGGAACTTCTTAACCCAATTTCCATTCTTTGGGTTAATCTCCTACTTTCAAATTATGTCATGATATTATTATGTCCTATCTTGTATTTTTTACTTTATTTATCTGTACTTATAGTGAATACACATAATAGATCTCTTTTATTTAAAAAATGATCTTTGTAAGGGACCTCGCCTCAATATTTTTTCATTGAGGCATATTCTGCTTTAATACAAGACTTTCTTTTATATGGTGTATAAACCCCTTTGACTTTTACGTTTATTCAAAAGGGATCTTTTAATATGAATCATTTTACTAAATGACAAAATGGTATGTTTTTTTTGTCGTACGTATGCAGTGACAATGACTTCTCCTCCGTAGTGACCATTATTTGAGTTTCGGCTTCTCTAAAAGCCTTAACTTTTTTTTAAATGAAAAATACATACCATGTTTTGATTTTATTTAATTTTGGTATATAAAATGGTTTTGATAATGTTTTTATTATATCAATGTGTTGTATTGATATCCTGTGATTGAAATATGGAAATGTTATGTTTCCTTTATGCATGTTTTATCTGATACGATTATGTTATGGTTTATTATATGTTTAAACCATTTCATATAAGGAATGTATTGGACTTAATAAGTGATGGGGGGAGCCTGCTATAGATCCTCGATGCATCGGTATGTCTCATGAGACAAACTAGTGTCTTAGCACGAGGCCTTGAAAAAATCGTATCTGTATTATTGGCACAAGGCCCTGGCTACGTGGTTATGATAGTCTGGAATTATGCATTCCATTATTATGAATGTTGTTATTTATACTGCATATGATTATTCGACAAGTATAATATCCATGTGAATAAGTAAATGGAATTATTTCAATTTATTTTTGCCATATTATTATGATGTTCAAGTTTAAATGGCTTTTGTTTTTGTTATACATTGCCTTAAATGTTTATGTTTATTTATGAAAGATTCCAGAGTATTGTTATCATTACTGATCATCTGAGATCACACCTTTCTATGTTTTAATTTTTCTAGGATGCGAATAAATATTATGACTTACCAACAGTGATATTCTCAAGGGGATATGAGTGTGGACTATAGAGACCATGTTATTGTAGTTTTTCAATTAATGATGTAATGTAATATTTATGAATGTATCTAGTGTTTACAAGTCTACTAAACTAATCGTTCCATCGAGACTTGATCTTTTGTGATCATGAAAATGTTACGTAATAATGCACTGACTCTTGGAAACTGGGGTCGGGGCGTTACAGTTGGTATCAGAGGTAGTTTAGTAATAACCTTGGAAGCTAGATGTAGATAAACTCTGAATAGAGAACATAGCCCTAAGATAGACTTTGAGGATTTGTATATAAGAACATTCTAGAATTTTGGTACTATATAGATTTTGTGAGTTTTCTGAGAAATAAATCCCTATCTGGATATGAGCAGGTAGAGGCGGTTCTGGAATGGATGTACCTAGGGATATAACCCGAAAAAACCGCATTGAGCTAGACTCGAACTAGAACTGGTGCACGACAACGAGCCTTTCTGCACTCTTGGTTATGACACTCTCGGGGGATATGCTTAGGTTAATTCACATTTTCTTTACAAACCATTATGAAGGGTTTATGAGTATATACTTCCTCAATGAAAACATTTTTTTGATTATGGAATATATCCATAAATAGTTCAATTTATGTTAGGTGTTTTTCATGTTTGTTATTTTGTATTTCGATTCGTAAACTAATCTAGTTTATGACATTTTTTAGAAATGGTGCCTAGTGGAAGGAATGGAAACCATATCAATGAACGCACTCCATGTAGGATTTACTTCCTGCTCAAGTTAATTATAATGGATCTGGTGATAGAACTAGTGCTGATCAACTTATCACCATACTGGGACAAATCACTCAGGTTATGAATAATAACCTTACTTGTGTGGAGAACCCTAATCCGCAATGTGGAGGATCAATGTTAGATCGTTTCATGAGGAAACAACCGCAAACATTTAATGGTGGTACAAATCTATTAGTAGCAGAGAAATGGATAAACTACAAAGAGAAAATATTCCATGCCTTGGGGAGTATCGGATGGGAGAAAGTAGTCATGGAAGTTTACCGCCTCACTAGAGATTCCGATCAATGGTGGTCGCTGATTAAAAACACAAAGGAAGATGAAGAAGTATCAATTATGGAATGGAGGGAGTTTAAGGAAATTTTCTTAGAAAAATACTTTCCACATGACCATCGAGCAGATATGGAAAGGTAATTTCTGAGTCTGAGACAAAAGGAGGATGATAATGTCGTAAATTATGAGGCCAACATTACAAGGTTAACGAGACATGCTATAGATTATATACATAACCCAAGAAGTAAGATTGATCATTTCCTTGATGGGTTAAAACCATTTCTCTATCAAGCTTTAGTATCACAAGGCTTCTCATCATACGAAGATATTGTCTCGTGTGCTATCAAGATAGAAAAGGAATTCTCTAAGTCTTATTACAACAAAGTAAAGCAAGAGAAGAAGAGAATGGTGGAACAAAGGACCGATAAAGGGAAAAAGGGAAAGAAGGGTTTTCCATTATGTGATAGTTGTTGGAAGAATCACCCTGGTACTTGCCTAAATAAAATGGTAGTTTGTTATAAATGTAAAGAAAAAGGTCGCCAGGATCATGATTGTAAGGGAAAGAAAGAGGCTATCAATGTTGAATGCTACAATTCTAGAGAAATGGTGCATTATGAAAATGAATTTACTAAGAGTCAGGGAAACTTACCTCAAAAAAGTCCAAGGGATCAAGGCCAAGATTATGATATTTCTACAGATTATGTTAAATAATTATTTTATTTGTGTTTTTGGACTCAAGAACTATATTATGGTTAGAAGAATAACGTGATATATATAAGGATTGTACTGCAATACTTGTTGTTTTCATTAAGGATTTAATATGATTAAGGTAACCATACTGTTAGGATGTGATAATAAGAGAAACTTTACTTTTTTGGGAATCTGATGTTACAATTGATTTTGTAATTTAAAGACATTTTAGAGAAAGTATGGACAGAGGTATTTTGGATAACTATAAAGGTTGGAATGGATTAAGTTTATCTTTGGATAGTATTGTTTAAGGTTAAAAATTTTCTGAAGATTATTTTTGAAATATTATAATACTATAGTTTTAAGAAAAGGACAACCTGCAGGTTGGGGGATAACCCGTCGCATTGGAAAAATCTGTAGGAATCGAACCTACAACCATAGTGCGACAGGCCTTTATTACCTACCACTAGCCTACATGAAGTCCCTGGTTATTTCAAAATATTTTTCCTAATCAAAATGGTTTGTGATAATATTTTTATCCCTGTACGATTAAGATAAATATAACATTTTTTAGTTCTATTATCTTTTTGAGTCAATGATGAGTTTGTGGTAGAAATTAGTTGAAGGTTGAAACTCTACATGTCAGGTATATATATATATATACCTCTCTATTATTCTATGAATATATTAATTCTTAAACATTGGTAAAGGGATATTAAAAAAATGTGTTATATTAATACCTTATGTTTAGTTGAACTGATGATATTTTAAATCACCATAGATTGAAGGCTCTGAGGACCTCAATTTTACACTTGTTTGTGATTGATGACCTCGATCACTCCATACAAATATTTACGTTTTCTCTCCAATTTTTTGTCTCTAATTTCCACCAATATTCTCCTAATAGAAATCATAATTTGGTGGTGACCTTTACATTTCCCTTTCCCTATTATTAAGGATAAATTTTATTTACCTTATTTCCGATATGGGTTTTCCAAAAAGGTGTCTTCAACATTGAACCATTTATTTTAGAAGAAAATTTTCTAATTGTGAGGATACAATTCATTTAAGGAGGGGATAATGTAATGCCCCAAGCTTTCATGATACTCTTCTCTTTCAATAATGCAATAGCTTTCATTTTACGTAAGTTCGAGATTCTGACACACCACGACCAATCCAAGTAGTAGTTATTATAAGGCCCGGGCCTTAAACATTACTTAATCATGAGTTATTACAAGATTGAACATTGATATAAAAACATTATGAAAACCATTTTGAATACCAAAATAAACTAAAAGTAAAACATGGTATTTATTTTTCTTTTTTAAAAAAAGTATGGCTTGTAGAGGAAGCCGAAACTCAAATAATGGTCACAGCGGCGGAGAAGTCGTTGTCGCCGCATACGTACGGAAAAAACATTCCCTTTTGAAGTTTAGTAAATAGTTAGTATAAATAATATTCCGTTTGAATAAACATAAAAGTCAAAGGGGTTTATACACCGTATAAAAGAAGGTTGTGTATAAAACAAAATATGCCTCAATGAAAGGAGCTTGACACGAAGTCCCATACCTCGGGTCCGACATGACTCGGTCGTTCATTAATCTCCTGAATAATAAACTTGAGTTAATTTATACTTTTTTAAGAACCTTTTTCAAGTTAATTATTCCTTTTATAACACTTATTTCCATGTCATGAACACTATGTAATTATTTAAGTTAATAACGGTCGTTCTAACGATCATTGGTACTTGAGTAAAAAATAAGCCCTTTATAATTACAAGTTGTTCATGTATACATTATATACAGTATTATAATCATGATGTATATATAATATATATCATATATGTCCATTATATACGTGCATTTATAATATTACATAATCATTTAGAGGTAAGAAATGAAATGCACCGTTCATAGAGACGGTAAGCCGTACGTACGCATGAACGCTACTTTCATTTCTATTTAGTATTTATAGAATGAAATAATAATGATATAAAGCTATATTATAATTACATTATAATATAATATATAAAATCATAGTTCCATCCTTTATACGTCCCACATATGGTATTTAACGAATCAAATCACTTTGAGGGGGAGATAGTCCGTACTTCCTTAAATGAAGATATCGTGTTTACCCATAATGGAAACCAAAAAGGTATGCCCAAAATGAAAAATACAGAAGAATAAGGAAAAAATAAACATATTATATATCATATATAAATATATTTAAATCTTTATGGCCACCTTTTAAGGTGTTAAAATAATGTTGAACAATCATCGTTTCGGGAGGCATAAATTCACCATCCACGGAAACAATATGTTCTTTAACCATTAGATGTAGGTGTGTGTAAGTGTTGCTCGAATCCTTTTTATAACAACATCCTAGTATATTGAGTATACTGGATTTGTTACAAAAGAAAATAATAAAAAGAGTTTAGGGGGTTGGAGAAGCAAAATAAAACAAAAGGAATCAAATGAAGACAGTACCATAAAATCGGGTAACTCCCTTTGGTTTGATCTCAAAGGCTTCCTTGGGAACTCTTCTGCCCAAAGTGAGGCTTCAAGGAGTAATATAGGGATGTGGAGAGACAAAATGGGCAGGGTTTGGCCGACCCAAATGCTTTGGGAGTGTGGGTATGGAGGTAGAGGTGGGGGCCTTTTATAAGAGAAGAAGAGGGGCACTCTTGGAACGTAAAGATAAGTTACTTTATTTTAAAATGAGTTTCGGATTCAAAAGGTCACACATTGATATAATTCGAGGATAAGGTGATAAGGGTTCGAAATCCACTCATCCAATTGGTTTTGGCCTTGTTTAGGTCTTATATTTTACATTATCTTTCCATTTTATTTAAATTGTTCAATAATGAGGTCATCGCTGCATCATCATGATGTCATAAATAATTTAATTTATTTAATCTCTAAAAATTATTAAAAAAAATACTATGATGTAGGATATATTTTTATATTACTAATTAATATTTATAGTCAAAAATCTGACTTCTATAACCCCATGTAAAAATTGTTTTAGTAAAACATCTCATGTGTGTGTCATTTTTACTTTAACATTAAATAAAAAGTTATTTATGTCATTTCCCAACGAAAGTGGCTCCATGGGGTCCCCACATTGACCCATGGATTGTATTTGTCGGCCATGACACATCCAATTAGGTTAGTACATGTGTCTTGGTCATTTTATATTATTAAAGCATTATTT
Source organism: Viscum album (assembly GCA_963277665.1). NCBI lineage: Eukaryota > Viridiplantae > Streptophyta > Magnoliopsida > Santalales > Viscaceae > Viscum > Viscum album. Next base: position 1,960,219,542 of record OY728165.1, read on the forward strand.
TTACCTTAAACTACACTAATTACCACTCATCGTGATTAAGAACTTAAAAGTTACAATTCACCAAAAAATTATTTTAATCACATTGAACCAAATTTCACTTCTTAATGAAAACCATGTATGTTGGATTTTTGAAATTCAAAACACAGAGGTGGTAAAATTTCATTTAAACGAAAAATCAGTTTCTTTAACTACCACTTAGTGATTTCACTATTCATCAAAAATTGAAGTTTTTCAGAATAATACCTAAAATTCACCCAAAGCTATATTTGATATTCGGAATTCAAAAATGAAGTCTATTTTACAAAATTCAAAACATATATGTCACATTAATTAATTTAATAATTAATTCCCGATGTCATGACAAATAGCGTGTTTTTATGAAACAATAAGTATCAAAAGATTGACACCAGTTTAAGTCCAATTTCAAAGTGAAATTGACTCCAATGACCACCATTTGATTAAATTGTAAAAATATATTCTAATTTCACTCCAAAACAAATTCAAAACATAATTTAATCATATAAATAAATCTGATTAAAAAGCAGTTTTGATGTAAAATGCAGTATTTTTCACTATTCATTAAAAATGAACATTGTCAGAAAATACCGAAAATTCACACAAAGTAAATTTTGATGTCCCAATCATAAAGAATAATTTTATTTTGAAAAACATAGCTTATAAAATTTTCAAAATATATATTTACAAAGGGTTTGCAAACAAAAGGTAGTAAAACAATCTATTAAGAATATTAGTGTATTCCATGCATAAGATTGTATTTATTTTCATTTTAAGCCTCTAAAACACTATATAATTCATTAATAGACATAGATAAAAATATATATTATTCATTACTTACTTGGGATGTTACATCCTTCCCCCCTTTAGAAAAGTGTGTCCCCCTAATTTATTTACATATCAAATATATGGGGGTACTTATCCCTCATTGCATTTTCAGATTCCCATGTGGCCTCTTCCATCATGTGGTTTTTCCACAAAACATTTACCTGATTAATCACCTTATTTCGTAACACTTGCTCACTTTGGTCAAGAATTTGGACCGGTTGTTCCTCATATGATATGTTCTCTTCCAGCAGAACTACTTCTGGACTCAAAACATGAGATGGATCTGGCATATACTTTCTCAACATCGAAACGTGAAAAACATTGTGTACCTGAGATAAACTCGGAGGTAAAGCCACCTGGTATGCAACTGATCCAACTCTCTCCAGAATTTCATATGGTCTAATATACCTTGGACTCAGCTTTCCTTTCTTACCAAATCGCATCACACTTTTCCATGGTGATACATTGAGAAAAACATGATCACCTACCTCAAAAGATCGATCCTTCCTCCGGTTATCCGCATAACTCTTATTCCTGCTCTGAGCTGTTCTCATGTGTTTCTGTATCAGCTAAACTTGATATTCCATCTCTTCTACCAATTCTGGTCACATCAACTTCCTTCCACCCACCTAATCCCAGAAAGCTGGAGTTCGACACCGCTTCCCATATAACGCCTCAGATGGTGCCATCTATATACTGGAATGAAAAATGTTATTATATGAAAATTCAACCAAAGAAATATGTTGGTCCCAACATCCCTAATAATCCATAGAGCAAGAACGTAACATATCCTCCAAGTTCTGAATTGTTCGTTCTGACTGCCCATCTGATTGAGGATGAAAAGGTGTACTAAAAATTAATTTAGTACCCAACGACTTCTGAAGGCCTTTTCAAAAGTTAGAAGTGAACCTGGGATCACGGTCAGATAAAATGGAGAGAGGAACTCCATGTAACCTGAATAACTCTTTAAGGTTCAAACGAGAAATTTGATCTAGGGAAAAAGTATCTCGTATACCAAGGAAATGAGCAGATTTAGTCAAGCGATCAACAATAACCCAGATTGCATTATTACCTCTAGATCTCTTCGGTAATCCCACAACAAAGTCCATGGATATATTCTCCCATTTCCACTCTGGCACTGGTAAAGGCTGAAGCATCCCTTTCGGTAACTGCCACTCTTCTTTAACCTGTTGACATGTCAAACATTTCACAGTAAAATCAGCAATATCTCTTTTCATTCCATTCCACCAGTAATACTCCCGCAGATCTCTATACATCTTAGTACTTCCAGGATGAACTGAAAACGGAGAACTATGAGCTTCACATAACAACTCTCTCTTCAACTATGAATCACAAGGCACACACAATCTCTTCCCAAATCTCAAAACGCAATCATTATCAATGTTGAATTCAGGAAACATACCTTTCTGAACCCGCTCTACCTTTTTCTGCAACTCACTGTCTTGCTTCTGTGCTTTCTTGATTCTATCTGATAGAGATTATAACATCCCAAGAAAGTAATGAATAATAGATATTTTTATCTATGTCTATTAATGAATTAGATAGTGTTTTAGAGGCTTAAAATGAAAATAAATCCAATCTTAAACATGGAATACACTAATATTCTTAAAAGATTGTTTTACTGCCTTTTGATGGAAAAACCCTTTTAAATCAATCTTTTGACAATTTTGTAATCTATATTTGTCAAAATAAACATATTCATTATGATTGGGACATTTAATTTTACATGGGATAAACTTTTGTAATTTTTCTGACAATGTTCATTTTTTAATGAATAGTGAAAAATACTGCATTTTACATCAAAACTGCTTTTTCATTTAATTTAATTATATGGTTAGATTATATTTTTAATTGGTATTAAAGTTTAATCTGAATATAATTTTACCATTTAATCCAATGGTGGTATTTGGAATCAATTTCAATTTGAAATTGGACTTAAACTAGTGTCAATCTTTTGATACTTATTGTTTCATAAAAACACGCTATTTGTCATGACAGCGGGAATTAATTATTAAATTAATTAATGTGACTTATATGTTTTGAATTTTGTAAAATAGACTTCATTTTTGAATTCTGAATATCAAATATATCTTAGGGTGAATTTTTTCTAATTTTCTGAAAAACATCAATTTTTGATGAATAGTGAAACCACTAAGTGGTACTTATAAAAATTGATTTTTCGTTTAAATGATATTTTGCCATCATTGTGTATTGAATTTCAAAAATCCGACATAAATGGTTGTCATTAAGAAGTAAAATGTGGTTCAATGAGATTATAATAATTTTATTGGTGAATAGTAACTTATTATGTTTTTAATCGCGATTAGTCATAATTATGTAGTTTAAGGTAAAAATAATGTTTTAATAGTATGAGATGAGCTTGACACATGTCCTACCCTCATTGGATGTGTCTTGTCCGACCAAGAAAATCCATTGGTCAACTTGGGGACCCCATGGAGCCACTTTGGTTGGGAAATGACATAAATAACTTTTTATTTAATGTTAAAGTAAAAATGACACAAACATGACTTATTTTACTAAAACAATTGTTACATGGGGTTATAGAAGTCATATTTTTGACTATAAATATTCATTATAAAGATAATAAGATTTAATTCATCATATTAGTTTATTTTTAATTTTTAGACATTAAATAAATTAAATTATATATGACATCATGATGATGCAGCGATGACCTCATTATTTAATGATTTAAATAAAATGGAACGATAATGTAAAATCTAAGACCTAAACATGGCCAAAACAAATTGGATGAGTTTATTTAGAACCCTTATCACTTTATCCTAGAATTATATCAATGTGGGACCTTTTGAATCCAATACTCATTTTAAAATAAAGTAACATATCTTTACTTTCCAAAAGTGCCCCTCCACTCCTCTTATAAAAGGCCCCCACCTCTACCTCCTTACCCACACTCCCAAAGCCTTTGGCTCGGCCAAACCCTGCCCATTTTTTCTCTACATATCCCTATATTACTCCTTGAAGCCTCACTTTGGGCATAAGTCTTCCCAAGGAATCCTTTGAGCTCAAACCAAAGGGAGTTACCCGATTTTAAGGTAATGTCTTCTTTTGAGTCCTTTTGTTTTATTTTGCATCTCCAACCCCCTAAAATCTTTTCATTCATTTATTTTGTAACAAATACAGTATCTTCAATATAATAGGATGTTTTTATAATCATTATTCGAGATACAATTACACACACCAACATCTAATGGTTAACGAACATACTCTTTCTGTGGATGGAGAATTTATGCCTCCCGAAACGATGATTGTTCAACATTCTTTTAACACCTTAAAATGTGGCCATTAAGATGTCACTATATTTATATATGATATATAATATGTTTATGTTTTCCTTAAGATTCAGTATTTTTCATTTTGGGCATACCTTTATGGTTTCCATTATGGGTAAACGCGATATCTTCATTTAAGGAAGTGCGGACTACCGCCCCCTCAAAGTGATTTGATTTGTTAAATACCATATATGGGACGTATAAAGGATAGAACTATGATATTATATATTATATTATAATGTAATTATAATATACCTTTATATCATTATGATTCCATTCTATAAAATACGAAATAGAAATGAAAGTAGTGTTCATGCGTACGTACGGCTTGCCGTCTCCATGAACAGTGCATTTCATTTCTTACCTCTAAATGATTATGTAATATTATAAATGCATGTATATACTGTATATATATGATATATAAATAATTATTATAATTATGGATATAATGGATACATGAACAACATGTAATTATAAAGGGTTTATTTTTTACTCAAGTACCAATGATCGTTAAAACGACCGTTATTAACTTAAATAATTACATAGTGTTCATGACATGGAAATAATTGATATAAAAGGAATAATGAACATGAATAAGGTTCTTAAACAAGTATAAATTAACTCAAGTTTATTATTCAGGAGATTAAAGAACGACCGAGTCAAGTCGGACCCGAGGTATGGGACTTCGTCTCAATCTCCTTTCATTGAGGCATATTTTGTGTTATACACAACCTTCTTTTATACGGTGTATAAATCCCTTTGACTATTACGTTTATCCAAAAGTAATATTTTTTATACGAATCTTTTTACTAAACGAAAAAAGGGAATGTTTTTGTCGTACGTATGTGGTGACAATGACTTCTCCACCGCCGTGACCATTATTTGAGTTTCGGCTTCCTCTACAAGCCATACCATTTCTTAAAAGAAAAATAAATACCATGTTTTACTTTTATTTTATTTTGGTATTGAAAATGGTTTTCATAGTGTTTTTATATCAATGTTTTGTATTGATATCTTTTGATTGAAAGGTTGAAAAGATATGTTTCCTTTATGCATGTTTTATGTGATACGATTATGTTGAGGTTCTTGGGCATTGTTATGAAGATGGGTGGTTCCGTGATAAACTAAGGGCGGGTGAGCCCGATATAGCTCTCCAATGCATTGGGTAACGCGAATGAGTGAAACTTTAAGGTTTCTCCGAAGAGATTTAGGGAATATACTGTGATGGGTATTTCAAACGTATCCAAGAGGGTTACTCCCTACGTAAGAATGTTATGAATGCCTCAAGTTACCTTTATGTCTTATGATTTCTATGATTTATTAATGATTTGATGAAGTATGCTAATGTGATTATGTTTTATGGGTAAAGTATGATTTCATTCTTATGTATATATGTACCCATGTTTCCTTTCCATATTTTTATATCCCTTACTGAGATTTTTATGCTCATCCCAAGTTTTTTTCAAATGTTTCTCACAGGTCAAGGGAAAGGTACATGATATGATGATAGTGTCAAGGAAGTGTCAAGAAAGAATCTATGTTTTATTTTAAATATGTTTCCATTCATGGGAATGAAGAATACTATCTCTACGTAACCACTTTGTTTATATGTGGAATGTAAGACAAGTTTTATGATCTAATTCTCTAAAACTCTAAACCTGATAAGATCATCAATGTGTTATCTTGTAATAACTCAAGATTAAGTAAGGTTTAAGTATGGGGCCTTATAGTTGGTATCAGTGGTCGGTTTAGATAACTTTAGGAGTTATAATTCTATTAAATGATTATCCAAAAATATATTTTTTTGAAATGATATAGCATTTGAAGATTACCATGTTGCTTCATCTAAGACATGTTTGTTCAGAATGGTTTTCCGCAGAGGAAACAGGGAAGCAGTGCTAGGAAGGCATACAGAAGGAAATAACCTTCCGAATCAGCATCCTGAGATTGTCAGAATTGGAAATGAACAGTTTTTTGCAGTAATGGCGCAGTTGACTCAAGCGATAAATGGTGGTGTTATCCATACACGAGATCAGCCAGATAAACCGCAGAGGAACATGTCAGTGGTGGAACATTTCATGAGGCAACATCCCCCATCATTCAGAGGATCATCTGACCCTGTGCTAGCTGAATGGTGGATTAAAGTACTGGAGAAGATTTTTGATGTCATAGGGTGTTCAGACCATCAAAAGGTTAGTCTTTCTATTTACCGTTTGGAGGGTGAGGCAGATCAGTGGTGGTCTATGGTTAAAAATATCAGGGACGCCGATGAGATTGATGCTCTTGACTGGGATGAATTCAAAGGTATGTTTCTTGAGAAGTATTTTCCTAAGGCTGTTCGACTTAGGATGGAAAAGAAATTCTTGGAATTGAGGCAAGAGGAAGACTCAGTGGCTACCTATGAAGAAAGGATCACTCGATTGGCAAGGTATTCTCTAAATTTTATCCGAGACCTTGATAGTAAAATCAATAATTTTTACTCAGGATTAAAGCCAAAATATCGAAGGGCATTAGCATATCGTGAGTTTAAATGTTATGAAAATCTTGTTCGATGTGCTGAGAAGGTGGAAATGGAGTTTTCCGATGATCAAGTGTTCTATAACAACCAATAGAAGAAGAGACCGAGGTGGCAAGAGAAAGGTAAGAATTCTTCAAAAAAGTCTGATGGTAAGAAAACTAAGTTTCCAGTTTGTGATAAATGTGGAAAAAGGCATGCTGGGGAATGTCTTCTGAATTCTGGAAAGTGCTACTGATGTGTTAAGATGGGACTTAGGGCTCGTGATTGCACTAAAAAGGATCAAGGTGAAGGTAAGACCAAATTTGATTTATAGTTAGTGAAATGTTATAAGTGCAATGAGATGGGTCACTATGAAAATGAGTGTCTGACAAAGAGCTTGAGTGATGGGAAGCAGTTAGACTACAAGCAGAAAGGGGTGGTGAAATCCTTTGCAACTACTTTAGCAGATGTCGGGCCATCAAATGAAGTTGTATCAGGTACTTTGTTTGTTTTTTCAGATTATGCCAGTGTGTTGTTTGATTCGGGGTCTACAGATTCTTTCATCTCTGAAACCTTTTCTTGTAAAATGGGAATACCATCTCAAGAAATGACTCCTGAACTTTTGGTAAAAACACCTGTGGGAAATGTTGAGGAAAAAAGAATTTATAAGAATCTTCCTATCCTTATCTGTGGAAGGAACCTACTTGAAAACCTTATTGTTCTACCTCTAGTAGTGTTTGATGTTATCCTGGGTATGCATTGGCTCTCTATTTACCATGATAAGATTGACCGTAGAGCTAAAGAAGTTTCTTTTTAGAAAGACTTTTAGTTTGTGTACAAGAATGAACCCTTACTCTTGATAACTTATCAAGAGGCCGAGAAACTTGTAAAAGATGGAAATGAATGTTACCTTGCACACATCATTGAAAATAAATGATCTGTTCCGATTAATGTTGTGCCAGTGGTAAATGAGTTTCCTGATGTTTTTCCTGACGAGTTGCCTGGAATAATACCAGATCGGGAAGTTGAATTTACTGTTGACTTAGTTCATGATGATAAGCCAATTTGAAAACCCCCGTATCGAATGGCTCAAATTGTACTTTTAGAGTTGAAGGAGAAACTGTAAGATTTATTAGAAAAAGGTTTCATTTGACCTAGCACATCACCATGGGGTGCTCCTATTTTATTTGTTAAAAAGAAAGATGGTTCTATGAGACTATGCATTGATTATATATCCTTGAATAATATCACTGTTAAGAACAAATATCCTTTTCCTCATATCGATGATTTGTTTGATCAGCTCCAGGGAGCTTTGTTTTTTTCAAAGATTGACCTGAGATCGGGGTACCACCAGCTGAAGGTAAAGGAATAAGATGTTCCGAAGACCGCTTTACATACAAGATATGGAAATTATGAATTTGTAGTAATGCCTTTTGGGCTAACCAATGCACCTGATGTATTCATGGACTTAATGAATAGAGTTTTCAATGAGTTCTTGGATAAGTTTGTGGTGGTTTTCATTGATGATATTTTGGTGTTTTCTAAAAGTAAAGTGGAGCATGAAAGACATTTAAGGGTTATCTTGCAAACCTTAAAAGAAAATAAACTATATGGAAAATTCAGAAAGTTTGAGTTTTGGTTGCAACAAATTTCTTTCCATGGTCATATTGTTTCTAAAGATGGGATAAGTGTTGATCTTTCAAAAACAAAGGTTGTTGAAGAATGCCCAAGACCCACAAATGTAACTGAGATTCATAGCTTCCTTGGTTTGGAAGGATATTACCGAAGGTTTGTTAGATACTTTTCACGGTTATGTAGTCCAATGACTAAGCTAACTCGAAAGGGTGTTAAGATTATCTGGACAAAATAATGTGATGATTGTTTTCAGTAATTGAAAAGAAGATTGATGAATGCTCCAGTTTTGGCACTACCTTCTAGGAATGGTGAGTTTGTTATATACAGTGATGCTTCATTGAAAGGACTTGGTTGCATCCTAATGCAGAATGATCAGGTAATTTCATATGCATCACGACAGTTGAAAACTCATGAGGTAAATTACCCTACACATGATTTGGAATTAGCTGCTGTTGTTTTTGCTTTAAAAGTTTGGAGGCATCATTTGTATGGAGTAATGTGTGAAATATATACTGATCACAAAATATTAAAGTATATATTCACTCAGAAATAATTGAACATGAGACAAAGGAGATGGATAGAATTAATCAAGGATTATGATTGTACAATTCATTACCATCTGGGAAAAGCAAATAAAGTGGATGATGCTTTGAGTCGAAAAAATAATGCTTCATTAGAAATGTTGCGTTTGGAACGTGATCCTTTGGTTAAGGATTTGATGAACTTTGGCATAGATGTTGTTGGTGCAGGAAGTTCTTCTATTTTGTTTCTGGTATCAGTGAGATCATCTCTATCAGATAGAATCAAGCAATCACAGAAGCAAGACAGTGAGTTGCAAAAAAAGGTAGAGCTGGTTCAGAAAGGTATGTTTCCTGAATTCACCATTGATAATGATTGCGTTTTGAGATTTGGGAAGAGATTGTGTGTGCCTTGTGATTCACAGTTGAAGATAGAGTTGTTATGTGAAGCTCATAATTCTCTATTTTCAGTTCATCCTGGTAGTACTAAGATGTATAGAGATCTGCGGGAGTATTACCGGTGGGATGGAATGAAAAGAGATATTGCTGATTTTACTGTGAATTGTTTGACTTGTTAGCAGGTTAAAGCAGAGCGGCAGTTACCGAAAGGGATGCTTCATCATTTACCAGTGCCAGAGTGGAAATGGGAGAATATATCCATGGATATTATTGTGGGATTACCGAAGACATCTCGAGGTAATAATGCAATCTGGGTTAGTGTTGATCGCTTGACCAAATATGCTCATTTCCTTGCTATATGAGATACTTTTTCCCTAGATCAACATTCCCGTTTTTATCTTAATGAGATAGTCAGGTTACATGGAGTTCCTCTATCCATTGTATCTGATCGTGATCCCAGGTTCACTTCTAACTTTTGGAAAGGCCTTCAGAAGTCATTGGATACTAAATTAAATTTTAGTACAGCTTTCCATCCTCAATCAGATGGGCAGTCAGAACAAACAATTCAGACCTTGGAGGATATGCTACTAGCTTGTTCTATGGATTATCAGGGAAGTTGGGACCAACATCTTTCTTTGGTTGAATTTTCATATAATAACAATTTTCATTCCAGTATACAGATGGCACCATTTCAGGCATTATATGAGAAGCGGTGTCGAACTCCAGCTTTCTGGGATGAAGTGGGTGAAAGGAAGTTGATGGGGCCAGAATTGGTAGAAGAGATGGCAGAAAAAGTTCAGCTGATTCAGAAACACATGAGAACAGCTCAGAGCAGGAAGAAGAGTTATGTGGACAATAGGAGGAAGGATCTCTCTTTTGAGGTAGGTGATCTTGTTTTTCTCAATGTTTCACCTTGGAAAAGTGTGATGAGATTTGGTAAGAAAGGAAAGATGAGTGCAAGGTTTATTGGACCATATGAAATTCTGGAGAGAGTTGGATCAGTTGCATACCGGGTGGCTTTACCTCCGAGTTTATCTCAGGTACACAATGTTTTTCACGTTTCGATGTTGAGAAAATATATGCTAGATCCATCTCATGTTTTGAGTCCAGAGGTAGTTCAGCTAGAAGAGAACCTATATTATGAGGAACAACCGGTCCAGATTCTTGACCACAGGGAGAAAGTGTTACGGAATAAGGTGATTAAACAGGTAAAGGTTTTGTGGAAAAACCACATGATGGAAGAGGCAACATGGGAATCTGAAAATGCAATGAGGGATAAGTACCCCCATTTATTTGATAAGTAAATAAATTGTGGGGATGTAATTTTCTAAAGGGGGGAAGGATGTAACATCCCAAGTAATTAATGAAAAATAGATATTTTTATCCATGTCTATTAATGAATTAGATAGTGTTTTAGAGGCTTAAAATGAAAATAAATTCAATCTTAAGCATGGAATACACTAATATTCTTAAAAGATATTTTTACTCCCTTTTGATGGAAAACCGTTTTTAAATCAGTATTTTGACAATTTTATAATCTATATTTGTCAAAATAAACATATTGATTATGATTGGGACATTTAATTTTACATTGGATAAATTTTTGGTATTTTTCTGACAATGTTCATTTTTTAATGAATAGTGAAAAATACTGCATTTTACATCAAAATTGCTTTTTCATTTAATTTAATTATATGGTTAGATTATATTTTTAATTGGACTTAAAGTGTAATCTGAATATAATTTTACCATTTAATCCAACGGTGGTCGTTGAAATAAATTTCACTTTGAAATTGGACTTAAACTAGTGTCAATCTTTTGATACTTATTGTTTCATAAAAACACGCTATTTGTCATGACAGTGGGAATTAATTATTAAATTAATTAATGTGACTTATATGTTTTGAATTTTGTAAAATAGACTTCATTTTTGAATTCGGAATATCAAATATAGCTTAGGGTGAATTTTTGGTAATTTTCTGAAAAACGTCAATTTTTGATGAATAGTGAAACCACTAAGTTGTACTTATAAAAACTGATTTTTCATTTAAATGAAATTTTGCCATCTTTGTGTTTTGAATATCAAAAATCCGACATAAATGGTTGTAATTAAGAAGTAAAATATGATTCAATGAGATTATAATTTTTTTTTGGTGAATAGCAACTTATTAAGTTTTTAATCGTGATTAGTGGTAATTAGTGTAGTTTAAGTTAAAAATAATGTTTTAATAGTATGAGATGAGCATTACACATGTCCTACCCTCATTGGATGTGTCATGGCAGACCATGAAAAGCCATGGGTCAACTTGGGGACCCCATGGAGCCACTTTGGTTGGAAAATGACATAAATAACATTTTAATTAATGTTAAAGTAAAAATGACACAAACATGAGTTATTTTACTAAAACAATTTTCACATGGGGTTATACAAGTCCAATTTTTTACTATAAATATTCATTAGAAATATAAACAGATTTCCTAAATCATAGTAGTTTTTTAATAATTTTTAGACATTAGATAAATTAAATTATTTATGACATCATGATGATGCAGTGATGACCTCATTATTTAACGATTTAAATAAAATGGAAAGATAATGTAAACTCTAAGACATACACATTTCCAAAACCAATTGGATGAGTGGAGATAGAACCCTTATCACCTTATCCTCGAATTATATCAATGTGGGACCTTTTGAATCCGAAACGCATTTTAAAATAAAGTAACTTATCTTTACTTTCCAAAAGTGCCCCTCCTCTCCTCTTATAAAAGGCCTCCACCTCTACCTCCTTACCACACTCCCAAAGCCTTTGGCTCGGCCAACCACTGCCCATATTTTCTCTCCATATCCCTCTATTACTCCTTGAAACCTCACTTTAGGCAGAAGTCTTCCCAATGAAGCCTTTGAGCTCAAACCAATGGGAGTTACCCGATTTTAAGGTAATGTCTTCTTTTGAGTCCTTTTGTTTTATTTTTCTTCTCCAACCCCCTAAAATCTTTTTAATCATTTATTTTGTGACAAATCCAGTATCTTCAATATACTAGAATGTTTATATAATAAGGATTCGAGCTACACTTACACACACCTACATATAATGGTTAACGAACATACTGTTTCCGTGGATGACGAATTTATGCCTCCCGAAACGATGATTGTTCAACATTATTTTAACACTTTCAAAGGTGGCCATTAATATGTCAATATATTTATATATGATATATAATATGTTTATGTTTTCCTTAAGCTTCTGTATTTTTCATTTTTGGCATACCTTTATGGTTTCAATTATGGGTAAACGCGATATCTTCATTTAAGGAAGTGCGGACTACCGCCCCCCAAAGTGATTTGATTCGTTAAATACCATATGTGGGACGTATAAAGGATGGAACTATGATATTATATATGATATTATATTGGAATTAGAATATACTTGTATATCATTATGATTCCATTCTATAAAATACGAAATAGAAATGAAACTAGTGTTCATGCGTATGTACGGCTTACCGTCTCCATGAACGGTGCATTTCATTTCTTACCTATAAATGATTATGTAATATTATAAATGAATTTATATACTGGATATATATGATATATACATAATGATTATAATTCCGGATATAATGGATACATGAACAAAATGTTATTATAAAGGGTTTATTTTTTACTGAAGTACCAATGATCGTTAAAACGACCGTTATTAACTTAAATAATTACATAGTGTTCATTACATGGCAATAAGCGATATAAAAGGAATAATGAACTTGAAAAAGGTTCTTAAACAAGTAGAAATTAACTCAATTTTATTATTTAGGAAATTAAAGAATGACCGAGTCAAGTCGGACCCGAGGAATGGGACTTCATCTCAATCTCCTTTCATTGAGGCATATTTTGTTTTATACACAACCTTCTTTTATACGGTTTATAAATCCCTTTGACTTTTACATTTATCCAAAAGGAATATTTTTTATATGAAGCGTTTTACTAAATGACAAAAGGGAATGTTTTTGTCGTACGTATGCAGTGACAACGACTTCTCCGCCGCCGTGACCTTTATTTAAGTTTCAGCTTCCTCTACAAGCCATACCTTTTTTTTAAAAGAAAAATAAATACCATGTTTTACTTTTCTTTTATTTTGGTACTGAAAATGGTTTTCATAACGTTTTTATATCAATGTGTTGTATTGATATCTTGTGATTGAAAGGTGGAAATTTTATATTTCCTTTATGCATGTTTTATGTGATATGATTATGTTGAGGTTCCTGGGCATTATTATAAAGATGGGTGGTTCCATGATAAACTAAGGGCGGGTGAGCCCGATATAGCTCTCTAATGCATTGGGTAACGCGAAGGAGTGAAACGTTAAGGTTTCTCCGAAGAGATTTAGGGAATATATTGTGATGGGTATTCCAAACGTAACCAAGAGGGTTACTCCCTACGTAAGAATGTTATGAAGGCATCAAGTTACCTTTATGTCTTATGATTTCTATGATTTATTCATGATTTGATGAGGTATGCAAATGTGTTTATGTTTTATGGGTAAAGAATGATTTCATTCTTATTTATATATGTACCCATGTTTCCTTTCCATATTTTTATATCCCTTACTGAGCTTTTTATGTTAATCCCAAGTTTTTTTGAAATGTTTTTCATAGGTCATGTGAAAGGTACATGATATGATGATAGTGTCAAGGAAGTGTCAAGAAAGAATCCATGTTTTATTTTAAATATGTTTCCATTGATGGGAAAGAAGAATACTATCTTTATGTAACCACTTTGTTTATATGTGGAATGTAAGGAATGTTTTATGAACTAATTCTCTAAAACTCTAAACCTGAAAAGATCCTCAATGTGTAATCATGTAATAACTCAATATTTTGTAAAGTTTAAGGCTGGGGCTTTAGAGAGATGATCTCACTGATACCTGAAACAAAACAGAAGAACTTCCTACACCAACAAATTCTATGACAAAGTTCATCAAATACTTAACCAAAGGATCACGTTCCAAACGCAACATTGCTAATGAAGCATTACATTTTTGAATCAAAGCATCAGCCACTTTATTTGCTTTTCCCGGATGGTAATGAATTGTACAATCATAATTCTTGATTAATTATAGCCATATAGTTTGTCTCATGTTCAATTCTTTCTGAGTGAATATATACTTTAAACTTTTGTGATCGGTATATATTTCACACTTTACTCCATACAAATTATGCCTCCAAATTTTTAAAGCAAAAACAACAGCAGCTAATTACAAATCATGTGTAGGGTAATTTACCTCATTAGATTTCAACTGTCGTGAAGCATAAGCAATTATCTGATCATTCTGTATTAGGATGCAACCAAGTCCTTTCAATGAAGCATCACTCTATATAAGAAACTCACCATTTCTGGAAGGTAGTTCCAAAACTGGAGCATTCCCCAATCTTCTTTTCAATTCCTGAAAACAATAATCACATTCTTTTATCCAGATAAACTTAACACCCTTCCGAGTTAGCTTAGTCATTGGACTAGATAACCGTGAAAAATTTCTAACAAACCTTCGGTAATAGCCTGCCAAACCAAGGAAGCTATGAATCTCAGTTACATTTGTTGGTCTTGGCCAGTCTTCCACAACTTTAGTTTTTTCAGGATCAACAGTTATCCCATCTTTAGAAACAATGTGACCAAGGAATGAAATTTGTTGCAACCAAGTCTCACACTTGCTGAATTTCCCATACAATTTCTTTTCTTTTAAGGTTTGCAAGATAACCCTTAAATGTCTTTCATGCTCCTCATTACTTTTAGGAAACACCAAAATATCATCAATGAAAACCACCACAAACTTATCCAAGAACTCATGGAAAATTCTATTCATTAAGTCCATGAATACAGCAGGTGCATTGGTTAGCCCAAAAGGCGTTACTAAAAATTCATAATGGCCATATCTTGTACGGAACGTAGTCTTCGGAACGTATTCTTCCTTTACCTTTAGCTGATGGTACCCCGATCTCAAGTCAATCTTTGAAAAATACTGAGCTCCCTGGAGTTGATACAACTTCATTTGATGGCCTGACATCTGCTGAAGTAGTTGCAAAGTATTTCACCACGCCTTTATGCTTGTAGTCTAACTGCTTCCCATCACTCAAGCTCTTTGTCGGACACTCATTTGCATAGTGACCCATCTCATTTCACTTAAAACATTTCACTAACTGTAAATCAAATTTGGTCTTACCTTCACCTTGATCATTTTCAGTGCAATCACGAGCCTTATGTCCCATATTACCACATCGGTAGCACTTTCCAGAATTCAGAAGACATTCCCCAGCATGCCTTTTGCCACATTTATCACAAACTGGAAACTTAGTTTTCTTACCATCGGACTTTTTTGAAAAAATCTTACCTTTCTCAGGCCACCTTGGTCTCTTCTTCGGTTGGTTGTTATAGAACACATGTTCATCGAAAAACTCCATTTCCACCTTCTCAGCACATCGAACAAGCTTTTCATTACTTTTAAACTCATGAGAAGCTAAGGCCCATTGATATTTTGGCTTTAATCCTGAGTAAAAACGATTGATTTTACTATCAAGGTCTCGGAAAAAATTTGGAGCATACCTTGCCAATCGAGTGAACCTTTCTTCATAGGTAGCCACTGAATCTTCCTCTTTCCTCAATTCGAAGAATTGATTTTCTATCCTAAGTCAAACAACCTTAGGAAAATAATTCTCAAGAAACATACCTATGAATTCATCCCAGTCAAGAGCATCAATCTCATCAGCGTCCCTGATATTTTTAACCATCAACCACCACTGATCTGCTTCACCCTCCAAATGATAAATAGCTAGACTAACATTTTGATTGTCTGAACACCGCATGACATCGAAAATATTCTCCAGTGCTTTAATCCACCCTTCAGCTAACACAGGGTTAGATGATCCTCTGAATGATGGGAGATGTTGCCTCATGAAATGTTCCACCACTGACATGTTCCCTTGCGGTTGATCTGGCTGATCTCGTGCATGGATACCACCGCCATTTATCGCTTGAGTCAACTGTGCCATTACTACAACAAACTGTTCAGTTCCAATTCTGACCATCTCAGGATGCTGATTCGGAAGTTTATTTACTTCTGTATGCCTTCCTAGCACTGCTTCCCTGTTTCCTCTGCGGAAAACCATTCTGAACAAACATGTCTTAGATGAAGCAACATTGTAATCTTTAAATGCTATATCATTTCAAAAAAAATATATATTTTTGGATAAACATTTAATAGAATTCTAACTCCTAAAGTTATCTAAACCAACCTTTGATACCAACTATAAGGCCCCGACCTTAAACCTTACATAATCTTGAGATATTACAAGATTACACATTGATATAAAAACATTATGAAAACCATTTTCAATACCTAAATAAAAGAAAAGAAAAACATGGTATTTATTTTTCTTTTTTTAAAAAAGTATGGCTTGTAGAGGAAGCCAAAACTCAAATAATGGTCACAGCGGCGGAGAAGTCGTTGTCGCCACATACGTACGGAAAAAACATTCCCTTTTGTCGTTTAGTAAACACTTCATATAATAAAGATTCCTTTTTAATAAATGTTAAATTCAAAGGGTTTTATACACCGTATAAAAGAAGGTTGTGTATAAAACAAAATATGCCTCAATGAAAGGAGATTGAGACGAAGTCTCATACCTCGGGTCCGACTTGACTCGGTCGTTCTTTAATCTCCTGAATAATAAACTTGAGTTAATTTCTACTTTTTTAAAAACCTTTTTCAAGTTCATTATTCCTTTTATATAACTTATTTCCATGTCATGAACACTATGTAATTATTTAAGTTAATAACGGTCGTTTTAACGATCATTGGTACTTGAGTCAAAAATAATACCTTTATAATTATAAGTTGTTCATGTATCCATTATATCCAGTATTATAATCATGATTTATATATCATATATATCATATATATCCAGTATATATGTGCATTTATAATTTTACATAATAATTTAGATGTTTGAAATGAAATGCACCGTTCATGGAGACGGTAAGCCGTACGTACGCATGAACGCTACTTTCATTTATATTTCGTATTTATAGAATGGAATAATAATGATATAAAGGTATATTATAATTCCAGTATAATATCATATATAATATCATAGTTCCATCCTTTATACATCCCACATATGGTATTTAACGAACACTACTGGAAATTCGGGCTATAGCCACGGTTTAGAACCGTGGCTATAGGCCCTCAAACCGTGGCTATAGGTAATATCCATGGTTCCTCGAACCGTGGCTAAGTTTGGCGTGGCTATAGGCCTAGACCTATAGCCACGGTTCCAAACCGTGGCTTTAAATCTATAGCCACGGTTTCAACCGTGGCTATACTAAAGGCCGTACAGAATATATTGCCACGGTTTTAAACCGTGGAAATAAACCAATAGCCACGGTTTAAAACCGTGGCTATAGGGTGTCCAAATCCAAACAAAAAATACCCCATGCCACCCCCTGCCAGTCCCCCCCACTGCCACCCCACTGCGAGTCCCCCCCTGCCCCCTGCTTGTCCCCCTGTCAGCACCCCACCCACCTGCTTGTTCCCCTGCTAGCCCCCCCTGCCCCCTGCCCCCCTGCCAGCCCCCCTGCCCCCTACTTGTCCCCCTGCGAGCCCCCCTGCCACCCCTGCCAGCCCCCCCTGCCACCCCTGCGAGCCCCCCCCCCTGCCACCCCTTCCAGCCCCCCCTGCCCCCTGCCAGCCCCCCTGCCCCCTGCTTGTCCCCCTGCCAGCCCCCCTGCTAGTCCCCCTGCCAGCCCCCCCCCCCGGCCCCCTACCAGTCCCCCCTGCCTGGACACCCCTCCCCCTGCTAGTCCCCCCTCCCCCTGCTAGTCCCCCCTTCCCCCTACTACCCCCCTGCCCCTGCTAGTCCCCCCCCCCCCACGGCCAGCCCCCCCCCCCCTGTGCCCCTGCCAGCCCCCCCCCGCCCCATGCTTGTCCCCCTGCCAGCCCCCCCTGCTAGTCCCCCCGCCAGCCCCCCCTGCCCCCTACCAGTCCCCCCTGCCTGGACACCCCTCCCCCCTGCTAGTCCCCCCATCCCCCCTGCTAGTCCCTCCCCCCTACCCCCTGCTAGCCCCCCTGCCCCTTCTAGTCCCCCCCCCAGCCAGCCCCCCCCCCCCCCCCGCCCCCAGCCAGCCCCCCCTGCCCCCTGCTTGTCCCCCACGCCAGCCCCCCCCCCCTCTGCCCCCTACCAGTCCCCCCTGCCTGGACACCCCTCCCCCCTGCTTGTCCCCCCTTGCCACCCCCCTACCCCCTGCTAGTCCCCCCCTGCTTGTCCCCCTGCCAGCCCCCCCCCCCCCCCCCCTACCACCCCCCTGCTTGTCCCCCTGCCAGCCCCCCCTGCCCCCTGCCAGCCCCCTGCATTTTTCCTTTTCTTCAGAGCCTTTATTTCTAAAATACCTTCTAATGTCATGACCATTGTTATTATTAGTGTTCTATTCCTCTTCTTTGTTATGCATGACAGAGTTCTTCTTTATTGGTTCATTTCATGAAGCATTCTTAATTGAGTTTGTAATGTTCATGTTATATAGCATCAACGAAATGGTATTTTGGTTAGATAATAGGGATACATGCTGTTCATAATAGTTCATATTCTCTACAGATTTAGCACCAACAAAAGTTAAATTAATAGAATGAAGAGTAGGTTTACCTGGGTCCTTTGAATCATCTATATTCTGCATCTTGATAGCGTCCAGATCTAATGAAAGGGGCTTCTGCCCGATAGGTTCAAAATGTGCCTGCATTAGCGTGGGGTCTTGTACAGAGGTTGTGCTTCCTTTTGTATGTTTTATAGGTTCCAGTGTCAAGGTACCTTGTTTATCAATGTTAGTGTGTTTTGTTTGTGCCTTAGCCTAAAGAGACTTTAGACTAATATGAGGATTCCTACTTTTTATAGGACAACCAGTGGTATGAATGATGTTTAGATTAGTGGAGAGTTTTATGGTTTTTATAGCAGTGCCAGTGGCATCCAGAGTTTTAGAGTCATAGGTGTAGTGAGCAGAGGAAAAAGAACCTAAACCATTTGACTGATTGTTAGACTCATTTATTATCTCTTGGTTTGGTGTGAAATTCAGTCAAAAGCAGACATTGAATTTTCATCACAACAGGCTGATCCGGTTCAGACGACATGTGCAGAGGATGAGGATGATCTGGTTCGGACAACATGTGAAGAGGATGAGGAAAAAGAAGAATTACCGAACAAATATTATGTGATACATGTACAATAAAATATGTCAAACAATTCCAAACCAATGTTTTCAGTTGAATTGAGCCTGTGTACCACCTACTATGCACGTTTTGTGGAAAGATGGATGAGGCAGCGCTGAGAGGAGATATAGTTTAGGAATGAGGAAATACGAAAAATTAGAGCTAACCATTCAATGTTTCTCTAAGGAGGAGTAACCGCCGCAGGGTGTCGTCCTGGAGCAGGGCCAAATCACGGCGTGACCGCGGCGTGACCGCGGCGTGACCGCAGCGTGACCGTGGCGTGACCGCGGCATGACCGCAGCGTGACCACAACGTGTTGGCCCGGTCCAGCGACATCCGCGGGGCAACATCTTCCACTTAGTTTCAAATAGGATGATATGGGTATGTGTAGACTACCAGTCCCCTCCCCCATGTCTGGACACCCCCCCTGTCTGGACACCCCCCCCCTGTCTGGACACCCCCCCTGCCACCCCCTGCCAGTCCCCCCCTGCCACCCCCTGCCAGTCCCCCCTGCCAGTCCCCCCTGCCCCCTGCCAGCCTCCCCTGCCCCCTACTTGTCCCCCTGCCACCCCCCTACCCCCTGCCAGCCCCCCCTTCCCCCTACTTGTCCCCCTGCCAGCCCCCCCTGCCCCCTGCTTGTCCCCCTGCCAGCCCCCACCCCCCTACCAGTCCCCCCCTGCCTGGACACCCCTGCCCCCTGCCCCTGCTAGTCCCCCCCTCCCCCTGCTAGTCCCTCCCACTGCCCCCTGTTAGCCCCCCTGCCCCCTGCCAGCCCCCCCCCCCCCCCCCCCCCGTCCCCCTGCCAGCCCCCCCTGCTTGTCCCCCTGCCAGCCCCCCCCCCCCCCCCGCCCCCTGCTTGTCCCCCTGCCAGTCCCCCCTGCCTAGACACCCCCCTGCCCCTGCTAGTCCCCCCTCCCCCCCGCTAGTCCCTCCCCCCTGCCCCCTGCTAGCCCCCCCCTGCACCCTGCCAGGCCCCCCCCCCTGTCCCCCTGCCAACCCCCCTGCTTGTCCCCCTGCCAGCCCCCCCTGCCCCCTGCTTGTCCCCCTGCCAGCCCCCCTGCTAGTCCCCCCCCGCCAGCCCCCCCTTCCCCCTACCAGTCCCCCCCTGCCTGGACACCCCTCCCCCCTGCTTGTCCCCCCTTGCCACCCCCTGCCAGTCCCCCCTGCCCCCTGACACCCCCTGCTAGTCCCCCCTGCTTGTCCCCCTGCCAGCACCCCCCTGCCACACCCCTACATGTCCCCCTGCCAGCCCCCCCCCCCCGGCCCCTGCCAGCCCCCCCTGCCCCTGCCACCCCCCCTGCCCCTGCCAGCCCCCCTGCCCCCTGCTTGTCCCCCTGCCAGCCCCCCCCCCCCATGCCCCCTGCTTGTCCCCCTGACAGCCCCCCTGCATTTTTCCTTTTCTTCAGAGCCTTTATTTCTAAAATACCTTTTTATTTCATGACCATTGTTATTATTAGTGTTCTGTTCCTCTTCATTGTTAGGTATGACAGAGTTCTTCTTTATTGGTTCATTTATTGAAGCATTCTTAATTGATTTTGTAATGTTCATGTTATATAGCATCAACGAAATGGTATTTTGGTTAGATAACAGGGATACAGGCTGTTCATAATAGTTCATATTATCTACAAATTTAGCACCAACAAAAGATAAATTAATAGAATGAAGAGTAGGTGTACCTGGGTCCTTTGAATCATCTATATTCTGCATCTTGATAGCGTCCAGATCTAATGGAAGGGGCTTCTGCCCGATGGGTTCAAAATGTGCCTGCATTAGTGTGGGGTCTTGTACAGAGGTTGTGCTTCCTTTTGTATTTTTTATAGGTTCCAGTGTCAAGGTACCTTGTTTATCAATGTTAGTGTGTTTTGTTTGCACCTTAGCCTAAAGAGACTTTAGACTAATATGAGGATTCCTACTTTTTATAGGACAACCAGCGGTATGAATGACGTTTAGATTAGTGGAGAGTTTTCTGGTTTTTATAGCAGTGCCAGTGGCATCCAGAGTTTTAGAGTCACAGGTGTAGTGAGCAGAGGAAAAAGAACCTAAACCATTTGTCTGATTGTTTGACTCATTTATTATCTCTTGGTTTGGTGTGAAATTCAGTCAAAAGCAGACATTGAATTTTCCTCACAACAGGCTGATCCAGTTCAGACGACATGTGCAGAGGATGAGGATGATCTGGTTCGGACAACATGTGAAGAGGATGAGGAAAAAGAAGAATTACCGAACAAATATTATGTGATACATGTACAATAAAATATGTCAAACAATTCCAAACTAATTTTTTCAGTTGAATTGAGCCTTTTTACCACCTGCTATGCACGTTTTGTGGAAAGATGGATGAGAGGCAGCGCTGAGAGGAGATATAGTTTAGGAATGAGGAAATACGAAAAATTAGAGCTAACCATTCAATGTTTCTCTGAGGAGTAACCGCCACAGGGTGTCGTCCTGGAGAAGGACCAAATCACGGCGTGACCGCGGCGTGAACGCGGCGTGACTCCGACGTGACCGCGGTTTGACCGCGGCATGACCGCGGCTTGACCGCGGCGTGACCGCAGCGTGACCACAACGTGTTGGCCCGGTCCAGCGACATCCGCGGGACAACATCTTCCACTTAGTTTCAAATAGGATGATATGGGTATGTGTAGACTACCAGTCCCCTCCCCCATGTCTGGACCCCCCCTGTCTGGACACCCCCCCTGTCTGGTCAGATTCTCACTTGCACCTTTACTATTGATGGTACTCGTATTTACTACTCCTTTGTTTATGCTAAGAATAAATACCAAGAATGAATAATTCTTTGGAATGACTTCTCTTATTTAGGAACTAACACGAATGCCCCCTGGTTTCTTATGGGATACTTTATGTTATTCTTAATTCTAGTGAAAAAATTGGCCAATCTCACGCCTCTATCTCCACGAGAGAATTTAAAGCCTCGATCAAGGGAAACAATCTTATTGAAATTAATCTCACTGGTGCGAAATACACCTAGTATAGAAGACATCACAATAAAGTGGTTGCTTCCAAATTGGACAGAGCCTTTACGAATGTTCTGGCTCTAGATAAATAGGACACTATCTCTAGAATCGATATAAAGTAACTAATGGGTCCCTAACCAAACTAACCCTGCTAGTCCCCCCTGCCCCCTGCTAGTCCCCCCTTCCAGCCCCCCCCTGCCCCCTGCTATTCCTCATCCATAGGTGCAGCCTGTGAGTTTATACTCTCCAAGCCCCCTAAAGATATAAGTTCCAGATCACTAAAACATAATTCTCAACCATGAAGACAAGAAATAAAATACATGCTGAAATATATATTTTTTTTGCTACAATAAAAGTATTAGTGTTCAAAGATTAATTGGAATTTGATGCAGGTCAGAAAAGAGAAGAATAATAAAAAAAATTGAAGCGTCATAAGGCAGTGGAATTAATTGAAAAATATATAGTTTTTTAATACCGAAAACACTGTATCCTATTAGCTTGACACGCTGACCCTATTCCAAAGATAAATACAACTCAAAGATGAATAGATTGATCATAGATAACTCAATATGACTTGAAAGAAAAATATAGATACAAAAAAACACAACAAACCGCAATAGAGATAAATGATATAGAATTCTTGACAGAGTTAATAAGTTTATGAAATTACAGAGGAATAAGTATTTACCTGAAACAATAGAGATTCAAATTATAGAGAACTGAGTATTTCACCTAAGACACTAAGAGTGATGATACAAAAATCTTGACAGGGTTAATAAATATAGAAATTATAGAGGATGAAGTATTTACCTGAATCAATAGAAATGCAAATTATAGAGAATTGATTAACAATTTTGTACTGGAAGTTCCTCTACACATTTCCTAGTTGTGGCTATGCTACATCCACTGTTCCTACTTCTCGAAGTTCCTCTACTTGTTCCAAGAGGATCTTGATTTTTTCTATAGCACATATTTCTGGAGAGAGGTGCTTTCCCTGTTTTTCCTCCTACAAAGCTAAAACTATAGTCCACAAATCAGTCCAAGAAGTTGTTGAATTGCAATGAACAAATGACAAATGTAAAAAAAATTGTACATTAGTATCATTTTATTGCCACAAAAATAGTGAAACAGAGAAGTGATTGTCTTGAATTTTCATATTGACATCAGTCACATCCATGCAAATTTTAGTTAAAATATGTTAAAATTACAGCTTTTGTGATAGATAATAATGAAAAGTAGATAAAAATATGTTAAAAAATCAGATCATGTATCATAAATTATAAATGAAAATGAATGAAAATGGAAAAACATGATGTAAAAAGATACAAAAAGGATACAATTCTGTACATTCATTTATCAGTGGAAAGGGTAGATTGATGGCTTATACATGTGTTGTGACATGGCTGCCACCCCCCTGCCAGCCCCCCCTGCCCCCTGCCACCCCCCTGCTTTTCCCCTGCCAGCCCCCCTGCCCCCTGCTAGTCCCCCCCTGCCCACCTGCACCTGTCCCCCCTCCCCAGCCCACCAGCACCACCCCCCCCCCACTGGACCCCCCATGGACAGAACCCTCCCCCCAAACCCAGACCCCCAGGACAGACCCCCCCCACCCCCTACTACCCACATCCACCCTGCCAGCCCCCCCTGCCCCCTGCTTGTCCCCCTGCCAGCCCCCCCCCCCCCCCCTTACCCCCTGCTTGTCCCCCCCCAACCCCCACCCCCCTGCCCCCCCTGCCCCCTGCCAGCCCCCTGCTTGTCCCCCTGCCAGCCCCCCCCCCCCCCCCCTGCCCCTGCTTCCTGCCACCCCCTGCTTTTCCCCTTGCCATCCCCCCCTGCCCCCTGCTAGTCCCCCCCTGCCCACCTGCACCTGTCCCCCCTCCCCAGCCCACCAGCACCAGCCCCCCCCACTGGACCCCCTAGACCCCCCATGGACAGACCCCTACCCCCAAACCCAGACACCCCAGGACAGACCCCCCCCACCCCCTGCTACCCCCAGCCCCCCCTACCAGCCCCCCCTGCCCCCTGCTTGTCCCCCTGCCAGCCCCCCCCCCCCCTGCACCCTTGACACCAGCACCCCTGCACGCCAGCCTCCCCCTGCACCCCTGCACTGGTCCCTCTCCCCCCTTCACACCAGATCCGGCCTCCCTCTCTCTTTGCACTGCACTACACCCCTGCACACTAGCCTCCCCCTACATCCCTACACGAGCCCGCACACCTTCCCCAGACCAGACCCACCCAACACTGGACACACAAATCATTATTTACTTTTACTTCAAAATTATTACATGTAGCCACACACACATATCTTTGACGAAAAATAGCATCTAATTGGGCCAAAATTCCAATAAGTAATGCTTAAAATAAGGATTCAGTGCAATAGTTTGAGCAGGAGTATATAAAAGGGGAACTTATAAATGTATATGCCTACCTATGCATACACATGTAAGAGGGGAGACCTAACATGTGCTTCCAAAGGAGCTCTCCAATCAATGATAACATCCTCAATCACTTTGCATGAATGAGACCATCAGAGAGAGAGAAATTGCATCAGAGATGCTAAATTTAAATACGATTTGTTCTTTCATAATGATGGATCTCAAAAGTGAACTAATTTCTTGGCCTCCTCTAACTCACTACAAATTATCATCAAAATCGAAGATTACTTAAAACTGGATTTTAATAGATAGTGATAATAATGTGTCGAGGCTGGACAGCCCCCCCTCCCTCCCCCTAGACACTGGACTCCCCCTGCATATTTACCCCTGATGGACACTGGACCCCTACTGGACACTGGACCCATACTCTCCCCCCACCCCCTACCAGCCCCCTTGTACCCCTGCTGGACACTGGACTCCCCCCCTGGAAACTAGTTCTTGGGATGCCCAAATCATATTTACCCCTACTGGACACTAGACTCCCCCCTGGACACTGGACTCCCCCTGCATATTTACCCCGGCTGGACATCATTAATATAGAAAAAATGGAACTATTGTTAAAAAATACAATGATATTGTCAATTGAAAAGACAAACTAAAAATAGAAAGCTTGTTCTGTTTTAATTAATTCAACTGCAACAATCAAAAATCACACCCAATCAAACGAAACCTAACAATGTATGTATAAACAGTGAAAAGAAACCTCTGTGGTAGAATAAAAAATGATCAGCATCATCCAATGTACAGAACTCTGGTGGGTACGATCAATCATAGAACGTCTCATGGTGGAAGAGCAGTACCTCAGACGATGTGGGCCGTCTATCACCTTTCCTCGATTCTACTGATTCACACATCAGGATACAGAGATGGAAAACTTCAATGGCGTGCATATGCCCCATTTGGTTAGTAGAATAGTGTAATCTCCATTCCATCAACCCATATTCCAAAAACCCAACATGGTCTGAAAGTTTAAAACATTTAGTGGTAGCAGAGCTGATGTCAACAACAATGTGATTTACCTGCCCTGATGTACCAGCTAGAGTAGTACATATCGACACGTTTTGTCTTGCTGCATCTTTTGATGGAAGGGTAAGGCACCCCCTGAAACATTAAATGGAGAAGAGAGAATTTAGGAAGCATTTTAAACCCCATAAAAATAGTGTAATCAAACATAACAAACCGTTTGATGCTATCATCAGTGACATTTCATGCAGCAGTTTAAACTAGAAGTGATAATTTTGAACATGACACAACATAACACAAGCTAAACATGTTTAGGTCAAACATAAATGGGTTCAGGTTGTAATCGGGTTGAGTAATCTGACCCAAATGGTATTCAGATTGGGTTCTCGTTGACCAATCCTGAACCGTCTAACCAGATTAAAAATATAATAATAATATAAAATATTAAAAATAAAATAATAATTAATTTTATAATATATTTTATTCTTATAATCAACTTAATTTGAAATAATTCAACATATTTATATAAAACATTATTTATTTTAAATGGTTTAAGAAGATCGATTAGTCATGATCCAATTTATTTTATATATTAAAAGCTAAAAAAGTTGGCAGGTCAGGTTTGGCTTGACCCCTTTATAAATGGATTGAGTTGGGTCAACCCGTTTAATTAAATGGATCAGGTTACTGTTGAGTTTAATGGGTTCATGGGATTGCCAACCCCGATACGCACCTGACACATGAACCCAACTGCCACCTCTAACTTGCTTCATTATAAGCAAAGCCTAAGACTGTGTGTGACGATACTTGGCGAAAAGTGCTTCTAGCGCTTGTACAAGTACTCAAGTTACCATGTCAAATCTATAGTTGGGTTTCCCTATGAATTCAAGTGCAACTGATTGTTCAAATACAAAACATTATCAAAACTGTAAATACTTAGCTTAGGTTAGTTCTCAATTCACACAAGATTATGACCATATTGCATTTCCTTTGATCCACTAAAGAGCCTTCCAAATAGAAATGCAAATCCATTTCATACACTGAAATGCCATGACTTCAAAACCATGTTTAATTTTGTAAACACTTTAAATGATCATAACAAGCAAATCATTAGATTAAGCACAGATCCATTAAAGTTCAAATTTATTCGGTCATGTTCATAAATATTTCACGTCATAAGCCAAGTTGTGGATGCCACAATATCGTCAAGTCATTAGAAAGTGTTTTTTACCCTTACCTTTGTCACACAGTAATATGATTTCTCTGATTCCCATATTCGACGACCAATAATGTATTCTCTGTCACTCCAAAAACATGAAAACTGCATCATCACACAGTACCGCATAAGACAGGCCAGGGGATTCAGTATTCTAAATAAATACTAGTGTCTAAAGGAAGAGTCTCCTCACCTTCCTTACCCATTGCACAACCATGGATCCTGTGGAGGGGCATTCTTATATAATTGCAGAATGGATGAGAGTGTCATCCTCTTTGGAACGAAATTCATCTTCCCAAAAAAAATCCATCACCAACTCAGGTGTAGCATCCTCAAAGATAGTTCTAGTTTGGTATTGAGTAGGACCCATCTAAACTCATCAAAGGTAAACCACAATCAAAAACACAAGAGACAATGAAATTGATTAAGGAGATTTCATGTTCAGATATTTTAGAAAACAGTGTGCTCAGCCAACCAGAACTATTACTAGAAGGTTTGATAACTGATCAAATCAGAGACGACTTGTATAACGGGGAAACAGTCAAATCAAGTGACCTCATCACTCGATATCAATCAAGTGTGATTATTTCTCAGCAACAACTTGTTGAGCAGGATGCCACTGCTGATCAAGATCACAGCCAACTTAATTCAGTTGGCAGCAAGAACACTTGATCAGTCTAAAACAATAATTCAAAAAACTGAAAGCTAGGGAATAGCCACCTCAGGATCTCTCTGCCATGCCTGGTAATCCATATTGGGGGTTGATCTATCCATCATCTTTATCCAAATAGGGCTTCCATCCTTTGACTCGACAAGCTGGTACAAATGCTTCAACTCGATTTCTGGCATGACAAAGGCCTCCTCCTTGATGATCTGTGACACTCTGAACATGAAAAAACAAACAGTGAGATGTGTTCTGCTCTAGAAAGGCAATCGATTGATTTCTGCATTTTAACAATGACAACCAAAAAAAAACATAAAAAAAACCTTAACCTAGGTGGAGTCAACTATGTAAAATAGAAACATGGATCTTAAGCAATCAGGAAAAGGATTGCATGAGTGGTCTGGAAAATGAAGGATAAAACAAGAACCTGCATTCAAGTAAGGCAGTTTACAATGAATTTTTTATTCAAGAACATGTGAACATTGGGACTACAAAACGATGAGATATGGATCAGGTAAAGCAACATGATGCCCATATATAATGTGGATGGAATGATTCACATGGCATTGACAGTAAAAACCCCAAGAGACATACATCCATGTGCTGTAATTGCTACAAACTGAAACTGACAATTGGACAAACAGAAAGTGTAAGAAATCGAAGGTGCAAATGAGGCATAAAAAAATACAGATAACCAGCACTCGGGAGAGAAAAAAATATGAGGGCGATGGGGGTGTCGACCTCGAGGGCGTCGATGAGGAGGGCGCGGCGAGGAAGGCGCCGGCGAGGAGGGTGCCGGCGAGGAGGGCACGGGGAGGATGACGCGGGGAGGATGACGCGGTGAGGAGGGTCGCGGCGAGGAGGGCGTCGGCGAGGAGAGCGTCAGCGAGGAGAGCGCGGCGAGGAGGGCGTCGGCGAGGAGGGCGTCGGCGAGGAGGGAGTCGGCGAGGAGGGCGTCGGCGAGGAGGGCGTCGGCGAGGAGGATGGCGCGGCGTTGATGCGTCGTGGAGGAGGAGGCCGCGGAGAGGATGAGGCCGCGGGGAGGAGAAATGGCGAGGGCGAGGAGATGGAGCCCGACGCTTGGGGGCGAGGGCGAGGATGGAGCCCGACGGAATGGGGGAGAAAAAAACCGGGCGAGGGGATATAGCCACGAGTAGAAAAAAAAACCGTGGCTGTATAAAACCTATAGCCACGGTTCTATAAAACCATGGCTATAGGTCCGTGGCTATAGCCCAGATTTCCAGTAGTGGAATCAAATCACTTTGAGGGGGCGGTAGTCCGCACTTCCTTAAATGAAGATATCGCGTTTACCCAAAATGGAAACCATAAAGGTATGCCCAAAATGAAAAATAAATAAGCTTAAGAAAAACATAAACATATTATATATCATATATAAATATAGTTACATCTTAATGGCCACTTTTGAAGGTGTTAAAAGAATGTTGAACAATCATCGTTTCGGGAAACAAAAATTCACCATCTACGGAAACAGTATGTTATTTAACCATTAGATGTAGGTGTGTGTAAGTGTAGCTCGAATCCTTTTAAAAAAACATCCTAGTATATTGAGGATACAGGATTTGTTACAAAAGATAAGATAAAAATATTTTAGGGGGTTGGAGAGGCAAAATAAAACAAAAGGACTCAAATGAAGACATTACCTTAAAATCGGGTAACTCCCTTTGGTTTGAGCTCAAAGGCTTCCTTTGGAAGTATTCTGCCCAAAGTGAGGCTTCAAGGAGTAAGAGAGGGATGTGGAGAGTCAAAATGGGCCGGGGTTGTCCGATCCAAAGGCTTTGGGAGTGTGGGTAAGGAGGTTGAGGTGGGGTCTTTTTAGAAGAGGAGAGGAGGGGCACTCTTGGAAATTAAAGATAAGTTACTTTATTTTAAAATAAGTTTCGGATTAAAAAGGTCCCACATTTATATAATTAGAGTATAAGGTGATAAGGGTTAGAAATCCACTCATCCAATTGGTTTTGGCGATGTGTAGGTCTTATATTTTACATTATCTTTCCATTTTATTTAAATCGTTAAATAATGAGGTCATCGCTGCATCATCATGATGTCATTAATAATTTAATTTATTATATGTCTAAAAATTATACAAAAACTACTATGATGTAGGAAATATTTTTATATTTCTAATGAATATTTATAGTCAAAAATATGACTTCTATAACCCCATGTAAATTTTTTTTAGTAAAACATTTCATGTGTGTGTCATTTTCACTTTAACATTAAATAAAAAGTTATTTATGTCCTTTCCCAGCCAAAGTGGCTCCATGGGGTCCCCAAGTTGACCCATGGATTGTATTGGTCTGCCATGACACATCCAATATGGTTAGGACATGTGTATAGGTAATTTTATATTATTAAATCATTATTTTTACCTTAAACTACACTAATTACCACTAATCGCGATTAAGAACTTAAAAGTTACTATTCACCAAAAAATTATTTTAATCTCATTGAACCACATTTTACTTCTTATTGAAAATCATGTATGTCGGATTTTTTAAATTTAAAACACAGAATTGGTAAAATTTCATTTAAACGAAAAATCAGTTTCTTTAACTACCACTAAGTGATTTCACTATTCATCAAAAATTGATGTTTTTCAGAAAAATACCAAAACATCACCCTAAGCTATATTTGATATTATGAATTCAAAACTGAAGTCTATTTTAAAAAATTCAAAACATATAAGTCACATTAATTAATTTAATAATTAATTCCCGCTGTCATGACAAGTAACATGTTTTTATGAAACAATAAGTATCAAAAGATTGACACCATTTTAAGTCCAATTTCAAAGTGAAATTGATTCCAATGACCACCATTGGATTAAATGGTAAACATATATTCTAATTTCACTCCAAAACCAATTCTAAACATAATCTAATAATATAAATAAATTAAATTAAAAAGCAGTTTTGATGTATAATGCAGTAATTTTCACTATTCATTAAAAAATGAACATTGTTAGAAAAATACCAAAAATTCACACAAAGTAAATTTTTATGTCCCAATCATAAAGAATAAGTTTATTTTGAAAAACATAGCTTATAAAATTGTCAAAAGATAGATTTAAAAAGGGTTTTCCATCAAAAGGCAGTAAAACAATCTTTTAAGAATATTAGTGTATTCCATGCATAAGATTGTATTTATTTTCATTTTAAGCCTCTAAAACACTATCTAATTCATTAATAGACATAGATAAAAATATCTATTATTCATTACTTACATGGGATGTTACAGTTATAAATAGTAATACGCACTTTTTAAAATTATATAAATTATATTTTTCAAAATGGGCTTCATTTTTGTATTCAGTGTATCGAAATTATACTAAGTTGATTTTTTTTGTAATTTTCTCAGAACATCCAATTTTCTATGAATAGGAAAAAATACATAAAAAAAATTTATAATCAAAATAATTCATTATGATAAATTATTCTATTGAGTGATTTTATAGTATAATTAGAATATATTTATACCATTTTATACAATGGTGGTCATTATAATTAATTTCTCTTTGAATTTGGACATAAACAAATTTCAATCATTTGATTGATATTGTTTCATAGAAAAACGCTATTTGTTTTGACGACAAGAGTTAATTATAAAATAAATTAATGCAACTAATATGTTTGGAGTTTTGTAAAATATACATCATTTTTTGAATTCAGAATATCAATTATAGGTTTGGGTGAATTTTTGGTATTGTTCTGATAAACTTCAATTTCTGATGAATAGTGAAACCACTAAGTGGTAGTTAAAAAACTAATTTTTCATTTAAATGAATCTTTACCAATTCTGTGAATTGAATATCAAAAAAACATCATAAATGGTTTTCATTAAGAAGTAAAATGTGGTTCAATGAGATGAAAATAATTTTTGGTTAATATTAACTTTTATGTTTTATTATTCACGATTAAATGTAATTACTATAATTTATGGTAAATATAATGTTATAATAATATGAAATTACCTTTACACCTGTTATACCCTTATTGGTTGAGTCATGGCCAACTATGAAAATCCATGGGTCAACTTGGGGACCCCATGGAGCCACCTGGGTAAGAAAATGACTTTAATAACTTATTATTTAAAGTAAAAATAAAATTGTCACAAACATGTGTTGTTTCACTAAAACAATTATTACATGGGCTAATATAAGTTAAAAATTCGACTATAAATATTAATTGGAATGCTACAAAGATTTCCTACATCATGGTAATTTTTTATTATAATTTTTAGACATTAAATCAATTAAATTTTTTATGACACCATGATGGTGCAGCGATTTCCTCATTAATTAATTATTTAAATGAAATGAAATGAAAATGTAAAATATAAGACTTAAACTTGTCAAAAACCTATAAGTTGAGTATATTTAGAACCCTTATCACCTTATACTAGAAATATATCATTGTGGGACCTTCAAACTCGGCCAAAATACTCTCTCAACTTCCCTATCTTACTCCTAGAAGCATCAATTTGGTCAGAAGTCTTCCCAAGGAAGCCTTAGTCTCAAATCAAAAAGAGTTACCCGATTTTAAGGTAATGTCTTCTCTTATGTCCATTTGTTTTATTTTGCTTCTCCAAACTCATAAAATATATTTATTTATTTATTTTTTAACAACACTAGTATATTCAATATACTAGTATGTTTTTATGAGAAGTATTTTATTTAAACATACACACACCTTCGTCTAATGGTTAAAGAACATACTGTTTCTGTGGGTGGCGAATTACTGCCTCACGAAACGATGATTGTTCAACATTCTTTTAACAACATTCATGGTGTACATTAAGATGAAACTATATTTATATATGATATATATTATGTTTTTTATTTCTTTATGCTTATGTATGTTTCATTTAGGGCACAACTTTAGGATTTCCATTATGGGTAAACGCAATAATTTCATTTTAGGAAGTGCGGACTATCGCCCCCTAAAAGTGATTTGAATCGTTAATGCCATATGTGGGATGTATAAAGGATGGATTAAATGATATTATATATGATATTATAGTAGAATTATAATATAACTTTATATCATTATGATTTCATTCCATTAAATACGAAATAGAAATGAATTTAGCGTTCATGCGTACGTACAGCTTACCGTCTCCATGAACGGTGCATTTCATTGCATTACTCTAAATGTTATGTAATATTATAAATGCATTTATATACTGGATATAAAGGATATATATGATATCTATATCATGAATATAATTCTGGATATAATGGATATTTTACCACTTGAACAACTAGTAATTATAAGAATATTATTTTTGACTCAAGTACCAAAGATCGACAAAACGACCGTTATTAACTTAAATAATTACATAATGTTAATAACATCGTAATAAGTGATATAAAAGGAATAATGAACCTGAAAAAGGTTCTTAAGCAAATATAAATCAACTCTAGTTTATTATTCATGAGATTAAACAACGATCGAGTCAAGTCGGACATGAGGTAAGGGAACTTCTTAACCCAATTTCCGTTCTTTGGGTTAATCTCCTACTATCAAATTATGTCATGATATTATTATGTCATATCTTTTATTTTTACATTCTTTATCTGTACTTATAGTGAATACACATAATAGATCTATTTTATTTAAAAATGATCTTTGTAAGGGATTTCGCCTCAATATTTTTTCATTGAGGAATATTCTATTTTAATACAAGACTATCTTTTATACGGTGTATAAACCCCGTTTACTTTTAGGTTTATTTAAAAGGGATATTTTAATACGAAGCATTTTACTAAACGACAAAATGGTATGTTTTTTGTTGTATGTATGCAGTGACAATGACTTCTCTGCCGTAGTGACCATTATTTGAGTTTCGGCTTCTCTAAAAGCCTTATCATTTTTTTAAAATGAAAAATAAATACCATGTTTTGATTTTATTTAATTTTGGTATTGAAAATGGTTTTGATAAAGTTTTTTTATATCAATGTGTTTTATTGATATCTTGTGATTGAAATATGGAAATGTTATGTTTCCATTATGCATGTTTTATGTGATACGATTATGTTATGGTTTATGATATGTTTAGACCATTTTATATAAGGAATGAATTGGACTTAATAAGTGATGGGGGGAGCCTGCTATAGATCTTCGATGCATCGGTATGTATCATGAGACAAACTAGTGTCTTAGCATGAGGCCTTGAAAAAATCGTATTTGTAGTATTGGCACAAGGCCTTGGCTGCGTGGTTAAGATAGTCTTGAATTATGCATTCCATTATTATGAATGTGGTTATTTATAATGTCTGTGATTATTCGACAAGTATAATATCCATGTGAATAAGTAAATGGAATTATTTCAATTTATTTTTGCCATATTATTATGATGTTCAAGTTTAAAAGGCTTTTGTTTTTATTATACATTGCCTTAAATGTTTATGTTTATTTATGAAAGTTTCTGCAGTATTGTTATCCTTACTGAGAATCTGAGATCACCCCTTTCTATGATTTAATTTTCTAAGATGTAAATAAATATTTTATGACTTACCAACAGGGATAGTCTGAAGGGGATATGAGTGTGTACTATAGAGACCATATTATTGTAGTCTTTCAATTAATGATGTAATGTAATATTTATGAATGTATCTAGTGTTTACAATTCTACTAAACTAATCGGTCCTTATAGACTTGATCTTTAGTGATCATGAAAATGTTACATAATAATGCACTGACTCTTGGAAACTGGGGTCGGGGCGTTACAGTTGGTATCAGAGGGTGTTTAGTAATAACCTTGGAAACTAGATTTAGATAAACTCTGAATAGAGAACATAGCCATAAGATAGACATTGATGATTAGTATAGAAGAACATCATATAATTTTGGTACTATATAGATTTTGTGAGTTTTCTGAGCAATAAATCCCTATCTGGATATGAACAGGTAGAGGCGGCTCTGGAACGGATGTACCTAGGGATAAAACCTGAAAACACCGCTTTGAGCTATACTTGAACTAGAACTGGTGCACGACAACGATCCTTTATGCACTCTTGGTTATGTCACTCCCAGGGGATATGCTTTGGATAATTCGCATTTTATTTACAAACCATTATGAAGGGTTTATGAGTATATACTTCCTCAAAGAAAACATTTTTATGATTATGGTATATATCCATAAATAGTTCAATTTTTGTTAGGTGTTTTGAAGGTTTGTTATTTTTTATTTCGATTCATAAACTAATCTAGTTTATGCCATTGTTTAGAAATGGTGCCTAGTGGAAGGAATGGAAACCATATCAATGCATGCACTCTATGTAGGATTTCCTTCCTACTCAAGTTAATTATAATGGAGCTGGTGATACAACTAGTGCTGATCAACTTATCACCATACTGGGACAACTCACTCAGGTTATGAATAATAACCTTACATGTATGGAGCACCCTAATATGCAATGTGGAGGATCAATGTTAGATCGTTTCATGAGGCAAAAACCGCAAAAATTTAATGGTGGTAAAAATCCATTAGCAGCAGTGCAATGGATAAACTACTTAGAGAAAATATTCCACGCCATGGGCAGTAGCAGATGGGAGAAAGTTTTCATGGAAGTTTACCGCCTCACTGGAGATGCCGATCAATGGTGGTCGCTGATTCAAAACACAAAGGAAGATGAAGAAATATCAATTATGGAATGGAGGGAGGTTAAGAAAATTTTCTTAGAAAAATACTTTCCACGTGACCATTGAGCAGATATGGAAAGGGAATTTCTGAGTCTGAGACAAAAGGAGGATGAGAATGTCATAAAGTATGAGACCAACATTAAAAGGTTAGCGAGACATGCTGCAGATTATATAAATAACCCAATAAGTAAGATTGATCATTTCATTGATGGGTTAAAACCATTTCTCCATCAAGCTTTAGTATCACAAGGCTTCTCATCATTCGAAGATATTGTCTCGTGTGATATCAAGATAGAAAAGGAATTCTCTAAGTCTTATGACAACAAAGTAAAGAAAGAGAAGAAGAGAATGGTGGAACAAGAGACCGATAAAGGGAAAATGGAAAGAAGGGTTTTCTATTATGTGATAATTGTGGGAAGAATCACCCCGGTACTTGCCTAAATGGAATGGTAGTTTGTTATAAATGTAAAGAAAATGGTCACCAGGATCATGATTGCAAGCGAATGAAGGAGGCTATCAATGTTGAATGCTACAATTGTAGAGAAATGGGGGTATTATTCAAATTAATTTCCTAAGATTCATGAAAACTTACCTCAGAAAAGGCCAAGGGATCAAGGCCAAGCTTATGATATTTCTACAGATGAAGTTAAATAATTATTTTATTTGTGTTTTTGGACTCAAGAACTATATTATGGTTATAAGAATAATGTGATATATATAAGGATTTTACTACAGTACTTGTTGTTTTCATTAAGGATTTAATATGATGAAGGTAACCATACTATTAGGATGTGACAATTAGAGAAACTTTACTTTGTTTGGGGAATCTGATGTTTCAATTGATTTTGTAATTTAAAGTCCTTTTAGAGAAATTCTGGATAGAGGTATTTTGGATAACTATAAAGGTTGGAATGGATTAAGTTTATCTTCGGATAGTATTGTTTAAGGTTAAATCATTTATGAATATTATTTTTGGAATATTATAATACTATAGTTTTAAGAAAAGGACAACCTGCAGGTTGGGGGATAACCCGTCGCGTCGGAAAAATCTGCAGGAATCGAACCCAAAACCACAGTGAGACATGCCTTTATTACCTACCACTAGCCTACATGAAGTACCTGGTTATTTGAATATAGTTTTCCTAATCAAAATTGTTTGTGTTAATATTTGGATCCCTGTACGATTAAGATAAATATAATATTTTTTAGTTCTTTTTTCTTTTTGAGTCAAAGATGAGTTTGTGGTAGAAATTAGTTGAAGGTTGAAACTCTACATGTCAGGTATATATATATATATACCTCTCTATTATTCAACGAATAAATTAATTCTTAAACATTAGTAAAGGGATATTAAAAAATGTGTTATCTTAATACCTTATGTTTTGTTGAACTGATGATATTTTAAATCACCATAGATTGAAGGCTCTGAGGCCCTCCATTTTACACTTGTTTGTGATTGATGACCTCAATCACTCCATACAAATATTTACATTTTCACTCAAATTATTTGTCTCTAATTTCCACCAATGTTCTCCTAATCAAAATCATAATTTGGTGGTGACCTTTTCATTTCCCTTTCCCTATTATTAAGGATAAATTTTATTTACCTTATTTCTCATATGGGTTTTCCGCAAAGGTGTTTTCAACATTGAACCAATTATTTTAGAAGAAAATTTTCAAATTTCGAGGATCCATTTTATTTAAGGAGGGGAGAATGTAATGCCCCAAGCTTTCACGATACTCTTCTCTTTCAATAATGCAATATCTTGCATTGTATGCAAGTTCGAGATTCTGACACACCACGACCAATCAAAGTAGTAGTTATAAATAGTAATACCCACTTTTTCAAATTATAAAAATTATATATTTCCAAAGGGACTTCATTTTTGTATTTAGTGAATAGAAATTATACTAAGTTGATTTTTTTTGAAATTTTCTCAGAACTTCCAATTTTCTATGAATAGGAAAAAATACTTAAAAAAATTTTTTTTAATCAAAATAATTTATAGTGATAAATTATACTATTGAGTGGAATTAAAGTATAATTAAAATATATTTTTACCATTTTATACAATTGTGGTCATTATAATTAATTTCTCTTTGAAATTGGACATAAACAATTTTCAATCTTTTGATTGATATTGTTTCTTAGAAACACGCTATTTGTTTTGATGACAGGAATTAATTATAAAATTAATTAATGCTACTTATATGTTTGGAGTTTTATAAAATATACATCATTTTTTGAATTTGGAATATCAATTATAGGTTTGGGTGAATTTTTGGTATTGTTCTGAGAAACTTCAATTTTTGAAGAATAGTGAAACCACTAAGTGGTAGTTAAAAAAAATTTCATTTAAATAAAACTTTACCACTTATGTGAATTGAATTTCAAAAATCCGACATACATGGTTGTCATGAAGAAGTAAAATGTGGTTCAATGAGATGAAAATAATTTTTGGTGAATAGTAACTTTTAAGTTTTATTAATCCCGATTAAAGGTAATTAGTGTAATTTAAGGTAAATATAATGTTATAATAATATGAAATTACCTTTAAACGTGTTCTACCTTTATTGGATGAGTCATGGGCGACCAAAAAAATCGATGGGTAAACTTGGGGACCCCATGGAGCCACTTGGGTAAGAAAATGACATTAATAACTTTTTATTTAAAGTAAAAATAAAATTCTCACAAACATGTGTTGTTTTACTAAAAAAATTATTACATGGGGTTATATAAGTTAAATTTTAGACTATAAATATTAATTGGAAAGATGAAAATATTTCCTACATCCTGGTAATTTTTTTCATATTTTGTAGACATTAAATTAATTAAATTGTTTATGACACCGTGATGATGAAGCGATTACCTCATTAATTAATGATTTAAATAAAATGAAATGAAAATGTAAAATCTAAGACTTACACTTGTCAAAAACCTATTGGATGAGTATATTTAGAACCCATATCACCTTATAATCTAAATATATCATTGTGGGACATTTAAAATCTGAAAATCATTTCATAATAAAGTAACATTTCAATCATTCCAAAAGAGCCCCTCCTCTCCTCTTATAAAAGTCCCTCAACTCTACGAACTTATTCACACCATAAAAGCCATTTTTCATGGCCATCCTCTACCCAAATACTCTCTCAACTTCCCTGTCTTACTCCAAGAAGCCTCACTTTGGGCAGAAGTCTTACCAAGGAAGCATTTGGATCAAATCAAAAAGAGTTACTCGATTTTAAGGTAATGTCTTCTCTTATGTACTTTTGTTTTATTTTTCTTATCCAACCCCATAAACTATTTTTATTTATTTATTTTGTAACAAAAATAGTATCTTAAATATACTTGGATGTTTTTATGAGAATGATTTGATTTACACTTACACACACCATCTTATAATGGTTAAAGAACATACTAATTCTGTGGGTGGCGAATTACTGACTCATGAAACGATGATTGTTCACTCTTCTTTTAACACCTTTCATGGCTGCCATTAAGATGTCACTATATTTATATATGATACATATTATGTTAATTATTTCTTTATTCTTATGTATTTTTCATTTACGGCACACCTTAATGATTTCCATTATGGTTAAATGCGATAATTTCATTTTAGGAAGTGCGGACTACCGCCCCCCCCAAGTGATTTGAATCATTAATGCCATATGTGGGATGTATAAAGGATGGAGTAAATGATATTATATATGATATTATATTGGAATTATAATATATCTTTATATCATTATGATTACATTACATTAAATACGAAATAGAAATGAAAGCAGTGTTCATGCGTACGTACGGCTTACCGTCTCCATGAACGGTGCATTTCATTTCTTACCTCTAAATGTAATTTAATATTATAAATGCATTTATATACTGGATATATAGGATATATATGATATCTACATCATGAATATAATTCTGGATATAATGGATATTTTACCACATGAACAACTAGTAATTATAAGAAGTTTATTTTTGACTCTAGTACCAAAGATCGACAAAACGACCGTTATTAACATAAATAATTACATAATGTTCATAACATGGTAATAAGTGATATAAAAGGAATAATGAACCCGAAAAAGGTTCTTATGAAATTATAAATTAACTCTAGTTTATTATTCAGGAGATTAATGAATGGTCGAGTCAAGTCGGACACAAGGTAAAAGAACGTCTTAACCCAATTTCCGTTATTTGGGTTAATCTCCTACTTTCAAATTATGTCATGAAATTATTATGTCCTATCTTGTATTTTTACTTTATTTATGTGTACATATAGTGAATACACATAATAGATATATCTTACTTAAAAAATGATCATTGTAAGGGACTTCGTCTCAAACTTCTTTCATTGAGGCATATTCTATTTTAATACAATACTTTCATTTAAACTGTGTATAAACCCCTTTGAATTTTATGTTTATTCAAAAGGAATCTTTTTATATGAACCATTTTAATAAACAAAAAATGGAATGTTTTTTTTTCGTACGTATGCGGTGACAACGACTTCTCCGCCACCGTGACCATTATTTGAGTTTTGGCTTTATAACGACCCATACTTTACATACATTGTTATTACTTAAAAATTGAAGCATACTTATTAAAACATATAACCAAATCCTGAAAGGACCGTATAGGTATAGTGTCTTTAGATACTGGGAAATATAAATAGCTGGTTCATAAACCATCTACACTCTCTCCCATTTATTTCATCATATCTGTAGTCCCTTTTGGCATATCTTACCTAATAAGCTTCCTCCTGACCTGGGGAAAGAAAACATACAAAAGGGTGAGCACAAATGCTCAGTAAGGGTAAAAGAAATATCCATCACATCATATTCATAAGAACATAACATTTTGGAAATCTTAACCTGCAAAAGAGATCATAATTTCATAACATGGGATAAATCATAGTAGTGAAATAAAATCCCAATAATCATAATATAAAACATGAAACTTTGTGTCATACAAATATAATCATATAGAATCATTTCATATTAGTCAAGAATCATTTCCAAGACTATCTTAGTGGACAAAGTCCATTTCTGAACCGAGTTCACTCCTTATTTCGGTCATATTTCACTGAACCGGTATAACCTGCCGTTCCAGCCATGTCTATCTCATGAGATATAAAATCTTTGCCCAAGGCATTGGAGGGAGATATAGGCCCCACCCATCTCATAATGATACCATTCTTATGTGTGACACAAAATCATAAACCATAAATCATATCATAACCCATGTAAAAAAATGGGATTCTTAAACATCACATCATCATAACATAATCCATAAAAGGATATCATAAAAAAAATTCCATCATAACATAATCAAATCAATGTAAAAATAGGGATATAAAAAAAACCCCATATTATATTAGATGGAAAATAATTTTGATAAAACACTTGAACTCCATTCTTGAGTAAAATATCCTTTCTACTTCAAAATCACTTTTCCTTTCTTAACATGTCTTACATTTCTAAACTAAAAGAATTTCATTAAAAATAAAATTGAAAATTTGTAAAGTTATCTTCTTGGAATAAATGTTTTAATAATCCATTCATTCCGTATAAGTTAAAAAACATTCTTCTCGTACTTTTGTCGGAAAAGTCAAAAAGTACCTCGTACGAAAAACGACAAAAGATTCCTTTCATATATTTTAATAAAACTCACCAAAGGGTAAAAATGGATTTAAATATTTGTAGGTGTATGGAAATAATATTACATATTGAGGAAACATGGATGTGGATGATAAAATACACCCCAGTAAATACCAAAGTATAAACAATCTCGGATAAAAATGAGATTGTGATATTTTCCCTTACCTTAGGTCCGATTTTCCTCGTAAGTGTCCGAACCTCCTGAATAATGATTTAAATAATGTTATTGACTTATTACAGAATCATAATTATTGTTATGATATCATATATGGTCATATTCTTAGCTTCATAGTAGTAATATTTCATTGCTACTTGTTATTCGGGTGTTTATAACTTTTTGTTCTTATGCGTGTTTTGTCGAATTAATTCTTATTCTTATCTTTAGGTTATAGATACATCATTTCCAGAATGGTATTAATGTACTATATATCATATTTATTCAGTAAATTCATTTATATAATCATTATGCAATGAAGATCATGTAGAACAAATCGCATCACATCGTGGAGACAGTATTCCGTACGTACGTACGAGCGATGATATCGTTCCCATGATCGTGGAATTGTATTGGAGTGTATGTATACTATTTCAGAATCAATATCAATTTACAGTAATCATATATAGTAATTATTTACACCATTATACCCATCCATGTAAGGTGGTGGGGGAAAATATATTACACCACAGCGTGGAGACGGTATTCCGTACGTACGCATGCGCGGTGATTTCGTTTTCCGTAGGATGGATAGATGTTGAAATAGGGTGGTTTCATACTTATAATAACATATCCGTATATGAGTGATACTGATGTTATTACTTCATAATGAAACAACTAAAGAAGAAGAAGTTGAAGAAGAATGAATTTGGAAAGGATCGGTAATGGATATTACCTCTTTTTGACGCGCCTCTTCTTAACCTCCTCTTAGGGAACTAGGGTTGGTCTTTGAAGAAAACCAGAACCTCTAGGATGATTCTAGGGAAGTGGGGAAGTGAAACGGGCAGGTTTTGGCAGGGCTTGAAGGCTCAAATTGGTGTGAGGAGGAGAGGGATGAGGTGCCCTTTTATAAGGGAGGAGAGGGGCACCTTTGGAAATATAAGAAATATTAGATTATATTAAATCCCAACCCAACATAATAACTTCTAAAATGACTCATATCCTATGATTAGAGGATATAGGGTTGTAATCTCATCAACCAATAAAATTTATACATGTTAGGAATTTATTTTAAACATTATCATCTTGATTTATCCTTATTTATCAATTTAATTTTAATTTTGTTAATAATATTGTAAATTTTAAATTATTATTAATAATTACATATGTGTTGTGAATATTCCATAATTTGAAACTTTATGACATTTTTTACAATATAAATTTTCATTTATAATTTTTAAATATTTTGTGATTTTTAATCAATTTTATAATATGTTATTTTTATAAAAGAACAATAGTGTCAGTTTTGACACAATTCATTTATTTGAATTTAAATAAAATATATACAGAGGATATGTTCGAACTAAAATCTTTAATAGATTAATAAAATGTCATATGAATCTATAAAATTAGTGGATCACATTAAATAGTGCATATAATAATTATTTTAATATTTTGAAAACCATTCATTTGATATTTTAATTAATAAAATAATTTCAACATCACTATTGTGTCATCAGTAATGATAATTATATATTCCCTAAAAATTCTAAATAAATTCCTATAATGTAGATAATTGTATTATATTTCTGGAGACTATTCATGTTCTAAGTTTCATTATTTTTATCACCAATTTAAAATTATTATACTTATAAGATTTAAGAAAGTGACATGTTGTCACATTCTTTGGTTTTAATAATAATTAAATTATTTTCATGGAAAAAAGTCTATTAAATGAATCTAATCAGACCCTTAGGTGATATGGGTCGACTTTTAGTCGTCAAATAAATTTTCTTCAGGTGTTAGGGTAATTTTATAATATTATATTTACCCTTAATTACCGGATTTACCTTTAACTATGGTAAATAAAATTTACCGTAGTTACTATTCATAATGCCCAAAAATAAAAATTAGCCTATTAACATAATTTGGACCCACTGACTCTGAATATGGAATCCATTTTTAAAAATTCAAAACATATAAGTTTAAGTAATTAATTTAATATAAATCCCGTTGTTAAGAAAACGGGTCTTAGAAGTTAAAACATTGCCAAAGATTGAAATGGTTTTACCTATGAATTCAATGTGAAATTAATGATAATGCCATAAATTATTTTAAATGGTAAAAATATATTCTATCTTATACATTAAAACCATTCAATATTATAATTTAACCATATAAATTATCTCAATGAAAAAAGTTGTTTTTAATTAAAAATTATCGTATTTTTACTATTCATCAAAATATGAAAGTTATCAGAAAAATATCAAAAATTTATCCAAAGTAAATGTTTATATCCGGATTCAAAAGAAGAATTTTATTTTGTCAAATTGAACTTATAAACGTGTCAAAAACAAGATTTAATGTGGGTGCGCCATCAAAAGGCGGCAAAACTGCATTTCTTGATAAATAATTATTTTACCCAAAAAAAATTATTTTGTTCTTTGACCATGTTCGAGAAAATGTGTAAGATGAATAATAATGTTGTAAAATTTAGAATTCAGTTAATACTAATCATAACGACTAGTTTATAATATTATAATAATATATCATTGTTTAGTTGAACTCGGTATTGCGTACTACACACGCTATCGAGGAAGGTCGTGATTGCGTGTAGCAAAAGATTCCATTGATGATTTATATAACATAAAAACAAAATATTTCTCATAAAATTCTTGGGTGTTACATTCTACCCCCCTTAAAATGAATTTCGCCCTCTAAATTCGTCACTTTGTAACCAACAGATGAGGATACCTCTCCCTCATCATATCCTCAAGCTCCCATGTAGCTTCTTCTAATTGGTGGTTCCTCCATAAAACTTTCACCAAGCGAGTGGTCTTGTTTCGTAGGAATTTTTCACTAAGATCTAGAATTTCTATCGGTTGTTCTTCATAAGAAGGATCTTTCTCCCGCGGTACAACTTCTGAGCTGAGTACATGTGAAGGATCAGGTATGTACATTCTCAGGAGAGATACATGGAACACATTGTGAACTTGAGAGAGATTCGGTGGAAGCGCCAATCGGTAAGTTACCTTCCCAACACGATCCAGTATTTCGAAAGGACCGATATATCTAGGGCTCAACTTCCCCTTCATTCCAAATATCATGACCCTCTTCCAGGGAGATATTCGTAAGAACAGTTTATCACCCACTTCAAACTCTAGGTCTTTTCATCAGTTGTCGGCATAACTTTGCTGTCGACTCTGAGCTGGTCTTATGTGTTGTTGAATAGATCAGACCTTTTCTTCCATCTCATCAACAATATCAGGTCCTAATAGCTTTCTTTCCCCAACTTCATCCCAGCAAGTTGGAGTCCTGCATTTCTCTTCATAGATAGCTTCATAAGGATCCATCTGAATACTT
The DNA here is from genome assembly GCA_963277665.1 of Viscum album. NCBI lineage: Eukaryota > Viridiplantae > Streptophyta > Magnoliopsida > Santalales > Viscaceae > Viscum > Viscum album. The sequence continues at coordinate 1,960,264,120 of OY728165.1, forward strand.
GAGTGAAAGATATTATTATAAGACAATTCCACCAAAGGTAGGTATTGATCCCAACCACCTTTGAAATCCATAGAGAAAGCTCTAAACAAATCTTATAGAGTTTGAATTGTTCTCTCAGACTGACCGTCTTTCTGAGGATGATAAGCAGTGCTGAAACTCAACTCTATATCAAGAGTATGCTGAAGACTTTGCCAAAACTTTGAGGTAAACCTCGGATCCTGATCAGATATAATAAAAAGTGGTACTCCATGAAATCTTACCACTTCCTTTACATATATCCTGGCAAGCTGATCCACAGAGAAATCCTCTCTAATAGTGATGAAGTGTGAAGACTTTGTAAGACGATCAACTATGACCCAGATAGCATTATTGCCTTTGGATGTTTTGGGAAGTCCTGTGACAAAGTCCATAGTGACGTTTTCCCATTTCCATTCGTGTATGGGTAATGGTTGTAAATCCCCTTAGACTTCTGTCTCTCAGCTTTATCGAGAGGCATATTCAGCAACATCTCTTTTCATGCCATCCCACTAGAAGTACTTTTTCAGGTCCCTATACATCTTCATGATTCCAGGATGAATAGAGAATGAATAACTATGAGCCTCATCCAGCAGCTCCTTCTTTAATTCGGGGATGGGAGGAACACAAACCCGATTCCTGAACTTTATTATCCCATCACAATCAAGGTGGAATTCAGGAACATTTCTCACCTTCTTTTGTAACTCGACATCTTCTTTCTGTGCCGCTTTAATTTTCACATGTATAGATGGTTGAACATTAATTTGAGAAAGATACGATTTCCCCCTTCCATTATAATTCCAAGATCCACCCTTTGTAAATCCATAAATATTGGATCTTTTGTGATCCTCATCATGGATAAACTGGCATGGTCTTGTCGACTTAATGCATCTGCCATCTTTTTTGCTTTCCCAGGGTGGTAATGAATTGAGCAGTCATAATCCTTAATCAGCACCAACCATCTTCTCTGGTGCATATTCAGCTCCTTTTGTGTGAAAATATACATTAAAATTTTATTATCAGTATAAATATCACACCTTTCACCATAAAGGTAATGCCTCCAAATCTTGAATGCAAAGATTACCACAGCTAACTCCAAATCATGAGTTGGGTAATTTTGCTCATGGATTTTCAACTTTCGTGAGGCATATGCTACCACCATATCATTTTGCATGAGAACACATCCCAGTACCTTCTTGGATGCATCACTGTAGATCAAAAACCTTTCTCCACTACAAGCCATTGTGATCACAGGTGCACTGGATAACCTTCTTTTCAACTCCTTGAAATTCTCTTCACATTCCTCCGTCCAGACAAACATGACACCTTTCCAAGTCAACTTGGTGAATGGATTATTTAATTGTGAAAAATCTTTCACAAAAGGTCGATAATATCCAGCCAAACCAAGAAAAGATCGGATCTCATTTACTGTTGTTGGTCTCGACCATCTTTCGATAACCTCTATTTTTGCTGGATCCATAGATATCCCTTCTTTTGAGATTATGTGACCCAAAATTGGAACTCTTTGAAGCCAAAATTCACATTTGGTAAATTTGGCATAAAGCTTCTCCTTTCTCAGGGTCTTCAATATAATTCTCATGTGATATTCATGTTCTTCCTTGCTCTTTGAATATACAAGAATATCGTCTATAAAGACTACCACAAACTGATCAAGATAGTCTCTAAAGACCCTATTCATCAGATCCATGAAGATAACAGGGGCATTAGTAAGACCAAATGGCATCACTATAAATTCATAGTGTCCATACCTTGTATGGAAAGCCGTCATTGGTATATCCTCCCTTTTGACCCTTAATTGGTGATACCCTGAACGAAGATCAATCTTGGAAAATTATTGAGCTCCTCGTAGTTGGTCAAATAAGTCATCAATGCGTGGGAGAGGATATTTTTTCTTGATAGTGATCTTGTTATGTTCTCGATAATCAATGCAAAGTCTCATTGATCCATTTTTATTCTTAACAAATAGAACAGGTTCTTTCCAAGGTGACGCACTAGGGTGTATGAATCCTTTATCAATATTCTCTTGGAGTTGCTTCTTCAGTTCTTGCAACTCAATTGGGGCCATTCTATAAGGTGTCTTTGAAAAAGGCAAAGCATCCGGTACGAGTTCTATTGAAAACTCAACTTCACGATTTGTTGGACGACCCGGAAATTCCTCCGGAAAGACATCATCAAACTTCCGTACAATGGGAATATTCTTAATTGTGAGTTTCTCACCAACCATTTGAGATAAATAACCTTCATTAAGTGGAATCAAGACCCATAAGATGGAAGAAATTTTCACTGGAAGGTTATGTTCATACTTTCATCGATAGACGATCATAGATTGATCTGGAATATGAAATGTGACTTCCCTTCTTTGGAAATTGATAGGATCTCCATATAAAGAAAGAAAATCCATGCCAAGAATCACATCAAATTCCACTATAGGAAGGATCACATGATTTTTAGGAAGCACTTTCCCACAAACATCAATCGGAGAAGAATTATAAACTTATGATGCGACTGTTGTGCCATTAGGGGTTGTCACAACTAACTCAACATCTAATTTTTGAGGTAATATGGTGATATCCTTATAAAATTCTTAAAAAATAATGGAGTGGGTTGATCCAGAATCAAATAAAACATTATCTACTTTAGAGTGGATGGTAAGTGTACCTTTCACCACATCGTTATTGTACTCCACATCGCTGATAGAAATTGCATGTGACTTTTCTTTGTCTTTATACTTAAGAGTTTGTTGACGTCGACCATCATCATCAACCCTTGGCTTTTTGCATTGATTGGTATAATTCCACATCTCCTTTCTCTTGAAACATTGAAGTGTAGTAGGTTCATTCTGTGTGTCCCTTCCTTTGTTTGCATCATTAGTCATCTTCTTCCCATCATTGCGGCATTCAAATGCCTGATGACCTTCCTTTCCACATTTGAAACATTTACTTGTCCCTTTAAGACAACTCCCACCATGTTTCTGTCCACAATTTGAGCATAAGGGAAAGCTCGTCTTCTTTTCAGTGTGCTCTTTAGATTTTCCTTTGAATTCTATTTTTCTCTTGTTATCAAACCCACATGACTGCTGGGTTACTCCAATCTCCATCTCGACTTTGAAAGCACATCGAACGATTTCCTCATAGCTATTGATGTCCCTTATGGCTAACACCCTTCGAATACTTGGTTTTAAGCCACTAAAAAATCGATCGATCTTACTCTCAGGTTGGATAATAATACCAGAAGCGTACCTTGCAAGTCTTGTAAAATTTGCTTCATAGGTACCAACAGATTCATTATCCTTTTGCTTCAGTTCGAGAAACTCTTTCTCCATCTTTGTTCGGAGAATATGAGGGAAGTACTTATTGAAAAATAAGTTCTTGAACTCGTCCCATTCCATGGACTCAATTTCATCCCTTTGCCTCATATTCTTAATAAGATTCCACCATTAATCATCATCTCTTTCCAAACGATACACTGCTAGGATGACTTTATCATGTTCAGAACATTGAAGAACTGAAAATATCTTTTCAGTAGTACTAATCCATTGTTCAGCAACTAATGGTTCAGTAGACCCGCTGAAAGAAGGTGGATGCTGCCTCATGAAGGTTCAATAGAATGTTGCTCCTTCCTTTTCTCGTTTGGAAGTCCTGCATGATTCATAGATTGAGAAAGTTGTGTGAGCATGGATACAAGATTTTTCATTCCAGATCCCATAACGTTTGGTTGCTCAGGGGGACAATCATTGCATTGCCTGTCGCATTCCGCATTAACACGGTTCCTTTGGGTTCCAGCCATTGACTAAAACCAAGAATAATAGTTTGAGCAACACAAATTATAATAGTAAAACCACATAATCAAGAATAAAATTTCACACTTAAGGTCTTATCATAGGTTGTTCATGGCTATTTCTAAAACACTAAGATTGTGTTCTATGCTTAGACTTATCCTTATGATTATTACTAAGGCTTTCACATCCTAGTTTCCAAAGGTTGACTATACCTTTCCTCTGATACCAACAATAACGACCCATACATTAAATACATTATTATTACTTCAAAATTGAAGCATACTTATTACAACATATAAAAAACCATGAAAGGACTGTATATGTATAGTGTCTTTAGAAACTGGGAAACATAAACACCTGGTTCATAAAGCGTCTACATTGTCTCCCATTTATTTCATCATATCTATAGTCCCTTTTGGAATATCTTACTTAATAAGCTTCTTCCTGACCTGGGGAAAGAAAACATACAAAAGGGTGAGCTCAAATGCTCAGTAAGGGTAAAAGAAATATCAATCACATCATATTCATAAGAACATAACATTTTTTAAATCTTAACCTGCAAAAGTGATCATAATTTCATAACATGGGATAAATCATAGTAGTGAAATGAAATCCCAATTATCATAACATAAAATATGAAACATTGTGGAATACACACATAATCATAGAGAATCATTTCTTATTAGTAAAGCCTCATTGTCGAGACTATCTTTGTGGACAAAGTCCATTTCTGAACCGAGTTCACTCCTCATTTCAGTCTTGTTTCACTGAACCGGTATAACCTGCTGTTCCAGCCATGTCTATCTCATGAGATATAAAATCTTTACCCAATGCAATTTAGGGAGATATAGGTCCCACCCATCTAATAATGATTCAATTCTTATGTGTTCCACACAATCATAAACCATAAATCATATCATAACCCATGTTAAAAAAATGGGATTCTTAAACATCACATCATCATAACATAATCCATAAAAGGATATCATAAAAATAATTCCATCATAACATAATCAAATCAATGTAAAAATATGGATATAAATAGAAACCTATATTATCTTAGATGGAAAATAATTTTGATAAAACACTTGAAAACCATTCTTGAGGAAAATATCCTTTCTACTTCAAAAGCACTTTTCCTTTCTTAACATGTCTTACAATTCTAAACTAAAAGAAGTTGATTAAAAATAAAATCGAAAATTTGTAAAGTAGGATTCTTGGAAAAAATGTTTTAAAAATCCATTCATTCCATATATTTTAAAAAAAACATTCTTCTCGTACTTTTGTCAGAAAAGTCAAAAAGTACCTCATACGAAAAACGACAAAAGATTCCTTTCATATCTTTTACAAAAACTCACCAAAGGGTAAAAATGGATTTAAAAAATTGTAGGTGGATGGAAATAATATTACATATTTAGGAAACATGGATGTGGATGATAAAATACACCCTAGTAAATACCAAAGTATAAACAATCTTGCATAAAAATGAGATTGTGATATTTTCCCTTACCTTAGGTCTGATTTTCCTCATAAGTGTCTGAACCTCCTGTATAATTATTTAAATAGTGTTATTAACTTATTCCAGAATCATAATTATTTTTATGATATCATATATGGTCATATTCTTAGCTTCTTAGTAGTAATATTTCATTGCTATTTGTTATTTGCTGTTTATAACTTTTTGTTCTAATACGTGTTTTGTCGAATAAATTCTTATTCTTCTCTTTAGGTTATAGATACATCATTTCTAGAATGGTATTAATGTACTATATATCATATTTATTCATTAATTTCATTTATATAATCATTATCCAATGAAGATCATGTAGAACGAATCACATCACATCGTGGAGACGGTATTCCGTACGTACGCACGAGCGATGATATCGTTCCCATGATCGTGGAATTGTATTGGAGTGTATGTATACTATTTCAGAATCAATATCACTTTACAATAATCATATATAGTAATTATTTACACCATTATACCCATCCAAGTAAGGTGGTGGGGGAAAATAGATTACACCACGGCGTGGAGACGGTATTTCGTACGTACGCACGCACGGTGATTTCGTTTTCCGTAGGATGGATAGATGTTGAAATAGGGTTGTTTCATACTAATAATAACATATCAGTATATGAGTGATACTGATTTTATTACATCATAATGACAAAACTAAAGAAGAAGAAGTTGAAAAAGAATGAATTTGGAAAGGATCGGTAATGGATATTACCTCTTTTTGACACGCCTCTTCTTAACCTCCTCTTAGGGCACTAGGGTTGGTCTTTGAAGAAGTCCAGAACCTTTAGGATGATTCTAGGGAAGTGGGAAAGTGAAATTATCAGGGTTTGGCCAAGATTTAAGGCTCAAATTGGTGTGAGGAGGAGAGGGAGGAGGTGCCCTTTTATAAGGGAGGAGAGGGGCACCTTTGGATATATAAGAAATATTAGTTTATATTAAATCCCAACCCCACATAGAAACTTATAAAATGACTCATATCTGAAGATTATATGAGATAGGGATTTATTCTCATCCACAAATAAAATTTATACATGTTATGAATTTATTTTAAACATTAACAACTTGATTTATCCTTATTTATAAATTTAATTTTATTTTTGGTAATAATATTCTAAATTTTAAATTATTATTAATAATTCCATATGTGTTGTGAATTTTCCATAATTTGACACCTTATGACATTTTAGACCATATAAATTTTAATTTATAATTTTTATATATTTTTTGTGATTTTTAAACAATTTTATAATATATTATTTTTATAAAATAACAATAGTGTGAATTTTGACACTATTCATTTATTTGAATTTAAATAAAATATATATAGAGGATATGTTCGAACTAAAAGCTTTAATATATTAATAAAATGTCATATGTATCTATAATATTAGTGTAGAACATTAAATAGTGCATATAATAATTATTTTAATATTTTTAAAACCATTTATTTGATATTTTAATTAATAAAATAATTTCAACATCACTATTTTGTCATGATTAAGGATGATTATTTAATCCCTAAAATTTATAAATAAATTACTATGATGTAATAAATTGTATTATATTTCCGGAGACTATTCATGTTCGATGTTTCAATTAGTTTATCACCAAATTAAAATTATTATACTTATAAGATTTAAGAAAGTGACATGTTGTCACATTCTTTGGTTTTAATTATAATTAAATTATTTTCATGGACAAAAGTCTATTAAATGAATCTAATCCGACCCTTAGGTGATATGGGTCGACTTTTAGTCATCCAATAGGATTTTTTCAGGTGTTAGGGTAATTTTATAATCTTATATTTACCCTTAATTTCCCGATTTACCTTTAACTATGGTAAATAAAATTTACCGTAGTTACTATTCATAATGCCTGAAAATAAAAAGTATCCTATTAACATAATTTGGACCCACTGATTCGGAATATGGAATCCATTTTTCAAAATTCAAAACATATAAGTTGCAGTAATTAATTTAAAATAAATCTCGTTGTTAAGAAAACGGGTTTTAGAAGTTAAAACATTGCCAAAGATTGAAATGTTTTTACCTATAATTCAATGTGAAATTAATGATAATGACATAAATTATATTAAATGGTAAAAATATATTCTATCTATACTTTAAAACCATTCAATATTATAATTTAACAATATAAATTATCTCAATAAAAAAGTTGTTTTTAATTAAAAATTAACGTATTTTTACTATTCATGAAAATACGAAAGTTATCAGAAAAATATGAAAAATTTATCCAAAGTAAATTTTTATATCCTGATTCAAAAGAAGAATTTTATATGGTCAAATTGAACTTATAAACATGTAAAAAACTAGTTTTAATGTTGGTGCCCATTAAAAGGCAGCAAAAATGCATTTTTTTATAAATACTTATTTTACCCAAAAAAAATTATTTTGTTCTCTTACCATGTTCTAGAAAATGTGTAAGATGAATAATAATGTTGTAAAATTTAAAATTTAGTTAATACTATTCATAACAGCTAGTTTATAATATTATAATAATATATCGTTGTTGAGTGGAACTCGGTATTGCGTACTACACATGCTATCGAGGAAGGTCGTGATTGAGTGTAGTGAAAGATTCTTTTGATGATTTATATAACATAAAAAAAATATTTCTCATAAAAGTATCTGGTGTTACAGTCTTCCTCTACAGGCCATAACTTTTTTTAAACGAAAAATAAATACCATGTTTTTATTTTCTATTATTATGGTATTGAAAATGGTTTTGATAATGTTTTTACAATATTAATGTGTTGTATTGATATCTTGTGATTTAAATGTGGAAATTTTATATTCACTTTATTAATGTTTTATGTGATATGATTATGTTATGGTTTATGATATGTTTAAACCTTTTCATATAAGGAATGCATTATACTTAATAAGTGATGGGGGGAGCCCGCTATAGCTTCTCGATGAATCGATAGGTCTCATGAGAGAAACTAGTGTCTTGGAACGAGGCCTTGAAAAAATATTATTTGTAGTTTTGTCAAGAGGCCTTGGCTACGTGGTTATGATAGTCTGGAATTATGCATTTCATTATTATGAAGGTGGTTATTGATATTTCATGCGATTATTCGACGAGTAGAATATCATTGTGAATAATTAAATGGAATTATTTCAATTTATTTTTTACATATTATGATGAAGTTCAAGTTTAAAAGGCTTTTGTTTTAGTTAAACATTGCCTTAAATGTTTATGTTTATTTATGAAAGTTTCTGCTGTATTGTTATTCTTACTGAGCATCTGAGCTCACCCCTTTCTATGTTTTAATTTTTCCAGGATGTGAAGAAATATTTTATGACAGACCTGCACGGATTGTCTGAAGGGGATATGAGTGTGGAATATAGAGACCATGTTATTGTAGTTTTTCACTTTATGATGTAATTTAATATTTATGAATGTGTCTAGTGTTTCCAAGGCTACAAAACTAATCGTTCTTTTGAGACTTGATCTTTTTTGATCATGCCAATGTTACGCAATCATGCACCGACTATGGGTAACTGGGTTCGGGGCGTTACAATTGATATCAGAGGCAGTTTAGTACTAACCTTGGAAGCTATATTTAGATAAACTCTAATTAGAGCACATAGCCCAAATATTGAATTTGAGGATTAGAATAGAAGAAATTCCTAGAATTTCGGTATTATAGAGATTTTGTCTGTTTTACGAGAAATAAATCCCTATTTGGATACGAGAAGGTAGCGGCAGCTCTAGCACAAAAATACCTAGGGGTAAAACCTGAAAACACCACTTTGAGCTAGACTCGAATGGGAACTGGTGCACGACAACGGGCCTTGCTGCACTCTTGGTTACGACACTCCCGGGGGGTATGCTTAGGATAATTCAAATTTTGTTTACAAACCATTATGAAGGGTTTATGAGTATATACTTCCTCAATGAAAACATTTTTATGGTTATGGATTATATCAATAAATATTTCAATTTAGGTTAGGTGTTTTGCAAGTTTGTTATTGGGTATTTCGATTCATAAACTAATCTAGTTTATTCCATTGTTTAGAAATGGCGCCTAGTGGAAGGAATGGAAACTGTATCAATGCACGCACTCTATGTAGGTATTTCCCTCATGCTAAAGATAAATATAATGGAGCTGGTGATACAACTGGTGCTGTCAAATTATCACCATATTGGGAAAACTCACTCAGGTTATGAATAATACCCTTACTCATATGGAACACCCTGATCCGTAACGTGGATGATCAATGTTATATCGTTTCATGAGCTAACAATCGCCAAAATTTAATGGTGGTACAAATCCATTAGTAGCTGATCAATGGATAAACTTTTTAGAGAAAATATTCCACGCCTTGGAGAGTAGTGAAAGGGAGAATGTTTTCATGGTAGTTTACCGCCTCACCGAAGATGCCGAACAATGGTGGTCACTGATTCAAAACACAAAGGAAGATGAACAAGTTTCATGTATGGAATGGAGGGAGTTTAAGGAAATGTTATTAGAAAAATACATTCCACATGACCATCGAGCAGATATGGAAAGGTAATTTCTGAGTCTGAGACAGAAGGAGGATGAGAATGTCGCAAAGTATGAGGCCAACTTTACAAGGTTAGCGAGACATGCTGCAGATTATATACATAACCCAATAAGTAAGATTGATAATTTCGTTGATGGGTTAAAACCATTTCTCCATCGAGATTTAGTATCACAATCCTTCTTATCGTACGAAGATATTTTCTCGTGTGTTATCATGACAGAAAAGTAATTCTCTAAATTGTATGGCAACAAAGTAAAGAAAGAGAAGAAGAGAACGGTGGAACAATAGACTGATAAAGGGAAAAGGGAATGAAGGAATTTCCATTATGTGATAATTTTGGGAATAATCATCCCCGTACATGCCTAAAAGGAATGGGAGTTTGTAATAAATGTGGAGGAAAAGGTCACCAGGCTCGTGATTGAAAGGGAAAGAAAGAGGATATCAATGTTGAATGCTACAATTGTAGAGAAATGGGGCATTATGCAAATTAATTTCCTAAGAATAAGGGAAACGTATCTCAGAAAAGGCCAAGGGATCAATGCCAAGCTTATGCTATTACAACAGATGAAGTAAAATAATTAGTGTATTTGTGTTTTTGGACTCAAGAACTATATTATGGTTATAAGAATAATGTGATATATATAAGGATTTTACTACAGTATTTGTTGTTTTCATTAAAGTTTTAATATTATAAAGGTAACCATACGTTTAGGATGTGACAATAAGAGAAACATTACTTTTTTTGGGGAATATGATGTTACAATTGATTTTGGAATTTAGAGACCTTTTAGGGAATGTCTGGAAAGAGGTATTTTGGATAACTATAAAGTTTGGAATGGATTAAGTTTATCTTTGGATAGTATTGTTTAAGGTTAAAACATTTCTGAAGATTACTTTTGGAATATTATAATGCTATATTTTTAGGAAAAGGACAACCTGTAGGTTTGGGGATAACCCGTCGCGTCGGACAAAGCTACAGGAATCGAACCCACAACCATAGTACAATAATCCATTATTACCTACCACTAGCCTATAGGAATTCCCTGGTTATTAGAAAATAATTTTCCTAATCTAAATGGTTTGTGTTAATATTTTGATCCCTATACGATTAGGATAAATATAATATTTTTGAGTTCTATTATCTTTTTGAGTCAAATATGAGTTTGTGGTTGAAATTAGTTGATAGTTGAAACTCTACTTGTCAGGTATATACATATATATACCTCTCTCATATTATATGAATAAATTAACTCTTAAACATTAGGAAATGCATATTAAAAAATTTGTTATCCTAAAACCTTATGTTTTGTTAAACTAATGATATTTTAAATCACCATAGATTGAAAGCTTTGAGGGCCTCAATTTTACACTTGTTTGTGATTGATGACCTCAATCACTCCCTACAAATATTTACGTTTTCCCTCCAATTATTTGCCTCTAATTTCCACCAATGTTATCTTAATCGAGATCATAATTTGGTGGTGACCTTTTCATTTCCCTTTCCCTCTTATTAAGGAATAATTTTTTTAACCTTATTTCTGATATGGGTTTTCCACAAAGGTATTTTCTACTTTGAACCTTTTATTATAGAATAACATTTTAAAATTACGTGGAAGCAATTTATTGAAGGAGGTTATAATGTAACACCCCACGCTTTCACGATACGCTTCTCTTTTAATAATGAAATAGCTTGCATTGTACACAAGTTCGAGATTCTAACACACCGCGACCAGTCAAAGTAACCGCTATGAATATTAATACCCACTTTTTGAAATTATATAAATTTTATATTCCAAAATGGACTTCATTTTTGTATTCGTAATATCAAAATTACACTATGTTGATTTTTTTGTAATTTTCTGAGAACTTCCAATTTTCTATGAATAGGAAAGAATACTTAAAAAAATTTTGTTTAATAAAAATAATTTATAGTGATAAATTATACTATTGAGTGGTTTTAAAGTATAATTAGAATATATTTTCACCATTTTATCCAATGGTGTTCATTAGAATTAATTTCACTTTGAAATTGGACATAAACAATTGTCAATATTTTGATTGATATTGTTTCTTAGAAACACGCTATTTGTATTGAAGACAGGAATTAATTATAAAATTAATTAATGCAACTTATATGATTGTAGTTTTGTAACATATAAATCATTTTTTAATTCGGAATATCAATTATAGCATGGGGTGAATTTTTGGTGTTGTTATGAGAAACATCAATTTTTGATGAATAGTGAAACCACTTAGTTGTAGTTAAAAAACTAATTTTTCATTTAAATAAACTTTACCACTTCTGTGAATTGAATCTCAAAAATCCGACATACATGGTTGTAATTAAAAATTAATATTTGGTCAAATGAGAGGAAAATAATTTTTGGTCAATAGTATCTTTTATGTTTTATTAATCGCGATTAAAGGAAATTAGTGTAATTTAAGGTAAATATACTGTTATAATAATATCAAATAACCTTTACACTTGTTCTAACCTTATTGGATGAGTCATGGCTGACGAATACAATCCATGGGTCAACTTGGGGACCCCATGGATCCACTTGCGTAAGAAAATGACATTAATAACTTTTTATTTAATTTAAAAAATAAAATTGTCACAAACATGTGTTGTTTTAGTAAAAAACAGATTACATGGGGTTATATAAGTTAAGGATTAGAATATAAATATTCATTTGAAATCTAAAATGATATCCTACATCATGGTAATTTTTTTATAATTTTTATACATTAAATAAATTAGAATTTTTTTTGACACCATGATGATGCATCGATTACCTAATTAATTAACGATTTAAATAAAATGAAAAGAAAATGTAAAATATAAGAAATAAACTTGTAAAAAACCTATTGGATGAGTATATTTCGAACCCTTATCACCTTATACTTGAAATCTATCATTGTGGGACCTTCAAAATCAGAAAATCATTTCATAAAAATTTAACATTTCAATCATTCCAAAAGAGCCCCTCCTCTCCTCTTATAAAAGGCCCCCAACTCTAACACCTTATTAACACCATAAAAGCCATTTGGCACGTCCAACCTCTATCCAAATAATCTCTAAACTTCCTTCTCTTACTCTTAGAAGCCTCACTTTGGGCAGAATACTTCCCAAGAATCCTTTGGCTCAAATCAAAAAGAGATACCCGATTTTAATGTAATGTCTTCTCTTATGTCCTTTTGTTTTATTTTTCTTCTATAACCCACTAAAATATTTTTATTTATTTCATTTTTAACAAAACTAGTATCTTCAATATGCAAGAATTTTTTTATGAGAAGTATTTGATTTACACTTACACACAACTTCATCTAATTGTTAAAGAACATACTGTTTCCGTCAGTGGCGAATTACTGCCTCACAAAACGATGATTGTTCAATGTTCTTTAAACACCTTTCATGTGGCCATTAAGATGACATTATATTTATATATGATATATATTATGTTTATTATTTCCTTATGCTTCTTTATTTTCTATTTAGGGAACACCTTTATGATTTCCATTATGGGTAAATGCGATAATTTCATTTTCGGAAGTGTGGACTACCGCCCCCTCAAAGTGATTTGAATCGTTAATGTCATATGTGGGATGTATAAAGGATGGAGTAAATTATATTACATATTATATTATACTTTAATTACAATATATCTTTATATCATTATTATTTCATTCCATTAAATACGAAATATAATTGAAAGTAGCGTTCATGCGTACGTACGGCTTACCATCTCTATGAACGATGCGGTTCATTTCTTACCTCTAAATGTTAGGTAATATTATAAATTCATTTATATACTGGATATATAGGATATATATGATGTCTAAATCATGAATATAATTCTAGATATAATGGATATTTTACCACATGAACAACTTGTAATTATAAGAAGTTAATTTTTGAGTCAAGTACCAAAGATCGAAAAAACGACCGTTATTAACATAAATAATTATATAATGTTCATAACATAGTAATAACTGATATAAGTAGAATAATGAACTTCAAGAAGGTTCTTATGAAATTAGAAATTAACTCTAGTTTATTATTCATGAGATTAAAGAACGATCGAGTCAAGTCGGACACGAGGTAAGGGAACTTCTTAACCCAATTTATGTTCTTTGGGTTTATCTTCTACTTTCAAATTATGTCATGATATTATTTTTTCCTATCTTGTATTTGTACTTTCTTTATGTGTACTTATATTTAATACACGTAATAGATCTATTTTATTTAAAAAATGATTTTTGTAAGGGAATTTATCTCAATCTTCTTTCATTGAGGCATATTCGGTTTTAATACAAGACATTCTTTTATACGTCGTATAAACCCCTTTGACTTTTATTTTTATTCAAAAGGAATATTTTTATACGAAGCGTTTTACTAAACGACAAAATGGAATGTTTTTTTGTCGCACGTACGCGGTGACAACGACTTCTCCGCCTCCTTGACCATTATTTGAGTTTCAGCTTCCTCTACAAGCCATAAATTTTTTTAAATGAAAAATAAATTACATGTTTTTATTTTCTTTTATTTTGGTATTGAAAAGAGTTTTCATAATGTATTTATTGTATCAATGTTTTTTATTGTTATCTTGTGATTGAAATGTGGAAATCTTATGTTTTCATTATGCATGTTTTATGTGATACGATTATGTTATGTTTTATGATATGTTTAAACCTTTTCATATAAGGAATGAATTGAACTTAATAAGTGATGGGGGGGAGCCCGCTATAGCTCCTAGATGCATCAGTAGGTCTCATGTGACAAACTAGTGTCTTGGTATGAGGCCTTGACATAATATTATTTGTAGTCTTGGTATGAGGCCTTGGCTACGTGGTTATGATAGTCTGGAATTATGCATTCCATTGTTATGAATGTTGTTATTGATATTCCATGTGATTATTCGACTAATAGAATATCCATGTTAATATGTAAATGACATTATTTCAATTTATTTTTTCCATATTATGCTAAATATCAAGTTTAAAAGGCTTTTCTTTTTGTTATACATTGCCTTAAATGTTTTTGTTTATTTATGAAAGTTTCTGCGGTATTGTTATCCTTACTAACCATCTGAGCTCACCCCTTTCTATGTTTTAATTTTTCCAGGATGTGAAGAAATATTTTATCACTGACCTACAGGGATAGTCTGAAGGGGATATGGGTGTGGACTATAGAGACCATGTTATTGTAGTTTTTCACTTTATGATGTAATGTAACATTTATGAATGTATCTAGTGTTTCCAAGGCTACTAAACTAATCGGTCTTTCGAGACTTGATCTTTTGTGATCAGGCCAATGTTACGTAATAATGCACCGACTCTGGGTAACTGGGGTCGGGGTGTTACATCGTTGTACATGTGTTGATATGAGAGGATTTATTAAGGGTGTTCCATACATCCCATTTGGCAGTACATCAATGTGTATAGAATATTTACTAGGACCTCCAATTTCCGAAATGTGTACGAGGATGAAAAAGTTACTGTTAGATTTTGTATTAAGATTCCTCACTTGTCAGAAAATGAAGGGTGATCACAAGGTTCTTGTAGGTTTGATACAACTCACAGAGGTACCGATGTGGAAATGAGATGGGATATCGATGGAATTCATGATGATCTTACCACGAATGTCCTGGGGGAATGATAAAATCTAGGTGATCGTAGAACGACTCAACATGTCGGCCCACTTCCTACCCATTCGAGTGTAATGTTCATTATAGAGCTTGGGACGCCTCTATGTGTATGAGAGTTTTTGACTCCATGGATTCCTATTTACGATAGTCTCCGGCCATGATTCTTTATTTACACACCTCTTGTGGATGGGATTACAACTAGATTTTTGAACTCAACTGAGCTTGAGAACATCCTTTCTCCCATAGATGGATGGTCAGATAGTGTAGACCATACAGAACTTGGAGGACATGATTTTTGATTGTGTTCTTGATTTTGGTAACAGTTGGGAGGACCACCTACCACGTTTGGTGTTTGCATAAAACAACATATGCCACTCCACCATCGATATGAAACTGTTTATGATATTTTACGGATGACCATGCATTTCATTGTTAGGCATGACAAACCCAAGGGATTTAGCACTCGTGGGTCCAAAGATGGTACGACCTACAACTGAGAACGTGTAGGTCATCCGAGAGTGGATGTAGACTATATAGATTAGGGAGAAATATTATTTCAACAAAAGATGGAGGCCTTTCGAGTTAGGGGATAGAGACCATGTGTTCCTTCAGTTCTCTCCCCAATGGGGATTGTAGAGATTTGACCAGGGTGGAAAGTTATCTCTGCGGTTCATCAATCCTTTCTAGATGCTTAATATATTTTTCGAGGGGGGTACCACATAACTCTCCACCAACTAATGCACAGGGTGCACAATATTTTCCTTGTGTCACAAATGAGGAGGTATGTGCATGATCCATCACATGTCATCAACTACGGGAGATAGAAATTGATGATGGGGTGATATTTGCTGAGTTCTTAGTGGATATAGAGGATTGAAAAGAGAAAGTTCATCATTGATGGTAGATTCATCGGGTTCACGTTTGGTGGTAGAATGGGAATCTCTAGGATAGAAAATGGGAGAAGGAGGATTAGATTCATACTCACTACCCCCATTTAGTTGTTTTGTCTTTTTTTTGTTTAGGGGGATGTGAAGTCCTAAACGTGGGGGTAATTTAATGTCTTGAAAATTCCATGTATATTTTTTTTAATTTATATTGATTTAATTCAAGAAAAACCACGAAGATGGTGTGTAATTTTGAGGCCAAGATTTCCCAAAATGATCCGTCGTAAATAATAGGTTTTAAATAGCGCACATGATATTTTTTTCCTAAAAAATTGGAATATCTCATAAACGGGTTCAGAGATAAAAAATCAAACGATACCTTTGCATTTAGGATGGTTAGTTTACTCTAGTAATAAATTATGTTTTTTCTACGAAGGCCTTTACAGAGAAAACTTGAAAATGTTATAACCGTAAATAAAATAATTATATAAAATTATTTTCTTTTTATAATTATTATAAATCATGAATGGTGACTCATATTGAAAATATGATACCACCTTTAATCGTGTGGGGGTATGATTTCCTTAGGAATAGCCAAACCTTGGCCGGTGCGGGAAATAGTGGTTGTTATTTTTTGGCTATAAATAAAATAATTAAGTAAAAAATATTTTATATTAAAATATATATAACTCCGAAACAGTAAATCGGATTGGAAATACTAGAGTACCGTTGATCTTGTGAGGGATGTTTACCCATGGGTGGAGAATGACCATGACCGGGGCGGGTCGATGGTCAAAGATAGTTTTTGTAACATTATTATGAGAATTAAAATTATGAGTGAGTGCACTTTAAGAATCATCTAAACGGTACCCTGGTTTAATATATGAGGGAATCATTTAATTCGTAATAGAAACATATCCATTTAATGGACATAACCTCAACCGTTGTGGGTCAAGGGAAAAAAATAAATTTGTAGACTTTTCGGGAGAAAACTTAATTAAAATAAAAAGTTACTTTATTTGTTTCTCTTCACTGTTGAGCAGTGGAATGCCAGCAAGGCAGCAGCGATGATGAGACAATGACCAACATTAAATGAAGACCCATTAATTACTAACATAATTGTGAAGCGTAACAACTCATTAACTGTAGAGTAACATATGCATTGTTTCATTAATAAAACAGTGTAATGACGTGATGACGCAACATAACATAAATGTTGTGACATGATTCTCATTTAATGAAATAGCGGGTTAGAGAATCAGATCTATAATTTATCCAACGGATGGTGAAGGAATTATCTCCAATGAAGAACTTCAATAAATTGGAAAGTTGTGACGATGCCTTGGAGAATGGATCTAAGACCAGACATCGCCACATTCCAACATCATCAAACAGATTGAAACCAATGAATAACATTCTCTAGTTAGGGGTTTGTTCTATTATAATTTTACATTGTTATTATTTATAAAACAACAAACGTAGATCATCCCATGAATAAGTTTATCTATGTGTTCATCATTCAAGTGGGATGGTTCTGTTTCGTGGGGTTTTGTATTGGAATTAAATTTATTTGGATGATAAAAAATCAATCCTAAACCTCCCCATGTTTGAACTATAATGCGGAGGGCGTAGGCCAACCCAAACAAGGCCTGATACCCTCAACCTCATGCGTTCTTCGTGGTTGAACCTTCTAGATAGGGGAATGAAGGTTTTGATGCCTTAGAAGCGAAGGTGACACCCCATAGAGGCTGGTGGCGCAGACGGTACAAATAACAGACAATCAGAGTGGACCTGGTGAACCATAGAAGAGTTCATCAGCAGCAGCTACGGATGTGGGTTAGGTGTAGGTGCACCACAATGACGTACCTAGGGAGACTTCATTGCCGGCTCAGGACCTGGTGTTGTGGAAAGAGCTGCTGGTAGCAGTCCGGTAACTTGCGGAGGGACGGGGCCATCCGAACACATCAGGCAGAGTGGCTCGTGCCTCGCGGGCCATGCCACATGCTGGAACGTGGTCTAGAGACTGCATACAGGGGGTCAAACATGGCTGGATTATCCAACCATGGTGCGGTGGAACCAGACGCCCCGCTGGGCGTTCGGGCTGCAGATGATCAACCTATCGGGAGGGCCCAAATGGGGTACACAAATCATTATCCTATACGACCCAGGCTAGAAATGAACTCAACATGCATCTACAGGTCGGTCTTGATGGTACTGAGTCACCAAGCGACATGGCGGGCTGGACCCCTAGCCCAATCGAGCAGGGTCCCAGAAGGCCTGATGGCCCTAGCCCATTGGCTAGTCTAGATCGGGTCGGCCCAGATCTACACATGGTCGAGTTGGGTCAGTTAAATTGTGCTGGTTGAAACGGGACCCAGGGGTCAGGTTGGTCAGTTTGGTCCAACTAAGTCGAATTGGGCCCGAATGCAACTATCCCATGTTTACTAAAACATCAACATCTCTCAAATCGAGTATTTGATTGATGATCAGTTTGCGGTGTTGGAACCCTCGTGTCGAGGAGGATCCTTTAGTGTACTCTAAAGAGTATGTAAATGAATTTTGAATATGATTAATGGATTGAGTAGTAGTTTCTCTCTGAATTTTGTGCACTATAGGAAAAGATATTATGGATGACAAAGACCTGAAGACTACTTACATGTGACCCTTTAGGGATTAGCTACGATAGACCAGTGGTAAGCGTCTCTGTGTGACACGACAGACCCATAGTGGGGAACACCTCAATATGACCGTGGAGACCCACGATACTCATCGGGAAAGAGCACCTCAGTATGATGGCCAATGTGGGAAGCAGCTCTGTGTGACCCAGTAAACCCACTATGGTATGAGATACTATATGACCCTTCATACCAAAGATACTCATCAGGGATTAGTTCTGCAGTAGTCCAAGGCTTGTGGGAAGCGACATTGTATTACTTGGAAGGCCCACGGTGGGGAGAGACCTTGTGCGACCCCGCATACCGAAGGTTTTTATCAGGGAGGAGTACCTCAGAATCCCACGGTGTTCAGTGATATGGCTGATTGAAAATATTTCTATTAATAAGATTAAACATACGTGAGTTGATAGTACCTTATTTGTTCTTCATGTGTGTGAACCTTAGTGGTCCAGTAGATGTGTAGACCTTATTGGCTAATCAAGAATGAGTCTCTCAATAGTACAGGATGATTAAACTCTACAACTTATATATATTAGTTTTTATATTTTGAGTTATACCTAGTGTGTGTTGTCTTTTCTTTATTGTTTTGTTGTTTTATGTTTTCTTTGTTGTCTTTACTTTGTGGTTTGGTGTCCATACTTAGTATTGTGTTACTCACCCATACACTGGCTTCTCCCATGCATGTCGTTTCCCATGTAGTTGATTGATGCTTTGACGGAGACCTTGATGGTCTCGGACTAGGTGGTGCTCAATGAGACGAGACCCATATGCATACTTCTATCGCTATAGGAAGCTACTCATTGTGTACCCTTCATGTAGGGTCTTCTGTGGATGTCATACATAAATATTTACGTACATTCTTATTTTTAGCTTATCTTTTGTTGGGTTTTTATTATGGGAAATTTTAATTAAACATTGTACATTTTCTCAATTTTTTTTAGTGGCATGAATATATTCCATTCAAGCTGTTTTGGATGTGCATGTGTGTGTGGGTGCATGCGTACAGGTACTCAGAAAAATGCCTCCCACATGGGGGATAATTCCTTCGGTGTTAGTCACTAGCCCCTAGCCATTGGGAGGAAGGCTTGGGGTAGTATTGTATGTGACCTGTGAGAAACGTTATGGCAGAATGGGTTTCAGAAACATTGTATCAATTTATTATAGAAAACTCGTAGAAAAGGAATGGGATATATTAACATCTTGCAATTGTAAAAATAACCCATCCAAAGAAAGGACAGATATTATATCCTTAGATAATTCCCCTTGTAAATAATTAAAAAATCAAGTGTTGTTTTATTTAATGAATACAAATACCACTGAAATACCATTAAAAGAATCTTTAAGAAAGTTAAATTTCCATTTTAAAATGTCATCTTTCAAATACCAAAATGTAAAAATGTAACTAAAAATATTTTTTAAAAAATAATCATGGAAAATTGTAATGAAAGACTAAAATCATTGATATTTTATTAATGAAGGATATTTTTTTAATTCTGTATGTGTTAAAAAACATTTCATTCATAAATTAGTAAAAATTATGAAATGGTACCTCATTTAGATCCCAAAAAACGATTGATTTTAATTATTTTTAAAAATTGAAAACATGTGTAAGAATGGATTTAAAAATCATTGGTGAATAATAAAAACATTTTTAATTTTTTTTTCAAAAAACATAGATATGTAATAACAATTTCTTTTGACTAAAGGGGAAAATTAAATAAATTTTACTTACAAATTATTATTTATTATTTTTAGTACAAAATGTGTTGAAAATGAAATTAAAACATGTATTTTTTGAAATAAATATATGATAAAAAAGTCATTAATTTCTCAACATATAAATCATAGTATTTTTTCATTAGCAACATAATCAAAAGCAATCTATATAAAAAAATATATTGTAACATAAAATCCTTACCAATTTGGTATCGTTTGAATCATAATCACCATTAATGAAAAAAACATAGATGAAAATGTAAATGACCATAAATTTAAAAATATTAATCATAAATACATTCATGGGTAGTATATATAGCATGAAAGGTAAACAATTAGTGAATATTATATGCATCCTATGGTAATAAAAGTTATAAAAAATCCATTACCTTATGTCTCATTTCCTTTATATACATTGAAACCTTAATTATATTAAATAATGATTTATTATACATATTTTATATAACCATTATCATATGTGCACTAAAATATATAATTTAATTATATGATTTTATCATTTTTTTGTTCATAAATCATTATTAATGTCTTTGTTTTGGGTAATATCTACTTCTTTTTACATGTGTGTTTTTGTTCAGTAGTTTTGGCCCGTGTGTTTCAATAAGGATTAAATAATATCCAAAATTTTAATAATGATATATATCATATATAATCCTCATATAAATTTTTAAATACAATCAAAAAATATTTCTACATAAAAACGAATTACACCAAATACTGAGATGGTATGCCTTAAGTACGATTGAATGTTATTTCCATTTATGGATAAAAGGAACACGTGAAAGGTAAATAGATATTTAAAACAATTTTAGTGGAATTTTGAAAATTTAATTAATTTAAATATTATATTGGTCATTTTTATAGAAAAGTGTCCATTAAAAAATCAAGAGTAAGCAGATAAGTGTCAAATTAACTTCATAAAATAGGAATCATGATGAAAAATTATGGCCCTATCACTTATTATTAACCTATAATAACTAGATTTACCCTTTACCATGGTGATAAATTTTTCTACTGTTATTATTCATACTGTTAAAAAATAAAATTTTCTTATTTAAAAAATATTAACATAAAAATTCCAACTAATGAATAAAATTTATCAAATTCCACACATATAAGTGTCCTGAAATAATTGTAAAATATGTACTCAAAATGCAACAAAAACATCATTTAGAACAATATTGTTTTTATGAAAAAAACACTTTTTATTCATATTGAATGCCTATAAAATGTTGGATGATTTTAAAAAAAATTATTGAGTATATAATATATGAAATATCATTAAATTCATTCAAAAATTATGATAAATCTAATTTATAAATTAAAAAAATACTTTGTTCCAATAAAAATAGTTTTTCAGAAAAATAAACATAACATATATAGTAGTTTTTATATTACATTTAATAATAAAAATGATTCAAATGAAAATTATTGAATTTAAAAAAACTATAATAAAATTAATTTCTATTTGAAACCATTTTAATAAAAAATGAATATCCATTACATTCTTCAAACAAAAATACATTTTTCAATAAAAATTTTTATTTTGAATATTCATTATAAAGTCAAAATGTTTTCTTAAAATTCTCAAAAAAATAATCCTATAATAGGTTTAGTATGGTGATTTAAAAAAAATCATTTCATAAATTTTTTAAATGTTATATAAATTAATCATATTATTTTTCAACCAATTCCATACAAATCCATTTTATAGAAAATTTATTTTTGAAGAATAAAATTACATTAATAAATTTGAGTAATAATTTTATAGGATTTTATTTATACATTTATATATATTTAATTATGTAATTAATCTAATTAATTCCAATCAATTTAATTGTTAGGTTATTAATATCATATTAAATAATATTTTAGTATTATATAGTATTTTTCAAAACTCACTGTTTCGTGTAATGCCAACTATTGAAGAAATAAAATTTAACTGAAAAAATTATTTTCTAAAATCTTTAGGTGTTATGTTCACCCTGCTTTAATAAATTGCGACCTATAAATTTTACATTTTTCTCAGTAATCAGGTCATTGATTATAGAAAATTAATATTTTGAAACCCAACATCCTATAAAGGGTTAGTAATAATTCCATTAATAAGATGAATGTGAAATATGAAGGTCTCCTAGAAAAACACAAAACTAGGTATCTGAGTATGTGAAAATTAGTGAGGAGATAAATCATGGATATGTATGAAAAAATAAATTCCTAGGGAATAATGGAGAGTGATAGTGAACATGGTATGGAAATAGTTAAAACCCAGAACCATTAATCTATTATAGTTGAAGAAGATTTTGATTCAACAGAAATGATGGATATATGGAAACACATTTTTTCAAGATCCTTTTCCTTGAGTTGAGGTAATCCCTCTATAATCAAGACTATGAAAATACATAATATACTTACATGAAAAGTATAATTTCATACATCATTCAATTATCATCAAAATCATATCAAAATATCCAAAAATATGTCTACTCAAGATAAAATTTTTATACTTAAAGAACTAAAATGAACTTCTAACATATAAAAAGAAGAATATTAAGATATTCCTCTGGACATTGGGTATTAAAAAAACCAAAAAAATTTACCTCATTTTAAGATAATTTCTATAATGTATAAACCTTATTGTGATTAATTACACCATTAATATCTAAATCCTTTATAATTACATCCTAGGTTTGACTCAATAAATAATAATACCTCCCAAATTTAATAAATAAGCTCAATAATAAATAATGTTTTAACTATAAAGGCTATGTCATACCCTTTAACAAACAGTTTAAAAAAATTTATTATATTTGTCCAAAATAATATTTCATGTCAAATAACTTGAAAAACATCAGCCCAATAAAACATCTGATAAAATATCATTAATCATCATGATAAACCCCTATATAATCTTATAATATAGTGTATTGAACCCAAAATATGATGAATATATATAATTTGATGACCTAAAAGGTAGTCCTTAGTGTGACCAAAAATATCTATAAAAATATTTCTGTTTCATTGACTCACATTTCAACCATCATAATTATTTATATACCACTTTAAAATAGACTTTAATGAACATAAAATCAAATCATATACTAACAAAAAGAGTTATTTCAACATCAACAGAGTATTCTTCCAGAAAATTACCAAATCAACTTAGTAAACCATTACATAAAAAATCAAAGAGGGGTGTTAATGCCTTTGGACTTATAATAAACCATAAAATCATAAACCCACAATGGTTTCCAAAAAATTTAATTTATCCCCACATAAAAATATATATTATTCCAAAAATCAACATACAAATTTTTTTTAAAATATTTTAAAAAACAATTGAACATATTTCATAAATCCTAAAATTTAAATAGAAGTCAATAGATATAATCTAAACAACTTTGTTAACAACTATAAAATTTTAGGGTCACCAATACTATCTTAAAATGTGAATAATATTTTTATCCAAACTAAACATATGTTTTTTAATTCTACTGTGGACCAATATTTATAATATTCGTAATCATTATATCAAATATATCAATGACATAACTCTTCTAAAACATTATTATCAAATCATAAATCATAAAAACCTAAATACATTCACATAATATGTATTTCCTTGGTCAAAGAGTATACTATGGAAATATGGAATTGGATTAGAGGATTCCTATTTTCCAAAAAAAATACATTCAACTATATATGGTAAATTAAGATTATCTTCATTTACCTTTATCAAACTCTTCATTTTTCAATTGTAATTACACTGTATATTCCCTTCATTTAAAAAAAATTCTTCTTCCTCTAATACATTAACTTGGGTATTTATTCTGACCTTCTCTATATACAGGAAGTTGAATCTTATTTCCCTCAAAGTCACCACCACCCAAACTATAAGTGATATTTATCTTTATAATTATTGATGATGTTGGACTCACCTATTTTGATAATCCCAAATAATTTTTAATTCTATAATGACTTACTTATTTGACAGTAAATTTCAATTTATTTTAATCTCATCACATTGCTAAAATCAGTTTACAGTATAAAAAGTCTCCAAGTAAATGGTCACTATTAAAGGTTACAGGTAAGAGGTTACTGTTTTAGGCCACTGTAACGGTCACCATTGAAAAACCTATAGCTGAACCTTACCGCTTAAAGTCATTGGTGAAAAGGTCATTGTTGAAGACATTAATGATGAAGGTTACCATTATAAGAGATACAATTATAATGATACTATTGGAAGTCTCCAGCTCAAGGTCACTATTATAAAGCCTACTGTTGGATTACATACCGAATCATACAGATGTTGAGTCTATGTGATAGGTTACTATTGTGACAAGGTTGTTGTTACAAAGAGTTTCTGTTAGAAGTCCACCGTCAGACATATTACTGGATATCTACTGTCATGTAGTCTACCATAGAAGAGATAACTGGTGAATTCTACCTCTAGAAATGTCCACTATTGGTGAAGTTTACTCCTGGGAAAGTCCACCGTTGGTGAAGTATACCATTGGACAAGTCTACCATTGGTAAAGTCTCCCGTTGGACAATTCTACCGTTGAGAAGTCTACCACTGGACAAGTATACTATTGGTGAAGTCTACCGATGGACCAGTATACCATTGGTGAAGTCTACGACTGTATAAGCATACTATTGGAATTTCTAAGGGTTATTAAGCAAGAATTTGAATATTTTATCGATTGATAGGATACTGTTAGCAGACTACTGAAAATGTATTCTATACATTATCAAAATTTTTTAATATTATCATAAAAATCATATTTGATTGATTTAATGCATCTGATATCAATTAATATTGTTTACATACATTTTGAGAAACCGTACAAGGAACGAGGAAGACCAAAAATGGTTTGATCATTCCCTTTTTTTGGCTTTGTGGAATTAAAAATAGAGATCGAGCCAAAAAGAAATACCATGTAGTAGTGCGAGCTGGAAAATCCAGACCATATCCGAAAGCGCTGAAGAACACGAAGAATAATAGTTCTTATACTAAAAATCCAAGAGATTCATTATGATATTTTTGAAAAACATATTCAAGGATTCACTACTGTGGTTCAAGTAACCCTTGTACAAATAAGTTGAACATCTCTGTACCTGGAAGCCAGTACCTAAAAGTTGCGACAAACTGTTTTTTGTGGAAACTTGCAGAGAAGAAAAAAACCTTTATTTCCTCAACTCCATAAAGTCCATAGATGATATTCAAACACAAATAGCATTCTAAACTCAACCCTAATTCCTATATCTCTACTGTGTTTCTAATTTTACATTTTTGAGAAGTGTTTGTTTTTTACACAGACACTGTCTCATGTGCTTTAACTGGGGTACACTGAAAATACCCACTCAAAACTCTCTCATCTCATGTTTCCCATTCATAAATGTGTAATAATCCTCGTTTGTCTTGGTTTCTTGTTTTCCCACATAGAATTTTTGTAGAAGTTGTTAAACATGGACAGTTTTTAGAAACATTTGTATAGCCCAATACATGTTGTGTATCAAGTTTTTATATAATATTCTTAGTGGCAGGTGATCACCTAGTGGAGAGGATTAGGTATCGACTTGAGACTGAACCTCTTGTTTAAATTGTTATTCTATGCTTCAAATACTCTTTTTTTATTTTATCCACTGCTTATATTCTTTCAAAGACAGAAAACAGTTTTTTCATTAACTCTGAGAGTTAGTTTTGGTTAGTGTGTATAAGTTATTAATTCAGTAAAACTGTTTCATATGTTGAATTAGTGATTACATTGATTTAACTAAGGACTTATAAACTTTAGAAAAACTTGTTGATAAATTAAAAATTTATATCTCTACTTCCATAATTTACTGGAATTTTTTGAATTGGGGGATTTTAATCATAATTGTTTTAATAGAAACATTAATTGGAACTCAATTCACCCCCCTCTTGAGTATCAACTCTGACCAAAATTTGGTATAAGAGGGTTTTATTTTCAAGTGTTAAAATTCATTTCAACTATGATTTAATTATATTTTAAATAACATAAAATTTATTTCATATCTATATTTTATGTTCTTTAAATTCTACGTTTCTATGGAAACTAGAGTTGATGGGGCTGCTACTAATAGGCCACCTTTCTTTAATGGTAATAACCATTCTCAGTGGAAATTAAAAATGAAAATTTATCTAGAGAGCATGGGACCTGTAATCTGGGACACAATTGAAGAACAACATATATTTTCTGCTACTACTAGAGACACATGGTCCTAGTTGACTAATGCCACATATAATAATAACTGTAAATCAATGATTTCATTGTACTACTCTATAGGTGATGAGAAATTTTGTATAATATCTTCTTGTAAAACTGCATATGAAATTTGGGATAATTTAGCTATTTCTTATTAGGGAGAAACCAATGTTAATGAAATAAGATTAAATACACACACAATTAAATATGATAATTTTAATATGAAGCATGATGAACCTATCCCTGAAATTTACCTCAGGATCAATGAAATAGTGAGCATCATGAGTCTGTTTGGGAAACCAGTGGATAGTAAGCACCAAATCATTAGACTGCCTTGATGCCTACCTAATAGATGGAGGGGATCTTTTGTTTCCATCCTAAAATCCTGTGACTTAAGAAAGATACCAGTAAAGTATCTAATTGGAAAACTTCTGATATATGAAGACGAGGTTAAGGTGAATCATGAAGTAGGAGAATAACTATGAAAGAAGTCAGTAGCATTCAAGACATCAACCTCAAAGATAAAATACAAATAAAATGTTTATGTTCTTGTATAAAATTCCACTAATGAAGAGTAAGATTTAGACAATGATGAGGAGATGGAACATCTTCCTATAAGGTTCAAAAAGATCTACTGAAATAAGAAATTTTTTAGGAAATCAAACTTCATGGTAATTTATGATATTAAAGGATAATGGAATAAATACATAAAATGGAATGAAAACTGAAATGAAATAATATTCTATTAGTGAAAATGAAAATGTCATGTGAAGGCAGACTTCCCTAAGCTAAAATTTAAGAATAAATATGACGATAAGGTCAAGGGTTATAAAAAGACTATAAAAGCTACTTAGATAGCATCATATGATAGATTCGGTGGATTTTATGCTTCTGATAGAGATCAAAAAAATAATTCCAAATTATGTTTCATGAGGAAAACACGTGAGGTAACATTATATTCTCCTATACATAATGCTTATTATTCTGGGAATAAGAGTGAGTCACATAATGATGAAGATATCACTAAGGATGAATTATTTGAATACTGTGAAATTTATTAGGATACCTTTAATGAGATCAATAAAAAATATTAATAATTATAGAGTCAACCTGCTTTATATAAAAATTATAAGTCAAATATGAATATTGAAAAAGATAAATTCTCCTAGCTGTTAAAAGAAAATACAGAATTAAAATTATCCAATGAGATATTAAGAAAAGTTATTGAGAAGTTTACTGCCGGTAGGGATACCTTGACTTTGTTTCTAAGAGATCAGATTGCCCCAAAATATACAAATGATTTAGGATATCAACCAGGACAGATAAAAATTAACAAAACCAAATTTGTTCCAAAATCTGGACATATTACTGCTAGTTCCAGTTCTAGAACATCTTTTGAGATACCATTTTCTAAAAGACCTTGCAAATTATTTATGCCTCTAAATATGTATGTTGATGTTAGGAAACCTATAAAGAAAATACGGATTCTAGAAGTTCTAATTGCTATCCTCTCTGGACCTAAGAAAATATGGGTACCAAAGTTACCCCATATCTATCTATTTTTCAAGAATTTTGCCTAAAGAGTTCGTGTTTGACCTTGTAGTACATGTACATTGGATGTTCAAGACATATGACAGGATATTATTCTTGCTTTAAGAGACTAATCATAGTTGATGGTGGATATATAACTTTTGGTGACAATGAAAAGGAAAAAATCGACGGCTTAGGTGAGATTGGTAACCATAATACAATATTAATTTCCAAATTACTCCTTGTTAATAGATTAAAGTAAAATTTACTTATCATCTCTCAGTTGTGTGATGATGGTTTTAATATCATGTTTTAAAATGATTCATGCAATTTTTTTAATTCAAAAAACGATTTAGCATTCACTGCTAGTAGAAATGAAAATGTGTATGTTGTTGATTTAAATTCCTTATCCATGGAAAATGTTTCTTTCTCAAAATCTATTCATAAGGAATCTTGGTTATGTAACATAAGATTAGGACACTATAATGTTCACTCTCTTAGGAAAAAAAATCTAAGAATGGTCAATTTAATGACTTACCATAATTGTAATTCCCACTAGAAAAAGTGTGTAATCCCGATCAAAAGGGAAAATAAAACAATGTTTCTTTCATTCCAAAGAAATTAGTTTCTACATATCATCCACTTGAGTTGGTTCACATGTATTTGTTTGGACCATCATGAGTTTCATGTTTAAATGGGAAACACTATATTTATGTTCTTATAGATGATTTTTCTAGATATACATGGATATACATTCTAGCTCACAAATGTGAAGCTTGTTCCTAATTTATTAAGTATTTCAAGTCTATATAAAATCATAGTGGACTTATAATTAACACCATGAGAAGTGTTCATGGTCGTTATTTTGAAAATAAAGAGTTTGAATCTTATTTCTCACAGAATGGATATAGTCACAATTTCTCTACTCCTAGAACACCTAAATAGAATGGATTCATGGAATGAAGAAATAGGACCCTTAAAAAATTTCTAGGACAATGCTAAATGATTATGACATACCAATTTATTTTTTGGATGAGGTTGTAAATACAACATGTTATACCATCAATAGATTCTTGGTTAGACCTGTTCTTAAGAATAATCCTTGTGATCTTGGGATAAATAGGAAGCCTAAGGCTAATTAATATGGAGTTTTTTGGTTTCAAAGTCTATATCCAAAACACTAAAGATAATATTGACAAACTTTCTGCAAAAAGTGATGAGGGAATCTTCATAGGTTACTCAATATTGAGTAAAGACTATACAATATTCAATAAGAATACAAAATGTGTAGAAGAGCCTGTTCATGTAAAATTCGATAATATTGATCCACATGAACCTATAACCTCTCTTGAATATCATGAGGATGATATGTTCTAGACCTTAATGATTAAAATAGTAAACACCCTGTGGATGTGACTAGTTCTGGAAAATTTTGAGAATCAGCATCTCTTCAGTTTGAACCAACAAACAACCTTTAGGAATATAGTTTGACCCATTATAGAGGCATTAAGACTCTCTAAAATCATATTTTAGATGCTGTTGTAGGTGATGTAAATATAGGAACACAAACTAGAGCTTCTCTGAGAAACGTGGTTGAACATCAGTCTTTTCTTTCCCAGCTTGAAACCAAAAATATTAATGTTTCTATCAATGATGTGTTTTGGTTGATGGATATCCAAGAAGAATTAAATCAATTTGAAAGAAACAAAGCCTAGGAACTAATTAATAGTCCTAAGGAAACTTTGAAAATATGAACAAACCAGGTTTTTATGAAAAAAGTTGATGGGTCTTGAAATATAGTTAGAAATAAAGATAGGATAGTTGCATCAGGGTATAGTAATGAGGAAAGAAAAGACTATGATGATACCTTTTCACCTCTAGCTAGGTTAGAAGATATTAGGATACTACTTTCTTATACAACTCATTTGAATTTTAAACTTTATCAAAAATATGTTAAAAGATCATTTTTAAATGGGTACGTAGTTAAAGATGTATTTGTTGAAAACCCCTGGTTTTCCAAATCCCCATTTTCCTAATCATTTTTTTAAACTATCTAATGATCTATATGGTTTAAATCATTCTCAGAGATCTTGGTGTAGAGACCCGAAGCTTGACGTACATGGACATTACATTACTTTTGCGGAATACTTATTACATAACAAAAACAAACACACACAAGGATCATAATAGTTTAGTGTCTTTGGAAACTCGGAATATAATCTTCTAATCGTGGTGAAATATCGTCAAAATCTCCCATAAAGATCTTTTTCTTTTTACTTAAAACCTTTCTTTATATCCTGGGGAAAAGAAAACATAAAAGGGTGAGCTCAAATGCTCAGTAAGGGTAAACAAAAGAAATATCAATCACATCATTTTCATAAGAACATAACATTTTGGAAATCTTAACCTGAAAAAGAGAGCATAATTTCATAACATGGGATAAATCATAGTAGTGAAATGAAATCCCAATAATCATAACTTAAAACATGAAATTTTTTGGCATACACACATAATCATAGAGAATCATATCTTATTAGTCAAAACTCATCGCCAAGACTATCTTAGTGGACAAAGTCCCTTTCTGAACCGAGTCACCCTCGTTTCAGTCTTGTTTCACTGAACCGGTATAACCTACCATTCAATCCAAGTCTATCTCATGAGATATAAAATCTTTCCCCAATTCATTGGAGGGAGATATAGGTCCCACCGATCTCATAATGAATCCATTCTTATGTGTGCCACAAAAATCATAAATCATACATCATTGCATAACCAATGTAATAAAAATGGGAATCTTAAACATCGTGACATCATCAAACAATTCATATAAGATAAAGGAATTCATAAAAATAATTCCATCACAACATAATCAAATCAATGTAATAATAGGGATAGAAATAGAACCCTATATTATCTTAGATGGAAAATAATTTTGATAAAACACTTGGACTCATTTTTGGAGGAAAATATCCTTTCTACTTCAAAAACACTTTTCCTTTCATAACATGTCATACAATTATAAACTAAAAGAAGTTGATTAAAAATAAACTTGAAAAATTTTAAAGGAAGCTTCTTGAAAATAATTTTGTAAAAATCCATTCATGCTGTATAAGTTAAAAAAACATTCTTCTCGTACTTTTGTCAGAAAATTTAAAAAGTACCTCGTACGAAAAATGACAAAAGATTCCTTTCATATCATTAACTAACAACTCACCGAAGGGTAAAATTGGATATAAAATATTTTAGAGGGATATAAATGTTACACATTGAGGAAACATGGATTTGGATGACAAAATATACCCCAGTAAATTCCAAAGTATAAACAATCTCGGATAAAAATGAGATTGTGATATTTCCCTTACCTTAGGTCTGATTTGCTTCGTAAGTGTCTGAACCTCCTGTATAATGATTTAAATAATTTCATTGACTTATTACAGAATCATATTCATTGTTATTATATCATATATGGTCATATTCGTAGCATCTTAGTAGTAATATTTCATTGCTACTTGTTATTCGGGTGTTTATAACTTTTTGTTCTTATGCGTGTTTTGTCGAATAAATTATTATTCTTCTCTTTAGGTTATAGATACCTAATTTCCAGAATGGTATTAGTATAATATATATAATATTAATTCATTAAATCCATTTATATAATCATTATGAAATGAAGATCATGTAGAACGAGTCGCATCACATCGTGGAGACGGTATTCCGTACGTACGCACGAGTGATGATATCGTTCCTATGATCGTGGAATTGTATTGGAGTATATGTATACTATTTCAGAATCAGTATAACTTTATAATAGTCATATATAGTCATTATTTACACCATTATACGCATCCAAGTAAGGTGGTGGTGGAGAATAGATTACACCACGGCGTGGAGACGGTATTCCGTACGTACGCACGCGCGGTGATTTATTTTTCTCTAGGATGGATAGATGGTGAAATAGGGTTGTTTCATACTTATAATAACATATCAGTATATGAGTGATACTTATGTTATTACTTCATAATGAAACAACTAAGGAAGAAGAAGTGGAAGAAGAAATAAAGATGAAAGATTCGGTAACGGACATTACCTCCTCTTTGAAGTGCTTCTTTGAGACCATCATTTAGGGCACTAACATTGGTCTTTGAAGAATACCATGACCTCTAGGATGTCTCTAGGGATGTGTAGTGGAGAAAGTGGAAGGGTTGGGCCAATCATGAAGGCTCAAAGTTGTGTGAGGAAGAGAGGGAGGAGGTTCCCTTTTATAAGGGAGGAGAGGGGTACCTTTGGAATAACAAAAAATATTATTTTATTATAAAATCAAGTTCGGTTTTATATAGATAAAAATTGATATATTTCGAAGCAAAGGTGGTTATGGGTCGAAATCCTCTCATCCAATATAATTTAGACAAGTTTAGGTTCCTATTTTAACCATATCATTTAGATTTAACATTAAGTTAAATAATTTCACTTTTACCATGTCTTCTTGTGTTCTTATACTATAAGGTTAATAAACATACTATATCAAGACAAACGAACCCTCAGTTGTTTATTAATAATATATATAACCCTATCTAAGTCATTTGGCCGAACCTTATATTTTTAGGAATTAAATAACTATTAATAATATAATATTTGTTTTAAAAACTAATTTATGCCAATTTTGACACTATTTAGTAATTGATTTTTTTGAAAATCATAACTGAATGATATGTTCTAAAAAAGTTAATTGAATCACTAATAACATGTCATATTAACCTATAAAATTATTGGAATTCATAAAAAATATCAAATTATATTTATTTGGGTATTTATAACATCAATTATGTCAATATTTCATTAATAAGATAATTATTGCATCATCGTTGTGTCATAAATAAATTAATTTATTTAATGTATAAAAATTATAAATAAAATATCATTATGTAGGAAATATTATTATCTTTCTAATTAATATTTACAAGCGAATTTATCTTATGCATAACCCTATATTAAAAATGATTTACTTATTAAACTTTGATTTTAACTATTTTAACCCTTCTTTAAATAAATTAATAATAAATGTCCTAATCCAATCCAAGTGGGCCTAAATGGTCATATTTAATTCCTAAGGTTGATTTAGGTCGAATTACACTTGTCCAGAAGAATTAGGACATGTGTTAGGGTAATAATAATATCATTTTTACCCTTAATTACCATATTTAATTTTAAGCGTGGTAAAAAAAATAAAAAGTTACTATTCACCAAAAAATTATTTTCATCTCATTGAACCACATTTTACTTACTGACATCAACCGTGTCTCTCGGATTTTCGAAATTCCACTCACAGAAGCGGTAAAACTATGTTTTATGAAAAATTCAGTTTTTTTAACTACCACTTAGTGGTTTCACTATTCATCAAAAATTGAAAGTTTACAGAAAAATACCAAAAATTAGGACTAAGCTATATTTGATATTATGAAATCAAAAATGATGTCTATTTTACCAAATTCAAAACATATCAATTACATTAACTAATTTAAATATTAATTCCTGTCGTCAAACCAAATAGTGTGTTTTTAAGAGATAATAACTATCAAAAGATTGACACTTGTTTATAAAAGTTTTAAATGTGAAATTACATCCAATGACCAACATTGTATTAAATTGTAAAAATATATTCTAAATATAATTTAAAACCACTCAAATTAATAATTTATCACTATTAATTATTTTGATTAAAAAAGTTGTTTTTAATTAAAATTTAGTAATTTTCACTATTTATCAGAATATGAAAGTTATCCGAAAAGTACCAAAATTTCACCTTAGGCTAAATTCGATATTCCGAATCCAAAAATGAAGTCAATTTTGAAAAATAAAATTTACAAAATTTCAAAAAGTGGTTATTACTATTCATAACGGCTCGTTTTAATAATATTTTAATAGCATATCGTTGTTTAGTGAAACTCGGTATTGCGTACAACACACGCTATCGTGGAAGGTCGTGATTGCGTGTAATGCAAGGAAAGTCAAGGATGCGTGTTGTGCAAGCTCCTTTTGGTGTAGCGTACAACACAAGACATTAATGAAATTAAAAAAAATATTTTTCATAAAATTTCGGTGTGTTACATTCTACTCCCCTTAAAATGAATTTCGCCCTCGAAATTCATTGGGGTTATAAATGGTTTGCTACTTGAAAATTTATTTAATAGAAACCCACATCACAAAAAGGAATACAAAAACCAATCTTTAAAAAAAAGTATGAAACGTAATGGTTACCCAAATAAACTAATCACTGGGTTTCCACATAGGTGAAAATATGGATATGGAAGAGAAATCTGACCATCATGTTCTGATGGAGAGTGGTAGAGAACATTGCTATGGAAAATCTAGGAATCACAAAGCCATAAATTTGTGATGATCTAAGGTACCATCTGATTCATCAGATATAAGAGCACTAAGACAACATTTTTTGTTTTCAAGATCATTTCCCTAAAGTTGATGAAATTGGAAATAGAAGAAATACTTTCGTGATTTTGGTATAGTCTCACCGTCTGTCGTTCTTTGGACAATTTCCACTTCATATCTTAAAGAAATGATGTTGAATTTTGTCATTCGTGATGTGTTAGCAGATCATGTGATAGAATGATGGTTCATTCCATCTCTTTCAACCAAAAGGTTAGTAAAAGTTATAAGTCCATCTTATGGTTAATCGTATATGGTTCCAAAAATGAACTTATACTTCATATATCATACCGCTTAATAAAATAAAACTAGTTTCTACTAACCAGAGACTTCCTGTAGGCCAGTGGTAGGAGATAAAGGCCAGTCGCACTTCGGTTGTGGGTTCGATTCCCACAGCCTTGTCCGACGCGATGGGTTGTCGCCCGTCCTGCAGGTTTTCCTTTCTCTAAAACTATATTACTATAACATCCCATCAATAATATTGAAAAAACTTCTATCCTTAAACAATACTAAATTATGTCCAACATAATCCATTCCAATGTTTAGGCTTATCCATAATACTGCTGTCCACTCTCATAACATAGTGAAAACGATTACCAGAGATTTAATACCATCGTTTATCCCCATATATCATAAGATATGTTTTGTTGGTCACATTCCAAACATTCAAAGTCCTTAATCATGTATTCTCTTGAATACCCATTGAACCTTAGTGAAAACATGAATGAAGTTAAAAGTTAACACCTTCCACATACCAAAATCCTCAAAATTTTATATACTCAAACCATGATATCACTTTGTCGTTATATCAGTCATGAGTTCATGAATACTGTCAAATATTTCATTTTCTCGTTTTCCCTTCATTATGCGCATATCATTATTTTTCCAAAAATATCTCAATCACTTTCCATGGTTACTGGTATCATAAAATTATTGAAAACCACAATATACCAATACATAAATATTCCAATATTCCACGATACTATATACAACACTATTTTGGAATCCCATTACATAAACACTTAATCATTCCACCACATCGTTGCCATATTCAACATCGCCAATAGTGATCTCATGTGACTTCCCTTTGTCCTTTTCCTTAAGTGATTGCTCATGTTGATCATCACTACCCCTTGGATTAGGGCATTTATTAGCATAATGCCACATTTACTTTCACTTGAAGCATTGATGTGTTGGTGGTGCGTTCTCTGTAGTCTTTGCTTTATTCACATCATTAGAAACCCTTTTTCCATTACATAGACACTCAGCTCTTCGATGACCTTCTTTTCCACCCTTAAACCATTTTCTGGTCCCTATAAGAAAATCTCCACCATGCTTCTTTCCAGACTTTGAGCTTAAGGAAACATTCATCTTCTTTTCACCATTATTAGAATATTTCTCCTTGAACTCCGTCTTTCATTTCTTGTCAAAACCATGAGATGGATATGTAACACCAACTTCCATTTCTACCTTGATAGCACAATGCACAATTTCGTCATAGCTACTGAAGTATCTTATAGCTAATTCCCTTTGAAGACATGGTTTTAATCCACTAAAAAAACGATCAACTTTACTTTCAGGTTGGATGATAATGCCAGATGCATACCTTGAAAGTCTTGTAAAATTCGCTTCGTATATACCAACAGATTCATCATCCTTCTTCTTCAGCTCAAGAAACTCCTTTTCCATCTTTGTTCGAAGAATACGAGGGAAGTACTTACTGAAAAACATGTTCTTGAACTCATCCCATTCCATGGACTCAATTTCATCTCTTGGCCTCGTATTCTTGATAAGATTCCACCATTGATCAGCTTCACCTTCCAAATGATATACTGCTAAGATGACTTTATCATGTTCAGAACATTGAAGAACTGAAAATATCTTTTCAGTGGTACTGATCCATTGTTCAGCAACAAGTGGATCGGAAGACCCACTGAAAGAAGGTGGACGTTGCCCCATGAAGGACTCAATAGAATATTATTCCCTTCTCTCTTCATTTGGAAGTCCAGAATGATTCATAGCTTGTGTAAGTATAGAAATAAGATTTTTTCACTCCATCTCCCATAATACATGTTTGTTCAGGAGGAAAATCATTGAATTGTCCATTACATTGATCAACACGGTTCCTTCGGGATCCAGCCATCGTCTAAAACCCAAAAAGAATAGTGTGAGAGGCAAAAATCATGCTAGGGAAAACAACATAATAAAGGGGAGTACCCTCAATATCTAACATCATAGGTTAAATTCTAAGATCGTTAGCGCAATTCTAGGACTATAACCTATACGTATACTTAACCTTAGAGACATCCCTAGATATACCTTATAAATATCTCTAGGGATCTCACTAAAGTTCTCGTATCCTAGTTTCCAAAGGTTGACTAAACCTTTCCATTGATACCAACTGTAGAGACCCGAAGCATGACGTACATGGACATTACATTACTTTTGCGGAATACATAGTACATAACAAAAACACACACACACAAGGATCGTAATAGTTTAGTGTCTTTGGAAACTCGGAATATAATCTTCTAATCGCGGTGAAAGATCATCAACATCTCCCATAAATATCTTCTTTTTTTTACCTAAAACCTTTTTTTATATCCTGGGGAAAAAAATATAAAAGGGTGAGCTCAAATGCTCAGTAAGGGTAAACAAAATAAATATCAATCACATCATTTTCATAAGAACATAACATTTTGGATATCTTAACCTGCAAAAGAGGGCATAATTTCATAACATGGGATAAATCATAGTAGAGAAATGAAATACCAATAATCATAACTTAAAACATGAAACTTTGTGTCATACACACATAATCATAGAGAATCATATCTTATTATTCAAGACTCATCGCCAAGACTATCTTAGTGGACAAAGTCCTTTTCTGAACCGAGTCACCCTCGTTTCAGTCCTGTTTCACTGAACCGGTATAACCTACCATTCCAGCCATGTCTATCTCATGAGATATAAAATCTTTACCCAATGCATTGGAGGGAGATATAGGTCCCACCCATCTCATAATTAATCCATTCTTATGTGTTCCACAAAAATCATAAATCATACATCATTGCATAACCCATGTAATAAAAATGGGAATCTTAAAAATCATGACATCATCAAACAATTCATATAAGATAAAGGAATTCATAAAAATAATTCCATCACAACAATATCAAATCAATGTAATAATAGAGATATAAACAGAACCCTATATTATCTTAGATGGAAAATAATTTTGATAAAACACTTGAACTGCATTCTTGAGGAAAATATCCTTTCTACTTCAAAAACACTTTTCCTTTCTTAACATGTCGTACAATTATAAACTAAAAGAAGTTGATTAAAAATAAACATGAAAAATTGTAAAGGAAGCTTCTTGAAAATAATTTTTTAAAAATCCATTCATGCCGTATAAGTTAAAAAAAACATTCTTCTCGTACTTTTGTCGGAAAAGTCAAAAAGTACCTCGTACGAAAATTGACAAAAGATTCCTTTCATATCTTTAACTAAAAACTCACCGAAGGGTAAAATTGGATATGAACTATTGTAGAAGGATATAAATATTACACATTGAGTAAACATGGATGTTTATGATAAAATATACCCAGTAAATTCCAAAGTAAAAATAATCTCGGATAAAAATGAGATTGTGATATTTCCCTTACCTTAGGTCCAATTTGCTTCGTAAGTGTCTGAACCTCCTGTATAATGCTTTAAATAATGTCATTGACTTATTAAATAATCATATTTATTGTTATTATATCATATATGGTCATATTCTTAGCTTCTAAGTAGTAATATTTCATTGGTACTTATTATTCGGGTGTTTATAACTTTTTGTTCTTATGCGTGTTTTGTCGAATAAATTCTTATTCTTATCTTTAGGATATAGATACCTAATTTCCAGAATGGTATTAGTGTAATATATATCATATTCATGCATTCAATTCATTTATATAATCATTATGAAATGAAGATCATGTAGAACGAGTCGCATCACATCGTGGAGACGGTATTCCGTACGTATGCACGAGTGATGATATCGTTCCTATGATCGTGGAATTGTATTGGAGTATATGTATACTATTTCAGAATCAGTATCACTTTATAATAGTCATATATAGTCATTATTTACACCATTATACCCATCCAAGTAAGGTGGTGGTGGAAAATAGATTACACCACGGCGTGGAGACGGTATTCCGTACGTACGCACGCGCGTGGATTTCTTTTTACGTAGGATGGATAGATGGTGAAATAGGGTTGTTTCATACTTATAATAACATGTCAGTATATGAGTGATACTGATTTTATTAATTCATAATGAAACAACTAAGAAAAATAAGTGTAAGAAGAAATAAAGATGAAAGATTCTGTAACAGACATTACCTCCTCTTTGAAGTGCTTCTTTGAGAACTTCATTTAGGGCACTAAAATTGGACTTTGAAGAAGATCAGGACCTCTAGGATGTCTTTAGGGAAGTGTAGAGGATAAAGTGGAAGGGGTGGGCCGAGCATGAAGGCTCAAAGTTGTGTGAGGAAGAGAGGGAGGAGGTGCCCTTTTATAAGGGAGGAGAGGGGTACCTTTGGAATAACTAAAAATATTATTTTATTATAAAGTCAAGTTCGGTTTTAAATAGATCCAAATTGATATATTTCGACGAAAAGGTGGGGATGGGTAGAAATACTCTCATCCAATAGAATTTAGACAAGTTTAGGTTCCTATTTTAACCTTATCATTTAGATTTAACATTAAGTTAAATAATTTTACTTTTACCATGTCTTCTTGTGTTCTTATACTATAAGATTAATAAACATACTATATCAATCCAAAAGAACCCCAAGTTGTTTATTAATAATATATATAACATTATCTAAGTCATTTGGCTGAACCTTATATTTTTACGAATTAAATAACAATTAATAATATAATATTTGTTTTAAAAACTAATTTATGTCAATTTTGACACTATTTAGTAATTGATTTTTGTGAAAATCATAACAGAATGATAAGTTCTAAAAAAGTTAATTACATCAATACTAACATGTCATATTAACCTAGAAAATTATTGGAATTCATAAAAAGTCTCAAATTGTTTTTATTTGGGTATTTATAACATCAATTATGTCAATATTTCATTAATAAGACAATTACTGCATCATCGTTGTGTCATAAATAAATTAATTTATTTAATGTATAAAAATTATAAATAAAATATCATTATGTTGGAAATCTTATTATATTTCTAATTAATATTTACAAGCTAATTTATCTTATGTATAACCTTATATTAAAAATGATTTACTTATTAAACTGTGATTTTAACTATTTTAACCCTTCTTTAAATAAATAAATAATAAATGTCCTAATCTAATCCAAGTGGGCCTAAATGGTCATATTTTATTCCTAAGGCTGATTTAGGTCGAATTACACTTTTCGAGTAGAATTAGGACATGTGTTAGGGTAATAATAATATCATTTTTACCCTTAATTACCATATTTACTTTTAACCGTGGTAAAAAAAATAAAAAGTTACTATTCACCAAAAAATTATTTTCATCTCATTGAAACAAATTTTAATTACTGACATCAACCGTGTCTCTCGGATTTTCGAAATTCCACTCACAGAAGCGGTAAAATTATGTTTTATGAAAAATTCAGTTTTTTTAACTACCACCTAGTGGTTTCACTATTTATCAAAAATTGAAAGTTTACAGAAAAATACCAAAAATTAGGCCTAAGATATATTTGATATTATGAACTCAAAAATGATATATATTTTACCAAATTCAAAACATATCAGTTACATTAACTAATTTAAAAATTATTTCCCGTCGTCAAACCAAATAGCGTGTTTTTAAGAGATAATAACTATCAAAAGATTGTCACTTGTTTATAACTGTTTTAAATGTGAAATTACATCCAATGACCAACATTGTATTAAATTGTTAAAATATATTCTAAATATACTTTAAAACCACTCAAATTAATAATTTATCACTATTAATTATTTTGATTAAAAAAGTTGTTTTTAATTAAAATTTAGTAATTTTCACTATTTATCAGAATATGAAAGTTATCCGAAAAGTACCAAAATTTCACCTTAGGCTAAATTCGATATTCCGAATCCAAAAATGAAGTCAATTTTGAAAAATAAAATTTACAAAATTTCAAAAAGTTGTTATTACTATTCATAATGGCTCGTTTTAATAATATTTTAATAGCATATCGTTGTTTAGTGAAACTCGGTATTGCGTACAACACACGCTATCGTGGAAGGTCGTGAATGCGTGTAATGCAAGGAAAGTCAAGGATGCGTGTTGTGCAAGCTCCTTTTGGTGTAGCGTACAACACAAGACATTAATGAAATTAAAAAAAATATTTTTCATAAAATTTCGGGGTGTTACATTCTACCCCCCTTAAAATGAATTTCGCCCTCGAAATTCGTTGGGGTTATAAATGGTTTGCTACTTGAAAATTTCTTTAATAGAAACCCACATCACAAAAAGGAATACAAAAAAAAATCTTTAAAAAAAGTATGAAACGTAATGGTTACCCAAATAAACTAATCACTGGGTTTCCACATAGGTGAAAATATGGATATGGAAGAGAAATCTGACCATCATGTTCTGATGGAGAGTGGTAGAGAACATGGCTATGGAAAATCTAGGAATCACAAAGCCATAAAATTGTGATGATCTAAGTTACCATCTGATTCATCAGATATAAGAGCACTAAGACAACATTTTTTGTTTTCAAGATCATTTCCCTAAAGTTGATGAAATTGGAATTAGAAGAAATACTTTCGTGATTTTGGTATAGTCTCACCGTTTGTCGTTCTTTGGACAATTTCCACTTCATCTCTTAAAGAAATGAAGTTGAATTTTGTCATTTGTGATGTGTTAGCAGAT
Source organism: Viscum album (assembly GCA_963277665.1). Lineage (NCBI taxonomy): Eukaryota > Viridiplantae > Streptophyta > Magnoliopsida > Santalales > Viscaceae > Viscum > Viscum album. Next base: position 1,960,306,044 of record OY728165.1, read on the forward strand.
CATGTGATAGAATGATGGTTCATTCCATCTCTTTCAACCAAAAGGTTAGTAAAAGTTATAAGTCCATCTTATGCTTAATCGTATATGGTTCCAAAAATGAACTTATACTTCATATATCATACCGCTTAATAAAATAAAACTAGTTTCTACTAACCAGGGACTTCCTGTAGGCTAGTGGTATGCGATAAAGGCCAGTCGCACTTCGGTTGTGGGTTCGATTCCCACAGCCTTGTCCGACGCGATGGGTTGTCGCCCGTCCTGCAGGTTTTCCTTTTTCTAAAACTATATTACTATAACATCCCATCAATAATATTGAAAAACGTTCTATCCTTAAACAATACTAAATTATTTACAACATAATCCATTCCAATGTTTAGGCTTATCCATAATACTGCTGTCCACTCTCATAACATAGTGAAAATGATTACCAGAGATTTAATACCATCGTTTATCCCCATATATCATAAGATATGTTTTGTTGGTCACATTCCAAACATTCAAAGTCCTTAATCATGTATTCTCTTGAATACCCATTGAACCTTAGTGAAAACATGAATGCAGTTAAAAGTTAACACCTTCCACATACCAAAATCCTCAAAATTTTATATACTCAAACCATGATATCACTTTGTCCTTATATCAATCATGAGCTCATGAATACTGTCATATATTTCATTTTCTCGTTTTCCCTTCATTATGCGCATATCATTATTTTTCCAAAAATATCTCAATCACTTTCCATGGTTACTAGTACCATAAAATTATTGAAAACCACAATAGACCAATACATAAATATTCCAATATTCCACGATACTATATACAACACTATTTTGGAATCCCATTACATAAACACTTAATCATTCCACCACATCGTTGCCATATTCAACATCGCCAATAGTGATCGCATGTGACTTCCCTTTGTCCTTTTCCTTAAGTGGTTGCTCATGTTGATCATCACTAACCCTTGGATTAGGGAATTTATTAGCATAATGCCCTATTTCCTTTCACTTGAAGCATTGAAGTGTTGGTGGTGCGTTCTCTGTAGTCTTTGCTTTATTCACATCATTAGAAACCCTTTTTCCATTACATCGACACTCAGCTGCTCGATGACCTTCTTTTCCACCCTTAAACCATTTTCTAGTCTCTTTAAGAAAATCTCCACCATGCTTCTTTCCACACTTTGAGCTTAAGGAAACATTCATCTTCTTTTCACCATTATTAGGATATTTCTCCTTGAACTCCATCTTTCATTTCTTGTTAAAACCATGAGATGGATATGTAACACCAACTTCCATTTCTACCTTGATAGCACAACGCACAATTTGGTCATAGCTACTGAAGTATCTTATAGCTAATTCCCTTTGAAGACATGGTTTTAATCCACTGAAAAAACGATCAACTTTACTTTCAGGTTGGATGATAATGCCAGATGCATACCTTGAAAGTCTTGTAAAATTCGCTTCGTATATACCAACAGATTCATCATCCTTCTGCTTCAGCTCAAGAAACTCCTTTTCCATCTTTGTTCAAAGAATACGAGGGAAGTACTTACTGAAAAACATGTTCCTGAACTCATCTCATTCCATGGACTCAATTTCATCTCTTGGCCTCGTATTCTTGATAAGATTCCACCATTGATCAGCTTCACCTTCCAAATGATATACTGCTAAGATGACTTTATCATGTTCAGAACATTGAAGAACTGAAAATATCTTTTCAGTGGTACTGATCCATTGTTCAGCTACAAGTGGATCGGAAGACCCACTGAAAGAAGGTGGACGTTTCCCCATGAAGGACTCAATAGAATATTATTCCCTTCTCTGCTCATTTGGAAGTCCAGAATGATTCATATCTTGTGTAAGAATAGCAATAAGATTTTTCACTCCATCTCCCATAACACTTGTTTGTTCAGGAGGACAATCATTGCATTGTCCATTACATTGATCAACACGGTTCCATCGTGCTCCATCCATCGTCTAAAACCCAAAAAGAATAGTGTGAGAGGCAAAAATCATGCTTGGGAAAACAACATAATAAAGGGGATTACCCTCAATATCTAACATCTTAGGTTAAATTCTAATATCGTTAGCGCAATTCTAGGACTATAACCTATACGTACACATAACCTTAGAGACATCCCTAGACATACCTTAGAAATATCTCTAGGGATCTCACTAAAGGTCTCGTATCCTAGTTTCCAAAGGTTGACTAAACCTTTCCATTGATACCAACTGTAGAGACCCGAAGCATGACGTACATGGACATTACATTACTTTTGCGGAATACATAGTACATAACAAAAACACACACACACAAGGATCGTAATAGTTTAGTGTCTTTGGAAACTCGGAATATAATCTTCTAATCGTGGTGAAAGATCATCAACATCTCCCATAAATATCTTCTTTTTTTTTTACCTAAAACCTTTCTTTATATCCTGGGGGAAAAAAATATAAAAGGGTGAGCTCAATTTCTCAGTAAGGGTAAACAAAAGAAATATCAATCACATCATTTTCATAAGAACATAACATTTTGGCTATCTTAACCTGCAAAAGAGGGCATAATTTCATAACATGGGATAAATCATAGTAGTGAAATGAAATACCAATTATCATAACTTAAAAATTAAACTTTGTGTCATACAAACATAATCATAAAGAATCAAATCTTATTAGTCAAGACTCATCGCCAAGACTATCTTAGTGGACAAAGTCCTTTTCTGAACCGAGTCACCCTCGTTTCAGTCCTGTTTCACTGAACCGGTATAACCTACCATTCCATCCATGTCTATCTCATGAGATATAAAATCTTTACCCAATTCATTGGAAGGAGATATAGGTCCCACCCATCTCATAATTAATCCATTCTTATGTGTTCCACAAAAATCATAAATCATACATCATTGCATAACCCATGTAATAAAAATGGGAATCTTAAAAATATTGACATCATCAAACAATTAATATAAGATAAAGGAATTCATAAAAATAATTCCATAACAACATAATCAAATCAATGTAATAATAGGGATAGAAACATAACCCTATATTATCTTAGATGGAAAATAATTTTGATAAAACACTTGAACTGCATTCTTGAGGAAAATATCCTTTCTACTTCAAAAACACTTTTCCTTTCTTAACATGTCATACAATTATAAACTAAAATAAGTTGATTAAAAATAAACTTGAAAAATTGTAAAGGAAGCTTCTTGAAAATAATGTTTTAAAAATCCATTCATGCCGTATAAGTTAAAAAAACATTCTTCTCGTACTTTTGTCGGAAAAGTCAAAAAGTACCTCGTACGAAAATTGACAAAAGATTCCTTTCATATCTTTAACTAAAAACTCACCGAAGGGTAAAATTGGATATGAACTATTGTAGAAGGATATAAATATTACACATTTAGGAAACATGGATGTTTATGATAAAATATACCCAGTAAATTCCAAAGTAAAAATAAGCTCGGATAAAAATGAGATTGTGATATTTCCCTTACCTTAGGTCCAATTTGCTTCGTAAGTGTCTGAACCTCCTGTATAATGATTTAAATAATGTCATTGACTTATTAAAGAATCATATTCATTGTTATTATATCATATATGGTCATATTCTTAGCTTCTTAGTAGTAATATTTCATTGGTACTTATTATTCGGGTGTTTATAACTTTTTGTTCTTATGCGTGTTTTGTCGAATAAATTCTTATTCTTATCTTTAGGATATAGATACCTAATTTCCAGAATGGTATTAGTGTAATATATATCATATTCATGAATTAAATTCATTTATATAATCATTATGAAATGAAGATCATGTAGAACGAGTCGCATCACATCGTGGAGACGGTATTCCGTACGTATGCACGAGTGATGATATCGTTCCTATGATCGTGGAATTGTATTGGAGTATATGTATACTATTTCAGAATCAGTATCACTTTATAATAGTCATATATAGTCATTATTTACACCATTATACCCATCCAAGTAAGGTGGTGGTGGAAAATAGATTACACCACGGCGTGGAGACGGTATTCCGTACGTACGCACGCGCGTGGATTTCTTTTTACGTAGGATGGATAGATGGTGAAATAGGGTTGTTTCATACTTATAATAACATGTCAGTATATGAGTGATACTGATTTTATTACTTCATAATGAAACAACTAAGAAAAATAAGTGTAAGAAGAAATAAAGATGAAAGATTCGGTAACAGACATTACCTCCTCTTTGAAGTGCTTCTTTGAGAACATCATTTAGGGCACTAAAATTGGACTTTGAAGAAGATAAGGACCTCTAGGATGTCTTTAGGGAAGTTTAGAGGAGAACGTGGAAGGGGTGGTCCGAGCATGAAGGCTCAAAGTTGTGTGAGGAAGAGAGGGAGGAGGTTCCCTTTTATAAGGGAGGAGAGGGGTACCTTTGGAATAGCTAAAAATATTATTTTATTATAAAGTCAAGTTCGGTTTTAAATAGATCCAAATTGATATATTTCGACGAAAAGGTGGGGATGGGTAAAAATCCTCTCATCCAATAGAATTTAGACAAGTTTAGGTTCCTATTTTAACCTTATCATTTAGATTTAACATTAAGCTAAATAATTTTACTTTTACCATGTCTTCTTTTGTTCTTATACTATAAGGTTACTAAACATACTATATCAATCCAAAAGAACCCCATGTTGTTTATTAATAATATATATAACATTATCTAAGTCATTTGGCCGAACCTTAGATTTTTACGAATTAAATAACAATTAATAATATAATATTTGTTTTAAAAACTAATTTATGTCAATTTTGACACTATTTAGTAATTGATTTTTGTGAAAATCATAACAGAATGATAGGTTATAAAAAAGTTAATTACATAAATAATAACATGTCATATTAACCTAGAAAATTATTGTAATTCATAAAAAGTCTCAAATTGTTTTTATTTGGGTATTTATAACATCAATTATGTCAATATTTCATTAATAAGACAATTACTGCATCATCGTTGTGTCATAAATAAATTAATTTATTTAATGTCTAAAAATTATAAATAAAATATCATTATGTATGAAATCTTATTATCTTTCTAATTAATATTTACAATCGAATTTATCTTATGTATAACCCTATATTAAAAATGATTTACTTATTAAACTTTGATTTTAACTATTTTAACCCTTCTTTAAATAAATTAATAATAAATATCCTAATCTAATCCATGTGGGCCTAAATGGTCATATTTTATTTCTAAGGTTGTTTTTGGTCGAATTACACATGTAAAATAGAATTAAGACATGTGTTAGGGTAATAATAATATCATTTTTACCCTTAATTACCCTATTTACTTTTAACCGTGGTAAAAAAATAAAAAGTTACTATTCACCAAAAAATTATTTTCATCTCATTGAACCAAATTTTACTTACTGACATCAACCGTCTCTCGGATTTTCGAAATTCCACTCACAGAAGTGGTAAAATTATGTTTTATGAAAAATTCAGTTTTTTTAACTACCACTTAGTGGTTTCACTATTCATCAAAAATTGAAAGTTTTCAGAAAAATACCAAAAATTAGGCCTATGGTATATTTGATATTAGGAACTCAAAAATGATGTCTATTTTACCAAATTCAAAACATATCATTTACATTAACTAATTTAAAAATTAATTCTCGTCGTCAAAACAAATAGCGTGTTTTTAAGAGATAATAACTATCAAAAGATTGACACTTTTTTATAACTGTTTTAAATGTGAAATTACATCCAATGAACAACATTGTATTAAATTGTAAAAATATATTCTAAATATACTTCAAAACCACTCAAATTAATAATTTATCACTATTAATTATTTTGATTAAAAAATTAGTTTTTAATTAAAATTTAGTAATTTTCACTATTCATCAGAATATGAAAGTTATCCGAAAAGTACCAAAATTTCACCTTAGGCTAAATTCGATACTCCGAATCCAAAAATGAAGTCCATTTTGAAAAATAAAATTTACAAAATTTCAAAAAGTGGTTATTACTATTCATAACGGCTAGTTTTAATAATATTTTAATAGCATATCGTTGTTTAGTGAAACTCGGTATTGCGTACAACACACGCTATCGTGGAAGGTCGCGATTGTGTGTAATGCCAGGAAAGTCAAGGATGCGTGTTGTGCAAGCTCTTTTTGGTGTAGCATACAACACAAGAAATTAATGAAATTAAAAAGAATATTTTTCATAAAATCTCGGGGTGTTACATTCTACCCCCCTTAAAATGAATTTCGCCCTCGAAATTCGTTGGGGTTATAAATGGTTTGCTACTTGAAAATTTCTTTAATAAGAACCCACATCATAAAAAGGAATACAAAAACCAATCATTAAAAACAAAAGTATGAAACGTAATGGTTACCCAAATAAACTAATCACTGGGTTTCCACATAGGTAAAAATATGGATATGGAAGAGAAACTTAACCATCATGTTCTGATGGAGAGTGGTAGAGAACATGGCTATGGAAAATATAGCACTCACAAAGCCATAAATTTTTGATGGTCTAAGGTACCATCTGATTCATCAGATATAAGAGCACTAAGACAACATTTTTGGATTTCAAGATCATTTCCCTAAAGTTGATGAAATTGGAATTTGAAGAAATACTTTCGTGATTTTGGTATAGTCTCACCGTTTGTCGTTCTTTGGACAATTTCCAATTCATCTCATAAAGAAATGAAGTTGAATTTTGTCATTCGTGATGTGTTACAAGATCATGTGATAGAATTATGGGTCATTCCATCTCTTTCAAACAAAATGTTAGCAAAAGTTATAAGTCCATCTTATGGTTAATCGTATATGGTTCCAAAAATGAACTTATACTTCATATATCATACCTCTTAATAAAATAAAACTAGTTTATACTAACCAGGGACTTCTTGTAGGCCAGTGGTAGGCGATAAAGGCCAGTCGCACTTCGGTTGTGGGTTCGATTCCCACAGCCTTATCCGACGCGATGGGCTGTCGCCCGTCCTGCAGGTTGTCGTTTTTCTAAAACTATATTACTATAACATCCCATAAATAATATCGAAAAAACTTATATCCTTAAACAATAATAACTTATGTCCAACATAATCCATTCCAATGTTTAGGCTTATCCATAATACTGCAGTCCACTCTCATAACATAGTGAAAATGATTACGAGAGATTTAATACCATCGTTGTTCCCCATATATCATAAGATATGTTTTGTTGGTCACATTCCAAACATTCAAAGTCCTTAATCATGTATTCTCTTGAATACCCATTGAACCTTAGTGAAAACATGAATGCAGTTAAAAGTTAACACCTTCCACATACCAAAATCCTGAAAATTCTATATACTCAAACCATGATATCACTTTGTCCTTATATCAATCATGAGCTCATGAATACTGTCAAATATTTCATTTTCTCGTTTTCCCTTCATTATGCGCATATCATTATTTTTTCAAAAATATATCAATCACATTCCATGGTTACTGGTACCATAAAATTATTGAAAACCACAATAGACCAATACATAAATATTCCAATATTCCACGATACTATATACAACACTATTTTGTAATCCCATTACATAAACACTTAATCATTCCACCACATCGTTGTCATATTCAACATCACCAATAGTGATCGCATGTGACTTCACTTTGTCCTTTTCCTTAAGTGGTTTCTCATGTTGATCATCACTAACCCTTGGATTAGGGAATTTATTAGCATAATGCCCCATTTCCTTGCACTTGAATCATTGAAGTGTTGGTGGTGTGTTCTCTGCAGTCTTTGCTTTATTCACATCATTAGAAACCCTTTTCCATTTCATCGACACTCAACTGCTCGATGACCTTCTTTTCCACACTTAAAACATTTTCTAGTCCCTTTAAGACAATCTCCACCATGCTTCTTTCCACACTTTGAGCATAAGAAAACATTCATCTTCTTTTCACCATTATTAGGAGATTTCTCCTTGAACTCCATCTTTCGTTTCTTGTCCAAACCATGAGATGGATATATAACACCAACTTCCATTTCTACCTTGATAGCACAACGCACAATTTCATCATAGCTACTGAAGTCTCTTATAGTTAATGCCCTTCGAAGACTTGGTTTTAAGCCACTGAAAAAACGATCAACTTTACTTTCAGGTTGGATGATAATGCCAGATGCATACCTTGCAAGTCTTGTAAAATTCGCTTCGTATATACCAACAGATTCATCATCCTTCTGGTTCAGCTCAAGAAACTCCTTTTCCATCTTTGTTCGAAGAATACGAGGGAAGTACTTACTGGAAAACATGTTCTTGAACTCATCCCATTCCATGGACTCAATTTCATCTCTTGGCCTCGTATTCTTGATATGATTCCACCATTGATCAACTTCACCGTCCAAATGATATACTTCTAAGATGACTTTATCATGTTCAGAACATTGAAGAACTGAAAATATCTTTTCGGTGGTACTGATCCATTGTTTAGCAACAAGTGGATCGGAAGACCCACTGATAGAATGTGGATGTTGCCTCATGAAGGACTCAATAGAATATTATTCCCTTCTCTGCTCATTTGGAAGTCCAGAATGATTCATAGCTTGTGTAAGTATAGCAATAAGATTTTTCACTCCATCTTCCATAACACTTGTTTGTTCAGGAGGAAAATCATTGCATTGTCCATTACATTGATCAACATGGTTCCTTTGGGCTCCAGCCATCGTCTAAAACCCAAAAAGAATAGTGTCATAGGCAAAAATCATTCTAGGGAAAACAACATAATAAATGGGAGTACCCTCAATATCTAACATCTTAGGTTAAATTCTATGATCGTTAGCGCAATTCTAGGACTATAACCTATACGTATACTTAACCTTAGAGACATCCCTAGACATACCTTAGAAATATCTCTAGGGATCTCACTAAAGTTCTCGTATCCTAGTTTCCAAAGGTTGACTAAACCTTTCCTTTGATACCAACTATAGAGACCCGAAGCTTGACGTACATGGACATTACATTACTTTTGCAGAATACTTAGTACATAACAAAAACACACAAATACAAGGATCGTAATAGTTTAGTATCTTTGGAAACTCAGAATATAATCTTCTAATCGTGGTGAAAGATCGTCAACATCTCCCATAAAGATCTTCTTTTTTTTACCTAAAACCTTTCTTTATATCCTGGGGAAAAGAAAACATAAAAGGGTGAGCTCAAATGCTCAGTAAGGGTAAACAAAAGAAATATCAATCACATCATTTTCATAAGAACATAACATTTTGGAAAACATTACCTGCAAAAGAGAGCATAATTTCAAAACATGGGATGAATCATAGTAGTGAAATGAAATCCCAATAATCATAACTTAAATCATGAAACTTTGTGGCATACACACATAATCATAGAGAATCATATCTTATTAGTCAAGACTCATCGCCAAGACTATCTTAGTGGGCAAAGTCCCTTTCTGAACCGAGTCACCCTCGTTTCAGTCCTATTTCACTGAACCTGTATAACCTACCATTCCAGCCATGTCTATCTCATGAGAGATGAAATCATTACCCAATGCGTTGGAGGGAGATATAGGTCCCACCCATCTCATAATGAATCCATTCTTATGTGTTCCACAAAAAACATAAATCATACATCATTGCATAACCCATGTAATAAAAATGGGAATCTTAAACATCGTGACATCATCAAACAATTCATATAAGATAAAGGAATTCATAAAAATAATTCCATCACAACATAATCAAATCAATGTAATAATAGGGATAGAAACAGAACCCTATATTATCTTAGATGGAAAATAATTTTGATAAAACACTTGAACTCCATTCTTGAGGAAAATATCCTTTCTACTTCAAAAACACTTTTCCTTTCATAACATGTCGTACAATTATAGACAAAAAGAAGTTGATTAAAAATAAACATGAAAAATTGTAAAGGAATCTTCTTGAAAATAATGTTTTAAAAATCCATTCATGCCGTATATGTTAAAAAAACATTCTTCTCGTACTTTTGTTAGAAAAGTCAAAAAGTACCTCGCACGAAAAACGACAAAATATTCCTTTCATATCTTTAACTAAAAACTCACCGAAGGGTAAAATTTGATATAAACTATTGCAGAAAGATATAAATATTACACATTGAGGAAACATGGATGTGGATGATAAAATATACCCCAGTAAATTCCAAAGTATAAACAATCTCGGATAAAAATGAGATTGTGATATTTCCCTTACCTTAGGTCCGATTTGCTTCGTAAGTGTCTGAACCTCCTGTATAATGATTTAAATAATGTCATTGACTTATTACATAATCATATTCATTGTTATTATATCTTATATGGGCATATTCGTAGCTTCTTAGTAGTAATATTTCATTGCTACTTGTTATTCGGGTGTTTATAACTTTTTGTTCTTATGCGTGTTTTGTCGAATAAATTCTTATTCTTCTATTAAGGTTATAGATACCTAATTTCCAGAATGGTATTAGTGTAATATATATCATATTCATTCATTCAATTCATTTATATAATCATTATGAAATGAAGATCTTGTAGAACGAGTCGCATCACATCGTGGAGACGGTATTCCGTACGTACGCACGAGTGATGATATCGTTCCTATGATCGTGGAATTGTATTGGAGTATATGTATATTATTTAAGAATCAGTATCACTTTATAATAGTCATATATAGTCATTATTTACACCATTATACCCATCCAAGTAAGGTGGTGGTGGAAAATAGATTACACCACGGCGTGGAGACGGTATTTCGTACGTACGCACGCACGGTGATTACTTTTTATGTAGGATGGATAGATGGTGAAATAGGGTTGTTTCATACTTATAATAACATATCAGTATATGAGTGATACTGATGTTATTACTTCATAATTAAACAACTAAAGAAGAAGAAGTGGAAGAAGAAATAAATATGAAAGATTCGGTAACGGACATTACCTCCCCTTTGAAGTGCTTCTTTGAGACCTTCTTTTAGGGCACTAAAATTGGTCATTGAAGAAGACCAGGACCTCTAGTATGTCTCTAGGGAAGTGGAGTGGAAAAATTGGCAGGGGTTGGCCGAGCTTGAAGGCTCAAAGTTGTGTGAGGAAGAGAGGGAGGAGGTTCCCTTTTATAAGGGAGGAGAGGGGTACCTTTGGAATAACTAAAAATATTATTTTATTATAAAGTCAAATTCGGTTTTAAATAGCTTAAAATTGATATATTTCGAAACTAAGGTGGGGATGGGTCTAAATCCTTTCATCGAATAGAATTTAGACATGTTTAGGTTCCTATTTTAACATTATCATTTAGATTTAACATTAAGTTTAATAATTTTACTTTTACCATGTCTTCTTGTGTTCTTATAATATAAGGTTAATAAACATACTATATCATTCCAAAAGAACCCCAAGTTGTTTATTATTAACATATATAACCTTATCTAAGTCATTTGGCCGAACCTTAGATTTTTAGGAATTAAATAACAATTAATAATATAATATTTGTTTTAAAAACTAATTTATGTCAATTTTGACACTATTTAGTAATTGATTTTTGTGAAAATCATACCAGAATGATAAGTTCGAACAAAGTTAATTAAATCAATAATAACATTTCATATTAACCTAGAAAATTATTGGAATTCATAAAAAATCTCAAATTATATTTATTTGGGTATTTATAACATCAATTATGTCAATATTTCATTAATAAGATAATTACTGCATCATCATTGTGTCATAAATAAATTTATTTATTTAAAGTTTAAAAATTATAAATAAAATATACTTATGTAGGAAATATTATTTTATTTCTAGTGAATATTTACAATCGAATTTATCTTATGTATAAACCTATATTAAAAATGATTTACTTATTAAACATTGATTTTAACTATTTTAACCCTTCTTTAAATAAATTAATAATAAATGTCCTAATCTAATCCAAGTCAGCCTAAATGGTCATAATTTATTCCTAATGTTGTTTTTGGTCGAATTACACTTGTCCAATAGAATTAGGACATGTGTTAGGTTAATAATAATATCATTTTTACCCTTAATTACCCTATTTACTTTTAACCGTGCTAAAAAAAATAAAAAGTTACTATTCACCAAAAAATATATTAATCTCATTGAACCACATTTTACTTACTGACATCAACCGTGTCTCTCGGATTCTCGAAATTCCACTCACAGAAGGGGTAAAATTATGTTTTATGAAAAATTCAGTTTTTTTAACTACCACTTAGTGGTTTAACAATTCATCAAAAATTGAAAGTTTTCAGAAAAATACCAAAAATTAGGCCTAAGCTATATTTGATATCATGAACTAAAAAATGATGTCTATTTTACCAAATTAAAAACATATCAGTTACATTAACTAATTTAAAAATTAATTCCCATCGTCAAAACAAATAGCGTGTTTTTAAGAGATAATAACTATCAAAAGATTGACACTTGTTTATAACTGTTTTAAATGTGAAATTACATCCAATGACCAACATTGTATTAAATTGTAAAAATATATTCTAAATATACTTTAAAACCACTCAAATTAATAATTTATCACTATTAAAATATTTCGATTAAAAAAGCTGTTTTTAATTAAAATTTAGTAATTTTCACTATTCATCAGAATATGAAATTTATCCGAAAAGTACCAAAATTTCACCTTAGGCTAAATTCGATAAACCGAATCCAAAAATGAAGTCTATTTTGAAAAATCATATTTACAAAATTTCAAAAAGTGGTTATTACTATTCATAACGGATAGTTTTAATAATATTTTAATAGCATATCGTTGTTTAGTGAAACTCGGTTTTGCGTACAACACACGCTATCGTGGAAGGTCGCGATTGCGTGTAATGCAAGGACAGTCAAGGATGCATGTTGCGCAAGCTCTTTTTGGTGTAGCATACAACACCAGACATTAATGAAATTAAAAAGAATATTTTTCATAAAATCTCGGGGTGTTACACGTGGTATGATAGGCTCACCTCTTTTCTATCTTAAAAAGGTTTTACCAATGGAATATATGATCCTAAAGTTTTCAATAAAAGAATTTACAAAGGTGTTTTGATAGTACAAATTTGTGTACATGATATTATTTTTGGATCTTCTAAAAATTCTCTATGTACTGATTTCTCAAAAATAATGAAAAATTAATTCTAAATGAGTTTAATGGGAGAACCTAAATTTTTCCGTGGATTTTAGATTTTTCAAAATATTGATGGTATTTCTTTAAATAAAAGTAAATATGTTAAGGATATTTTAATACGATTTTCTTCAAATGGTAGTAATGGTAGTTGTAAAATTATGATTAACACCTATACGTTGGATGTAGATGAAGTTGGAGAACCAGTGGATCAAACAAACTACAAAGGTATGATAGGGAGTCTCCTCTACCTTACAGGTGGTAGAACTGATTTTATGATCAGTGTATGTATGTGTGATCGCTTTCAAAATAATCCAAATGAATCTCATTTATCTACTGTGAAAAGGATTATCAAATATCTCAAATATACTCCCAACATAGGATTATTTTATCCAAGAAGACAATCATTTAACCTGATAAGTTATTCTGATGCTGTCTTTGTTGGTTGCAATTTAGATATAAAAAGAACCTCTAGAACATATCTACATTTAGGCAAGTCACTAGTATCATGGTGTAGTACGAAACATAATTCTGTTGCATTATCCACTACATTCAATGAATATATAGCTACTGGTAGTTTTTTTTCTCATATTATGTGTATGAAACACACCATACTAGACTCTGTCAATTCAAACACGCCTCTATAAACTGTGACAACACAAGTGCTACTAACATCACTAAAAAACCAGTTTCTCATGCTAGGACAATGCATACTTATGTAATACATCACTTTTTGATATATCATTATCAAAAAGGTGATATCACTCTTTAAATCATTGGAACTAAAAATCAATTGGCTGAAATAATCACAAATCCCCTAAATTAGTAGAGGTTAGACTACATCAAACATGAGTTAGGGATGATTAATTTCATTATAGGGAACCTTGCTGTGGAACCTCACTATTGAACCTCATTGTTGAACCTCACCCTTGCACCTCACTATGGAACCTCACCATTGCACCTCACTATTGAACCTCACTATTTCACCTCATTATTGAACCACACCGTTCTACCTCACTGTTAGAACCTCACCGTTAATCCCTCACTGTTTTAACCTCGCCATTAAGACCTCATTTTTAGAACCTAACTGTTAGGCACCTCACTGTTGGACTTTATGATTACATTGTATTTTATGCGGGAATCTAGACTGCTTTATTAGTAATATTTTTCATGATTAGTTTTTTTATCTGTAAAGGATACAATTATATCACAAAATCATTTTTATCCACTATTTTCCTCACTCTTGAACCCCTTCTCTCATAACCCTTAACCCCTAAATTTATGCTAAACCCTCAAACCGCTTCGAACCTTGATGGCAGGGGTCCGGAGACCTTTGGCTGATGATGGAGATACATCAAAGCCTAAGAGATCCCAAGCCATGTCCAATGGTGGTAGTAATATATCAACAGAACCTGTTAACCTGCATCTATCAAATAGAACGATTGTGGCTGAAAAGGAGTTAAGAAAAGATTGGTTGCTCTCGAGAAAATCCTTTGCGCTGGAAGAACTAAAGACTCAAGGCTAGGTGGAGTGATTTACAAATAATAATTGTACGTATTACTTGAGTCTAGTCAAAGAATTCTTTGATTATATGAAATTTGAAATGTTGGATGATGAGAATCGACTGGTGTCAATAATAAATATAATTGAGGTAAGATTTTCATCTTCTCAGTGGGTTGAATGTCTAAGGGTACCTCATTAGGGTATATGTGACTACTACTCTAGAGTGATTCTTCCAGACTGAGAGATTTTTGGGTATGAGAAGGCATTGGAAGAGCTAATAAGAAATGGTACCTCAAGGAAGATTATTACTACTGAAATGAATGAAGAGGATAGATTTATGTTCAAGTTTATCCAACATGTGATAAGTCCTAGGAGAGCGGACTTCACTATGTTGATGTATCATGACATATTCATATTCTATTTTCTGAAGCATGGACATAAGATCAGCCTTTGTAGGAATCTGATGGCTCAGCTGGAAGAGATGACTATGCCAAGTTCTAAATCAAATGCTTTATTTCTTGAAAAACATGTTTCTATAATGCTAAAGGTTAAGGGAATTTCTTGAGATAAAGTGGATAAAATTGTAACCAATAAGTTTTTTTTATCTATAAAATAATTTTCAATTTCATGATGATTAGCTAGAATCCATGGAGAAAAGAATGGTTAAATGATGAAGGGAAGCTTTATGAGAATTTTGACCCTGTAATTAATCCTTATAATAAAAAGGATAAGAGAGATCCAAGTCTGAAGCATGATGAGGTAGAACCTGTATATTCTGATTAAGAAGTAGAAAAGGCTCTAGAACATGATAAATTGGGTATGCCCATAGGGTGTTAGCCGAGTGGTTCCCGCTGGTTATACCCCTCGCTCTCCGTGGGAACTGACCTAGGCTCGAGTCCTGCCAGACTTAGACACTGTGCGTATTATGCACAGGGAGATTCAAAGCCATTTGCCTAGTCGGGGAACATGCGGCGCGCTCTGGCATGGCGGGGCCCCCAGTGGGAGATGAGCATTACCCTTACACACGTTTTTCCAACGAGTCTGTACCCTAGTGGTACAGGCTCCTGCTTGGCATCCAAAAGACCCAGGATCGAATCCGGGAAGGGGCGAATTTTCTAGGTACTGTTGCAGCGGTGGAACTGTAGCAGCGACAGTACTGTAGCGGCGGTGGCACTGTAATAGGTACTGTAGCAGCGCAGGTACTCTAGCAGTACTGTTCACCGAGGGGTCCTTTGGGCCAAAAAATGGGCTTTCAAGCCTTGTATTCAGGCCACTTGGACTTGGGCCTTCGGGCTATGTAATGGGTCTGCCTCTACCCAGTCTAAAGTGGTCTTTGCATTAAAATAATAAATTGAGGCTTCAGACCCAATCATTAAATAAAACATGATAAATTGGGTACTCATATAGATGATAGGAGTGATCCTGATCTACCAGCCAGTCCTCTAGTTGGAATTGTATATTTTGGAGAGCCCAATCCTCTAAGAGAGTTAACGAATATAGAATTTGTCCTAAAGGACAATGAAAATGATGAAAATAGGGAAAAAGCTTTTGATGATGCTCGTATTACTTTTAGAGATACCTCAGCATAGGAATACGCTACTGAATATGTTCATTCTAACCATGAGGAATATTGGACAACCACTAATGATAGTGAAGGAGAGGATCTCAGTCTAAGTCCCCTGATAGGCATTATAGAAAGGGCAGTAAGTGATCAAGAAGAAGAGGTTGTTTTTGTTGCTGATACAGTAGAGATTTTGGATGATTAAGTAGTGGCAATGTATCACTCTACCCATGAGTCAACAAATAAGGATGAAATATAAGTGGTTGCAAGTATAGAAGAAGCAGAAGTGATCATTTAGAATGTTTCTCCAAGTGAGGGGGATAATCCTGCTAAAAAGGGATCTGTATCATTTTTTCATAAAATTGAGGGGTGGTATAAGGAACCAAGTTTTCTGGTGTTCGGTATATAATATGATGACTCAAGATATGACATTCCCAATAGAAGACCTTCACTGCCTTCTGTTTCAGACTTCTTTTTCATACCTCCAGTAATCTTATTCCCTCAAGACTATGTCAGTAAAGATGATATTTATTATTTGAAATGAAACTTGCATAAAATGTCTAAGGATAGGTCCTCTGAGATGGATAAGACTATTCCTCTATATATGGAGCATTCAACATCTGAGTTATCCAAAATACAATCTAGTATTCTGTATAATCTGGTCCATGAAGTAAAGCAGTGTTAGAATCAAATGAGTGAGCTGACAGAGTCTATTGAAAATGTGAAATAGTCAATTGTATGCCTGGACTTCTATATGGATTCATGGGTTCAAGTTGATTGAGATCTCAGATATATCAAGAGTGTGTTTCAACAGTTTGTAACTATGATTAAGGATGTAAATAAGTCCATGGAAACACATGTTAAAGGTCAAGATGACGATGTGATAAGGCTGATCAATGGACCGACTAAATCCATTAAGGAGACAATGGCTTTCTCTCTGGCAGCTCTAGGTGCATCTTCTTCCACTTAATCCTCTCCTCTAGTTAACATTGAAGATTTCAGATTTTTTAATAGAGATGATGTGGATATGATATCTGGTGATAGTACCTCAGAATCTCATATCATTTCTATTACCAGGGAAATTCATAACTGTATGAGAAATTATTTATGGGAAGCTTTTCAAGACCAGAAGGCCATCAAGGTTCATGTTGACTTATATTTACAAAGGGTTAATTCCAAGCATCATATGGATGGGAAAATGATGTTTCTCTTGGATAACCTAAGGATTCCTCTTATCACTAGAGCTTTTAAAGATCAGGTCAGCATACTAGGAAAATTGACTCCTGCGTTGAAGAAATTTATGGAGAATAAGGATTAATTTGTCTCAGCCATGGAGAGAGTTGGAAGTATAATCATGGATTTCAGAAACCTTATCATACACTTCCTTCATGTGGAATGCACTCCAATTATTGTATGTCCTGCCTTACCTTCATCCTCTAATGATTCGGGCTCTACTAGTGCACCTTCTATGATGTCTCCTCCTCAGGCCATTAGAAGCCTAACCCCCATGATACCTTAGATAACCAATCTTTACATGTGCACAAAAGCCTCTGTTGATGATTATCCTACTTTCCTTGCATCTATCCCTCGGTCTCTTCCACCACCTTTAGACCCTCCTTCTTCCTCTTCCAGAAGAAATGAGTCATTACTTATTTATGATCTGGATTAAGTGTGGTAGTATCTTTTGACATGGATTTTATAATTATCTTTGAATCATGTAATGATATTTCATTAATACAATCATTCTCTGTTCTCCCTTATTGCATTTCTTTCTACTAAACACAAAGGGGGAGAAAATACAAAAAAAATAAATCAATATCCATATCAAATTAATCTCTTCTACTATATGTGTGATAGATGTGTGATATTCATATATATAACACCTATTTATTTTATTAACATACCTCTGATTTTCATTGTCTCTAATAATATTATAATTATTCTAAAGTTTAATGGAATAATTAGTGATTATTAAAAAGGGGGATATTGTTGGACTCACCTATTTTGGTAATCCCAAATCATGTTTCATTCAATAAAGGGTTAGTTATAAGACAATATATTTCAATATATTGTAATCTCATGACATTGCTAAAATCAGTTTATAGTATTAAAAGGCTCTATGTTAGAGGTCACTGTTGAAGGTTACAGGTAAGAGGTTACTTTTTAGGTCACTGCCATGTTCACTGTTGAAAATTTTATAGCTGAATCTTACCTCTTGAAGACATTGGTGAAAAGGTCACCGTTTAAGACCTTACCGATAATGTTTACCATTATAAGAGCTGAAATTATAAATTTATTTTTGGAAGTCACCAGTACAATGTATCTGTTGCAAAGCCTACCGTTGGCGTACTTACTGTAGTATACATATGTTGATACAATGTGATCGGTAACTTTTGTGACAAGGTTTATGCTACAAAGATTTTCTGTTAGAAGTCCACTGTAGGACATATTACTTGAAGTCTACTGTTATGTAGTCTACCATAGAAGAGATCACTGGTGAATTTTACCGCTGGCCAAGTCCACCGTTGGTGAATTCTACCACTGGACAAGTCCACCCTTGGTGATTTCTACCACTGGACAAGTCTTCCATTGGTAAAGTCAACCATTGGAAAAGTCTATCGTTGATGAAGTATACCATTGGACAAGTCTACCATTTGTGAAGTCTACCGCTGAACAATTCTACCATTGGTGCATTCTACCACTGGATAAGCCTACTATTTGAAGTCTAATGCTGATTAAGCTTTCTATTGAAGATGCTACAGATTAACAGACTACTGTTACCAGTAAACTGATATCATATTCAATACTTTATCAATTATTCTTAATATTATCATAATGTTCATATAAGATTTTTTAATGCATCTAAAATCAATTAATATTGTTTGTATACATGTTAGGAAACTGTATGAGGTACGAGGAAGACCGCATATGGTTCGATCATTAACTTTGTTGGCTCTATGGAATAAAGACAGGAGACTGAGACAAAAATAAAGAGTGTGTAGTAGTGGGAGTTGGAAAACCCAGACCATATTTGACAGCGCTGAAGAACAAGAATAAGAACAGAGATTATACTAAATATCCAAGAGCTTCACAAAGATCTTTTTTAAGAACATATTCAAGGTTGAACTATTGTGGTTCAAGGAACCCTTGTACCAAGTAGTTTAACGTCTCAGTACCTGAAAGTTAGTACATAAAAATTGTGACACTCTGTTTTTGGAGGTAACTAGAAGAGAAGAACAAATCTTCATTTCCCCAACTCCATGAATTCCATAGCTGATCTTCAAACACATAGATCATTATAAACTCAACCATAATTTATTTACCTCTACTACGTTCCTTATTTTCCATTTCTGAGAAGTGTGTGTATGTTACACAAACATTGTATCGTTTGATTTAAATGAGGGATACTGAAAATACCCACTCAAAACTCTCTAATATATTGTTTCGCATGCATAACTGTGGAATAATAGTTGAGTGTCATGGTTTCTTGTTTTTCTAGGTGAAACTGTGGTAGAGGTTTTAGAACCTGGACTATTTGTAAAAACTATTGTAAAGCCCGATACAGGTTGTGTATCATGTTTTTATATAAATTTCTTGGTGGAATGTGATCACCAAGTGGAGAGGATTAGGTAAGGGATTAAGATTGAAATTCTTGTTTTCATTGTTGTTATAAGCTTCTAATACTCTGTTTTTATTTTATCCGCTGTTTATATTTTTTCAAAGATAGAAAATAGTTTTTATATTCACACTGGTTATTAGTTGTGGTTAATGTGTATATGTGGTTAAATAAGTATAAATGTTTCAAAAGTTGAATTAGTTATTACATTGATTCAACTAAGGAATAATCACCCTTATAGAAAGTTATTGAGAAATTAAACACTTATATATCTACATCAATAATTGACTAGACTGTTTTGAATTGGGGGATTTAAATCATAATTTTTTTTACAGAAATTTAAATTTGAACTCAATTCACCCCCCTCTTGAGTATCCACTCCGACCAACAGATGAGTTTTAGAGTCAGTTAATGTAAAATATTTTAATCATATATCATGATAAATGTTTAATCATAAATATGATTTTCCACATTCCAGCTCCCAATTCATTTAGTTAGTCATGAGGAAAATAAATCCATTATATTTTATTGTTATTACAAATACTCCTAGTTCCATCCATTGACTAAAACAAAAAATGGATAGTTTGAGAATAAATATTCATATAGAGGAATCTTGAAATAACTTCTATAGGGGTTCTAAATCATATTTTAATCTTCCTATATGGTTTTACCATGGTTATTCATGATCATTAAAAAACCATTAGGGTGTAATCTGATATGAATGCTTATCCCTAGAGTTGTCAGCAAATTTTTCTCATCGTAATTTTAAAATTATAACTTGAACATTCTCTAATACCAAATATAGTGACCCATATTTTCATAAATATATATTTCATATTTATAGATGAATTTTTGTTACATAAAATAACATTCCACACATTAATCATATAGTTCAGTTGCCTTTTGAAACATTATAACTTAAGAAACTAGTTTATAATAGATCTACACCATCTCCCACTATAATAATAATAATTATTACACTTCTTATACATATCATACATGGTACAGTTATTCATAACTTGGGGAAACAAAGCATAAAAATGTGTGATCATAGATACTCAGTAAGGGTAAACAATGTAGATATCAATGATTTCTTGAGCATAACATGAAAATAATTGAATGAGAACATGATTGTTAAATTTAAAAATATTACCCCATAAATCATAAATCATAATCTTGAGTTCTGGTATAAATCATGGATCTTCATAAGACATTAATCATAATGTAATAAAATAAAATAATATATGGATGCAAAAAATAACATAAGGCATGATTTTATGGAATATACATAAGTATATACAATCATTTCATTCATAGTCAATCCTCATTTCCAACACTATTGTAGTAAATTGGGTGTACTCCCCTAATAATCATAGTAGTTATGTTTCACTCCCAATACTTTCATACTATGTTGGTATAACTCTCCAAATCATCTTAGTATTCATGGTTCTCTCCCATGATTATCATAGTGGAAAAAGTACCTTGATGAACTACATTTACTCCCCAATAAAATCATATGTATATCCTGAGATATCAATCATCACCAGATACATTGAAGGGAGATATGGGTCAGACTCATCTATTTTTATAATGTGGCTATCATAATAAGTTATAACATAACCATCATCCTTAATTATAGCATAACAACTATCAAATCCTAAAATCCTTACAAATGTTGGCTAAAAGATCATAAAACATTCATCATAAAAGGACTCGTAAAAATAAGTGGGTTTCAAAACCATTTTATAATATTAGAACTCAGGGAAAAGGAACGGGTTTCATAAGATCATCCTTATTTATTCATAATAGACACCATATTAAATGATTGTATTTCATAAACACATTGGCATCATAATCATAAAACATATGGAAAATTGTAAGGATAGTATCCTTGTTTAGTATCTCAAATAAAAAACAATTAGAAGAAAGGATTACTATCATTGATTAAAATAAATACCATTAAAAAATACTAATAAAATTATTAAAAAAATCATTCAATTTTTAAATCACTACTTAATAATCATAAAAAACTGAAAATACTACATAAAAACATTTCTTTCAAAACAATAAAAAGAAACATATTGGGGAATATTCAAATAATTGTGATCTCATGATGGTTAAAAATCATGTTCATCCTATATATGTTAAAAAAATTCATTTAATGGTTATATTGTAATTTAAAAATAATATTAGAATTGTAAAATACTTCTTGAAAACAATTTTTGAAAAAAAGCTAAATGAAAAGGAATGTCTTTTCGACCTTTTAGAGAAATAAAGTATATTTTACATAAAATATTCTCTTTATTTTTATTTTACGTAAGGTGAGGTAAATGAAAGAAAAAAATTAATTCTTTTGAAATAAATAATAGGAAAGAAAACTAAACTATTTTTTAATATATATAATATTATTTCATCATCGTAGACTTGATCAGAAATATTCCTTATAAATAATGTGAGAGTAACATAAAACCTTGAACACTTCAGTAGGATTTGAATATTTAGATGAATGAAATAAATAACAATATATAGAAACATAAATCCATATAAACTCCATAATAATAATCATAAAAAATATTCATGGTTAGTATATACACCATAAAAGTGAAAAATGTTGTTAATACGACACGTGGCTCACAGAAATAAAAGTGAGAAACCAATCATATACCTTAGGATTCACATTCTTCATACATATTGGAAGATAAATTATAATAAATATAAATTTGTGCTAAATGTATTATAGGACCATAAATATATTCATCACACCATATATTATTTAATTATGACTTTTTATCACCCATTTCTTAACACTTATTTACTGAAATTACTATTCTACGTGATATATGCTTTATTTTTCTTGTGTGATTTATATTTTTTGGTTTAGTCCTTGTATTTTCATCATGGTTAAATATTCAATAAAATATTAATAATGATATTACTATCATCTATATTTCTTAATTACATTTTTATATCCATTTAACATTTATATTGTTTTGAAAAATGAATTACATCCTTCAAGAAAATGGTTGGTCGTACATACACATGAAGTATGTTTCCATTTTTCATTGGATTAAAAGAAAAGATAAATAATAAATAAACATTATAGAATAATTAATATTTCATATATATCATAATTATTCATTAAATATATCTTTATTTTCCATAAAAACAAAACATAAATGAAAAATTAATCACATTCTTTAGTGGAGGTGGTAGTCCACACTTACGGCCGATCGATATTATCAGTTTCCAATTGGTTAAAAAGTAAGAATATAGATATCATATTATCATTAAATTAGTATAATTATGTCATAATTATCATTTTAAAATATTAAACTTATCATATTAACCATCCATTAAATATGGCAATGAGAACTGAATTGTTTCACTACACTGACACTATAACACATACGTTCACACGAGTGATATTTTTACTTTTGATTTAATGAAAGATGTTGAATAATGTTTCTAAAATAATAATAATAATAATATATAAGTATATTAGGACAATTAATTTTTTATATTATTAAAATATAATAGATTTATTGGAGGTGAAATAATAATTAATGTGCATGTGATCGATTTAGGTGATTACCAGTTATTGGAAATAAAATAGTTAGTTATCAACTTAAGGGCTCAAGTGTTAGTATTTTGGGAAGTAAGATAATTCTATAATGTTTATAGGTTAGTTTTAAATATAATTATTTAGAGTTTTATTGATCTAGAAGGCTCTTCATTGTGTGAATAATTGAAAGGAAGGGTTCCCCTTTTATAATTGATGGGAGGGGCACACTTAGAATTTCTTAAAATATTAAATTAGTATAAATTCATTTTGAAGACTAAATTGACCCAAATTAGAAATATTATTATCTAAAATCAGGATGATTGTAAATTCTAAAATAAAAAAAATGGACATTTATTTGTATCATATTAATACCCTAATCTTTTTTTAACCATTTGTTAACGATTTTAACAATTATCATAATATTAATGTTTTATTTTTTGGGTTAATAATGTTACTACAAAATAAGAAACGGCCAAAAAAATTTACATGGTTGATTATTAAAAACATATTCCATTTATTTAGTTTTTTTTTGTTATTTTGAGAAAGTTTTTATTATTTAATAAAATATTATTTATTATAAAATAATATTTATTATAAAATATCATTAATTCCATTTTTAACACTATTAAATTAGTTAGACCATAAATATGTCAAGATAAAGGTTGATTTTGAATATAATGCCTTAAAACCTCCCTAATATTTCATATATATCTATATATTAATTGGATATATTAACTGATTCAAATTATATCACTTAATATTTTTGAAATCATTTATTTTATTTTTCTATTATTTGAATTAATGACGTATTAGTGTTTCACAATAACATAATGTAATTATATAATTTATTAAAAATAGAAATAAATTCATATCCAAGTTGTTTTTTATCAATGTCAATATATAAATTTTAATTCATTTATAACCTAAGTTTTTCACTATTTGGATATAAAAAGAATATCTAAAACTCATTGAGTGACATTTTTTATGTTTTTTTTCTTTCAATAATAT
The DNA here is from genome assembly GCA_963277665.1 of Viscum album. Taxonomy (NCBI): domain Eukaryota; kingdom Viridiplantae; phylum Streptophyta; class Magnoliopsida; order Santalales; family Viscaceae; genus Viscum; species Viscum album. The sequence goes on from OY728165.1 coordinate 1,960,330,459, forward strand.
ATAGGTCATTCTCATCTACAAGTGACCATTAAATTTCATGGGTTTGAGAATAAAGTTATAAGGGTCGAATTAACATCATAAAATAATAATTCTTATAAATAATTAGGTCCTTATCACTTATATATAACCTATATTAACCCATTTTACCCTTTACCATGGTAATGAAATTTACCAAGGTTACTAATCATAATGACAAAAAAAAGTGTCCTTTCTAAAAATTAATAAAAACTTATTCCAATTATTAAATCAATTTCGTAAAATTCAATATATATAAGAAAAAAAATTAATTTGAAAGTAAGTTTGCAAAATAAGAAGAACCCAACTTTAAGAAAAATGCAGCTTTAAACATAAAACTATATTTATTCATATTCCAATACATAAAAAATATAAAATAAATTATAAAATAAATTATTATTTTATAGTGTATAAATATAATTAATATAATTCTTCAATAGTGATAAATTTTATTTATTAAGATAAAAACATATTCTTGCATGAAAATAATTTTTTTACAAAAATGCCTTTTCACGTATACCAATGTTTCTAAAACAAACTCAAATAAAAATTGATTCTAAGGAAATTAAATAGATATTTTTAAAATATAATGGAATTAAATTTATTTTAAAAATATTATAAAAAAATGAAACATTATTTATTACTCAATCAAAAATACCATTTTCAACAAAAATCATTATTTTTCATATTCCCAGAAAAATAAATCTTTCCTGAAAATGTTTAAAAAATTAATCTTAAGAAAATTTTATTATTCTAATTTACAAATTATTTTCCATTTCATAAAATTTATAATATTTAAAAAAAATTAATAATGATATTACATCGCAAAATAAATAAAAAATATATTTCAAGGATGTGTATATTTAATGAATCAAATGATTTTACTAAAAAGGTGTGATTGTTTAATAAGAATTTGTCAATAAATTTATATGTATACATCAAATATAATTTACACCTAATAATACCTTCTAATATAATTTATTTTTAATAGCTGTCAAAAAAAAGATTTATAATAATATATCATGGTTAATTTAAGAACAATATTAGGAGTAATGCAAGATATGTAAGCAATTAATTTTTTTTAAAAAAATATTTCATAAAATCAATCAGTGATACAATAAACATCAATAAAATTACCTAATTTATTTTACCTATCATTTGAGCAATTATAGTCTAAATAAATCTGTATATAATATTCCTGTTGGATTCTAAATATTTCACCGCCTTCATCTCAAAAGAAGATAACCCAAACAAAAAACTAGAAGACATTAGAGGGTCCTTCCGAGGTTATTACCACTATAGTACAACATACAATATACTAACATTTTTAATAATAGTGCATGTAATATTCCATCTCCATAGAAGAGATTAACAAATATTTTAAAATTTTATTCATCAAAAGAATATACTCTGTTTCTCTAAATAGAAACTTTATATTCTCCAAAAACTCACAGAACTCATCTTAGAACCAGAAACATGATTTATTCATAAAAAAACTCCCATTATAACCTCATGAGTTTTTAAAAAATAAATACTATGTTTGATAGCGTACATGATACATTATATCGAGCTTAAATGAACAACAAGATATTATTATTTGAATGTTACCATTATAAACATATTTGTTAGAATAGAGAACTGAATAAGATAACCCAAATTATTAAAAAAAATTTACACATGTATATATAATTATAAATATAGTAAAAAATTAATTATAAATGAAAATAAAAGGCTTCTTGAAATAAAAGGAACATTTTTTCTACAAACCAATTTAAATGTTCAAAAGTGTATTTTATACCAATAATTAAAGAAATAATTAATGTTATATTATTTTAATGAAATATATATATATAATATTTATTTAACATTAATTGTATGTGTTTTCAATACATGATTTAAGAAAAAAAATCCAATTTTAAATAATTTTTTTTTATAAAAAAAATAGTTTAACCGCCTTTTGATGGTTCACTTGTTTTAAACCTAGTTTTTTTTAACATTTATAAATTAGTTTCTAAAAAAAACTACGTATTGGAAATAGGGGTATCAAAACATACTTTTATTTTATGGTATTTTTCTGATAAGATTCATTTGTTAATGAATTTTGCAAAAATAATATATTTTATTTGAAATATGCGTTTTCATTAGATTCTTTCATACAGTTAAACTATATAATAGACTTATTTAAAGGTATATTGAGATCAATATATTTTATTTTAATATAATTATGTACATTTTGATCAATTTACTATTGAAATTAGATATAAAATCATTTCAATCATTTGAACATTTTTCATTATAAACAAGTTTTATCAATCCATTTATGAGATTAATTTTAAATAAATTTTAACCATTTTTTTTAATTTTGAAAAAATTATTCCATATTTGGGATTCTACTTCCAAAATATATTAAATTTTTCCCTTTTTAAATAAATATTAATAGCAGCATAGGTAATTTTTTTACCATAGTTAATGGTAAATCGGGTAATTATGGGTACAAATATAATTATAAAAAGTAGAAAATTTCCATAAAACCTGTTCTAATTTTATTTTATGGGATTTTTAGAATATAGTCAACCATTGGACTATTATATTATCTCTTGGATCCACATAGATTATTTTAATCGATTTATAGTATTAAATTTAATGAAAAATAATTATTGTCATACTTTTTTTTAATAAGTGAAATATTTTTAATATGGTATTATATAATATATATGTTCAACTATAAGTATTATGTGGATAACTAAAATAAATATATTAATTATGATAATTTATTATTAAACTTTATGGAAGAAATAATTCACTTAAATTCTTACACAATGACGATTCAATAATTCTCTAATTAAAGGAAATATCATATAACTGATATTATAGATATTAAAATAAATATTATTTAGACAATTAATGTTATCCATGAATTTATTTAAACAATTTTAGAGGTTATTGATGAGTTATAATGTACTTTTCAAAGATATAATTTTTTATAATACATTTAATATTTCAATTGATGAATACTGTCAAAATTGACAATAATGCTTGAATAGTGTATTTCATGCATTTATTTTAATATATTCTCATGTAATGATTTTTTAATTTAATTGATTAATCACTACAATTTTTGAGTAATTTAAGTTGTTTTACATTTTAGGTAGGATATTTTGGATTTTTGAGTAAGGAATTATAAGAGGATAAAAAATATGAAAAAGGACCCTTCTTGTCGCTTTGCTTTTCTCACGGTGTGACACATGATTTTTTAAGAAGATTGAAGCCGGAAATTCGGGTGCATAACAATTACATGGTGTGCAATGCAAGTAAATGATATTTATTACCAGTTAATTTCATTATTTATACAAGTAATGATAGAAGAAATTGTTGTGAACATCACATTAACATTGTGTACTTGAGGTACACGATGTGAGCAAAGTCAGAACCAGTATTTGATGCTTCTACAGATTCAATATGGCAGAGAAAATATTAGAACATAAATACACACTGTTTATAGAATGTACACATCATGACTAAGATAAAAATTAAATAGCAATTCATGCCTAATGCGTAAGATCTATTCCGAATCAGAGGCAACAAAAATTGGGAGTACACGTCATGTACCACAAGTACACGTTGTGATGGGGTCAATGCATAGAGAAAATGTAGGTGATGCGGCCCATAGGATTGGATGAGAATCATTTATAAATTGACCCTTGTCTGCACCATTGGAAACATTCTGGGTGAAGCAAGACACTAGGAAGCCTACAGATGAAGGCTCAACACCTGCTTCACCCCATTCTTTTGTATTTTCAATTTTTTATATTTTCTACACTCGCTCGTGGTTAGAAGGCACGAATTATTTTTTTATGCCATTATATGCATGATAATAGGTATTAAATGTAATTTATTTTATAATTGAATGAAATTTAAGTTGGTATTTTATATATTTTCTTCAACTCTTTCCTTTTCTTCATTTCTTCAGGTATGAACATTGGGAGTGGGGTTCGAAATTGGGTTTATTTTAATTCATTACACATGACCACATCCAAGATAAATACATTGGTTTAATATGTGATCTAGGGACTAGAGTTCTGCCATGATCAATGTGTTCATCCTTCTCTATGTTAAAATATGGTTTTAGGTTACCCATTATTTTTTAATAAAAAGTACCTGACCATGAGAAAAGGAAAACATTGGATGGAGAGTGTTTATTATGACCATTAAACTTGCTAAGAACTGATTCCGATGACAGCATGACTGTCAATTAATTATCATATAACTTTTTATTCATGAACCTAGTATCATTTCTTCCCAACACCATTTTTATATTTTCTCCTACTATTTCTAAAATAACCTATTCTCTATAGTTTTTATTTATTTTAGGAAAATCATAAATAGTTTATGTTTTTATTATTTAACTAATAATTTTCTCCAACCCTATCTATGTGGGTTCTACCTCAAACACTCATATCCAATACTACCATATATTTTAGTGATCTATTTTTTGGTTATTAATTTCTAAATTCAGTATCCAGTGGGAATTAACCACACTCTTATGGATATCTAATTTTTGGTGTTGTTTCTAGGGACATGAGAGGATAATTTATTTAGACAAACGTTTTTCTCATCAATTTTGTTTCTTCATTTTAGAAATGGTTATTTATTTATTTTTTGTTATTCTTTTAAAAAATTGAGAATATTGATTATTAATGGTAGAGATACAATGTGTGAAGACTACTAAGAAGAGGTTCACCTGACTACAAGATGATATGGCGCAACTACTTGATGAACATGAAGCGATGAGAGGTCAATCTTACGAGTACCCAAAACCATACCCAAGCACTAAATACACCTCACACAATATCATGGATGACGACATCCATATGGATCATCAAAAAAATAATGTTGTGGTAATTACAACTTCATATGATTATTTTTGTACTGATCACGATGCCCTTGACATTACAGGCTTTGAAAATAAAAATGAGGGTGAAATTACTGCTAAAATAACGTGGGATGAAGAACAACATATAAAATAGACGTAGAAGTAATAATAATATGATGAATAAGAGGAGGATGATATGATGCTATCCACATTTGTGAAAAATGTTTCAGAAAGTTTAAGTTCACGATATGAAGAAGATGAAGAAGAAGAAGTGCACCCTGCACTGACTATGCAGTGGAACAAAAATAAGCAACGAAAGAAAAAGTTAAATAGATAGAGGCTTATCATGAATAAATAATTGAGGAAACTCAAAACATGCATCCATACATAGAGAAAAGAAAATAATTTAACTGATTTTGGTAATATCTATTAGATTCTTTGGGTTGTACTCATGTAGTTCATATTATGGCCCCCACCTCCAAGGAACATGCCAATTCAATCAAGGATGTTTCAATCTGAGTTGGGAGGATATAAATTCATGAATAGGTGAAAAAATGACGATTATCTTTATATCACACTCATATCATCTGATCCACATATGGCCGAGCTAAACGACCGGTTAAAAAAGAGCAGCTTCTAGGAGGGAACCTATGTTTTATATCGGCTTCTAGGAATTTAAATTTTAAGTTTCATAAAATTCAATTTTATAATAGTATTTAATTTCAACTTACCTTATATTTTATTATCATATTTTATGTTCCAATAATTTCAATTTTTATTAATTATTTTTAGGTCTATTAAAGGAACAATTGGTGAGAATTAGCAGGAAGAACCTATGAAGCCAACATTGAACCACCATTGCAAGGGGTGTAAGAGTTTCAATTAAAATTTTTCTAATGTATTCCCAATATATTAATTTTTTAGATCATTAATTTTATTTTCATTCCCCACACTTGATTCATTATTCAATCCAATTATCATGGAGACATAACCTACGCTGGAAAATTATTAGATAATATATTTAGATTTATCTTTCAATGTATTTGAATGAGAACAATGGTGAAAATAAATAGAAGAGATAATCATGTGGATCCGGATTTTTCAAATAATGATTTAAGGGATCATGTTAATAAATGAAAATTATTTTTTTCTAAGAATTTTCAATGCTTTGAATTCATAAAATTATCATTAATTGAAATAATTATTGGTATGAATTTTATGAGTAATTTACCAAACCATTTATCTCATTCACGAGAACATCCACTAAGCTAATATTTTCTATTATTTCTATGGTATATTTTTTGAGAAATGCAGGCAAGTTTTCATCTATAAAATTCAATGCATCTTATCAAATCTATTACATAATAGAATCATTATTAATATGATTGTGGAAATATTTTGTTTTTCCTAATCCTTAGACCCACCATGAATTAATCCTTTTATGCATATAGAAGCCCTGAAAAACCTTGTTAGGTATTTGACCATGATACAAGACTATTTTTTCAATTCCTACCATCCTCTATATGATTCTAAGATATTGAAAATAATAATTGTGGGGGAAGAACATTACTTGTTGTACTAGGATATACCTTATTGTGGATATTTTGTTGGTGGATTCTTGATATGGGGAGAGTCCGTGATATAAATAATTGTATTTGATTGTTCACATATCCTAATAAAAAAAAGGTAAAAAAATTGGGTTGTTTTTTTGGGATGATCAAAAATCAACATTTTCTAAACCGAAGAATCATTTGATCAAATATTGTTAAGTGATTTTTGTGATATTTTTCCAAAGCATAAATGTTGAAAATGAAAAGAAATAGAAAAAGAAAAAAATCAAGAGAGGTTGATTCTACAATTACACTTACATGTATCATGAGCCTTCATAGAGCTTTCTAGGGGAAGTGTGAAATGGCATCTATAAAGGGAGATCAATTTTTGAGCTGTTTTTGAATATCGTGAAGTGTACTTTAGATTCAAACCTCTGTTTTTTGATTTAATTGTATATTATTTTCTTGCCTACCTTAAATCCTCAGAGTGATTTGATACTGAACAGTGAATACCTCATGATTAATTGTGATCCCTGTCTATACATAGTGTAGATGTCAAATGCCTTGCAAGACTATGGTATATTAAATGTTTTTGTGGTATGTGCATCAAGATATTGGCATTTGTACCCTAAAAATCAGTGAAAAATATTATGTGAGGTAGATTGAAAATGGATTTCTTGCTGATAATGGTTTGAAAAATGTGAATAGATGACTGTAAAAGGCATGTGTTTTTCACAAGTGGAAAAGAAAAATACATAGTTGAAAAATAAAGTGTTAAAGGATTTTCCCGTGTGATGCTCAAACATTTAGTTTCCCATTTGATCTAATTTTTTATTGAAATTAAATTTGGAGCATGGTACGGTTAATTTCATTTGTAGCATGTCGATATTCACTCCTTCGGGACAAGGAAGAATTCAACTATGGGGGGATATTAGAAGTGTATTTAATTCATGTATTTTATGATGTTATCATGTATTGTTTTTTGTATTTAATTGATTAATATTTCCAATTTGTGAGTAATTTTATTTGTTTTAAATTTTTCATAGGAAACTAATGATTTTTAAGAAAGGAGAAAGAAGCAGGGAAAATGAGATAAATTACCCTTTGTGTCTCTTCACTACACTCGCGGAGCGACACAAATTTTTTGAGGAAGTTTGAAGCTAGATATTCTGGTGCAGAATAGGTACATGACATGTAATACAGGTACATAATATGGTGTATGAATTCATGACATGATATATATAGTTCGTGATGACAGAACAAGTTTTGATCTCCATTTACACGGTGTATACAAAATGTACAAAGTGTGACCAAAGTCAGAACTAGCGTTTAGAGATTTTGTAGATTCAATGTGGCGGCATAAAATGAACAAAATCTAAACCAACACTTGAAGCTTCTTTGAATTCAACACAGTGGAAGAAAAATCAAAACTGAGGTACACGATGTGTACAAAAATTACACATCGTGATGAAGGTCAAAATTTAAAATAAATGCATGTGGCACACACAAGATCCATACGGACATAGAGGCAACGTGGATTGGGAATACATGTCGTGTACCACAAGTACACATTGTGATAGGGGAGATGCATAGAAAAAATTAAAGCAATTTGGACCATGGAATTGGAGAAGATTCACCTATAAAAAGGACCCTTGGACACACCATTTGAAGCATTCCGGATAGGGGAAGACACTAGGAATCCTACGGATGAAGGCATTCCACCTGTTTCACTATTTTCTTTAGAATATTCATTCATTTATATTCTACGTCTCTCACGGTTATCATGAGTGAGTGACTTATTCATGTCGTCACAATAATTATAATTAGGTATTTAATGTATGGTTTTTTATAATTAAATGCAATTTATGATGGGATTTCATATTTGTTCGTTAACTCTTTCATTTTCCTGATTTCATCTGGAATTACCATTGTGAGTGGGGTTCTGGATTGGGTTTATTTTCTTTCTCTATGCATAACCATTTCTTAGATTGAATATATTTGTTTAATCTATGATATAGGGACTATACTTCAACCACGACCATTAAGTTACTACTTTCCTATTTTTAAATAAGGTTTTGGATTTCCCATCCTTTGTAATCCAAAGTACCTGATGATGAGAAAAATAAAACATTGGATGAATAGTGTTAATCAGGATGATTGACTCTGACGGCTTCATCATACAAAGTGCTAGAAACACATGGAAATGATGGGATAACAAAAATGTAGAAAGAAAAATCGTTATGCATTCCCTTACTGTTAGTACAAAGGAACAACTTAACCCACATCCACCCACTACTGATAAAGTAACTGCTTCCTCAGTTGCTCAAGCATGCTCTTCTGAATTTGACTTCGAGCAGTCATCTAGTGAGAATGATGACCCCATAAATAGGGATTCCTATCAAATTCCGGAGGATCTAGAGCTTCCAAATGAGATTGACTAATGAATTGAAGAGAAAGAAAACATTGATTTTCGACAGTATAAAAATAGAGAGATTTTATATCATACTTATGTTAATATCTGAAAGATGATGTTTATCAATTTTGTTTTATAATTTCGTAAGGATCCAAACTGTAATTTTAATAACATCCCATGGTAATAATCTATGTTAGGGGATTCTTATTGAATCATTTATCGATTCTCTCTCCAGATGTGTAACAATATTTTTTCCAGATCTGTGATGCACTTCTTCTTTGTAGTGTACCTACTTTTCCATTGGATTGATTTATCATCAGCCTATCCTTTCACAAAAAATCACTATATGGATGACATGTCTTCTCTCTTTTTTTGACTTACATGTGTTGATGCAGGCCCTTCTCTGACTTTCATTGATGCTCCAGACCATTCCAACTAGTTCCATCATTTCCCAAAGGTACCATCTAGTGGATCATTACAGAACATCATTGTAACAACCCAATCTTCCATGATACGCTTCTCTTGAAATAATATAGTAGTATGTGTTGTACGCAACTTCGTGTTCTAAAACACCACAACCAATCAAATAGCCATTATGAATAGTAATACCGACATTTTTAAATTTCATACATTTTATCATTCAAAATGGACTTCATTTTTGGATTCTATATATCGAAATTATCTTAGGGTGAAATTTTGGTACTTTTCTGATAACATTAATATTTTGATGAATAGTGAAAATTACTAAATTTTAATTAAAAAGAACCTTTTTAATTGAAATAATTAATATTGATAAATTATGCATTTGAGAGATTTTAAAGTACAATTAGATTATATTTTTACCATTTAATCCAATGTTGGTCATTGGTCAAAAATTTACATTTAAACTGGATATAAGCAAGTGTCAATCTTTTGATATTTATTATTTCTTAAAAACACGCTTTTTGTTTTGACAATGAGAATTAATTTAAAATTAATTTATGCCACTTCTGTGTTTTCAATTTATAAAGAAAAATTTCCATATTTAGAATTATGAGGTATAAATATTTTAAATAGTTAAGTTTTATTTTTAACCATTTTGATTAATTATTTCGGTAAATATTTTATTTACCGTGCTTAAATGGTAAATCCGGTAAATAAAGGTAAAATACAATATTATAATAATATTAACATACCCTAAAATGTGTCCCAACCATATTGTGTGATACTTGTACGACCATGGGAATCTTTGCATCAACTTTTGGACCCCATGGAGCCACTTGTAAATGATAATTACACTTTATATTAATTAAGTTAAAGTACATACAAAAATGACAAAAGCATATATCTTTTAAGAAAACAATTTTTACATAGTGCTATATATGTTATCATTTTGACCATAAATATTAATTAGAAAGCTATTAATATTTCCTACATCATGGTTCTTTTTAATAATTTTTAGACATATAATATACAAAATTATTTATGACGCAATAATGACATAGTGTTTACCACATTAATAAATGATTTAAATAAATAAGATTATAAAGACTAAAATAATACCCAAAACCTGTCCAATTTATATTGGATTATTTCATTTCGATCATGAGTCATCTTATCTCCAACTTTATTGAGTTTTGGACATTTAGAAACTGAATATCATTATGTAATAATATAATATTTTCAATCTTTCCTAAAGAGCCCCTCACCCCTTATAAAAGGACACCACTTCTAACCAATTACTCACACCTCTCAAGCCTTTTGGATCGTCCAAAATATTCCCAATTATGCTCCTTAAATCTATATCCTCCTCCTTGAAGCCTTAACATAGGCATAAGTCACATCAATAGTCCTTTTGGATTAAACCAAAGTGAGTTGCCCAAATTAAAGGTAACGATTTCACTTAACTTCTTTTCTTTTATTTTACTTCCCCAAACCCTAGACTCTTTTTATTATTTTCTTTTGTATCAACACAAGTATCCTCAATATTCTAGGATATTGTTATGAGATGTATTCAAACTACACTTACACACACAGCCATCTAATGGGTGAAGAAAATAATGTTTCTGTGGATGGAAACCAAACGCCTCACGAAAAAATGATTGTTCAATTATCTCCTACCGCCTCTCATGGAGGCCATTATGATGGAACTATAATTAAATATGATATTAATGATATTTATTTTATATATAAGCTTCTTTAGTTCTATTTTATAGCATACGATTATTTGTTTCATGTTGTATAAATATACTGTAATTTCATTTGAGGAAGTTCGGACTACCGCCCCCTCAAAAAGATATGACTCATTCATACAATACATGGAATGTATAAAGGATGGTGTTAATTAACATAAGTAACATATATAATATATTATATTATATTGGAATAATAATATACCTATGTATCTTTTGGTTTTTATTCATTTTAAAATGAAAAATGAAATTAAAGTAGCGTTCGTGTGTACGTACAGATTAGCTTCTCCACGAATGCGATGAAATTCATTTCCCCATCATATACATTCAAGAATAATTTTAATTTGATGGTTAAAAATAATTTTTAAGGACGTAATATCATTATTTATATAAATCATATATATCATATTCATAACAAACATGGATTACGTAACCAAACCTATAAAAGAGAATGAAACAGTTAACACCGAAACAACAATAATACTAAATGGCAATTTTATAAGATCATATATGATATCATATTAATGTATATGATTATTGAATAATGTAATAACAATTATTTCACCATTATACAGGATGTTAACCTACCCTCGACCAAGGAAAAGTACAAGGTAAGGGGTTGTCATCTCACTCCTTATTCCTGTGAGATTCATGCCTTATTTCCACTATTACCTTTTGTGTGGTGTTTTTACTTCCCATAATTGTATTATTTGTGTAATACACTTTTATTTATGTGTATTTACATATTCATTGTATGATATTTCTTTCATAGGGTGTATGTTTTGTATGTTACCAAATTGGTAAGGGTTAATTCTACAATCTCTTCATTATTCGAGGTTGTTTATACATAATTATCTATTGGGACCTCTTTATCATCCACATCCATGTTTCTTAAAATTGTATTTCAAAAGAATTTTACTATTTACTAGATAATGGGTTAAGGCCATTTATTCCCTTATGTGTTTTTAAAGGAATCATTCTCTCATTTTATAAACAAGGTACTTTTGGATATTTTCGAAAAATTTAAGGTAAGAATGTTTTTTAACTTATACGGCGGGTGAGGTTGTTTTCTGCCATTATAGAATCCTCAAAGAATCCCTTACATGCTTATAAAAATATTATCAAAATAAATGTTTTCTTTATAATTATGTTACTCGAAAATGTTTTCAAAACAGAAAGAGGTATTTCCTTAAAAATAGTTTTGTTTTCATCTATGTCAACATCCTTTGATGGATCATAAGATTATTTGAAGTTGATTTATTATGATAAAACACTTTAATATTATATTGAACGTTTTGTGAAATGTTTTATTGTGGATGTGCTATTTTTATACAATTCATGGTTTATGGTTAAGGTATTGAAATTTCGTATTCTAGTTTTAATATGATTGTTTATGATATGTTTAAACCTTTTCATATGAGGAATATATTGGACTTAGTAAGTTATGGGTGGAGACTACTATAGCTCGTCGATGCATCGGTAGGTCTCATGAGACAACTAGACGTGGAATTGGCTGAGGCCCTTTCCCAATTTTGATATATGTTTTTGGCCGAGGCCTTAATAATTTTTAGACGTCTTTGCCGAGGCCTTGAAAAAATGTTTCAGAATGTCCAGCATTATACATTTCATCATTAGGAAAATAATATTGATGGTTTGTGTGGTCATTAGACTAGTAGAATACCAATGATTATGATTTATTTTGGCATTATTTACTCACCACATATTCCATCCATAAAAGTATTTATGTTTATTATTGGTAAAGGCATGTGGTTTCAATTATTCACCATGCTTAATATTTATGTTATCTTATGCTATTTTCCTTTCCCTTACTGTGCATTTGATCTCACCCACTTCTTATGTTTCATTTTCCTAGGATATGAAAATATTAGTTATGAGTGAGTTGCAGGGATTATTTAAGAGGCTTAGATGTTTTCAATGGAATAAATTCATGGTGTATTTACTTTCAAGTTGTAAAGTTGAACTTATGTATGAATCTTGTTTCTAATAATACTAAACTGATCGGTCTTTCGAGACATGATTTCCTTGTGATCATTCCAATGTTATGTAATAATGAACCGACTCTGGGTAACTAGGGTTGGGGCGTTATAGTTGGTATCATAGGAAATTTAGTACAAACCGTGGAAGTTAGATTTAGATAAACTCTGATTAGAGCACATAACCCCAAGATAGACATTGAGGATTAGTATAGAAGAACTTCCTAGAATTTTGGTATTGTAGAGATTTTCAGAGATTTCCAAGAAACACATCATTGTCTGGATATGAGTAGATAGAGGTGACTTTGGAACAGATGTACCTAGCGGTAAAACCCGAAAACACATCTTTGAGCTAGACTCTAACGGGAACAGGTGCACTACAATGGGCCTTTATTCCCTCTTGGTTATAACACTCCTTGGGGATATGCTTAGGATAATTCTCTTTTTCTTTACAAACCATTATAAAGGGTTTATGAGTATATAAATCCTCAAAGAAAACATTTCTACGATTATTGATTATATCCATAAACTGTTTAATTTATGTTAAGTGTTTTTCAAATTTGGATTTATGTATTGCGATTCATAAACTAATCTAGTGTATAACATTGTTTAGAAATGAAGCCTAGTGTAAGGAATGGAAACCTTATCATTGCACACACCCCATGTAGGGATTTCCCTCCAATTCCAGATAATTATAGCTGAGCTGGTGATACAACTGGTGCAAATTAGCTTATCACCATACAATGACAACTCACTCTGGTTATAAATAATAACCTTAACCGTATGGAGAACCATGATCCATAGTGTTGAGGATCAATGTTAGATCGTTTCATGATGCAAAAAACAATGACATTCAACCAGCATACAAATCAATTGGTAGCTGAGCAATGGATAGGTTCCCTATTGAAAATATTTCAGCCTTTGGGGAGGAAGAGATTGAAATAACTATGGGTGAGGAAATTAATGTTCAAATAAGGGATGTAACTATTCTGAAAGAATATGTTGATGTTTTTCAAGAGGATTTACCTGGACATCCTCCAGAATGAGAAATTGAGTTTTCCATTGACCTAATTCCAGGTTCAAGGCCCATATTGTACACCCCTTATTGAATGGACACTGTGGAATTAGTGGAACTAAAGAAACAACTAGAGGAATTGAGTAATAAGGTATTTATTCGCCCGTATTGTTTCTCCATGGTGAGCCCTTATCCTTTTTGTTAATAATAAATATGGATCTATGACGTTATGTATCGACTATAGGGAGATCAATGCTATAAAAGTAAAAAAAAGTATCGCCTACCTCGCATTGATGATTTATTTGACCAACTGCATGGAGCTCAATACTTTTCATAGATTGAACATCAATCTGGACACCATCAGTTGTGTTTGAAGAAATAAGACATTCCGAAGACAGCATTTCGAACCAGGTACGGGCATTACGAGTTTACAGTAATGACTTATGGATTGACTAATGCACCCTCTTTCTTCATGGATTAATGAACAGAGTTTTCAAGTAATATCTCGATGATTTTGTAGTGGTATTTATTGATGATATCTTGGTATAATCCAAAAGCTACGAAGATCATGAAAATTACTTGCGCATTATCCTGAAGACTCATAGAAGACATGAATTGTATGGGAAGTTTAGCAATTGTGAATTCTGTCTTTAAGGGATTTCTTTTCTTGGCCATATTGTCCCTAAGGATTGAATTTCTGTTGATCATTCTAAGACCAAGGCAATCCAAGAATGGCCAGAACTGACGAGTATAACCGAGGTACGTAGTTTTATTGGTTTAGTAGGTTATTATCGATGTTTCAACCATAATTTTTCCTAATTGGATAACCCATTAACAAAGATCACACGTAAAGTGGTTAAATTTATGTGGACAAAAGAATGTGAAGAATGTTTTGAAGAACTTAAGATAATATTAGTCAATGATCCTATATTGACTCTACCATTAGATAATGATGGGTTTTTTATTTATAGTGATGCATCAAAGAAAGGACTTGGTTGTGTCCTTATGCATAATGATAGGGTTATTTATTATGAATCATGAAAGTTGATAAATAATGAGAAAAATGATCCAACTCATGATCATGAGTTAGCAGCTCTGATCTTTGCTTTTAAGATATGGAGACATTATCTCTATGGTGAAAAATGTGACATTTATACTGATCAAAAGAGTTTGAATTATATTTTATCACAGAAAGAACCCAATATGAGGCAAAGGAGATTGCTTAAACTAATCAAGGATTTTGATTTCACGATACACTACCACCTAGAAAAGGAAAATAAGGTGGCAGATGCGTTGAGTAGAAAGGATCATGGATTTTGGAACAAGATTAAATTTGAAAAGGATCCTATATATATGGATCTAGTAAAGAAGGATATGGGAATCACCAGGGAAGGTGAAACGTCAATACTTTTTCGAATGGTTTCCAAACCATATTTACTAAAAAGGATAAAGTGTTTTAAGACCGATGATAAAGAGTTTCAAAAGAAGAGTAATGCTGTGAATGATGGGAGATAGACTGAATTTGTGTACGAAGATAGAATTTAGAAACTTGGGAAGAGACATTGTGTTCCCGATATACCTGATCTAAATAGGGAATTGTTGGACGATTCTCATAGTTCTAATTTCTCTATACACCATGGGGGCACCAAAATGTATAGAGATTTGAAGAAACATTTTTGGGGGGACAACATGAAGAGGGAGATTGCTGATTTTGTTTCATGATGTATGTTTTGTCAACAAGTGATTTCTGTAAGGAAACCACCTCAAGGATTCATAAAACCTCTTCCCATACCTAAGTGGAAATTGTATAATATCACAATGGAATTTGTCATTGGACTACCAAAGACTCCTAGAAGAAATGATGCAATATGGGTCACTATTGATTGTCTTACCATGTCAGCACATTTTCATGATATAAGGGAAGATTTAACAGTTGAACGTTTAGAAAGAATATATATTAATGAATTTGTGAGAATTCACAGAGTACCCCTATCGATTGTTTCTGATCGTGATACCCATTTTACTTCAAGATTCTAGAAGAGTCTTTCCAAGGCCTTGGATACTAATCTTTGTTTTTGCACTTCCTACCACCCTCAAATTGATGGAAAATCAGAATAGAATATTCAAACCTTAGATGACATTTTGAGATCTGGATCACTTGACTTTCAGGGTATCTTGGATCAATATTTACCTATATAGGAATTTTCTTATAGTAATATCATCCATTCAGGTATTCTGATGGAACCGTGTGAAGAGTTATATGAAAAGAGATGTCGCACACCAACCTGTTGGGATGATTTTAGTGAAAGAAAACTCGTAGGCCCAGAACTGGTGGAGGAAACGATGGAAAAGGTGAAGGTAATCCAAAGCCACATCAAAGCAGCTCAAAGTAGGAAGAAGATCTATGTTTATAACCGAAGGAATGATTTGGAATTTTAGGTAGGAGATCAGGTTTTATTGAAGGTATCTCTATGGAAGGGAGTTATAAGTTTTGGAAAGAATGGTAAATTGAGTCCCATGTACATCGAACCTTTCAAAATTCTAGAATGAATTAGTACTATAGCTTACCGTTTGGCAATTCCGCCAAGTCTATCCAAAGTTCATGATGTGTTCCATGTATCACTGTTGCGAAAATACATGCCTGACCCAACGCATGTACTCACCTATGAGGAAGTAGAACTGGAACATGATCTATCATATTGTGAAGAGCCTATCTGGATTCTTGAGACCAGAGAACAAGTGACGAGATACTGGACGACTCGTTTGGTGAATGTTCTATGGAGAAACCATAAGATGGAAGAGTCAACGTTGGAACCCGAAGAACTTATGATGGAGAACCACCTGAGTATTTTCATGTGGTAGTATTTTCAAAATTTCAAGGATGAAATTATTTTAAGGAGGGGATAATGTAACACTCCAAGCATCCGTGGTACGCTTCTGATTGAATAATATTTTAGCGTGTGTTGTACACAACTTCGAGTTTTAAAACACCACACCTAATCAATTAGCTGTTATAAATAGTAATACCCACTTTCTTAAGTTTTATACATTTTATATTTAAAAATGGACTTCAATTTTGGATTCGAAATATCAAAATTAGGTTAGGGTTAAATTTTGGTACTTTTCTGAGAAATTTCATAATTTGATGAATATATAAAATTAATAAATTTTAATTAAAAACAACTTTTTTTAACCTTAATAATTAATAGTGATAAATTATGAATTTTGGTGATTTTAAAGTATAATTATATTATTTTTTTACCATTTAATCCAATGTTTGTCATTGGACAAAAATTCACATTTTAACAGGACATAAGCAAGTGTCAATCATTTTTGTAGTTATTATTTCTTAAAAACACGCTTTTTGTTTTGACAACGAGAGTTAATTTTAAATTAATTTCTTCCACTTCTGTGTTTCAAATATAGAAAAACGGATTCCATATTTAGAATCAGGAGGTCCAAATTTTGTAAATAGTTATCTTTTATTTTTTTACATTTTGAATAATTACTTCGGTACATATTATATTTACCATGGTTAAAGGGTAAATCCGGTAAATAAGGTTAAAAAATATTATTATAATAGTATTAAATTACCCTAAAACGTGTCCTAAACTTATTTTATGATACATTCCCAACCATGGGCATCTACGGGTCTCTTTTTTCGACCCCGTGGAGCCACTTTTAAGTTATAATGACACTTTATATTAATTAAGTTAAAGTAAATTCAAAAATTACATAAGCATATATATTTGTGAAAAACAAATTTTACATAGGGTTATATAAGTTATATTTTTGATTATAAATATTTATTATAAGTATAAATATATTTCCTACATCATGTTATTTTTTAATAATTTGTATACATCTAATAAAAGAAATTATTTAGGACACAATAATGATGTAGTGTTTACCTCATTAAAAAATGATTTAAATAAATAAGATTATAAAGACTAAAATAATACCCAAAACCTATCCAATTATTATTGGATGATTTAATTTATATCATGAGTCATATTATATTAAACATTAATTTGTATTGGACCTTTATAATCCTAATATAATTTAATAATAAAATAATATTTAAAATCTTTCTTAAAGAGCCCCTCCTCCCCCTTATAAAAGGACACCACTTCTAACCAATTATTCACACCTCTCAAGCCCTTTGGCTCATCCAACCTCTACCCAATTAAGCTCTATAAATATATATCCTCCGCTTAGAAGCCTTAACATAGGCAGAAGGCTCTTCAAGAGTCCTTTTGGTTCAAACCAAATGGAGTTACCCAAATTAAAGGTAATAATTTCACTTAACTTCTTTTATTTTATTTTACTTCTCCAACCCGTAAACTATATTTATTCTTTTAGTTTGTAACAAAACCAGTATCCTCAATAAACTAGGATATTTTTATGAGATGTATTCAAACTAAACTTACACACAACTCCATCTAATGGGTGAAGAACATAGTGTATATGTGGATTGAAACCAAACACCTCACGAAACAATGATTGTTCAATTATCTCCTACCACCTCTCGTCATGGCCATTTATGATGGAAATGTAGTTAAATATGATATTAATTATATTTATTTTATATATAAGCTTATGTAATTCCATATTTCAGCATAACATTATTTGTTTCATGTTGTATATATATACGATAATTTCATTTGAGGAAGTGCAGACTACCGCCCCCTCAAAGTGATATGACTCGTTCATACACTATATGGAACATATAAAGGATGGTGTTAATGAACTTATGTAACATATATAAGATATTATATTATAATTGAATATTGATTTACCTATTTATCTTTTGGTTTTGATTTCTTTTCAAATGAAAAATGAAATGAAAGTAGTATTCGTGCGTACGTACAGATTCTCGTCTCCACGAACGCGATGAAACTCATTTCCCCATCATATCCATTCAAAACCTATTTTCATTTTATCGTTAAAAATAATGTTTAATGACATATTATCATTCTGTATATAAAAAAAATATATCCTATTCAGAAAAAACATGACTTATGTAACAAAGAATACAAAGGAGAAGGAATCAGTTAACACAGAAACAACGATCATAATAAAAGGCAATATTAGAAGATAATATATGATATCATATTAATTTATATGATTCTTGGATAATTGATAAAAATTATTTCACCATTATATAGGAGGTTAACCTACCTTCGACCAAGTAAAATTACAAGGTAATTGGTTTTCATCTCACTCCTTATTTCAGTGAGATTCATGCCATATTTCCACTATTACCTTTTGTGTGGTGTATGTACTACCCATAATTGTATTATTTGTGTAATAAACTTTTATTTATGTTTATTTACATATTAACCGTATGATAATTATTTCATAGGGTGTATGTTTCGTAATTTACCAAATTTGTAAGGGTTAATTCTATAATCTCTTCATTATCCGAGGTTGTTTATACGTAATTATCTACTGGGACCACTTTATCATCCACATCCATGATTCTTAAAAAATCATTTCAAATTTTTTTTACAATTTACTAGATAATGGGATAAATTCATTTACACACTTATGTGTTTTTAATATAATATTTCAGTCATTTTCTAAATAAGGTACTTTTTGACTTTTTCGGCAAATTTATGGTAAGAATATTTTTTTAACTTATACAGTGGGTGCACTTATTTTCCGCTGTTATAACATCACCAAATATTCCCTTACAAGTTTATAAGAATATTTTCAAAATAAATGTTTTTTTATAATTATGTTACTCTTAAATGATTTCAAAATACCAAGAGGTATTTCTCTGAAAATAGTTTTGTTTTCATATATGTCAACATCTTTTGATGGATCTTAAGATTATTTGAATTTTATTTCTTATGATACAAAACGTTCATATTTTATTGATGGTTTGGTGATATGTTTGACTCTGGATATGATATTTATATACCATTCATGGTTTTGGGTTAAGGTATTAAAAATTCGTATTCTAGTAATAATTCAATTGTTTATGATGTGTTTAAACATTTTCATATGAGGAATGTATTGGACTTATTATGTGACGGGTGGATCTCTCTATAGCTCCTCGATGCATCTATAGGTCTCATGAGACAACTAGATGTGGAATTGTTCGAGGACCTTTCCCAATATTAATATATGGTTTTGGCCAATGACTTAATCATTTTTAGACGTCTTGGTCGAGGCCTTGACAAAATGTTTCATAATGTCCGTCATTATACATTTCCTCATTATGAAAATAATATTGACGGTTCATGTGGTCATTCGACTAGTATAATACCAATGATTATATTTTATTATGGAATTATTTATTCATATCATATTTCTGCCATAAAAATATTAATGTTTATTATTGGTAAAGGCATGTGGTTTCAATTATTCACCATGATTAATATTTATGTTATCTTCTGTAGTTTTTATTACCCTTACTGAGCGTTTGAGATCACCCTTTTCTTATGTTTCATTTTCCCAGGATATAAAGAAGTTAGTTTTGAGTGACTTACAGGAAATATTTAGGAGGCTTGGATGTTTCCAATGGAAGAAATTTTTGTTGAATTTCTTTTCAAGTTGCAATGTTGAACTTATGTATGAATCTTGTTTCTAATAATACTAAACTGATCATTCTATCAAGACATGATTTTCTTATGATCATGCCAATGTTATATAATAATGAACCGAATCTGGGTAACTAGGGTCGGGGCATTACATTCACTTTGATGGCTCCACTATCGACCTATTTTCATAAATTTATAGCATTTGAAGAGGCTGTCTCAGGGGGAATCATCTAGAGAAGGTGAAGAATGTTAGATGATTTTAGTTTTGGTCTTCATTCCATATTTTAATTTCTTTAATTTTCTTCTGGTGTAAATGCATTACACCTCGTTCTTTCTATTATTAAATGTTTTGTTTTAATAAATTTCATTTTTCATGAATTAGGTGAACAATTCCTATCATTTTCTTATGAAAAAATTATCTATCTTGTACCTTTTCATTGATGTACCTAGAATCACTATTTCCTCACACCTTTTTTATATTGTCTCCTCCATCTTTTTAAAAAATTTATGCTCCTTAGTGTAGAATTATATTCTACAAGTCTTAAATAGTATAAGTTCTTATTATTTTTTTCATAATTTCATCCAATTATATCTCTATTGATTTGAACTCAGACATCCATATCCTATACTACCTTGTAGTTTAGTGATCTAATTTCTTCGTGTTTCTAAATCATTAAATTTAGTAACCCAGTAGGAATTAAAGACAGTCATAAGTATATCAATGATATTTAAAAATAAATTTCATTTTATTAAATGAGAAAAATTCCTAAAAATATAAAATTAAGAAAAATAATATGGATAAGTATGAAAATTTTATTTATTACTCATATTTTTGGTCGTTTGTAATTTTATTTTAATTATTTTAATTCTCAAATGTAAATTACATGGCATCACTATAAGAATTAAAAAGAATAAATAAGGGTTTACATCAAAATATAAGGATTAAAAAAAGTACGAAAACATTTCTAATTTTATTTCAATGAATTGAATTTGACCCAAAAGAATCCAATATTCAAAATAAATCACTTTATATTGTTTTTGAATAGAAAACTAATTTAAATAAATATAATATTCTGAAAAATTCCAAAAGTTTCCCACCTCTTTCTTATAATATATAACCCCCTCTTCTATTTTCATCACACTTAAAACCCCATTCGGATCAAAATTTATTTTACCAAATCCCTTCCTTTAATTAATCCCAACATTGTAATGGCCTTATTAGGAATAACATCATCTTTAGAGGTCTTATGGTTATAACCGGTGGATATCGTTCGAAGTATAAGTATAATTTTTAATCAAGTATTTCTGTATTATTTATTCTTCCACATCCTTAAATTATTCTTCATAAATTAAGAAATAATGGATACAGTTTCCTAAATATACTGAGGTATTTTAAAAATAATATTAGTACTTAAATCCTTCTCCACTTCCATAAAATTTGAATAGAATTATTGTTCGTGTGTACGAAAAACTACCACCTCGCGAACCGATATAATTGGTTTTCAATCACCATCCTTGAAGACTGGCTGTAATTTTGTAATTAGTGTTTATATATGATAATTATGAAATGTTTAACATTATAAAAGAATAATATATCATTTTTTTTCATACCATTCTATGAATCCTCAAATGATAATGTCGTTCATCTGTACGTGTGAACTACCACCTTCACGAAGCGATGTGATTATTCATTCACCACCTCATCACATGGATGAAATATATAAGTATATTTAAAATATTAATATGAAATTAATGATATTATGATATTTTTGTAATGATAAATTAATATTTACATTTTTCCATAATTATATTTGAAAAATGGAAATGTTACTCCTCCGTACATACGACATAGCATCTATGTAATTGTAATGTAGTGTATTTTTCATATACAAATTTAATTGATAGATTTAAAAGTATAATTTATTTATAAAAGTGTTTATTATTATATTAATATAATTTTGGAGATTATGTACTAATGTTCACATTGACCCATGACATCATCAGAAATTTATTTTAAACTCATCAAAAAAATGATTTTAAAATGTCCAATATGGACTTAAATAATTAATTATTTTTTATAATATTGTAATAAGTCATATAATAGGAATAGAAAATTTTAAATAGTCATAAATAATGAAATTAATTAAAATATGTTTAATATTTTGGAATTTAAAGGACATATGTGATGAATCAAACTCAAGTTAAAAGATTTTATCTCAATTTCCCTTCATTCAAACAATTTTGATATTATGCGCCTTTATTATATTACAAGGTGTATATATTGCCTCTTTTTAATTATATATCAATAATTTACCTATAAACATGGTATTTATTGTTTAATTTAATTCATTAATTTATTTTATGTTTCAAGTGTTTCCTATGTGATAAGGGTCTTTTAATTGCAAAATCATCATTTATTGTTTTTTATCAAACACTTATTCTTACATGTACATGATTTTTAAATGAAATATAATTTTTTTAGTTATTTTTGTGGTTAATTGAAATTATAAATGATGGTTTCAATAATATATCAATCCAATTCATTGTGTACTCAATGCATGGATTTCAACCGAATAGTTATTCCATTTGTATGGTTTCTGGAAGAGTTCTTTAAGAATTCTACGTGATGATGTCCCAATGCACCTACTTGAATTTTCTATGATTTCTAATGAATTATTTGGGGAAACTCTTTTTCATGAGGTAAAATAAATGATAATTATAAATTATTTATATTTAATTTTATGGTTAAAATGTTATATGTTCAGGAAATGTGTTTTTTGGGGTTTTAGGTTTTAACTGAACTAATATAATTATTTTTTATATCCCTTACTATGATTTTTATCTTAATAAACATTTTTAATGATTTTTAGAGGACATAATAATGATAAAGGTATTGTAGTAAATCATGTTGAATGTCATTAATATTATTATAAAAAGTTCTTGCATTATTTTAAAAGTTTTGTATTTTGGAAAAAATGGATACTGTTCAGAAGTGTCCACATTATATTATATGGTTCTGTTATGTATGAGTAATGGAATAATTATCTAAAAATCTAAATCTGAAAATATTATCATTGCGAATTACCATAATAATATTTACATATGTCAAGATTAGGTAATTTTCTTATGTAGGGGCATTATAGTTGGTATTAAAGGATGGTTTATATATATTTAGAGGTTACGATGTTATTTAATCATCAGTAACATGTCATACATAAAAACAATCTTTAGAATTTTATGAAGGTTCATAGTTATTTTAGATATTTTTTTGTGTTTGATATAATATTAATAAGGATAATTTAGTTTTTATTATCCTCATAAGATAGTATATTATGATTTTATTCCTCACACTAACCTTATGGGTTTTGAAAATGGCTAGATCCAGCATGGAACAATTTAATAATGGGTGTACACGAATTTTTTTTTATGAATTATAATCTAAATAAAAAAAGTTAAAATTAGAACACATGTGGTTATTATAATATAATTATAAATAGTAATTATTATCCAGTTGATCCTTTGTGAGTTTTTGAATGAATCATACATGAAAGAACTAAATCATTTTGAATCTTCACATTACAATGATCATAAAAGTAAATATATTTAATGAAACATTTGTCATGGATGTGGAAATAAACACCTAGGAAAATGTATTCAAGTGATGCTAAGATGTCTTAAAAGTGATAATGCAGGTCAAAACACAATAATATATCAAGGAACAATCAATCATTCCATTGAATCTATGAAAGGGAAAGAAGATCTTCAACAGTTTATCAAATGAATGGTTTAAATGTTGGAAGCATGGTCATTATTAAAATCAATGTCTTAAGACAAACTCACATGTGTGGGATCAGCGCGATCATACTAATATCTACTTATGAATAAAAAATTCCATTACAACTGAAAATATGGAAATTAAAAATGATAAACAAAAGAAAATAAGTTCTAAGGAATATGGTGTAAATTCATGTTTAAGATATTATGAATAATATATAATGATTCATATTTCCTAATATAAGGAATTCATGATTTATTTAGAATCTCTGGATAATGAAAATATTAAATGTATTAATAGTATTTTTATGATGGGAGTACTTTGGAAGAATTTTTTTAGTTTGTGTTATATGTAACCTTTATGTTTTTATGTGAACATTATATTTGAGGAATAATTATCTTTTATATTGTTGGTACAGATAACCTTTAAGGTTTATATGATCTATTTTTGAGGTAATTTTGGAATATTACACTTCTGGATGAAAAATGAAAGGTATGAAATAACCATTGATGTAAAGAAATATTAAGGTTATTTTTGGGATGTTTATTAGATTTTATATAATTTCTTAATCATTACATTTCCATATTTTTATTAAAACGAAAACCATAAATTTTTGTGGAAACAAGTTGGGTCTAGAAATGATGCTAGAATTAAATCCACAACCGAAGGGAGAAAACGTTGAATCTCCTAACACTTGAATTTTTAATGTCCTGGTTAGTATAACATACTTTTAGTTAATCTATTTAATTGATATAGAATAAGTGTATTTTTGGAACTTATTTTTTACCATATAGATAACCTTTGGATTGAAAACTGATTGGTGGAATTTTTGATTAATGTTAATTTGGAAGAAGATTAAAATTTCGATAACCCTTTATGATTATGTTAAATAGAATAATATCATATTTCATTTCTGGATTAAAGGATGAATTATATTTTGGAATCATATATTATTTATTAAGGATTTAAGGTGGTTCTATAAATTAATAGAAATACATATTGTATATTAAATATTATTATGGATATTACTTTTTCCTTATAAGGCATTATGTTGAATTTATGTTACTTGGAGATAGATCATAAAATATATCTTCGAATATAATGTGATAAAATCCTTCTAGATTTTGGTATTAAATCATAGTATATAAGAATTTTGATGGATTTTATGGATATTTATTATTCATGGTTTATGCTAATCATTGGGTTTCACAGTTAAATTATAGAGATTCAAGTAGTTTTTCATCCTATATTGTTTTTTTGGAATTATCTCATCTTATAATAACAATTTATTTATTTTTAATGTTTAAATATGGGATAAATATATTTTTTTATCTTTTCAGGATTATATGAATATATAGACTGTGTTTCTAGTGATTTTTGTTTTAATGAAATCATCTCGAATTATAATCATTTGTAGAAAAAGAAAAATCTGTGGTAGAAATTGGTTAAAGGATGAAACTATAATATTAAAATAAGTATATTTACTTATGTACTGAGTCAAAGTATTAAAATAATTCTCAAATATTTGAAATTAATCTTCAAAACAAAAAATATTAGTTATCCATTCTTACTGTGAAATCCATGTCTTTCTTAACACAACACATATATAGGGTTTAATGATTTTTAGCAATCTCATGAACTTGTTCTTTATCCCTATGCATCAATACTTGATTGTTTTTTATCATCAATGTTTATTTTATCTTGCATAGAACACTAGTATTTATTATCTCTTGTGACCTTCATACTTCTATTTCTTTATTTAAAAGTTAAAATCTCATTAATTACAATTATGATGTGGTATTTCAATAAATATATTTTGAAAAGGAAAACAATGGTTAACTAAACTAAAATAAAAAATGTTTGGATGAAATTACCAAAAGTGGGGAAATTTTAACCATATGAGATGTTAAAAAAATTAAATATCATGTTGAATCACATACATGATTCACCACACTGAGGTTAAATGAACAACTGAATATTATAATTTAAATGATACTGCTATGAATCTAGCCATTAGAATTGAGTAAATGAACAAGATTAAATTATTTAGGAAAATTAGGTTTACCCATGTGTATATAATTAATTCCATGGTGAACAATTAAATAATAATGAAAATAAAACCCTTTTTAAAATTAAAGGAACTATTTTTCTGAAAACTAATTGAATGTACATAAGTGTGTTTTATACAAATAAAAAATTAAACCACTATTGTTGGATTATATTAATGAATTATTTATATATAATTTTCAATATAATATTTAAAATTCAAATCATATGTTTTCAATACATTATATAATAACAAATCCAATATTAAATATAAAATAAGAATTTATTTAAAAAATTATTTTTACCACCTTTTGATGGTTTGATTGTTTTAAATATATTTTTTAAAACATGTATAAAATATATTTTTCATAAAACTTCATCTTTGAAATATGAGTTTCAAAATGTACTTTGTTTTAATTTTTTATCAATTTATTATAAGATTCATTTTTTGAGGTATAGTGAAAAAAAATCAATATTTTAATCAAAAACCGATTTTTCATCTAAATTATTAATATTTTTCTATTATATATTATAATAGTTTTAATTTGTAGTTATATTAATATATTATAATTTAATCTTATTAACATCATTGGAGTTAATTTCTCATTTAATTTTGATATAAAATATTTTAATCTATTTAACGTTATAATTTAAAACCCCGTTTTCTCGATCCGTCTACGGGATTAATTTTAAATTAATTTTAGCACATTATAAGGTTAGGGTTTTGATAAATGGATTCCCTATTTGAATTATAAGAACCATTTTAACTAATAACACACTTCTAGAAAAAATTATGAATGATAACATTGTTAATTTATATTATAACTATTAATGTTAAATTGAGTAATTAATTATTAAAATAATATTATAAATAACATACAAATACCCCAAAACTTGTCCTAGTTTTTTTGGATGGGTGACTGTCAACAAAAATAATCTATGAGTTGCATTCTTTAGATTTTTGAACCTCTTGGATAACATTAATCCATTTATAATATTATATTCAAATAAAAGTCATTTTTATCATACTTTTTTTTACAAATGAAATATTTTTTACATGGTGTTATATAATGGGAATGTTAAACTAAAAATTTTATTTTGAAAATTAAAAATTTTATAATTATCGTAATAATTTATTTTTATATTTTAATGAATAAATAGTTAACTTAATTTCATACACACTGATGATTTAAAATTGTTTAATTAAAGGAAATATAAAATGATTTCTATTAAAAATATTCAAATAAATATAATTTTACTAAATTAATGTCATCTTCAAATTTTCTGGACTTCTTTGACATTTTAGTGATTAATTAAGTGGAATTTTTGAATGTGAACATCTTTTTATGATATTATTAAAAATTCAACTAAAAAATAATGTCAAAATTGACGTTAATTGAATTTTAAAATAAATAATTTTTTTAAAATCGATATGAAAATCATAAAAATGTAAAAACCAGTAAAATTATTAGTATAAGTCTTAAATTTCATCAATTTTTTTTTTCATTTTACAGTATTTATATTAACCCCCAATGTATAAATTAAATGACACCATGGTAAGAATTGAGAAGATTAAATAAGGGTTAAAACCAGACGACAAGGATTAAACAAATATAACATAAAATTATATTATTTGTATTATATGAATGAATTATGATAAAAAGTCATCCAATATTAAAATATATCAGACCGTATCCTTTTGGGATATAAAATGAATTTATATTAATTTAATATTTTGAAGAATTCATAGAGTGCCCCTCGTCTCCATTTTAAAATGTAACCCTTTATTTTCATTTCATGATAAATAAAAACATATTTGTTTCATACAATATCTAAAAAACTTATTCCTAGAATACCTTTACTCATTTTAGAGTATTTATTTTAGTTATAACACCAACCTTATAGGTGTTACAACGTTAATCAAAGGATATCTTCTCAAGAAGTGCTATCATTTTTAATTAAGTATATCTATTTTATTTCTTCATAAACATCCTTCAAATTCTCTTCAACTATGGTAAAATAATAAACTCAATATCCAAAGTTTTTTGATATTTTTTATGCTAATATATTCTTCTAAATCCATCTTCACTTCCATAAAATGTGATTTTTTTTGTTTGTATGGAGAAGTACTTCCTAACAAATCGATATAATTCATTTTCCATCACCGTCTCTCAAGATAGTTTATAATGATGGAATTAAATTTTATATATGATATTAATTAAATTTTTATTATTAGTGAAAGATAATATATCATTAGTGTTCTCATGCATAGAAAAATGATAACATCGTAGATGCATAAGTGGGAACTATCCCCCCAAGAAGCAATGCTACATGTTTTTCATAACACGATCACATGGAGGATATATATAAGTATATTTAAAAGATTATATATTATTAATGATAACTTTTTTCATTATGAAGCGATAATATAATACTTAACTTCTTTCAATATGATCATTGAAAAATGAAAACGTTACTCATGTGTTTGTATGGCTCACCGTCTCTATGATTGTAAAGTAGTTCATTTTCAATATCCACGTATAATGGATGGATTTATATTATAGTGACATAAAAAGGATATTATTATTCCATTAATATTTTTTTTATGGATAATTACCACATTGAATATTTTCATCACACTAAATTCATTTTGGACAAAAGTACCAATTATTGTCAAAACATCCAACGTGGACTTAAATAATTAATTTATTGTTATAACTTGGGAATAACTGATATAAGAGAAATAAAAAATTTTAAATGGTTATAAATAAATTAAATAACAAATTAATTTTATTATTCCTTAATTTAAAGGACACACATGTTGAATCAGACTCAAGGATAGAGATTTCACCTCAATATCCATTCATTGAGACAATTTTGATATTACACACCATTATTCTATTATAAGGTGTATGTATATCATCTTTGAAATTATATATCAATAATATATCTATTCTCAGTGTATTTAGTGTTTAATTTCATCCTTGAATAGATTTTATGATTCCAGAGTATTTTAAGTTATAATGGGGTTTTTTTTCGAAAAAATCATCTTTTATTGTTTTTCATGAAACTATTTTTTATTCCATGTCCATGTTTTTAAAATGATATTTTAAATGTTTTAATTCATTATGTTGTAATTGAAAATTATAAATTCTTGTTGTTAAAAGATAGTTCTCTAATTCATTGTGTACTCCATAGATGGAAGTCGACGTACGGATATTCCATTTTTAGGGGTTCAATAAGGGTTCAGTAAGGGTTCTATGTGATGATGTCCCAAAGAACCAACCTGAATTTTCTATTATTGTTTATAATTTATTCTGGGAATTATATTTTTTAAATAGGTAGAAAATATGATCTTTATAATTTAATTATAATTACCTTTATCTGTAAAATTTTATGTTTTCCGAAAAAGTGTTTTTATAGGGTTTTTAGGTTTTAACTAAACTGAAAGTTTACCTTATTTTTATATCCCTTATTGAGATTTGTATTCCCATCCCACAATTTTTAATTTTTTTACATTGGACATAAGGATATGTAAGGTATTGGAAGGCATAATAAAGAATTTTTTGAATAGTCTCATTAAAGATATCATTATTTATTTTAAAATATTTATATTTTAGAAAAAATAGATACTATTAAGAAGTGTACACTTTATATTTTATGGTTTATTTATGTTTGAGTTATGGACTAATTTTCTAAAACTCTAAAACTAAAAATATACTCAGTGTTAAATATTAAAAAATTATTTAACTAACATGATAATATCAAATTTTTTATAGTCTGGGCCTTATATACTTCCTCATAAATAAAATAACAAAGTTAAATCAATGTTCCTTTTATCCATTACATGTGCACATATTTTACTTCATGAATTTGGTATCTTGCGCCACTTGCCTTGAATTTTATCAATGATACAAACCTATTTTCGTCTGTATTATGAGATGTACTTATATTCAACGAAGTTAGTTGATGGTCAAGACATTTGAGAGATTATGGATTAGTTTTAAAGGTTAAAGGACATATGCAAAAGGAGAGAGAGGGGAGTTTCAAAAGAGGCTTAGGCCACATCCATAATTTAGAAGAGGTATACATAGCTTATTTTGTTTTACAGTTAAATCCAACTTTGAAAATATATATTATTTAAGACAATATAAAAATAAAAATCATTTTTATTTTTAAATGGAATTAATGTTAATTAAAAAAGAGAAAATTGGAAATTCGTTAAAATATAAATAAATTAATAGTAAATACAAAAAAAGAAATATATCTAAAATCAAGATATATAAAATAATTTAAAATAATTTCGATTCATATAAATACAATTATAAATTAATAAAAAAATTTCTCATAAGAAATTGGATTTGTAAAAATATAGGATAATTTACTCTTAGAAGAGATAAACTTAAGAGAGATATCACATTTCTATGTGTAATATATCAAGAAGTGATTCATAATATCTACATTCATGGTCATAAAATTATTTATTTGATTCTTATAAATATTTAGAGAACAGGTGTTATCAAAATTTATTTACACTTAAGTAAAATTGAGTAAAAATCCAACTATGAGTGTTTCATCCATATAAAATGTTAAAAAAACCTCGTAGCTATGTACTCTTCTTCCATAGTAGAGAATAAAACTATGAAGTATTTCTTACAAGCCTAAGATACTAGTGATTTACCGACAAATTGAGAGGTTCTTGAGGTAATTTTACTAACTAGTTTACAATCATCATTGTAATTTTAGGAATATGATATCAAATTAAGGTGATATGTTTTTGGAAAATATAAATAAAGAAAAATAGGTCCTTGTGATACATTACGATTCATTTGAAATCATTAAAATTAGATACAATAATATTTTCATGGGACATATCACATAATCAAATCAGAATAAAAATTTCATGTTTACTTGTTGAAAAATTAAGTACACACCAATTTATTCCTCTATAAAAATTATAGTCCATCGTTTTCCAATATTAATCCAAATAAATGTTTTTATTTGAACACATTTTATTTTCTTATAAATTATCATTTTCATTTCTAGTAAAATTATGTAAGTCTAGACTTTATTTTTTTTATTCAACACATTCTCAGAGTCATTTGGATAAATTTGAAAACTATGAATGAAATTTAACCCCACCTTCATGATTGTTTTAAATTATTTATTGAATTTTATTTGTGAAATTATTTACACAATATGTTATATTTGGAACCTAAAATTAAATAATAGACATATATTTTAACTAAAAATTAATCTGAAGAAGAAGTATTATTGAAAATTGATGGATCCTACACTAATATTGAAAATAAATTTGATAACAGAAAATAACTTAAATGCTCATAACATGAACTAGGTGCTAGTTTGATAAGATAATGAGATTTAGTATGTTCAAAAAAAAATTCAAAACTATTATTTTCCAAACATGGATTTTATTTTACATATACATTCACTGTACGAAAAATATTTAAAAATGATTATGTAATGTCTATATAAAAGAATTTGAAATCCATGTGAAATGTATAGTCTAATAAAGTACTAATGAATTATAATCTAGTTACATGTGTAAATATTTCTTTAAATTTCATCCCATCTTATTGGTTTTACCCTTTTACAACTAATGTATACTTATTCCAATTGATCACTCCATGATATTCCAATTAATTTAAAAAAACATTTCATCCTATAATTGTATAATTATATGGTCTATGAACTAATTCACATACATAATTCATTTTCAACTGGTTTAACTCTTATTACATGCTCCAACTCAAAATTCATCCCCTATGGATTATTCTATGGTTTTAGGGACACATAGAGATAAATTTATTTTGATAATTCCACATGGTTTACAATACATCTTCTAGTCCAAATATCTTCATTTGATAATTTAATGACAATATCCATGTTAAGATTTTTTGGTTTCTAGGATTTCAAGGTAACACTAGTTCATGTTCACTGTAATCTATCCTCTCATGATAGGGTTCCCCAAATTCATTTTCTGAATCATCATCTGTTCTATTTTAAATAAAGTATTAATGTATACTATTTTAAAAATAATCACATAACTCATAAACATGAGTAATTTTATGATCAACTAGATCAAATTCCATGAATTCCACATGTGTTTATTTTTAAAAAATATTTAACATTTTGCTGAAAATGTTATAAGAAATAAAAATACTAGAATAACCATTATTGATTCCTCCATAGTTCTTTAAATGAAATTTACTAATATTGTACTTTATTTTAAATATGTAATAATTTCATTCAATCACCTTGAAATTTATAAAAAATACTATTCTTCCATAGTTTTTAGAGTAATCTCATCAAAATATTCCTAATTAAAACTATATAAATTAAAGAAAATGTATTATTTATAGATTTTTTTTAAAATTTAGTTGTATTTTTATATTTACATTATATTTTTCTATTAGTTTCTTACATGTTCTTAGTGATCAATTGAGAAACACCATTATTTATCGGTGCATTAAGGGAAAAAAATTTGTTTGATATCTTGTTTTCAAAAATTAAACTCATCATTTAAAAATTATTCACCATATACACTTATTAAAAAAAATGGGAAACTATATAATTTTTATCAATTTTAAAAATTAGAAAAATATATTATTTATTAAGACAATAAATATAACACATGTAAATCTATTAAAATAATCAACTAACATATAAACATGATTTTTTTCCTTTTATGTTTATAGTTTTATACAGTACAAACTAATCTATATAGATAATTTCTATATTCCTAGATTTCTAAACGACGTTAATGGATTTAAAGGGAAAAAATTTTCTTCATAACCATTTGGTATCCATCAAATTTTTTCTTATTATTCAATTTATGTTGAGTTGAATCTAAAAATAAGTTTTTCATAGACAATTTTCTCAAGAATTGAATATTACAATGTCCAAATATTCTATTCCAGAATGGAGATTCATTTTATTTAGAATTTAAATAGTTATTTTTTTGTCTATACAAATAATTAAGATCTAAATTATAGACATTCTAAGACAAGGGTTTCTTAAACATAATAAGTTTTTCTTTTAAAACAAAATATGCATTACTAAAAAATAATTATAATAACCTTTATCCTAAAGTTGAGAAATAGTTATTTTGTTTTCTTATCCATTTGCATAAAATAACTTTCTTGATGATAATTAAATTTCTTTCCAACAGATCCAAGTATAATTAATTTTAAACTTATCATTATCACCAAATGTGTCATAGTTTCCATCAATATTTTTTAATGAGTATATATTTAAAAAAATACCCACTCATATTTCTTCATCACATACTATCCTTAAATAATTTTTCATTCAAACTCATGAAACCCATTACCTAAAATAAAAATAAAAAAATATTACCCACATTTTTTTGTCCTAAAATGTTGGAAACAATATATTTCGAGATCCAAATATTTGATTTCAACCCATAAATTTTATAAACAAAATTGAAAAATTTCTTGAAATAAAATCACAATTAACTCCAAAAAATTATGAATATCTTAGTCATAAAAAATTATAAAAATATCCATGTTCTCCATAAGGAATAAAAATAAATTTTGATATTTTTTATTATTTAAGTATAGTGAAAACATAATTTTTTAATGTTATTCTATTTCATGTTTTCTTTTTATTCCAGTATTATCAATCAGAACATTATTGATACCAATGATTTTGTTTAGGTAATTCAAATTTACTTAAATGATTTATTTTTATCTTTAAATCCTTTAAATTAATATTTAAAAATTTTAATTTAATTACCATGTTTAGGAATGAAGGAAATAAAAATTTTCTAACATATATATCCGGTTTAGAATATGTTTATTATGCCATATATTTCACATATATAAATATTATATGAAATTTTTAGCCTTTTATATTCATTTTCCATGATTTCATATTTAGTTTATAGGAGGGTATAATATCTATTTGGTCATTAAAATTTTAGTTTTCATTTTTTGAATTAAATTCATGCTCTAAATAATATAAAGAGCTTACCTCATCATATTGTGCCATAAATCACATACTAGCCATTTGACATAAGATATAAGCTACTGATTCCAAAGATATGTCACCACTATATTGTCTACAATCACTCCATGTGGACTTAATTTATATTTTAATCTTCATATTTAATCTATTTTTCCATTTATTCTTCTTATAAAAAAAAAATTTCATTAATTTTTCATAAATGTGGTCTAATATTTCCATTTTTCATTCCTACATTTCAGATGAATTCCATAAAATATATATCATATTATTGTGCTTCTTATGGATTTCTCAAAGCCTATTATCCAATTATAGAACATTTTGAACTTATTTTTCAAATTTAGAGGGATCATGATGAAATTTAAAAGTATTTGAGGTATTTTAATTAGAGGATTTTAAAACTTTTATACCTTTTATCTTATTTTAATACTTTAAGAAAATTGACGTACAATATTCCTTTTTAACCATTTATTCTCACCAACTTCAACTTCCATTTTGTACTCATACATCATGAGTGTTCTAAATGGATTCTTAATTTTAAAATGTTTTACATCAATTTAATTCTGAAATCCAGATATAATTAAACATAATTTTAATGGTAGAACTAGAAGAAATTTTAGACGTTGATCTATATCAATTATTGATTCACAAAGAGGAGTGACACTATTCATAGTCATTAAAAAAATTCAATTCATTTTTATTATAATTTCTCTATAAATCATTATAATTGTTTCCATATTCAACTAATTAGTGTTTTATCTGAGAATATTTACATTATAAATACCTTTATAAGACACTGATATAATTTTGTTGTATCATATTTTGAAGAATATTAAGAGAATTTATGGAAATATTTTAGACTGATACAATATATAACAGAATAAATATCTTATAGTTCAAATCATACTCTCATTTATCACTAGAATCCAATTATTCTAGATATCCTTTATGAATATTTTATGGTGTAACTGATTTCAAATAAACCATTAGACTTATGTTTGTATAGTAAACAATCATATTTTTCATCCTACTTCCATAATAGTCTCATTTGAAGAAGATTTCTATGACCATATTCACACCATTCCTATTATATTCTATAGAATTTATTTGAATATAATATTTAAGACATAAACCCATGAGTGATGAGACCTAAAAATTCACAAAATTTGTTACCAAGTACTGGTTGAAAAAGACTGAATAACGGCTCAAGAGGTATGTGTGAATTGTGTAATTGAAATATTCATCACCTAAAACCACCCTCTTTTTAGGTATCATGGATTACGATATATTCTTTTCACATGAAAAATGAAAAAAAAGTAATAAAAAATAATAAAATGACCAAACAGAAAATATTTATAGTGGTTTAAGGAATAAATATACCCTAGTTAAATCCACAAACATTGAACTCCTAGTGCTTGGTAAATTCACTAGTACTAGTACATTTCAATTGAATATATTGAATGAGTGAAATCAGATGTCACTTTTTTATAATACAAGAACATTACTTAGGATCTTATATAGATTTACAAAAACAAGTAAATTTTACACTAATTATAGAAACATATCAAATATAGCGATAAGAAAGAATAATGGGATATTTTAATTAGTTGAATATGATTTAAATATGCAACTAAAACAAAGTATAATATATATATGAAATAGGATAAGAATTAATTATATCGTGATGAGATTCTTTAAGAACACTGTAAGATTTACCCTAATAGAAAAATTGTAGAACAACTAGATTCCTCTATTTCATTATTTTACTAGAAAAGAAGTATAGAATGATTAAACAGAGAGAGAGATATGGAAAGTTATTTTCGTATAAAAATATTATTTTATATATTCTTACTTAATCTAACAAAAACTGATGACCAAAATAATATGGCCTCTTAGTAAAAATATATATGTTGTTTTCTAAAAATTACCAAGAAAAAAAGGACATAGAAATAAAATAATCATAGGTATTTATTTTCTCTGTACTTGTAACATTTATTAGAAATTAATTTTACTATAATGATGTTATTATTTATTTAATGCAATTAAAACTCTACTAATCTCACATAAAATTCTCAAAGAGTAATAAATGTCCATTTTTCATAATGATATAACCAGTTTTATGTCAACACATAAACAAATACCATGTATATGAATTCACAAGGTGGAATTAATTAAAATAGTCTTTCTTCACATATCCAAATCACATATCCATTATTCATTTAGCTGAAATCAAATATCCATTTTTCTACATAGCAGAAATTTGTTTTTCTAAATGAATCACCTAGAGAAATGGAACCACAGTTCCAAATATTCCCTGGACCAAATTTGAAGTACCACTGGTTTGAGTTATTTAACAATTTTTATGTCATTTTTTGTTATTAAAATGATTAGGGAATGTTTGGTAGAGTTTTTAATGGTTTTGGAAAGTTTTCTAGTTTTTTATATGTTTTTATGATTTGAGAACGATTAGTAGAAACCTTGTATCAAACCCAGGTAACTGTTCAAGGGGAGGATGAGGCATTGGAGTAGTTGCATAGTTAAGGTACACGGTTTAAAAATCATTCATTTATACAAGGAAATGAGTTCTATATGAGGTTCCAGGCCGTTATGTGGTCGGTTCATGAATTTTTTAGTCATGAGATGCGATCATGTGGTGCACCTTTCCGGAAGAAGTACGATCACAGGTAGCAAATTGATTTTTTAATTGTGATCAGCATTAGAAATGTTGTTTTTAAAATATGGGATCACTTTGTATTTTCCCTAAACATTTCATTTCTACTGTAACTTGAAACCAACTTGATATTATCTCTTATAAGGGGCTAGGAATCGTCTCCCACTCATCTTGGAGGTGTTTTGAAGGGTTTTATTATTGAGGTAAAGGACATTCTCCTCTGGTAAGCCTCCTATCATAGTTTTATGGTGGTATTATCTAGATCTAGTTCTCATTATCTTTCATTTTTTATATCTTAGTCTTTCTCTTATAGATCTATTGTTTTTGTTTCTTAAACTATTGATAGTTGGGATTTTGATGATTGTAAAAAATATCTATGACATTTTCATGGAACTTTCACCCAGATTTGGTGTGTGGTTGTCCGGTGGTTCGATTTATCTAAACTCAAAGGGAGGTTTTATCACTATAATATCGATTTTGATATAACTAGAAGGATTAATTTCAAATTAACTGGGTTTTACTGATGATTCATTTGATTTTTATGTTCTAGGCATGGTACAAACCAATTTTGTGTTAATTTTGGGGTTTTGGGAAAATGTGTTATTGTTGTAAAAGGGGATATGATGTTTGATTATAAAATGTTGATTTTATAATTGGTGGCTTGTTGATTCATGCAAAATGGATTATTTAATATTGGTTAAAATGGAAATATTGTTTATTGAAATGTGTTTTGGCATGGAAACAAGTTTAAGGGATGTTTCAATAAATGGGTTATATATTCTAGGGTTTTTGGCATGTTGTGAAATTGATGATGTGTTTAATGGATTGCTTGATTTGAAAATTATTGGGTTCAATGGATTGGAATGTAATTGTTAATATGAGTTCGAATGATTTGATTCGGTTATTTCTATGGTTTTTATCTAAATGTTATTGGCTTGTTTTTGGCTCCAGTGTGAAAACATGGTTGTGAGTGATGGATAATGTGCATGAAGGACCAGTATCAAAGAGGCGTGGGCGTGAATTACCACTATAAAACGTGGATGGGGTTGTAAGTGAGGTTCCTCTATCAATGGTGATATCGAGATAGTGTGTGGGTGTGTGTGTGTTAAACATTGGAATATGGTTCGGATGTGCAAGTAGCCACAGTAGATGTAATTTTTTAGAATGATGTGAAATAGTTAATGACATTTTTGGTTGTTTTCCAGGTAATTGTGTTGATTTGGGTGAATTGATTTGTGTAAGGGTCTTTTTGGAATTTCATTGGATGTGTAATCATTTTAATGGTTTTATATAATTATTTATAAAAAATTTTCAAAGGGTTCTATCTTAGTAGAATTTTGATGGAAGTGATTGGGAAAAAACTATTGACTATTAATACTTACCCCCTACTTTTTTACTTTGGTTATTTTTCATATGTTTTATTATGAGATACTATAAAATGTAAGACATCTCATTTCCTCTTCAGTTCATTTTTATTTTTGGGTATTATTGTGGTGCTTGAAGAATGGATCATGGTGTGGAGTTGTGGTGGTGTCATGCCTTCTTTGGGTTTTTTTGTTTCGTCATCTTCTTGGTACCCTATCTATGGATTTTTAGGATTACTTGTATTTTCCAT
The DNA here is from genome assembly GCA_963277665.1 of Viscum album. Classification (NCBI taxonomy): domain Eukaryota; kingdom Viridiplantae; phylum Streptophyta; class Magnoliopsida; order Santalales; family Viscaceae; genus Viscum; species Viscum album. The sequence continues at coordinate 1,960,369,152 of OY728165.1, forward strand.
TGGGATTTGTTATGGAGTTGGTTTTGGTATTGTGTTTGTATCTTAATAATGTGTTGTATTGGTTTACCTGGTGACATAAATCATGTAGTCGAGGATGGTTATGGCCTGATTTTTTTGTTCTGTTATCTATAGGGTAAAATCATCACATAATTATTTTGGAAGACATCATAATTTTTTTCTAGAATTTGGATCCTTTATAACTTCACTGATGTCTATGTAGCATTCCACATCCCTCTCAATCCAATGAGAATGGGTGGGATTTTACATGTGGTATTATTTTTTTCAGTCCTTAACCTTCATGTTTGTTTTTTTCATTGGAATTGATTGTCGGTCTTGGTGTTGGAATTCTTTCACTATTTATCACTTTTGTTGGGAAGATAGAAAGGATTAGAACTATTGAAACCTGCAATGCATAGAATTATAGGATGTACCTAACCCTTTTATGATGATCTTCACATTACGAAGTAGTTGGGTGCAGAATTGTTTTGGATACACATATAAAAGAGTGGTCTCATTGTCATGTGTAAAACCAATGACACGAGCATGAAAATCATGATAGATATGACATCCCACTAGGATTAATATTTCATTGTTCATAATGATTTATGTTGTGATATGATTGTGTTGATTTTTTAAAAATAATGAAATTGTTTTCAAATGTGCGGATTTAAAAAGTGAATGGCTATCGTATTTTGAAATTTGGTTGATTTTCATAACATGATTGATTTTTCAAATATAATTTAAACAAAGTAAAATGGGAAATTGAAAAAAAAATAATAGTGTAAGGGTATTTAATTTGAAATTGTATGACTTCAGTTGTTAGGGATTGAACATTATGGTGATTATTGTGTAGTCTTGATAGAAATTCCATCTAGAAGATGTCTTAGAGACCAACAAGAGGTTTTTATCGAAAATGTGGTTGAACCCGATCTCTAGGTGAACTAGCAGTTAGTTTAGAGTATATTGAATGATTTATAAGTTGTGTAATGTGGGAATAGATGTGATGCGGTGGGGCATGTGGATCACTCGGTTTTGCTTCAAATGTAGAATCCACATATTTTTTAGGGTGATTCAGAGATGTAATGGGAAGAAGAATTGTTTAATAGAATGAATCATATATTTGATTTAATAGGAACAATGGTTGAATTAAATGTGAAATTAAAAATATTCATTTTGGATGATCTTGCATGTTAGTGGTGGGAGTTGGCAATCTAGGATAGAATGGACAAAGGTATGACATCAGAGGGTTTTAATGAATTGTTTATCAAACAATTCTCCCATAACACATTAATAATTCAACACACAATTTATTTATTCAGCTTATGGTAGGATAATATTTTAGTGACGGAATATATAACTATGTTTATGAACATAGTTAGGTTTTCAAATGTGGTGGCAGCAAGTGCATCCATGAAGACACAGATTATTGAATTGGGTGTGAGGAAATAAATTCATTCCAAAATTATGGTGCTATGAATAAGTGATTATATGGAAATAGTGAACAGATAATCAGTGAATGAAAGGGTTATTTGGGTGATACATGTGGGGAAACATTTTGGAACCAATGGGGAATAAAGGGAACTCTAACGTGGGGATCAATCAAAATAGGGACACTTACTTATAAGGGCGAAATATGGATTAGAATCGGATGATAGGATTGATAAAGCTTCCTACAAATCCTATGGGTAATCCATGATGTTTTCAGTGTGGTTCCATATGCCTTATTAATTGGGATTGTACATCACAACCTCAATCATTTTATAATTCTAGGTATATGGAGAATCATTACTGTTATTTTCACAATGCATATAGGTCATGTTTTTGTGACACTCCTTAGGGGGCTCAGGTGTCCAATGCCTCAACAAGATATGAAAATAAACATACCCCTCATCAGTATATCATATTTAATCATGGTGATTCCAAAAATACCATTACTCCTAAAATATGTGATGTCACCGTTGGGTGATAAAGGGAAGATTGTTGAAAGAGAGCTGTTGATTGGAGATAAGATGGTTGTGGTGGATGATCAATCGGGACAATCCATTATGTAAGGTACAATTCATATTAATTAGAAATGTATGAATTTTTTGTTTGATATGGGTGATTCTCATTATTTCATTGCATCCCATGATATGTATTTGTGGGGTTTAATTATGAAAATTATTCCTTCTATTTAAATACATCAAACCCATCTGGGTCAAAGAGATTGTCTAACCTTCTTTTGAGGAGTATGTTTTATAATTGTGTATTTCGTTAATCTAATGCGAGAATTCTTTTTTCTTGATATGGATTTGTTGAAAAATTTTAAGGCCCACATACATCGATATGTATGAACTGCAAATCTCACAATGGGTGACAGTGTCAAACATCCCTTTAGAGGGGAGGATAATGAAAATTTAAGTGCAACATTTTTATTGGAACTAGTAGATAGGACGATATTGTATTAGTTGTAATATTCGTCTTTATAATCAATCAAAAAGGATCAGAGAAGATGTTTTATAATATTTTTTGATACTTTTGGATGGAATTCCTGAATAAATATCATGGTTTTCACCTATGAGATAAGTAGAGTTTACGGATGATATATTTTTCAGGGACTAGTTCTATCTCACTTTCAAAATACCGAATGGAACTAAATGAATTGTGGGATTTGAATATTTAATTTGAGGATCTGTAAAATATAGGGTACATTTAGCCTAGTACATCTCTATGGGAAGTGCAGTTTTGTTTTCAGAAAGATAGATAGATCTCTTCATCATTGTGTGTATTATCACAATATTAACCAAGTTATTATTATGAATCGATATCCACATCCACGTATTTATGACATGTTTGATCAGTTCATGGAATCTCAGTGGTTCTCTAATGTTGAGTTGTGATCAGGATATCATCAATTACAAGTATTGAAGGATGATATTCCTAAAATAACATTTAAGAGTAGATATGGCCTTTATGAGTATGGTGTTATTCACTTTGGTCTCAAAAATGCACCAGTAGTGTTCATTTCATTGATGAATCATATATTTTTGAGATACTCAGATTCTTTAATGGTGTTATTTGTGGTTGATATACTATTATATTCAAGAAAAATGGTGTCTCATTAGAAAAATTTAACAGTATTGTGGGGGACCTTGATAGAAAATAGGTTTTTTTCAAAATTTCCAATGTGTGACTTTTGGTTACAAGAGGGATGTTTTATTGGCCATTGGATTTCTAAGCGAGGTGTTTTAGTATATCCAAAGAAGATAAAGGTTGTTATTTTATGGAAACCATTAAACAATGAATTTGAGATACGAATATTCCATGGTATATCTGGGGATTATTGACACTTTTTTTGTGACTTCTCTCAAATATCATGTCCAATGACAACTTTAACAAGAAAGAATGTTCCTTTTATGTGGAACCAGTAGTTTCATATATATTTTTAAAAGCATAAGTATATATTTAAATCATTACAAATCTACGATTATCTAGAACCTGGGAAAGGGTATGTGGTGTGTTATGATGCATTGGGAACTGATTTTGGGTATGTTCTATTGCACGGGGATCATATTGTTTGTATATCTCATGAAAATTATGGTTTCATGTTAAAAACATCCTGACACGTGATTTGGAGTTGGTAGATGTGGTGTATGCTTTGAAAAATTTATGTCATTGTCTATTCGGTGAGAAATTCACTTTGTATACTAAGCATAAGATCTTGAAACATATTTTCTCATAGAGAGAGTCTAATTTGAGGAAAAGGAGATTGATGTGGTATCTCTTCATGTTTTACATTGACTTGATGTATACACATGGTATAGGTCATTCGGTGGAAGATGAATTATTTATAAAATCATATACATTAGTGGTGAAAATAGCATCAGTTCAGTGGTAGTTGATGTCAGTCATAGTTGACATGAGGTTATGATGTGAATATCGGGGTGATGTTTTTATTTTCATTCTATTCTTGTTGGTCCCGGATAGGGTATAGTTGGTTAAAGAGGATAATATGTTTGATTCATAGTGTGACTCTATGAGGTTGAAACACTATAGTTGGGAGAATATTTAGACCTTGAAAATGGATAGGAATTTAGTGCTGTGATTTTAGAATATGATGGTTATACCTCTTGATTTTGTGGAACAACTTCTCAATTCTTATCATCATTACAAATGGGAATTCCATCATGGAATTTATAATATGTATAAAGCATTGAAGGACCAGTTCTGGTGGGATGATATAAAAACGTATGTGGTCATGTTTGTTTCAAGATGTTTTAACTATCATCAATTCATTGATGAGAATAAATGAAAAGTAATTATGTTTTAGTATTTACCAATCCATGTGTGTAATTGGGAGAAAATAGTTATGGATTTTGTTATAGGTCTCCTAATAGTTGTCAAGATGCATGATTCCATATTCGTGATCGCAGATCAAATCACAAGGTCGGTCCATTTCATCTCTATTTGAGAATCTCATAAGGTGAAAGATCTATCCAAAATATCTATATAGTTAGTGGTAAAGAGGAGTGGTGTACCAATTTTGATTATATCATATAGAGATCCATGTTTTGCATCTTGTTTCATGAAATCATTGACATAATCCTTTGTTACTAAGTTGAAAATGATAATGCTATATCATCCTCAAACATATGGGATGACTGAGAAGATTATACAAATGTTGGAAGACAAGTTGGACTCTTGTGTAATGGATTATGGTGGCTCATGGGAGGATCACTTACCGTTGGAGTAATTCTCCTATAATAATAGTTATCAAGCCTCATTAAATATTACCTCATTTGAGTCATTGTATGGGAATCCATGTTGTTCTCCACTTTGTTGGGTGGAAAAAAGAAAAAATTAATTTTTTTTTGTCTGAGCCTTATCCAATAGACAACATGGAAAATGAATTGAATCAAGAAGTGAAAGGATAAAACATAGAGTCGTCAGAAATCACACGCATACCATCATCGACGGTTGTTGTCATTTCAGGTGGTTAATCATTTTTTTAATAATCTATTTGAGGTTGGGTCACCAATGGTTTCAGAAACATGGTACATTTTCTGTGAGGTATATTTGGAATTTTTAGATACTTGAGATGGTAGGAGGTGTGGCGTATCGGTTATATTTTCCACCATAGTTTAGTAAGTTTCAAAATGTGAATCACGTGTCATAGTTGTAAAATTATTAGTCAGATCATGACAATGTATTTCATTGGGATCATGTTGAGATAGAGTCTGATCCTTCCTTGGTGGATGTGGAAGTGCATATTGTGGATGGGAAAGACAAAGTCTTGCATGTTTAAATCATCTGTGTAGTTTGGGTTTTGTGAAAACATAGTCATACAGAGGAGGAGACATGGGATAAATAAAAATAGATGACTAAGTTATGGCCCAAACTATTTTGACAAAACTACGGTACGTTACATTCCAATTAAATAAAGTCATATAATGGGGATAATTTAGTACTCCCATTTTGAGTTATGTAACCCTTGTTTATGTATTTTCATGTTTTTAAAATAGATAGGTATTGTTTGGGAAATTTTTAATGGGATTTGGAATGCTTAAAGTCTTTTTTAAGGGTGAACCGATTGAGAATGGTTAGTGGAAACCATGACAAAACCCAGGTAAACATGAAAGGGGTTAGAGTGGCATGGCATATGGTGCTTGATTAAGATGAATGCTTACAAACATTGGGTCCAATCATGGTAAAGCATGATAGTTGAGGTAGGGGACTTCTGTATGTTTGCTGCATGATTTGTCTAACCATGTGAGGAAACTATTTGTTTCAACTTTCTGGTAGTATCATGAGCACGGTTATCACACGGTTTGTCTAACCATTCATGACATTAAAAATTTTGTTTTAAAAAATAGGATCACTTTGGATTTACCCTAAACATTTTATTTATCCCCCAACATAAACCCCACATGGGATTATCTCTTCTCATGGGCTAGGGAACCTATCCCACTCATCTATGAATCTTTTTGAAGTGTTTTCTTATTGTTTTTAAATATATTATCCTCTTATAAGCCTCCTCCCTTGGTTGATTTGTGATTTTCTATAGATTTAGTTCTTCCTCTCTCTCAGTTTTTGAGTTCTACATTTTTCACATGTATATCTAGGGTTTTTATTTCTCAAAACTTATAGAGTTGGGATTGTTGATTTTAGAAAAAATATCTAAGATTTTTTCATGGACATTTCCCTAAGAATTGTTGGGTGGTTGTGTGGTAGGTCAATTTTTCCAAACCTTGTGGTAGTTGGCATCACAGTTATATCTATTTTGACAGATCTGTTATGTTTAATTTCAAATTAAATGGGTTTTCTTGATGTTACTTGTGATTTTAATGTGCAATGCTTGTTGGATACCGATTTTTTTATGATTTTTGGATTTGGGAAAATGTGTTATAGTTATAAAAGGGGATTTGTGGATTGAATTTAAAACATAGATTTTAAAATCATTGGCTTAGTTTATTTAAGGAAAATGGGTTGTGAAATATAGTTTTCAAATGAAATGTAGTTTTATTGAATTTTTATTTGGCATGGAAAATTAAGTAAGTGTGTTTTCAATAAATGGGTGATTTGTTGAAGGGTTTTTGTAATTTTTTGGAATTGTCAATGTATTTAAAGGATGGTTTGATTTTTAATTTTTTTGGTGGTATGGCTTTCCAACAAATTGTTAATATTTGTTGAAATTGATGATTTTATTTTTCTTGTGGTGTTTATAAATTATATTGGATTGTAGTTGTCAAAAGTAGGAAAAATGGTTGGGAGTGATGGATAATGGTCGTGAATAACCACCATCAAAGTGAATTTGGTGTGATGTACCACAATAAAAATGGATGGTATTAAAAGTGATGTTCTATTAATAATGGTGAAACTGAGCTCGTGTGTATGTCTGTGAACCATTGGAATTTTTTTGGGATGTGCCTGATTCCTTTCTAGTTGGAATGGTTTATAACATTGTGATGTGGATAATGACATGTTTGGTTTTTTTCCATGTAATTGTGTTTCTTTCAGTGGATTGATTTAGGTAATGGTGTGTTTTTATTGTTGTTTATTATTGAATAATTTTAATGGTTTTATATTCTTATTTATATAAATTTTTCTAACTGTTCTTTCCTAATAGAATGTGTAGGGAAGTAATTTTAGGAATACCTAATGAGTATTTTTACACACCCCCTACTTTATCACTTCAGTGGTTTTCCAGATGTTATATTTTAAGATATCATCAAAGGTAAGAAATATCAATTCCTTAGATGATCATCATGATTATTGGAAAAAATTGTCGCACGTAGAGCATGGATCTTGGTGTGGAGCTATGGAGTTGTTTCATATATTCTTTGGATTTTCTTGTTTAGAATTCTGCTTGGAACACTAACTATGGATTTTTTGGTTTTTTTGTATTAGACATTCGGAATCTCAATGGAATCGGTTTGGTTGTTTGGTTGTCTCTTGGTAATGTTCTGTGTTGGTTTACATTGTGACATAAATAATTTAGTCAATGTTGTTTAGGGATCATTTGGTTGGATGCTTTTTTTATAGGGGAAAATCATTCCTCAACTATTCTAGAATCCCCCATAATTAAATTCCAGCCTTTGGTGATGTGGGAACATCGCTTAAGACCAAGTAATATTCAACCACCCACTCAAGCTAATTATTAGTGGGGGTATGTTACAAAATCACTTAATTGATTTATCTAGGTAGTTTATTCAACATAGTTTTTTCACGGACATATGCATTTCTCATGTAGGTGATTCCTATATATAGATGATTCTATGATGTAGCTAATTCACATAGTTGATTATGTCACATAGAAAATTGATATAGAATATTTCTCAATGTAGAATATTCACAAAGGAAAATGCCTCATTTATTATATTTTTTGTACTTAGACAGTATTCACCAAACATAAACAGAATTTCACAGGACATCAGAATTGACTTCAATAAGATTACATCCTATCAAAAATAACTAAAAAACATTAGAAACATGTCATAAATTTTATAGAACATAAATAATAAAAAAAAACACAGGTTATACTGAAAAAACATCAGTAACCCAAAATTCTCAGGGATTATCTCCGGGTAAACCCATATATTCTTAACCATAGAATCAATGTTTTACTATTTTTATAATTTAGTATGAAAAAAATTAATTTCACCCAATTACAATATATTAATTATTATTAATCCAAATATGGAGAAAATTTTACTAGATTCAATTTCTAGAAGTGCCAAATTCTAATTTTGACAAAGCGTATAACTACAACAAAAATTGGTTTTCGAAAAATAAATTAAAAATCATAAAACATAAGTTTCTTCAATTTTATGCCTTATAAAATCAATAAAATGAATTTAGAAATAATATTTTGTATTTATAAAATATAAATTCCATTAAAATCATTAATAATTATTAATTAAATTATTTTATTAGGAAAAAAACTCATTATGTACATAAAAATAGTTCTTTTTGACCAATGTATTTTTAGGTCAAAAATAAACTTACTCCAAAATAATGGATAATGATTATTACTATGTAATAAATTAGATAATTTATAATTAATATAAACCTAGTCAAAATAATGATAATATTTATAACATAACGGTACATTTACTTGAATAGTAATAAGTTTTTTCAACGAAAAATTATTTTTCACAATTCATTGAAAAACTATTATTTTTTGAGAAGTCATAGAATTTCACTATAAAATAATATTGACATGTTTATTTTAAAATTAATATTCATTTTCTCAAATAAAATTTTTATGAATGGTATAAATAAATTATTAAGCTTCATGTGAATTTTTTTATAAAAAAACCTTTTGAAGAAAAAATATTTTTGATGTATAAAATGTATTTTTTATGAATTGGGTATTAATTTATTATATATTCATCGAAAAATTTTCATTTAAAAAAATTATACATATTTTGATAATGTTTTTATTTCTATGTCTACCATCTAATTTAATGACAATTTTATGTTGTTTTACTTTGTCAAAGCTCATATAAACATCAGGTTGCGTGTAAGGAATTATATTGAATACATAAATACTTATTTCAAAGGAAAAACATATAAAATATTTGGTGTCACATTATAACCCATTAAAATTAATATCAACCATGAAATGTTTTCACTCTTGTAAAAATAATATAGGAATTATTTACTTCATCAAATCAATGGGTTCCCATGTAACTTCCTCGAATTTTTGATTCTTCTAATGAACATTAACCATGTGATTAGTTATGTTCTATAGAAATTTATCTAATCTATCCAAGATTCATATTGTTTATTCATCACTTGAATCATAATTCCCCTGTATTATAAGCTTAGAGTTTAGTTTCTGTAAAGTATCAGGTATGTACTTCCTTTAGAGGGATACATGGAACACATATTGAACCTATGAGATGTTTGGTGGGAGACCAAGTGGTAATCTATAGTCTATACCAGATCAAGAATCTCAAAGGGAAAAATATACATAGTCCCCAAATTTCCCTTCATTCCGAATCTCATAACTATATTCTATTGAGAAACTTGTTTGAAAACATTCTCACTATTATTTAATTATTTATCTCATAGATTATTTTTATTATAATTCTTTTATCGACACTAGGATAACACGATATGTTGCTGAATGGATATAACCTCCTCTAACATTTTCTCATCTAGATCAATTGATAATATCTCTCTTATCCTAAAATCATCCCATTATTTCATACTTCTAAACTTATTCCCAAAGAGGACTTCATACTGATCCATATGAATTATCTATTGAAATTTATTATTGTTAAAAACATGACTACAATAATATATTCGTCCCAAACACCAGTGAAGTATATAGAAAATCTTCTCAATATATCATTGAGGGTTTAAATGTTCCTATCAATATGAAATTTTATCTAAGGAAACCAAATATTACTAAATCACCACTCTATACCTAGATTTTGCAAAATAAGTCTTTAATACATTGTGGTAAACCATAGACTTGATCTGATATAATAGAATATGGTACCACATGTAACCATACCACTTCATTAATGTATATCATTGTAAATGGATCATGAGAGGAATTCTATCTGATGTAAGTGAAGTATTCCTACTTTTTATGATGATTTACTATATCCCAAATAGACTTAATGTCGTCAGGTATTTTGGGGATTACGACAGTGAAATCCATGGTAATGTTATCCCATATTAATTTAGGTATGGGTACTGGTTTAAATATTCTCTTATACATATATCATTCATTAGTTACTTGATGGAATGAAAACAATTGAGATAAATACATCATGATATATCCCTATATGTTTTCTAAGTAGAAATAATCTTTCTAATCTCTATACATACTCATTATTCCAAGATTAATAGAGAATGGAGAGCTATGATCTTCATTCCATTGTTCCTTCTTTATGTCATGTATTGATGAGACAAAAAACTCAATTCTTGATCTCAGTCATTCTACAACAATCAATGTTTAGGAATAATTATAACTGTATCTTTTATCTCGGTGTCCTCCTTTTTCACACCTATAATCATTACATGAATATATGGTTGAATAGTCATTTGATAAAGATAATACTTCACCACATTCATCACTTTTTAATAGTAAATTATTTACAAATCCATAAAAATTGAATATATAATGATCCTAATCATATATAAGTTATAATGATCCTTTTAAAATAAGCATCAACCACTTTATTTTCTTCCCTAGGGTGGTACTGTATTGAGAATTCATAATCATTAATAACCTCCAACCATCTTCATTAGATAATATTTCAATCATTTTGGGTGAATATATAATTTAATCTTTTATAATCGATATATATGTCAGAAATTATTCTATAATGATAATTCAACTATATTTTTAATGCAATGAGTATGACACTTAAATCTAAATCATTAGTCAGGTTATTTTGATCATGAACCGTCAATTAGTGTGAATAATATGTTATCACCATATAATTCTATATGTGAACACATCCAATCCCTTTTTTAATGCATCAATGTAAATTACATATCCTTCATTAGTGCATTGTAGTGTATGAATAGGTGAAATGACCAACCTTAACTTCATTTATTTGAATTTTAATCACAATTATCATTCTAAAGGAAAATAAATGCCTTCTGAGTTAACGTATTGAGTATATTAGATATACATGAATAATGCTTCACAAGGAAATGACAATATTCATCCAATACAAGGAATCTATGTGTTTTTGTTGCAATGGTTGGTTTGGAAAAATGTTTAACATCTTTCTTATTTGAGGGACCCATGGATATACTCTCTCTTGAGATTATGTGACCCAAAAATGACACATTATATAGCCAAATTTCGCAGCTAGTAAATTTTTCATAAAAATTATCCTTCCATAGTATCTTTAGTACAATGTTTATATGATCATATACTATTCCTATTACTCGTAATATATAATATTATCTTTTATAAGGAAACCAAAAACTGGTCAATGTAATCTCTATATACTATATTCATTAATTCATGGAAGATAGTGGGTGAATTAGTATCACCATATCGAATTAATATAAATTCATAATGTCCATACCCTAAATGGATATGTATCATAGGAATGCGTTTATTTTTTACAGAAAACTAGAAGTATCAACCTAAAATATCAATCATAGAAAAATATTGAACTCCTCAAAATTGACCAAAAAAGCCCAATATATAGATGATGATAATTAGTATTGATTGTGATTTTTTTTCAGGATTCTAAATGAATATTATAATTGAACAATAATTATTCTTAACAAAAAATAAAGGTATGTCCCATTTTGATGTACTTCACCAAATTAGTCCCTTATATAGATCCTCCTTGATTTTATTCCACAATTACTTCAACTTAGCCAGGTTCATTCTATATATAGTCATTGAAATAATTTTAGCATCATGTATGAGTTCATTGGAAAACTCAACTTCCCAATTTGGAGAAACACTAGGATAATCATCAAGAAATATATGAAAAACACCCAGATAATAGGAATTCCATCTATATTTACTTTCTATCCAAGCATGTGAGGCAAATACCAACTTTTAATGGGAATAAGAATACATATAATGCATGTAATTTTTTTTGTACGTTCACATTCATCCTAAAACTAATAGATAACAATAGGTTTGTAATGAATATCTAATGTTGATTATATTCCTCAAAAATTGAAATGTAATATATATAATGAACTCATAACCATTCCAAAAATCACAAAAAATCAACTATAGGAATAATAACATGATTTATAGGAAGTACATTCCCATAACCATGAATTGTGGAACATTCATAGACTTGATATGAGAATATCTTACCATTAGAATTGTTAATTTAAATTTAAACATGTAGTCATTGAGATGGTAATGTGATACCCAAAAATATTATTTAGATATAAAAGAGTGGATAGTTCTTGAATAAAATAATTCACTATATGTATTAGATTTCATGGTATATTTACCTTTCACTACATCGTTATCCCACTCCACATCGTCAATAGGTATCTAATTAGATTTCCCATTATATATGGTCTTAATAAGCTGTTGCCATCAATCATACTCATTAACCATAACATTAAATAATTGGTTATCACAACGTATATACTACTTGTAATTATATAACTGGAATATGGGCGGTACATACTAGAGAAATTTCACGACATTTTCATCATTATCTAAATTCATCTCATTACATTAGAATTCTATTTCCTAATGGAATTATTTTCCTCAATTAAAGCATCATCTATTTTAGTTAATTAAATTTCTTCTTTCATTATTTCCACACTTCTATCATAATGTAAAACTCATCCACATCCCTCCATGTTTTTACTAGAATTTATTTTCAATTCATTCATTAATTTCATTTCAAAACAATGATATTAATGGGTGAATCCAAAATCTATTTATACCCTGATAGAAAAAATATTGTTCTATCATTCCTACTAAAGTCTCTTTTGGATAATTCTTTCATATAAATGGATTTAATCCATTGAATAATTAGTAATTTTTTATTTTTTAATCAATGTTAATATAATAAGAATACCTCACAAGGCTTGTGAAATTTTCCTCAAATGTAATAATAGATTAAAAATCCTTCTAATTACTATTAAATAATTCTTTCATAGTATTCAAACAACGAATTTAGGAAAAGTAATTTTCGAAAATGATCTCTTAAATGCATCCCACTCCATGTAGTTAATTTATTCTCACTACCATGTATTCTTGAAAATATTCTAATATTGATCTACTTAATATTGTAAAAAATAAATAAATAAAGTAAATGTTTCATTTTATGACCACTAATTAATTGAAAATATATTTTTAGTGGTAATGATACTTTACTCAGCAATTGTTGGTTTAGTTAGAACACTAAAAGATGGTGGATATTTCCTCAAGAAGGTATCAATACTACATTGTTCCATACATTCTTTATTTTGAATCTTAACATGATTCTTGGATTATGAATGTTGTGTATGTATATAAATATGATTTCATAATCCAACTCTAATAATAATGGGTTTCTCAATGGAAAATCATTACATTATCAATCAGATTTAGTAATAACACGATTCCTTCTAGTTCTATCCCCTGATTAAAACCAAAAAACATATTATGAGAAACAATAATGCTAATTGAAAATTATACAATCATGAGAATAATTTGTAGGATGTATATATAATTACACTATCTTTTCATTCTATGAAACCTTATGTTTATCCTAGGTCATCCGTGAGAATTATCTATTTAAATCATTTATAATTGATCATAAATACAATTTTAATTAACCTATGTATATCTGAAGGGAGTGTCAATACTAGGTTCACAGTAAGGTTTCCTTCAGAGTTCACTATAATTCTTTCCAGTATATAATGGACCAACTTTTATTGGTGTTATTACCCTAAAATTATTCTACACAAAAACCACATCAAATTGTAGTATCCAAACATGGATGAATTTTTTTAGGGAAACTGAACTCCTTTATTTACCAAAACATTTGATATTCTCATATATATTGGATCATCATAGGGTTTCTCAGAAATGCTTCCTCATCCTAGATTCTATAATTTTCAAAATAATTTCTTTGATACCAACTATAGAAACACATACATTTTATACACACATATTACAACATTTCATCATAATATTCAAAACATTTCACAATAAAATATTTATGGGGATGATAGTGGTTTTTTTATTGAAACATTTATACATAAAAATGATACAAATAGTTCAACAATATTTTTTCTTTAGTTCATCACAACTGTAACCGTTCTTATACAAAACACACTTAAAACCATTCTCCAAATCCCTGGAAAAGGAAACAAAATAATGAGTGAGCTAAAATTCTTAGTAAGGATAAACCATAGTGATATAAATAATTTATAATAATTTATCATAATAATAAATAAATTGTATAGTAACATGAGGTATATACTATAAAAGTTTACCCATCAATTTATATATCATATTCATGAAACATTTCATAGAGTTTTATCAATTAAAATACATAATATATAACATGTAAGAGTAAGGAATTTTAAATAGTAATTAATGATCAATAAAAACATATAATAATAATAATACATAAGTTAGTGGCATATATATGATTATAGAAAATCATTTCCTTTTTCTGGGCTCACTGCCAAGATTATTATATTAGATTGGGTTCACTCCCCATTCTATCATTTCTGTAGTAAAGGTTCACTAAAAAGAATATATTATTAAAAATTTTACCATAAAAACATGTTTCAATCCCCATTCCAGTTCTAATTATCTTATGAGATATCCTTCTTTACCCAATGCATCATAGGGAAATATAATTATCAAACCACCATTTATATAATAAAAACCATGCTTCTGTCTGCTACAATATCATAAATAATTCATCATATCATCAAATCATAACCCATGGAATGGTTAAAGGGTTCATAACCATTTAATAATAATAATAATAGACCATCATTGGATTTTATCCCCAATAAATGATAAGAAATATTAATTTATTTTCTTATAGATGAACATTACAATAAAATCTCACAATGAAATTTCTTTACAAAAATATCATTTTTATTTTTAATCACTTATTTTGAGACTAAAAATTTACAAACTTATAAGGATTAAATTTAATTTATAAATAAAAAATGAAAATAATAAATTAATATTCAATGAAATAGTTTTTATAACGGCAGATGAATCCATTCATGTGGTGCATATTAAAATTAAAAATCATTTCGCATTATTGGTAAATATTCTGTAGCACCTCACTCGGAAAACTGTAAGAATATATCATGAATTTTGTTTATAAAAATTCAAATGTGTGTAACAAAATAAATAAATATTATTATAATTGTGAAAAAATTATTGAAACAATTTTATGGAATATATATACACAGAAGAAAAGATTTCTGACTGAAGAAAAAAATAATGTCAGCTGTCTTTATAAACATTTTTTAATTACATTGAGTACTTATATAGCACAAAATAAAATGATTAAATAAAATATAACAATGAAATGGTGAATAATAAAAGGAATAATTTTTTTTATATATAGATCATAAAATTTTATCATTTGAAAATTTACGCATAAATAATCCCTCTAACAAATATATTGTTACCTAAAACATGTACGTAAATATCATCTTACATTATTATTACTTTAACCTCCATTATAATAATTATTAAAATTATACTATATAACCAAATTTATAAATATAGTACCATATAATATTTACTTATAATATATTATCAACAATTTATCAATAATATTTCATTATCATCATCATTTCGAGTGTTAAATACAACGTTTTTTTTGGTTTGATGGTAATGGTCCATGAACATAAATCATGGTTTTTTATATACCTTATTTAAAAAATTACATAATTATTTAAAATATTTATTATATTCATATTTATAGTCCTTTTTATAATGTGGTGACTAAAAATTAATTACATCATTACTTAGTGAGAGTAGTATGTATGTATAAAAGAGTAACGTTCACTTTTTTTATGGATGGAACGAGAATGTTATATATTAATTCATATTTCAAAAAAATTATCATAACATAAATATCATAAATAATAATATAATATATCATTATAACCAACATTGAATTATGGTGGTTTAAAATGAGTTGTATCACTGTGTGTATGTGGTAGTTTATACATCCACACAAGTAATATTTTCTTCTCCTATTGGATTGAGAAGATGTTGTAAATAGTTTTTCCACCATCATAAAAACGTATTTGTAAATTTATGATACTATATTAATAATTTTTCATTGATAAAATATGTTTATAATATGTTGAATAATAAATAAAATTTCAGTTTCTTGGTTAAGGAATATATATCATCATTGAGAGACCACCTTTTACATACTCTTTATGAAATGATAAATAGGACTTAAGAAAATCGCTGAAGATATAAGATGACGTGAAGGATTATATGTTATATTTATAGTAAATATGTTTCAATTTAGAAGGCTAAAATGATGTGAATAATGAAGGATATCAGGTTCCCTTTTTTTAGTGTGGGGAGGGACACACACGGAATTTTAAAAATTATTTCAATGTTTTAATGAAACATTCCTGGGAAAGTAATGAAAAATGGGTAGGGATTATAGTTTACAATAATATGAGGCTGAAATATCTTTAACCCATAAAAATATTATATGTTTGGGTTGTAATCCTACCCTTACCTCATGGTTAATCCAGCAACAAGTAGTAAACATGTTTTAACCTTAACCGTGGGAATTTTCTTACCATTTTAACTATTCAATATGATATTTTTTGTTAAAGATGTTAAATTATATTAATTGTGATGATTAAAAAATTTTAACCCCTTTTAATAGATTCAATTTCAATAATTTTCATTATTTAATTTCAATTATTCTTGAAAACCATAATCAAAACCTGTTTTCAAAAAACGATTCCTTTAGTGTAAAACTTAATTTACTTATCTTACTTTCCATGGAAAAACAATAAAATGAAGATTAAAATAGTATATATAATTTATAATAATAAAATATATAAATCATTAAAACCAATAATATATTGATATTAAATTAATTTATTATGATAAAAACACATTACAAAGATCAAAAATATTTTCATAGAAAATTGAGTTTTCAAGCCAAAAAATTAACATTTTCCAAAATCAGTTATTTTGATCATTAACTTGTAATTAATTAAATTATGTATAACTAAATATGAAATGATTTAATTTAATATTAAATATACAAATTAATTAAACATTTTCATTTAAATAAATGACAATTTTTACAAAAAAATATTTTCACTAATCGTTGAAAAATAAATCATTTTAGAAAAATCCAAAGGAATAATTTTTTGTAATATTAACATACTGATTTTAAAAAACATATAAATTTCCTCAAATGAAATTTCTTTTAATAATATAATATAATTATAATGTTAAAATGAAAAAATCCATTAAAACACATTTTAAGGAAGTCATATTTTAGTGGTGTACAATGAGTTTACTGAGAATTGAGTACTTATTTATTATATATTAATACATAAATTTACATTAAAAACCCATATAAATATTTTCCATTAAATGGTTATAACTACTCATTGCTACCAAAATAGCTGCTAGGCTGTAATATTTTACTATTTCATGTTTAATATAGAATCATGTTTGTGTGGAAGGCAAGCAATTGAATAACTCATATTTTATTTCAAAGGAAATACATATAAAATCATGGTTTGTTAGAAAGACCTTATAGATATTCGATCATTAATATATTATAAAATGAGTGTTGGATTGAAATCTCTTTTTATATTCAATAATGTTAATCTATTATTAATCTAACCTATTTAGTCACCCATAATTTTAATAAATAGTTTAATTCAAATAAAGTTCATGTACTCTTCTTCATGCTATATAAAAAACCCCCACCCCCCATTTTACAGATAAATTAACATTAATTGGTTCCAAAATTATAATAATATTATTAATTATTCGATTAATCTTCCAATTTATTCATTATAAAAGTGAATAAAATATATAAAGGTCGATAAGAAATAATAATTCATACATCCAATACACAAAAATTTGGGTATACATAAAAATCGGTATTATTTTTTACACCTCATTTTATTTTAATGAACCAGGAATTATTTATGGACAAATGAGTGTAAGTCAAGCATAAATCCAATTTGGGGGAGATATATTTTACGGAACATGTTAAGAACTAGAAATATAATCTCAAACACGAAAGCCTTATAGACTTTGGTAAGGAATACTTTGAGTTATCTGACAATTTTCCACTATTTTATGAAAAAATGGAAAAAGAAAAACCTAAACAACCAAATCTTCCAACATTTAGTAAATATGTTGTAAAGGATATATAATATTCACTATAACAATAAAATCCATTTCTTAATATTTAATAAAGATATATATAAGTGCTCTATGAGGAACCTGAGTTAAAATCTAATCTCATAGATGGTTTCGATAGTAGTTTGGTTAAATATTCAATTAAATATTCTCATATTGAAGTGAAAATTCAATCCACTTTATTCCATATTTAAGATACATAATCCATCATGTATATATTAGATGATAAGGATAAATAAGATACCACACATTCTGTCATGGTTTTTGAGGTGATGATGGAGAATTCAATTTCTTAGCCTATTATATCACATCAGGATTTTGGTTAAAATATAAATTTTTACGAAAAATACATTACTCAATATGAAATGGAAGAAAATAAAATTATTAAAATAAAAACCCAAGACATGATAGATAGTGACTGTCCTTATAAATAATTTCAAAGTGTGGATACTTACATTCTTATCCCACTGCCACTATATTACAAATACATCTAAAATAAGGGAGACTAGTTCATCACTGGAGAAGAAGGACCACTCAAAAGAATGTTTTTTTAGATTTTATAATATAGATAAAAACAATTTTGGTTTAAACTATGAAAATAAAATTAACCTTTGGACTATGGATAATCCATTTTAATTATCTACCTATAGATAGGATAAATGAAATCCTTCAGTGGTGGAAACCCAAGTTTTCATTAACTTACCTTGATATATAATTTCATATTATATTTCCCATAAAAAATAAATTTTTTATATTTTTATGTCGGAATATATATATATGAGTAACATCTTCCAAGATTTCCACTAATTAGTGAAGAAGATCTAACCAATCCAGACAATTCCCTTTGACTATAAATATATCTCTCCCACTCAAAATTCATTTTCCTCTATAACCACCTCACACATTAATTTTTTCATTTCCCTATTATTTATGTGTTTTTAAAAAAAAATATTAAAAAAAATTATTACTCATCAAAAAAATTGTATTGTTTCCAACAATTTTTCATGAGTTAATGGAATTATTTTTATCTGATTTTTATTACAATTTTATACCCAATTTTTACCAGAAATTTTATTAAATCACACTATCTTTTTTAGTTACGTAATTTGAATTAGAAAATAAATTTTTTCCCTACACGTGATGTAATAATGGACAATTCATTCCCAGAACATTTATAACTCTCTTTTATGCTTATTTGTTTTCACCACCAATTGTGAGTCCAGATATTATTCACTTTTGAGATGAATTTATGAACCTTTCTGTTCTTAAATATGATGTAAATAATTTTTTAACCACATAAAAATAACATTAATTAAATATTCCACCTTAATCATACATTTAACCTCTTTTTAGGGCCTCTTTGTCCTATTAGTTACAAAATATTCTGTATCCATGTTTTAATAACCTAAATTTCTACCACATAAACTTCACCTGGGTGTTTGATTCATGATTATATGGGATATATGTATTGAGAGGATGTTTTTTATTTAGGTATTACATTCACTTATCTTCATCTAGTATTCATATTCTTGGGGATAAAAATTATCAAAATTGGAGGATAGAGTTTGTCTCATAAAAAATTATAAATATTTCATTTACATTGTCTCTTAAATTTTAAGATCCATATATCTCATAAAGTGTTTGAAAAAATAAATTAAAACAATTCAAGATTTAGAAAAACAACAGAATAAAATAAAAATGAATAATTAAAAAAAAGAACATTTCCATTTTTTCTCACCATCTGTTTTTTTATGATAGTTTCAGTTCATTTTTTATTTATATCTCTTTATTACACCAATTTTTTAATCTAAATTACGTATTCCCATTGTAAAAAATATTTTTGGATGTTCTTTGATGTCTAATTTCATTTTTATTGTACCATTTTGTATATTATGAGGTATTTACACCACATCATATTTGTTTTACCCTTTCATAGCATTACATAAGACATATAAAATCTTCTTAAAATAACAATTTATAATTGTACAAATTAGTATGAAAATGGATGTTTAGTGCTCTAAAATTCCTATTGATTTATAGTCTTTGTTGTTTAGGGAATAAACTCAACATAAAAAGTTACATCATTGTGAGATGAGTAAATCATGTGTGAGAATATTTTAAAAAACTTTCTTAATGAAGGAAAAATGTATAAAATTTTTGAAGCATAATTGTTGGTTGATGATTTTATATGAGTTATAGTGTTTATTTTATCTTGTTAAAATACCCCCATTTGTAAAAACAATGTGTTAATATTATTCTTTCGGTGAGCATGGTTTTTTAAAATTTTATGTCTGTTGTTATTCCTTAGTTTATACACTAGTCTATGTGTGGTTGATTTGATAATTCATTTTCATTCATTTTTTTCGAATAATATCCCGTAGTTAATTAATAATTAAATTTTAATTCATTTCATTTATTTAAATTATTTTGGTATTTTATATAATTTGATATAATAGATTGAATTCATCCATTTTGATAACAGTTTTTTATTTTGATCATAAAATATTATATTCTAGTGAAACTAATGTGATTTAAAAAATTAGGATTCCTAGAATTTTTTATATATTTATAATTCAACTATATATGTATATAGATTGGTCATTTTGAGGTTCATCAGGACCATGGAATAATAACCAACATTATTTCATTAATCCTAGACTAGTTTTGATTTTTTATAATTAATAGAACATCAAGATCCAAAATATAATGAAAATTCTGGAGTGCATGTGAATAGGTGGGCCTAATTTTTTTTAAAAACACGGTTCAGTTATATGATTAATTGTTATAAAAGGCATTAAATTAATACTTAATAATATTTCAATGGATTTGAGAACTTTAATTTTTGGGGTCATGTCTCCTAGAAAATTGACCCCAATAAGATCAATTTTTTTCCAAAAAATATCATTTTCAGTCATATAAATTCATGGTATATTGATTAATGGGAATGTGAAGAATTTGTCTATAAATAAAATTGTAATTTTTTATTTCATCCATAACATTGGATAAATGTGTCCAATATATGTGAAATTTTGTGACAAAATTACTAAGAGGTGTGAAATAAATTTGTAGATCATGTGTTCTCAATTTCATATATATTATTTGTTAAATAAGTGACGCCAATTTAACTATATATATATATTAAAACTAAACTACCCATATTTATTATAAATATCTTCCTCTACACCCATTAAAGGTTTTATCATTTTTAAAAGTAATCGAATAAAATTTTGCATAGCCACATATTTCTCTAGAGATTATGGAGCTATCGAAAACCAGTTCCGCAACACCCAAGCTTCAATTATATTATGTAAAACTTTTATTTTCATAATAATAAAATAATATTAAAATTATAATATTTCCTAAAATAATATTTTAATTTTATAGGGTGAATATTGATTGAGTTCTTAATAGGACAAAATAATCCTAGAATGAATTTTCAAATTTCAATATATAGATAATATTTTATTAATAATAAAAAATTTATTATTTGGATATTAATAAATTTATGTATACTAATTTGTTTTAATATATATAATTAACAATTTTGTGACAATAAATTTTATATAAATAAAGATAAGATCATTTGGTGGTAAAATGGGATATTTATCAAAAAACCAAAATTTTATGACATATTGTATCTGAATTTAAATTTATTAAAATAATATTTAATGATTAATGATTTAAATAAAATATATAGATTACATATATAAATATTTTAATTTAAATTAATTAAAGTACAATTACTAGTAAAATTGTTCTTATATGATCTTGTTAATCATGAAAAATGCATTTCTCGAAAAACTAATTTTTGAGACATTTTGTAGGTTCATTTTTAAATTGAATTATATAACTTTTTATAATTGAATTATATAAAATATATTCCATATTTGGAATCAAAATAATTATTACTGGGTAATTATTTTAATTTTTTTTACTAATAATGAATAGTAAAATAGAAAATATTAAATACTATTGTTAATGTCAAAATCGGTTTACTAGTGGATAATCTATAACGATAAGTTTGAAAATGAAAAATCCAAATCGTAGAAAACATATTTTTTGTTATATTTAATAATTACCCTTCTACCCTATGAATATTATCCTATTTTTATCCATATGGTGACGAAAGTGTCATGAAATTGTTGTAAAACATTAAATAATTACCAATCATCTACTAACATCAATTATAAAAGGGAAGCTCCTCACATCACTTCATTAAACATATCAAGCCATTTATATCCACCAGAAACAGAATAAATATCTACCTATAATATTTATATATATTTTAGAGCCTCTTTTCTTGCCAAAAGAAAAAACCTTGGGTCTTTAATAAAGGATTTGGAGGAGGTTTTTCTATGTGAATGTAATTTTCTTCACCAATTTCATTATTTTTACGTAACAATTTATCACCAATTATAATGTATTAATAATTATAATATAATTAAACAAATTCCTACCATATATTAATATTTCATTATTTTTTTGTAATAATATTTATTCATCTCCTTCTTCATTAATTGAGAAACAAACCCATCACCCATGTGGATGACAGACTACCACCTCACAAACTGATTTAATTTGACTTCCATAATTGACTCACATCAGTAGTAACAATGATGGAAATAATGAAAATATATTATAATTAGGACATGATATTTATTACGTAAATTTAATAAATCATATTCTTCCTAAAACTATTCTCCCATTAAGGAAATGATAGTGTTTCTCATGCATACGTATGACCTACCATCCCCATGATGTTATTTGATTCATTTTCCATGTTATAGTTGTTAAAATGATTATAAAATTATATCTATTGTAAAAATATGATATTTATAAATTTTATATGATTATTTATATGTGGAAACTATATCCTTTCCACAATATCCAAAACATCCATGACAAAACATTCTTGAGGAAACGAAGCAATTAACACCTGAAACAACGGTTATAATATAATATTATTAATGAAAGGGTGATAAGATGATATAAAAGTATAAAATATTATATTATAAATATTAAAATATATTTCAAATAATTTAATAACATTATTAAAATCATTATACCTAATATTAATATATTTTCAACTAATGGGAAGTGTTAGGTGAAGGAATTTCATCTCAATTTCAAATCCATTCCAACATATTTGGTATCATGGTAATATTTAATTCACTGTGGTGTATATATAATACATTTTTTAAATTTAATAAGAATACATATTAATTAACGATTGATAATGATTCAATTCAATTTTATACTATCAATTGTTTACCATTTATAAAATTATTTATTTTCCATACATTCTTCCTAAATTTCCAATCCTTTCAAATTTAATCAAACAAATAAAATTTTAGATGAAAAAATAATTGTATTTCTCATTTAATCGGATATATATTTCATTCAAGTCCATATAAATCAATATTACTTTACAAAATTATTTTTTATTACAGAAATGATTTATAAAGTAAATATTAAGTTATCCTTTAAATTTTAAAACTTATAAAATGAATCATTGAAAGAAATGAAATAGTAATTCTCAATATTCTTTACAAAAAGTAAAAATAAATGATCTTTATTGTATATAAAATTAATAGAATTTACCACAACTATAACTATTTTATGATACTTATCTTATTCCACACGTATTAAATGGTTTTAAAATGGATAATATTAAAGGAAATATTATTTCAATATTTCATTTCGATTGTTATTATATTTACAAACAACATATTTTGATTTCAAAACCCAAGATTCTGATTGATCTATTGTCATCTCTAATAACTTTTTAATTTTATAGTCATTAAAATTTTCATAAAAAATTCAAATTTTTATGATCATTGTACATTAAATTTATATTAAAAGTCCATATTATTTTAATAAATTGATATTATTATTTTTAAAATTGAATAAGTTAAATTATATCCAAAATAATTATATTATCACTAAGGAATCAACCACAGTTCCCCTAGATATATCATATTAGAGAAATTGATATTTTTTTGTTGATAAGTGATTAAAAATTGTCTTAAACAATCACTTTGGAAATTTAATATCCTTTAATGGATCCATGATCAGTGTTTGGAAAAATAAATACATGAAAAACTATGTGGTGTAAATAATATAAATTAAAAGTAATTTTGTAAAATTGCATTCCAAATCCATATATTATAGTAGAATTTTACCCATTCTTGAGTAATCAAATTTTCTTCACTTCCTCTATGGTGAGATAATGAAATTACAAGTTCTATAATTTTGTGTCATTATTATATTGATGTTTCTTAAAACTTTCCCAATCAACCACCTAGAGTACTTGGGAGGAATAAAATAGTGATCTAGATTTTGGCCACTATTGTTTCATATTTAAATGATATCCAATGTAAATTTATTGATCAATTATTTAAACAAATACAAAGGGATTGATATGTGAAGGGTTTAATTTCTTTAAATTTTATGACGAATAAATTAGTTTATACACCAGTGACTGGGATTATTAAGGGAATTTCCTTTTAGAATAGTTATCATACATGATATTAGAATGATTGTTATCCTAATAGAACATCTTTTTGTAAGTTTATGTTTATTTAATTAGGGTTTCCTTCTAAACTAACTTTAAATTTTGGTGACCCTAGTTTCTTTAAATGTGTAATATAAGGATTTTTCTTTTTTGGGTGTTTTATTTTTGTATTTAAATGTAATGACTATGAAACTTGATGGTTTTTTGTTTTATGAGGAATATATATTTTCTTGGATATTAGTTTTAGTAATAGGATGGGATAGAAAATTAAAAATTTGTTTGGGGAGTTTCATGTAATGAAATAGGATACTAAAAGGGTTAAAAAAAAAATTTATATTTTTCATGAAATTAAATTTGAAATATTAATGATATTTGAATGTGTTTCATAATGTTTTTCAATTAGGTTCAATTATTTTTCTTTATAATTATGGTTAGAGAGATTAACTCAAGATGGGGTGATTTTTTTTTTTATAAAAATTTATGTAAATAAACTGGATAGTTAATCAAAACAGTGGATGGTTATAAGATCTATCCTTTTAAAATATTTCAGAAAGAGTGATAATGTCTCTGTTAATGTAATGTTTATAAATAACTTACCTTTTTGGATCAAATTACATATATAGAAACATTTACAAATAGTATTTAAGATTACTTGTCATATAAATTGTTTGTTTGGTTTTAATTAAATGTTATCTGGAATAAGTTATTAAAAAAATACACAGTGATGCCACGGAATAAAGAAGAGGATTAGTCTCAAGGTAAGACGTAATTCCAAAATCTTGGAAATAATATACTACAAAGTAGATTATAAATAAAATCAAACAAATACACTACCACGATTAGGTATACAGTCCACAATAACAATTTATTCAGGCTAAAATCCACTTCCACAGTTATATGTGGGAGAAAAAGAAAATAACAGTTCACATAGGGACATCCTCAACGAACAAAGTGGATAACATATTGAGGAAAGAGGTAATGAAAACTACTCTCATAAAATATCAACAAGATATTGTGTGTCGTGTAAACAAAAAAACCCTAAATAAAAAAATAAAAAAAATAAAAAGTGCATAGTCTGATATGTTTTGTATTTTTGTAATCATCAGATCAGCAATGGTGAGGAGTGATTCCTTTGTTTTGTAATACTATGGCAGAACAGAGAATCATAAAAATATATAGGAATTCTTCAGTTAAACTCTATTTTTTGACTCAATATATCTTATTAATGGGTTCATTGTTTATGGGTTGTTTATCTTCATAGAAATTGAATCATCATGTTTGTGAGAGTTCACAGTTTTGATCGCACACATTTCCATTGGTTGTTAGAAATTATTGTATTAGTAAAAGTATTGTCGTACCGAGTGAGGGATCCTTCATGAATATATAAAAGAAAATATTGAATGAGATCCACATTCCTAGGATCATATTTGACTTTGTCTTAAAGACTTTTTTTAAACCATCTAGGAAAAAAATTATATTGTAGAATTTATGTCAATGATCTTGGGCAATAATGGTAACAAGAGTTGTGGTGGTGACTCAGTATCTGATGGTGATTCCGCTGATACTAAATCCTTTTGTGGTTGTGGTGAATTTATTTTTGTGGTAATGGTGACTTGAGTCTCGGAGTAGCTCATCCTGGCAGTAATAGTAACTTCAGTCTGGAGGTATCTCATCCTAGTTGTAAGAGGGACTAGAGTCTGCTAGTATCTCATCTTAATAATAAAGGTGACTTTCACCCAATGATGTCTTCCCCGAACTCTTAACAGATATATAATATAATAAATATGTTCACATAAAATGTTATCATACTACATGTGAAACAATAGTAATAAATGACTCAATTTTGGTAATCATATAAATAATATATTTAAAACTATCTCTATTCAAGGAGGTGCCAACATTCTCCCCCTTTTTTATGATAAAAAAACAAGGAATTTTATAAAAAAATTATAAATAAATAATTTAAATTTATTATATTTTGATATAATTATTTTAAAATTCAAAATGACCAATAATATCCACCATTGAGATTATCAAAACAGATAAAAAATTAAGAAAGGAAAAAGAACAAAAATGAATATCATTATCTTAGTTCCAAAATGATAAAAGATAAATAATAAAGAAGGGATGTACAATATCCATATCAAATAGATATCTCCAAGAACATATTCATAACTCACAGGTTATTGGTTGATCAATATTCTCCTTTTATTTTTATTTTTCTCTTTATATGCCTTTTTCCTGAGAGGATACTATCTAAGTAAAAGTTGTGTGAAATATTGTAATAGCTGGTAGAGTGGTAGGAGGAGGAACTGATTATCTGATAAATACTAGTTTGAGTTGTCTGATGGCATCAACTGGTGAAAAATATTAGAGGTTTTAGAGGTGAAGGTATAGGACTTGTTGAATGATAGATTATAGTAGGCCTATACTAATATGTATGTATAGTTTTGGTTGAATGAATCGAAGGAATAGGAATGGCCTCTTGAGGAATAATAGTCATTTTATAAACATGGAGGTAGGGTTTCAATAAATTTTTAAAGTCCCCAATTATGTAACCTCATCATTCCATTTCATTATAGATATCTTCATTTCATCCTTAAAATTATAAAGATCTACTGTAATAAGTTTTAACTGACTTACTTGTTATTTAAAGGATCTTGTCACTAGTGGGATATTAAAGATGAAGTAAATAAAATTTATATTATCTAACATATTATTCTTAGTGTAGATCCATGAAAAATAATAATGGATAGCCTTTTTTATTACTTACTTATCTTGCCTAATATCACCAACATGCTCTCTTAGGAAATGAAGAATATGTTCTCCATAAATATGTATCTACCTAATATGGTCCTCATCAGTTCTGAGATCACCCAAGGAAATTCAGATTCTTTTCTCTGAACAACTATTGAAAATATCCATTTCAAATTATACATGATATGGAGGTAGTTCCGATGATTTAGATGTTGTATAATTCCAACTATCCAACTTCTAATAAGTGGAACTCATAAAAATCATAAAAAAGAGGCTTTCAGACCCTTTATATATGATTTCAAACAAGCTACCTCAGATGTCAATATTTTATTTTCAAATTCACTTTTCTTAATATGAAGACTAACTTTGGGATGAATATGAGATATCAAATTATTAGCTAAATATCTATAATTTTCTTTATTAAGGTGAGAAATAGGATATGGTTGATTGTTCAACATTTGTGAAAAGTCTTAGATAAAATTCATTCTCAATGATTCCATATGTGAATAAACATCATTATGTACTGAATCTATATCAATATCAAGTTACAAAATTAAGAGTAAACACTACTGAATAATTGGGACTATTTCCTTTTTCATGTGATATTGCATCTCCATATGGAATTTCAGTTTTTAAGTGATTGAAAAGCTATAACTAAAAAATTTATCTATTTGGTTCACTAGTAATCATTCTCTTCAAAATTTAGAGACATCATCTGAATCACTGTATATCAGCCCATGTATTCATAACCAGGATATATCTCCCATTATTTGAAGGGTCAAAATGACGATCTGACATAGGGAAGAATCTGAGTGTCTTTAAGCTTGTGAGATCTTTCACCGACATCATATAGTAAGGGTACATGAGTTGTCTCTTGAAGTTGTAATGTGGGTGTTTGTGGAGTCTGATCCACTGTTTGGGAAACATGAAAGTTATTCTAATCCCCCATCAGTTATATCTTGAAGAACATCTATCTGATTGGTTTCCATTGACTCTAGGTATTCCAACTAAGCCAGTTCAGCTAAATTCTAAACAAGATTGATTGTTTTGTCTCCTTAAATTTTTTCTTTTTTATCCATTGAATGAACCGTGGGAGTATCATGTATTAGTGTACAACTAGTCTAAATATCTTCTTTGAGAGAAGACAAAACTGTTGTGTTGTCTTGAAGTTGGACTAACAATTATCCATGATGAACAGGATCAACATTGTTCCCTGAATTTCATTGATGAGTAAAACCACATTATTTTTGATGATCAACTCTATGTTCATATCCAATTCAATTATGTTCAACATAATGGTTTTAATGAAGAGAATCATCTACATTATACTCATCAACCCCTATTTTAGATTCATCTATTTTTCCATCATCGATAATCTATTTATCAACTCTTTCATAAACTGAAAAATTTCATCCATCATTACACTCTTCACTTGAGGTATCAGAGGTAGATGATTTATACTGGGATTATTTAAAAACACCAGTATCGTGTTTAATTTCATTCGAAGATAGAAGTGTTTCTTTAGAAGTTATAGATCATTTAAAATTTACATGATAACTAGATTATATAGGTAGACATTTAATGATTTATTGATAACATCCAACTTCAATTAACTAATATTCTTCTTTCCATCATCTCTTTCATCAAAGTATTCTAATAAAATTCTACGGAATCTCATTAGATTCAAGACCCGGTTTCACTATATACATTGGTCTAGTTGGATGATCAATATGATTGAAATTCTAATATAGTATTTAGTTATCCATAACTCAACTCCCCTTCAAGGGAATATAACCTACTATTACTCTTTTTTAGTTTGACTTAGATATATAATAGCCATCAAATTTATCCTCAACTTCTTCTAATGTTTTAACATAACCCTTGGCATCTAGAATTTAAGATATCATTTTGGGATAAATGGGGGAATTTTATCTGGGATCTTCTTGAAAATATCATCCATCTAGACCATCAAATATCAAATCAGATTTATTATTTACGTTTTCTTCATCATATACATGAAATAAGCTTCTTGAAAACTCAATGTGTTTGATTCTCCTTTTATAAGACATAAAAAATATTGTAAAAACTTAAACAGAAACATGAACTCAACATTAATCTCTAAATCTATTGGTCTCTTCTTAGATCCATCTATTCATAATTCTAGGAGAGCCTCCTCAAAATTTTTATTTGGTATAATTCCTTGGAAATCGTCAAAAACTCTTTTGTAAGGAATCTGTAGACATTTTTCCCATTATCTGGTAGAGAATGAAATCTCTTCTCCATCTATACTATTATTAAATATATTTTCCATCTTCCCGAAAATTAAATGTGAATTATAATAAAATTAATACACTCTCCTTGGTTAATACACTATTTGATTCGAGTTAAACTAGTTTATCCATAGTTTTCTTTCTATTACCTTCAACAATACAGTATTTTTGTATGGAATATATTGTGCATCAATCTCTTTTTCTTCATAAACTATACGGTTCTTCATATGTGGGTTAACTGAAATCGATTTTAAAATACTTATAGATTCTCACCGTCTCTCTGAAGGTCTCACCTCTTCTAGATTTTATTCAATAACTCACTTCACACAGGCCATTCAAAATGGTTGAAGGCATCAAGAGGAGTAATGAATTTGGAAGATTAGTTCATGAATAAATCATGGGATTAAGATTTTAAAGGTCTAGAGAAGTAAATCGATATTGAGTAATCCCCATATTTTTTTATTTTGGGATTCTAAAATATTAATCATAAAATTAAGATAATAAAATTATTTATTAGTACAGGAAAATAGTAACGGTAATATAAAATGTAATATAACAGAAATAATGACTCATTCAATGGTGGATCATCAACCAAATTGTATCATTACTAAAAAATGTTTCGTGTAGTTTATTATTTCATTTCTCAAAGGCTTCATGAATATATAATCTTGATGGTGTTCATTTACAAAAGATTCTAAAGTTATCTCACCCTTTTGATAATGATCTCTCAAAAAGTGATGTCTTACAACAATATTTTTTTCTAGATTGAGATATTATATTTTTGGAAAAAAACAAATTATCTATCACAATTAATAGGTAGTTGTCTAAATTGGAATTCATAGTCTAGTAATGTATGTTTCATCTATAATATTTTTTCACAACAACTACCAACAACTATGTATTCATATTTAGTAGTAGATAGGGTAATTGAAGTTTTCTTCTTAATACACCATGATAGTATAGATTTTCCTAAAAGATGAAATGTTCCTGATGCGTATTTTCAATATAACATGAAACTACCAAAATCAGCATCTGAATAACTAATCATGGGGTATAATCTCCCCACGACACAACCCTATACCCCTATTATTAGAGAGTGGAATTTGGGGTACAGTGAGGCTCCCTTGATTTTATCTGGATAACGGAGCTTGGGAACTAGTCGAGTGGCCTATGGACTACCAAATTACTATGAATATTAATATCATTCATTATATTCCATCATATATCTTTAATTTTATTCATTTATTACATTTTAATGTAAGAATTCATTTTTTTAGTAATCCTTATCTAAATGTAATCCAATTAAAAATTAGATGTTACATAACTTAATTAAGGATTATCTATTATAATTCCTAACAAGAAATATGTAGTTATATAATATAATCATATCATAATTAGTATTGATAATATACAAATATAAAATACTTGTCATTAAAATTGAACACTTTCTAATTGGCATGTTAAATATGGGTATGATATGGTTTTATTTTATTTTCAATTAAATCCAGTTCAGATTAGGTTAGGTCATTTGGTTCATTTTAGTCATTCGATGTAGTCATTTAGCCATTTTTTTAGGTCAATTCATTTGGTTCATATTTTTTTATGGTCATTTGTTTTATATTTTTGATAGCTAATTTGGTTGTTTCATTATCTAATTTGTTAGTCATTAAGTTAGTTCATTTGGTTTGGTTTAGTTTAGACATTTGATACATTTGTGGGTTTGACCATTAAAATAATGTTGGTAATTTGATTCATTTTGAAAAATTTCAATTTAACTATATTTTTAATTTAAATTAACAGAATATGTTATGGTTCAATGAATTGTGAATTTTATAGATAAGATTGTTTTAGTTTTGATGTGTTTTTTGTGTTCTAATATAGTTCCATTCAATACTAGACAATGAAACTCAAATAAAATTGTAAATTTTTTTTATTGAAAATAGACTTGATGGTTAAGTTAGATAGAAAATGAATCGAAAATTAATGAAATGTAAATATTACCAACCTGAACATCAAAATTTATCCTAAAGAAAAATTTATAAGAAAAAATATGTTTGATTATATATATTACCCAAATTATCATCAAGTTCGAAAATAAATATATATATTTGACTATTTGATTCATTATTATTAATAAATTGATAAAGACCAATAGGGGTAGTTATAGTGTCAATTTCAACCCCACCATCATAAAAATATGCCTTGGGATTATTTCAATAATGGCATTAAATTCATGCCTATGTTAATCTTTCAGATAAAAAACAAGGTTCACCAAAAATTAAAAATATCTGGATCATCAATAGTAAATATGTGAGTCATATAAATAATTTTATATCATCATTAATCAAAAAATATTCCATATCCCATCATTTAATTAAATCACTTTAATTTCATCACAAAAAATTTAACATGGGAGTATTAATGTAATATTTATATTTTCTCAACTACTCCACAGTAAGATACATTTTCATATTGAGGCTAACTATCTAATGCACAGGTATAAGAGTTTTTCATTCACTTTACGATAACACCATTATGTTGGGTTCTTTTTTCTATGGCTTCATCAATGATAATAAAGTTATACCCATTGATCACCATTGATTTTTATTCATAAATAACATAATTTGGAGTATTAGAAAATACTCTTATTTCATTAGTGACATAGTCTAGATGTAAAATAGATATTAGAAATATAAATGAATATTAAAAATATATGAATAATTTTTTTCAATAATACTTATGTCTTCAATTTTAACCAAATGAGATACTTATTTATATGAAATGCTCCTCTACTCCAAAAAGTTATCGAATGATGATTTCTATTAATAATTTCATTATCAGTCATGCATGAATTGATAGAAAAATTATCATATATATACAATTATTTTGGATAGAATAGAAAACCATGTTTAATTAACATTCTAGATTTAGTTATCAAATAAGTAACTCATAAAAAAGACTATGGGATGTGTTATCTGTCACACTTTATGGCTCAATATACTTAATGTATATGATCTATATATTCCAACTATTTGGGAATGTTATGGGAAAATAGGTTCAATTTTATCATAAATATCATCTTCATTTCATATTGGATGTTTACGTATCATGGTCACATTAAACAAATACATTGAACAAAAACACATACATTCTTGTTCCAAGTAACCTTTCATTGTTTAAACGTCTTGATAATTATATTAGTAAGAATTAGAATTTAATTTGTTTATATTTATTTTAATTTCATACATCTGGTTTAATGAAATTGGATATCAAAAAAGTAATTCAGTTAAAAGATGAATGGTGAGATGAATTATGCATATAAAATATTATAGAGGATTGATTTTCTCAAAATCACAAAAAATTAATATTACCACTTCCTCTAA
The DNA here is from genome assembly GCA_963277665.1 of Viscum album. Classification (NCBI taxonomy): domain Eukaryota; kingdom Viridiplantae; phylum Streptophyta; class Magnoliopsida; order Santalales; family Viscaceae; genus Viscum; species Viscum album. Next base: position 1,960,402,410 of record OY728165.1, read on the forward strand.
TTTTATTAAAAAAGTCATGTGTATCGTTTTAGCATTGAAATATATATTAAAATGGTGCAATAAAATCACTTACACCCTTTAATTTTTTTATTTTATTATGGACTTCTATTATAGTCAAATAAATAAGTATGATGTGATAATAATGTGTTTTTAGATAATTTAGCTACAACTATTTTATGTTGCCTGGTTTTGATATACTTTTTGAATACTCATTTAGAACTATCAAGGATTATATTACTTATAGAAAAACATTTTTATAAAGGTTTCATCATATAAGTAGAACGTAGAACATTCCATTTATTTTCCCCAATACACAAAGTATGAAATTCTGGTCTGACAACAAAATCAACCATGTAATGCTGATATCAAAAATTATCTTTTTCATTCCCCTTGAGATTTAGAATAATTTAAAAGAAAAATTCACATATATTTCTTTCAATTTGAATTACATCTCAACTATGATGCACCAAATTAGTAGGATAATATGGGAACTCAAAGAAGATACATTTCATCATCAAATTATAATTTTATTTAGTAAAAAAATTATTTCACATTTAGCTTTCATTTAAAATATCCTGAATGATAAAATAACATCTAAAAATTAATTAAGAACATAATTTCATGATATATGTTATGGAAGATTTTTTAACTCAATTGTATTGTCAAACCATAAATGATTATTTTAGTATGGATGGTCCATTAAAAGTTATCATTGAAGTCATATGAAATAGAAAATATAAAGTTATTTAATTCAACAAAATTTTGTATTCTTTATAAAAATAGGGAAGTAAGTTTTTTCTTCTATGATCCTGCTATAAATCATTTTGTAAGAAGAAAAATTATTTATCATCTAAATAATCACATCACAATATGAAATGTAATTTTTAAACCAGCTTCATATATGCTTTAAACAACATTCCAAAGTTACATTAACTCCATTATTAAAGGATTTAAGTATAAATATATATCATTTATGATATCAAAAGCCATATATATTAGTATACGCATGAATGTTAATTGGTTTTTCATACTCATCCATGAATAACTATTATAAATGTGAAAGAAAATTGGACATGTGTTATATAAAACAAGAATTAGAAAATGGATCAAAACCATCACATGATAAACCCAACCACACATTACACACCTTATATTCAAAATCAATATATTGATAATAAAATGTATATAATTTTTTATCTTTCTATGGTAAAAATTAACTCGTCATTATCTTTATTTCTCTTAGTATTATGTCTATATATATGTTTTTTTGATTTCATCAGTCGTGAATATATTTTGGATCCTATGAAACAATTAAAAGTGAAAAATTATTTTTTTGGTACAGGAGTTGGTTTCCCATCAGAATTTGGTTTCCATAAAGACATTTTAGATTTTATAAAATCATTTCATCTGATTGTTTTCTAAATTAATACTTTCAATCTTTTTGGAAAACGGGAATATTTATTTAAAAAAAATAAACTTCATCTATTAAATTACTTTCCATATAATAAATAGAGTTAATATATACATCATCAAGAAGTAAGTTAATAAAAAAGGTAATAATATAATTCATTGAAATATTATAACATTCAGATGTGGTTTTCACTACGAAACATCTTATTAAAATTTCAAGATGTTTTAATATACCACTTTGTCAACTTACTGGATCCCTAGAAGGATCATTCAATTACTTCACTCTAAAGACGAAATCATATTCCTTACATTCATCAAGTTTACTCATGTCATTATATTATATAATCAGGACACACATATTCTCATGATGATGAATAAATAGGAACCTGACATATAATAAATTCGATAATCTATTTCACTCTTTTACATTATGAAAATTATGAGATTGTATTTTCTCTTTACTATAGTTCCATATATAAATGTTTTTTAAACAAAATTTTGTTTTAGGGTAGCTAACTTCTTTACTTCTCCAATTTCATCCAATAAAATTATAACATTGGATGTGTATAATACTATTATCTAAATCATTTTTAATTGAACATTAAATAAATACTCCAACCTCTTTTGAATGATCAGTAGATCAGAACAGTATCATACTTCTATGGTTTTTTCATTTTATTGAAATATATAATAATGTTATATTTTATTTCATAATATAAATGGAATAATATTGAAGTCAAATAAAATATATATTTATATAAATTATAATTTTCAGTTTATTTCAATAAATTTGAAAAAAATTAAATATGATTAATTTCAAGTACATTTTAAATCACTCACGATTTCCATTTAATAAGAAAAAATTTAACATAAGTTAATAAATAATTATATAAAACATATCATATCATGAAAATTTAATTTTGAGAAGGTAAAATTCTATTTTTATATATTTCAAAATTTATATTTATTACCCATATCATAAATTTCATAACATGATCACATGAGATAACACAATACTATATATATATAAAAGAATAGTATTTAAATATTTTCTACCCAATAATAAAAATATGCATAATACACCATAAAAATTTCAAATAAAGTAAAAAAACCACACAATTATTATCAAATAATGAGAATTTAATATCATATAATTTCATTTTTTACAAAAAAACATAAAGTAATAGGGTTTTTATCAGGTTATGTGAATAATTAACTATACTTTTTTGAACTAGTTTTAAACATAATTATTACATTGATTGAATAAATTATAAAAATGTGTATTACTAAAGAGTAATAAAAATTTATTTTGATAGAAAACACACAAAATTTGGAACCATATATTGAAATCATTAAAACATTATGGTTTTAAAAATAAATAAGAAAACAAAAAACCTCAAAATAAAGCTACATTAAAATATCTAGTTTTATTGAATTGATTTGTTCAAATATAAAGATAAAATAATCCATGATTCCCCATATTAATTTATAATTAAATACAAAGCTACTATAAAAGAAAAACAATCTATAACTCAACCCTTTAAAATAAAATCACACCACTTTTAAAAAATATGTTATATAAAATAAGATTTGAAAATTTTCATTTTATTCAAAAACAATCACATGTTATGAAAAATAAATTTTATGGTATTCATATATTAGGGTATAAAATAAAAAAAAGATAGGGATATTATATGTGAAAAGGGTAATGTAATCAATATACAATTATGATTTAAATTGTGGCTTATTTTAAAAAGGATTGGTCAAACAAAAAAATAGAAGTATAATGAAAGGAACTATAGGAACTAATTTCACCACTGTATAGAATAAGAAAACTTGGAAAAGGTGTCAATCAAATGGATTGGGGGCTGATGTAACTGACATTGTATACAAGGGTTTTTAAAAATCCATTGGTATAGGTTAACTAATACCAATTTGTTTCAAAACAATTCATATAGGTTACCATTATAAAGGCTTAGCCAATAGTTTTTGAAAACATTTGGTATTGTCAATGTGGATAGTTCCCATTTCCAATAGTGATTAAATTCATAGAGCCCATCGATTCAATAAATTAATTTATTTTTATAGATCCAACATACATTCATCCATCCTCTAAATTTATATATTATATTAATTTGGATTCCTTAATAGACAGTATTGTTCATCCTAAACCAACTAAGTCATATAACTGCCTCATCATGTCCCATGTCGCGACCTTTTTCAATAAGACCACAATATTCTTTATTTATTCAGACATATAGTGATAAAAAACATTATCCACTAATAATGTATGTATGAAATGTTCTTTCAACTGAATACACATCAATCTAGATTAAATCATCAGGTTTGTAGCTATTTGAATATCACTTTTTGAATCTCTAATTGACACTCGAACATCGTTCCTTCTCCAAAGATCCTATAATAACTCCTTTATGAATAATAATTCTTCCCCATATAATTTCAATTAAATGTATTGTACTTTTAATTTCATTAGTGTAACCATTGATTAGAATTTGGACATCTAACTTATTTTCATTCCACTGAATGTAAACACATAACTAGATGTGATCATATACGTGTCTAACTCTCCATCAAATTACAAGTCCAAAAATCTTTATAATGTCTCATATATTCAAAATAAATTTTTTATATTGTGGAAACCCATTAATTGTTCTAAAATTCACATCACAGCCTAAAAATACTTCATTCCAATGTTTGAAAAACCACTTGACAACTAACACTATATACTTAACATCTATATGAGTACGAACTATGGATTACAACAATCTTCTAACATGTAATGCATATAAAATTCCTTCCCTGTATATGAAAGGTGAATTATGATTTTTTATTATAAATTTTACATCCATCATGTGGTTAAAATATTCTCGCCTCCCATGAAACGTTTCTCTGCCAACATGTACATGTAATCTAATGGTATCAGATATATTGTATTAACTATTGTTTCTCTCACAATTTTTATTCCAAAAATCATTTTCACCAGACTAATGTCCTTTATCTCAAATACCTCAGACAAATCATCTTTGAACTCATTGATAGTTTCCATTACCTAATCATTGATAAGTATGGCATTGATGTATAGATTAAGTTTTACGAAGCACCCATCATCAAATACCTTCTGATAATAGTAGTTATCATTAGTACATTGAATGAACTCCCATTCAACCATGAAATCTTTGAACTTATTAATCAAGTTTCTTTGAGATTGAATAAAGATATAATGGCTAAAACTTATCTTACAAATGATATTTAAGATCTGACAGCTTTGAAAACCTCATAGTTGTTACATAAAGATTTCATTTTCAACGTCTCTATGAAGAAATGTTATCTTCACATACATATATTCTATATAGAATTTCTTGAATGAAAATATAGATAATATTTTTCAGATAGATATATGTTTATCCACTAGAGAATTGGTATCTACAAAATATACCACTAATTTTTATTGAAACTTAGTAACAGATATTCTAACCATATAACTCTATATACTATCTAATTCACCAATAAAAACATAAAATTATTATTTTTTGAATGTATTTCTTCCTAGTAGGAATATCCATCAGTTATCATGTTTCAAACACATGGATGAAATCTATTTTATCCCTCATCAGACCCTCCAATTATTACATGTATTTAAAACACCTCATTATTTCCAAAATGTAAGGATCTCTTTCATCCTCAAGAAGAAATCAAATAAAGGTACTTATATACCTTTTCACATGGTCCCTCACTCAAGTAGATCTTCATATTTTTTTATACTATTTAACTCAATTAGATACTATAACATTTTGATATTAAACATCTAGTGTCCTTGCTCAAGGATCTATAGTCCTTGATCGTTCAATAAATATAGACTTGGAAAATCCATCACATCATGACCACTGACCAATAATTACACTGAATAATCTAACTCTTCTATAAGAGACACTCATACCATATATAGCATCTAAAAATCCATCTAGGTGAACTTCTATATCTGATGATACATTTTTCTTCTTCAAAAAATTACACTAGGGTATGCTACATCCACAATATCTCTTCATTGAAGACAATTTTTTTTTATTTTTATAATGGTTTGAGAGTCATTATCCTATAGTCTAAAACTGAACACTTGATCACCATGGCTAATAAAGTTAAATGCTTGAGACATTACCTCTAGCATATCCCATTACTTGGAATAAATTTTGGCATGGTAATGTACATCACAATATTTGATATTGGTTAACTCATACATCATTTTAGACTAATAGAATTCTATTAGTTTCTATTCAATTGGATATTGTGCACGTTGGTTGACTATGTAAGCTACACAATTTATTGCTTCTACCCAAAAAAAACATGAGGAATGATACAAGAATCGTAATTATTTTTGATTTATCAACAAGTGTCTAGTTTTTCACCTATACACCAATATTTTTCCACATTAACATGTATATTATTATTAAATGGAATCCCTTAATTCCTACTAAACCTATAGAACATCATATTTTCATACAACCCACTTTATTAAAACAATAATAAATTGAACTAAAAACAATCCTCATTTTCACTATGGACATCCACTAAATGAATATTCAAAAAACCTTATATTTATTATTTTTAAAGTAAAAAAACCCATTCCATAGGAAATAATCAATAAATTTCATATAATAGAGTTATTTTTTGTGATAATACAGTGGAAATCATCTTCGATTATTCATGTGAACTAATCACAACATTGAGTGATTGGATATATCCACTTCCATATAAAAGGGATAATTTTGTTGCTTACAAAATACACAATATATTAATGTATGATACTCCATGCTCCTAGTCATAAATATAACTTTTTCAGTAATTATTTACATCCCTTCCTCAATTAGATTCACTATAGTGTTATTCAATATCATGGAGGAAGTTATTTTTCGAGCATGTAATACTCCATTTGATACCACTAAAAGGTATAATATCTCTTCCTTCATGCATTTTCAGTCATCATGAAAGCATGATAAATTTTCAAAGAACCATCCATGAATATCATAAAAAACCTGTATCATCATGTATCCAAATTGAGATTATTTTTTACCTTAATCCTAGTTTATCTCACATTTCCTTCAAATCTGAAAAGGTTTTATTACTTATCAATATTAATACATCACCTTTCCATAAAATGTTAGGAAAAATTTCATGATAAGGATACACCATTAAAAGACTAATTTATGTATAATTCCACATAACTAATCACTTTTATTTTTAGTGGATTGATATTCTGATGTCCTTTACCCAAACCCCCATTGAATTTATGGCACTTAGTTGAAAAATATTCCAAACATTGGACACATGAATTTAAAGAAAAATGTAGAAGAAATTTTTTAAGTTTTCAATATATTCTCTTTAGTCATTATTTAGTCAATCTTTTATTCCATTGTTATAGAAAAATTGATAACAATCTATTGAGAAACTAATTTTGTAGTTCCTCCTTCCAATTACCTTATGTAGACTTTTCTTCCTTATTGTACATAGTATTCATTCAATGTTATACACATTTTAAAAGAGAAATAAATCCTATTTTTGTTGATTTTGTAATTCAAGATCAATTCACATACATCTATAATACTCATGTTATACATTATAAATAATTTAATCACTATGGTGACAATAGAATCCCATAGTTCTGGGAGCGAATAAAGTATCAAAAGTGACCATTAGGAATCGATGAAGTATACCTTTATTGATTTCAACTATCTCCAGATGATATTAATGGGATTAATATTATTGGTATTATACATAACTTTGAACAAACTTAAGTTAAATTTCCTATATAATAACAATATGTTGGTCATCATCGTTTTTCTTACATGTCGATAAGTGTATTCATGTGTTATAGAGTAAACATCACTTTCTGAATTTTTATTTCCACATTCTGGGTGAGTGACATATGAATCACACCATGTTATTTATTTTAAATCTCATATCATTCTTAATTTTTACTTTATTTCAAACTGGCTTCTATTAATGGAAGATCAATATCATTTCTAGTATGAGATCTTCCATTTTCATTTTCTTAAATCCAAAATATTTCTACCCATACATATATATCTAGTCATTACTTTCATCAGATTTCATTCATCTTGAGGATGTGAATAGACCCAAATCATGGAAAATAATGATAATGATAAAGGACTAATTCTAGGGATGAGGAATAATATAGCTACTAAACCATGGTCAAAAAGCATTATCAAAGATTTTTTATCTAGATAGTACTCTAACAATAGGGTCTAATACAAAATGTTTAGTCCATGGACACCATATGATTAATCACTAGATAAAACTCCTATATAACAAAAATGCATGAAAATATAGTTCCCTAGTGACCCAATGTTGCAATATTTTATGAAATGATTACATACACACCCAAAAAACCATACTAAAACATAAATACACTAGATTAAATTCTACCATTATTGATTCTTATGAAAAACCCCCTTCATTCAGTGAAATACATCAACCACCTTGACTCCATTATCTGGTAAACATTTCTATATAATCTATCTATCTAGGAATAACTAATGTTTGAAATTCATTTTGTGGAAATGGCTTCTTTTAGATGTTCCACCCAATTATATCATATAATGGTTATTATCAAATTATATCATTTAATTCAATCATCCAATTTACTAATCTATATAATTGTAGATCAATTTTCTTGAATAAAATTATTATATTTGATTCATTCATGCTAATCTAGTTCATTGTACATTTTATGTACATGGAACCTCCATCTGATAAACTAACGCCGTTGGTAGGAAAATGGTTTCTATAGCCAAAACCTAACACAAACTGAAATCATTTATCACATTATCTTCCACGCACACAAACATGCTATACTGATGTTCACTATGTCAGGGTAGTTTCCATCTTAGACCAGACAATTCTCTAAACTACCATACTATGGAAGTTCCTTTAATAAAAAATTATAATATTTCCTTATGTAAACAAAATTATTATAGACTTAGTATATTATCACCTTATTTCACATCATAAATAAATACGGTTGAATCTATATCCAACACACCTTTTTTTTATTCCAATACTCATTTTTGAAAATATATAATAAATTTTCACTTTATGTTATATCATATGTATCAATTTTTGAAAATCCACCAAAACCTATTCAATATATTTTCATGAACACTTTTTAGGTAGTTATCAAATATTCATAAATAAGATATTCATGAACACAATCATTGAGTGTGACCCCAGGGGAAATTATTTCAAAAAAAATAAATATGACTTCATGAATACATAATATAAATAAGAAATTATACCCTCTAACTAACTGTCAATTATACAAAAGCTACAAAGGGATCCTGCATGATCTCTATCAAACACACAAATCATCATGCTTATCATTAATAGTAGTTTCATATACAAGTATATAAAATTAGATAAATTACTTTTCTATTGCATCAAGTTGTCATGAGACATAGTGTATATCAATATCATATAATCTACTCACATATTCATGATTATCTGAGAATATAAAGAACAGGTTAATGAATAAATCGCATGTAAATTATCTAATAAAATGATCATATCTCATACCCCTTATCCAAGGAGATAATTTCACCATGTTTACCTTATTTAAGTATGGTTATATATTAACTCATTAAATATCATTCAATGTTTAAGTGTCATTCTTATCATATGAGTGGAAATTTTTTATTTTTGATTACCACAATAAAATGATATACTCCAAATTATACTCAATAACCCATGATTATCTACACCTAGAAGATTGAATAATAATGGAATAAATATATGAAGGTTCTTGGGATATGTATCTTATCAACCTCAGGTGTATGGATTTAATATAGAATAACCACCCCTATCATAGTTAATTAATATATTATGATACTCCATGTGGTATAATTATAAATTTATCCATTTTATAATAGTAATTTTGTGTCCCATGATCATATTTCATATATTTATATGAAATTATATTCATCTTAACCATAATATTTTATAAAAAAATATAATATTCCAGGGAAAACATCTATAATGGATTACTCAAATTCACACATTGAGAGTTTAATTATCATTAAATTTTAAATATTATATTTACACTAGGGGATAAATAATGTGTATACATACATTATTATATAAAAATTGATATTATATTTTCAATATCTAATAATAATGCAAGGAAATTGATTCTTATGATCAAATCATATCATCTCTCATATGAAAGACTGCTAGAGATGACTAAGGATTCCTTCACTTTTAGGGTATTTTCGATATTCATTACAAATATACTAAATTACTTCCAAATATATATGTTTCCTTCAGATTATTCAATCCCATTGTACTCCTTGGGTGATTATCATTGTAAATATTTTTTATCATAAAGGTGGTAATTAAGAATTTTATTCTTAATGTCTGACTTTAGAACATAATTTTCAAACTCTTATACTTCACAATAAATATTTTTATTATCCAAATATCTTTTATTTTCTACTTAGAACACATTTTTATGTTCATCATCGTCTTCATGGAAAATTTCATTTAAACTACTAGTATGAGGAAATATCTTTAAAAAATATAACACTTTAAATTAATAACCTTCTATACTAACACATTCTAAACACATTTAAGATATAAAAAAAATATTTAATATAGTATGGTAAATAATTGTATCACTTTCAATTACTCATCACTGACATACGCTAAACCCTTTTATGATATTAAATGAAATTCTATTTTAATTTTTATTATCATAATATAGTTTTTTTTATATTGAACATGTCTATTTCGAAATATACTCTCACTAACCACTTAAAAACTATATTCTCTTAAATATTTCATATAAAAATAACTACACACTTTTTGTAGTATAATAATAATTCTTTTCCATTAGTGGAAAAGTTTAACAAAAAAAACATTAATAACCATATATTATTTTGAATTCTATGTGTCTTTTGTGATATAAAAAACTAAAATAAGACTTCATTTATAAAAATATGCAAATAATGGAGGTGAGAACTCAAACATTAATATTTTAATGGTTTTTTAGTACTCATCCATGAATAATTATTATAAATGTAAATGAAAAATGGATATGTGTTATATGAAACAAGAATTTGAAAATGGATGAAAACCATCACATGAAAAACCCAACCACACATTACACACCTCATATAAAAAATCAATATATAGATAATAAAATATATGTTATTTATTATCACTCTATGGAAAAAATTAACTCATCATCACCATTATTTCTCTTTGTATTATGTCTCTATATATTTTTATAGATTTAATCTTTCATGAAAATATTTTGGAACTTATGAATTAATCAAAAGTGAAAAACTATTTTCTTGGTACATGATATGGATTCCAATCTACATTTGGATTCTATAGAGATGTTCCCAATTAAATAAAATCAAATAATATAATTGTTTCCTATAATAATAGTCTCAATATTTCATGAAATCATGATGTTTATTTATAAAGAATCCAACTTCATCGATTAACTGACATTCAATATAATACATAGAGTTAATATCTACATCATCAGGAAGTATGTTCTTAAAAATGGTAATAATATAATTGATTGAAATATTAGAACATTCATACATGTTTTTTACAAGAAACAATCTTATTAAAATTTCAATATGTTTTATTATACCACATTGTCAACATACTGGAGCCTTGGAAGGATCATTCAATTTATTCACTCTGACGAAAACATCATATTCAATACATTTAGCAAGTGTACTCAAATCATTGTTTTCTTTAATTAGGATACACATATTCTCACGATGATGAATAATTGGGAACTTGACATATAATAAATTCTATAATCTATTCCACTCTTTCAGATCATGAAAATTGTGATATTGTCTTTTCACATTATTATATTACCATATATAAATGTTTTTTGAAAACCATATTTTGTTTTATGGTAGCTATCATTTTGACTTAACCAATTTCATCCAATAAATTTATAACACTGGTTGTGTATAAGACCAATATCTAAATCATTTTTAAATGAATAATAAAAAAATACTCCAACAAATTTTGATTATGCTTTGGATCAGATCAATATAATATTCAAAAAAATTATCCATTTTATTGAAAAATATAATAATGTTATATTTTATTTAATAAAATAATTGGAATAAAATCAAAGTAAAATAATATATATATTTATAGAAATGTTAATTTTCACTTTATTTCAATCACATTGAAAAAATATAAATAAGATTAATTTCAAGTACATTTTAAATCACTCACCATTTCTATGTAATAAGTAAAAATATAACATAGTTTAATAAATCATTATATAAAACATATCTTATCATGAAAAAATAGTTTTTAGAAGTTAAAATTATATTTTTATGTTTTTCAAAATTTATCTTTATTACACATATCATTAATATCATAATTATATCCCTTGAGATAACATAATACTGTATATATAAAAGAATAATATTGAAATATATTCTATAAAAGAGTCATAGTTTGAATGATACCACATTAAAATGGTCAAATAAAGTTACAAAAAACAAAAAATTATTATCAAATAATGGGAATTTAATATCATATAATTTTATTTTTACCAAAAAAACATAACGTTATGGGGTTTTTATCATCTTATGGGAATAATTAACAACAATTTTTGTTAAAATAGTTTTAAACAAAATTATTAAATTGATTGAATAAATTTTTAAAATTTTTATTAATAAAGTGTAATAAAAAATTATTTTTATATAAAACACACGAAATTGTGAAACATAAATTGAAATAATTAAAACTTTATGGTTTTAATAATAAATAAGAAAACAAAAACACCTCAAAAGAAAGTTATTTTAAGATATTTAGTTTGATTTAATTGAATTGTTAAAACAGAAAGTTCATATAAACCATGATAACCCATATTACATTATAAGAAAATACAAAGCTACTATAAAAGAAAAAACATTTATAACTAAACCATTATTAATAAAATCACACCACTTTCAAAAAATCATTTATATAAAATAGATTTTAAATATTTAAGTTTATTCAAAAAAATCACATGGTAAGAAAAATAAATTTTAGGGTATTCAAAAATTACAGTATAAAATAAAAAAATATAGGGAAACTATTTGAGAAAGGAGAAATGTAATTGAAATACCTTGATTATTTAAATTATGACTTATTTTAAGAAGGATTGATCAAAAAATAGAAGTATAATGAAAGAAACTATAAGAACTAATTTCACCACATTATTGAATATGAAAAAGGGAAAAAGGCATCCATCAAATTGATTGGGGGCTGCTATAACTAAATTTTTATACCAATGATTTTAAAAATACATTTGTAAAGGTAGAACTATACCAATTTTTTTCAAAACATTTCCTATAGGCTACCATTAAAAAGGATTAGCCAATAGCATTTGAAAACGTTTGGTATTGTATGTGGGGATATTTCCTATTTCATGTGGTGATTAAATGTTGGAGTCCCTCCCTTCAATATAATATTTCATTTTTATTGATTCAACATAAATTCATCCAACCTATAAATTTCTATATTATCTTAGTATTGTTACCTTAATAGACACTATTGATCATCATAAACCAACTAATTCATAGAATTACCTCATCATGTCCCATGTCGTGACCTTTTTCAATAAGACCACTAAATATTATGTTCCTTCCCACATCTGTAGAAACAGAACTTTATCTTCCAATAACGTGTGTATGAGATGTTATTTCAACTAATTAGACATCAATCTAGATTAAATCATCAGATTTCTAGCTATTTTAATGTCTCTTTCTGAATCTCAAATTGACACTCTAACATCTTTCTATATCCTAAGATCCTCTAATAACCCCTTTATCTTCAATAAGTCCCCTAATATACATTAAATGAAATGTATTTTAATTTTAATTTGATGAGTGTAACCATTGATTAAAATTTGAATATCTAACTTATTTTCATTCCATTGAATGTAAACACATAACTATATGTGATAATCTATGTGTCTAACTCTCCATCAAATTACAAGTACAAAAATATTTATAAAGCCTCATATATTATAAATAGATTTTTTATATCGTGGAAACCCATTAATTGTTTTAAAATGCACATCACATCCTAAAAATGTTTCATTCCAATGTTTGAAAAACTTCTGACAACTAAAACTACATGCACAACATATATATGAGTACGAACCATGGATTACATTAATATTCAAACATCTAATGCATATAAAATCCATTCAATGTATATGAAATGTGAATTATCATTTATTATCATAATTTTTCCATCCATCATATTGTTACAAAATTATCCTCTCCCATGAATAATTTTTCATCCAACTTGTACATGTAATCTAATGGTAATAGATATAATGTATTAACTATTATGTCTCTCACAATTTTTATCCCTAGATTCATTTTCACCAGACCAAAGTCCTTTATCTCAAATACCTCAGTCAACTCATCCTTATACTCATTGATTGTTTCCATTACATAATTATTGATAACTATGTCATTGATGTATAATTAAAGGTTTATGAAGATCCCATCATAAAACACCTTCTAAAAATAGTAGTTATCATCATTACTTTGAATGAACTCCAATTCAACCCTAAAATCTTTGATCTTCTTAATCAAGGTCCATGATGCTTACATAAATATATAATGTCTACACCTTATCTTACAAATGATATCTATGATCTGCTATATTTGAAAACCTCCTATTTGTTACATAAATATTTCATCTTCAAGGTCTCTATGAAGAAATGTGATCGTCACATTCATCTATTCTATATATAATATCTTGAATGAAACTATAGATAATATTTCATAGATAGATATATGTTTAACCACTGAAGAAATGGTATCTTAAAAATATAACCCTTATTTTTCTTATAACTCATTAACAAATATTCCGACATTATGACTCTATGTGCTATCTAATTCACCCATAAAAACATAAAGTTATTTTTTCTGAATGTATTTCTTCCTAGTACGAATATCCATAAGTTATAATATTATAAACACATGGAAGGAATCTATTTTATCCCTCATAGGACCCTACCATTATTACAAGTATTTTAAAATCCTCACTATTTTCAAACTGTCAAGATCACATTCATCCACCAGAAGAAATAAATGAATGTTACATATATACCTTTTCACTTTGTCCCTCACTTATGTGGATCTTCATAGTTTTCCATATGATTTAACTCTATTCATTACTATATCTTCTAGATATTACACATCTAGTTTCATTGATCAAGGATCTATATTTTTTCATATTTCATTACATATATCCTTGGAAAATCAATCAGATCATGACTATAACCAATAATTCCACTGAATAATCTAATTCTTCTATAAGAGACATGAATACTATATTTAGTATCTAAAAATCCATCTACCTAAACTTCTATATCTGATGATACATTTTGTTTCTTCCAAAAAATAACACTGGGGTATTCTATATCCACAATATCTCTTCATTGAAGACCAATTATTTTCATTTTGTAACCTTCTGAGAGTCATTATCCAAGAGTCTAAAACTGAATTCTTCATCACCATGGATAATAAAGTAACATGCTTAAGACATCACCTATAGCATACCTCATTACTAGGAATAAATTTTGGGAAAGTAAAGTACATCATAAACATTGATATTGGTTAACTCATACATCATTTTAGACTAAAATGATTCTGGTAGTTTCTCTTTAATTGGTGATTATGTACATTGGTTGACAATGTAAGCTGCATAATTTATTGCTTCTACCCAAAAAACATGAGGAATGATAAAGGAATCGAAATTATTGTTTATTTATCTACTAGTGTATAGTTTTTCATCTCTACACCACAATTGTTTCCACATTAACATGTAGAGTATTATTAAATGGAATCCTCTTATTCCTACTAAACATATAGAACTACATCTTTTCATACTCTCCACTATTTTGAAACTGTATGGAATTAAATGAAAAACATGTCTCCTCTTTACTATGGACATCCACTAAATGATAATTCAAAAAACCATATATATATTCTTAATGAAGTAAACCAAACCATTAAAAATGAAATAATCAATAAATTTCAAATAATAGAGTGATTTTTTGTGAGAATTCATTGAAACTGGTCCTCGTACATTCATGTGAACTAACCACAAAATCATGTGACTAGATATTTTCACTTCCAAATAAAAGGGAACATTTTTGTTGCCTACAAAATACACAATATATGAATGTGTCATGCTCCATGATCCTAGTCATAAATATAACTTTTTTAATAATTATTTACATCCCTTCCTCAATTATATTCATTATAGAGTTATTAAATATCATGGAAGAAGTTACTTCTCTACTATGTAATACTCCATTTGATACCCTAAAAGGTATAATATCTCTTGTTTCATACATTTTAAATCATCTTGAAAGCATGATAAACATTAAATGAACCAACCATGAACATAATAAAGAATTTGTTTCGTGATGTATCCATATTGTGATTATTTTTTACCGTAATCTTGGTTTATGTCACATTTCCTTCAAATCTGATAAGTTATTATTCCTTATCTAGATTAAAACATAACATTTCTATAAAATCTCGGGAACCATTTCATGATTTGGTTACAACCTTCCAAGACTAATGTATGTATAATTCCACATACATAATCTCTTTTATTTTTAGTGGAATGAAGTTCTAAAGTATTTTACTCAAGAAACCATATAATTTATGGTACTTAGAAGAAAACTAGTCCTATCATTGGGCACAAGATTTAAAAAAACATCTAGAAGAAAACATTATAAAATATTACATATATTCTATTTAATCATTATTTAGGCTATATTTTATTCCATTTTTATAGAAAAATAGGTAACCATCTATTGAGAAAATAATGTAGTAGTTCATACTTTCTCTTACCCTATGTTGACTTTTCTTCCTCATTGTACATTGTATTCATTATATGTTATAAACATATTAAAATATTGATAAATCATATTATGATTGATTTCGTAATTCAAGATCAATTCCCAAAAATCTCTATTACTCATTTTATCCATTGTAAAGAATTTAATCACAATGGAGACAACGACATCCCATGGTTTTGGGAGAGATTAATGTAATAACAGTGCCTATTAACAATCTATGAAGTATACATTTATTTATTACAACAATCTCTAGATGATATTAAAGGCATTAATATGATTGGTAGTATACATAACATCTAACAAACCCATGTTCAACAACCTATATAATAAGAATATGTTGTTCATCATCGTTTTTTCAAACATGTTGATAAGTGTCTTCATGAGTTCTGCAGTAAACTTCACTTTATGAATTTTTAATTACACTATCTAGTTGAGTGACATCCGAATCACACCATGTTATTTATTTTCAAACCCCATTAATTCTTCTATTTTAATTGATTTTATACTGGATTCTATAAATTGAAGATCAATATCATTTTCTGGTATGAGATACTCTATTTTCATTTTTCTAAATCCAAAATACAACTCCCCAAACTTCATTATCTAGTCATTACTTTCATCATATTTCATTAATTTGGAGGATGTGAATAGACCCAAATCATGGAAAATAATGATAATGATTAGGGACTAGTTCTTGGGATGAGGGAATAATACAGCTACTAAACCATGTTCATAACAACTTATCAAGGAATGTTTATATAGATTGACCTCCAACCATAGGCTCTAATACCACATGTTGGGTCCATGGACACAATCGGATGAATAACTATATGAAACTCCTCTAGAACATAAATACATGAAACCATAGTTCCATTGTGATCTAATGTTGCAATATTTAAAGAAAGGATTGCATTCACACCCAAACCACCAAACCACAACATAAATCCACCAGATGAATGTATATAGAATACTATCGATTATAATGATTGGAATGAACAAATTAGATGAACAAGAAAAATAAAAATTAGTTTACATGGTTAAAAATATACTAATACAGATGGAGATGTTTCTTAACTTTTATTTTGTAAATAATATATCATCATTACTATTTATATTACATCAATCATATGTGATCAGCAGCCCCATTAAAAATTAAATCCAATTAATGCGGCTTGAAATATTTGCCTCCAAATCTTTGTGGGATGAATTCCAACTCAACTGATCACCTTGAAAAACCCCCTTCATTCCGTAAAATAAGTCAACCACCGTGACTCCCTCATTTGGTAAATAGTTTTATACACTATATCTATCTAAGAATAACTATAAATTTAAATTCACTTTGGGGAACTGCCTCTTTTATAATGTGCCACACAATTATATCATCTAATGGTCATTATCAAATTATATCATTTAATTCCATTATACAACTACCTAATCTATATAATTGTTGATAAAAATGTTTTTGAATGAAGGGATTATTTTTGAGTTCTTCATGCTAATCTAGTTCATTGAAAATTTTATGTACATGGCACCTCCATCAAATATGATAATGTTTTTTGTAGGAAAATGCTTTCCAAATCTGAATCCTAACAAACACTGATATCATTTATCACATTATCTTCCATGCACATAAACACACTATACTGATTTTTACTATATCATGGTAGTTTCCATCGTAGACCACACTATTCTCTAAACCTCCACACTATGGAGGTTCCTTTCATAAATAATTATAATAATTCCTCATGAAAACTAAAGTATTATAGACATAGTATATTATAACCTTATGTCACATCTGCAATAGAAACTATTCAATATATATCCAATATGCCTTTTTAATTTTTTTTCAATTCTCGTTTTTGAAAATATATAATAAATTTTCACCTTATGTTATATAATATGTAACAATTCTTGAAAATCCACAAAGCCTCTTCAATATATTTTCAAGAACAATTTTAAGGAAGTTATCCGGGTTTCATAAACAAGATATTCATGAACAAAATCATTGAGTGTGACCCCATGGGAATTTATATCACCAAAAATAATTATAACATCATGAATAAATTATAGAAATAAAAAAATATACCCACTATCTAACTGTAAATTATACAAAATCTACAAATGGATCTTACATGATCTCTATCAAACACAAAGATCATTATTCTTATCTTTAATAATCATGTAATATAAAATTATATAAAATTAGTTAAATTATTTTTCTATTACATCATGTGGTTATGAGACATAGTGTATATCAATATCCTATAACCTAATCACACATTCCTGATTATCTGAGTATATAAAGACCAGGTCGATGAATAAATCACAAATAATTTATCTAAGAAAATGATCATATCTTCAGGGATATAATTTCACCAAATTTACCATATTTAATTATGGTGATATATCTAATCATTAATTATCAGCCAATGGTCAAGTAGAATACTTTTCAAATGTGAGGAAAAATTTCATATTGGTTTAGCCCAATATGATGATATAATAAAAAATATTCACAATCACCCCTAATTATCTTAGCCTCAAGGATTGAATAATAAAGGTATAAATATATTAAGGTACTTGGGATATGTATCTTGTCGACCTCATGTGTATGGATTTAATATAAAACATTCACCACTATCATAATAAATAAATAGTGTATGATACTACATGTGTTATCATTGAAAATTAATCTAATGTATAATAGTAATTTTGTGTCTCATGATCATATTGAATATCTCTATATGAAATTATATTCATCTTTACCATAAAATTTTATCACAAACTATAACATTCCATGGAAAACTTCAATAAAGGATTACTCAAATTCAAATAATTGGAGTTTAATTATCATGAAAATTCAAACATTATATTCACACTAGGGGACAAATAAAGTGTATATTTAAATTATTATAACAAAATAAATTCAATATTTCTAATATCTTATAATAATTATAAGAAATATATGCATATGATCAAATCGTATCACCTCGTATATGAAATACTGTTAGAGATGACTTGGGTTTCCTTCACTTTTTGAGTATTTTCTAAATTCAATACATATCTACATAATTCTTACCAAATATATATGTGTCATTTTTATGAAACCCTCCCATTTTACTCCTTGGGTGATTATCATTTGTAAAGATTTTTTGTAAAAAAATTGGTATTTAAGAATATTATTCTTAATGTTCTACATAAGAACATTTTTTTCATACTCTATTACTTCACAACATCTATTATTATGATCCTAATAACTTTTATTTTCTACTTAGAACACTTTTTAGGTTCATCATAATCATCATGGAACATTTCATTTAAACTACTAGTATGATTTAACCTAATTAAATAATATAACACTTTTAAATTAATAACTTTCTCTACAAACACATTCTAAAGACATTTAAGATATAAAATAATAATTACTATATTATGGTAACTAAATGTAACACTTTTAATTTCTCAATACTTACATAACGTAAAAAAAATTTATGATATTAAGTGATATTCTATTTTAAATTTTATTAGTATAATCTAATATTTTTTTAATTGAAAATTTCTATGTCCAAATATACTCCCACTAGACGCTTAAAAACTGTATTCTCATCAATATTTCATATAAAAACAACCACACACTTTTGTGTTGTATAATAATACTTTTTCCCATTATTGGAAATTTTTAACAAATGAAATATTAACAACCATGTCTTATTTTGAATTATATGTGTTTGGTGTAGTATAGAAAAAACAAAATAAGAATTCATTTGTTAAAATTAGCAAATGAATGAGGTCGGAACTCTTTATTTCCTATTTTAACAAAGAATAGTGATAATCACTTTTGACTTAGATAAAAACATTTTTATCCATAACTAATTTTTATAACATGTTATAAAATCTAATGAATCCTAAAACAAATATACCAAATAATCATCTCATTTATCCATCAAAAACAATTTTTCATTAGAATATCTTATCATATATGATAAAGAAATGAGATTATAAGTAGACATCTTTAATTCCCAATTGATTTATTATTTTAGGCAAACCATCACATATAAATTCTTAAAGTATGATTCCCTTGTTTTGTCACTTAAATGCATAATTTTATCTCTAATAATCAATCCTTCATACTATTTAAAATCATATTCATATTCAATATAACTATTAATTGTTTAATGAGTATAATATCCCATTGAAAATATAATAACATATTTATATATTCTTAATACCTAATGTTGAATTTCAATAGATTCTTTTATCCCCTATTGGAGTTCTAGATATATCCACATATGTTGTCTATATTTTACATACTTAAAATACTCCCCCACACTTGAAGCTCTTTTCTTGTACATAGATGTTGGTTTGAAATCCCCAAGAGGTCTCTTATTATATTTGTGGAAAAAATGTTTACCCCTTCCTTTTTGTGACAACATCACAGAACTGAAGCATGGATTTCCATTATCATGTAGTCATATGTTGGGCTTATTCATGTAGTGATTCACAATAGACATTCAAAACCTTTCTGATAGTGATTATAAAAATAATTTAATGGATGGATCTATCATTATTGGTAACCGTAGTATCATAAATTAATTTTTGTACACAAAAATATTGATCATACATGTAGGTATAAAGGTTACCCTAGCCACTTTCTCTAAAATAATGATTTTAAAATTGTATTTCTCTCATTTATAGCTTGTTCTTGATATAAAATTATCAATTTTTATATCATCCAAAAACCATCCACATTCTCATATTTCATTTATAATATCGGAACTATAATAAATAATAATTAATTTACTGCATAAAAAAATATTTACTATCATTTATATATGTATATTTTCTTATTTACTAGATTCTTCAAAAAAGATATATCTCACGATGTCACTTCACAAACTCATTGAACTTTATTTTCTTACATAATAATAATTAGTATGACTCTATGTAAGTAAAAGAAGTCTCTTCAATTTATATTCACAAACTCAAGAATTTATATCATGTTAATTTTGTTTTTGTCAATGACATCTCATCTAAAATGGAAGGTTTCATCTAATGAGTTTCATGATATACATTTATTTACTAAAAAAATTATTAAATATTCCCCCAGTATAATGATTAACAATTAAATTCTATCATACACATAAATGAGGAAATATCATTATTTAATTAATATTTTATTTCACATTAGTGGTCATAAAATAACAAATCTATTTAGGTAATCTATTATAACAATCATATCAGATATAACTAGTGGATTGTTGAGTAAATAATTCTTTTTTGAATCCATGAAATGGAAAAATGAAACTATATTCCTATTGAATATAATATTATAGGGTTTCCTAGTTATGTGTAAGTATAATTGCATCCCAATTATTCTAAACAAACTTGTTTGGGTCCCTTACAAGTTTCTTTCATTAAAACATATAGTCCACGGTTACCTATATTTTGTGTCAATCTACCAGATGGGTGACCAAGGTCATAAAAAGTGTCACATTTGAAGGACTCTAACTCTTGTTATTTTAAGGTAATTTAAATGTCACTATCAAATCTAATTTTTTCATTTTAAATGTATGTATGACACTAATGATTTAGTTTTAAATACATATTCCATCAACCAAAAAAATATATTACAACGATATTGATTTCAAATCGTTCTACACCCCAAATCTCGTACTGGTATACACTTTTAAAATCCAAATATATTTACAAAATACCTAATTTAATAACATGTATATTGTATATGAAACACTTTCATGTAAATTCATGGAATCATATAAGATAAATAATCCATATATGTGTAATCATGTAGTAATAGGTATCCAACCCCAACTTATCTAGATAGTTCTTAATCTCTAAGGGTAGTGAGTAGTACAACCCAAAGCCCCTCTACCCATGGTTTTTTAATCAATAGATACACCAACCCCATCATGATCTTAACACCTAACACGTATACACTATAATTAATTTTCTTAACTCATGTTTATAACAAATACAATAACAATTCTAGGAAGAATAAAACAGAATCAGTATTCATAAAATCCTCCATTTTCTAATTCTAGTAATTTTGATCTTTTTGGTGGTTAAATTAATGTTTGTGATGTTTTAAAGGTTGTATAGGTTCATAAAATGGTGTTTTTGTATTTTTAGTTGCACCACATGTAGGTTCAAACAATGTTATTGTCCATTTCAAACCTACAAACCACATGTGTGACATGAGAATGACCGCCATGCCCAGATATGGGATAGTCTTTATTCTATAATATTAAAAGTCTTCTTGTGGTCCAAATCATTAATGGACTCACGATGCCATGGTGGAAGGCATTGTGAGTCCAAAAAAAAGATTTAGTACAACACAGTAGATGTTCACTATAGAGGGATTTGAGGGATTGATGTATTCAAGGCCGCCATTGTCAAAATGGTAATCACCATGTCATGGTGATGAGTATTTATAATTTTTAAATTAATGAATGGAAAACAAATCTTAATTTATTTAATTAATTCCAAATATGAATCCACATGAAATTAATTCAGGGAGTTTTTTATGGGGTTTTGATATCATTTATCCCTTGATAACCCTTTCTCATTCACATCTTGTTGGGATGGTGATCGAGATGAAACTATAGTTAGGCTTTGGAAATTATTCCCTCCTTATCCTCTATTTGGTTATTAGATTAGTCCTTTGGATATTCCTATTCAAATATATTGATTTATCCTTAGAGTTCCTGTAGTGTTTGGGTGTCTTCAGACCAAGGAATTAATATATTAATAATATTTATATATATTTTAATGAAATTACACATATTGTTTTACTATTTATATTTTTCCATTATTTATTACCTATGATGATAAATTTGAGACAATACTTTATTCTTAAATAATGGTTTTACCCTTGGCGCACCTTAATTTTGGTCAGCATCGGACATTTCATTAGTGGTGACCCTTAGCGTGTCTATTTAATAAAATAAATAATTTATTGTTATTAAAAATTTCAAACCTAATTCCCTATATAAATTCAACATTATGGAAAAGAAATTGGGTTATCCATATAACCCCTGGAGGATTTGAGTGTAGGATCCCCATTTATCATTGGATGATTGGAATCAGAGAAGGATGAATTTCAAATCAAGGATAATTGAGAGAAAGGATGCACACACATTGGATCTTCTTCATCATTGGTGAATTCATTATTCACCAATTATTTATCCTTAATTGATAAGGGAAATTTATTTATCTATTTTTTAAAAAATTTAATTGATCAATAACTATTTATTTACCTACATTGATTTATGACATTTTTCATTCTTACATGAACCTGAAAATTTAACAAAAATATTCTTGGTCTTGTTATATGAGATTATTATGCCTGATTAGAACCCTTATTACTACATATTCATGGTTGTTGGTTGAGTTATTGTTGTTAAATGATAATTTTGGTTCGTTCATGTGCATTTATCCCCATCATTCTTCATATTCCTTTTCATTGGACCATATTGTCACAGTATGATATTGTCGGGGTTTGATCAAGCATGATTGAACTCAAGGATTCGATGTTGTTTGGTGACTATTTTATAATATAGATTTTTGTGGATGTATTAGGATGGAATATGGGTAGAAGGTGATTCCTTCATTGATTTGGGATCTGGATCAACAACGAGGGACTTGAAAAATAATCAACATGTGTACTTATTTCTGATTTTCATCCATCATAGTTTTTAGATCGACAGTTGTAGATGGCCCTTAAATTTTGGGTGGTTAAACAAAGTGTGTTTTATTTTAATAATAATATCATTAAATCAATGAATATTTTTTATTTATTTATAGAAACCCTAACTAAAAAACATATTCTATGAATGAAACATGCCTTGCAGACCCCCAGCTGTGGAGGCTATAATTTTAGGTTGACATAAATAACACACGCCTTGCTGACTTGCCACATTCCATGTGACCATGTCATGGATTCTAAATGTGTACATTTTTAGTTCATGGTTATGGACATGGATAGGAACATGGTAATTCAAATATTACATGGGTGTGACCAAGTATAAAGACATGTCCAGGTATATGGGAACATCCAACATACATGAGCATGGGCCAATAGGACATGAGTAATCCTTGGGTGGCTGAGACACACAGTGTACCACCTAAAAAAACAATATAGGAAGGTATTTCATCACAATACATGTACATGGATGAACATTCCCTAATAGTTATGGTGAGGTCAAACACCATGTGACTTTAGTACACACTGTGTACTTCTCTGAGTAACTTCTACCTTTGGTATCTCCTTCTTTGAGTCTTGGATTTCGGCTCGAGAGTAATCTATCATGAACATTTTTATATGTAAAATATGACATACTAATTAATTGTGGAATATAATATATTATTATAGGCTTTCTAAGAATTAATCTTTTTTAGGAAATTCTTGACAAACGTAGTGATCTGGGAAGGATCATCTGAGTGACTTCTGGGACTGTACACCCCTGTCGCACTAGAGCACGAGTCCCCATACTCTTTACAAAGATAGGGTCAGAACTCCTTAATTATATAGAATGGTATATGACCTATATCTATTGAGTGGTAATACCCCATCATTGATTTTTAATAGTGAGTGGGTCCTCCATAAGAGTGAGTGATAACTCATCTTTAGAGAGAAGCAGTAAGGTGTGGGCCCCTCCACGTAGATTTTTATGAGGTTCTGTGTGATGATGAAAATACAAGATAGACTTTTGGAATATTAGGATGACTCGTTATTCATGGTTGGGATGTGAATATGGATATCCCTTTCTATCTCATCTGTGTTTCATTATGGGAATATGTTTATGTATATATATATATAATTATTTTTTATTTATTTTTCTCTATGTATTATGTTGAGCTGGTCTCTGTTGTAACTTTATATTTATGCCTTTACATTTCCCAACCCTGTTGGGTATGTATATACTCAAGACTACATGGTATTTTCACACACATTTCATGTCTTATGAAAATAACAAACAAATTGGTGGGGATATCTATGGATCTTAGTAATACATTGGTGTGTTGACCATGTATGGTGGTCAAACTTATTGATCAAGATCGAGGATATGTTTACATTCATTTTCATCCAGTTTTTTTTGGATGGAACTTAATTTCTATTATGGTTTTTATTTTCCCCCATTTTTTGTTTATACATTCTTACTCTGATGTATTTCCTAGATCTTATTGCATGCATGGTTATACTATAGATGTTACAGTCATTTATTGTTCCACTTGGAATTTTCATGATGATTGATGTTTGCATATATCAAATTACATTAGGATAAGAAATCATTTTTCATTTTATGTCTTATACGAACTAGTTCCTTGCACTTAGACCTAAGGCGGGCTTGGGTTTTTCAAACTTGGCTTATTAACAGCCTTGTGGTTCCCAGTGGGTCGGGTCATAACGAAATGGTAAGAGTACACTTTTCACTTTGGTCAGTGTTAGAGTAAGAACCATGGTAAGGACAGGTTGGTAACCTAGAGAAAAATATTTAGTGTCTCAAGTAGATAATTGAGGCCATTGATTATACTGTTGGTGTCGCCGTTGACGTATCAATTCACTAACACTCCAACTACCAGCTTTTCGATAATGAATACTGAGACATTGGTTATAGGGAATATTTGATACATGAATTATATAGGATTGAGTATTTTGAATATCCTTATTGATTTTTATCCCTAGAAATATTATCATTAAACATGGTATGTATTGATTACTTTTAGGAATCATCCATAAAGGCATCCAACCTAGATATCATTTTAAGATCGTAACAATCACTTATTGAGGTAGGAGACCATAGTTTAGGGGTTATATCAAAATTTGATTCTTCTAGATTGCAAAGAGGAAATGTTACATCCTTTATAGTAATAAGTTTTACAAGAGGGTCAGGATAAGAATTCATGTAGGCTTAGTGTGCTACATGTGTTTTACCATCAAAAAAATTTATGGTTATGCAGGGATCCAAACCTACCACATGTGGAGGATTGGATTGAGTCACTAATCCTTGTCTTTAGTCATCTTCATACCACAATAAACTGAAGGATTCCCTTTTAGACAACCTTCTTCATTGGGAAGAATGGTGATGATTGAGTCTGATGATTCAGACCAATAATGAGACGATTCT
The DNA here is from genome assembly GCA_963277665.1 of Viscum album. Classification (NCBI taxonomy): domain Eukaryota; kingdom Viridiplantae; phylum Streptophyta; class Magnoliopsida; order Santalales; family Viscaceae; genus Viscum; species Viscum album. The sequence continues at coordinate 1,960,428,915 of OY728165.1, forward strand.
CTCATGGTAAGACTTTTAGCAGCTGTTTCACGATGAATATTACCCTTCATGCTCATGATACATATGGATTAAAGATATTATTAAGTTACACCAAGAATATATGATAGTTTTAGAGTATGCCACAAGATTTAGCGACCTCATGTGTTAATCCCTCTCGATGGTTTGAGATGGTTTCTTCCAAGTGTAAATTTTTGAGTATGATCTCTGTAGAGACATGCAAGCAAGAATAGTATCCTTGTGATTTATGACTGATTCTAGTGTACTAGTAAGGAATATAGTGATAGATATATTCCTATAACAAGTAAGTCAGTAAGCTATACCCAGAAGTGGACATTATGTGGCTTAGTGATCTATAGAATTTTTCAAGTGTTATGAAGTCCTAGATATGAAGGAATACTCATTCTATAGAACATACACATTGATCTGTAGTATATGATTCGCATAGATGATCCATTCATCCAAGTGATAGGAAATTATATTATTTTCATGGTTGAGGGGACATGGAATTTGATTTCCTAACTCATCCTGATGATTATGATAAGAATACAATGGATGAATCACTACGATAAATGATGCACCATGATCATGGATCTCCTAGGATGGGATAAGGGAACCCTCAGGGAGTTAGTACTAACAGAGTAGTTGGTGGAGCTTAGGAGGGAGGACCTTCTGGTGGAGGCGAAATTTATGAGATACTTCCACCACTATCACATGATTGTTTATTCCTGGCTCAGATAGAATGTGGTCATGTCCTCATATAGCTTTATACTATGGAGGGATATGTTTAGGCTAGTAATTACATTATTTGAGGTTGAATTTGTCTATTTCCAACGTACTAATAGAAATATGAATGATCCATTTATTTATTTTCTTAACCCTTGTGTGATATTTGGAGCTTCAAGTTGATACTTTATCCCAACATCTAGGTTTATAGGTTTCTAGAGGGAGTGATTATTTTATATTGTATATTTGTCTTTGGTGTATGCTAGCATCAGTAGAGAATTTATCATGGGACCTATTGGGCAAAACAATGTACCCTTATATCATCATCCTTGGTATGTTCTAGATTTACATGGTGTTAGCCTAGATAAACAATCATCACTGGAAATTTAATTGACTTCAGATAAATGGTAAAATATTCTCCTTTGTGGATAAGAGAGATGTCATTAATGAGTAAGTGTGTCTTTTGAGTATGGATATGAAACCCATCTCCCATATATTGATGATGATTTTATCCCATGGTGTTATGGGATATTAAATAATCTAGCATCCATCTATAGTGGAGGATTATATAGATATCTTCTCTAAAGATGTTCATGAACTACCTATGAGATAAGAGATTGAATTTTGTATTTACGTGCACCCTCATACTATATTGATATCTTCTATGGAATATCATATGTCCCCTACCGATATCCATGAGCTGAGGTTGTTGTTTTACGAACATCAAGACTAGGTATTCATTAGAAACTATGTGTCCCACTAAGCTTCTGTAATGTTTTTCATGAAAAATTATGATGGTATAATTTGGGTCAGTATTGATTACATCACCTTATCTAGTTAATAATATTTAAATAATACCCTTAGAAAATTATTTCTGTCCTCATTAACCAGTTTAGAAACACAAGTTGGTTCCTGAATATTGTTCTTAGGTCCGACTATGACCATTTGAGGGTTTACATTGATGTTATTCCAAATACAGAAATTCTGATGTTTTTTGGACACTATGAGTTCCTAGTGATCCCTTTATGTGTGAAAAATTAACTCATTGTGTTTATAGTTCCCAATAACAAAATATTTCATCCACAATTTCTCCAATTTGAATTTTTTCATTGATGACATACTCATTTACTCTACATCAATGAATGTGCTTATAGTGCACTTGGGGATGGTCCTAGACTTAATTAAAGAGATCTTTAATTATGCTAAGATATTGACATAATATTTTTTTATTCATAAGGTTAACTTTTTGTAGAAACTAATCACAATTAATGGTTTATTTTTTGACCCAAAAAAGTTCGATGTGGTTCTTTCTTAGAAGCCGCCAAGAGTGTGTTAGTGGTGTGGAGTTTACATGGTGTGGAAGGGTACTGTTGGAGGTTCCTTGTGGAATTTACTACTATTGAACCCCATTTGACAACATTGATGTGGAAAAGGAATATTTTTGAATAGAATGGTATGTTTTACATAGCTATAGTGGAGCTGAGGCTGAGACTAGAAATTTCTTCTGTATTGAGACTGCTTGAGTAAGGTGTGGAGTACATGGTTTTTGAAATTCCTCTAGGGATGGTGTTAGTTGTTTGTTGGTTTATAATATGTAAATGGTTATATAAGTATTGAGTTAATTGATAACCATTGATTATAACTCTGCTACTCCACACCTATAGTTGGAAATGGTAGTCTCCCTCTGAATATATAAAGGCACTATATTTTGGTTGAGTGTTTTGTTTTTTACATAGACCACCTGAGACCTAGTCATATATTTACTCAGATATATATTAACCATTGATAGAGGCATTTTTTGAGTTACTATTGGAAAATGAATTTGAGATAGTATATCCTCATGGGAATTGAAACATGGTTATAGATTACCTTATATTGAAGTATCATTCATTCTTTGTAGATGATGTGTCAGAGAAGTTGTCTTCGTTTCAATTGACCATTTTACAGGACAGGGTTGAAGATTTTTTTCAGTCAATGGTGAAAAATCCCCCACTTCATCAGTGTTTCATTGAGTCACAATTGGGATGAATCAAATGTGGGATTATTTATTGTTATATATTCTCAAGAAATACAACATATGGATTTTAAAATAATGGGACAATGTAATCCTTTTGGGTGAAAAATGGTGGTTTTGATCAAATTTCATGAGGTATTTATGGATTTTCAAAGTCCCCCGTGGTTTTACATACCAATGTATAAAATTTGTTCAAGGGAATTCAGCAGAAGTTTTGGGTGTTTGGCATTAAATGGATCATTATCGAGTTCATATCTCATTGTCTCACAAGTTAATAGTTGAATCATGGGAACCATGTTCTAAACATTTTGAAAAATTAAATTGAGAACTAGATTGTAAATGAGATGTGATATCCATGGACTTTATGACAGGTCTATTCTGAAAGGTGAGATTTCATATACCTATCTAGGTGATTTTTGACTGACTAATGAATTCATTGAACATTCTTGCTATCAAGTATCAAAACATAAATGATAGTTTGGTGATCTGTTATGTGAAATATATAATCTATATTTATGGGTTTCCCTCAATGATAATCTCTTATTGTGATGAATCATTCTTGAAATCGTCTTGGAGATTCCAATAGGCGGTATTGAGGACCTAGTTGAGGATGATTATATCATTTCACCCTTAGACTGGGGAGAAGGTTGACATGACTATCAGACTCTTGAAGGATATGCTGAAATATTTCATGTTGGACTTTAGTTGGAGTCAGGAGGATTACTATACATTGTTATATTTTTATTATAATAAAAATTATCGCTCTAGTATATGTATGGAACCTTTCAATCCCAGATAAGAGAGGCTCATAAAGTCCACCTTGTGCTAGAAAAGTATTAGCGATTCATATCTTATTGAACTAGATATGGTGCAGGTAACAATAGAGAAAGTGTAAGTGATCCTTGATCATATGATGATATCATAGAGTATATAGAAATATAAGGTAAATAAATCTCAAGGCCTTTAGAGATATATTATGTGGATCATATTTTCCTAAGAGTCTCATTTGATAAGGATTGAGATGTTTTGGACAAGAAGGAAAGTCATTATTGAGTTTCATTAGGGAAATAGAGATCATATGGTGGTTGATCAGGTTCCATACAACTTTTCATTTTCCATATAGTTAGATCAAGTGAATTAAAATATTCTTTGTGTTTCAACTAAGGAGATACATGCATAACACTATGCATGTTACTGACTGGGTCGAGCTAGTCTCCAAGGATGGATCCACCTTACAATGTACCCATTGGTAACCAATGATCAGCTATAGAGAATACAACTGGGATAGAAAATTCCATTGTTTCATGTTCTTTGGTAGCATAGTTTCATGCAGGAGTGCTCTTGGGAGTGTGAGAGAAAGATGTCTGCTTAATACCAACACCTTTTTTAACTTATTTTTTTTAGGTGAAAATGCTTGATGGTGGGGAGAATGTAATGACTCAAGAGTTATTGGATTAGTCTTTTAATATTTATTTGCATATATATATATATTTATCCTCAGAGTCGGCACAATGTTTTGTTGTCTTGAGAGCCCAAAATTAAAATATTAAAAATATTAATATATATTTTAATTCAAGTACATTCATCATTTTAGTTTTTTTTTGTTTTACTATTATTAAGGAAGGTGGATGAGATATCTATGACCAAAATTTATTCTAGAATTGGGTTTTACCCTATGCTCTACATAATGTTGGTTGGTATTAAAATTTCTATGTTAGGTGACCTCTTTCTAGTGAGTTTAATAAAATAAATTTTTTTTATGTTTTTAATGTCAAACATAGTTACTAATTGGATAAACTACTTTGGTAAATATTCAAGGATAGCAGCATAAACTAGGGGGAATTTGCTTGGAAAAAGAATTTTCCTAACTCAAAAATTGGTATTGGAGAATAATGGAAATCAGATTGTAGTGAATCAAGATGCATGCAGTGAACGCAGTGGTTATTATTTACCACTAGAAATTGAAATATTCACTAAAAATTGATCCTCTATTAAGGTAAGACATGTTATCTATAAATTTAAAACCTTTTTTATTTTATCAAGAAATTATTATTTATCTACTTAAATTATGGAATATTCTATTCTTTCATTAGCCCTAAAATTTGGAAAATATTTATCAATCTATTAATTTGTAATTATTGTTTCAGATTACACCCCCATGTTATGGAATATCTATAGTTATTGGTTGATATCACATGGTCTAGAGAAAATTTTCACATCATTATTGTGAATTTCTCCCCACTATTTATTTCATTCCTCATCATTGGACCATAGGGTCACGATTTGACATTATCGGGGTGCGTTCAAGCATGATCAGACCCCTTTTTTCCTGGACATTATGTGAACAATGTGAGGGATATTGGATTTTGGATATATTAAAATGCATTATGGGTAGTGGGAGATTCCTTTATATATTTCGGATCTAGATAAGTTATATGAGTTTTGACATATCATCGGTGGATGAATGGATTTATAATTTCTAGCCATTAAAGGTTTTATGTTGATGGTTAGAGACGACCCCTTTTGATTTTAGGTGGCCAAATAGGGATTTTTTCAATAGAATTGATATATCATGATGTAATAACCAAATGTTTTCTGAATATTTATTAATAATTTTTATAGGTACACATTTCCAAGTTATGACTACTTCTTTTCATTAATTTTTGTTGATATTTTGGGTGAAAATTGATACATTTTGAAGGAATAGGGAAAGATCATGGTTGGTGAATGGTTTTTACTATAAATACCATGACCCCAGTTTCTGGAATTCAGTGAATTATTTTATTAAATTGGTATATTATACAAGTAAACACATCCCAAAGGACCGAATTGTTTAGTAGTTTCAGAAAAACTAAATAAAAACACATGTTTTACATTACATCATGAAATGAAAAATAATATATATATCTTTTGAAAAAACACATACACCATCGAATATCCTTGTTGGTCAGTCATAATATACCTCTTCACATCCTTGGAAAATAATTAAACATAATAAATGGGTGAGCTCAGATGCTTAGTAAGGGCAAAAAATATAGCTGAAGCTATCAAATATAAGAATTCACTTTTATGTTAAGGAACAAAAATAAAACACAGGCCTTTTAAAAAAAGTCTTGAGAATAATAAATTAATAATAAATAAAATAATTCCATTTAAACATTCCCATGGATATTATAGTATCCAAATAATCACATTTAGTATAAACAATTAATCTAGTAATCGGGGAATGCATAATGTCGGACATCAAAAACATACCATCGAGGCCTTGTTCCAAGACCATACATAAACGGGTAAAACATTATTTGAAACCCAAAATTGTTTTTCTAGTCATTACTGTTGTCCCATTCAGAATATTTCATTAACTGGTCTCCAACCCATAGGGCTTTTATTAACCATTCCATAATACACCACTTCCTAAGTCGAATTCATTTTGTATTTTATAAGGGTGAAACATAATCAACATAAACATTCATATTAAAAGTAGTATTAGAAATGTTAATAATCTAAACATAGACCATGAATGGTATCAAGAAAGCACATCTACATTAAAAAATATCATAAACACTTCAATATATTCTGGTAGGTTGTATCATAATAAATCAAACTTAATTAAACATAAAAACAATAAAAGGATGATAAAATATATGAAAATAATATAATAAAAAAATGTAAGATATCTTGATAGAAATATACCCTTTATATTAATTTTATTTTATAAAGGGTAATATAATTTTAAAAAAAAAATGTCTAGTTAAAAATAATATCATAATCATGTAAGTGAATATTTTCTATTTCCTTATAAGATAAAAAAATTCCTTCCTAATTTTCTCAAAAAAGTCGAAAAGTACCTCATTTGAAAAATGATATAAAAATTCATTTAATAACATTTTATAAAAATTAAATCATGTGTAAAAATGAATTTTACAATTTTTAATGAAGATTAAAGAAAAATTATAAATACATTTTTAAGAAACATGGACATGAATGAAAAATATTGTCCAGTGAATACTTCTATATAAACTACCTTCGATAATAATGTGATTTTGAAATTAACCCTTAACTTGTACTTTTATTTAGTATAGGGTTTTTTAACATCTTATATAGTGGTGAAATAATGTTATAAAATTAAACTAGAACCATATCCATATTTATTATATCATATATGATCCTCTTATATAATTTTATTAAGAATAATTATGAATGTACATTGTTTCAAGTATTATGGGATTTATTTTCATATGCATGTTTTTTCATGTAAGTAATGTTTCTTATGAATATTATAAATTTTATTCATATTCTCAATTATATTAATTCTATAAATATTATTTTCACGAATCAGATATATTTTATATTCATTCTTGAATGGTTAACGTGGAGAATGAATCTCATCACATCGTGGAGACTGTAGGTCGTATGTACGTAAGAGTAATGATATTATTCGATTAATGGTTAAATTATATGGAACTATATTATATATTAACTATAAATAATAATTATTATTTTATGTTAATTATTTATAAAAATTATAATCACAATTATAAACATCAATTAAAGTGGTGATGAAAATAAATTCACTACGCCTTGGAGACTGTAAGTTGTACATACAAATCCATGGTGATATTATTTTTTATAAGATGGATAAAAATAATAATATTGTTATCAAATAATAATAATAAAATCTCAGAATAAAGATTATAGTAGAGTTATTAATTTATTATGGTAACAACATAAAAATTGTAAGTATAAAATGTATGGAAAATGATTAGAATTGGTAAAACAATTACGTCTTCCTTGGTGGACTTACTTTTTATCTCATAATAGGGACACTAAAGATGGTATTTTTTGAAAACCAAATCTTATAGTAGTTAACTATTAATTTTAATATGAGAATTGGGTAGGGTTTTTCTGACTTAAAAAGATAAAGGCGGTGTGAGGAAGTGAAAAAATGTTCCTTTTTATAGGAGAGGGAAGGGGGACTCTTAGAAATCCTTAAAAATATTAAAATAAGACCAATTTATTTTCATTTTCAAATAGATCCAAAGTGATTTATTTAGAAACTATGATAATTATGGTTATAAATATTATCATACAATGATTTTTAAAATCTTTATGTCTCAAAAATAACATTATATTTTCGATTTAACCCTTATTTAAACCCTCTAACTCTTACTGTGACTACATGGATTTTTTACACTTTACGGTGAATATATTTTTTATAAAATGCCCAAAGAACCCCAAATGGTTCATTGATATAATATTTAACATTATTCTAGTTATTTTCCAAACTAATATATTTTTGTGAGTTTTATATCATTTAATAAAATATTATTTATTTTAAAGTATAAATTTTTTCAATTTTGATACAATTTATTATTTCTCTTCTTTAAAAATATCCTAAAAAATGATAACTTATTAATAACACAACTAATATATCTATAAAATAACAATTATATAATTAAAATTAAATGGTGTCATAAATTAATTCACATTTCATTTTTTTAACTATTTTTTATATCATTAGTTTGATGTTTCTTTTAATTAAACAATTACAATATCAATAATGTAAAAATATTTAAATTGAAATATTTCCTCTCGAATAATGAATCATAAATTTTCATAATAAATATAAATTTATTATATTTTAAATCATTACTAATATTATAATTTATCTTATGTATACCCATATATTAAAAATTATTTAGGTATTAAAATTATGAGTATGACATTTTTAACCTGTCTTTAAATAAAATGTAATAAAAGTATTATTCTTACCCAAGTGGCATAAAGAATATATTAATTTTAGCCTAATGTTTATATTGGTCTAAATCAACTCATCCAATGAAATTAAGACAGGTGTTATGGTAACTTTATAAAAATGTTTTATAATTTTTACCATAAATTTCCCTACTTACCCTTAACAATGTTTAAATTTACAAATGCTACTATTCAAAATAAAATTATTTGTTACTATTAGACCAAAAATTTCATAATAATTACAACCATGTATTTAAGTTTTTTGAAATTCAATTCACAGAAATCGGAAAATTAAGTTTAATGCTAGTTTCGTATATGTGGCGAGAGGGTGGGTAAATGATATGTTTAAAATTATAAAATATTTTTTTATTTTATAAAAAATATTCCAATAACCTAAATTAGATTAATATATGTATTAATTATCTATTGTGACCTTAAAATCAATTTACTGTAAAATAATTATTTAAATGAAAAAGTCGGTTTTTAACAACAATGAAGTGATTTTCACTATTAATCAAAAAAGGTATTTTTTTTAAAAAAATATCAAAAAATATCCCTAGGATAATATTGATATTTTTAATTAAAAAGTGAATTATATTTTGGTAAATAAAATTTATAAATTTCATAATGTGGTCAATACTATTCATAACCGCTTTTTAAATGTCTAGTTTGATATATCATGGTGTGCTCAAACTCAGTGTTGTGTGCATTGCAGGCTATTGAATTTATTTAAAAATAAATATACTATGGAATCATGGGGGTGTTAAATTCTCCCCTCAATCAAAAATTTAATCGTCTAAATTTCCAAAATATCTCCTCATAAAATGATTCATGTGGTTCTTCATCATAAATTTCTCACGATCCCATACCGCCTCTCCCATTTTATGGTTTCTCCAATAATCATTTACCAATTTAGTTATTTGATTCCTCAAAACATGTTATCTAGTTTCAAGATTCATGATAGTATATTCAAAATAAGATTGATTTTGTTCCAGTTCTATTTCATTATAGGTGACTACATGCGTTGAAGATGACATGTATTTTAGAAAAAGTGATACATGTAACACATTAGGAAATTTAGAGAGACCTAGTGGAATTTCTAAACGGTTACCAACAGCTCCAATTCATTCCATAATTTCAAATGTTTTAATGTTCCTGGGAATTAATTTACTATTTCTTATAGAATATTATAACACCCTTCCCTAGAGATACCTTTTTGAAAACATGATCTCACACTTGAAATTCAAAATCCTTCCTTTGGTTATTAAAATCGATATTTATCCTACTTTGAGGTACTTGGATATGATATTGAATAATCATCAACTTTTACATTGTTTCCTCAATAAGATATGGTCTTACGTGTTTTGTTTCACCAACATAACCCAATATGTTAGGGTGTGTCATATATTTCTTTATAATTCTTCATATGGTACCATATGAATAATTTAATTGAAGCTATTGTTATTGGAAATTTATATAAGAGTTAAACAATTATTATACATACATTGAATGTTAAGTGAGAAACATCTAAACATGCCTTTAAATGATTGAATAGTCCTTTTTTATTTCTAATGATTTTGAGAGATGTTGGAATTTCTCAAATGGAGCTATGTATCTAGGGTCTTCAAGAGAATTTTCCGTACTTTTGATATAAAATGAGGATCACGAAAAGAAAAAATAGGTAAGCGTACATGATGAAGTCTTATAACTTCATTAATATAAATTCTTACTAAAATTTCATGTGGTTATTCATATCTTATATAAAAAAAGTTTTTATTTGGTAAGACAATTGAAAATTACCCATATCACATCATTTCTTCTAGGATTCTTCTGTATCTCCATGTTAAAGTCCATTGTAATATCATCCCATTTTCACACAGTTATAGTAAGTGGTTGAATGTCTCCTCTAGGATGTTTTATTCCATCATTCACCTATTGAAAAATAAAACATCTCCAAAAATAATCAGTAATATCCATCTTTCTATTGTCCCATCAAAAATTCCCTTTTAATTCTTTATATGTCTTAATGTTTCCAGGGTGTATAGAGAATTTGGAGAATGATCATCGTCCCATAATTCCCTTTTTAGATCAAGTATATATGTAAGAACAAGCCTCCTAACAAATTTTTAAATTCCATATTCATATACATAGTCAATAAATCTCTTATCATTCACGACCTTAATTGTCTTTGTAAAACCATCATCACTAGAGTGAGAAATTTTTTTCCATTCCAATAAATATGGTTTGGAAACCATTTGAAAAATTATTGTTGTTTCACCTTAGATCGTAATTCTCGTATCTATATTTACTATATCCCTGAACATACGATGACCTTAAACTCTCATTTTTTTCATAACTCCATGGTGTTTCATGCTCAAAGCATCTACCACCATATTTTCCCTCTCTAGGTTGTAGTTTATTGTTAAATCATAATCCGTCAGTAGATGAAATGATTTCTTTTGTCTCAAAATGAGTTCATTTTTTGAGTTAATATATTTCAAACTCTTTTGATCTATATATACCTCACATGATTCACCAAAGTCTTAGTGTCTCTATATCTTCAATTAAAATATTACTTCTACAAACTCAAAATCATGAGTGGGATAGTTTTGTTCATGATTTCTTAATTACCTTAATGCATATAAAATAACCCTATTAGTCTGTATAAAGAAACAAGAAATTTCTTTCCTTGATTCATAACTAGAAATAAAACCCCATCATTTCAAAATGTTAAAGTCAAGATAAGATCATTGACTGATCTTTTATTCAATTATTCAAATCATTTTTCACACTCTTTTTTCAAATGAATTTAACCCCATTACATGTGATCTTAGTTAATGGGTTAGAAAATACAGAAATATTCAAGACAAAATGTCAACAGTAACTTTCTATAAAAATGATACAGAATACCTCGGTTATGCTCATCGGTGTGGGAAATTCATAGATTGAAATTTTCTTTGCATAATCAATAAATATTCTATCCTTAGTTGAAATATGTATATGAAAATAAATTTTTTGATGCCAATAATCACACTTTCTAAATTTACTATAGAATTATTCCCTTTTGAGAGTCTCGATAAATATTCCCATGTGATTATCATAGTTTTCATATCATTTAGAATCAATCATAATATCATCAACTAATACCACATAAAATCATCAAAATATTACTTGAACACTAATTCCATGAGATCCATACAAAATAAGGGAGAATTAGTCAATCCAAATAGAATTACTGTAAATTCATAATGTCCATTCCTCAGCCAAAAAGATGTCTTCAGAATGTCATCCTTATTCACTCTCAATTGATGATATCCAGAACAAAGTTAAATCTTCGAAATGAATTGAGCTCTATAAAGTGGACCAAATAAATAATCTATTCAATATAGAGGATAATTGTTATTTATTTTAATGGTCTTTTCCCCAATAATCAATACCTATCCACATGGATACATTTTTCTTCATAACAAATAGAACATGGGTTCCCTATGGAGAAACACTAAGTTGAATAAATCCTGTTTACCCAACTATTCATGTTGATTTTTCAACTCCACTAATTCCAATATATTTATTATATAAGGATTAATTGATATTGGCCTTTTATCTAGGATTAAGTCAAAAGGAAACTCAACATCATGCTCTGGTGGATTCCAGGTAAATCTTCAAGAAAAAAATAAATGAATTTCATTACAAAAGGTATATCCTAAATTTTAAGATATCCTTCTTCATCCCTATATGTTATATTCTCTTCCTACACAAAAATTTAATTCAGAAAAGCTACTGGGGATAGATTTTGATAAGAACTAGGTTATAGAGTTACTACTTTACAGATAATGGATTCTTATTCTTCCTCATAGATTATAATTTTCTTCTTCTTGCAATAAATTTTTTTATTATATTTTGAAATAAAATCCATACAGTGTATTATATTGATGGTAATCATAGTCATAATGAAAAGTTTATTAACGAAAGTATTTTTATGTTTCGTAAATAGAACTGACAGAAATATCTTTCTTAAAATGAGACATCCCTTATGAGTTTTGACTAAGAAATCCTTTGTAAAATGAATAGGTAAATATCTAATTTTCATAAAATACTGGGATTATGAAAAATAATGAAATGATTATAAATCTAATAAATAATTTGATATGTTTTAGGATATAATGAATGTACCTGCCACCAAATCATTAGGAACGTTAACCTAAATAGTGGTGATTTCATAAGCTTGGCCTTGCTCCCTGGGCATTTTTTTGGGAAAATGCCTTTGACACTTTGGACAGTCATTGTCATAATGAAATACCTATTTACAATTGTAGCATTAACAATCTATATCTTATTTCTTCCCCTTAAAATCAAGTGATGGGTGGCCTTCTTCTCCACACTTGTAAAAAATCCCATTTCTTTTAGGCATGTATCAGGATATTTGTTCCCATAATTACAGTAAGGTGGAATATAATATTTTCTCTAATTCACCTTATTTATTTTTCTATAGTTTATAGTGTCCCTATTATTCACTCTCATTCCTTTAATGTCATAACACTCATAGAATTAATTTATGTCCTGATAGAAAATGAGAATATATCTTTACACGATGATAAATTTTGTGAGATTGGTGCCCTTTGGAGGAATGGTTTTAGTAAATAAATGAATCAATCAATCAGACTTATTGGGTAACATATGTAATCTGCAACATGACTTTCTATCCTTATGAAGCTATCGTTATACATTGAAACATTTTCATCCTCCTTTTTCCTCAAACTCAAAAAATACCTTTCCATATTCATTCGTTGTTCGTGTGGGATGCATTTTTCAATTAAAGGTTCATTAAATACCATCCATTATAATTTTTCCATTTATTCATCCTACTTTGTGTTTTGAATCAATGACCACTATTGACCTTCATCTACTCATAGTTATTAAATTGTAAGGGAAACCTTCTCACTTTCGTTACTTCTAAAATCAAGATATATCTTCTCTATGGAACTTATTCATTGCTCAGCTACAATTGGATTTTTAGTTCCAATTAATGTTGTATGATATTCTCTCAAGATGAGGTCTAACATTGTTTCTCCACATTATGGATCAGGGTTCTCAATATGGGTATGGTTGTTATTAATAACCTCCGTCAACTATCCTAGTATAGTTATATATTGTTCGTCACCAGTTGTATCACCATCTCCACTAGCATTATCTTTTATTGGAGTGAAATCCATAAATGGATTATATGTGTTGATATGGTTTACATTCCATCCAATAGGAAAAATTAATAAACAATGTCATACACTACATTAGGTTACAAATCATAATTCAATATTCCAATTCAGTAAAATATATAAAATAAATTGACAATTATATATATATCTAATCTTATAATCATAAAAATGGTTTCTGTGGAGATATATTTAATTATAAATACTTCATAAAAGTTTACAAATAAAATCATAATTATCCAAATAATTTCCCCTCAAGTGTCAATCCAAGTGAACAGTCAGGCTGATTGTCATGTACCAGGTTACCCTGACTCAATCCAAGAAAAACTTGTCATATTTATTACTACTAGGAACATATGTACCAGATCCTTGTACACTTGTAATATCTAGAAAGGGATTATTTTTCTAGGAATACCCACATAAAATTTATATTACCAAAACTCAAGGATGTTCATCTATTCTATTCCTCAATGAATATTTTTGGGTTATGTTCTCTGTTCTACATTTTCAAAATCTCATCTCGGTGGATTCTACTAAACTTCCGTTGATACCAACTTTAAAGACCCTGACCCCAATTGCCCAGATTTGGTGCCTAATTTTATTACATTGGTACTTTATACAAGGAAACATATCCCAATGACTGAACTGTTTTGTAGTTTTTTAAAAAATAGATACAAAACGTTGTTTTATATTACATCATCAAATGAAAAATAACATAATATCTCCTTCAAAAAAAACACTCATATCCCTTAGACTATTTATGCTAGTTAGAGAAAATATACCACTTCAAATATTGGGTAAAAATGATAAAAAAATAAAGGGGTGAGCTAAGATTCTTAGTAAGGGTAAACAATATAGTATAATCTATCATAAATAAGAATAAATCGTTACGAAATGACATTAAACTAAAATAGAAGACTTTTAAACAAAATAGTGAGCATAATATAGAATGAATAAAAAATATAATAACATTTAATCAATAACATGTATATTCTACTAGTCATGTAATCACATTTAATATCAATATCTAATATCATAATGAAGTAATTCATAATTTTGTACATAATAGTCATATTGTCATGGGCTCGTTCTAAGACCATAAATAAACTATCAAGACATTAAATAAATCCCAAACTTGTTTGTCTCATAAGAACTACAGGTTCATCATGGGTCATTCTTTAACTGATCCCTAACCCAGATGCATTTATTTATGTTATCCCCACCCATCTCTTACTAAGCCTAATTCATTCCTCATTTGAAAAGGTTAAAAGATAACCAACATAAAGATTATTATTAAAAATAGCTTATGAAATGTTCATACTCTAAACATAAAACATGATATGTATCAAAATAAGACATCCATAGTCATACATATCACAATACCATCAATATAGACCGGTAGATCATATCATAATCGATCATCCATATATAATCATAAAATCCAACATAGTATGTTAAAATAGATGAAAATAATCTACAAAATAATCTACAAATTCTTGAGAGAAATTCCCTTTTCATTTGAAATTAGTTTATGAAGGGGTTCAAAATTTATTAATAAGTAATTTAGTAAAAAAAATATTCTAATCTTGTAAATAATGTTTTGTTCATTACGTATAAGTTAAAAAAAGTCATCTTTTATTTTTTTCGAAAAGTTCATAAATTACCTCATTTATATATTGATAGAAAAATTCCTATCAAAATGTTTTATGAAAATTAAAATATTGGTATAAATGAATATTGAAAATTTTATAATATTACTAAAAATATTTTTGAAATAAATTTTTCTGAATCATGGACACAAAGGATAATGATTCCCATGTATATACTTACAAATAAACTATCTTAGATAATAATAAGATTAAAAAAATAACTCTTACCTTGTACATTACATTAGATTAGGGTGAATTAACC
Organism: Viscum album; assembly: GCA_963277665.1. Classification (NCBI taxonomy): domain Eukaryota; kingdom Viridiplantae; phylum Streptophyta; class Magnoliopsida; order Santalales; family Viscaceae; genus Viscum; species Viscum album. Next base: position 1,960,444,527 of record OY728165.1, read on the forward strand.
CCTTGTATAATGGTTAAATAATATTATTAAATTATACCAGGAACATATTCATATTTATGATATCATATATTATCCTCTTATATCATTTTGTTAATAATATTTTTGTTTTACCATTGTTTTGGGTGTTAACAGCTTCATTTTCTTATGCATGTTTTATCATGTAAGTCATGTTACTTATGCATAGAATATATTTAATTCATATCCATAATTATATTAAGTTAAGAAATATTATATTTAATCATCATATAAATATTATAATCAATATTTAATGGTTAACATGGATAATAAATCTCATCGTGTCGTGGAGATGGTAGGTCGTCCGTACGCACGACCGACGATATTATTCGCTTAATGGTTAAATGGTCAAGAATTGGATAGAATATTCTTTATAAAGAATAATTATAATGTAATATTAATTATTTATATCCATTATACTCATCATTATACCAATTAGTAAAAGTACTGATGAAAAAAATCACCCCACCGTGTGGCGATGGTATATTGTATGTACCCACACATTGTGATACTATTTTTCTTAAGATGGATAAAAAGAAGAATATGGTTTTACAATATTCATAGTAAAATATCAGTATATATATGATTCAATATTTATTAATTTAGTATGGAAAAAACATTGAAATAGGATGTATAATAAAGGAAAAAAATTAAATTAAATTGGTAAACAATTACATCTTTTACGGTGGACTTTATTTGGAGCTTCTGTACAGACACAAGGGGTGGTCTTTTTGAAATCCCAGCACCTCCCGACATTAACTAAAAAATATTAGAGGAGAAATTTTTATGTTTTCTTCAAGATATAAGGATCATTTTGGTGTGATGATGTGGGGAAGGGGTGCCTTTTTATAATAGATGGAAAGGGTCGTCTTGGAAATCCCTTAAAATATAAAATTATGATAACGTAATTATAAATTTCAAATCGCTCCAAAAGTGGGTTCTTTATAATATAATACGAGTATAGGACTAAATCCTCTCAAGAAATTATTTTTATATTTGTTTAGATCACACAATTATCCTTATCTTTTGTATTTGACCCTTGGTTAAACCCTAAACTCTTACTATGAGATCCTGGATTTTTGTCTATTTAGTGTTAATATCATTACTATAATATGAAAAATGAACCCAAGTGGACTATTGATGAAATATTTAACTTTATTATATTTATTTTCCTAATTATAGTTTTTAATTTATTTTATATCATTTAATAAGATATTATATAATTTAAAGTATCATTTTTTTCAAATTTTGTTAATACTTATTATTTTTCTTTTTATAAATATCTTAAGAACATGATAACTTCAAAAGAGAACTTATAATATATATATATATATAACATATCTAAGTTTTCTATAAAATAAATATAAGGCATTAATTTGTAAAATTATATTTATTTTAATATTTTTAATATCATTTAGATGATATTTATTTTAATTAAATGATTATTTCATCAATAAAGTGAAATATTTAAATTAAAATATTCCTTCCAAAAAAATTAAAATTAAATTATATTGATGTAGATAAATTTTCTAGATTTCCAATAACTATTTATAGTCTAATTTATATTTTTTGTAACTCTATATTAAAAAAATTTTATTTATTCAAATTAAGGGCCAGACATTTTAAACTTATCTTTAAATAAATTTTAATAAAAGTATTATTAATTAAAAAGTTTCTTAAAAAGATAATAATTTCTGCATAATGTTTATTATTGATCGAAACAAACTCATCCAATGAAATTTTAACAAATTTTAGCGTAACATTGTAAAAATATTATTTAATTTTTTCCTTTAATTACCTAATTAAACCTTAACTGTGGTAAAATTTACTAAAGATACTAATCACCCAAAAAATTATTCTTATTAGACAGAAAATTTCATAATAATTACAGCCATGTATGTCATATTTTAAAAATTCAATTATCATAAATGGGGAAATTAAGATTAACTCTCATCTCACAGATATTGCGAGAAGGCGGGTAAATGAGTCGTTCAAAAGTCTAATAATTTTTTTCTATTATAAAATCGATTCTAATTAACTAAATGTTATTAATAAGTGTATAATTTACCAATTGTGACTTTAAAATATATTTAAATTAAAATAATTATTTAAATGAAAAAGTCAACATTTAACAACAATGCAGTTTTTTAAACTATTCATCAAAAAATGAATCTTTTCAGAATAATACCAAAATATCACCCAAAGTTAACTTTGATATTAATAATACAAAAATGAAGTCAATTTTGAAATATAAATAATATAAAATTCATAATTTGGTTAATGATATTCATAACCTCTTTTTATATGGCTTGTTTGATAGGTCATTTTGTAGTCAAACATGGTGTTGCGTGTAACACAAACTATTGAATCTATTTAAAAACGAAACAAACCGTGGAATCTTAGGGGGATGAATTCTCAAAATATCTACACCAACCCAACTCACCATGTGAAACTAAAGAAAGGGGACTCTCATGGCTCGGGCAAGGTTTGTCAATCTATGTGCCCAATTAGTTGAATATATAAAACCCCATAAAAGAGGGGCACAATTAAGGTGCTTGGTTTTGAAATTGTGTGCATTTTCCCAGAAAACCATGCATGCATTTTTAATTAATCTATATGTTTGTTTTTAAATTACCTAAACCCCCAAAAATCACCCAAATCGACCCCCACATGACCCTGGCTATTTATTATCAATTTTGGAGTTTCCTGGATGGATTCAAATCCTTCTGGCCTCTGTTCTTGGTGATTTGAATCCTGAATAATTGATCAGCACCCATCCAAGTAATAGTATCTCATCCCAAATGGACTACCTTATCTTTCCTATTCATCACCCATATGATGAATGGATGCTTTCCCCTATTGTATTTTGATCTAGATCTAGGATTAATATTTCTTGTTTCATTTGATCTTGGATCTTGGATTGGAATCTAGATATTGATCTTTGACGTGATAAGGATATTCATCTGAATTTGGTGGAAATATATTAGACACCATTATTCTTATGTCATGATGTAGGAGGTGTATTATTAAAATTCTGTAGTCATGATTCAATTATGTGTATGTGATTGTTAACTTTCAAGGGATTTATTATAAATGAATTCATAATTGAATTAATTAATTTGGTAGATTAATTGATTAATGAATTGATGAAGTGGGGATAATTAATTTTTTAATTAATTAAGAAAATATTGGAATTTTTGGATTTATGGAATAAAGAATTTATTACTTAATTTATGGAATATAAAAATTTTATATGGAATAATTAATTATTGTTTTACTTATTTGAATATTAAATTATGAGTTGAAAAAATTATTTTTTGAATAAATTAAGAGATATTTAAATTCTTGAAATAAATTTCTTAATATTTTAAATAATTAATATAGTTAATATGAATAATTAATTTTTGAATTAATTAAATAGACATATGTGATTAATTAATTATTGACTTATTTAACAGAATAAGGTGAATAAAAAACTATTAGATTATCATCAATTAATTAGTGAATTAATTAAATGTGATATTCTAATATTCTAATATTTTTATATTATGATAATTTTAATATTATGGTATTTGAAATGATGAATGGTAAAAATACCATTCATATGTGAAAAAAATGATGAATGGTGGAAATAAAATTCATATGTGAAAGGGAATGATTAATGGTAATAATGGAATTGATATGTGAAAAAGAAATATTGAACAATAAAAATTTAATTCATATGTTACTTGAAATACATAATAATAACAATGGAATTAATATGTGAAAATGATTGGTGAATCAAAACAATAGAATTGATATGTGAAAAGAAATATTGAATGGTAACAACAGAATTAATATGTAAAATAAATGATGAATGGTAACAATGGAATTCATATGTTACTTGAAATGATGAATGGAAATAGTGGCATTCATTTGTTTGGGTGTCCATGGGATACGGGGGTTATGTAGTAAAATAAATAGTAATTGAATAAATGTAAACTATTTACATTTTTTATTTTACTTTATCTGTGTACAACTGCAAAAACTATTATTAACTAGAAATTGTTTTAGAAATTGTTAGTGTTGGACAACTTAGTTGTACTCACACCCATATTAGGCTACCATGTCGATACTCGAATAGATTTGATGGTTGCATTAAAGGTTACAGGAAATGTCCCTAAGTCATATGGTTGATATGGGAGGGATCATGGTTTAGGGGACCATTCAATATTTAAGACCCACATATGAGTTTTTGGTGTCTTTATCTATTTATTTTTAATATTGACACATGACACGTATTGGAATGACATATGTACTATTTAGATTTGGATACGGTATTTCCTATTTTGGACATCGTGTGATATTGGATGCACTCAAGTTATGGTTATATTATTTGGTTGTAATATTTTATTTTTGTTATGGTATTACTTTCATAAAGAGGGGATTTTCTCCCCATGATCTATAGTATACCCTCGCTGCTAGTAGGCATCCTCTGGTGTATGGGGAGGTGTTCCTGACATTACTTATCGAACCAACATGGGGCACCGGGGTATGGTATCATATTCGGGACATCACAAACTTGTATTAAAGCCTAATTTTATTTTATTTTTGTCTTTCTATTTCGGAAAAGTATATTGGAGACTATGAAGATTCATGAGGTAGTTATGATCTCATTCATCTGAGTAGCTAACCCATGTATGGGGGAGAACCAAAGTACCGAGGGTGGGATTATTTTTACTTGTATTAGTTGTTAAGGTAGAATGTTATTTCACCATGGGTTATGAACTTGTTGTGTGATGTGATTATTGTTGTTGTTATTTTATAATATTTTACTTATTTCTTGGAATGTAACATGAGATGAGTATGCATGAAACATTCTAGGCACTCAGAACTATTATTTGACAAGTATTGTAACACCCCACCCGTGCCTCGTTGGCTTGAGGAGGCGGTGAGGGATACTTGGCCATAAGCAATGTTCCAAATACGCCAAAGGCTAGAAATAAATGTCGAGGGCTTCAAGATAAAATTGGGGAGCGATTTTCCCTTAAGACAAAACCAACTAACCATCCATTAACTACTACTATATGATGCATGTCAATAAAACATTCCAACATGAATTCTCAAAAGACAACAAAGTTGTTTCACCATACAACCCAAAACCAAAGGAACACCACAATATCAGTGTACTATGAGGAATACCAAACAACAAATCACCACTTGATATGATACCACCACAGCTCTCCACCAAACTCCGAGCTCCAAGCTTCACCAAGACATGACAATGCACCGCTTGAGGATGATGTCTTACCTTTTCCCACGTCATGGTACATGACATCAGCAAAGACACCAATGTGCCAAAGCAGGGGGTGAGTGATAAAACTCAGTAGGTTTTTCCCAAATTAATTCCCTACACGTGCCACTAGTTTTGAACCATTATCACATTTATATAAAGTAGTTTATATAAAATAATAACAAGTGCAACCATTTCCATAAGCCATCGTAACCTTACCAAGCCATCTCACCCAAACCAAGAATCCATGGGAAAGCCAAAAAAGATGCCACAAGTTATTTCATCATTTACACACTAGCACCACAATTTTCAACTTTCCATGAAATTCACAACAAAAAACAATAACGGTGGAGATTCCATCCAACCCGTTCACACATTCACACCAAGCGGCACTTCCTGTCCACTTATCCATTGATGGTAGCCCTTTTGTCCACTATCCATCACCTTTTTATAGTATTACGTCTCAAAACTTCTACACAACATTCCAATGAATCCAAACCAATAATATAACCCACCAAGGTCACAAAATCATGAAATCAACCAATTCCACTGCATATCAATTCACTTCAATAAATCACCCATTTATTGAAAATAAATTTCCATGCAAAACCAAATTTCAATAAAACAACCTCTTTATTGAAAACTATTTCCATCAATTATTTTCATAAATCAACCATAGCATCCCATTATAAAATCTCCATTTTAAAATCCACAACAATAGCTTTTCACCATTAAAACCCCCTTTTTCCAAAAAATCCCCAAATAGATTTCAAACCAACATTTCACATCAAAACACAATAAATTTCAAGCCAAAAAAATTATTTATAACCAAAAACCAATATCTATAACCATGTGGAGTTGATAGAGAAGACACCTACCTTTAGGGTTCCCGAGAAATAGACCCTCAAGCAGCGACACCTCAAATTTGGTGAACACACCACCGAAACCTCTCTAGATCCCTTTCCCTAAAATTAAAAACCCTTAAAATAAACATCTAAGGAACCCAAAACCATATATCTACACACAACAAGTGTAGATCAATAAAATCACTTAAGAGAGGGATGTAGATCTAGAGTAAAACACAAGGGAACCAGGAGGAGAGACTTGACCGAGAGAAAAAACCTTCAATTCGCCAAGAAACCTCTTCAAAATGCGTCCAAAATGAGTGGGAGAGCCCCTCCAACCCTTGAAAAATCAATAACCCAATTGAGATTTGGGTGGGATAGAATTTGGAGAGGAATGAGGGAATCCCAAGTAAGGCTGCGGTTTAAAACCCTATTTTTAAGTGGCTGCACAGTTTGCCCGCAAGGTTTTACAAACCTTGCATTAACTGTGCCCATGCTACTGTATCAAGAGAAACGGTCTGCACAGTTTCCTTGCAGGGTTTGACATATCGTGCGCAGGCTGTGCGAAGCCAACTGTCTCCCCCTAGATGGTTTCCTAGAGAATTTTCATGATTTCACCCAACCGTGCTCAATCTGTGCTCCCTAAGAAAAGCCTCCAAACTCATACAAAACCATTCCAAACTCTCCCAACCTCAACCAAACTCATCCCATGAACTTTAAGAACTTAAAAATTCATATAAAAAGGCCATATACCTCAAACCGAGGGTACTGCATTCTCCACACCATTGGTCTTTCCATCCTTGAAAAGTAGTGAACCAAACCTTTTCCCAAAGATCTCAGTCAATTTCTCGACCATCTCTTTCTCCCAATCCCAAGTCTCCTCTTGAATGTGACCATGTTTCCACAAAACACAAACTAAACCGATGTTTTTACCATGTAATACATTCTCTTGCTATCCACAACCCATAGTGGAACATGCACCAATGAAGCATCCAGTTCTAGCTCAACATGATCCCATCGAATCACATGGTCATGATCCAGCTAATACTTTTTCAACTGCGACACATGAAACATGTTATGAACTGCAGTGAACCTACGTGGATATTAAAAATGATAAGACACCTCACCAACCCACTCAAGAATTTCAAAAGATCCAATTTAACGAAGGGATTACTTTCCCTTCCTCCCAAACTGACAATTTCCCAACCTAGGAGAGATCCTCAAGAAAACATGATCACTCACTGCGAATGACAAAGGCCGTCGACAATGATCTGCATATAATTTATGACGACTCTGAGCTGTCTCCATTCTCTTCCTGATTAATTTGATCTTATCCACAATTTCTTGTGTAATGAATGGTCTAACCATTGAGGACTCACCCGTTTCCACCCAACATAGTGGAGAATGACACGACCACCCATACAATGCGTCAAACAGAGCAAATATTTATGGATACCTAATAAATGTTATTGTACGAGAACTCAACCAAAGAAAAGTTCTCCTCCCCGAGCCCCCAAAATCCAGGACACAAGCCCACAACATATCTTAAAAATTTTGTATCGTCCTCTCGGATTGAAAATCCATATGAGGGTGATACGTCATGCTCATACTCAACTGTGTCCCAAGGGATTGCTGCAAGGATTTCCAAAAATGAGATGTAAACCTCAGATATCAATCTGATACAATCGAAACTAGAATACCATGCCTCTTTACCACCTCCCAGATATAGATTTTGGACAGATCCTCCACCTCATGAGATTAAAAAATTGGAATGAAATGGGCTGACTTTGTTATTTGATCCACTATCACCCAAATGGAAGAGTTCTTTCTGACTGTTCTTGGGAGAGCTGGGAAAAAATTACATCGCTATTATCTCCCACTTCCATATAGGTATTGGTAAATACTGCAACATTCATGCTAGCCTCTGATGATTTTCCTTGACCTGCTGACAAGTCAAGAATCTTGAAACAAACTTAGTCATACTTATTTTCACACACTCCTACCAGAACTGTGCTTTAAAAAATTTATAAATTTTCTGAATTCTAGGATGAACAGCTCAACAGGAATGGTTATACGTGCTAATAAGATCCTCCTGAAGAGAAACTTGTACAACCATCCAATTCTGAAAACACAAAACTGAATCTCCATTCAGTTTCCAACTCTCAATGATCTCCCCACCAATGAGTCTCGGCCCCATGGTCACACACTCAAAATCAGATATTTGTTCCTCTTAACCAGGCCAACCATGTCAGGAATCAACAAAACTGGAAAGAAGACTTCTCTATCACCCTGGTCATCACATTCCAACAACATGTCACCTATAACCAACATCAACGGCCACTAGTCTGTTGCCTGTTTTACCACTTGAGCATATGATTTCTTACATAATGCATTTGCCACCGAATTTCCATTACCTGGTGTGTACATCAATTCAAAATCAAACATCTGGAGGTATTCCATCCATATCCATTGCCTCAAGTTCAAATCCCATTGTGAGAAAATGGTCTTTAAGCTCTTATGATCTGTATATATCGTGAATTTCTCATCGAAGAGATAATGAAACCACACTTTCAATGCATGGACAACTACTTCCAATTCTAAATCATGAGTTGGGGAGTTCTTCTCATGAAAACTCAACTACAATGAGCCATATGCAACCACATGATCCCCTTGAATGAGAACACACCCCAAACCTGATCCTGATGCATCGCAATACACCACATACCCTTTTCCTCATTCTGGAAAAACCAAGATTGGTGTTGATGTAAAGCGACCCTTTATCTCTTCGAAACACTACTGACACTGTTCATTCCACTGGAATGAAACAATATTTCTTGTCAAAGCTGTCATCGGTGAATCCAACCGTGAAAAATCACGAACAAAATGCTGATAATACCCAGCTAGATCTAAGAAACTCAGTACCTCAAACATAGTCTTTGGCAGCTTCCATGAGATAACAACCTCTATCTTTTTTGGATCCTCTGAAACGCACCTTTCAGAAATTAGATGGCCAAGAAAACAAACTTCATGTATCCAAAAGTCACATTTTGACAATTTAGAATACAACTGATGATCCCTCAAGATCCCCAACATTGTCACAAGGTACTACTCATGCTCCAACCTTGTCTTTGAATACACCAGAATATTTTCTACAAACACCACTACAAATGAATCTAGATATCTCTAAAATATCAAATTCATCAATGCTATTAACATCGATGGCGCAATCGTTAGACCAAAGGGCATAACCACATATTCATAATGGTCATATATTCTTCTAAAAGTTGTTTTTGGAATATCGGCCTTCCTCACATGAAATTGATGATATCCTGACCTCAGGTCAATCTTGGAGAACCACTGGGCTCCCCTAAAATGGTCGAACAAATCATGAATTCATGGAAGTGTATATCAGTTATTTATCATAACTTGGTTAAGTCTACAATATACAACACAGAGCCTCAAAGTTCTATACGCCTTTTTCACAAACAACACTGGCGCTACCTACAGAGATGTGCTAGGCCAGATAAACCCTTTATTTTCTTACTCTTCTAAGTTGACATATAATTCCCACATTTCATTATGTGTCATTCGGTAAGATGGAAGTGAGATAGGACTGGTTCCTAGAAAGAGATCAATCATAAACTCAACATCTCTTACGAGATGTAACCTAGAGAATTAGTTAGGAAAAACATCCATGAACTGATCCACCACTACTGGAAGAACACTCTGCTTGACACCGTCTACCAATTACAATGACAACACTACAAACTGATATGATAATGTTCCCACTACTGGTGCCAAAAAACCCGTTGTACTATGCCATTCATGCTTCTCTTCTCTAATGATATGTCGAACGCCATCGTGTGTTGAAAAATCCATCATCTATGCATTACAATTAGTGTGGGACTTAAAAGCCACCAGCCAATCCATTCCCAGGATTACATCTTACCCATCCATATCAAGCACTGAAAAATTCCAGGTTATCTCAACTTCACCCACAACCATACCACTAGCTCTACATAAGGATGCTCGACACTATCTTCAACCGAGAGATGTTTGAAATTTCAAGACCAAAGGCATCATTACTACCCTTAAATCCAAAAAATCAACCACACATGAAGAAATAAAAGAGTGTGAAGCACCCATATCAAGCAACACTTGCATCAAGGTAGAATTTAAAATAATAGTACCTCACATAATGGATGGTCCTGAATAATCATATACCACAACCTGCTCAGTTATGAACAACGATTTTGTGGCCACAATTTGCTCTTTATTTCTTTGCTGAGGCATCGTTGTATTCCAAGAATCACCATGACCCACTTTAATTTTTTGACGAGGGGTGTGTTTCTATCCTCATACCTTCGAAGAATACGACATCTACGATCCCTGAAGAGTCTCATGTGCACCCGAACTTGGATAATTCCAACAATAACGCCGCAGATGCTCTATCTTCTTACAATTATGACATGCTTGAGGTTGTGTCATACAATCCTGATTTATGTGACTCATAAAACCACACTAAAAACATCTCGGTTTGCTCTAGGGATTCTAAGGAAGATTTACTGATCCTGACATCAAATTATATACCATTTTCCCGCTCTATGAAAAATGTCTCTCCTTCTCTTGAACCCATCATTAGAGTTACCACTATTCCCCATGTGTACTACCATGCTTCCTCCGCCTAGAACTCCCAACAAATCTCGCTCATCTACTGAGGCTCTATTTACCATCTATGTGTAATCATCTATACACAACACTACTATATAGGAATGAATGTCCTGCCTCAAACCAACATCAAAGATACAAGCTTTCAACGATGTACTACCCACCACCCCAGGTAAAAATATCACTATGTTCATAAACACAGCTACATACTCTATCACAGACATAAGCTCTTGCTTCAAACTGAAGAAAGCAGTTGTGCACTGAATTCGGAACGTATGTGGGTAGAATTTTTTATTAAACAATTCCTCAAATCCTTCCCACATCATACCCTGGTCCGTTCCAACTTGAACTGCCAACCCCAATAATTGAAGGGAAAGATCATCCAAAATATACATGGCCAACTTCACTTTCAACTCTACCAGTGTTCCCATGAACACTAAGATCTTGTTCATTCTATTCAACCATTCTTCTGCCCCCTCCAGCACTGAATCACCCCTGAAGATGGGTAGATTTTTCTGTTGAAACTGAACTGCATGATCCACAAGCCTTGGTTTATCAGCTTTGTTTCCACATTCCACAGCTTGGAAATCTTGCACTATACTTTTCACTAGATTCTGTTTCACCTTAGGCTCAGGTACAACCACATTTTTAGTATCCTCCTCTAGTTGGTCTCGACGACGCCAAACTGGTTCCATTTATATAAATATAAAACAAACAACCTTGAGTCTCACTTTAGTTGACATCAAGAATTCCCGTTTAACATTGCATTTCACAACACTCTCACAATGAGGCTTTCCACCTCCACATTTTCCATTATTCACCAATTATGAAAATAATACCATTTTCAAAATATCAAAGTTATTCACATTACAATTTCACACATTTGAAAAAAAACCATTTCTCAATTCAGACCATAAATTTATTTACCCAATGAAAAATTCACCCGAGTGGGATGTCATTTCTACAAATCATTCCATGCTAATCTCATTGGATACTCCCACGACATTGAGATATCCAATTCCTATAAGTGTATCCAAAACACTTATGTACCCAACTTCATGGTTACATGAAGTTCAACATAAGAGGTTTAGCTACATACTTTTATGAAATAAATTCCATGTTCCGACATTCCTACGGATTTCTACGATCATGACTCAAGGAATATACCACAAAAAATGTCAACACCAAATCAAAGAATCAACTTCAAAGGACCGAAAAAGCTGATACCACTTGTAACACCCCACCCCTGCCTCATTGGCTTGAGGAGGTGGTGAGGGATACTTTTCCTTAGGTGACATTCCCATGATGAAAAAGGATATAAATAAATGCCATGGGCTTCAAGATCAAATTGGGGAACAATTTTAACTTAAGACAAAACCAATCAAACCATCCATTAACTACCACTATATGATGCATGTCAATAAAACATTCCAAGATGAATTCCAAAAAGACAACCAAGTTGTTTCACCATACAACCCAAAACCAAAGCAACATAACAATATCATAGTACTATCTGTAATACCAAACATCAAAGCACCACATTCTATGATACCACCACATCTCTCCACAAAGCTCTGAGCTCCAAGATTCACCAAGACATCACAATGCACCACTAGAGAATGATTCCTTACCATTGCCCACGTCACGGTACACAACATCTATAAAGACACAAAGTGACAATGTAGGGGGTTAGTACTAAAACTCAGTAGTTTTTCCCCAAATGACTTCACTACACACACCACTGGTATAAAACTATTAGCACATTTATATAAAGGAGATTATATACAATAATAACAAGTGAAACCATTTCCTTCAGCCATCACACCCTTACCAATCCATCTCACCCAAACCAAGAAACCAAGGGAAAGCCAAAAAAATTGCCACAATCCATTTCATAAATTAGACACTAGAACAACAATTTCAAACTTTCTAAGCATTTCACAACAAACAACCAATACGGTGGAGCTTCCATCCAACCCATTCACCCATTCCCACCAAGCTGCACTTCCCTTCCACTTATCCTTTGATGGTGGCCCTTCCGTCCAATATACATACCCTCTTTATAGTGGTACTTCTAACCACTTCCACACAACATTCCAATCAAGACAAACCAAGAATATAACCCACCAAGGCCTCCACAATGTCAAATCAACCAATTCCATTTCATATAAATGCACTATAATAAATCACAAATTTATTGAAAAAATATTTCCATGCCAAACCACATTTCAATAAAATAACCTCTTTATTGAAAACCATTTCCGTCAGTCATTTTCACAAATCAACCATATCATCCCATTTTAAAATCTCCATTTTAAAAACCACAATAATAACATTTCACCATAAAACCCCCTTTTCCCCAAAAATCCCCAAATGGATTTTCAACCAACTTTGCACATCAAATCAAAATTAATTAGAAGAATAGAAAAATAATTGTAATTAAAAACAACTAGCTCTAACCAGGTTGAGTTGAAAGAGAATCCACCTACATTTAGGGTTCCCAATAAATCGACCCTCAAGAAACTGCACCTTAAATCCGGGGAACGTACCACCGAAACCTCTCTAGATCTCTTTCTCTAACATTCAAAAGCCTTAAAATCAACAACCAAGGAAACCACAAACATATATCTACACAAAAAAAGTGTAGATCTGGAAAACCACAAAAGATAGGGATGTATATCTAGTGGAAAACACAAGGGAACGAAGAGGAATGATTTACTTGGGAGAAACCACCTTCAATCCGCCAAGAAACCTCTTAAAAATGCTACCAAAAGAAGTGGGATAGACCCTCCAACCCATGAAAACCTAAGAACCTGAGTGAGATTTGAGTGGGAGAGAATTTGGAGAGGAATGAAGAAATCGTGAGTGAACCAAGGTTTTAAATCCTATTTTTATGTGGTTACACAGTTAGCCTGCACGGTTTGGAAAACCATGCGCTAACCGTGCACACTCCACTGTCTCTGGAGCTAGGGTATGCATGGTTGAATCACACGGTTTGACAAACTATGCACAGGATGTGTGAAGCCTACTGTCGCCCACTTCACGGTTTCCTAGAGAATCTTGCATGGTTTCCACTAACTGTGCTCAAACTGTGCTCCCTAAGAAAAGCCTCCAAACTCATTCAAAACCATTTCAAACTCTCCCAAACTCTTCCCAAATCATCAGTTTCACATTAATAACCTCAAAATACATAAATAAAGGCCTCATACCTCAAACCAGGGGTACTACATGTATCATTTTAGGATCATAAGGGAAAATGGGTTCTGGGTAAATTTTTTGAATCGAACTATTTTTCCTTTATTGTTAAATTAAACAAAAATTGGTTATTAATGTCAAATTTAAATTGAAGAATGATTTCTAATATAAATAAATGGGCATGTAATGTGGATCATGAATAATTAAAATGATTATACCCTTGTTTAACAAAGACCTAGGAATTGGATGGTTAATGGTATTGATAACACCTCAATTTTGACCCTTTGGCAGGATTTGGGATAGTGACTTGTTATGGATTACATTGAATGTATCTTATGTAAATGTGTAAAATAATTATATGTACTGATATATTTTTATAGAATTGTAGATATATGAATCCTTGAGAATGATTATTCAGAGAAGGATAAGAAAACCTTGCTAGAGATGATCCTATGGTTAGGGTACCTGAGGCACCTGTAGTTTTGGTTGAGGATATTGGGGAGAATTTCTAAATGAACTATGCTCAATTTATGAAATTCATGGAAGGATACCTATGGAGGGTTGTGATATGTAAGTTAGAACTGAAAGGGGAGTCTCAGTAACATAATCATCTTTATTTTATCATAGAGGGTATACCTGAGGTTGTAAAGTTATAGATTGGGTCCATATAGACTATACATGACCATTTGGAAACTCCTACTCAGAATACAGTCTAGTTGGTTGATTACATGTTATGAGGAATAGTGAAGAGTTGGTGGGATGTTTAGGCTCATACTGGGTAGCCTGAGGATATGTTATAAAATGAAATATTGGATATTTTCTAGGATTATATTTATATAGATATGTTGAGTCAATAAATATAAGCTGAGATCATGAGGCTAACTCGGGAGAGTATGTATGTGATGAATTATGCTGGATGCTTTACACATTTCCCACACATTGTTCTAGTGTTGGAATTGGATAAGATAGATATGGAATTATGATTTTAGTATAGACTTAAATGTGAGATTTAGTCCCAAGTAACCATTATTCAGTTAAATATGTTTACTTAGGTGGTGGGTTAGGCTCTCATAACTAAGGGAAAACTGAGATGATATTCTAGAGCATGATAGGTGGTTGCTTCTGGAAAATCAATAGGTACATCATTTGAGAGTATTAAGTGACACTATGAGATCATTATCAGGGGGATAGTAGGAAGAGTGGTCATGGGGGAATGGTCAGTCTTACAATACCTTACATGGATTATCTGTCACTAGTGCGGTAGGTTAGAAAAAATCATTGAAATTATCCCCAACCACCAGTTGATTAATGAACTTATGGAAATATGGTACATATACATCGGTTTCGTAAGAACCCATGATCAACAGATGGTGATGGGGGATCTAGATAGTACCAGAGTAATGGAAGGGGATTTTCTTCACCATATAAGTCTAGTAGCCAATGTTCTACTAGACCTAATGGGAAATATATATAGGGAGTTATATTGGAGAAATAGTTCTGATATCATTAGAGTGGTGAATCTCAGGAGCTATGGTAGTATCATTGGGTATATGGTAAGGATAGTTTCATGTTGTTCATCCTATAATTGTGGATAGTGATGGTGGACTATCAATAGTTATATATATTATTATATTATATTATTCACATTTTAGTTCATTATTTGATATTGGTGAGTTTCATTTCTTTATTTATTGATAACATGTTAATGGTCTCATCCTGTAAGAGGAGTTCATGACAGGGGTGCTAATGATAGATACCCATTTCGGAGTACGGTCAGGGGAAATCTACATATGCAAATTATGTTCCCTCAAGGATTAGGAGTATCATTTTCTATGGGATCATTACATACTTGAAATGTCAAGATTTTCCCAAATCATGGGTATGGACTAGTTAGTATCATAACAATCCCATATAGATTGTTACCACAATATAGGGACAATTATGATCCTAAGGGTGACAATTATATTCATTATAGGGTGTAGGATATAAAGGCATAACATGCAGGGCCAGGGTATCAACAATTGGGTGAGCTTACTGCCATGGTTGGTAAGAAATTTATTGGTGTGGGGGTGTGAAGTAGGGCATATTTCCACGAGTAGTGGAGTAGATACATGATTTGTTTTTTGATTACATCTCAAGGCTTCCACCAAATATAGATTTGTAATTTACTATTGAGCTCATGAAGGGGGCCAATCCAGTTTCTATTCCACCATATATAATATCACCAATAGTGGTTCAATAGATCAAGGCTCCACTGGAAGATATTGACAATAATATATTTATATATACGAGTACGATTCCTTGGGGTTATCGAATCATTTTTTCTAAAGAATGCTAATTGGACTCTTCGATTTTTTGTTGATTACTGTATGTTAATCCAGATGAATGTGAAAAACATGTATCCTCTTCCACGAATTGATGATCTATTTTACCTGTTGTGGGGAGCTTATGTTTTCTCAATGATTGACCTCAGATTAGGGAATCATCAAATGTGATTTTGGCCTTCTAATATACCAATGATTGATTTCAGAACTAGGTATGTCCTATATGAGTTTAATGTAATGCTGTTTTGGTTGATGAATGTACCAATTTTTTATGGCCTTGATGAACAGAAACTTCCCTCAATACCTAGTGTAGTTTTTTGTACTGTTAGTAGATTAAATCTAGGGGTATTCTAAGACTCATGATGATCACACTAAATATATTGACATCATCCTGAGTACACGAAGTGAGAATCGTTTATAAAAAATTTTATTTAAGTGTTAACTTTGGATTAATCATGTACTCATCTTTCGTCACATCATCTGAAAGGAATATGTGTTAGTAGACCCATATAAGGTGTAGTTAGTGGTTTCTTTGGAGTATCCCAATAACATTTTTGATATCCATAGATTTATGAGATTTGTTGGATATTATCAGTGGTTCATCCCAGACTTTTTTTATATGGAACCTCCATAATCATTCATAACCAAGAAGGGTAAAACAATTTAATGGTGAAATCATGTGAGAATACCTTCCTATAGATAATTACGTGTTTTACATTGGAACCAATATTGATACTACAAGAGCTATGTGAGAAGTATATGTTGTATTTTTTCACTATTGTAATTGGAAATGAAGTAGTAATGATGACGAGAGAATGAGTTCTTGATTATGGGTCTCAAAAGTTGAGGTCACATGGACTTCACTACCCTACGTATGACCTTGAGTTAGATGTAGTGTTTTATGTTTTGATATATTGGTGGAATTATCTATTGGGTGATAATTATAATATGTATACAGATCACAAGAGGATGTGGTATTACATTTCATAGAGATATTTGAATCTCAGATAGCATGTGTGGGTATATTATTAACATAATTTTTATTTTAAGCATGCATATATGCCTAGGAAAGAAAAGATTTTTATAGACACATTGTGTAGGAATTCCTATACATGAGAATTTTAAGAGTGTATTGAAAAGTGGAATATGATGTTTTCTTTTGATGAGATGGATGTTTTGGTTTAGGAAAGTAGGAAAAATACAACTCTATAATATGTTTTAGTGGATTTTACCCTCCTTAGATGGATAAGAGATAGACAGTATCAGGATCCAGATTGTTTAGCCTCACGGAAAATCTTTCATGGTGGGGAGAAACCTTCATATTGGATTATAGCTGAAGATGATATCAACTATGTCATGAATCATCATGATATGCCTACGTGCATGCGAGAGGGTTTGAGGTGTGAATTTCTTTCCTTGAAGTGGGAAGAGAATCAAGGTTTGACTAATATGTATTGTGACCTATGTCGATATGTTTGGTGACTAGGCATGAAAAAGAAGATAGCAAGGTTCATGACATATTTCTATACCTTTCTCCAGGTTAATTTTGAGCATCAATGAAAAAAGGTATCCTATTTTATACCGGTACAAGAGACATTCTCAGTGGATCATTTGGGGGAGTTGTATGTCGAAGTGGAATTCTGTTTTCATAGGGTTCTATGGACTATTATGTCTATTAATTTACTCACATTTTTATTTTTTATTTTAACATAGATAAATAAGTATATTGATACATAGGTCTTATTGATTATGGCTTTGCACCCATGTAAAAATGGGCAGTCGGATTGTCCTACTCATGTTCTTGAGCATATATTGTGAGAAAGTGTCCTAGATTTTGGTGGATCTTGGGAGAAGAACCAATATTTGGTGGAGTATTTCTATAAAAGAAGTTACTATGAAATGATTCATATAGTACCATATGAGGCTCTTTGTAGTATTATAGGTTATTTAGAGTGGTTTTGATAGAGTCACATTCATGATACGTCGGAGCAGGTTCAGTTGATTTGGTAGCATATCGATATAATACTGAGTAGACAGAATTTGTATACTGACTGATTTCTATGACCGTTATTGATTTCTATAGGGTGACCATGTATTCAATTATGTGTATCCTATGTTGGGTCACCAGATGATATGTAGGAAGGGAAATCTAGTTCCTAGGACCGTTGGACTTTTTGAGCTTCTGGGGATAATCGAGATAGTGGCGTACCAATTGGCTCTCCGATAGAGTTATTGTGATATGCATGATGTTTTCCATTTTTCACAACTTGGGTAGTGTCACCATTAACCTTCTAGTGTGATTGATGTGAATGATGTTGATAATGAGATAGATGTTTCCTTTGAGGAGCATCTGATACATATTTTAGACTGTAGTGAGAAAGTGTTATGGGGAATGACTATGCTAATAGTTTATGTGTTGTGAAAACATGGTTGGGTTCAAGAGGAAACATGGGAGAGAACAAAGAGATATAAGGACTTATTTTCCCAATATTTTCGACTCGGGATTTCAGGGGTGCTTGGGGGTATAGCTTGAGGATGATCTGTTACGTGGCTTGGAGATTGTAAGAACCCAATATTTTCTTGAGATGTGTCATACATTTTTTGGAGGATCAATTTTCCGAGTTTTTAGTACTTTCTATTTTGTTATAATTATTGGGGATTTTTTGTGTTAAAATCCAAAAAATCTGAAGGTAGAGGGAAAGTGCACAATTAGTGCACAATTTTCCCAAACCATGTAACCCATACCAACTAACCATTTGAACCCAAAAAATGGTATTCACATGGTTGGTGCATTGATTCTAACATCATAAACCATATTAGTAGTAACATTGAAACCCTCTAGAATATGTGTATGGTTATGGATATTGGATTTTCAAACCATGTGACTCTACTGAGAAAACCATGCGGTTTTTTTAGGTAATAATGAAATTAGTTTTAAAATTACCTAAAAATATAAAACTCACAAAAAATTACCCCCTCATAACCACTTATTTATCTTATCAATTTTGGATGCTCACATATAGATTCCAAACCATAACAACCCTTGTTCTTCGTGATTCTAATCTTGGATCAAGGAACTAAATCTCTCTTTGTAAGTGGATCTCATTCAGAATGGCTTCCAATATCTTTTACTTTCTTATCCAATACATTGAAGGGATGTTTTAAATTTTTATATATAGATCTAGATCATGGTTATATATATCTTGTTTCCATTAATCTTGGATCTTGTATTTGAATTAAGATCATGATCATCGATACGATTAGGGTTACTCTGATGAAATTTAGTTATATCTATTGGTGACTGTTCATTGTCAATATTTAGGTATGTGGTCTATTATTAAAATACGATAGTCATGATTTCGATCATGTGTATGTAATTTTTGAATTTATATGGTTTGTTATAAATTTAATTATCTAATTGATTTAATTAACTTGGAAAAATAATTAATTAATGGATTATGAAATTGTGTATAATTAATTATTGAATTAATTATCAGAATATTAAAATTGTGGGATTTAGGGTAAAATCACATCTTGAGTTAATTATTTTAATAATGAATTGTGAGATTCAATATTTAATTTTTGAGTAAATTATTGTAATATTGAATTGTGAGTTGGAATAATAAATTGTTGAATATATTTTTGGATATTGATAGTGTCAAATTATATTAATTAATTATTTAATTAATTAATAAAGTTGATGTGATTACTTAATTGTTGAATTAACTAATGAGATAGAGGTGGTTAAGTAATTTTATAATTAGTTAATGAATTAATATGAATACTAAATTGTTTAATTTTCATTAATTTATCAATGAATTAATTAATTGTCATATTTTGATATTGTGATATTGTGATAAATTTTATATTGTGGTATTTTAAAATATAAATGTTCATAATGGAATTAAAATATGAAAATAAATGATTGTTCGTAACAATGAAATTCATATGTGAATAGGAATGATGAATGGTCATAATGGAATTCATAGATGACTTAAAATTATGACTAGTAACAATGGAATTCATATGTTAAAAGATCTGGTTATTGGTAGCAATGTCAATCATATGTGTCTTAAAATGATGAATTGTAACAATGGAATTCATATGTGAAAAGAAATAGAGAATGGTTAAAATAGAATTCATATGTGAAAATAATTGATGAATATTAATAATGTAATTCATTTGTGAAATTAAACAATGAATGAAATTAGTGGAATTTATATGTGACTTGAATTGATGAATAGTTCCGGTGGCATTCGTATGTTTGGGTGTCCATGGGAACCTGGGGTTTATATGGATAAATAAAGAATAGTTTAATAAATTTAAAATGTTTAATTTATTTATTTTACATTATTATTTATAAAATTTCATACACTATTTTTGACTATATATTGTTTTAGACATTATAGGTGGTTTATTACTGAGTTGTTCTCAAAAAAAACATGGGATACCAGAGAGGTAACCGAATAGAATTTGTGGTTTTCAGACAAGTTAAGAGAAAAGGTCATGTGTTAGATGGATAATATGGGAAGGATAGTGGTTGAGGGAACCAAAAATTACTTCAGACCTACTTGGATATTTTCAGTGTATATTTATTTTGTTTTTTTATATTGACACTTGACACATATTGGAAGACCATATCTATAATTTAGTTCTGGATATTGTATTTAATTTTTTTTCATCATGTGATATTGGATTTACTATAGTTATTTTTATATTATTTGGTTATTATGTTTTACATACACTTTGTTATTACTCGAATTAAGAGGGTATAGTCTCCCCATAACCAACATTAGACCATCGATATTAGTCAGTTTCATATGGCTTACGATGAGGGACACTTTAGGTCATGTAGTGATCTGGATTGGGGAACCGGTGTGTGGAACCTAGGTCGGGAAGTTACACTAGAAAAGAATGAAGCTTCTCAATTTATATATATATATAACCCATATACATTTCATGTATTTTTATGAACACACACCGTGTAGTTCCTTATCTTTGACAATAAGGGTTTTAGGTAGAGATAAATATCACACACTGTGTGGAATCACCAATCACTATGTGACTAGGTGTTAGTGGCTCGATAAGTACTGTTGGAGTACATGGGAAATGACATAGCTAGGCACATGGGAATAAAAGAAATATTTCATGTACATGACCATATATTCTAACATGGATAGGTACACATGCAAGGCCATTGTACACAAGCATGGTCCATGATGACATATTTAGGCCCCATGTGGCTAAAATAATTTGTGTACTACATGTACACGCTGTGTAGCATGACATGGATTCACAATCCATTTCTAGGGGAGAAAAAACCTAATAAATTATGTGAGTTCACACATAGATTGACTCCAGTACACATCATCTACTTCTCCCAATAATTACTACCTTCTGTATCTCTTTCTTCTGGACTCGAATTTTGGATTTTGAGTAGCCTATCATGAGTGTTTTTCTTCATTGACTGTGATGGTTGAATTTATTGGGGAATATGATATATTATGTGATTGTTTCTAGTTAATATGATTCTTTACATGAATCTTGATTATGGTAGTGATTATTGAAGGATCCTCAGAGTGAATCTAGTGTAGGTACTCCCATGTCACATCATGAAGTTTTCCCCCCATACTCTTTACATAGGTAGAGTCAGTACTCTTCCAAAATATAGTAGGGAATTGGTCATCTACCTATGGAATGGTACTCACCAATCATTGAGATCATGAATTTAGAATTCCCTTCATGAGGTTGAGTTCTCCCTTAGTTGTATAATGGAGTGGTAAGGTGTGGACCCCTCTACATAGATTCTTGGAATTTTTCACATGATATTGGGAATTTGAGATGAAATTTTCAAGATATAGGTATAAACAAATTCATGGTTGGGTTGGGCACATTGAGAGCACATTTATCTATGGTTTTATTTTCTTTAATACCATATGTCTATATATATATGTATTGAGTTTAGCGTATTTTTTTGTACCGTTCTATTACTCACTTTAGGATTTTGGGGGAATTCGACTGGGGATGTACATACCCACCCTTTAAAGGTATTTTACCACATGATTCATTGATTATATAGATAATATATAGGTTTGTGGGGATATTAGTAGATTTTAGTGATACTTGAGTTTATTTACAATGTATGATTGTTATACCTGGAGATCAAGAGTTGGGAACTCTATGGTTGTTTTTTATTACAAATATGTTTAGGCTTTCACTTAGTTTCTAGTTGGGTGTTTATTTTCTTCCATTTATCTTGGGATTATACTATCACAATCAAGTAAACTTCCAATAGGTTATTGCATGTATGAATACACTACATATCTTATATTTATTTATTATTCCTCCTCACTTTTTCATAGAGTGGTATGTGTGCATTCATACAGGTACATTAGGATAGGAACTCTCATTTTAGCTTATGAATTCATAGTACTTGTCACTAGCCCCTATCCGATTGGAGGTGGTTCTGGGGTTATCACACCCAGCTTCCAACTAGAACATCGAGCCATGATGGGTCGATTCAATATTGATTCATTTTTTTCCACGAGATCAACATTAAATATAAATGATTATAAATATTACCATAAAATTAATTTATATTTCCCAATGATAGTGGATCTCTATGGGAAACCATGGGGTGTGGTCTTATTCTGGTAGGTGTGTAAATGTGATAATGGGTGATGACCCCCCATGGATGATTTTTCCAAATCTCATCGACATTATAGAGGTAGTAATCTCTTTACTATATGGATCCATTAAATATATTTTTTTAGGATATAATGATATGTGATTGTGTGCATTGGGACCCATGTTTTACTTGTGTTTCATGTGATGTGTGTTCATGTGTGGCCTTGAGAAAACCATACTTGATATGACCAAATGATCCTTCTATTATGTGACTTTATTATAGGTATTTAATAGAATTTTCAACATTATTCTAGTATCAATATGGTTGGGTTTCACATAATTGGATAGACAGAACCTATTTAGGGGGACTGTGAGTGTTGTGACAATGTCCAAGGTCTTTTGATTATTTTATGGTGCTATCCAAGACTCAAAGACAATTCTAGTTGATGTGGAAGTATACCATGCTGGGTGGACTATGTTAAATGTGTCAGAGTGATAGAAATGAATAAAGACTATATAAGGGTTATTATGATCTAATTCATCGGGTATGTCTTGTGGGTATACTATCCTGTTAGAATAGATGATCACTTTATGGTAAGAATTAGGAATTTCAAAAGGTAGAAGATATATATCGGAATAATTAGAGAAGGGTATTAAACTGATTTGGGAACCTTATATCATGTTCTAAGACATGTGGTGACTGACACATGAATCATACTGGCATGGTACTGAAGGATTTGGGGTCATGATTTATAGAATATAAGTGCATAATGAAATAAATCTTGTCTAGATGATTTCATTGTTATTACTTACTTTCATGTTTTCGGAATACACCATATGTATATATGAAGTTTTTTTAAAAATTAATTTGACGTTTCCTACTAGGTTTATACTCACACCCTTCATGGCTATTTCAATACATGTTCATATTTCATGATCAAGGATCCCAAAATGGATAATGTCTCCATGATTGGAAATGAGGAGATGGAGTATGGTATTCATAGGAAGTACTGAGACCTATCATGGTGTGATGATTTACTATCATTATTGATATTAATTCTTCTTGATTATACTCAAGTTTGACCTGTCACATTGGGGGTCCATATATTATTTATTGTTATGACTCTATGTTATCTAAAATGACATAAAATATATCATCTTTTTTTATTTATATTCATTGAACCGTTCGGTGATATATTCATTACTACTATTTTTTGGTTTTTTTCCATTGATACTAGGGATATATTCTCCCCATTATACCATTCATACACTCACTGCTAGTTGGAAACATTTTGTGTACTAGGATTCATGCATGAGGAAATGTTTCACTCTAACCTAGACTAGGTGATTTGGGATATATTCTTACAAATTGGAATCCATGGAGGTTTTTCATTAATTTTCATCTTTACTATGATTTTGGAAAGGAGGAAAAGATTTTTCCTTAGTGAAACTTAGTCATTGGATTCACATAAGTTCATATATATCTCTTATTTGACAATCCTCTGAGTTATTGATGATGGAACTGTTATTATATTTATTGATTTATGTTTTCATGATGATATTAAGTGTATTTTTTATAAAACTTTTGAGTGATTGGGTTCATTTTTTTCATTGTGACTAGGATTGTCAGACCACAAAACAAAAATATATATTCATTTTTTAAAGGGTAATTTTTTAAATTAAATGTATCAATCTATGATTTTTTTAAATATTTTTTTAACCTCTATAGTTTTTTAAATTTAACAGGATATTATAATTATATATATATATATATATGGATATGACTAATATGTAGGCACAAAAGGTTCAGTGTATACCTTTGGTAGAATTGGGAGCTTTGTTCCTTATCATTTTGGGTAACCTTCTAGGATATGTCTTCCTATATAAGTCCCTAATTGTACCTATTAATAGCATATGTGATTACCATAAGAATGATTATTATTCGAATAATAGTTTTTTAGAATTTCATACTATTATTATATACATATATTTTATGGGACTTCTTAGAAAATAAAACAATAATACTTCCACTGGGTAGGATTCACACATTCTAAAACTAGTTATACAGGAGTATGCACTTGATCATCCTCATGCCCCCACTCTAGTGGTTCAAGATGTGGAACCATTATATCCAAGAGTATTTTGTTTAATTATATATTAAGTTGTATGTACATATTATTAAATGGTATATTATAATTGGTATTTTAATATCATCATCAAAAATTATTTTAGGGAACTAGGGGTCCTCAGGATGTTGAGGGACATATTTATGTCATCGAAGGAATATTCATTCTGTTGGAGAATTTATATGATGGTAGTTAAATCTAAATGATTTTTTTGGTTCAATGAAGAACCATAAATTGTTGGGCTATTATAATTCAATAATGTATATGTGATGGTCTTAAATGAGATTCCATTATGAATATCTTATTTAAGGAGTTATTTCTGGATTCACATAAGGTATATTGGGCTCAAGAGTTTATATAGATTCAATATTAATTGATTTTGATATCTATTTAATCTATTTATTACATAGAGTTTCTTTACTTCGATCCTATATTTTATGGTCATGAGGTGTATAAGGATAGTATGTTTCATATTGGACATAGGCCAGAACTTATGTTTTTAGGTTATGGGATTTTACTGAATGATGGACTCAAAAGATCTTTGTATGGCCCTATCCTTTGGGAAGAATCTACAAGAGGAATGAACAATGAACATTCATTCAGCTTTAATTGGACATATTAGTAAGATATATAGTGAAATTTATGTGCCTAATTTATTTACAGGATGTTATTTTGGAATCATGATATTAGGAATATCCTTTATTGATTCCTCCCTAACATATGGCCTCAGCTTAGATGATAGCCATGAAGGTGAAGCTCAAGGATTTTGAGGTGAAATTTTTATTTTGTCTGATTACATATCAATGGGGTCATCTATTATATCAAAAAAATATGGATAGTAGTATATGGTTATGTGTAGACTATATAATGTTGAACCAAGAAACAATGAATAATAGTTACTTGTTTTAAATGATTAGTGACATTATTGATCAGTTACAGGGAGATCGATGGTTCTAAAAGATTGGAAAATGATTAGGCTATAATTAGATTTGGGATAGCGAGGTGGATATTCCTATAAAATAATTTAGGCATATATAATTAATTTATTATTATATATCCATGCCTTTTAGTTATAAAAATAAAAAGGTTATCTATATGGATTTCATGAAAAAGGGCTTCTATCCAAATCAAGACACCTTCATTATGATTTTTTTATTACATCATCATATACTCATAGAACTCAATGATGAATGATAGAATCCTATAATTGGGTTTTATACACATAAAGAACACCATTTCCATGTCATGATTTTGAAGTGTCACTTCTGGATTCATATGTTACATTTTTTAGGCATGTAAACTCTAAGGAGGTAATTTTAATGGATATAGAGAAGTTAATGGTGGTGATGTCGTATGTCACTAGGTAATTATATTGAGATTAGAAGTTTCATTAGGTTTTTGGAATGATAGCAATAACTCATTCATGAATTTTTTCTTCTAGAAGTACCTATGACTGGGAATACTAACAAGGGTGTGAATTTCAAGTGGAATTATTAGTGTGATGAGTCCTTTCTATAGCTGTTGAAGATAATGAGTATAGATACAATATTGAAATTTTTAGATCATGAGATTATATATGTTGTATAATTTGATATATAAAGTGTTGTTTTTTTATTTTTATTGATGTAGGTATATCATGTTGTATTTTAGGGGTCTTTATAGCTATGTCTCCATAGGTGGAACTACCTGATGCATGACTTGGAGTTGGTAGTCTTGGTCAATGCTCTAATGTGTTAGTTCCATTTTCAATTAGGTGAGAAATTTATTATATAGAACAATCAAAATAGAGGTAATTATATCTATTATAAGTGGTAATTGAATCTGAGAATGATGCATTGGGCATAGTATCTACATAAAATTGATTTTGAGATGGAACAATCTATGGGGAAATGAAATTTCTCTATAGATTCTCTTATATGAAAAAAACAAAAAATTAGAGAGATACCTTTAGAAGAGGAATTTCAGTTGATGGTATTATTAGATAAAATATTATTATATTATTTTGAGGAAGTTGGGGTGAATAAATGTTATACCTTTGTAATCATGTTGACATTCGTAGACCATATAAAGGTCAATCAAGAGTTATATCCCTGCATGTTTTCCTAACATATAAAATATGATCTTACCTTCTAGTTTTAAAAAGAATCCCCTAAATGTGCTTCATCATTTTGAATCTTTTTAACCATTTTTTCTTCTCCAATAACCCCTGATGTGATGGATCCAATGCTACAAAACCTGTTGGAGGATACATTGGTATCTTTCTCACTTTATGATGCTTTGGTTTCCAATTCGATTGTTTAACTAGGAACATATCTGGTGTCTAGTTTTAGATTATCACCCAAATAATATATTCTTTCCCCTTACTCATTTTTTTGCGTAGGAGGTCTCTACCTCAGAGCCTAGAAATATCCTTATAGGTGGTCAATTCTGAAATGGTTGAGGGATCTCTATATCTCATCTTCCAGTATTCGGATTTTGTGTAGGTGTAGGTTTTATTGAAATGGACCCTTGCGGAAAAATATTGCGGAGAAAATATGTCACTTTTTATGTTTTTTCATTCATGGGATCCTATAGTTTGGAGTCTCTTCTTATCATATTGATGCTAAATCACCGGTAATTTTACTGATTTCCTCAGATCCCTGACATGTAGCACCAGATCAATTGACTATTGTAATTTTCTCTTTTTTGGTGGCCCATAGAAGATCATTGAGGATGTGATTACCCACAAAAAGTTTATTGGGTTATTCTTATTGGTATTCTTATTCTTTTTCTCAACCTTGTATATCTTCAACATATTGGAGAATCCATTTGAGAGCATTTATGTGACGAAAAATGGAGCCTCTATCTTCCTGAATCCTTCACTGCCGAGAATTTATGTCACCTTGAATATCTCTCTTACTCTCTCATCCTTCATTATTATTCTGTTAAAAGGATTACATATGTGGTGGAAACCCCATTCATTTCCTATATATCCATTCTTCCGTTCCTTTTATCACATCCATGGTCACTCCATGTTATATTGTAGATGATATCAAGTGAATCTTTCAAAAAAATGGCATTTGAATTCATCAGGTGGCAGCTTGGCATCTTCAACGTTCCCCATAGACCACCCATAATCATTTTTGACCTAGTTGTGGTAGCATCATCAAGTAATAACCTTGCAGTGTCTCCTCTCACTCCATAGGCTTTATCACAAGGTCTCAGTTATCTTCTCCATGAAATCTAAAATCTTTATTCCCAACCTAATACCTATAGGGATCCGGTTCCTTTCAATCTAGTCTCAACTTCATTTTCTCAAGTTGAGTAGTTGTGGGACACATTGTTTTTTCTAGAAAGGTGACATATTCATGTTAAGTAGTTTCTTATAATAGATTCTTTTCCCCATTCTCTCTGTTCCTCTGGGTTGGATCCCTTGAGGTGTTCAAATGATTCTTCAGGTTAGTGAAACTATTTTGACCTTCTTTAGGGGAAATCTTCCAGAGTCTCTGCTCCCATGATCAAAGGCACCTTGAATATTTATCCAGTCCAGATTTCAAGAACATATAATGTGTTATTTCATGGTCATGAGGCTGACGTTTTTCCTTATCTACCTCTCTCATCCTTTCCCAATAGAGTATGTACCAAACCTCATCATAAATGGGTTTCATCTTTCCCCTCTCCTACACCTTAGAGTTGGGAAATACTAGGGGCCAACACATGGTTTACCCTATTTAGATAACCTCTTTCGTTGTTTTGGAATGATCACATCCTCATATCTTGGGTGAAAGTGGATTTCTTTCCCAAGTATATTTCTATAAATAAATCTTCTCATATTTCAGTTATCAAACCACAATATGATTCCTAAAAAATATCTATATTTTCTCAAAGGACGATTTTTTATAAATTCATGCATAAAGAACCAATCATCCACCATATCTGGTTATTTTTTAAACAATCTATTTTAGTAAAACATTTTTCATGTTATGAGAACCAAATCAGGGTCAATGTAATTATAGGGAATGCTTCATTTTTTTCCTGATTCATTTACGAAAAATGTGACCCAAGAGATAGATAACAACTATAGAAATACTTTGATAGATTTAACCCAAGAAAATCATCATGGATGATAGGAGGCTAATTCAACATTATCATAGATCCTTTTGAGAAAAAAGGTGGAAATCTCTACACACATATTGAAATGAAAGACTTCTCAACATTACTAGCCCGAAAAGATTTCATGATTTAGGTTTCATCATGGATAAATTTTCTTGGTGTAAAATAAAATGAATGATTAAAAAACATGATTTTGTATACTATATAATGACTTGGGTAATATTCATTTTATCTAAGATTACCCAAATATCAGTGTCACTCATGTGGTTCTATCATTGTTGGACCATTCTCCTCTCCTAATTCTTCTCATCCTAGGAGAAAAATATATCGTAAAATTAGTCTTCTCCTTGCATTTGAATCTTGACCCTGGGTATCACTTCGTGGTGAAAGAATCATGGAGTAATCCCATGTATGATTTATAATATGATGGACTACATAAAAAACAATTGTCTCATGGAGTATCATTAGACTTGTATTAGAAACCATGTTTTGAGATATTAATATCTTGAAGTGGTGATGATCTAGATTTAAATCAAGGAGCCTCACCATGATGCATCACAAGATCCTGATTTGTTCAAGATTCTGGTTGATCAAAATAATCAATCTACCATCATGCTTCTAAAATAAGAGAATATTTCAAGATAAAATTCGAAGTAGTTTTGGTTGAAGTATGGTCATAGGAACATAAATTTCCTTCATGCTTTCCTCAATGGAAAAAAGAGGTTGGTTGATCCCAGCATTTTCATGGATGATGGGTCCTCTACCAATTACATCAATGCGGTGAGAAGTATAATGGAAGGGAATTTCAAAACCTTATTTCATGGTGTTAGTTCAACTATATAGGAGGGATATAATAGGGGAATTCAATGTTGTATGATTCCATCCAAAATTTGGTGTTAGATGTTTTGAATCGGGATCTTGAGAGAATTCCAATTGATGGTGAAATCTAGGATGCAATGAACTCTCTGAACAAAGAATACTCTTCGAGGCCAAATGGTTTTCTAGGATCCTTCTATATGGCCTCATAGAATCTTGTAAAATCATAATTATTAAATTTCATCCAATATTTCTTCTAAGGTGGTAATATTCCCTAGACGGCCAGTGAAACTACATTTATATATATTCCATAGGTGATGGATCCTTCTTATATGAAATATTATACGTCTCTAAGTATGGGTAATTTTCCATACAATTTCATTAATATTTTGATAAATAAGAGGATATATTTTCAGCTAAATGAATGGATTTCAAAAGAAAAAGTTGACTTTGTCAATGGTAGATCCATCTAGGTGGTCATTGCTCTTTCCGAAACGGTGATTGTTGACATAAATAGAATGCATTTGTGGTTGAAAATAACTATAAATATTGACATGGAAATGTATTATAATAGAATAAAAGGGGGATTCATTTGAAAGGTAATTTCATGCATGGGTTTTTCTGGTTGGGTGTTTGATTTTATTTCTGGTTATTTATATCATCCTAGGTTGTGGATAATTTTATGGGAATGTTTATTGGATTATTCAATGATGTTCAAGGTCTACGCTAGGGAGAATCTAATTCTCATTGTATTTTAATTATATCACTTGATTATTTGAGCAAGCTTCTATCCAACTAAATCTATGGTTGAATTATTTTTCCCTTTAGCTGTATAAATCGTTATTAAGATGTATACCACCATATTTTTTCAGATTAAATTCTTCTATTTATTAATGGGAGTAGGAAATCAATCTATAGAATCATCAAGGATATGGAGAAATTTTTTAAATGCAGTGTGAAATTCATCATTTAAGACAAGAGAAGTATATATATTCCTAATTCATATTGGGAAAATCATGAAAAATGGAATAATGATTTGGTGGTTATAGGTTAAAATGATTTTAATTTGGATTATTTTGGGACTCTAGTTTCCCATGGATGGCTTTGCATCCATCGCAATGACAACGTGGTCATAAAAATCAATGTATATATTTTTATTTGGAACTGACTCTTCATATCCTTTGGAGGATGAATAATATTGGTCAGTATTGTTTTGACCTCCATCCATATGCACATTCTCTCAGTTCTGAAAATTAAAAAACGTGATAAATAACATTGAAAAAATCATTAAATCCTTTATTTTGGACTCTCATATGGATGGTAATTTCTATTTGGCTTCATGGGAATGAATTGACAAATCTTATTGAGTTATGTGGTTTTGGGAAAAGGGATATCAAAGATAACATGTACTGTCTTCATGATAAATTGTCTTGGGATGTTTTGGGGTAGAATACTCGTTGGGGATGTTTTATTATAGGGATGTATGGTTAAAATATTTGATTATTCCTATATTAATGTCTATATGTTATGTAATTCTCTCTAAGATCACATTCTGAAACTTCAATCTCGATCTCAGTGGAATGTGGGTTGTGGAGAGTGTATATACTAGAAAGAAAATTGGGATGTTTCTCCCTTTCCCATATGAGTTATCTTGAAACTGATATCACCTTTTCTCATTCTAATAGGATTCCAACCCTCATTTAGGCCACTCTTCATCAACATCATCATGAAATCTAAAAATATATCACAATATCTCCTTGTATGGAAATACTTGTGTTCATAGGGGAATCATCTAGGAATTTTTTCACAATGAATTATTAGGAATCTATTTAAGAAGGTCTCATCGAGGGAACCCGAAAATCTCTAAGTTGTAAGGATATCCCTATAAAATTTAATTTTATTCTTTTTTGTATCAAGAATAACACTATTCTAACAAATGAGGTTATCAATGATATAGTCATTTCGCCTATTCCAAACTATTTTTTCTATCATAAGTTCAAATAAGAGTATATTGATCATATATTTTTTAAAAGAGACGCAACTAGAGCTGTTTGGATAGGATTTGGAAGTCTCATTACAGGTTATCTATAACATGAAAAGAAAAGTAAATTTATTGAGTCATATTTCCAGAGTGTGGAGGTTAATGGACTAGAATTCTAGGTAAGAGTGATTCTCATCTCTGTTATGTGTTTGTGCATATCAACATATTGGAAAAAAGATCTAATCTAAGGCACTATATGTTTTAAAATATCCATGAATATTAGGTACAGATTCCATCCCATTAATTTGGGTTCCCTACTGAATGAATGGGGTAATTATCACACTATTAGGATGATTTTGAAGGGAAGTAATCATGTGTCGGTTGCGTAGAGTATGGCCCTTATGGGAAATTGGTTACATTGTAATCCTATAAGCAATACACTGAAACATTATATTTATGGTTCATAAAATTTGATCTTCATGATAGCATAATTCATGGTTCAGGACATCAAAATATTTGTGTTCATAGATTTTAGTACCTTCTATTGGCGTGTGGTTCTATTATAGTTTGGGATCTTAATTTTCGCAGTGGGTGGGGAATCTACCTTTCCTCTAATATTTTCATTGTTGAAGTTGAAAATGATTCCTCTTTAATTTGAAACGATCTTCATGGTTCCTATGATCCTCCTTTTTCCATTATAAATCTCATACAATGATAAATGAATCTTATCATCCATGAAAAACTTATTCACGCAAAGTGGGAAGGTAATTTTGTTGTGGAAAACCACAAATTAAAGAGAAATCAAATTGGCCCATGTATTATCTATTCAGTCCCAGGCTCTCTTCCCCTAAATGTGTTTTACTTTTTCAAGAATATTCCATCATCCTTAATTTCTTCAAGCCTATTTTTTTTATTGTATCATGTTCACTCTGACATTTTAAAAAACTAAACTTATTAGGCCATAATATTGATACTAAATTTTTAGTGATGTTGTAATGGATGGATAGATGTAGCCGAATTAAAATATGGTTGAAAAATGGTGATGACATGAACTATGTTCATGGGGTTGTTTTGGTTCTTGTCTCCATGATGTAAGAACTAATATGTATCCCCCAAGAATCTTAGTATATAGTACATCATGGTTTTCTTAAGATGAATTGGGATAGAAATCAACACCTCTAGTGTATAGTAATGAAGAGATATAGTGAGGGAATTGTCTCTCATTTCCATAACTATCATAGGATCAAGGAAGGGACCATGTATATAAGAGGTTTACATTATCCTCTTCCTATGCCTAAGAAAAAATGGAATGAGGGGATGATGGATTTTGTAATGGAGTTTCCTAGTACCTTGATAAGTGGAGATGTTTTTGGGTGATAGATGATCTGATAATGAAAGTGCAATGCATATTTTCAATCTAAAATACTTACACAGTATGTTTTTTGGGGGAGAATTTATATCTTGAAGATTTTATGACATCATGGAGTTCCATATATAATCATATTTTAGTAGGATTCAATTTTTACATCGTGGGTTTTCTATGGCTTCTAGACCTTTTAGAATATACTTCAATCGTGTGTCAAATAATTCAAAAAATAATGGGATGATCATATCCAAGTAGTGAAGTTTTCATACAATAATAGTTTCTAGGATTTAATTTATATTGAATATTTTTATAAAAATTATGGTTGTATATGTTGGTAATATCAATGTGGTCACGATGGGGAGAAGAAGTTGTTGCTGGTATGAGTAATTTATAAGATACCAATGAAAGGGTGAATTTTTTCATGAATTGGTTAGTCAACACTAAATTTAGAAAATGAGAATTTTACAACTAGAAGATATTACCTATTTAGTTTTTTTGGGTGACTATGTTCTCTTATGGGGTCCCCCTTAGTTAGGGAATCAATATTTCCAAAGGACATATAATATGGACTTGTAGTTTATGGGAATATTTTATATCGTCGTTCATATCTGGGTGGAGGATTATAGACTAGAGCATCCAAAATGATATCAGGGGTATTCATAACTTGTTCCAAATATTTGATCTTTTTATTTATTCTCATTATTATTCCTATATGATCAACCATGGAAACATTAAGTTGGAACTGGATGCATCATTTTTGGATTGACTAGAATGGATTTTGGACATGAGTGATAAAGTGTTATGGGGAAAGATGAGACAAATTTTTTGGGTCTTATGTAATCATGGATGGGTCTAATAGGATACATAGGATTCCTAGTAAAATGTTTTGAAGTGATGGATTGATATTCTCAAAAATTCTTCTGAAGAAACATCACTAGGATGAAAATTCATTATATGGGGATTTTTTTAACATCTTAATTTTTTGAAGGTATTAAATTTTTATCCATGTGAGGGGAACATTTAGGTTTTTTAGGTTTTTTAGGTTTCATAGTGTCTTGAAATGTGTTTGGAAATTTTTAGGTGCATCATGGTCAGGGCCACACTATATTTTAGACTATTTTCAGCCGAGAACCCACCTACATGATAGGGGAAGGACCACCATTAACATGGTTGGGTATAGTCATGATCATGTAGCCATGAATGTCTTATTATGGACCTTGGATAGAATACCATCACCCCACCATGGTGGAATATTAGGTTATTCTAAAATAAGAATTTTTTTTGTACATCACTATAGAGGGTTTCCATTTTAGCATATTGTGTCTTTTGGGACAAATCCACCATGTATATGCTGGTAATCACCACACCATGGTGATTATTGTTTTCAATTTTGAATATGGAAAAATCGACCAATTATATTCATGGGTTTCATGAACTTTAAAGAGGAAACCATATATAATTAATTGAAGGATTTATTAATTGATTTTCTAAATCAATTTCTTATTTTATTACACTTTTTCTTCCTCTCTCACAATGGATGATGATCTGGATGAACCCAAAGTAAAAAATTGAATGT
The DNA here is from genome assembly GCA_963277665.1 of Viscum album. Taxonomy (NCBI): domain Eukaryota; kingdom Viridiplantae; phylum Streptophyta; class Magnoliopsida; order Santalales; family Viscaceae; genus Viscum; species Viscum album. The sequence goes on from OY728165.1 coordinate 1,960,479,430, forward strand.
TTTTTCTCTTTACCCTCTCTTTAGTGATTTTATGTTGGATTTATCCATCAACTATCATGATATTTGAACTAGATCTATAGTATTGAAAACATTTTCATAAACTGAATTTAGATCTACCATTGATGATGGATCTCCATGGATAATCCTTGGCATGTAGGCTTGTTTTGGATGGTTCATAGACATGATATGGGTGATGATCCACCTTAGTGGAAATTGGAAATTGTCATTAATGTGCATGATATGGGAAGATTATTACTATATAGGGAACATATATATGGTTACTGGTGTGATATGATGGAATTGTTTTGGGTTCTTTGAGACTCATGCTTGATTTTTAATTCTTGTGGTGTGTTTATGTGGACTTGTTAGAATCATGAAATACATGATCAAATTATCTTTCTATGATATGAATTTCCTGTGGGTGTTTCATATCCTAAATAACATGATTCATGTATTAAGATGGTTGGGTTTCTTAGAAATGTCTAAATATTCCTTTTGAGGGGGTGAGTTAGTGTTGTGACAATGTGTAAGGACTTTTTCTTCCTTGTTGAAAGTAATTAGATTTCGAAAACATGTTCTATTAATTTTAGAGCAAACCATGTTGGTTACAAGTGAATCTAACATTTGAGAATGTTGAAAAGGTAAAAATACCATGCTGTGGTGATTGTCATCCTACTTCTCAGGTTCACATACCATTAAACAAGCATAAGCGACCACCTAATATAGGGGAATCAGGTGTTACATAATGGTAAAATTTTGATCTAAAATTTATGGGTATAGGGTTCTGAACAAACATGTGGACCATGTTTCATTTTTGAATTCATTTAGTGGTTTGCATTGGTATCCTTACGGACATTGTTTTTAAGCAGGTGGGGCTAGGATTCACGGTGGATTGGTTAGTGCATGATGGTCTAACACATGTTTGGTTACTTTTTTTTACTTATTCATTATATTCATGTTGTCAAATACAACCTATATATATATATATGAATATTTCTTAAGGACACATTGCAGGTTTACTACTTCTTTTATATCCACACCTTTCATGGTCTTTTTGATATAAATTGTAGCACTATCAGTTTCAAGTAAGTAGATATTATATTTATAATTTTTAAGTATATAATGAATATGTGTGATGTTAGGGAGTTTTTGGATAAATTTTGGTGTGTTTGGGGGATTTTTTATAAGTAAACAGTTGGTGCGTGGTTTTAGAAAACTTTGTAACACCTATAAGAAACTATGTATAGTGAGACAGGGTGAAAAGGGAAGGCATGTTGGGGGAGCATAGTTTTCCGAAAACATGGGTCCAAAAAGGTGAAACTATGAACTTTGAAACATGGGTTTTTTATTTTTTTATATGATGGTTTTAGCAGTATTGCAGCATGGTTTAGAAATGGTGTGAGAAAACCATGCGAGTTTTATGCTTGAGGGAGTGGTTGGCGTATTGTTAGCACATCGTTTGCCTAACCATGCGAATAAACCATGATCAGTTAAAAACTAGACCATTAAATAGTGGATCTAGGTCATATTTTTGTTTTAATGCCTCTTCCCCCCCCCATTTTTCAAACACAATATTTTTTATTCTGAAAGATTTAAAAACCTACCCCACCGTTTTTGAAGAAATATGGATGCTTCTCTTTGTGTTTTGATGCTGGATTCTTACAGTAAGGCTTCATTAATGGTGGTTCGTGGTAGTTTTGTTAGATCTTCTTCTCTTATTATCTCAGTTTCATAGATTTATGCCTATTATGGATAGGTATAATGTTTTGGGTTTAAATATTAGTATATTCTATTTTTTAAGATAGGGGAAGAGATCTAATTTGGGTTTATGGTGTTTCGACCTTTTTTTTTGACATTATTCTTTTCATTTATTGGTTTTTCAAAAACTCCTGAGGAATATGGATTCACTCTCAACTCCTCAATTTAGAATATTAAGTCATGATTTAAAATTGGTCATTTTTTGTGAAATTAGCAGTAATTTTTTAAATGAATTTGTAAAACCCTCTTGAGGGATTGTTTGTGGGAACATGGAAATTTTGTGTTCTTCATAAAGTACTTTGGTTCTTGATTTTAAATGGTGTTTCCATAATATATATTTTCTTTATTTTTGGTAAATGTCTAAATAATTATGTTTTTAAGATATGGATAGTTGTATTTAAATGAAGGGAATTGGTTTTTTTGATTTGGTTGATGAATGTCTTTTAACAAAATAATGGTTTTATGGAAATGGATGAAATGGTGGTTTTGGTATTGGTTTGGAATAATGGTTGTGTGTGGTCAATTGAATCCATGGAATATAAGGGTAATGAGTCTCTTCCATAATTTTTGGAATATGTAAGGATCAGGGCTCCCCCTGTTAAATGGTCCACTAGGTGACGACATACCAAATTGATAACTCACCACTCCTTAGTATAGGGAGGTCCAAGCTGTCTCCTCGTTGGTTGTGGGGACATATTGAATTGAATGGATTATGCCAAATGTATTTTGTGAAATGGTTTTAAAGAATTTTTTTCTTGATTTCATTGAAATATATATTCTTTTGAAGGGTTTCTGATATGTCACTTGTTTATATTTTGATATCAACGTTTTTTGAAATTTTTCTATATAAATTGTAATTATACAAATGTTTCTAATATGTTTTATCCTAGTGTAATTAGTATGGATGTAATTGTTTAAAATCTATTAAGATTTGTTACATTCCACTTCTTTGTCACTTTGGTGATTTTCCATATTTCATTTACTGGGACAATGGAAATGGTAATGTTTCACATTTTTCTAATAGTGAATAGAGTAAATTGGGATGTTTTGGTAAATTTAGAGCATGGAGAATGTGTATCTTTGGAGTGATGTGTCTTGTTGAGTTTTTTTAGTCTGGTAATCTTCCACTATTTACTTTTACCTTTTTATATTTTTGATGTGGTACTCATACTAGTTGGAATTGGTATAATGGTTTTATAATGATTTTTTTCATTGGTTTTCATTCATCATATAGGGTTTATTTGGGGATGGTATATTCGGGTTGTTGTTTTAATTTTAAGGTAAACATTAACTCCAATTTTATTGAAGCCCTTTGGAATTTATTTCCAGCAATTTTCATCTTAGGGATGTCTCTTAAGGACATGTAGAACATACACCATGACTCAAGACAATGAGGAGGGGTGGGGTCTAACAAATGATATTAGTTTTGTGCAGTCCAAATTCTTATTGAGACAAGTGGTATCAACTTGTGTGGTCCTTTCCTAACAAGTGGCATTCAGTTTCTCAATCTTGTAGTTGATATCCATGTGGGTCTATTACTTTGGTTGTGATAATATAAAAGAGTAGTATTTTTAGAACGAGAAATGTATATCATAAAAAGATATAGTTATCCTTTTTATACTTAACATCAAGTTACCAAGGAATTGGGTACTTATGTGTTTCAGAGAAACATTTATGATTCAGAATCTCAAGGTCATGGGTTTAGAAAGTAGAGCTAGCATGGATAATGTAGTGGAATGAATTACCAATACGATTTCATATTTAATTTTTTTAGTTATATATGATTTGGTACAATTTTTTTGATTTTTTAAAAATGATGAAATTTCATTCAAATGAAAGACATTGGAAAAAAATGATTGTTGTATTTTAAAATATGATTGATTATCAAAAGGAAGTATATATTTTATTTAAATAGAAGAAAATGGAAAAGGATTATTTTAGAAGGAATTTTTGTGATAGTTTATGTGACTGATTTTGAAATTTCTAAGAATTCATTTGATAGATACTGACACTTGTGGAGTTTATTTTTGTTTTATAAAATGGAACATGATAGGAATAATAAAAACCCATATGAAGAAGCTATGGAGAACATGGTTTCACCTAAGCCATAGGTGAACCAACCACTAGTTCAGAGTCTCATCCAAGAAGATCAGGTTGTGGACATAGGGAATTGGAGGGATGTTCCAAGACAAGTGGATAAATACATCCAGTTTAGGGAGCATAAACCATCTATCTTCAGAGGTAATTTTCGACTAGAAATAGAGGATATATTGAAGAATAGGATGAATTGTATCCTTTATATCATTTTTACACTATAAGGGTTCATGGTCAATATGGTGAGGTATATGATGGAAGATATTGCATGCCATTTGTGGGATCTAGCTTTGCAGGAAAAATATGATCAAGTCCTTGGTTGAGAGGATTTTGATGAATTGTTTAACCCAAAAAAATCTATCATAAAATGTTTAAAATACTAATAACGATACACTTTATTATAATGAAGTATGGAAAGATATATGTCACTGAGTATATATCTAAACTCATGAATTTAGTTCACTTTTCACCTAAAGAGTCCACTAGTGAATCCTTGAAGGAATGAATCTTTGAATCGGGGAAGAGGCAGAAGATTCGCTCAAAGGGAGTTGTAATATTTATTAAAAACTATACAGAGATAATGAATAGAGGTACAATGGCTAATAAATACATCTCAAGATATATTGGTGGAGTAATTATGTTGATACCCACAAGATATTTTGGGAACTCTAATGCTAGGGGAAAGTGAAAGTGGGACCCCTATTAGCTAGGTGGGAGTATGAATCTGAATAAATTGGTTGGATTGGTGAATCATCATCCAAAAAACAAAGATCCATCAAGTATGTATTCAATTTGGTTCATTTGACCAAATAAAGTGAGATTTTACGACACCACCAATAGAATTATATAATTGCAATAAGAAGGTATATCTTTAGGGCTGTTTTCCAAGTTATCTGAGGTCAAGTGAGTGATACACATTATAGTTATTGAAGGTGTCATATGTTTTGATGGTATGAGGGTAGTGTAATACCTCTCATCAGAATAATATATCTATTCATGATTATTCAAGGAATACCATGACTCTTAATGTATAGATATTTCAATAGGTAAACAAAGAACAAAGTGTATCAATAAAGAAAGTACATGGATCTAAGCAGGTGATTGTGGATGATCATAATGGACCATATATGGTGAGTGGTATGATTGTTTTTTATTCTACCCATATAAAAATGTTTTTTGATAATGGTTATTCCCATTTCTTTATTGGTTCCCATTTTTTTATCCCCTAAGTATAAAAATTTGGATAATTCCTTCGGTAATAAAACTGCAAACTCATCTTGGGAAAAGAAAATGTCGATTCATTATGTAAAGAGCATGTTTTATAACTGTTAATGGAGTTTAGATAATATAAAATTTCTCAATGATATAGAAGAATATCTATTATATAATCCTAGGTATTTATTTGATATAAATTTCAAGAAACACATCAATAATAATACAAGAAATGTCAGTTTCACAAATAATGTGGGTGTTGAGCATATTTTTTTTGGAGAACAGCGTGCAAAGGTGGGTGTAGTGGGATTGTTGGAACCAGAAGTAGGAACAATATTGTACCGATTGGCATTTTTGACTTTTTCATCAATGGAAGAGACTGAGTGTAATATTTTTCTCGACGTTGTGGATTATTTTTCAAATGTTTTTCTAGAAAATCTCTCAGGGTTACCAACATTAAGGGAAGTAGAGATTACGATTGGTCTCCTCTCAGGGACCAGTCTTATCTCACTTTAATATTATAGAATTTCACTATATAAATTAATGGAGTTTAACATTCCATTGTAAGACTTGGAAAGAAATGGTTTCATTCAGCTAATCACTTCTCCATGGGAAGTACCGGTCTTGTTCATGAAAATGTTGACGGAACTCTATGGTTGTTTGTGGATTATGGTAAGATTAAATAAGTTATGATTAATCATAGTTATCCACATTCATTAATTAATTATCTTTTGGATCAATTTATGAGAAATTATGTATTCTCCATAATTTACATGAGATTAGGATTTCACCAATTGTGAGTTCAGAAAGATGATATTTGGAAAATATATTTTAGAAGAAGATATAGACATTATGAATATGTGATAATGCCTTTATGTCTAATGAATTCACCAAAAATAATTTTGAAATTGATTAAATGGATATTTTAGAGATATATTTATTCTTTCATGGTATTTTTTCTGGAAAGCATACTATTGTATTCAAGGACATGGGCTGAGCATGAGAATCCCTTAGTGATAAAGTTGCGAATATTATGTAACAAACATTTTTATTCTAAGATATCAATGTGTAATTTTTCAATACAAGTGGAATGTTTTCTAGGACATATAATTTATAAAAGAGGGTTTTCTATGGATATAGAGATGATTGAAGACATTTTCTCTAGGAACCCACAAAATAATATCTTTGAGATATAGAGCTTTCTTGGTCTAGATGTTACCTGCATTACTTATGACACCTTTGACAAAGAATAAAGTTTCACTACAATGTAATAATGAATACCAAATTTTTTTTATGATTTTAAACGTTACATACATCAATACCAATTATAATATTTCCAAAATATAGACATGGGTACGTGGTGTATTTGGATGCTTCGAGATCTGGGCTGGGTTGTGTTCTCATGAAAATAGACCATGTTTTTTATTATGGATCAAGGAACTTATGATTTCATGAGGATAACATCCCAATGCATTATTTGATGTTAGCTTTCATAGTACATGGTTTGAAGATGTTGCTTTATTACCTCTTTGGTGAAAACATTACTCAACTAATGGATTATAAGATCCCGAGACATATTTTCTCAGAAAGAAATATGAATCTGTGTCAAAGAAGATGGATGGAATATCTCCAAATGTTCAACTTTGACATGAAATATAGATTGGGTAAAGCTAATTTGTTGTACAATTCATTAAACATAAAGATGTATGCTCAATTGGAAAAAGAGGCCATATATGAGTGGTAGTTGATGTATGTCCTAGCCAACATGAAAGTATAATGTGAATACCGAGGTGATGTTTTAGTTTATTTTTTTTCTTCCTAATTTGGTAAAGATGGTGAAACTGGTATAGACATCTGATAAAAAATTCATGGATATGAGGTCCATACTCAATGTTGGAGAGAACATTGAGGGTGGGAAGTTAAATGGGAGTTCAGTGTTGTGGCTCAAAAATTTGTTGGCTACATGTTTGTCTTGTCAGGAATAACTTCTTCATGCCTACCAAAAATTAATGTGGATTTTCCATCCTGGAATATAGATGATGTATAAGGCATTGAAAGTGCATTTTTCAAGGATTGGCATGAAAGTAAAGGTCGATGACTCGGTTTCATGATTCTTAACTTGTCAACATGTTAAGGCAGGGCATCATTGAATAGTAGTTCTGTTTATTCATTACATATCCCTATATTGAAATTTGAGTAGATATATATATATATATAATTTTAAGGTATCCCAAGAATTGTTCAGAAACATGATTACATATGTGTTATTGTGGATCAACTCAAATAGTCATCTCATTTCATCAATATTCATGAAACACATACTGTGGAGGATCTGTCCAAAACATATTTCCAAAAAGAGGTAATGACACATGGAATAACCATATCTGTCATTTTATAGAGTGATCCACTGTTTACATCATGTTTCTATAAATCCATCCAGAAATCCCTTGGGACTCCGTTGACTATAAGTAAGGTGTATAATCCTCTGATTGATGGCCAATCCAAAAGGAATTTATAAACATTGGAATACATGTTTTGGTCATGTGTAATGATTTTTTGTGGGTCAATTAAGATCACATACCGTTAGTGTATTTTTTTACAACAACAGAAATCATGCCTCGATATATATGTCTCCTTTTGAGGCTTGATATGGGTTTCCTTTTCGTTCCTCGCACTTAGGGGTCTAAATAATATAGAATTTTAATCATCTGATATGTCTGGTCCATCAAACTATAGAGAAGATGTAGTTGATAAAAAAATATATGGAGGTGTCCTTGAGTCCTCTAAGAAGGAATACAGATCATCGTCAATTGACATTATCATTCAAGGTGAGTGATCATGTGTTCGTGAGGATCACTCCAAGCCATTGAAATTGATGTATTGTGACGTAGGTAAATTTATATCCTTGATACATATGAACTTTTGAGTTATGGGAATGGGTTGTATTGGAAAAATATCATTTTGAATTTCCACCACAGTTTAATGTAGTGGATATTGTGTTCCATGTATCTCTGTGGAAAAATTATCATCCTAATCTTGACCATGCGATCAGATGGGAAAATGTTAACCTATAGTTATATTCTCCATTATTTAACTTTATAGTTCATATTGTAAATAGGCAAGAGAAATTATTACATGGAAAAGGAATCGATCTACTGTAGGTTGTGTGGAAACATGGTCAGATTCAGGAGGATACTGGGGAATGGTATAAGGGAATGAACGATTAATGGATGAAACTATTTTATAGAACATATGGTTTTCTACTTCATGGGGATGAAATGGCCCATTTTGGAGCGAATGTAGCACCCCTACCCCCCAAATTCAAGTATGAAACCCTTTATTTATGATTTTTAATTATGTAAAGTATATGGTAGATATTTGGGATAGTTTGGAGAACTTATTGAGTGTTTTGGGATTTTTTATAGGTTCACAGTTGGTGTAATATTTTATAATACCATGAAATACATTTAGGAAACAATTCACAGTGAAAGAGGGGCAAAAGGGAAGGCACACAGGCGGTGCACGGTTTTCCCAAATCGTGCATCCACCATGGATAAACTATGCACATTGAAATAGTGTATTTGGATTTTTGATATAGTGGATTCATCAAACAGTTTAAATATTCTATGGGATAATCATTCGATGTATATCCTTGATGAAATGTTTAGTGCATGGTTAGTGCATGGTTGTTGAAACCAAGCAACAAAACTATGCATGGTTAAAAAACAAGATCTGAAAAAAGCTCATCTCTGTCATATTTGTGTTTTAATGCCTCAATTATTAACCAAAAATGGACCTATCATGAGATTTTTCACACAAATATTTTATAGAACTTCTTCCCATTTATTTGGAAGCAATCTAGATGTGTCAATTGGTGGTTTGAAGAAGGATTCTTATGAAGAGGCTTTGTTCTTTTTTGTTCATGGTTGTATTGTTAGATCTAGTTCTCCCTCAATCTCAGATGAATAGATATACACAGTCTGTGGATATATATATATATATTTTTGGATGAAAAATATGATTAGATTTATCCATGTTGATTATAGTGGAAGAGATCTAAGGTAGTTTCATGGATTTTTAACCATTTTTTGTGATGTTTATTTGTGTACATTATTATTTTCTCCAAAACATCCAAGTAAGGTGCCTTCAATCTCGACTCCTCTATTTAGAATATGAAGGATTGATTTCAAATTGGTAATTTTTTGTAAAATATTTTGCAGAATATATATGAAATTATTGTTGAAATGATATTGGTAGATTGTTTGTGGAATCATGAAAATATGGAAATTTAAAGAAAGTGCTTTGGTTCTTGATTTTAAAATGGTGTTTTTAAAATATGGATTTTCATTAATTGTGGTAAATTTCATAATAAATACGTTTTCAATAAATGTATAATTTTATTAAAATTAATTGGATTGGTTATTTTTAATTGGTAGTTTAAAGGCTTTCAATAAAATAATATTTTTATAGAAATGGTTGAAATGGTGGTTTTAGAAATTGTTTGTCATAATTGTTATGTGTGTCCATGTGAATTCATGATAGATAAGGGTAAAGATTCTCCCCAATCATTGATGGGATGGACAAGGGTTAGGTCTCTCCCGTATTAAATGGTTCACTCTGTGAGGGCTTATTGAAATGATGACTCACAACTCACGAGTATATCGAGGTCTATGTTGGATGAATGGGAAGTTATGTGGACGTGCAGAATGGAATGGATTATGCCAAATGGATTTTGTGAAATAGATTTAAAGCATTGTTTGGTTTCATTCATTAAAAACTTTCTTTTTTTAGAAAACTGTTTGATAAGGCACTTGTTTATATTTTGATATGAAATTTTTTAGAGATATTTTTAGATAAAATATTTCTATATATTTGTGCTGACATATTTTATAATTTTGGCATCACGAGAAATTCATTGGGAAAAATATATTGAATTTCATTACTCACTATTACTTTATAACATTGGTTCTTTTGTAGATGTATTTTACCAGGACTTGGGAAAAGGTAAAGTATCAAATTTTTCTAGTGGTGCATAGTGATACTTGGGTTGTTTTAGTAAAGTTAGAGCAAGGATCATGTAGAGTGTCGGAGTTATGTGTACAATTGAATTTTTTTATAATTTTGTTATTACACTATTTACATTAATATTTTCTAAAATTATGTAGTGGTAATATTGATAGTTGGAATTGGTATAATGGTTTTACCTTGAGTTAATTTAATTAGTTTTTATTAATCATATAGAACTTATTTGGTTAGGGTCTATTTGGGTTGTTTCCTTATTCTTACGGAAAAATCATCCCCCACTCGTATTAAAGACCATTAGAATTTATTAAAATAATTTTAACATCATGGGGATGTCACTTTAAGGAAATTAGCACATCTGACTTGACTAAATCCAATGAGAAGGGGTGGGGTGTTACATGAATTCTAACCTCAAGATTATGGATCAAGGATAGGGTAAGGGACTAGTGGCATGGAGCTGAGGAGACAGATCTTGGGGTTCAATGGTGTCATCAAGTTAAAATATGAACTAATGCTACTACATATTTATTTTCTAACTAGAAAGATAATTTTATTGAGAAATAAGAAAAAAAAAATTACAATAGTTAGAAGGATGGGATTTTATGGAAGTCTATTTTAAAGAGATGTGTCAACTCCTTGAGTAATACCATAAAAGAGGTGAGATTATCTAGCCTACAAAATTGCTTTCAAGTACCTCAGTAAGATAGTTTAACAGCCTAAAACCATGAGTGATGTAGAATTTCAGGATTAATAGAGTCGAAAAATTTGATTTGTTGAGTGGTAATATTCCATGATAAGTGAAAATTACTTTATCTAATGGCTTACACCATGGTTGTTCTGTCACATTAAAAACATAACTTATTTAATTATTTTTTTAATTCCATATCAACAACTTTAATCAATCCAATCATTTTTTCCTCAATATGTGATTTTTAACCTCATAGACCATAATGATAACATATGATGTTCCCATTATTATCTATCAAAATAGCACTAAAACCTGTACGATCGGGATTCCATTGTGACCACCATTATTATTAAATATGATCCATCCAATAAAATTTTGGCTCCATATGAATTATATAATTCCATTATGAGGAACATAGACATCTAGAAATGTCAAAATGTTTTTCGATAGAAAAATCATGAACTGAGTTGTTACAATGATCAATTTGGATAGCATCGGAATCCTGGATTGCCACAATAATCAAGGAAAAATTATAATGCATATTGATTGGTGACTTTCCAAGCCTGATTCTATTCCTGTAGAACAAGATGATATATACCAAATCCTTACTAAAAATAATGAAATGGTTCATGATTTTTCTAGAAATACAGAGGTTGCAGTCAGCCCTGATCATATTCTTTATTTAATCAGCATACAGTGGGCAAACCACAAAAAAATCGAACACCATATTCCATAAGTCTGTGGATGTATTAAAGTTATGAAATAGATTGTTGATATCTTTATTGTGCTGATGGAAGAAACTGCATCTATATTATGGTTAATTCCCACTGATTGAATGCAATAATCAACTATATGTTTAGATAAGGAAATCAACCGCACCAAAATGAATATGGAGGGACTCACCCATTTATTATTGAGCCTTATAATCTAGTTATCTATATGTCAAATATTATAATTTATATAAAATAGGTTTGAATTATTCATACCATATATTTATAGTTCCCATATTAGAAACTTTATATAATTGATCAAATTATAACACATCACAACATGCTTTATTTCCTTCGAGAGGTCAGTCATTTTTCTCATTTATTATTTGATTGATATTATGAGATCAACCTTCTCATCAGTTTTGTCAATAAGATCTATGAGCATAATCCTTTCCCAATTCTCACTACAAAATTTGAAATATTTGTTTGAATTAATAAACCAATGGAAATTTAATAAAATGATGGAAAATAAAATTTTAATTTTTTTCCAGACTGAAGATTCAAGATATTTCATGTATCTGGATTTTAGTTTTCACAAAAAAAAGATCTATGAAATCCAAGAGATTTAGATTTTTCATTGATAGATCTCTAAATAAAATGATATTGAAGGGATTTATTTAATTTATCAGGGCTCTTTATTCCAAGTCCCCCAAGAATATATTCTATGAACAACTGCTTCATGAAACATTTATGATCCTTCTCTCATTGATTGAACCACTCCTATGTTTTTTTAAATGGAATTGTTGATTTATTGAGAAATTTTGGGGTCCATTTATTCAACATGGAGGAGTATAAAAACATTGAAAAATAGTATAGTTCACAAGGAACACACTTTAATCTATTGAGACTGATTTAACATCCCAAGTTTTCTACATACATAAAACCTAACCTAATATATTATTGAAATGATAGGCTCATGGTATTCTTAAAAAATGAGGAACACCATTTTATGTGAATGGTAAAACCCCCTCTTTAATTACTAGAAGATTCATCATATCAAAAACAATTAAAATATTTTTTCCATAGAAGATAAATGATTTTCTCAAGGTGATGACATGCCCTGAGACTCTTTCATATTTTAGGAGAAATTTTATAATATTTTTTATATTTATTTTACCCCTATATTTAATAAATTAATTTCATCATCATAAAAAAATTTGAGGGAACTAGTAAATCATGGGCAGACCCGATGGTATTCAACATACCTTTCTACACATTATTAATAAAAATCCTTCTAAGATAATCCTCTATAATGAAAAATAATATAGGTGAAATTCGATCACTTTACCTAAGCCTCTTGAGAATTTGAAATATCCATCAGGATATCCATTAATATGAATAGAGGAAATTTCTAATTTTATAAGTATTTTAATGTAATGCAAAAATATTTCATCAAATCCAAAACTAGTAAGGATATTGAAAATTTATCCCCAGTACATAGTGTAAAATTAGTTTTTGATGTAAGTAATCAAAACATTGTTTCCACCCTTACAATGCCTTTATAAAAAAATCACAGACTCTAAGGACATGATCAGACAATATTGTAATACTTTTACATTAACAAATCCAAAATAATTATAATTTATTATTTTATTCTTAATTATATCGAAACTATTAAGAAGAATTTTGCATATAATTTTATAATTTTATATTCACCAGGTCTATTCTCCTAAAATATATTTGGTTACATTAATTTTAAATAATCATAATTAGATTCATAACATCTAAATTTACCAAATTTTAGAGAGAAAAACCCATGAAAAATGATTAACTATATTATATACATAACCATGTATAATGTTCTTGAATATTTAGAAGAAAAAATTATTAAGACCATCTGAACCAAGAGAAATTCCATTATTGAGGCCAAATAAGGCATATTTAATTTCAAAATCCATTTTTAATGAGGTCAAATTAAAATTATCCTCAAAATTATCCACCTGAGGAATTATACATTCCCTTCAATCAAGATTACATGAGGGCCCAATGAAGATATTTGAAAAGAAGGATATCATGTGATCAGAGGAAAATGTTCTATCTGTCAAGACATTTTCTATATCTTTGATAGGTTAGAGAGAACCGATAAACATTATAAATCTTATAAGATAGTTGATTTTTTTGTATTTCTATCTACAAAATTTAACTATCTTGTTTTGAAAGTCACTTTTGGTATCGTTTTCTTGAGATTTAGATGATTGTTAAGCTTGATGACACATTAGTTTCACATTCTAGATTATTCATGAAATCATTACATGTCCATCATTTTTAGGAGTTATAAGATATCTTGTATTAAAAAAAATATACTCAAATAAATCGGAAAAACATGATCTATTCAACAATTTTTATCTCCTATTAAGCATTATCATCTTGTAAACACAACCCATAACATTATCCTGATAGTCCTAAGAGTTGAAAAAATATTTTACAATCTTTTTAAAGCCCTGATGGAGAGACCATACATTATTATACCCTAGTGGAAATGGTGTATTTACTTCTATTTACAAGAGACACATGATGATAGGATTATGATCAGAGTTGAATCATTCCAACATAGTATAAGAAATAGAGCTCTAGGAATTCAATGAGGTCTTAATGGAAACTTTTGTATCAATCTTACAATCCAACATTCTATTAAGGACCTTCCAATGAAAGGTGTGTTTTTATACCACTTGGATGATTTAAAATAGGTTATTATTCACCATGTAGATCGAAACACCATTGATGAAAACTTATTATTCAGGGGTCCAAGCTACTCATCGGGGTTATTATCTGATTTGAAATCCCTAGTTGAGTTACATATATCATTGATAGATTAAGATTGGGAAGAAATACCCATCAACAATGATCTTAAATATTAATAACTATTAAATTCATAGTAAAATGAAAAAATGAATCTTTCATTCCCATTTATGATTGAGTGTAACCAGTTTTTCAGTAATACTGAACATAGTAGGAATTTCCAATATAGAGTGAACCAAAACCCAAAGTCTTCTGATTTATATGTTTGAGTGACTCTTGAACAATAGTTCAAATCTCATTTTTTCAATGAAAAAATATGTTAGGGATGAAACATTTAGGATTATATAATATATAAAAAATATTTACTATTTTTGAATAAATACCATTATTTAATTTAATGTGTCAAGGTTGGATATACCCTGAAAATTCAAAAATATAATTACTTTTTTTGATTGAAGGGTGTGAACCACTTCTATTTTCCCACATAATTTCACCAACTTTCCTGGCCTTCTTATCCAATCCTCTTTTTTAAGATCAATAGTAGTGTTATTTTTCTCCTGATTATAATATTGTTCATCTGTATTTCTAGTTGATTCATTACATTTTGAAGGTGTATCCAAGGAATATAATGAAGCCTTATCTCTAACCAGTTATTCCATTAACATTTTTTGTGGTTATGTGTTATACTCTTATAGATTCATCAAACTTATATCCCGATTTATTAGCATAAATATTATTTGTCTATTTTATTATATTTATCTTGTACTGCAACCTAATTATTATACTAAGGTAACACTATTTTTATTTCCTCATAATGTAATTATAAAATCATATTTTTAATTTCATTAAAAATTATCTACAAATATATATTCCATGCAATCAAATTGTAGAATATTAATCATCCTTTTATCATGCTATAATAATGAAATCTTAATTTCCTTTATATATAATGATAGAACCTGGTATTTTATAACATTAGAAAAATTCAATGATAGATTAGTGTCAGAATCATCAATGACATGCATGCCTTCTTTCTCCCCATCATTATACAAGAAATGGAAACTAGATTCAATAGAAATACTAGCAGTGTTAGTTTCTTTATATTCCGCTTCGTTTAGGATAGGCCATGAATGTATAGAGATAGTATATTTGAATTGATATTTGACTCGTATCATAGTGTAATTTTTCATTCAAGGGTATTTATTATACAATACATGGGATTTTATATTCCTATTTTTATTAACTTATTCCCCATATTTAAAGGAATTAAAATTCATGAGGTTATGTAATTTACAATCTTCAGATTCTAGAGCACCCAACCCAAATCATATAGTCTACTCCATATTTGATCTTAAGAAAAATATTTTATTAATGGTTTTCAATTTCATATCCCAATAAAAATGGAATATGAGTAAATGTTTCCCATTAATATTTCAGAAGTTCCATTAATTATTCATGTCCTCTTTGGATTTTGTAATGAAGTGATTGTTTCCTTTTCTTATTGGGATAAATATCCTATTATAAAAATTCCAGCAGGGTGATATTCGGGGAATGATATCCATATTATACCAAGGATTTTCACATTAAAGATATAAATTGGGACAAAAAAAGTAGAACATGAAAAGATCTACCTTTACTGTAGAGCCCGCACGTTAACTTCCACTCAGAAAACCCAATATTCTAATTTTCAAATTTTTTTGATCTTATTGTTTCGTATTTTTAGATACTCAATTTTCATAGTACCACTACAATAGAAATTTCTTCTCCTTGGGAAAAAAATTCGGTTTATCAGAATCTAAAAATATTTAGTTTAAATGTTATAAATCCAACTTTTCATTTTAAGTTGATTCAAATGAATATATGTTTAAGGATATTTGCCAATCCATATTAAAATAATCCATGATTCTCAAAAGAGCTATAAAATTTTATTTTCAGTTTGACAATTTCATTGTGGGATGTTTCTCACTCTTAGTATCGCCATGCCCAGTTTTTCAACAATAAATATATATTTATTTATTGTCAAATTTCATACTTATAATCTAGTTTGAATTACAACATATGGATTTCTTAGTTTATTACATGTTATGAATATGATATATCTAAAAAACATCTCATATAATTTTTTTAAATATTTAGTTTTTTCCCTTCTGAGTTATTTTATTTCTTATTTGTATTCTATGTCTTGTACATTGATACTAACGGTACAGTACCCCCATTGTACCTTTTGGATCCTTACATCTACCTGGAAACCACTTGTGTATGGGAATATATGCATGAGACCATGTGGCACACTGTCCTAGACAAGGTGATATTGGTAAAGGAGTCAACATTAGTAGCAGGTAATTCCTTGGATAAATGTATTCTAATTTAAATAAGTGTTTTAATACTTTAATGTAAATAATACGTTCATTTATAAAATAAAAATTATATTTTTAATAATAACTGACCAAATAATACAAAAAAATTTAACAATTAAAATATTTAATCTAGAGATAAAAATATCTGAAAAATAATAAATAAGTTATAAACACTTTATAATTTTGGGATAGATAAACATTAATAATTCACTTTTATCTGATAAAAAAATTTCATATTATCATTTACATGGTTTTAATATGAAATAATTCACATTTTATAAATGTTTAACTAGTCCATTTGTAAATGTTGGTTTAAGGGAGTATTTTGCGGTAGAAAATCTCTTTCATGCAACATAAACAATTTTGACCATATAATTTTAAATAATTTTTTGGCATGGTTTCATCAACTATTTCATGTTGGTATTATATAATTACATTCCATAAAAACAAAAATATCCAATAAATATTGTGAAACATCTTTTCAAATTCTACTATGTTTTATTCATTCATCATAGTGACGACCACCCAGGCAAAATAAAATTTAAACCATTATATAGTATTATAAAAAATGGTACTATGGTTTTTAAAAAAAACATAATGGATGTTTCAATTTAATTATGTAATGAACACATAAATTTTATCTTTAATTACAAATTTTCAAGAAATTTATGTCATGATTAAGTAAAAATAATATTTAAAATAAGAATTTTGGACTGGGATATTCCATGGATCCGAAACTATTATTTCCCAAATTCTTCATCCATTAGACCAATAAATACAATCATTAAGTATGTGTATCTAATAATAATTATGGGTTTTATAGGGGTAAAATCTATCTAATTTCAAAATAAATATCAACCAATATATATCAAAATAATGGGATCTTTGAAAATATGATCGATTGAATAAGTAAACAAATAATGATATATATTTTACATGCCAATTTAAACTTATTAAATAATGTCCAGATGATCATGATTGAGATTACAAATAAGTATCCAACATAATTTATTTTCCTAGGGTTTCATTGGGCTATATGAATCTCCCTATGTTGTGGAAAAATCCCCTTATTATGTATAATATACTATAGCTGTCAGATTAAAGGGTGAATGAAATGATAGATACAAATAATTTAATCCTTGAGGTTTCAATGATTTAATAATGATATAGTACAAATTACATGTTATATTACCCCTTTTATAGTCAATAATGATACACTAAAATTATTCTTAATTTTTTTCTAAAAAATATGAACAATAAAAATTAGTTTTTAATTGCACTGAAATTAATGATGAAATTTTTAACTCTTAAACATTGAATATTAATAATAAAAAAACTATTATGTACTATGAAAAGATAATCATAATAGATAATTATATATTAAGATCATGAAGGGATAAAAAAACATGTGATGTCATATATCATATTACCTTCCATAAACTACACCACTATATAAAGACATTCATTGTGTCATGATCCATTCTTACATAGAATACAATATTATCTAAAAACCATGGTTGTGACTTTAATGTATAATTATAAATTTTTAAAATAGAGTAAAATATATTTTTTGGTTAATTCTATGTTAAATAAAACATTTCAGAGTTAAAAAGTGGTTATTGGATAAATTAAGCGGAGTTAGGAGCATAATGAATAGAGTTTTAGAGCCGAAGGTATACTCGGTACACATTAAGAAGGATATTCGGTACAAAATGGTTGTCTAGTAAGATTTTATAACATAATATTGTAAATACCCATGTATTTTATGTGTTCAATTAGAATAAAATGAAATATTTAAAATATATGTATTTTTTAACTTTGGGTTTTAGAAGAGGTAACATTATTTTTCATATTTGATCAAGAATTCAAAATATGGGAAAAACATTTTATGTGTTTTGTTTTTGTAGATTGGGTTTTCATAGGATGATCATAAGTTTGGGATGACACAAATGTGGTACCACTAGCAGTTTAGAACTAAATTCGACATTTAGTACGTAGTAGAGTAAGGAAGTATGGGGATGATTCTATAGAGCCACTAGGTACCTAGTGTCCCTGTATTGGGTATCTGATAATCTAGGTCTATATTTCTAATTAAAGTTAATTTTTTATTCATTTTCCTTCTGACCCATTTATTCCATTTTTCATCTCCCTTAACCCTCATTTTCTCAAGCGAGCTACGAGATTTTCTATAGATCATTTTCCTCCATAACATTATCTACCACATGACATTTAATCAAAGTGGGATTCAAGGATGGATCTCATTCAATTTCTTAGATAAACCTTACCTTTTATCTCATATTCCTCTCTACCTCATTGTCACTTATTTTATTTCCCCCTGTTTTGGGATTTGATTTCTGATTTCACTATGATATACTGAAATCACACCAAATCATTTGGATTATTCTTTCTCTGTACAAAGGAAACCCTACGGTGAAATTTACCCCCTTTTTTCACCTTTTCAAATTAATATATAGAGATGTTATTTGTTATAATAATTTCATAATTTAATGAAAATTTTAGAATATGAGATTTTTTTTTTATTTTCGGAATTTGGTAATGATAATTTAATATTAAATTTATTTGTTATCTTCCGAATTTTTTCATTTGCGTTTAATGGTTTTTAATTACAGTTGGTATTTATTTTATATTGTTTCATTATAAAAAATATTCCAATTGAGAATAGTTTTTATGTAGTGTTTATTTTATTCAATATAGATATTATAGATTATGAAATATCTCTAATGGATATGGTAGGGGTTCTCAACCCACTCGTGAATTTCTCAGTTGTACCTAGAACATACTTATTACTTATTTTAAAAAATGTATAAAAATGTACAGATATTTTTTAAAAATTATGAATGAATTATTTTAAAAGATATTTTTTGAATCATGTTGAAAATTTTCTTATTTTTTATGTGGTGATTCCAGGTAATGATTTTATTTTTTGGTTTTACATTGATCCAAAGTTTAAAAAAAATAAAATACATCTTCGGTTAATTAATAATTTTAAAATAATAACATACCATTATATATTTTCATGTCTGGTTTCCATTAATAATATTGAAAACAACATTTTATTGGTCTCAATATTAAAAGGATTTATAAATTGATAAAAATTAAATTCCATATTTATCCAATTTCATTGGTCTTTTAGTGTTAATATATATCTAGATGTGTTTTGGGATACTAATTATATGATTGTTTATAGATAGTATCACAATTTTCAAGCACATATTTAAATTTGTGGATATTGTATAACAAAAAACATTAAATTTTGAAAAATTCAGCAACATCATACATAGGTTTACCATCCCATGATTTTCACATTTGAATAAAAAAATTACTTATTATAATATCCTAAATTTTAAATAAGTTAATTATCTAAACATAACCATTATTAAGAGTTACATCAGTGGTGAGGTGATGATGGGTCTATCTAGGTTAGAGAAAAAGGTAAATTTATTATAAATATTTGGCATCCTAAACTATGTTATTATGTAAAAAAATAAGGGTTCAATATAAAAATAAGATGTAAATAATTATAATGTGTTATGATTTAAATTAATTTTATAAAAAAATTTATCATGAAAATTGGATTTATGATACAACATTTACCTTATAAATATAAACCTTTTTTTATTCAGAAAATACCAATATCATTGAATATTTTGTTTAATTGTATTTATATAAGAAAAATATTAAATTTTATGATTTTCAACATTTATAAAAAAGTTTATCTACAAGAAAGTTTCTTCCTAAATTGAGTTTTAAAAATGAATGAGAATTAAATGACACATTAGTTTTAAATGAATATCTTAATTCGACTTTTATATATCATTTTACACTTAATTTGTTTCACTATAAGTATGTATTGGTTTTGACCAATATCATACTTAATATATTACTTGTTTTATCAATAATGACTGCTTATGATTCCCATAATATTATAAATTCATTTTTTAGGTATAGATTAATTATAAATATAAGAAAACCAGTCTATAGTCTATTATTGGTCTACCATGGTATCATAAAACCATAAGGGAGACGTTATCCAAAGACTAGTACCGTGGTTGAATTAGTTATTATTTAATAGTTTGGATTACCTATTATAATATTTTTATAATATTCACATTGTATGAAATGGTTAAGTAGAATTTAGAGTTCTTCTATGTCGATAAGATATCAAGAGTGTAAATTGAAAAAAAATTTATCATTTGTATTATTGAGAATAGCTATTTCTTTCATATGATAATCATGACAGTGCTTTACTATATCAATCATGTTGATGTAAATGGATAGTTATTTTATGTTTAATTTCACATTTTTATAAGTTTTTTATAGTTGAATAATAAATATATTACAGGTTGTAATGAATTGACCAAGTATAACCCTTCCCATAATCTATAAGATTCTCTATTAGATCTTTAACTATTGTATACAACCTCCCAATTAAAAATGAGGGGATTTTCCCTTAAATAATGCTTAGGTATAAATTAAATTAGTTTTTATGGGATAGAAATAATGGTAACCTTGACCTAGTCATATCAAAATCTAAGAACATAGATCAATGTAAAAATTACTGGTATGGACTATCTTCGTAGTGTTTATAGGAGTTTTTGGGTTGTTTTGATATGTAAGGAGGTTTAATATATTCATTGCATCATTAATTTTCCACATGGTGTGAGAAATAGCTTCACTAATATATGTTGATTGTGCTCTTATTCTATATATCCAATAACTCCAAGGGTTATCCAAAATTTTAGTGGTCTACATGTATATTTTTATTAGTTGGGAAACTATTTCCTGCATATATATCACATAACCCTCGGGTTTTATTCCATAATTAAGTGATCAAGAGGTAAAACATAGGTGAAATCATGATTTTATTTGGGTATGGATATTTTATTGGGGTCATGAAAATTATAATTATCCTTATTGGTAGGTACTCATTTGTTCTACACCATGTACCTGGTAGTCATCGATTGGACATTACTCCCTCGTTGGGTAATTACTAGACACTAGAGATGTTATTTTAGCATAGTAAAAAATGGAAGTTCAATTTAAAAATTCTAATTTTTTTAATGTATGCCCTCATGGATTTATTTTTATATTCATTACATTTTTCTACGTAACCCAGCTCCCTTTCCTTACTCTTCCTCTAGATGGGTTCTTTTTTATCACGAGTTCACCCCTCACCAAGATTTTATAGGATGGTTCCTCTATTAAATATAAGGTAATTATTCCACTTTTTTTAATAAATTTTAAAATATATTTATATATCAAATAAAATCCATAAATCTCTATTCTTATTATTTCTTTTACAATGAAATGATTTGGTATATTAATAGTGATTCCTTTGAAATAATTCCTTGGTATTGAATTCTTCATTTTAACCAATAATTTACTCCTCATCTAATGCATACCATAATAGTATATATATTTTTTGAAGCATGGGGTTACATGAAAAATAACTGGAAAATTGATATTTTTTCAAAAAATAATCTCTTAGAATATTTTAATTATATGTTAATTTGATAATAATAATTTTTATTTCATGATATTATTGCTATTATATCATTATACTTTTTATGAATTAAAATATATAGTTAATAGTTTTTAATTCCATATAAAAGGGCATAACTTGTAGTTTGGTATTGTTCCTGACTGTTATATATGTTATTATAATGTTACAAGGAGAAGAAAGTGTTCCCTTAAGCCTTTAACTCATATGATGAGTTTACAGGTATATCATATTTTATGATTGGTTAAAGTCTAATAGTATGAAATTAATCAAATATAATTTACTATGTTATTCATGATATCATAATTACTACCTTGGTTTATTATTTTATATTAATGTAAAGAAATTTTTAATAGTTATACATTCAAATAACTACCATTTATTGTCATTACATAAGTCATTTCATAAGATAAAATTAATATGGGTTGCATTCATATGATGAATGAATAAATAATTGTCCAAGGAATCACTGAAGAATTATTTGACATATAAGTAAATCCATAATGTTCTCATGATTGTCTTTAAGGCCATATAAAAGTGTCTACTATCATATGATAGAGGTATTATTTCTTTTACATTATTTTTCAAACCTCCTTAGATCCTGTAGATATCTTCCTCTTCACCCTAAAACTTCATAAGGAACTAGCATGTCATGGCTGATGATTGTGTCCCACTCGAGGGGAAAAATTTTTAGTAGATCCCATGGATACGTTTGGAGGATATAATTCATTCACCTATCACTCATATGATCATAATGAAGCCCATTATATGGAAATAAAAATGTTGATCAGATGCAATGACCATCATCAGTGTAATGTATGTTTATAATTCATTCTAAACATTGTATGATATCATTTATCAAGCAATGATTACCTAGATATGAGTGTCTAAATCAGTTATTCTAATAATAATATGTGTTATATATTCTTCTAAAACCCATAAATGGTATGAAATTTGAACCATAAATTTAATTTTTGAAATAATTTTTTTAAAATTGAAAACTGTGACCAAAATTTTGTAATCTGACAACATGATCTTGACTGAAATACATTAAGATATATAATATCATAATGTTCATATTCTATACTTACTGTTACATAATATTATATTGTCATTTTCACTGTTCATTCATAGGGTACGATTTGTGTATATCATAGAGTATAATTGTAATGTCCCGTTACGACTCACTCAATGACTGGTAACTGGACTGGTTTTCCATAGTACCTTATGTGTGGATCCCCATATTTTATAGACTATTAACTAGAAATTGTGGTCTAAGATGGTAATGTTGGGAGGATTTACCCATATATCATAGAGCTAAATATAAAATGAATTAAAAATTCCAACTAGAGAAGAAAATAATCAGAGTATGTAGAAATAAATAAGCATCAAACAATAATATAATAAAAGTATAAGAGGCACAAAAAACAATGCTATACAAATAAAGACAAACAACTGTATTGATTACAGATGCATACTAGAATAAATGAAATGTACAAAAAAATGTATCTACTTTATATATGATTTTACCCTCATCCAATCTCTTTATATCAATCGATCTTTCCTGTGTGACCATGCTATCATGGGATTCATCCAAGTCTATGCTTGAAACCCTGTGTAAGTCTACTTTCGTAAAAAAGTGTAGTAGTATCCTGAGTATTGTGTGAGTACATAACTCAGTAGGAAACCAATAACATGTTCCCATACTAACCATTATATGCATTTATATTTTAATGTGACATTCTCATATGAAAAACAAGTGTCTACTCCAAAAAAACAAATTAAAATTGAACCTCAGTTATGTAAACCTGATTGACAATACTTTCTTGGGATAATGAAGGAGTTTATATGAGCACCTCATGATTAAGATACCTACCATGTAATAAATTATAGTTCAAAATCTTTTGAAACCCGATGATGTATTCAAGACACTAGTTATACACCCCATGGAAATATGATAAAATTTATAAACTCTGGGGATACACACTCCTCCAACTCTATTGTCTTATCATATTAAGATGTTATCACGAATCTGTGTATAAACCCCACGGGATTGAGATCATATTCTTAAACTCTTATGATCCACACCCCAACCTAGTATTTTTTCATATACCATGAGGTCCGCACAACTCTGGGTATGAACCCTACAAAAATCCAATCATATTCCACTACTCCTTAGAAACATCACCCCTACATCCCTGTCATATCAGGATGTCATCAAAAATATAGGGATTCACACCATGGATCTAACGACCCGAAATTTTGAATAAATCTTTTTTTGTAATTTTGTGTGTTATTTTATATTTATATTCAACAAAACTGTTTCATTTGATAACATGATTATAATTAAAATGAAACCGTTGGGTATTGACTGTTACATAACCATTGGTCAATATGGTCGTTGGAAACTAAATGTTGCGAGTATTGTCTCTGAATACAAGTGATCTTGGTTAATTAATATAGAGAGAAGAATTGATGGCCTCATATAGTAGTCTTGGTCCAATCGAAGCCCATATAACAGAACATGGGAAGGAGGTGGCACCACTAGGCTTTGCTCTGGACCAAACCCAAGCCGAACTTCATAGTGTGAAGCTAGAACGGAGTCGCCTTCGCGAGAAGTTCAAACTGATAGAAATTACTATTTGTGCGATGTTGGTCAAGATTCCCTCATATTATATCACCTTAGCACACCTTATACTTAGGTCATATGATGGGGTTATAAGGGGCTATGTAAGGAGACCGTAACTTCCTTGTGTAATCCTTTGATTTAAATAAAAACTGTGATTTCTTCTTATGATGAATTTTGCGAATTTTCAAATGTCCGGATAAATACCGTATGCATATTTTTGATGAATTATAGAAAAAGGATATTTGAAAATATTTATGTAAACCTTAAATAATTAATTATGAGTACTGATTTTCAAAAAATGGACTTCTACAAGTATGTTCAGTAAGAAATTTAGAGTCTAATAAGATCAACATAATTTTTGATAAATAGTAAATTATGAATAGTGATTTTACGCATAGGATTAGTAATGTGACCAAATGGACTAGAAATCTCACTTAAAGAAAGTATTAATATAATCTAGGCACCTTGATTAAGTAGTGTGATTCATTAAAATAGGTAAATAACTATTTTAGAAATTATTAGTCAAGTTTTAGTTTTTTTCGGGAGAATATTTTTTTTTTAATTTTAAATTAAATTAAAATTATTTAAAAAACTATTTTTATAAAATGGAGTTCATTTTTTAACTCAAAGCATCGATATTATGTTAATGTAATTTTTGGGGATTTTTCTGACCAAAGTGAATTTTCGGTGAATAGTGTATTTACTTAAAAATTAAATTAAAAATATTTAGAAAATTATTTTTATAAAATGGAGTTCATTTTTGAACTTAGAGCATCGATATTATGTTAAGGTAATTTTTTGGGGATTTTTCAGAAAAAAATGAATTTTCAGTGAATAGTGTTTTTATATAAAAATTAAATTAAAAATACTTAGAAAATTATTTTCATAAAATGGAGTTCATTTTTCAAATCAGAGAAACGATATTTTGTTAAGACGAAATTTTGGGATTTTTCTGAAAAGGTTGAATTTTTGGTGAATAGTGAATTTTTAGTTTCGAGTTTCATGTGTTTAATGACATCATTATAGATGTAATAATTATGTAATAATTCTGGTAGACTTATGAATAGTAAGATAAGGTATAAGGTGTCCCATGTGGCCAATACCATGGGCAAGCCCATGGTTTTTCCAATACCACCAATGAGGTGTCCCTTGGCCATTAATTTCTTGTCCCCACACTTACCCTATAAATACCAAGCCATTCTATCATCCTTTCCATTCCAAAATCCTCCTCAATGATTTTATGGTCACCTTACCTCCCAAGATGTCCTACCAAGGTTCCCTCAATCCTCCAAAGGACACAAACTTCACGATTTCAATGTTACTATTCAAGGTAAGGGATCATACCTCTCTCTTTCTTTCCAAGCACTCCCTTTTATGTCATTTCTTGTATGCTCCATGTTATAATGGTGGTGATGTTCTTTTATATTCATCCTACATCCGTTTTCATGTTCATATGATGAGAGAATCCCTCTTTATCTCATTAAATCATTTTAATAATTTTTAAGTGGCGTCGTTAGGCTGCCAAATTTTTTAGGGATTCTTTCACCCTTCTCATTTTCAAGTTCTATTTTCATGACAAGTCTTTAAATTTACTTGTATTATTTGGGGAATGATCTCTATATCTATCATACTTATCTTTTATTTTCATATTATAAGAAACCCTATTTGATCTCATCAATTCATTTTTTTAATGTTTTAAGTGACACCGTTAGGCTGCCGAATATTTAAGGGATTCTTCCAGCATTCCCATTTTTCAAGTTCTATTTTTATGTCATTTCTTTCAAGTTCCATTTCTTGTGTTGGGGTATGATATTCTTTGTCTATAATACTGATATTTTATTTTCATATGATGAGAGACCCTATTTTATCTCGTCAATTCATTTTTTTATGTTTTAAGTGACGCTGTTAGGCTGCTGAATTTTCATAAGAGAAATCTTATTTTTGTCTTCCTTCCATGTTTTTCATTTCATATGGTATGTATTTCAAATTTAATTACCATGTTCTTATATCTTTTATATTATGTCCTTATACTATTTTATGTATCATTTATGAGTGGGTGACCCATTTCCCCTTTATTTTCAATATTTTCTAAAACCCTATAACATAGCTGTTATGCTGCAGAATTTTCATCTCAAAATGTCTCTCTCTTTTTCTCAAATTAATTAATTTTATTATGTGAATAATCAATGATCATTCTTCTATATGGTTATTCATATATATATCGAAATTTTATAATTTAATTCTGGGACTTACATACATGAAACCCTCTTTCCTTTTTATGTGGGTTTAAAGTGACATAAAGATCATGTCTTTAAAGCAGTTTTTAAAACGTTATGATTATAAAATGAAACTCATTTATTTTAAGCTATATGGGTTATTTATGAAATGTTTGATGATGATATATTTGGCTCACATGATTATAAAATAAAATTTAAGGGTGTTCTCTGATAGTGCTCCAATGCATTGGGTAAAGACTTAATCTCTAGAGATGAAAATTTTTAACGATACATTGGTGAATAACCTCGGTAATTTTTAATGACACCTTAGGGATGGAGCTTGGTTTAACGGTAATGATTGTCTATGTTAAATTTTGTATCCACAACATCATGTTATGAAATAATTTATTTTTATTATGATATGCCTCATGATTTCTTTCCCATGCCTTAAATTCTTTTTTCATGACTTTATTGATGTATCTCAAGTTCACATGTTAAATGTTTCCCCTTGTTTCCCTTACTGGGCTTTCTGATCACCCTTTATTTTGCTGTATGTCCCCAGGTTATAATATGTAGTACTTAACCTAGTAAGAACATAAGGAGAAGGATTTCAAGTGTTTAAGAATAACGTTTTATGTTTTCATGTTTTAAGTTCATGGTTCCAAAGACACTAATCCTTAAAGATCCTCAGTTTGGTAAAATGTAATGACAAGTTATGTTATAAAAAGGCAGTATTCTATAGATGGTATCAAAGGATGGTTTAGTTATTTGAGTAAATTAGGATATGAAGAATTTATGAAAAATCCTATAGAAAATTTTAAATATAGGAAATATACCTGGTACTTTGGTGAGTATTGAGTAAGTGGTTTATCAAGCAAATAAATCCATGTCTGGATAAGAGCGGGTAGAGGAGGCTCTGGAACAAATGTAAATAGGGGTAAAACCTGAAAACACCACTTGAGCTAGACTCGAACAGGAACTGGTACATGACAACAGGACTTTCGGAACTCTTGGTTATGACACTCCCATGCTTTGATAAATTCATAAGCTTAGTATGAACCATTATTAAAGGAACATAGATAAAATAAAATAAATATTCACATAAGAATATATGATCATGGATAACCTAGATTCGAACCTAGGGGATCACAAGTTAGGTTATAATATTCTTCTACAAGTTTATCCTTCTATTCTTAATGTTTTCTTTTACATGAATATTGGATAAGTAATTAAGCCTCCTAATTATACGTTCTTGTCTTAGTTAATGGCAGGAAATAGGAGAACATGTCCCAACAACCAATGTGATAGGAAATGTGACGATTCCCCTATTAATATAATTGAGATGACGAGAGATCAAGTGGAACATATTGTGGTCATGACAAACCAGATATCAAAAATCACAATTAATAATTTTTACCTAGTTGAAAGCCCAAATTCATCAAGGAAGAAGAAGAAAATGTCTCAAGTATGTTCATCTCATAAAGTTGATAAGGGAAAGAAGAACCAATTTCTTTTGTGAAAAAATTGTGGAAAGGGGCACCAAGGATAATGTCACAAATTAACCGGGATAAGTTTTAAGTGTGGGGTGGTAGGGCATAAAGTATCCAATTTCTTTAAAAATGGATAATATGATGAATAGAGATAAGGTTAGATCTAATGTACCTCATACTTTTCAATGTCATAAATTTGGAGAAGTTGGGAATTATCCAAGGAAATTCTCTCTTGGAAGGGATGAGAAGCATGATGAGAATCAACATTCATCAAGGACAAGGGAACAATGCAAGTCCTATGATGAGATGGATCATGATGACTAAAGTACGTGTAACTTCTTCGTAGTAATTATTTATGCCATGTTGTATTTTATTTCATTCCCTATGAGAATATCTTTAATGATTTCTAAGAACATCGAGTCACTACCTATGACGGTTTTATATCATTAAGAAAGTCATCTATTGTTATGTACCACATGTTGATGTAGTGAAGTTGTTCTTCTTGAAAAAAAGATGATTAGGGTATTAAAAGATGATTATTATTTTGGAAGACATTCACTATTTTGGGAACCCTATATGATCGAGGTAAATAGATTACTATGGTATTTTCTTTTAGGATTAAAGGTTGACTTGTATTTTGAAGAACCAATAAATTTAAGGTGAAATTATAATTATTTAGGTTACATATGGAAATTATTAACCTGTCTTGGGTAAAAAATGTTTAGGTTAGTTACTTTTCTTATAAGATGTTAGGAGTGGTTGATGTTGTTTGGAGATGAATGATGAAGTTTATCTTGGAAGACTATGTCATCAAATTTTTCTTATATTTGTGATTCAATCTTAGTTTGGTTTATTTTGAGGAATTTTAAGGACATTTATTTATTGAATGGTCTATAATTAACTTTGGGTAGTACCGTGGAACTTTGAATATTTAAAGTATTTTCCCTTCCTATGGGGTTCTTTCTTTTTGAAGAGTTGTTTTATCTTACCATTTCTCTTTCTGGGATAAATGTTCAATGATAGATAATTATTCTTTTTTTGGATTACATGATTCTCAAAAAGTTGATTCTTGTGCTTTGATTAGACCAAGTATTTTTGAATGCTCATCGTTTGGAGAAAATATTAGTCTTGGTAGAAACTTATTAGAGGCTGAAAATATAATTTAAGGTATGCATATTTCCTTGTGTTCTTATTCTATATAGTAAATGAATTCCTCAAAATTATTAAAAGGAATGTAAAACAAAAATTTTGTTTGTTTATGTTTCCTACCGGGTAATCAAAGACCGTTTCACCCATCACTATTTTGTGATTTTCTGGCAGTTAACTTTCTCTTAGACATGTTTTCTATCACTCTCCATCTGAACATGACTGTTTATTTTCAACTCCATATCAATGTTTTCCTACATAGAATCGTAGTATGGGTTAACTCGTGTGACCTTTTTACTTCCCATTCTTTCTTTTAAAGTAATAGTGTTACTGACACTTTTTCCGATGTGTAACATTCAATGAAATTTTGAAGACCAATTTTAAAAATTATGAGGACACAATTTCTTAAGGGGGGAATATTGTAACGACCCAAAATTTCGAATAAATCTTGTTTCATAATTTTTTGTGTTATTTTAATTTTATACTCAACAAAACTGTTTCATTTGATAACATGGGTATAATTAAAATGAGACCATTGGTTTTTGACTGTTATATGACCATTCGTCAATATGACAGTTGGAAACTAAATTTTGTGATTATTGTCTCCAAATAAAAGTGATTTTGGTTAGTTAATATAGAAAAAAAATTAGCTGGCCTCATCCAGTAGTCTAGGGCCAATCGAATCCCATCTAACAGGACTTGGGAAGGAGGTCACACCACTGGGCTTTTCTCTTTACCAAACCCATGCTGAACATCATTGTGTGAAGCAAGAACGGAATCACCTTCGCGAGAAGTTCAAACTGATAGAAATTACTACTCATGTGATGTATGTCGAGCCGCCCTCAGATTCTCTCACCATAGCACAGCTTACATTTAGGTCCTATGCTGGGGTTATAAGGGGTTATGTAAGAAAACTGTAACTACCTTGTGTAATCCATTGATTTAAATAAAAAATTTCATTTCCTCTTTTGATGATGTTTGTGAATTTTCAAATGTCCGGATAAATATTGTATGCATATTTTTGATGATTCTAGAAAAGTATATTTGATAATATTTATGTAAACCTTAAATAATTAATTACGTGTAATGATTTTTAAAAAATAGTCTTCTACAATAATGTTTGTGTCTAATAAGATCAACTAATTTTTTGATTAATAGTCAATTATGAATAGTGATTTTATTCATAGGATTAGTAATGTGACCAAATAGATTAGTAATCTCACTTAAATAAAGTATTAATATAATATAGGCACCTTGATTATGTAATGTGATTCAATAAAATTGTTAAATAACTATTTCTGAAATTATTAGTCAAGTATTAGTTTTTTTGGGTGAATAGTGTTTTTTAATTAAAAAATAAATTGAAAATACATATAAAAATATTTTTATAAAATGGAGTTCATTTTTGAACTCAGAGAATTGATATTATTTTAAGTTAATTTTTTGGGATTTTTCGGAAAAAAATGAATTTTCGGTGAATAGTGTATTTATTTAAAAATGAAAATAAAAATATTTAGAAAATTGTTTTTATAAAATGGAGTTCATTTTTGAACTTAGAGCATCGATAATATGGAAAGGTAATTTGTGGGGATTTTTTTGAAAAAACAGAATTTTTAGTGAATAGTTTTTTATATAAAAATTAAATTTAAAAAATTAGAAAATTCTTTTCATAAAATGGAGTTCATATTTTAAATCAGAGCATAAATATTTTGTTAATATTAAATTTTGGGATTTTTCTGAAAAAGTTGAATTGTTGGTGAATAGTGAATTTTTAGTTTAGAGTTTCGGGTGTTTAATGAAATCATTAAAGATGTAATAATTATGTAATAATTCTGTTCAACTTATGAATAGTAACATAAGGTATGAGGTGTCCCAAGTGGCCAATACCATGGGAAAATACCATGGGCAAGCCCATGGTTTTTCCAATACCACAAATGAGGTGTCCCTTGGCCATTAATGCCTTGTCCCCACACTTACCCTATAAATACCAAGACATTCTCTCATTCTTTCCATTCCAAAATCCTCCTCAATGATTTTCTGGTCTTATTACCCCTCAAGGAGTCCTCCCAAGTTTTCCTCAAGCCTCCCAAGGTCCCAATCTTCAATATTCTGAAGTTACTCTTCAAGGTAAGGGATCCTACCTCTCTCTTTCTTTCCAAGTACTCACTTTTATGTCATTTCTTGTATGCTCTATGTTCTTTTGTTGGGGATATTCTTTTGTTGGGGATGTTCTTTTATATTCATCCAACTACCCATTTCATGTTCAAATGATGAGATACCCCCTCTTTCTCTCATCAATTCATTTTAATAATGATTAAGTGGCGCCGTTAGGCTTCCAAATTTTTAAGGGATTAATTCACCCTTCTCATTTTCAGGTTCTATTTTCATGAAAAGTCTTTCAAGTTACATGTATTATGTTGGGGTATGATCTATATATCTATCATATTGATATTTTATGTTTATATAATGAGATACCCTATTTTATCTTGGAAATTCATTTTTTTAATATTTTAAGTGACGTCGTTAGGCTGCCGAAATTTTAAGGGATTCTTCAACCCTTCTCATTTTTCAAGTTCAATTTTCATTTCATTTCTCTCAAGTTCCATTTCTTGTTTTGGGGTATAATCTTCTATGTTTATCATACAGATATTTTATGTTCATATTATGAGAGATTCTATTTTACCTCGTCAATTCATTTTATTTTAGTTTTAAGTGACGTCGTTAGGCTGCCGAATTTTCATAAGAGAAATATTATTTTTGTCTTCCTTCCATAATTTTCATTTCATATGGTATGTCTTAAAAATTTCATTACCATGTTCTTATATAAATTATATTCTATCCCTCTACACATTTATGGATCATTTATGAGCGGGTTACCCATGTCCCCTTTCTTTTCAATATTTTCTAAAACCCTATAACATAGCTGTTATGCTGCAGAATTTGCATCTCAAAATGTCTCTCTCTTTTTTCAAAATTATTTTATTTTATTAAGTTATTACTCAAATATATTTCTTATATATGGGTATTCACATATATATCAAAAAATTTCTACTTTAATTTTGGTAGTTACAAACATGAAACCTGATTTCCTTTTTCTGTGGGTTTAATGTGACACAATGATCATGTCTTTAAAGAAGTTTTTAAAACATTATGATTATGAAATGAAACCCATTTCTTTTATTCTATATGGTTAATTTATGAAATGTTTGATTATTATATATTTGGCTCACATGATAATAAAGTAAAATTTAAGGTTGTGCCCCAATAGCGCTCCAATGCATTGGGTAAAGACTTAATCTTTAGAGATGACCATTTTTAACGATACCTTGGTAAATAACCTTGGTAATTTTTAATGACACCTTGGGGATGGAATTTGGTGAAACAGAAATGATTTTCTATGTTAAATGTTGTATCAACATCTTCCAGTTATGAAATACATTATTTTAATTATGATATGCCTCGTGATTTATTTCTCAGGCCTTAAAGTTATTTTTTCACGACTTTATTGTTGTATCTCAAGTTCACATATTAAATGTTTCCCATTGTTTCCCTTACTGTGCCTTCTTCTCACCCTTTCTTTAGATGTATGTCCCCAGGTTATGAGATGCAGTAATGAACCTAGGATGAACATAAGGAGAATCCTTTCATGTTTTTAAGAAGAATGTTTTATGTTCTCATATTTTAAGTTCCGGGTTTCCAAGAAACTAAACGTTAAAGATCATCGGTTTGGTAAAATGTAATGAAATGTTATGTTATAAAAAGGTGGAATTCTATAATGGATGTTCAATTAGACTCATTGACTTCAAGGATAGACACTCCCCCTATAACTCAACTCATATTATAGGTTTTCATGACTCTGGGTATTCACCCCATGGATGTCCGATCAGATTCCCCAACTCATGGGATACACACACCCCTGAATATCCTATAATTTTATGAGTTAATTATGACTCTAGGTAGGAACCCCATTTAAGTATAGTAAAATCACATAACTAGAACAATACAAACTCCCCTATCATTCTTATCAAATACGACCACCAAATACTTGGAAGGTCTAACACCAAACTCCAGCTCCAGGGTAGCTACAAATCTATTCCGCTCTAAATCACGGAAGCCCATAATTATACCCTAGATCAAATCATGGAATCCAAACCATTTCAAATCTTCTCCAAGATTACATCCAAAAGGAAACATAGAAATTTGATTGAACTCCCACACTCAATCATCTCATTCCACAACCCTTTGGCATCCAAGACTAGTATAGTTTCAACAATGAGTCCCACTATTTTATCAAGTCACCCGCTCTGCGTGATTATATCAAAAAGCCACTCACATGGTCCCATTAGTCTCAACATATCTAAAGGCCTCTAACCAAGTCCTCAGTCTCAGTTATGATTTCAGATCAACAGTTGATGCACTAGTGAAATGCATCCCATAGCATCTCCAAATAGGTAGCATAGCCTCATCAGTTGTGTAGGTCATACCCCATATGACGTAGTTAAGAGATGAATCATATACCATTACAATCATCTTGGTCACATTGGGTTTAAACATCAGGCATCGGTAGCCATGTCAAGAAAGTACATAGGTGTTGGTTATGACACCTTAGTGTTTATTCATACTAATCAAGCATCTTGAATTAACAAAAAAAATTATTTAATTTTATTCATCTTGTTAATCATCCATGATTAAACTCCTAAATTCTCACAAGGGCATTCAATAATTTTCTCACCTCATCCCTAATGAGGTCTGGAGACTATCCAATTAAAATAGTCATGGCCTTAGACATCCTTGACTAAGGTGTTAAGCAAACACATTATGGTTTTTGTGAAACTAGGAATTCGCGCCCATGAATTTGAAAACCAAATTTTAAGAAACATTTAGTTAATTAAATTACCCATGGAATAACCCTCAATGATGTTACCAAACACCCACATGCATCCTATCCAATATAAAAATGAATAGGGAAGGTATGCATGACCACCTACCTCAAAATGAAGCACATCCAATTTGAAACTAATGGCTAGAAGCATCGGTCATTGCCAATCATGCTTTTCAGCCTCATATTTTTTCAACCAGACCCATCTACGATCCTTGATTTCTATGTCATTTTTAATACCATAACCATGGACAATGAGGTGTGTTCAAATCAAGCTGCATTGCTAGATTTAGTTTGTAACAAATCCATAATTGATTCTTCTAATTTTACTTCCCGCTAAAATTAATTTATGTAAAAGATCTTATGAAAAAATGGATTCATAACTAAATATATTAGTGTGAAAAAAAAGGATTAAATTTTATTGAGATCCCCTATTTCTATTATTAACAAAATCCCTAATGGAAACTGGCTATTTCTCTATCCATGGTGAAATCGGCATTTTTTTCTTAAACTGACATCTCTCAATTCAGTGAAAAAGAGGGAAAACATAATAAAAGGAGGAGGAGGAGGATTCTTTCTAATAAAATCATTGAATAGAATCCTAGGATCTATATGACCGATGAATAAAATATGAAGTGAGAAGTTGTAAGAAACCCTCCCCCACATGTCCCAACTTGTTCGAATACATAAGGGATCGAGGAACTATTTACCATTTTAAAAATCCAATGCCACAGGATTTATGATAAGAACCAGATTAACATCCTAGATTACATAGGGTCTTCGTATCCCAATTCACTCCACAAAACACCCAGGGTTCACCCCTGTTAAACCCATCCCCATAATAAATGTGATTCATGATGCTAAATTCCTACATGATTTGTTTTTAGTAGATTGACATGCCATCCATCATTCAGTTCTCTTCAAAAACATTGGGACAACCACCAATAAATAAAACAGGTATGAAATAAAAAAAATGGATTTTAAAAAAATAAAAACCCTTTTCTGATTCATGAATTAAAAAACATCTCATCTACTCAATGTGAAAAATTCAAATTCCCATTTAATTTTTAACTCGTCCGGGCATGGTTTTATACAATATCTCCACCATAAAACATATCTTCCCCAATAAGCCCCGAAATTTTTTTTTTTGGATGAACCTAACCACTATTGGTTGATAACCCATGCTCTATTTTGTGTGTTCTACTTTAGAACACTGAAAGATATTACTCTAATCAACTCCAAACACTCAACTCATTATCCTAAAACATTAAAGACATCGCTCATAGCAATTAATGAACCCCTAGATGGTGTTTCAGAACACATTTTTATCATGAAACACCACAGTTTCATCAGTCATTACATTTTTAGGTTCATGGGACTCCCCGCAATCGAACACAACCTATTGTGACTGCTTCGAATCCACGACGCTCCCTAACATATGCATTTCTTATCAAATCTTGTTCCCAATGGTCCAAAAACCTGATCAACATGGTTTTTATATCACTATGCTTGAACAATAATAGATCATCTTCTAGAGTCGGTACCACCTATCATATTCGGATTCCAACTATTATGTACGTCTTTAACTACCCACGCATATGTCCCATATACACCGACGTTTACTCATATGGTCCCGACCAAACAATAGAATAATACTTTCATACATGAATCAATATTCCAAAAAATGGTACCAACTTCCTTATATTTTTCATATGTTTTTTCATCTCATCTTTCACCCCCGGAAACATGTCACTTAACACTTAATCTCATTTTCAACCCCCTAAAACAAATTTTGAACAAGGGATTCACCCCATGAAAATGAGACGAAACTAAGTCAACATCAGAACCAATTCACAACTCATGGTTCACCCCATGAAATTTATTATAAATGGGGATCACCCAAAAATACATATACTGACCACAATAGAACATTTCATGCCCAATACCAACACATCTTATCATGGCTAACATGCGGTTCATCCTTCAGTAACCTATGGTGGTCACCCCACGATATGAATTTTCATACACCATATTTCTAGAACAACCCCAATGATGGAAATCCATCAAACAAGAAACAAATTCTTGTATATTGACCTAAACCTAATTCCATGTCATCAATGTCAGGATGATGTTCGTATATTGGAAAATATCATTTCATGATTGGGATTACATTAATATGTAATGAGCGGTTGTTAAATTGAACCCATTCAAGGTCCTCAGGCCTCCATTCCTGTAATTATTTCATCAACAAAAATATACACTTTCTCATGTACCAAATAGAATCATGCATCTCCAACATGTTCCTAACATCGTAACCTTTTCCCTTAAGCCAACAACTACCACAAGAACACCCATATCATTGGGTGTCATTCTTGGTTTAGGAGCCTCTCCCCATACACTATTCTACATTGAATCGCTTATTCAAGGTCATTGTTGATTCTTGCATTGAATAATAACAAAATGAATGTGCTAGGAATCTGAATGATCCTTCCCCTTGAAAACATCCTTAAAACTAATCACAAGAAATCATGGTTCTTCTATTAAAAAGAAACAAAGGGACAATAATTACTTTTTATAATGTCAATGGCACATATAATTCACTATATTTTAAGACAAAATATGTGAAACACTAGGTTTAAACCTTCTAATTGGCCACCATTAGACTATAAAAGAATAAAATCACTATTGTTTGAGTCAAAACTAAAGGCCTCTAGGTCTCCCACCATACCCTACTGGTTAAGTATCAAAATATCCACTATGTCTAACCACCTAGTAAAAACTTAATCCTAATATAAGGTCACAACTCATGTGTCTTGAATCACACACTGTTCCCAATATCACATGAAATCATATGTTAAGATGTCTATAATAGGTCTCAGAAATATAAAATAATAAAAATCCCTACTATCTGCACATAACTAGGGTAGGCATCATCTCTGAGAACTAGCACAACATAATGCTCCCTAGGGGAATAGGCCATACATCCAAACCTGAAAAAATACCACACTCAAGGGATCAAAAGGTCAGGCACCAAGTTCCACATTAACCCACCCGGTTATTGCACCTCATATACAAGAAGATTGAGTCATCATCCTCATTGTCCAGAACCTAACCATATATCCACATGACTTTTCATTAGAATGAATGTATATGTGATTCTACACTAATAGTCTTATAATTCATGTGAATAATACATTATTGATATGATGCATGAGATTCCTCTTGCCTTTATAGACCAAGATTCAAAATAAAATCAATTTCCTCTTTCAAATAGTACAAGTTCATGATACCTATAATAAACGAAAACATCTACCAAACCAGAATAGAATACCCATGTGCTAGTAAAATGGCCTTCATACCAGAACAGTTGTTCCATATGAACCAACAAAGCATCCATCATTGGCTCTAACACATTCACAAATATACAGCATATAAAATCAAAAAAAAAATCATATGGAAGAAAAAAATAATCCTCGAATTCCACATTTTAGCATCCCACCCGGGCTCATTCAATAATCAGTAGGCAGAACGACTCTCCACAAGACCTCAGGCATGCCTCCCTATAGGCCAAAGGCTATCAACTAGCAATGAAGGTCTATGATGATACTATGTGGAGACAATACCATCCATAATATTATGTGTAATTGAAAATAAAAAACCAAATTCAAACCACAATAGAAAATAATCTGAGTATGTTGAATTAAATTAACATCCAACAATAATACTAGAAAAGCGTTAAAGTAACAAATATCCATGTTATACATACAACGACTTCCCACCTTGATGGTTGTAGATATATACTATAATAAAAGAGATGTACAAAAAAAGGCTCTATTACATCTCTCAGAAGAACCTTATCCATTATCTTGTTACCAACTAAGCTACCATACTCGACCATGATATTATGGGATTTAGCACATACTAAACCTTAAACTATGTGATATTAATTATTAGTACCCATGTTCAGTGGTGACCCGAGTTGGGTGGGCATACATAAATTAGTTGGACACAAAAAACATGTTACCTTACTAACTAGATAATGTTATGAAATGTGCATGTGAAATGATCAACTAAAAAAAGATAACATACAAGTAAAAAATTAAAATGAATCCACAGGTCTGCGGCCTTGATTGACCATACATGATTCATCACAATATAAGAGTTTCTCTAAGCACATTGTGATGACCCTGATTGCTATGTAAAATATGCAGGTACTAAATCTATGGAAATCCTCTAAGCTCATCATGACTCTAGGTATACAACCCATGGATGTTTGATATTATTCCTTAACACGAAGGATACACACTCCTCTGGAAGACCTATCATATCATGAGGTTTCCATGACTACAGTTATTCACTCCATGGAATTATGTTCAAATTCATGGACTCTTGGGAACCACAATGTCCCCCCCAGAATTATTATCATATCATTAGTTCATCATGACTCTGGGTATGCACCCCAAAAATGTACAATAAAATTCATTCACTCTTGGGATACACACTCCTCCCTATAGAAGTACTATAATATCAAGAGGTCTTCATGACTCTGGGTATTCAACCCATATAATTTTGATCAAATTCATCATATCCAATGATGCACACTCCACCTCAGAAGTCATTTCAAATCATCTGGTCACCATGACTTCAGTTATGAACCCTGTGGATTTATGATCATATTCTTAAACACTGATGATACACAAACCCCCATCATTTGTCCTATCATTTTTTGAATTCTTTAGGACACTAGGTATTCAACCCATTGAGTTTTCATTAGATTCCATAAATTCAGTGATATATACTCCCCCCAGATGTCCTACCATGGGTGGGCCCCAAATACATAGTGGCTCCAACACTGAGCTCGAGATTCATGGTAGCTCCAACCATATCTGACTCTAACACGTGGAAGACCATCCTTATACCTGGATCTAATTATATATTCCAATCCTTATCACTTAATCCAAAAGGGTGAATGTAAAAGGAAACATGGAAATATAGTCGGACACCCTTGATCTTTATCACTATCCACAACCCTTCATCTTCAAAGAAAATTGTGGGTGCGACAATGACTCCTGATATCGTATCATGTCACAAAATCAAAGTCATTATATCAAATTTTCACCCACTACGTCCCCTCATTCTAAAAATTGTTGGGGAAATATTTCCTTTTCCTCAGTCTTAATCATGGTTTCAATCCAACCCCCAATGTGTTGGGGAATCACATCTCAAACCATCATCAGATGGGTAGCACAAACTCATTGGATACATAGGTCTTTCCAACTACGATAAAGTAAATATGACTATTGTATCCCACCACAATAATTGGGTTATGATATGTATTTACATCAGCAACCAGTAGCCATTGTATTAAGTAATCACGTACAGTGGTTTGTATTACCCAATGTTTAATCATTCTTATTAAGAAACATGAATTAATTAAATCATATATTTAATTTAAATAATCATGGTAATTACCATCGATGACATTCCAAAATAGTAAAAATATATTTTTTTAATATTTCAAACTCACCTCACATGAGGTAT
Source organism: Viscum album (assembly GCA_963277665.1). NCBI lineage: Eukaryota > Viridiplantae > Streptophyta > Magnoliopsida > Santalales > Viscaceae > Viscum > Viscum album. Next base: position 1,960,519,492 of record OY728165.1, read on the forward strand.
AGAGGTCATCCATCTAAAATAGTCCAAGCCTTGACTATCAGTGATTGATGTGTCAAGAAAGCACCATAGGGTTTTTCGTCACCCCAAGAATTCTACCCTATGATATTGGACATAGAATTTAATTAAAATATTTTTTAATTAAATTAAGAAGGGACTCACCGTAAAGGGTCTGCTAAACACCCACATATATCTTAGATGAAAAAAGCTATAGGGAAAGCATAGAAGACCATCTACCTCAAACGAAGCTTTTCCAATTTGTCATCAAGGGACAGTAGAATCTTCCATGGACCATCAAGTTCATCAACCCATGTTGATTTGTAGATAAACCTATATATGAGCCTCATTATCTAGTTTATCCTTCCATATAAGAACATTTGGAAACAAGGTGTGTTACACTACTGGTGCATTACAAAATTTACGTTGTACAAAATCACTCATTGATTATTTTGATTCAACAAAATGACAAAATTAATTTAGGTAAAACCCATAATAAAATTGAAATGGGTTTATAAATCAATATATATTAATTATATTTTTGGAATACATTATCATGGGATTCCATCAGTCTAGTCTATGTGAAATCCTTAATTAAAAGCACTGATTTCCCCATCCTAAATGAGATCAGAATTTTCCCCTAAAATAAACATCTATTGATTCAGTGACCGGGATGGGGAAGCATAATGGAAGGGGGAAGAAGAATAATATTAACTACAAATTCATTTAATCAAAACCCAATATCGCCATGATCAGTAACGAAAAAAATAAGGGATGAGTTGGTCGAGACCCTCCCACGTGTGTCCCTATATGATTGAAGATAGAAGAGTTCAAGACCCTATTATACATTTAAAAAATCCTACAATATATGATTCATAGAGTGAACCAGCTTCATGTCATTAATTATTTGTGTTCCATGGATCCCATTTCATGACTTGAAACATCTTAGATAAACTATGTGAAAACCAATCACATTGTAAATGGGATTCATGATGTGAATGGTCTATTGGGGAAGTTTTCAGCAAACCAGCATGCTCGTTCCTGCTGTGGTGGTCACCCGAACCCCCATGAATTCCACCAAAACATAGAAATATTCAAAAAATAAATGTTTAAATTCTCAAAACCTCAAAAACATATTATATTTTCTAGATATCAAAAATTACCATCCACCAACATAGAAAAATATAAATTCCCTTGCAATTTCATCCAGTTAGGATGTGGGTTCTTACAAAAATACATCAAAACACTTGGTTTTGATATATTTAGTAAAATATAATATATTTAATATTGAAAACTATCACTTAATCATATATTCCATAAAAATATTCAATTAAATAATAATTGTGATCTAAGTGCTATCTCTATTTAGGAATCGCTAATATATAAGACCATATGATCCACATATTTAATAGCTTTGTATTTTAAAAAAAATGAAACTCACTTATGTATGGGATAATCAATACATAATAGATACACTTTTGTGATATAATCAATTACGTAAGGGATAAATAAAAATTATGTGTTTTAGAATTTTCTACAAAAACGAAATACCAATCTTTATATGTTTTTGGGATAGGAAGTTCTCAGTATCTAAAAAGGTGAAATTATCTAATGTATGGGTTACCCCATATGTTATGATCACATTTTATGTTGTCGAAGTTATTAATATATATGTAATGGACACCATTTAAAAGTATGTTTTTCCCTTTTCTGTAAGGGTGAAATATGTTTATTATAAAAATAGAGAGAACTTTTAGATAAAAAATAAGATTGTCATCACTTAAATTATTTGAGGGTTGTAACCTTATCAATTATATTATATCATTCGATTTAAATAATTGTTGAAAATATTAATGGAAAAATAATTTTCTAGAAATTTAAATATAAATCAATTTAAATTGTTAATAAGATTTTTTATATTATAGTAAATGGTATTTTTGGAAGATTATTTATTTATAAAATTGTTTATAAATTATTTAAATTAAGTTTTATAATTAAGAAAATAAATTATTATGAATCATTTATTATTATAAAATGATAAATATTAAATTTTAATAATAAAATTATTTTTACCAATTATATGACATACCTTTTATTTTATAAATTATATGTTTATTTGAAAATTATAAGGCTAATTTTTAAAATTTTTAAAAATATGAAATTATTTTAAAATATAATGATGTTTATATTTAATTAATTTATCATAATTAATTAATATTAAATTTTAAAGTGGAATTCCTTATTTAATAATATATATGAATCACTTAAAATGTGTTTTGGGTTATGTGATTCTGCAGTAGAGGGTTTTTAGGCACCCTTACTCCGACTCGTTCTGGTTTTATGCTTCTGATTTCAGCCTTGTGTGCCAATGTTCGGAGTCCTAGTTCGTTAAAATCACTACGCTAGACTCAAGACCCTCTACTCCTCTCCAAGTAAGTTTGGGAGTGGTGGTCATTTAGAGGTTTTGGGAGGTGTTATTTTGCGGTCAACGGTTCTCTCAGCGTAGTCTGATTCAGTTTTTCTTATTTCTCTTACTCTTTCTGAGGTTCTAATGGAAATTTACATGGTTTTGTTTAGGTTTTTTGGACTTCTCTTCCATTTTATCAGTGTTGATACATTGTAGGACGTCATTTATGTTAAATTCAGTGTGGTTTGGCTGTTTTTTATTCACGACGACATGGTGATGGGTTTTTACGATGGTTACGATGAGCTCTGATGGTCTCCGATGACTGGTGTAGCTCAAACAGGGATGCCGATGATGGTGAGGATGGTGATGTCGACAGTGGTTCTGATGATAATGCATCATGGTGATGGGACCCAACTAAAATGGTTGATGATGATGGTGAGTTCGATGGAAGCAAAGGAATGATGAATGATGTGGTTCTAATCGGTAGCAGTTGGCGGATCGCGGATCGCGACTCAAAGAATGTGGTGGTTTCTCAAAATTTGTATTCCATTTGGGTGTTATATTTTGAATTTTAAAATTATTATTTGTATTTTTATGGAATTTTTTAATTTTTTGTATGTTGTTTTTGTTTTTATGTATGTGCAATTCCCACTTAGACATAATGTGGATTTTCAGAATGTAAAAAAAATAGATTCGAGGAGCATGAATAGTACAAACTAAATTATGAGAATTATAGTTATATATTGATTAAAAATAAGAAAAATAACCATTATAATTAAAAATTGATACTATATAATATGGCTAACACAATTTTTTATCATTATTAATAGTAAAAGTATAAAAAATGAATTACAACAATTATGTTAAGAACTGATTTAAAGGGGGTTAAACTATAAAGATAAGGGTTAAAATGAGTATCCAACTTGTCCAAATCCCATTTTCTAGACTTATTTTGACCTTATAACCTATAATGGTTAATAAGGAACCATTTTAAGCTTTTTTAATGATAAAAAAGTGGTTGTAATTGATTCAATTCAAGAAATTCTATGTGTATCCTCTCCCTTCTTATAAAATAAAACCCTCTCTCCTCCCTTATTCACACTTCCAAATCCATATTTTCATCCAATTCCTACTAAAATAAATTACATAATCTCCTTAATACAACCTAAAACACTTTTATTTTATAATAAATCCTTCAATGTATTGAATTGGGTGAAAATTTAAATAGGTCTTGTGAAGAGGAGGTTATGATCATAAACAATCATATTTAGTTTATTTCATCTTCCCCCTCCTTAAAGTCATATTAAATCTTGATATTATAATAAAATCAGTAAATTTCATATATTTTTATTTTATTATTTTAAATTAATAACCTTTATCCCCCTCCTCCTCCAACAAATTTTAAATTAAATTGTCGATCCTGTGTACGGCAGACTACCATCGCGCAAACCAATGTAACTCATTTTTCATCAACGCATTTCAAAACTGTATATAATAATTTATTTAATGTTTATATATGATTTTTATCATATTATTATAATTTAAAAATTATAATATAACATATTCCATCTCACATTTTATTCTATATCAATTAGGATAACATCCCTTGTGTGTACGATAGACTACTGACTCGTGAAACGATGTAATTCGATTTTCACGTACACTTTACATGTAATGTAATAAGGATAAATTTGAATATTTTATGATATATATATATATATATGAGATTTTATTTATTCAATAAAATTAATGTATCTACTACTTAATTAACCTTTCATCTATTAAGGAAATGATTATATCGCTCGTGCATACGTTCGACCTACCATATCTATAATGTGATATGATACATTGTATATTTTAACATTTATAAAATGACTACAAAATTGTATATAATGAGTCAATATGATATTTATAACATTAATATAATTCTTAATATGATTAAAATATGAAATATGTTCATGAACATGAACTTTCATATTAAAACATGAATGAGAAAACAAGGCAATTAATAACAGAAACAATGAAAATAATTACACATTATTTCTAAAAGGGTGGTAAAATATTATAATAGGATCATATATGATATTATAAATAATAACAGGGTTATTTTATAAAATAAAAAAATTATTAGAATCATTATACATGTGACTAATGCATGTTTGACCAAAAGGAAGCACAAGGAAATGGACTCTGTCCCAATTTCCCTTCATTGAGCCATATTGTAATATGAGGAAACACATTTATTTTATATGGAATATATCCTACCCTATTTTTATGAAATATCATGACTAATTTATAATTCCTGGTATTTTAAATTTTAATTATAATTATTACCTATAGGGGTACTTGAATATAAAATTACCAAAGGGTTAATAATTTCACAACAGAACTTATTTTCATTAGGTTATATTATTTCTTCATTGTCCATGACATTGTAAGATTATGTTTGTAATGACTTTTCACTCCCTTATGTTTTAATTACTCTTGTTTTATATGGATTCCAACTTGATACACATAAAAAATTCATTGATTTATTCTCACATCAATGTCATGATATTTGTTACGGTTTATATCCCAATCTCATTTTAATCAGGATTGTTTATATGTGAATCTCCATGAAAGTAAATAGTTTAATTTTTTTTACTAAAACCATTCTACATTCTTCTCCTTAATTTATTCTAAAAATTTTCATTCCATATTATGTTTCCCCCTCCCACAGTTACACGTAATTATAAATTTAATTATGTATTTTATGCTTCTAATGTCTTTCCACGAAGTTTGGGAGGGTCTAAAGAACATTAGAAATGCTTCTAAAGACTTTTTAAATGTTGGGGATTTGAGAACTGTTAGAATAAAACCTGAAAAACATATAAAAAACCATGAAAAGTGAATCTAAGGTTATTGGGTAGCTGCAAGGTTAGGAAAACCATTCTTCCACCTAGGAGATATCAATATTTTTAGGATATTAGTCTTTTTGAGAGTTAGAACATGGTTTTTCTAATCGTTTGAGTCCTATATGTGAGGTTCTTATTAATGATTTTTTTTCAAGGTTAGCACACGGTTTTCCAAACCGTGCGGGATAATCGTGCATGGCTAAAAGTGAGATCCCAAAAATGTGGATATCACTCATTTTAGCTTCTTAACCCATATTTTACCTCTAATATGACACTAACATGATTTTCTCTCCTATAAAAAATCGTGGAGCATCTTCTCTTCAATTTGGATGTGATCCATTGAAAAAACATGGTGCGTTGAGGCTAGGATTTCTCAATAAGTCTCTGTTCTTTATGGTTTTTCATTGATCTACTCTACCTCCGACTATTGGATTTATAGGTCTAGTATATTGAGGACATATCTATGATATTTTTTTCTAATCATGATTATATTGAGATGTTTTTATGTTAGGTAATGAGATCTAAGGTGGATTTATGTATTTTAACTCATTTTATAGAAGAAATTGTATTGTTCAGCATTTCCTCTATATTATTTTAGAAAGGTGTCTTCACGCATGACTCTGGTTATTATAAAATGATGAATTTTTTTTATAATTGTTTAAATTTATTAAAATTTATTGAAATTTTGGTTTTAAATCTTGGAAGAAACCATCTTTAATGATTATTTGTGAAATTGTGGATTATTTGTGAAGTGTTCTTTTTTGAATGATTTAAAAATAATAATTATACAAATTGTTGTTTAGTTAAATTTATTGATAAAATTTGGGTGGAATGGTTTTCAATAAAAATATTGGTTTATTGAAATGGTTTGGAATATTTTTTTTTATGGATTTGGCATAATTGGTTGGTGTGTGTTCATTTCCATCGAACCGACCCTGTGGAAGTGGTGTGTTTCATTTTGGAACTGGTATATAGTTACCATATGATGAATTGGTAGAATGCAAAGAAGCCACTCATGAGTATGAAACTGTCACTGATGTAATCATGTGTTGGTGTGGGTGTGTGTGTGTGTGTGTGTGTGTGTGTGAATAATGGAATTTGTATGCCAAAAGGGAATGTCAATTGTTTTATAGAATTGTTTGTTTGATTTCATTTGAACTGTTTTGGTTGGAAAATGTTTTTTCTATTAAACTAATTTTCATTTATATAAACTATTAAAATATTTTAAAGTTTTTTGTATAAATTTTTTATATAAATGTACTAACATGTTCTATCCTAGTTGTGTGAGTATAGAAGTCATTTGGGGAAAACCTACAATGTTTCGTTACTCACCACCTTCTTGGGAACTTTATCGAATTTATATATATTATTTTTCGAGGAACATGTAAAGTAAAGGTATATAATTTCATTAGTGGTTATGCTTGATACGTTAGGCATTTTTTTGGATTTGGATCATGGTGTACGATAATAGATGTTGAGTTATGAATTTGGAGTCTTTGAGTGTGAAAGTTTTGTATTCTATATTGTACTCTAATAATGGTAATGGTATAGTCTGGTATTGTTTCCTTTTTTATTAATTTGAGTTGTATTAAACCATTTTCATTAATCCTTTAGATTTTTATTAATAATGGTATGTTTGTTTTGGTTGTTTTATTTTCAAATGGTAAATATTACCCCATTGGATAATGAATCCATTATCATTTATTTCCAGAATTTGGAACCATAGGGATATTTTATAAAGACTAGTACCAATTCTTCATCTACTCAAGACAATGAGGAGGGAAGGGATGTTACAAGTGGTATAATTTTTTTATCATTGACTATCTGTTGTGTCAGTCTTAGAGTAGAAAAATTATTCTAGATTAGTCCTTGATTGGGAAAGTTATAAGGGATTAGGATTATTATAACATGGAATGAATAACATTAAAGTAATTTCAATCCTTTTTTGAACATAATGTTACCATGGATTTGGGTACATATCTTTTTGGACACACATATAGGTGTTGTTACCTCATTTTCATGGGTTTATCCAATGATAGGAGCATGACATGCACTGAATGAAATGAATTTCTACTAAGAGGGAATATTTCATGTGGAGTAATGATATCTGATTTGGGGAAAATCTGTTGATTTTTGAAAAGTGTTTAATTATTTTCCCAATGTGATATTTCTAAAACACATCATAATGTTATTATGAATTTTTTTATTTTCCAAATCATGGATAAATTTTTAAAAAATGTTTTGAATAATAAAACTGTTCAATTTTTGAAAGACTTATTGTTATATGTGTGATCTGGTGAATTTGAATTTATAAGCCTTTAGTATCTATAGAGTTAGACATATGGAATTTTTTTTATAGAAAATGGAACCCAATAGGCATCTTAGAAACCAACCATAAAATGAAGTTGACAATGTGGTTTCACCTTATCCCCAAGTGTAACAAATCTGGATCAATGTATTTTCCAGGATTTTGAAGCTATGGATAAAGGAAAAATAATATATTAACCATGTAAAGGGGATCTTTCCATTCGAATCTAGTAGAACAATCCACCAATCTTATGGGGTTATTCAGAACCATAAAAGGAAAATGTGTGTATGAATAGAACGAATCGAATCCTTAATTTACATGGAAAATCAACTAAGTGGAAAGTAAATCTTGGGATGTATATGATGAAAGATCGTTCACACTAATGGTTGGATTTATCAGTTTAAGACAAAAATTACCAAGGCATCACATGTGAGGATTTTGAAAAACTGTCCAACAGACAATTTTAAACTCACACATTCAGGATTTCTGTAATGACAAACCTTTTCATCTTGAATCAGGAAATCTTCATAGTGATAGGTTATATGGATAAATTTATGAAGTTATTCCTATTTTATCCTAAATTTTCTATAAGTACATCACTGATGTCACACTTGGAATCATGAATAAGGAAAGAGAATCACTTGAAGATTTTCATGACTTGTATAATGGATTATACAAATATTTCAATATAGAGATAGTGGGAAAATGGAAATATTTTGAGCTATGGGTGGAGGGACCTTGTTGATACCTATGTAAAATAGTGGGAACTATAATAATTCAAACAATCTGAAGATAGAAACCTATTTCCAAGTTAGTGGGATGACTTAGAATCAGATGATTGGATTAGTGAATCATCCTCAAAATTCATAGAGTAGTGATGGATGTTTCTAATATGGCTCTTTTAATCACATCAATAAAGTTTGTATTGAAACACCTAGTGAATGTCACAATGGAATCTAGGTGGTCCATCTTTAATGCTTGTGTAACAGTGCTCTATGATCGTAAAATAGGGACACAACTCATGTTTTATAGACATAGTATGCTTCGATGGGATAAGGGTTGAAAAATACCTATCATCAACAAAACCAATCTGACATGGTGACTCCAGGAATACCATGACTCCTCTGCAAGTGATATCTCAACAAGTAAATAAAGAACAAAGTGTCGTGATGAAGCAGTTATTTCTAGCTAAAAATGTTATGTGGATGATCATTCTTGACCATCGATGGTGAGAGGTATGATTCTTTATAATTCTACCCTTATTCAATATTTGATTGATATGGGTGAATCACCTTCATTTATTTCTTCTCATTCTACTGATCTTCTTAGTTTATATGTTTTGATGATTCCTTAAATTTTGAAACATCCAACTCATCGTTCTCAAATAGAATATCAAGCCTTCATATGAAAGTCATGATTTATAACTATTGATAGAGAATAATTTAGTTGGGACTTATATATTATTGAGATTGATGTCTGTGATATAATCCTGGGAATGGATTGGTTGATAATGATCAAATATGACATCAATTGTCATACCCAAATGGTTAGTTTTATAACTAATGATGGCATCAAACATCCCATTCGAGAAGAAAAGAATGTAATTGAAGGTGAAACCATATTGTTGAAACTAGTGGTTGGAACTATCTCCTACCAGTTTCTTATATTGACATTGGAATCAATTGATGAGATTTAAATATTGGTTTTATATTAGTTTTTTATTAGTTTCTCGATGATTTTCCCAAAGAAATTTCTCAGTTTCCTCCCACAAGAGATGTGTTGTTTATGATTGGAATAATACATGGGACCATAAATATTATAGTTTCATCTTATTGGATGAAACCAACAATATTATGGGTATTGAATGTCTAGTTGGAAGATTTGGATAGAAAAGAGTTCATTCGGCCTAGTACGTCACTATGGGTAGCACTGGTCTTGCTTGTGAAAAATTGGGATTGAACTCTTCCGTTGTGAATGTATTATCAAAAGTTTTGGAATATTACAATAAATCAATGATATCTAATTCCATGCATTGATGATATGGTTAATCAATTAATGGGAGCTCACTGGTTCTCTAAATTTGAATTTCACTTTGGATATCACCAATTGTGGGTCCAAAGGAGGATATCCTAAAAAAACATTCAAAAGTAGATATGGTCATTAAAATTATGTGGTTATGCCTTTAGGTCATATGAATATACTAAGTGTCTATATTTTATTGATGAGTCTGATATTATGACAGAATCAATATTATTTTGTAGCGGTTTTTTTGGATGACATATTGGTATACTCAAAGACAAGGGATGAGCATACGAAACACGTGGTGACAAGGTTGGGAATTTTGAGGCAGCTTTATATGTAAACAAAATTATAAAAGTGTGATTTTTGGATATAATATGTACATTTCCCTGACCATGTAATTTATGAGAATGTTGTTTTTTGGATCCGGAGAAGATAGAAGCTATTATCTCTAATCAACCACCAAATAAAATTTTTTAGATATGTAGTTTACTTGGTATAAGTTTTTATTACCTATGGTTTCTCATGACTATTAATTACTAGCATCACATATTATAGATTTCACATGGAATCGTTTTCCATTTCAATGGAATGGTGAATGATAGTGGTCTTTTCAAGATCATAAAGTCCCCCTCACATCAACATCAATATTTATATCATTGGAATTATGATATGGTAACCTAGTGTTTTGTGATGCTTTGGGATTTGTGTTAGGATGTGTTCTCTTTCATGGATATCATGTTGTTTCTTATAGCTCATCGAAGTTAGGTTTTCATGAGAAAAAAACCTAACACGCAATTTGATGTTATATTATATAGTATATACATTGAATAATTGGTGTCATTGCCTATTTGGTGATAAATTTATAGTTTTTACAGATCATAATAGCTTTAAAACTATTTCATTACAAATTAATTTAAATATTTTACAAATAATAAGGATAGAGTATCTCAAAATCATTTAATTTGACTTGATGCATACACCATGTAATGTAAATTTTTTGGATGCTTAATTAAGTATAAATTCATATATTCAGTTGGAAAAAGGAGGATTTAAAATAGTAGAACTTATTGTTAGTAATTTCTTATAATAACGTAGATTGTGAATATCGAGGTATTGTTGTGCATTTCATTCCAGTTTCATTGGTTTCTGATCTGGAAGATATGGTCAAACAAGTACAAACAACTAATTTAGAATATGTTTCAATGAGGTTATAACTAAATAACGAGGAGACCATTGAGGGGTTTATGTGGGATGTGAGTTTATTTTTTTAGTTTCAAAGATCATATGGTCATACGTTTGTCTTTTCAGGAATAACATATTCATGCTTACCACAATTTATGATTAGATATTCATCCTAGAATATAGAAAATATATAACGTATTCAAAGCCTAATATTTGTGTCATAGCATTATAAGAACAATGGAATATTTTTTTAATATGTATTACCTGTTAGTAGGTTATGGTAGAGAATCAATGGTCATTATTTATGTTGTAGTACATACCTACTCCTATATGAAAATGGAATCATATAGCCATGAATTGTTTGACAGGCCTTTCGAAAATTGTTCAGAAACAATATACCATATGGGTGATAGTGGATCATCTCACCAAGTAGACCCATTTAATACTAATTCATGAATCTAAAATAGTTGAGTTGTTATATAAAATAAATTTATGATATGTTTAATAGAGGCATGGAGTACTAGTTTTGATAGCGTCAGATTCATATTTGAGTTTTAGATATAATTTCTAGTAATCCTAACAGCAATCCCATTGGACACAGTTGTCCATGTGTATGGTGTATCATCTTCATAAGGATGGAAAATCTTAATGGATGATATAAATGTTGGAATACATGCTTCAGGGTTATGTGATGAATTTTTGTTCCTCATGGAAGGATTATATACCATTAGGGGAGTTATTGTATAACAACACTTACCCAACCATGATATATATGGCTCCTTTTAAACCATTATTTGGGAATCCGTTTTGTTCTAATATTTATTGGGAGGAAATAGGTGATAAATCACTAGTTGGGTTGAACCTTGTATAGGAAAAATTTTAGAAGACACGCTTTATTAGGAAATTGATGGTGATGGCTCAGAGTCATCAAAAATTGTATACGGATCATAACTGATGGTCATTGTAATTTGATGTGATTGATAATGTGTAATTTAGAATCTCTCCAAGGATTGAGAATTGTTATTTTGGGAATTATGTAAATCTATATCCACAATAAATAGGGCCTTTAGTGAGGTGGTATATCGGTTGTCTTTTTCACCAAAGTTCTGTTTAGCGCACAATGTCTTTTATGTATCTCATTGGAAAAAGGATCAGGAAGATTATAACCATGTGATTTTATGGGATCACATTATCATAAATATAGAATATACAATGGTACATTTGCTGTTATGAATTTTGAATAGGCAATAGAAATTATCTTATGAAAAAATCATCCTTCTTGTGTGGGTTTTTTGGAAACATGCTCGGATTTAATAAGAAACATGGTAATTGGAAAATTAAATGGGCAAGAAAGGGCCCAAAATATTTTAGAGAAACTATGGTTTTCTACTTTACATTTATGGAATGGAAAATAGTGTAGAGAGTGTATCACCCCATGTTTCAATTAAGACACCATATTTTATGTATTTTTTCTATGTAATTGTTTTGGGTTAAGTTTTTCAGGGTTTTTAGAAATTTTGGAATGTTTCTATGGATTTTATAATGGTTCATGTTTTGATAGTGGTTAGTAGAAACTATGAAACACCACTAGGAAAACATGAACTGAGAATCAAAGGCTATTGGGTAGGTACATGATTAGGAACGTGTTTTGGAAAAACCATTCGGCCACCTAGGAGAAATTTTTATTTTTGGGATGGAGGGATTTTCCATAGTATTCTCATGGTTTATCTAATAAAGTGATACAACCATGTGAGGTTCTTTTTGATGGTGAGTAATGTGAACAGTTAGTGCATGGTTTTCCTAACTATGTGAGCTGACCAAGAAAGGATAAAAGTGACCAAAATAAATTGTGTATCTTAATTTGTTTATCCCCTTAACCCCATGGTTTTCCTCTATTACTAGCCTAACTCGGTTTTCTCACCACCCAATGGTTGTGGGTTCTCTTCCCTTCGATATAGGGGTGATTCATTCAAATATCTTGGGTGTTGAAGCCTAGACTCCTTTGTAAGTCTATATTATTAGTGGTTTTCTTAGATAACCTCTTCTTCCCTCTCTTGGATTCATAGATCCAGTTTTATTGGTATAGATATATGATATTTTATGACCATCATGATGATATTTTACTGTTTTGATGTTATAGAATGAGATCATAGGTGGTTTTTAGAGTTTTAACCTATTTTGTTGAATAAACTACATTGTTATTCATTTCCACCATAGTTTCTGATGTATGTGGATTAAATCTCTACTCCTTTTAATATAACATGAAGTATTGGATTCAAAATGATTAAATTTCATGATATTTATTGTGAAATTATTGTGTAAATATTGGTATAGACCTTCCGTAGTGTTGATTTGTGAAATTTAGGAATTATTATGAAAAGTGAATTGTTGAATGAATTTAAGATGATGAATTACAAAAATATGTTTGGTATGATTTACAGAAAAATCATTTCTTGAAATTATTTTAATAATTTTTTTAGTTAAATGGGTTTGCATAATTTTTTTGGCATGGTTTTCACAAATATTTTTGGCATGTGTTCATTTTCATTGACTTGACTATGTGTAAAGGGTGTCTACCATTGTGGCATGGGCATAGGGTTACTTTATGATGACATGGTAGACTTATGATAGACCAATCATGAGTATAGAATTGTCCCCAAAACATGCATTTGTGGGTGTGCATGAGTTAATCATGGAATGTGTATGAAAAAAGGATTGTGAAATGGTTAAAAAATATTTTTATTTCTTTAGAACTATTTTCATTCGAAAAGTATTTTTGTCTTAAACTATTTGCCTTTGATATAAACTACTAAAATGTTTAAGTGTTTTATAAAACGTTTTTTATATTAATATGATAACATGTTCAATCCTAGTAGTGTGAGTAAGTAAGTAATTTGGGGAAAATCTACTGAGTTCCATTACTAACCCCCTTCTTGGAAACATTAGTTATTTATTATATTTTTTATATCAGCACACAGGTAATAGAATGGTATCTCTATTATTTTGTGATGTTTCAGGATACCTTGGTAATTTTTTGGAGTTAAATCTTGTAGTGTGTTCGGAGCTGTGGAGTTAGGTCTTTAGATTCTTTTAGTTTGTTGGTTTTTTTTCTGCATTGTACTCTGATATGGCTTATGGTATAGTCTAATATTGTTTCCTTGTTTATTACTTGTAGTTTTATTCGACTTCCCTAATTCATCATTTAGTAGTTTCTTGGTTACAGTTTATTGGTTGTGGTTCTGTTATTTTGAATGGAAAAATCACCCCTACCCATCTTGTAATGAATCCCTTTTCATTTATTCCTAGACATTATCCTATTTGGGATGTATCATAAGGTCGTGTATAAATTCCAAAATGACTCAATACTATTAATATGGGAGGGATGTTACATATTACCATTTTCAACTTTTTGTTACTTAAAATTATTGAGAATGTTTTTATGAAAATCCAATTTTATCTCTCTCTTCCGTCAAAAATTTCATTATTCTAAAATCATGATTCTAAAAAATTCCACCAAAACTGTTTTTCACATTCATTAAATTATTTATTAATGTAACGTTTACCCATTTGTGACTTTTAACAAAATTATTTAAAATTAATCTTCAATTTTTTCGAACAAGGATTATTTGGATTTTACTAAAAATATAAAAAAAATATTTTTTAACATGTGTGATAGTTATTTATTTTCCACATTCATGAGAAATATGTTTTTCCCGAATACATTATATTTTTTGAAAGTTATTTTTAAAAAAATCCAAAAAATTATCATCTTTTAGTTTTAAAAAATAATTTCATAGTAAATGTGTTTTTCGTCCAAAATTTATTCGATTGCATTTTTATTGTATTTATATTCATCAACAACATAAATCTTTTATAGAAATTATGATCCCCTAGGGATATTTTTATTGATATAATATTTATCATGTTCTCTATAGTTTTTATGATTAGTTTTATCAGGGAAATATTGACATTTTATTTATTGATTATTTTTTTAATCAGTAACATTCCATTGAAATGTTCATTTTATTTTTTTCATTTAAATTATATTTCCCCTTAGTATACCTATTTTCTTTCCTTTCAATACCAATCACATGAACTATATTTCATTTATACATACATTATTTAAATTTTAAGGTAATATTACTGACTGAGGAAACTACATATAACATATATTCCTTATAAGATATTAGAATTTGTTGATAAGTCATATTGGTCATGAATTAAATCAATAATTTGATATATGAAGAATGTGTTTGACATGAATATATTGGTGAAACCGAGATATAAATATCGCATTGATGCATTTTTAGTCTCATGAGATTATCTAGTTATCTATCCTTAGCCAAATGGGATTCTTGTGTATACCTACCCATCAGTTTAAATGTCTTTTGAAATTACTTGAAATTTGAGGTATCATGTTTCTTGATATCATGATGTGTAATAATTAAGAAGTTCCTTCATTATGAAATCATTTATTTTTATCCATGAGATTATCATAATAGAATTATCTGTAGATGAATATTCAATCGCAGTTTATTGATTGAATAGAATTTTTTTCAATTATATACCTTTTCATTTTGATTATGTGTTCTATATACATTATAATGAAGTTATTTAAATAGAATGTGTGTTTATTTATTTACTTATATATATATATTATGCCTTATATAATAATGATAGCATTGTTACAAATTAATGATGATGTTTTTCATTTAATTACCCTTCTATATTAATTATACCCTATCTAATAATGATATTCAAGTTATTAATTAAATGAAATTTCATTCTATTATTTACCATTTAATATTGATTAATAATTACTGTTTATTTTTTATTTACTCATGATAACATCCTAATTACATAATAATTATAATGAATTTGAGCTCAACCTTATTATTTTAATTCTTAGGAAATCTAGGATGTCTAATATTGATGATATAAAAAGATATTATAGAAGGATTAAATATATTCTAAAAAATATTTTTTAATTAGTGTATTCAAATTTAAAATAGAAATATTTCATGTATCTAGTTTATGAAAATTACTAAACTATTGGTTCTTATGTGATGTGATTGCTTTTATTTTATGACAATGTGGTAGAGTATACAGTGGTTCTGAGCTACAATAGTTGCTATCATTACAGTTTGTTTCAAGAAACGTTTACTATAACTATTGGGAACAAGATTTATAAAAACACGGGTTGGGGAACATAAGTCTGTGGTAGAATTTTAGGATAAGTGAAGAATAACATGCTAATGTTTTGGTAAGGTTGAGATTATGTGGGTTTTCTATTAAATACATCCTTATTTGGATACTATAAGAAGATATGGTTTTGGAATAGATGAACATAGGAGTAATAATTCTGAAAAAGTGTATCATGATTTACAAAATAGATACCTATTACATGGAAATGGGCCTTACTATGCACTTGGTTTTACACTCTTTGTGGATATTCTTTATAAAATTCATATTTTCGTTAAAAATATTTATGTAGGAATTGAATAGATTATGAAAATGAATGAATTTTTATAATACTAAGGTGTATTATAATTAATATATTGTTTTATAATTTAAATATCCTATAAATTATTATGTAGTTTCCCATCATTATTATTTTTCCTTAGACAATGATTTTTTGTTTTAGTCAATATATGGAACATAAATGAAATATGTTAACATTTAACATGAAATATAATTTGGTGACTATGAGAATCCAAATGGGATGATGATAGGAGTGAAGGATTTTTTTTATGCTTAGTTAGTTATCCTAATAAATAATTAACAACACAGTCCTTGACCAACTGCCATACTCACAAATGAATAGAATGATGGGGTTTTCTAAGAGCTACCATGGTGGATACTATGGAATTAAGTAGACTTTATTTCGTTCATGACAGAAATGTGGATGTAGAAACCCTATAAAGTTTTTAAAAGGAATGGGATAAAGGTTTATGTGTTGAAAATAATGTCATAAAGATGTGAATTTATGAGGATAAATGACGAGTTTGATGGATGGAAATAAATTTAATCATAAGGATCCTTTTATAATTCATTATCTTAAATGTGGGGAACCTTTGAATTATCTGAGTCAATTCACAATAATAATGGAAATCCTTTAGAATAGAAATGGAATATTTGGAAATAAAATAGTTGATGTTTTTATGAATTGGGATTCAATAAATAAATTGTTGAAGTATTTGTTTACCAATGGTATTTTGGTTATAAGAATCCTGAATAATATATGTATTATGTGACATTTCAAAATAATAATTTTTCCGTTAACTTAATATATAAGGATACCATCATGGGTTATAAATTTAAGGTGGGTCATATGATCAAATTCATAAACAACCATTTTGAAAAATTTTGTGGTGGGAATAAAACATGGTTAAGAAAACTATTAGAAACATTTTATGGTAATACAACTCATTTGTTTAATATATGAAAAATTTATCTAATGAGGAATGCCATTACATTTTTTGACTTAAAATTAAATTTATTGGTAACCTTTAAGGTTTATATTATCATTTATGTTGTATTAGTTATGCTTCATCATAATTTGGTAATATATTATGAATTATATTAATATTTTTTTATAAAAAGGATAAACCACATAAAAGGTTACAACCCATCACATCCAGAAAGAATTATTATCATGAACCCAAAACTAAAGGATGGTAATTTTTTATCACCTACTACTGGCCTAAGTAATGTTCTGGTTATTATGTCAATATTATAACGTAAAAATTTGAAAAATATATATTAATGATGAACTATTTTGTAATTATTGATATTTAGAGGTTAAAAACAAGTGTTAACCATATTGGTTTTGGAATGTATTTAGAAACAGGTCTTAAGAATTGTCACTCTTTAATTGATTAGATGATCCGTTAATAGTTATTTTATTTGCTTTAGGTATTAATAAATAATTTTCAGATATTAAATTATTGAAATTAGAGATAATTCTAAATTGATTTAGTAAATACTGAAGTATTATTTTGTTCTTTCAAAATAAAAATATATCTGGTGAGATTATTTTCTTATATCCCTAGACTGTAAAAGAATTCCTCAATTTCAAGAAAAGGATCATTAAACACAAAAGTTATCTTATTACCTTCATATCCGATGAATCAATTGCCTTTTGAATCATCACATATTTATGGGTTTTTGGTTGACAACTTTCTATTAATCATTCACATTCTTGTGATCAATGACCTAAATCACCCTCCATCATTATTTTTGCATTACATGTTTCCTCCATGTCTATTTTTTCAATTCAAACATATGTTATCCAACCTGTAAACCTAGTTATTTTTTATTCTATGTGACCTTTTATATTTATATTTACATATTTAAATATGATGTTTCTATACATTTTTATGACGTGTCTTTTTTCATCAAAATTCCAGTTTCAAAAAAATCCATTTACTTTCAGTGCATGTTCAAATTTTGAGGATGAAATTTTTTGATGTTGGGGAGAACATATAAACATAATATTTTCCAGGAGAAACATCATGTTAAATTTAATATATTACATTAACCACAAATATTATTATATAATTTAACACTTAGATACTTCATTATATATTTATTTTTAAATAAATTCAATCTCTTTGATAGCTTGTGTTGCACGCAACAACAGGTTTAAAGAAAAAAAATTTCTCTATTGAAATATTATTATATAAAATGTGAAAATTATAACCTAGTTTTTAAGTTTGAATGTATGAATATGAAAATATAAATTGTGAAAATTATGGTAATTTAGTGATTAGAAATAAAATAAGAATCATTTTACTAAAAAAGAAATGTTTTATGAAAACTATATTTCTCTCTATGGGGGTTTAGTCACGCATTGACCACATAATTTAAAATTAATTTATATCAATTTTAGAGAAATTTTTATTTTAAATTTATTTAATTTATAAATCATAATATAAAAATTATTTCATGGTTTATTTTTGGGATTTTCAAAAATGATTTAATTTTTGGTAAATAGTTAAAATAGTGATTTTTATCAAAAACTACATTTTTTTAAATTATTTACAAAGTCAAATTATATTTTAAATTTTTAACAAATTAAATTAGTTTATTGATATTATAATAAGTAAAATTTTGTTCATTCAAATAAATTTGTTTTTGAATTTTGATTTGAAAAACTTCTATACTTATGGGAATTTTCTATTTTGAATCTCGTTTTTTCATTTTCTTTTTAGGGGATAATTTAAAATTGTATTCTTTAACTTATTTGAATAAAATTTAGAAATATTTATTAAATATTTTGAATAATATTAATTTATAATATTTAATTTTTTAAAAATAATTTTTAACAATTATGAATTGTTAAAAAATAAAAAATTATATCACCCACTAGTGATAAGAATTGATTTACTAATGGGTTAAACTAAATAGATAAGGGTTAAAATGACCAAAGAACTTTTCCAAACCCCATTTAATGGTCATATTTTTAACTTATAACCTCTAACTTGTGATAATAAACCGTTTTTGGGCATTATTAATGATTGAAACATGGTTGTAATGGATTCTTTTTAAAACTCCCATGTGTATCCTCCCCTTTATAAAAGGTCACCATGCTCCTCCAATATTCACACATCCAATAGTATTTTTTCAGAAAATAATTTACCAAATAACATCATGAATCCACTAAAAACATTATAGTTCCCTTTTCACAATAAATCTATCCTTGGAAGCATTTTTGTAAAAACCTAAAGAGGTCATGTTAAAAAGTTGAAATGTTGATAAATGATCGTTGTTATTTTATTTTTTTCCACCTTATTAAAGTATTATTAATTCATTATAGCATAATAACACTATAATATCCAATATAATTGTATTTTATTACATTATTGGAATAACATTTATCCATATCCTCCACCAACAAATATGAAACAAAATTATCAATCGTGCATATGATAGACTACAACCTTGTGAACTGATATAACTCATTTTCCATCAACACATATCATGATTGTATATAATTATGGATTTAATATATATATATATATAATATTTATGATATAATTATTCTTAAATAATTAAAGTATCATATGTACCTTCTTATATACCATTCCTTTGAAACTACGATAACATCTCTCATGTGTACGGCAGGCTATCATCCCACGAAATGATGTGAGTCATTTTTCACATAAACATTACAAGGAATGTAATAAGGATAAATTTAATTAATTAATTTTATATATATTACAATATATTGGTTCTTTAAAATTAATATATCATCAAATTCTTGACCCTTCCACCTAGAAAAGAAAGGGTATTATCGAACATGTGTATGAACGACCTGCCATCTCCACGAAGTGATTTGATCCATTATTAATGTTCAAAATTGAATAATGATAGTAGAAATCTATATAATGAGTCACTATGATATTTATAAGATTAATATCATTTTTTAAATGATGGAACAATATAATATACTCATCAACCGGAATATTCATGTTAAAATATGCATGATAAAATAAGTCAACTAACACATGATGTAATGAAAATATTGAAATATTATAAGAAAATGAGATGTAAAATATTATAAGAGGATAATATAAGCTGTTATATATATGAATATGGTTGGTATATAAATTAATAACATCTCAAAAACCATTATAAATGAGTTTAAATAATGTTCAACCAAAAGGAATCATAAGGTAAGTTACTTCGTCTCAATTTCCCTTCATTGAGGCATATTGTAATGTTATGATCCAATTTGTTTTTATATAGTGTATATACTACCCATTTTCATGTAATATCATTAAAAATCATAATTAATGTTATTTTCAGTCTTAATTTGTATTATTTCATCTATGGTGATTTTAATTGAAAATGGCCAAGAGGTAAAAAAATTAATTACCTAATTTATTTTCATTGGGTTATATTACATATTCAGTGTCTTTGAAATACTCAGATTTTGTGAATAATTTTTTATGACAATATTATATTATAATTAATATTTATTTCGTGTTTATTTATATTTGATAAATGTAATCGATTCAAGGAATAATTCTCAGATTAACATCGTGATGTTTTTAAGGGTTTATTTCACAATCTCATATTAATTGGAATTGATTATTCATGGACATACATTTAAATAAATATATTGGTTTTTCTCTATTATACAAATTTCATTTTAATCTCCTTGTTTATTCATGAAATTTTCCAGAAATATTACCATTTTCCCTCTTTGTTACGTAAAATGGCTGATGAAATGTTTATAATAAAATCAATCTTTATTTTTCTCTTTGGTCTAAAATGCATTTTCTTCCAAAACCATGTTTTGTAATTATATTTGTAAAAACATTATTAGAAAAATCCTAATTATTTATTAAATTAATTTGTACGCACATTTTTATTTTTCTAATAATTAAATGGATATTATTTTTCTCTTCCATACTATCCCTATTTGGATTTTACAAAAAAAATTGACAAGAATATTTTTTACATATATTAAATGTATAGAATTTACCACCACCATGAACACTAAATTTTTTAATGAATACCTTAAAATTTTCATAGGTAATTTTCAAAATATATTTTGAACATTAATGTTAAAAAAATTTCTATGTGAAAAGAGTTTTTTCCTCAAGAGTGTTTTGATAACATTGTTATGGTATTTCAATTAATCAAGTACATAAAACCTTTATTTTACTTATGATCCGTTTGGGGTATGTTGTAATGATACCATCTTTATTATTTTGTGTATGGTTTATGTTCAGTTTAACTAGGTGAATAATAAATATTCTCTTTTATGCTCATTTTTTTGTAATCAATAACATTTCCATGAAATATTAAATTTATTATTAACATTGGATGATACATTTCCACAAAATATTAATATTATTTATCATATAAAAACATATTACCTTAATTATATATCTTTTCTAAATTTGGTATTTTACGTTTAAGGTTATATGAATGACTGGGTAAATTGTTGATAAACTGTATTCCTAACTCAATATGAAATTTTTTGATAAGGACTATTGTTCAATGATTAAATAAATCAATTTATTGGATAGGAAGATATGTATTTCCCCTGGTAATATATATCGCCAAGATCCATTGGTAGTTACAGGAGATGAATCAGCTGGTTATCCTTAGATAAATGTGCTTATCATGTATAAATACCCATTAGTTATGAACTATATTATGAAATGTGTAAATTTTAGAGGTATAATGATGTCCAATTATTAAGAGAGTATTTCACTAAGAATTAATTGATTATGATAAATGATATTTTTTTTAATTATATTATTTTGGGAAGCATTTTCATTCTTATTTTATTGATTTAATGGCATGTGTTTATAGTTATTTACCTTCCTATATTGATTATTCCTTATATATTCATCATAGTAATGTTATTTAAATGTCTTTTATGTTCATTTAATTACTTTTACATGTTTATCATTCCATATCTAAAAATAATATTCATCTTATCGATCAAATTGGATGTGGGATCAGTTATCCATGTTTCCATATAAATTATTCCTTATATAATCATTATGTTCATGTTATTGATTTAATGGAAAGTGTGTTTATATATTTTCCTTTTCATATTGATTATCACTTGTTGATTGTTCTTTATTTACTCATGATAGATTCCTATTTACATATGTAATACTGAGCATTTAAGACCATCCTTATTTTTTTCCTTATAAATCTAATAATTTTACTATGAATGATATGTAAAGATATTATGTAGGTACTATTGATATTATCAAACAAATTATGAAGTAATTTTTTATTCAAATGTAATACGGGAATATCTTACGTTTCATGTCTACCAATACTGCTAAACTAATTGGTATTTCAAGAGGCGATTCCATATATCTTATGATAATGTAGTAAAGTACACACAGGATATGGGTTACAAGGGTTAGGGTAATTAAATTAAATATTTCATATAAATAAATGAATATAATGTGTTTATATTTAAAATTATATAATATCCATAAGGTTAAAACCTATAAAGTGTAAATAATTTTCATTATTTATGATTTTTTTGTAAATATCAATCTCATGTTTAAATGATAAATAGTTTATTTTTATAGTTTATAATATCAATTTATTATTAATAGATATTATTGTTATATTATTAATGGTTTTATGGTTTCTTATAAATTTTTTCACACATTATAGAGAGTATCATACATCCATATAATGAATTACATACTTTCCATGAAAGAAAAAAAAATTGTTTTCCCTTAGCTTTGGCTTGTTTTGAGTTAAGAGTATGAATTATGTAATTGACTATAGTTTATAAAAATTAGGTGTCGGGTTTTTTTAGAATTAATATCTCTCTTTACTAATGAATCTCGTGGTACATGGATGATGTGTTGGACTACTCCCGGGCCAGGAGGCTTATTCCATATCTAGAATAGTGGGGATTGAATATATGTTGCTCTATGATTACTCATGTGGGGATTATTTATTTCATATAATTATATTCCTTTATATGAAATGGATTAATGTACCTTTTTCATAAGACCCATATTGATATGTATGGATATAATTAAATATTGATTTGGTTTAATAACACAAGTTGTGAGTTTTTTAAAGTGTTTCATATCAATGTGGTTTGAACATATTGATTTGGTCGAAGGAAATGGATTATAAAGTAAATAATTACAATCATGATTAAATGTAAAAGGGAATGACCTGAGATAATATGGTGATATTTAATCCCCTTCAAAATACAAAGTGTTATATTCTATCTAAAGTAGAACTTGTAAAGTACTCAATAGGACAACATGAGGTTTTATATCATTCATGGGTGCCCCACAATTATCTTATATATAGAGAGAATGTACTTTTTAGAAATAATTTTATTATGTTACGTTTCTTATAAAATCATATAACTTACATTTATCTAAAGTACCATAGTAATATTAGGTAATCGATGGGATATATTTTCATTTATCTATACGATGGATTGGAAAAAGTGTTTTTCACTGAGTTCCCCAAGAATCATATCAGATATGATTAGGATGATTCCCTACCTAAATAATAATGTTGTGATATAAATTCCATATAGGAATAGATTTTTAGTGAAATATAAATAATGACCCACTAATGGATTTGATGGATGTAAAAGGAATCATTATTTTGTAAGGGAACATTTAATATAAGTCCTTATTAAAAGTGTATAAAACATAATACTCAATAGATACAGTCATATATATTTTTGTAAATGAATAAAATTTTCATAATCTAACATAATCATTCAATTAAACATTCAAAATTATAAGCATAATGTAATAAAATCCATAGACTAGTAAAATATAAAAATTGTGTAAGAGAAATTATATATATTAGGAAAACACTTTAATGTGTAACCCACAATTGATGTTGTTCAAAAATGAATATAATTTTTTATAAGAAACATAAAAGTATTCACATAATGATAAAAGGAATTAGATGAAAAATGGACTAATGAACTTTAATCTCCACTTATATACTTAATATTATTGGGTAAATTTATTACTTGGTGAGAATAAATGATTATTTTTGGAAATTTCTGGTTACATATTTCATTATATTAGCATTTTTGGAAGTGTTCTACCGATTGGAATGAGTCCAATAAAATTTTAACCAATTTTTTTAAATTTATTAGAAAATAGATACTTGAGTATATTATATATAGATTTTAGAGTTTTATTGATAGTATAAGTGGATAAATGATCTATACAGAAAAAGAAATGTTAGTTAAAGAGTATAAAAATATTTACATGAATAACCATTCATGGTCATTGAATCCTAAAATTTTCCTTGGGAAGGAGGAGAAATGATTTTTTCAGATTTAATTATATATGTCACCTCAATGTTTTTGTAAAAATCCAGGGATTATTCATGTAATTTATTAGTTATATAGAAATTGGTTCTTTAATTTTGAAGGGTATGTCATTAAAAATTTATACTTTAGAAATATTATAAATATATAAATATTGAAAATCATTTTAATAACTTATAGATCATATAGTTTTCATTCATGAGTTGAATCATAGATTTTTTTGCGTCAATAATTTAATTATAAATAAATATATCAAGATCCCATGGAACTCATGAAATGAGGTGTATCTTCAACTTATTTCTCATATATGAAATAGAATATGTTCAATAAAAAATTATTTTAACAAAAAATATTTAAAAATTGATTCAATACACAAGGTTTATAATTAATTGGATTCTATAATATATTTGTGAAATTATATAATTGTATAAATTGTTTATTTAGTGTAAATTAATTTATCTCAGATTTTTCTAAAATATTTGGAATTTATATTTCACTACAATTCAAAACATATTTTAAATTATAATATTCATTTATATAAAATTATGTAAAAAAATATAATGATGTATAAAATATGGAAATTATAGTTTGTTTATTAAATAGTATATCTAAAATAAGTAAGGGTTATTTCTGAAAAAAAATAGTGGTTTGTATCTTTAAACGATATTCCGAGAATAATATAATATTCAATAAAATTATGGGAGTATTTTCAAACTTATTAAAGTTCAAAGATAAAAATAAAATATAATTCTAGTTGAAATACAGACTTAATGTCACTTTTTATCATAAATTATTTTAGTTTTTATTGGTAAATATTAATATAAATAGTAAAATTAGGTACTAGTAGGTTTCATGGAAGAATTTAGATGGCAGGGTTTCCAGGTATGATTATAATGAGAATAAAAGGAGCTTTAAGTAGATATAAAATGTTATTAACGTCATAAATTATTTTTTATTGAAATTAAGGAATTTGGATATATTCAAGGAGTTGAAAACTCAAAATATTATTATTATTTATCATCATTATTCAAAATATACTACTACAAAGATTGTACATAGTAAATATTTTAGTGAGAAGATTTTATTTGATGGTAATATAGAGATGTGTATGGAATTACATAAGAATGTAATGAGTTTAACAAAACCCAAAAAGTGTTGTGAATATAAGAATTCCTGGGATATCTATAATATATGATATGTTAAATAGGTGTGTATGTATGGTTTTTTAATTATTAGGAATTTATATTAAGAATATAAAATGTAGAATGAGTATACTAAGGAAATGTCCACTTAATGATTCTTTTACATTTGCTTCATACCTATTTATATTATTATACATCTAATAAAGTGAAATGATAATTGAGCTCTCAATATATGAATTTGAGTTATCCCAAATATAAACATTCAATTGTGTATTATTGATTATGATGAAATGTTATGGTTAATGTGCATAAAATTATTTATCCGAATAAAAAATTATCTCATGAGTCACAAAAAGGGTTCTGTGTATGGGATAATCCACTAAGTATAACACATGGAATGTCATAAACTATGTATTTATTTTAATAGGGGTGCATGGGTCATATTTGGATTCCCTAATTTTTATGGCCAGTGATATATCTATGATGATAACCATTATACATTGATTGTTTTCTTACATAGGCTTGAATCTTATTTGATCAATGTAACATCCCCGACCAATATTTCACTAAACTGGTGCTTATATTTGGGTCATCACATGACCTCAAGAGAACCTCCCCATACGTCAATGGTTGTTGAATAGTGATTAGGGTCTAATGAGTCATGTAGGGAGACAATAACCTCTTTACCAAAGTAATCAACAACATATAATAATTTACTCAATGAAAAAAATAGACCACAATAATCAACATGAATAAATGACCCATTACTAAAATTAGGTACAATCATATACTGTAGTAAATATCTAATGTCACACTATAGTGTATGAAAGAACCCAAAATAAAAAAATGGAAAAAATACCAATGGGTCACGACTCTAAGTCCGTATCATTCTACATGAGCATCCAGATCCAAAATCAACATCTTAGTCAAGGACCCTATCCCTTGTTCTAGCCTGCAACAAAGAAGTCTTCCCATGTACCCAATGGTGGCCCGAGCAGGATGTGAGAACACAAATCAGTAGGCCACCACCAATGATGTCCACAAAATATCCAGTCTAATAGATAGTTCATACAAGTAAAAAATTATAGGTAAGTAAACAAGGAATAGTTCTGGCGCCATTTTTTAATAAGGTTCATTTAGTTCGTGACTATAGTTCATCGCAATTTCATTTCTTACACCATTTTCACACATAATCCATTTCAATTTATTATCTTTAGGTTAGGTATATATTCCATTCATACATGGGTTGAAGACAATCAATCAGTATGCATAGGGGAAATAAATCCATTCCATATCTTAGTAGGGACACACATATCACATCAAACCATTATCCTCACCTTGAATCATTAGTTTGGGTGGAATGAAACCATTTGTGGAATAGAGCATCCATCCCCTTCCCCAACCCCAGAATTTTGGTGTGGTGTTTAGAGCCTCTGTCTAAAACTCACCCCAAGGGCATAGAACCTCAATTCAATACCTCACACAACCAAGCCATGTTCACATGCTTATTTATTTGTCAGCACAACCATTCCATAACACTACATAACAAAACCAATGTTGTTGGAAGTCATTATTCACAATGCATAGAAAAAAATGGGAATTAATACTATTCCATAAACCATTAACACATTTTCCAATTACAATTCATATCTATATAGCCAAATTTCCATCCCCATTCTTTAACTCGTTAGGTGTATCCAACAACTCCTATGCCTTAGAAAAATTCAGAATTTACTATTCATTAACCCAAGTAGCTCATTTATAATTTCTCCAGATTTTACACACTATTAATTTCTAGTACAATTATTATATCACATAACTGAATCCCTTTATTACATTCAACCATTTAGGTGTACCGCCTAATTTTCCTGTATTGGCCCATTCCACAAATTCACCCATTCCCATATTACATATCATTAAAATATCTCCCCTTTTTCATTCCATTTTTTAATGATAATTTATCCATTTTTTATTCACTAACCCACTTAGGAATTTCTAACCATAATTCATTAAACAATAGAAATAATCCAATTCGACCCAATTTTCTAGTTTCCATGTCATTCCGAACAACCCTTATGCTTTATCACCCTAGGAATATCTATTGTCATTCCATTTACAATTAATCAACCATTAACACCTGTTCTACATGGGTTCCACATTATCACTCGACAACCCTTCATTTAACCCCATCATTTTTATGTTCATAAAAGTCGTTTCACCCCATGGTTGTCCCTTAAATGGTCATGACATTCTCTACGCATCCCATGGGGATTGTGAGGGTTGCCATTGGCCAATTGGACACCCCTTTTTATCAAACACTATAACAGATCGACGGACACAAAATAGGGAAAAACAACAACATAAAATTCCTAGAACAAACCCAATATAAAAAAATAAGAGAATACTTATAGGCCACCTACATCAAATCTAATAGTGAACACACTATTAATTGTACTAGTAGATCTAGATTAAAACACCACTTGAAGCCTCAACCTAGGATTCACCATAAAACAAAGGGGTTTAGATCTTCGAAAGAGGATAGGAGAAACCACAAGCCCTAAAGAGATGATTACACTTACCCAAGGCATCAATCCGCAATCAATGCCACTTCAAACGGCCAACAATCGAAGTCTAACCACCATTGAGAAGCTTGGTTCATCAAAGATTGTCACTAGGGATGCAGGGGGTGAAATTGAAGAGAAACCTGAGTTGGGGTTTAAAATTCCAGAGTGGAAATATTGTAAATTTTTCAACTTTTCTATGTCGCATGGTTTTCCAAACCATGCATAAAACGTGTAGAATCTACTTTTGGAAATCACTCCCTTTCGCACATTTTCATGACAATTCTGCACGGTTTTCCAATCCATGTGCAAGTCTTGGTCCATGGCTACAAAATTAACCAGTATTCTCCGCTCGGTTGTCACTAAACGTGCACAAACCATGAAACATGCCTAGTAAGCCTCTTTTATTCCTCTTACATATCCTGAACCCCCGAAACACCCCCGATCATTCACATGTACTTTTAGAAACACTTTTTTACCCCAAATAGAGATTCCATACCAAAACATAATAAAAAACATACCTTAAGAAAATATGGTTTCTTACAACCTCCCCACCATATAACGACTTGTCCTAGAGCCACTCCTTCGAGCATCACATAACTTTCTCAATAAGATATCATGCTACATGATTTTCTTATCCCTTCCCATCTTACAGTTTCTGAGTGAACATCACAATGGCCACCAAAGACGTATCAAGGGTAGAGAATTATCCCACATATCCTCACCACAACACGAACTGACAACTCCTCAAGGATTCTTCCAGTCCAACCACACCCAAACACTAGAACATCACAGAGAAAACATAGATAGCAGTTCCCGACTCCCTATACAATGAAAATTCGCACACATTATGACATCAACATGGAAAAATCAATCAGCACCACATCGGCCTGATCCTTTATATAGCTCATGACCCAAATCAATTTCCATCATTTAGCTTTATTTTTCAAACTCTAACAGTGAACCAAACCCGATATCACGTGAAGGAAAACACATGATCCTTCCAACCACATTTCCTGAAGATTCTTTCCAAAACTATAGTTCCAAATGCAACTCATGACTCTGGGATACTTGACCATTAAACCATGCCAAATCTCTCTACCAGGGCCAACTCACCCAAATGGTGACCACTCAGGTCCTTACAACCCGAAACTCTAACCACGTCATCAACAAAAAATTTATTTGGGGTGGTTCTCTCCACCATTTCATGTTACATGGAACCTATACCATTAATGAAGGACCACCATAAATCTACCCATAATTCCTATAACCTTGCCTGTTCCTACACACCGCGCCCATGCATCCATAGTGAATTACCCTACATTGGCATCCAGCTGCACCATTGAAACCATTCCAAAAGACATTCCTACATAATACCTTTAAGGACTCTGATCAATGTGACATCACTCAGGTAAAACTTCATTTCCAAATGGAACTTTATACCACAACATGAACCAAGATGTTGGACACTCCAACCACACACATTCATGTTTATCATCTTAGGTCAGTCTGCAACCGACTAGATTTACCCCGAGTGCCCACACTCCCCTATTGGTAGGCTACCACCCTTCTCACCTTCCCAAGTTTCATACTGACTGGAAGCCTATCATTATCATCCCACGCACCAAGCTGATGTCATTCCCTAAATTCCAGTATAACTGCCTCATCACGGAACTACTGCCCCCAGACCTTCATCGGGCTTCACCATTGGCATGTCACCACATCCAAGTCTCACATTGCCTCTCTGAGGGACCTAACATTCACCTTACAAGTTCTTCATTGGCATCCAAGTGCCACAAAATCAACTTAATGTTCTCATCTCCACATCTAGGGTTGACTCATCACTCCCCACCTTAAGAGTGTTGTTACCACTACCATCAAGAGGGATTCAAACCGCCAAATATTATACCCAATCAAAAACTGAACCCCAAACATAGACATGGCCATACATATTTTTCCCAAAACAAGTAAACAAACTTCATCCAGTGCCCGTACCCAGCTTTCGTGAATGAAACCCCTGATGTTTTTCGATATTCAATCCATCACGAGGACCGCACCCAAAATCATAGAGTGTGTGCATTCCATGATCAAGCTCCATATATACCATTTCCATGAGGGAAAAATCCATGTTGTCCCTCATCCAACCTAATAAATTCATCTTTCTTTACATGATCTAGAGATTCTCATTGTACCTGGGATGATGTAAAGATGTTGGTCATGCTCGTCACTAGATATGGTACGCTAAAAACTTGTCGAAGAATAGAACCGCCATCTTAGACATTCTTGATTTCATGTTATGGGACACCATGACCTGAAAAGGGTTCTCAGGATCTCATATCAAACGCATGTTATCTGCACTTAACCACAACAACTCAGGTGTGATCTCCAAACAAGTTCAACTATAACAACATGACCAAACTGCCAAGCAGCCGTGAACCAGTGTTTCAGGTGGAAAAAATTCCACCACACCGCTCAAGTTCTTTCTATGCATCACTGACAACTAACAACCAAATCACAATAGTCTACCACTCTAATCAACCCAACAGTCTCTCACAAATCAACCTTAACATGGGTATGGCCAATCATCTTCTTACTTACATAACCATGTCTATTGGTTAGTCAGTCTCACCAGCCTCGAGGCAGCCTCTTTATCTCACCCATCAACCAAAACCATTCATTCAAACACGTTCATCCATGTGACCACTCTCACCTCGAGTGTCACTGTCGAGCGAAAGCATATAACCACACATCATCCACCCTTGTCTCTTTCACTTGAAAATCACTATGATCCCTCTATTAATCGTCATACAACAAGAGAGTCAGGCATTTATAAGGTATAACCCTTTTCAACAAACCTTACATCCCATCACAAGCACAATGGTTCCCTTTTGGACGAACCAGACATACATTACCATACTCATAACTTGCATTATCATAGTCTCAGAATCATCTCTCATGCTTCATATTTTAAGGCACCTACATCACTGATCTATCCTTCAACAGAGTCACCCTTGATTTCCAAAACATTCACCGTGAAACCACCAATCTACTCACAACACCAACCATTATCCTTCCCACTTATCCCATTAGTCCTAACCTCTACCATGGGGAACTTAAAGTCCTACTAACCAAGCCCAAAACATCTACATGCGCGACACACACCCAAAAGGCAATAGAATCCATGACTGACCTCTCTAAGAGGTCACACAGAAGGATAAATGACACCAAATCCATATACTAGAGTCCAAAATTGGAAACACCATCGGTCCTATCTCCAAACCATACTTATCATGACACGAACAAAAAAATGTGCGTGAATGGAACTCTCACTCCCTTTATAATGCACACTATGATTAACATACCAGATAACAATATTCTTTAGGTTCTACACCAAAGGGGTACACGTTAGTCATCACAATGAACAATATATCCTCTCTTGGATTTATGAAAAAACACTCATGGTCTATATGCACCAGGTCACAAAGGCCCATGCACCATCCATTGGGTCCAACATGCATTCCATACTGTCACGAACTACAAGAGTTTCCACACTTGCATTACTAAGCAATTCCTCGCAACCCAACCACTACAACCCTGCCAAGGGTTCACTAAAAACATCACACAAGGACATATCATAACTAGTATTACCTCACAATCCAAATATAAAGTCTCTGTCTTGGGACCTCTCAATGCCCCAAACCACACACACAAGGTTCATGATAACAACACTAAGGATACCCACCTTTGAACTCAACCATTCTCACTTTAAACTTATTGTACACCCGAAGCTTCAAAGAATGACCGATAGTATTTAACAATAGATGGAAAAGATATCCCGCTTCCAACCATAAACAAACCATTCAGCATACTCTATTTAAACGGTCATCACTACACATTGAACAATTCCATTTACCATACCTACCATGAGTCATGGTCAACATGGGGTCACCAGTTTACTTAATCACAAGTCTTTCATCAACACCTGTCCAAACAAATTCTTATTTTATGACACGATCTATTCCTCTTAGGATCATTTCCCATTTCAAAACTTGTTAAAATTATTGTTTTTTCTCATTTACACCTTTTATTAGGAAAAATTCATTAACAATTTTATTTAAATTATGCGACCATTTTTCTTTTAGATGCCAAAACAACCATTAAAAATTATCACAATTAAAATTATAACCCGGTCAAAACATTTCATTATACCGAATATTCCATAACTATTCATTTCTGTTCTTTTCATTCACTATCATTCATTACATTTATTAGGCGTCCTTTTCAGCATATTTATCCTAGGAGTAGAAATTTCTTATACAACCTATTTCCCTGCATGCCCATCACGTGTGTGTGCCTATAATGATGCATGCCACCTATATCCATTGGATACTAAAATGACGCATGAATGTGAAACTTCATGTCATTCCAAAAATGATAAGAATATCAAAAATCAGTCAAATCAGACAACATGTGCATCCCACAATTGTGAAATATTTTTCTATTGTAACAACACATATAAAGAACAAAAATTCTCACCCAAGGAGACTTGGGTTTTCCATTGTACACGGGTTAGAAACTCCCAAGCACAAGCTCATTACCATGTTCTGACACATCCTAATCTCCTGTCTACCATCCACAAATAATATGAAAGAGAAAATATATCCTCTAATACATATTTGTAATGTCCCCAACCCAGAATCCACAAAACGGGTGCTCGAAGATTGGTTGTCACATGGCCTCAAGCACGCCTCTCCATATGCTATATGTTTCCTACTAGCAGCGAGGGTCTAATGAGTCATGTGGGGAGACTATACCATATATACCAGATTAAGACACAAAATATAATAATTTAAACAATGAAAAAATAGAAAACAATAAAAAAAATATAAATGACCCATTCCCAAAACTGGGTACAATCATATACAACATTAAATATATCATGTCACGCTACATTGAAAGTGAAAGAACCCAAAAAAATAATGGCCAAAAACTCCCAATGGGTCCCGAATCTAAGTCTGGATCCTTCTCTATGAACATCCCGATCCCAACTCTACATTTTAGTGTAGGGCCCTTGCCTTTTTCCTAACCTTCAACCAAAAAGTATGCTCGGTTGCCCAATGGTGGCCCGAGTAGGGTGTGAGAACAAAAATCAGAAGGCCACCACTAATGGTGTCTTCAAAATTTCCAGTATAATAGATATTGAATGCAAGTACAAAATGAAATCTATATAAACAATGGATAGTTCAGGTTCCATTAGTTGACAAGGTTCATTTAGTTCGTGACTAGAGTTCATCCCAATTTCATTTTTATACCATTTTTACACAGAATCCGTTTTAATTTATTCTCTTTGGGTTACGCATATATATCATCCATACGTTGGTCTATGGAAATCAATCACAAATGCCCTGGGGAAATCAATCTAGTCCCTATCTCACTAGGGACACACATATCACATTAAAACATTATCTTCACTTTGAATCCTCAGTCCATGTGGAATAAATCCGTTAGGGGAATAGATCCTTTGTCCCCTTCTTTAACCCATGCATTTTGGGGTGGAATTTAGATCCTCAGCCGATAACTCGACCCATAGGCATAGAACCTCAAGTCAATATGCCACACTACCAAGCCATGTTCCCATTATTATTTATCCATCACCAAAACCATACCATAACATAACCAATTCCATTGGAAATCATCATTCTAAATGCATTGAAAAAAACATGGGAATTAATATTAATCCATATATAAGGACTCGTCCTTAAAAATTACATAATATTGAATTAAATGAATAATTCACATTGATGATCCTTTCAGGTTTAGAGTTTTAGAGAATTATCCCATAACTATTACATAACAACTTGAATATTATAAGTAGAAACTACTACTCAGTATCCATTTTTTCATAAAATAAAAACTGTGAAAAAAACATATATAGTTCCATAATTTTAGACTGCATGACTTTTCCATGATCCCATCCTTGACCCTATTCCAAATTATGTCCTGTGAAAATCATTTCAAAAAAACTTGGGATGAGCATAAAAAGATCAGAAAGGGATACAAAAAGAAGGAAAACTGTTATTTTTTCAAAACAACAGGTAATCCATGAATACATTATCATAAGTAAAACTTTTCAACATTATGAAGTAGTAAATACTTTTCACTGAATATATGATCATTAGTTACCCTTTTGTAACCAAAAGATTTCCATAAAACCCATATAAAGAACACATAACATATAAAGGTAACTTGGGTCATAAACATACTTAAATGGAATAACCATACGGTCGACTGCCACACATATCACTAAATGGAATAGCCATACGACCAACTTCCATACCTAATTCATTGGAGGTTATAACGTAACCACCTGTCCTGGTATTCACGGCACCACCCGTCATTTGGATGATCACGTAACCACCCGTCAAATGTCCAAGTACCATTATAAAATCATATCCCATAAAATATTGCAAATATAAACCTTTCGTTATTAACATTTCATTTGCAATCACAAAATATCATTTTACGATATTGGAAAAAGCAATGCTTTATCAAACCATTTTCAAAACCATTTAATAAAGAGATTTTTTTTGAATCAAAGTGTCCCATACCACTTTGAAGCTTTTAAAGGAATTAACATTTTAAAAAAATAATTTTCATATAAATAAATCATTAAACACATTTTTAAAACATGGACATTAATGATAAAGATTTAGAATAATAAATCATTAAAACATTTAAAATGATATTATAGTTAAAGAGTATTTAACAAAATGAGAGACGCTTGAATACAAATAATTGAGGAACAAAATTTAATAAAAACTTTATAATATGATGAGAATAAAGGAATTCATGATATAATATGTCAAAGCACAGTATAACCACCACATAAGAGGGAATTGGTGCATAGAAAAAATGAATTCTCAATGGAAATGTAAATTGAGATGAAATCCCTTATAAAAATGGTATCCTTATATTACGGATAAATCAATCTCGTAATTATCTGTGAAAAATATAAATACACCCAATATAAGTGGATATTAAGTGTAAAACAATAATATTTCATTCACAAATATTCATAGGATGACATATTCAATAAGTACATGTTGAATCCAATGAAATTAAATTGGGTTAAGAAGTTCCTGTGTAAAAATTCCACAGCCTAACGACGTCTCATTAAAATTCATAAAATGAGATGATGAGATAAAAACGGTATATCATAACTTGGACATAAATTTGACATCAATAAGGATACATAATAATATATCCCAACATAATAAGATTTAAATTAAAAGACATAACAAAAAGAAGTCTTTTAAAAAGATGAGGGTGAAAGGTTCCCTTACCGATTTGGTAACTTACAAAACATTTGCCACATGAAAGAAAGAACATACAATGAAGATGTTTATACTCATAAATGAAATTTTATTACACAAAGAGTACAATAATGGTAAGTACATACACCACACAAAATAAAGTAGTAGAAAATATAGCATGTATCTCATGGGGATAAAAAGTGAGATTAAAACCCCTTACCACATTGTAATCAATCGAGTCGTATGACCCAAAGTTAATAACCACCAAATAAATCACATAATACCATGAATATAATTATATTCATGATAATATATATCAAAATTCATTAAAAAATACACCACATGCAATAAATAAGTGGCGAACATTGGAAATATCATGGAATAAAAAGTTAGATAAGAAATCCCCTTACAAAAATTTGGCAGCCTAACTACTCCACTTAAAAATTACTAAAATGAATTGATGAGAGTAAGAGGTTTTATCTAATCATATGAAAATAATAATTACAGTATGGTTAATATAAAAGAAAATCCACCAACATATGAACATGGATCATAAATGAAATGACATAAAAGAGAGTACTTGAAAAGAAAGAGAGAGGTCAGATCCCTTACCTCATGTCTGACTTGACTTGATCGTTCTTTAATCTCCTGAATAATAAACTAAATATAATTTCTACTTGCTTAATAACCCATTAAAAGTTTATTATTCATTTTATATAACTTATTACCATGTTACAAACATTATTTAATCATTTAAGTTATTAACGTTCATTTTGTTGATATTTGGTACTTGAGTCAAAAATGAACACCTTATATTTAAAAGTTGTCCATGTGGTAAATAGTCCACTATATCCAGATATTAATGATTTAAATATCATATATATATCATATATATTCATTATATACATGAATTTATAATAGTACATACCATTTTCAGGTATGAAATGAAATGCACTGTTCATAGAGACGGTAAGCTGTACGTACGCATTAATGCTACTTTCATTTCTATTTATTATTTTAATGGAATTAATATATAATGATACATAGTTATATTATAAGTACAGTATAATATCATAAATAATATCATTAACTCTATCCATTATACATTCTACATAAGGCATTAACGAATCACATCACTTTAAGGGGGTGGTAGTCCGCACTTCCTCTAATGAGATTATCGTATTTACCCACTATGGAAACCATAAAGGATTGATATAAATGGGAAGTACAGAAGCATAAGTAAATCATAAATATAATATATATCATATATAAATATAGTTCCATCATAATTTCCACCATGAGAGGCCGTAAGAGATAATCGAACAATCATTGTTTCGTGAGGCGTTAGTTTTCCAACCACAGAAACCATATGTTCTTCATCCAATAGATGGAGGTGTGTGTAAGTGTAGCTCAAATAATTCTCATAAAAACTTCCTAGTATATTTATGATACTGGTTTTGTTACAAAATAAAGGAAATAAAAATAGTTTAGGGTTTGGAGGAGTAAAATAAAAGAAA
The DNA here is from genome assembly GCA_963277665.1 of Viscum album. Taxonomy (NCBI): domain Eukaryota; kingdom Viridiplantae; phylum Streptophyta; class Magnoliopsida; order Santalales; family Viscaceae; genus Viscum; species Viscum album. Next base: position 1,960,556,645 of record OY728165.1, read on the forward strand.
ACAATTTAAGAGAAATTGTTACCTTTAATTTGGATAACTTTCTTTGGATTGAACCAAAATGATTTCTTGAAGTCCCTTATGCATAAGTTATGGTTACTAGGATGAGGATAGGGATATAGGGAGGGTAATTGGGAAGAGTCTTGATGATCCAAATGGCTTGAGAGGTGTGAGGAATTGGATAGAAGTGGTATCCTTTTATAAGGGAGAGGAGGGGATCTTTAGGAATGTGTGAAAATATTTTTTTATAATATAATGATATTCAGTTTAAAATGTTCCAAAAATAATTAAGGTCTAATTTACGATTACTAATATTCTAAATAAAATCATACATTCATAATTGGACATGTTTTGCATAATAATTTAATCATTATAACTTTATTTATTTAAATCATTTATTAATGAGGTAAATACTGCATCATTATTGTGTCCTACATAATTAATTTATTTGATGTCTAAAAATTATAAAAAAAATACCATGATCTAGGAAATATCTTTAGAGTTCCAAACAATATTTTTAATCGAAAAAAGGACTTATAAATCACCATATAAAAATTAATTACTAAAATATTTTTGTTAATGCCAATTTTGTCTTCACATTAAATTAATTAATCTAAATTGTCATTTTCACTCCCATGTGGCTCAATGGGGTCCCAAAATCGACCCAAATATGCCCCTGGTCGTTAATAACTAAAACAATATGTTTTCGACAAGTGTTAATTTAATTTTAAGTTTTTATGATACTCTTTTTAGCTTGAATTACCCTATTTACCTTTAACCTTGGTAAATAAAAGTCAAAAGTTACAATTTACCAAAAATTATTTTCATCTTAATGAACCACATTTTACTTCTTTATAACAACCATGTATATATTATTTTTCAAATTCAATTCAAAGAAGTTTTAAAATTCGATTTAAATGAATAAGTGAGTTTTTTAACTACCACTAAGTGGATTCACTATTCATAAAAAATTGAAGTTTTTCAAGAAAAATACCAAAAATTGAGCCTAAGCTATATTTGATATTACAAATTCAAAAATGATTCCTATTTTTACTTATTCAAAACATATAAGTGGAATTAATTATTATTAAAATTAATTCTAATTATCAAAACAAATAGCATGTTTTTTAAAAACAATAACTATCAAAAGTTTGATACGTGTTTATGTCCAATTTCATAGTGAAATTAATTCCAATGACTAAAATTGGATTAAATGGTAAAAATATATTTTAATTTCACTTTAAAAACAATTAAAAACATAATCTAATCGTATAAATAAATAATATTTAAATTCACTTTTGAATTAAAATACAATATTTTTTATTATTCATTAAAAAATGAACTTCATCGGAAAAATTCAAAAAATTTACACAAAGTATATTTTTATGGACCCATTCTAATTAAGGATTATATTTGGTCATATAGAATGTATTAAATTTACCAAATCTAGATTTAATAGGGGTTCTCCAATAAAAGGTGGTAAATCGGCCTTTAAATGTAAATGATGCTTAAAATTAGATTCATTCATATTTTTGGCCTATATCTTTTTATTGGATAAATGTAAATAAATTTAACAATCAAGTATAATCATATTGTAGTTAGTTTTGTTCATTCCCTCTAGTACAATGGCTAGGAGTTAACTACCATTTAAAATAATAATATTATATTATTAGTGTGCAACGTAAGATTTCAAAGAAACTCGTTGTTGCATATCAGGTACGCTATTGAACATAGAAGCCATTTAAAAGTAAAATTAATATTTAATTTACAAATATTAATAAATATGAAATTTCCATATTATTTATTTATTCGGGATGTTTCATCCTTATCCCCTTTTGGGAATTGCGCCCTTGCCATTTTAATATTGGGCTCGGAAACATCATTGAATGCCCCAAATCGGAAAAGGATTAAATTAAACTATCACTTTAGAAGAAAGAAATAGAAGAACAAAGGTCGCCTGAGAAAAAAGATAATATTATTCCATGAAAACATGGATATGGAAGAAAAAACAAAGTGTGAAGTTCTGATGGAGAGTGTTAGAAAACATGTTTAGAAGAACCTTAACCACCAAAAAATCACAAACTTGTGATGTGTTAAACGGTATTTGATTCCCCAGTAGAAAAACATAACAGACAATGTTTTTTGTTTTAAGTTACTTTTTGTTGAGGAATTTATTTATGAGCTTAACTAAATCATAAGGAAACATACGTACTTTTCATATAGACTTTCATCTCTTACTAGATTTCTTACACCAACTCATATTTTCACCAAAAGATGAGTATTTAGGATGACGTTTTTGCATTAAGTGCGCTATAATCAACTTCAAGAGAATCTCCTAATACACAAAAGATTAAGTATATATTTCTCATGTCTTTAGACCATAACAAAAACCAAAATGGTTAGTATAAGATCAGATAATAACCAAAAGGCTAATCCTTTATCAATATAAATACTACTCTTAATCCCCAAAATTTGTCTTAACAAATCCCAAAGTTCAACAAAGACCAATCAATATATAGATATCCATAAAATTATTAAAAGTAATCCAAACCAAGATTGAAACCCAAATATCTGAAGCATTTAATCACATAGTCTTCCACAAAAAATCATAACATTTATCTCCAAATAATATCAGTTATTCTTAAAGTCCCATAATGAAAAGTAATTAACCTAATCACATATCCTCCATGATAGGTTAATCATTTCCATAGATAACCCAAACTCAATTTATTCCCTATTCATAAGATCATCTAACTATAAATAATTAGTCATAATAACCAGGGACTTCATGTAGTCTAGTGGTAGGTGTTAAATACCAGTCACACTTTGGTTATGAGTTCGATTCCTACAGCTTCATCCGACGTGACGGGTTGTCACACAGTTTGCGTGTTGTCCCTTTTCAAAAACTACATAATTTAATAACATTCCCAAAAAGAGATAAATTCATGAAAAATAACCATAACATATTTTTACCACAAAGGTTATCTAATTACGTTATTTTTGCATCCCAAAATTTATTAACCAGCAATTGCCTCAAATTCAAGGATCATATAAACCCAAATTGTTCTTTATAACTACAAACACAAAATAAAAGACAATTATTCATTGAATAAAATCTCCATATATCAAACATCAGGGTTTCACATACTATAAAAAATCTTCTAATGTAATCTCATCATCCAAATAGCCTTAATACTTTTAAGCATTTCACCATCCTAAAATCTACCATAACTCATAAATCCCTTATATGTTGACATCATACTCATTAAAAATTCTTCATGATCCATTAACCATTATCTACCAACTTATTCTAAAATACTTCTTTCCTACATAGAAAAATCATGAATCATATCCTAAGATTCAATAATATAAAAACATATGTTAAGAATTAATCCATACCTTTCATTGGTCATTGTTAGTTTCTTTATCCTCAATCAAAATGGCATTAGATGTTGGTAAACATATATATGCACAATCCAAGTGATCCCATTCCTGAAACTTCTTCGTAGGAAATGTGTTTTCACAATGACCATGCACACCACATTTAAAACATTCAATTGATCCCTTAGGAAGTACTTCATTCCCTTTCCGAGATTCAACTAGATGCTTCATTTTTCCATGGAAGTTTCTTGCTTTATGACCTTCATTTCCACATCTATAGCATCTTTCTATCCTTTTGAAACATTTTCCTTGGTGTTTCTTTCCACATTTTTGACAAATAGGTTTTTGAACACTCTTACCTTTATGATTATTAGCTGAACATACATAGGGATTTGTTTCTCTCATATATGATGCCTTATATAGATCACTGAGGTTCTGGTGGTAAATCATGACTCTAGATTGTTGGTTTAGAATAACCACAAGTGTTCTCATTGTATCTCCCATATCAATCAGTTTCTCGTTCAGAAAACTGTCCTAGTTTTCTTCACATCCACTGTTACTTTGGTGCCTACTAGATCCATCCATTTATTAAAACCAAAAAGGTTAGTGTGAGTATATCTATAAAATCATCATATAATATCTTATGAGGAGGGTAAATACCAAGATATACTTATTCATGTTATCTTAAACTCATTCACTTTATCTAAGAAAAATATGACTCTTTTTGAAATCCTTACCATTATGGTAATGTCACTTATGCTTAAAGGATTCCCTAACCTCTAAATTTATCTAAACCGACCTATGATACCAACTATAAGGACCTGACCTTAAACATTACATAATATTGAATTAAATGAATAATTCACCTTGAGGATCTTTTCAGTTTTAGAGTTTTAGAGAATTAGGCCATAACTATTACATAACAACTTGAATATTATAAGTAGACAACACTACTCAGTATCCCTTTTTTCATAAAATAAAAACAATTAAAAAGAAATATGTCTAGTTCCATAATTATAGAAAACATGACTTTTACTTGATCCCATTTTTGACCCTATTCCCCATTATGTCCTGTGAAAAACATTTCAAAAAACACATGGGATGAGAATAAAAATCTCATTAAGGGATACACAAAGAAGGAAAACTGTTAGTTTTTCAAAACAACACGTAAACCATGAATACATTATCATAAGTAAAACTTTTCACCTTTATGAAGTAGTAAATACTCTTCACTGAATAAAAGATCATTACTTACCCTTTTGTAACCCAAAGATTACAATAAAAACCATATAAAGAACACATAACATATAAAGGTAACTTGGGACATAAACATACTTAAATAGAATAACCATACGGTCAACTTCCACACATATCACTAAATGGAATATCCATACGGTTGACTTCTATACCCAATGCATTAGAGGTTATAATGTAACCACATGTCCTAGTATTCACGGCACCACACGTCATTTCGTTAATCACGTAACCACCTGTAAAATGTCCAAGTACCATTATAAAATTATATCACAAAAAATATTTCAAATATAAACCTTTCACAATTAACATTTCATTTGCAATCACAAAATATATTTTCAAGATATTGGCAAAATCAATGCTTTATCAAACTATTTTCAAAACCATTTAATAAAGGAGATTTTTTTGAATCGAAGTGTCCCATACCACTTTTAATATTTTAAAGGAATTAAAATTTTAAACCAATAATGTCCATATACATAAATACTTAAAACCATTATTAAAACATTGACATTAATGATAATTATTTAGAAGAAAAAAACTTTAAAACATTTATAACGATACTGTAGTTAAAGAGTTTTTAACAAAATGAGAGACGCTGAATACAAATAATTGAGGAAAATCATTTAATAAAAACATTATAATATCATGAGAATAAATGGATTCATGATATAATATGTCAAAGAACATTTTATAAAACATATAAGAGAGAATTGGTTCATAACAAAAATGAAGTCTCAATGGAAATGTAAATTGAGATGAAATCCATTATAAAAATGGTATCCTTAAATTTAGGACAAATAAATCTCATAATTATGTGTGAAAAATATAAATACACCCAATATAAGTGTATATTAAGTGTAAAACAATCATATTTCATTCACACATATTCATAGGATGACATATTCAATAAGTACAAGTTGAACCCAATGAATCGATATTGGCTTAAGAATTTCCCCTATAACAATTCCACAGCCCAACGGCGTCTCTTTAAAATTAATAAAATGAGTTGATGATATAAAAATTGTATCTAATCACTTTGAAATAAAGTTTACATCAATGAGGATATATAATAATATATCCCAACAAAATAATATGTAAATTAAAAGACATAACAAAAAGAAGTCTTTTAAAAAGAGGAGGGTGAAAGGTTCCCTTACCGATTTGGTAACTTACAAAACATATGCCACATGAAAGAAGGATCATAAAATGAAGATGTATATACTCATAAATGATAATATATTAAAAAAAGTTTAAAATAATGGTCAGTACATACACCACACAAAATAAAGTAGTGGCAAATATAGCATGTATCTCATGGGGATAAAAAGTGAGATGAAAACCCCTTACCACGTTGTAATCAATCGAGTCGTATGACCCAAAGTTAAGAACCACCAAATTAATCACAGAATTCCATGAATATAATGATATTCATGATAATATATATCAAAAGGAAGTACAAAATACACCACATGCAATAAATTAGTGGTGAACATTGGAAATCTCACGGAATTAAAAGTGAGATAAAAATCCCCTTATAAAAATTCGGCAGCCTAACGATGCCACTTAAAAATTATTAAAATGAATTTATTAGAGTAATAGAAGGTATCTCATCATATTAATAAAAAATTACAATATGGTGAATATAAAAGAACATCCTCCAACATAAGAACATGGAGCATAAAAGAAATGACATAAAAGAGAGTACTTGAAACGGATGAGAGAGGTCGGATCTCTTACATCGTGTCTGACTTGACTCGATCGTTATTTAATCTTATGAATAATAAAATAAAGTTAATTTATACTTTCTGAAGAACCTTTTTCATGTTTATTATTCCTTTTATATAACTTAATACCATGTTATTAACATTATGCAATCATTTAAGTTAATAATGTTCATTTTTTTGATATTTGGTACTTGAGTCAAAAATGAACACCTTATATTTAATAGTTGTTCTTGTGGTCAATATTAAATTATATCTAGAATGATATTGATGATTTAAATATCATATATATATCATATATATTCAGTATATACATGTATTTATTATAGTACATAACATTTTCATGTAAGAAATGAAATGCACCGTTCATGGAGACAGTAAACCGTACGTACGCATGAACGCTACTTTCATTTATATTTCTTATTTTAATGGAATTAATAGATAATGATAAAAAGGTATATTATAATTCCATTATAATATCATATATAATATCATTAGCTATATCCTTTATACATCCCACATAAGGCATCAACAAATCACATCACTTTGAGGGGGCGGTAGTCCGCACTTCCTTTAATGAGATTATCATATTTACCCTCTATGGAAACCATAAAGGATTGATATAAATGGTAACTATAGAGGCATAAGGAAATCATAAATATAGTATATATCATATATAAATACAGTTCCATCATAATGGCCACCATGAGAGGCGGTAGGAGATAATCGACCAATCATCGTTTTGTGAGGCGTTAGTTTGCCATCCAGAGAAACATTAAGCTCTTCATCCTTTAGATGAATGTTTGTGTAAGTTTAGCTCGAATAATTCTAATAAAAACATCCTAGTATATTTAGGATAATGGGTTTGTTACAAAATAAAGGAAATAAAAATATTTTACTAGTTGGAGAAGTAAAATAAAAGAAAACAATTTAAGAGAAATCGTTACCTTTAATTTGGGTAACTTTCATTGGGTTGAAGAAAAAGGACTTCTTTAAGTGCCTTATGCTTAAGGTAAGGCTTCTAGAAATAGGATAGTGATGTAGGGAGCGTAATTGGGCAGAGTTTGGACGATGAAAATGGCTTGAGAGGTGTGAGTAATTGGTTAGAAGTGGTCTCCTTTTATAATGGAGAGGAAGGGCTCTTTAGGAAAGTGTGAAAATATTATTTTATAATATAATGATATTTTGTTTCAAATGGTACAAAAATCATTAATTTAGATGATAAGATTACTCATATTCTAAATAAAGTCATCCAATAATAATTGTACATGTTTTGTGTAATAATTTAATCATTATATCCTTATTTATTTAAATCATTTAGTAATGAGGTCAATACTATATCATTGTTCTGTCATACATAATTTAATTTATTTGGTGTATAAAATTATTAAAAAAATACCATGATGTAGGAAATATTTTTATCTTTCCAAAGAATATTTTTATTCGAAATTATGACTTATATATCACCACATAAAAATTAATTACTAAAATATTTCTGTTAATGTCAATTTTGTCTTCACATTAAATTCATTAATCTAAATTGTCATTTTCACTCCCATGTGGCTCAATGGAGTCCCGAAATCGACCCAAATATGCCCATGGTAGTTAATAACACAACCAATAATGTTTAGAAATGTTTTATGGAAATTTTGAATTATTATGATATTCTTTTTACCTTAAATTACCATATTTCCCTTTAACCGTAGTGAATAAAAGTCAAAAGTTACTATTCATCAAAAATTATTTTCATCTTATTAAACCACATTTTACTTATTTATAACAACCATGTATGTTGAATTTTCTAAATTCAATTCACATAAGTGGTAAAATTTTATTTAAATGAAAAAGTCAGTTTTTAAACAACCACTAAGTGGTTACACTATTCATCAAAAATTGAATTTTTTCAGAAAAATACAAAAATTCAGAAAAAGATATATTTGATATTCCAAATTCAAAAATGATTCCTATTTTTTCCAAATTCAAAACATAGAAGTGGAATTAATTAATTTTAAAATTAATTCTCGTTATCAAAACAAATTGCGTGGTTTTAAGAAACAATAACTATCAAAAGATTGATACTTGTTTATGTCCAATTTCATAGTGAAATTAATTCCAATGACCAATATTGGATTAAATGGTAAAAATATATTTTAATTTCATTTTAAAACCAATTAAAAAGATAATCTAACCATGTAAATAAATTAGATTAAATGTCACTTTTGAATTAAAATACAATACTTTTCACTATTCATTAAAAAAATGAACTTTATCAGAAAAATACCAAAAATTTACACAAAGTAAATTTTGATGTCCCCTTTATAAAGAAGGATTTTATTTTGTCATATATAATATATTAAAGTGACTAAATCTAGATTTAAATGTGGTTCACCATTAAAAGGTGGTAAATCCCGCTTTAAATGTAAATTATGCTTAAAATTAGATTCATTCATATTTTAAGCCTCTAACTGTTTGTTGGATAAATGTAAATACGTTTAACAATCATTTATAATCATATTGTAGTTAGTTTTGTTCATTACCGCCAATACAATGGCTATGAGTTATTTACCATTTAAAATAATAATATTATATTATTAGTGTACAACGTAAGATTTCATAGAAACCCATTGTTGCGTATCGGGTACTCTATAGAACATAACAACCCTTTTAAAGTAAGATTAATATTTAATTTAAAAATATTAATAAATACGAAAATACCATATTCTTCATTTATTCGGGATGTTACACCATAACCCTTTAACACATTTTCCAATTGCAATTCATATCCATTGATCCAAATTCCCATTGTCTTGCCTTAAACCATTAGGTGTATTCAACAACCCTTATTCCTTAGTCAAATTCATCATTTAATATCCATTAACCCATTTATCCCATTTATAATTCCACAAGAATTTACCCACTTATGCATTTTATGTACAATTCTAATATCGCATTACACAATCCCTTTATGTCATTCAATAATTTTGGTATACCACCTAATCGCCATGCATTGACCCATTCCCTTATTACATATGAATAACATATCTCCCCTATTCATTCCATTGTCCAATTACATGTTTACCATTTAATATGCACTACCCCCTTAGACATTTCTAACCACAATTCCTTAAATAATTAACATAATCCCATGTGATCCAAATTGTAAGTTTCGATGTCATTCCAAACAAACCCTTATAACTTATCACCTTAGGATTCTATATTATCATTACAATTACACTTAATCAACAATTAACACATGTTCTACATGGGTTCCACATTATCACTCGACAACCCTTCATTTAACCCTACAATGTTCTATGTCAGGAAAGGTCGTCGCAACCCATGTGTGGCCATTAAATTTTCAAGGAATCCCCTACACATCCCAAGAGGATCTTGAGGGTTGAAATTGGTCACTTAGACACCCATTATTAACAAACACCCTAATGAAACCAAGAACACCAAAAGTGGGGAAACAATAACACAAACATCCATGCACAAACCCAACATAAAATTATGGAACAATACTTATAGACCACCTACCTAAAATCTGAAGATGAAAACACTCTTAATCATAGCCATAGATCTAGATTAAAATACCCCTTGAATTACCAACATATGATCCACTAGAAAACAAAGGGATTTAGGGATTTGGAAGAAGATGGGAGAAACTAGAAGCCCTAATCCGAAAAAGAGATGGGAGGAGAAGATTAGACTTACCTGGGGATTCGATCATAAACCAGTGGTGCTTCAAATGGTCAATAATCTATGGATAACCACCTTTAGGATGCTTGGTTCTTTCAATATCATCACCAGGGATGAAAGTGGTGAAATGTAGGGAACCCCATGTTGGGGTTTAAATCCCGGAGTTGCAATTTTGTAAATTTTCCATCTTTTCCAGGCTGCAAGGTTTACCCGCAAGGTTTGCCAGACCGTGTGCTAACCGTGTGGAATCTACATCCCAAAATCACCCTCTTTCACACGGTTTCATAATAATTCCATATGTTTATTTAAACTGTTAAAAAATTGAGTGTAATATTTTATCCATGGATGCACGGTTACCCAGGATCCTCTGCATTTTTTTCACTAACCATGTGAAAACCGTGAAACATGCCCCGAAACCCCAGTTTCTTCCTCTTTCAGGTCCTGAACCCCTAGAACACAACTGGGCCTTTGCATGAACTTTGGAAAACACATATTTAACCCAAAACAGAAATTCCAGACAAAAACATAACAAAAAATATACCATAATAATATTCAGGTTCTTAGAATCAAGGGTGGTTGGTTATGTTGATGATCATGTCATTGGATAGACATTTATTAAGATGGTATTTGTCTTCTCAAAATAATAGTATGGTATATGGCCCCTTGATTGAGAAATATTGAGAATGTGTGTGAATACACCAAGATAATATATATTATATATTTATCAAATTAGGGTGAGGGGAATATAATGGTTCACTCATAAATGAGAATAACGTATGATTTTCTCATTGACATGGTCATTATATACTAAGAGAATCAAGAATATATGATTGTCTATATGGTATAGACATACATCATATGCTAGGGTTACTCAATTTATAGAACAAAGGGATCATATGAGAATGAAAACATTCATATGATGTGGTTGGGGGGATCAGTAAGAGATATGTGTGTTTTTTGGAGACCACAATAGATATATTTGTATATTGAAAATAATTAATTATTTACTAGAGTTCACTGATTGATTACATTTATAGACCTAGTGAATCATATTTATTTCCAATTCTATAAATTCTTGTGGGGTCAAACACTGTGGTTAACAAAATGAAGATTGAGTAGGGATCTGATAACTACTCTTAAATTGTTTTAGATTTTATCCAAAGTAGTTTTGTAATGGTGTTAAAAAGGTGTTATATATGATGTAATAAATGTTGAAATTGATAATATATTTCCAAAAATTGTTTTGGATGATATCCATAAATTTTTTTGGATATATATTCACATGTTATGTTTTATGATATAGTATAAGGTGAATCAAAACCCACTCAATATGAATTTATTAAAATTGGGACATTAATGAAAATATTTTCTTAAGACATTAACTCATATATTGAGTTTTTTCATATTTTATTTTCCGATTTGAGAATGTCATGTCATATAAGATATATGGAATGTCATTGACTATAATATGTGTGATATTGTAATCACTACCTTGGTTTATTGTTATATATGATGGTTGTACAATTACTGAGGGTTAAAAATTAAAACAACCCCCACTAGTTATCATTATAGAACTCATTTCATATGATGAGATGTATGAAGCTTACATTTATATGATAAATGAATTCATAAATGGTTCATGCATTACTTTTTCATATTGTAATGCATGAGATAATGTGTACATTTCTCAATAGAGAAAAAAATTCTTAAAAAATGATCTTACTTACATACTATAGTGGTATTAATTATCATTAATTATTGTTCAAAAACCCCTATATATCATAAATATATTCATATCTACCCATTGAATTCAAGAGGTACAATCATCCTATGGGTGATGATAGGATATCTGTCAAGAATTGAGTGATTTATTACAGCCTCTAGAAACCATCAGATGATGGATGTATTAGAATAACTCTCACATGATCTTTATTATGTACATGGGATTAATATATAAATATAAATAAAAATTAGTGACCATATTTAGTGTATGTGTCAGGAACCAACCTGAATACCCTTTTACCCTTACACATGATTCAAAACTGATATAGCCCAAAGTGAATTCCCGGTCCCCATGGGTTAGAAACTATAATCCAGCATCACAAAATAATAAATAGTGAACAATTTATCCCTAAAAAAAGATGATGATAATGTGGATACATATTTGTATATCAACACTCTTCTAGGATAATGTACTTGAAGTCAAATATGCAAAATAGTGCCCAATAAGATAGATAAATAACTAGATAGACCATCAACCATAACCACCATAAAAAAAAATTGTCTCAAAACCTTGTGAAAAAAGTGGACCTCAACTCCACTCGTCACTATCATCCCCATGTTGTCCAAAGTATCAAGAACATTCACCACAACCATTTGTGGTTTTTAATTTTCTCGGACCAATCATAGGAAAATATTGAAATTCCTAGAGGTAGAGGTAAGGTATGAACTATAAATCCATGTTGTATCTAACCAATTATTGCATAATATGTTACATAAAAATAAAACAATAATTCTTGAAATTTAAATAAAATCAGGCCTGAAAAAATGTAACATTAATATCATTATGAAAAAACATAAAATCTTTTCAATAGATGTACATAATTTCCAACATGGATTAAATAACCATTTTATAAAAATCATTTACATAAATAATTTGGAATGAGTAAGATAGTTTTATAAAAAATTGAATATACAGTCAAACAATACACATGAAACACATAGGTCATATAACCTAAAGTAAGTTAGTTTTTTTCTATAGTATCATCACGCTTTTTAACTCAATGATCACTATTAAAAATGTGTTCACACAACTCTCATGTTCGTGCTAAATATTACTCATCCACATATAATCAAGGATAATATTGTAGAACTAGGTTTTTGTTAGAGTTTTCATCATCAATCTATCAATTGAGGATTAATATCCTATCGTTCTTGTCAAAAATAACCACTAACAACCTAGTCTCATGTGTGATCAACCAATCAATCAATAATGGTAAAACGATCACATTTCAAATCAATCATAATTTAAAATTCAATTTCCAAATTTTCAGTTCAATATGAAAATTTAATTTCAAAACCAAAACATTGGTTGTTCTTCATTTCATTCCTTTTTAATCCAAAACCAAATATGGTTTTTCATCATTTCGATTTAATCCATTTTCAGAAAATTTATCTCAAATAATTTTATCAATTCCATTGTCAGATCATTTTCTCATAAATCAATCTATCATTCTCAAAATTCATCTAACAATTCCAATTCGATTGGAATTGGGTTTTCCCACAAAATATATTTCATTTTTTAATTTTATTATCCAATCATTCCATTTGAATGTCTTATATAGAAATTTAAATCTATTTCAGAAAAATCACAAAAATCAAGGTCTCAATTTCATGGCTAATCACAAATGGAACCAACTGTCTTTAAATCTATGATCCAGAAAATGAACACCCTAAATGGGTTTCATAAAAAAAGAACAATTGATTATAAAATCCAGGGAAACAACCTATAATTAATTTCCAATAAATTAGAATTTAGATCCTTCAATTTCATAATGATACATCAAACTTGATGGATGATATAATGAGGTTCCTGAAAAAAATACATGAGAGGATATCCACATACCTAGAGAATATCAAATGAGATAAATTCAACTTGTACCAACAAGGAAAGAGTTTGCAAGATTTAAAATCACCTCTTGAGAGACTCCAAGGCACAATAACAATTTTCCAGGTATTAATGGGGGTTATTAGAATCATAAAATAGGTGTTAGTGATTTTCAAAATAAATTCACAGGAATTAAAACCACTTTCACAGTTTCCATGTGTAGGCCTCATGGATAAAAGATCTATGTCTTCTAACCATGCACCCCTACTGGTCTTTGGATTGGGGTTATCATTTTGGACACATGGTTAAACTAACTATATTCCTAATGTGTATTCCCCACATTGCAATGGGTGTACGATTTGGAGGGGTGCTCTCACGGTTTTGAAAAACCATAGCCCCCCTTAAAGTGGCTTCCAACATGGTGAATGGTTTGATGGGTCAAAAAACATGATTTTTCTAACTATGTTCCAACAATTCGTATCCTAATGGGATTCCAAAATTCTCCAAATTTAACCCAAAACACCCCAAAAAAAGACCCACCAAAAGGATACCAAAATAATGATTTAGGAATACATAAAATAAGGTAATTTTATGTTATAACCTCCACACTATAAAAACATTTTCTCTCGAGAAATCAAATTAAGAAATATCCATATCAACGAGTTGAGGACACTCCTCTCTCATTAGTTCCTCACACTCCCATGTATTAGGTCAATCAGAACCATGTTTCTACAGAACACACACTAAAGGTTTCATCCTCCCATGAATTCCCTTTATCTCAGAATCAACTATCCGGTCTCGGTTCTGAGTCATGGATAAATCAAGCTCAACATCAAGATCCTACCAACATAATACAGCAGATGGGTTATAAATATACCTATGATCTTGAGGTACATGGAACATTTAATGTATTTAAACAAACACTAATGAAATTTTTAAATGATAATCCACTTTCCTGTATCCTCAATTGGTACAAAAGATTCTGGTTCTATATTTCCCTATGTTCCAAGTCCTCAGTGACACTACCATGGTGAAACTATCAATAACAATCGATCACCAACTAAAAAATCTAATGATAATTGATGATGATAATAATAAGATTTATATCATCGCTATGACTTTACCCTTTTCTGATGAAGATACAAAATATTAGACACTATCTCTAGGACCAAATCTGGTCTAACCAAGTAAGCTTCACAAATATATAAGAAAAACAAATGATATTTACATAGGAATCTAGACATGGACTCAAACGGAGCCATACAAATGGAATACTGGTATCAATTTTTAAAATAAAAATCAACCAGCCCCATGATTCTATCCCAAGATCCACTAATTTGAGGACACAAGCACATATCATTTCATCTAAAATCTATATGTCCCATTTATTCTAGGTCTCCATATGTAAATGATATATCATTCTCATGGTCAAATGAGATCGCTTTTCCTCATAAAGGCATCTCCAAAATCAAGAAGGGAACCTAGGATCCCTTTTTAATACTATAATATATGGGGCACCATGAAACCATACAACCTCCTAAATGTATATGATTTCCAATTAGTGAAATTTGGTTGTATCATGGAAGAGTTGAC
Source organism: Viscum album (assembly GCA_963277665.1). Taxonomy (NCBI): domain Eukaryota; kingdom Viridiplantae; phylum Streptophyta; class Magnoliopsida; order Santalales; family Viscaceae; genus Viscum; species Viscum album. The sequence goes on from OY728165.1 coordinate 1,960,571,900, forward strand.
AGTGATCATATTTGGTTATTCAATTGATCACAACCCATACTACATTATTATTTTGAGTGTCATTAGTAAAATCAAAAAAAAATTCCATACAGATCTCATCCCACTTCCAAGTCAGCATTGTAAGTGGTTGAAATAAAGCTGTTGGTCTCAAGTGCTCAGTATTAACTTTTTAATAGGTATAAAAATGTGAAAAAAATTAGTGATGTATCATCTCATTCCTACACACAAGAAGCATCATCACATATCATAAAAAAATTTGTGGTACATAGGTGTACTTCCCTTTCAGATCTATAATAGTCCCCCATAAAAACCATTATCATAAAAGAAGACACAATTTTCTCATTTTTGGAAACATAGAAAACCCTCTATGGAGAAAGATAAGTAATCAATGGTATCCCAACTATATTGAGTGATCTAAGACTGAAAAAATCACCAACAAGCTACTGATCCTAAAGAACCATCTTGTGATAAGGGGAGTATAATAAATAACTGGTCAAAACATATTCAGACTCATCATTTTCGACTCCCAAATGCAACAGTGACAAGAGATCAATAAATTCAACTCTTCTGAGGATTATTTCACAACCTAGGTCAGAAGTATTCTAACCAGAGATTCAGAAATTATATTCTTATTTCATAGGTTATAAGTAATATTGAATTAAAACAACTGTATATACTGATCACAATGCCTCTAATAGAGATTCAAATATTTTTGGGAGAAGATATAACTCATTATTTTTTATCATAATAAATGGTAAACCTTTATCCATAATGTTTATCAAGTTAGACTTAAAGTTCATGCAACAAGATGTGAACATGATATCATGGGTTGTATAATTAATTTTCTTGTAGCCTAAGATATATTTAGAAATAGATAATAATCAGATCACCCTTTATATAAATAAAACCGAAACCTAAACCTGACACATCATAGAATTCCACATAGACCTACACAACCCCTCGAAGAGTCCACACCCACACAGAAGTCAAAATACATTTTATATCAATTAAATAACTCTAACACTTAACATCCAAAATTAATTTCACTTCTTTTAAAGTGATTTAATTCATTTTAAATCCATCATTTATAAATTATTTACAAATTAGTGATAATACCCGACTAAACCCAAGAAGATTTTAATCTCAAAAACATTATGTGTGTGTTCTCATTGTAAGAACCAAGTTCTTCCTTTGAGGTGTGGATAATTTTATTTTAGTTTTTATTTAATAATAACAAGAGAAAAATGGTTATGGAATGAATATAGGGTTGGTGGACAACATAACTTAGGGTTATACACTGTTTAATCTAAGTACACACCATGTATTTATTTTGGTAGGCCTTTTTATGATGCGTAAATGAAGTTTGAGAAAGGAGAGAAAATGGAATATACACGGCGTGTATATTACATGTACATGCCATATATTTTGATTATTTTTTTAAAATGGGTAGTCACCTCATTTTCTCATTTCTGGAAAGAACATCACCTAGGTTCTCACGAACAGCAGCACATAGCATGGATTTTTCTTCTGATTCTCCATCCAAACTCTGATTTGATCAATGTCAGATGAATTGTAACCCAATTGGTAAGCTCTCGATACCACTTGATCTGTTATTCTTGATTTATTCTATTTACCGTGTAATTTATGTTTAAGATGTTATACCCATTTTTTTATCTACCCCATTATAGGTAAAATTGATGGTCGATGCTAGATGAGGTGTTTTGTATGACTATGAGGTAGGTGAACTTATGCCTTTAGCTCAATGTCGAGTTATTCATATGTTTCATAGTGCCACGCTCCAATATTTAGTGTGTATATTTGAATAGAATTGAACCATGTTATTTCCTAATGTTTTTTATGTAATCTATTGAATTATTTAAATCATGTCAGAGGTTGCTTGATTTTATTTAGGGCCACCACATGGGTGTGTTTTCACTTGGAAATGCATAGCCGTTTGGCCTAGGATGCTTATGGAAATGCCTTTTTTCCATATTTAAGGTTGTTAAATATTAAAATTTGTATATAAAATGTTTTAATATGTGAGATAAATTATTGTTTAATCCTTGTGATAGTTTAATTCACTTGTTAGGATTGTGACTTGAATTTCCTAATTGATTTTGAAATTGATAAGCCTCGTAATCATAAGATCACTTGAAAGTATTGTGACATGATTGAGTCCCACATGATTTATTGTGTTGTTAACAATGTAATATTTTAAATTACATGTATGTTTTATTCTAAAATGCTTATATAATGGTCTTTTCCTAGAATTATTGATGAAACGCCTCTGGGGGAGGTTTTTCTATGCCTGGGGGTGGGGTTTTCGTATCCCATGGGTAGGGATTTGATATGCCTAATGTTGGGATTTTCTATTCTTGTGGGTAAGGATATTATATGACTGAGAGTGAGGTTTAAATTTATTTATTTCTAAAATGACTTATGATGCATCATCTAAGCCAAAGCATAATATTGTAGTCGTTTTATACTTATATATATTTAGATGATCCTTGAGAGATCTTCTCTGAGTACATTATATGAGGGATTTATGGGCGGATTCTGGCTCTATAGGTCTTTATAATTCAATGAAATTGAATTTTTTTAATGAACATAATCTTATAAAAATGGAAATCAGTATTTGAGCGATTTTTTTCTTTTGAGTACATCCTAGTTTTCTGATTTCATTTTTGTACATTATTTTTTCCTATACTCATACCACGATAGGTGTAGATCATTGATAGTTTCCTACTAGGATTTATTTCTAACACCCTGTTTGGGTCATGTTTTTGGTCCCAAACTGTTTATATTATTCTAGGTTCTGATAAGGGGAAGTTCCTTTCTGTAGGTACTTGATATGTTGTTAAGCAGTATGAGGGAATGGGACCAAGAAGAGTCTTGCGATGCTTCTGAGTTTTCTTTTATAATTCTATACCTTGTAATTGTATCTTGTACTTAATTTTAGTGTATCTTGTTTTGGATTCTTTCGTAGAATGTGTGACATGAATCATCATCTATTGTATTTTATGAATTCTGATTATCTATATTTTTAGTCCACCAACATTTACTTCATCTATTAGTTTTAATTGTTCCACTATTGTATATTACTGTCCTAATGTGATATAATCTGGAAATGAGGGTATTTTTTACCCACTATTATTTCTAGGAACTCGTTACTAGTCAGAAGCCTCTGGAATTTTGGGAAATGCGCATGATGTCATGTCGCAAACCAGTTATGGAGATCCTGTTGAGTGGCTTCTAGACATGGGACATTACATAGTTGTATCAAAATATTTTTTTCGAGTTTTAAATTCTTGTTAGAAACATTAGATAGGTACAATAAGAAAATGGAGTTTGGTAATAAATAGTGCTCGAGAGTAGCTTCCCCACATATAAGGAAAATCCAATTTGTCTAGAATTGACTGGTGATTTTTGGATTTTGAGTTTTTACAATTGATTTGATTTCACCATTTGGTGATGAATTTTTTTTTAATATTTTTGTTGATATTATTGTTGTTCTATTTTGTTCTAACCCAACGAGATGAGGGTATTCTATCACAGGCATCATATAGGATCTTGTTAAAAAAAATCCATGTTATGCATTATTTTCATGCCATTTAGGGGCATTACTGACAAAATGCTGTCGTGATAGATGTTGTTCTTGATATTCATACTGTTATGATAGGGACAATGATATATATACCTACTATTGTGATAGGTGTATTTGTATGTGCTATAGATCAAATTGGATGGACACCAAACATTGGTCCCAGAGGTGTATGGTCCCCCTTGCATCGGAATTTGGTGGATCATGTTTTATCTTTTAATATAAAATTTCGTTGTAATATGTTATTGGTTCGTGAAAAAATTTGATTTGGGGAGATTATGGTCCCTAATGGATTGAAATTTGGCATACCACTGGTTGGTTTATCTATAAAATACGGGTTTTCTAGGAAATATGGTGTTTCCATCCTGAAAACCCCAGTTTTCACATCATGTAGTTTAACCTAACATGTTGTGTGTTCATCATGTTTGAGGAAGAAGATTTATTTTATTTGTTACACATTATGTACTTATAGTACATGTCGTATGGTATGTAATCGTGTGTCCGGTTATGGGATAAGGAACAGGTGACGGTAGGTTTCACAAGTACATGGTCGGGTACTTTCTGTACCTCTCGTGTGGGATTACATAGGAAGAACCCGTGTGAATCAGACTATGTGGGAGTACATGGATAGAAGAAAAATTAATTGAGTACACTATGTATCCCAATCTCAAACTCCATGTACCTAGGATGGTTACACGATCGGGTAGGAGCTTGAGGGTACACGTCGTGTATGTTTTCTACTCACCATGTACTCCTCTTTTTGTGACCTTTGAGGGTTTTCTTATCATGTTGAGTTATTTTTCTCTTGATCTATGAACCTCAATGATCTTTAACTGAGGTGTGTTGATGACCTTCTAGATTCATTCCTCCATGATGTCCTCTAGTTTTGCGCCCAGAGAGTGATGATGATCATACTATGAAGGTGGTCGGACATGGGCTACTAGTGGATCCCTTATTTGTTACAATCATTCCACTAACAATAATACCAGATGAAGGTGATGATGCATAGTTCTAAGAATTGTTTAGGATGCTAATGCATTCCTTAAAGGGATAACTATAGCCTATCACGTATATGGAAGAAATTACACGAGTATTCTAGTAGTAGCATCCACGGTCTTTTTCAGGGGTTAGAGGACCATAGGCTATAGAATCATGGTTGGAGTCAATTTTTTCTATCTTTGATCATGTTGAGATGCTTCCTGAGATTATGGTTATGCTCGTGACTTATATACTGCATGATTCCTCCATGAGGTATTGTGACGTTACAACACATACAGAGTGTCAGCGAGACATGGTATTGGAATATTTTCAAATGGTATTCTATGAAAACATTTTCTTGAGACATTGTGGGCCAATTGATCCATGGAGATCATTCAAATAGAGTAGGGTGCTCTGTCAGTGATGAACTACTCTTCCCATTTCCTTGAACATTATCGATTCAACCCTATTTTGATGGGTGGCGAGATATCGAGGGCTAATCGATTCAAGGATGGTCTTAGGTACGAAATATGATCATAGGTGAATGATTTTAGGTTGACTTATCTATATTCTATCATGATCCAATCACTAATTACTGTGATTAATCTTCTGGAAAATGGGGGTGAGATCTAGGGAAATTCGGCACCTTGATTTGGTATTATCTCTACCAAGAATAAGAAGCATCGTATGTTGTTTTCTCACAGTGATAGAAGTAGTCGGAATATATCTTATTCTAGCTAAGAGAGGTTCTACCAATGCATAAGATATGGGAATATGAGACCTCAGTGTCTGATGGACCCAGTCATGTATTGAGATTGAGGAAATATAGGGCATATGTAGCAATTCTGTAGGGCGTTTACACTAGCATCTATTGAGAGAGGTTCGACACCGACTCAATGTTCAAGATAAGGGTCTACAACTTCTCATCATACAAGATACTAAGGTATTCCTGGGTATTTAGGCTGATGTGGTGGTCATGGATGTGGTATCCAAACCCCAACATCTTAGTGAAAATAAGTTGGATCCGCTCATGGTAGCCAGGTAGTGCCATAGGTCTTCCATATAGCTCATACTTATACAGTGCAACAGACCTAGTAGGAGAAGGATTCTGGAACCTCTACTTTCAATGGTACTATTCATGTATCCCCCGTTTTAGCTAATGATGTTTTTGGATATAGTTTCTTCACATAGTTTCTTATTTATTCTCATTGCGGAGATCCATGGGATCATTGTATTTACTTCTGATTATGTTGGGATGCTAGACACACAATTAGGGTTTAGAATAGAAAGTGTGTGTTAATGCAAGGAGTTCCCCCTTGAGGTTGGTGGGTGTCACTCATTATTATACCTTTATGTCTTAGAGATGATATTATTTTATTTCATTGTTGAAATGGACTATTAGGTCTCCTTTCAATCCTTGGTCAATGGCTATCATCGTATAGTGAGTTTTACATCTCTAGAGGGTGGATCGTTTCTACACTAGGGTGAATGGGATGTCCCGGAAAGCCGAGATGGACCCGAGCATCGTGGGATGTGAGATATGATAGGACATACTGAATGTTTATATCTAGATGACCCGAGGACATGTTAGGTAGATTTCAACCTGTAGTTGATTGATTTAGGATGTCTTCCTGGATGACTTTCCAGGCCTACCTCTAGTTAGAGTTGTAGATTTCACAATCGAGCTAGTGCCACGAACTGCATCAGTATCCATTTATCCGTACAACATGGCTATGGCAGAGTTTCATGAGATCAAGAGGTGGCTAGAGGATTTGGATATTAATGGTTTCATCTTAAGAACAACTTCTCCATAGGGTTCAGTGGTCTTTTTTGGAAAATGGCGGATAGTACCCTTAGGCTATGCATGGATTATTGAAAATTGAACCAGTTGATGGTGAAGAATAGGTATCCTCTACCATGAGTTGATGGTCTTTTAGATTTTCAATGAGGATCTCGAGTATTTTCTAAGATTATTTGAGATCTGGTTATGATCATTTTCATTTTACTCCATTATACATGCCTCACACAACCATTCGACATAGGTCCGATTTGTATGAGTATCTTGTTATGTCGTTTGGTCTCACGAACGCACTGACAGTTTTCATAGTACTAATGAACCTAGTGTTCCATACTTATCAGTATTTTTGTATTTTGGTTTTCATGGATGATATCTTGGTGTATTCTCACAATCTAAACGACCATTCCAAAAATCTTGAGATCATTTTTAATACACTGATTGGGCCTCATTTATATGTTATGCTCACAAAGATCCACGTCTAGATGGATCATATTTACTTCATGGGTCACATCATCTCGATGATAGAAGTATCAATGGACCCACAAAAGGTGAGGGCAGTTGTTTCCTAAAAAACCCAAGAACAAATTCAGTGTATAATCATTACTGGGGATATCTGGTTACTAAAGTCACTTCCTATAGTACTTCTCACATTTATCAGCACTACTGATAGGCCAGACAAAAAATGGAGTGAAGAAGGTATGGACTAATTCCTATGAGACATTCTATTAGGAGTTGAAAGAGAGATTGAATTTATCACTGAAAATGGATTTTCCAGAGCTGGGAAGGAGTTACACTATGTACTACGATGCATCAGGTATTAGGCTAGGGGCAGTTATTATGCATGGGAATTTAGTCGTTGCATACGGATCTCATCCGTTGAGGCCTCATGTGAAGAATTAATTGATATAATATATCTACTTTGTTGTGTTTGTTCAAGATTTACATTTTTGGATACGTTAATTATTGGGATATCATTTTGTTGTGTACATAGACAACAAAAGTATCATGTATATATATACATAGAATTAACTAAATCTAAGGTAGTGATGGTGGGCGGAATACCTACAGTCATTCGACATAAAGCTTTTCTACATGCCTGGTAAGGTAAATTCAGTGGATGATTCTATGATCATGATAACTCAGATACCTGCATTGCAGTAGGGAAGTTGTGAGTGGTAGGATATGACTTGTTCTCTGAGATGAACTTGGAGGTGCACAACAGTTAGGGAAAAACTTTTCTTTATTCCTTATATATTAACTACACCCAACTAGATAAAGTGATAATAAAGAATCTATCATATTACGAAGTCCGTGTTCTATGAGAGAGTGTGGTATGTGAGGATCCTTCTCTATGATGGACCATAGACAGGGATGTGGTTCTGTATATACATGGTTGTGTATGGGTTTTAGCTAACATATGAGATGATATGATGCGATATTTTCATACCTCTGTATGGTAAGTGCATCATGGTGTCACCAAGATGTATCAGGATTTACATCATCAGTATTGGTGGCTAGGTATGAAAAGTGATGTAGTTGGTGTTTTCATGAGTTGATCCACCTGTTTGTAGGTGAAGGTAGAACAATAGTGGCATGATAGAATTTTTCAGCAGTAACACATTACTAAGTGGAAACGGAATGATGTCGCGATGGATTTTTTGAAGGGTTTACCGAGGTCACCTTGATGTAATGATGCAGTATGGGTATTTTCTTATAGGCTCATAAAGGTTTCAATTATTTTTTCAATAAAAGAAACCTTTATTTTTGATGACCTTGGGAGTTTGTACATCCGTGATATTGTATTACTACACGATGTTCTTCATTCTATCATTTTAGATAAAGATTCCTAGTTTACTTCGCGTATTTAGAATGGGATGTAGAGGGATCTTTGTATATCTGTGCTTCTGAGAACATCTTACCACCCCCCATAAAGATATCCTATCAGAGCGCACGATTTAGGTGCTAGAGGATATACTTGGGGAATGCTTCTTAGATTTCAGGGATTGTTGGTAGAGATACATACCCTTGGTTGAGTTCACCTATAACAATAGATTTTAGGATACTGTTCTGATTGAGCCTTATAAGGATTTGTATTGTAGACCATGCCGATCACCCCTATATTGGATAGAACAAGAAGTGGAATATATGATGGGACGTTTTAATGTCAATGAAACCACGTAGCAGGTTCATTTGATTTGGATGATGATGGATACTGCACATTCTTGTAAGAAATTTTATTCAAATTTCAGTAGATGAAATTTGAAATTTGAGGTCAAGGATCCATTTTTTCAATGTCTTCTACCAATTTTGGGACACTATAGGATCTATGGATAGGGTAATATTTCACCAAGATACGTTCATCAATTTAAAATTATGGAAAGTGTTTGTCTAGTTGCCTATTGTTTGTATTTTTCTTAGAGGAATTAGGCAATGCACGACATCTTCCATGTTTCTCAATAGAGAAATTATATTTCAGACACGTCTCATGCATTTCAGACCAAGAATGTTGAGTTATTGATATATGCATCCTTTGAGGTGAATCCTATCCGAATTTTGGATTTTAGAATGAAGGTTCTCCCTGTCTAGTCTGTTCCTTTTGTACAGGTGCTATGGAAGTACTACCAAGTTTCGGCTGAGACCTAAGAGAGGAAGGATGGTGTGTAGTCACAGTGGTTGGAATTTTTCGTAGATATTTCTTTTCCACCCTTGAAAGGGAAATTTGGGGATGAAATTTTTAAGTGGGGATGTTTGTAAGAACTTGTTTCACCCTATGAGGTATGAGTCTATTGTTGTCATTTTTTATTTAAGAAAAACGTGAAAAAAGTGGTTATGGGATGATTTCAGGACTGTTTCGCAATGTGACTAAGGATTACACACCATGTAATCCAATTACATTCCATGTATTTATGTTGGTAGGACAATTTATGACGTTTAAATGAAGTTGGTGAAAGGAGGGAAAATGGAATATTCATAGTGTGTATATTCCAAGTAAATGCTGTGTATTTTGAAAAAATTTCAAAATGGGAAGTATACTCATATTCTCATTTTTGGATAAAACCTCATTCAGGTTCCCTCAAACAATAGTGTAGAACAAGTATTTTTCACTCGATTCTCCATTCAAACATTGATTCAATCATTGTTGGATGTATTGGAAGCCAATCGATAATCTATTGATTCTTCTTGAACTATTGTTCATTATTTATTTTCCTTACTTATTTTTATAAGGAAAATAGTTTAAACACATTTTGTATACCTACCCCATTCTAGGTCAAAATAATGCTCTAAGATGGATAAGGAGAGTTTTACAACTATGAGGTAGGTGGTTTTCTTCCATTTACACAATGTCGACATGTATATAAGTAATTTAGTGCCATGAATCCTTGTTTGGGTTTTTAATTGAATTGGATTTGAACTATGTTAGTTCTTGATGTTGATTATGAAATGATTTTAATAATTTAAAATATGTTTTAGGTGGCTTGATTTTATTTAGGGCCACCCCCTGGGTAAGCTTTTACTTGGAAGACCAATGTTTAGTCATTTTCCATAGGATGCCAATGCGCATGCACTGGTTTCCCTTTTTATGGTCTTTAGAAAATAAAATTGGTAAATAAAATATTTTCCCATGTGATATAAATAATTTCTTATGTATTTTGATAGTTTACTTTACTCGTTAGGCTAGTGATGTGAATTTACCATGTGAGTTTGAGATTTTTAAGCCTGGTAATGGTTAGAGTACTTGAATGACTTGTGACATGATTGATGTCTATGTGAGTTATTTTTTTTAACCATGTAATAGTGTAAATTTAATGTGTTTTTTTTCATGATGAGATTCTTATATACTAGGATTGGAACTAAATCAATGATGAAAATCTTACAGGTAAAGACATTATATGTCTGTGGATGGGGTTTTCTTTTCATGCGGGCAAGGATTTTCAATTCCTACAAGCGGGTTTTTCCTATGACTGAGGGAGAGGTTTTGGTATTCATGAGGGAGAGGTTTTTACTAATTGATATCTAAAATGACTTATGATGCGTTTATCATGCCAAATCACATGATTCGATTCATTCTGTACTTATATCTATTTTGATGATCTTTGAGACATCATATGTGCTTACTTTATAATGGGGATTTATTGGACGAGGCCGAATCTTGAGATCATTATAATTCAATGCCTGTGAATTTTATAGTGAACATTAACTTATATAAATAGAAATAAATACATGTAGGATTTTTTAATTATGAGTACTTCCTAGTTTATTGCTTTCTTTTTTGTACACTACCTTTTGTGTATACTCATAGACTGATATGCATAGATCGTTGGTTGTTGCCTACTTGGATTTATTTCTCCCACCCTATTTGGGTCATGTTTTTAGACCCTAATAGGGTCTATGATTGTATGTGTCGATAATGGAATGTTCCGTTCTACAGGTTCTTGAAATGCTATTTAGGATCCCGAAAGCATGGGACCAAGCTAAGTATTGTGATGCTTTTGAGTTTTCTTTTGTATTTATGTACCATTGTATTGTATATTGTACTTTTTTGAAGTGTATCATTTATTGGATATTTTAATATAATTTGATAAATAAATAATCATCTATTGTATGTTATTAATTATAGTTATCTCTATTATCATCCCTCCATTGTTTACATCAGCTATTAGTATTTAATGCGTCTTCAATTGTATATTATTTTTCCACTGTGTTACTCTATGAAAATGGGGTCATAGTTTCCCCACTATTAGACCTAGGCCCTCACAAATTTTTGTAAACCTCTTGTGTTTGGAGAATTGTGCTTAAGGTCATGTGACCTACTGGGTACGAATCACTAGTTGAGAGGCTTCCAGACTCGGTGTGTTACACTCATGATATAATATATTTCACCTTCTCAGAATCAACCAAAATACCATGTCCTGAGACCATGTTCCCGAGGAACATTACATACCAAATCTAGAAAAAAACATTTTGGGATCTTGGCATAGAGGTAGTGATATCTCAAAATTTCCATCACTTCCTCAAATAAAAAACATGATCCACATCGAATTTATCGTAAACTAGGATATCATCCACAATGACATTAACAAATGTGTCTAGGAACTCATGTAATACCATGTTAAATCAACACTATGAAACATGCAGGGTCATTTTTTAGACCAAATGAAATGAAAAGATACTCATAATGGACATACCTACTCGTACCAGTGGTTTTACGGATATTATATTCTTTAATTTTGAACGATAGGTTGCCATAGTGAAGATAAAACTTTGACAACCACATCACCTCTTTGAACTTGTCAGATAAATAATCTTTCAAATTTAATAAATACTTTTTATTTTCAATAACTCAGTTGTTATTCTGGTAATCAATACATAGGAAAATCACACAATTAAGATTCTTTACAAATAAAATATGTGTCACCCAAGGTGACACACTCAAGAATATAAATCCCCAACTAAGAAAAGAATAAAATTGATCCTAAATTATATCAATTCTACATATGCAATATGGAAATAATTAGTATATTCCAACTGCGTTCCAGGTACTAAATCAATTTTAATCTCTATCTCTCCTTCTATTGGAAAGCCAAAGAAATAAAAAAACATGTCCAGAAACTCAATGATAACAATATGGCCATTATCACTCAAATATTTTCACTCCATGTCAAAAGACAACACTGATATTACCCTTCTCAAATCCAGAAAATTAGGTCCATCTCTGCTCAATATCAGGACCCATTCTCCATAGAAGACATTGAACACCCCATCAGGTGTAGTAAAAAAATACATGCCAAAGATAATAGTCAGTCCAAGCTAGAGTAAAAATCTTTCAATCCATCCATAGAATGACCTCATGATATTTCATGTCAAGGACCATAATATTATAGGTAAGCATAACATTTAATAAATAGAAAACACAAGAAGGATATTTAAGACCCTTCACTCTCTCTTAATTTTGACAGTTTTAGTAATATCCATTACATAAAATTGAAAATAAGTAGGAAGGGTTAGAAAATAAATAAAATGATTTGATATGAATGATGGAGATGAACTTGTATCCAATAAATTAGTCTCTAATGATGAATCTATAGTTATGGTACCTCTCATGGTCATTAAACCCATGTCAACATCAACTTGAGACTCTACCACTACATGAAGATTCTTTGTTCCAGATTCCTGATGTTGGGACACATTATATCTTGAATCATCTTATTTTACCATGGTAAATTAAGGAAATAATGATCCAATTACACTACATTGTTAATAAAAGATATAATATAATTTAAAAGAGTTTCTTGAGTGTCTAAATGAGCTATTAATCATAAGGGCCTCTGTGTAAACCAATTTCGAATGCCCAACATTTTAAGACTAGATGTAATTCAAAGGTCCACTACAAGGCACTATAGGGGGACTAAAATATCACTACTATTGAGATCCACCCTGAGACTCATCATGATTGCTTGTTACATTAAATTAACTCACAAATCTGCCACTGGGAAAAAAATTAACTCCCACAAAACCTGACATACCAACATGGTCAAACTCATCCATCAACACCCTATACAATACATCAACATAAGAAGTTGAAGTTAGCCTGAAAATCAAGGATCAAATATTATATTGAAGTCCCATATCAAATAATTTTTCCTTCATCTTTTCATTAGTCAAAATATATGGAGAAAAATATAAAATCTCTTTAAACATGTTTTCATACTGATTCATAGTCATTTTAGTTTACTATAGATTTCAAAACTCTATTGAGTGTTCTAAAATCTGGGAATCTAGATAAAACATGTCCCACCCTGGCCAAGAAAATTTATTTATTTTATTATTTTCTTATATTTGGATGTTTTGGTGGAGTCTTGGGTTGAGTATCAGTTTAAATTTTTTATTTATTGATAAAAATTGAAATTTTGTGCTTGGCAGTAGGTAGAGCATGCTTGGTGCATGGTTTGGAGCAATTGTGCACCTTCTCCTAGAAAATCTTGTATCTTGAGAGTGGGTGCATGGGGAATGGTGCATGAGCTTCTAAAAGTTAGGGAAATCCTGTGGAAGATATATGACAAGGTTATAGATTTTTGTCGTGGTTTTTTCATTATAGGCCAACAGTTTTGTAGATTGTATGGCTATCCCATGCGGGGTTCCCCTCTTCTCAAGTAGGGCGTGTATGGTTGGCGAATAGTTTAGAGAACAATGTTTCCAAAATATGTGTGCTACCTAGGTCATTAAATTATGGAAAGTACCTATTGAAACCTCTATTGTTTTAACCCTTTTTTGGTGTCTACACTCATTAACAATCTAGGCACTCCATGGGAGCCTCCAAGATCCTTCTCTATTTCCCTTTTATTTTTGACGTGTAAGACCCCAGACATCATGAAGGTATTTGGTTGTTGAAATATTTGTTTTTATAACATTATTCTCAATAAAAAAATGTTTCTCGGTAGTATGAGGGTACTTGAAGGTGTTTTGAGGGTTCAGGACATGAAATGAAGGATAATTGGACAAACCTATGCAAGGTGCATGGTGGGTGAATGGTTAAGAAAATAGTGTGGCCTTCCATGGAAAATTTTTCAAACATAAATGTAGTTGTTCTAAATGGTTGAAGCATGGTCTCACAAATCGTAAGGGGATCCTGAGGTAACATTGAAACCCATCCAAGAATAGGTATTGTATTGCCTATTCGTTGAGCATTATTTTCAAAATCATGTCGTTAAACTGTTTTTCCCACTAAAAGTTGAAAATTTTGCACTGCTTTCCTCTAAATTTTTTTATATTCCCCATGATTTTTATTCCCTTAATCTATCCTACAAATCTAATGATGAACCAAAAATTCATTATCTATCAAGGATTGAACTTCCTCATTTATATGTTGTTTGGAGAACCCTTCGTTTCAGATCGAAGCTTCAGTTAAGTATAATCTCTTCTTTATTCACTTTACATATGAGGGCTTGTAAATTGGGAAATATTCTTCTAACACCAAAAAACCATATTTTTCGAGTGGAATATTGGTTTTGTCTTCAAAGGGTGTTTGAATCTAGATCTAATTCCAATATTGAGAGTTATTTCATCATACGATTTGTGGTTGGTAGTCTATAAGTTATATCATATAGTTGTTGTGTTGATTTGTGCATGCTTGGTAGTGTTGTTGGTTAAATATTATTCTGATTTTAAATCCATTGTTTATATTTTGTTAAATGGATGTCAAAATATTGAATTTAACCCCCCACAATCCCTTTGGTATGTATTGAGGTGGAATAGAATGTTTTAGGTCTGCCCATGGGGTGCTCCGACATTCTTGAACTTAGGAATTGGCAATGTAAAGTGTGGAATTGATGCGATATACTAAAGAACCATTGTTGAACATGATAATATTATTAGTTGAATTTAAAACGAAATATTAATGGTTTTATATAGTATTTATTTTTTCCTTAATGGGTTTTTGTCATAGCATTACAATGGGTTAATTTGGTTTAAGTGGGAATGTGTCACATGGCATATGAAATACATCATAGTCATTAAGAAATAAAAGTAAATATGAAATGATGAATATGGTAAAATGGTAATGGCTTGTGAATTGAGAAATATGTAAAATGGATTTTCATAAGGGAATTTATGAATATGTTAAAAGGGTTTATAAGAGAGTTATTGAATGTGCCAAAGTGGTTGGAGCATGAGAATGGGAAATCATGAAAAATGATATTTGTAATGTAAATGGAAAATATGTTGATGGGTTATGTCATGATATTAATTCACATGTTTAATGTTATTTACTGTGATTATTATGTATATTTTTTATGAATGGTGTGTGTTATGTTATGTGGGATGGGTAGCAATAAACATGTGTCCATTGCTTGGCGGGGGGTGGGGTAAATGACTGAGGATCCTCCTATAGGCTGGGTTGGACGGATGCTTCATCCCCACCCATGAATTCATGGTTTAGGGAGTTATATTAATATCTATTCACCTATGGGTTTCCATAGATGAAACTACTAGGGTTGAGTATCCATGGTAAGTGTGATTTATTAATATTAAAATATTATTCCCTATAGAGATAGAGAACTTGTCTTATAACCTTATGAATGATGACTGAACAACGTAGGGAATTGTTTAAATGATGTAAATTCGTAAAACAAATAGCATGTGATGAAAATTAATTGTGTAATATATATGGTATAAGTGAATAAATGGGGACTATGTTGAAAATGTAATAAGTGTTTGAAGTGTGAAAAGTAATTAAAATGGTTATAGTGAATATTGTAAACCAATATCATCTGAATTTTCTTTTGTTTCCATGGTTATTTATTTATACATTCATGAACTATCTATTTAGACTGTATATTTTGTAGACACCGTTGGTGTTGGCCTATTGAGTTGTACTCAATCCCTCTTTGGGATGCCATTAGGTACTTGAGAATATTTCATGGTTGTAGGTTAATACAATAATTAAGGCCCTATGACAGGGAGATGATTTGGGAAGGGATGTGTATTGATGAGGTTCCAGACATAGAGTTAGGACCGTTTTGGGTATTCTTCTGTTTGTATTATTTTTTGTTTTACCACACTTTGTCCATTGTAGCATGAAATTACATACTAATTTTTTTGGTAGTGTAATTTACCCAGTTATGGGAAATGATTGGTTATCCGTGGTTATTTATTTTTAATTGTTTTATTTGTTTATAGTTTCCATCTATTTTGGAATACTCTTATTATGAGGGTATAGTCTCCACACTTGTTGAATAAGACCCTCGTTACTTGTTGGAAACCTATGGTCTATGGGGAGGTACTCTTGAGGTCCTTTGGTGACCCGACTCAAAGAACCCATTTAGTGTCTTTTAGGTTGGGAATAATACAATGTAGTATCCAAGATGGTTTTTTATGGACAGACAATTTGGGATAGTTGATGGGATATTAGGATGTTTTGGGTCATGGTAATGAGATCATGCATGGTAGTATCTAACCCATGTTTGAGAGAAAAAATTTTCCATTGTGGGAATTATTATTCCTGATGGGTGATGTTATATTTGGATGATATTTCACCATTGGGTGGTGCACATGTTTTGTGATGTGACGTTTTATGATATTTTCATCATGATTTCAATAGGATGTGGATGTGTGTTCAAGCATAATTTTAGGAACATAGGTGTGTAGGTGACATTAATCATCATGGGGACACATGGGAAATGTGTGTGGGGGATATGTTTTAAGAATCATTTCACATTCTAGAAATTTGAAGGAAATGATGTCTAATAAAAGTTGATGGAAATGGTTAAATAAAAAAGGATGTTATATAATGGTTAATGAATTGTGTTTAATGAAACGTTTAAATGAGCTAAAATTTTGGTTGTAACAAGCTATGAAATGGAAAATGTGGATTGGAGGATCATTTTTTATTTTATGTATGGAAATATTTTTATTTTGGGGTATAGTGTAAGACTCGTAACAATGTATATTGGATAGCCAATGTTATCAATGACCTATAATTAGGAGGATCAAGGGTAATCTGTGGGATGTAATGATGACCATTGAGATTTAGAATGGTAATTGGTTATTTGTGGTATTTAGAGAGCCTTATTTTATATAAACTCTGAAATAATGATGTTATGTTTTCTAAATCTCGTATTTTGAATTGTATAGTAATACCACCCTGAATTTGTGTTCTTGTTGAGTGAGAATTGGATGTCATAGAGAATTATCCTCCAAAAGTGGATCAAGACAGCCTGTTGATTCATGGCAATCGATGAGAATAGAATTTACTTGATAACTTCAGTCTTTTACATTAGATTATGAAAGGGGAACCCATGTGGTTTGTGTGAAGTATGTTTGAGCTGTCCACCGAGTTTCAGTTACAACACCCTCCAATGTTTTATAGATAGGGTGGACCTGAGGTTGAAACATTATAGATATATTCTACTTAGATTATTTTGGATCGCTTAGGCACTCCTACAGAGAATATGTTCATGATAGTGACTTATATGCTGTGAGGCTAAGAAAAGAGCTAGTGGGATGTTTTGGTACAAACCCAACAAGGTGATAGTGTGGTTTAGAATTATTTTTGGGATATGTATATGGAACAGTTATATCCTGAAACCAAAAGGCATAAAAAGGTAGCCTAATTAATGAGATTGACCCATGGGTCTATGATAGCAATAGAATATGATGTCCATTTCACTGAATTGAAATGTTTTGTTACATCTATTGTGTGTTATGAGGAAAATACTAAGAGAATTTTTCAATATGGAATCATATATGAGATAAAGTCATAGGTGAATACATTTCACTTGAAGAGGGTCACTAAAGTGGTAGATAAATCCATTAAATAAGAAGGAATTCTCAATGAGGATTCTTGTAGTGGGTACATGGTTCCAGTTAAGCAAAAAAGTGCTTGGGATACCAATTGTAGGAAGATCCACTTCGTGAGTTTTCACCAGGGTGGTTTCAGTCCAACAATATACAATAAGGAACCAGTATCTCATCATAGTGATCAAGTTTTCTAATATTAGTGTGAAATGTTAGGTGACATGTGTAGTCTGTGTTCCCAACCATAGGTTGACTGTCGAGTGTACAACATATTTGGAACGTCTATAGGTTTGGTAGGATCCAAAGGTAGTCCGAAAATGATGGAGGGCTGAGCCGAGTGTATAATATACGATGAGGGTAAGTTACCCCGTACCAATTAGGAAGTTGGATCTCAGGTGGATGTACTGGTAAAGGTGGAATTTGGGGTACTTCGAGGTGAGGGTTCCCATATATGTAGGGATGTACCACACCAAGAAGTCAGACAACTGTTCAGGGTAAAGGATTTGTTCGGCTTCATACAGTTCAGTCTACCCTTGGAGGTGGTGAGGCTAGGCCATTGATGGTTCGAGCTACGACCCTTATAGCTTCCATGATTTCTGCTGCTTTATTTGATACATGTTCTTCACATTATTTTATATCAACTTATTTTTTCATTTTTTTGGGTCTATCAGTTAAATTTATGGGTGGAGTTATGTTGATTGATACATCTTTAGTGTTTTGAACAAAAAATAGTATGAAGTGTAATGGTTTCACTCTTAATGTCTATGGATATCGCTTCCTATGGGACCTATTTGTCTTGGAGATTTCATGTGTTGATCTGATATTGGGAATAGACTAGATGGTATTGTTTTTTCCAAAATTTAATATTAATATCTTAGAGTAATGTTCATGTATACTGAGGGAGTTATGTATGTCCATCATGGGGAATGGGATGTCTAGGAAATCTATTTGGGTCAGTTTTTCCACAATTGGGTGAACCCACAATACAAGTGGACTATCTCATGTTTGACGATAGAGGGGGGAAATAGATTGCATTTCCCCCTATTGTGGACTGTTTTTAGTATGTGTTTCCTAAGGACTTATTTTGTCTTCCACCTGAGAGAGATATTTATTTCAAGATAGAGTTCTTTGCAGAAGAACCTATCTCTAATCCATTATACAGAATGGTAACAGCACAGATCTAGCAGCATATAAATCAATTAGAGGAATTGGAAAGAAGGGGTTCATTCATTGTAGTACATCACCTTGGAGATCTCCATGGTTTTTTCTAAGAAGTATTATGGGTACTTGTAGTTTTGTTTCGATAATTGAAATTTGAATCAGATGATGGTTAAGAAAATTTACCCTCCTTCACGAATAGATGATCATTTTGACTAGAAAAGAGGTGCATTAGTGTTCTCCATGATTGATCTGATTTCAAGTTATCATCAACAGATGATGAGACCTTTCATTATACCGTGAACTACATCAAAGAGTAGGTATTGGTTATATGTTTTTTTGGTGATGTTTTTTGGGTTGACCAATGTGTCGGCACTGTTCATGGTATTAGTGAATCAAATCGTTCACCCCTATATGGATTAGTTCGTAGTTTTATTAATTGATGACATCTTAGTGTACTCCCAAACTAATAAGGATCGGGCCGATCAATTTTACATCATCTTGAGTAAACTCACGGAAAATAGGCTATATTTCAATCTATCGAAGTTTCAGATCTAGATTTATGAAGTTAATTTCTTTGCTGACATCTTCTATGAATATGGCGTGTTAGTGGACCTATAAAATGTGTAGGAAGTTCTGTGTTGGGAGAATCTCAAGAATTTTTCTGATGTGTGAATTTTTCTAGGTTTTGTGGGATATTACCAAATGTTCATTAAATACTTTTCTTGCATGAAATCACCTTTTTGGGGATTTACCAATAAAGGAATTAGGTTTGAGTGGTCTGAGGAATGTGATAATTTTTCTAGAAGCATAATAATCCATTGATTTCAACCCCATGTATGATTTTTTCCAAGCCCGATAAGGGATATAATATTTTTATGATGCGTATGGTGTATGACTTGGAAATTTTTTTGATGCAGGATGAGCAAGTGGTAGTGTATGGGTCATGATAGCTGAGACCTCATGAATGAAATTAACCTACACATGATCTTTAATTGGCTGTAGTGGTGTCTGTATTAAAATGTAGTTGACATTACTTGTTGGGATAGTGGTTCATGGTGTATACTAATCAAAAAATTATTAATTTAACCTTCTCTCAAAGTGATTTAAATATTTGATAGCATATATGGGTTGATTAAATACATTTTTTTTATTTTTAAAAGGCTTACATGTCAAGGAAGGGGAATAATGTTGTAGATTCCCAATGTCAGAAAACATAAAGTCAGGTTGTTCAAGAGTTTACCTCTAAGTAGAAGATAATATAATTTTTTGCCAATACGCATCTAGAGGTACTATATGGGTAAAGGTAGATGAACCTTGAATTCATATCACTTGATTCCAGGATTTTGATCTGGGTTAAAGAGATTCAGCTTTTGGTTCTGGGGTTTTTTGATATGAGGGAAAGAGTTAATGGAGGGGAGTCACCTTCTTAGAGTTTAATATTGGTTGATCTCTAGTGTACATTCATGGTCATGTTGTGGTTCTTGAATGTTTGTGAGAATATTTTATAAACAAGAATCATGAATCAATGTCGGTTTTTCACATTTGTTTGACTATGTTGTATTGTGGTATTCATAGGTTTTATTGGTGTTTTGGAAAAAATAAAGTGGTTTTGGGTTTTTTATGTCATGCCTTAACTGTCAATAGGTGAAGGTCGATACTCAATTCCTTGGTGGGTTGCGATTTCCATTTAAAATTATGGAATGAAAGTGGTATTATATAAGGATTGATATCATAGTAGGTCTTTTGGGGACCCCTCATAAGAACAATGTAATCTGGGTGAGAGTGAATTGATTGACTAAGGTGGGTTAGTTCTTACCAATCCAATATACTTTCACCATTGATCAGTTGGATGAGTGTTATTCCTCGGAGATAGTGCGGTTTTATGGAGTTCTGAGGAATATTTTTTCAGATAGGGATTTGTATTTCACGTTGTGATTTTTGGAGGGATTACATAAGTTCTAGGTACCCGAGTGTTTTTTGAGAATGAATTTCCATCCGCAGATGGATGTGTAGTTAGAGTGTACAAATCATGATCTATTATACATGTTGAGGGAATGTATCCTAGATTTTGGTGGTTCATGGGAAAAACAAATATCTCTTGTTGAATTTTCCTATGAAAATATTTTTTAGGCTATACTTAAAATTTTACCATTTATGTGATCTATGGGTGGCCATGTAGATCACCATTATGTTGGATAGAAGCTAGAGAATCAGGGAGGTTGGGACCACGTCTCATGTAAGAGATATTGGAGAAGGTTCAGTTGGATTAAAAATTTATGAAGACAACTCAGATTATATTGAATTCATAAGAAGACCAGATTCATAGGCCTCTCGAGTTTATGGTGAGTGATAGTACATTTCTCTATGTGACTTCAAGGTTCGATCACAATCGAATTTAGATATAGGAAAAGTCAGCACCCATGTACTTAGGGATATTTGAATTAATATAGATGATTTTACCAATGGTGTATTGTTTAGGTCATCCACAATAATATAGTGGTATTCATGACATGTTTCAAGTTTCACTTCTTCAGTTGAATCACCCTAACTCATATCATGATGTTAATGTTATGGATGTCGAGATTTTGGATGATGAATATTTTGAGGAGAATCCAGTTCATTTTGTTGATCTTAGTAATAAATTATTGTGGGGAATGTTTGTGCCCTTATTTCATGTTACGTGGTAGCATGTAAATGTTCATGAAGAAACATGGGAGTATGAATTAGATATGTGATCCTAGTTTCATGACAACTTTGCTTTGAAATCATAGTGATTCTTGAGAATGCGGCTTCAGGATGAGAAATTATAAGGTGGAGAAGATGCAAGACCGCATATATAGGGGAGGTGTGTCTTTGTTTAGATATTGGTTTCTATATCATTATTTTGGTTAATGAAAATTTTCCCAGTAGTATGAGGGGACTCATGGGTGTTTTGGGGGTTTAATAAATGATAGGAAGGAAAATCGGGCCAACCTATACAAGGTGCACGGTTGGAGAAAAGATATGTTAATCGTATAGCCTTCCTAGAAAAACCATGGAATCATAAACATAAATGTTCCACATGGTTGGAGAATGTTTTTAAAAACCATATTCGGCTCTTAAGGTTACCATGTGATTCAACCTCCATTAGGTAGTGGATTACACATGGTTTTTTCATGTTTTGAAAAAATATGTAGTTAAACCATTATTTCACCTATGAGGTGGCATGTTTCTAGTGATGAGGAAATCGTCCTACAAGAGTCATCATCCGCCTATTTTATATAGGGACAGGTTCTAGTCAAATTCACCATTTCATTAGTTTCGACCCATTCTATGTCATTATCCTTTAAAGGAGGGTTGGATTAACCCCACTGAGAATGGGAAATTTCTCCCCTCTATACTGTGAGGGAGATGCCATTGACAGATGGTTCTCGAAAGGGATTGCATGGGGTCATGTACTTGTGCAATTTAACCCCATCAGATATAACTTCCTTGGATAGTCTCCAATAGGTTTATTCCAAGAGAAAGAAACACCCAACAGACCTGGTATCCAGGATTCATGGACCCTCTTTCCAAAGGTTGGCACTCGTTGATCTATGATTCAACAAACTACATTTAAGGACTCCATTGGTCGAGAGAATTGGATTTTTGGATCACCGCACTCTTTTTGGGGGAGGATTATTACCTGTTCTGGGACTCGCTTCTAGATTTAAGTCATGTTCATAAGTTTTTGTTTCCTTGGTTCATTCCTGCATGTGTCCATGTGATACCCCAGGTTTGCAGGATCGTCATAAGAAAATATCTACATTATTTTACAGAGGAAATACTAACTAGATTCGTACAATAAGGATCTATCAAGATTATAATCCTTCATAGGGGAAAGAAGGTGGTTTGATACTGGAATTGGACCCATATGATCGGTTTTCCACATTCATCAAGTGAGGAATCAGAACCCATGTATTTCAGAATTGTGCGGGGCTTAAGCATGGACGCTTCCCATTTGAGGGGACATTATTAGGTGATCCCTTTATAATGGGCACCCAATTGTGCTCAGACCTTCATGTTGGTATTCTATGTATCCTAGTTTGATCTGGAATCAGATTTCTCGTAATTTCGATGGTGTGGGGCTTATGTGTGGAAGCTACCACTTTACGGGGACATGGTCGGGTGAGACCTTTGGGATGGGAACCCTTTTGAGATTGGGGCTTCAAGTAGGCATACAACATATACTGGTTTGTTTAGGAATCATATTTCTTGTAGTTCATATTTGTGTGGATGTTTTAAACATCACACACCATTAAGCCCACATTAGTCATGCTCAGTGTGAGAAACAAGAGTTTGTGAGAGATCCAACATACCACATGCTTCCTCTCCTGCAGGTGGGAGAGGGTGAGCCTACAGCAAACGAGGCCGTGGAGACTATGGGAGAAGGTGTGAAGCGACGATCCTTTCAATGTAAAATGACATTAAATTTCATGCAACTCAGCCTTAGAATGTTGGGGACTGACCACAATGGGAGATCCCCAGAACACATTTTGGGAAGCGGAGGAGTGTCATCCTCTTCAAAAAGTGGAAACGAACATCGCCTCGTTGGCTAATCATCATTCCTTAATTAATGGAAAATCATTTGATAACCATTAATCCTTATAATGTGGTGGTTCATGTTGGAATCCCATGGTTGGACTCTGGGTTACCATGGGAATGTAGACCCACATACATCCTTGAAACGCAAACTGTTTTGGGGAGAGCCTTTGTGACAACGCTTACAATGGGTACGTAGAATCAAATGGGTGCGTTGATACACCCAATGGTCTGATCATACGAGTATTGTGGCTTTGGAGAAAGCTTTGGCCTAATTCTTGATTACTAGTTCGAAAATGGATTATGAAGGACTGGACGGTAATAGAGGGAGGGGATTTGAACAGAAGTAAATAATACCCAAAACACCCCATTCTGCACACTAATTTCTTATGAGGGATGGTGGAAGCTCCGCATACCGTAGTGGTATGTGGCCATAGGGGTCATTCACATATCGATGATGTATGCAGGCATGGGTATGGACCACCACACACCACGGTGGTCTGTGGCCCATCACATTGCTTTGGGTTCCATCCACATACTGATGTAGTATGCGGTGCCAAGATAAATCCGTGTAGTGGTACACTGTCTGGAAAACCATATTGAAATAGGTTTCATGGGATTATAATTCTCATGGAGTTCATCTGTGGGAATTATGTGGTTCATAGTTTTACAATTAGATCTATGTTTCTATTATTATTATTATTCAGTTCCCCCATTTTATGGATCTTTGTTGGCTATACCTGCAGAGAGAGTGGTTCACAATTAGAGCTTCGCCAATGATTCCAGACTGAAGCAAGAATCTTCCCTGAGTTCTATCTTCCAACTTCTAGGTTCCCTTCTAGATTTTGGCATCCATCCTTTATCAATTACTTCTATTCTCCTTTTGTAGAAAATTGTTGCAATTGAATCTATGGGCATATGACACCATTTGAGTAGGCCTGTAAAGAGATATATTATCCCGCAGAAGAATCATTCCACCAGGGTTTATGGAGGATACGTCTCGCGACCATGGTTCGTGGAACACTGCTGATTTTCTTCATTTGTGAACCATTAATATTGAGAGATGGTTTTTGGATGGCCTTCGAGCATATAAGTACTTTTATGATGTGGTATGGGGTACACTGTGTTCTTTGGTCATCGTTCTATGGGCCATCACCTCATGAATCATTCTGCGAACCAGTGGTTCGTGATCCAGGCGGTCTGCAAACCCTTCCTGATGATGGTATGTGGGCCATTTAAAATACTTTTAAAACTTATGTTCCTTCATGTTTATTCTGAACATTGTTACTCAATTTGTTTCCACTCACCTTGATAGACTTGTAGTAGTACTTTCTTCCTATTACAAAGTGATTGTGGCATTATTTTCATCCCTTTGCAGAATTTTTAGGACCCTACAAATTCCCCTCATTGGAATGAGGTCCGTTCAAAACCAAAAAGAGACTATACCTATATAGAAGCAGTCATGAACTGAAATGGATTGTAGTATAACTGAAAGGCTCGATGGGAGAGGACCACAACTATATATAGGGGGACATTTCATTTTCCTTTTACCGTTTCACGTGGTTAAAAGCGCTCTCCATTTCCCTGGCTTCCACTAAATTTTCATACCGTACTTCCTACGAAAATTTATTTCATAAAACACTTCGTATATACTGTGAACCAATCATTTGGACATTTATCTATCCACAAACCAAATTTCGGACTTCGCGAATGGCATTGTGGAATTCAAAACCTAAAAATTGGATTCTGTAATGAAGGAAGCTACGCAGATTTTGTGTCTGCATACTGATCTTGATCTGACGAATCAACCTTTATGAATTATTAATCCCAACATAAACCTTTCATCCACAACTTTCTAAAATTAACTTAACGATGCCTAGGATCACGTTATCCACCTTCCATGAACCCTTTTTTTTCCGTCCAACTCTCCATGGACCATAAACTCATGGTTTCTTTGCGTTCCATGGGTGTATGTGGTGTAACGCTCCCACGTAACATAGTAGTACGCTGTAGTTTCTTCCCCACATCATGTAGTATGCGAAATGTGCCTAATGCATACCATTTCTAGGAATAGGAATTTGATCTTTATTTGGAAATATTTTTACATCCTCTAACCATTTTTATATAAACTCTATCATGCAATTTTTATTGGACTATATTTTTGTTGACTATTGGATTTTCTTGTGCAAGTTATAATGGCTACATCGTAGGATGCTATGGATATTTATGCTTCTTCTGAGGCTACTATCACATACCTTGTTTCTATTGCTGATGAAATATCAATGAACATGGAAGATTTTCTCAACTACTAAACTATGTTTATTCCATTTCAACAAACTCTAGGGAATCTACTTACGTTGATCCAATAGGTGTACCCAATTTCAGACAGGCTTCCTTCTTACGGGTTTCGCCTATTGTATGACACAACGATCCCAGTGCCAAATTCAATCGATCAACCTATCACCAGGATATTTAATACCTCCATTAAAAAAGAATTTATTACATCCAAGTTGAAGGACCTTAAGAAATATACCTCGTCTAGGTCCTTTTTGAACTACTCACCTCAAATGAGAATCTTGTTTGGTCATCCTCACGGGATCTTCGCTCTGGAGGCCCATTTTCCATGGACTGGGTGTGGCATTTTGGGTTTTCTAGAGTTGTGAAGAATAATGAACTGAGCTATATACTGTGGGACTGTATGAGGCCTCTTCGGATTCATAAACATACACCCATCATCCTAATACCCATATTTCATTGATCTTATGTATGTGGAGTCTAGACATTAAAACCTTCTATTTAACCCATATGAAGATCGTCATCAGTCTTTGGTACATCCTTATAATATCATGAGTTCCTATCATTGAAGACATGTATGTTGAATTCCTTCCTCTATCCACTATTTGTGATAATAAGGAATGAACCCCCCCTATCTAGGAAACTCATCATTCAAGAAAAGATTCATTTAAAGGTAATTGACCCCTATCTGAAGCAGTACATTCCATTTGATGACTAGTTGGGAACTTATGTTATGAATACTTCTCTATAGCCTGATCCACATAGACCAAGTTATTTTCTTACAAGAACCACCCAGATGCAAGTGGGTTCTTACGAGCCCCCCTGGAAGAAGGGAATTTTCAAAAATGGGGATTGGGGTTCATCTCTAACGTCGATCAATTATTTCAACTAGCGGCTTTCATGGGCATGTTTTTTGAGTGGGTGGATCAGACCATCATGGAAATATGGTGGTGTAAGAGCCTCATCTTTTTCCATGTCCACTCAGATGGCCACCATCAGATGTATCAATTTCACTATCCTAGTGTTGGCCATGATTTATTTTCTACTGGGTCGATTTAGTGAGGTGGGGCCACCTTATTGGATGATTGGCCCCATCCGAATTTTTGGGGATTTATGGGAGATTTCATAAGAGGTTATTCTATCATTAGTTTCTTACCAATTCTGTATTCCTCTTCTCAACATATCTTTAGAGCACCAGCGGGGTCATGCCCGTGGTTTGGGATTTACAAGATAAGAAAGAGGAGAATACTGAAAAGAATGAACATGACTGAATGGATTATCTCAATGTTGAAAATAATTTCCCTTATCACCCTTATGATTACACTACTGGTACTATTACAAATATATAATCTGAGGACATTTTCAATCAAATTTACTTCTTTTCTTTGATATAAGGTATCCTGGTCACCCATATCGAAGTGGTGCTTATTTGTAAGGGATATACACCCTGCCGATTTAGTCTTTATTTTAAATATGTCTAGATGTTGTGACCTCCATCTATAAACAATGCTCATCAAGAGAAGAATATAATGATATCCCATCATCTAGGGATAATTTTCACCTGGGAGTACACCCAGTGTCTAGCCAGACATCCAAATCCTGGGTATTTCGTGCCCTTCCTCACTAAAAACTATGTTGAGGCCTTGGTTAAATAATATATCTATGGACAACTAGCTGACCTATTTCCTATCATGGAAACATCCAAGGCGTCTAAGAAAGGGAAAGGAGAAACACAAGGGGGGTTTTGAACACTGTCGACCATGAAAAGTCCTCTAAAGTCCTCTTTCCCCCCACCCGAGGATTGTTGTGAAAGATGGGGTTATGGACTCACCGCCGGCTGAACAAGATACTGAAGATGTTGCTGGGAGTTCACAATACATTCTCTCTATGACCAATTTTCCAATGGCCTAGAGGCAATGGGACCATCCAAAAGTCCATCCATCCACTCATGAACAGACCCCTCATGATTTATGGTAACTCCTATGAACTAGTGATGATTCTATTTCTGTCCTTGACTACGTGTCAGCACCCGCTGACCTTTGTTTTGATGAGGATCAATATTGGGTGAGTTTCTAAATTAATAACCTTGAAACCCTCATCCACTCCTGAATTGGTCACAACAAGTACTCACATCATGTATTTTCCATGTTGTGACCACAAACCATTGATGATGATGATGAGGTTGTTGGATCGCCTATTGCAGCTTCCATAGAAAATACTTCTTACTTCATCCCATCGTCTCATAAACGATCCTATTATCGAGGAAAAGAGTGTGTAGGGACCACCGAGAAACATTTTAGGTTGTCGAAACCCACTATGTCCCCATGCATCAACCCTCCAACGGCGGCCATTCGAATTTCAACTGCATTTCCAGATGTCGAGATAGTTTGGGGTGAATTGAGGGGAAATGCATCCAATGAAGACATATGAAGTGTTATTCAGGATAGTTTCTTCAAACTTCTAGGATTTTGGGGATCCATTGATCCTACCTATATTTATGTCAATGAAGACCCTGAAGATGTGTCTTTTTATTTGAATGAGATTGAAAAGTGTCTCCACGCTCCTGTGGATAGGCGTTACTGGTCCAACCATGTGGTGTTGATCGTAATACTCCCATGGTTTATGGGATACGTTTTATCTACAACCTCTAACGGTAAATTGTTTTAATGTCAAGATATAATGGTCTCCCTCCCCTTTTTATTTTTTAGAGCCCTAGAAGATCTCGGGAAATGCCTTTTCCCCAGTTTATTCTCATGAAGGTACTGCAGCTGGGGAGTGTGTCCTCTCAATGGTAGGGGTATAGTGGAAGGATCCATTGGAGCCGAAGAACATATGGAAGTGGTTATTGTCGACACATTCAAGGAATTGCATCCTCTATATCCTCTTGGTGGTCTTATTCTGGATCCACCCCCCCAGAAAATCATTGAAATACAAGAAACCCTCCCAACTGTCAAAGCGTATTTGGAGGGGAATCATTAGTAATTGTCTGTTTTCCTAGTGATTGAACCTAGAATTATAATCCTGTTGACTAACTGGTATATATATATACTTTGACATAAGGACTATAGGTAAACATATGATGACCACTCAAGCATTTACAGCTCCTATCCCTTTTAGGGTAGAGCAAGAGTCACCACATTTTACGGCAAAACAAAATAGGGAAACATGGGTATCTAAAGAGACTAGGGGTATTATTGACCTTTGTGGTGTGATATTACCAGCTCAAACATTAACTATCCCAATAATAGAAGGATATCTTGAATTTGAGGGCTCACATGATCATGTAGAGTCAAATCTCATGGAGAGAGATAGGGTCGTATTTTCAAAAAGGGGTCGACTCCTGTGGAGAGCCCCAAGCCTTGCGGGATCATGGAAGGGATTCAAATATTTATGAACTAGTAAATCATGATCAGATGACATTTTTTCAATAGAGGGAGTCACTCCTGATATTGATATTGTGCCTACTCATGGTGGCTCTGGGCACATCATAGTTGAGGAGGCTGATGTTTTGACCCCTGAAAATTTAGAGTAGGCTATCTTGACCTTTTTCCAGTTTTGAGAGGGGTTATGTTTTGTATCCCTAGGATTTCAAGACCAGTATCATTATCTATACTGACCATCCCAATGGTCAATATATCAATCCACAACCATATGAGGCCCTTCTTGAGGGCTCCTATTTCGGCCAAGCATGGCCCTAGGCCTTCAGTATTCACATGTATACACAGTGCAAAACTTATGATTGAAAATGAAGAGACCCCTGATTTAGATAGTGACACTAATTCAGGGGTGAGAGGTACTGAAGCGCTCTCCTCCCCATACATAAAATTAAAACAAATAACCATTGAAATATCACTATATGCCTCAATTTTTTCATTCATTAAAATTACTAAATACGATGTCGTTGTATGGACAAGCAATGTTGTAGCTGTCGGATCTAGTCCCTCTCTTATGAAGTTCATTCCCAACTAAATTTCATCATTAGGGAGTGACTCTGAGACCTATCAATAAATCTTTCTTGATCTTCATCCCATTCGGAAAAATTCATGGTGAAACATTTGGAGATTAATTTTTTGGACCCCATTGTCCAAGATTCTAGTGAAAATTCCAATGTTTCACCATAATGATTTGGATCTAGGTTTAGGTGAATTTTACAATAATGGTAATTATGATATAGTAAGGCATGTGGTTACTACTAGGGAATCAACTGGTGTTATTGAATCTATAATTTACATGGTTGAGTCGATGGTTTATCTCACTGCTTCAAGGAAAATTCTTATTGAAAAAATTGAAAATCATGTTGGAATGTTTGCAAGGATTCAAAACAAAATCATTTAGAAAGAGTATTTGATATAACAACTCGACCAGGAAGTGGATAAACAAAGCCAAAAATTGGAGTGGATTAAACAAGAGCAAGCTAGAGCTACGGTTGCCGTTAAGGAGGGGTGATGTCAAATGAAAGAAGGGGAAATGACCAGCCTTCAATCCATAAAGGAAGAAGATGTTCTGCAAGCGAGCATGGAGGATGGAAATAAGAATTTATTGAAGCTCCACCAAGTTTTTGAGGTTTCACATCAATCATTAATGCAACATTATGAATTTATAGAACGTCTCTTGTAAAAATCATATCTTGCTTACAAAGAAAGGATCCAGGTTGTGGATTCCCACCATATATTTTTATGAAATACGATGGAACCCATTTTACTTTGAATTATTCTTATTTTCCATTTCTTGTCATGTCAATTGATCACAATAAATCATATAAACATTTTTTCGATAAGGTATTAATTTAAAATCATTATTTTTAAATTGAAATAATCGAATCCGGCATTAATTTTTTCCTGATCCATGGGAATCAGCGAGCGTAGTTTAACTGTTGCTGATGTTTTATGGAACACCTCACGAAATTTTATGCCTTTTTCCATTATTTACCTATTTTTTATAACCCTTCTTGGAATGGTCTTAGTGATATTAACATTACATTTCTTAGGCTGCCATTTTTGGTTTTTCAACCTGAAAAACATAACATCAATTTTTATGGATCAACGTTTTTAATGAACTGATACTCGACTTTTACCTAGAGGTGACTTTGGTTGATTTTACCTCTGCAAATTATGCCATATTTTTCATTCTCTGGATGTTCAAATTCCTTCCAATCAAACTTATTACTGATTTTTTAGGTCGAACAACTTTGAAAAAACATAACGGGGCAGGGCCATAATTCTGGATCGTCAGCTAGGAATGTTATAATATCCATTAAGACATGGATTAAGAATTTTTTTTGCCCCAAATTTGTGAATTTTGGACATGCATGAGCCTCGAGCTCTATTTTAGGTGTAAAGTGGTTATAAAGGGCTCTATTGTGGGGTATTTTCTTTTGATTGACGAATGTTTTGTAGGAAAAATATGTAGATCCAGTAGGGCATTGTGTGCATAGTCAAAAAAAGGTGTCCGTAGAACACTTGCCTCCCATTTCCGATGTCCTAATAGGGTTTGAAAAACTTTTAATTAATTTTGATGGTGGGAACTATTGTGGGTGGCTGATCTGAGTAGTGGTTTCCAAAAAATATATTAGGTACATTCATATCTTCTTTGATTGGGGAACTGCCCTAGCGTGATTCTTACATGCATAAGGTAGAGTTGGTGAATGGCCAGTTCAGTTAGAGGTCTTTTTAATTTCAGGGTTACTTTGAAAGAGGATGGTATACTTTCCATTATCTAGGGGGAATCTTTATCTATTGTGTGACAAGAAATTAATTTCATTTGAGCATATGGAAAGTAGAAAGGACTCTTCAGAGAATGAATTTTCCTTTGATTGACAGTCGTTTTGTAGGTGGTATATGTAGAGACCCTGGGGCATGATGTGTATAGTCAAAAAAAGGTTTATCCAAGAAACTGGCCTTCCATATCTGATGAACATGAAGGATTATGGTGATTGGGAACTTTCTGAATACTGTATGTGACCTTTGACAAGGGGTGAACCTAAACACCAAAAGGGACATTTTAGATGAAATTCTCTGGGAAACCCAAAAATGAGTGGGGATACTCTTCTTTTGTATGTGGATTAACTAAATGAATATAGATGGGGTATCTTTAGAAACCTTCAAAGGGACCATAGATGAATTGAGCCCATATGTTCTGATATATCTAGGATGTTTATAGGGGAAAATGTAAACCATGACATCAAGGGCCCTTGAATAAAGTGGGATGTAACATGTCTTGGAATCACTTGGGAATACAATTATTGGAGAGGACTCTCATGGGAATGAGTTTTCCTTTGATGATGATTATTTTGTAGGTGACATCTGCAAAGCCATTGGGGCCGGATGTGCATAGTCAATCAAAGGTGTCCATAGGACACCGGTCATCCATCATAGATGGACATGAATGATTATGGGGATTCAATATTGGTCATAGCATTGAGTTTAATGTATGTAAGAAGTGTATCCGGATATATTGGAGACATTTGGGTTGTGATTTAATCATTTAATTAGATCTCCCTTATGTGGATAAGACTCACATGTAGGGTGAGGCGTTCATCCCATCATTGGGGTACCCTGTCATTTAATGTCACATGGACAGGGCGTGGGGTTCCATTTGGGGAAGGGAATCGTGACATGCCTTTTATGGACGTGCTTCTTGGACCAAACTATTGGACTTTTTTTTGCATAATTTCTTGGTGGTTCTATAGCTAAGATCCATCGTCTCACATGAGCTATTCTCGGTTTAAGAAACTAGGAATTACAAGGGTTCCATATCACCACCTAAGGATGAAAAAATCAACATCAGAGGGCACTTTATGATTAAACCATTTTTATGTAGTCTAATGTCTTATAGTAAGGAAATTTTTTGGCCAGGTAGTTTATTGTCTTTTGGTGAGGACATGATGCTGTGAAGTTAAGATTCATACAACAAGGATGATTTTTCTATCATATAGATTTTTAATAGCTTTGAGTTTATCGCAATACGGATGTCCTGGAATTCCTTAGACGTTAGTGATGATAGAAGATGTAAACCATAGTCTCAAGGGGACACATGGATTAGGAGGTGAGACATGAGGCTTAAAAATCCAATTGGGCATACCAAGACGAGAGAGGACTCTCTTGGGGATGAATTTTCTATTGATTGAGGGTCGTTTTGTAGGATAAATATGTAGAACCACTGGGGAATGATGTGCATAGCCAATCAATGGTTTCCACAGGACACTAGACTTACATCTTAGATGGAAATTAATAATTATGAGGATCAATGTTTTCTAAGAGTATGTAGTTTGAAAAACATGAATGATGTGTCTGGGAATGTAATAAATACCCACACCGCGATTAACAATGAACTATTAGAGCCTCCTCATGGATCTGACTCATATGTATAGGGGGAGGCAAGATCTTTTGACTTCTCATGAGTGAGGGGAACGTGTGGGATATGGTAACACTGAGAATTGGTGCACACATAAATATTGAATAATTTCACAGTTTAAAGTCATTCAGTTAGGACCTTTTATACACTCCTCATACAAGTATGGCCTATGCACTTGGAAATAATTATTTTTTTGTGGTGTCTAGGTCGGGATGAAAAATCTGGGAATCTCTACGTACCAACAAGGGAAATAATCAATCCATAAATAGTTATGAATGTTCCCTATAACGATCTGGCTCGGTCCATGTGTGAGGAAATATGAGGGAATTTTTTTAAATGATGGCTGGGCCGAGATGCCAAATCTGGGTGTCACTATACATCCGACAAGGGTGAGAATTAAGACATACATAGTTCTGAAAATTCCCTATAGCGATATGGCTCGATCCATGTGTTACGAAATAATGTAGATTTTTCTAACTGATGATTTGGATGGGATTCCAAATTTGTGTTTCACTGCGTATCTTGAAAGGGGGGGAATGAGGCCATACATAGATCTGAATATTCCATGTACCAATCCTACTTAGACATG
The DNA here is from genome assembly GCA_963277665.1 of Viscum album. Taxonomy (NCBI): domain Eukaryota; kingdom Viridiplantae; phylum Streptophyta; class Magnoliopsida; order Santalales; family Viscaceae; genus Viscum; species Viscum album. Next base: position 1,960,605,527 of record OY728165.1, read on the forward strand.
GGGTTAGGAAGATTTTTTATTCATTTTTTATGGGTCCCATAATTACCATACTTCTCTATAACTATCTTTCCTAAGATAATTCTTACCACTGATCCTATGCTCATGTGATTTATACTCGATGTGAGAAACTAGGAGTGGAAATTGGGTTTTATTCTCAAGTGTTTGGAGGTAGAGGATATGATGGAGGTATTTTTTGTGGGGATGGGCCTTGATTGATGATTGAGGAGTCACTACGTATCCTTTGAGGGAAATAATCAAGACATATGTAGATCAATGAGAGACCATGCAGTTTATCGTTATGCGATTAGGATGCATTATGCCATTCAGTTTAATGTCATAGAGCGAGGACACGAGGGTATGCCGTTTATAATCATTCAGTAATGATGGGTTCCTTACTGTTTAATGTAATGTGGGAAGGACTATGACTCATAGTTTACGGTCCTGGTTTTTAGAACATGAATTTGCGGTATCACAACAAATAGTTTAAGGTCTTAGAGTCGGGATGACAAATTATACAATACATTTTAATGTCATTTTAGTAAGGAAAACATCTCATAGTTTAGGGTCATAACGTTTTTACCATGACTATTAATTTATTACCACTCATAGTTTAAGGCCGTAGAGTTTGTACCATGACTCTTACTTTATTACTACTCAATGTTTAAGATCATACAGTTTGGACCATGACTTGGGTATTACTATTATGCAAGGCCCCTATTCAGAAACGTTGTATTTGTGGGACCCATGATGAGATTTATGTCCATTGATATCAGGGCATATTCTCTATTGTAATAGACCCTATGTATGACATACGGTTCGCCTCACATTGGTTCATGATTTGGGGGATTCATCTCTAGAATCATTGGGGTTATAAGGACTAACACCATTTCTCCTTCAGGGAAAGAATGAAGGAGAACCATTTTTTTAAGGATCGTGCGATCCGATATAGATATATTTCCAAATGGGGTAATGCGTGCAACCATTTTTTATATAGATGCTCTAACTCATCAATCATTCTGTAGGATTGTTCGTAAATGGACAGTGGATAGGAAATGAACACAAAATTTAATGGCCCTTGGATTTCAATGGGTAAAACTACCTCTCCGAGTATAATAGTGAGCATGGGGCCACCTAGGTGGGAGTGTGGGGCGTGGGTCGATAAGCCCACAAAGCATGAAATAACTTGTCTTGCCACAATTTCTTATCCTTATCTAACATTTTTGGATTATTTTGAATAGAGTATTATTGAAAGCCTCTATCTTGCCATTGGTCCCTACATGGTAGAGGGATGAACAATTGGCTTTGATTCAATACTCATGGTATAGCCTTTCCAACACAAAAAAGAAAAGGTTGGTGTTGTTATCTGTCAGTATTTTATGAGGGACATCAAATCTAGTAATGATGTTGGAATTCCCAAATCTGATGATGATTTATTCCCTGACTTCTTTAAGTGGCATGGATTCAGCCCATTTGGAAAAGAAGTCAGTTTTTGTGAGTATGAACTTGAAATTTCATTCTGTGGCAAGGGGATATGGTCCCATAACATCCATCCCCTAGGTGGCGAATGGCCATGTGTACATAGCGGTATAATGTAACGTTGGGTGTTGGTGTATAAAATTTGCATGGACGTGGATGGAATGGAACTTCGTGGTGAATATGGAAAAATCATGTACAATAGTGGGTTAATAATACCCAATCCTTCGGATTTGGTGAGATATCATGGTTGCTAATTGGTGTACTCCACATGCTCTGGCATGCACTTCATTAATGACAACAATAGTATCTTCTCCCTCAATGAACTTGTGATGGATTCCGTCGAGGCCTCATTTGTAGAGAACGTTTTTCTAGTTTACCCCATTGTACAATGAAATGTTGACTGCCCATCTTCAGACTTGTTCCCTTCCAGCCCAATCTGGTGGGTGTTCCACTTTATGAAGAAAATTTGCAATGGGATTTATCTAGCATGTGGCATGATAATAAGGCTCGTATATGGGGCTAATTTTGTCGATCTCCTACGTATTGTTCTGGATAAATGACAAGACCATCAGGAGGTGGGGAATTCTAATGACATTTTCATCCCAGTATAGATCATCCAATTCCATGACTATATTTTCCAAATCATGGTCTTGAGCATTTTGTGATCAGGGGACATAAGTAAATGTTGGTTCTGATGGGAATTCATCCATCTGTTCAAAAACATGGTTCATCAAGGGGGAAAATACTTATTTATTAATGGCATAGTCACCATTTTCCTATTTTATGACTAGATATAAACCACCATTTATCATTATGTGTATGTATTTCATAGGAAGTTCTAGTTCTAGGTGCACAATGAGGGCATGATATTCTGCTTCATTATTTGTACACTCTTATGCAATCATGAAAGGGTATGGGAGGACGACCTTTTCGGGGGATACGAGGATAATTCCAAGACCCACTATATTATGCTTGGGATCCTTCATCCTTTTCCCAATCGAGCTTCATGAAGATCTATCGACTTAAATTTCCCATAACTAGGGGTCCTCCTCGACAAAGAACACTTCTTAATCTAGAAGTTCAGCATCCAACGATGTTGTTTCTTTCGAGGGATTCTCTATCAGGAAGTATGCTTACACTTAGCCTTCGATGGCCTTATAGGGTATGTACCAAATATCAAACTATTTTAGAATGGCCAATCATTTTCATATACAAAAATTTAATATGGTATATTTTAGGATATATTTGAGCGGGTTGCAGCGCGAGACTAGGGGGACCTCATGGTGCTTCAGGTAATTAATGAGTTTTTGAACTGCAATGATTAGGTGTAGGTAGTTCTTTTATAAATTTTAACTCTGAGTTTCAGCATGAATAATTGTTTGACTAGGGTTATAGAGGATTTTCTCACTACTGGAATCATTTTTCTTAGGGAAGAGGGTACCTAATGACCGTTCCAAGAAGGTCACATACAAAATTGGTGGTCCTCCCTTAACTAGTGGCATCAGTACCGGTGTTCTCAGGATATATCATTTGATATTATCAAAAACTTTTTGGCAATCATTACCCCCCTAATATGTAACTCCTTTCTTCATGGACCTGGTGAAAGGAAATCTTTTACCCACTAGGATGTCTATGAAGCACCAAATGTAGGTGATGTGCCACTAGAGACCACTCAACCCAATGAGTTTGTGATGTGGGGACAATCCAATGATGGATTTTGTCTTCTCAAGGTCGGCATCGATTTCATGATGGGGTACAAGGAAGATGAAGAATTATACAGAGGTAACGCCAAAGGAACACTTTAGGGGATTTATCTTTAAACTATGTTGTCTCAATTTTTTGAAGACAGTTTCATGATCGGCCAGGTGTTTGGAGAGCTATTGTGATTTAACCACAAGATAATCGACATAGAACTCGATAAAATTCCCTGTGAAAGGCTTGAATATGCAGTTCATGGGGGCTGAAATGTAGCCCCAATATTTTTTAGACCAAAGGCCATCAAATTATAAAAGAAGACTCTCTATGAAGACCTAAAATAAGTATGTTCTTCATCCCCCTGGGCCATCCAAAACTAGTCTTATCCAGAATAGTTGTCCATGAAAAGAGGGCTTCATATCTGGTGTTTTAATCGATCAACAATATGTGATCAGGAACGGGAAATTTTCTTTTGGGAAATATCGATTAAGGTCTCAAAAGTAAATGGAAATTCAAATATTTTTGTTCTTCGTTTCAATAGAGACTATTTTTTCCCAGCCAAATCAGATACTAAACTTCATATTTGAAGATGTATTTGATCAAATTATCAACTTTGGCCTCTATTCTAGAAGTATGCATTAGGTGGGTCCTTCTAGCAGCCTACTTGTAGCACCGATGATCTTATGGTAAGCCCAGATATTGAGTGGAGACATCAGGATCAATGCCAATAATTTCTATATAATTATTGAAAAAACTTCTCAATTTTTCTTCCAGACAGAGGTATATGGCACTTAGTCCACGACAAGTATAGCCACAATAATCAGAGTGGGCTATAGGTCATGTTAGGTGCTAAGGTATAGCCACTTATGTTCATAAATTATTGTAGAGACAACTTCTTTGAATGCATGAGGGGAATCTCTGAGGTCTTCTTCTTCTTCACCTTCATTTAATTCTTCTTCTGCTTCCACTTTTTACTCTTCTTATGGAGTGAGGAATCTTGAGATGATATCTCTAGTGTTGGGAGAGAAATCATGTTTTTCCTTAGAGTTATGTATAGGGAATTTTGGGGTCCCGTGGATGGGCCAAGAGCATCTTTGGTAGGGATTTTTCTATCATCACAGAATTTCGACCACTCTTTCATGTCTTTATACTTGGTCGCCGTAATGGATATCATGAAGACAATAGATTCTTCATCCATAATTTCACGTATTCATTAAAATAGGTTCATGGGTAATGCATACTCATCCCCAAGATGTTGGAGGGGGTCGGCAAGAACTGTTTCCAATCCATTTGTGGATGTAATCCAATCAACATCATCGATCGATTGATTTTTTATTCTTATTTATAGAACCAGACATCGATATAATGCCACTCAAAGGAATCAAATATAAATTTATCAGTGATTATGTCATATTTCTCCCATTAGTGCAATATACAATGCATTGATGGTATGATGACGGAATGACAACGTGTTGATGCAACAAAGGCCTCCCTAACAAGACATTGAAGGATTTACTTTTCCTCACTGCCAAGAACTTAGAATCCAACATGAGGTCTCCAAACTGAGTTTTAAGCTTGATTAATCCCAGTACCTTCTACTCGCTTGTGTAATATCCCAAAAGAGATGCAGTGTAGAGTGCGAAGCTGTCTTCATTGTACCAAGTCGAAAAATCACTCGTAGTTAGAGGATATTGACTCCAGATCCATTGTCAATGAAAATCTTCCTAACATAGATTTTTTAACTAGTCGGACGCATATAAGGGTTTGATGTGCCCTTTTTTGATGGTGTCTCCATCCATGAATATGAATAAGTTCACGACATGACATTCATCATAATTAGTCTATGTATGATAGACTTTGGCTGGAACTACTTTAGCCTTGAACTCCTAGGGATTTAATAAGGATTCGATGAGCACCTGACTATGATCTGTGGATAGGCTTAATGCATATAGGATTGATAGATTTGTTGGTACTGAATCCAACTACTTTAGAATATCAAATTCTTTCTCAAAAGTTCATTTCTTCATTGATTAGGGTTTCTCCTTAAAAATCACTTTAGGGGTTTGGGATTTGGATATAGATGGTTCGGCCTCTGTAATGGGAGATGGTGGAGTTTGGGTCCTTTCTAGGTTTGGCCAAACTCCTCCACCCATATTCCATGGTAGACTTGATATTTTTCTTCCTCTAATGGTTATTCCAAGATAATTTTTATTTGTATTTTTTCCTAAGGTGGAGGAGGATAATTTAGGTTATTATTGTGTTTGCCGGAGGGTCCTTCTGTGTGTTTCCTCAATGCTAATGGTTTGAGTTGTGGTATGGATGGAAATTTGACTCCTCCAATGATGGAGCCTTCGTGGAAACCTCTGGTCTTTGCGGAATTTTCATATAGACACGTCTTGGATGGGGGGAATGCAGGTTCATGGCCATAGTCCCCATACGAGAAGGGGTATATCAAGTGAATGAAATTAATAGAGCTGAAGATCAGTTTTTGATGTGACAATGTTTCTGTCTGCCTATCTCCTTCTAATGTTACTGTTTAGCGGGGTGGTTCCCATTGTACCATTTTCCAGGGCCGTGCCCAATATAACAAGTTTGATGGTATGAAATCCCCCAATCTCATCACTAAATTGGGCGTTGGGTGTTAGCCCATCTTCGTACTCTTTCTTTCTGTCCTTCGAGTATTTAGATTGCTACGTGGATGAGTAGGATAGTTGTGTTGCATCATGAAATTTTGGGGCACATATTTTTTAACTACATATAAAGGATCGTGTAGACTTGGTTGATAGTCTTCCAGGTCATCCAATTATAAAACAACTGATCCTTCATTCTTGAAACTGTTTTCCATCCCCTTCCTCTCTTGAGTCTCAGGTGGAAACAAACACCACCTCTGCTGGTAGCAGGCCCAAATTGACTAGCCTAGATTCCACCATATTTTGTTGGAGATCATTGAAAATGAATCAATCTTGGAAGGTGTGTCGTAGTATCCAGTGATAGGGACAATAACATGGAATGTCATCATGTCCCACTTAGTCAGTCCACTGTGGCTCTAGTAGTCAGAGCAAGTTACAATTCATGGTGACTATGAAGTAGCTATGGACCTAGTCATATTGGAATGAGGAAATATTGTTTCTTCGTTCCTCAAACTAGTTTTTTTAGAATCCCATTTCTCATCTTTCTAAGGTGGGGGTGGTTTTTGGAATCCAGGGGTCCTGTATGGTTAATTGGGGGCCTCACAACTAGAGTTGGTGCTGGGTAAGGCTAAAGAATGACAGAAGTCACTTCAGACTTTCCCGCTCTTTATCCAATGGATGATGGGGCCACTCAGGATTTTAGGTTGGTCCATTGAAAGGAGTCCTCTATTCATTGGGAAATGGTAGAGAAGTCTTGGAAAAAACATTTGTACTTAACTAGGATGAGAGGTGTTCATAATTCATCAAAAATATTGTCGATGTACATTGCAAACATTTCATCCCACTGGAGCGGTCAGTTCAGGGAATAAAGCAGGCCTTTTCCTTCTAGAAATGATGTTTGAGAATCTTTTAATCTCTTGATACTTGCAGTTCATGAGATCACTAACCATCATCTTAGGTAGCGTTCAACTGAAATTGGAGAGAAACTATCCTCGGAGGTCCTCCCATCCATTTATTGAGTTATCCTGCTGGCTAGTATACCATTCGAAGACCGATCCCTACAGGGTTCACACGAAGAACCTGAGTTTTACTACTTCTTTCAAAATTAGAGTTCTTATCAGGTGGTCACAATAAAAGGCATAATTCATTAACTAATGTTCAGGGTCCTTTGAGCAATTGAATACTGGGAATATAGGGTTTCTGAAATTTGGTGGTGGCAGAACAACGCTCCCACAATTAGTATAGGGTTTCCCCTTTGGTTGTATCAGAGCTCATCGCCCCTCTCTGGCTTCTAGTATAGCTGTTAGTTTGTCAATGGTTTTCAAGTTCCCTTAATACATATCTCATCGGGCATGATCACGGACTGGTACATTAGTGGACAAAACTGGGAATGCCAATGGTGCTAGAATTTGGGTTTGATACCCAGCCAGAGGTAACATTTTTGGGTGTACCGGAATATATTATGGATGCCTTCCCAGTGGGGAAAAGTCTTGATGACCTTCTAGGGATGTGTTTAATCAGGTTTACATTCCCAGTGCCAGATTGAATGTAATTCTGAGTAATTCTTGTGATAAGGGCACCTCTTCTGGGAGCACCTGGTGATGTTCAGCAGGGGAAACACATCCAGCAAGGTAGCTCCGTTGACGTAGCATGACATTAATTCTCCTGAGCTATTTCATTTTCTCCGCCTTCTTGGAAAACCATTCTATGAGAGTGAGGGACACATTACTAGGGAGAGGTAGAGGCAATTCATATAATTCCTTGGATTTATTCATACACTTTTTGGGGTTTCATGCGAGAGGTAATGACGGACTAATTGAGGGGGCACCCAAATTTAGGACCACTCTATAGATTCGGTTATGCACACAATCAGGCTTAGTATGGGATGCATCTGGGAGTGAACCATATTTCCTTAAATCCACTCCTTTATATCCATCCTTTTTTATATTTCTTATGAGATCCATGGGGTTTATTTTTACCACTTTCACTGATACATACCGCATTGGGGACATTATACTCGTTGTCCAGTGGTTTGAAGGCTTTCTGCATCCTTTATTGGACTTTCCCCTCCCATTTAGTTGTATCCTTCATGTTTCACAGAAATGATTGACCCAAAGGGATCCCTAGTTCGACCTCATAAAAAACCTTTATCTTAGAGGGTGTGATCCATGAGATGAGGTGGAATAGGTTATTCCTATGTCCATTGATCATCATAGACAGGAGTAGAAAAATGTTCGATGTGATGGGACATGAGGTAAAAATTTCCCCCATCCCATAGGTATGGGGTTGTTTCCATTCTTCCATTTATGCTCTATGGACTTGATTTTTCAGTATTATTGTGGAAATTTGATTTTAAAATTTCCTCAGCCCTATGGGCTGGAGACATTCCCACATTGCAGTGGTAGCCGCCGCTATTTTTACCTTCTCAATTTCATATACTCTCGTGCGGATGTGAGCCAAGTATGGAATTGGGCCTTCATGGATTCTATGGTCTTTTAGAAATCATTAGTAATACTTTATGTTTGGACTCTCTTGGGTGGGAAGGTTTCTAGATGTTTTTGGTTTCCAGAGTTAGATGATTTTTGATGGCTTGATCTCTTTGGTCCGAACATTTTTTAGACATACTTAGGGTCTATTTTTATTGAGTATCCCATCATTCTTGAGCAATGGATTCACCTTATTGTGGCCTTTGGGTGATGATATTGAAAGATGAAATTTCCAATGGGGTTTGTTGGATGCAATGAAGGGAAATGTTTAGAGCTCCATGTTCTCCTCATCGCCGAATGTGAACTCTAGTTAGGGCATCATTGATGAGGGGAAGAAACATATGAAGTGCATGAAGGAAACCCATTTTAAGGTTTTTCTTTCTCTTTCTGATTGTGGCTACCATGTGCATGAGAGGTCTTCTAGGTTAACTAGATATTGAAGCCCCCCAAAGGTGTCTACAAGGTCCACAAACCCTTCATTGGGTTTGAAATTTTCTTTTAGATAACTAATAGTTTTCCATATATTTAAGAGAATGTCATGTATACATTCCCCAGAAAACTCTCATGGTATGTTGAAGTGAGAAGTGGTTTTATTCCAATAAATCACATGTTTATTATTCTTAGCTAGTTGTATTATCACAAACAACATATCTTGTTGTTGTTATTTTCGGGGCTCCTCTAATTTTTATTCTCATCTCGACCACATGAGTCATGCTTGGTCTGAGAAATAAGAGGATACAAGAGATCCATCCTACCACGTGCTTTCTATCCAATGGGTGGGAGAGGGAGAGCCTATATAAGATGAGGCTGGCGCGATGGTGGGTGAGGGTGTGGAGAGATGAGCCTTTCAATGTGAAATGACATTAAAATACCTGTGACTCAACCTTGAATGATTGGGGACATACCTCATAGGGAGATCCCCACAACACATTCTCAGAAGGGGAGGGGTGTCTTTCTCCTCCAAATGGTGAACCAAACAAAGACGCATTGATTAATAACCATTTCTTTTTTTATTGGAAAAGTAGGTGATCACCCTTAATCCTTAGAATAGGTAGGTTCATGTTTCCATTCCATGGTTGGAATTTGGGTTACCATGGGAATTTAGACCCACATACATCCCTGAAGCCCAAACAGTTGTGGGGAGTTCCTTCATGACTATTCTTACCCTGGGTATGTTGACTCAAAGGGGCGTGCAGATACACCCAATGGTATGATCATACGGGCACGAAGGCTTTGGCCTGATGCCAAAGGACTATTTCATAGAGGGATTATGGAGGACTGGATGATATTTGAGGGACAGGATTGGAACTAGATCAAATAATACCTAAAAACACCTCATTCTGCATATTGATTTGTTATGTGGAATGGGGGTATCACCACATACCATAGTGGTATGCCGGTACATGGTCATCCGCGTACCGATGTGGTATGCAAGCATGGGTATGGGCCACCATGCACCATGGTGGTACACGGCCCATCACGCTGCATTGGGATCCATCCCCATACTGATGTAGTACATGATGTTGAGTTAAATCTCCGTAGTGGTACACTACATGTATCACAATATTGAATGAGGGTCTAGGGGATTATAAATTTCAGGGAGTTAATCCAAGGGAATTGTGTGGTTTTTGGTTCACCAATTAGGTCCACTGTTATATTATTGTTATTTAGTTCCACCATTTTATGGTTCATAGATTGATATACCTATGGAGAGTGTGGTTCGCAATTTGGGCTTTGCTGATTATTCCAGACTAATGCTAGAATCATCCATGAGTTCTTTCCTCCACCTCTGGGTTATCTTCACGATTTCTTCATCTTTAATTTCTCAATTCCATCTATGGTAATTTTATAGAGCATCGTGGAAATTATATCTACAGCTGTGTGATACCATTTAATGAGGCCCATGAAGAGATATCTTGACCCAGGGAAGACTCGGTCAACTTGGTTTTTCGGATGCTATGGATCACGATCATGGTTCTAAGAAACCTTCTTGTTTTCTTTTTTGAAAATGATTAAGTTCATGAGATGGTATGTTGATGTCCTTTGTGTGTATAAGTACTTTGGCCAAGCGGTTCACGGTCCACCGTGTTCGTTGTCCATCACTCCATTGGCCACCAACTCACAAATCAATCTGCATACTGGTGGTTCGTGATCTAGGAGGTCTACAAAACCTTCTTAGTGATGGTACACATTCCATTTAAAATCCTCTAAAAAAATGAGTTCCTTCACATTTCTTAAACTCAATTTGAGTCCATTAACCATTCTAGACTTGTAGGAGTACTTTCATCCTCTAGGAAAGTAATTTCTGGGAATATTTTCTTCCCTTCGTGGAATTTTTAGGACCCTACAACCATACACCCCATTAAAAGTTGAAAATTTTATAGTTTTTCCATTAGGGGTTATTAAGTTCTACCCAATTTTTAATCCCTTTCTCTAACATCCAACCCCAGCGATGTACCAACAAATCCAATATTTCCCAAGGGTCAATCAAACTCATTTCTAGGCCTTTTTTAGTGTCGTTGGTTGCGAATCAACACTTTGGGTAATCCTAACCCTCTCATTTCATCACATTATGTATTAGGTCTTGTAAAATAGAAAATATTCTTCTGAATCCCTAAAACCATATTTTTTAGTGGAATCTAGTCTGAGGATTCAAGAGGATCTTGAATCTAGATCTAAGGTCAATGTTGGGAGTGTGTTTATTTTCGGGTTCGGGGCATGTGGTATACAACATATATGCCATTGTCATTGTTTTGATTTAGGAAAGTTCGGTTGAATTTTTGGTTATCACTTATTGTGAATTTGATTCTTTTGGTGAAATTTGGTAAAATATTTTTCTAAATGATGAATTGAACCCTTCACTATCCCTGTGGAATTTTTTTATGTTGAAAAGAACATTTTAGGGAATCCCATGGGGTGCGCTGGAATTCTTGAACTTAGGAATTGGCAATGTCAACTATGGAATTGATGTGTGGTAAAAAATATCCCTTGTTCAAAATTTAAACATGTTTAGTTTTATTGAAAATGTAATATTGGTGGGTGTACAAGTTTTTATATTTGTCTTAAGGGGTTATTTTTTAATCTATGAAAATGGGTTATTCAGGTTGAAGTGTGAATGTCTCAAATGACTTATAAAATAATTTTATGTGCCTATGAAGGCCAGTACATACGAAATGATGAATATTATAAATTGGTAATGGATTGTTAATTGAGAAATATGTTAAATAAGTTTTCCTAAGGGAAGTAATGAATGTGTTAAATGCATTGATAATAGAGTAATTCAATGTGTCGAAGGTTTTGGGGAATGAGAATGGGAAATCATGCCAAATAAATTGTGTAATTTAAATGGTACATGTGTTAATGGGTTATGGAATAGCATTAATTGTCATGTTGATTGTTATGAACAATTATTATTATGTTCATTGTTTCTAATGGTTTTATTATGGTATGTGTGAGGACTGGATAAAAGATTCTGCACATGGCTTGGTTGTGGGATAAAGGATGGCGGTTCCTCCCATGGGTCAGGTTGGACTGACCATCTAACCCCACCCAAGAATATACTAGTTAGAGAGTCGTTCTGATTCTCTATTACCCTATTGGTTGAAATAAATGAAACTACCTAGTCCAAGGATTTAAGGTAACTCTGATTAATTGATTCTTAAATGTTATTCCATATCGAGATTGAAAACATGACTTATACCCTTATGCATGATGATTGACCAGCAAAGGGTGTTGTGTAAATCATGTAAATGCCTAACCCATAGAGCATGTGATGAAAATGGATTATGTATTTTTGATGGTATATGTGATTAAATGGTGGAATTTATGAAAATGGATTTGTTGTTAGAGAATGGATATGTAGTTAATATAGTTAGTGTGAATCTTGTTAACCAATATCACCAGAATTGTAATTTTTTACATTTTCATTTATTTATACTCAAATGTATTATCTTTTTAGGCAAAATATTTTTTATATACCACTGGTGGGGGCCTACATAGTTGTACTCACATAATGCACGAGTTTTCATTGGGTACCCGAGCAGATTTCATGGTTGTAGGCCATGAAAAGGGTAAAGGCCATAAGATAGGGAGTTGTGTGGGGTTGGTATGTGCATTGATGGGGTTCCGAACTTGGAGTTAAGGCCATTTTGGAGATGCTACTATTTCAATATTTTGGGTTTTCCACACTTTTGGAACTGTATCATGACATGACATTTTTATTGTTTTTTTGTGGTCGGTACCATGTTATGTGAAATGATTATTTATGTATAGTTCTGGGTTTTTTATTTTATCCTTTATTTAATGTTTTTATCAATTGTGGAATACATTATTTATGAAAATATAGCCTCCCCACATATCTAATTATAAACTTAATACAAGTCAAAAACTTATGGCATATGGGTATACATGCTTTTTGTCATGTGGAAATCCATCTTAGAGCACTGGTTTAGGGGATTCTAGGGCCAGTACAATACATTAATCCCTTTGAAGGTTCCTAGGTATGATTATTTGAGTTTTTGTCGATTTACTATTTTATTCTTCACCTTCCATCTTGGTTATTGTTTCCTTTAATGGGTTTACTTATTGGTCAGACCCTAAGGATTAGGGTTGATGTGTGATTTGTTTTACTTGGTGTTTGGGTGTTAGGATTTTTCCTTTGGGTGTATTCTTCATTATGTCAATGTTTTGTTGCATTTTCATGTCATTGAGTTAGGATTTTAAATCTATTTCATTTCCAGCACATTCCATTGGATTCTAATGCTTTTTTAAAATGTTCTATTAATGTTATTTTTTTGCTAGTGATATCATGATATAAATTGTTTTGGTGTTTTAATGATTACAAATGGGTGAAATTTTTTTTCCAAAGGGTTTCTATAATTATGAATTAATTTAAATGTAGACAAATTATTTGATGAAATTCCTTATTTTTATAAATGTGATATCGATCATTTGGGATTTTATTTGTCCATTTTTCTATTTTGATATATTTTTATGTGATAAATTAGGCATGATATGTGTTTTAGTTTCAAGTCATGGATTGGTAATATTTTTCTATTTTTTAGAATGGTTTTTTGGTATTTAAATTCTAATCAATTATATTTTCACTTTTTGACTTATTAGTTTCTTTAATGTCTAGTGGTATATATTCAAAATGGTGTTTGGATAATTTCATGGTAAATTTTAGTGTATCTTTGGATTTTTTTCACATTCTTAGGTGCATGTGGTGCACACATGGATGGGAATTCCAATGACTATAGAACTTGAGAGTGTTTCACTTTTTCTCAATATGTATCCTTTATTTTTAAATTGTGTGTTGATTATACATGTGTATTTAAAATTGGTTTAAAAAATGTTTCCAAATTCTTCCACCATTTTTAATTTTAATATATGAAAGCATAAAAGTTATCATAATGGACCATTTTGAATTTTTAAATATGCCTTGGAAACCAAGTGTTGTATGAAGCTATGGATTTTTTGATAACATGTGCATGTTTTGAATTTTCATCTTGCTTTGAAATTGGTTTTTTAAATGTGTTTCCCGATTGGAACATGAGATATTTTGGAGTTTTGTTTTATAAGTTGTATGACATAAAGGATTTTTTGGAAATTTATGTTGCCTTCGGATGGTGGTTTTAATGTGATGTGACGGGAAGGCATGATGGGAAAGTTGTGTTATTTTGGATACTTATTTTTAGAACATATGAGATATATGGGTCTGATAGGAATGTTGGCATGTTTTGGAAAATGTGTTGAAAACCTGGGTAGCGTGATGTGTGGTTGGTATTTAATAATTATTTTAGGAAGTTGTTTTTGAAACAGAAATGATGTTATAGAATGATAGGAACTTGTAAAAAAATAGTTTTTGATGTAAGCTTTGATGTTTGGATTATATTTTAAGACACACTAGAACATTTGATTGACCCATCTCTAGTGGCTTGTGCATGGGAATGTTGTTGGTATTGAGTCCACTACAACTTAGGATGTGTTTATCCTCTAATTGATTATGTATGAGCATGTTGTGTGTTATGGTTTCTATACCATGTTTTTCCAAGTGTTATTATTATCATTGTATTAGAAGGGGTCATCTAGAGGGCCGAATGATAATTTCTTATCGACCCCGATTATATGGGTTGGTACCACCCTGACATGATGGTTCTATGTGGTACATACCGTTGTATTGGGTAGTTTAGACTAGGCAATTTGTTATTGTCTATGGTGTGGCACCATATATTGGCAGTTGAGTCTGAACTGAGTGCGTTTAGGGATTTCCTATAGAGATTTTTAGGAAATTATCATGATTTAATATATATATATATGTTCTATTTATTTTTGTTTCTTGTTGGTTATTTGTTTTAATAGTTTAGAATTCATGTTTGGTTTCCATTAATTTTTCTACATTCCCTTTTTGATTTTCTATTTCGGATTGTACTTGGGTCATGGTTTTGTGATATGTTGTGTAAAGTGAAAATGTTTTTGAAATTAAAAGTCTCATGTGTTATTTTAAAAAGTCAAATTGTTGAAATCGTTGTTTACTTGATGGGATTCATTTAAAAACCTATATTCAAATGTATTATCAAACTAGTGGTTTATGGATTGTCTTGGGAAAGGAAAAGTATGAATTTTCTGGATATTACCATTGAGCTATTTGAGCTCACACCCTACTTGTTCCACTCAGTGTCGGTAGAACTCAGCTATTTTTCATGTGTAGGTTTCTGGTTTTGTTTCCCTTGGAGCATGTTGGTTTTTTGGAAGGTGGAGACTAAGAGGTCAGATGGAGATCTTGTTCTCATGGTATAATTTTATTTTTTTTATTATATTTTACTTTGATTATTATTTTCTGTATATAGATTGGTTTTGTATATTTTTTGATATTCAGTTTTTATTGGCTAATTGCTCTGAGCTCCATTTTGTTTTTTTGATCGTAGTTTTTTTTGGGAAAATCATTCCCATTATGAGTACATTAATTGCCAGCACTAGTTCATAGCCTATGGGTATCGAGAATGTCATTTTTTCTGTGTTTTGAACAAATTGATATGTTAGTTTAGTTGTAATATCATCTTGATTCATGAAATAATGGTATCAAAGAAGGATCTTTTGATTTGGGGTGTCTGGTAGATTATAGACTAGGTCTGTCTGGACTCAAGAATTAGGTATGGGAAGGATTTCATGAAACCTTTCTCATTCTGAAACACATGTTTCCCATTCCATTCCAAAATTTTGGTCTTTTGTCTTTGTTTTGGATTAAGTAATGATAAAGGAGGTGATCTGGATATATGTTGTGATCTCACAAGAAGTATTGAACCATGTGGAATCTGAGTACACGATTCAAGGTCCTCTTAGTTGTTTCTTCTTACATGGTTCATTGACCAATAACCATGTCGCTGGGTTATTCATGGATACTAGTTCCTCGTCTCGGGTGTTTGATGTGAAATGTCCATTTGGGTTGGACTTTATCGGTGTGAGTTGTATTTTGTTTGGTCTTTGGTTGGAGTTAGTGGGGTTTTAAAATGAAAATGGGTTTTCAGATAAAAATGATTTCTATCAAGTGGTTTTAAATTGAAAAATGGATTTTAATAGAAAAAGTGGTCTTGAATTTTGAAAATATTGTTAAAATGGGGAGTAAAATTGAATTGATATTTTGGTTGATATTTTGGTTTGGTGTTAAATAGTTTGGGTGACACTTGGTATTTCTTATGGACATTCATATATGTGTGGGTGAGTATAGACAGCTCATATTGGCATGTGTGCATGGATGATATAGGAGGAAGTGGGATCAATACACATGTGTCGGTTCATATGATACAATTGGAGAATTTTTAAAATCAAAGGTTTGACATGGATTTTCTAAAATGGTTTTTCAAAATGAAAAATGATTTTTCGAATTCGGTATTTACTTAAATGTGGGAATTAGTTTTGAAATTCGAATTGAAATGTGGGTTTTGTTTTTTGAAAGTGGGTTTTTAGTGTTTGGGATATACACTTGGAAGAAGGTCGTTCTAAAAATTTGAATGAGAATGTTTATTTTTAAAACAAGTATTTTTGGTTTTACTTATAGTATTTTTATTTTGAGGCTATTGTTTTTGGTAAGTTTTTCATTCCAATTTTATTTCAGGTTGATGATTATTTTCAATTTGTTTCCATGTGTTTTTCAGAATATTTTTATTATAATGGTCCCTAAAACTTATAGTGGTACTTTTCAAGAATATTATTCTTCTTGATTTTTTTCATAATTCATGTTGATCAGGTTCTAATAGAGGTTGGGGAATGGATTGGGGAAGTTGAGTTTATCTTATAACACTTGGGAACTATCAAAGCTATGAGATTTTGTGGTGATATTCATTTTTTTGAGGGTCCATATTTGGATCAATGTAAGTTTATTTATCCATCATTAATTAAATTTTTGATGAAATTGGAGGTCTTCAATAACACTTTCTTCTTATAGTTTATGCCTGAGGAGGTGAAAATTAGAAAAATGGAACAGTTCATGAGTATTTAATAAGGACAATGGAGATTGAAGGACATTGTTGACCACTTCAAGGAGAATCCATACTTTTCTTCAGAGGTAGCATCATATAATATTTTGAAATATCATCTTTTCATTTTGCATCTTCAACTAGAGACCATTTATTGGGCCATCTCCTCCAAGGATAATTATTCGAGAATCTGGTGAATTATGTATTTTACCTGAGTTAGCTCATTGGGTGTAGTGTATGGAAGGAGGTGCTCATGATGGTTCCCCATTGAGTGAGAGGTGTGATCCAGAGGAACGATTTTCTGAAAATCATTTTTCTCTATCCCAAAAATATAGTTCATCAAAACATTCTCTCATATGTTTTTAGTGTGATTGATTTGGGCACATGAAGCCTTTTATCGCAATCCTATAAAGTCATGTCATCATTATGGACATTTGGGTCCCCTTGTGATGTTTGGTAAGAAGTTTTTCGTGAATAAGAGGCCCTTATTAGGGGATGTTAGTTCATGGATGTGGGTAACAAGAAAATTCATACCTCAAGGATCTATCTATAAGCTTTGGGGTGAATCTTTTCAAAAAGTCAAGAAGGGTCGGGGTGCATGAATCCTCACCCCAATAGTTGTTTCTACTGTTAGAGTGGAAATTATTTAATTTTTAAATTGTGGATTGTTTTTTGTTTTGAATTATTTTAACTATGATTTGTGATCAATTTTTAGTACTTTTTTGTGTCTTGGATGTGGATATTTAAATAGTTAGCCTTTCAAAAATCAATTTTTTTAGCTGTACTAGATTGGAGATATCTGTTCATATGGTAATCGATTATTGTAGATTGTTTTTAGATTATTTTTTTGGGTTGTGCACCTTTCACGAGTATCCCCTTGTGTTGGTGGTATTGATTGTGGTGGGGAATTTCCAGTTCTGGTAATAGTGTAGTTTATAATTTAAGGATATTCCTGGCTTAGCTCATGTTGGATGTTCCCATGATTGTCCCCCAAAGGGGTTTTTTTTGGAATTTATAATGTTGGATTCATTAGTTTGGTATTTATGGTTTGGGATAACACTCTCGTGTAATCCAATTTTCCTTAATGATGTGGTTTCTTCTCTAAATGGTTATGTAATACATCTAAAGAAGAAGGTCACCCCGAGGTTTGTGGTTTTTCTCAGATCTCTTTAGTTTTGGGATTGGGTTTTGATTATCATCTGGATGAGTGAATTTATGTGTTCATAAAGTGATTTTGGTGGGGATAAATATCACACCCCAACCGTTTAAATACTTTGATTTTATTCTTTTCATGGATTTGGATGTTCTCATGGGTTCTGGGTTGAGTCTCGATTTTCATTTTTGAGTTATCATAAAAAAATAGGGATTTTAGGCTTGAGAGTTGGCTATGGCTGATTGGGGCATGGTTAGGGGAAACTATGTGTCATCAACCAAGAAACTATGTGTCTTGAGAGTGTGTTCTTTGGGAATGGTGCATTGACTCTGTTTAGTTAGGGATACCATGAGGAAAGTGTGTGGAAAGGTTTGAGATTTTTTAGTGGCATTTGGAATAGTTGGTCCATAGTATGTTACTCCATGAATCCAACCCATGCGGGGTGCCCCTCATTAGGAAATTCTCATGAGATACCACTTATATTTCCTATTTATATATACTAGTTTTTTTAATGTGTCTAGGATGAGCCTCTAAGGGGTGCTCCTTAGATAGGGTTCTCGTCTCTGCCTCCTTGCCTCTCGAGTTGAACCATCTCCCCTCCTCAGTGCTTCTCGGTGAGTTTGTGGTGGAAATTTCTCCTTCTATGGCAGTGTCATGTGACCATATTGACTCGGTCGTTTCTGCATCTCATTGCTGCTGGCCTCTTCCCCCTTCACTCCACCTTATCTGGAGAGGGTGTCCAATGGCAGCTTGGTGATGGTATAGCGGAAGAGATCTTGATTTTGTGTCTGAGGATGGCTTCCTCATCTTCTGTGTTTATGTTGGGTGGGATGATGTGGTCTTCGTGGGCATGGATGGTGGCGATGGGTTTGGATTTCTGATTTGTGGTGGGATCTGGTGTACTTGGCATTCGGGTGTCCAGATTTTTGGGTATTCTTTCTGGTTTTATTTTCTTGATTTCTCATTTTGATTATGTATGTCGGTTGGTAGATTCAGTAGTTTTTGGTTTGTTCTGATTGAATTATTTGCTGGTTCCAAGTCTACTTTGTAAGGGATCTTGCGGCGGTGATGACATCAGAGTGCCCTATCGTGTTTTTTCAATAATTTTTTTTAAAATATGTTTCAAAAAACCATTAGGGAGGATTTTTTTTAAAATGCACCCTCAAAGTGGCATCCTGGATGTCGCCTTTACATTCTGGGAAAAGGGGGCATCGTGGATGCCGCCTTTGCACTGCGTGTAAATGGGGGAATCCGTGATGCCGCCTTTCCCCTAATTTTTTTGAATTTTTTTATTTTTTATTTTGTTTTGTTTATATATATATATATAACTAAACATTTCACCAGAATTTATCCCCTTTTTTAAATCCAGCAGTAATTCCATTACAGAAGTCAGGATTCTTACAGAACCACTCACCCAAAGCACTCTTTTATAAGAGAGCTTACCCTGAAAATTATTCTGCATTTCCGAGGTGGGATTCTTGTTCTCTATTTCCTGCCTAGAACATTCTTCATTTCCGATGTGGGATTCTGTTTCAAGTACTCGAGTTTGAAAGACTATAAAATATAAACTTGAAGACCAATATAAATGAAACATAAAACATGGATTAAAGAGATAAAAAATAGTTGAAAACAAAAATAATTTCATAAAAAATGATGATGGAAAATAATTTATAATCTTCCAAATCCACATACTTGAAACATAAAATATTTTAAGTATGTGAATTTATAATCCTATAAGTTAAAAACTACAAGACCAATATAAATGAAACATAATACATGGATTAAAAATATAACTAATAGTTGAAAATAAAAAAAAATTCATAAAAATGTTTATAGAAAAAAATAAATAATCTTTCAAAACCGCATACTTGAAACTAAAAAATGTTTCAAGTACATGACTATGAGAAACAATAAAATATAAAATATAAGTCCAATATAAATTAAACATAAAACATGAAATAAGAATATAACAAATAGTCGAAAATAAAAAGAATTTCGTAAAAAAAGTTCATGAAAAATAATTTATAAGCTTTCAAAACCACCTAATTGAAACTAAAAAATGATTCAAGTATGTCACTTTGAAATACTATATAATATAAACTATAAAACGGATAAAATTTAAATTTAACACATGTATTAAAAATATAATAAATTATTAAAGTATAAAATTAATATTATTAATAATTAATTATAAAATAAATAATTAATTAATTATTAATTATTAATAATTAAGTATATAAGAATTAACAAACTAATTAGTAATATAATGACTTTTTATAATTACAATTTTACAATTATAACGAAAAATTATAATTTATAACTATATTACTAATTAACTAAAAAACTATTATATAATTAATAATTATATTACCAATTAACTAATTAATTATTATATAATTATTTTTATAAAATACTAATTAATAATTATTATAAACAATTATAATTTATAATTATATTACAAATTAACTAATTATAAAAGGAGCATCGGATCTATCTTTCTCAAAAAATTAACTAATTAACTATTTATATATTTAATAATTATATTACTAATTAACTAATGAATTATTATATAATTAATGATTAATAATTACTGATTAAATGACTACAAATTATATAATTAATAATTATATTACTAATTAACAAATTAATTTTTCTATAATTAATAATTATATTACTATGTAACTAATTAATTATAAAATAATTAATAATTATATTACTAATTGACTAATTATATTACTAATCAACTAATTATATTACTAATTAACGAATTATATTACTAATTAACTAATCATATTACTAATTAACTAATTATATTACTAATTAACTAATTAATAATAATATAATTAATTATCAATAATTAGTAATTAACTAACTAATTATTATAGAATTAATAGTTATATAATTAAAATTTTCATGAAGTTTGTATATATTCTTAACTTTGATATATATATATAATCTTTTTTTGATAGGACTGTTAATAAAGAACTCGGATTTTTGACGTGATTGAATTTTTTTATCTATCCGAAAATATAACTCTATAAATTAGGTTTTATTCTAGTTATATGATATATATATTTTTTCATATTATTTGAGTTTTTTAGGCTTGACACATGTGTTTATATCATATAGTATGTGCTATTTTTCTTTTATTAGACATATGTTATGTGTATACGTCGATTAAAACACTAATATTTTATAAACATGTTTTATAAATATTGAGAGAACATATGTAAGTAATTTTATCATTATATATATATAATTTGTTAACATGCTATATTTAATGATAACTCTGGACATACTCTGCTATTTTCAATGGGTGGTGGAAAAATCTAAAGTATTAGAGTGATTCTAAATAATGATTTTCTATCCAAATAAATTAAAGCATGAATTAGTCTCTTATGTAAATAAAGAAATGAAGACCATTATAAAAAATCTATATCAAAACAAAAATTAAGCCTTTTAAGAATGGATACACCTACAAAATAATATACATGCTATTAGGGGTAGTGATTTGAGGAAACTTCTCATGGTGTACACCCTTGGTAATATCCAAGGTAGTTTAAATCGAGGTTTTTTAGTTAAAGAGTCCCTACCTCGATTATGAAACGTCAAATATGTTCTTTAAATTCCATAATAATAAAATTATGTTAGTTTTATACTTTCTTATCAACCATATTCAGGTTCATTATTACGTTTATATCACATAGTATAATTCTATAAACAATTAATGATTTATTTAAATGCACATTGGATATTTTGATGAAATTAGTTTCATAAGTTCAAAATTTCTATGGTAATTGGAATATGATCATACGTGTATTTAAAAAACCATATAAAGAATAATAATAATTTCATTATTATCATTTATATAAAAAAAATATACATTTAAATTAAACCATTTCATATAGTTCAGAAAAATGAACTATGTTACAATATTTGAGATTGTAGGTCATATGTACACATGAGTGAAATTTACAATTTCAAAGTCATGTACTTGAAACATTTTCAGTGTTCTATTTTATGTTTTATTGTCTTTCAAAGTCACATACTTGAAACATTTTTTAGTTTCATGTAGGCGGTTTTGAATGCTTATAAATTATTTTTCATCAACAATTTTTAAGAAATTCATTTTTTTTCAATTATTTCTTATATGTTTAATAAATATTTTATATTTTTCATTTAAATTTGTGTTATATTTTATATTTTATAGTCTTTCGAATTCACGTACTTGAATCATTTTTTAGTTTCAAGTAAGTAGTTTTGAAATCATATAAATTAATTTTCATCAAAAAAATTTTGGGAATTGTTTTTGTTTTCAACTATTACTTATATGTTTAATCAATGTTGAAAGTTTCAATTATATTCGTTTTATAGTTTATATTTTATAGTTTTTCAAATTCACATAGTTGAAACTTTTTTTAGTTTCATGTAGGCAGTTTTAAAAGCTTATAAATTATTTTTCATCAACATTTTTAATGAAATTCCTTCTGTTTTAAATTATTTATTATATGTTTAATCAATATTTTTTATGTTTAATTTATATTGGTGTTATATTATATATTTTATAGTCTTTCGAATTCACGTACTTGAAACATTTTTTAGTTTCAAGTAAGCAGTTTTGAAAGCTTATAAATTACTTTTCATCAACATTATTTTATAAATTCTTTTTTCTATCAACTATTTATTATATGTTCAATCAATGTTTAATGTTTCAATTTTATTATTTTTATTGTTTATATTTTTTACTCTTTCAAATTCACGTACTTGAAACATTTTTAAGTTTCAAGTAGGCTGTTTTGAAAGGTTATAAATTATTTTTCATCAACATTTTTGAGGAAATTCATTTTGTTTTAAACTATTTATTATATTTTTAATTAATGTTTATGTTTCATTTATATCAGTCTTATAGTATATATTTTATTGTATTTCAATGTCACGTACTTGAAACATTTTTTAGTTTCATGTATGCGGTTTTGGAAGCTTATAAATTTCTTTTCATCAACATTTTTTACAAAATTCTTTTTATTTTAAACTATTTATTATATGTTTTATCAATTTTTAAAGTTTCATTTATATTCGTTTTATAGTTTATATTTTATAGTATTTCAAATTCACGTACTTGAAACATTTTTCTGTTTCAAGTAGGCGGTTTTGTAAGGTTACAGATTATTTTTCATCAACATTTTTGAGGAAATTATTTTTTTTTCAAATATATATTATATGTTTAATCAATGTTTAAAATTTCATTTATATTTATCTTATAGTTTATATTTTATTGTATTTCAAATTCACAGACTTGAAACATTTTTTAGTTTCAAATAAGCACTTTTGAAAGCTTATAAATTATTTTCTATCAAATTGTTTTTACAAAATTCTTTTTATTTACAACTATTTTTTATATGTTTAACCTATGTATTTAGTTTTATTTATATTGTTCTTGTATTTTATATTTTATAGGCTTCAAAATTCACGTACTTGAGACTTTTTAAGTTTCATGTAGGCACTTTTGGAAGGTTATAGTTTATTTTTCATCAACATTTTTGAGGAAATTATTTTTTTAAAACTATTTATTATATTTTAAATCAATGATTAAAATGTCATTGATATCGGTATTATAGTTTATATTTTATTGTATTTCAAATTCATGTACTTGAAACATTTTTTAGTTTCAAATAAGCAGTTTTGAAAGCTTATAAATTACTTTTCATCAAAAAAATTTACAAAATTATTTTTATTTTCAACTATTTGTTATATGTTTAATCCATGTATTTAAGTTAATTTATACTGGTCTTGTAGTTTATATTTTATAGGCATCTAAATTCAAGTACATGAAACATTTTTAAGTTTCAAGTAGGCAGTTTTGAAAGGTTATAGATTATTTTTTATCAATAATTTTTTTTTTAAAAATTTGTTCTAAACTATTTATTATATTTTTAATAAATTTTTAAAATTCCATTTATATCAGTCTTATATTATTATATTTTATTGTATTTTAATGTCACGTACTGTAAACATTTTTTTGTTTCATGTACGCGGTTTTGAAAGCTTTTATATTATTTTCTATCAATATTTTATAACAAATTCTGTTTATTTTCAACTATTTGTTAAAAGTTTAATCCATGTATTAAGTTTCAATTATATTGGCCTTGTATTTTATATTTTATATGATTCTAAATTCACATTATTGAAACTTTTTAAGTTTTAAGTATGTGGTTTTAAAAGCTTAAAATTTATTTTCTATCCTCATTTTTTAAGAAATTATTTTTGTTTTCAACTATTTTTTATATGATTAATCCATTCCTTAAGTTTCATTTATATTGGACTTTTATTTTATATTTTATAGTCTTTCAAAGTAGAGTACTTAAAACAGAATCCCACATCAGAAATGCAGAATGTTTTGTGCAGGAAATGGAGAACCGGAATCCGACATAGGAAATGCAGAATTATTTTCAGGGTAAGCTCTCTTATAAAAGGGATCTCTGGGTGGGTGGTTCGATCAGAATCCAGACTGCTGTAATTTCAGCACTTCTGGATTTAAAATATCCAATAAATTCTACTGAAATTTTTAGTTATATATATATATAAACAAAAAAAAACAAAAAACAAAAATAATTTTTTTTGGGGGGAAAGGCGGCATGGCAGATGCCGCCTTTCAGCTGTAGTGAAAAGGTAGAATCTGTGATGCCTCCTTTGCCCGGAATGGAAAGGTGGCGTCTCGGAAGCCACCTTTCGACTGCATTTTGAATGTAATTTTTTCCCTAACAGTTTTTTGAAAAATATTTTTTAAACAAAATATATTAAAAAAACTCGTGCCCTATCCGTTCTCCTCCGAATCCTTTGGTTTCACACGGTTTGTTCATTTAGAAATATAGAGAGGGTTCTTCTGTGGGTTTTCTCTATCCCACTCTAGCATAGAGAGGAATTTATGGTCCATATATACTTGGTTCCACTCAACAGTGATGCTCTCTCATGTTTTGGTTCAGACTTCCAATCCCAGGTGACGAAGACTCGTCCTCATACTACCTGGTTGGTCTTCCTATCTTGTTTGACACTTCATGGGTTAGACGGTATCCTGTTTACACTGCCGGGACTCTTACATCAGTTCTAGTGGTGGGTAGCCTTTATCAAAGGTCGTGGAAGGTCTTCAACTAAGGGATGATGCATGGATGCGTGCGGTTTCCACCTATGATTGGCGATGAAGGGCTCTCTTTTTTCCATTCTTTTGGATATGGTTTTTCTATGTTGGATCTTGAGGTTTGGATGTGGATTTTTGCGGATGATATTGAATGTTGTTCTGGTTTTGGTTCGGTGTATTGCGGAATCGGTGTTTTGGAATAATGATCTATATTTTCTGGTTGTGGATTCACTACTCATGATTGTTTTTGGCGTGGTTGAATGGATTTTGTTCTACGGAGTGTTGAATTGATCGTGGTTGCACTACGGTGTCTGTGGAGTATTGTTCTGTGTTCATTCGACCTAATATTCCTCATTCTGGTTTCTTATTTTCCCTTTCTGTATTTCCTTTGGGTCATCTCACATCGCTGGAGGGTTTGGGCGAACTCCAACTGGAATCTTCTGGGGGTTTGTCATTTTGGGATGCTGTCAACGGTCTCACTGGTGGGTACGTGAGGAGACTAGTTCCGTGGTTTGTCTAACTTTATTGATGTTCATGTTCATTATTTCGTGGTACCTCGGCCTCCTCTCAATGATTTCGGCTCCATATATAAAGGTTATTTAATTTTAATGCCTGAATGGATTGTCCATCTATTGTGCTTGTATGTCGTTTGTTGTGAAGGTTTGTATTATTTTAAGTTGGGACATGGAGAAGTGTTTAAATGGTGAAGTCATGTCTGGTTTCTCACTTTTCCCTCAAAAGTGATTTCATAAAAAAAAATTCAGTCAGGATTATACTTGGTTTTTCATTTTTGATATGGGTTGTGGAATGTAAACCCCTTTTTGAAACTAAAATTCACTCGTGTTATTTTAAAAATGTAAATTGTGGAAATCTATGTTTACATGCTAGTAATCTTTTAAAAATCTACTTTTTAATATAATTTCAAACGTTTATTTTAAAGATTTTATTGGGAAAGGAAAAACATGGATTCAATGGCAATTATCTGATGAGATGTTTAACCTTAAACCCTACTTGTATTAGTCAACATTGGTATACTTGTGAAATTTTACATATGGATGTTTTTATTCAGTTTCTCCTAGGGAATGTTGGTTTTGTGGATGGTTGTGTCCAAGGGGTCACATGAAAATAATTTTCGAAAGGTCCATTTTTTTATTCAATTTTTTCTGTTATGTAGTTATTGTATCTGGATTAGTTTTGTATATTTATTAATGTTTAGTTTTTATTGATTTATTTTTGTGATAGAATTTTTGTTTTTCTTATTCTGTTTGTTTTTTAATAATCATTCCCATTGTGATTGCATTTATTCCCTACACACATTTCCATCCTGTGGGGATCAAGAATACCCTTCAGGCCATGTTTCAGTCTAAGTCGAAAGTCGTTTTGGATGGCATCCCAACATTTTTCATGAAAAAACGTATTCGTAAAAAGTACCTAGATGTCTTTCCACTCTAGTCGTTAATGATTCTTCAACATCACCATCGAATCCCACCACCATATTCTTTGTTCCTCAAGAATTAATGTAGAACATATTACTTTATTTGAATCAAGAATTTATATGAAATGAGATCTAATAAAATATTATAAACTAATCATTATCATATTGAGGGACATTAGAGAATTGGAAAGTTGGGGGCTTCTAGAGAATAAACTCTTGTACATGATCTCTATACATTACCTTTGAGGTTCCATGGTTGTATCCTGAATGGGAACTAGTGTTGGTGCATATCACAGATCATGGACAACATTTACCAAAATCTCAATGATATTATAGTTAATTATAGGGTTCTCATTCCATGGTTCATTGAATTCTCTGGTCTCGCCCCAATTTACCAATGATTTTAGGGTTAAGAAGTCACTGAAAGTTTATCTTGGGTTGTCAAATCCTCAGAGACCTAAGAAGTAACCAAAAGACACATAAATTCTATGGATTGTTTTTGGATATGAAGTTGACAAATAGGATTGATTTTATATGGGTTAATTTGAACTATAATATACTTAAGGGAATTAAAATTACGAGAATGAGTTGATCCTAGGTTATTACATAGGTGGATTTGATGCGTTTCTTTTTATACTATTTCAATTACTTATATTTGAGATGGGTTCATTTAGTAAGATAAAAAAACATCATCACTTCCTGGTGTAATACCTATACACTATAATACTAATGAACTATACACTTGGAGGATCAATGTTGTGAGAACTCTAAGGTAATGGTTGGCATAAACACTTTAAATGTTTGGCCTTAAAATTCAAAAAGGACAAATAAGTTTTAAAATTGTCCAATGAAATTATCAATTAAAAGAATTTATTATAAATTAATAGAGTGAGAAATAACATCCAATCCAACCACTTTATTTTCCATTGGATTAACCCATAAGATGATTATCACTCTTGGATGCTATTGTTTCAATGGAAGTGTTAAGTGGACTCATGAGGGATGAATTGAAGAATTAAAAAAACAGTAAAAAAACAATCACTCCATCGTTGTGTGAATAATTTCACAAGGTTTGGTGTGACTAAATTCACCCCATGAGGCAATGGTATCAATATAATAATAATAATAATAATTTAATAAGAGAATATAAATAATTATTATTGAAAACTAAGGTGATTATAAATACAAATAAAAGAAGAATAATAATATAAAATCAAATGTGAAACATAACATTTAAATGAAACAAAAACAAACAGGATCACCAATTCCATCTGCAAAACTGCCTTAAATCTTCATTTTTGTAGTCTTGGGTCGATCCTCCAATATTATATGTCTCCTAAATTAATTTTTGTATGCCATAAGTGGGTGGAATGTTGAGGGAGAGATGATTTTTTCACCCTTGAAAAACAATTTGAGAAATCTTTCATGACACGGAAAACGTGTTCAAACGAGAATCTAGATGGGCGAATATTGGTGGTCCATAGAATATAAAAGAAAATGTATGAATTTCCCCTACTATACTATAAATGTTTAGTGTAAAATATTTTATGGTTTATGATATATGGTTAAATTTGTGGGCTGTTTTTTTAGGCCGCAGAATCTGGCCCAATATACCATCTTCAACTTGGGTCACTTGGAAATACATTCAAACATTCGAATTTGCTTTGTACACTATTCAATGAAATGATCCCCATGATTTCATGTATCTTTAGATCATTTTTTAGAATAATTGGACTTTTATATTGGCCGATACAGTCTCTTTATTGGGATTCTGTTCATTTAACGTTACCCAGAATGTGTTGGCATGAATGCTCATTTGGGTGGTCTTCCAATGTGAATCTGCAAGTACTTTAAAAGCATGAATTTTTACTTATAGCATGAGAGACCTAAAAATAGAATATCAAAATAAAATAAATACCCTTTTTTATTTTATGATGTGTTCAAAAATGTACCGTGTAATAGTGAATTTAAGGGGGAATTACAACCCTAATGTGAATTAATTTTTAAAGTATAAAAATCCCTAAAATGGTGTTTTTTGAATAATAAAGATCATGAATATTATATATATGAACAATGAATATTATCCACATTCAGTGGCTAATCACACCCCCAACTTGAGTTTTTCTGGTCTTGAGAAAAATATATCTCAAAGAAATGAAATTCAAATTCCCTATTCTGAAAAAATTTTAATATACAATGATCACAAAAAACACCTATACCAAAACATCATGAAACCCATCAAAAATATTTTAATACAATATAGTTTCAAAGGAAAATACCAAACCCAATCCCATTATTTAGTTCAAATTCATCTCCATATTTTGGCCAATATCAATAAAGCGTGATGATGTGTGGGGCATTGTAATAGACAAGAGGGTTCATCTTAATTTATGGGGAATTGATGGAAGCGCTAGGTGGAAACACATTTCAATATTAATATGAGTATTCAGTTGTTTTTTTTGAAATACTTACATGGTATTTTAAATTGCACTCAACATAGTTAACTCATGTAGCGAGACTTTTAGAATGACTCCCTAGATCAAAACCCTTAAGGCACCAAGTGAATGCCACATACTCGAGCATCATCTCAAGTTAACTCAGTTGAAAACAAAGTAAAATTACAACAAATAGAGAAAAAAAATTCTATATATGGGCCAGAAAACTATGGATTCATGATCCCCAAGTATCTAATTCCATGAATTAAGTAATTTTATTTCACTAAGTGCAAATTTGTATTTTTTTATTAAATACTCATATTAAAACTAAAATCATCAACAAAATTTTTTTATTTATTTGGGGGACCCCATGAACTCAAACTAGTACCCCAAATCCAAATGACGTAAATTGTATTTTTTTATTAAATGGATGAAAATATAAATGGTGAAAAATCACATCAGACAATAAAACTTTCCAAAATCAATGCACATGAACATAATAATTATATAAAATTAGAATCAAGGTATGAAAAATTATTATATATTCAATTTCAAAGTGATCAATGTGTATTATCATGTTCATGGTTAATAGAAAATTTCATTCCATTAAGGCACACTTTTTTTAATATTTTTTCACCTAAAGATTTTTTTATTTCATCTCCCTCCCAAACTAAAATAAAGTTTTCCCCAGTGATTTAAGGAAAGAAAATTTAGAAGGGGGTATAGGTAGAGAAGGGGAGTTCAAAAAGGAAATTGAAAATGAGGATCATGGAATGAAGTCACCCGGTGGTTGAAGATGATGTTCCCGATGCTCTATTGTATTCCCTTGATTTCCATGTCACTCGGAGAAGCCTCATCAAGGATGATAGTTTGTGTTTATATATCCATGACTTGACTAAAAAAATCCACCAGGTCAGCATCCCGTGTATATTTAAGCATACCAATTACGGATACTAGGAACAAGTAAAAATTAGAATTATATATATGAGTGTGGATATATAAATCTTATAAAATTTTTTTATAAATAAATAAAATAAAAAAATGAAACATTATAAGTCATTGGTTAGTGTTAGGCGCTCCCCATGTCTCCCTTTGGTCCTAGGTTAGAGTCTCTCTGGATTCCCCAGTTCTTACAGGGTATTCCCCATGACCTACGAAATGTCGTTCTCATTATTAGTATTATTATTTATTTTTATCTTACCCTAAAAACACATAAAAATAAAATAAGCTGATGATAAAGTGAAATATTTTAAAATTTTGGGGTAAGGTATTACTCAATGATCACACCACGTGACATGGATGAATACGGCTCTACCTTTTCATACACATACATAATCATAATAGAAGTACATTTCAACATTTTTAGGTTCTATCATAATCAGATTTGATTGATTAAGTAATTAATTTAAATATCAAAATGATTCATTAATCGTGTTTGAAAAAAAAGAGATGATTCAAAATGATTGGAAACATGAAAACCACGGGTTTCCTCCCATTCAGTGCTTTTATTTTACAGTGTTTGACCAACATAAATTCCAATTCTTTCAATTTTTTCATGGTTCATAGGTTATCTCAATTAACACAACATCTGTTTCCAATTTAATGAATGATTCAATGAATGGTTTTAACCTATGATCATTGCCCTTGAAAATGTGAACACTTATGGGATCCTGAATGTATATTACCCCATGGGGGTACACATGATGCGCTATAAATGGACCTGACTATATAGACCTAAACATTCCCCGGTGTAAATGATGTTTTGAACTATACAAGAGCAAAAACTTTTCCCATTACAAATGTTTAACATTGAGATTTTTATACTTTTAGTCTTGAACTCTTTCTTTATTTATCCTTTAATTTTCAAAAGCCTTCATCCCATGTTCCTCATGTTAATTAAGATCTAATTTCCTCTTTTGTGGCCAAATTAATGAAAAATTTATTTTTTGATTGCACAAAATTCCTTATGCTCAATTTCAATAGGTAAATGCCATGGTGTTCCAAAAATCAACCTATTTACTGACATTCCTAGGATGGTTTTGAATGTTGTACAAGATGCCCAAAGAGTATCCATGATTTTCTTAGACCAATCTCTCCTAGAGGGATTGACGGGTTTTTCATGATTTTCTTATCTACCTATTCACAAACTCAGCTTGATCATTGGTTTGAGGATGGTTCACAGTGGAAACATTAAGATAAATAACATACATACGAGGGAGTGAATATAATGGGCAGTTACAGAAATGGGTTCCTTGATCACTGATTATAGCCCTAGGAGTACCAAATTGATAAAATATGTGCTCCTTCAGAAATTGGATCACAACATGATGGTCGTTGGACATAGTGAGAATGGATTCAACCAATTTTGAGACATAATAAAAAGCTAAGGATTTTGAAGTCTCCCCTAGATTTGGGGAAGGGTCCCATCAAATCAATTCCCTAAAAATCAAATATTTCATCAACCATAATGGGAGTGAAGAAAATTTGATTCATTTGGTAATGGATCCCAATTTTTGACATTGAGGACAATGTTTACAGAATTATTAGAAACCCTTTGTGATGTTATGCCAGTAAAAATAAATTTGGAGGACCTTTTTAGTGGTTTTATTTTTAAAAAAGAGGTATCCACATGACTTTATATGACAATATTTTAGAATGGACTCTTTCTCAAACTTGAGTACACATCACCAAATGATTTGATTGGGGAAAAACATAAAGAGGTAAGGATATTCAAACACTTAGTGTTTTACATTAGAATGTAATTTCATCTTATCTTGGGTACCAAAAAAATTTATAATTTCACCCATAACCAAATGATTTTCTCTGTCATCATACCATGGATAATCACTCAGAGAATAGAGGTTCTCATCGGTAAATGAATCAGACATAGAAAGGTGATGGAAGTTATCTTAGAATTCAATCCTAAAGAGGTGATCTACTATAAAATTTTCAATAGCCTTTTTATTCATAATGGTTAAATAAAACATTAGAAGAAGAAGGACCCACCTAGAAATCTAGCCTTGGCATATTTTTTTGGATAAGGTATTTTAGGGATGAGTGTTCGGTGAAGACAGTAATGGGTAATCCTAAAATATAAGACCTGAATTTATCTAATTTAAAGACAACATAAATAAAATCTATCTCAGTGGTGGTGTAGTGGATCTGTTCATCATTTATGGACTTTATTGTATACGAAATTACATATAGAGTTCTATTAAACCTTTTTCCTAAGACTGGTCCTACATCAAAGTCACTCGCATCACACATGAGCTCAAAAAGAAGCTTCTAATTTAGAGATTTAATGATATGTGGAGAGATAAGAGCTGGATTTGGTGTAGAAAATGATTATTCACATCATTATGTCCATAAAAATGGATAATCATTCACCAAGAGAGGACAAAGTGGACAAGAAATAGAGATGAAATCCCTAATGAACCTTCTATAGAAACTAGAATGTCCATAGAAAGACCTCACTTACTTAAAATTTTTATGAGAGGGAAGGTGACGAATGATGTTGACCATAGATTTATCAACTTTAATCCCTCTACTAGAGACCATATGGCCTTGAATAAGTCCTTCATTTACCATGAAATGACATTTTTCCCAATTTTGGATGAGATTCTTATCCTCACATATTGACAAAAACATTTCAACAATGATAAATAATCCCTCAATAGAATCCCCAAATATGTATATGTCATCCAGGAAGACCTCTAAACAATCCCCCACCATGTTTGAGAATATTTTCAATATGAACCACGAGAAGGTTCTAGGGGAATTACATAAACTAAAGGGCATGCACATGAAGTTAAAATTTCTGAATAGACAAGTGACAGTTGTTTTTCCTTGATCTTATAAGTAGAACTAGATTTGATTATACCCTGAGAAACCATCTAGGAAAAAATATATTTAATGACCTGCCACTCATTTGAGGACTTGATCAATAAAGGGAAAGGGTAAATGGTCTTTCTTAGTAAAATACTTGAGCTTTCTATAGTCAATACAGACCATCCATCCATTATTGACCCTTGTGGGGAGAAGGTCACCATCCTCATTGGTGATCACAATGATTCTAACTTTATTTGGGAAAATATATATTGGGATTACCCACTCACTCTCATCAATGGGGTAGATGATACCCTCTTTCAACAATTTAAGAAGTTATTTCCTTACCACATCCATAATATATGGATTCATTCTCCAGTTTGTTTAAATAAATTGATTGGATTTATATTAAAGAACAATTATATGATCTCTAATGAGTGGGATAATCCTAGGAATATAAAAAAGGGTCCATAAAATTTCATTTTTATGCTTTTATAGGGCATCTAAAAGCATCATCTTTTGATTGTACTTAAGAGAGGATGAAATTACAATAGGAAATGCTCTATTATCCCCTATGAATGCATACATGAGTGATAAAGTTAGGACCTTAAATTCAAGATCAGATTGGTTATCACTTTCCATGAAATGATGGGAGTTTTATTGAAATCAGTTTCCTTATTCAGATTTCATGATAGAATTGGTTCCTTGTGAACAGAATTTTCCTCCACTAAATTGGCTAGATCAGTGTCATAAATTCATATAGACAAAATGGAATTTATTTCACAAATGTTATCATTGATTAGTGATTCTATAAAATCATCAATAGAGCTATTTTAAAGAGATTCAATACATGGAGACAAATTTCCGTCATGTGAACAATGAAGATCAAACTATTCTTGAATTAAACATCCTTTTGTAATTCCTTAATGTTCCTCGACTTCACTATCAACATTACCAATACTATTATCCCCATGGATCTCATCATCATCCCCAATTTGAGAGTCTTAATTTTATATGTTCAAGTCTATACTCATGTGTTCAAAGGCGATGGTCATGTTCCCATTTCGGACACAGATAACAGAGTTGATTGTTTCAAAGAAGGGACGACCAAGAATGATTGGGTGTCTCTCCCTAGAACCTAAGATTCGGTGATTTTCAAGAACAATTTAGTCAGAGGAGTAAATTAAATTTTCAACTATCACCAAAACAACCTTTAATATACAAATAAGAACATGAACACTATGATCAGCAAGTTGAAATGTGACAGATATGGGTTGGAGCTTCTACTGGTTGGTTTATTCCAGGATGAAACTTTGGTGGTTGTATTGGTTGTTGCATGGGTTTCTGGAAGGGTTTTTGGTATTGTATAAGAGGTTATTTGTATTGGACTAGTTGTAGTTGTAACTAATTATGGTTTTGAATATTTTGTGAAGGGTATGGGTTTGGTCCTTGTAGATGATTAGGTTGTTGGTTATCTTTCCAATAGAATCTTGGGTGGTCATTGTACATTGGATTGAATGTTTTTTGATACTGTAGATTTTGAAATTTCATAGTATTGAACTCCACTGGTGTCCCTCCTATAATAACATCATTAATGGAAGGGATTATTGGATAGTTCTCAGTCTTGGGGTCATGTTTGTCACAAAGTATGCAAATAGGGTCAACCGTTTTAATTTCATGGACCTTCATAAGATCGATCTCCCCGACCATCCTAGTGAGTGTATAAAGTTTCACCGTAAGGATTTAATCCTCCCTAAATGTGTAAATTCTACCAAATTTGGGTGGATTTTCATAGTATGGTGATGTTCCCCATGTTTTCTTTTCTCCAGCCAGTAATTCTTGATTCTTTTAGGAATCATTTGGGGAATTGTTTCTGAAGGTTCCATTAAACATCTTGTCAATGAATAATTTCTTTCAGGAAAAAAACCATTCATAGAAAATTAGAACTTTTTCTAGGATTCAAAATACATGGGGGGGTACCATGTTGAGTGTTTCATTGAATCTTTCTCATGTTTTATAATATGACTCCCCTTATTTTTAAAAATGTTCTTGGAATCTCTTTTTATGTGAAATTTTTTTGTGATGGGGGAAGTATTTTTTATATAATTCTCTTTGTAATTGGTCCAGAGAGTGGATTGATGTAGTAATAATATTGTTTTACCAATTTTTTGATTGATCCATAAGTGATAAAAGAAATAGCCTCATCTTATCTGACTCAAGTTGATTTGTTTGGAAAATGGTTTCAATAATGTCATTGAACACTTTAAAATGAAGGTATGGAATTTAATAATCCATTACATGGAAGGATAAAAGGTGGTTTAGTACATGAGGTTTGAATACATAGTGGGATTCTCCTTGGGCGGCATGCCTAATTCAAGTGGGTGCATTTTTCTCGGTCGGTGTGAGGTAGTCATTTATGGTTTTATCTACTTCATTCTCTGTGTTTGGGGCAGCCTCATTTGGATTTACATTTTGGTTTCCACCCAGGTTTATGTTTTCGTTTCATTGAAAAGATTTCATTGAAATGGGATAAATTTTTGTCTCTGAAGTCTTAAGAAGATTAGGAAATAATTTAAATAGTTACCTTGGTGTACTTGAATCCCCAAACCCATAAGTATCCACCTTAACTATACGGTTTGATGGGTCACGGGTATAGGCAAACATCCACCATGAAAAGTGAAAAACAAAAGAAAGAGGAAAATATAAGAGAATTATAGGTGCGAAAACAGAAATGGGGGAGAATAGAATGGGTGTTGAGATTAGATAATTATGTCTCTGGAAAGGATGCCAAAATTGGTTCATGGCCAAATTTACCATAGATTTTATGGTTAACCGGTCTCTTGTAGTTTAGCTTGGGGTGTGGAATCCGCAGAGACCAAAGAAGTAACCTCCATATACATACATTAAATGGATTTTTTTAGAAATCTTGTGTACAACATAGGTTGATTTTATATGTGTTTAATTTAATTCTAATAGACTTAAGTGAATTCAAAATATGTCAATGAGTTGTTCCTAGTTTATCACTTGGGGTGGATTTGATGTATTCCTTTTTCAACTATTTCAATTTATTATATTTGAGATGGGTTCATTTAATAATATAAAAAAACAAAATCACTTCCTGGGATAATAAATAAACACCCCAATACTAATAACCTATACACTTGAAGGATCAATGTTTTGAGCACTCCAATGTAAATTTACATCTTAGTACTTGAAGTGTGCGGCCTTAAAATTCAAAAAGGATAAGAAGTTTTAAATTCTTCAAATGAAATACTCAATTAAAATTATTGATTAGAAATTAATAGAGTGAGAAATACCATCAATCACCTACAATTTCTAATCCTTTTAATCAAACCATAAGAGATTTAGCATACCATTAATGATATGGTTTCAATGGAAGCGGGATGTAGACTCGTGAAGGTGGAATACAAGAAGAAAAAAAAACAATAAAAAAATAATCACTCCACCATTGTGTGAATAATTTCACAAGGTTTGGTGTAAATAAATTCACACCATAAAGTAAAGGTATCAATGTGACAAAAATAATAATAGAATAAGTTAAGATGTAGATTTTTATTGAAAACTAAGGTGATTTGAAAAACTATCAAATGAAGAAGAACAATAAAACATCAAATGGACAGCATAACATTTAAATGAAAGAATAGAAATAAAGATACCCAACATCTTCAAAAAATACATTAAATAGAAATTTTTTAAGCCTTAGGTAGAGACTCCAATATTAAATGTCTCCTCAGTTAATTGGGGTAGGCCATAAGTGGGTTTAATGTTGAGGGAGAGTTGATATTTCTACCTTTGACAAACAATCAAAGCCAACTTTGACAACTCAATTGATGTGTTCAATCGTGCATCTAGATAGCCAAATTTTTTTGGACCATAGAAGAAAAAAAGGAAGATACATATATCTTCTAATATCCTATAAACATTTCATCCAAAATAGTTTACGATTTCCGAGATATTATTAAATTTGTGGGTTGTAGTTCTAGGCCACAGAATCTGGCCCAATATTTCATCTTTAACTTGGGATACTTAGAAATCAATTCAAACAACCAAATTAGCTTTTAAAACTATTTAATAAAATGATCCCTTTGGTTTACAATATCTTCAGTTCAATTTTTATAATCGTTGGGCCTAGATATTGGTCGTTGCTATCTCTTTATACTTCTGATGTTCAGTTTACATTGACCAGAAATTGTAGGCATAAAATCCAATTTTGGTGCACTTCGAATGTGAATCCTCAAGTACTCTAAAATCATGAATTGTTACTTATATAATTAGAGACCTTAAAATAAAATTTAAAAATAAAATCAGGACTATTTTTTAGGAGGTGTTCAAAAACGTACCGAGTAATAGTGCATTTTAAGAGAAAATTACAATCATAATGTTAATTATTGTTCATAGTATTTTCTGCACTAAAATAGTGTTTATGAATAGTAAAGGTCATTGATATAATATATATTAACATGTAATATTAGCCTCATTCAGTGGATAATCAATGTATCTCCTCAATTTAGTTTAAAATTCTTCATAGAGTCATGTTTTTAAACACCATAAATATAAAATTAAGAAAATGGTAAATAAGACACATATATCAAAAACTAAAATGCAATTCAAATGTTTGGTATTTTCCTAAAACTAGAATAAAATTGGTTAAATTATAGAAACAAAATCAAAATACACTTCAAATACACTCTTCCCAACAATCCATGGTGTCATAAGGCATGTTATGGAGAAAGAAAGATATGAACCCACACATAAAGACATCATAATCCCCATAATTCCTACATATTTTATTCTAGGAAACCCATACCTTATACCAACATCAAGAAAATATTCCCAACTATCACCTCTATTTCCACATTCTCATGAACTCTACTAAATAATCAAGTACCTTGACTCCTAAGCCGACACTAACATAGCCCGAAAGGGAATTCCTAATCCCCATGGGTTGGCGATGAGCACCTATAATTAAACAATAATAAAGAGCGAATGATTTTATAATATAATATTGGAATTTAAATAGGATAGAATTTGGTATTTAAAAACTCCACATGGGGAATTTACCATAAGTATAATATGTAAAATAGTTCTCAAGAATATAGATAAATTACTCAATGGATCATCAACCAAAACATCCTTCATAAAACAAAAAAAAGTCTCAAAACACTATGCAACAAGTTGTCCTCAGATCTACTGGTCTCCATAATCTCTCCATAGTCCAAAGGATCAAGAATATCCACCACCTTGATGTGGTTATTTTTCATTTTTTAGAACCAAAATATGAAAATTCATAAATTCCCAAACAAAAAAGGTAGGATGTGAGCTATAAATCCCTATAGGGAGTCACCATGTGTTTTGTAATTGATACCATAACAATAAAGAAATAATTATTTTAATTCAAATAAAATATGTAATTGAATAACATAAGATTTTTATATTTAAAACAATTTTTTCAATAGATGGATGAAATTTCAAATAGTGATTGAATAAACATTTTATATCAAATAAATTATATAAATAATGTTTCAAAAGTGATATAGTCCAATAAACAATTAATTAAATAATAAAATCATACACAAA
The DNA here is from genome assembly GCA_963277665.1 of Viscum album. Lineage (NCBI taxonomy): Eukaryota > Viridiplantae > Streptophyta > Magnoliopsida > Santalales > Viscaceae > Viscum > Viscum album. The sequence goes on from OY728165.1 coordinate 1,960,643,869, forward strand.
AAGAACCATAGTCGCTTGCCTTGAATTGGGTTTTAATAAAGAAACACGATACTCACATGTCTCAAATTAGTTATAATGGATAAAAATTTGTGAACATTTCCCTCAAGATGAGGATGAATAAAATCCACAAACATCCCTTCATGGATGATCATATAGAACTACGTTTTTGTTAGAACATTCATAATCAGTCTATTGCTATGGGATAAGGATCCTAGAATAAATTTCCCAAATAACCCACTAACTACCAATGATTTAATGTGTTCAATAAATCAATAAATAATGGTAATATCATCTCATTTCAAATCAACCATCTTCTACAATTCAACTATCCAATATTTACTTCAAGATGTTAATTCAATTTCAATACCAAAACATGGTTTTTTCATCATTTAAAACCATTAAATTTAAAATCAAACATGGGGTCATCATATAAAATGAATCCATTTTCTCAAAATAGATCTCAAATCATTTCATCATTTTATTTATCAAATCATTTTCCCAAAAATCAATCCATCTTTCTCAAAATTCATCCCAAAATTCCAATTTCATTGGAATTATGGGTTTTCCCCAAAATCTATTCCATTTAAAATTACATGATCACATCCTTGGGAATTATGATTTTCTAAATCAATTTTAAACTATTTCAAAAAACTAAAGAAAATAATTGATTCAATTTCACAGATATCACAAATAGAAACACCTACCTTTAAATCGAAGATATATAAAATCAAAACCTGTAAAAGGGTTCTCTAATGAAGAATGAAGGCACACAAGATCTATTAACAAAATATAGAATCAAGATCTAACGAAATAGAGTTTATATCCATAAATTTTATGATGATCCATAAAAATATAATAATGTTAGAATAGGAGACCAGAATAAAAGAAAATAGAAGAGATCGACTTACCCGAAGGAGATCAAACGGGATCAATGAAACATTGATTTTCCAAGGAATGGTTTTGGATGAGTGAAAATTGCCTCTTGAAATCATCTAAAGACCAAAAAAAATTATTCGGGATGAATGGGGGTGAATATCCTTTTAAAACATGGGGTTAAAAAATTTTAAATTTAAATTAGGAGAATATAATAATTTTATTAATGACATACTTTAGAGGACCATGCAGTTATAAAAATTTGGCACACGAACTATTATCCCCTACTAGTTTTCAGTTTAGGGTGAATAGTTTGTATTCATGTTTAATCATAAAGGCACTAATCATGTCATTCCCATTTTTCAATGGTTGCATGTTAGGAGGGGTGGTTGTGTAGTTTAGAGTGGTGGAAACATAGTTTGGAAAAACCATGTTTTCCATTATAGTGGATTTCAATATGGTACATCGTTTTCTAGGACATACCCCTTCATTATCCTTAACCATGGACCAATCACGAACTATCATAATGGATTCTAAAATTATCTAAAATTAACCCAAAACAACCTAAAACAATACCAAACCAAAAGGATACCCAATAATGTGTCATTGAATACATGAAAGAATGTAACGAGATGTTTGTAAGGTATAGTTTTTTATTAGTTTTTAGTTTAAATCATTTTTTTATCAACCAAGGTGTTCAAATACTTGTCTTTCTAATTCACTTTTACTACATATTATATGTTTTATATGGTCCATTAAAAACAATTAAAAATTGTGTTTGTATAGTTAAAAATTGGTTATCTAGGTTTTTCATGTTGCGGAAAATTTTTACCATGGTATATATAATGGTAATAAACTATATTTATAAGATATACAAATGTAAATATAGAAAAAAAATTAGTTTTCCATCCTATGGGGTGATGTGTGTGTTTGTGTAGTTATTTTCCTCTTATAGTGGATTTCCAAATTGTACATTTCCATCATGGTTTATCCATGGAGTATTTATAGATGTTTTCATCTATTTCAATCCATGACATAATCTAGTATGGTTCAATTAAATAGTGTCCTAGCTAGTAAATGGTAACTAACACCAATTTATATGTTAATATTAACTAAAAAGACAACATTATAAATTGATCATTTTGTCTACTTTGATTATCGAACAACTTTGTGTTCCTGTTATATAAACATGATTTTATAGTAATAAGCATGTTCTCATGTTGTAACATCATAACGACTTTTATGTACTTAGGCAATAAATATACCAATTGGGATATGTGTAGTCCATATTTTTCTTTGTTTTGGTTTTTTATATTTGATGGGTGTTGATCGATATGATATGGGTATTTTCTTATTTTGAAGGTGTAAAAATTGTTTTCTATGGAGATAGTTATTTGAGATTAGTGTATTTTGTGTGCCTTATTATTTTAGTTCTATATTAGAACATAAAAGGTTAATATTTATTCGTTTTTGAAAATTAGTTATATGGGTTTTATTATATTATATAATACGCATATGTTCTTATTGGATTTCATAAGATAAGTTAGGGAGTGGGTTTTGATTTTTAGCATGGTTTAGTGAAGGTAAATTGCTTCCCATACTTTATATTTTATCCATAGACATTTATGAAAGCCTCTGGTGATTAGGAATTATTCCTAGTCTTTTTGGATGACTTGGGTCAGGCTATGTGATATCCTAAAATTACAATCAATGTTATCCTTAAATTTTTATTTATTTTCCATTTTTAATTTTTCATATAAATAATAATAATAAATCGAAATAATACTTGATATTTTAGTCATTCCAAACATACAAAGCACAATGGATCCATATAACAGTTATCTATGTTATAAAAATATCAGTTTGCAATAATATGATACCATATCTAACATACATGAGCATTTGAAAAACCAAATCAATTAACCATGGATAATAGAATTTTCATACAAATCTTCCACCACTATAGAAAATTCATTGAAAAACATACACCATCTTTGTTTCCTTTAGATAGTTATTATATATATATATATATATATTGTTATAATTCAATTTTGTACAAACATATTCTATTAAAATCAATTTATTACAAACATAGAAACTATTCATTTGAATATATCTTTGATGAAAATTTCCTTATTCTTACAATTAGGCTTATGATGTTATCTAAATTAATAAACCATCTCCAAAATCTCCTAAAACTATTAAAAATAATTTCTCCACATCCAAAAAATTCTATAAGAAAAAATATTTAGTTTTTATAATAAATAAAAAAAATGTATATACTATTAATGCATTGTTTCTAATAAAATCCCCATTTTTTATTTTTTTTATACTTTTATAAATCATATAATTTAGAAAATTCACTCCATATGACAATATAATTTTATATACACAGTCCTTTATTACCTTTTTATTGATATAATGTCCTATAATCTAAAAATGCTCCCTCTTTTACATAATTACTACCTATTTCTCTAGATCATTCTAATCATATAAATAAAACTAAAAAAATTTCCCCCATAGATTATTAAATTATTCCCATAATGAAATATTTTCAACTTGTAACAAAAAAATGTAAAGGGTAAAAAATAAGTTATTTATTAAATACTAACCTTACTAGAATAAGGAATAAATATTATCTTCTATAATCTCTTAAATGTCAAATATTTATAAGAAAAATAATAGAAAAATTATTTCCAAACCTAAAACATCCCCTATTTAGAATAATGTTCAAAACATTACCCATTATTTTATAAGTTCTTCATCATACTTTTATAATATATAAAGATTTTTCATGTTCATTATTTATTGAAAACGCCATGGATTACATATCATACTTAATTTGTAAAAAATAATCATGGTGTAAGAAAACAAAACATAAACGGCTGATCAGTATATTCATAATCTCATTATGTTAAGGGTGATAGCTAAACACCAAGTATTGTCATATGTTTTTAAATTCAATGCATTTAAAATGGGGTTTTTAAACCTTTTACCACGTGATCATTATTTAAAATGTGTTTAACATTTAAAAATAATTATTCCATCATATATTTGATGAAATAGTACATTATCATGATATATTTAGGTATTGATTAATAAAATTTAAAAATTATAAAATTAATAAAACTCTTTCTCATAAAATTTTCATAGGTAACATTAAAAATTTATTACGATCTTACACATATTATTTCATCCAGAATAACTACCTAAAAACCTAGTATAGTAAATATATTTAACCTCAATATTACCAAGTTATATTTTTCCTACTTCATTTTTAGGGAAAAATGCATTTATATCCAGTATAAAATTCATTTCCACTGATTTTATTTCTATTTATTACATCTCTTTCCCAATATACATCTATATACACCATCAAAATAATTTCTAACATATCAAATGACACAAAATGTATTCTTTCATTAATTTTATATAAATAAAAATCTAGTTCACATCCATGAGGTCACCATATAAGTAATCAACCTAATATTTTTTATCTAATCAAGTTTCATAATAAATATAATATTATTGTAATTTTCAAATAGAAAAAAATATACTATTTGTCTAATATAGTGTTCAATCTAACATCTCATTAACAAATATCTAATGTCCTATAGCAACTATAATGGGTGTTAATAATTTTTTGTTGCCTTTCATTCATAATTTATTTGGGGTTTCATTTTATCTCTTCATTTGTGAGGAAAATATTTACACATCATGTTGGTTGAGTTGTAATCAAATAAAATATATAAATTCATCCTTCAAAACCATCTCATATTCATTTATCATTAGTTTTGAAAAATTCTATCATGATTCAATATTTCTTACACTAAATATGATAACATGTATATAAGAATATCATAAATTATTATATAATTTCTCTATTCGAAAAAATAGTATGATATAATCCTCATCATTTGAACTATAACTTGTTAAAGACTGTGGATGTTTGGAATTGAAATTATAAGGACAATGTTTCATCTTATACAATGATTTATTTATGTTATATATTTTTTATCATCATCATTAAGATAATTCCCATCCAGTTTTTCAATTTATACTTCTTTATTAAGAACAAAATTCAATAAATTTGTCTTCACATCTTCTTAAAATAATTAATACATTTTTTGAAAATTAATTTCCAATAAAAATATCATTTCATTAATTATTGATGGTAGATTTAAATATTTATCCATGTATATCGCTTCAACGAGTGCATTGAATTTTCAAAAAATTACAGCATTGTAATTCACCACTTTTCCATGTTCAACATTTTTATTTTTAAACACCCAATTTATTCTTATAAAATATATCTGACTTTTTATATGCTGCATCTCAAGTATCATTAATTAAAATATTATCATGTTTTGAATTCAGGAATTTAATATATGATTTCCCTTTCTATGCCTCATTAAATGAACTAGGAACTCTTTGAGATAATAGAGTTCTCCTCTCAATTATTCTCTTTCTTGTAGCAGGAATGGGTAATTTTTTATCATTAAAAAAATTGGAATCACCCAATTCAGATATATTACACTAATTTATGACTTATATATATTATTTATCCACATTATAGTAATTTTAATCCCAATATTATAATCCTTTTATTCATTATAAATTTAATATATTTCACTGAAATATGTCTCATTTAAAATTTTGTTAACTAATTCAGAAAAAGGTCGATATAATTATTTTTTTTAAATTTAACTAAAAAGATTTAAATTATATATTTTAATAGTATTGATAAGTTTATTTTTAAACCATTTATAATTATTTTTCTTAATATAATACTTTAGTAAAATTCCTTAATTAATAGAATCTCCAAAATTTTCTTGATTTCCCTATTCTATTATAATGAATCACTTGTTCACAAACACTCTAAAGTGATTATTATTTGGTCTTATCTCATGAAATAATTTATGTGGTATAATAATATTCCCAAGATAATGTAAGACTCTATTTTTTATTTAAATTTTATCATGAATTTCCTCTATCCATTATTTTCTTGTAAATTTACTCCCAATCAGTAAAGTCCATTCCATAGTATTCCATGTTTAGTTTCTCTATTATTTAACTCCATTTTGTTTTTGATTCCTCATAAATTAAACATAGTGTATTATACATTTTTTTCTTCAAATAATCATCAAATTTTGTTTAACTAAATATATGTTTCATGATCCTCTGATAGTAATCTAGAAACGAAAGAAAACCATGCACCATAAACAAGAGTTGGGTGGCTGCCAAGCAAGAACTACCTTGACCTTAACCAAGTCCATAGTTAATCCACCCATTGAGATTGAATGCTCAAGGAACATAAACTACCAAATCCAAAACTAACACTTTAATATCTTACCTTATAACTATTTATATCAAGGAATTCCTAATATAATCCTCAAATCTTCTATGTGCTCATCCTCTAAAACTAAATTCATAGGGATTTAATTTATGATTTCCACTATAAACCAGTACAAGAAGTGATAAAATATCTAGTTGGTGATGATATAAACTTATACAGGACATTTATTAGGATGATAGGAATCACCACTAACATATAATGGTAATAGTGGAATTATAATTACATCATTGGGATATCCTCCTCATGAACATGAAATTGGTGATAACTAGACATAAGATTGATCATCTAGAAGAATGTAACTCACTTTAGATGGTCAAATAGGTATTCAATACTTATAAGAGGATATTTATTTCTTTAATAGAACATGGTTTTGGAATTTTAAATCATCACAAACCCACAATATCATATCGACATTCTGGGAAAACAATTACAGATCATTATATATGGAGACACTCAGATTAGTGAAACCTGTCTCTATATGTTTAATGAACCGACCATGATAATTACATATTATATTGTCCTCGAACTAGAATTCACATTCTTATAATCCCGAAGATATATTCGATCTAAAGTTTATGAATATTAGGTCATAAATGATGCATAAAGACTCATACATTACAAAGTAGACACTATTACTCAATCTCCATTTTTGACAACATGAAAATATTAAAACAGAACATGAATTCCTTTCATAATAAATCTTGATGACATTAAACAATATTTATGGTTTTCATTTACCCATAATTAAACCCTCTGAATGACATTTAAAAAATTGGGATGCACCCAAAAAGCTTAGTAAAGGACATAAAATAATGATAAAAAATATTCCAGTTCAAAAAAATTAAAACCCATGTACTTCTTACCATTATCATCAATGTTTTTTGATCGTAATAAAAAATATCCAAATAAAAATCACAACCACAATTATCTCAAGAAAAACCTAAAAAAATATAAATAAATAATAAATAATATAGGATACTTGGGGAATAACATTATTTAAAAGTTAACTATGGAGTAAACACCACTATTACCATTGGAGTAACCCTTGTTATTATACATGGATGAACCCTCACATTTATACTTGAAATAAATCTTATGGTTATACTTGGAGTAAAAATCTCTATTACACATGAATAACAATCACGGTCAACATCAAATATAATAGATTCATTGGAGATATATAATGTGGTTCAAACTTTTTATAAGTTATACATGGATCACTTGTAAACTATAATAGGGTTCTAACCATCATATATGTTTTATCAGGATCTCCCATTTAACATACATAATAATAATGTATCATGAATAAATCATTTTATAAAGCCTTGAAAAATATTTATATACTTTTATCCAAATTGCATTCAGTTATAAAAAATTACATACTATTTAAAAAAACATTTTAAAACAATAATAACCATAAAAAATAAATATGATTTTTTGAATAAAATATTAATAATTTTTTTTGGTAATGAAGCTTTAAATTTTGAAATCACATATTTTTAAAAACTTTACACGTACAAAGTAAAAATATTTATTTGAAATTATCTATATAAAAATGTAAATAATAATCAAAATATTAAGTCTTCTTGATGGAGTGAAATTTCATTTTTTATGTATATGTAAAACAAATGACACTCATTTTTATCTTTTAAAAAATAGTTGAAAGCAGAACATTAAGAGAGTATTTTTAAAATAAAATCTCATATCTTGCATCTAATTTGTAATGAAAATTCTTTATCATCATAAATAATAATCGTAGGTTTGTTATTTACATACTAAATAAACATGTTTCAAGATTATTATTACTTTTAGATCACTTATTTCACTATTATATAAAATTTATTAATCATGTAAGTTAATGTTTGTTGGTTTGATGACGTTCAGTTCATAAGACTAGAATTACATTGGTCGGTGGACTATGGTCAAGGAGGTCATTATTAAAAATTATAAAGAATAATAATAATTAAATAATTATCACTTTTATTTATACATTATACTATTAAATACATCCATTAAATATGGTTATGAAAAATGATCTACGTTACAGTTAGGGAGACAGTATACCTTACAAATGCATGAGTAACGTTTCAATGGTTTGTCAGTCATTATGGAAAGAAGGTATGAATCATTTTATATTTTAAAAATTATAATAATATCTTCATTATAATATTATTTCTTCAGATATACTTATATATATTATCCATGTGATGCGATGATAAAAAAAATCTCACAGCTTTATATAGGTGGTAGTCTGCACGTACACACGAACAAGGTTAACATTTTTCAATGAATATAAAGGTAAGATTAAGAGTGATATATTATCTATTTATAATGATAAAAAATACATTAATATAATAAATAAAAATTAATTCCATTATTATAATCTATCATTTTTAGATGGGGTTGGAAAACGAATTTCACTGGTTCATAAGGCGGTAGTTCGTCGTACACACCAACGATGACTTATTTTCTCATTGGATGGAATTGGACATGTATATACAGGTTTATAATAATTTAATTACATATTATTATATTATGGATACTGTATTTATTATCTTATTATGGTTGTATTAATTTTGATGGATGTTGATAAAGGAAGAAAACTAAGACATGCAAATAAAAACTATACCTTTTAATTGGATAATTTCCTTTGTTTAACACATTAAGACCTCTAAGATTGTCATTATTAATCCAAAAATACATCTACAGTAATGTTAGGGGTTCAAGGAAATGATTTTTTAGGAATTTTTCAAACCAAATGGTTTTTTATGTGTGATGTATTGATAATATATGGTTCCCTTTTTAAGATATTGGAGGCACACTATTGGATTTTATCAAAATATTAAAATATAATATGACTATTCTAGATAAATATAATTCAAAATGTAGTATAAATAAAAATTTTATGAATATTTAGACCATATATAATCCCCTTTTTCATATTTAATATTTTTATGATTTTAAAATAATTTAATGATATACTAATCCAATAAAATATAATTAATTTCAATGTTGATACTGCTCATTTATAAAACATTATAAACATAAAAACAAAAAATAAAATTAGGAATACAATTTAATTATATAATAAACATTTTATAAAAATATATAAAAAATTATCACCTTAAATATTTCATATTTTAATTAACATATTATTTTTTACATCATTTTTTTGGATTTTTACAATAATTGAATAATTGTCGTATAAGCATTGTAAAAAAAATTAAATTACTTATATCGTCTATAAATATTAAATATAAATTAACATGATGAAAATGAATCAATTATATTTCAAAATAATATTTATATTCCAATATATTCTCTATGTAACACCATTTTAAAAATAGTACACTTATTAAAAACAAGACTGTGACATGTGTGACTTTTCTTCAAATAAAATACTATAAAGTTTATAATCACATCCATTTCCCCAAAAAATATCATAAAAGATACCATTGGATAAATATAATTGAGATATAATCATAAAATAGTTTTATGTAATTTTTTGGGTCCCTTAATAGATATTATCATTTATTTTGTAACCTAAATTATCTAATTTACCCTTTACCGGGGTAATTAAAATTACTAAGGTTACAAATAATATTGTCCAATGACAAAAGTGAAATAGATTAAAAATACATACCCTCATATCAAAAATATGTAATTAATTTTTCAAAATAAAAAACATTTAATTTTCATTATTTAATTTAAAATTACCCCAGCAAAACACAATGAAAACGAGTTCTCTTGAAAATTTGTATTTTAAAATGAGAAATGAATTTATATTAAATTAATTTATGAAAGAAATTTTTAAATAGTTATTGGATCATTTGGAATAACAATTAAATAACTAAAATTTAATAGTATTCCAAAACATGATTTTACATTATAAAATCTTTAAAATAAAATACATTTTTCAACAAAAACATGTTTTTTACTATTCATTAAAAAATCAATAATTTTAGAAAATTCAAAAAAAAATTCAAAAAATAAATTTTAAATTGTGAATTAAAAATTGAAATTATTTTTTTAAAATATGTTTTCTAAAATTTAGAGAAATTATTTATAATATTCAACTAGAAATAACAACAAAAATCATTTGTTAAAAAACACATTTTTTGAAAAATAATATGACTACTAAAAAACTAGTACTTATTTATAAATAATTAATATATTAATTATAAATTTATAGGATCATTATATATTTTATAATGTAGTTAATACTATTAATTCAATCCAATATAATGGTGAAATTATTTTTTTCACATTTAAATAATAGTTTTTTTGTTCATTTATGATAATTGATGTGTATCTTATACACTATCAAATATAGTATTTTTTTTAAAAAATCTAGATGATTCATTCTCCAGAGCATCAAGAAATTTTATCCTCTCAATTTTAACTTAAGATCAACAACTAGGGGTCTTCCTTTTCAAAATTTATTTTTATTGAAACCCCACATCGTAAAAATGCTTCAAAAATTATCATCATGAAATTAGAGAAAAGGGATGTGTGATGGTAATCCAGAATAACACATACTCAGTTTCCATGTATGGGAACATAATTTTGATGTGAAACCATATATATGGAAGATAAAACTAACTCCCAAGGACTAATTGAGAGTGATTGAGATCATGGTCATGGGAAAGTTAATCATCAAAAAATCATATATTTTCTATGGGTAAAAAAACCTTTGATTTCTAGGTAAGAAAAGTAAACGAATAAATTTTTTATTTCAAGATCATTTACCTAAATTTTAGGTCTTATATTTCCATATATACTAATAAAATATGGAACTATGCTTACATGAAATGTGTAATTTAATCCTTTAATAAATATCCACTACAATCTCATTTTTTTTCCAAACAATGGGTATTTAATATGAATATTTCATGCCTAAAACATCCTAATCAACTTCTAAAAAGAAAAAAAATCCAAAAATCAAATAATATATATTCCTCGTGACTTTATTTAGTAACAAAAAAATGGTTATTAAAAGATAATATAATTTTCCAAAAATAATAAATCATTACATAAAGAAAAAACACTTTAATATAAAAAATTCAACAAAAATATTAAATGTTCAACATTGATAACTCAATAATTAACAATCCTTAAAATCCATCAAAAAATATTCCAAACTAAACTTGAAACCCAATAAATAGTAGGATTTTATAAAATAGTACTCCAATATTAAATTATCTTTTTTCTGAAAATCATATGGTTAACTCTAAAAGTGTTATAAAAAAAGTAATTTTCTTAATCACATAATCATTATGATATTCTAATCATTTACATAAAAAACCATAATCACTATAATGTAAAATTATGATAGTATATGAATCCGAAATATAATTCAACTTTTATTTCTGAAATAAAATCCCATAGTATCATATATGGTTCCCAAAATTATAGAGATCTTCTTCTAAAATTACATTATTCCGTTAATCACCAAATAGATTTCCAATAAAACATATGATCCCAACTTTTATCAACCCATAATAGCCTAAAAATAATATATTATATAATCCATAAATATTACCAATACATTTGATCATATATCCACCAAAATTAAACCAATTCTTTCTCAAATAACATTTTCATTAAATATTTTAATAAAACGAAGGGTTGTATTACTTTAAATGTGTTTTAAAATAATTTTAATCACCTTATACATCATACAAATTAAACCTTAAAAGGGGTATCTAATACATAAAATTCATGAAAATCATTAATATTACAAAACAACATTTCAACTATTTTTATAAAGGATAAATACATGTATTTTATATATGTAAAAAATATATAACTTCCAAAAATCATGATGAATTAATATTTTTAAGTATACTTTACAAGTTTATATGGTTACTTTCAAAGAATTTTTTTTCCTTTGTACGTGTGTAGTTTTTCATTATAAGAGATTTCAATTTGGAAAGGTTATTTACCTCAAAAGAAATTCCATTATCATTTAATAATAGAAAAACTGTCATTCCTTTTTTATATGTATTATTATTTTTTGAAAATGTTCTTTTAAATAAAAAGGTATTTTGTGAATCCAATTTTTTTTTTTGAAAAAATATATAAAAATTGTTTTCAATTGTTTTTTAAATTTTTTTACTCATGATACTTGATCATTATATATGAGAAACAAGTGATCCTGATAAAACTTATATGAAGGATTGAGATGCATTATATCTCACGAGTGATCCCAATATAGCTTATATGAAGTGTTACAACTATTATACCTATCTAATGAAATAGGAATGTTAGAATATTAATTTGATTATAATTCTATGTGTAGCTGCAATGGTTACTGTAGTTATAACCATGAGGGTTCTTTCTAGCGTAACCATGAGGGATATTCCATGTGTAGCCATGAGGGTTTCTGTTGTTATAGATGTGATTGTAAATTGTTGTTTAAATATTATAATAACATGATTCCCCATGTTACTTATACGATTAATTTTTAAATGATATATTTTTTTATGAGTAAAAAAATTATGTGATTTTTATGTGGAAATATTTTATTATGCTCAATACACGTTAATGATAAAATTAAACATTACATTGGTTTTCATGTTTTTCATTAAACTATAAGGTTTCATTATTTTTAGGTCCCTAAATGAGATTTTTTTTTCTTACCATGTTTTAAATGTTTATAAATATGTTAAAGATTGTTAGAGGAAAATAATAAGTTATGTTTAAAGCCCTGATGATTTTTTTGAAAAGAAATCATTTTTGTTTTAAAATGGTCTTATTATAAAAAAATGGGTATTGATTAAAAGTTTATACATTGTAATATATTATTATTTTTGTATAAATTATTATATATTTCTCTATAACTATAAAAAAATACCATAGAGATTGTAAAAATGTGAATTCTATTTCAAAGAAATGTGAATATTCAACGATTAAGACTGTTTCCTTATAGATGGTAATATAGGGTGGTTTAGAAAACTTTTAATATTAGGTTCTTTTATAGTGAGGTTTTATTAAGAGATATGGATGTCATCATGGTTTTATGATTTCACGGTTGATAATAAATTCTATATATTATACACACCTTTTTATGTTTTAACTATTGGTTTACTAAGATGATTAATAGTATTTTGAGATAAATTTATAGTAATACAACCTTTAGGATTTGTATAAGATTTAATAAAAATGATAATTAAGGAATAATTAATTTAATTATTGTGGAAATGTGATCAAATGTATTATAATCCTTTATGGATTATATGATCTCAAATTTTGAGGTAATGATGGCTTGATATAATTTAGGAACATAAGTTTTACAAGAAATTAATTTGAGGACTGTGTGATTAATGTTATTTTGGAAAAATGACTCTATAAATTTATGAGAAATATATGATAATACAAGATTCATATATTATCATAATGTTTCTTTATAGTGATTTATGTGATTTATGGAAATTATTTTCATATCATAATTATTATGTGATTAGGGAAATTACATTTTTTTATAATACTTTAGGAGTTATTGATATGACATGCAGATAAATGATAAATTTGTTTTGGGATATTATGTTATCAAATCATTATGGTTTTTGGATTTCAATATTGTTCTAAAATATCTTTGAGGTCTTTTATTTTTAGTTATTTATTTAATAATATATGTTGACCATTTGGTATTGACATTTAGTTTTGGAGATGAAATTATTTTTTCTTCATATAAATTTTTATTCTTTTTTTAGAATTGTATTATACTTTACTATGATTTGTTGGTTACATATAAAGGCATTAGGAATAGGTATTTATTATTTTGTGGATATTATTCTCTGTAGATGTTTATTTAGTTTTTTAGGAATGAAAGATTCATCTTTAATACTCATTGTTTTGATAAAAAATATGAGATTGTAGTGTGAATTGATTAAAGGATGAAATTATACTTTTCAAGTATGTTTATTTTCCAATTTTCGTAGTATATATGAAAATAAAATACCTCAACTATAGAAAGATGATCTTGAAAAAAAATTATCCATTTACTTTTCTTACTGTGAAATCAAAGTCATTATACCCCATTATTGGTTTATGAATTTTTTATGGATAACTTTCCCATGAACATGTTCTCTATCAGCCTCTATCAGTCCTTGGGAGTTAATTTCCTCTTAAATATCCATCGTTTAACATCCCACATATGTTAACCTACTTGTAAACCTTGTATTTTTTACTCCAGATGGCCTTCATACTTCTATTTTTTGTAGTTTCAAGAGGACGATTTAT